>CM038215.1:55970066-58606390 GCA_021442155.1 Cymbidium sinense
GGATCAACTCTAATAGCTTCACCTCAATGTGATGAAGCCATGGACGTGATTTGGTGGCTTGCCTCCCCAGCCAAATGCCTTGGAGACCAACTTGTGGCTATTTTTGTTAGGTTTGATCAATTTTTGGCTCACCGAGGTGAAGGATCATGGTGGAGATTCATTCAAGGTTTCCTTGACCTCTAAAATGTGTTGGAACATTTAATTGGAGGTGGGAAAGTCTCCCTAGCATTTTTCCATTAGAGGATCCTCGGTGGCCATTGGATTGGATTATTTTCTAGTGTGGTGGCGGTGAGGGCTCAGGGGAAGGGTCATCTTCTTCTCCTCTTCGCTTGATGATCGGTTTGGGATGAAAAGAGGGAAAGAAAAGGCCCTCCCTCCCCTCTTTCCACACATGGCTAGAACCATGTCTTTGGCCTTCTAGGTGGCCAAATTCTAGTGATTAACTATTGGAGGATCGGCCAAGGGGTGGATTCATTCCCCTTTGGCCTTGTGAGCATGTTTTGATGAGGGATTGGAAGGGAGGAAGGAATCTCCTCCCTTTTGTTATTTGGCTGAGCACTATCCCTCCCTTGGACTCTCTTCCTTCCTTTCATCATGGAAGAAATCAATTCTTTCTTTTCATCCCATTTTGAGGCCTTCAAGTAATTAGAATCAATCCAAATTATGTCAAACCAAGAGATGGATGTGGTATTTAAGAAGGGAAATTAAACTTGCATTCCTTCCATGGATTGTAAGTCATCTCTTCTCCTAATTCCACCTCTTTTATTTTTCTTTATTATTAATAAATTTTTTGACTTATGGAATCACCATCAAAGCCCTTAGACTAATGTGTCACGGTCCAACTCAAACCCAATATGAGTTTGAGGTCAAGTCTAAATCCATTTGAATGGGGTTGGACATTTGAACCCAATTCAAGCATTTGGATTCAAAGTGTTTAATTTTGATTTAATTCTTTTAATTTTGGATTCAATTATTTTTAAGAGATGATTGATTATGTTTTAATTTAATTAATTCATTTAGATTAAAATTAATTTTGGATTTCATTTCATTATAACCCATTTAGGCCTAAATGGGTTAAGTTTAATTCTAATTGGTTTAAAATGGCCAATTTTACTTAATTGGATATTTTTTGGACTCAAATCATGCTTGATCATATGTGTGAGATGATTGGTAGTGATTGACTTCATTTAATTTCAAGTGGAATTCAATTTGAACTCATTTGACCTAAAGTGGGCATAATGGGTTAAGCTTGGGTTTCATTTTGGTCAAATCACCAATTTGACCAAATTAGACCTAATGATGGGTTGGATTGTGTTTGATTATCATTTCCAAATGATTTTGAGCAACCAAATCAAATTGATGATTTCAATTTGGTTTTGGTTTGAACCTAATAGGGCCCATTTAGGTTCATTTATACTAAGTGGGCTAATTAACCTAATTAAGGCCTAAATAAATTTAATTTTATTTAAATTCATGATTAAACATGTTTATTTGATCATTTGGAACATTTTGAATGATTTTATTTGATAAAAGTTTGGTGGGTTGAACTTTGACTTGGTGGGAGCCACCTAAGTTAAACCAATGTCAAATGGGTTGATTTGAGTTTATTTTAGTTTAGATTCATTCATTTGTTTTAATTTCATTTCATTTTGATTTATTTGGATTTGATTTGATCTAATCCAAATTTGGAATTTGGGTTGAGTCACTTAAGCCATTATGTTAGATTAAACCCTAAGAGGGTGCACTAGGTCACTAGATATAGTGTCCTGAGCACTTAATTAAAGTTCCTAATTTAATATTAGGTATCCTAATTATTGATTTTAGAAGTGATGTTCACCTCATCCAAAAAAAAGGTCAACAATATTATCCTCATTTAAAAATGATGCCAATAAATGGATGCCCAATATGTGTGGTGGATTGACTAAAGTACACCTTGCACATTGGCATTGATCGAATTAGTCAAGCATAAGCTTGAAGGAATTTGAGTAAAATTTTAAATTTAGAATTTCAATTTTTGTTCTAATTTCATATTTTATTCTTTTTGATTGTAAAAAATAGGCATAAACATACCTAAATTTGTTTTAATTTAGACTAATTTATTCTTAGAATTTAACTTTTAAGAATAAGAATGTTATTAAGAGTAGACTTAATGAAAGGCCTAATCCTAATATAGTCATGGTAGTCAAGGAAAAATGCTTTTAAAGGGCTTATTCCCATTTTGACTATTTTCTATGGCTATCTTTTAGAAAGAAAAGCACTGGGAAGACCTTACTATCACTGGCACCATTCCTATCTTTCGCATGATATTAGTTAAAAGATAATCTAAATAACTATCTAATTCTAAAGAAAAGATCTATTGGAAGACCTTATTTCTAGATAAAGATGTCATTTGGAAAATAGTTAGAGAGGATGCCAACATGAATACTTACTCCTTTCCAAACTATAGAATTTTACCTAGTTAGCTATTAGGCAAGGGTCTTTAAAGACTTGCTTTAAACAAAATTAGCTAACTGATGGGAAGGGGATTTCAATAGCTTAATTACTAATCCTCAAAATTCTGACTATTTGGTAGGGGTCACATGGACTTAATTCCTAATCAAAATAGTCCATAGGAATGGGGCCTTAATGTCTTATTTCCACTCCTAAATTTTTTTTGTTCTAGACTACAAATTTAGTTAATAGGAAGGGCCCTTTAATGGCTTAATCTAACCTAGATAGCTGGAAAAGGAAAGGGATCATAATGATTTTATCCTAACCTTATAAGGATGCCTACTAAGGGACTTATTCCTTTATTATTGGCTATTTAGAAGGGGCCTTCAATGGCTTAATTTTTGTGTATGTCTATCATGAGGAGGATGCATCTTAATGACTTTTTCTTATACCTCAAATTCTTGACTAATATGATAGGGGTCTTGATGATTTAATCCTATTTTTTAAGTCTATTTGACAAATAGGGTTCTTAGTGTCTTAATCCTATTATTGTCTTTCAAAAAGAATGCCTACTGAGGGACTTATTTATTTCAATTTAGCTATTAGAGAGGGGCCTTTAATGGCTTAATCCAACCTAAATAGCTTAGAATGAGGTAAGGGGTCTTTCATGACTTGGTCCTAAACTTTTAATTTTTTTTAGGCTAGTAGGAAAGGGGTCTTCATGACTTAATCCTA
The DNA here is from genome assembly GCA_021442155.1 of Cymbidium sinense. Lineage (NCBI taxonomy): Eukaryota > Viridiplantae > Streptophyta > Magnoliopsida > Asparagales > Orchidaceae > Cymbidium > Cymbidium sinense. Next base: position 55,973,232 of record CM038215.1, read on the forward strand.
TTCTTGCCATTTGGAAGGATGCTTACTACATAACTTACTTCTATGTGATTAACTATTAAGATGGGGCCTTTAATCACTTAATCAAACTTAAATAGATAGATAGGAGGAAAAGGGCCTTACTTCATATAAACCTCATGTTGTAACTAATAGGAAATGGGTCTATTTTGATATGAAGATTAGGAATGGTTTGTCATTTGAAGGCTTGTTCCAAACTTGTAAATAATAAGAATGGTGCCTTAAAAGACTTGCTCCAAACCTTAGATGATTTATAGGAAGAGTGCCCAAATGGGTATGTTCCCAATCTAATGGAAACATCATTTTTAAAAAAATGTATAAAAATTTGCAAAACATTAAATGTCATTGTACAAAAAATTAACAGGATAACAATTTGAATCATAACAAATAACAAAAAGAATAATGAGAAACATGATTTTATTAATCATTCTTTTAAACCGAGTACAAGTTACACATAATATTTCTTTAAGTAATATCCATTTATAGGTGGAATTGGACCTTCACCATTACAAGTAATTAATTGGCAATAACCTCCTCCATAAACTTTTTTCACTATGAATGGTCATTCCCAAGTTAGTTCAAATTTATTGCCTATCTTGCGGTGAGCCAAAATTGGCTATTTAAGAACCATGGCCAACTCTCTTACTTGGAATGTTCTAGGATAGACCAACTTATCATGTGCTTGAACCATATGTGACTTGTACAATTAAAAATCTTGGTGAGCTTTTAAGCATCATCCTTTGAGACTTTCAAGTTTTTCCAATCGGAGTTTATGATTTTGATCAGTTGTATTGCTATTAATTGCTTCCCTTAATGATGGTAACTGTACTACTAAAGTATATGGTGTAGATTGAGTTGGTATTCGATATGAGGTCCAATAGACCCATAAAGCATTAACCAACTTTTCATGCCATTGGCACTTATTTTCATCCAATATCTTTCTCAAAATCCTCACAAGGGTTTTATTAAATGCTTCAGTAAATCCATTTACCCTAGGGTAGTTGATGGTCAAATATCTCCAATCAATCTTATGTTTGGCCATAAAGTAATTTAATTTAGTTGACTTTAATGACAAACCATTATCAGATATGATTCGACGAGGAACACTAAATTTATATATGATATTTTCCTAAAAGAATTTTAGTACATGGTATGCTTTTTCTTCTTTCAGTGGCACTACTTCAGCCCATTTAGAGAAACAATCTGTTGTGGCTATTATGAAACATTGCTCTTTTCAAGAAGGATCAATGGGACCTATGATGTTGGTACCCCAACTCTCAAAGGGCTAAGAGGCAATCATCGAGTGTAATACATTTGGAGGTTGATGTACTACCACACCATGTATTTGACATTGATGACAACAACATACAATTTTCATGCTGTCATTTTAACTTCAAAGGATAGTTGTATCTGAGTCTTTTAATTTTTAATTTCATTTTTGGTCTGGATTGGTGGGCACCACACAATCAAAGATGTACCCCAGTCACAATCTTATGGGGCTTTTATTTTTAAACATTGTAGCCACATTTGATTGAATGACCTATGATACAACATGCTGTTAATTAATGAATAAGACAACACACATTTTTTAATTTTTTTATTAATGGCTTATCTTCAGGGAGCCTCCCCTCACTTAAATATTCAATGAATGGCTGCCTCCAATCGAACTCTTCTAGATCTTAGATAAGCATGGCTATCCTTTGCATTTCTATTTTTCTATTCTTGTTATCTAAATCTATATGAGACAAGACTTGTTAATTTTGGACTTATAGAAATAGATTCTTTTCTAGACATATAATTTCTTTGGAAAGCTTAGCCAAAGAATCTACTATAGAATTATTTCTTCGTGATATTTTATATAGAGTTACAAATGGGATCTTTTCAAGCACTTTCATTGTGTACTTAGAATAACGAAAATCTTAGGGTGCAAAACCTTATAGATATTTCTGAGCTAGTTAATAATCAATTGGGAATTCCGAAAGATCTTAATATTTTTAATATTCATTAGGATTGCTAATTATAGCCTAGTTATAAGAGCTTGATATTCAACTTCATTATTTGTACAGGCTCAAAAATGATAAGAATATCACATCATTCATTTATTTGGGGTTATAAAAATCAATCCAATCCTGACCTTCTATGGGATAGAAGAATTTGATTCATTATTTTTCTTTGATGATACGATGCCATCAAAGTACAACTCTAGTGGCATTAAATTCACCATTTAAAGTCATGATCTGTTCATTTAGAAGGTCAACATTTAAAGGAGAACCCTCATGTAAAGGATGTGTTGCCATGAAGTCAATTACAACTTGTCCCTTTACAGCATAGAAAGGAATAAACATGATCACAAATTGAAATAAAATGATTGACCAATGTGCTAGACATCTAGACAACATTGGGTGGGGCATATGATATTGCAATAGATTCACCCTTGAAATTCGATTCACTCTATGAGAAAACATGTAATGCTTTAATTTCTAAGCCACCAAAACTAAGGCTAAACAATGTTTTTCAATAGAGAATAATTCATTTCCATCAGGATGAGTCCGCGGCTTATATAATAAAGGGAATTTTCATTTCCTTCTACATTAACTTGGGCTAGTAAAGCCCCAACTAATTCATCTAAGGTAGTATATAGGATTAATGGATTTCTAGAATTGAAGCAACCAAAATATGAGGGTTCATCAAATATTGTTTTAACCTTTCAAACGTAGTTTGACACTTTTCATTCAAAATAAATTTGGAATCTTTCATTATTAATTCTTTGAATGGTTGAAATCTTCCTAATAAATTTGATTTGAACCTTCTTCAGTATGTGAGCTTACCCTGGAATGATCTTAATTGTGTAAGACTTCTTGGTGGCAGCATTTCTATAATAGCTTTTATTTTTTGAAGATTGATTTCTATCCCACAGTGCTTGACTACAGACCCTAAGAACTTCTCTGAAGCTACTCCAAAAGCACATTTCAAAGAATACATTTGTAAGTTGTATTGGCTAAACTGTTCAAACACGATATGTAAATCAAACAAATAATTTTTTTATTACTTTTAATGACCAAATCATCGATGTAGCATTCGCTTGATTGTGAATAAAGTCATCAAACATTCTAGTCATGGCCCTTTGATAGGTAGCCTTGACATTTTTGAGACGAATGGTATGACCATGTAACAAAATATCCCAATAGGAGTTATGAATGCCATATGCTTTTCATCCTCTTAGTCATCTTATTTGTTTATATATAGATGATCCATCCATGAATGGAAAGATCTCATGTGATGAGGCTATATCCACCATAAGTTCAAGTATTCATAATGAGAACTCATCTTTGGGACAAGCTTTATTCAGTCTCAAAGTCAACATAAATGCATATTTGGCTGTTCTTTTTGTTGATGGGAACAATGCATGCTAGCACAAAAGGATATTGTTCTTCTTGTATGAAGCTAGCTTCTATTAACTTTTTAATCTTAGTGATGACTTGTTATTCAATTTCTAGATGCATGCATCTAGGAGATTACTTCATTGAAATTACATCAGATTTAATTTCTAGTTTTTGAACTACAATATGGGGAGATAAACCTGACATCTCTTCATAATTCCACATGAAGAAATCTTTATATTCATAGTAAGTTGATCAACTCTTTGTAATCTTTTAGACTTAATAATGAACTAATGAAAGTTGGTATTGGGTCTTCCTTAGTTCCAAGTTTGATTTCCCTTAATTAGTTAAAAGTGGATTTTATTTCTTCTTGAATTTTGGAGGGCATTTTGAACTAAGCAATCATTTGGTTCATCTGATGCTTCAAGACATGATCCTTCTAAAGGATTAGATAGGATCTCAAAAAATTGATCAGATTCTATATGGTTGCTTATCACTAAAAAATGTTCATTATCATCAAAGGGTCCAATGGTACCAAACCTAACACTTGCTTTGGATTTTAAACTTTTACTATTTTGTATTCCATAAGCTTTCTATGTGTCCCTTAGGCCAAACATTAGGAATTAAACCATGCTTTATAGCATTCTTTACACACTTAGGATACCAATCAAATGGGAGTTATATTATTTCATTTGAAGATGGATCTTCAAGCTTTACATCTACTTTGAGCTTCGAGTACATAATAGAATTTTGACATTCTTTCACATTATCATGTAAGATCAAGGGATACTTTAACTTCTAATAATGAGATTTTGCTTTGAGATAAGAGAGTTAAAGTTAAAGTATCCACATATTTCATTAATCTTTCAAAAGTTTATAAATTAAGATCATCCTTTAATGCTTGCACTTGTTCATCATCATTATCTGATTCTAATGAAATTTCAAATAATATTGAGTCATCCTTTTAATTGGAATCTTCATTAGAACTTGATTTCAAATCAATTTGTATTATTGGAGGTTCTTTTGCTTTTTCTTTTTCCATATTTTTTTATTTTCTTCTTTTACATTTGATATGACATTTCTTTCTTTGATGCCTCAATAATATTAAATTTCATAGAATCATATACTTGCCTATTAGGCATATAATAGGTAGCATCTTCATAGTGGAAAAAGTCTATGGATAAGTTCTTATCAATTGATTACTTGTAATGGTTACCGTCCAATGCCACCTATAAATGGACATTACTTGAAGAAATATTATGTATAAATTGTACTCAGTTTCAAAATAATGATCAATAAAATCATGTTCATTTTAAGATCCTTTTGTAATTTGTTCTGATTTAAATTGTTATCTTTGTTAAATTTTTGTACAATGATATTTAAAGTCTTACAAGTTTGTATACATCTTTTTAAATCTAGTTTTCATAGGATTAGGGATAAGTCTTTTTGGGGAACCCTTACTGTAAATCATCTAAGGTTTGGAGCAAGCCTTTAATGGCACTATTCCTATTATTCACAAGTTTAGAACAAGCCTTTAAATGGCACCATTATTGATCTTTATATCATAATTGACTACATATATTAGGATTAGGTCACTAAGACCTCTTTGTTTTTAGTCATAACATGAGGAATGGATTAAGTCATCAAGACCACTTTCCTCCTTTTTAGATATTTAAGTTAGATTAATCCATTAAAGGCCCCATATTAATAGTTAATCACATAGAGTAAGTCCATTAGTAGGCATCCTTCCAAATGGCAAGAATAGGATTAAGTCATGAAGACCCCTTCTTGCTAGCCTAAAAAAAACAAAAATTAAGGTTTAGGACCAAGTCATCAAAGACCCCTTACCTCGTCCTAATCTATTTAGGTTAGATTAAGCCATTAAAGGCCCCTCTCTAGTAGCTAAATGAAAAGAAGTAAGTCCCTTAGTAGGCATTCATTCTGAAAGACAAGAATATGATTATGTCACTAAGACCCTTACTTCTCAAAAAACTTAAAGGTTAGGATTAAATCATTAAGCCCCTATCCTATTAGTCATAAACAAGGTTTAAGAATAAGTAATTAAGACCCATCTTCCACATAATAGCTATTCAAGAAGGTATTAGACCAGTGCTTGCGAGCTAATAGGAATAAGTCCCTAGTAGGCATCCTTGTAACAAAATTAAGGAGTGGAAATAAACCATTAAAGTCCCAATTACTATGGACTATTTAGATATGGAATTAAGTCCATGTACCCCTATTTAATAGTCAAAATTTTGAGAATTAATATTTAAGCTATTGAAAGCCCTTTCCCCTTAACTTAGTTATTTAGGTTGGAACCAAGTCTTTAAAGACCCGTGCTTAATAACTAACCAAATAAGAGTAAATCTCTTAGTGGTATCTTTCCTTGGTCAAAATTCATATAGTTTAGAAAGGAGTAAGATTTAGATTACCTTCTAGCTAATATCATATAAAGAGATATGAGTCCAAGTGCTATCTTTTTAAAAAAGGTAGTCATAAAAAAATAGTCAAGATGAGAATAAGTCCCTTAAGGGCATCATGTCTAACTACCATGACTATGCTAGGATTAGACCTTTCATTTAGTCTACTCCTTATGACATCCCTATTCTTAAAACATAGTTCCTAAGATTAAAACATTCTAAATTAAAATAAATCTAGGCATGTTTACAACTTTCTTTCACAATCAAATCCAAAATAAAATCTAAAATCAAAATAAAATTTTAAATATTAAATTCTAACATTAAACTTAAATTCCTTCAATCTTATGCTTAAATTGGGGGTCCATTTGTTGAACTCATTTTAGAATGAGGTTAACATCTTTTCTAAAGGGGTTTAAATGAGCCTTCTTGAATTAAACATCAAAAGAAACTTGAAATCAATTCAAATTAATTGTTCAAAATTATTTGAAAATGATTATTAAACACAAATTAGCTAATTATTGACTTAAGTTGCTTAATATAATCATTTAGCCTAATTAAACTTTATCTTAACCCATTAAGAACAAGTTATGCTAATATTGATTTTAAACTCTAAGTGTAATTAAATAATCCAATCAATCCCAAATGCTTGGATTATCATAATCGAAAGATAAATGCATTATAATTGAGCCATATAAGTCGTTTGACTCAATTCAATTCAATCAAACTCACTTAAGCCATAATAAGTTAAATATGGAATAAGCAAATGATCAATTTCAAATTCCATAAAACCCATTGATTTAAACATCATAAATGATTAAATTGATATAATTAAAGTAACAATCTAGTGTTAATCCACCAAATGGAGCAAACTAGATCAAGCCATATACAAAAGTACTTAAATGGCATAATTTTGAAAGATTTGAACCCAAGCTTAAACCAAATACTTTAGAATACATCCAAACCTATCCTAAGATGAGTTTAGATAATTGGTAGCCAAGATTAATTAAATTAATGAATTCCAAGTAAATCCAAGGAAAATAATATGCCATTGCAAAAGAAAAGTACATGAAGATAAATTCTCTTCCCAATCCCCTCCTTCGCTTGGCTCCTCCACCTCAACACCCTTGGACATGTGTTAAGCAGTGAACCACCCTTGGAGCTAGCCTCCAAGAGTGGCAATCACCTTGGTCAACCAAGGCAAGAGGGATGCTTGGATAAAGCTTTCTACCACACATGAAAAACTAAGAGAGAGACATTTTCAAAATCAATTGAGCATCCCATCACCTTCCCCATGCAAGTGAAGTTGAGTGCAACCTTTTCCCAACCCCCACGCCACCAATAAGCCAAAAAATGACCAAACTAGTTGAAAAAGGTGTGAAGCTTGGTCTCCACATCAATCCATGGGGGGGCAAATCCAATTTTTCTCTTCTAGAGACTCATTGGACCTCCACGAAGCTAACCAACTCATCTTCTCTCCCAAAATCATCATTGGTGAGGTACACACCAAACTTGACCCTCTTTACCTCCATTTTGGTGTTTTGTGAGAGAAGCTTAATCTCAAGGTGAGTTAGCCATATAGATGTGATCTATGTGAGTCCATCATTGATTTGGAATTGAAATCAAAACATTTTAATGGTTGGATAGCCAGAAATCATCTAGAATCAACAGATAGCTCTCGGCTTTCACATTCATAACCAAGAAGTAATCTTCACTACTTCTTTTTTGTATTAAAAATAGATGGTCAAAATTTAGTTGGACTGATCGATTAAACCCCCCATAGGAATCCATAAGTTCAAGCAGATGGCCCGGATCAAATTGCATACCTCCATTATTTTAATACGAGATCTATGTGGATCCTACGTGGATGAATCACATGGTGTTGCATAAAGTGGCTCCACATGGCACCGATGCATCTAAATAGGAAATTCAGGTTTTTCAAATTTAAAAATTATAAAAAATTAATTGAAACTTCAAAAAATCATAAAAAATATAAATATATATTAAAAATGCAATTAAAGGTTCTATTGATTCATCTGAGTGAGAGGAATCCATTAAATCCAAAATCCCCAATTTTGATTGGGAAATTTGAGTTAATTTGAGTTTAAATGAAAATAATCAAACTCAAATTAATGCCAAACCACTATTCCAATTGATTTGAAACTTTGGGAAATGAAATTAGGGTTAATATACACTTTAGGAAAACTTTTCATGATTTAGTTCAAAGTTAATGAAAAAATATTTAATTTCAAACCTTAAACCATAATTTTAATGAAATAAATTGATATAAATTTAAGAAAATTATAAAAAATTATAAAATCACCTTAAATCATCATAAAAATACTATAATGAATCTAAATAACAACTGAAATCCTTTTAAATCCAATAATCTATAAAATCACCTAATTTAGTAATTAATTAAATTAATTAACATGAACTTAAAAAATTAAAATAAATCAACCAAAAATTCAAAAATTTCAAATGAACCCTCTATGGATGCATCTTCCATAGAGGAATCTAAGAAAAATAAATCCTTTAAGTAATTTTTCCTAAATTAGACTTAATTTAGGTTTTAGTAAAATTATTAAAATCTTAATTAATCTTAAGTTACACATTTAATTAGAATGCAACTACAGGATGTTCAAATTAACACACTTACCATAAAATTTCAAATCCAATTAACCTTTGGAATGGAAGTTATTGAATTTGTAAGTCTCTTGGTCAATTTAAATGCAACAATAAATCAAAAAATTATAAAACTTATAAAATTTATAATATTAACTAGAAATATGTTTATCATCATTAGAACACTTAGAGAAAGTCTTCTAACACTCTGAAGTCAAAACACTTAATTAATTATAAACTTCGGATTAATAAGATGATTAAGAATACACAATTAAAATAAAGTTCAAAGTTAATAATTGATTAAATCATGGCAAATCCACAAATAAACTGAAATGTAAGACTCATTAACATCTAGATTTTATAATCTCTTGACATATGAATCCATTAAACCCATTTAAGTTAAAGAGTAATGTTATTACAAATGTAAATAAACCTAAAATGATATCCAAGTAATTAATTAAACTTAAGAAACATTAAACTAAAATGACATAAAAAGTTAAAAATGGCCTGGATAGGTTTAATATCCATGTAGCCAAGCTTTTAAACTTCTTAAATCATGACTAGGAATAAATATCCCATTAAATTAAATGATAAAAAGATCATTCCTTAAATAATTAAACCAACATTTCCTTTAAGTTAATTAAAGATAATTGAATCATTTTATTCAAGTTTATAACCCATGAATGTCAATGAAGTAAATGAAAGAAATTATAACTTGAAACAAATTACATTAATCTAAACTCATTAGCAATCATAGGAATGTTAATGAAGTAAATAAAAGAAAATAATGAAGAGAATCAAAATAAAATCAAAATAATCATTAAAAATTTATACAAATGAAATAAATAAATCATAAAATTTAAATATAATAAAATGATAACATTAAAATTAAAATATTAATTAAGTTCATGAAAATTAAATAAACATAAACATTAATAGACAAAAACCTTAATGAAATAATTAAGTTAAATAAACATAATCACTTGAATCAAAACATTTGAAAGATGTAAAGAGTGAAATTAATTCAATTAAAATTAAACAAATCAAATAAAATAAACACAATCCAATGAACAATGAATCAAATCAAATATGAAGGTTAAGCAATAAAACATAAAATATTAACAAACATAACATAAATAAAATATAAGAATGAAATTATAACTTGTTGAAATTAATTAAGTCAATTTATCCAAATCCATTAACATAACATTAATAAAATGAATAAATAAAATCAATTTAAATCATGTAAATTAAATAATTAAAATAGATAAAAATAAATAATCATTTATTAAAAAAACAAAATTAAAATTAAAATAATGAATAAATCAAATCATTTTAACATTATTCAACATTAAGAAGAATGAATGTTAATGTAAATCCAAATCAAAATTAGAACTTTAATCAAACCAAATCCAACTTAAGAGAATTCAAGAAGAGGTTAATCAAGATACTTAGGATCTTAGTTTAACCTTTAGGATGAATCTTCATCTTAGGGTAAAGACTTCATTCTAATAAGATTTAGGATGTTGAATAGAATGGGTTCCACAGAAAGTGATTTTTTTTTCATTCTTTAAAACTTAAACTACATTTCAACATAAAAATAAACTTAAAATGGAAATGAAATTATAAATTATTAACTCATTTAAATTAAAACCACCCATGATAAGTTAAACCAATTTTAAGATGAAAAAAATTAAAAAAAAATGTTTCATAATCAACAACATATGGTATATAGTCTGGACACCCGAGGTAGAGCTATTAGTCCGAAGGAGGTCTTGATACCTCAAATCTCTAGTATAACAATGACTTGTACCTATGAAACAAAATTATAAAACTAAAAAAAATATCTCAAAATCAAATTAAATTAAATATTGGAAATTCAAATTGAAATTTAAACTTAAAAAAGACTTAGTACAAGCTTACCACACAAGCCCATTTCCTTCATACACTAAAATATTAGGTCACCAACCCTAGATTTAGGTTAGGATGATCTATGATGTTCTATGATGTGATGTGATGTTTTATTATTTTATGGTGTAATGTTTTAGATTGAATGGCCAAGATTATTGTTTCGTGTTATACTATATGGTAACGTTCTTTCTAGAACTAATGTTATCTTCTGTAGGGTCTGCTAAAAGGGACCATCATAATAAATTATATATAAAAGCTATTTTCTTGTAGGTATTCTTAAGTCCCTAAGCATAGTCCAATAGGATAGGTGGGCTTGGCAAGCAACTAATGTTAAGCCCATATTTTTGCAAATATAACTATAAATGTGTTGTTTACATTTCCTGACATTTGTTTTGTTGGGCTTCGAAATTTCTTTTTAAATTTGAAATGTATTTTAAGCCTGCAATTATATTATAGGTTGGGCTGTAAAAGGGTAGACCACGGCTGCCCATTTTTCTCTTCCTTCTTGGGTGTACAACGAGACCTGGCTGCACTGGCTTGTTCTTTAAATTTAATTTTGGCTTGAATTATTTTGGGTGTGCAATAGAATCAACCTGCTTTTCTAGGTTTCTTTCTATGCTGTGTTTTCTATGAAGAATGGCTAGACGTTATGCTCCAAGAAAAACTAAATTTTTGACCCAACCTAAATCTAAACAACTTAAACAAAATAAAAAATTTAAAACTTCTCACAAAAATTAAAGCCCTAAGAAGAACTTAAAATCAATTGGAAACAACTAGCTTTTGTGAATCATGCTAGCATATTGTTCTAAATTCTTAAATTGTGTGCTTCACCCACTACACATAAGGGGCATCTAACCTTTGAGGATGACCACCTTTTTGGGGAAGTCTATCTTTTCTTCTTGACTTGGCCCATGACCACTTCTAATTGCATCTCATTATAAGCATAAATTTCCTATCCAAAAAGCCTTAAATGAATTATGAGTCAAGACATAAAAGCTAAAATTTATTGCATTAGTTAGGTACATATCATATCCAACATGATTTTATAGATTAAGGAGTGAGTTTTGGTTCTTAGATTCCATTCTAAAACATAAAAATTGAGCCATGTTGCATTCATGAGACTTGATATCATGGATTTAAGATTTACTTAGGTGGTGTTTGCTAGCAGCCCTTCTAGATGGGTTATAAGTCCAGAAGAGTCAAGGATATGTTTCCTTTCTTAGTGGAAGAAAGAACCAATAATTCTTAAAAGTGAAACTAGGTGAAGGCTTTGACTTGTGTCAAAAGCAATTATAGACTTATGATCTGAAGCATCCTATTAGAGTAAGCCTTCAACCCTAAGCATTTCTACTGTCTTATACTACTAGAATATAAGCCCTAGATTTCTAATAAAATTTTAACTTGAATTTAAATTTAAATTCTAAAATTTATAGCCCAAAGGTAGGAGAGTTGAAATGTTTACTAGGTATCCCAGTATCTATTGACATTCCCTACTTTATCCCATTTAGCTGCCAAAGAACTCCTTCGACTTTGTAGTATTCCATTATGAAATTCCAAATTTTAATTTTTCTTTGAAACCAATTTATAAATCTATAGAATTAAATGCTTATTTCTTCAATCTAGAGTATTCATAGAAAAAGGTCCTTATTCTTAAGATGTAATTAACTATAAGGGCTTGCTCTTATAGGAAACCACGATCCTATCATAAAATAAACTTTGTTCTACTTTTATATGTAGTTCAAGGGAGAATCTCTAGAATATTAATAAGACCCATTACTTTTTAAGAGTATTTATTTAATTAATTAAATCCATTATAGGATAACATGTTTATCTTATAAGATAATATGTTTATTCCTTAATGATGAATTTGATTATGTAAATAAGAGACTCTTAAATTCTATGTGGTGTCATAAATTTATCCCACATGGGATATCAACACAGTGGGTCCTATTGATCCTCCATCGTCTAAGGGTCATTGATTCATTATAGTAGCTATGGACTGCTTCTCCAAATGGGCAGAGGCAATCCCACTGTGGGAAGCTAAAGCTTTAGTTTGTCTTCTAATTTTTGGGAACCACATTGTGTATAGATTTGGAGTGCCTCATGGTATTATATCCAATAATGGTACCACATTCAAGATTATGAAAATCATCAACATCTCTAGAAGATGCAACATAGATTAGAGATACTCTACCATCAACTAACCTTAGGAAAATATGTTAGTAGAAGTCTTCAATAGAACTCTCATCCAAATTCTAAGCCTTCAGCAGAACGCTTTATGAGCTTATCGCTCCACTTATAGGACTTTGACGTAATCCACTCTTTTCTACTTAGTATGGGTATGAAGCCATTCTCCCTCTAGAAATCCAACACCTATCATTAAGGATAGCTTTAAGTATTAAAATCACAACCGAAGAATGCTAAGATATGGTTGGAAGAACTAGAAGTTCATGAAGAGAGATGCCTCCAGTATGTCAAAACTTCAAGTTATATAAATCAAGAATGGCTTAAGTTCATAACAAGTTGTTTTGCCCAAGAGCTTTTCAAGTTGAATAGCTCATTTTAGTTCTTAGAAGATCAATTATGGCTGTCATAAGATAGGAGGCAAATTTGAACAACATCAAGGCCCATTTGTTATAGAAAAGGCCTACTAAGGTGGAGCATACTAATGATCAACCATAAAGGTGAACATTCAATTCTCCCAATCAGCTTCATAAGAAATATTATGCATAATTATTTTCAAATTAAATTTTTATTAAAAAATATTTCTTTCAATCAATCGAATTGCTATCCAAATTGAAATTATCATTTTCTAATATTGACCCTTAGGAACATTTCCTAGCTTCTTTAGTGTGATTAAGATAGGTGTGAGAGAACTCAAGTAGCATCTTAATCCTAGATTGCACAATAAAAACACAAGACCATGCATGAACATAAGCAAACACAAATCTAATTGTTCTGGGCTACTTCAAGTTGAGATAAGGCCCCAATGGATCTCACTTAGTAGTCTAAGTCATATTTGATTGATTACTTGCTAGTGGGTCACCTAGTGGGTAATTTTGCTTAGGAGGATGTGAGTCTCTGTGCTTTCTTCCTAGCCTGACCATTGAAAATTGATTGACTCCTTCTTAGTTTGGCATTTTTTATTACATGACCAATAGACTACTCTGATCATCAATCATGCTTTGAAAGATATGAGTCCTCAAGCTTTCTTCTTGAGCTGACTATTATGTATTAATTGAGTTCAAGTATATATCAAAGATTAAGGTAAGACCCTAGTGGCTCCTCTTTCTCTAGACTACTTCAAGTTTGGGATTATTCCTCCCTTACGACTTTTCACTTGATAGTCACCCTATGTCGGATAGTAGTTGTATAGCCAATGATAAACTATCATGATGATTAATTTTGCTAGGAATATGATTACTCCTAAGGTTGGTGTTCACTTTGTTGATAATAACCCACCCAGTGGATAACACCATTCAGGTAAATGTGAGTATCCAAGCTTTTTTCCTGAATTGGCCATCATACACCTACATATTCTTTATATTTTATAGATCAGGATAAGACCAGAGGCATATTTTCCTTTGAGCATTCTATTTGGATGACATCTTGAGTACCTCACTTAGACATGACCAAAGTTACTATCGGATTGGGCAGTCCCTCATTCCTAATAACCATCATTTTTGTTGGATAGCATTGTTCTTTGGATGTACAGACTATCCCTTTGGGTTAGTAAACCTAAGGTAGGTCAAAGCCCATGTGGTTTCTCTTAGTGTGGCCCATCACAAACCAACAAGGTTTATAATAAATAAACAAATAATATAAAATTAAATTTTTGATGGATTAAGATAAGACCTCTAGCAGCACCTCTTCATAGAAGACATCCTATCTTCTTGGACAGTGTTAAGAAAAAACCTTATAAGATTGACCTTAACTACTTTAAGTTGTGAGAAAACTTCTAATGCCTCTCACTTAATAGTGGCCCTAGGTTTGGTTTATTGCAATTAGTAGGCCACCATGGTTGTTGATTCTACCTAGGAAGATGTGAGTCCTAAACTTTCATTCTAGTTTGATCATCATAAACCAATGTGCAACTCCTAAGTTGAATAGTCTCTACTATATGGCCGGTAGACTATTCCTTTGAGTCTTCAAACCTTTGGAAAGTCCAAGATTTCATAACCCTTCCTTAGTGTGATTCATTGCAAGCTGACTGGGTCTATTCTCATATGTTTAGGGTCAGGAGCATGTCCCCAAGACTCCTTGCCCAAGTGACTACACTAGGTTTGGATCAAGCCATTATGGCCCCTCTACTAGTAGTTGCCCCATTAGGTTGGGTAGCATCGTTCTATGCATAAGTGGGCTACAGGTCTAAGCCCATCGAGCTCCTCCTTATTATGGCTCATCATAAACTAATTGGGTCCAGGCTCATTCAACAAATCAATATTAAACTAACACCAATTAGCTAAATTAAACATTAATCAAGATAAATTCAAACCAAATCAAAACTAGATTAAATAAAATCTCATCAATTTCTAATAAATTCTTATTTATACCTACATAAATCAACTCATAATCCAACCAAATGCACTCAATCTCCAAAAGATTCAACTTTGTGTCCTTGGCTTGAAGCTAATTCTTAACAAATTAAACCAAATCTACTTGATCCTCTTTTCATGTGTCAAACATGAAATAAACTAAATCAATCAAATCAAATATTGATCTTCTTCTTTAATAGCCTTTTCCCTCATTAGAGTTTTGATAAATTTAAGCCACAAATATTTTCCAAACCCACTATTCATTTTGAGTGTGTTGTAAACTTATCCTAGAGTCTCCTGTGCCAGGGAGCTTTAAGGTTTATACATATTTATTAGCTCAGTAGCTTCTATTGAGTTTCTTTTGTCCTCTAGTTAAGTGTATACATCTTGTCTATGCCACCTTCTTGGATGCACTTGGCTAGCTCAGTCAACATCAATACGTGTGGTGTTCCTTGTTAGTTAAACCACACCTATTAGGGGTCCTTTTATTTACCTCACTTATGGAGCGAGGTTAACCATTCATTTCTTAGAAGGTCTATCTAGGCACTAAGATAATCATAGAGCTAAGACACTTGTAGTTGTTAGGAGAACACAAATCATAAGCCTAGAGACCTATAGGTTTTCTCACTAGGGTTGGACCTTAGGCTAAGATAGATAGACCCTAACTAACCTAAGCCCAATTAACATCCAACATCAAACCAATTCCTTAAATCCAAACCAAATAACCATTAATCAAACTTTAGCCATAACCATTCAATTCCTAACTTAATTTGGTTGATGTGGTCAAATTGAATCAAACTAAGCCAAATTAATTTTTAACCCAAGTTGATCCATTTGAATCATATAAGTTCAAAACCTAATTCAAATTGATATAAACCAATTTGAGTCAATCCAAAGCTGCATGGTCACCCTAGAAACTTAATTAAACATTCCAATCCACTCCAATCCTTTCAATTCCACTAATTGGTTCAATTGACCCAACTTAACCTATTTGACCTAAAGTGGGTCAAGTGAGCCAAAATCCAATATAACTTAAATTACTTATAATTAAAGCTATCAATATATTTTGAGCTCATCATTTAATAGATTATAAAAGTCACATGACATTATTTAAACCAATGAAGCCTTACTTGACCCAATTTAGCCTAAAGGTCAAAATTGACTCAAATTCTAATCCAACTCAAAAAGGACCAAACCAATCTATCTAACCTCTTCTAAAATGAATGTTTATCACTATCAATCATTCAATTGCAACCAATTGGTTACCTGACCCAAATCGATACAAATTGGTCTAAAGACATAAAGTGAGTCAAAACTCATCCTAAATCAATTTAGTTTATCTCCAATCAGTCACAAAATGATTATTAAATTCCCTCCAAACATCAATTAAAGTTAATTTGACCAAACCAACCCAATTGACCTACTTAGCCCAATTTGACCTAAAGGGTCCAATTGAACCACATCCCATTCCAACCCAAATCAATCAAAATCAATGCATACAATCATTCTTAAATGATCAATCAAACATAAAGCAACCCATTACCCAACCCAAATTTATCAATTTGACCAAATTGGTCAACTTAACCCATTTAACAAAAATGAATCTTTATGAATCAAATTCAAATCCACTCCAAATTAAATCAAATCAAGGAACCATTACATTCCAAATGATCATTTGAACTTAATCTAATAGCTCTCTTTACCCATTTTGGTTAGTTTGGGAACCTAACCCACTTGAACCAAATTGTGTCAAACCCAACCAAACTTGGCATGACTCATTCTTAGGTCTCCATTGACCTACCCAAGTGAACTTAACCCATGGTGAACCCAATTTGGTTCAAACAAAGTGAACTAAGGGTTCAAATAGGATAAAATTTTACATTTAGAATGCCTACCCACCTTTGGCTCTCTTTAGTCATTCCCATCAATCCTACCTAGCCCAAGGCTGTTGTGTTCAGTCCTTGACTAAATGGAGGACCTCCTCCCATTAGCTGGCCATTGGTCCACCTCAAAAGAGGTGTACACCCCATCGCAAGCCACCAAGCCACTAAAGCACCTCCACATTACCAGTCCTTGGCCATATGGCTATCAAAGGTTGAACCAATCCCATGGCTTGGTTCACTTAGGGAGGGAAGTATACCCTTGCTCTCCCATTCAAACTCAACACACATTCCCTAGAGCATCATGATCAACCTTTGAGCTCCTCTCAAGAAATTTGAGCATCCCATCATTGGCAAGACCAACTCACATTAAACTTAGCACCTATCCATCCCACTTCATCAAAACTCTACCAAACCCAAATTAACTCTTCCCACACACTCCCTTCTCTAATGAACCAAAATGAATCAAGAAACACTAAATTCAAGCACTAAAAGGCACTCCAAGACCAACTATGGTGAGCTTCATGGTGGTGCTTGGTCTAGAGGATAATCGGTGGGGGAGTCAGCTCGTGTTCTTCTCAATAGGGCTTTGGCTCTTAAAGGTGAAGCTACCATAGTCTGCAGACTAATAGTATTTATCTCTAGCGAGGTAATTTCACTAATGGTAGAAAACCATTAGAATTTTTGGTCATTTATAAAGTGAATATGTGTTTCGGGTCAAACTATATGATCCCTTTAGAATACAAATTCACCATTGAATAAGCTTAGGGTAGTGATTGGTTTGGTGCTAGATGGTTAAGAGATGGACCATTCACCATTAATTGGGCTAAGTTAGGAATTGAATGGTTATGGCTAAAGTTTGATTAATGGTTATTTGGTTTGAATTTAAGGAATTTGTTTGATTAATGGTTTGGATTTAAGGATGGTTAAGACAGACAACATAGCTTACATCAAATGGTGAATGGTGTCCGTCTCTTACCATGGGTAGACAAAAGATCATCGACCATCCATTCTATGTGATTAAAATGGATGGCCATGAGTAATCGCATTAGATTTATTTGATTTAATTCTTTTAAATCTTGAGATTAATCTTTGCCATTTTATCCATGATCAAGACTAAGATAAAAGCATGTCTACCACCACTGAGTTAGTAGCCTCATCGGATAATTTAAATAACCAATCTTACGGTGCCATGTGGAAAGCGCTACCTTGTCAACTATCGCATGAAACCAATTATGTAAATGATTTAATTAAGAATTAAAATATGGTTTAATTAGTTAGAACTTAAAAAATTTATAACTTATTATAGAAAAATATATAAATAAACTCATTTTGGAAAGCTTAAACATAGGAGAATTAAAAAAAAAAATAAAATCTCTAATTTTTGCATAGTGAACATTGAAAAATTAGGGTTTTAAGTTTTAATTAATTATTTGAATTAAGTCTTAATTACTTGGATAATTAGCTTAAAATTTGATGTGATTGTTCATTGGGATGACCTCTTCCTCCTATAATTTTCTCAAAGTAATATGGAAAGTGATTTTAGGGATCTTAATTTTTAAGCTTGAATTAATCATTTTGTGCATTTAATAATTATTTAAGATGAAGAAAATTATGAAATTAATCATGGAAGCTTGGTTAATCATTAAAATGGTAAGGGTGATAATAAAATAATTAGAACTTTTGGTTATAATTATTTCCCAAAGACACCTTCAAAAAGAAAAGGAAAAAAAGAGGTCATTAATAAATTAAATAAATCATTAATTAACCCAAAACCTAGGAAATTTATGGAAATTAGCATAGGGCATTAAAATTAAAATCCTCTTTGTACTCAATAAACAAAGGGATTCATAATGAAATTAAAATCCCCAATTGGTTTGGGGTATTTTGAGAGTTTTATATTAGTCCTTAACTATAAACCTAATTTGCATTAGAATTTTTAGGGTGTGTTTATTTTATGTTTATGCATCATTTGTGAGTTTATCATAATTTTTAGATTTATATTTAAGGATTAATTAAATTCATAAGTCTTTTTGGGTTTTATTTGATTAAGAGAAATTAACTTTAATTAAATCATAAAAAAATCTCTTGAGTTATTCCTAACTCACTTAATGAATAGAGATGGGTATGGGATGATCTTTAATTATTTCCTCTTCTTTATATAATTTAAATAATGTAAATCTCAACATTAAATCTTAACAAACTTGATCAGGCTTAATGGTGTTTACCTTAAGGAAAGTCACCTTAGGAATTAATGGACTTAAGTAGGTTATTTGATGAAGTCTAATGTCTTTGCTTAAGTTATCTATAAATTTTGTATTCCATATGTTCTTATCCATGATTCCAAAAAAAAAAAAGAAATTACATTGATTTCTTGCATTTAGAATAAAGTAGTGTGGCTATTAACATCATTATTAAACTCCAAATTATTTTCTTAAATCAATCAAAGGATATACAAAGCTAAATATAAATAGACATAAATGACTAATTTTATGCTAATTCCCACATGTATGGACTATGATTCAACAAGTATATAGTTTGGACATTCTAAGAACATGAGAGTTTAAGTAGTCCCATGGAGGTCTTTGATTACCTCATTCTCTTGTTTAACAATGGCACGTACTTATGGAAATTCATTAAACCTATGCATATGTGTAAGCACATAAACAAAAAAGTTACTCCCTCTATAATAATCACACATCATAAATTCATGCATACATAAAAACATAAAAAAAAATCAAATTATTCTTCCCATAACAATCATAAATCATGTAATTCTATCCATATTAAACATTAATACTTGAATATAGACCATGTAGGGTCATGCATCAAGTGTGAACTAATCAAGTGACATACATGCATGTTCATTCAATCCTATTAATCAATTATAATTACATGTTGGAATGAATATTAAAGAATAAGTAAGAAAAGTCCAAAGGAATATCATCAAATTAATTATATCTTGGTTTCATTAATCTTAAGTAATCATTCACATTTAAGATAAATCCTTTTTGCCAAATCCAAACATAAATTATAGTGAAACTAGAAGCATATAAATAAGAGAATTAAAAAGTGAAAAATTCACCTTTTAGATTTAACCTAAGGAGGGATTAAGGAGGGTTCACCCATCCTTCTTCTTTTATAATATGAAAATATAAGAATGAAGAAATAAAAATAAATATAAAAATTAAGCTAAATAATTATTTTAAATTCTTAACAACATAAATTGTAACAACCCTTAATAAAGAATTTGAGCATCCAACGTTAAAAAATTCATAACTCTAAAGCCTAATCCTGGCACACAACACTAAGCCTAGCACACACATTAGGATACTAGGTCATCAATCTTAGTTTTTGGTTAGGCTGGTGATTGTTGTGATGATGTGATATTTTATTTTATGAGGTCATATTTTAGATTGGATGTTAGGATTACATGTGCATAGTCTAGATGGTAGGACATTATCTATTAGACTCATGATATTTTCTATAGGGCATTGTGCTTAAGGGACCATTGTAATAATAAATATATGATTATTTTCTTACTTGTAAGAGCTACTTAAGTTACTAAGTATAATCCATTAGGACATAGGTAGGCTTGGTTTCCTAAGACAGGGTGTTAATTCCAAATGTGTGAAATATTACTGCTTGGTTTTAATGTATGTTAAGCTAAGCTTTATTTTGTAGGTGTAGTTAGATTATTATTTTTTCATAAAAATATAAATTTTATAATAGGTATAGGATTAGAGCTATTGGGTTTAGGATGAGTAGTGGCTAGGAGACTTAGAATTAGAAGGCCCTATGATGCCTAGAGTACTCAAATATATGAAGAAAAATGAAGATGAATAATTAAAGACCATTATAGCTTTATTTTCATTTATAATTTAATAATAATCTAAGTTATATAAGGGTAGAGCTCACAACAATTTTTTCTTTTCTAGGTTATATGGCAAAACCCGGCCACACCTTACTTTTATTCTTTTAATCAATTGATGTTAGATTATTGTGTTTATATTGATTGTGAAATACAAATTGCATGCTTTTCATATGTTTCTTAAAGTTTAAATGTTTGTTGTTCAACCTAAATATGATAGGCTCTTTAGGAAAAATTAAATTTTCTATCTCAACTAATAACTTTAACCTAAATTTTAACTAACTCATAACCTCACTCTAAAGCCTAGGTATCTTAATAAATAAAATATTTAGCAAGTTCTTAGATATATGGTTGTATGCTATAACATCATGCATGCATATTATCTCACTCTTGAAAATAAGGGATCTCCACTCATACATGGTAAGGGACAAGGCTTGACCTTATTGACCTAATTTTTTGATGAGGTTAATATCATTATGAAATAAATAATTAGGATGTCCTAACCTTAAATAGGAATCTCCTAATTCAATTCTTGAGAAGCTATAGTTAGTGACCTAATGCACTCTCCTTGGGTTTGATCTAATCTAATTAGCTTAGGTGGACACAACCCAAATTCCAAATTTGGATTAAATCAATTAAATCCAAATAAATCAAAATGGAATCAAATTAAAATAAAGGAACAAATCCAAAACTAAATCAAAGTCAAATATATTCAATCCATTTGCATAGGTTTGACTTAGGTGGGTCCCACCGAGTCAAAGGTCAACCCACTAAAATTTGACCAAATTAAATCATTCCAATTCTTCCAAATGATCAAATAAACATGTTTGATCACAAATATAAAAAAATTTAGATTCATTTAGGCCTTATTTGGGTTTATAGACCACTTAGTCTAAATAACTCTAAATGGGTCCTATTGGGTTCAAACCCAAATCAAATAGAAATCAATTCAAATTGCTCTAAGTCATTTGTAAATGATAATTAAACACAATCCAACCCATCAATTTGATCTAATTTGGTCAAATTGGTCATTTGACTCAAATGAAACCCAAACTTCACCTATTAAGCCTACTTTGGGTCAAATGGGTTCAAATTGAATCTAATTGAAATTAAATGAAATAAATCACTCCAAATCATCTCACACATGTGTTCAAGTATGATTAAAATTCAAACTAAATCTAATTGGGTCAAATTGATCATTTAAACCCAATTAGAATCAAACATAACCCATTTAGGTTTAAATGGGGTGAAATGAAATGAAATTCAAAATTAATTTAAAATTAAATGAATTAATTAAATCAAAACCTAATCAATCATCAATCAAAGATGATTATACTCTAAATTACAAGAATTGAATCAAAAACAAAATGCTTGGGTTGGATTCAAAGTTCCAATTTGATTTAAATGGATTTAAATTTGAACTCAAACTCATATTGAGTTTGATGTGGGAAACCATACATTGATTTCAGGAATTTGATAGTGATGCCTAAAGCCAAAGACAAATGAAATGAATGGAGACCAATGACCAAATGGAGATACTTGGTAAATTCCTCCCCTTTACATGATCAATTCTTAGATTTTATCCAAATAATGTCTTGACCCTTGACCACCTCTTAAGAGAATGGTTCCAAGGGTAGAGGATAGGGGAGATCAGCCCAAAAAGCCAAAGGGAAATTGGCTTCCCCAAGGAGAAATTAAGGAAAAGCCAAGAAAGAAGAATGAAGAGAAAATGGCTTGACCAAGCAAGGAAAATAGAGGAGATGTCCTCCTCCCTTCCAAATTCTCATCCAAATATGTTCACCCTTGACTGGCCTTGCCATGGCAGGTGGCGAGAATTTGGCCACCTATAAGACTATGAACATGGCTCTCTGCCATGTATCAAAAGAAGCAAAAAGAGCTTCTTACTTCTGTAATTTCATCTCAAATTGTTCATCAAAGGAGGAGATGAGGAAATAGATCAATTCCCCGGCTTCTCACCATCAACAGGCTAGAAAATGGATGAATCTGGCAACCACCGAGCTCCCTTCAATGGTGAAATGGAAGGAAGAGGTTCATTCACTAAATTAAATGTTCCAACACATTCTAGAGGTCAATATAATCTCAATCAAGTCTCCACATCATCTTGTTGATGCTGGAGAGCCGAAAATGACCAAAGCCATTGGAATTTGATCTAACCTTGGTCTAGGAGATGATCCACAAGTAGGTAGGCTACCAAATTGCATACATGGAATCATCACATTGAGGCAAAGCTAATGGAGTCGATCCCACTATCGATGATCATTAGAAATAGGTATGCTCCACCACCACCCTTTAGGCATTTGGTTTTGAAACTTTTCAAAAGAAAATTGATTCCCATGTGGATTAAACCTACATGGATGGTTTGTAAAATGATCCTTGATCATTTTACAATAGAAATTGCTTCAAAATTCACCAACAATTACTGAGAAATTAGAAAAAATGGTAGATGACATCCTCTCTCACCTAGACTCTCAGGATTTGATCTCTACCATCCGATCCTTCTATTTGGAATGGATGATCAAAATCTAGCAAAATGATCAGATTTTAACCATTAAAGATATCATGGAAATAATTGGAACCAATCGGATGGTCAATATTCATCCCGCATTGCTTTGCTTTTGATGGATGTCATGTGTATCCGTGTGGCCCAATGTCGCCGTACCATGTGGTGATTTCATAGGATGTTACGCCTACCTCCTTTAATACGTAAATCACTTAAAAATTAATTAAAAATCATAGAAAATTTAAATTCATAGAAAATAAATTATAAATAAAAAAATACAAACTTGGGCTTTATGAATTCATCTTCATGAGAATCCATTAAAATTAAAATCCCAATTAATTTTAGGTATTTTAGCCGTAATTTGACTTTGAATAAAATCAATTAAGCCTTAATTAATCACAAACCATTAATTTAATTGAAATGAAACTTTAGAAAAATTGAAAATGAAGTTAAAACACACCTTAGGAAAAAATTTTGATGAATTATTGTAGTGTAATTCATGAAATATTAAATTTTAAATCCTAAACCTCAATTTCAATTAAATAAATTAAAATAAAATGATATATTACCAAAATAAATTAAATCACTTCAAATCAACTTAATAAACATTAATTAACTTAAGAATTATCAATGAAACTTATTGGAACTTAATAAATCATAAAATGGCTTAATTAAGCAATTAATAGAATTAAATAATTCAAATAATTAACCAGAACTTAATTAAATCATAATAAATCAACCAAATTTAAAAAACATTATGAATGAATCCTCTTTGGAAACATCTTTGAGAGAGGAATCAATAAAAAATAAAACCCAAAATGATCTTCATCAAATTAGGCCTTATTTTGGTTTTAAGAAAATAATTAAAATCTTAATTACACCCTAATTATGAATCTAATCAAGGTGAAACTTTGAAACTTGAAATTGGCATAGAACCCAATGTGGCATAAAACTTTCAGACTCAATTGCCATTTGGATTGAAAATTGTTGAATTTTCAAATTTCTAAGTTAATATGAATCAAATAATTAATAAAACATTCATCAAATCATGAAATAATTTGAACTAATCTTAATCAAACATCAAAAATATTTAGGATGGTTTTCCAACATCCTAAATAAAAAAAACTTAATCAATTTCATACATAAGGGTTAAGGAAATTAATTATACATATTAAAAGTAATGAAACCTTAGGTTAATGAAATCACAAAAACTTAATGAAACCTTAATTCATAATCAAGGTGACTTAAGAATGGGTCAAACATTAACCTAAGTGCCTTAGATTAACATAAATTAAACCAAATGAAATGAATATAATTCAACAAGCCTAAAAAACTTAAACCAAAGCATAAATGCAAACCAAATGAAACAATTCAAACAAAATCAATTGATGCAAATAAACATTAATACAAAATCCAAATTGAACTCAAATGTGAACCATCTAAATGAAACTAAAAGAATTAGTTAAAATACTTAAGGATCTTAGTTAAGACCTTTGGGATAGATTTCATCTTACGATGAAGTATTTTCATTCCATTATGGGTTAGGATGTTGAATGGAGTGGGTTCCACCCAAAAGTGGGATCCATTCTACTCTTCATTCTTGAAAACCTAAACTTCACTTTAACCAAATAAAAGTGAAATAAAAATGAAAATAAATCATTAAATCATTCGAATTGAAACCATCCAAAGGTAAAATTCAAACAAATTGAAACTTCAAATTGAAACTTGAACTAAAGAGGCCTAGCAAAGTCTTGCTACACAAGCCTGTTTACTTCACACACTAGATCATTAGGTCACGGAACCTAGACTTAGGTTAGGCCATTATGTGATTCTTTATGATTCCTTGTGATGTGTTGTGATATGATGTCTTCACATGTCTTTGTGGTGTACTATTTTTGACTACATGCTATGATTGTTTGCCCATTAGACTGATGATAGGATGTTCATTTTAGATTCAACATTGTCTTCTACAAGGGGCTATGCTAGAAAAGACTACTATCATAAAAAAATTTATAACACTATCTTTTATGGTCCCAAGTCCAAATGTGAAAAGTGGAGGGTTGCAATAGGCAATTGACAGCCATAGTAAAACTTATTGAAATAATCATGACATGAATCCTTTAAAACATTGTATTAATAATATGGCATCCCCTAGAAGCGATGCACTATATGGCATGAATATAGTGAAAAGTATGTAAAGGCTGTTGCATCAATGTTTGAGTGCACTGTTAAATAAGTAAGGGTTCTGACATTATGGATGGATGCAGGCAAAGAAGTTAGTCCATGAAACTAGAATTGCGTTAGGAACTTGAAATATAGGTACTCTTACAGGTAAGTTAATGGAATTAATAGATATTATGGTTCATAGGAAGATAAAAATATTTTATGTGTTCATTAAACTAAATGGGTTGGGGAGAAGGCCAAGGAGACTGATAGTTTAGGTTTTAAGCTTTGGCATTTAGGTAGAAGACAAATTAGAAATGGTGTAGGCGTGATTATAGATAAAAGTTTGAAGGATAATATTATAAATATTAATAAATGTGGTGACAGAATTATAGCTTTAAAGATTACTCTTGATACTAAGATTATTAATGTTATAAGTGTTTATGTTCCTCAAGTATGTTTGGATATAGGCATAGAAAAAAAAATTTGGAATGAATTAGAGGGATTAACACAAAAGATACCTCTTGAAGAAAAAGTATTTATTGGAGGAGATTTAAATGGACATGTTAGTAGAGTGGTAGAAGATTTTAAAAGTATTCATGGTGGTTATGGATTTGGAGTGACTAATGAAGAAGGTAGGACTATATTAGATTCTTCTTTAGCCTATGGTTTTATAGTTGCTAATTCTTTATTTAAGAAAAGAGATGAGCGTATTATTACATGTAAAAATGGATTTAATAAAACACAAATTGATTATTTTTGATAAGAAAAATAGATCATTTTTATTAAACTTGGTTTAGATGTAAAAACTCAGAGAATTGGGAAAGAATTAAAGTGGCTTGTAAAGATTCTAAGAAAGAAATATATGATGCAAAAAATTTAGCCAACCAATGTGATAGATATCAATATAAGATGCTTTGTGATTTGTAAAATATAATTCTTTCCCAATTCCCAATTCTAAGAAAGATTCTTTGTGATTTGTAAAATAGATTAGATATCAAAGAAGGTGAAAGATGTATGTATAAGTTAGCCAACCAATGTGATAGGAGAGGTAAAGATCTAGTTCAAGTGAGGTATATTAAGGATGAAAATTGTAAAGTATTTTTCTTAGAAAGGATATTGAAAATAGGTGGATGAGGTATTTTGATAAAATATTCAATGAAGGATCTAAAAATATGATTATTTTTAACAACCTTAATACCTTAAAAAAATAGAGAATTTTGTTTTTATCATCATATTAGTAAATTTGAAGTTATAGAAGCTATAAAGAAAATGAAATGTGGAAAAATAGTAGGACCTGATGATATTCCATTAGAAGTATGGAAATGTTTAGGAGATCAAGAAATTTCTTATCTTACAAATCTTTTTAATATTATTTTAAAGACTAAAAAGATGCCAGATGCATGGAGAAAGAGTTTGTTGGTTCCTATATTTAAGAATAAAGGTGATGCACAAGAGTGTGCAAATTATAGAGGAAATAAGTTAATGTGTGATACATTAAAATTATGGGAGAGAGTAATTGAGAATAGGTTACGAAGTGATACAAAGGTTTCTCATAATCAATTTGGTTTCATGCTAGGTAGATCTACTATGGATGATATACATTTGTTAAGAGGTTTGATGGAGAAGTATAGGGAAAGTAAGAAAGATCTACATATGATATTTATTGATTAAGAGAAAGCTTATGATAAAGTTTCAAGAGTTGTTCTTTGGAGAGTTTTAGAAAAGAAAGGAGTTAATATTGGTTATATTCAAGTCATTAAGGATATGTATACTAGAGCTGGTACTTGTATCTAAACACAAGGAGGATTGACAAAATAGTTTCTTATTTTAGTTGGATTACATCAAGGATCATCTTTAAGCCCTTATCTTTTTTGCTTTAGTTATGGATGTTCTTATTTGGAATTTATAAGAAGATGTACCTTGGTGTATGCTTTTTGTTGATGACATTATTCTTGTTGATAAGACTAAAGAGGGAGTCCAAGAGAAACTTGAATTATGGAGGTCAACTCTAGAGTCTAAATGTTTTCATTTAAGTAGATCTAAAAAATATATGGAGTATAATTTTAGTTGTAAGTAGAATAGGTGACATTGTTGTGAATAAGTAAGTCATTAAAAAGATTGAGTTATTTAGATATTTATGCTATATTATTCAAAATGATGGTGAAATAGATGGAGATGTTATTAATAGAATTAAAATTGGATGGTTGAAGTGGAGGATCTATTGGGTCTAGGATTAATAGAAGTTGAACCTACCAGAAGATAGGTGTGTTGATCTATGAAGCCCAATGGATGTCCTTGAAGAAGGAGACAATCCTAGAAAGAAGACCCATAGATCTAAACTTGTAGTTCTAGGTCAGGCTGTATAAAGGCAGAGCTCGGCTGCCTGTTTGTTCTTTCTTTCAGGCTGTAAAGTGGTACTCGCATGCATTAGCCTATTTTATTAAATTAAAATTGGTTTGATTTATTTTAGGTGCATAATAGAATTAACTTATTTTTCATTTCTTTCTGTGTTTTGCTTTCTTGTGATTAAATGTCTGGGTTCATAGGGAAAATTAAGTTTTATACCCAACTTAAATCTGAACAACTAAAAATAAGAAAATTTGACATCTCATAAAAATTAAATCTTTAGAAAAACATAAAATCAATTGGAAACCAATTAGTTCATGAAACCATAAAATTATATTTCTCAAATCTTTGAATTGGGCAACTTCTTCCATTGCATATAAGGGGCATCTAACTTGTGAAGATGACCACCTTCTTGGGGAAGCCTGCATTCTATTATTGATTTGGCCCATAACCATTTATAATTGCATGGCATTAGGCATAAATTGCATACCCAAGAACTTTAATGAATCTTGAATCAAAACAAAAATGTGCATTATTTAGATGCATTTCATACCCTACATTATCTTAGGGATAAGAGAGTGAGTCTAGGTTCATAGATCCCTTTTCTAAAAATACAAAAGCTCAACCAACTTACATTCATATGACTTTGCATCATGAATTTAAAATGCACTTAGGTTATATTAGCTAGCAGCCCCTCTAGACAGGTTATAAGTCTAGAAGAGTCAGTAGGTTAATTCCCTCAAGTGAGAGGAATGGATGATAGCTCCCAAAATGAAATTAAGTCGAACATCTGACTTGAGTTAGAAGCACTTGTAGATTAGGCTATGAAGCATCCTTCTCAGGATTAAGTCTTCATTGCTAAAATCTAAGTCTAGACTTCTAAGAAAATGTCATCTCAAAATCTTAATTAAAATCCAAAAATTTAAAGCCCAATGATAACATAGTTGAAGTGCCTAGTGGGCATCCTAGTATCAATGGGAATTTCCTACTTCATTCCATTTAGATTCCAAAAATAACTCCTTCCACTTTGGACCATTCCCAATTGAAAATCCCAAATATCAATTCTTTGAAAACTACCTTAGAAATCTTTAGAAATAATAGCTTATTTCTTCAATCGAGAGTATTCTTAAGAAGAGACCCTTCTTAAGATGTAATAAACTATTGGGGCTTGCCATTATAAGGAACCATGAGGAACTTTCCCCAGCGGAGTCGCCAGAAAAATTTGTGGTGTTTATATTTGAATGTGGGACACCACACAAATCTTAGGGGGTACTTATTGAAGTGATCGGGTAAGACATTAAGGAATGATGCACTATCTTGAAAGGTATAGAAATCACTCTTCAATGGACCTAATCACCTAACAAGGACTCTTAAGACATGACCAATCTTTGAATGTACCAAAGGTCTTTCCCCTACTTTACATGGAAAAGTAAAGTTGGGTTTATAGTAAGTTGGGTTCATTAAGGTTTAAATTAAACCCTATTCTACTTTACATGTATCTAAGGGGAAAAATTCTCTGTACATGAAAGACCCATTATCCTTAAGAGTCTTTTTATTATATTATCGAATCCATTATAGGAGAACATGTTTATCTTCTAGATAATATGTTCATTCTTTTATGACACTTTTGATCATCCAAATATGAAATTCATAAAGTTTATGTGGTGTAAGAAATTTTTCATCGGATTTGTGAGACCAGTCCCTCATAGTGTAAAACACCTCTTCCCACTGATTTAGCCCATAATTCAATTTTATCATGCATTTAGGCTTAAATTCTCCTAAGCTTGAATTCAAAATGATAAGTTAGAAATAAAATAAAAATTTATAAATTTTATTGCATTAGTCTAAGTCATGAATTTGTATATTAATCATGAAATATTCTCTCAGGGAGTTAGTTTAGGCTTTAGATTCTTTTCTAATCAATAATAACCTAACTATCTTCCATTTACATAAGACTGATTGCATGGTTTTGAATGAAAGCAGATGTTAGCTGGAAGTCAGTCCAAGTGATTGTAAGTTCAGAAGACTCAGGATTGGTTCACTCTCTCTAATGGAGGTGAACCAATACATCTCATCTTCCTTGAGTACATTTAGGTCAAGCTCTTAGCTAGAGCACTTTAAATATGTTTAGAGGCTACTGCTTTCTCCTTTGCTATGGGTATAAGTCATCACCTCTTAGGCATCTCCACAATCTTGTGTTACAGTATTTTAAACCCCAACATTCTAATGAAATGTAAATTCAAATGATTATAATTCTCTCTTTCAAAAATTTAATGCTTTACTATAGGATAGATTGAAAAACTCACTAGGCTTCGAAATATCAAGGGTGCTTCCAACATATCCTCCCTTAAAATCTATTAAGAACTCTTCCTACCTTGAATTGTCCCACTTGGTTCCCAATAGTTAATAATTTTTTTACCACTAAAGTTTGAAATCTTTGGAGATATTAGTTGGCAACTTTAATCGAGAGTATTCTTAGAAAATTCTCATTTCTAAAAATATAATTAACTATGGGGGCTTACCTCCACAGGGAACTAGAGAACCCATCATAAAATAAACCCTTCTTTACTTCATCCATATAAAGTTGGGGAAAGATCTATGGTATATGTAGACCCATTTTCCTTAGGAGTCTTCTAAATGATTGAGTCCATTATAGGGTAATATTTCTTCCTCTTAGCACATCATTCTTTAGATATCTTACTCAATCATATCAATAAGTATCCTTTAAGATCTTCCATGGTGTCCCTAAAAACATTTCAAATAAAAACCACCACAAGGGTATGCAACTAAAATTGCATATCTCATTCATTTGCATAAAGCTATAGTTTGTCATAGATTTAATTATTTTTAGATAGTCTTAGTAAGTTAAGAAGTAGTAGCTTAAGCTTGAAAAGATTTTAAGTCTAAAGTTGAGTAGCTATAGTTATGTATAATTAAGCTATCTCTCTCATTTTGTAGAAATTTTTCTATATATGTACAAATTATAAGTATTATTTCTTTTGAGATTTACCTTAAAATTCATTTATTTATCCTTAAAATTCATCTATTTATGAGTTTTGAGATTTCTTTCCTAATTTTAAGGAAATGACTAATGTGGACAATGTAATTCATGATTAAATCTAATTTAAGTTCATAATACTAATGTAAAGTTAGATATTTCCTTGATATTTTGGTGTGATGGATAACGATGTACAATCAATCAGTTTGGACAGATCGCTTTCTCAATTTTCTAAACTATTCATTTATAAATCCAAAATCTAAAAAATTGGCCCATTTAAAATTTTACATAAATCAAACCAATCCAATCAAATTTTTTTTTTGGATTTTCGATTATGTTTAAAAAATCTGAAAATTTATGTAAAGATTAAAGATGGGTGTAACACTAAGGACAAGTTATGCTCTATATCGATTTAAAACTGTAATCATGATATGGAAAAGAAATAAACATATTAATATGCTACTTTTTTTGTAATCACCAACCAAATAAAAGCTTTCAATCCAATGATACAATCAAAGTTTCAAAAAATAAAAATTAAAAAATTAAAGCCTAAGATACATAATGTCGTTACAAACAATCTGACAGTGAGGGAAGAGGTCTTTGCATGGTTGTTTGGTAAGGGAGGCAAAAGAGATTTTTTGAGAGCCAAGAGAGATAAGGAAGCTATCAGATAAAATAATTGTAAGACGAAAGGGCTTTGTGAGGCAGAGATGGAAATCGGGAAGGCTTTGGGCTGCTTTGCCCTAATGCCACTGACAAAACAAACCTATCATCGGGTCACTATTTTGCCACCAAGAGGTGAGAGTCGCCATCACTGCTTTGCATCTAGAGGTGAGAGTCTAAGAAGAGAACGTCGAGAAGGCTGTGCGTCTGATGTTCTTATCTCTTTCATTTCGGCTTTCAGCTTTTGGTGTGCCACTCAAATGTTGAATGAAAATAAAAATTGAGGAATAGCTAAATAGGAAATTTTATTTTTCCCTAAATTGATACCTAAATAGGTTACCGGGGAGAGACCGTAAGTGCAGAGTGGCGATAACGGCTTGAATTTTGGGCTGAAATAAAAATGAATAAATCTGTTATTTCAGTTTTATCCGCTTATAAAAATATAAAATTGATACATAATCCAAGAACCAAAATTAACAAATCTAAACCAAAAATTAACAAATCTTAAACCGAAATCCAAATAAAAAATATAAAATTAATCCAAATTAGAATATTCAGTTTGGTTTGGTTTGGATTTTCAGTTTAAAAAAAACATAATGCACACTCCTAGTGAAGGATCCAAGCTGTTTTCATTCTTTTCTAAACTTTATTTCTTTGCCATGGCATTTCTATCCCATCATATTCTTCATTGTGTCCTTCATGATTTGTTAATTTCTTTCTATAAAGTTAGATTCTTTTAACTATGGAAGCAATAGTTTTAGTACAAAATATATAAGAGGTGAAACAAAAAAAAAGAAAAAAAAACACAAAAAGTTCAAAATCTTAGCCATATATGAGAAATGTTTCATATCACTATAGCACATTAAGAAAATTGGAGAACATGATTTTGTGGCTATTTGAATTATTTTCAATTGAGCTCCACACTTGGCTAAAAGATCATCTAGTTGGTTCCTCTATATATGGCTTCATTTGATAAATAAGTTCTATAAAAGATCAAACCCTTGTTGAAAGTATAGATTAGAAACCATGGGATATGCTTTGGGCTTGTTAGAAGTTCATAAGAGGTTGGTCATATTCTAGTTATAATTTATAAATCAATCATCTATTAGCTATTTTAGCAATAATAAAAAGGGCTAAGGCTTTAGCATGTAATATAGAATCAAAAAACCATGATGCTGAGAAGAATAGCACATAGTGATTATTAGCATCTTTAAAAACACCTCCAACCCATGAACTTTAATTTCCACTATTAAGACCACCATCTATGTTTAATTTAATTTTGGAAAGGTTTAGTTTAGTACATTGAACTAAGGTCAATTTATGAGATATAAGTCTTTGTGTCATACCCAGGGCACCAATTTCTTTTTGCATTGGTCATTGTTACTTTTATAATTCTTGATCCGTCTATATTTTGAAGATGAGATTTTATATCATAAACACAATTTCTAATTTCACACACTTATGTTCATGTTTTGTGTTGTTCTTTACCATCCAAATAAATAGACATTTAATCATGGGGATGATTATTTTAATATAAATGTGAAGTTTTAGCATATGATGTGGCTTCCAATTTCTTAGCCAATCCATAATAGAGTCATACCTAATAATTGTCACTTGTATTTTAAATTTGTTCCCATTCTTCTTAATAATTGCATAATGAACTTGGATTTGAAGAATATATGATTACAATCTTTTTTCACATTGACACACAACCAATACTTAGATGGTTTGTGTAATTCCTTGAGCTTAAGGATATTGCCAGTGGGTTGTGCTTAAAAAAACCTCCAAATGAAAAAGGACAAGGATGGCTTAAGCATGCTATTCCAAATAATATTTCCAATCAATAGATGTATCAGGTCTAATTGACTTATTTATACCCTTAGATATAGATCACTTTTAATTACATTCTAAAACTAAAGAATCTTGGTTACCCCTTCTAATAGGATTTTGATAATTTTCTTTGTTAAACTATCATTGATATGTTATAGCTTAGTAAAGTCCTATTGATCATTGATCTAGAAGTAAAAAAAACTACCTATTTTTTGGTGATTCAATAATTATTATCACACAATGTTTTCATATGTTAAAGCTATAATCTCACTTAGTTATAGTGATGTACCCTCAAATCTTATAGTTCAATTCCTAGTATATGGACTATTCTTCTGAAGTATTAATCATTGAATCATAATAATTTCATGATAAACTTAGTAAAATAATGCCAAATTAAGTCTTTTTTTATTCCTAGCTTTTGCAAATCATGCTAGCATATTGCTCTAAATTCTTGATTTGGGCACTTCACCCATTACACATAAGGGGCATTTGACCTTTGAGGATAACCACCTTCTTAGGGAAGTGCCTTCTCTTCTTGATTTGGACCATGACCACTTCTAATTGCATCTCATTATAAGCATAAATTGCATACCCAAAAAACCTTAAATGAATTATGGGTCAAGATATAAAGCTAAACTTTATTGCATTAGTTTAGTACATATCATACCCAACATGATCTTAGGGATTAGGGAGTGCGTCTAGGTTCTTAGATTTCTTTATAAAATACAACAACCGAACCATTTTGCATTTATGAGACTTGACATCATGGATTTAAAATTCACTTAGGTGGTGTTAGCTAGTAGCCCTTCCAAGAGGGTTATATGTCTCAAAGAGTTTAGGATATGTTTCCATTTTCAAGTGAGAGAAAGAACTAATAATTCAGAAAAGTGAAACAATGTCGAGCTTCTAACTTGTGTCAGAAACAATTATAAACATAGGATCTGAAGCATCATATTAGAGTAAGTCTTCAACCCTAGGCATTTTGACTATCTTGTGTTGCTAGAATATAAGCCTTAAATCTCTAACAAAGGTTTTAACTTGAAATTTAATTTAAATTCAAAAATTTAAAGCCAAATGGTAGAGTTTAAATGTCTACTGGGTACCCCAGTATCTATGGACAATTTCCTACTTTATCGCAGTTTAGCTTCCAAAAGAACTCCTTCCACTTTGTAGTGTTCCCTTTTGAAATTCCAAATTCTGATTTTCTTTAGAACTAGTTTAGAAATCTATAGAACTAAATGCCTATTTCTTCAATCGAGAGTATTCTTACAAAGAGATCCTTATTCTCAAGATCTAATTAACTATAAGGCTTTCCCTTCTAGGGAACCATGATCCTATTATAAAATAAACCTTATTTTACTTTTTTATGTAGTTCAAGTGAAAGAATCTCCATAATATTAATAAGAGCCATTAGCCTTTAAGAGTACTTATTTAAGTGATTAAATCCATTATAGGATAACATGTTTATCTTCTTAGATAATATTTTATTCCTTTATGATCAATTTGATTACCTAAATAAGAAAATCTAAATTCTATGTGGTGTCATAAATTTACCACACATGGGGTACCAACATAATGGGTCCTATTGATCCTCCATAATCCAAGGGTCATAGATTCATTCTAGTAGTTATAGACTACTTTTCAAATGGACAAAGGAAATCCCACTAAGAGAAGTTAAAGCTTAGCTTGTCTTCTTTTTTGGGAACCACATAGTGTATTGATTTGGAGTGACAAATGGTATTATATCTAATAATGGTACCACATCCAAGAGTATGAAAATTAATAACATTACTAGAAGACACAACATAGATTAGAAATACTCTACCATCTATTGCCCTTAGGCAAATATGTTAGCAGAAGCCTTCAATAAAACTCTCATCCAAATCTTAAGTAAGACACTCGACGATGACTGCAAATGATAATGGCATGAGCAACTAGTTGAAACTTTATGAGCTTATCACACTTATAGGACTTTGATGTAATCCACTCATTTTACTTTGTGTATGGGTCTGAAGACATTCTCTCTAGAAATCCAAGTCCCAATCATTAAGGATAGCTATGAGTAAAATCATAACCAAGTAGAATGCTAAGCTACAGTTGGAAGAACTAGAAGTTCTTAAAGAGAGATGCCTCTAGGCATGTAAAAGCCTCGAGTTATATAAATCAGGAATTGGTTCAAACTCATAACAAGTTGGTTCACCCAAGAGCATTTAGGTTGGAGAGCTCATTTTAGTTCTTAGAAGAACAATTATGTCCTATCGTATGATAGGAGGAAAATTTGAATAACATGAGGAAAATTTGAACAACATGGGAAGGCCCATTTGTTATAGAAAAGACCTACCAAAGTGGAGCATATGAGATGATCAACCATTAAGGTGAATGTTCAATTCTCCCAATCAATGGACTTTACCTAAGAAATATTATGCTTGATTATTTTCAAATTAAAATTTTATTAATAAAATATTTCTTTCAATCAATCGAATTGCTCTCCAAATTGAAATTGTCCTTTTCTAATAGTTGACCCATAAGAACATTTCCTAGTTTCTTAGTGTGATTAAGATAGGTGTGAGAGAATCTGAGCAACATCTTAATCCTAGTTCAAGTAAATACACAAGACCACACATGAACATAAGGAAACACAAATCTAATTATTTTGGGCTACTTCAAGTTGAGATAAGACTCCCAATGAATCTTATTGAGTTATCTCTCTAAGTTAGATTCTATTCACTTTGGCTAGTGGGTTACCTAGTGGTTAACTTTGTTAGGATGATGTGAGTCCCTGTTCTTTCTTCCTAGCCTAACCATTGCAAATCATGGGCACCTTGTTAGTTTGGTATGTATTATTGCATGACCAATAGACTACTCTAATTTTTTATCATGCTTTAGAAGATATGAGTCATTGAGCTTTCTACTTGAGTTGATTGTGTACTACTAAGACTGAGTATATATTTGAAGATTAGAGTAAGATCACAGTATCTCCTCTTTCTCAAGACTACTTCAAGCTTGGGACTATTCCTTTTTTATAACTTCTGACTTGGTATTCACTCAATGTTAGATAATAGTTGTCTAGCCAATGATAAATTATCACGATGATTAGTTTTCTTATGAAGATGTGAGCCCATGATGATTAGTTTGGGAAAGATGATTAATCTTGAGGTTGGTGTTCACTTTGTTCACAGCAACCCACCCAGTGGATAACACCTTTCAGGTAAATGTGAGTCTCCATGCTTTCTTCCTCATTTGGCCATCGTACACTTATAGATTCTTTATATTTTATGAATTAGGATAATACCACAGAGGCACCTTTCCAATGAGCATTATATTTGGATGACATCTTGGTATCCACTTAGACATGATCCAAGTTCCTAATAGATTGAACAGTACCCCTTTCCTAGTATACACCTTTT
Source organism: Cymbidium sinense (assembly GCA_021442155.1). NCBI lineage: Eukaryota > Viridiplantae > Streptophyta > Magnoliopsida > Asparagales > Orchidaceae > Cymbidium > Cymbidium sinense. The sequence continues at coordinate 56,009,797 of CM038215.1, forward strand.
GGTTGGATAACTTCATTATGTGGATGTACGGACTATCCTTTTGGGCTAGTAAACCTAAGGTAGGTCAAAGCCCCCTTGGCTCATCTTTAGTGTGGCCCATTCTCAAACCAACAATGTCCATACTAAACAAACAAATAATATAAAATAAAAAATTTCATGCATTAAAATAACACCCCTTGCGGCACCTCTTCTTAAAAAGACTTCCTATCTTTTTTAGGTAGTGTTAGAAAAACTCTTTATAAGATGGACCTTGACTACTTCAAGTTGACATAATGCCCCTAATGGCTCTCACTTAATAGTTCCATAGCTAATCAAGAGCCACCCGGTGGTTGATTTCTAGAAGAAGAGTCCTAAACTTTCATTCTAGTTTGATCATCATAAAAAATGTGCAACACTTAACTTGAATGGTCACTATTATACTAGTAAACTATTTCTTTGAGTCTCCAAATATAAGATAAGTCCAAGATTTTATAACCCTTCTTCAGTGTGATACATCGTAAATCAACTGGGTCCATTCTCATATGTATAAGTGACGAGCATGTCCCTGTGACTCCTTGCCCAAGTGACTACACTATGTTTGGAACAAGCCATTGTGGCCCCTATAATAGTAGTTTCATCATTAGGTTGGGTAGCATCATTCTATGGGTAAGTGGGCTACCAAGTCCAAGCCCCTATGGATCCTTTACTTTAGCTCATCATAAATTGATAGAGTCCATGCTTATTCAACAAATGAATATTAAACTAACACCAATTAACTAAATTAAAAATTAATCAAAATTAAATTCAATCAAATCTCATCAATTTCTAATAAATTCTTATTCATACCTATGGCATAAATTAACTTATAATCCAACTAAATTCACTCAATCTCCAATGATTCAACTTTATGTCCTTAACACGAAGCTAATTCTTAAGAAATCAAATAAAATCTACTTAATTCTCTTTTCATGCCTCAAACATGAAATAAAATAAATTAGTCTAATCAAACATTGATCTTCTTCCATAATGGGTTTTTCTCTCATTAGAGTTTTGATAAATTTAAACCATGAATCTTTTCCAACCCCATTATTCATTTTGAGTGTGTTGTAAACTCAACTTAGAGTCTCCTATGCTAGGGAGCTTTAACTTTATACATTTTTATTAGCTCAATAGCTTCTATTGAGTTTCTTTTATCCTCCTAGTTAGGTATACACATCATGTGTTTGCTACCTTCTTAGACACACTTGGCTAGCTTAGTTAACATCAATACATGCAGTGTTCCTTATTTCTTGGAATGTTGGCCTTTTTGTCAACTAGGAGAGTTGGTCTTTCTTAAGTTTAGTTGTCGACTATGAGTCATCAACCACATAGAGTTTTAATCATTTGGTTGTCAACTAAGAGAGTTGGTATTTTTTAAATTTAGTTGTCAACCTCACAGGGTGTCGATCTTAAACTATAATTACCAACCCATAGAGAACCGCATGGAGTGGTGGTCTTTTTGAATTTAGTGGTCGATATGATGGTTGCCTTTTTGACTTTAATATTCTTGAGCTAAGAGTGGTGCATAAAGTTTTTGGATCTCTAACATAGAATTTCACCTCTCACCGAGTGGGACCTTTCATTAGGAGATAAAAATGGTTCACTAAGTATCTTGATTCATGACACAACTCCTCGAGTGTTCTAGCATCAAAATTTCACTTTGTTCAAAATTAGTATCTCTTAGGACAAGATTGGTGTGCCTAGTATTCAAATCTCCTACTTGAGCTTTCGCCGCTCGCTGAGTGAGACCTTTTTTGGACTAAAATGGCACATTGAGTATCCCGAGTCACCACACAACTCCCAAGTGTGGGTTTTTCAATTTAGCTTCTGAATACATTCTTTTGGTAGCTACTATTATCCTATGAGTTAAGTTATTTAAAGAGAAAAATAAATAAATTTTATTATTGGAAATAAAGTTATACATAATGTTCAAAACTAGTAAAGAGAGTACAAATTAAAGGAACTTTCTATTAGTGATAAAATTTCTTCAAATATCTGCATTTCATATTCTTGGTATATCCTCCCTTCAATAAGATTGTAGTCACCACGTGTTGGACCAACTTGTTCCTTAATTATGAAAGGTCCATTCTAATTATGGGTAGTTTTCTAGAACATTTATCAAATAGTGGAATCTACTTTCTTTAGTATTAGGTGATCGCTTTTGAATTGCTTCTCAATCATATTATGGTGGCAATATTTGGCTATTCACCTTTTTATTTTCTCTTGTCTTAATGATATCTCAACTCTACCATTCGCCTTTCTTTAGTATTAGGTCCATTCAACCATTATTCTTTAAAATAATTCTTCTACACATCTACTTTCAATATTCTCCAAGTTTGCTTTACTCCACTCACTGACGCACATTTCATTCTTTCCATGGTTAGGATGCTCTAGCTCGAAACTTTATACTTGTTCGATAGAATGAATTTTGTGCCATGCAATAGTATGTATGAGTGTTCTGCTGCTTTTGTGGGAGTCATTCTAAGTGTCAAGAGTACTACAAGTAATGTGTCTACACATTTATCCTTAGTACATTTGGTCTCCTTTTTGAGAAAATTAGTGATCTTCTTATTAGTATCCTTTACTTGTCCATTACTCTGCAAGTAATGCACTGAGTGAATTTTAACTTGATTTTTGAGACTTATAGAACTATTTAAGCCCCTTTTGAGGCCCATTATTAGTAATGTTTGGCACTAGTAACCCATACTTGCAAATAATGATAGTCTAAATAAAGTTCTTCATTACCTAAGATGATATCTTTATGAGTAGCTTTGCTTTGATCCGCTAATTGAAATAATCAATCATGACTAAGATGAACTTTCTCTATCTACTAGTGATTGGCAAGGGACCTATTAAATTCATCCCCAAATAGTGAATGACTTAGGACTAGTGATGGGTTATAAAGGTTATGGTGACTACTGCTAGAGTACTGTGAACCTTTGGCACTATATCAATAAACCCTTTAGGAATGTTTTTGGGCATGGACAAGAAAAATACCCTTACCTTAGGATTCTATGGGTGAGTGTTCTTCCCCAAAATGGATGCTACACTTGCCTAAATATATTTTCTCTAGAACTTTCCTTTGTTTAGACTCCCTCACATCTGAGATTAGGTGAGGTCACTGACCTTCAAAATAACTCTCCTCTTATAAGCAAATATTAGGTTACTCTGATTTTGATCCTCCTTAAGTGCTTTATCAATTTTTTTTAATTTTATAATCTAAAAGTAATTCTTGATAATGTTTATCTTTCTTAATGAGTACTCATGATCAACTAACATTAGCACTTCTTCTTCTATACTCGATTAGGTGAGTTGAATGTTTGCATGCTCTCCGAGTCTGCTAGCTTGGTATAATAGATTGACAAGCTAGTTTTCCTCTCTAGAAATCTGCTCAATCCTAAAATATTCCATTTGGACAATTTATTCTTTTACTTTAAGTAAATATTTTACCAAAGACTCATCTCAGACATTATATTCTCCATTAACTTGTTGACCTCACTTTTAAAGTGAGGAGTCAATCTTCCCATCTTAGATCTAGGAGTCTTCTAGTCACTAAATCTCCTTTGTCATAAGACACTTCTAGTGACTAAGTGAACACTTAATCTAAACCTAGAGATTTTAGGAGGATTAGTCTTAGGTTTTTTTATGCCTTAGGACCTAGGGAGACCCACCTAGCTATAACCTAACCAAACCCATGCCTATCTCCTTAGTCAAAATTTGATCTCAAATCCAACCAATATTAATTAAATCCCAACTCAAATCCAAACAAGCTAAACCAAAGCCCATGATTCAACATTGGAACTTAGCCAAAATTCCCTCAATCAAAATATAACTCAATTGATTTTCTCATAATCAATCAATCCTTCAATCATCATTTAAAACCCATCTAAAACTACAATCAAGCCAATCCAGCCAAAATCAATTCAATCAACCTAACCTAACCCATTTGACCAAAAATATTCAAATGAGCCAAAATCTAATTAAACCCAAACTAATTGGAATCAAAGCTACCAATCAATCCCAAAACAATCATCAAACTCAATTCAATCTAAATTAACCTAATCTAAGTCAATTAGTTTAATTGGTCCACTTGACCCAAAGTGAATAATTTGACCAAATTAAACCAATTAACCTACATGAGCCAAATGAAAAATCCTCATCTTATTCTAGATAAATTGAAGCCAATGATTCATACCAACCTAAAATCAATCCATGAATATGTCTTGACCATCAATTGAGCCAAACCAAACCCAATTGGCCTCTTGACCAAGTTGACCCAATTTGATATAAAGGGCCAAATTGGGTCAAATAAAAATCTAATCGAAATTGATTGCAACCAATGACTCAAATCCATTCTAGATTGATTATGAACATGATCAAAGCCTTGACTGAACCCAATTGACCCATTTAGCCCAAATTGATATAAAGGGTCAATTTGGTCTAAATCATTCCTAAATCCATATTGATTGAAATCAAAGCCTATAATCATCTTCAAATGATCAATTGAACATAAACCAACACCAAACCCAAGCCAATTTTATCAATTTAGCCAAATTATTCAACTTAGCCCATTTGACCCATATGAATCCAAATGGGTCAAAATCAAATCCAAGGCAAATTATGCCAAACCAATTAAACCAAAACATTACAAGTACTCATTTGAACTTGACCCAAGACTTGGTTTGACCCAATTTGACCAATTGGTCAACTTCACCCAACTTAGCCCAATTTGACCTACATGGGTCAAATTTAGCCAAACCCATTCAAACTAACCCCAATCCCATTAAAACTTGGCATGACCCATCCTTAGGTCACATTGGGTCAACCCAAATCTAACCCAACCCAAATGGAACCTAAATTGACATATTACCCAATGGGTAAAGCCTCCCACATGAGAAAACCAAATTTTGGATGGTCAAACCACTCTCCTCTCCTTGGCAGCCACCCTAAGCAGCAAATGGACCTAAGGACCACTAGCTCACCTAACCCAAAGCTGTTTGGGTCAATCATGAGGCAAGTGGAGGAGAGCTAACCCAAAAAGCCCCATTAGAACACTTAGAAAGCTAAACCAGCCACCTCACCAAGGATAACCAATTCTCCCCCCTTGGCCACTCAAACTGAGCCACCTTAACTCCCTCTTGCCACCCATGGCTTCTTATGGATGCCAGATGCTTGCAAATGGTAGAGAGGATTAAAACCATTTGATTGGAGGAGGGGAGGGGTACAATCCCCTCATTCTCATTTGAATCAAGACATTGTCAATCTTCAGAGCTTTATCACCTTGATACGAACTCCCCCAAACATTTCCAGAGATTTCAAAGCCTCCCCACCACCGACGATGATGAAATTGAGTGTTCCCAAAATAAAACAAGGCTTAATTCCATCCAACTCCACCAAATATCCATAATTTTCAAATTAACTTTACCAACATATTCACCAAGCTTTGACTAGGTGAAATGAATCTTCTCTCATGTGATTCAAGCACCGAAGACCACTTTAAGCCTAACTTCGATGAGTTTTTTAGTGATGGTTGATCCACAAAGGTACCAATGAGAGTCAAGGCACCATCTTCTTAGTAGGGCTTCATCTCTTCAAAAGCTACCTCAGTTGGTTAGCCACTAGTCCTGGGCTCCAGCAAGGTAAATTCTGGCAAATCGTAGATTTTATAATTTTTTTCTAGGCAATTTTTGAAAGAATGTTTGATGTCATGTGATTTCCATTGTTAGATCTTTCTAGATCTTACTTGTGAACTTTTTGAATCAATCCTAAGCCTCCACGAGCTCAGGTGACCTCGGATCAAGCAGAGGAAGGCAGACGGTGGACGTCTTCCATCACTCTGGGGATGATGGATCATCTGTCATTCATTCTGCATGATTGGAATGGATGACCATTATTAATCTGTTAGATTTAATTTGATTTAATCTTATTGGAACCATGAGATTAATCCCCACCATCTAATCTTACATCGGATGACGGGATGAAAGCATGTCCACCGCTTTCCACATCAACATCGTGTCAGATAAGTTTAAGTGACCAATGCCACGATGTCACATGGAAAACATTGTCATGTCAGTGATCCACATGGCGTTAATGGGATTAGGGGTTAATTAGGCTTAATAATTCATTTTAATGGCTGAGACTTCATAAATTCATAACTATTTATAAAAAAATCCAAAAATACAAGTAAGTACTCATTGGAAAGGTAAAACATATGAGATTTTATTAAAAATATGTCCATTTGATTTTGAATGGTATTTTGAATAGTATTTGAATGTTTACTTAACTAACTTAATTAAGACCTAATTACTGAACTTTGTGTGTTGATTCAATGGGATGACCTCTGCCTCCCATGATTTTCTTGGGATCTATTGCCTAGGTAATAAAGGGAATTGATAATTCAAACCTTAATTATCCCTTAATCAATTTAATGATTAATTAAAACTCAACAAAAAATTAATTAATTTGGCTATATTAATCACTAATTAATAGTGAGATGATGAGAGAGAGAGAGAGTGATTAGGACCTCTTTCTTAATTACTTTTCCAAATTCATTTCATTAAAGAGAGTTAATTAATGTGAGATTTAATTAAGGGATTAATTAATCAACTAAATGACTAAATCAAATCAAATTGAAATGTTAATTACCTCAGATAATTAATAATCAAACTAAGGGTTCCTCTTTATGTGTTTAACAACATAAGGAAATTATGATTAACCAATAAGTGTGGGAAAATCATAAAAGTACTTAATTAGATTCTTTAACTTAATTAATCTTTAATCATGAGCCAATTGTATTAGGTCCTTTAAGAGCATTGCAATTTTATTTTCATCCATGTTCTTGTCATTTGTGGCTCATGATTAAATGATTAATCAAATTAAAGAAGCATAGGAAAGGGTAATTAGGTGATTTGATTAATGATCCAACTTAATTAATTCATAAAATCCATCTAATTATCTTTCCTTAAACCAATTATGATTACCAACTTGGGAATGGGATTAAAATAGTAAATGATAATCTCTCTTCTTTAAGTTCAATCCAAATCCAAAAATTAAATTAATAAGAAGTTTTCTTTTTCTTTAAATAAATTTATTTAATGTGATTGTCCTTAGGAATTAGTGTAGTTGAATGAATCATGTGTTTATGTCTAGCTATTCCTCTCCAATCATTTTAAATGTTGTATGTCACATGATTCCATGCATTCATCTTTCAAATATAAATGAATCAAATGAAATTTATTTTTGTAAGCTTGCATGTGTTGGCATAATTTAATTATATGTGTGGCTATTATCACTAATAAATCCAAATATATTTTCAAAGTTTATAAATTAATAATAATATTTGAAATGATAATAGTTATGAATACATATAGGATTTGCATGTGTTTATAACTTAAGCATGTGAATGTGAAGCTCTCTTTCTTAAGTTCTTATATAGATTTACATGGATTTGAATGCTAATGAGTATATAGTCTGGACATCCTAGGAATACAGGCTTTAAGTAGCCCAAGAAGGTCATTTGATTACCTCACTTCCTTGATTAACAAAGGCACTTACTCATTTAATTTCATTCATATGTATTTTGGTATTAGAATTTGGATAAAGCTTTAATAAATAACTCAATTAAATAAAATACAATTTGTACATGATTTTCATTCCTCCAATTATGTATACATTTATATATATTTAAGATAGTAAGTATATAGTTTGGATATCTTGAGAATTCGAGGCTTTAAGTAGCCCTAAGGAGGTCATTTGATTATGACTTCCTTGGTTAACAATGACACATACTTACTTATATCTTTTATACATGTGTATGTGTATGTGATTAAGGAATGAAGATCTTCTTCTCTATTAAAAATATATGCATTCATAATTACTCAAGTCACCAAAATGGATAACATGTGAATGTAAAGTTTTCTTCCTATGTTCATGTATATAAATCTACATATGTTTGAATGACAATAAGTATATAGTCTAGACAACCCGGGAATATGAGGCTTTAAATAGCCCTAAGGAGGTCATTTGATTATCTCACTTCTCTAGTTTAACAAAGGAATGTACTTATATAATTTCATTTGTATATATATATTTGTATTTGAATTTGGATATAACTTCAATTTACATGCTTAAATAATTCAATTAAACAAAATATAGTCTATTGCATGATTTTCATCCTTATAATTCTATATAAATTTGCATTTTTTTGGATAGCAAGTATATAGTATGGACATACCGGGAATACGAGGCTTTAAGTAGCTTCAAGGAGGTCATTTGATCATCTCACTTCCCTAGTTAACAATGACACATATTTGCTCACATCTTTTATACATATGTACGTGTATTTGATTAGAGAATGAAAATCACCTTCCTTCATTAAGTATGTGTGCATTCATGATCATTTAAGTGAGCCAAAATATGTTGTATGTATAAGTATGCTAAGTGTCAAATCATATGCATGTTATGGGTAATGGAAAGGAATGACTTAGCATATTCGATGTGGTAGTAATTCTACCATATTAATCTAGGATGCCTTTTCACATTGAATAGGATTCTTTAAGGTTAACCAAAATTTAGGATTAATAAAATGTTTAACAAGCCATTCACTAAAGATAACTAAATCATATTAATGTGCATAAGATATTGGCTTAAGGTGGGATGAAAGAGGGTAAGCCTCTTTCCTCTTTTTATAACACTTAGATACTAAGTGTAAATGAAATGGAACAAAATAAAATACAAATTAAAATTTATAAATCTTTAAATAATTTGAAATGAAACCAACCATCATGTTAACTTAAATAATTTCCAAATTTAGAGAATCGTAACTCCAATGCTTAGCTAAGGCATACCACACAAAGCCTTAGCACACACACTAGGACTAAGCCACCACTTCTAATCTAAGTTAGGATGGTGCATGTGTGATGTTATGTTTTATTTTATGATGTAATGTTTTAGATTTGATGTTAGGGTGTATGACTCGTAGACTGGATATTAGGCCGTTATTAGCCTAATCTTGTTTTCTATAGGGGATTGTGCTTAAGGGGTTGCTAAAAAATAAATATAAATGTTCTCTTTGTAGGTTGCTTATGCCCCTAAGAATAATCAAAGTTAGGACAGGTGGGCTTGGTTACCCATGTGTAGGGTACTAAGTCCAAATTATAAAATATAATTTAGGATTATATGTATGTTTACCTATCCTCTATTTTGTAGGTGTAGTTAGACTTACTTTTCCATAAAATATAATTTTGTAATAGGAACTAGGATTAGTGCTGTGGGGAGTAAGATGAGAAATGGATAGATGGCTTAGTTGTGGGGTGCCCTGTGATGCCTTGGAGCATAATCAAATCAAGAGAAGGAAGAAAGAAGACATTAGAAAATGAAGAAAAGAAGACCCCCATAACATGTATTCAATTTTAATTTTAATATTATTTTGTAATTCTAGGTTGTATAAGGGTAGAGCTTAGCTACCCATCTTTTTTCTTTTCATGGGTCTACATGGTACCCAGGCACATCGGTCTTTTATTCTTTTATGATAGTTTATAAAATGGATGATGTTGTGTTTAGCTTGCGTATCATGATTGCATCCTTTTCATAGTTTCTTAATGATTGATGATTGAATGTGTGGCCTATATGCGGTAGGCTCTTAGGATAAAATTATTTTTTCTACCCCAACTAACAACTCATAATTAAACTTTAAATAACTCATAACCTCATCATAAAGCTTAGGCTATAATCAAGGTAATTAAAATATCTAACAACCCTATAGCTATATATTGTATGTTTCACATCATGCATAACATATTATCTCATTCTTCAATAGGGAGGGTCTCCATTCTTGCACGATAGGGAAATTCTTGACCCGTGAGGGCATCCTTGTAGTGGAGAACACCTCCTCCCACTGATTTATCCAATAAATCTATTTCATCATGCATTTAGGCATAAGAAATCCCAAAGCCTTTGTCCAAATGAGTGTGTCAAGATTATAAAAAAAAATTATATAATTTTGCATTTAGACTACATCATATGCTCATTTCAAACATGATCTAGTCTCTTAGGGAGTGAGTTTAGGACTCTAGTCTCTTTCAAATTAAATAATAGCTTTAACCATCTTATAATAACATAAGATTGGCCTACATTATTTTAAATCATAAGAGGTGTTAGCTGGTGGCTACTCCAGGTGGTTGTAAGTCCAGAAGAGTCGAACATGGTTACTCTCTCTTATGGAGGTAGACCCTTATGTCCCCTTTTCGCTTAGATTTAGGTCATGCTTTTAGCTTGTACTAAAGCTCTCTAGATTTAAGATCTAAAGTTGCTTATTTCTCTTGGGCTATGAGCAAAAATCCTCACCTCTTAAGCATCTTCACATTCTTGTGTTGATGGATTATAAGCCCTAAGAATCTAATAAAATTTCAACTTAAATAAACAATTCTTTCCTTTTAAACATATAAAGCCTAACCATAGGATAGGTTGGAGTGCTCACTAGGCTTCCTAGTATCACAAGTACTTCCTACTTAATTCTCTTTGGATTCCAAAATAAGTCTTCTAATTAAACAATCCCATTTGATTTTTCAAAATTACCAATCCTTTGATAGTCTTAACCTTGAAATCTTTAGAGATAATAATTGACTACTTTAATCAAGAGTATTCTTAGGATGTAATTAACTATGGAGACTTGCCTTTATAGGGAACTAAATAACCTGACATAAAATAAACCCTACTTTAGTTTTTCATGTAAAGTAAGGGAAAGATCTCAAGTACATACGAAGACCCATAATGCCTTAGGAGTCCTTATTAGGTGATTATGTCCATTGTAGGGTGATTTTTTTATCTTTTGAGATAGTATATCATACATTAATATCGTACTTGCTCACTTCAATAATTACTCCTTACAAACTGCATGGTGTCCACATGACCATCCAAAAATAAACACCACAACTTGCCTCACTATAAGTTGAGAGTCAAAATAACCTACTACATGCGTGGCACCTAATCCCCTAGCAAATCTCAACTCGATGGGTAAAGCTTCATATTTAGCTTGGTTATTAATCACCTTGAAGTAGAATTTGATTGATTATGTTATTGTAATTTTTAATAGATTTTTTAGCACTATACTCATGCCCATTATTGGCTCACTAGAAGAACCATTAACATTTAGCTACCATGAGGGTTTTGAGTTGATAAGAATTTCTTATGAGCTATTGAAGTCAACAACTTAATCCATAAGTGACTAGGCTTTAATTACAACACAAGGAAACTATGATATATCAAACTTTATCAATACTATAGACCATTTTAGTAATCGTTTTGAATGATTGAGCTTAGCGAGTACATATTTAAGTGGGTATGGTGACAACTTGTTTGGAGGGTGCCTAAAGTAAATTCCTAGTTTTCTAGTTGAGATGATTATTACGAGTGCAAGCTTCTCCATAAGTGGGTAGTTCAGCTTGGTGCCTCGAAGTTATTTGCTAGCATAATAAATTGGCTATTTTTTACACCTTCTTTTATAAGGACTGAACTAATCAAGTCTTCTCCAACTCTTAAGTATAGTAAAATGACTTCTCCCTCTATTGGGATTTACAACAAAGTGGGTGATATGAGTAGAGTCTTTAAGTCATTAAAGGCTTTTTCACATTATATAGTCCACTCAAATTTTTTTGCTCCTCTAAGAACTTTGAAGAATAACAAGCACTACTCCCCTACCTTGGAGAAAAATTTGTTCAATCCTACTACATACCAAGTAAGCTATTACACCTCTTTCATATTTCTTAGTGAGGGCATATCGAGTATAGCCTTCACTCTATCTGGATTTACCTTTATGCCTTCATGGGTAATGAGAAATCCCCGAAACAACCCTACTCCTGCACCAAAAATGTATTTGAAAGGGTGAACATTTATATTATATCATTTCATTTTTAAAAATATCTCTTCAGGGTCTTGTACATTTTACATTAGTGACTTGCATTTGATTAGAAAGTCATTAACATAGACTTCCATATCTCTCCCTTTCTACTCCTTCAATACAGGATCCACTAGTCTTTCATAGATTGACTTTACATTTTTTTTTGTTCAAAGGGCATAACTCTGTAGCAGTATAATCCTTCAGTAGTAATAAAAGTTAATTTTTTTAGAGTCTATAAGGTGCATCTGAATTAAACGGTATCCTGAGAATACATACAGGAAGCTCATCACCTAGAATCGAGCTACCAAGTCCACAAGTTCAGCTATTCATAAAAGTGGATACCCATCCTTTAGACATGCTAAGTTTAGATTGGCGATGTCGATCCATATTCTCTATTTGTCACTTGACTTATATACCATTTCCATGTTGGACACATGTATACCTAAAGTAGTGGGTAGGCCCAAGAGAATTTAATTATCAAGATAAGTATACTCACACTAATGGTACTCGACAACTAAGAATTGGTGTACTCATCAGAAAGTGTACCTGATAAGGGAAGATCAGCTTAATTATGTGAGCCAAGCTATTAGAAAATAATAACTCAAAGGACAAGACATGACTTGACTCACCAATAGTAGGCAACTAATCAAAGGAAAGGGGTGACTACTCTTAGTGTCACGTTCACTTGCATATGCATCCAATGATGCGCTATCTGCCTCCATGAACCTGCAGATCTACACTCACTCACATGCACACTGCCATCATCTTAGGTGAGAATTCAATTAAACTAAACTTACCTTACATGTATTTCTTATGCATAGTCACCCATTGATATTATAAGGGGGGCTTCTCTCTTATAAGGGGACCATTTGGGCTCTCCCTCTAGACTCCTATACTCTGTACTCAGATTTGAGCAATAAAAATTATTTTTCTACTCTTCCCATCACTTAAGGAGAAGAAAAGAGACATTTTATGGCAATGGACAACTTCATTATAGTAGAGGCTCTTGCTACTTGCAATGCTATCTTTGGTCAACCTCTACTAAACACATTCAGAGCAATAGTACCAACGTATCATGTAGCCATCAAATTCTCCATTAGAGGAGAAGAAATTACTATAAAACAAACCTTTACCAAACCCAAGTGTGCTACTTGAAAGTAGTTAGTGGGTTGACTAGATAAGATGAAGCACTATCACTGGATATACCACAGATAGCAATCAAAGTTCTCTAGGAGATAGATAAAATTCTGACTACATAAGGAAATGGGCGAGCATTAAGGGTTAGCTTGGCTTTTTATGTCGAGCATAAAGAAGCCCTTGATCAAACAGTAATGGATAATATAGATGTATTCATTTAGACAATAATAGAGATGCCAGACATTGACATTAACATTGCTTGTCATCACTTGAACATTCATGCAAACGTGCATCCCATCAAGTAAAAATGATGAAAATAGTAGCCAAACTCGTTGAACCAATCAAGGTGGAGGTCATTAAGCTACTTGAGGCTAACTTTATTAGAGAAGTTTAATACTTAGAATGGGTGTCCAACATGATGATGGTACAAAAGGCAAGTGACAAGTGGAGAATCTGTGTCGACTTTGCCAACCTGAATTTACCATGTCCTAAGGATAGGTATCCTCTCCCATAAATAGATGAGCTCATGGACTCGATAGTTGGATTTTGGGTGATAAGTTTTTTGAACATATTTTAAGGATATCACCAAATTTAAATCTATCTCTCAGACTTGGAGAAGATAACTTTCATTATGGCTGAAGGGTTATACTGCTATAGGATCATGCCCTACGAGCTCAAAAATGCAGGTGACCTCCTAAAGACTAGTTGATCAAGTATACAAAGAATAGAAGGGGAGAAACATTGAGATCTATGTTGATGACCTTCTAGTCAACAACAAGTTGCCAATGTAGCATATTCGAAACCGTGAAGAGATATTCACGACACTTAAAAGTTTCAACATGCATCTTAACCATATAAAATGCATTTTTGCTACTAGAGATAGAGATGTTTTTGGGATTTCACATTACCCCTAAAGGCATAAAGGAAAATCCAAATAAGGTGAAAGTAATACTTGACATGTCCCTACTCAGAAACATGAAGGAAGTACACATACTTACTGGGTGAGCAGCATGACTAAATAGGTTTATCTCCAAAGGAGGGGAGCGATGCTCGCCATTTATAAAAGTTCTCCACTGGTAAAAAGTTTGAATGGACTCTAAAATTTGAAAAAGCCATTAATAGTTTGAAGAGCTTGCTCATGTCACCTTATTTGTTGCAAATGCCAAATGAGGGAGAAGTCTAATTACTATACTTAAGAGTGAGAGAAGACTCAATTAGCTCAATCTTGATTAGAGAAGGTGGGGTGTAATTTCCCTTCTACTATGTTAGCAAATCTTTGAGGTGTAGAGTTGAACTACTCACTCATGGAGAAAGTCACACTTGAGCTAATAAATTCTGCAAGGTAATTGTGATGTCATTTTCATGTGCACTCCATACAAGTTGTCACTAATAACTCATTTAAATATATGCTCACTAAGCTCAAATAGGAAAAAGATTACTGAAGTGGGTCGTAGGAAGGATGTTAAAGTGTTTATGAGGAGATGTGTATTGTGCCAAAAACTCATAGCACTCTAGTAACAACTGTTATAACCTTTGCCACCAATCACTGGTCATTGGCCATTCATTGTTTGGAGAATGGATATGATTAGTCCATTGCTAGTTGTCATAGAATAAAAAAATTCATATTATCTAGGATTGATTATTTTAGAAAATTGATTGAGGCAAAGCCACTAGCAAATATCACTTCTCAAGTAATAAGAAACATTACTTTGGCTAAAATTATCTGTAGGTACGAGTTAATATTGGCGATTGTGGAAAAAATTTATGACACCACATAGAGTTTAAGAATTTATTATTTAGATGATCAAATGCATCAATAAGCAATAAATATATTATCTTGAAAGATAAACATATTATCCTATAATGGATTTGAACATTTAATAAAAGACCTCTAAGGCTATTGGGTCTTTAATGTACTAGAGAGTTTTCCCTTAAACATGGAAAGTATAGTAGAGTTTATTTTAAACTAGTTCATGGGTACTTATAAGGGCAAACCCCTATTGTTAATTACATCTTAAGAAGGGTCTCTTCTTAAGAATACTCTCGATTAAAAAAATAAGATATTATTTTTATGGAATTCTAAGTTGGTTTTCAAAAGAATAATATTTAGACTTTTAATTAGGAATGATCTAAAGTTGAAAGAATTATTTTAGGGTGCTAATTGGGATGAAGTAGGAAATATTTGTTGATTCTAGGATGCCAGTAGGCACTTCAAATATCATATAATTAGGCATTGAATTTAGAAATTTAGTTTAGATTTTGAGTTAATATTTTCTTAGAAATCTAGGACTTAGATTCTAACAGTAAAAGACTGTAGAAATGCTTAGGTTTGAAGACTTACTTGAAGGAGGATGCTTCAGAACCCAAGTCTATATGTGCTTCTAACCCAGGCTTGATGCTCGACCTAATTTCATTTTGAGAATTATCAACCATGCCTCTTACTTGGGGAAACAAACCTATCCCTAACTCTTCTAGACTTACAACCTACTTGGAAGGGTTACCACCTAACACCACCTAAGTGCATTTTAAATCCATGATGTTAAGTCTCATGTATGCAAGATGGCTAAACTATTGCATTTTTAGAAAATAAATCTAATAACTTATAATGAGTCCTTAATCCCTAGAATCATGCAAGGTATGAAATACACTAACTAATGCACAATTTTTAGACTTTATATGTTTTTAACTCATGATTCATTTTAGGCCATGGGTGTGCAATTTATGCCTACATGGTATGTAATTAGAAGAAAGTCATGGGCCAAATCAATAATGGAAGGCAGACATTCCTAAGAAGGATTTCATCCTCACAAGTCAGATGCCCCTTATGTGCAAAAAGTGAAGTGCCCAATTCAAAAGTTAAGAGCAACAAGATTGCATGATTTTTTTGAGCTAATTATTTCTAATTAAGGTTAAGTTATTCTTTGGGTTTTAATTTATGTGATATTTCAAGTTTTTTTAATTTTGTGTCTGAGATAATTAGATTTAATCGGGTAGAAATTTTAATTTTTTATATGAGCCTACATCTAAGCATTCATCACAGAAAGAAATCTATAAAAATAATTTGATTCTATTGTGCACCCAAAATGAATCAAGCTAATTTAATTCAAAGAAAGACCAATGTAGCCAAGCACCACTGTACACCCTGGAGGAAAGAGCAAAAAGGCAACTGAACTCTGCCCTTATACAACTCATCGTAGAACTAAAAGTTTAGATCTATGGGTCTTTTTTCCCGGATGGTCTCCTTCTTCATCGACCTCAATTGGGCTTCATAGGGGACCACTACAACCATCTGGTAGTATGGTCAACTCCTGCTAATCTTAGACTCCATAGATCTTAACCTAATTCTAAGCTCAAACCTATATTTCAAATTTAAAATAAATCTTAAGCCTTGCAAAATTGATGTTAGGAAAATATAAATAGCACACATCAGTTATGTTTCATAAACATTTAAGCTTCGCATAAGTTACTTGTGAAGCCTGCCTAATTTATTAGGCTATGCTTAAGGATTTAAACACACTTGCAAGAAAATATCATTTTTAATTTATTTATGATGGCAGTCCTTTCTAGCACAGCCCTCTACAAAAGAAAAAAATTAGTTGTAAAAAGAACATCCTATTATCTAATCTAACGACCGAATGATTCTAGACATGTTGTCTAAAATAGTACACCATAAGGGCATAAAAACCATATCACATCATAACACAGAGTATCACTAAGTATCGCTGATTGACCTAACCTAAGTCTAGGGTCAATGACCTAATGATCTAGTGTGTGAAAAGAATAGGCTTGTGTGGCAAGACTCTCTTAGGCCTTTTTAGTTCAAGTCTCAATTTAGATTTTGAGTTGTTTGATTTACTTTTGGATTGTTTTAATTCAAGTGATTTAATAGCTATGTTATCATTTTCAAGTTCACTTTTATTTTGTTAAAGTGATGTTTAGGCTTTCAAGAATGGAGAGTAGAGTAGATTCCACTTTTGGGTGGAACCTATTCTATTCAACATCCTAACCCCTAGTGAAATGAAATCTTCATCTTAAGATGAAGATTCATCCCAACAGCCTAACTAAGATCCTTAAGTATCTTAATTAATCCTTTTAGATTCATTTATATGATTTGAGTTTGAAGTTTTAGGCAATTTTGAATAATTTTTTTAATTAATTGAAATGTGATTTTTTGTTTTAAAATGGCAGTGCTGATGTGGTGCCTTTGTCATGTGGTGTAGCACCATTGGGACATGTGAAATCCACATGGCATTCATGTCAAAAGAGATACAAGACAAATCATGACCATCCATTTGAAGATCGGATGGTTCTGATTCATTCTACAGTTTCTTACAAGGATAAAATTGGATCATGTGGCTAGATCTCGATTGTCTATTCCAAATAAATGGAACGGATGGCGGAGATCATTCCCCATGCATCTTAAGTAATTGATGGATGTTGTCAATTGAATTTAATAGATTTTCAATGATCTAAGGCTAATTTTGGTGTGAATTTGATTACAAAATGATCAAGGATCAATTTGCAATCAATCTATATAGTTTGATCCTCATGGGGATCAAATTTCCCTTACAAAGGACCATAACTGAATGATATATAGATCAGTTGTTAGGGATACCTCAACTCTGATGATCCCTGGAGGTGGGATTACCTCAAACACCTTCATCTCGATGTGATAAACTCATGGACATGATTTGGTGGCTTGCCTCCACACAAAATGCCTTGGAGACCAACGTGCAACTATTTCTCGTCGGGTTTCACTATTCTCCGGCTTACCGATGGGGTCGAACCTCGGTTAGGATTCATTTGAGGTTGCCTCAACCTCTAGAAAATGTAGGAACATTAAATTTGGCCGAATGATGGTTATTGAATTTGGCCAAATTCTAGCTTGTTGGCAGCGAGGGGTTGGGGGAATGATCCTATTCTTCTTCTCTTTATCATATGAATGATTTGGGATGAAAAGACGGGGAGAAGAGGGCCTCTCTCCCCTCTTTCCATACATGGCTGAGAGCCATGTATTTGAGCTTTTGGATGGCCTAATTCTGGCCACCAGTAGGAGGGGGGTTGGTTAGAGGGTGGCTTTTGCATCTCTTGGCCTTGTGAGCATATTTAGATATGAAATTGGAGGGGAGGAAATCATCTCCTCCCCTTTTGTCTCTTAGCCGATAGCTTGTCTTCATGGCCTTCTCCTTTGCTCCTTCTTGCTATCTCTCATGGAAGACACAATGTCCTCCTTTTCTTGGGGGCTGATTAGTTGATTCAAAACCATTGAACCATCCTCTAAGAGGTGTCAAAGGTGGCTTGGATAAAATCCAAAGGATTTTGGATGAATGGAGGAGGAGAAATCCACTAAGTATCTTTTACTTGGTCAAAACCTCAACTCATCTTCCTTTAGGTATAATTTATGGCTTTTGGCATCACCATCATAACCTTTAGGCTAGTGTGTGGCTTGTCTAAATTGAACCCAATGTGAGTTTGAAGTTAAACCCAAACCCATTTGAATTGGGTTAAACATTTGAACCCAATTTAGCCAATTGGATTCAAAGTGTTTTAATTTAAATTTAATTCATTTAGTTTTAGATTCAATCATCTTCAATTGATTATTTATCAAGTTTTAATTTGATAAATTCATTTGGGATTTGAATAAATTTTAGATTTCATCAAAATTCTGATCAGTTGATTCAAAATCATGGAACCATTTTTATGAATTAATTTTAGATTTCATTTCACCTTAAATGGTTTAAGCTTGATTCCAATTGGGTTTAAATGATCCATTTGAATCAATTGAAATTTTTTGGACTCCAATCATGCTTGATCACATGTGTGAGAAGATTTGGAGTGATTAATTTCATTTGATTTCAATTTGAATCCATTTGACCCAAAGTGGGATTAATGGGTCAAGCTTGGGTTTATTTGAGTCAAATGACCAATTTGACCAAATTAGACCCAATAATGGGCTGTAATATGTTTGATTATCATTTCCAAATGATTTTAAGCAATCAGATTTTGGCTTATTTCAATTTGATTTTGGTTTGAACCCAATAGGACTCATTTAGGCTCATTTACACTAAGCAGTCTAATTAACCTAAGTAAGGTCTGAATAAATTTAATTTTTTTAGATTCATAATTAAATGTGTTTATTATATTATTTGAATTATTTGGAGAGATTTTATTTGGTCAAATTTTAGTGGGTTGACTTTTGACTTGATGAAACCCACCTAAGTCAAACTTATGTCAAATGGTTTGATTAGATTTGACTTTAATTTGGTTTTAGATTCATTCATTTTGATTAATTTTTGATTTTTCTTATTTAATCCAAATTTTTAATTTGGGTTAAGTCTACCTAAACCCATTAGGTTAGATCAAACCCAAGGAAGTTGTACTAGGTCACTAAATGTAGTGTCCTAAGCACTTAATTAAGAGGTTCATAATCTAAGATCAAGTGAACAAATAATTGATTTCAAAAGTGATGTTAACCTCATCCAAAAATGAGGTCAACAAATGGACCCCCAATATGTTTAATCTGCTAGAGTACACTGCACATATTGGTGTTGATTGAATCAGTTAACACTACAAGCATCATCTTGAAAAAGTTCAAGTTCAGAATTTTGATTTTTGATTTTAATTTTGATTTCAATTTGTGTTTTGGAATTGACTGTGAAAGATTTGCATAAACATCCTTATACCTATTTTAATTTTAAGTGATCTATTCTTAAGAACTTAAATTCACTAATTTCCAAAAAGAATAGGAATATCATTAGGAATAAACTCATAAAAGGGTCTAATCCTAGCACAATCACTGTACTAAGAGAAAATGCATTTAAGGGACTTTCTCTTGTCTAAGAATAGTAGTTGGAGAGGATACTAATATGGATACTTATTCCTAATCCATACTACATGATGTTTTAATTAGGATAAGATACCACTAGGGGATTTACTCTTATCTATTTAGCTGTTAAGAAGGGGTCTTTGAAGTTTGATTCTAACTTAAATAGCTAAGCTAGAGAAAAGAGGCTTTAATGGCCTAATCCTAAACCTCAGTATTTTGATTACTAGATAGGGGTCACATGGACTTAATTCCTAGTCATAGTAGTTAATAGGAATGGGGCCTTCAATTGATTATTTTCATTTTTTTTGTTTATTTTGGTTTCATTAGAAAAGGAGGCATAAGGGGCCTTCAAATGGCTTAATTCCAACCTTTATAGTTTGAAAAGGAAAGGGTTCTTAATGACTTTATCCTATCCTTATAAGGAAGCCTATTAAAGGACTTACTCCTTTAAGATTGACTATTAAGAAGGGGTCTTCAATGGCTTAATCTAACTTGAGTAGAATGAGGAAGGGGGGTCTTAATGACTTGTTCCTAAACCTCAACTATTTAGCTAATAAGAAAGGGGTATTCATGACTTATTCCTAGCCTAAGTAGCCTATTTGATAGGAAAATGGGTATTCTTGACTTATTTCTATCCTTATCTTTCAAAAAAAATGCCTAATGAAGGGCTTATTTCTTTTCTAACTAGCTATTAGGAAGGGGTATTCAATTGCTTAATCCAACCTAAATAACTTGGGTGGAAGAAAGGGGTCTGTGATGACTTAATCCAATCCTCAATATTTTGGCTAATAGAAGAGGGGTATTCATGACTTATTCCAAATCTAACTAGCTAGTATGATAGGGAAAGTGGCCATGATGACTTTATTCTAACCTTATCATCTATAAGGCTACCTACTCTAAGACTTACACCTATATGATTAGCTATTAAGGTGGGGCCTTTAATAGATTAATCCAACTTAAATAGCTAAATGGGAGGAAAGGGGTCTTAGTGGATTAATCTAATCCTAAAAATTTTGGCTAATAAGAATGGGGTTCTAATGAATTGTTCCTATCCCAAGTAGCCTATGTGACATGAAAGGGGTCTTAATGACTTAATCGTAGCATGTGAATAATAGGAATGGTGCCAATAAAGGCTTGCTCCAACCCTATGGGAAGTTATAAGCAGGGTGCCATAATGGGCTTACTCCGAACTTAAGGAAAGAAAGAGTTATACCACAAAAGCTTATGGGAATGGTGCACAAAGGCTTACTCCAAACTCATAGGGAAGACATGATAAAGGTGCCACAAAGGGCTTTCTCCAAACTTAAAGTATGTATAGGAAAGGTACCACAAAGGGCTTTCTCCTAACCTATGGATGATATAAGTGAGGAAAAGGGGTCATAGTGACTTAATTCCTAATCCTTAAGTCTTTTGACTAATAACCAAGAGTCACATGGACTTCATCCCAACTTGATTAGTCTAACTAGTGAAAGATGTTGGACAGATTTGCTTCCATTTTTTGGTTTCACTGATGCCTCTTACACATGAAGAAGTTTAGTGAAGAAGGTTTCAAAGAGTTGAAGTATATTTTTGAAGAAAGATTTGGGTATATTTTGGCAATGCTTTATTATTCCATAAGCAAAGAATTTCATCATTTCTTTTCATTATTTTTTTATCTCAAAGTTACATATGACCATGTTAAATTTCTAATCCACTTTAGGCAAGACATCATAGGGGACTAACCTGAGAATGTTAGCTTTTGAGCTTGCATGTGACTTTGTAGTTCTCATGCAGCAAAAACCAAAGTCAACTAGTGCTTCACAAATGATTTTTTTTTTCTTCATGGTATGGATATATATTTCATTTTATTTTGTTGACATGAATCAACAACTTATAAGGCCTTCTCTTAGATTCAATAAAGACTAAGAGATTCCTTTAAAGCTTTTAAAAGTGAATGAGAATCAAGGTAAATAAACTCTTAGATTCTCCTTAAAATGTTTTTTTTTTCATTTTATTCTTTTGTCCCAAATCAATAAGGGAATTGAGAGGGTTAACTTATTAGAGAAATATAGATTCTCCTCAAAAGTTTGAAATTGAATTTATTAAGTTAAATTATTGTTCTTTAAAGGTTTTATTTAATGATATGTCATAGATCTCTTTGATTAATTCTTATTTCTTTATTTTTTTATCCTTCTAAATTTCATCACAAGTTCCTTAAAATTACCTCAAAGGTATATTTTAGGAATCTACATGTAGTGATATGATTATTTTCAAATCAAAATGAAGTTTCTTTTCATTGTTTTCTTTTTATCATTAATTTTTAGCAAGATTTTCAATATAACACTCCACTTAATTGAAGTGAGGTTATCAAAAATCTTGATCATAACCCTTTGATAAATTATAAATGTCATATGCTTTCAATTTTCTTTTCTAGAATTGTTTTCATTTGACAATTTTCAAATAAGTTATCCTTAATGCAGATAATCTTATGCATGAAAGCTTTTTTATTTTAAAATAAAGTATGAGTAATAAGAACCCATCTTCAAGGTAAAGGTTTTATCATAGTCCCAAGATGTGGAACATACAAATTTGATTTTTTTTTTACTTTCTTCTTCTTCTTTTTTCTAATGATGTTAGCCAACCAAGAAAAATGTTTTTCTTCCGAAGTAAGGCCATCTTTGACTAGCTTTTAATCTACCAACAACTTGCTTTTCTTTTGAAGTTTGATGACATACGTCAAGGGACTTAGTTTATTGAAATGGCATCAAGCCTAAGCTTATAGACTGCTACATCTAGAGAATATTTCATTTTATTTTCAGATAAGTAGTTTCTAAACTTTAAAAATAGGTTGATCAAGTCATCAATATTTGACTCATTAAAGAGTTAGATTATTGATATCAATTGTAGATCGACTTTTATTTGTAGGCTTATTTCTTTTAGCTTGTCCATTGTGAATTTAGATTCCTCTTAAAATTCTAGGGATGAATCCTAAACTTGAAGATTATATAGATCTTTAGACATATATAAACAATATTCATTTAATATGTTAGAGTGCCTTTGAAGAGAAAGTTAGGACCCTTAATATTTAACAATTTTTTATCTTGCAATGGCTCTATAGTTCCATAGATTTTTTTTGCTTATGGCTATTTCTATAGGCCACTTGCAATGGAATTATATTATACTTAATTGAATCATTGGCATACAAAGGATAAGGATTATTGAAAAAGAAGATCCATTATCTATTCAACCTGCCATGTGAGGGCACCCAACATGACAATGACCATGATGACAAAGTATAAGACATCTAGTTGTTTTTAAGTTAGGGGCAATTCTTGACTTCAAACCCTACCACTTTATTTTGATGTGGAGGAGTTTAAAGTCAAAATGCCCACATACTCAAACATTTCAAACTTCATCCTTTTTCTCTTGGATCTAGTCTTTCCATCCATTTTATCTTCTTTCCTTCTTTCTTTCTTTTGTCAACATTTCAAAAACATTTCAACTCTTTGTAAAATGTTATATTTGACATTTTTCCTAGATATATGATTTACTAGGACATTATATGCATCCGACTCTTTATCCGAATACAACATTTGTTGTAATTCAATTCTTTATTTTGATTGATTGATCATATTTTATGATATGATAAATTTTAATTCTTCATTGAATACAAGACTTAGTGAGGTAATTTAGGATTTGACAAAATGACAATCCTAAAGACTCTACACTTATAATTATAGATTGGAAATAAGCATCCTTTCTTAATAATTATTATTTTCTTTCTTTTTATTTCATTTCATTCAATCATTCATCATTCTTTTCTTTAGGTTGTCTAGGACCAACCAAGAGCATTTAAGATGTTCTTGAATTCCTAAGTTTCTTTTTCAATGTTCGAATACTCATCTTCAATCAATAATGTGATTGAGATTAAGTTCTTTTAATTTGAGTTTTCAAGATTAAATTCTCATTAAACTAAAAACTCATTTCTTTACTTGATTGGATTTACATGGCACCATCTCATCAAGATTAGATTAGAATTAAGCCTATGTATATTCTCTTTCATGTTTGTTTATAATTGATGTTGACCGATCATCAACAAATTTCTTTTGAATTTTTCACATCAACCAAGATGTGGATAAGTTCTTAGTAGTATATCTACATCATGGTAGATAACCATATAACTTCTTTATTGTGGAATGTTATATCAAGAAGTTTCTTATAATTAAAGAAGGTAAATTACCACATTATGTAATGCCTTGGTTAATGATGGTTTCATTTTCATTTCTTTTTATTTTATTTCTTTTATTTTATTTCAATTTCTTTTCTTTTTATAGAACATTATGATGCTTGATTTTGCAAGCAACTTCTCTAAGATGGGAAAAACATCATATTTAAAATTTTGAAGTGAATGACTTATTTGCCATTTCTTTTCAATGTCAGTTGAGGTGGTATGATTCTACCATTTTGAATTTTATTTCAATAATGTTTTTTTTTCTATATAGAGATATGGTAGGTCTAACTCTATCCTTAATAGATCAATAGACCTTATAATCTATTCATTTGGAAGATCATTATTTAAAGTAGAACCCTCAGCTAAAGGATATGCTGCTAAGGAGTCAGCTATAACTTATACTTTATACAACACAAAGAAGATTAAAGGTATTCTCAAATTGTAATAAAATATTTGACTAATGTGCTAGACATCCAAACAATGTTCGGTGGGTCATAAAATATTACAATGGATTCACCCGTGAAATTAGATTCATTTTTGTATGAAAACATATAATGCCTTTGTTTTTTTCTTAAACAAAGAAAACTAAGTCTTTCTTCATTAATTTGGACTAAAAAAGTACCAAGTGATTAATCTATCAGCCTACCAGAGATAAAAGTTTTCATACTTCACTCTAAGAGATAGACATATCACCCTCAGGATCCAATCCTAAGGTCATGATTTTTTTTAGAAGCATTGAAATCTTCATTCATTTTTTTTAGGATTTCTCCTTAAAATTAATTATAGCCATTTATGAAATATCAATCATTCAATGGGAGAAGCTACCATTAAAGAAGTTGTTTTTGAGTTATTAGGTTTATATTCTATTCATTTCAACTTTATTAGGAGAATCAGAATTCTCTTTTGCTACCCTCTCTTCTCTCTTATTTATTAGGAGCAAAAGTGAGATTTGACATTTTTTTCATAATATCATGTCATCTTTCTCTTTTGACTCTATCCTAAACTCTTAATGATTTAGGGTTTCTGGAGGGCCTAGAAAAGGGTTACTTACCTCCAAGTCACTCCTTAGAATTGGCCAATCAGCTTGCATAACTAATTTTCCAAAATTCTAGTGGACATATGGAGATGAATTAAGATTAAAGTTGATTTGCATTTATATAAATTTCATTCTATAAAGATAGAAGGCTTACATTTTATTCTTTAATCGACCTCTACCTAAGGTCAATAAGGTATTTACTTGGTTGATTATTTTTTATGCATATCCCTCTTTTACAATTTTCATTCAAATTGATTCTCTTTTTTAGAATGCAATTCAAGCTTTAATCACAGTGGTAAGGGGAAATAGGTACAACTATGCCCACTTCCTTTGATTTCTTAAATTTACTCAGGTTTGATAGAACTCCTTCATTTTATATACATCCTTAGGTATTTGCTATCTTTGAATGTATTAGAATAAAGGGTAACAACTTAAGACATTATCCTGATTCTTTTTAGCTTTAGTATAAAGCCAAAGTAGGATCAAGGACAAATTTAACTTTGAGATTTATTTTTGAGATTTACTTTTTAAAATTGAGGTAATTTTTGAACTTTTTGAATATAACATTTTTCTCATATTGGAAAGATAACAAATATCTTACAGAAAGTTATTTTATTTGAATTTGGTTCTAGGACCCAGTCATTTTGCTATGGCAAAATGAAGAGTTCTAGAACTTTAGTTCAGGATGTTGGATGAGCTCAACCAAGGATAAAATGGAGAGGTGCCCAATAGAAAGAAAGGAAATCTTGAACCATGAGTATCATAAGTACATTACAAATATATAGAAATAATAACTTATTTCTAAAGATGGAGAGAGAAAACATTCTCCAACGAAGTCACCAAGAAAATATCTTTAAGTGAAAAATTTATGACACCATATAGAGTTTAGAAATTTCTTATTTAAATGATCAAATTTGTCAATAAGGAGCAACCATATTATCTCAAAAGATAAACATGTTGTTCTATAATAAATTCGATCATTTAATAAAAGACTCTTAGGGCTAATGGGTCTTTTAGAGAGTTTTTGAACTACACAGAAAGTAGACATGGTTTATTTAAATTGGTTCATGGTTCCTATAAGGGCAAGCCTCAATAGTTAATTACATCACAAGAAGGGTCTCTTCCTAAGAATACACTCGATTAAAAAATAATATATTATTTCTATGGAGTTTTATATTTGTTTTCAAAGGAATGATATTTGGAATTTTAATTGAGAATGATTCGAAGTGGAAAGAATTATTTTAGGAGGTCAATTAGAATGAAGCAGGAAATGTCTGTTGATATTTAGATGCCAAGTAGTTATTTCAATTATCTTATCATTAGGCTTTGAATTTTATAATTTAATTTAGATTTTGAGTAGACATTTTTTTTAAAATCTAGGACTTAGATTCTAATAGCACAAGCCTACAAAATGCCTAAGGTAGAAGACTTACTCTAAGGAGGATGCTTCAGAACCTAAGTCTATATGAACTTCTAATGCAAGTCAAATGCTTGACCTAATTTCATTTTGAGAATTATCAGCCATTCCTCTCACTTGAGGGAACAAACTTATTCTTAACTCTTTTGGACATACAACCTGCCTGGAAGGGCTACTAGCTAACACCACTTAAGTGAATTTTAAATCCATGATGCTAAGTCTCATGTATGCAAGATGACTAGGCTATTGTATTTTTAGGAAAGGAATCTAAGAAGCTAGGCTCATTCTCTAATCCCTAAGATCATGCAGGGTATGAAATGCACTTACTAATGCACATTTTTTAGATTTTATATATTTTGACTCATGATTCATTTTAGGCCATGGGTATTCAATTTATGCCTACATGATATGTAATTAGAAGAAATTATGGCGCAAATCAATAACGTAAAGTATACTCCCCAAAAGTGTAGTCATCCTCATAGCTTAGATGCCCCTTATGTGCAATGAGTGAAGTTCCCAATTCAAATGTTGAGAGCAATATGATTGCATGATTTTTGAGAGCTAATTATTTCTAATTGATTTTAAGTTATTCTTTGGCCTTTAGTTTATGTGATATTTCAAGTTTTCTTAATTTTGTGTTTGAGTTGATTATATAAAATTGAGTAGAAAATTTAATTTTTTTCTTATGAGCCTACATCTAGGCATTCATCACAGAAAGCACAACATAGAAAGAAATCTAGAAAAGCATGTTAATTTTATTGCACACTCAAAATAAATCAAGCCAATTTAATTTAGAGAAAGGCCAATGCAATTGGGTACCATTGTACACCCTAGAAGAAAGAGCAAATGGGTTGCCAAGCTCTGCCCTTATACAGCCCGTCCTAGAAATATAAGTTTAGATCTATGGGTCTTCTTTCTAGGATCGTCTCCTTCTTTACCTCCATTGGGCTTCACAGGGGACCACTACAACCATCTGCTAGTAGGCTCAACTCTCGCAAATCCTAGACCCCATAGATCCTAACTTAATTCAAAGCTCAAAATTACATTTTAAATTTATAATAAATCCTAAGCCTTGCAAGATAAATGTTAAGAAAATACAAACATCACACATTAGTTATATATCACAAACATACGAGCTTAGTATTAGTTATTTTCTGGACCAAGTAGTCTAAAATAGTACACCACAAAGACATGAAACACACATCACATCACAACATAGAGAATCATAGAGTTTCACAGATTGACCTAACCTAAGTCTACGATCTGTGACCTAATGATCTAGTGTGTGAAAGGAATAGGCTTGTGTGGCAAGACTTTGCTAGGCTATTTAGTTCAAGTTTCAACTTGGATTTTAAGTTTGTTTAATTTACCTTTGGATGTTTCAATTCAATTGATTTAATGACTTTGTTTTCATTTTCAAGTTCACTTTTATTTTGTTAAAGTGAAGTTTAGGTTTTCAAGAATGGAGAGTAGAATATATTCCACTTTTGGGTGGAACCCATTCTATTCAACATCATAACCCCTGGTGGAATGAAACATTCATGCTAAGATGAAGATTCATCCCAAAGGCCAAACTAAGATCCTTAAGTATCTTAATTAATCCTTTTAGATTTATTTAGATGATTTGGGTTTGAGTTCAATTTGGTTTGATGTTTCAGCTCTTTTGAAATTTAATTCTTCATTTTATTTCTTTGATTTTATTAAGTCTTCTTGATTTAATTTATTTCATTTGATTTTAATTGGTTTAATAATTAGTTTATTAATGTTTTGTTTGAATTATGTTTATGTTTATTGAATTTATTTTCATTTCATTTATTTTGAATTATGTTAACTTAAGACACTTAGTTAATGTTTTAATCCATTCTTAGGTTACATTGTTTCTGGATTAGGATTTCATTGATTGTTTGATAATGAGTTCATTAACCTTAATGTTTAATTAAACTTAATGTGCATTATTATTTTCACTAACCCTTAAGTATGTAAGTGATCAATTTTTTCGATTTAGGATGTTAGAGAATTATCTTTGAATGTTCTAATGTTGGTGAAGATTAGTACATGTTATTTTATGACTTTTATAATTTATGATTTTTTTTAATTTATTATTTGATTTATATTGACCTAGCAATTTGGAAATTCAATAATTTCTATACCAAAGTTCAATTGGGTATGAAATTTTTAAGGCAAGTGGGGTTTGATGCCAATTTTATATTTCCATAGTTTCATTTTGATCAAATGCATAATTTAAATGTAATTAAGGTTTTAATTATTTCATTAAAATCCAAATTAAGCCAAATTTAATGAGGATTATTTGGGGATTTTATTTTTCTTTGATTCCTCTCTGAAAGATGCTTCCATATAAGGTTTATTAATAAATTTTGGAGTTTTGGTTGATTTATTATGATTTTCCTAAATTTTAGTTAATTATTTGAATTAATTAATTCAATTAATTACTTAATTAGGAAATTTTTTA
This sequence comes from Cymbidium sinense, assembly GCA_021442155.1. Lineage (NCBI taxonomy): Eukaryota > Viridiplantae > Streptophyta > Magnoliopsida > Asparagales > Orchidaceae > Cymbidium > Cymbidium sinense. The sequence goes on from CM038215.1 coordinate 56,038,807, forward strand.
GGTTTATTATGTTTTAGTGGGTTTCATTAGCGTATTTATGTTCACTATTGTATATTATGTCAATTTGAAGTGGTTTGATTCATTTCAGTATAATTTATTTAATTAAAATTGAAGCTTAGGGTATGAAATTTGAAATTTCTTTAATTACGTTATGATAATTCATGAAAAGTTTTCCTAAAGTGCATTTTAACCTCAATTTCATTTCTCAAAAGTTTCATTTCAATTGGATTAATGGTTCAAGATTAATTTGAGTTTAATTGATTTTATTAAAGCCAAATTAAGCCACATTTACCCAAAATTAATTGGAGATTTTGGGTTTAATGGATTCTACTCATTGAAATAAATCCATGGAGACCACATTTGTATTTTTTTAAATTTATATTTATTTTATAGATATTTTTATTTTGATTTTAATTTTTTAATTAATAAATGGATTTATCATTTTAAAATGACAGCGCCGATGTGGCACCTTGACCATGCATAATGCCACTAGGCCACGTGGAATCCATGTGACAGTCACATCAAAAGCGGTGCCATGCAGGACAGATCTTGACCATCTGTTTGAAGATCAAATGGTTTTGATTCATTTTGAGGTTTCTTATAGGGATAGAATCAGATCGTGCAGCTAGATCTCGACCATCTATTCCAAATAAAAGGAATGGGCGGTGGAGATCATTCCCAAAGTGTCTCTAGCAAGTGATGGATGTTGTACATCAAATTTGACGTATTTTCAGTGATCCAAGGCTGATCAAGGATCGATTTGCAATCAATCTATATAGTTTGATCCTAATGGGGATCAAATTTTTTTCACGAAGGACCAAAATTGAATGCTATATAGATCGGTTGTGAGGCATACCTCAATTTGAGTGTTGGGATCAATTTGAACACCTTCACCTTGATGTGATGAAGCTGTGGACATGATTTGGTGGCTTGCCTCCCTTTTGAATGCCTTGGAGACCAACATGAGGCTACTTTCCATCGTTTGACATTCTTCTCACCGGGAGCCTTGGTGAGATTCTTTGAGGTCACCTAACCTTTAGAATGTTGGAAATGAGGTGAACACTCTCCTTAGTGTTTTTCCTTAAGGTAATGGTGGCTACCACCATTAATTTGGCTTGTTAGTGGTGAGGGGTTTGAGGAATGATCCAATTCTTCTTCTCTTCACCTTGTGAATGATTTGGGTTGAAAACAAGGGGGAGAAGAGGGTCTCTATCCCCTCTTTCATATATGGTTGAGAGCCATGTATTTGAGCTAAGATCTGGCACGTGGGAGGTCAGGCAGTGGATTTTGTCTCTCTTGTCTTGAACATATTTTGGATAAGAAATAAAGGGAGAAGGCATCTCCACCCTTTCCTCTTTTGAGAGCTAGCTTCATGGCCTTTTCTTCTCTTTTTCTTTTCCCACATGGAGAGACAATACCTCTTTTTGCTGGCCGATTCAAAAACCTTAGAACCATCTTCTAAGAGGTGGTCATAGGTGGCTTGGACAAAATCCAAAGGATTTTTGATGAAGGGAGGAAGAGGAATTCACTAAGTAATTTTACTTGGTGAAAACCTCAACTTATCTCTATTTTGGTTTCATTTATGGCTTTTGGCATCACCATCAAAGCCTTTAGGCTAGTGTGTGGTTGCTAATGTGAGTTTGAAATTAAATCAAACCCAATGTGAGTTTGAAATTAAATCCAAACCCAATGTGAGTTTGAAATTAAATCCAAACCCATATGAATTGGATTGGACATTTGAACCCAATTCAAGCATTTGGATTCAAAGTGTTTTGAGTTTGATTTAATTCATTTAATTTTGGATTCAATCATTTTTAATTGATGATTTGTCAAGTTTAAATTTGATTAATACATTTGAGATTTGAACTAATTTTAGATTTCATTTCACCTTAACCCTATTAGGCATAAATGGTTAACCTTGATTCCAATTGGCTTCAAATTATCCATTTAACTTAGCTGGATTTAGTTTGGACTCTAATCTTGCTTGATCACATGTGAGATGATTTGGAGTGATTAATTTCATTTGATTAATTTTATTTCAATTTGAACCCATTTGACCCAAAGTGGGCTTTAATGGGTTAAGCTTTCATTCATTGGGTCAAATGACCAATTTGACCAAATTAAACCTAATGTGATGGGTTGTATTATGTTTGATTATTATTTTCAAATGATTTTGAGCAATTTAATTGTGTTCATTTCAATTTGATTTGGGTTTGAACCCAATAGGACCCATTTAGGTTCATTTAGAATAGGTGGTCTAATTAACCTAAGTAAGGTCTGAATAAATTTAAATTTTTTTAGATTTACTATTAAACATGTTTATTTTATCATTTGGAATATTTGGAAAGATTTCATTTGGTCAAATTTTGGTGAGTTAAAATTTGACTTGATGGGACCCACCTAAGTCAAACCCATATCAAATGGGTTGACTATATTTGGCTTTGATTTGGTTTTGGATTTATTCATTCTAATTTATTTTGATTTGTTTTGATTTAATCAAAATTTGGAATTTAGGTTAAGTCTACCTAAGCCGATTAGGTTAGATTAAACTCAAGGAAGATGTATTTGGTCACAAAATGTAGTGCCCTAAGCACTTAATTAGAAGGTTTCTAATTTAAGATAAGGTGTCCTAATTATTGATTTCCAAAGTGATGTTAACCTCATCCAAAAGTGAGGTCAACAGTGATCATCATCAATAATGATCCATAATTCATAGAGAGAAGCCTAAAGGAGTTTTGTGAGTCTTAATGGATTAAGATGAAGTTCACATCAGTACATCAACCCTAAAGCAATAAATAAGTCGAAGCAACTAACAAAAACACTCATAACTTGCTCAAGAAAGTGGTCGAAGACATAAAGCTAAGTAGATACACACACAACCCATAATACTCTGGGTGCTTAAAATAACTCCAACTAATGCAATAGAGCATTTACTATTCAAATTATCAGATGGCATAAATACAGTCCTACCAATTGAGTAAGAAGTCAAGAGTGGAAGTGTCTTGATAATAAAAAAAATGGGAGATGGAGATGGGGAGTGGGCTCAAGAAAACTCAGAAGACATGGAAGACACACTGGACATGCTTGATGAGCTCAGGATTTAGCCATCACTAAGACATGAGGAAACAAAGAGGAGGATGGCTAACTACTATAACCACTATGTGAAGGAGAAACATTTCAAAAGCATCCATTCGGCACTGAATAAATTAGATGGATCTAAATACTTGGTATGCCATTCTTGGTTAGAGAACTACTAATATTGAGCAAAGCAAACCTTTAATGCAAGAACACTCAAGTAGTTACATGAAGACTCAGGATACTCAGTGCGCCATTTTTGGCCTAAGGAAAGGTCCCACTTGGCGAGTAGCAAAAGTCCATGTAAGCGACCTGAATACTTGGTGTTCCACACTTGATTGGAGAAATTTAGTCAAATAAGCTACCCTCGAATTCATCTGACTCTAAAAGATCTATAGTGTAAGACTAACACCACATGAGGTTGGTGATTAAACCCAAAAGGACCAACTCTCATTGTTGGCAACTAAAAATACCAACACTCTATGTGGTTAGCGACTATAATGTAAGACCGACACCCCATGAGAATGGGGACTAAACTCAAAAATGACCAACTCACCTAGTTGGCAACTAAAAAGACCAACACTCCATGTGATTGACAACTATATGACCAACACCCCCATAATGTTGATGACTAAACTAGAAAAAAGACCAATTCTCCTAATTGGCAACCAAAAAAATAACACTCTATGTGGTTGGCAACTATAGTGTAAGACTGACACCTCATGAGGTTAACATCTAAATTCAAAAAAGACCAACACTCATAGTAGGCAACTAAAAAAAGACCAACACTCCATATATTTATCAACTATAGTGTAAGTCCAACACCACATGGTGTCAATGACAAAACTAAAAAAAATAGGCTAACTCTCTTAGTTAGCAACTAAAAAGGCCAACCCTTCATGTGATTGGTGACTATACTATAAGACCAACACCCCGTGAGGTTGATAACTATACTGTAAAACTAACACTTTATGAGGTCAGTGGTTAAATTCAAAAGAAGAACAGCTCTTCTAGTTGGCAACTAAAAGAAGACCAACACTTTATGTTGTTAGTGACTAAATCATAAGGCTGGCATCCGGTAAAGTTGTTGATTAAACTAATAAAAATACCAACTCTCTTACTTGGTAACTAAAAAAAATAACACTCAGTGTAGTTGGTGACTAAGTATAAGACTGACACCCCATGAGGTCAATGATTAAACTCAAAGCAGGCCAACTCTCCTAGTTTGTGACTAAAGAAAGACCAACACTTCATGCAGTTGATGACTATTATGTAAGACTAACACCCCATCAAGTTAGCGACTAGGAAAAGGCCAAATTCTCATAATTGATATGTCAAGATTAATTCCTTGAAAAGGTGACTAGCATACTACACAACTGTGTATGAAAGTTACTCACAGTGATAAGTTGTTCTAAGTCATGAGCATAATTATTCATACAACAATAAATGAGTATTAATTTGGTGAGTATATTCAAACTAGCAGTTCTAAAGTGCTACAAAAGAAGAAAATTCTTTCTATTGGTTGATTCAAATAAGTGGACATCATTTAGTGAGTATATATAGTTTGCTTGCACCAATGCAACTACATAAGGAAGTTCTTTCTAGCAATTAGTGATTCAAAATATTCTAAGTTAAGGAATTTCAACTCTAAGGATGAATCCTATGACACTATTGAAGAGGGGATGCATCAAAAAAGTCAAAATAACCAACTAATGCTATTTTCCATTAAGATCGCTAAAGTTCTCCCTCCTCACTAGTTCAAGATCTCCCATTTGAAATTATACAAGGGTCAGATAGATTCTACTATCTATAAACTATATTTTGAGTCAACCACATCATTATTGAACTTAGATGATGTGATAAAGTGTCAACTTTTCTTCACCACTTTTAAAGAGTCGATCCTTAAGTAGTTCTCATGCCATCCTTCAGGGGTGATCACATAATTCTCTGACTTGAAAAAGATGTTCACCATGCAATTCACTAGTGCTTAGAAGCAGTTGAAGAGCTCTTAGGCTCTCTAACAATTAAGGCAGAAACTTAGGGAGTCTTTAAAAAAGTTCATTACTCTCAATTAACACTCGCTTAAGGCTTGAAGAGCTCTTCTACTTGCCTTGGGGAACCAACAACCTAAAACACTCACTGAACTATTAGAATTGGAAAATAATCATGTCAAATATGAAGAATGAAGAGATCAAACTAGTATCACAGGCCAGGACAACAGACTCTCTGATCAGGCCTTCAAATTAATTACCTAGGGAGGGGTATTAAAAACAAAGGAGGATAAGAGAAGGCAACCAAAATTACCTGAGCAAGGTTTTAAAACTTTGGCTACTCTCTACCAAGGAGCCAATTATGTGCAACCTGCTTTAGTGAACCCTTTGAGAGTGTCAATGGTTGAGCTTGTAGAGATGATTTATTACAAAGACAATTTAAAGAAACCACCACCCATGAAGGCTGATGGAGTGCATGACCAGTCAAGGTATTGTGCCTATCATCATCATTATAGCCACAACACTGAGGAGTGTCATCATTTAAAGAGCTCATTGAACAAGTTGATAAAATTAGGAAAGCTCAAGGAGTTCATTAAAAGAAAAGATAAAGAAGTCATTCAATCTATTAATGAGCTTATATCAAGCATAAATTTGGTCAAATGAATTCTGAACTGGAGCTAACTAGGGAACCATTATATGATTTCTTAGGAGAGCATAAAGAAGCAGAGGAATGAATACTATTCCCATCACTTTAGGGGAAGGAAACAATAGTTTATAGCAATGGCCATCATCATTTTAGAAGAGGCCCCTACTAATTATAATGCTATCTTTGGTCAACCTATATTCAACATATTCAGAGTTGTAGTATCAATGTATCATGTACCCATCAAATTCTCCACTAGAGAAGAAAAGATTTATATTAGAAAAAACCTCAACCAATCATGTGTGTGCTACTTGAATGTGGTTGGCAAGTTAACCGTGGAAGAAGAGATGTTGAAGTTAGATGCTGAATGAAAAAGAATCAAAGTCCTTGAGAAAATAGAATAAATTATGAACATGTAAGACAATGAGCAAACATTAAAGGTATGCCCAGCTTTTTATCTTGAGCATAAAGATATCCTCATTCAAACTTTGATGAACATTATAGATGTATTCACATGGACAGTAGCAGAGATTCCAGTCATTGACATTAACATTACTTGTCATTACTTGAATGTTCGCACGGACATGCAGCACATTTAGCAAAATATTAGGAAAAATAGCAACCATACTTATTGAACCATCAAGGATAAGGTCATTGAGCTGCTCAAAGCTAACTTCATTAGAGATGTACAATACCCAAAATGGGTGTCCAACATGGTGATGGTATAAAATTTAGGTGACAAGTGGAGTATGTGTTGACACTTCAACCTGAATTCACCATGTCATAAGGATGGGTATCCTCTCACATGAATAGATGAGCTCATGGACTCAATAGTAGAAATTCTGGTGATGAGTTTCCTAGCACATTTTTGGGATGTCACCAGATTCAAATGCATCCTGTAGACTCAAAGAAGATAACTTTTATTATAGCTAAAGGGTTATACTGCTACTAATTCATGCCCTTTAGGATAAAAAATGCAGGCTACTTACAAAATACTAGTGGTTTGAGTATTCAAAGAACAAAAGTGGAGAAACATAGAATTCTATGTGGATGACCAACTAATCAAGAGCAAATCACCCATGCAACATATTCGAGACCTCAAAGAGATATCTGTCACACTTAAAATGTACAACATGCACCTTAACTCTTTAAATGTATTTTTAGGTTTGTGATTACCCATGAAGGCATAAATGTAAATCCATATAAGGTGAATGCAAAATTTAGTAAGCCCTCAACTTGAAATATAAAAAAAGTATAGCAGCTTACTTAGCAAATAATAGGACAAAATAGGTTAATCTCTAAAGCAGGGTAGCAACGCTCACCATTTTTTAAGTTGTTAGAGAGGAAAAAAAGTTCAAATAAACTCCAGAATGTAAAGAGGCCTTTAATGATTTGAAGAGTTTGTTCGCATCACCTCCTTTATTGTAAACAAGGAAGATGTCTTATTGTTATACTTAAATGTGGGTGAAGACTCAATTAGCTCAGTCATGATTAGAGAAGAAGGTGAAAGTAGTGGCCAATCTATGATGTTAGTAAATCTCTGTGAGGTTCCTAGTTGAACCATCAACTAATGGAAAAACTCACACTCATTGTAATTAGCTCGGTAAGAACTATGATCTAACTTCCAAGCACACTCCATACAAGTCACTAATAACTCACTTAAATCTATGCTCATTAGGCCTAATCACTCAGGAATATTATTGAACTAGTTTATAAAATTGAATGAGTTTGACATATCATATTCACATCGAATCACAGTCAAAGTTGAACCCCTCATATATTTCCTTATTGGGTTTAATAGCTCATAGGATGTTCTTGTCACTTGGAGCTGTTATGGTGAATATACATCATTGGATCTTCTAGTGAACCTATAATATGAGAGGGCATAGTACTAAAGAGTCTGATAGGGATCATAATAACATAATAAGTTAAGTTTGGCTTTAGGGTGACAAATAATCATGCCAAATATGAATCTTTACCTGCTGGGTTGAGATTTGTTAGGGGGTTTATAGCTGCATATGTGACAACTTATTTAGGCTCACAACTTATGGTAAGAAAAGTTAATGGAGAGTATTAAGTTCAAGAAGAGCCTTTAATAAAATATTTAGTTAAAGTAAAAGTAAAGATTGGACAACTAGAATATTTCAAGGTCAAGCAAATTCCCATAGAAGAAGATCAACTTACTAATTTATTATACTTAGCTAGTAAACTTAGGGAGCATGTGGTCATTCAACTCGCCCAGCTGAAAATTGAAGAAGGAGAGCTAATGCAGGTAGATTAAGAATACTAAAAAAGTTTGATTGACCCCTTCAAGAATTACTTACAGATCAGTGAAATTGATGAAATGACTAAGGATTTAAGGTGGTTCAAAAATAGGGTATCAAAAAAACAATTTAATAGGAGGAGAGTTATTTTGAAGGTCAGTGACCACACTTAACCTCAAAAGTGAAAGAGGTTGAACAAAGGAAGATCCTTGAGGAAATATATTTTGTGGAGTGTGGTAGCATCTCATGAGGAAGGACACTTGCCCATAGTATCCTAAGGTGAGGATATATCTAACCCATGCTTAGAAAGGATGCTGAATAGTTTTTGAGGATATGTGTATGGTGTCAGAAATTCATAACACTGTAGCAATAGCCATCACAACCTTTGTAACCCATCATTAGTCTTTGACTATTCCTTTTTATGGAATGGATCTCATAGGTCCATTGTTAGTCATAATCAAGAAAATAAAATTCATATTAGTCATAATTGATTATTTCAGCAATTGGATCAAAGTAAAGTCACCTGTATAGATCACTTCTAAAATGGGAAGAAACTTTATTTAGACTAAAGTTATTTGCAAGTACCTATTGCTGCTGGTGATCATCACTGATAATGATTCATAATTGACTAAGAGAAGCTTAAAGGAGGCCTTCTAATCTTAAGGGATTAAGATGAAGTTCACATCAGTACATTAACCCTAGAGCAACGAATAAGTAGAAGCTACTAACAAGAAGATCCTTAACTTGCTTAAAAAATTGTCAAAAGAGCCAAAGCTAAGTGGGTACACACACAATGCGTAGTACTCTAGGCACTCAAAACAACTCCCATGAATACAACACTATATTCACCCTTTAAATTATTGAATGGTAGAGAGGTAGTTTTCCAATCGAGTATGAAGTCTAGGGTCAAAGAGTCTTGACAAGGAAAAGAATGGGAGATGGAGATAGTGAGTAGGCCCAAGAGAACTTAGAAGCTATGAAAGGCACACTAGACATACTTGAAGAACTCAAGATTGAGGCATCACTAAGATAGAAAGAAATAAAAAGGAGGATTGCCAAGCACTATAACTACTATGTGAAGGAGAACCATTTCAAAAGCGGCCATCCTGTACTGAAGAAAGTAGATGCCACTGCTTGGTAGAATGTTTTGGGTCTCACCTACAACTGGAATGGACATTTCATAATCGAAGGGCAAGTCATTCCCAACATATACCAACTACAATCTCATCCTAACGAGGACAAACCAAAGACATGGAACCCTAGAGACCTAAAGAAGTTTTATGCCTAAAGAAAAGTAACTTTAATTTATAATTACTTTACTAATTCTTAGTACATTGTATCTTCTTATTTTTGATGATAAAGTTTCATATTTTTTTCTTAAATAAGATAACTCACATGATAATGATAACTACCAAAGGAGTATACTTGAATGTTGAAAGGTGAAACATCTAATCAGGGAGCTTTGTGATGACTCAAAATGCTCGATTTCCCTTTATTGCCCAATGAAAGGTCACACATAGTGTGTGATGAAAGCCCAAGTAGGAGATCCAAATACTTGATGTGCCATTCTTGGTATGAGAAATACTAATGTTGAGTAAAGAAAATCCTTAGTGCAAGAACACTCTGAGAGCTACGTGATGACTCAAGATACATAGTATGTTCTTTTTGGCTTGAGGAATGGTCCCACTTGCTGAGCAGTGAAAGCTCAAGTAGGAAACTCAAATACTTAGTATTCCACACTTGATGCAAGAAATTCAGTTAGATAAGATGCCCTTGAGTTCAACTAACTCTACAAAATCTATAGTAAAACCAACATCTTGTGAGATCAGTGACTAAACTCAAAAAGACTAACTCTTCTAGTTGGAAAATAAAATGACCAACACTCAATGTAGTTAGTGATAATAGTACAAGACCGGCACTCAATAAGTTCAGTGATTAAACTCAAAAGGAGGCAACTCTCCTAGTTGGCAACAAAAAATACTAACACTCCAAGCGGTTGGTGAATATAAGACTGACACCCCGTGAGGTTGGTGACTAAACTTAAAAAAAAGAACAACTCTCCTAATTGGAAACTAAAAAGGCCAACACTCCATGTAGTTGGAAACTATAGTATAAGACTGACATCTTGTGAGGTCAACGTCTAAAGTCCAAAAAGACCAACTCTCCTAGTTGGTAACTAAAAAAAGACCAACACCCCATGTGCTTGGGGACTATAATGTAAGGCTGACACCCCATGTGGTCAGTGACTAAACTCAATAAAAAAAAAACAACAACCCTTCAAGTTAGCAACTAAAAAGACTAACACTTCATGTAGTTGGTAATTATACTATAAGATCAACATCCTGTGAGGTTAGACACTATACTACAAAACTAACACCCAGTGTAGTTGGAGGCTAAACTCAAAAAATAACCACTCTCCTAGTCGACAACTAAATAAAGACCAACACTCTGTATGGTTGGTGATTATCATATGACCGACACCCCATGAAGTAAGTGACTAAACTAAGAGAAAAAGTCCAACTCTCTTACTTGGTAATTAAAAAGATAACACTCTATACAGTAGGTGACTATAGTGTAAGACTAACACCCCATAAGGTTAGTACTAAAATCAAAGAAAACCAACTCTCTTAGTTGACAACTAGAACAATACCAATGCTCCGTATAGTTGGCAACCCTCATGAGATTGACAACTAAGGAAAGGCCAAATTCTCATAATTTATATGTCAAGGTTAATTCTTTGAAGAGGAAACTAACATACAATATGACTATGCATGAAAGCAACTCTTAGTGATAAGTTATTCTAAGTCACAAGTATAGTTATTCATACAACAACAAACAACTATTGATTTGATGGATATATTTAAACTCATAAAGCTAAAGTGACTATTGAAGAAAAAAACTCATTTTATTGGTTGATGGCTCAAACACTCTAAGTCATAAGCAGATTTATTCAAATAAGTAGCCATCATATTAGGGAGTATTTACAGATGCCTATACAAATGTGACTATCAACTAAAGTTCTTTCTATTAATCAGTGATTCAAAATATTCTAAGATAGGGATGTTTAACTTTGAGGATAATTCTTATAACACTATCAAAGAGGGAATGTATCAAAGAAGCCACCGTAACCTACCAATGCTTTCTTCATGAAGATGGCTGAAGGTAGCCCTCCTCATAGGTTCAAGATTCTGTATATTGAATCTTACAAGGATCGAATAGATCCCATCAACCATATAGCTTATTTTGAGTCTACACATCGCTACTAGTCATAGGTAATGTATTGAAGTGTCAACTCTTTTTCACCACTTTCACAGAGTCAGCCCTGAAGAGGTTTGCACTGTTGAGTATACACCATGTGTATCTCTCCATTTGATTTGGCCATAACAAACCTTGTGTATACAAGATAAAATATCAATATTAATCATTATGATTGTCATTTTTACTTTAAAATTTTATTGATGATAAATATATAATTTTGAATCTACTAATTATTTATTTCAAGTGTTTAAGGAAATTCACGAGACTAAACTTGCTTAGCAAGATCGAGAAAATCATATCAGCTATATTAGGATAGTTTAGAAATCTTACTAGGTTATGCAATAATAAGAAAAATAATGGCTCAATAATGTGAAAATAATGGCTTAAATAATAGCATATCATTCCTTGAATTTTTGCATAATTTTCATATTTTATTTGTTTGATATTTTCAATTATTTTTTAAATTATCTTCTTAAAATAATTTAAGTTCTTCCATGATATTAAGCTTTTTTCATTGTGTATTAAAATGTGTTGGATTTATTTCAAACTTCACTTAAATTAATTTCCATGCTTGGTGTAATTAATTATCCATTTATTTTTTGATGAGAGTTAAATTATTTAAAAATTATCCATATTATAATTTTCTATCTCCTATCCTCTTATTTTCTTTCTCCTATCAAAATTATTATCCCTATTTAGTTTTGGATAAATTTTTGATGAATTTTGGATGAGGAATTAAATTTGATTTAATTAATTTTATACCATATTATTTTTTTATCATTTTATGAAATTTTAAAATCTAAAATTATTTGAATTTGGAATTTGAATATATTGAATATCAAATTGTATATTGTCCTGATTCATTTCAAAATTTGGTTTATTTGTTTAGGACATGTTTTCACCAAACTTTTATTGGTTTCTATCATGATATATTTTATTTAATTCATTTGATTTAAATCATTAATATTTTTCAAATTTGAGAAGTTTTTAAAATAAAATTATTTGTAATACAAATTTTGAATCTTGCAATAAATTATTTCAAAATTTATTTTATTCATTTTTGGCATGCTTAGGCCGAGCCCTTATTTATTTTGATTGATTTCAATCAATTTTATTTGAATTAATTTGATTTATTTCAACTTTAAAATCGAATGGCTTAGAACTTAATGCACTTTCAATTTTTTATTTTTTTTTATTTTTGGTGGTAATATTTAACGGCCCACCAAAATCTACATTTATTTAAGTAATAAATATGTTTAAATTTCAAATTCCTTTTTTAATTATTCTATCCTAATTGCTAATTGATTGAATATCGTTAATTGAAGATTGTTTTATTTAAGGAAATCTTTGACCGTCCCATATAATGAAGAATATGTGATTTATATTATTAAATTAATTTCAAATCTCTTCCTTAATTGATTATTTTAATTAACTAAATTTATTTAATTATGCTAAATAAATTTAAACACATTCTCTCCATGGTTGAACGTCCCACACTTACTTGAATTTGTTAAATTCAACTTCAAATTTATTTATTTCAACTTTGAATTTTGAATTTTAATTAAATCCCTTCAAAACTTATTTTCCTTTTTATTTTTTCTTTCTCGTTTCTTCTTTCCTTGGCCAAAATTTTCATGGACTAAAATGTATTTAAGGAGTTGATTTCATGATTTAACACTCTCTTGCAAAAATACTCTCTTGGCCAAACTCTTGTAAAATCATTTCTTGGTGTTCAAGTTCTCATGTTATGTCCTTTCCTCATCACATCTTCAACCATATTCAAGGGGAGAAATTCTTTATCATCTTTAAGTCTTATGCTCACATCTTCAATTATTAAAGATACTTGAGTAAGATTATTTCAACATGCTTCAATCATTGTTGGTTTTTATTTTTGATGATATGGAGTGATTGAAAAGATTTGATATTAGCATTGTTGAAAATTTTCTGAAGTTCTTTTCAATAAATTTTTAAGTAATTTGAATACTTCATCTTCTCATTAATTTGTATTTTGATTTGTGAAATAACATATTTAAAGCCTTAACAAATATTGCTTTTCATAATTTTTATATTCATGATCTTTATAGTTTACTTTGTGCAAGTTATTTTAAAGTTATTTCTTTTATTCTAGCATATTATCTTAAAGTTATTTTAAGTTCATACTTTCAAATCATTGTTACATTTTGTGAAAATAATTTCAAAGAATCATTTATTTCAAGTACTTCACATAAATATCATATAATTTCATATTTTTAAAATAAAAAAGAAACATGCAAACATACATTGAGTTCTCTCTCTTGTTTGTCTTCATATTATTTTGTTTGAGCTTGTGAGCAAAATTATGTTAAAATGAGATAGATAAAATTGGGGTTGTACTTGCCCATGTAGAAAAGTATGTTGTTGGAGTTGTACTTGCCCGGTGTAGGAGAATATAGGATATTGGTTGTAATATCATTTAATTAGTAAATTCCTAGTAAGGGCGACTAAGCATGGATGTAAACAACTTTTGGATTTTGGCCAAACCACATAAATAATTTTTGTGCCTCCTATTTTTACTTTTTTTGCATTTACTTTTCTACATTTCCTTTAGTTGTTGATTTGATTCTTCATTATAAACAACCTTATATATTTTGTAACTAAGTTTACTATGAAGTTTCAAAAAGAAAATTTGAATTTGAAAATCTTTTAAAATATCCAATTCATCCCTGCTCATGGGTGCCATAGCTTCTTAACAATTAGTATTAGACCCTCAGCTTAATTTTTGGCTAGCTTAACATCCTTGAGTTGATCACTATGGCACTTCTAATGGTTACTTGTCACTTTCATAATTCAATTTATTATGCACCTATTTTTGATAAAATTAATTTTGATATATGGAAAGTTAGATTCTTATGATTTATTATGAAGTATTGATTTCAAAATGTAGTATATTTTTTTAAATGGTAACTTGTCTTCTATTACTGAAAGTGATTTGAATTTTTAAAATGAAAATATAATTTTATATTTTTTATAAGAAATCTCTTCTTAATGAGCTTTTTTATTTACTATCTTCTAATTTTGAAAAAACATACTTGACACTCTCACTTTGGTATATAGTTGTGATTGTAAGACAGGTGATAAGGAGTCCTTATAGGAAAAAGACATTCTAATTAGAAATGCCACAAAAACAACTGTAAATCTCCAAGTGCATTCCTTTGGTCCTAAAAGGAGTAAGAAGAGAAATAAGAAAGGCAAAGGATAAGAGAATAAAGAAGATTTTAAAAAGATACTTACAGTGCTTAAAAAAAGATCAGAAAAAGAGCTTCCAACCACATCCCTCAAGTTAGCCACCCAAAGCTTAAATTCTCAAACTGACTATAAGAATGAGCCTAAGGTAAATAATATATCTAATGAAAAGGTATCTAATGTCTTCGATGAATTATAATAAATTTCAAAATAAATACATTTACATTAAAAAGGAAGTCTAGAAGTTTTAAACAAAAAATTGACACTTTCATGAAAGAAAATGAGTTCCTTTTATTAGATGCTCAAAAATTTCATGATGATTTGTTTTCATGAAAATGAAGTATCTTCACTAAATACCAATGTAAATGATTCCCTTTGTGATTTATCTAGCACTTCTACATCCCACTGTCATGATGATATTATTTCCAAAATTAAAATTTTAGAAGATGTAAACAAAGTATTACATAATGAGTTATTATTTAGAAGTAAAGTTGAACATGATTTACATAATGAGATAGAAAGTTTAAAATGTGAAAATTCTAATATTAGAAGTAAATTAAATGATAAATCTTTTTCTTCTATAAGTTGTAGTTGCTCACATGCTTTACATTCAAATCCATAATGTTATTCAAATACTTTAACTAATTATACATCTCACAAGCATGTTAGTTTATTCTCCAAAGTTAAACATAGAAGTTATAATTCATTTATCCATGCTTTGCCCAATGTTACTTATACTTATTATTGTAGGAAAGGTCATGTTTCATATGTTTGTTCATTTAGGATATCCATGAAATTAAATGCTTCATCTTCCTTCATTTGGATTTCTAAGGGAAATACTTTGCATTGCCCATCATCTACTTATTCAAATATTTGTAATGCTACTAATGTTAAGGATCCAAGCTTGCTTAGATATCATAATCTAAGAAATGAAATTATATTGCAGGTTTGTCTTCATGAAGGACTGATGAAGACAAGTGATACAGGTATACAAAAGTAATATTGAATTACTCAAAGGTATACATTCAAATTAATATACATAAGGAATTGTATGAGGCAACACATTTTATATTTTTAATTTATCTATTCCTTTTATGTTTTAAGGTCCTTAGATTAGTTATGTTTCTTTCATGCTTAACTAATCTATATAAGCTTCATGTTCTATATTTTTAAATAAATGAATAGTTTCAAAATATAATTTAAAAATATTTTTTATAAATTTTATGAATTTCACTTATTATATTGTTCATTATGGCTTTAACATTTTCATAGATTTTATGAGATTTATATCTTTTTGCCAATGAATGAATGTTCTTATTTATCATGATTTACATTCAAAATTTTAAATTGCTTAAAATTCATGATAAGTAAGTTTAGTTGCTCACCTTATGTACATCTTTTAATCTTCAAACTATATTAGTTTCTAGTTTTGAAGATATAATGCTTTACAGAATTAATATTTAAAATTTTATATGTGTATTGATATCTTATGCCCCCTTTAATAAATTATGATTTATATTAGTTTGTTGATTTGATCTAGCTTATTCAACATATGTTTTATGATCCATAGCTCAATATGCCTAATTTGAAATTCATCATTTCTTTATATAGTTGATGATTATTAATTTTTCTCAGCTTATGTTAAAAATTGGATAAGATTCATAAATTAGTTTCCATGCATTAATTTGGATTAAATATGAAATTAGCTTTATGAATCATTTTATATGATTAAAAAATTTATATATATATATATATATATATATATATATATATATATATATATATATATATATATATATATATATATATATATATATATATATATATATATATATATATATATATATATATATATATATATATATATATATATATATATATTTGTTCATCAGTCTATTATTTAGCCTTTATTCTTCAATTGACATGTAATACAATTATATTTGACTTGATGATAAGATATTTTTTTGTTAGTATTTTATGTTGTTATTACCTTTCAAAATATTTTTTATTTTGAATGGTTAAGATGTGAAATATATAATTTCTTCAAATTTTGCTAAAGCTTTATTATAGATACATGTTTGCATTTTTCTTATGATTAATTGTCTATTTTCATCACATATGATATTTGTTTCCATTTATATGTTTATTCAAAGTTAATTTCATATCAAAAAAATTATATATTATATTATATTAAATAAAGGGAGAATAGCATAATAATCTTTAATTATTTTTATTTATAGCATCTAATGCTAAATAATCTTATACTTAATTAAGAGTGAAAATTTTATCGATATAATCAACTTCTATTTTATTATGAACCTTTTGATGATGTCAAAATAGGGAGAAATGTTGGAGCTAGTGTATATGACAAGTGATATTGGTTAGAATTTTAATTTCTCACATATTCATTTAGTGATGGGTAGAAAAATCTTTATAATATTATGTTACCCTTCACACTAACATCGGTTCATCATCATCAAATAGGGAGAGATTATTTAGTATATACCTTGTGTATCTCACCATTTGATTTGATGATGACAAACCTTGTGTAATAGAAACTAATGAGTTCTTATTAAGATAAATTATCCAAATTTTATCATTATGACTGTCAATCTTAATTTAGATTTTTATTGATGATAAATATATATGTTTGAAGCTACTAATTATTTATTTCAAGTATTTCAGGAAATTCATCAAACTCAACTTGCTTAATCAAATCAGGAAAGTCATATCAGTTGAAATATGGTAGTTGGAGAATCTTCCTAGGTTATGCAATAATAAGACAAATAAGATATCAATAATATGAAAATATGATTTAAATAATTCCATATCATTCCTTGAAGTTTTGCATAATTTTTCATATTTTATTTGCATGTTATTTTCATTTTTTAATTATTATTTTTGGATAATTTAAGTACTTGCATGAGATTAAGCCTTCTTCATTATGTTTTAAAGTTTGTTGGAATTATTTCAAACTTTATTTAACTATTTCCATGCTTGGTCTAATTAATTATCTATTTATTTTTGCATGAGAGTGAAATTATTCATGAATTATCCATATTATTTTTTCTTTCTCCTATCAAAATTATCATCCCAATTTAGTTTAGGCTGAATTTTTTATGATTTGGAGATGATGGATTTAATGCCATTTATTTAATTTAATACCATTTTTTATCATCTTATGAAATTTTAAATTCTAAAATTATTTGAATTTTGAATTTGAACATTTTGAATATCAAATTATGTATTATCTTGATTCATTTTTAAAATTGGTTTATTTGTTTATGGAAATTTTTGGAAAAAAATTTATTAGTTTCTATCATGATATATTTTATTTTATTTATTTGATTTAAAGTATTAATATTTTCTAGATTTAAGAATTTTTTTAATTTAATTTATTTTAAAATTTAAATTTTGAGTCATGCCATGAATTATTTCAAAATTTATTTTATTTAATTTTGGCGTACTTAGGTCAGCCCCTATTTATTCTATTTAATTTAATTTTATTTTATTTTGAATTAATTTTATTTAATTCAAATTTAAAATCAATGGCATACAATTTAATGCACTTTCCATTTTTGAATTTTTTTTGGGTAATATTTAGCCTACCCACCAAAATCAATTTTTATTTAAATAAAAAATGTATTTAAATTTTAAATTCCTTCTTAATTAATCTCTCTTGATTGCTAATTGATTGAATATCATTAATTGGAGATTTATTTATTTAAGAAAATCTTTGACCGACCCATATAATGAAGAATATTTGACTTACTTTATTAAATTAATTTCAAATATCTTCCTTAATTTGTTTCTTATTTAATTAATATTTATTTAATTATGTCAACTACATTTAAACATTTTCACTCTATAGTTGAACATCCCACACTTACTTGAATTCATTAAATTCATATTTAAATTTATTTATTTGAATTAAATACCTTCCATATTTATCTTCCCTCTTATTTTCCCCTCTTATTTCTTCTTTCCTCAGCCTAAATTTTCGAGGAATATAATCTATTTAAGGGGTTGATTTCATGATTTAACTCTTTTTTGCAAAATTACACTCTTGGCCAAACTCTTCCAAAATCATTTCTTGATATTCAAGTGCTCAAGTTTTATCCTTTCCTCTTCAAATATTCAACCATATTCAATGGGAGATCTTCTTCATCATCTTTAAGTATTATGCTCACACCTTCAATCATGAAGGAGAACTGAGTAAGATAATTTCAAGTTGCTTCATTCATTGTTGGTTTTGATTTTTGATGATTTGGTATGACTGAAAAGAATAGCTATTAACATTGTTGAAAATTTTATAAAGACCTTTTAATCATTTTTTGACTGATTTGATAACTTCATCTTATCAATAATTTGTGCTTTGATTTATGATATCACATCTTTAAGGATTTTACAAATATTGCTTTTCATGGTTTTCATTTTCATGATCTTTGTAGTTTACTTTGTGCAAGTTCTATAAAAGGTATTTCTTTTATTCTAGCATATTGTCTTAATGTTGTTTTAAGTTCATACTTTCAAATCATCATTTCACCTTGTGAAACTTTTTTCAAAGGATCATTTATTTCAAGTACTTCACATAAAAATCACATCATTGCATGTTTTTAAGATTAAAAAGAAACATACATTCAATGGGCTCTTTTTCTTATTTATCTTAATATTGTTTGTTTGAGCTTGTGAGCAAACATATTTTAAAATCAGAGAGATAAATTTTATTCTTGTAATATTCTTTTTATTGTATTACCTTATTTGGGTTTTATTTATCCATGTATATAAGTACATTGTTAGGATTGTACTTACTCAGTGTAGGAGAGTATGGGATAGAGGTTATAATCTCATTTTATTAGTGAATTCCTAGTTAGGGTGACCATGTGTGGATGTATGCCAATTTTTGGATTTGACTGAACCACATAAACAATTTCTTTGCCTCCTATTTTTATTTTTTTTTTAATTTTGTTAGTTGTTGCTTTGATCCTTCATTATAAACAACCTTATATATTTTGAAAATAACTCTACTACAAAGTTTCAAAAACTAAGTTTCAATTAGAAATGTTTTAAAATACCCAATTCATCCTTAGCCACTTAACACTCACCCCATCTTTGAGGGGTCATCACATCATTCTTTGACTTCAAAAGGATATTCAGCACACAATCTTCTAGTACTCAGAAGTGACTGAAGATCTTTCAAGATCTTCTACAAATAGTGCAGGAACCTGGTGAGTCTATAAGAAAGTTCATTACTCATTTTCAACAAGAGATGATAGAAGTCACTGAACTAAATTATTGCAAAAGGTTTAAAGGAGGGTCCTTCTAGTTTACCTTGGGGCTCTAGCAACTTGGAACACACACCAAACTATTAGAGCTAGTGAATAATCATGTCAACATTAAAGAATATAATTAAGCACTAATTAGATAAAGACTTTGATGCCTTATTAGTTACATAGGGGAATCAAGGTGAAGGATGATGAATAGCAAGAAGTAAAGTACTTTAGTGAGATTTCAAAATTTTGGTTACTCACTACCTAAGAGTCGACTATGTGTAACCCACTATGGTGACCCCTTTTAGGGTCAGTGGCTAACCTTGTAGAGGTGATCTAGTATAAAGACAATTTAAAGCAACCACCATCCATGAAGGGTGATGGAGTGCATGATCGGGCAAGGTATTATGCTTATCATCATGATCATGACCATGGCACTGAGTATTGTCATCATTTGAAGAGCTTAGTGGATGACTTGATAAAATTAGGGAAGCTCAATGAGTTTATTAGAAGGAAAGATAAACAAGTCATTGAGAATAGTAATGAGACTATACATGTACATATCATTCACATTAGTAGATTAGTACATCTTTGGGGATAAAGTCATCCAAGATATGAAAGGCTATGGTGGAGAATGAATTTAGTAGCCATGATGCGAGCACACTCTATGACTATTATGCTAGTGAGTTTTCTAGAAATGGATAGACTCACAATTCAGAATCCTTACAATGACATAGTTATTGTGACAACCTTAATCACGAACTACCAGGTAGGAAGTATTTTGATTGACACAAGGAGCTCGATCAATATCATCTTCATATTAATTTAAAGAATTTGGACCTAATGAATTCCAAACTAGCACCCACCATGGGATAATTATATTATTTCTTAGGAGAGCATAAATAAATTGAGGGAATAATTACTCTTCCCATCACTTATGGAGAAGGAAAGAAATAGTTTATAGCAATGGCTGACTTCATCATAGTAGGGGCCCTTGCTACTTATAATGCTTTCTTTGGTCAACATCTACTCAATATATTCAGAGTGGTAGTCTCAATGTATCATGTAACCATTTAATTCTCCAATGGAATAAAAAAGATTACTATCAGAAAGAACCTTAACCAGTCTCATGCATGCTACATGAAAGCAATTAGCACCACTAGGGAAGATGAAATGCTAAAGTTGTAGACTAGAATCAAAGTCCTTGATGAGATAGAAAAAATTTTGACCACACAAGGCAATTGGTGAGCATTAAAGGTTAGCTTAGTTTTTTGTGTCTAGCATAAAACACTCATTCAAATTGCGATGGTACATATAGATGTATGCACCTATACAGTAGTAGTGATGTTTGGCATTAAAATAAACATTTATTGTCATCATTTGAATGTTCACATAGATGTGTAGCCCATCAAGCAAAAAATGAGGAAAATAGTAGCCATACTAAACCCATGAAGGATGAGGTCATTGAGCTGCTCGAGCCTTACTTCATTAGAGAAGTTCATTACCCATAATGTGAGTCCAATGTGGCGATGGTGCAAAATTGAGGTGACAAGTGGAGGATACTCACTCAATTTAATTCACCAGTCAGGATCATTCTTGAATAGATGAGCTCTTGACTTAAATAGATTTTCTATGATGAGTTTTATAGATATATTTTTGGGATATCACCAAATTTAAATTCATATTATAGACTTAGAGAAAAAACTTTCATTATAAATTTGAAGGTTATATTTTTAGTCATGCCCTTGAGATTAAAATGTACCAACCAAAAGAAGATTGGTATTCCAAGAATAGGGGAGAAATAGAAATATGAACTACTAGTCAAGAGCAAGCCACCAATAGACATTAGAGACCAAGAGACATTCATCATGCTTAAAAAGATACAACATATGCCTTAACCCTTTGAAATGTAATTTGTTGGCTTGATGATCCTCATGTTCAATCCGATCAATTTTGATGATAACAAATGAATGCTTGGATGTTCTAATGAATTTTTTTTATGTGTTTCAGATATATTAATTGCTAATTACATATCCAATACATCTCACAATATTTTTGAGGAAATTGCAAGAATAGAAGAATGAAAGATAGATCAAAATGGATAATGTGAAGCTCAAGATATAATATTTTAGGTTATATGCATTTATAACTAACTTAGAAATTCATATGAGTTCATTGGCATGAATCAATTTTCTCACAACTTAACATATTATTTTAATGAGATTAATTTATATAAATATCTATCTAATTAACATTCAATTATATGTTTCATACATATTGAATTGTCAAAATAATAAATGATAATAAATTATGACTATTAAGTGTAATTATTTTATTTACTTATAATTAAATATTTTAATTTAATTTGAAAGTTATATGATAACTAACATATGTATGATTATATACAAATTATATCATAATATTTAAATGTCATATTTCAAAATTAACAAAAAGATGTGAAATTTTGTATTTTAGATAAAGTCATTTTATAATCAAGGAATTTATATCTGATTTCATCTCCGACAGATTGTTGGGATTTTGTCCTTTAATTTGATAGGTTACATGACTCACGTTTGATTAAAATTGAATTTATTATGACTTTTCAAACATTAGCTAATTTTAATAATGAATGCTACATGCTTTGAATATATTAAGAGCCATATTTGATTATTTTTTACTTTCCATGTCAACAAATTTTGGTCTTGAATTAAATATTTAGTTAATATAAATTATATTTTTACTGAATATTAAATTATTATATTTTAAAATGAAGTTAGAATAATATATTTTAAAAAAAATTCAAAATGACCTTCTTGCCTATAAATAGCCCTTATTCTCTTCATGAAAGCATTCCTCATTCAAATTCAAAATCCCTCCAACAAATCTAAGAGAAAATTTCCTAGATTTTCCTTCCAAGTGTTCTCCAAATATTGCAAGATCAAATACTTGGTTTGTTTCAACATCTTCAACTAAGCAAACTTTCTCAAATTACTTGAGTTTGTTTTCTTGATCTTAATCCCTTTTTAAGTTGTTCAGACTATTTTCACCATCTATTTATTCTTTTCAATTTATACTTTTTGGTGGATTAGTCTTTGGACATCAAAATCTAAGTTTCTCACATCAAAGTTTCTTCAATCATTTTTTTTTGTGAAAAACTCTTGTGATAGTTTATAGGATTTATTTGAACTTGTTGAAATTTTTATCTTCCTATAAATTTCTTTTAGGTTCTTGAAATATTTCTTCATTTTTCTTATTTAAAAAATCCTTATTTCTTAGATCTATTTTAGAAGTATATTTTAGCATTTCAAATTAATTTATTGTGTTGAAATTATTTTCATATTTGCTAGATCTCACTTTTTAATTAAAAGCTTACTACTTTACTTAAATCTATCATATACTAATTTTATTTAAGTATTTTGTGATTAGTTTCATTAATTGAAAGCTTCATTTTGGTTAAAATGAAATAAATTATTGTTAAATTTTATATATGCTAGATCTATTATAAATCAAGTTTTTTTATCAAATTATCATAAGTTGTAAAGTGATCATTTATAAGTTGTGAGATCACTTTTTGAATTGGATAGCTTGGTATATTTGTGAGACATTTATTTTATCAAAATTTATTATTTTGTATTTTCTTTTTGTGCTATAAAATTTATATTGGGGTTGTACTCACCCCTTTCTAGGAGAGTACATATTATTGTAGGGGTTGAACTCGCCCCATTATAGGAGAGTACTATTTGTAAGCTACTTTTGTATTTAGTGGATTCCTAGCCAAGGGTGGCTAGGTGTGGACGTAGGGCTTTTGGGTTTGTAACCACGTAAAATTATGTGCCTATTGTCTCTCTTTACTTTACTATATTTTTTTTATTTTTTTGCATTAAGAATTGTATCTTATCATTATAAAATCAAAAATTAGTTTTCTACTAAAACTTAAAATTTAAAATTTAACTTTTAAAATTTTTAATATCATCAAATTATAAAATTTTTAAAATTGTATCTTGACTCGTAATTAGTATCAGAGCCTAGGCCCTTTTATTGGCTTAACATCCAAGAGTAGATCTTTTCACTATGGCACAAGTTTTCCCAAAGGGTTCACTACCAGAGGGACAATCCACTCATAGACCTCCACTTTTAGATAATGTACCATTTGATTATTGGAAAAAATAGAATTAGTACATTTTTAAGAGGTCAAGATGCATGCATGTGGTATATGTTGACACATCAATATCATACACATAGAAGTAAATGGCATTAAAGTAGAAAAACCTTTTGAGGAATGGGTATAGTGAAAGAGAACTTGATGAATTAAATGCTTGGGGCTTGTAATACTTTACATTGTGCTTTTAGATGATTACATGAAAATTTCTATGTTAAGTACAACAAAAGAAATATGGGATAAAAATTCATTATAACTTATGAAGGAACTAGTGAAGTTTAGATGCTCACATAAAGACTTGTTCATGAATATGAGTTATTTCATATGTCTCCTTCAATCTATTTCGATATGTATACTAGATTCATGAAAATAATTAACACATTGCATTCTCTTGGAAAATATATAGAATCAAACTTAGTCTATAAGATTCTTAAATTTCTTCCAAAGAATGGGAAGCTAAAGTAATAATTTATTATAAGGATTTATCTACTTATCCACTTGATCGCTTTTGGGTTCTTTGATAGCACATGAACATGTTATTGCTCAAAGGGATAAGATGGATAACTCGACAAAAAGGGAGAAGGAGAAAGGAAAAGCCATTGCATTACAACTTGATGATAGTGATGAGCACCTGCTCGGATGGTGATAGTGATGAGGTGGTCATATCCAAAAGTCTTGGGAACTTGCTAAGGAAGAAAAATTAAAGGTATAAAAAATCTAAAACTATAAATTTCAAACTAAAAATTTCTGCGTGAAGGGATCATTTGCTACCATTGTAAAGAATGGACACATAAGAGGTGATTGTCCGAACTTGCTAAATCAAAGAAGAAAGATTGATGTGGAAAGAAGAAAAATTTGAAGGAGAAAAGTACCATAAGAAGGAAGAAGGCTTTATGGGCCAATCATTCAAATGAATCAAGTACTTCCTCATCGATGAAGAGGTCAACATATGTCTTATGGCAAATGGAGAATCGACTTAGATTCTCAAGAGGTATGTAATGATATATCTTATGATGAATTAGATGATTCTTTTAATGATTTAGTTATTGAATATAAAAAATTAAAAGAAAATACAAAACCTAGAAAAGAACATAAAATTTAGATATGCATTTTGTGATTTAAAAAAAATGTGATAATTTAAAAGTAAATACTTCTTTATTAAATTGTTCCTTACTTGTATGTAAACTTGAAGAGAGAATATCTTGTTAAAGTAAAATTAGAATTATGTTTGAAATCACAAGTTCATTATAATGCTTCATCAAGTAAAACATTTAATAAAATTATTTGCATCATTCACATCCCACTCATATACCTTATAATTGCTTTTATATGCAAATAATGTTTTGCAACTATTGTGATAGAAAAGGGCATATTTCATTTGATTTGATTGTTATGCACGTAAATTACAAAACACTAAGCAATCATCTTATGTATGGATACCAAAAGGTACAAGCACTACACAAATCACACATGCTAGATATCTTGATTCAAATTTAGAATGTGGACCCAAACATGTTTGGGTTCCAAAAGTTAACATGTGAGTTTCTTTTGTAGGAATAGTTTCAAAGTAAAATCAAAGAAAGCATGTGGTACTTGGACAGTGGATGTTCAAGGCATATGATGGGAGATAAAGATAAATTCACAACTTTAGAATCATGTGATGGAGGATTTGTTACATATGGAGATAATGCAAAGGGAAAGATCATTGGCATTGGTTCTATTTGTAAGAATTCTATCACTTTAGATGAAACTTTTCCAGTAGAAGGATTAAAACATAATTTAATTTATATTAGTCAATTATGTTATAAAGGTTTGAATGTAGTATTCCATTCATCATATTGCATTATAAAAAATAATGAAAATGTTTTGTTTGTAGGATAAAGATATAAAAATATTTATGCCATTGATTTAGATAGCTTTCATGATGTGAATTTGAATTTACTTTATTTTAAAAGCACTCATGATGATATATGGTTATGGCATAGAAGACTATGTCATATTAACTTGCACACACTCAATAAAATTGCTAAACTTGATTTAGTAGTTGGATTGTCTAAATTAAATTTTCATTCAAACTATGTTTGTGATGCATGTATTCATGGTAAGCATTCTAGAAGCTCATTTAAAAGTAAAAATATTATTTCTATTTCTAAACCTTTAGAATTGTTGCACATGGATTGATTTGGTCCTATTAGCACCACTAGCTTAGGTGAAAAAAATTATGGTTTTGTGATTGTTGATGATTTCTCTAGATATACTTGGGTTTTATAACTTATAAGGATGATGTTTTTGTGAGTTTAGAAAGTTTTCTAAATATATTCAAAGAGAACAAGGCCTTTTGATTAATAGGGTTCAAACTGATCATGGTGGCAATTTGAAAATAAATTATTTAAGGATTATTGTGATGAACATGGGATTAGACATAATTTTTCTGCACTAGAACTCCCAACAAAATGGAGTAGTAGAGAAAAATAGAATATTAATTGAATTAAGTAGATCTATGCTTAATGAGTATAAATTTCCAAAATATTTTTGGGCAGAAGCAATAAATATTGCATGTTATGTGATGAATAGGATATTTTAGACCAAGTTTGAAGAAGACACCCTAAAAATTATTTTTTGGAAAGAAGCCTAATATTGAACACTTTCATGTTTTTGGATGTAAATGCTTTATTTTGAATAATGGTAAAGAGCATTTAGGTAAGTTTGATTGCAAATCGATGATGGTATTTTCTTAGGATACTCTCTAGTAGAGCTTATAGAGTTTTCAATAAGAAAAATGATTGTAGAAGAATCAAAACATGTTATTTTTTATGAAAATTTAATTGATCCCATTAGAAATGAAGTGATTGATAAGAATATTGATAATTTTAAGAAAATATCTTTAGAAGATAATGTGGATGATTCATTGCCTAAAGAATGGAAATATAATAAAAATCATCCAAAGGAACTAATTATAGGAGATCCTTCAAAAGGAGTTATGACAGAAGACATAGTAGAGGTTGTAGATCATTCCAATTTTATCCGAGGTTGAACCTAAAATTTAGAAGAAGCATTAAAGATAATTTTGGATTATTGCTATGGAAGAGGAGTTGAATCAATTTGTAAGAAATGATGTTTGGGAATTAGTCCCAAGACCCCAAGTTCAAAATGTTGTTGGAACAAAATGGGTCTTTAGGAATAAGTTAGATGATTCAGGTTGTATTGTTGGAAATAAAGCTAGGTTAGTTGCACAAGGGTACACATAAGTTGAAGGTATATATTTTGAAGAATCTTTTGCACCCGTAGCAAGATTAGAAGCTATTAGGTTACTCCTTGCTTATGCTTATTTTAGGGATTTTAAACTTTTCAAATGGATGTTAAGAGTGCATTTTTGAATGGATTTATTGACCAAGATGTATTTGTAAAGCAACCACCTAGATTTGAGAGCCTTGATTGTCCAAATCATGTGTATAAATTAAAGAAAGCCTTATATGATTTAAAACAGGCTCCTCGTGTTTGGTATAATAGGTTAAGTAACTTTTTGATAGATCATGGATTTAGAAAGGGTAGAGTAGATATCACCTTATTCCTTAAGACATAGATGATGATTTGATTGTGGTATAAGTGTATGTTGATGATATATTATTTGGAAGTAAAAATGAATCTTTGTGCCATGAGTTCTCATCTTTGATGTCTAAAGAGTTTGAAATGAGCATGATGGGAGAACTTAATTTTTTCTTAGGTCTTCAAATGTAGCAACAAGAAAATGGCACATTCATCTGTCAAACTAAGTACATAAATGAATTTCTTGAGAGGTTTGACATGAAAAGATTTAAATCTAATAAAACTGCTATGAGCCCATCTACAAAATTGGATTTAGATGAATTAGGAAAATCTATTGGTCAAAAACTTTATAGGTGTATGATAGGTTCACTTTTATACCTTGCTGCTAGTAGGCCTGATATTATGTTTACTGTTTATTTGTGTGCTCATTTTTAGGCCAACCCAAAAGAATCTCATTTAATAGCAGTCAAGCATATCTTTTGGTATTTGATAGGCACTACTAGGTTAGGTTTATGGTATCTTAAAAATTATTTATCATGTGATTTGGTTGTTTATTGATCTTTGATTTTCTTTGGATGTAAAGTAGATAGAAAAAGCACATCAGGCACATGTCAATTTTTAGGATCATCACTTGTGTCTTGGTCATCCAGGAAATAAAATTATGTAGCTTTATCCACTACTGAGGCTGAGTACATAACTGTCGGTAGTTGTGTTGCTCAATTCCTTTGGTTAAAGCAACAATTAAAATATTTTGGTATTAAGCAAGATCACATTCTAGTTCAGTGTGACAATACTAGTGCTATTAGTTTGACCAAAAATCCTATCCAGCACTCACAAACCAAGCATATAGAAATTATACATCATTTTATTAGGGATCATGTTTTGAAAGGTGATGTTAATATTAATTTCATTAGCACTAATTTACAAATTATAGATATTTTTGCAAATCCATTACTATAAGAATGTTTTTGTACTTTAAAATGCATGCTTGGAATGTTAGATCCTAATATTTAAAATTATATGTAGTTTGTTCTCACTTTTTGATGTTGACAAAAGGGGGAGAAGAGTAAAATGTTGGTTAGTATTAAGTCTATTTCATGCATACATTTAGGGGGAGCAACATTATTCATCTCTTGTGTATAAATTTTTTCTAGAACAAAATTTTTTAAAAAAAAACTATGATGAAAGGTCAATTTGCACCTTCATCAAAATAAATACCCAACATTAGTTTGTCATCATCAAAAGGGGGATATTGTTAGCTTGATGAGCCTCATGTTCAATCCGATTAATTTTGATGATAACAACGAATGCTTGGATGTTCTAATGAATATTTTATGTGTGTTTTAGATATATTAATTGCTAATTACATATCAATACATCTCACAATATGTTTAAGAAAATTGCAAGAATAAGAATGAAAGATAGATCAAAATGGATAATGTGAAGCTAAAGATACAATATTTTATGTTATATGCATTTATAACAAAGTTAGAAATTCATATGAGTTCATTGGCATGAATCAATTTGCTCACAACTTAACATATTATTTTAATGAGGTTAATTTATATAAATCTCTATCTAATTAACATTCAATTATATGTTTCATACATAGCATTTGAATTGTCAAAATAATAAATGATAATAAATTATGACTATTAAGTGTAATTACTTTATTTACTTAATATAATTAAATATTTTAATTTAATTTGAAGGTTATATGATAACTAACATATGTATGATTATATATAAATTATATCATAATATTTAAATGTCATATTTTAAAATTAACAAAAATATGTGGAATTTTGTATTTTAGCTAAAGTCATTTTATAATCAAGGAATGTATATCTGATTTTATATCCAACAAATTCCTTGGATTTTTTCTTTTAATTTGATAGGTTACATGACCCACGTTTGATTAAAATTGAATTTATTATGACTTTTCAAACATTAGGCGATTTTAATAATGAATGATTTCATGCTTTGAATATATTAAGAGCCATATTTGATTATTTTTTTACTTATGTGAATAGGAATTTTGGCTACTTAAATTTAATATTTATTTAATATAAATTATTTTTTATTGAATATTAAATTATTATAAGATAAAATGATGTTTGAATAATATATATTTTTTTAAAATAATTCAAAATGACCTTCTTGCCTATAAATATCCCTTATTCTCTTCATGAAAGCATTCCTCATTCAAATTCAACATCCCTCCAACAAATCTTAGTGAAAATTTCTTAGATTTTCCTTCTAGCTGTTCTCCAAATATTGCAAGATCAAATCCTTAGTTTGGAAGCTTCAACATCTTCAACTAAGCAAGCTTTCTCAAATTACTTGAGTTTATTTTCTTGATCTTAATCACTTTTTAAGTTATTCATACTATTTTCATAATTTATTCTTTTCAATTTATACTTTTGGTGGATTAGTCTTTGACATAAGTTTTTTCACATTAAAGTTTCTTCAATCATTTTTTTTTTGTGAAAAACTCTTGTGATAGTTTGTAAGATTTATTTCAACTTGTTGAAATTTTTATCTTCCTACAAATTTCTTTTGGTGTCTTGAAATATTTCTTCATTAGTCTTATTTTAAAGATCATTTATTCTTAGATCTATTTTAGAAGTATATTTTAGCATTTCAAATTAGTTTATTATGATATTATTTTTATATTTTTGATCTCTAATTAAAAGCTTACTAGTTTACTTAAATCTATCATATACTAATTTTATTTAAGTATTTTGTGATTTGTTTCATTAATTAAAAGCTTCGATTTGGTTAAAATAAAATAAATTGTTGTTGGAATTTTAGATTATATGCTAGATTTATTATAAATCAAGTTTCTTTATCAAAATTATCAGTATGTTGTAAAGTGATCATTTATAAGTTGTGAGATCACTTTTTGAATTGGATAAGTATATTTGTGAGATTTATTTTATCAAAATTTATTATTTTATATTTTCTTTTATCTTTGTAAAATTTATATTATTGGGTTGTGCCCTTTTGTAGGATAGTACATATTGTTGTAGGGGTTGTACTCATATATGAGGAGTATTATTTGTAAGTTATTTTTGTATTTAGTGGATTCCTGGGTGGCTAGTGGACATAAGTTTTGGGGTTTGGCCAAACCATGTAAAAAAGTGCGTCTATTGTCTCTCTTTACTTTACTATACTTTTATTTTTTGCATTAAGATTGTATCTTATTATAAAATCAAAATTAATTTTCTACTAAAACTTAAAATTTAAAAAGATTTAACTTTTAAATTTACCAATTCACCACCCTCTGGTTGCTATAGTGACTCACATAATGTGAATGTAAGGACAATTAGGGTAATTACCCCGAAAGGCATAAAGGCAAATCCATATAAGGTGAAAGCAATACTTGACATGACCTCAACCATAAATGTGAAGGAAGTATAGTGACTTACTTGCAAAGTATAAGGATTGACAGATTCTCACTAGTTTCAAAGTTTTCAGATATGCAAAAAATTTTAAATAGACTCCAGATTATGAAAAGGCCTTAAATTTTTTGAAGAGTTTGTTCGCATCACCTATTTTATTATAAAGCCTAAATAAGGGAGAAGTCTTTTTATTATAGTTAGGAGTGGTAGAAGACTCAATCAGCTCAATCATGATCAAAGAAGTAGGTAGAAAATAGTTTCCCATCTACGATGTTAATAAATCTTTGTGACATGCCAAGATAAACTACACACTCATGGAGAAACTCACACTCGAGCTAATTAGCATAGTAAAATGACTACTACCTTACTTCCAAGCAGACCCTATACAAGTTATCACTGATAACTCATTTAATTTTTTGCTTCCTAAGACCAATCGCTCAAAAATATTATTGAAGTGGTCTTTAAAATTCAGCTAGTTTGACATATCATATTCGCCTCAAAATGCGATCGAAATTGAACCTCAAAAAATTCCTTGTTAACTTTAATAGCTCATAGGATGTTCTTGTCAACCTGAAGCCCTTATGGAAACTATACATCAATAGCTTTCTAGAGAACCAACTATGGTAGTGGGTATAGTATCGAAGACTCTAACAAAGATTATAATCATACAATCAAATAAGTTTAGCTTCAGGGTGGCAAACAATCAAGTCGAATACAAAGCTTTACTTGCTAGGTTGAGATTTTCTAAGGGGCTTGGAGCTATATATGTGACAAATATTGCACCATACTATGGTAAGAAAAGTAAATGGAGAATTTGAAGTTTGAGATGAGTCTTTGATAAAATATTTGCTTAAAATAAAAGTAGAGAGTAAATGACTAGAATATTTGAAGATTGAGTAAATTCTTAAAGAAAAAAATAAACTCACTAATTTGCTATCCTAAACTAGTGTACTCAAAGAGCACACAATCTATTTATCTCAGCCAGATAGATACTGAACAAGGAGAGCTAATGCAAGTAGATTAGAAATTCCTATCAAACTAGATTGACCATATAAAGAATACTTATAGAATGGTGAAATTGAAGAAATGACTAAGGATTTAAGGTGGTTCAAAATTAGGATAGCCCAATACATGTTAATAAGAGGTGAGTTATTTCAAAGGCTAGCGACCTCACTTAAACATAGAAGTGAAAGAGGCTGAACAATGTAAGATCCTTGAGGAAATACATTCTAAAGAGTGTGGTAGACACTCAAAAGGAAGGATACTCACCCAATGAATTTGAAGCAAGGATATTTTTGGCCAACCTCAGAAAGCTAAAAAGTTTATGAGGAGATGTCTATGATCTTTTGAAATTAGTAGTACTCTAGACAGCACATCACCGATCCTAGGCCATTCATTGTTTAGTGAATGGACCTGATAAGTCCATTGATAATTTCTATAAAATAATGAAAATTCATATTAGTCATGATTAATTATTTTAGTAAATGGATCAAGATAAGTCACTTTCAAAGATCACTTCTCAGATAGTAAGAAACATTATTTGGATTGAAATTATTTGCATGTATGGGTTGCCATTGGTGATCATCATCAATAATGAATCATAATTCATTGAGAGAAGTCTAAAGGAATTCTATGACTCTTAAAGGATCAAGATGAAGTTCACATCAGTACATCAACCTAGAGTGATGATCAAGTAGAAGCCATTAACAAAAAGATCTTTAACTTGCTCAAAAAAAAATTGAAGATGCTAAAGCTATGTAGGTACACACACTAACTATAGTACTCTAGGAACTTAGAACAACACCCACTAATGCAACAAGGTATTCACCCTTTAGATTATTGCACAACATAGAGGAAATTCTATTAGTTATGTATGATGTCTAGTGTCAAAGAGTCTTGACAATGTAAAGAATGGGAGATCAAGATAGTGAGTGGGCTCAAGGAAACTTGGAAGCTATTGAAGATGCATGATTGATGCATCACTAAGATGAGATTAAATAAAGAGGAGGATGGCCAAGAAATACAACCCCTATATGAAAGAGAAGCATTTTAAAAGTAGCATGATACTAAAGAAAGTAGAAGCCACTGCTTGAAAAAATGTTATGGGCAAGCTCTCCCACAACATTGATGGATCTTTCAATATCAAAGAGTAAGTCAATCCTGACACATACAGACTACAATCTCATTTTAGTGAGGACATACCAAAGACATGGAATCCTAGAAACTTGAAGAAGTTTTATACCTAACGTAGCATCCCTTCAATTTGTACATGCTTTACTAACTCTGAGTATCATATATCTTTATATTTTTGATAATACAATTTTATATTTTTCTCCTTAAACAAGTTAACTTGTAAGATAATGATTGCTTCTAAAGTATTATACTTAAATGATGAAGGGTAAAACTTATACTCGAGGAACTGTGTGATGACTTAGCATGCTTAGTGTACCATTTTTATTCCAAAGAAAGGTCCCACTAGTTGAGCAGTGAAACCTCTAGTTAGAAATCTGAATACATTGTCCAATATTCTTAGTCTAAGAAATATTAATGTCAAGTAAATAAATCCCTTAATGTAAGAAGACTCAAAGAGCTACGTGATGATTTTTGTCCAAGGAAAGGTCCCACATAGCGAGCAGTGAAAGCCTGGGTAGGGGAACTGAATACTTGGTGTCCCACACTTGATTTGAGAAATTGAATCAAATAAGCTAACCTCTAGTTTGACAGACACTACAAGATCTACAATGTAAGAAAGACACCTCATGCAATCAATGACTAAACTCAAAAGGACAAACACCTCTAATTGGAAAACAAAATGACCGCCTCTCTGTGCGGGTTGGAGACTATAGAGTAAGACCAACACCCAGTGAGGTTAGTGATTAAACTCAAAAAAAAAAAATACCAACTCACTTATTTGGAAACTAGAAGACCAATACTTAGTGTAGTTGGCAACTGTAGTGTATGACCAATACCTAGTTAGGTCTATCAATAAACTCAAAAAGGATTAACTCTCCTTATTGGTTACTAAAAAAGAGTAATACTTTATGCTATTGGTGATTATAGTATAAGAATGACACTTATAAGGTTGACAACTAAATGAAAAAAAGACCAAATTTTATAGTTGAAAACTAAAAAACCAATGCTTCGTGTGGTTGGCGACTACACTGTAAGACTGACATCCCAAGAGGTCACCAACTAAACTCAAAAAAGATCAACTCTCCTAGTTTGCAACTAAAAAAAGACCAACACTCGGTGACTATAGTGTAAGACTGAGACCTAGTGAGGTCAGTCAGTAAACCAAAACAAAAAATTAACTCTCCTACTTGGCAACTAAATAGACCAACACTCCATATAGTTGGTGATAATAATGTATGATTGACACCCCATGAAGTTGGAGACTAAACTCAAAGGAGACCAACTCTCATAGTTGGCAACTTAAAAAAGACCAACACCCCATGCGATTGGGGACTATAGTGTAAGATCTATGCCTCGTTAGATCAACGACTAAGGAAAGGCTCAATTCTCATAATTGATAAGTCAAGATTAACTCTCTAAAGAGGTGACTAACATACAATGCATCAGCATATAAAAGTTACTCTTATCGATAAGTTATTTTAAGTCACAAGAGTAATTATTCATACAACAACAAATGAGTATCAATTTAGTGAGTATATTTAAACTCATTGTGCTAAAGAAACCACCAAAGAAGGATTCTTTCTATTTATTGATGGTTCAAAATACTCTAAGGCATAAGCTAATTTATTCAAATAAGTAGGCATCATCTTAGCTAGTATAAACAAATTTCTTATACCAATGTGACTAGCTAGGGAAGTTCTTTCTATTAATTAATGACTCAAAATCT
This sequence comes from Cymbidium sinense, assembly GCA_021442155.1. Classification (NCBI taxonomy): domain Eukaryota; kingdom Viridiplantae; phylum Streptophyta; class Magnoliopsida; order Asparagales; family Orchidaceae; genus Cymbidium; species Cymbidium sinense. The sequence goes on from CM038215.1 coordinate 56,073,498, forward strand.
TCTAAGTTATGGAGTTATTCATGCATCGATCAACAAGTATAAGCTCAATGAAAAAGTATTCATTCATAAATATTCAGCAAAAAAATAAATTTAATCTTTTCTAAGATAAGTATTCTCGATTAAAAATACATTTATAATTTTCATTTCATGGAAAATATTTATACAATTGAGCAAGTAAGATATAAACCCTACTTGCCAAAAAAAATAACTTTTTTATAGATAAATGAAATAGGAAAGATACATCAACTCGAATTGCACTTGTCATCATCATTCGAGTGCATAAGTGTGAGTACATTTAAGATGTCTAAGAACTTAGCATCAAGGTGGCTATGTTTCACTAACTTGGTGATAATAAAGTAAGCATCATCTTTAATTTCTATTGTAAGTGCTCTTAGTAGTCCTCAAAACTAAGAAACCTAGCAAACTTAGCTTCACATGTGGGATCACTTCAATTTGGAGAGTAGTTTTTCTCCAAGTCCTAGTCTTGCTTCTCCTCCTCCACATACTCACTGCTCCACTAGTGACTACAAAGAGTTGAGCATGTGGCACCTTTTTTGGACTTCTTAGGAGCTATTCTTAGCCTTGCTTCATCAGCAATCTTAGTGGGAGCTGCACTCAACTCCCCTTCCTCTTCTTTCTCCTTGCAGACCTCAAGAGAGGCTAGGTCTTTACCATCAGTGACTCAGCCACCATTTTCATGCTTACTTTCCTCAAAGAATTGGAACATATTAGGGCTAAGCTCAGGGATAGTAGGGGTTGCATCTTTAGCATGTAAGAAAAAAAAAGTTAAGAGAATTATTTTCCAAAGATAATAATAAATAGTGAGTAAAGATGATCAAAATTTATCAAGAATGGTTGAAACCTTGTCGAAATGAAAGTAGAGGAATAAATTAAGCCTCACCATCATCTCTTCCTCATACACAGTTTTTTTACCAAGCTTGGTGTCCATACTTGACTGGTAAAGAAGAGAAATAGTTTACAACAGCCACTAAAATTCTTTCTTCATAAATAGAAGCTACGAGCAACTCTTCTGAACCTTTTTCTGTAGACTGTAAATTTTTAATAAAGTTACTAAACTATTCATGGTCCCAACATGGTGGCCCTTCACCGCGAATGCTCGGCGAAAGAGGTCTAAGCTTCATGAAATGTCCTCTTCTTGTAGGCACAAGATGAAAGAAGTGATGCTCACCACTGAGTTAGGATGAATTTATGTGGGCACCACTTCAAACTAATCGAGGATGTTGCTCAACTCACAAGGAAGATGAAGTCGAAACCCATTCAGTAAATGGGTGAGTGAAATGTAAATCTCTTACATCTTGTCTAAATTGAGGCACTTTGTTTTCTCAGGCACTCACATGGTGATGCTTAGGTCATGACTATAATATCCATACATGGAGGCAGTGATAGAGGAATCTAGCTCAATAACCTCCATGATTTGCACATGATGGAAAGTTGAAGCAGCCTTCATCAACAAAGCCATGCTGACTAGAGATTGAAATGCAATCAAAGGCTACTCACAGAGAAGTTCAACTTGCATTTCTTAAGGAAACCAATAAAGTCTTAATTACTCAAATCAAAGAGAATTTATAGATGCAGTAAAAAAGGTATGGTAATATGGATGTCACATGAAACATTAAATGAAAAAATAATTTCCTAAATCTCACAGATATCTTGATTAATAAGGGCTACAAAGAAATAATTAATTGACAATAATAAAAAATCAAATAATATTCTGAGCAAAGATATTAAAAATTAATTATCCTTATTATGGGTAAAAAGTATAACACACTCGCAATAACTCTAATACATTATTTTTTCAATAATTTTAGTATAGGATCTGAGTGCCAATCCTCAAAGAGTCCATTTCTCTAGCACATAGTTAAATAAAAAATTTGCCTTATAAAGGAGAGGAGAAGTACGTTGTCACATGACCAAGTTTTGTAGTAATGCATTCTTCTTGACCAAAGGAGGACGAGGAACACTCACCTACACCCATGAGTATTTGTCATTGCCCCTGCCTAGAGCATCAACATTGACTCAGTCAAGAGTCATTGAAGTCTTCATGTCAACTAGAGAGGTAGCTAAAAATTTTGCTACTTTCTAAGTTTTGTTCATTCTTCAAAGACCTGCCTAGAGATCGACCAGATTAACATAGCCATGAGGGCTATTTAAATTGATGATGAAGCAAACAATCAATAAAAGACTGAATAATAGAAAGGGTGATGTCCACTCTCTTCTAAGTGGGGTAAGGAAATTCTAATCCCAGGTTAGGGTTTTTTTTATAGCTCAGAGAGCTGGGAAATGATAAAGAAGGGAATCAAGTCAAAGGTTATGTAACGTTATTGATAAGAAAGCCTAAAGCATGTCCGATATCACTTTTCTCAGATACATATGAAGTCATATTTGATTTGGTTGTATGATTTACATATGTGATATGAAATTTTTTTCTAAGTCTTAACATGGAGATGCATAGGAGTAGATTTAAGCAAATATTGTATTCTTTTCAAATGAACTATACACTTGCAAATCCTATGTGAATCTATGTGGGGGTGCCGGCGCAGCTAAAGGTATACCCATAATGGTCATATAAACATTGAGGGAGAAAGGATATCTTGGTCAAAATGGGCTAAGTACCATGATCCACTCTATAAATGAAGACTCACCCCATGCATGATGGACACGCAAGAGGAAGTATTCTAACCATATGATCAATGCTCAACAACTTGTCCACATGTGAGCACCTAACATATCATGTCACTGACCCCAAGAATTGTGATCGATGGTACTCTCCACCTGACACTATAAATTCACCTCTTATGTGCAAATCGTCTATCTACCTACTTGACCTATCTTATGTATATCGACCACATTTAATAACCCCCTACTAGGCCTTATAAGAAGGGAACCTTTTGAGACATTAGAGGACCTGATAGCTGATTTCTAAATAACCATATATTTCTAATTTATTCTAAGATACTTCCATGAGATTTTTTGATATTGTGAAACCACTTTGACTCTTCTATTTTTCTATCATTTTTCTAATCAAATGCTAACATTGCTTCTTAGGTGTCTAAAAAGATTCTATCTCATTCATAAATAAAACTAGATTCAACATGGGCCATAAAGCCTTCATCCTTTTCTTTGGATGCTTTTGTTCTTCTAGCATTTCTATTTTTTTCTAGCTCCTTTTATCTCTTTGAGCTTTCATTAGAAATTTTTGGATAGCTTGCTTTTATGTGTCCAAGCATTTTAAAGTTGTAGCATATGACACCTTCTCATGTATTAAACTTTTTTATCTATAACTTATGATCTTTAGATTTGCCATACCTTTGTTTATTTCTTCATTTTGAGAATATTCTATAATCATTTGGAAAGCATGGAAATTTCATTACTATCCACCTTGAAGCTTGAATTTGTGTCATCATTATCATCTTCCACCTGCAAAGCAATAATTTTTTCTTTCTTCCGTTTTGGGAGGCATCATTTAATTCACTTTGTGCCAACAATTGTTCATGTGATATAAACAAATCAAGATACTGATTAAGTGGATATGAAGTTAATCGTTAACTTCACTTATAACTATTACTTTAGCATTCCATACTTCAAGAAGACACCTCAAAATTTTATAAACCAAATTTTAGTTTTTATATTTCTATTCAAGTGAATGCATGTATTTATGATATTTATAAAATGTGTGTGCATATCAAGAATCATTTCATTAGGTAACATATGAAATGATTCATATTGATGCACTAATCTATTTATGTGACATCTTTAACTTCATTAGCACCTTTATTAGTAACAATTAATTTATCCTAGCATTAAGCAAGAAAATTCTCATGTAATCATTAGAAGTAAAGCAAAACACAAAGTATTACAAACTTTTGAAATTCTTTTTCATGAGTAGTCCATTCATCAAAAAGCTTTTAAACTTTCATACCATTAATTTCTATTATGGGTGTGTGATATTGATGCAACACATAAGAGAATCTTGAACACGAAGAAAGCACAAATACAATTTTAGAATAATCAAAAAAAATATTAATAAGTAAAGGTGGTTTATAGGTAGATTATCTTTCAGGTTGCACTAACAGGAAATTCTTCTACCATAGTAATGAACTTAAGGCTGTTATGCCACAAATTGAACCAAGCCTCTAATACTAATTACCAAGATGTCATGGCACCCAATAGGAGGTGGGGGGAGTGAATTGGGTATTATATAGACATCCAAGTTAATACCTACTTTTTAATTTTGTATAAATGTTAATGAAAAATTTCAAATAAAAATAATAAAGAATGAAAAGACGAAAGGTATAAAAAATTTTATTTTGTTCGGCCCTATACAAAAATCATTTTATATCCCTACCTAGAAACCCATTCTTGGAATTCACTAAATCAACAACATTATAAATAATCTTATGTACTCTCCTACACTGGACAAATACAACCCTAAACACCATACTTTCTTACACCTGGCAAGTACATCCCCAAGAACATACTTTCCTACACTAGGCAAGTATAAACACAACAACTTCAAAGTACAAGAAATATTAAAAATAAGGATGAAAATATAACTCTTATATTTTAAAATAATTTTACACATAAACCCAACTAAGAAATAATAAGACAAATGAAAGAGAGCTAATGACATATTTTTGTTCTTTTCAATTTTAAAATATGCAATTATATGAATTTAAAATGGCTTGATGCAAAGTATTAAAAATAAATTTAAACATTGAAAAAATATTATAAAAAGAGAAATATAAAGCCTTAAAGTTCAAAGTGTTGAAAAGAAACAATTATTAAATCCATAAAGAGATGTGAGCTTAAAATCAAAACACAAATTTATAATGATGTGTAATATTCAAATCACTTGAAAGATCAAAGAAAAAAACTTTAGAAAAATTTTATCAATGTTAAAAGAAATATTTTTCAATCATCATAAACCATTAAAATCAAAAAGCATAATTAATAAAAATAATTGAAATAATCTAACTCATGCCTCTTGAATGAATGGAAGTGTATGCATAAGACTCAAATGAGTGTTCTCCCAAAGCTTGAAGATTTCTTGAAGAAGAAGAAGTTTCTACTTTGAAAATGCTTGAAGGTTAGAGCAAGAGAGTCAAAGACAACATTTGAAATTTTATTCAGTACAATGGAGGGAAGAGCTAATTTTTTCAAGAAGAAGAAAAGTTCCAATGCAACTCATTAAATAGAAACTAAGCTATGAGTGGGTTAGCAAACGCAAGGAAAAAGGGGAGGAAAAAAATCAAGAGGGAAAAAGTATTACTCAATAATTTGATTTTGAAACACATAGATCCAATAATTTGAAAGAAATAAAATAAAGTTCAATCCTTAAGTGGCTAGCCAAGAGAAGTGGAGGGAAGTGGTTTAATGCTTTAAAATAATAAAAAAAATTTAATTAATGAAGAGTTCAATTAAAAAGAAGACATGAATAAATTTGACTATAAAAAATATCAAAAATCTTAATAGCATGGGACAACCCATACTTACCAAATGGGATTCAATCAAGGGTTAATGCAAGATATTAAATGGATTTATTTAATTTATTAATTAAGAAATGATTTGGGAAAGCATTTGAATTTAAATAAATTCAAATAAATTAAATCTCCTTAGGGGATGGACGTCCAAGGGTTCCACATATGGATTAATTTTAAAATACTTAATGTATACCCAAAAAAAGTAAGCTATCCAAATGCTAAAGACTCATCACATGTATGGAGAGCACGGGAAGAAAGTTATGGGAAGGGCCATGGGTACTAACCATATGGACAAAAACTTGGCCATTGAAGGTGAGTACTCAGGGAAGGACGACCAGCCCAGAATGACTCAAGGCCAATATTATCTCCAAACCATGAAGAATAGTCACACATAATCAAGTTGTAGGCCACTCGTTGTAAGACTCATCACTCTCTAATGTACACTAACTTCAGATTAAGATGAGTCTCTATACATGACTAGCTTTATTTGTACTCATCTTTTATACTACCCCTCTCCCAAAGTATTATAAAAGGGGCATGTGGAGGGTGGTCGTGGTGGCGGAGGGAATTGTAGCCCAAGACACTCTCCTCCCAAATTTTTTTCTTTCTTTCCCTCTTGAGCAAGGAAATTCTCTCATTTTTTACTAAGACTACTTAAAATATACTAAAATGGAAACTTCTTCTTGCATTATCTCCATCACTTGCTATCCTCCTCTTTACTAATGCTACTTCCAAGGTGTCTCCTGTGGTTCTGCTTCAGCCAATGGACAGACTTGGATCGAACACTTAACTAATGCAAATCCATCAATTACAAATCAAGGTAGTTTAATTAAAAATAAATTTGAAGTTTAATATCATAATTTAAATTTCTAAAAAAAATAAATATAGGGGGCCTGCCAAACATTATGATAAATAATAATTTTAAAAAATGAAAGTGCATAATATCTAAAGCTATTTAATTATAAATTTAAACCAAAATAAATTGATCATAATTAAATCAAATTAAGGTAATTAGAATGAGTAATGGGCTAGCCAACTATTTCCAAAAGTGAATAAGATTAATTTTAAAATTATTTAAAGTAATATTAAAATTTGAATTTCAAACAAATTTCAGTTCTAAGAAAATTAAATAAGAAAATTGATTTAGCAAATATTATAAATAAATTAAAGAAAATATATCATGAAAAATAGATCAAAAATTTGTCCATGCATGTGGGTCAAAGATGGTTAAGTGTAAAAATAAGATATGAGAGTAAAAAAATACAGGAGATAGAAAATGAATAATTTGAATAATTAAGTAAAAAAATCATTTCACATGCTAAAATAAATGGAAAAAATTAATTCGAGCATGGAAATTAAGTAATGATGTAAAAAATAAACTAAATAATTTTGGATTCAATGGATATGGCTTAAATAAAAGCTAATTATAAAATTATCTAAAAATTATAATTTCATAAAAATGAAAAGTAATGAAAATTATATTTGGCAAAACTATTTTAAACATAAATAAAAATTAGATGACAAAATTTAGCAATTATTTTTTATTTATGTGAGCTTTATTTATCTTATTATGTAAATCCTATGAAAATTATAAACTAGATAAGTTCAAGTTGATTTGACTTTCCATAGCTAACTAAACAACATAAGTCTGGCAAATTTTTTGAAGCACTTGAAATAAGTATAAGCTTGTTATCATAAAAATTAAATAATTTTTATCTTAAGCTCATGGAGTCAACAAGACCTACAAAAGATTTAGAGAAGTAGTTATGTATCTTGACACCTTTAAAGAATCTTTAAATAGCAGCAACTATATCATCTTTTATTTTAATTTTTTTTTTATAAAGGTGGTGATTTTATTGATTACTCAAAGATACAGTAATCTAAAAAAATACACAAAAAGGAAGAGAGACTAACAAAGTTTTGATCTAATGTAATGTAAGCCCAAGTTGTCACTATGCACAAGTAAGTTTAGTTCTTTATCAGGAGACTTGCAGAAGGAGAATTATTGGAGTTGGGATCCACATTTAGCTAAAAGATCTATAGAATGATTACCTTCCCTCCATATGCAATAGCAAGATATATTAAGGATCTTCATCAAACTTCTAATAGATCTGAGAGTGCTAATGATATACCAAGGTGGTAGTTGAGGGTGTCCTTCATTAATAATTTAGATAAGTGTCATTGGTTCTGATTCAATCCAATAGTTTAAATGTGGAATTCTCAAAGCAAATAGGAGAGCATGGTGCAAGAAAACCACCTTAGCATGGAGTACTAAATGAGCTTAAGGATATCATCCAAAGGGAAAGCCATTTCATAAGAACATTCTCAATGTAGTAGTGCTTTTTTGAGAAACTTCTTGCATAATCTTTTTCTTTGTTGTGTTTTATTGCAATATGTCTCCCATAAAGTAAACCAATGCTCCATTTACCTATTTGTATTAGGTCATCAAAGTTTTTTCAGATAATATCCCTCTTTGGATGCTAGTAAGCAAATTTATCAATGAGGTTAAATTTTAGTTGTTCTGATAGTAAAGAGGATTCAATGTCGAAGAGGAAAAGAGCAACTTCCCATAATTTTAACTAGTTTTATTAATGAAATGTTTATCAACACCCTCCTTAAACTTATCATGGTAAGAATGAGGAAGGATGAGCTTGTTAACCACTTCAAAATTAAAATTGTTGGCTATGAGCCAAACAATGTTGTAGCATAAGAGTGATTTTCCATGACTTGAAAACCCATTGGTGGAGAGAAATATAAGAGGAGGCTAAGATCGATGAGGCAGTGGAATAATTCTATAAGAATGGATGAAATAATAACCATTAGGAGATGGAACCAGAATACATACCTCATAGTTCTTCACCTTTGGGGATTGGTCCTTAAAATTTTATTCTACTAATAGAAGTAGTGTATGAACAAAGGTTGCACCTTCTTATAAAAAATGGTGGGACTCATTAATTAATTCTCATAAATAGTAATTTTCTAAGAAATATTACTCTAAAATCATACTTTTAATTTTACTCATATGGTCGATAGATTATATATGCATTGACATCCTGTAATACACTCACTAGATCTAGAGATTCTTCAAGATACACTTAGTTGGTTTTCCCACATTATCTATAGTTTAAATGATGAGACTATATACACTATTAGAAGAAACTCTATAATACCATTTTTCACTAAATGGATTGATGTTCTAGTTCCTTCCCACTAGCTGAACTAAGTAGAGAGGCATTGGTAGTAGTTTCCTCAAGTTATCCAACCTCTCATCCCACCTTTACAATGCCCTATTAAATATCATCTATTGCTAGATAAACATCCAACAATAAATGTTGTGCTAGAGTATTCATTATAATTAAAGATCCCATCACATCTCAAATTATGGGCAAAGTTCTTGACATCCTTATTCAAGTCGATGTTGTAGGTTTGATCGGAGAGAGTTTAGATGATGGATGACTTGAACATTAGCATTCAATAGAGTGTAGGCTAAATATTCTTGATCACTCTCTAGATAAATTCATCAAACATTATAATTCAAGTTGTTTAAAATCTAGTTGATTGGATGGCATCTGCTCATTCTACCATTGTTCCCCACTCTTAGTTGGATCTCACTCCACTAGATAGAAGAAAGAAAGTATACTACATTGACCTTTGAGATGGGCTTCTTCTAATGGATCTCACTATGCTAATTTAGAACCTAAGCAACATCATCATCATACATCTTGTTAAACTATGTATTATAAAATGAAGTTAGATGCAAAATCTTTTTTTTTTCAAAAAAAGGCATTTGTATGACACTTATGTTACACTTTAAATAATATATAGTTTATTGCCTTCTCTTTATATGTACTAATATGTGTTTTCCTTGAAAATAATGGTATGGATATTCTTTTTGATGCAGTCTTAACACCTCAAATATGTGATTTCTAAAATTGCTTGATTATACTTCAAATTGTTTGATTACGCTAGTGTTATGTTTCATGGAAAATAGAATGCATTGCTCCTTTCACAACATAAAAGAATATTATTATATCATCCAATTTTTCTATACATAAAAAATAGATGGTTCAATTTTTGGAAACAATGCCTATGTAATGTTTTATAGTAAATACATTGCATTGCCCCTTTTTAGTATAAATAAATATGGTTACGTCTTCTAGTTCTTTCAAACTTAAGAAACATATGGTTTGATTATTTGGAACAAAGTTTATGTTGGTGTCTATGAAGAGGGAGTCTCTTTTATGGTGTCTATGAAGAGGGAGTCTCTTTTATCAAAATTCTTGAACTGTTAGTAAAAGCAAATTCTAGTCTAATACTAGGTTTAAGTTAATAAAAACCTTTCTTAGGATCCCCATGATTCCTTATATGGTAAGTAATATTAAATTTTAGATCCACCATAAAAGTGAATATGGTTTATTATAACTCTGCCACTCTCAAAACATGCTTGTTATAAAATCCTTGATGATATTCAATCTTTTCATTTATAAAGCAACTCAATAAAAAAATATTTCCCACCATGGTGACTTTTGAAACCAAACTTCTTATGTACATGTACATAAGAATCTTTAGATTAATACATTTTGCAATCCTTTAAATCACTTTAAATATAAAATATGTAACATTTTGATGAGCTTTTATCTTGATTTCATTCAAATCTCTAACAATGCTATATGTTAGGGTCCATTATCTATCACTTCATTCTCTTCATCATCCCTAAAGTTGAAAATCAAGTTGGATAAGATTGTTATAAAATCCTCAATAGTGTACGACCTCATCAAAATTCAAAATGGAGTTATTATATTGTCCACTTATGATTTAGTTCATTAAAATTCATATGGTTGAGTTTAGTTCATTAAAATTCATTCATATCATCTCTACTTAAATTAAAGAAATTTTCCATAAAATCTTTAACAACTAACATCACTTTCTAGGTTGGTTTCTAAGAGGGGCTAGGCCTTTAAAGCCCATAAAAACAAAGTAATTAAACTATATTATTCTGGTTTGTAATCATTTGGTTTGGATTAACAAAACTAAAGGGAAAGTTGTTATAAAATCCTTGGAAATACACAACCTAAATACAGGATGTGGTTTAAGCTCATGTGACCATTTATGTGAGTCATTAATGGATGTCCTTTTGTTTTCTCATCTCATGGGAACACATTTTCACTAAATTAGAATTCATCTCTCACTTGCTTTAATCTGCATGCATACAGAGTATAACAAAATGGGTTGACCAAAGTGGCTTGTAAGTCTAACCATATTTATTTACTATACTTTAGACTTAGTCCTACATAATAGGACCATAATTCTCATTATACCATATGTCTTTTTTAGATTTTAACTATTGGATTGAATTAAAAAATTAGGAGGGGCTATCTTCTTAAATACTTTTTTGTAAGCATACTCATTGTATTTTTTGAACTACTTTGATATATTAATTTATCCTCAACCTTAAGGTTAATAGCCCTGAGACAATTATATATTCATATTGGAGATCAAGTTGTCAATTTTGAGACTTAAGTCTGCTATCAATAAGTAGTTCATCAATTAAGATCATGTGTTATATTAGGATTTATCTTCAAGTTTCACAAATGTGTAAGATGTAGGTGAGGTCTTTTACTATATTTTGAAACTAAATTACAACTAAAAACATAAGCTTAATAGTTACTTCTCACACTAGGATATTAATCATCGACAAGTCGGTAGTTTTAGTTTGAATGAGACCCATGTACCTAGAGTCTCAACTTAACCATCTAGGTATGGATGGATATAGTTATAGATGTTCATGAGGTTTAGATTACAAGCCAAACTCAAATGAACACACTTAAATTAATATTGTAATAAGGTTACTTCTACTCCATAGACTAAGTTCAAAGCACTCTTTTTGTACTCATCCAAAGGTCTGTTCACTATAAAAGAGAGTAGCAATGGGGTTCTCCTATATACTTTTTATGGGTAGGGTCATTCTTAGTTCCTAAGTCTATCAAGTGCATATAACTAGAAGAAAAGATAAATTTACCAATGAAGGTGTCTCCTCATACGCTCTGATAAATCATGTTAGTAATGTAATTTTTATGTAGTTTTAAAAGGTTAGATTAAAAGTTCAAGCATATCTTTTAAAAATAGTTCTATAGTTGGACTACTCTTTTTAGTTTTGCTTCATACTAATGAGCAAGAGTAAAGTGGAATAATTAAACTCTTAATTCAACAAGATAATAAGTAGATTTTTGATGTTGTCTAAAGGGTATAGTGATCAACTCCCACCTTGTAGTGAGTCTTTTCCCCTTGAGGATGAAACCTTAAGCCTTAATAAGTTTGGGTCTAGAGAGTTGGTCATAAAGATAATGACCATAAGGACACTTAGTATTATGGAGACAATCATTTAATTTATTTGTCAAATAATTATTGGAGGATTCATAAATATGAATCCCCTAGAAAAGTCTAGGTATAAACAAACTCGATAATGTTTAAGAACTAGAAAGTTCATAGTCATGAACTTGTTAGTCAAGTCTAGCCAATAAAACTCAAAAATCATAACATCTTTCCAACATTTATAGCATATCTTATTAAAATATTTTAAATATTGGGGATCCTTTATTGACATAGAAATATCAATAAGGCCTAGCCTCATATTATCCTCTTGTATTAAGATCCTTGACTAACCATTCTTATTAAGTTATCTTTAGTCAACCTTTAAGAGAAACACATTTAAGAATATATCTTGCAAAATATTACTTCATCAAAAAATCTAGTATAAGGTAGTAGTCTGTTTTGCTTGAATTAAACCTTTTCTTAATATATATATATATATATATATATATATATATATATATATATATATATATATATATATATATATATATATATATATATATATATATATATATATATATGTGTGTGTGTGTGTGTGTTAAATTTAAAAATTCCATCCATATCATTGATGCAATTATTAGTAAAAATGATTACAAGACTCTAAGGAATGGCTTTTTCATCCTCAAAGGTAACTTAGGAGATTTGACCCATGGTTGAGATAAAGGTACACACCTACGCTTACTAAATGCCAATCCTTAAGTAGATGAATACTCCAAGGACCCCAATAGACTTAACCTAGCAACTCCAAGCTATCTAAGAAATATATCCATAAAATCTAGTAGTCAGTTGGACACCCTGAGTTTAATTCAATTATATCCAAATCAAAGTAATTGACCCAAATTGACCCAATTGGCCCGATTGGAAATAAATAGCATTTAATATTTATTCAATTAGTTTAATTGAGCAGATGGACTCCTATAGGCATTCCATATAAAATTTTTATTTTGCTTAACCTAATTACCCATGGGCATAAGCTCAATTTACTAAGTGGAATGCATTAGCACATTAATAAATAGAGTTATATTTTGTGAGCCATTAGACTAATTAAATAATAATATTTAATTAAACATTTGGAGGTCATTATAACCAAGGATGCCCATGAAGATAGATTAATTTGACCACTTCAAGTGGCTTATTTCAAGTGAATGCTTCAAGGAATCTAGTTTGGAATCAAATGGGCTTACCCCTCATGGATGAAATAAACCTACCAAATATGCAAGAAAATAAGATTTATAATAGTTTTCAAGTTCATCTCAATCACATTAAAGAAATTCTTTAGGCCAAACATGTCCAAGGGTTAAAAGAAGAGGCCAATATTAGCAATTGGGGAGGTGAGCCATGACACTTTAACCAACAATATTCAATAGTTCAAATCTCCCCTTAGTGTTTATGTCCCATAGATTTTCTTATGCTACCACCTAACTAGAGGTAATAGCCAACTTGAACATTATCCATGCTTAACCATGGTTAAGATCGGATTGATGATTTCCTATAGATGGAGCTACTCTATAGAATTTAAAGGGTTCAAATACACTCATACAATATCTATAAACATAACTAACCAATCTTAGTAATTTTAAGCTCAATTGGCCTCAAAACTTAGCTTTGAATGGAGTCATCAGTGCTTCATCGAGCTACCACCTCGATCAACTTAGTCTAATTCCTTAGATCCTTAGTTTCATCTAAAGGTAACAAAGCTTGCTTAATTGATTTCTTACTAGTTATAGCTTCCTTGAGGTAACCTCAATCACATCCTTCTCCTTTAGTTTTAGACATGATCACCCTATCTCTATAAGCTGCAACATTATTCAATAATCTCTACATCTTTTTTTGGGAAGTCCCTTATACATCTGATATGGCATTTGGCATGTGATGGCTCGAGGTGGGAGAATTTCCCTTAGTTAAGCTCAAGTTTCATCTTCACAATCCCATGTAAATTCTCTTAATATAGCCAGCTAAGAGCTTGAAATGATCTTTAGACCATTGAATCTATTTTTAGTGGAATCTAAAAGTCAAGATCGAGTCAGACTACGCATCAATTCAACTTTCTAAAATTTTTGCCATTTTCTTTTTATCTTATCCCTAGGCAATCCACTAAGTGGTTGGGCTTAAAATTTTTATCATAAATATAATCATGCCTATAATTTTTTAAAAAATATTTAAAATATATTATCATTATTATTTATGTTTTTTAAAATTATTTAATTCACTAATTGATATATTTAAACTACTAAATAGCATCAAAAAAATTCGCAAACTTTATGAAAATGTCTTAATTGATACTAGAGACATCCCATAAAAATTTGGGAACACTTTTAGAAATGAAGAAGTTATTATTTTTCAAATACAATAACCACTATTGCAAGTAATTAATTCTAAAATATTATAATAAAATTCCAAAAATTTAGAGCAATGTTTAAATGCAAATTAATATCCTAAAAATTTCATAAATTTTTAAAATTATTTCAACTATTGAACTTTTTTTTAATGCAAATTCCTATGATTTGGAAAATTTAAAATAATTATTAAATAATTGTTAAACATTGCTAAGAAATTTCCTAAGTATCCTAGTATATTTCAAAGAATTGCAAAATTTATCATCAATTTTATTAATTTTTATAAGAATAATGAATTTATCAAAAATAATTAATAATTTATAAATCAAACTAATTATAAAAATTTCTAAATAATTAAAGATTGTAAATAATAAAAATGTTAGTTTGCTTAGAAACCTTAAAATAAAACCCTAGAAACATTTCATTAAAAACTACATAAATTAGTAATTAATTTCTATTATGTGGCCCGCACCCATAGTAGGACCCACAGGAAAACATTAACAATAGAAATAATAATAATATAGAAAACTAATCCTAATACTAAACCATATAATCTTTTTGAAAAATCTGTGGTTGCTTAGGCAAAAAAATATTAGAACAGTTGTGTGATAAGTCCCTTGAACAAACATATGTACTTCAAGCATTATAAGATTATCATTCATTGCACACACCAGCACTATAGTTCTTTATTCATATTTATTGTATTTCAACTTTACCACTCTTTATGGAAATACTTATATTAATTAATTACATGTACAAAATAATTCACCACACTATAGTACACCAACACTAGAATTCTTTTCACCACCCTAATTAGGTTAGTAAATTTAATGGGCAACACATTTTTTAAAACAAAATAACAAAACAATATTCATTAATTAACCAAAAAAAAGTACCAATTTTAAAAGTCATCCATATGGTAGCCTGAAAAAAAATACCTATCCCTCAAAAAATAAAAATGATAGCTCAACAAGATAAAAACAAAAACTATTAAAAATATAAGGGATTGGTTGTGAAAAAAGTACAAAATAATGCTAAAGAAAATAAAGACAAAGTTTATAAATTATAGAAGCTAAAATAGTTATAGTTTCCTTTGAAAAGTTAAATTGTATTTATGGTACTTGAATAAAATACATGTACAAAGTCTTCCATTTTTTTCTTGATAATAAATGTAGTCCTCATAAGCATGCTCCATATAATACTATTTAATTTCTTCTTTTAAGATGTCTTGTCCATGATCTTTTAAAGTCCAATCCATGCACTGTGGATATGAATATCTTCTTTGTTTAGCAACATATACCTTTATAAACTTCTTGTCAAGCTTGCCTCTATTTTATTGAATACCCCAAAACACTAGCTATGTAAGAGAAGGAAATAAATTAATGTAGCAACAACAACAACAACAACAACAACAACAAGCCTTCATCCCACAAAGTGGGGTCGACTAGATGAATCCTTTGTCTCCATTGTGTCCTATTATATGTCTAGGTATCTACTCTCCTATTCGAGTCATCGGATGGCCAACACTTTATGTGGCCAAACCATCTAAGGATACTCTCTCTAACCTTATCTGCCACTGAAGCTACTCCAACTTTTTCCCGAATAAATTAATGTAACAAAAAGTATAAATAAGGACTATTAAATAGAAAAAGTTAGTAAAACTTTGTTGATCCCAAATTTCTTTAAGCACCAACATAGAATTTTTTTATCCTTTATATATTTCAAGATATTTTTCTTCATTATATTAATGATTCTTGTTACTCTTGAGTTAATAATATGCATCCAACTGGTCACCTACACAACATGTGAGGCTCTGATTATTATTTGAACTGCACATATAGTCAACATCTTTAGCATCATTGCATATTGATTCTTTCTCTTTAGCTCATTTAATAATTTCATAACATATAGTTTTCTAAGCTCTTAAACACTTAGTCAATCCCATTGACTGAGTATTTCTACTTATGTCAGTTTAGTTCATTGGATTAATACTCATATTATCTTCTTTACAATATTTCTTTAACTAAGAAATCCTCTAGGGTTAATTATATAAATAATTATCTAGATGATTCTTAGAAAAGTTAGACACTTGGAACTATAATATAATAATTTGATGAGCTGGATCATCCATGATATCAAGTTCAACATAATTGATAAATACCATTGTTGGTCAGCTTCCTACTTGGCAAAGTCAAACAAACATGATGAAGTCATTTCATAGTTCAATTTGGGCTTATTCAAAAATTTACTTTAAGAAAAGACATTTAAGTGGTGTAAATGGCTAGCATTTAAGATTTATGGTTTGCTTAGGATGTTAATTTATAATCTAAATTTGTGGAAAGGATGAGGTCTTTTGAATGGTTTAGGGGAAAGAATACGAAGCTAAGTTAATATTGGGCTACTTTGGGATGATCTAAAATATCTCTTGTGAGAAAAGGATTAATGTAATATAAATAAGAAAAGAATGATGGTGGAGGATTAAACTTATGTTGTGGAGGTTTTAGCGGATTTTGGTGAGGTTTAAAAAGTTATAAATGTAGAAAGCATAATACTAGGTAGTTGTCCAACTTATTTTAATTGTGAGCCTTAAGAAAGCTTTAAAGTGGGTTTGAAAACATGGATGATGACTCGTTCAATTTATAAGATATCTAGTTTGTACGATGAGATGTGAAAATAATTTAGAAGAAGTTTTGAGAGGGAGTTACAGAAAACTTGCAAGATAAAGGCTAATCCCACCATGAAAATGTTATGTTAAGTGACCAAACACTAACATGAAGAAAACGAAATTCTACAAAATATTTTTATCATTATAAAATAAAAAATTAAATATTGACCCTATTTATATAAATTACAATGAACATCATTCAAGCTAAAACGAGTAAATTTTTTAGGGGAAAAGTAGTGTGTGGCCCATAATAGAAGGTGTAAACCAACGTCATCGATTTATTTTATCTTCAATTATTAAAATAATAGATAGCCCATATTTTTTCAAAAAATATATTGCAAGTTTTATAATCTAAACCTCAAATTCAAAATAGAATTTAAAATCTATTTTATTTTCTTTATACTTTTGCTCTTATCAAGGTCTTTTTTAAGGCTCTCACTTGGATACTTCATTGGGCCTTTATTTGGGCCCTTATAATTAGACATTTAGCTATAACATCTTGATTCATGTGATGTTCTATATCAACTCTTTTGGTACTATTAGATCTCTGGTCTATAAAGTTAAATTTCAAGTAGTCATCTACAAGTTGAGGGTAAGTGTGTCCTAGTTAATGTGAGTCAGCCATGTATCTTTTATAGGTGGTTTACTCCTCCAACAAACAAACTATTGAATCCATATTTGTCTACAAATTGAACAAGAATCTTTGAAATACTTGAGAAATAGGGCTAAGCAAAAAGATTGATAGCAGATAGACAAGAAAGCTATAAAAGTAGAGAAAATATAATCGTTACTACTTAAGATGCCCAAAATACAAGTACATAATATATGAGATTGGACTATAAGCCAAAAAGTCTCTTTGCAAGAAAGAAATACCCCATTTATAATATTAAGAGATAGTAATACATAGAAAAATTATATAAAGTAAATTTAATATAAAAGATTCTCACCTAAGCTGATGGCAGTGAGAAAGTAAGATTCATCGAATATGTGAATAAAGATGAAATGAAGGATCATTGTTTCATTTTTCTTCAGCTTAGTCTCCAGATGCCAAGGAGTTTTGATGTCACTTTGGTGTGGTTGACAATCACCTCTTTAGACTTAGGATCTGATCTAAGCACTAAGGCTCTCCTAAAACTAAGACACTTTTAATGTCTAGGTGAACACTAATTCCCCAAGCCTAAAAGACTCATGAGGATCAACACTCAAGTAAGAATGTCTCCAAATTAAAATAATTTCAAAATTACTTATTATTGAATGAATAATTGAAGTGTAATTAAAGATTAATAATTTGATTAAATTATTCATAATCATAAAAATATTCAAATGCTTTAAAAATTTATAGTGTCTTAGCTTGTATTAGCTAAGAGTTTAATCTTTATAAACTCTTTATACTAGGATTAGTGTTCACATAAGATGTAAGTAAAATTTTAACCATAAATAACTTAATTAAATAACAAATTACAAAATGGTACTTTAAATCAACTTAGGCATATTAATTAAATTTAATAAAACATAAAGTCATAAAATTAAAATAATATCGACATAAATTATTTAACTTCATGAATGTAATGAAGCTCAATTCAAACTTATTGAAAACATTAAATGTGAAATTAATGTTAAATAGAATTAATTAATCAAATTAAACTTAATGAAATTGGCTATGCCAACATTTAGAAAAAAAATCAATTGAATTTTATATTGAAATTATAAATTAAATTTAAATTCTAGTTAAATAAATCAAAAGACTAATTAAATTGAATTAAATAACCATAAAAACTTAAATAATTAAATTTAATAAATTTAATAAATCAACAAACCCTTAATTGAAATTCAAATGAAAGAACAATTTAAAAATCATTCAAACCATATGCTAATAAAAATGCATTAATCAATTTGAACATAATGAAAATGTAAAACTTGTAAATGCAAATAGTAACAAACTATGTGTAATCAACATAAATCACATAAATAAACAAAATTTAAAGAAATTCATAAAATGAAATTTATTGAAGAGAATTAAACCTTAATTGAATAATAATAATAATAATAAATTATAAGTTTAATCAAACTAAAGCCTAAAAATTAATCTAAGATCAATATTAACTATCAAAAATATATTTAATTAAATAACCCCAAGAAAGTTAATCTTTAGCTAAATCAAATAATAGCCAAATTAAATTTTACTAAATCATTTAAATAAATCAAAAGACTTAATTGAGATACATAAGTTCTTAGTTTGACCCATGGAGTGGATTTTAATCTTTAGGTAGAAGTTCCATTCTACTAAAATGAGGATGTTGAATAGAATTGTTCTGCCTCAAGAAGAATTTATTTTATTCTTATTTCCTTAAAACTTAAATTCACTTTTAACATAAAGTAAACCTAAATTTGAAATAAAATTCAAATTGCTAGGAGTTATTTGCTCACTTGTCTAAATGTGAGGGTGCTATTTCCAGGCTAACACTATTTTCTGTAAGGGCTATGCTTAAAGGGATCACTATAATAAATATAATAAATACTATTTACTTGTAGGTGCTGCTTAAATCCCTAAGCATAACCTAATAAGATAGGTGGGCTTGGTAATCATTTGTACTAAGCCCATATGCTTGCATTATAACTGTTGGTGTGTTGTGTGTTTTACAGGGTTTAAAATTTTATTTTAAAATTTCTAAATTTAATTTGAGCTTAGAATTAGGTTAAAATCTATGGGGTTTAAGAATACCAGGAGCTGACTATACCTGTTGGTGGTCCCCTATGGAACCTAAGGAGGTGCTGGAAGAAGGAGACGATCCTGAATAAAGACCCCCATAAATTAAGACTTTAGTTCTAGGCTAGGCTGTATAAGGATAGAGTTCGACAACCTAATTTTTTTATTGACTACACCAGCCTATTTATTTAATTAAATTTGGTTTAATTTATTTTAGGCTGTACAAAAAAAATTGCATATTTTTCATAGGTTTCTTTTAGTGATTACTATGTTTTGTGATGAAGTTTGGATATATTAGGCTCTTAAAAAACTAATTTTTCAACCCAATTAAATTAAAATAGCTTTAAAATAAATAAACAACTCATAAGCCAACTTAATTAAAGCCCTAGGCTAAAACAAAAAAAAGTAACTAAAAATAGCTAGATTCTATAAACCATGCTTGCATATTCCCTCATACTTCTTGAATTAGATGCTTTACCCATTGCACCTAAGGGGGCATCTAACCTGTGACGATGACCACCCTTTTTGAGGAAGTATTCCTTCTCTTATTGGCTTGGCCCATGACTTATTTGCAACTACATCTCATCTTAGGCATAATTTTCATACCAAAAACATTAAATGAAATTATGAGTAAAAAATATATGAAAAATGAAAATTATTGCATTAGTCAGGTGCATAGCATACTTGTCATTATTTTAGGATTAGAGAGTGAGCTTAGGCTTTTAGCTTCTACTCCTAAATACAACTGTCATAATTTCTATTTCTAAATACAACAACCAAGCTACTTTGCATTCATAAGACTGGAATAATGAGTTAAATATCATTTAGGTGGTGTTAGCTGTTAACCCCTTCTATGTGGAAAGTATGTCAAAAAGAGTCAAGGATATGTTTTAGTTCTCAAGTGAGATGAAGACTCATAGTTCACAATAATTAGACTAAGTCAAGCTTTTAACTTATGTTAGAAGCATTGTCATAAGTAAGTTCTAAAGTATCTCATTTGATATAATAATAAGTCTTCAATCTCTATGTATTTAAGCAATTTTATGCTGTCAAAATCTATGCCCTAAATTTATAATAAACTATTAATAATTTCAAGTAAAAAAATATAAAATCCAATAATATAATTTTTAAAATACTCTCTAGGCTTCTCAATATCTTAAAGTGTTTCTTACTCATTCCCTATCATTGAAAATAACTCTTTCTCCTTGAGGCATTTCTTTTTGAATTTCCAAATTAACCACCTTTTTAAGCCAATCTTTGAAATCTATATAGAGATAAAAATCAATTACTTTAATCAAGAGTTTTCTTAAGAAAGTATCTCTTTCTTAAGATGTAAGTAATTATAGGGGCTTGCTCTTATAGGGAACTAAGAGTGCTACAATAAAATAAATCCTATTCTATTTCACCATTTAGTTCAAGGGAAGAATTTATGGAATATCATAGAAGGATCTATTTTAGAAGTTTTTTTTTATTAAGTAATCAAATCCATTATAAGGTGGTATTTTCATCTCCTAAGATTATATATTATTCTGTAATGAAGTATTTCATTACTTAAATGTTAAATTCTTGAAATCTATATGGTATCATAAATTTTCTCCTCACTTTCCTGGTCCAGCATCAAAGAAGAAGAATATATGAAAATAGAAAGCAAAGACTCACCCAATTGAGTTGATTTCATAAGGAAATACTCGAGAACCAAGAAAATAAATGAAGACATCAAAAACCCTAAAATATTTAAAAACAAATCCACATAACACCTACTAATCAGAGCTAAGTCATTTCAAGGATTGGTAACCTCGCTCAATAAGTGGTGCACATGAGCAAATAAACAGAAAGGAATACTAGAGGAGTGGGGAGGAATAATGGAGGAATAAAATTGGATAATAGGATTCTAGAACAAGAACATTTTTGGTCCAAGTTAAGAAAATATATGAAAGAATCTGCCAAAAATGTGCAAGAAATGCTAGAATTTTGCACCTTCAACAGCAACTATCGTAACCTTTATGACCCATCAGTAGTCTTTGGCCCTTCACCATATGGGAGATGGATCTTATTAGTCATTTACCACTTACCAGAGAATAAAAAAAAATTCATGCTCGTCATGATTGACTATTCAACAAGTGGATCAAAGCAAATCCAATAACCAAAATAGCCACCTATGTAGTCTGAAATATTATTTGGACTGACATCATCTACAAGTACATGCTATCGATGATAATAATAATAATAGATAATGAGCCATAATTCACTGATAAGCAATCGAGGGAGTTCTGTGAGTCATGAGGAATACAATAAAAGTTCATTTTAGTCCACCACCCTTAAAGCAATGGCCAAGTAAAAGCGGCGAACAAGAAAATCCTAAATCTACCAAAATAAAATAGGTGGACATCCTACTAGCTATGCTTTGGGCCTTAAGAATATCTCTCACCTCTGTGGATGGGCATACACCATTCACACTTTCATATAAAGTAAAGGCATTGTTTCAAGTCAAGTACATCCTAGTCAAAGTGTCTTGGCAACCACTGACTTAAGCAAGGGACTCAATGACTAGGATAGATCAAAAATTGACTTCATGAAACCAATTTTGACCTATTAGAGGAACTCAAGTCAAAGCATCAGAAATACAAAAAGAAATTAAAGGATAAATGGCTTAATATTATAACTACCACCTCAAAGAGAAACATTCACAACCAATGATCTAGTCTTAAAAAGGTCAACATGACTATTGGCCAAAATATTTTAGGTATACTCACCCAGACATACAACACCACATACATAATCCAAAGGCAAGTTTGCATTAGAGCATACTAGTTATACCCTCACTCTAGATAATACATATCGTGCACTTAGAATGACAGGGATCTAAATATATTCTATCCTTAAGATATACCTAAACTCTTTTTCTTACTTCTCAGTAAATACAATTGTTTTAGTTAACTTTCTATATGGTCATGTGTGAAATCAAAGGATGCATGGTCATGAATGAAATCAAATGAAGCTAAGCGATACGTATGCCTTGAGTTAATACTCTGGGAGCTATTAGTCGACTCTCATCTAATGGTGTGCTACCTCTAGAAAAAGTCAACTTTTTTAGCTCCATGAGCCCATAGACTCCTAATTTTGATTTTGATGATAACAAACATATGTGTGGAATTACTAATATTTTATTTTGAGATTTTTAGGAAAATTACAAGACTTAACAGACTTGATATATAAGAGAAACTCAACTGTTATTTTTGATAGGTTTGGCTTGGATTAGAGTCGTGCTTTATATATCTTGCAATAAAGTTGACATATAGCTCCCCTTATATAAAATTAAAAATTTATCATCATTTCTTAATCACATTAATCATAATTTTTTCAATAATATGTGAATTATTATTTTACTTAATCATATGTACATTACTTAATCTATAATAACTTCAATTGTAAATTACATTCAATTAAATTTATTTTTGTTTTGTTAAAATTTTTTTGTAAAATCATAGTTTGAATCATTTGATTCTGTGCATAATTTATATTATTTTTTTAATTTTATTAAATTTATTATGGTTTGAATTTCTAGTAATCATAATTTTCTTATTTAATTAGATTAATAAAAATTTACCTTGCTAAATGTCGCTCAAATTAAATATAAACTCACATAGATTTATGGATACATATTTTTATTTTAAATCCTAGTTTATTTTATTTTATATAATATTTTTTGGGAATTTAATCACGTTTCTACAATTTATTTATTTATATGCATATAAATTAATGTAAAACTTTCCAAATATAACTCAACCTTCTTCCCATCATGCATGGCCCAAATTCCCTAGAATGTTTTTCAAGTTTTATTTATTAAATTCTTTCATTAGTCTCCCTAATTTGAATTCAAAATATCTCGCATAAATCTTTTAGCCATTTGGAGCCTTATGGATTAATGACTTTCAATTTTGGGTTTAATTCATGGGGTTGACCAATAAACTTATAAAAAATTAATTATACTGCATCAAGACCTGCCATTTTCTTCCTTCTCCAATGTGAATCCCTTCCTGTAGTTGTCCAAAAACACATTGAAAAAGATTTTAACCTAGCTTGGGGAAATGCTACATCAAAAATTCCTCTCAAAATTGAACCATATTTGAGGAACTCTTGATTTTAAGATTTTTGGAGATTTGTTACTATGTACTTCTTGCTAAATTCCATTGCTTCTTCAAGAATATTTTACAAAAAGAGTTGTGCAAGTATTTGAAAACATTCATTCCAAGGTTCTTTTCAAATTAGTTTAAGATTTCCAAAGCCTTGAGTGAGATCTTCATTTTTCTAAATTCTTTCCTTGATATTTTATTAAAATTGTTCAAATCATCATGTTGATTTAATTGGTTATAATCATCTTGATTGAAATTTTAATCTCTAATACTTTTTTTCAATTTGATTATTTTCAAACTTGTAATTTGTTTTCAAAGAAATTTTTTTTTTTTGTGATCCAACGAACATTGTCTTTTGTGATCCAACGAACATTGTCAAGTTTATCAGTATCTTTGTGTTTATGTTAATTTTGACCACCTGAATATTAGCATTATTGGAGAAAGCTCTCTTGATTTACTTTTTATCATTGTAATTTTATTTGAATCATTTGAATCTAGATAAAATTATCAATTTGTGAAAATTATTGAGAAATCTTGTAGAAAAATCTTTTGTGATTGTTTGTAGGAAATATTTTGATTAGCTGAAAATTTTATTTCTCCTACAAAAAATCATTTGTGTACCAAAAGCTATTTAATCTAAGGTTTATTTGGAAATTCCTTTATCATTAGAACCTTTTTCAAGTTTCATTTTAAGTGGAATCAAAGTTTATTATTTTTGAAATTATTTTATTCATTACAGAAACTTTTAATTTACTTAATATCATTTCAACATGGCATTATTTAAAATCCCTATCATCATTTGAAGAAATCCTAAAAATAATTGAAAGTTGTAGCTATTAATGAAGTGGATATGAGTTCCTCTATGGTGTTTATATTTGAAGTGTTCATAGGGAGACCACATAGATCTTAGGAGGTACTTATTGAACTGGTCAAGTATGGCATTAACGAATGGCGTACTATCTTAAAAGATATAAATATTACCATACAATAGACGCAATCATCTAATACAGACCCTTAAGGCATATGGTCCTATGTATACCAAAGATCTTTCCCCTAATTTATATGGATGAAGTAAAGTAAGATTTATTTTAAACTGAGTTTTTTAGTTCCCTATGGAGGCAAGCCCCAATAGTCAATTACATCTTTGGATATAGAAATTTCTTAAAAATACTCTTGATTAAAGTAGTCAACTAATATCTTTAAAGATTTCAAAGTTTGGTAACTAAAGAATTGGTAGTTATTGAAGAATCAAGTGAGAGGGTTCAAATGGAGAGAGTTCACAATAGATTCTAAAGGAGGATGATTAGAAATCACCAAATGATACTAAGAAACCTAATGAGCAGTCTATCCTCTTATGAGGCTTTATATTTTTTAAGACAAAAACTTTATTTACTTGAAATTTCATTAACATGTTAAGACTTAGATTCCAAACAATAGAAGATTGTGAAAATGCCTAAGATGTGAGAATGTATGCCCTTCGCAAAAGAGAAATAAGAAGCCTCTAAACCTATATCTAAAGTTCTTTAGCACAAGCTATGAGCTTGACCAAAACCTACTCAAAGAAAGTGGGATATGTTGGCTCACTTCCATAAGAGAAAGTAAATCGATCCCAACTCCTCTAGACTTATAATTGTTTGGAGTTGTTACCAGCTAACACTTCTTATGATTCAAAACCATGTGGACCAGTCTTATGTAAATGTAAGATAGTTATGCTATTATTTATTAGAAACAAATCTAAAATCCTAACTCTCTTAGAGACTAGATCATGATTGGTTTGCAAAATTATGACTTAGACTAATGTAAGAAAATTTTTATATTTTATTTCATTTTTGACTCATTATTTTATACTCAGGCTTCAGAGAGTTTATGCCTACATGCATGATGAAATTAGGTTGTGGGCTAAATCAGAGAGAAGGGGTGTTTTCCACTACAAGGGAACTATTCTCATAAGTCAAGCCTTATCCCTTATCGTACAATAGTGGAGATCCTCTTTTTTCAAAATTAAGATAAAATGCATGCATGATATTAATACATAATCATACAGCTAGGGGTTGTTAAATTTTTTTCTTGATTAATATACTTAGGATTTATTTTGAGGTCATGAGTTCATTAAATTTAATTAAAATTGATTAATTAGAGTAGAAAAATTAAGTTACTTAAAGAGCCTACCGCATCCAGGGAAAAAATAAATATTTAAATTTTATGAAATCTATGAAAAGCATGCCATTCTTCTTGCATAATCAATGTAAACACAACAATCAAATATCAATCAATTAATAGAATAAAATGCTTGTGAGATCGGGTACCACTATATACCCCAAAAAAGAAAAGAAATGGATAGCTGAGCTCTACCCTTATACAGCCTAGATTACAATTGAATTATAAAAAATAATAAAGCTATGGAGGTCTTTAATTCTTCATCATCACTTTTCTTCATGGATTTGAGCACTGCAGGCATCATAGGGCCTCGCACATCTATGTCTTCTAGCCACTACTCATCCTATTACAAAAGTACAATTTTTTATAAAACATTAAATCTAACTACTTCTACAAAATAGATGTTAGATCAATAAACATTCAATCCAAGCAATTATATTTCACACATTTTGACTTAGCACCCTATCTTGGATCAACAAGCCCACCTTTCCTAATGGATTATGCTTGGGGATTTAATTGGTACTTATAAGCAAGAAGTAATTATAATTTCATTATTATCATAACAACCCCTTAAGCATAATCTCAAGTAGAAACATAATTTGTCTAATATTATCCTAACATCCAAACAACACACAATCAATCCTAACATCAAATTTAAAATTACACATCACAAAACAAAATATCACATCATCACAACAAACACTATCCTAACCTAAGACAAAGATTCATGACTTAATATTCTAATATGTGTGCTAGGTTTAATGTGGTATGATATGATTAGGCGTTAGAGTTTGAAATTTTCTAATGATGAATATTTAAACCCTTTATTAAATTAAGGGTGAATTACTCTTTACATAATTAATAATTTAAGATTATGTTTTAGACTTAGGATTTTAATTTTATTTTCTTTTATTTTATTTTTGTTTTGTCTTACCATAAGATTATAAAGATAAAAAAGGAAAGGTAGAACTCACTTTAATCCCTGACCTTAGGTTAGATCTAAGAGATGAATTTTGTGACTTTTAATCCTCTTATTGAAGCATTATAATGTTTTTTAAATATCTATATTTGGACTTGGCTTAAAAAGGATTATCTTACATGTAAAAGACATCTTAAGATTAATAAAACCAAAACATAGTTAACTTGATGATGTTTTCTTAACTTTTCTTCATTATTCTTTAATATTCATTTAAATGTATAAATATATAATTAGGTAATTAGATTTAATGAACATAAATGTATATATATCATTTAATTATTTCACATTTGATGCATGAATGAATTAGTATGTTTTCAATTGTTAATATTTTGCATAAGTTATGGTTATATGATGCATGAGTTCTTATAGACTGGGGTAATTTAATTTAATGCTTACACATACACATACATATATTGAATTTTGTACAAGTACATGTCTGCATACACATACACATACACCTACATTGTCTATTAATATTAATAAAGCCCTAATCATGCGAAACTGACAGTTGATGATTCATCATCAACCCATGATAAGAGACAAACATTGTTTTCCTTTCACCACTCAATTTGACCTCACCAGAGCTCATTCAATGGAAACAAATGCATGTAAAATGATCAAGGGAATATTCTAAAGGGGATCTTATAATTTGATTCATGTCATAAGCACATTTCCTTCAAAAAAGAGAAAGAATCCTACAATTTTTTGAAGTTCACCAAAATTTAGCTCACCAAAGTTAAAGGCCGATGGATAAATGATTGAGGTAGCTTCTCCTTGAAGAGGTGAAGCCATGCTGAGAATCAGGAGCTGCCTCCCTATTGATCATCCTCTAGACCAAGAGCCGCAATGAAGCTTGTTAGAGTTGTTTTTGGGGTACTTTCTGATGATCAAATCGAGTGAGGCTTAATTCATTTCAACTTTTTGAAGTGAGGGGAAGGTGTGGGTGAAGTTACTTTAAATTTGATTGAGTTTTGGTAAATTTGGATGGAATGGGTGCTCGAGTAGAAGACGGAGTTGGTCTCACCGATGATTGAGGGCACGGGGAGCTCTGGGAAGCTTTGGGACTGATTCTTTTGATCTAAAGAAGGTGTATGTGAATTTTGAATGCAAAGGAAGGAGTATACTTCTTTCACTAAGTCAATCAAGCCATGGGATTGGTTTAGCTTTTAGCAGCCATCCGGCTGCCAGCGTAGGCTTTCCTAATGGAGATTTTGTCTTATTTAGAACCCTTAGTTCAGTTGGTTTGGGTAGAACCAAGTTCACCATAGGTTGGGTTCACTTGGGCAAGTCAAGGGGGACCTAAGAATGAGTCATGCAATGTTTGATTGGGTTTGGACTGGGTTTGATTAGGTTTGGCTCAATTTGACTCATTTAGATTTATTTGGGTTCAAATGGGTTGGATTGACCAATTGACCAAATGGGCTCAAAAGATCGATTAGATTAAGTTAAAATGATCATTTGGATTGCATTGGTGCAATTGGTTTGGTTCAATTTGAAATGGATTTGGATTTAGGTAATGTGGGTTCATTTGGGTTAAGTGGGTTAAGTTGACTAATTTGGTCAAATTAGGCAAATTGGATTAGATGATAGGTTAAGTTATGTTTGATTGATCATTTGAAAGTGATTGGAGGTTTTGATTTGAACTGATTTGGGTTAGGATAGATTTTAGCTTAATTTGGTTCTTTAGGTCAAATTGGGCTAAATAGATCAATTGGGATGGTTTGACCAAATTGGTTTCAATTGATGGTTAGAGAGTGTTCATTAATCAATCAATTTATGATTGATTGGAGGTATTAGTAGCAATCAATTTGGATTGGAATGATTTTTGGCCGAATTTTCCCCTTTAGGTCAATTCTGGTCAATTTGGGTCAATTTGGATTAAGTGGCTAAACTAACTTAATTGGGTTCAATTAGATCATTGATCATGACCAATAATTATTTTGGAAGAAATTTGATGAGTTGATTTGGCCCAGTTGGAGTTGAATTGAATTTTGACTCAATTTGGTCTTTTAGGCCAAATTGGATCAAGTGAGCCAATTGGCTTTGTTAGGTTCAATTGGGGTTAATTGAATATTGAGAGATCTTCAATGATGAATTTGGAGTTGATTGATGGCTTCGATTTTAATCAATTTGGACTAGATTAACTTTTGGCTCATTTGGACTCCTTAGGTCAAATGGGTCAAGTTGGCTAGTTCAGCGGTTGAACCAATTGATAGAACTGAATGGGTTGAAGTGAATTAGAATGTTCAATTAAGGGTCTATAATGATCATGAGGCTTAGATTAATTCAATTTGACCTATGTCACAATGAATTAAATCTTAGCCCTTTAAGGTTCAAATGAGTCAGCTTGGGTTAAGGGATAATTAGGTTTATATAGACTTAATTAGGTTGTAATAAAGGCTCAATTACTTTCAATTGAAGTTTATATGAGTTTAGGTGAGTTCAGTTTCAGTTGGATTGGATTGATATTAGATTTATTCCTCTTAAGCCAAATGGGTTACATTAGGTCAACTCAGTCATTTAACCAATTTAAACCATAATGGCTCAAATGAGGTATAGGGTTAATTGATGTTATGATTTGTGTTCATTTAGTTTGGGTTTTATGTGGCTTAACTAGGAATAGGGTAGGTGGGCCTTGTCTAACCTTAGCTAGAGTCTAACCCTAGGGTTAAACTTTATGAGTCTTTAGGCTTCAGATTACTACTCTCCTAATCACTAGAAGTATTTTATCACTAAAAGAATCTTAGCGCCTAGATGAAATCTAAATCCGAGGAGGGGATGGTTAACCTTACTACAAAAGTGAGGTCAACATCCTCGAACACCCCTATCTCTAAAATTATGGTCATTCCTGCCAAGGAAATACAACAAGTCATTAGTTGAGGTGAGTATTTACCTAGTGTGGGAGGAGAGTGTGCAAGAGGAGGAGATCATCACTCCCCTTGACTGCCATAGGAAGGTAGTGGTGAGGAGGTCGGTGGTTACCTCTCCTTTGACCACCATTATAGCGGAGAGTTCTACTAAGTTATGATTAATTCTATTATACTTCTAGAATTTTTTTTTTCCTTAAGTGCTTTAGACTTTGTGATAGCATTCCAACTAAATATGGTGAGTGTGTATTAGGGGATGTAGTGTAATAATGGGTGCTTGGTAGCTCTTCAAATTTTTCCTCTGAACAACCCTGGTAGTTTTAAAAATATGATTTATCTTTTCATGAGCGATGTGTTAGGTCATCATCTGAGTGAAGAGGAAGTCCATTTATTAGAGCAGTGGCTCCATTTTTTGAGGATTATACACTTAGCTATTTTTTTATTGAAATCCCCTTACCCAATTTTGACAAGTTCATTTTCCATCATTCAGGGGTGACTCTAGATTTGCCATGAGCTGATGTGGTTACACTAAGTTTTGCTCTGATAGAAGGCATGATGACACAACAAGCACTAGCTGAGATGCCCACCTTGTCTGATAGAGTTGTGATCAACTTCATATTTATCGACATTCAAGAGATACTGGTGAGTTTTTTCTTCTCATAATAGCAAGTCTAAGATGAACAAGTCTACTCCCCTTGAGGACAAAAATGCAAAAAGGAGCTATAGGTGCTTGCAAGCTTGGTCGAACTTGCCAGCTTGTAAGGGAAAGTTGCTATTTTGTAGAAAGGGTTGCACTTGTCAAGGAAATAGATGAGTGAGCTTAGGTTCTAGCTTGAGGTAGGGTCATTGTGAAGGAAGGCTATCAAGTGTGAGTTTCAGAGAGACTAGGAAATTATGAGGGTCTAGTTGACATCTCTTCAATGCTCATCAAAGTCAAAGGGGTCTTCTCTCATCATTACCAATGCCAACGTCATGTTTGACTATATGTGGGAGAACGAAAAGCTTGGTGAGGAGTGGCACTCAGATCCCATCATAAAAAATTCAAAAAATAGTAGTGGGGTCATACCAAGTGCATTTGTAATTTTATTTTATTTTATTAAGTGTTATTCTATTTTTTACAGCAGCAAGTATGAATTCATTAATTTCTTTTATCTTCATATACACTAATTAAGATTTCCATAAGATTCTTGTAATGATTTCTTTATTAAATATTTTTGTGAAATCTACATTATTGAGCCTTTCTTATCGCTCTATAAATGTAGTTTAATTGTGGGTATTTGAATCTTTATTACAACCCCATTATAGAGTGAGTGTTATCCTTATCTAATGATTAGGCTATATTTCCTTACTTCTTTGAAGCGAGTCACATTAAGATGTCCCTGATCTTGACCTTAAAATGGCAAGCTTTGTCTTCCATGGTTATTACTAGGGTCACCCTGATTTTATAGTGTGGATAGACGACTCTAATGAGAGGTGTAACTCAACTTGGTCGGACAAGTTGTGCATCCCACTTGACCACTTTTGACTTGTCTTTTGGCTACCCTTTCATTGTGAGTGGGTAGATAATCTCAGGTATTATGAGGTCATACTTGCATAGAATTCATTAAACTTCATAGTGAATATTAATACCTTTCTGACATGTTGAGGGAGAAATGACTACAATGAAGATTAACTCTCATCTACCTTGTCTTTACACTGAAGGGAAATAGCAATGAGACTATTCAATTATTAGAAATCTTGTTAAGAATCTATGACCTATCCAACAAAGTGAGGAAATGTTGTTCCAAGCTTTTGCTTATTAAGAGTTCATCACCCTGAGATAAATCCTCAGCTGGAGGATGTGTTGAATAAATTGATAAATAAGACTCTGAATATCAATCACTATTTTTTCCATAGCCAACTTACAAATTTCTTTTATGGTAACTATTTATTCTTAGCATTTCTAAGTGTTAATATTATTCTTTCTGACTCACCAACTATAATGTTCTTACATTCGAATTAAGTGGTGAAGACACTATAGCCTCTACACACAATTTTTTAGTAATATGATCCTCGAGGAGGACAAAGCCAAGGAAGGTGGTTGCAAGTAGGCCCTCCCTAAAGCTGGTGAGGAATTAGGTTGAGTAGTGCTCCACAAAAGTCCAAAAAAAAGAACTAAGAGCTCAGCTCCTAAAGGTCACATGAATAGGAGGACCGAGCCTATGAAGGAGAAAAAGAAGAAGAAAGATAAAGAAGAGAAGTTTGTAGAGGTTAACTTCACTCCCATTCTCTACATTTGAAATAAAAGTTGCAAATCTTTTCAAAGACCACTTAACAACCCTTAGACAAACCAACTAATTTAACTCACTTCTCATTCATTGGATTAAACCAAAAGCATACTACATTAAGATAAACATTGAAGATAGCTTCAAGAATGACAATTCACCTATTGGTATTGATGGTATTTTATGAAGTCACATAGGCCAATGCATCTTCTTATTTGCAATTCCTTGTTATACATTAAATGCTCTTCACACTGAAGTAAAGGCCTATCTAACAACTCTAAAACTTGTGTGCTCCTTCCATTTCAAGAACATTTGGATTGAATCATACTCCTTATTTCTATGCAATTTAATTATTAATGGTTTTAACTGTCCCTAGTTTATTACCTATACTTTTAAGATATTTACATTGTTGTCACAACAATGGCAATTAAATTCAGCTAGATATGTAGAGAAGGAAATCAAATAGCAAATAAACTATCAAGGATGAGATCACTTACTGAAAGAGTAATATTCTCGCATGGACCCATATCTCAAA
The DNA here is from genome assembly GCA_021442155.1 of Cymbidium sinense. Classification (NCBI taxonomy): domain Eukaryota; kingdom Viridiplantae; phylum Streptophyta; class Magnoliopsida; order Asparagales; family Orchidaceae; genus Cymbidium; species Cymbidium sinense. The sequence goes on from CM038215.1 coordinate 56,106,014, forward strand.
TACTTACAACACTCAACAGTGACATACTTGACTTACCTTATATAAGAAAAATGTAATTTTGGTTTTACTTTATTTTCTTTATTAGACTTTGATTACACTTCATCTTTCAATCTATAAAATCTTGCTTTTGAAAAAAAGAAGAAGAAGAAGGCATAAGTTCAGTAAGGTAGGAGTCAGTTGAGAGGTGGATGAGGCTAGAGGTTGAGGATCAATGGAGGTAGGCAGTGGACGTGCAATAGAGGCTAGCAATCATGGATGCTAAGATATCATCACTTTGATGTTGTGTTGAGTCGAGTGAGACTTCTTATTTTATCAAAGGCACCAAATTTATATTTAATTACATGCATAATATTGGGGCACCAACTGAGGAGTGGCACTTAGACCTTATTATAGAACAATTTAAGAGATGATGCAAGTACAAGTTAGCAAGTTTGTTTGTAATAGTATTTGCTATAATAATAAAATATGCTTTGTAAGAAGACCATCGTATTTATTTCTAGCCTCTTTTGAATTGAGTTAATTGTCAGCCTTTTGGGATGGTAAGTAGATGCTTTAATTATTTTTGTCACAACTTGTGTTATTTAGGATTTATGCAAGATTTTGCAATGATATCTTTGTTTAATAGCTAATTCGACATTTACATTACAGAGCTCTAATTTCCATGCCTATAAATCATCTTAGACCATAGTAGGTTGAAGTTTTATTACTTCTTATCCTTCGCTATGAGTGAGTGACTTTTCATTACACTAGCTACTTCATCACCTCTTGACCAATTTTTAGTTCTTTGATAGTGCTAGTAAGTAATAGTAATGGTGGCCTTAAAGAAAGCCACAATTAAGTTTATGCACACTAAAAACAAAAAGCTACTTGAACTTCAGTTGTTGATCTCTTCATTTATCTTCCATGGTCATTGCCATGGAAACTCAAATTTCTTGGTGTGATTGGCTAGTGAGGATGAGAGGTTTAACACAATCAAGTTGGATGAGTTATGTGTCCCCTTAGACCATTTCAAGTTTGGTTTTTACTCCCCCCTACTCCATGAGTGGGTATATATTCTTAACTTTTATGAGGTGGAACCCACCCAAATCTTCCCAAAAAGGTGGTGAGCATCACTAACATTTTCATGCTCTTGAGAGAGGAAGATTTTTAATGGAGAATTCCTCTCTTTTGCCATGTCTTTGCCATCAAAGGACACCTAGATGACATCATTTAGTTTTTGGTGGTCCAATTAAAAATTCATGGCTTACTAAAAAGTTCAAGAAGTTGTGATCGAGCCTATGTTTTCTGAAAATCTTAGTCCAATTGTCAGTGCCAACTATTCATATTCGCTTCCCCATGAACAAGGTAGTGGTCCCAAAGACAAGTCCCTAGGTGAAGGAGATTCTAGAGAGAGTGATGGGTAAAATTTTAAAAATCCACCACAATCTCTACCTTAGTAAAGTCTATGAATCCATCTTTAATAAATACTTTACATCATTACTATAGTTGTAGTTAAGTCACATCTTCTAATTTTGTTAGTTGCTTTTTGTAAAAGACAATGACGTGAAACCTTCCCCTTTGATCTTGAGGTCCTCAGCTTCCTTAACATGTGTCAGGGGTCTAAGGATGGGCCAGCTTTCACTAAAGCTTCCATAAAGAGTCGGTCGATCAAATAGGGATATGTTCTCTAAAAATGTCCTGGAAGAGAGTAGTTAGCTCTGATTCTTATGATCACTTAAACAAGAAGAGTCAGGCTAGTAAAAACCTAAGAAGTACATTGTTAGTCACTTGATTATCGATCATGTCAGACCGATGAGTGAGGCTTTCAAGCTAGAATAAAAAATTTTTCTTTGATGGAGTGGACTCACTTCTCTAAGACCTTTCTAGTGGGCAGCTACCATATTCAATGATGATCACCCAAGCCATTGTGTGGCCGTTAACCTAAGAGGTGTATAAAAAGTTCTTACCAAAGAGGAAGGATTTTTTGGTTGAGAGGATGGAGTTTGCCATTATAAAGGATAAGCTTGCCAAAATTTAGGAGGAGGCAAAGCACTAAGTAGAACATGAGTAAGACATATTAGAGCTAACTCTCCTTAAAGAGATGAAGAATGAGCTAGAGGTAGAGCTATCTTGTTGTAGTACTATGGAGTTCCAGCAAAAGGAGACTAAATTGTGTGATTTTCTTGATTAAACAAATATAGTCTTTTACTATTGAAGTTGAAGGAAGGTGCTGACTATGTAATTGCCAAGTTCATGAAGCATAGTCATTTGGTCTCCACATTCTTAGACTTCGAGAGTGTACTCGCTCTGCCATAATCGGACTCAGATAGGGGTGACGATAATGGGAGCACCAGCTAGTATCTTTTTTTATTTCTTTCTTTTTCCTTTTTTTTTTAATTTTGTGAGTTTGAAGAATGTATATGTGAATTTTTCTATACTAACCTATTCATCTTTTGTTTATGAAATTTTTGTAGGAATAAAAATCACTTTTGCACTTCATTACATCTTATAGAAATAGCTTACTTTGTAAACACACTTGCTTTTAGTGTTAAAAACTTACTTGATGCAGCTTGAAATATCTATTATGACATGTGTGAGTATCTATTCATGCTTGTTGACAAGGGACTCACACACACTCATGATCTATGAATTGGATATACTTTATGAAACACATTTCACCGAGTATAACCTATTTAGTCACAACAAAAAATTTTATTCGAGTATTTTACACACTATCGTATAATTATTTTGATTCTCATTTCATTGCATATTATGGAGAATATGTGGTCTTTTGGAGTTATCAACCTCACATGGTGTCTATCTTACACTTGAGTTGTTAGCAATATGGAGTGTTGGTTTTTAAGAGTTTCCAACAGCATGATGTGTTACTCTTACACTTGAGTAACCAACTACATGGAGTATTGGTCTTTTGGAGTTGTTGATCTTATTGCACTAATTCTTTTCCTGGTAATTCATGAAACTATTTAGGCAAGTGTGATATATTACTTTCTCAAATATTCTTTTAAATTAACTTTCTCTTGCTTAGGCAAAGAATGTCACACAAAGTTTTGTATTTTTCACTCGGGCCAAAAATGGTTCACCAAGTTAGCCTAAGAAGACATGCAGCTCATCAAGTGTTAACTTAGTCTGCATATACTTGCCCAATTTATATGGTGAGTTAATTGAACACTGTATTTGTTATATGAATAAGCATTTATCATTTTTGAAATATTAGGTTTGTAGAAAGTAGGGTATGGAGGTAGAACTTATCTTATGGGTAGAACTTATTTATATTCTTTGTGTTCCAAGAGTGTAACACATGTTATCTAAAATGAGTTTGTAGTTGAAAAGATCTATGGTCTACATGCCTCTTAACTATGAAGGGGTTGTCTCATGTGTGAGCGAGTTTGCCAAATATGTTCTAGCATGCCACCCCATCAACCTTCTTCAACACCAAGTTTCCAGTGCTAATGTTCTTTTCTTTAACATGATAATTATAGAATTTAGCCATTTGCTTCTTTGTGTCTTCTTTTCTTAATGACACTTTGATAATTATTTCCTCTAATAGGTCAAGAATGGTTTTCATGGAGTTAGCATTTGACCTTTTTGACTCGCCAGCTTCATTATCCAACTTGACAATTGTTAGGACCTTATGACTAGGAAGTTTGTACTCAGCCAATATAATGGATTTCTTATATTAGAAAGTGTGAATAGGGAATGTTCAATTGATGAAGATGGAGTCATCATGAGGGCCCAAATTATGAAGGGTATGATGTTTACCAATTTCACTTTAGCACCTTGTACTTTTTTTAATTTGTCCAAGATTTTTTTTGTTTATCGCTTCTACCTAGTGATTGTTCTAAGGGTAGTGCACTAAAGCATTTTTCAACTAGATACCTTATGACTCATAGAATTTCCTAAGTCAACTATTAGTGAATTGAAGTTTGTTTTATGTTCTTATTGAGCGATTTAAGTCTTCAATCTCCTTAGGTCTTTAACCTCATTCCTAAGCTCCCCAATTTGTAGGTATGTATTTATGTGGTTGACTTTATATTTGCATAAATTCCTCATATTTTGTGCTAGATTGAGTGAGTGTAATAACGAACTACTCTCTGAGCCTACTTGTTTAAGAGAATAAGTTGGTGAGTTGGTTTTATTTTTAGGCACCTACTTAATCTTGAAGTATTCCAACTTCCTGATTTGTACTTTCACCTTAAGAAAATATATTTAAAGGGACTCATCTTTGACTTTGTAGTCTCCATTTATTTATCTCACCAAGAGTTTTGAGTATGAGTAGGAAACCACATGTAAAGCACATAGTCCTCTAGCAAATCATAGCATAATCAGTAATGTTTTATACTCAGACTAATTATTTATCATATGAAAATTGGCTTTGATGGCCTAGGTTATAATAACTCATTTCAATCTTTTCAACATAATCCCCAACTGATGCTTCACTCACCTTAAGAGCCATCCATGTATTAGCACTTTAGAGGCTTCATGTTAGTTGGGGCATTATGCAGGTTATTGAAATGCATGAAAAAAAATTTACAAGTTCTTAACCCTTGATCATCATCCTCAGTGAATATGGTGATTTGAACTAGCTGAGTTCTACTAACTACTTCAGGAATCCCTGAGGGATCTAACTTTGTGAGTATGGACTTGAGTGGGTTGTCAGTGACAACCTTAATCAAATGAGGTTAAAAGTATGATCAAAGTCATCATGTGAGTTTCTCTATAATGAGATAATGCAACTTGTCACCTCATAATGACTTGCTTATGTAATAAACTGGCCATTATCTCTTATTTTCTTCCTTAAGCAAACTGAGCTAATAGAGTCTTCTCGAGCTCTCAAGTAAATTATTAAAGTGTCACCTTTTTTTGGCCTTTGTAATAGTCGGGGTGAGATGCAAGTTCTTCAAGTCACCAAAGGCCTTCTTACATTCTAGGGTCAATGCAAACATTTTTTCCCAAGTAAGCACTTTTAAAAAATGGTGAGCAATGGTCTTTAGCCTTTCAAATGAATTGATTCAATCCCATGAATCACTTAGTTAATCATTTGATCTTCTTTTATTATCCTTGGTAATGGAATCTTGAATATGGCCATCATTTTATTAAGGTTGACCTTCATTCCCTCTTAGGTGATCAAGAATCCTAGGATTTTTTATCCTGTTAAGGGAATTAGGTGCATATTTTTTTTCTTGGAAAAGGTTTCCTTCAGCTTTTTAATGTGTTTCTTATGCGGCTTTCTATTGACTAGTAAGTAATCTACATAGACCTTAATGCTTTTTCTTTCTATTCCTTGAAGAGTTGAACCACTATCCTGTGGTAAATTGCCCTGGCAATCTTCAGCCCAAAGGGCATCACTTTGTAGCAGTATAGCCCCTCTCTTGGGATATAAGTCATTTTATCTAATTGTATTGGGTGCATTCATATTTAGTGGTATCCTAAATAAGAAACCATTAAAATTATTACCATATAAGATTATACCTATCCATTGGACATGTTGAGTTCAAGTTTGTGAAATCCAAACACATCCTCCATTTCTCTCTAAACTTTTGTAACATCACTGGTTTGATACCCACTCTAGGTATTACATTTCTCTTATGAAGGTATCCTTTAATAGTTTGGTGACATTTTCTTTAATTAGCTAGTGAGTAGAGTTGTAGTGTTCCTCATCTTTTGCTTGGCTAGCTAAGAATTCTTTTGGATGTTGAGTTTGTGGCAAGCAACATCAATGTCAATGGTTGAAATCTCAACTATGGTCCAAGCAAACATGTCAATGTCCTTTTAGAGAGTTTAAATGAGGGTTAATTTATGTCTAATGCTAAAAGCTGATTTGATCATCAAGACTTGCTCAAGAGTTTTCATATCCACCACTTCATCAATTTCTTCAATGATCTCTACTCAAGTTCATGTGACCTCTAGTTGAACAACCTCTTCAAGCCTATTAGAGGAGCCTGCTACTCACAATTAGCAGGCTCCAGATTGGTTCAAGTTTTCTCTGATGCTTACCACAACTCTACCAAATGGGAACTTAATAGCTACATGATTGGTTAATGTCATTGCTCTAAACATGTTTAGTGGTTAGTAAAAGATGGCTTTATTTATGGCAGGAGCTTTCACAATGACAAAGTCAGCCATAATAGTGAATTGTTTCTTGCCTTACCCTCATGTCATGTAGAGAGTGATAACTCTTTATGCTTCCCTTCTTTCACCAATAAAGCCAAATAGTGGTCCTCCTATAGGATCGAATTTGGAAACCATAAGCCCTAGTCTATTTAAAATGAATTTTAACATAATATTGAATGAGCTTCCGGTGTCGATCGATATTTTCTTGACTTGGTAATTTATGATCAGTGTTATGATGATGACGACACCATTATATAAGTTACCAACTACAATAAGATGTTTATCTGAGAAGTTTATAGATACTATCAGAGTGTTTGATAATCATGTCATAGTTGCCAAGTTGACTTCTCTTGAGATTGACTTTCCTCACATATTCCCCATCTCCTTCAAAGATAATGAGTATAATTCCTTCAATATGAATTGCATGAATTATGGTGGTTGACTACCCTTCTCAGTGACTTCCCTTGCTTTCTTCTTGGCAAATTTTTTAAGCTTCCACGCTTGATGAGTTTCTCCACCAAGCTACTTAAATGGTGACATTCCTTAGTATCAAGTATGTGGTTGTAGTGGTAAGCACTATTTTTTTATGCGATTATCAATTTAATTTTCCTTCAAGGATGGTGACTGTCTGAAGTATTTCTTAATAACCCACTATTGAGTCCATGAGTGTGTGTGTGTATTCTATGTAGTGGGTACTTATCATTAAGGCAAGTTGAGTTCAAGTTATTGATGTCTGTACACATCCTCCACCTACCATTAGACTTTTTAATCATGACTACATTAGATATCCACTATGGGTACTAAATTTTATTAATGAAGTTGGGTTCAAGAAGGTTGGAAATTTCTTTAATTAGATCCACAAGAGAAGTTGGTGTCTTCCTAATCTTTTATTAACCAGTTGGGCATCCTTTCTAATGTTCAACCTCTAGTAAACAAAGTTGATATCAATACCTAGTATCTGGACTATTGTCCAAGTGAATACATTTATGTCAACCTAGAGGGCTTGAACAAGGCCTTCTTTACACTCATTGTTAGGTTGAGATAATTCTTATCACTCACTGTAAATCCTCTATGGCCAACACTACCTCTTTTTGTTGGTGATCTCCACCCAGGATGGTGTGACCTCTAATATTAATACTTTCTCTATAATGTGAGAGTCATTGACTGCTTGCATGTAGTAGGCCCTAGATTGATTTTTTAAGTCTCCCCTAATAATGATTTCTTTTCCTTATGCAAGAAACTTGATCGCTACATCATAAGTCACTATGGCTTTAAATGTGTCAAGCAATGGCCAGCCAAAAATAGTGTTGTCTGTGTGGGTACCTCTATAATAACAAAGTTAATCCTAGCTATAAATTGTCTTTTCTTTCTCCCCAAGTTACTGGGAGAGTGCTAATTTCATTCTATCTCACTTTTTTTTTCAAAGAAACCTATAGAGAGACATCCATTTAGAGAGAGTTTTGAACTCACTAAATTAATTGTGTTAAAGATAGATTCAAAAACAATATTAACTAAGCTCACTGTGTCAACTAGAATACTTCATTTCTAATAATTAGTGATTAATGCCATAATGACTACTTAATCAATATAAGGGTTGTCAATAGTTGGATGGTCTTACTCTAAGAAAATGATAAGGGTGGACATTATACTCAATGCCTATGCCATGGCCATCGAGTTAACTTCTACTGATTAGTCATTTGAGACTTACTCACCAAGATGACTCTATATCTCTACTTAAAATTAGGGGCACCACTTGCACAATATCAATTGCATGAAGTAGAGTGGGTTAATTATTTTTCCTAACAACTTCATTCCATGATCTTCTCACAGATTCCTCTAGGATTCCTACCTTTTTTTAGTTCCTCAACCAAGCTTTTCAAGTGCCAATATTTCTTGATGTTGTGCCCATAGTTATGATGATAGCATAATACTTAGACCGATTGTGAATGCCATCAGCTTTTAGTGGTGGTCACTTGAAGTACTCGTTACTTGAAATGGCCTCAACTAGTTCAGCATTTGACACTCTCAATGGTGTGGTTGTAATCAGATGGAAATATACATTCATGATAAGTAGGTGGATTTCTAAATTCACACTTATGCATAGGCCCCTCCTCTTGCCAAGCATTTTGCCTTCTTTCCTTATCCTGTCTTTAGAACTAGAACCTATCCTTTAAAATCCTCTCAAAGGATGACCAGTTTATAGATCCCCTTATGTGAATCACTATTGATGAATGGAAAACTTCACTATGCTATTCTATATTTATATGATTACTTGACAACTCTAATAGCTCCACTAGAATTCTGGGCTGCTCAGGCCCAATAACATATCTAAATGGACCATCTTTAAGGCCTTGGGTGAGTGCGGCTTGTGCGACTGTATGTTCTAAATTCATAACTTTTAACATTTCATTTTATAGGTGAGTAATAATTTTTTTAAAGACTCTCTTACCTTCTATATCATTTATAAAATAGCTTGTTAACTCTTCAAGGGTTTCTAGTAACTAGCAAATTGTGTGAGGAATATTTTCTTGAATTCTATAAAGCAATGATGACTCACACCAATAAATATAAGAATCATCCAAAGGCTAACTCCTTGTACTGGTAAATAATAGTTGGTACATCATCATGTCACCCAAGTCCAGTAGTGATGTAGTGGATTTAAAATATGTTACATGGTCAATCAGGTTAGTGCAACCTTCATAAGATTCTATGTAAATCTTAGGCTTCACTGGTTAGTGAGCTTCCATGATCTGTTGAGAGAAGGCATTAGTGGGATTAGTATTCGATTATTTTTTTTAGTGAATTTCTCCTTACTCACCTAATAAGTCTTATTATCAATGTTGGACATCTTAGTTAACTTTCTACTATAATGTCAAGTTTAGTGGATCACCGAGCTAAAGGACCCTTCATTCTCTTTGAGCCTTGGGCTTTTATTTTGCACTATCTCCATAGTTGCTTATAATATGTGAGTGATTCCATTTTCCATATCCTCCAGATCATACTATGTGGTAACTATTACGACATGGCTACTAAGTTATCCTATACTTATGGGCTTACATTAGGTTAGTCAGGTTCCTTGTCATTGTCATCTTCCATGCATACCACATTTAGAAAGATGTTGAATCTAAATTTGTCTATATAATGATGAAGCACCTGTCAATACAGACTTGGGATGTATAGCTAGATCAGGTGGTACAAAGTGAAAAAGTAAACTAAAAAGTGCAAAGAAATGCCAAGAATTCCACTACAATAGAATAAGAGTACAAGTAGGGGGTAAGAGTACATGAATCTCTCCCTCTCTCTATAAAGAAAATGTGTAAAAAAAGTCACCGACTCCTCAAGAATCTCCCCTTTTATAAGGCTAGACGGATGTTACATAAGAAAAGGACACATCAACTATGTTAGATACATAAGAAGGGACTCTCCCATGATCTAAAGAGAAGTCATGTGATGTGTGCTGAGTGATGTGTCCTCTAGTGAGATAGCGCTAGTGGGGAAAGTTGTGTGATGCGAGTGTATGGTTATATAGTCAGCTAAGTATGGGTGAGTCTTCATACATGAGGTGAGTTGCTTGATTGGATGATCATTCTTCATATTCACCCTCTTAGAGAAAATCCTCATGGGAGATTAAGTTCATTTTTAAATTCTACTTCTTTAGTAGGAGCTCATGTCAATAGGTACTCAGCAAATCAATGCATGCTTTTATGGGGATATAACTACGATCAATAAGAAGTTACATAATATTAGCTACAATTTTAGTGGGCAGTATCTTAGTTATCTCTCTTTGATTCTAAACATTTGAGTCCTCTTTCTATTTAAATAAGTTCTTGATATAAATGTCACTATTTTATCTATATTGGTGAGTAGACAAAGCCTCATTTTGTAACCAAATATAATGACAAAAATCTATATTTATTTCTCCAACTTGACAACTAATAAGTTCTTGATATCAAAATATTTTTTTGACAAGGGGAATGTTTTTTTAGTGGTTGTACAAGCAATGGGTGAGTCTTCATACTATGTTTCCACTTTGAAAATCTTGCCCACAATATGTTTTTCTTTCACCACAATTTGATTTATAGCTTCATGGCATTGTTAATGATACTATCTTTAAGTGATATATAACCTTTTCCACCCTCAGCTTTAGGCTGACATAGCTTCCTCCAACTAGTATAGTGATAGACCATCTTATTTTCAATATATAGTAAAGTATTGAATATTGATTCATTTATTTTTGCTTAGGAAATGAGCATGTTGATTACCAATAGGACATGTAATGGATTTAGTTGAGTATGCTTTTGATAACAGTTAGTCTACATCCAATAGATAGAAGTTAGTTTTCCAAGAAATCTATTTTGAATTTTATCAACTATGTATTCAAAATATATCTTCATTACTCATCCAATAAAAAAAAGAATTTTGAAGGTATTTTGTAGGGAATCAAGCAATCTTAAAGCCTATGTATTGTTGACACCACCTTGAGTTTGTATGTGAAATTTTTGTTGCTAAGAAAAATGTCAGATTTTTCTATCTTAATGTGCATTCTAGCAATGAGTTCAAATCTCTTAATCACATCATAGAATTTCTCTTGGATCACTGATTTAGAAGAGTTAAGAAGTAGTCCACAACAATGATGAATATAGTTGAGGGCAGGCCACATTGCTTTAGTTTCTTTTTTGACCCAGAAAAATTATCTTCGATTGCATCTACAAGGATTGAATAGTGGTTATTAGTAATAATCCTCATGATGAGGGCACATGACTCAGGGCTAAAGTTTTTGTGATCAATATTTCATGGATAAATTCTACTTTATGGTGTCAAAAACCTTTTATAAATCTAATTTTATAGTTATAATATATTCTCTACACTTGATATCATTATCCCTTAGGATTTATTAAGCAAGTAGAACGTTCTCACAAATAAATCGTCATTTAATAAAAGCACTTTAATTCAAATATATGAGATTAGGTTGGAGTTGTTGTTACCTATTATTGATGATCTTACTAATAACTTTACTAATAGTAGCAGTGAGAGTGAGTTCTTGAAAGAAATTGGTGTTAGTTTTGGTATTGGGGTGATTGTGGTTGAACTAAAATATGTTGGAATTTCATCTCCCATAAAGAAGTCTTGAATAGCATTAACTACATCATCTCCCACTACATCCTAGCCTAAATGGTAGAAACAATCTGAGAAACCTTCAAAGTCAGGAACTTTTTCCATATTAATAAAGAACATTTCTATTTTAATTTCTTCAGAATTAGGAATACTACAAAGATCAATGGAGTCCAGTTATATAAATAGCTTAAGATTTACATGTCGCTAGCTTCTACAAATAATTAGTTCCATCAAATTTTTGAAGAAAGAAGCTACACATGCAATTTTTTTTATCAATATTGTGACCTACTCTCTCCTTCTCCTTACCAAAACATGAAGGTATATTTTGTTTCTTTTTCCTTTTAAAAAACCATTCAAATAATTTTCTAAGCCCCTCCATTCATAGCTATTCATCTAGAGTTTTCATTACTTTTTTTAGTTTGAGTTGAGTAATTTCACTATACTTGTAAGTGAGCTAGGATTCAATAGTAAGGACTAATTCTTCAACATTGCTTACTAGAGATTACAGTAACCCAAAAACCTCTTTATTCTAAGCTTTAAACACTTTAGCTGCTAGCTTTTGTAATTTTTACATCATGGCCCAACTATTATTAGAGCTACTTAATTCCCAAATCCTTTTTTAAAGGGTGTGATATCTTTATACCACATATTATGAAATCCAAAAAAAGTTTGTGTTCTTCCCTAATTAGCAAAATCAAATCATATTGTATGATCAACATCATACTACATTATAAGTTGAGATAATTTGTATTATATATTATAATTACAATAACATAATTTGTAATAAACCAACTTAATCTTAGTGGTTGGGATAATTAATTAAAACTATCATATATTATGATTAGGATCATCCTGTATGATCAAAGTAATTTTGGCAAATTCCCTATGATAATCAACCTAATTGTGTCAGCTAAAAAATTAACTAAAAGGGTAATCATATATTATGATTATGATGATCATCGTGATTGATTAATAAAAATTTGGCAAATTATTTCTTTAACTTACTTAATTATGGTGGCACATAAATGGTTATTATACATATATATAGTACAATTTCCTCAAAAAAAATATTTATATATTCTCTAAAGTATGTGTGTGCCTGGATATAATTTATAATTTGCATGCCAAATATATGAAGACTAAATAAAATATAGATACTAGGACCAATAACAAAAAATTTGAGCTTGACTTTGATGTTCTAGCTTCAACTGTTCCTTAATTGTAGTCTTCGTCGAACCTTACCTAGATGGTCTCTCATTATCCATGCTTTCTTCATTAATCTTGATTAGGTTGCATAGTTGTAAGTCTAGCATTGAAGGCTTAAACACATATTGCACACATAATTGATCAATAGAAACTAATTTTCAACCAGAAATGTTTGTGATCATCAAAATATAGAATATAACATTAACGCTCTTGGTGTTAACAATCTCCCCCTTTTGGATGAGTTTTGGGAGTTTAATAAAAAGCAAAAAAATAAGGTAACTCCCCCTCAATTTATTCCATAAAAATATGCAGAGATGCAAAAAGTATGAGACTATGTAAAAGATGTAAAAGAAAGATAAAAAGAAAATTCTAGATGACATAAATAGATAAAAAGAAACATCAAGATGACACAAAAATACACAAGCCTTCTCCCCCTTTTGCCACATTAAAAAGGTCTGAAAAAAAGAAGATGTGCAAATCAAAACTAGTGGTAATTTGTGAATTTGAAATCAAGCAAATATTCCTAAAATACTTTTAACACATATCCTTATAAAACAAGTTAATTTAAAATGCTTAATCAATGATGGTATAATATGCATCATTGACTATTTTCTAACTACCCTTTCAAAAAAATTTACTTATATGCGACATTTCTATTTATTAATATTTCATAACTTATGTAAATGACATGAGTCAATTTACAAAACTTTCCAGACACATTTGTAATAAAAATAAAATGTTGCTTAAATTTCATTTGGATGTCTATATATGTTATTGCATGATTCAAGCAAACAGACAATTATTATGATGGGTTACTTAATGTTAAACTATGGAAGAGTGATTATATATATATATATATATATATATATAATATTTTGTTACAAAATGTAAAGAAAATAAGTAAAAAAAGATGTGATTTACCTAAGAAATTCATTTTTAAACATATGTGTGCATCATCATAATAAAATTTGAATGTTTAGGTTATGTTAATGATGCATATGTTAACTTCACAATTTCTTAAAACTACTTGATTAAAAAAGAAAAGTAAAAGAAATTTTTTAAAAAATATATCATAATAATTTTAAAACAACAAACTAGTTTGATATTGCAAATGCTAATAAAAATTACAATAAATCATATGTTAACTAATGAAACTAACATGAAGTACATAACACATGACAACTAGGAAAAAAGATAACAAGTACATCTGAAGCTAAAAATAAACTAATATAGAAAATAGTACAATGGAGAAGTAGAAAACTGAAAAGCTAGAAGGTCCCTTGTTAGGTGGTAATGCTTAAAAAAATATAATGTAGAGCATCAAACAGAGCTTAAAACCAACATCGGTCCTCTGCATGACTCTACCAAGGGAGAACCTTGCTCCTCAATGTGTCTATCAATCTTTAGGTTGAGTTGTGGAGAGTGCTCTGTCCATGCATCCCGGGGATTGGAATAATGACCTGAGGGCTCCCTTTTTCCAACTGGTTCCTCCTCTTTGGCCTCTACTATAGCTTGAGCTAGCCACTACTTCCCACTATAAAATGTTTGAAAGGTGTGATTTATGAAGTGGGAAGGAATGTGGTTTGGCTCTTTAAGGTAGGAAAGGTTGTATTTGACCTCAAGAATATAAGCAATCACTTATCCTAAGGCCAGTTTAAACTTTCTTTTAGATTATGGGCTTTTTACTATAGTGATATTTTCAATGTAATGAATCAAAAGATCCACAACATTGAACTTTGTAGACTAAAGCAATAAATAGGTAATAATAAAATGAAGGGGTGTAATGTTAATACAGTCACCTACTTTAGGAATGACATTATGCCTTGGCACATGTTGAATAACATGGGTGTTTAGCATAAGCCCACTAAGTAAGGATTAGTGTTGAGGAAGGGGTGAGTTTCTAATGACTTCGTTGATATTGGTCTCATTATAGATGGGGTTAGTTTCTATATTATAAGCATATAGGCTAAAGTTTGAGACATGGAAAGTCATGCAAATCAACATCGATGGTGGAAAATTTTCCACCTTATACATAGGATTGAAGGATAGTGTGGTTAGAGTTTATGGAAAGATTCACAAAACACTTAAAAAGAAGTTCAAAATGGAACTAGAGAGATAAGAAATATAACAGAGGTATTCAAAAAGAGATCATAGATAAGAAATGACAACTTATCTTGAGCAGGTGGCTTAGAATCAGTAATGTCGCATTCTTTGTATTTCTTATAAGCAACCTCTTCATCACTAGATCAAAAGTGATTCTCCTACTTATTATTGCAAGCTCTCTTAATTTCCATCTGAACTACACTTACATCCAAAATTCTTAAGGATGAAATGTTAGTTTGAGGAAGGAAGAGGAATGTGTGAGAAGAAATCATAAGAGAAGGCAATTTATAGATTTTACGATCAATCATATTGTATGATCCAACATTCATGCAGTATGATTGTGATTATCCTAACAGTTAGTTGAATGATTTTATTTTACTAAGTAAATCATATAGTACAATCAAGGAATCATACAATATGATTTAGATTATTCTAACGATAATCTAAATGGCTATATTTGATTGAGTCAATCTTACCATATGATTGGAACATTTTACAATATGATTTATTGTCATTAATCATCCCAACATTTAGAACAATGATTACTTTGACTGGATTAATTACACTGTTATAGCATATTATACAATACGACCACCTAAGGGAGAGCTTATACCTCATGATTTCCTACTACACTCCCTCAACCTCTCACCCTCAGCCACCTCAACAATTCCTTGCAATCTCCGGCCACCTACCCCGGCCAGATGGCTATGAAAGGCTAAACCAATCCTAGCCTTTGGTTTAGCTGGGGAGGAGGGTATACTCCTCCCCATAGATTCAAATAGAGCACACACCTTCCCCAAAGCATTCTGCATAGTTCCCTACCCTCTCCCGAGCTCTTCGTGCACACCACCATTAGGGAGACCAGCTCCCGATCGAACCCGAGAGCTCCGTTCATCCAAGTTTTCAAAACCTCCACCAAACCCAAATTAACTCTTCTCACACCTTCACCTCACTCCAGTGAATCGAAATGAATCATTTCCCAAGTGATTCGACCACCAGAAGGCATCTCCATACTAACTCAAGTGAGCTTTATGGTAGTGTTTGGTCCACAAAGCAATTGACAAGAAGGCAACTCATAATCTTCTCAATAGGGCTTCATCTCTTCAAGATGAAGCTACCTCTATCGATGAAGCTCCTATAGCATGAGGTAAAGTCCCAGAATCAGTAGCTTTGGCCCCTAGGTGTATGTCCTCTTTTTTTAAGTGAATCATGTTTCCATGCAATTTCCACTATAGGATCCTTTTAGATTCATTCCTTGATCATTTTGGAGTCAATTTTTCCATCAAACGAGCTCCAATGAGCCTAAATTGAGTGGCGAAAGAAAAATAGTGTCCATGTTCCTGAGCTTGTAGAACAAGCTTCGGAAGTGAATCATGTTTGCATGTGTTGGATAAATATTACATGGTGTGGCTATTATCATTAGTAAATCCCAAATTAATTTCAAAACTATTAGCTAATGATGTAAAATTTAAGCTAATGTTGACTATAAGTGTTCAATAAAGTTTATATCTAGTTATAATTTAAAGATGGTAAAAGATGGTTTTATTTTCATGGATCATGTGTATGTTTACATATGTTTGGAGTTGGCAAGTATATAATCTGAACATCTTCGAAATACAAGGCTTTAAGTAGCCCCAAAGAGGTCTTAGATAATCTTACTTCCTTGGTTTAACAATGACACGTACTTGCTTGATCTCACTCTTATGTATGCATATTCTAGAATTTGGGATTAAAATTTACTTAACATGAATAAAAGATTTGCTTTTATATAACCTTTGCATAATTTTCATTTCCATATTTGTGTATATATTTATATGTATTTAAGTTGGCAAGTATATAGTCTGCACATCCCAGGAGCACGAGGGTTTAAGTAGCCCCAAGGAAGTCTTCGATAATCTCACTTCCTTAGTTTAATAATGGCACGTACTTGCTTAAATCTCTAAAACATGTATACATATACTTAACTAGGGAATGGAATCTTTTTTTTCTACCAAATTCATGCTTTAATTATCATTAAGTGTGCAAAATATAAATATGTATTGTGTATATAAGCATGTGTATTAAATCAAATATCATATACAATAAAGATGAAGAAGTGTGTATGCTATTGATAATGGAAAGAAGCGGTAGAATGTTATCCATGTGACAGTGATTCAATTTTATTAGTCCTAAGATGTCTTTTATGTTTGAATAAGGTTCTATAATACTAACACAAACTTAAGCCTAATAAAAATTTTTAATAAACGGTCCACTAAAGATATCAAAGTCATAATAATATACCCTTAAAAAATAACTTATGATAGGGATGAAGGGGTCAAACCCCTTTCTTCTCTTCATAATAATTAGATATTATGTAGGCATCAAATGAAATAAGAAAGTGTAAATTAAAATTAATCAGTTCATTCAAAGATTTGAAGCAAAACCTCCTCTAATGTTTAACTTAAATAATTATGAACTTTAGATAATCACACTTATAAAGCTTAGTTAAAACACACAACACTAAACCTTAGCACACACATTAGAATGCTAAGTCACCAATTATAGCCTTAGGTTAGGCCGAAGTATCTTGTGGTGTTATGTTTTATTTTATAATATTTTATACCATATGTTAGGATTATTTATGTGTAGACTAAATTTTAGGTCGCTAATAGTCTAATGATATTTTCTAAAGGGGTCACTATAATAATAAGTAAATATGAATGTTCTTACTTGCAAGTGTTGCTTATGCCCCTAAACATAATACAATTAGGACAGGTGGGCTTGGCTACCCAAGAGCAGGGTGCTAAGTCTAAATATGTCAAATATAAGTGCTTAGCTTGTATGTTTGTTTAACTAACATCTATTTTATAGGTGTATTTAGATTTTATTTTTCATAAATATGTAAGTTTTATAATAGGATTAGGATTAGTGCTATGGGGTTAAGGATGAGTAGTTGCTAGAAGGCAAAGATGTGGGAAGCCTTGTGAAGCCTAGAGCAAACCAATCTAAAAGAAGGAAAGAAGGATAAGAGATTGAAGACCCCCATGTTATTTATTTTTAATTGTAATATTCAATTGTAATCTGGGTTATATAAGGCAAGAGCTCGACAACCCAATTTCTTTTCTTTTTTGCGGTGTATGGTGGTACCCGCTCGCACCTACCTTTTATTCTTTTATAAAATTCATATGTTTGATTATTGTGTTTGGATTATGCAATAGAAATGACATGCTTTTCATAGGTTTCTTAAAGTGTGATGGTTTGATGTATAGCCTATATGTAGTACGCTCTTTAGGATAAAATTAAATTTTCTACCCTCACTAAAAACTCATAACTAAATCCTAATGCAACTCAAAACATCATTTTAAAGCCTAGGCTCTTCATTAAGAAAAATAAAAGATTTAGAACCACATAACTAAATATTATATGTTATCACACCATGCATGTCATATTGTTTCACCCTTGAATAAGGAGGGTCTCTGCTCTTGCATGATAGGGGATATGTCTGACCTTTGAGGGCATCCCTTGTAGTGGAGAACACCTCTTCTTGTTGATTTGGCTCATAACTCTACTTCATCATGCATGTAAGCATAATTTTCCCAAGCCTTGCTCCAAAATGAATGTGTCAAAAATGGTTTAAAAGTTGTAATTTTTGCATTAGTCTAAGTCATATTTTCATATCAATCACATTCTAGTCTCATAGGGAGTGAGTTTAGAATTCTAGCTCCTTTCCTAACTAAATAATATCCTAGGTATCTTGCATCTACATAAGACCAACCTACATAATTTTAAAGCATAGGAGGTGTTAGCTGGCGGCCACTCCAAGCGGTTGTAAGTCTAGAAGAGTTGGGGTGTGTTCATTCTCCCTTACAGACTTGAACCATTATATCATATTTTTTGTATTAGACTTAGGTTGTGCTTATGACTTATGCTAAAGAATTTTAGATTTATGATTTGAGGCTACTTATTTCCTTTAGGCTATGAGTATAAGTCTTCACCACTTAGAAATTTCTACAATCTTATGTTGTTGGACCATAAGCACTAGCACTCTAATAAGACTCCAACTTAAACAAAAGTAAATTCTCTCTCTCTCATATATATAAAGCCTCACTATAGGGTAGGTTGAATCACTCACTAGGCTTCCTAGTATCATAAGTGCTTCCTACTTGTTCTCCTTTAGAATCTGTAAATAAGTCTTCTTCTTTGAATGCTCTCACTTGATTTCCATAAATATCTAATCCTTTGATAGTCTAGCTTTAAAATCTTTGGAGATACTTATTGACTACTTTAATTGAGAGTGTTCTTAGGAGAATCCCATTTTCTAAGATGTAATTAACTATGAAATCTTTCTTCCATAGGGAACTAAAGAACCTGACATAAAATAAACCATGCTTAACTTCTCCATATAAAGTAGGGGAAAGATCTCTGGTTTATACAAAGACCCACCTACCTTATGAGTCATTATTAGGTGATTAGGCCCATTGTAGGGTGATGTTTCCATCTCTTGAGATGGTGCATCATATCTTAATGTCGCACCTAATCACTTTAATTAGTACCCCCCTTAAGATATGAGTGGTGTCCGTATGGCTCCAAATTAAAATGCCACAATGCTTTACCTAAAATGATTTAAAATTCATAATCGAATAACAAATTTTGGTCATAATTTTTTCATCTTTTATTCAAAATTTTTAAAATTTCTTTATTTGAATTTTGAATTTAAATAGTTTTGAATATTAAATAAATCATTATTTCCAAAATTATGCTAATTTAAACTTATTCCTTTATGTCAAGGCTTGGCTAACCCTATCATCCCTTAATTTAGCTAATTTCAGTTTATTTTAATTAATTTAAGTTAATTCAAAATGAAATTTAAACAAGCCATGTATTTATACACTTTCCTATTTTAATTATCTTATTTATGGAAAGTACATGACCAATCCAATCTATTTTATTTTAAATAATTTTACCTTATGTTCATTATTCAAAAAGCCACTTAATTAATCTTCCTTAATTTGAATTGATTAGTTGCATTGAAGGAAGATTGTTTTTATTAAAGAAATTCCCTAATTCAAAAATACTTCATTACATTTACTCTAGTGAATTTATTTGAATTAATTCATGTGGCTTCCTTTTATTTCCTCACTAATTAATTCATTAAACATTATATATTGCATGCATTTATTTTGATTGAATCATTTCTGGAATGTTGTTTGGCTGACTAGCTTGGTTGGATTCAAAATAATTCATATTATTCCCCTCTTGAGTTCAATTACCTGAATGAACCTTGCTTCTTATGTTAATTTTATTTTTTTCCAACTCTTTTTTTTTCTCTTAGTTGACCTTCATGCATAATAAACTCCATTTGAATTCAATTTTACACCATGAATTATTTGATTCAAACTTCAAATTCTTGCTAAAATTGTTTTTCCCTCTCTTTACTCATAATTGACCAAAATTCTTAGGTTGATTTCTCTTACTTTTATTTTTCCTTGATTGATATCCTTCCTCATCTCTCTCTCTCTCACTCTCTCTCACTCTCTCTCTCTCTCTCTCTCTCTCTCTCTCTCTCTCTCTCTATCATTCTTATTTTTCTTGGTTGAAAATGTAAATATGATATTTATTTATCTGATTGAAATTATCAATTCAATATCAACTGACTTCTATATTTAATTTCCCTCCAATTTCTCACTTGCTTGGTCGAACCCCTCTCTTTGTTTAATCTATATAATGAGGTTTAAACTTAAGTCATTCACTTACAGCCATTCACTCTCTTGGCTGAACCCCTTGCAATTTGATTTCTTGGAGATCTTAGTGATTCAAAGGTATAAAATTTCTCTCATTCCTCTCTTAATTTTGCTCGATTGAAGGCTCTCTTGAATTTTCATTTGGCCAAATAGCTCTCAAATAAAGACAAGTCCTCTAAAGTGCTAAATCTCTCTTTCTCTCACAAATCTTTCCTTGGCCAGAACTTGGTGTGGAGTTGAATTAAAGGCTTCTTAATTATTAGTGCGAACCTCTCCTTGGCCGAATTCTGTTCATAGGGATTACTTGAAGTTTGATGATAAAAGTCATCTACCTTGCAATCATCTTCAATCATTAAGTGGAGGTCCTTCTTATGGAAAAATTTTGTGATACCACATAGATTCCAGAATTTCTTATTTGGATGATCAAATTCATCATTAAGGAGTAAACATATTATCTTGGAAGATAAACATGTTATTATATAATGAATTCAATCATTTAATAAAAGAGTCCTAAGGCTAATGGGTTATTAATGTACCAAAGCGTTTTCCCTTGAACTATATGGGAAGTAGAGCAAGGTTTATTTTAAATTGAGTTCATGGTTCCCTATAAAGGCAATCCCTTATTAATTACATATTAGGAAAAAAGGATCTCTTCCTAAGAATACTCTCGATTAAAGAAATAAGTTAATATTTCTATTGATTTATATGTTGGTTTTCAAAGGAAATGATAATTTGGAATTTCAATTAGGAATGATCCATAGTGGAAAGACTTATTTTTGAAAGCTAATTGGGATAAAGTAGGAAATGATTGTTGATACTAGGATGCCTAGTAGGCATTTCAAATATCCTATCATTAAGCTTTAAATTTTGTAATTTAAATAGAATTTCAAGTCGGCATTTTATTAGAAAATTTGAACTTAGATTCTATAAGATGCTTCATAACCTAAATCTATAAGTGCTTTTGACACAAATCAGAGGCTCGACCTAGTTCACTTTTGGAATTATCAACTCTTTCTCTCACTTGAGAAAAGAAACCTATCCTTGCCTCTTCTGGACTTATAACTAGCGTGGAAAGGGTTCTAACTAACACCACCTAAGTGCATTTTAAACCCATGATGCCAAGTCTCATGTATGCAAGATGGTTGGGATATTGTATTTTAGGAAAGAATCAAAGAACTTAGACTCACTCCCAAATCCCTAAGATCATGTAGGTTATAAAATGCACCTAACGAATACACATTTTCTTGCTTTTAAATATTTTGACTCATGATTCATTTAAGTCCTTAGGGTATACATTTTATGCTTAAATTACATGCCATAATAAGTGGTCATGGGCCAAATCAATAAGAGAAGGCATACTTCTCTAAGATGGCGGTCATCCTCACAGGTCAGATACCCTTTATGTGCAATAAGTGAAGTGCCCAATTCACAGAGTTAGAATAATATGTTAGCATGGTTCACAAAAGATGGTTGTTTGTAGTTGATTTTATATTATTCCTAGGGCTTTAGTTAATATAAAGTTTTAAGTTTTTTATTTTTGTTGAAGCTATTTAGATTTAAGTTGGGTAAAAAATGTTAGTTTTTCTAAGAGCCTAATCGTATAGGCATTCATCACAAAAAATACAACACAAAAAAATCTTAGAAAAGTAGGTTGATTCTATTATGCACCAAAAATAAATCAAACTAATTTATATTAAAGAACAGGCCAATACGGCTGGGTATTACTATACATATTGAACGAAAGAGAAAAATGGGCAGCTAAGCTCTACCCTTATACAACCTAGCCTAGAACTAAACTTTAGATCTATGGGTCTTTTTTCTAGGATTATTTCCTTCTTTAGGGACCTCCATTGGGCTTTACAACGAACCTTTAAACCTATCTGCTAGCAAGGTTAGCTCCTACTAGTCTAGACCTCTAGATCCTAATCTGATTCTAAGCTCAAATTTCCATTTCAAATACAAAAATAGATCCTAAACTCTTCAAAATAGATGTCAGGAAAATACAAATAGTAGTTATATTTTACAAATATATAGGCTTAGCATTACCTGCTTGTTAAGCCCACTTGTCCTATTATGCTATGCTAAGGGACTTATTCAACACTTGTAATTAAACACTAATTTTATAATTTTCTTTTACAATTGTCCCTTTTAGCACAACGCCCCAACAGAAGATAATGTTAATTCTAAAAATAATACCCTACTATCTAGACTAATGATAATCAATCCTAGCCATCCATTCTAAAATAGTACACCACAAAATAAGAAAAATACATTACATCACATCATAGAACATCATAAAATATCACAGAATATCATAGAATGACCTAACCTAAGTATTAAGGTTTGTGACCTAATGATCTAGTGTGTGAAGAATGAGTGTTTGTATGGCAAGACATTGCTAGGTCTCTTTAGTTTCAAGTTTTAATTTAAGTTTTGAGGTTTGTTTGATTTAAATTGATTTTTTAGACTTTTTAATTTTCATAAGTTTTCTTCACAGGTACGTGTAGTTGTTATACCAAAGATTTGAGGTATTAAGACCTCCTTCGGACCAGTCGCCCTGCGATCTCAAGTGTCCAAACTATATACCATATATTGTTAATTATGAAAATTATTATCTTTATTCTCTTAACCTCTTTTAGTTTTAAAATTGGTTTAATTTACCACAGGTGGTTTCAATTTAAATGATTTAATGATTTATAATTTATTTTTTATTTTAGGTGCATTTTATGTTAATATGAAATTCAATTTTCAAGATTGAAGAATTAAATAGATTTCATTTTGGGTGGAACCCATTCTATTCAACATCATAAATCCTAATAGAATGAAACCTTTATCCTAAGATGAAGATTCAATCTAAAGGTCTAACTAAGATCCTATGTATTTTAATTAATTTCGTTTAGATTTATTTAGATGATTTTACTTGAATTAAGTTTGTAATTTTTATTCTTTTGAAATTTAATTCTTCTTCTAATTTCTTTTTTATTTGATTTATTTTTCATTCTTCTTGTTAATGTTCATATTTGATTTTTATTTTTATTTAATCTATGTTCATTATGTCAACCAAACATATTTAAGTTAATGTGTTTCACTCTTTTCCATTTTGTTCATTAGTATTGTTAGGTTTTAGATTAGGTTAAACCTTTATGTTCGATTTTAGTTAACCTTTGTTTTATATTTCATCTTTATGTTTCATTAAGTTATATTCATTTTATTTGTTTATTTTTGTTCATTTAATTTTAGGACGATTTGGTTTACTTATTACATTTGGATGTGTTTATCATGTTTATTTTCCAAGTTAATTTCATTTGTTCATTTTCTTGATATTTATTAACTTAAATAAACTTGCATTCAATCTTAAGTTTAATAATATTCAATTCACTATGTTTCAATTTTATAACCAATTTGTATAATTTGTATCATCTTGAATTGATTATTCAAAATATATATTTTTTCTCTTATATCAATTTATTTATTTCATTAATTTTTTTAATGCATATTAATGAACTTAGATTAAGATAATTTATTTCAAGAATGGTTCATTTTTTTAATTAACTTAAAGGGAATGATAATTAAGTTATTTAAAAAAGTTCTTTTTATCATTTGGTATAATGTGATTACCCTTATTAACCATGATCTAAGAAGTTTAAGGAAGGGTTATTTTTTATGTTTACTAAATTAATCCTAGGTTACTTTAACTCGTATGCCATTTTAAGTTCAATCAAACTTAATCTTATTAACTTTGTTCAAATTGACATTTATAGCCACTTTATTTTTTAATCTAAATGGCCTTAATGTATTCATATGTTGATATATTATAAAGTTTAGTAATGAATTTTAAATTGCATTTTATTAGTGGGTTAATCATGGTTTCTTTGATTATTAATTTTAGAGTGTAATTAAATTTCATTTTATCAATTATTCTTAATCCTTAGCTTATGCCTAATTAAATTACTTACTTTTAGATTGCTTGTACATTTTTATTTAAATATTCTGATGTTAATTATGATGTTTTACATTTATATTATAGATTTTATAACTTTTGTGATATTTCTATTTTGTTATTTTCTTTAAATTGACACTCTAAATCCAGAACTCAATTGGGTTTGAAATTTTTATGGCAAGTGGGGTTCCTCGCCAAATTTAAATTTCATAAAATTTCACCATAATGAGATGTGTAATTTCAAATTAATTATGATTTTAATTATTTTATTAAAACTTAAATTAAGTTTGTTTTAGAGAAATTCACTTAAAGTTTTATTTTTCCTACATTCCACTTTAGAAGATGCTTCCATAGAGGGGTTCTTTATAAATTTTGGAATCTTAGTTGATCTACTATTATTTTGCTAATTTTAGATTGATTATTTGAATTAATTAATTCAATTAAATGTCAATTAGGTCATTTTATGTTTGATTAGGTTTTAGTGGGTTTCAATGATGTATTTAAGTGGGGTGTTATGATGCTATGGATTATTACCATATTTTTCATAATTTATTTGATTTATATTTAATTTATTTTTTAATAAAGGTTTAGAATTGAAATTTTCATATACTTAGATTTATTATTCAATAAATTCTGAAAAATTCACCTAATGTGTGTCTTAATCTTAATTTTAATTCCCCTAAGTTTCAAATCATTTTGATCAATGTCTTGGGATTAATTTAGATTTGAAAATTTTCTCTTAAACTAAGCCACCTAACCCAAAGTGACCTAGAAGGCCTAATTAAGCTAAACTCCAATCAAACTCTGATTGCATCAAACCAACCTATCCAACCTTTTCATTGATGATTGTAGGCCATTATTGAACACTTCACCACAATTAATTGAACCTAATCAAGCCAATTTGGCCCTTTGACCCAAGTTGACCTAATTTAACCCAAAGGATCAAATTGAAAATAAATCCTAAACTAAATTGATTGAAACCAATGCTTCCAATTAGTCATTGATTGAATATTGAACATGATCCAACCTTCAATCGAAACCAATTGGGTTAACCCAACCTAATTAACTTACTTAGCCCAATTTATCATAAATGGTCCATTTGAACCAAATCTTTCCCTAATCCAAATCAATTCAAATCAACTCTTTCAATCAATCACCAATGATCAATTGAACATAAACCTAACTCATGCCCAAGCTAATTTGGCCAATTTGCTCAAATTGGTCAGCATGACCATTTTACTCAAATTGAATCATATGAACCAAATCCAAATCTAACCCAAATTAAACCAAATCAATTGCACTCATTCATTCCAAGTTACCAACTAAACTTTCCCAAATTCTCACTTTGAACCAATTTAGTCAAAATGGTCAACTTAGCTCAACATGACCCATTTGACCTACATGGGTCAAATTAACCCAAGCCCAACCAAACCAAACTTGTCATGACTCATTCTTAGGTCACCATGGGCCTGCCCAAGTGGCCCCAACCCATGGTGAACCCAGTTTGGGTCAAACACATTGAACCAAGCATTCCAAATGAAACAAAATCCCTATTTGGAAGGGTTATCCAACTCTCCACCCCTTGGTAGCCACCTCTGGCCTTTCCTGGACAAAGGACCACTGACCCAACCTAACGCAAGGCTGTTGGATTAAGCCTTTCGCCAAGAGAGGCTGAGTTCATCCATAGGCAGCCATTAGTCCACCTAAGGAGGAGTGTACACATCATGGAAGCCCACTACACTCCCTTAGCCTCCCATACTCATCCACCTCAATAGTCCTTTGCCACCTCTGGCCACCTACTCCAGGCAGATGGCTGTCAAAGGCTGAACCAATCCTAGTCTTTAGTTTAGTTAGGGAGGAGAGTATACTTCTCTTCATTCATTTAAACTCAACATAGAGCTTCCCTAGAGCATTCTGTACAGTCCCATACTCTCTCCCAAGGTTCTCATGCACTACACCGCTAGTGAGACTAGCTCACGATCCAAACCAAGAGCTTCATCCGTCCAAACTCCTCAAACCTATACCAAACTCAAATTAACTCTTCCCACACCTTCACCTCACTCTGATGAGCTAAAATGAATCATTTATCGAGTAATTCGACCACCAGAAGATGTCCCTAGACAAACTCTAGTGAGCTTTATGGTAGGGTTTGGTTCACATATCGATCAACGGGGAGGCAGCTTGAGATCTTTACAACAGGGCTTCATATCTTCAAGAAGAAGCTACCTCATTGGACTGTCGATCTATAGCTCTAGTGAGATAAAAAACTGACAACCGTAGTCTTGGCTATTAGGTGTTAGACCTTTTTGAAGTGAATTTTGGTTTCGTGTGATCTCTGTCGTAGTATCTCCTTAGATTTATTCCATCTTTATTTTGGAATTGATTCCACCATTGAATGAGCTCGAGTGAGCTCAATCAACTGATGAGAGGCAAACAGTGTCTATCTTCCCGTGCTCGCAGGATGACGGATCATTGGCCATCTGTTCCATGTGATTTGAAGGGATAGTTATGATTAATTATGTTAGAAATATTGATTTAATCATGTTTACCTCATTATTGGATGAGGTTAATTTGAATTCTGAATTCAATAATTAGGATATCCTAATCTTAAATAAAAACCTTCTAATTCATTGCTTAAGGAACTATACTTAGTGACCTAGTGCACCCTCCTTGGGTTTGATCTAACTTAATGGGTTTAGGTAGATTCAACCCAAATTTTAAATTTGGATTAAATCAAATAAAATTCAAATAAAAAAAATTGGAATCAATTTAAATTAAATGAACAAATCTAAAACTAAACCAAAGTCAAAATTAGTCAATCTCTTTGGCATATGTTTGACTTAGGTGGGTCCCACCAAGTTAAAGGTCAACCCACTAAGAATTTAACAAAATTAAATCATTCCAAATGATTTAAATGATCCAATAAATATGATTAATCATGAATTTAAAGAAATTTAAATTTATTTAGGCTTTAATTGGGTTAATTAGACCACTTAATTTAAATGAACCTAAAAGGGTCTTATTGGGTTCAAACTCAAATCAAATTGAAATCAATTCAATTTGATTGCTCAAAATCATTTAAAAATGCTAATTAAACACAATATAACCCATCATTGGGTCTAATTTGGTAAAATTGGTTATTTGACCCATTAAGCTCATTTTGGGTCAAATGGGTTCAAATTGAAATGAACTTAAAATCAAATGAAATCAATCACTCCAAATCATCTCACACATGTGATCAAGCATGATTGTAATTCAAACCCAATGTAATTGAGTCAAATTAGTCATTTGAAACCAATTAAAATCAAATTTAACTCATTTAGGTTTAAAAGGATTGAAATGAAATGAAACACAAAATTAATTCAATTCTCAATGAATTAATTAAATCAAAACCCAATTGATCATCAATCAAAGATAATTACAATTACACGACTTTGAATACAAATCCTTAGATTGGATTCAAAGTTCCAATCCAATCCAAATAAATTTGAATATTGACTTCACGCATTGGCTTCAAACTCATATTGCTCCAATTAAATAAGAGCTTTAATAGTGATGCCAAAAGCAAAAACAAAATCAAACCAAAGGAGAGGAGTGGAAATCTTTGACCAAGAGAAGATTCCTCCCCCTTTCCATCATGAAAATGACTTGGATTTATCCATGTAGTCATGGACACCACCTCTTGGAATAATAATTTTAAAGGTAGAAGATAGGGGATAAGCCCAAAAGGCCAAAAAAAATTTGGCTTTCTCCAAGGGAGAAGCCAAGGAAGAGAATGAAGAAAAGAAAGTAGAGTCACGGCTCGGCCAAAGAGAAAAGGTAGGGTAATTTCCTTCCTCCATTCCATCCCATAATGCAAACTTGCTCACAAGGCTAAGGGGGATTGAATCCACCCTACCACCATGGTGATTCTAACCAGAGGCCAAGGAGACTTAACCAAGTATAGAGAGGGAGGGAGAGCCACCCCTCCCACCCTCTTTCATCCCAAAATGTTCACCAAGGCAAGAGATGAACAAGGAGACCCTTCCCATGACTCTTCATCACTGGCATGCTAGAAAATGCACCAAATCTGGCTACCACTGAGCTCCATCAATGTTGAAATCCAAGAGGGAGTTTTTTAATCAAATGTTAACATTCCAACAAGTTCTAGAGGTCGAGGTGACCTCGAATGAATCACCACCTCATCCCCTCATTGTTGGGAGGTTAGATAACGTCCAACGCCACTAGATTCTAATCTGATGTTGGTATAGGGAGCAATCCATGGAGAGTCAAGCCACCTAATTGCATACAAATCTTCTTCACATTGAAACAAAGCTAATGGAGTTGATCCCACCATTGGTGATCACTGAAATTGAGGTACGCTCCACCACCACCTCTTTAAGTAGTCAATTTTGGCACTTTTTAAAACAAAATTGATCCCCAAATAGATCAAATAGCACAGATGGGTTGCAAAATGATTCTTGATCATTTTGCAATAAAAAATGAATAAAAAATTACCGATGATTGCCAAAATTTGGGCAAAAATGATGAACGATGTCTATCTCTTGCAGAGATCTGAGGGATCTAATCTTTGTCATTTGATCCTTTCATTAGGAATGAACAATCATGATTTAGCCACAATATCTTATTTTATCCCTTAAGGACATCGCAGATCGAATAGGGACCTTCCTATCATCAATCGGATGGTCAAAGATCATGTCGCGTGGCATGCTTTTGACGTGGATGCCACACGAGATCCGCATCACCAAGAACGAACCGTGCATACAACGGGCTACCACATCATCACCAGTTATAAAATGGGTAAATCCCCTTTAAAACTAATTAAAAATTAATTAAAAATTACAAAAAAATCAAAAATTAATAGAAAAATAAATATAAATTCAAGAAAATGCAAACTTGGGCTCTATGGATTCATCTTAATGATAGGAATCCATTAAAATTAAAATCCAAAATTTGTTTTGGGTAATTTAACCTTAATTTAATTTTGAATGAAATCAATTAAATCTTAATTACTCACAAACCATTAATTAAATTCAAATGAAACTTTGGGGGACTAAAATTGATGTTAAAACACACCTTAGGAAAAGTTTTCATGAACTATTGCAATGTAATTCATGAGAAATGAAATTTCAAATCCTAAACCTCAATTTTATTTAAATAAATTAATATAAAATGAATTAACTCATGAAAATGAATTAAATAACCTTAAATCAACTTAATGAACTTTAAAGAACATAAAAACACTAATGAAACTCAATAAATCATAAAATTACTTAATTAAGTAATTAAATGCATTAAATAATTAAAATAATTAACTAGAATTTAATTAAATCGCAATAAATCAAACAAATGTCCCAAAATTATCAATTAACCCTCTTTGGAAATATATTTCAGAGAGGAATCAAGAAAAAATGAAATCCCCAAAGAATCTTCGTTAAATTAAGCTTAATTTGGGTTTTAATAAAATAATTAAAACCTTAATTATCAATATAATCATGATGAGATTTTGGAAACATGAAATTAGCATGGAACCCCACTTGCCATAAAAATTTCAAATCCAATTGATCTTTGGATTGGGAATTGTTGAATTTCTAAATTCCTAAGTCAATATGAATCAAATAATTAATAAATAAAATTCATGAATTCATTAAATCATGAAACAACTTGAAATAATTTAAATTAACTTCAGAAACTCTTAGGACTGTTCTCCAACACCCTAAGTCAAAGAACTTAATCATTTCTATGCTTAATGGTTAATAAATTCAATAATGCTTGTTAATCTTAATTAAACCTTAAGCTAAAAAAATCATAATTACGAACACTTAATGAAACTTAAATATACAATCAATCTAACCTAAAGATGAATTTGAAACATTAACCTAAATGCCTTAGGTTAACATAAATCAAACTAAATGAATGAACATAAGTTCAATAAACCTAAACATAACTTAAACCAAAATTAATTCAAATTAAATCAAATGAACTAATTCAAATCAAATCAAATGAAATAATTCAAACCAAATTAATGTAAAAGAACAAACTAAACCAAGAATGAAAATCAAATCAAACTAAAAGAAATGAAATGGAAAATTAATTTCCAAAGAAAAGCATTAATCTAAAATCCAAACTGAATTCAGATCCAAATCATCTAAATCAAATTAAAAATATTAATTAAGATACTTAAAGATCTTAGTTAGACCTTTGAGATGGATCTTCATCTTTGGATGAAGATTTCATTCCATTAAGAGTTAGGATGTTGAATAGAATGGGTTCCATCCAAAAATGGGATTAATTCTACTCTTTATTCTTAAAAACCTAAATTTCACTTTAACCAAATAAAAGTGAAATGAAAATAAAAATAAATCATTAAATAATTTAAATTGAAACCATCCAAAGGTAAAATTCAAATAAATTCAAACTCTAAATTGAAACTTGAACTAAGGAGGCCTAGCAGAATCTTGTTATAGAAGCCAATTTTCTTCACACTCTAGATCATTAGGTCACGAACCCTAGACTTAGGTTAGACATTCTATGATTCTTTATGATGTGTTGTGATATGATGTGCTTCACATGTCTTGGTGCTATACTATTTTAGACTACATGTCTAGGATTGTTTGACGGTTAAATTGGATGATAGGACATTCTTTTACATCTAACATTGCCTTATACAAGGGGCTATGCTATAAAGGACTACTATCATAAATAAAAATTAAAAAAATGCTATTCTCTTGCAAGTATGCTTAAGTCCTTAAGCATAGCCCATAGGATAGGTGGGCTTAGAAAGTAACTAATGCTAAGCTTGTATGTTTATGAAATATAACTGTTAGAGTTATTTGTATTTTTCTAACATTTTCTTTGTATGGCTTTGAATTAATTTTGAAATAAAAATGTAAATTTGAGCATAGAATTAGGTTAGGATTTATGGGGTCTATGAGTAGCACGAGCTGACCATACCAGAAGATAGGTGTAGTGGTCCTTTGTGAAGCCCAATGGATGTCCCTAAAGAAGAAGGCTATCCTAGAAAGAAAACCCATAGATCTAGACTTGTAGTTATAGGCTAGGCTGTATAAGGGCAATGCTTGGCTAGCCATTTGGTCTTTCTTCTAAGGTGTACAGCGGTACTTAGCTGCATTGGCCTTTTTATTAAATTAAAAATTGGCTTAATTTATTTTGGGTGCACAGTAGAATCAATCTGCTTTTCTAGGTTTCTTTTTTTATTTTGTTTTCCTATGATTGAATGCCTGGAAGATTAGGCTCATAGGGAAAATTAATGTTTATACCCAACTTAAATCTAAACAACTAAAACAAAGCAAGAGAAAACTTGAAACTTCACATAAACTAAAGCCTTGGGTAAAATAAAAAATAAATTAGAAATAATTAAGTTTTGAAACTATGAAATCATATTGCTCTAAATCCTTGAATGAGCACTTCACCCATTACACATAAGGGGCATCTATCCTATGAGGATGACCACCTTCTTGGGGAAGCCTACCTTCTATTAGTGATTTGGCCCATAATTATTTCTAATTGCATGACATGTAGGCATAAAAATGCATACCTCAGACCTCAAATAAATCTTGAATAAAACATGTAAAACTCTAAAAATGTACATTATTCAGATGCATTTCATACCCTACATAATTCTAGAGATTAGGAAGTGAGTCTAGATTCATATATTCCTTTCTTAAAAATACAATAGCCTAGCCATCTAGAATTCATGAGACTTAGCATCATGAATTTAAAATGGGCTTAGGTGGTGTTAGCTGGAAATCCTCTCCAGGTGAGTTGTAAGTCTCAAAGAGTCAAGGATAGGTCATTTTCCCTCAAGTGAGGGGAATAGCCGATAATTCCCAAAATAAAGCTAGGTCTAGCATATGACATGTGTCAAAAGTACTTGTAGACTAGTTTCTGAACCATCCTTTTTAGAATAAGTCTTCAACCACAGGCATTTATGTAGTCTTGTGCTACTAGAATCTAAGCCCTAGACTTTTATGAAAATTTTAACTCAAAATCAAAATTAAATTTAAAAATTGAAAGCCCAATTACAAGATAGTTGAAATGCCTACTAGGCATCCTAGTATCAATAGGCATTTCCTACTTTATCTTGTTTGGCCTCCAAAAGAACTCTCTCCAATTTGAATCAATCCCAATTGAAATTCTAAAAATCAATCCTTTGAAAACCACCTTAGAAATCCTTAGAAATAATAGCATTTTTCTTTAATCAAGAGTATTATTAGGAAGAGAACTTTCTTAAGATGTAATTAACTATAGGACCTTAACTCTATAAGGAACCAAGAACCCAGTTTAAATTAAACCCTATTCTACTTTCTATGTAGTTCAAGGGAAAATTCTTTGGTTCATGAAAGACACCTTAGGAATCTTCTATTAAATAATTGAATCCATTTAAGAAAAACATGTTTATCTTTTGAGATAATATGTTTATTCTTTAATGACATATTTGATCATCCAAATAAGAAATTCCTAATTTTTATGTGGTGTCACAAATTTTTTTTCTCATCATAGTCTATTTTTTTGTGACTCTATTAGGGAATGGTTTCTCTCTCCATCTTTAGAAATAACTTGCTATTTCTATATATCGGTAGTGTACTAGTGCCACTCACAAGTCAAGACTACCTTTCTTTCCATTGGATACCTCTCCATTTCATTCTTGGTTGAGCCTATCCAACATCCTAAACTAAATTTCTAGAACTCTTCATTTTCCATAGTTAAACGATTGGGTCCTAGAACCCAAACCCCAAAATAAAAAAGGCTAAGAAAAATAAATAAAAATTAAGTCATTTATGTTAGACCTAAGTCTGGTCAAGATGGATTTGATACCATTCCAATGTGAAAAAAATATCAACTTCAAAAAGTTTAAAAATTACTTCAAAGTTTTAAAAAAATAAATCTTAAGAATAAATGTCAAAGTTAAATTTGTTCTTGATTTGCTTTGGCTTTACACTAAAGTTAAAGAGAATGGGGATAGGGTCCTAAGTTGGTACCCTTTGTTCTACTATAATCAACGGTGAGAAATACCTAAGGATGTTGATTAAAATGATGGAGTTTCTTCAAATCTTAAGAAAATTCAAACCAAAGGAACGAGGCATAGTTGTGCCTATTTCCCCTTACCAATATGATTGAAGCTTGAATTGTATTTAAAGAAAGAATCAACATAAAGGAAAATTAAAAAGAATAAGGATAGTTAAAAAAAATCATCCTAAAAGAATACACCTTAGGCAGAGGTCGATTAAGGAATGAAATGTGAGTCTTTTATCCTTGTATAAAATAATTTATATGAATGTAAATCAACTTTAATCAAAATCCACTAGAATTTTGGAAAATCAATTGTTAAAGTTGATTGACCAATTATAGGGAGTGACTTGAAGGTAACCCTCTTTTAGACCTATTTTAGAAAATCTCCAAAATACTTGTTGATCTGGGTGCATCGGTCAACATCAATTCTAAACATGAGAGTGAATATACATAGGCCCAATTCTAATCGAGCTTTGATAAGATGGTGCCATGTAAATTCAATCAAGTAAGGAAAGGAGATTTTAGTTTAATGAAAAATTAATCTTGAGACTCAATTCAAAAGAAGAACTTAATCTCAATCACACTTATGATTGAAGTTAAAAATTCAAACATTGAGAAACAATCTTAGGAAATCAGAAACATCTTTAACACTCTTAGATGGTCCTATCTAGCCCAAATAATAAATAATAATAATAAATTAAATTAAATTAAATGAAAGAAAAAGAAGAAAAATAATAATTGAGAAAGGATGTTTATATCAATTCTATCTTCATGAGTGTATAGTCTTAAAAAAAATGACCTCACTAAATATTTTGTTCAATCAAAGTATTAAAAAGGATCATATCAAGTAATATGATCAATCAATAAAATTAAGAATTGAATCACATCAAATGTTGTATTCAGACAAAATTCGAATACATCCAATATCCTAGTAAATGTTGTAACTAGGAAAAATGTCGAATGTAACATTTCACAAAGAGTTAAAATGTTATCAAAATGTTACCAAAAGAAAGAAATAATAAAAGAATAAATGGAAGAAAAAATAAAACAATGAAAGAAAGAAAGAAATTTAAAGGGATGGAAGGACTATATCCAAGAGCAAAAGGATGGAGTCTAAAATTTTTGAGTTTGTGGGCATTTTAACTTTAAACTCATCCACATTAAAATAAAGTGGTAGTGTTAAAAGTCAAGAATTGTCCCTTGCTAAAGAAAAATAATAATCAGATATCTCATACTTTGTCATCATGACCTTTGCCATGTTGGGCATGCTCATATGGCAAGTTAACAAGATAATGGCTCTTCTTTTTTAAGAATCCTTGTACTTTATATGTCAAATATTCAATTAAGTATACTCTAATTCCATTTGCAAGTGGTATATAATCATAAACAAAAAAATATGAAACTATAGAGCCATTGCAAGATAAAAATTGTTAAGTAGTCAGGGTTCTGACTTTCGCTTCAAAAGCACTCTAACCTATTAATGGAATGTTGTTCAGATGTGTCTGGAGATCTATATAATATTTAAGTTCAAGATGTACCCCTAGAATTTGAATAGGAATCTAAATCCATAATTAACAAGTTGAAAGAAACAAATAAAAAAAATTAAGAGAAGCTGATCTATAATTGATATCAACAGTCTAACTCCTTAATGAGTTGGATATTGATCACTTTATCAAGCTATCTTTTGAGTTTAAAGACTACTTTATCTAAAATTAAATTGAAATGATCTCCAGATGTAATGCTCTATAAACTTAAGTTTGATCCCATTTTTAAGTTCCTTGATGACTATGGTCAAACTTAAAAAGAAAAGCAAGATATGCTAGACTAAAAGCAGTTAATGATGGCTTTACATAGAAAGAAAATATTCTTCTTTCTTTGCTAACATCATTAGAACAAAAATAAAAATAAAAATAATAAAAGAAAATTAAAGAAAGAAGAAATAAAAATATCAAATCCGCATGACCCACATCTTAGGACAAGGATAAAATCTTTACCTTGAAGATGGGTTCATAGTATCCATACTAAATTTCAAGATCAAAGACTTTCAAGTATAAGATTATCCTAATTAAGGATACTTTATCTAAAAATTGTCAAATCAAAATAACTCTAGAAAGAAAATTGAAAGCAAATGATATGACATTCAAAATCTTTACAAGAATGTTCTATTACAAGTTATATCATTCATTCTCAAAATATTAGGACAATTTATCAAAAGATCATGATCAAGATTTCTTATAACCTCAATTTCAATTAAGTGGAGTGTTATATTGAAAATCTTGCCAAAAAAATGAATAAATGAAAAGAAGAAAAAAAATAGAAACTTCATTGTGATTTGAAAAACAATCATATCACTACATATAAAGTCCTGAAATATACCTTTGAAGAAATTTCAAGAATCTTGTAGTAAATTTAGAAGGATCAAAATACACAAACAAGAAATTAATCAAAGCCATTTATAAAATATCATTTCATAAACCTTTGAAAAAATAATAAATCAATTTAAGAAATTTAACTTCAAACTTATTAGGAGAATCTTAATTTCTCTAATAAATTAATCCTTTCAATTCCCTTATGGATTAGGGACAAAAGAATAAAAAAAAATGTCTCCACGGGAATCTATGAGTTTGCTTACCTTTATTCTCATTCACTTTAGAAAGCTTTAAAGGAATCTTTTGATCTTGATTAAATCTAAGAGAAGTCCTTATAAGCTGTTGAATCATGTCAACAAAAATAAAACAAAATACATGTCCAACCAAATGAAAAAGAAATTTCATTTGAGAAGCACTGGTTGACTTTGGGTTTTGCTGCCTAAGAACTACAAAGTCACATGCAAGCTCAAAAATGAAAAATTCTCAAGTTAGTATACTATGATGTCTTTCCTGAAGTGAATTAGACATCTAGCATGGTTATATGTAACTTTGAGATAAAAAAAAATAAGAGAAAAGAGAAGAAAGCAAAATGATGAAATTCTATGCTTCTAGTATAGTAAAGAATTAGGTCAAAAATATACCCAAATCCCACTTCAAAAATAAATTTCAACTCTTTGAAACCTTCTTCACTAAACTCCTTCAGGAGTAAGAAGTATTAGTGAAATCTAGAAATGAGAACAAACCTTCTATTACATTTTATCAAGTTAGACTAATCAAGTAAGGAATTAAATCCACGAGACTCTTGCTTATTAGTCAAAAGACTTGAAGATTAGGATAAAGTCATTATAACTCCTTTTCCTCACTTATATCATTCATAGCATAGGAGTAAGCCCATTTATGGCTCCTTTCCTTTACATACCCTGAGTTGCAAGCAAGCCCTTTGTGGCACCCTTCTCATGTTTTCCCTATGAGTTTGGAGTAAGCCTTGGTGCAGCAATCTTATAAATTCATAGTAAGCCTTTTATGGCATAATTCTTTCTTTCCTTAAGATGGGAGTAAGCCCATGTATGGCACCCTTCTTATAACTTCCCATAGGTATGGAGCAAACCTTTCATGGCACCATTCCTATTTTTACATAATAGGATTAAGCCATTAAGACTCCTTTCATGTCACATAGGCAATTTAAGATTGGATTAAGTCATCAAGACCTCTCTTCTATTATCCAAAATATTGAGGATTGGATTAAGCCATTGAAGGCCCCATCTTAATAGCTGGTCACATAGGAGTAAGCCCCACAGTAGGCATCCTTTTAAAATGACTAAAGTTAGGATAAAGTAATTAAGACCCATATCCTTAAGTTAAAATAAAAATGTGAGATTTAGGATCAAGTCATCAAAGACCCCTTTCCTCCGCCCATGCTATTTAGGTTGGATTAAGCCATTAAATGCCCTTTCCTAATAGTTAGCTAGAAAGAAATAAGTCACCCAATAGGCATTCTTTCCAAAAGACAAGAATAAGAATAAGTCATGAAGATCCCTTTCTCATCAATGGGGCTACCTAAGTTAGAAATAAGTCATGAAGATCCCTTTCCTATTTTCCAAAATCTGAGGTCTAAGAACAAGTTATTAAGACTCCGCTTCTTCATTATGGTTATTCAAGTTGGATGAAGTCATGAAGACCCCTTATTAACCAATCATAAAAGAGTAAGCCCTTTAGTAGGCATCCTTACAAGGATAGCATAAAGTCATTAAGACCTCTTTCCTTTCCAAAGCTACTAAGATTAGAATTAAGCCATTGAAGACCCCTTCATATTAGCTTACTTCAATAGAATAGGAGTTGGATCTTTGTGAATCCTTTTCTAATTAAAACAAAAGAAACTAAGGAATGGAATTAAGCCATTGAAGGCCCCATTCCTATGGATTACTCAAACTAGGAATTAAGTCCATGTGACCCCTGCTTGGTAGTCAAAATGTTGAGGATTAGGATTAAGCCATTCAAACCCCTTCTCCCCAGTAGGGCTATTTGGGTTGAAATTATGTCTCCAAAGACCCCTTCCTAATAGCTAACTATATAAGAGTAAACCCTCTAGTGGTATATAAGAGTAAATCATGTTTTCCCTCACCAACTACTATTCTCAAACAAGAGTAAGTCCCTTCAAGGCATCTTCTTTGAGCACAGTGATTACATTAGAACTAGACCATCCTTTGGGTCCAATCCTAATGACATCCCTATTCATCTTAGAACTTGGTGAATTTAAGTTCCTAAGAGTGAATCAAATTAAAATAAATATAGGTATACATATGCCTATATTTCACAATCAAATCCAATCAAAACCAAAACAATCAAAATTCTGAATTTGAACCCCATGCTTATGCTTATAATATTGATCAATTTGGTCAATGCCAATATGTGCAATGTACTCTAGCCGAATCACAACACATTTTGGCGGTCCATTTGTTGAACTAATTTTTGGATGAGGTAAATTTGAATTCTAAAATTAATAATTAGGATGTCCTAATATTAAATAGGAATCTCCTAATTCAATACTTAGGAAACTATACTTAGTGACCTAATGCAGCCTCCTTGGGTTTGATCTAACTTAATGGGTTTATGTAGATTCAACCCAAATTTCAAATTTGGATTAAATAAAATCAAATCCAAATAAATCAAATTAAAACAAATGAACAAATCCAAGGCTAAACCAATGTCAAAATTAGTCAATTCATTTGGCATAGGTTTGACTTAGGTGGGGCCCACCACGTCAAAGGTCAACCCACCAAGAATTTGACCAAATTAAATCATTCCAAAGGATTTAAATGATCCAATAAACATGATTAATCATACATTTAAAGAAATTTAAATTTATTTAGCCCTTAATTGGGTTAATTAGACCACTTAGACTAAATGAACCTAAAAGGGTCCTATTTGGTTCAAATTCAAATCAAATTGAAATCAATTAAATTTGATTGCTCAAAATCATTTGGAAATGATAATAAACACAATCTAACCCATCATTGGGTCTAATTTGGTCAGATTAGTCATTTTACACATTAAGCTCATTTTGGGTCAAATGTGTTCAAATTGAAATGAACTAACAATTAAATGAAATCAATCACTCCAAATTATCTCACACATGTGATCAAGCATGATTGGAATTCAAACCCAATATAATTGAGTCAAATTGGTCATTTGAACCCAATTAGAATCAAACTTAACCATTTTAGGTTTAAATGTGTTGAAATGAAATGAAACCCAAAATGAATTCAATTCTCAATGAATTCATTAAATCAAAACCCAATTAATCATCAATCAAAGATGATTAAAATCAAAATTAAAAGAATTGAATCAAAATCACACCACTTTGAATCCAAATCCTTAGATTGGATTCAAAGTTCCATTCTAAACCAAAAAAATTTGAATATTGACTTCACACATTAGCTTTAAGCTCATATTGTTCCAATTAATTAAGAGCTTTAATAGTGATGCCAAAAGAAAAAAAAGAAAATCAAACCAAAGGAGAGGAGAGAAGATCTTTGTCCAAGAGAAGATTCCTCCCCCTTTCCATCATGAAAATAACTTGGATTTATCCAAGTAGTCAAGGGCACCACCTCTTGGAATAATAATTCCAAAGGCAGAAGATAGAGGATAAGCCCAAAAAGCCAAAAAAAAAATGGTTTTCTCCAATGGAGAAGCCAAGGAAGAGAATGAAGAAAAGAAAAAAGACTCATGGCTCAACCAAGGAGAAAAGGAAAAGTAATTTCCTTTCTCCATTCCATTCCTTAATCCAAACTTTCTCATAAGGCAAAGGGGGATTGATCCACCACCTTTCGCCTTTTAAGATCCCACCATAAGGCCAAAAAGTGCTCTGGTGAAGTATGGAGAGAGGGGAGGGAGAGATAATTCCCTCTCTCTTTCATCCTAGAATGTTCACCAAGGCAAGAGATGAAAGAGAGGACCCTTAACCTAACTCCTTGCCACTAGCACGATAAAAAATGCACGAAATTTGGTGACCACTGAGCTCCATCAATGGTTAAATCCAAAGGGGAGTTTCTTTCATTAAATTAAACATTCCAACAAATTCTAGAGGTCAAGGTGACCTCAAGTGAATTGCCACCTCATCCTCTCACCCCCGGGAGGCTGGGGAGCATCCAATGCTACGGAATTCCAATCCGATGTTGGTCCAGGGAGATATCCATAGGGAGGCAAGCCACCAAATTCCATACAATCCTTAGTCACATCTAAATGAAGCTAATGGAGTTGGCCCCATCACTGGTGATCACTGAAATTAAGGTACCCTCCACCACCATCTCCTTAAAATCCTTAGGTTAACATAAATCAAACTAAATGAATGAACATAAGTTCAACAAACCTAAACATAACTTAAACCAAAATCAATTCAAATTAAATTAATGAACTAAGTCAAATCAAATCAAATGAAATAATTCAAATTAAATCAAATGAAACAATTGAAATCAAATTAAATTAAAGAACAAACTAAACTAAGAATAAAAATCAAATCAAACTAAAAGAAATGAAATGGAAAATAAAATTCCAAAGAAAACAAATAATCTAAAATCCAAAATGAATTCAAATCCAAATCATCTAATTGAAATTAAAAGGATTAATTAAAATACTTAAGAATCTTAGTTAGACCTTTGAGATGGATCTTCATTTTTGGATGAAGATTTCATTTCATTAGGAGTTAGGATGTTTAATAGATTGGGTTCCATCCAAAAATGGAATTCATTCTACTCTTCATTCTCAAAAACCTAAATTTCACTTTAACCAAATGAAATTGAAATGAAAATAAAAATAAATCATTAAATCATTCGAATTGAAACCATCCATTGGTAAAATTCAAACAAATTCAAACTCTAAATTGAAACTTGAACTAAAGCCTAGCAAAGTCTTGCTACACAAGCCTATTTTCTTCAGACACTAGATCATTAGGTCATGAACCCTACACTTAGGTTAGGTCATTCTGTGATTCTTTATTTTTCTCTGTGAAGTGTTGCGATATGATGTACTTCACATATCTTGGTGGCGTATTGTTTTAGACTACATTTTTAGGATCGTTTGCCCATCAGACTGGATGATAAGAAGTTCTTTTTAGATCCAACATTATTTTTGTAAGGAGCTATACTATAAAGGACTGCTATCATAAATAAAAATTAAAGATATTGCTTCATTGCAGGTATGCTTAAGTCCTTAAGCATTGCCCATAGGACAGGTGAGCTTAGCAAGAAGCTAATGCTAAGCTTGTATATTTGTGAAATATAACTACTGTGTGCTATTTGGATTTTGCTAACATTTGTTTTACAGGTCTTAGAATTAATTTTAAAATCAAAATGTTAATTTTAGCTTAGAATTAGGTTAGAATCTATGGGGTCTAGGATTAGTAGGAATTGTCCCTACCAAAAGATAGATGTGGTAGTCCCCTATGAAGCCCAATGGATGTCCCTGAAGGAGTCTGTCCTAGAAAGAAGACCCATAGATCTAGACTTGTAGGAAACAATTAAGTTTTAAAACCATGAAATCATATTATTATAAATCTTTGAATGTGCATTTCACCCATTGCACATAAGTGCATCTGACCTTGAGGATGACCACCTTCTTGGGGAAGCCTGCCTTCTATTATTGATTTGGCCCAAAAATATTTCTAATTGCATGGCATGTAGACATAAAAATGCATACCCAACACCTCAAATAAATCTTGAATAAAAACATTTAAAACGTTGAAAAATGTGCATTAGTTAGATGCATTTCATACCCCACTTATTCCTAGGGATCAGGGAGTAGGTCAAGGTTTGTAGATTCTTTTCTTAAAAATACAATAGCCCAGCTATCTGGCATTCATGAGACTTAGCATCATGAGTTTAAAATGCAATTAGGTGGTGTTAGTTTTCAACTCTTACCAAGTGGGTTGTAATTCCAGAAGAGTTAAGGATAGGTCATTTTCCCTTAAGTGAGGGGAATAGATGATAATTCCCAAAATAAAACTAGGTTGAGCATCTAACATGTGGCATTGTAGACTAGGCACTAAATCATCCTTCTTGGAATAAGTCTTCAACCCTAGGCATTTTTGTAGTCTTGTGCTACTAGAATCTAAGCCCTAGACTTCTAAAAAAATTTCAACTCAAAATCAGAATAAAAATAAAAAATTTAAAGCCCAATTATAGGATAGTTGAAACACCTGGTGGGCATCCCAGTATTAATAGGCATTTCTTACTTTATCTTGTTTGGCCTCCAAGAAAAACTCTTTCTAATTTGAATTAATCCCAA
Organism: Cymbidium sinense; assembly: GCA_021442155.1. NCBI lineage: Eukaryota > Viridiplantae > Streptophyta > Magnoliopsida > Asparagales > Orchidaceae > Cymbidium > Cymbidium sinense. The sequence goes on from CM038215.1 coordinate 56,147,893, forward strand.
TTGAAATTGCAAAAATTAATCTTTTGAAAACCACCTTAGAAATGACAACTTATTTCGTTAATTGAGAGTATTCTTAGGAAGAGACACTTTTTAAGATGTAATTAATTAAAGGGAACCAAACCCAATTTAAATTAAACCTTGTTCTACTTTCCATCTAGTTCAGTGGAAAAATATTTAGTTCATGAAAGACCCATTAACCTTAGGAGTCTTTTATTAAATGATTGAATCCATTAATGGAAAACATGTTTATCTTTAAAGATGATATGTTTATTCTTTAATGATGTATTTGATCATCCAAATAAGAAATTTCTAAACTCTACATGGTTTCACAAATTTTGTTCTCATTAAAACCCTTTGAAATCACAAAATTAATCTCGACCACCTGATCCGAGATCGGATAGCCAAAATAAAACTACGTCTATAGCCACTAAGTTAGTTGTCGTGCCAGATAATTTAAGTAGTCAATACTACGGTGCCACATGAAAAGTGCTACCGCATTAGCATCTGTGTTGCTGATGGTTTAAAAGATTAATTAAGGCTTAAAAATATAATTAAATGGCCAGAACTTTAAAATATCATAACTAATTGTACAAAAATTCAAAAAATATAAATATTTTGGAAAGGTTACACAGAGGAGAATTAATAAAAATAAAATCCCTAATTAATAACTAATGAATAGCACTTAATTAATGTTTGAAGCTCAGATTAATTACCTACATTAAGGCTAAATTGCTTGGCAAATTAATTTCAAATTAGGTGGGATGATTCTGTGGTGCATCCTCTACCTCCCATAAATTTCTTGGAATTATTTTCCATGTGATTTGAAGATTTTAAAATTTTAATCCTAATTACCCTCTTTAATTAACTAATTAATTGTTAAAATTAATGAATAGTAAAAAAGTAAGCAATTGGTGTTAATTAATCAATGTAAATAGTGAGTATGATGAGAGAAATAATTAGGACCCTTTCTTAATTATTTTTCTAAGTATACATCCTTAAGAAGGTTAATTAATGTGTTTAATAATTAAAGAATAATTAACAAAAATTAATAATAAAATTAATAACAAAAAAATAAAATTGATTTTGATAATTCAAGTGCAACCCATTAATCCCTTTATGTGTTTAATAGCATAAATTCATGAAAGAAATTATGAAATCAGAAGAGTATTTAACTTAAATTTTTTTTTCTCCTTTAATTTAATTAACTTTTAAGCATGGGCCTAATTGCATTAGACACCTTTAGGTGCATTGCTAAATTTATTTTTCTAAAACATATCATTGAAGGCTCATGATCAAGTGGTTAATTAAATTAAAGAAGTTTGGGGAATTATAATCAAATTGATGTGATTAATGGCTTGAACCTAATCAACTCATAAAATATATTTAATTTTATTCTTTAAATATGTTAAATAGCCAACATGGGATGGAGTGAATCCTAAGTAGCATTTCTCATGTTTAGGTTTAATAACATAAACATTAAAATTAAATCGTACAAAAATTATGGTTCTTGTTAAAGAATGTTTATTTTGCTTGATTGTCCTTAGGATTCAATGAAATGGAGTATGTTATGTAGTGACATTTAATTACTTTCTTTCAGTTATCATAAATATACATGCCAATGGTTTCATGTGCTCATGTTTTCAAAATAAATAAAAAATTAAATGAATACGATTGCATTAAATTGCATGAGTTGGATAAATTTTATGATATGGTGTGGCTATTATCACTAATAAATATTAAATTATTTTGAAAGTATAAATCAATAATGAATCAAAGAGTATGAAATTTAAATCAATGTTTGTTGTAAGTACTTAATGAAACCTCCACTTAGTTGTAACTTAAAGATAGTAAGGGATTATTTTATATTTATATTTTATGTGTATGTTTACATGTATCTGACTTAGCAAGTATATAGTTAGGACATCTCAAGAACATGAGGCTTTAAGTAGCCCCAAGGAGGTCTTATATAATCTCACTTCCCTAATTTAATAATGTCACGTAATTGTTTAATTTCATTTATGTGTATACATGTGCTAGAATGTAGGATAAAACTTTTCCTTTCATGTCATTAAACTTTACATGAATAAAATATTTTATATAACCTTTGCATGATTTTGTTTCTACGCTTATATATAAGCTCACATGTTTTGAAATTAGCAAGTATATAGTTTGGATATCTCAAGAACACGAGGCTTTAATTAACCCCAATGAGGTCTTAGATAATCTAACTTCCCTTGTTTAACAACGACACATACTTGCTTAAATTTCTAATACATTTTTGCATATTCTTAGCAATGAGATGGAATCTTTTTTTTATTAAATTCATGCATTAAAATTCATTAAATGTGCAAAAATATATATTGCATGTGTATATGTTAAATCAAATACTAAGAAGACCAAAGATGAATGAATATGAACGTTATTGGTAATGAAAGAAAGTAGTGGAATATTACTCATTTGATGTTGAGTTAATTTTGTTAATCCTAAGATGCCTCTCATGTTTTAATAAGATTCCTTAAAAGTAGCCCTAACTTAGGCATAATAAAAAATTCTTAAGTGTTTCATTAAGAAAACCAATGCTATAATAATTTGCCCTAAAAAAACATAGGATAAGGATGAATTAGCCAAGTCTCTTTCTTCTCTTTATAATAGTTAGTTGTTAAGTAAGTATTAAACAAAAATGAAAATATGCAAATTAAAATCAATCAATCTACTAAAGGACTTGAAGTGAAACCATCCCTAATGATTAATTTAAGCAATTTCAAAACTTTAGATAATCATACTTCCAAAGCTTAACCAAGACATGCCATACTAAAACCTTAGCACACATGTTAGAATTCTAAGTCATCGATTCTAGTATTAAGTTAGGTCGATGTTTGTTATGCCAATGCATTTTGTTTTATGATGTAATATTTTAGATTGGATGTTAGAATTGTTCATGCATAGACTGAAAGCTAGGTCACTAGTAGCCTAATAATATTTTATCTAGGGGATTGTGCTGAAGGGTCCATTGTAATAACAAATGATTATAAATATTCTTTCTTGTAGGTGCTACTTATGCCCCCTAAGCATATTCAAATTAGGACAGGCAAGCTTGGTTACCCAAGTGTATGGTGCTAAGTCTAAATACTTGAAATATAATTGTTTGGCTTGTATATTGTTTAGCAAATGTCTATTTTCCAAGTGTAGACCTTATTTTTCATACATATGTAATTTTTTATAATAGGATTAAGATTAGTGCTATGGGGGTTTAGGATGACCAATGTCTTGAAGGGAAATACCTAGGAGGCCTTGTAAGGCCTAGAGTAAACAAATCTAAAGAAGAAAAGAAAAATAAGAATTTAAGACCCCTATAACATTTATTCCATTTGTAAGATTTAATTATAATCTAGGTTGTAGAAGGGTAGAGGTCGGCTACCCAATTTCTTTCTTTTTTTTGAGGTGTACGATGGTACCTAGCCACACTAGATTTTTATTCTTTTATAAAATTCAAATGTTTGATTATTATGTTTAGAATGTGTAATAGAAATGACATGATTTTTATAGGTTTCTTAAAGTGTGATGATTTGATGTGTGGCTTGGATTGGATAGGCTCTTTAGGATAAAATTAAATTTTTTATTCTCACTTAATAACTGATAACTAAATTCTAATACAATTCATAAGTCTATTTTAAAGCCTAGGCTTTTAATCAGGATAATAAAAGATTTAGCAACTCCTTAGTTGAATTATTGTATGTTATAATAGGATGCATGTCATATTATTTCGCTCTTGAAGTAGAGAGGATATCCACTCTTGTACAATAGGAGATATGCTTGACCAATGAGAGTAGTCCCTTGTAGTGGAGAACACATCCTCCCATTGATTTAGGCCATAACTCAATTTCATCATGCATTTAGGCATAATTATCCTAAGCCTTGGTCCAAATAAATGTGTCGAATGATTTTAAAAATTTGTAAACTTTCAACACTAGCCTATGTCATGTTTGCATTCCAAACATTACTAGTCTCTTAGGGAGTGAGTTTAGGATTCTAGCTTTTTACCTAATTAAAAAATAGCCTAACTATCTTGCATCTACATAAGACCGACCTACATGTTTTTAATGTGTAGGAGGTGTTAGCTAGCAACCACTCCAAGTAATTGTAAGTCCAGAATAGTCGGTATGTATTCATTCTCTCTAGTGGAGGTGAACCACTATATCCCACTTTCCCTAAGTAGAGTTAGGTCTAGCTCTTGGCTTGTGTTAAAGTACTCTATATTTAGGTTTTGAGGCAATTAGTTTCTCTTTTGCTATGAATATATGTCCTCACCTCATAGGCATTTCCATAATCTTGTGTTGAGGGAATCTAGGTCATAGCAATCTAATAAAATTCTAACTCAAATAAATAATTTTCTCTCTTTCAAAAATATAAAGCCTTACTATAGGGTAGATTGAAGCACTCACTAGGCTTCTTAGTATCGTGACTGCTTCTTACTTTTTCTCCATTAGAATTTGTGAAGAGTCTTCCTATTCGAGCAATCCCATTTATTTTTTAATAACATCTAATTATTTGATAGTCTGGCCTTGAAATTTTTAGAAATACTCATTGACTACTTTAATCGAGATTACTTTTAGGAAATTTCCATTTTTTAGGATGTAATTAACTATGGAAGCTTGCCTCCATCGGGAACTAAAGAACCCAATTCAATATAAATTTTGCTTTACCTTATCCATATAAAGTGGGGAAAAGATCATAAGTATATATGAAGACCAATATGCTTTAGGAGTCCATATTAAGTAATTAAGTCCATCATAGGGTGATGTTTCTATCATTCAAAATAGTACATCATACCTCAATGTTGCACTCGATCACTTTAATAAGTTCCCCCTAGGATCTTTGTGGTGTCCCTTCAACTCTAAATTAAAATACCATAAATTTTTTTAGTGACTCCACTGGGGAGAGTTCCTCTCTTCATCTTTAGTAGTCAATAATTATCTCCACACATCGATAGTGGACTTATGTTTTCATATAAGTCCAAGATTATCATTCTTTTCATTAAGACACCTTGTTTATTTCACCCTTAGACAAGTGTGGCCAAAATCCTTTAGGTTTTAGAACCTAACTCCAGTAGGTTCAAAAAGCCTTATTGGACTTCCAATAAGCAAGAAGAATTGATCAAAGAAGTTGACCAAAATAAATTAACTAAACTCAGCCTAAAATTTTAAGAACCTCTTGCCACTAGCATGGCAAAGTAAGGTTCATCTAACATCTTCAAAATTCATTTGAACTAACTTTCAGTGAAGTTCAAAATAAATAAAACATTCCTCCTCAAAATTATAAATCTCTCCCATACATACATATATATATATATATATATATATATATATATATATATATATATATATATATATATATATATATATATATATAAACCTATCTAACATATCCAAATTTGTTAAATGATGGTTTCAATTTGAAGTCAATTTAAAAGAAGAACTGCTAAAGCAAAATCTAATCCCATGCCTTTCTTCTCTAGTAATAAAGAGGAAAGCCTCGACCTTCTTTCTTTCAAGCACTCAGTCACCTATCTTCTGGAAAGCTCATTTTTTTGCTCGCTTTGGGTGTGGATCTGGCCATGGATTAGGCCATACTCACCTCTTCCCCAGTCATCAAGTTTGGCCATTGATTTGAGCACTTCAAAGTTACTTGTTATGGTCTAGCCCTTAGTAGAATGAGTAGAGAGAAGGTGGCTAATAGGAAGCCACTTCTGCAGTTTGATCTCCAGTCAGTCATTGAGTTTCCATCATTGAAGAGGAAAGCCTTAGAGGTTCCCATACCATGAGAACCATTTGTGCCTGGTATAGTTTAGCTTACTAGTCGCCTCTATCATAACCCTAGTCCTTAAGGGGAAGTCAGTTTTAATATCTAAGGTTGTTTCTCCCACCTTCGAGGTTGGTACTAGCTCCTATCATGTACCATTAAATAAAACTCAATGCTACAATAAGAATAGAAAGATTAAGAGGTACTATGTGACCATGGCTAAGGAGGTTGAGGAAGCCTCCCATGTAGTTGAAGAGGGATCCATTTGTGAGACCTCTCCTCTTCTTTTTGGTAGTAGGTTTCACCCCCTCCTAGCTGTAGAGGGAGAGGAGAATGTGAGAAAAATAGTAGCATCACCCCCATGACCCACAGAGTATGACACACTGGATAGGGAGAGTAGGAACCCCTATGCTAGTCTAAGGTCCGTACTTAGGAGGGTAGGAAGAGTCCACGGATAATTTGAGTTTGCCACCATTCATGATCTGAGATAAGTGATCCCTAGGATTGTGAGATATAAAATTTATAGAAAGGTCATAGAAGCCAAGGTTGCTGCCCAAGCGAGAAAGAGAGATAAGAGGAGGTTTGCTAGACAGTTGATGGCCTCAGTATTGATTGACCACCATGATCAGTGAGCTGATAGAGCTGATCATTCAGACTGGATAGTCCTTACTACATCTATCCATAAGAGGAGATCTTCTACAGAGAGGAAACTGCTATAGTCACCACTACACTGCTCCACTCGCTAACAACCATCACCAATTCATGTCCCATCATCTGAAGGTCTCGCCAAGTACCATAAGTCAGTATCTGGAGTGAAGTCATCCCCTTTGATGATACAATTACATCCCAAGAACCACACTCCATCCACTTTACTTGTTGATGCAAGGCCGAGCTCTCCCGCTCGACCTCTCACCCCAATGGTAGAGAAGAAGAAGTGGTGGCCCAAGATCGTCGTAGTCACTCCACCACCACAGACAGAAGAGGAAGAATAAGGAAATTTTGGGTTGAATCCTATGATTGTCGAACAAGTCATAGCTAGTACTCTTCCTGTCTAAAATAAACATTATAGCACCTCTTCAGAACACAGTCCAATAGTGAGTCATCACTAAACTTATGTCCCCATAGTCCTGGGTAGAGAAGATGACTGATCATTAGAAGAGATATTAGAGAACCATCATACCATCGTGAGGCAGGTAGTTAGATATGACCATTCAAACCAAGAGGAGGGCATGATAGAACATTGAGGATAACCTCTTAGATGATACCACTAAAGTTCACATGGTTGATACCCGAGGATCCTTGCATAGAGAGCAACCTAACCAAGAATCTTAGGGCATTATAGTTGAGAAAGGTGAGGCATCGGACTTAACTCAATGCCTTCTCCAACAAATCAACCTCAAGGATGATCAGATTTGTAGAATAGAGAGGAGAGTAGAGGAGTTGATGGCAGTAGTATTGGCATTATAGAATCAAGTTCCTGCGCATCAACCCACTCTTATGAAGGCCGATAGATCCAAGTTGGTACATATCTACCATCATCAAGACTACTCGATGGATGAAGATACCAATAGTTTACATACGAAGACAACTGATAGCACCTCCATGCATAAGAAATACATTAAGTTGATAGTAAAATAACAAGTGAAGGAAGCATTGGTACAGGCCCAAGGGATCTTATCGGTTCCAAAGTACATACCCTACCCGAAGGCTTTCGATGTAGTTCAGAACCCTAAGGGTTTTATGCCACCATCCTTCAAGGTATTTGATGGTAGTGGGAACCCTAGGTAGCATATTACATATTTCAAGGCTAATTATTGCAACACTGGTGGTAGTGATTCCCTACTCTTCCGACAATTTATCAGTAGTTTTTCTGGAGTGGCCTTTGATTGGTATGTTGAACTACCCAATGATTTAATGAAGTCTTTTAGCTGCTTTTTATCAAGAGATTTATAGGACCTCAGGAGAGAGTGACTGTAGAGGACCTCATTATTGAGAAAGAAAAACCCAATGAGTCACTTATTGATTATATTCATAGGTGGCAAAATATGAGTATGAAATGTGAACCATAGCTACAGGAGCAACATTTCATTGAAATTCTTCTCAAGAATATTCATGACCTGGCCATCTTTATGCTCAAGGGCTTTACTATTAAGATATTTGAGAAACAAATTAGCAAGATGGCTAACCTACAGGAGGAAGACAAATAGTTACCCTTCCCAGACAAGCCATCCAAGCCTAAACCCCAAAAAGTGTTAGAGAAAAAGCTAGGGATAGTAATAGTAGTGGACAAGGGGAAGCAGCTAGTGAGAACATAGTTTGAGAGGCCCAAAACTCAACAGGCTTCCCTCCCAACTCCTCTTCCACAACCTCGACCACCACAAAGGCCCCCAATAGCCTATACAATGGCAATATCAGTATCTGCCACCAAGTAGTTATTATCCACCTACTCTTTCCAATAAACTCAATAAATCACATTTATTCAAGAGGTAGATTTTCAAAAAAATCTTTAAGAACTATCTTAACAAGCCAGATTTTTAGCTACCTAAGCTAGAAAGCTAGAGGAAGTGGGTAGAAGTGATGATCCTAACTATTTCCTATACCACTGCATGTTAGGCCATATCTTTGAGGATTGCTTTACATTCAAAGATTAGCTTGAGCATAGCTACAAGTCAGGAGCCATAGTAATCCTCAAAGAATACCTAGTGGAATAATCTTTTGGTTCCATTAAACTAGTCTTTAGGAAGACATCTAATCCTCTTAAGATAAAAGAAGGTTTGGTTATCTCTTTTCCTTGTACCAATAAAAAGATCATCTCTAAGATCAAGAAATGTCTGCCAGTTGTTAACGATAACTCAAGTAGGGTGGAAGCCCAGAAGTAGTAGCAGCCACCACATGCCCATGATAGTTCCATAGCACCACCATCATTCGAGTCCAGCATTCCCTCTTCCACCATTGCAGCTACCACAACTACTAGCACCACTGCCACCAGCAGGAGTATTATATCTGCGTATGAGGTCACCAATCCACTCATACCACTTACTTGGCTTTTATCATGTACCTCTAAAATTTTTCAAATCAATGAAGAAGAATAATTCCAATTACAACTTATCTACTTTTGAAGTTCTCAGTGATTTCATTACTATTAATAGCTCTTCAAGTCACAATAATAATAATTTAAATAATTTTGATCAATTTAGTTTTGATTCAGAAATAGATTGCCCTTTTTTGAATTTTTAGGTTTGGCCACTTGAGATAGATTTAGAGTCATCCAACTCTGATGATCCTTTAAGAGAAGCTGTAGGTATACCTGATGAGCAAGTGGAACTATCCACAAGATCTTCATCGCAAGAAGTCATCGAAGTCAACATTCATAGTGGAAAAGTTCTACCTCCTATGGTAATACCTCAATATTAGGGTAAACAGGTCATTGGTTCTAGTGAGTAGGTAACCCCTCCAAAAGATGTTCCACCCTTGGATATGCTTGTGGGGGATTAGCCTAAAGTTGAATACAACATCCTTGCACATCTTAGGAAGTTGCTAGCTAAGTTAAGCATATATGGTGCCCTCATTTTATCCAAAGAAATAAGAGAGTCACTAATCAAAGTATCGCTTGACCAGGAGATATGCTTAGCTCAGTTGGTTGCTACAGATCCAACTGTAGAGGAGGAATGTTTTTCAAAGGAAGTCCTATCAGTCACCTTTTTAACGAAGACTTACTACCAAGGACAATAGAGCACAACCATCCCCTTTACATTATAGTAGATGTTGGCAAGTTCAGGCTATCTAGAGTGTTGGTTGATCCGAGTGCATCCACGAATATTATGAGACTTTAAGGATCGATATCTCTAAACTTCAATCTAAAAATAATGTATTGAAAGGATTCAATGAACAAGGCAAGAGGGTCTTAAGCTCCATAATGTTTTCCTTAGAGATAGATGATTGGAAGACTAAGGCTAAGTTTCACATAATAGATTCTAATACATCCTTCAATGCTTTGCTAGGGTGACCCTAGATTCATGAGAAAACATGGTTCTGTCCTCCCTACATCAATGTATCAAGTTCATCAGGAATGGGATTGAATATTATGTTAAAAAAGATCTCAAACCATTTACAGTACATGAGGTCTGGACTTATGAGGATGCAGCTTATTATCTCCCTAAGAAACAAAATGTCTTCTCTTGTGAACTCAACCAAGATGAAAAAGAAAATAAAAGAATAGAAAAAGAAAGAAGAGAAAAAGAAAAAGGAAATGATAATAAAAAAGAAGCAAAGATTATATTCCACCCACAGTTCATTACTCCATTTGAGCAAGTGGGGAGGTTTACCTGACCTCCACCAGGATGAGGAAGAGGCAAGTCTAGAGGGAATACCAGGGTGGTAGACCTCCATACTTGCCACCTATCAGGAAGTTCATTCTAGCATCCAATGAAGACTAGGTCCCCAAACAAAGCAAAAGTGTGTTTAAGTCTTCTTTATGTAAAACTATTAGACAACATGAGAGCACTTTAGCTCTAACCCCACTTTCCTCATAAAAATTTGATGGTTTGGTAGTTAAAGATGCCCTTAAAACATATACAAATGTTAAGCCTCAAAAGTTTTATCTAGGAACGTCATCCACAAGCCAAGAACTTGATGTAAAGCTTGAGGGTGAGTCATTCAAGGAATTAATAGAATTGTCATTTGATTATTATTCATCTTGTGTTCTTAATTTTAGCAAAAAAAGTTTAATTCACATACATGGTCTAAGCATAGGTTAGAATACTTTGAAAAGTTATAGGATAAAAAATACAAAACTCTCAATGAAGATCCAAACTAGGCTTCGGCATAGTAGGCCTAGTGGATGATGATGATTACTACTTAGTCATCACTAATCATTCAGAATCTGATAGGTTCTTCTAAAATCACATTAACTTGTATGAGTGGGTGTGTTTAGAAACTTCAGATGATCCAGATGATCTTCAAGTCAAAGATGCACCTTTAAAATTTGAGGAAGAAATCAAATCAACCATCGATGACCTCAGAGAAATCAACTTGGGCATTGAAGATAATCCTCGCCCAACATACATCAATTCCTTATTTAATGAATCTGAAACTAATGACTTAGTTAGGCTACTCATTGAGTTTAAGGATTTATTCACTGAGATTATGAGGAAATTCTTAGATTAGCTTTTGAAGTAGCAGTTCATAAACTAGTGATACAGCCTGATGTTAAAACCATCAAGCAAGCAACTAGATGCATGCGATTGGATGGTGAACAACAAGTCATTTCCAAAGTCAAAAAACTAATCAATGCTGGTTTCATTCGAGAGGAAAAATACCCCACATAGTTGGCCAGTGTCATCTCAATTAAAAAGAAGAAAGGCCAAATTCGCATGTGTCAATTTTAGGGATATTCACAAGGTATGTCCAAAAGACAAATTTTCACTACCAATACCAAAACTGATGGTTTACACCACCTCATCTCACACAGTTTTCTCCTTCATTTATATTTTATATTGGCATGACCAAATTAAGATGGCCCCTGAGGATGAAAAGAATACTCCCTTTAGAACCCCGATCAAAATTTATTTTATAAGGTCATGCCTTTCGGCCTTAAGAATGCTGGTGTCATGTATCAGCAGACCATGAATCAAATTTTTGATGAACTCATTCACCACCAAGTCGAATGCTACATCGATGATCTCATGGTCAAAAGTAAAGAAAAGGAAGACTGCCTCTTTGATTTAAGAGTAGTTTTCAAGCTGTTGAGACAATATAACCTTAAAATGAACCCTTTAAAGTGCGCATTTGGGGTAACTTTAGGTAAGTTTCTAGGGTTTGTTATTAGACACCATAGGATTGAGATCAATCAAGAGAAGATCAAAGCAATATTGAAAATGCCACCCCTAAAAGTCTAACCCAACTCAGATCATTCCAAGGAAGGTTAGTGTATCAAAAATGCTTTATATCCAACCTATCAAGTAGATGCCAACCATTCTCAGTACTAATCAAAAAGATTTCAAATTCAACTGAGATGATAAATTCCAACATGCATTTGAAAGTATAAAGCAGTATCTTATGATGATGCCAATCCTATCCACCCTTATCCTACGTAAACCCCTCATACTCTACACTTCTACACTAGATGAGTCCCATGGCTTTGTTGTCCCAGATCAATGATGAGGGAAGGCAGAACGCACTCTACTACCTCAATCATCATCTAATACCTATTGAGGTGAATTATCCACCTATTGAGAAGCATTGCCTAGCCTTGATCTTTGCAGCACAAAAACTATGACATTATATGCTTTCCAACAAAGTGAACTTGATTTTAAAAGTTAATCCATTACAATATCTCATGACACAGTCAATACTTTCCAGACGGTTGGCACAATGGTCCATAATTTTATCGTAGTTTGATATCACATTCATACCCCTCAGTGTAGTGAAAGGATAAGCACTTGTGGATTTCCTAGCAACACATTCTCTTCCTGCAAATTCCCTTCTTAATGATGATCTGCCTGATAAACAAGTCATGAATCTAAGGGAGGAAAACATTCTCTACTGGGAGATGTATTTTAATGATGCAACTTTCTCTCAAAGAGAAGAAGAATCAATCTACTCTTCCAAGTAAGGCAGGGATAGGGATAGTCCTCCTAACACCATACTAGGATATGATGAGATTCTCATATCATTTTTTTTAACCCTGCACTAACAACGAAGCTAGATATGAGGCTCTAATTGCTAGTCTGAAGTTTGCCATCTCATTGGACATCCATAGTATCAGTATCTTCAAGGATTCAGAGCTAGTTGTCAACCAGTCTCTCTGGGTCCTATAAGGTTTTAAAGCCCAAACTCCATCACTCCACAAGTACAACATGGAGTTACCAGCTCAAGTTCTAGAGGTCACAGTCTATAAGATCCCTTAAGGAGAAAATTCTATATATGATTCCTTAGCCAAACTCGCCAAAGAATTAGCATGTTTGGAAGATGAGTCCATATCAATAGAGGTTCACAATAGACAAGTTCTGCCTCTCATTAATGCTGAGCTCACAAATAAATACACTCTTGAATGGGAGCTTGTTGCTGCTAAAAAAGATGAAGATCTTGATTGGATGCAACCCTTCATTAATTATCTAAATAAAGGTAAACTACCACAAGATAAATCTCAATCCAATCAAGTCAAGCAGAGGGCACTTCAATACACTCTCATCGATAGTGTCTTATACTGACAATCCTTTGATCATATATGGTTACTCTATTTAGACAAACATGAAGACCGTAAGATCATGACCGAGGTGCACTCAGGACTATGCAGAGCTCATCAATCCAGTCGAAAGATGAAAGCCAAAATCAAGAGACGGGTATTACTGGCCAATGATGATCACAGATTGCATGGATGTAGTGAAGCACTACCACCAATGTCAAGTGTATGCAGTAATTCTACTTCAACCACCCAACATTCTACATTTGACTATAGCCTTGTGGTCATTTGAGTGTTGGGGTGCTGACATAGTGGGTTTGATTTATCCTCCATTAGCCAAGGGTTACCAGTTCATTCTAACAGCTACAAATTATTTCTCCAAGTAGGCAGAGGTGATTTTGCTCAGGGAAGTCAAAGCTCAGCATGTGCTCCAATTTTTTAGGAATCATATTGTGTATAGATTTGGAGTACCCCATCGAATCATATCTGATAATGGTACTACTTTCAAAAGCACCAAGATCAACTATTTCACCCGAAGACACAATATAAATTGGAGGTACTATACCATCTACTATTCACAGGAGAATGGTTTAGTTGAAGCCTTCGACAAGACTCTCATCCAAATACTCAAGAAGGCGCTCAATGACAACAAATGATAGTCATATGAGCAGTTAGTTAAAGCTTTGTGGGCTTACTGCACTATTTACAAAACTCCAACACAATCTACCCAAATCTCCTTAGTGTGTGGGTCCAAATCCATTCTTCCCTTAGAGGTTCAATTACCATCATTGAGGATAGCTATGGGTGGTAAAATCACAATCGAGCAAAATGCCAAACTGAGGTTAGAAGAATTCAAAGGTCTAGAGGAGAGACATTTACAAGCATGTCAGAACCTCAAGTTGTATAAATCTAGAATGGTTCAAGTTCATAACAAATTGGCCTACCCTAGAGATTTTTGAGTTAGAGAGCTAATTTTATTTCTAAGGAGACCAATTGTGGTCCATCGCAAGATAGGAGGCAAGTTTAAACCTACTTGGGAAGGCCCTTTCACCATAGAAAAGGCCTACCATGGTGTCTCCTCTCAATTGATCAACCATAAAGGTGAACACCCAATAATTCTAATCAATAAGCTTTATTTTAAAAAATATTATGCATTAATAATGTCCTAAATAATCTTTTCATCAATAAAAATTTTATTTTTACAAAGTTACTCTCCAAATTAAAATATTTTTGATTATTGAGCGTTCGATATGTTTAGGATAGGTGTAATTGAACCCGAGCGACATCCTAATCCTTACTTGCTTAATTCAAACACAAATCTAATTACCTTGGGCTACTTTAAGTTGAGAAAAGACCCCCAACAGCCCTTTCTTATTAGCTGCTCTAGGTCGAGTTTTATTCATCACTTGGCCAATGAATCACCCAATTGTTATCCTTACTTAGAAAGATGTGATTCCTAGTTCTTTCTTTCTAGCTTGACCACTACAAATTGATTTTCCCCTTATTAGTTTAAAGTCTTCTATTGCATGACCAATAGACTACCTTGATGGTTAACTTTGCTTAAAAAGATGTGAGTCCCTGAGCTTTCTTCTTGAGCTAGCCATTGTGTGTTGACTGGGTCCAAATTTATATTTGATGATTAGAGTAAGACCCTAGTGGCTCATATTCCTCTTGACTACTTCAAGCTTAGGTCCAATCCTCTTTTGTGACTCCCCACATGGTAGTTGCCCTAGGTTAGATAGTAGTTATGTAAATAATGATAGACTATCCCGATGATCAATTCTTCTTAGGAAGATGTGAGTCACTGATGCTTTCTTTCTAGATTGATCATCACAAATCGATGGACACCTTAGTTTGGCAGGTGTTCACCATACTGATAGAAACCCACCTAGTGGATAACACCATTCAGGTAGATATGAGTCCCCATACTTTCTCCTTGAGTCAGCTACCATATACTTAAAAGCTTTATATATTTTAGGGATTAGGATAAGACCCCGAGAGGAACATTTCCAATGGGCATTCTATTTAGATCATTTCTTCATGACCCCATCTAGACATGACCTAGGTTACTATCAGATTAGGCAGTTCCCTTTTCCTAGTAGCCACTCCATTGGTTGGAGGCTTCGTACTGTGGATATACGGCCTATCCCTTAGGCTAGTAAATCTGAGATAGGCCAAAGCCCCTGTAGCTCCTTCTTAGTGTGACCCATCACAAACCAATAGGGTCCACACTAAACAAACAAACAAAATAAAATCTCTGGTAAATTAGGATAAGAACCCCAACAGTACCTCTTCCCAAATAAACATCCTATATTCTTGTTCAGTGTCAACAACACTCCTTATAGCAATTGCCTTGACTATTTAAGTTGAGATAAGACCCCCAGAGGCCCTTAGTAGTCTCCCTGAGTTAGGTTCACCCTACTACATGATTGGGGGTCACCTCGATGGTTGATTCCTCTTTAGAAGATGTGAGTCCCCAAGCTTTCTTCTTAATTCAACCATCACAAACTTATATAGGTTAGATAGTCTCTACCATACGACCGGTAGACTATCCCTTGAGTTAGTAAGTCTAAGGTAAGTCCAACTTTTTATAACTCTTTCTTTACTGTGACTCATCACAAATCGACTAAGTCCATTTTCATATATTCAGGGTTGGGATCATGCCCTTGAGGCTCCTTTCTCAAGTGGCTGCCTTAGGTTTGGATTAAGCAATCATGGCCCCTCCCATGGTGGTTTCCTTTTTAGGTTAAGTGGTATCTTCCTGCAAATGAGCGAACTCTTCCTTCCTTTGGGCTAGTAAGTCTAAGGCAGGTCTAGGCTCTTATAGCCCCTCCTTAGTGTGGCCCATCACAAACCAGCAAGGTCCATATCTTCCCAACAATTGATATAAGCCAAATTTGACACAAATTACCAAACTCAAATAATAATTCATCAACTAAATCAATTAACCAAACTAAATCAATCAAATTAAACCAACTCTAATCCAAATCTCATTCGTCCCTAACAAGTCCTCATTCATGCCCTTGGTATGATTTAATCCCCAATGAATTCATCTTAGTGCACTCAACGTGAAAAAAAAATTCTAACAACCATTCTTGGAAAATCTCCATTCATGCCCTTGGCATGACTCAATCTCCAGCGGGATCTTTCTTTGTGTCATTTACATGAAACAAAACTATAAATAAATTGAACTGAAATCAGACAATCCTCCTCCCAAGCTCCTGTATGAAATAAAATGAAGTGAATTACAATAAGATCTCAGTTCATAGCACCCCTCCATTTAGGTACAAATAATCTTCATTGATGTTCATAACCTTCTCAGATGTTTTTGATCATCTCAGCCAACGCTAATATGTGTGATAAGCCTTGTTAGTTACACCTCACTTATTAGGGGTCCTTTTGTTGACCTCACTTTTGGAGTGAGGATCAATCCTTCCCGTCATAGACCTAGAAGTCTTCTAGACACTTAGGGTGCATTTGGGATAGCTTTCTGGCAACTTTGCTTTTTTAGAAAGAAAAGCAGCTTCATTTCGCTACTAGATTTTTGGTTATTTTTTATAGGTTTTATGGTGAAAAAGCTATTTGAGAATCAGAGCTGTTAGAGTGTGGTGGCTATCAGATAGTTTATTTTTAAATTTTTCAAAAAGAAAAGTACTTGTAACACACACAACAACTTTTTTCAGAAAGCTTCTTTCTCAACAATAGCTTTACAACCAGCTTTTCAAAAAGCTATAGCTACCCCAAATAGACCCTTAGACTCCCTTAGTGCTAGGACACTTCTAGTGATTAAGGGAACACTAAACCTAAGCCTAGAAACTGATAGGGCATAACCCTAAGGCTAATTACCTTAGGACGAATAGGTTTCACATACCCTAAGGCCTAAACCAAGGCTTGTACCCATCAACTCATCTAAACTTAAGCTCATGTGATTGGAGCTAAACCAACTCAAACCCATTCAATTAATTTTAATTGAATTTTATTTTCCAACCTAAGCTCCAAGCTAAATAAACTTGGACCTTAACATGAGTTAATCCACCACAATCCAATAACTCCATTCAAACCCATTCAATTAATATTAATTTAATTTGATTTTCCAACCTAAGCTCCAAGCCAAATAAACTTAGACCTTGACATGAGTTAATCCACCACAACCCTATAACTCCATTCAAACACATTCAAGCAAACTAAATCCAAGTTGAGTTTCTCAATCACTTTAATTATTCACTAGATCATTTCAAACTACTCCAATGCTTATAATAAAGCCAATTGAGCCATTTGAATTTGACCAACCCAAGTTAGCCCATTTGACCTAAAAGGTTCAAATGGCCAAAACCCAATTAAGCCCAAACTAATTGAAATCAAAGCCACCAATCAACTGCAACCCAACCATCCATAACTCTAATTCTTTTAAGTTTACTTGACCAAGCCACTTAACCCAAAGTGACCTAAAAATCCTAATTAAGCTAAACTCCAATAAAACTCCCAGTAGATAAAACAAAGCTATCCAACCTTTTCATTGATGATTGTAGGCCATTATTGAGCACTTCACTATAATCAATTGAACCTAATCAAGCCAATTAGTCCCTTTGATCCAAGTTGACCCAATATAACCCAAAGTGTCAAATTGAACCAAATCAAATCTTAAACCAAATTGATTGAAATAAATGCTTCCAATTAGTCACTAATTGAATATTGAACATGATCCAACCTTCAATTGATCCTACTTGGGTCAACCCAACCACTACATAGCCTAATTTATCCTAAAGGGTCCATTTGAACCAAATCTTTCCTGAATCCAAATAAATTCAAATTAACTCTTTCAATCCATCACTAATGATCAATTAAACATAAACAAAACCTATGCCCAAGCCAATTTTGCAATTTGATCAAATTTATCAACATGACCCATTTGACCCAAATTAAACCATATGAACTAAAGCCAAATCTAACCTAATTTGAACCAAACCAGTTGCACTCATTCATTCCAAATGACCAAATGAACTTGTCCAAATTCTCACTTTGACATAATTTGGTCAAAATGGTCAACTTAGCCCAACGTAACCCATTTGACCTACATGGGTCAAATTGAGCCAAACCTAACAAAACTTGGCATGACTCATCCTTGGGTCACCATGGGCCTGCCCAAGTGGGCCCAACCCATGGTGAACCCAATTTTGGTCAAATCCATTGAACAAAGACAAAATCCCTATTTAGAAGGGTTCTCCAACTCCCCGCCCCTTGGCAACCACCTTTGCCTTTTCTTAGACAAAAGACCACTAACCCAACCTAACCAAAGGTTGTTTGGTTTAGCCTTTGGCCAAGAGAGGGTGAGTTCACCCATGGATAACCATTAGTCTACCTACGGAGGCATGTAGACCTCAGGCAACCCACTACACACTTTGAGCTTCTCATACACATCCACCGAGGTCCTCCCACCTCGCCACCTACCGCCGAACTTCCAAAGGCTTAACCAATCATAGCCCTTAGTTCAGTTAGGGAAGAGAGTATACTCTTCCTCATTCATTCAAACTCAACACAGAGCTTCTTTATAGCATTCCACATAATCCCATACCCTCTCCCTAGCTTCTTGTGCATGCCACCATCGGTGAGACTAGCTCCTGATTAGACCGGAGAGCTCCATCTATCCAAACATTTTAAAACTACACCAAACTAAAATTTACTATTCCCACACCTTCACCTCACTCTGATGAGCTAAATGAATTATTTACCAAGCTATTCAACCACCAAAAGACATCCCTTGACCAACTCTGGTGAGCTTTGCAATGGTGTTTGGTCCACAGATCGATCGGCTGGGAGGCAGCTCAAGATCTTCTCAACAGGGCTTCGTCTCTTCAAGATGAAGCTACCTTAGTCATTGGACCGCCGATCTATAGCTCCAATGAGGTAAAAATCTGACAATTGTTGTCATGGCCATTAGGTGTTGGTTCTTTTAAAGTTAATCATGATTTTGTGCAATCTCCACTATAGGATCTCCATAAATTTATTCACTGATCATTTTGGAGTCAATTCTGCTGAACGAGCTCCAATGGAAGGTGGACAGTTTCTGTCTTCCGACACTCACGGATGATGGATCATTAGTTGTTTATTCCACGTGATTAGAATGGACCTCCATGATTAATCATGTTAGAAATCTCGATTTAATCCTTTCAAAGTTGTGGGATTAATCTTGACCGTCTCATCCGAGATCAGACGACCGAGAAAAACTGTGTCGTCACCATTGAGTCACCTCGACACCATGTGAAAAGTGTTGCTACATTAGCATCCACGTGGTGCCGACAATTTAAGAAGATTAATTAAGATTTTAAAATATAAGTAAATGACCAAAATTTCAAAAAATAATAACTAATTATACAAAAATCCAAAAAATACAAATAAACTCATTTTCGTAAGCCTAGATACAAAAGAGTTTAATAAAATAAAACCCTTAATTAACACCTAATGAATAGTGCTTAATTAAAGTTTGAAGCTCAGGCTAATTATCTTAATTAAGGCCAAATTACTTAGCTAATTAATTCTAGATTTTGTGGGAGGATTCTATAGGATGTCCTCTGCCTCCCATAATTTTCTTGGAATTATTTTCCATGTGGTTTGAAAATTTTATAGTTTTAACCCTAATTACTCTCTTTAATTAAATAATAATTATTAAAATTAATGAACAATAAAAATTAAGCAATTGGTGTTAATTAATCAATGTAAATAGTGAGTAAGATGAGAGAAATAATTAGGACTCCTTTCCTAATTATTTTTCCAAGTACACTTCCTTAAGAAGGTTAATTATACTATTTTATAATTAAGGAATAATTACAAAAAACTAATAATAAAATCAATAACAAAAATAATCAAATGAAATCGATTTAGATAACTAAAGTACAACCCATTAATTTATGTTTTTAATAGAATAAAGTCATGAAAGAAATTATTATTATCTCATTGGTGTGGGAAAATCATAAGTCTATTTAACAAAATATTTTCTCCTTTAATTTAATTAACTTTTAAGCATGAGCCTAATTGCGTTAGACCTCTTTAGGTGCATTGTTGATTTTATTTTTCCAAAGCATGTCATTGAATGCTCATGATCAAGTGGTTAATTAAATTAAAGAAGTTTGGGGAAGGGTAAAGTGAATCCATGGTGAATCCTTTATAATGTCTTATTAACCTCACTTTTGGAGTGAGGACTCATCCTTCCCATCTTAGACTTAGAAGGCTTTTAAGTACTTCAATTTTCCTAATCATAGGACACTTCTAATGGTTAAAAGAATACTAAACCCAAGCCTAGAGACTTATGAAGGTATACCCTAAGCTTAAGTTATACCCCAGGGCAAATAGGTCTTACCTATCCTATGGCCTAAACCAAAACCCTTGCTTGTCCATTCATCTAAAACCAACCTCAAGCCAACATGATAAACCTCCAATTGGATTTTATTTCATATCTAAGCTCCAAACGAAATTAACTTAACCCACAACCTAAATCAATTCCACCATCATCCTATGATCTTATGACCCCAGCTTATTCAATTGAACCCAACCCAATTGATTTTCACGAAAGCACTCCAACCACCCAATACTCAATTTCAAACCTTTCCAATACATACAATCAAACCAATCTAACCAAATGAATCCAATTAACCCAAGTTAGTCCATTTGACAATAAAGGTCCAAGTGAGCCAAAATCCAATTAGACCCAAATCAATTGCAATCAAGGCCATCAATAAACCCTAAATCCATCATTGAAGCCTTCTCAACACCCAACTGAATCCAATTCAACCTAATCAACCCATTTTTTCCACTTGACCCAAAGTGGGCTAAACGATCAAGTCAACTCAAACTTCAATTCCAACCCAAATTAGATTAAATCAATCCATCCAATCTCTTTTATGATGATTGTTGATCATCCTTGATTATCCAAGTGCAATCATTGGGTTAAACCAAACTAATTTGATCAGTTGATCCAAGTTAACCTAATTAACCCACATGGACCAAAATGAGCCAAATCTCATTCAAAATCAAATTGATTGACACCAATGCCTCTAATCAATCATAAGTTGATTATTGAACATGATTCAACATTCAATTGAATCCAATTTGATCAAACCAACCCAATTGACCCATTTAGCCCAAATTGACCTAAAGGGTCCAATTGAACCAAACTCTTCCCTAATCCAAATTGATTCAAACCAAGACCTACAATCATTCTCAAATGATCAATTGAACCTAAACAAACATTTCACCCAAGCCAATTTGGCCAATATGACCAAATTGGTCAACTTAACCCATTTGGCCCATATGAACCCATATGAGTCAAAATTAAATCCACTTCAAATTAAACTAAACCAATGGTACCAATGCATTCCTAATCATCATTTGAACACATCCAAACTCTTGGGTTGACCCAATTTGACCAATTGGTCAACCTAGCCTAATTGAAACCCATTTGACCCATATGTGTCAAATTGAGCCAAACCCATTCAAACCAAGTCCAAACCCAACCAAACTTGACTTGACTCATCTTTGGGTCACCATGGGTCAGGCCAAATGGACCCAACCCATGGTGAACCAAGTTTGATTTAAACCCCTTGAACCAACCCAGCCAAATGAGATAAAATTCTCATTTTGATGGTGTCACCTACTCTCTATGCCATGGTAGTCATCCTTAGCTCATTTTGGATAATAAGACCACTAACCTAACCTGACCCAAGGCTATCAGGTTTAGCCTTGGGTCATGAGAGGGTGAACTTACCCTTAGCCCACCATTGGTTCACATGGAGGAGGAGGTACACCCCATGTGAGCCCTAGCAATTGCCTCAGCCTCTCAAGGCCCTCCACCTCAGCAATCCACTACCATCTCCAGCCACCTACCTGACCGAATGATAGTCAAAGGCTAAGCCAATCTCAACCCTCGATTCACCAGGGGAGGAGAGTATACTCCACCCTATCTATTCAAACTTTACACAAAGCATCCTTAGGAGATTCTGAGCAGTCCCATAGCTTTTCTCGATCCCTTAATGCACCCCATCGCTGGAGAGACCAACCTCCCTTTAAAACTGAGAGCCTCATCCTTCCAACCTCACAAAAACCTCACCAATCTCAAATTAACACTTCTAGCACCTTCCCCAAGATCTAGAGAGTCATAATGAATCGATCCCCGATCAATTTGATCACTAGAGACCACTCCAAGACCAACTTCTGTGAGCTTAGCGGCAGTGTTTGGTCTACAGAGGCATCAGTGGAGAGGTAGCTCATGATCTTTTTAATAGGGCTTCATTGATAGACTGCTGGCCTCTAGCTCCAGTGAAGTAAAACTATTACAAATCATAAAAAGTCTATTAAGTGTTGGTCTTTTGAGAATCAAAGTGTGATTGCATGCAATTTTCATTGTAGGATCCTCTTAGATCATCTCCCTGCACATTTTGGAGTCAATTTTGATGTCCCACGAGCTTTGGAGAACTTAGGCCAAGTGATAGAAGGTGGACGGTGTCTATCTTCCAGCACTCGGGGGATGACAGATCATCAGTAGTCCATTTTGTGTGATTAGAATAGATGACTGTGATTTAATCTGCTAGAAATTTTGATTTAATCCAATAGGAATCACAGGATTAATCTTCACCGTCCGATTTGAGATTGGATGATGGGGATGAAACTACATTCATTGCCACTAACTCAGCCACCACAGGGGACATTTTAAATAGTCTATCCCATGGCACCACGTGGAAAACACCACCACGTTAGCTCCCGCTTGGCACTGATGGGTTATGGGATTAATTAGGTGATTAAAATGTCATTAATTTGCTAGAACTTCAAAAATTCAAAACTAATTATAAAAAAATTCAAAAAATATGTAAACACATTTTGGAAAGGGCAAATAGAGGCAGATTTAATAAAAATAAAATCCCCAAGGTTTGATTAATGAACAATGCTTAATTAAGGTTTGAAGTTTAAGCTAATTACCCTAATTAAGGCCTAATTACTTGGCCAATTGATCTCAATTTTAGTGGGTTAATCTCATGGGATGTCCTCTGCCTCCCATAATTTTCTTGGGATTTATTGGCTTTGTGATTTGGAGAATTTGAAATTTCAATCTTAATTACCCTCTTTAATCCATTTAATGATAATTAAATTTGCTAGACAATAAAATTTCAATGATTAATGATGTTCAATCACTATTAATAGTGAGAATGATGAGGGAAAATAATTAGGGCCTCTTTCCTAGTTATTTTCCTAATTGTATTTCCATTGGAGGGTTAATTAATGCATATGGTAATTAGAGATTAATTAGGTAAATTAATGGTGAAGATTAAATCAAATTAAAATGATAATTATTCCAGGCAATTCAAATTGAATTCATGGGTTCCTCGTTCTGTGTTTAAAAACATAAATAACCTTAAGGAACATATAGTTAACCTAAGGGTGTGGGAAAACCATATAAGTACTTAGTTAGATTCTTCTTTAATCTAATTAACCCTTAAGCATGAGCCTAATTTTATTAGGTCTTGTTAAGTGCATCGTATATTTTAATTACTCATTGGCCTATCATTAGAGGCTCATGGTTAAATGGTTAATCAAATTAAAGAGACTTAGGAAAGGGAAATTAAATTATTTTTTTAATAATTTAAACTTAATCAATCCATAAAATTCACTTAATTACTTTTCCTTAAATACATTAACTCACTAATGTGGGATGGGGAAAAATATCAAATACTATTCCTCAACTTTCAGTTTGATAATTCAAATCCAAAATCAAACTTCATGATAACTTTAGTTAATCTTAAATGAATTTATTTAACTTGATTGTCCTTAGGAAGTAATGTGATTGAATTTATTATGTGGCAATGTTTAATCATTCCTTTTGAATCATCATAAACATGTATGTCATTTCTTATCATGCATTCATGTTTTCCAATAAAAGAATTAAAGGAATATGATCATATATGTATAAGTTGCATATGTTTTATCAATCCTATTATATTTGTGGCTATTATCACTAATAAATTTCAAAATTATTTCTAAAATTATAACTTAATAATGAAGATTTAAATTGATATTAGCTATAAATATTACATATGATTTACATTTGCTTATAGCTTAAACATGTTAAAGTATTATTCTATTTTCATGATTCATGTGTATGTTTATATATGTTTGAATGTTAGTAAGTATATAGTTTGGACATCCCAGGAATACAAGGTTTTAAGTAGTCCCAAGGAGGTCTTAGATTACCTCACTTCCCTGGTTTAACAATGGCATGTACTTACTTACTCTAATTCATATGTTTACATACATTAGAATTTGGATAAAGCTTTACTTTACATGAGAAAATAAATTTGCCAACATACAATCTTTTGCATGATTTGTATTCTTATGGTTATGTATACATTTATATGTATTTATGATAGCAAGTATATAGTCTGGACATCCCGAGAATACGAGGCTTTAAGTAGCCCCAAGGAGGTCTTAGATTACTTCACTTTCTTGATTTAACAATGACACATACTTGCTTAAATCTTTAATACATGTGTACGTATACTTAGATAAGGAATGAAATTCCTCTTTTCTACCAAAAATATATGAATTAGCAATCATTCAAGTGTGTCAAAAATACATTGCATGAATAGGTATGTTAAGTTCAAAACCATATGCATGTTATTGATGTTGAAAAGGAATGATGTAATGTTATATATGTGATAGTAATTCAATTTCATTAATCTTAAGATGCCTTTAATGTTTGAATAGGATTCTCTAAGATTAATCAAAATTTAGGATTAATAAATTATTTAATAAATCATTCACTAAATGAAACCAAATTATAACAATATGCTTTAAAAAATGACTTAGGATAGGGATGAAGGGGTCAAACTTTTTTCCTCTCTTTATAATAATTAGATGCTAAGTAAATACTAAGCGAAGCAAAAGAAAATACAAACTAAAATTTACCAACTCTTTAATAACTTGAAATGAAACCATCCTTCATGATTAACATAAATAATTCAAACCTTAGACAATTATAATTCTAAAGCTTAGCTAAGACATACCACACTAAGCCTAAGCATACATATTAGAATACTAAGTCACCACTTCTAGCACTAAGTTAGGGTAGTGTATGTTGTGATGTTGTATTTTGTTTTGTGATGTAATATTTTACACTAGATGTTAAGATTATTTATACGAAGACTAGAAGTTAGGTCATTATTAGCCTAATGATGTTTTCTGTAGGGGATTATGCTAAAGAGGGCCATAATAATAATAAATATAAATTTCTTTGCTTGCAAGTTTCTTATGCCCCTCTGCATAATCCACATTTGGACAAGTGGGTTTAGTTAACCATGTGTGGGGTGTTGAGTCTAAATTTATGAAATATAACTGCTTGGGTTTATATGGTTCTTTAGCGAACATCTATTCTGCAAGTATAATTAGATTTTACTTTCCATAAAAATGTAATTTTACAATAGGAATTAGGTTTAGTGTTATGGGGTTTAGGATGAGCAGTGGCTAGAAGGCAAAGTCCTGGGAGTCCCTCTGAAGCCTTGGAACAAAACCAAATCAAAAGAAAGAAAGAAGATCAAAAAATGAAGACCCCCATAGCATTCATTCAATTGCAATTTATAATATTCTTTCATAATCTAGATTGTATAAGGGTAGAGCTCGAATACCCAACTTCTTTCATTTTCTGAGGTGTGCGGTGATACCCGGCCACACCGACCTCTTCTTTCTTCATGAAAATTATGAATGTTTGATTATTGTGTTTATCTTGTGTAATAGAAATTGTATGTTCTTCATGGGTTTCTTAATATTGATGTTTGAATGTGTGGCTTGGATGCGGTAGGCTCTTTAGAACAAAAAACTAATTTTTCTACCCCCACTAATAACTCATAACCTTACTTAAAAGCTTAGGCTATAATCAAGATAATTAAAAGATTTAAAAATACCTTAGCTGAATTATGTATGTTACAACAATCATGCATAACATCTTGCTTCACTCTTGAATAAGGAGGGTCTCCACTCTTGCACGATAAGGTAATGCTTGACCTGTGAGGGCATCTTTTGTAGTGAAAAACAACTCCTCCCACTGATTTAGCCAATAACTATATTTTATCATGCATTTAGGCATAATTATCCCAAGCCTTTGTCCAAATGGACGTGTTAAAATGATTTAAACGATGATAAATATTTTTCATTAGATTAAGTCTTGTCTTCATACCAATCATGATCTAGTCTTTTAGGGAGTGAGTTTAGGATTTTAGTCTTCTTCCTAATTGAATAATATCTTAGCTATCTTTCCCTTACATAAGACCAGCATGCATAATTTTGAAATATAGGAGGTTTTAGCCACTGAAGGGTTGTAAGTCGTAAGAGTCGGGGTGGGTTTGTCTTCTATTGTGGAGGTAAACTGTTATATCTCATTTTTTTCAATTATACTTATGTCATGCTTTAGCTTGTAATAAACATCCTAGATTTAGGATCTAAGGTTGCTTCTTTCCTTCTGGCCATGAGTATAAGTCCTCACCTCTTAGGGATTTTCAAAATCTTGTGTTAATGGATTATAAGCCCTAGCACTCTAATAAAATTTTAGCTTAAATAAAATAAACTCTCTCTTTCAAATATTTAAAGCCTCATCATAAGGTAGACTGGAGTGCTCACTAGGCATCCTAGTACCATGAGTGCTCCCTACTCATCTTCCTTTGGAATCTAAAAATAAGTCTTCCAAATTGAACATTCCCATTTGATTTTCAAAAATGCCCAATCCTTTGATAGTCTAACTTTGAAGTCTTTGGAGATATTTATTTACTACTTTAATCGAGAGTGTTCCTAGGAAATCCCTATTTCCTAAGATGTAATTAACTATGGAAGCTTGCGTCCATAGGGAACTAAAGAACATGACATAAAATAAACTCTCCTTTAATTTTCCATATAAAGTAGGAGAAAGATCTCTGGTATATACGAAGATCCATCGACCTTAAGAGTCCTTATTAGGTGATTAGGTCTATTGTAAGATGATCTTTGCATCTTTCAAGATGGTATATCATACCTTAATGTCTTACCCGATCACTTTAATAGTACCCCTAAAATGCATGGTATCCTGACTCCAAATTAAAACACCACATGTCTTATGACCCATCAGACATTGTCTTAATGTCTAACATAGTGGTCAAAGATTTCATTACAATTAAAGATTACCACTAATCCTATTTGTGCTATAAAAAACTATAAGTCATACTTGATTTTGTAATAACACATTCTTTACTTGAGGGTCCTCTTTTAAATAATGATCCTCCAAATGAAAAGATCATGAGATCTATTGATCCATTAAGGATAGAGTTAGACCTACCTTCCCTCCATATCAAAAGGGAAATTCTTGAAATCAAATTCAAAATGGTAGAGTCATACTACCTCAAATAATATTGAAAAGAAATGGCAAATAAGTCATCATAAAAATATGATGTTTTGTCCATCTTAAAGAAGTTGCATACAAAATCAAGCATAGTAATGCTCTATAGAAAAAAAGGAAAATGAAATGAAATAAATAAAATGAAAAGAAATAAAAAAGAAATTACCAATGAAGCAAGGTATTACATAATCATGTAATTCTCCTACTTTAATTATAAGCGAATTTCTAATTTGGCATTCCACTATAAAGAAGTTGTATGGTTATCTTCTATGATGAAGATAGACTACTAAGAACTTATTAACATCTCAGTTGATGTGAAAAATTTAAAAGAAAAAAATCTCCAAAATACTTATTGATCTGGGACCCATCGGTCAACAATAATTCTAAACATGAAAATGAATATACATAGGTCCAATTCTAATCGAGCTTTGATAAGATGGTGCCATGTAAATTCAATCAAGCATAGAAATTAGTTTTTAATTGAATTAATATTTTATCTTGAAAACTCAACTTAAAAGAAAAAAATTAATTTCAATCACCTTGTTGATTGAAGATGAGAATTCAATTTTGAACATTAAAAAAGAATCATAGAAATTTAGGAACATATTTAACACTCTTGGATGGTCCTATCCAGCCCTAATAAAAAAATGAAATGAAAGAAAAAAAAAGAAGAAAAATAATAATTGAGAAAGGATGTTTGTATCCATTCTATCTTCATGAGTGTAGAGTCTTTAAGAAAAATGACCTCACTAAATCTTGTATTCAAATAAATAATTAGAAGGGATCATATCCTGAAATATGATCAATCAACCAAAATAAAAAATTGAACCACATCAAATATTTCATTCAGATAAAATAGTCAAATGCATCCAATCTCTTAGTAAATCTTTTATTTAGGAAAAATGTAAAATGTAACATTTCATAAAGAGTTGAAATGTTATCAAAATGTTACCAAAAGAAAGAAAGAATAAAAGAACAAAAGAAAATTACAAGGGTGGAAGGACTATATCTAAGAGCAAAAGGATGAAGTCTAAAATTTCTAAGTGAGTGGGCATTTTTAACCTTAAACTCCTCCACATAAAAATAAAGTGGTTGGGTTAAAAGTCAAGAATTGCCCTACCTTAAAAATAATCAAATGCTTGATACTTTGTTATCATAGCCTTTGCCATGTTGGGTGAGCTCACATGGCAGGTTAAAGAGATGCTGGCTCTTCTTTTTCAAGAATCCTTATCCTTTGTTTGTCAAAGATTCAATTGTGTATACTCTAATTCCATTTGCAAGGGGCCTATAACCTTAAACAAGAAAAGTTATGGAACCATAGAGCCATTGCAAATAAAAATAAAAATTGTTAAGTAGTCAGGGTCCTGACTTTATCTTCAAAGACACTCTAATATAATGAATGAACGTTGTTTAGATGTGTCTGGAGATCTATATAGTCTTCAAATTTGGGATACACCCCTAGAATTTGAAGTGGAATCTAAATCCACAATTTACAAGCTAAAAGAAACAAAAAATAATAATAATAATAAGTTGAATTACAACTGAAATCAATAATCTAACTCTTTAATGAGTCAGATATTGTGACTTGATCAAGCTATCCTTTGAGCTTAAAGACTACTTTATCCGAAAAAAAATTAAAATGATCTCCATATATGGCAGTCTAAAAGATCAGGCTTGATGCCATTTCAATAAGCTATCCCTTGAGGACTTCGATTGAACTTCCAAAAGAAAAGCAAAATTTTGCTAAACTAAAAGTTAGTTAATGATGGCTTTATATACAAAGAAAATATTCTTCTTGGTTAGCTAACATCATTAGAATAAAATAAATAAATAAATGATAAAAAGAAATAAGAAAAGAAAAACAAAAACAAGAACAAATACAAAAATATTAAATCCGCATGTGCCATACCTTGAGACTAGGATAAAATATTTACCTTGAAGATAGGTTCATATTACCCATACTTCATCTCAAAATCAAAAATTCATACATAAGATTATCCTCATTAAGAATAACTTACCTGAAAAATTATTAAAATAATTCTAGAAAAGAAAATTGAAAGCATATATGATATGACATTCAAAATCCTTACAAGAATATTCTATTACAAAGACATATCATTCAATCTCAAAAAAAAATAGAAAAATTTATCAAAGAGTCATTATAAAGATTTCTGATAACCTCACTTTTAATTAAGTGGAGTGTTATATTGAAAGTCTTGTCATAAAGGAAATAAATTAAAAGAAGAATAGAAAAGAAAATAAACTTCAATGTCATTTGAAAATAATCATATCACTACATATAGAGTCCTAAAATATACCTTTGAAGTAATTTCACGAACCATGAAGTAAAATTTGGAAGCATCAAAAAAATAAACAAATAAGAAATTAATCAAAGGCATTTATGAAATATCATTTCATAAATCCTTCAAAAGAACAATAAATCAACTTAAGAAATTCAATTTCAAACTTATCAGGAGAATTTGAATTTTCCTAATAAGTTAATCCTTTCAATTCTGTTATTGATTAGGGATAAAAGAATAAAATAAAAAATGTCTCTATGAGAATCCAAGAGTTTGCTTACCTTAATTCTCAAACACTTTTGAAAGATTTAAAGGAATCTCTTAATCTTGATTGAATCTAAGAGAAGGCCTTATAAGCTGTTCAGACATGTCAAAAAAAATACATATCCAAACAAAAAGAAAAAAAGAAATCTCATTTAAGAAGCACTAATTGACTTTGGTTCTTACTAACTAAAGAACTATAAATTCACATTCAAGCTAAAAAAAAGGTAAAATTATCAAGTTAGTATTATATGATGTCTTGCGTAAAAGTGAATTAAACAACTAGCATGGTTAAATGTTACTTTGAGATGAAAAAAAAAAAAAAGAAAAGTGACATAAGAAAAATGATGATGGAATTCTATGCTTATGGAATAGTAAAACATTAGGTCCAAAATATACCCAAATCCTTCCTCAAAAATACACATCAATTCTTTGAAATGATCCTCACTAAACTTCTTCATGTGTAAGAAGCATTAGTCAAACTAAAAAATGGAAGCAAACCTTCAAACACCTTCCACTAGTTAGACAAATCAAGTAAAGATCAAGTCCATTTGATTCTTGCTTATTAGTAAAAAAAGACTTGAGGATTAGGAATTAAGTCATTATGACCCCTTTTCCTCACTCA
This sequence comes from Cymbidium sinense, assembly GCA_021442155.1. Lineage (NCBI taxonomy): Eukaryota > Viridiplantae > Streptophyta > Magnoliopsida > Asparagales > Orchidaceae > Cymbidium > Cymbidium sinense. The sequence continues at coordinate 56,178,462 of CM038215.1, forward strand.
TATCATCCATAGGATAGAAATAAGCCCTTTGTAGCACCTTTCCTATATATACCTTGAGTTGGGAGCAAGCCTTCTGTGGCATCTTTCTCAGGTTTTCCCTATAAGTTTGGAGTAAGCCTTTGTGCACCATTCTCATAAACTTGGACTAAGCCTTTTATGGTATAACTCTTTCCTTCCTTAAGTTGGGAGTAAGCCCATTTATGGCACCCTTCTTATAACTTTTTATAGGTTTGGAGCAAGCCTTTCTTGGCATGATTCCTATTATCAATGTTATAGGATTAAGTCATTAAGCCCCCTTTCATGTCACATAGGCTAATTAAGATAGGAATAAGTCATTAAGACCCCTTCCTATTAGCCAAACTTTTGAGGATTAGATCAAGTCATTAAGACCCCTTTCCTTTTTTTTAGCTACTTAAGTTGTAAGCCATTGAAGGACCCATTTTATTAGCTTCTCATAAGGAGTAAGTCCCACAGTTGGCATCTTTTTAAAATGACAAAGTTAGGATAACATCACTATGACCCCTTTCCCTATCATACTGGCTAACTTGATTAGGAATACGTCATGAAAACCCCTCTTCTATTAGCCAAAATATTAAAGATTAGATTAAGTTATTAAGACACCTATTCTTAAATCAAAACAAAAATGTGAGATTTATGATCAAATCATCACAAACCCCTTTCTTCCACCCAAGATATTTAGGTTGGATTAAGCCATTAAAGGCCCCATTATAATAGCTAACAAGAAAAAAAAAGTCCCTAGTAGGCATTCTTTCTAGGAGACAAGGATAGGAACAAGTCATGATGACCCCTTTCTTGTCAAAGAGGTTACCTAGGTTAGGAATAAGTCATGAAGACCCCTTTCCTATTAGCCAAAATCTGAGGTCTAGTAATAAGTCATTAAGACCCCTCTTCCTCATTATGGTTATTCAATAAAGAATGAAGTCATGAAGATTCCTTCTTAATAGCCAATCATAAAAGAGTAAGTCCCTTAGTAGGCATCCTTATAAGGATAAGATAAAGTCATTAAGACCCCTTTTCTTTTCAAGCTACTCAGGTTGGAAATAAGCTATTGAAGGCCCCTTCCTGTTAGCTAAACTTCATTATAGTAGGATTCAAGACCTTGTGAATCCTTTTCTAATTAAAATTAAAGAAGCTAAGAAATGGAAATAAGCCATTGAAGGTCACATTCCTATGGATTACTCAAGCCAAGAATTAAGTCCATGTGACCCTGCTTAGTAATCAAAATGTTGAGGATTAAGATTAAGCTATTCAAGCTCCTTCTCCCCAGCTTACCTATTTGGGTTGGAATCAAGTCTCCAAAGCCTCCTTCCTAATAGCTAACCAGATATAAGTGAATCCCCTAGTAGTATTTTTCCCTTGTTAAAATATTATGTAGTATGGATTAGGAATGAGTGTCCATATTGGCATCCTCTCCAACTACTATTCTCAAATAACAGTAAGTCCCTTGAAGGCATCTTCTTTGAGCACAGTGATTGCATTAGGACAAGACCATCCTTTAGGTCCACTCATAATGACATCCCTATTCATCTTATAACTTAGTGAATTTAAGTTCCTAAGAGTGAATTAAATTGAAACAAGTATAGGCATACATATTCCTATCTTTCACAATTAAATCCAATCAAAACATTAATTGAAATCAAGAATCAAGAATCAAAATTCTACATTTGAATCCTTCCAAGCTTATGCTTGTAGTGTTGACTAATTCAGCCAATGCTAATATGTGCAGTGTACTCTGGCTGATCCACTACACATATTGGGGGTCCATTAATGATTTTGAGCAATCAAAATGAATTGATTTTAATTTGATTTGGGTTTGAACCCAATAGAATCCATTTAGGGTTACTTAGGCTAAGTAGTCTAATGAACCTAATGAAGGTCTAAATGAATTTGAATTTCATTAGATTTATGAACAAACATGTTTATTTCATCATTTCAAACATTTGGAATGATTTAATTTGGTCAAATTCTTGGTGGGTTGACATGGTGGGACCCACTTAAAGTCAAACTTATGCCAAATAGGATGACTAGATTTAAGTTTGGTTTGGTTTTGGTTCTTTTATTTTTATTTAATTTCAATTTGATTTATTTAGTTTTGATTTGATTTAATCCAAATTTGAAATTTAGGTTGAGTCCTCCTAAACTAATTAGGTTAGATCAACCCAAGAAAGATTCCCTAGGTCTCTAGGTATAGTGTCTTAAATATTGAATTAGGAGATTCCTATTTGAGATTAAGACATCTTAATTATTGATTTCAAATTGATGTTAACCTCATCCAAAAATTGGGATGAGGACATTCTATATTGCATAGTATGATTATAACTCATATAGTATGATATATTTTATTATATATTGCCTGATTATTTGTCCAAACATTTTTGGATGATCTAAACATATCTTTTGTATAGTATGTTTATGGGATATATAGTACAAATTCAGTATTTTGATGATATTTAATCTTGAGTGAAAAAATGAAAAGTGAGTGAGAATAAATGGATTCTCTTGCAAACAAGTAAACATAAAATTAGATTAAAGTAAAAAATGCATGAAAATAAAGTAAAGAAAAAGATTGATGAAAATAAAGAAAACACAAAATTAAAAAAATACGAAAAAAATAAAATAATAAAGAAAACAAACAAAGATGCATGAAAATCAAATGTGCATAAAATGAGAATGTCCTAATCTCAAAAGTCTTCCACATCTAAGCGTGATCTAAGAGAGCTAAATTTATTTAAATTTAATGTTGTTGTCAAAATGTTTGCTAATTGATTCTCCATGCTAATGAATAATATAATAACATCTCCTTTTATAATTCTAATAAAATGATGCTAGACATCTATGTGTTAGGTGAGTGAGTGTTGAATTGGATTTTTAGTTATATTGATAGCACTAGTATTGTCATGCATAAATAGAATCGTACTTACCTATAGGCCAAGATTAAGAATTTTTTTGCTTCAGTCATAAGACTTGGTCAACATAACTTCCTACAATAATGTATTCAGATTTAGCAATAGATAAAGTAACATAGTTTTTTTCTTACTGGACCAAAAAAATAATGAGTGACCCACAAACTAATATGTGCTTCAATTGGTTTTTCTATCAACTTGATACCCTACAAAATTAGAATCTAAATATCTAATAATAATAAAAGATATGATTACATGAGCGTACCAAGTTTTTAAAATATGTGTGCCAATCAAATATTAAAAAAATCTCTTGTAAAGCTTTCAAATGAGACTCTTTAAGATCAAATTCAAATTGTGCATAAAGACAAACACTAAACATGATACCAGGTCTCTAGTAATCAAATAAAGAAATTAATCAATCATCCCATGATATTTCTTAGGGTCAACAAACTTATCTGCATTATCCATGCTTAATTGAGTACAAGGGCACTTGGGAGTGTTGATGCTCTTACATCCTTCAAATCCAAACCTTTTTATTAGCTTTTTAGGTGTACTTAGATTGACTCAAAAATGTACCTTTTTGACCATAATATTGAATCCCAAGATGTAAGTAAATGCACACATCATGTTATCTCAAATTCTTCACTCATTAGTCTTGAAAATTCTTCAAACAAAAAAAGTGCTTGATCTAAAAAAAAATGATACACATAAATATGTACAAAAAGAATATATGAGTTTGTTCTTATGATAAATAATGTAATATTAATAGATCCTTTGATAAGAGAATTTCTAATAGAAAAATACTAAATCTATAATACTAAGCATGAGGTGCTTGTTTCAAACCATACAAGGCCTATTTCAATTTATATACATGATCAGGGTATAATGGACTTTCAAATCTGAGTGGCTTTTCATCATACACATCTTCTTCTATTACATCATTCAAAAGAAATTTTAACATCCATTTGAAAAAGTTTAAAACATTGAAAAGAATAAATTATAAGCAATTATTGAATAGCTTTCAAACGAGTAACTTATGTGGAAGTTTCCTCAAAAGCAATGCTTCTATTTGATTAAACATTTAGCCATAAGCCTTACTTTATTCCTAACAATAACTTCCAAGTTATTTAATTTTTTTTGAATACCCCATATTTCCAATCACACTTCGAGTTGACAGTCTAGGAACTAATTTAATAACATCATTTTTAACATATTGGTTCAATTCTTTCTACATTGCCTCTACCAAAAATTCTTTAAATATCGCTTCTTCTACATTAGTGGTTCAATCATGGATGTGAAGATTGTATGATTAACTTCTACTTGAAGGTTATTTGTAGTTCTAACTTATATAGATGGGACTCCTATGGTCATAGGAATTTTTCAAAGCTTATCTCCACTCTCTAGGCAGTCTCCCTAGCATCCTCTTTTTTATCCAATCTTAAATTTAAACACTAACTCATCCTCATCTACAAGATAACTATAATTGGAAAGAATAATATATTCATCAAAAATAACTTGCATAGACTCTTCTACCAACAAGGTTCTTCTATTAAATATTCTCTTATTTTTTCATCAAAGGAGTAACCTAGAAAGATTGTCTCATTAGATTTAAAATCAAACTTCTTCAAATTGTTTTTCCCATTATTCAACACAAAACATTTATACACAAAATATGCAAATGTGAATGATTTGGAGCTTTACCATTGAGAAACTCATAAGGGGTTTTATTTAGCCTAGATCTAATGTTTACTCAATTCAGCACATAACAAGTTGTGTTTATTATCTCAGCCTAAAAGTATTTAAGAAGCTTATATGCACTATGCATGGATCTTGTAGCTTTTATAAGCATTATATCCTTCCATTCTACTACTCTATTTTTTGTGGTGTTCTAAGGCTAAATAATTGTGATCTATCCCTATCTTATTATAAAAAAACTTCAAATTTATCATTTTCAAATTCTCCACCATGACTAAATTTCCCACTATAATCATTATAACTATATGTAATGCTACAGTAAGTTTTTTTAATCTTAATAACAAAGATATTTAATTGAGAAATATGTTTATTTTTATGCCTTAAAAATTTCACCCAAATTAATCTAGTGAAATTAACAACAACAAAAAAAATATGTATGATTTTCCCCCTAAACTAATGGTGTTGATAAGTGAAAACAAATCCATGTGATGAATTTTTAAAGGATGTGAACTGATAGTGGCTAAAGTAAATTTAAAAGAGGATTTGGTTTTCTTACTGTGTTGACATGTGTCACACAAATTCTCATTAGTAAAATCTAATCTAGGTATATCTCTAGCCTAATTTTCCCATATAATCTTCCAAAGTGTGTGCATGATGGTGTGACACTATCTCCTAAGCCACAACCAAGACACTCCTAGTGTGGATTTGTGATAAACAACCAAAAAATAATATAAGTTATCAAGATCAATCATGTAAATGATGTTAACCCTAACATTCAAAATAATTTTACCATTTAAATCAAGCAAGCATTTCTCATTAAGAAAATTTTCATTAAAACTCTTATCATTTAAATGACTAATGATAAGTAAATTCTATGACCAACCTTTTCTATAAATTTAGAATTTCTTATAACAATGGAACTTAAACCGATATAAGATGTGTTGTCTTCTCCACATTTGAGTCCCTATGAGATAAATTTACTTTTTTTTTCCATCATGTGTCTCGAGCACCACTATCTAAGTACCAATGCCTCCCCAACCCCTGAATGTATTATTTTAAAGTTTTCTACTTCTTTTTCAAATTTTTATTAGCACATTCAAGAAAGTTAATTTTTTAGATAATTCATTTTCCATGTTGAATTTTTGAATTTTGAACTTCTGTAATCATTTTTCATTCTTTCATTCTCCTACAAAAATGTGTTATGGATTTTTTTTTTAAAAAAAAAAAGAGAAACATTTCCTTAAATTTTAAAAAAAAATTCAAAGATTCAAATGTAGCATCCAATTTATCATAGAACATTAAGGGTTCATCATATTTTAGTTTACTTACTTGTTCGTTATCAAAATCATGAGACTCTCCTTTTACCATCAAGAAAAGGTTTGTAGCTTCTTCTATAGCTTCAACTTTATATGATTCTGAATATGAATTGATCTAGAAAGCACATTGAATCCTTCTTTTCCCTTCTTTACATCAGCCTTTTTCTTATATTTGCTCTTGATTATTGTTCTCAAGTCGAGGACACTCCTATTTATTGTGACCTGGTTTCTTACATTCATAACAAATTAGATCAGTAATCATTGATAAACTTTTGGCTTTACCTTTGCCTTTATTTCAATCAAATCTCTTCTTTTATCTTTTATGAAGTTTTTAAACTTCTTAGTTATAAGTGCTACATTGTTTGTCACTAATACTACATTCCTCCTAATTATAACTAGAGTTTTTTTCTTTTAGAACAATCATCTTTTCCTTTTGCTATATCACATGTGTCAGTGTTTCTTTATAGAATATTTTTATTCATAAGTTATTAGAGAGCCAAGCAATTAATCAATTGAATAAATAGAAAATATTTAAATTTAGAAATAGCCATCACTTTGGCATCCAAAGATTCAAGGAAAAAAATGTGAAATTTTTTTTGGCTTTCTTAGCATTTATAAATTATCCTTTTAATGGATGTTATGAAGTGATGACTTTTGTAAAATGTATGAACATGTAAAAAATAGCCTCATGAGGTAACATACAAAAAAGTTTGTAATCATGTAAAACTATGTTGGTATCATATTATTTTACATCATTAGTTCCTTTATAAGTAACATATATTTTTTCCAAATTTCTTTACTAGTTCTATAAGTTGAAGCACCCATATAATCCTTAAACTCTACAGCATAGAAATAAATTTTAAATTTCATTGTGGTAATTTTTATCTTTTATTGACCACAAATTTAAAAGAGTTTTCATTGACTCTATTAGCCCTATTTCTTATGCAAATTGATTTTGATGATAACTAATATGATTGGATGAACCTAATGATTTATTTTAAGTGTTTAGGAAGTTCACTAGACTTAATCCGCTTAGTCTAATTTGGAAAACCTAATTTAGAAAGTTAATTTTTCTTTAAATTTGAGAAGCTCACCAGAATAGATGCCATGTCTTTTTTTTCTTATTTAATGGATTTTGAATTTCAAAATTAATTAAATTTTGAATTTAAATCATTTAAATTTAAAATGGGATTTTGCTTTGAATTGTTTCAAAATTTTATTCTTCCCATTTGAGCAAGTTTTGGTTAGCCTCTTGAGCTTAATTTAATTGGGCTTGAATATTTATGAATTAATTTAACATAACTCAAATCCAAATTCAAGTGGACAATTAATTAATTACACTTTCCTAATTTCATTTTTTATTTATAAAATGTTTTGCCTAGCCCCATTATTTAAAATTTTGAGTTAATTTAATTTGAGTTTAAAATTCAAATTTTTTCTCATTAGATCCCTATTATTTAAATTTAAATTGAATTGCATTTTTTTTTGAATTTAATCTATTTGTGGTAAGTAGCTTTGGTGAAATTCCCACTTGATTTAATTAATTATTCCTTTAAATTAATTCTTGTGACTTGCCTCCATTATTCTCATCTAATTGATTATTTTATCTATTTTTAACTACATTAATCTTTTATTGAAGTCTTATATAAAAACCCTTAGTCGTCCCTTGCTTTAAGATTTTGGAATTATTTTAATTTGAATAATTTAAAAGTCTTTCCTTGATCAATCTATTCATTAATTAGCAATAGTTTATTTATATAAAATGCATTATTTTTCCCCTTCTATCATGCATGGTCAGCCACACTAATTCTTGATTTGAATTGGAGTTAAACTTATTGACATGTGCAATATTTTTTTAATAAAATCATTATTGTAATTATTTATCTTCTTATTTTCTTTCCTCATATTCTTATTGCCTTAACCAACACATAAATTGCATCAATTCTATTTTTATTTTTGGTTTGCACAATTATGCTAAGTGGTTTAATTCTTCCTTTCATTTCCTTGATTGGCCACACTTATTTGATTTGAATTCAAAGTGCTTTGAATTTTAATTTCTTTCCATATATAATTTCTCTCCTTTTCTCTTACTTGGTTAATTACCTCTTAGACTAAACTCTATTTATAGAGGTGCTTTTATGACTTCACTCTCTCTTGGAAGAATCTCACATTGGCCAACCCCTTGCAATTTAATTTCTTGAGGTGACTTTGTGAAGTCAAGTGCTAAAGATTCACTCCGTTGTTCATCTCTTTAATTTCTTTCAAAAGAAAATCATCTTCACTATCTTCAAGCTTGTTTCAAGCATTTGGAAGAGTAAACATCAAGTCTTGCTTTCATTATTTCATGTTATCAAAGGACTTGAGTAGGGGTGCTTAATTCACTTAATCATTTTGTTAGTTTGTTTTGTTGTTTGAGTTGATTGAAAAGAATTGTAAGCTATATTTTTAATGTTTTCCCTGAGTTCTTTTTATTCTTATTTCAAGTGTTCTGGAAATTTTAATTTTTCATTTGATTCATTTTGAATCATCTTCATATGAATTTTACAATAAATTATTCTTTCACTTCAGAAGTTCAAAATTAGTGTTTCTCAACTTATGCAAGTTCAGTTAAAGTTGATTTGGTTCAGGCATTTAATTTAAGTTAACATGCATTTTCATTTTCTTATACATAGTTAAGTTAACTTGAAGATCATTTCATAACATACTTTTAAAAACATAAAATACAAAATATTAGTTGAGATCTTTTTTTTTGTCTTGATATTGTTTAGTGGACTTGTGTAAAATATTTTTACAATTGAGAGTTAGATATTCATAACTTGTACTTTTTATTTTCTTATTCTTTTGAACTTGTTAGGGTTGCACTTTCTCAATGTAGGAAAGTATGGTGTTGGGGTTGTACTTACTCAGTAGAAAATATGAAAGATTTATTATAATCTTAACTTGATTAGTGAAATCTTAGTTAAGGTGACTAAGTGTAGACATAGGCTAGTTTTCGAGTTTGTGAACCATGTAAAAATCTTTGTGCCTCTTGTCTTTACATTTATGCTCTTCAATTTTGTTACTTGGTTGTTTGCTTGCTTTGCTCTTTTATAAGAAAACAAATTTATATTTACAATTAGCTTTTCGATAAAAGTCAAAATTAAGTTTTTAACTTAAAAATTTTTAAAATACCCAATTCACCACCTCTCTTAAGTGTCATAGTCTTTTAATAGTTTCAACACCTTTACCACTAATAACTTCATGTTAGGGTGAATATCCTACATCTATCATTTTTCCAACACAAAATTTAATAGCTTGAATAAAAGTAAACATGCAAATTTTTAAAAAATTAAAGGAAACACATCAAATAAAGGACGTTGGGTAATAAAGTACCCTTCCATAGTTTTTTTGTTCCCTAAATATGGCATAATTGAGATATATATGGTTGTTATACTATGAAATAAGCAACATATATATATATATATATATATATTGATATATATAAAATATTTAATATATATATATATAAGAACCTTCAAAGTTCACTGAGAGAGGAAACTTAAAATCAAATCCAACAAAATAACACAAAGATAAGAGTAGCTATAAAAAAAGAGGGGCATAATAATTTACATTGGCTCATTTAAATGGATCTACATCCACTCTCCAGATCCCCTCCAAAAAAATCCACTATCTCACCTTTGTCACACAAGCCAAGATAGAGAATCTCTCTCTTTAAATGTGTAATGAGAAACCCTACACCACTCCCCTTCTATTTTAAGGCAAGAAGGATGCCACTACCTCTCTAAAGAACAAAGAAACCTCTATCAACAAACCAAAATCATAATCTCTTTATAAAAAAATATCTCAAGTTAAAGCTAAACTTTTAATGATGATGTGATGAAAAAACAACCAAAATAAAAGTGCATTCTTACCAGCATAAAATTTCTTAAGAAAAAAGGAGGAAAGATGTCCCACTTTTCTCTAGATAACACTCTTCCTTAAGCTTCCCTTAAACTCTCTCATGTTCTTGTATATAGGTTAAGCTCTCTAAAAAGGGTATTTATAAGTAAGTGTCAAAATAAAAGAATTTAATATTTAATTTTTTAATAAAGCTAACTAAAGCATATTATATGATTCACATCATACTATTTGATCAGTATAATTTTGTAATGTTTAGGGATACTAGATAATATGATTGTCCCAGTCATCATTAATATTCATATTGTATGATAAAGTGTCATACTATAGAAATAGTATAAATAAAAAAAAATTAGCTCTCTATTTGTTTGACCTGATATGGTTACATCATATAGTATAAACTCAATAAGGTAAAAATTATTCATTGTATTCAAAATATTTTGGATTCAATTTAGATAATTACCAAATAAATTTGTACTATATGACATACATCATATTGAGTGATCAATCAAATTAGGTAAAATTATAACTAATCAACTTAATTCTAGGGGTTGAAAATAATTAATTAAAATAAATAATCATACAATATGGTCATATACCATATAGTATGATTTATTTAATTTTGGAAATTTTAAGTTAACCAACTTAATTATGATACCTATAATAAATTAGAAAAAATGGAGAATCATCCAATACGATATAATCATACAATATATTTTTAATAAAAAATATTAATTTTAAAAATTTATTTTATATTCTCTCAAGAGTTTATGTGCTTGGTTGTTTTTTACCCTCTACATGAAATTACATGAAGACAAAATAAAATGCAAAATACCAAAATTATAATTTTTAACTCAACTTGGATCTTCTAACATCAAGAATTTTGGATGTCAAAATATATGGGAAAGCAAGAATAGACTTCATAGCAAGCCATCAACAGTATAAGATCAGATCTACAGAAGTGAACTAGTTGATAAAAAGGACTAATCACTAATAGGGAGATTCAAATAAGTACAAGCTCAAAGAATGCCGTATGGAAATCGGCCACATAAGTAAACCCATGCTAACGAGTGAACAAGGAAGACCGAAAACATGAATGACCAAAGTTTGCCCTATCATGGAATACCAATTTGGCACATCAGAAAAAGTAGTAGGTTGCACGGTCCAACATGCATGTACTCATTAAGATGTTTATTTGTAATATTTACATTGAAAGGTTACCATGGTTTGTACACACAATAGATTAATAACAACAACATTCAATTAGAAATGTTTATGTTCATCAAAATATGTAAAGCTCATAGGTTTTAGGAAAAATTTGTGACACCATAAGGATATTATGAATTTCTTATTTAGATCACCAAATGCATCATTAAAGAATAAATATATTATCTCAAGATAAACATGTTATCCTACAATGGATTTGATCATGTAATAAAAGACTCCTATGGCTAATGGGTCTTTAGTATACCAGAGATTTTTCCTTGAACTACATGGGAAGTAAAATAAGATTTATTTTAAACTAGGTTCACAGTTCCCTATAAAGGAAAGCTATTATAGTTATTTACATTTTAGAAATAAAGGATGTCTTCCATAGAATACTCATGATTAAAGAAATAAGCTATTATTTATATGGATTTCTATGATGGTTTCCATAGGAAATGGTATTTAGAAAATTCAATGAGGAACATTACAAAGTGGAAAGAGTTATTTTTGGAAGACACTTAGGATTAATTAGGAAATGTTTATTAATGCTGAGATGCCTAGTATACATTTCAACTATCTTATTATTAGGCTTTAAATTTTTAGTTGAAATTTTATTATAAATCTAGGACTTATATTCTAGCAGCACAAGATTGCAAAATGCCTAGGGTTAAAGTTTTTCTCGTCCTAATATAATATTTGAGAATTATGGGTTCTTTGTCTTATTAGAGGAGAGGAACATATCTCTAACTATTATGAACTTATAACCCTCCTAGAAGGGCTGCCAGCTAACACCATCTAAGTAAATTTTAAATCCATGATGTCAAGCCTCATGTATGCATGATGGCTAGGTTGTTGTATTTTATGCCTAAATGACATGTAATAAGAAGTAGTCATGGGACAAATCAAGAAGAGAAGGTAGACTTTCCCAAGAAGGCAGTCATCCTCAAAGGTCTAATGCCCCTTATCTACAATAGATAAAACAACCATTCACGAAGTTAGAATAATATGCTATCATGGTTCACAAAAGATAATTATTTATAATTGATTTTAAGTTATTCTTAGGGATTTAATTAATGTGAAGTTTTAAATTTTTTTATTTTTTTTGTTTAAGTTATTTTGATTTAGGTTGAACAAAAATTTTAATTTTTCTCAAAGCTTAATCATTTAGGCATTCATCATAAAAAACACAACACAAAAAGAAACCTAGAAAAGTAGGTTGATTCTAATGCCACCCAAAATAAATCAAGCCAATTTAAATTAAAGAACAGGCCAATGCGGTTGAGTTCCACTGTACATCCCGAAAGATAGAGAAAATAGACAACCGAGCTCTGTCCTTATACAGCCCAGCCTAAAACTACAAGTTTAGATCTGTGGGGGTCTTTTTTCCACGATCATCTCCTTCTTTAGAGACCTCTGCACCCAACTGTTGGTAGGGTCAGCTCCTGCTATTCCTAGAACACATAGATCCTAACCTAATTCTAAGCATCAAATTACATTTTAAATTCAAAATTAAATCCTATGAGCTGCAAAATAAGCATTAGGAAAATGCAAACAACACACCATAAGTTACATTCGCAAGCATATAGAATTAGCATTAGTTTATTGCCAAGCCCACCTATCCTATTGGGCTATTCTTAGGGACTTAAGCATTCCTGCAACAAAATTGGATTTGTATATAATTTATGATTTATGTCCCTTCTTAGCACAGTCCCCTAGAAAAGATAGCATTAGTTTTTAAAATAACACATCCTATCATCCAGACTAATGGCAAATAATCCTAGCCATCCAATATAAAATAATACACCATAAAATTAGAAAAATAAATCACATCATAGAATGACCAACCTAAGTCTAGAGTCTGTGACCGAATATTCTAATGTGTGAAGGAAATGGGTTTGTGGTAAGACTTTGCTAGACCTTTTTAGATTCAAGTTTCAATTTGGGTTTCCAGTATTTAATTTGAATTTAAGATTTTTTTTAATTTTTTTAATTTCTCTTCATAGGTACATTTCATTGTTATACCTGAGATTTGAGGTATCAAGACCTCTTTCGGAACAGCAGCCCTACGACCTCGGGTGTTAAAATTATATACCAAATGTCACTAATTTTGAAATTTTTTATTTTTATTTGTTTAACTTCTTTTAGTTTTAAAATTAGATTAATTTATCATGGGTGGTTTCACTAAGTAATTTAATGATTTGCAATCTTATTTTCATTTTAAGTGCATTTATGTTAAGATGAAATTAAGTTTTCAAGGATGAAGAATATAATAAGTTATATTTTGGGTGGAACCTAATCTATTCAACATCTTAAATCTTAATATAATGAAGCCTTCACCCTAAGATGAAGGTTCATTCAAAAGGTCTAACTAAGATCCTAAGTATATTAATTAATCTCTTTTGGATTTAGTTAGAATTTAGTTCAACCAATGTCTTAATTGTTATTTTAAATTCTTCTCTTCATTCATTTATTCTTTTTTTGTTTGATGATCACATTTTAATTTAGTTTTGTTTCTTTAAAGTATGTATTCTAAATTAAGTTCAATTAAGGTTTATTTATGCTATTATAATTTAATTTGAATTAGTTTTCACTTTAAATTTAATTCATTTGTTATTATAGTTTGAGTTTTATAATTTGATTTTATTCATTCATTTGATTAGATTCATTTCATTTATTTGATTTGTATTACTCATTTAACTTAGTTAATTAAGTTTATTTATTACATTAGTGTTTATGTTATTGTAATTTATTTTGATTTAATTTTCATTTTGATTTATTTACCCATAGTATGTTTAGTTTATTTAGATTTATTATATTGTTCTTATTATGGCTTTTATTTTATACTTTTATTTTTATTCAATTCCTTATTCATTTAATTTTGGCTTAGTGTTTATGTTATGTTTATTATATGTTTTCTTTCTATTTATGTTTTGTTTAATCCATGTTCTTTGTATATTTGTTTTATGTTTATGTTAGGTTTAGTGACTTAGATTTATGTTTTACATTTCATTTAATTTCATTACTTAAATTGTTCATCACATTTTAATTTCATAATGCATTGACTTATATATTTTCAATTAATTTTATTTTATTCGCATTCATATAATCATTTCATTTCATTATGAAGTTTGGATTAATTTTATTAGCTTCAACTTATGATTCCATTTGTTGGTTTAGGTTAGTTCATTATATGTTATGGATTCAATTTTCTAAGTTTCAAATTATGCAAGTATAATGAATTTATTCGATTATATTTGTTAATATTTTAGGATTATATTGTTCACTCAAGTTGAATGAGTTGAGAAGATTTACATGTCATTAAAATTTATATTTAGATCTGAAATTTATTTGATAACCTTAATCTTTGGTTAAAAGTCATTATTTAATTATTTTTCATTCCTTCGATTACTTTATTAAGCTTCTTCAAATATGCAATCAATTGATTTCATTAACACCAAAGGGTTAAAAAAATTCTTTTGAGTAGTTTGAAGTTAATTGAAATGTTCTAAATTGATTTTTACAAAGTTTTATAATTTTAACAATTTTTGATTTAATATTTCATATAAATTGACTTAGGGACTTGGAAATTCAATAACTCCCACTCTAGAGGTTAATTAACCTTGAAAGTTTTATGGAAAATGGGGTTCTTTAATTTGACTTCCCTAAAATTTCATCTTATTTTGATGTATAGTTTGTGTTTAATTAAGGCTTTATTTTTCCTAGATTCCTCTCTAGAAGATGCTTCCATAGATGGTTTATTCATAACTTTTGGAATTTTAGTTGATTTACTATGCTTTTTCTAAGTTTGGGTTAATTAATTACATTAGTTAATCCAATTAATCACATAATTACATTATTATAGGGTTTATTAGGTTTTTGAGAACATTAATAATGTGTTTAAGTTCATTATGATCTATTATATGTTTGGAATTATTTCTATTCTTTTCTTAATTTAATTGATTTATGTTTAATTAATTTTTAATAAAATTAGGGTTTATAATTAAAAGTTTCATATCTTTATATTTATTCTTCAATAAATTATGAAAAATTCACCTAATGTGTATCTTAAACTTAATTTCAATTCTCCAAACTTTCAAATTAATTTGAACATTGGTTTGAAACTAATTTGAGTTTGATTATTTTCATTTAAAGCCAAATTAATTTAAAATTACCCAAAATTAGTTTTGATTTTAATTTTAATTGATTCCTCACCTTGAGATGAATCCATTGAGCTTTTATTTGAATTTTTTGGCATAATATTTGATTTATTGTGACTTTTTGAAGTTTTAACCATTTTCTACAATTTAAAATCAAAAATCCTATTTTTTTCATTTAAACCCATCATCACCAAGTAGTGTTGATTTACACACGACGCTACGCCATTTGTACATGCAAGATCCATGTGGCCCCCACATTAAAAAGATGATTGAAATGATTTTATATTTGGGTCGTCCGATCTTCAATGGCTCAAATGTTTCTATGGGATTTTATAGGGGTTTTGACCAAGCAGGTCAGCTAAATTTAGGCTTAATATTTGATTTATTATAATTTCTTAAAGTTTTAATCATTTTTTTGCAATTTTAAAAATCTAAAATCCTAATTTTTCTCATTTAAGCGTGTCGACGCCACTTTACACATGGTGCCGCACCATTCATCCATGTAGGATCCACATTGATCTGGTTTTAAAATGGCAGCACATGCAATTTTGATTCGGGCCATTGGATCAAAGATCAGATGGCTTAAATGCTTTTGAAGGCTTCTATAAGGATTTTAATCATGCAATTTGGCTAAATCTTGGCCGCCATTCCTAATGGAAGTAACAAACGATCGTGATTTTACCTCTCTCGATGATGGAAAAAGTTGAGAGGTGTCCATTGATTCGAGATAAATTTTTGGTGATCCAACCATTAAAATTGCTCGATTTTACTAACAAAACCATCAAGTCCTCATGTAGATCACATCTATATGCTTGATCTCCCTTGAGAACAAGTTTATTTTATAAAGGACCAAAGACAAAATGATTGGGGTTTGGTTTGTGCGTACCTCGCTAGCGATGATCTCAGGCAATGAGTTGACTTGGTTAGCTTTGGAAGGGTGGGACGAGCCTCTAAGAAGAAGCAATTGAGTTTCCTCCCCATAGATTGTCCTATGTACTAAAGCATGGATGGATTCTCATAAGCTTGGTCATTTTCTAGTTTGTCATGGGGTTCAGGGAAAGGTTGTGCTCAAGTTGATTTCACTCATGAAAGGTTATGGAATGCTTAATTTGACATGAGATGGCCTCTTTTTTTTCCATTTGAAGCTAAGATCCACTTATTCCTTTTCTCCATCTCTTGGTCGATATGGGTGACTGCCATCCTTGGAGGCTAGCTCCAAGGGTGATTAGCTGCTTTACACCTTTCTAGAGGTGCTGAGATGGAAGAATAAGAAGAGAGAATGGATTGGGGGATTAATACTTGCATCATGCATCTCCTTCTTGCCATGGCACATTCCTTTATTTTGGAATGACTTGGACTTGATTAGGTTGCTTAAGATTGGTTGTCAAGCACCCTTAACCCATCTTAGAATGGGTTTAGATGTGTTCCAAGGCATTTTAAGCTTGGGTTCAAAAGGTTTCATTTAAAATTCTTTTGTGTAGGTTGACGTGGCTTGGTCCATTTGGTTGAATAACATTAAATTGATTCTTCAACTAGATTAATTTAACCATTAAAGATGTTGTTAATCAAAGATTTTAATGGAATTTAAAATTTATGATTTTCTTACCTCATGTTTAACCCATTATTGGATTTAATTGGTTGGATTAAATAGGATTGATTCAAATGGTGTGCATGGCTAAATTAAAATGCATTTACTTTTCAATTATGATGATCCAAGCATTTAGGAATGTATTGGATCATTCAATTCAATTTACAAGGGGTTTAAAACCCAATTTGGTTCATTTATGCTTATTTAGTTAGGTTTGGGTTCATTTAGGTTAAATGTCTATATTGAGAAATTGAGTCTAATGATTATTTATTTACGTTTATTAATCATTCTCAAGTGGTTTTATACAATTAAATTGGGTTAATTATAGTTTGATTTGAATTTGAATCTAATAGGGTCCATTTAGGCCCATTTAGGTCAAATGACCTATTTAGCCTAATTAAGCCCTCATTAGATTTATATATTTTTTAATTCATGTTTAAATATGAAGATATTTTTATTTAAATCATTTGTAATGCTTTTATTTGGTCAAATTTTCATTTAAATCATTTAAGCATGTTTAAACCCTTGACTTGGTGGGACCCACATAAGTCAAACCCTTTGCCAAAAGGGTTGACCATTTTTGACCTTGATTTGGATTTGATTTCATTCATTTGATTTAATTTAAATTTGTTTCAATTTATTTGGATTTGTTTTGATTTGATTTAAATTTCTTTTAGAGTTAATTAATTTTGAGCTTAAATAGGGTAATTAGGATAAACACCTTAATCACATTGGTTTAAACCCAAATGAATTCAAGTTTCTAGTGAAATGTGTTTGATTTAATTTATATTTTAGATTTGGGTTGATTCTACCTAAACACATTAGGTTAGATCAAAGCCATGGAGGATGCACTAGGTTGCTATGTGTAGTGTTCTAATTGCTTAATTAGGAGTTTCCTATGATTAGAAATCATAATTAGTAATTTCAGAAATGATGTTAACCTTATCCAGAAATGAGGTCAATAAACACCTCTAAAATATCTCACAAGTTGGAGACCTACGCACTACCAAGAATTGATAATTCATATTAGAACCATTACTCTTTGGCCACTTACTTTTTTTTATGGATGGCTATAACAACTTTTACATGAGGATAAGAAAACTCTACCTGAGATAGTACAATTGATCAAAATTTATCTCTAAAAAGTTCATTCAAATGGTTGTTTTATAATCATTCCAAAGATGAGAAGTCTATCATACCTTTATTAAGACTAACTTCATTACACAAAAGTAGCAAGAATGAAGCTACTAGTTCCTTAGACAAGATCAGAATAATTTTGCATAGAAAGTAACATAGATGGAAGCATTATATCACAATTAAATCATAAAATTAATAACATTTTCATAATGACATAATCTTACTAAACTACTTCTTGCCTTGTATTGCATTCTCATCCCTTCATGCAATATTCTTAGCCTTATTAGTAGCTGTGAAGATTATCTTAGCCATTGATACAACTTATTTTTTTTATTGAAATAGATTCTTTCAGCCTTATAAATTTGATGATTAAAGATAGCAGTGATAAAAAACACCATACCTTTGTATTTAATTACAACACTCAAACAAATAAAAAAAACTATCTCATTGAAGCTGGACATAAAACTAAGCACACTCATACATGGTGACTTGTGAATATTCTATACTTAAGAGCCTCCTATTATTCATCCTTGAAGCTTGTTGATAATAGATATCATTCAAGCATTCAACATCTAGCTATTTTCAAGTTATCTTAAGGCCAACTACTTTTATATTTTGTGTTTACTTGACAAATTTTTTAGATTCATAGTTTTTGTTGAACCATTATATTTTAGATATTTTGGGTTTCATTCACTTGAAAACTCAATATAATATTTACTCCTCCCTTCTCACATGAATACATAACCATCTTTTACTTAAAAAAAAAAAGAATGGTGCCTACAATTCTTGGAAGACATAGTGGCAAGTCATTAAGGCATGCTAATCTCAAGTGAATAAGGATATAAGAGGTGAACTAAATAGTAAAGGTTGAGTACTAGTTACTAGTTAGCTTCACAGAGTGGGATAGACTTGCAACTAGTAACCCATTCAATGAAGTGGTAATCTTTATGATATTGATATTCTACTACAAAATTGGTAGTATATTAATAGGCATTAATAATTTCAATTTAATTTTTTAGTACGTACAAAGATGAATTTAACAAGTTCTAAACCCATGATTTTTAGGAGTTTAGTGAGTTATAAAATGGATGTTTACACTCCTAGTTACTTAAGGAGAATGGAAGAAATTGTTTATTATAATAGATTATTTTGTTATAATGGAGCCCCACCTAACAAACTACATAACTATCTTTAGATTCCCATTGTTGAACACTTTTAAAGAGATAGTTTTCACATAATATGTGATTGTGTAATATCTTTTTAACATATAAAAAATAAATGTAAGAGTTGATCTCCTACAATCAAAGGCATGTCACCTCTAGGCCATATGTGTCTCATGTGGAGCAACTAAAGAGGTTTTATACTTGGAATTAGAAATAAAAAGGTTGGAGATTATAAAATTTATTGAAGAGATAGAAGATATTAAAAATAACTCTGAGTATGTGAATAAAGGTAAGTTTATTTTATAATTCAAGACATAAAGAGCAACTAATATGATTTTTACAAGATGACTTAGATGTATTAAGAGGGAAAATAATTTAGATGCCCAAGAAAGATATTAATTTGGTTTGTCAAATACTTAAATAAAAGAAATAATGCAAGATTGTTATACTAGAAAATGAGGAATACATCCACTCAACTTGTAGAAATGATAAAGATGGAAGTAAACAAGTTATTAGAAGCTGACTTCATCCAATGGATGTCAAATATCTAGAGTGGAAATTGAATATGGTGATGGCTAACAAGATGTTTTTTGGATTACCCTAATCCCTCAAATTCACCTTAGTTCATCTTCCATAGACTAATAACCATTTTGAAGCTATGAATAAGTAGATTTTCAACTTGTTAATGAGCAAGATTCAAAAAGTGAAGATGAAGTGAGTCAATCCACTACATTCAATCCTTTGGGAAATTAGAACAACCCCTTCCTCCATGAAAAGCCAAACATTATTTATTCTATTTCATGTCAAAGAAACTTTATTGTCCATTTAATATAAAATGTACAATCATTAAGTTATGGTGACTATCAATTATGACTAGCTCTCCATTCAATGAGAGGAAACCTAAAGACAACACTCAACTTATTGGAAGAGCATAGGATGTAGGCTTGCTTAAGGAAAGAGAAAATTATTTAGTATAAAATTCTTTTGTAGTCATCTCAGTGCTTATCATAGAAAAAGCTAAAAATAATTAGAGCATCATTATTGAGAAACTCACACTAGCTATCATCATCTTAACTCGAAGACCACAACCCAAATTTTAAGCTTACTTGATTTTAACCAATATCGACCATCAAATTTTTCTCTCCATCAAACCCTAAACCTCGATGCTCAGTGCTCTGGCGAAATCTGCTTCCCTGGTGGAGGCGTGTCTCCTTTGCCTTCTACTATGGACATTTTGGCTGGTTCTCCTTTTTGGCAGCTTTGTTGGTTCTTGGCTTCTCCTATCATGTGATATTGATGATCATGGCTTTGGTCTCTGCTTCCCGTGGGAGAATCCTAACATTTTGGCTACTCCCTTGAAATCTTCTGAATCCTTAGGGGTCTTTGGCTTAATTCATTCATTGGCTTCTAAATCCCTCATGGATGTTCTTGCTGGTAAGGCCAACTGTGTTGGTGAGTCTCTCGACCTTATCTCTACCTCTTTATGGGGTGTTCCCGCAATAATGTGTTCTGATTCGGTTGTAGAAAGGCTTGTGAAACCTTTTGAATTCATTTTGGTGGGTAAATTTGCTTTGCACCGTCCAACTATGGAGAATATTTGATCATTTCTTCATAGCTTGAAACTCTTTAGCATTTTTTCTGTCAGTTTGATCTATTCACGACATGTCTTGATTCAGCTTTCACATGATTTAGATTATTCTATGGTTTTCTCTCGACACTCATATTTTGTTTTCAATTGTTAGATGCGATTGTTGAAATGGATGCCTAATTTTGATATTAAAGAGAAATCTCCTATAGTTCCAGTATGGATCTCTCTGCCCAATCTGCATGTTCATTTCATTAATCATGAGTTTCTTTTTGATCTGGGTGTGCTGTTTTATCATCCTCTTCAAGTTGATCATGCGACTGCTTCTAATTCCAGGCCCTCCATTGCTCAGATCCTAGTCAAGTTGGATATAACCAAAAAATTTCCTAAAAAAATTTGGCTATGATCAGAGAGATATGGATATTTGCAAAAAGTGGATTTTTAAAATATTTTCTATTTTTTGTTCCCATTGCAAAATTCATGGTCATGGGTTTTTAGATTATTTTATGGTTCATACACACCTTAAAAAATCCAAATCCATGCATTTTAATCTGGTTCCCAAGCTAAAGGTGCCTTCAGATAACCCTTAGAAAGCAGTTCTCATGGATAATTCATTACCTGAAGCTAAGGCTCTTTGCATTGATCCTACCATTACTCCTTTAAACAAGGTTGCGGCTATTCAGCCTGATCAACTTCTGGATGTCACTCATGTGCATAAGGATGCTTTACCTACTAATAAACCTATACATTTGCATCACACTGATGTTGGTATTAATACGGACAATAATATATTTTAAAAACTTATGGATGATGATCTCATTTCAAATGATTCTATTCTTGTTTCTTTGCCACCTTTAATAAAAGAACATGGGATCCCTCATGAGGGTCCGATTGGTGAGATTACTAAGGATAGAGGTTCTAATCTTGATTTGGACGTAATTTAAATGGTTCTAATCCTACTCTACTTCTTCATCTAATGTTGCACTAATTTCTAACTCGATTGCAAAATAATGATGATTTAGAAGAAGGTGAAGTGCCCTGTAATGAAGTTTTAAAGATGCAACCTTATCCCAATTATATCCCCGAACAATCTCTATCTAATGGTCCTGTTGTGGATATGACTAATAAATTTCAAATGATTTTTAGAAAGAAAAATAAAACTCCTAAATCTAAATCTTTTAACTTTGCCAAAGTTACTAGATCTGGCTCTTCTGACCAAAAATAAATGGTTTCTTTCTTAATTTGGAATGTTCGAGGGATTACTACCCTCTCTATTAGAAATAGAATTAGAAATTTTGTTCGTTCTCATAACATTTCTTTTTTGGCTATATTAGAACCTTTTATCCTTCCTTCTAATATTTCTTCTGTTGCTAGAATGATTGGCTTTTGTAATTTCTTTGCTAATTTGAGCAATAAAATTTGGATTTTTTATAATAGTCCTTTTGTTTTGCAAGTTCTAGATGATTTTTTTGAGGTTGTGAATGTTAAGATTACTCTTGATAATTGGTTTTGTTTTGGTTCATTTGTTTATGTTGCTTGTAATTGATATGGTAGACGGATGATCTTATTAATTTTTCTTCTTCTGTTAATGCTCTTTGGTTTGTGGGTGGGGATTTTAATACTATTTCCTCTTCCTCTTAACGGGTTAGTGGTAATGCTCCAAATTTATTTTCAATGGAAGATTTTAATAGCATGATCTTTGATTGTCATCTTACTGATATTGGCTTTTGTGGGTCTCAATTTACATGGAATAACTACAGACTATAGCAAAGGCTTTCTCTTGTTCTATTTAACCATTTATGGGTTAATCTTCTTCCTAGTACTTCTATGGAGCACTTAAGCAGAACCCTATTGGACCATTCTCCCTTATTTATCTCTATTAATTTGAATGCTACTAAACCCTCCTCTTCTATCTCCTTTCATTTTCAAAATATGTGGCTCATGTATCAGAGATTTTTTGATGTTGTTGCTAGTAATAGGGGTGAACCTCTCCATCCTAATGATTCTGTTTTTGGGATGAGGAGATTTTGGTTCAAACTAAAAAGACTCAAACAATGCCTTAATTAGTGGAATAAACATTATTTTAAAAACTTTTTTGTCAATATTAAAGCTATGGAGAATGAGGTTATAGTTTTGGAAGATGCTATTGTTAATGACCCTTCTAAAATTCATTTGTTTACTTAGGCTAAAAATAGGTTAACATGTTATCAAGACATGGAAGAGACCTATTGGCAGCAAAAAACATCTATGAAATGAATTCCTGATGTTGATCGTAATACTAAATATTTTCATGCTATGGTTAAAAATAAAAAGGCTTTAAATCATATTCATAAAATTAAAACTAATGATGGCATTTGGGATAATAAGGAGCTTACTAATTCTGCTGTCTCTTATTTTAAATAGCTTCTCAATAAAAATGTTGCTTATGATGATATTTCTTGGCCTGAAGTTATCCCTAATCTCATTTCTGATGAAGATAACAAGATGCTTTCTTCCTTACCTTCGAAATCTAAAATTGATGACATTTTGCAAAGTAAGAATACTAACTCTGTGGCTGGCCCTAATTGTTACACTACTCTCTTTTTCCAAAAATGTTGGGGTATCATTAAAGAGGACTTGGTTGAAGATGTTCTTGATTTCTTTAAGGGTGGTACTCTCCCCAAATATTTTGCTAGCATTTCCATTATTTTAATTCCTAAAAAGACAATCCTAAAATTTGGAGTGACTTTAGATCGATTAGCCTTTGCTCTTTTTTAGTAAACTTATCTCTAAAATTTTGGCTAGAAGGTTGGGTATTCTACTACCTTAAATTATCTCCCTCAATCAAATCAATTTTGTTAAAGGGAGAAACATCTCTGACAATGTTCTTTTAGCCCAAGAGTTAATCCATGATTTAAATGCCAAAGTTCATAGTGGAAATCTGCTTTTTAAGCTTGACATTTCCAAAACTTATGATAATATTGGTTGGGTTTTTCTTTATCAAATCTTGGCTTTATTTGGATTCTCTAATCAATTTATTGCTTTAGTTAATAATGGGATTGAGAATTCTTGTTTTTCATTGCTTCTCAACGGTGAAATTCATGGGTTCTTCTCTTCCTCTCATGATCTCAGGCAAAGGGACCCTCTCTCTCCTGGCCTTTTCATTATTGCTATGGAATATCTCTCTAGATGTCTTGAGTAGATTTTTTGTAATATGCCTAACATGTATTTTAGAACTCATGGTCAGTTACCCATTTCTCACCTCAGTTTTGCTGATGATTTCATTATATTCTAGAATGGTTCTACTCTTTATATTAAAAAATTGTGTAAGTTCTTAACTCTCTTTGATAGGGAAAGTGGCTTGAATATTAATCCTGAAAAAAGTTGTTTTATTACCAGCTCTTCTATTTCCTTGCCTAGGATCAATGTTATTAAGAATATTACAGTTTTTTGCATCAAATTCTCCTATTAAGTATTTGGGGACTCTTTATATCGAGGAACTAGAAGATCTTCTTATTTGATGAAGTCATTCAAAAAATAAATAAGAAAATCTCCTCTTGGAGTTTCATTTACTTTCCTTTGGTGCTAGACTTATCTTAATCAAAAGTACTCTTTGCTCTCTACCTATGTATCTCTTATCTACTATTATTCCTACCCAGTCAATTCCTAAAAGAATCAATAGACTTTTTAATAAATTTTTTTGGGGTTCTATCTCTTCTTCCAAAAGGTTACACTGGGCTAGTTAGCATAACTGTTGTGGTACTTTTAATGAAGGTGGCTTGGGTTGCAAAACATTAGAGGATAATATTAACTATTTTCCTTACAAATTGTGGTGGAATTTTAAAAAAATCAAAGTTACTGGTCTAAGTTTATGCATGATAAATATTATCAGGGAAAACATCCCCTCATTTGTGCTTTCAAATCTGGGGATTCTCCTGTGTGGAGAAGACTTTGTAGTATCAAATGGCATGCCGAGAACCTTATTTCTTGGGGTGTCAAGTCTGGTTCCTCTTTCTTCTAGCAAGATAATTAGTTGGGGCTGGGTTTTAATGACTCCTTACTCAATACACATTCCACTGTGATGCTTAAGATTAATCAATTAATTTCTCACAATAAATGGGATGTGGTTCAATTAAATACCCTTGTTCCTAAAGTGATAGTTGACAAAATCCTTAACATTTTCCCTTTCCCTAATGAACCCGACCAAATTCTCTTTAAAAACTCCTCTTCTAGAGATTTTGTTTTTAAGGATGTTTGGCATTTCATTAGATTTAAACTTCAAGAGTCCTTGGATTTTACTAAAATCTAGAATTATTCTATTCCCACTTCATTCTCAGCTTTAACTTGGCGCATTCTGAAGCATTATATTCTTGTAGATGCTACTCTTCTAAAAAAAGTTTTCATCTCCCCTCTAAATGCTATTGTTGCCATCACATTGAAATAGTGAATCATGTTTTTGTGAATGACCCTATTGCTGCTAGAGTGTGGAATTGGTATGATAATATTTTAACTCTCTCCATTTTAATGGTTCTTTTTATATTTTGCAACTTCTTGAAACTTGCTTTTCTCAGACTTCTAAGGGTCATGTAAAAATTGTTTTAGCTACTACCATTCTTTGGTATATTTGGATGGAGAGAAATGATGTTAAGCATCGTAGTATTCCTATGAACTATCATCATATTATTGCTAGAACCAAATATAAAATTATGTCTCTTTTCAAAGCTAATCTGCTTACTTACAATAGTTTTAAAGGGTGCAAGTCTATGGCTTTCATTTTTGGGATTAGCCTTTCCTCCTGTAATCTCTCTCCTATCCAAAAGATTATATACTGGATTAAACCTAATTGTCAATTCAATAAGATTAACACTGATGGTGCAGTATCTAATGGTTATTATGGTTATGGTAGGATTTTGAGAGATTATAGTGGGAAGGTTATCTCTGCGTTTGCTGCCCCTTTAGAGCCTTGTTCAGTGTTATTTGTTAAGCTTAAAGGTTTTTATCATGGTATCTCTATTTGTTTACAACTTGGTTTTCATAAAATCTTGTTTGAAGTTGATGTCCTCCTCCTTTTACACTTACTCTTAAATGGTCTGAAATGTTTTACATACTTAATCACACTAGGAGGCTTCTTGCTAAATTAGAGTTTCAAATTTCTCATATCTATAGGGAAGCCAATTTTTGTGCTGACTTTCTTTCCAATTTTGGAGCCAAGTCTTCTTCTATTTAAATGTTTTCTCAAGATGGCATCCCTTTCCTTTTAAAAGGTTTGGTTAATCTTAATAAAATGGGCTTACCTTATGTTAGAAGCTTTTAATCTTCTCTCCTCATGTGGAGCTTTGGCATACCACTTGCTATTGGTTCTAATTTTGATTATTTTTGGTCTTTATTTCTTTCTTCTCCTCATCCTTTTTCTTTTTTCCTAGTTGGTTTCTTCCCTTTCTTTGGAAGGATTGTGGTTGTTTTTTCAGTTTTTGGTTCTTTTCCATTTTTCCTTCTTTCTGGTTTGCTTTCTCTCCCATCTAGTACTGGTTTTGGCTGTAGGTGGTGTGGTTGGACCTCTCTACAACTTTCTTTTTTTGCTCAGCATTCTCGATTTGGTTTTTTTCTGTGGTTCCCGAGATTTGGGTCTTTCCCTTTTCTAGGTGCTACTCTTACTGCCTTTGTGTCCTTCTTGTTGTGTTGAATTGGCTTGTCTCCTTATTGTTGGATGTTTGGGTTGGTTTTTCCTGTTCTTTTTTGTTATTCTTTCTCACTAGAGTTTTTTTCTTCCCTTTTGTTCCTGCCATTCTATGTACTATTTGGGGTTTGTCCATCTGGGTTGGGTTTTGCTTTTTGGATTGTGGGTATTGGCAGCAGTGGTGTTGTGGTATTTGCTCTTGCAACTTTGAGGACTTTTCTGCCCTTTTGGGCTCATTGTTCTATGCCTTTGGTTATGGTTTCGAGAATTATTTTCCTGCACTGGTTGAGTGGTTTTTTGGCTGCTTCCCTTTCCTCTTTTCTAGTTTTTTCCTATTGGAATTGTTGCTTCTGGACTGTGGTTGATTCTTTACCCTTTCCTGGTTTGTTGGATGCCTTACCTCCTATCATCCTTGATGTTAATCTTATTGTTAAGCTGGATAATATTTGGTGGCTTTGGTGGTGCTCCCTATGGCCTAATACTCTACTAATGGGGCTCCTCCTTATCTGTTATACTAAGTTTAATATCTTTAACTGCTTGGTTCTTTGTCGCTATATTTGATGGTTGAAGTCTTATGCAGGTTTCTGTGATGATCGTCTTTGGATAAGGTGCTACAACAGATATGCTGGCAATGATGGCCATGATGTGTCCCACTTCCTCTTTTGGCTGGTAGTGTTATATGTAATTGCAACCCTTCAGTCAAAGTCTGGATGCATACATATGGTGCTGCTCCTTAAGATGTTTATAGGACCTTTTCTTCATCCTTTTGTCTTATCTCTCTATAATTATTTAATTATTTCATTATCTATACTAATATCATTTCTAGCTTCTTGCAGATCTCTAGTTTAGGTTGGGAGACTTTTGCTGCAAGATTGGGCTAATTTCATAAGATCTAGGTGACTTTTCTTTAGTATCGGTTACAAAAGGAGTAGAGGAAGATTTTTGATGATTTCAAAGAATTGTTTTTGTGGATCTTTATTTCATTTCTATTAGCTTTTTGTTATTATCAATTGTATTAGCTAGGGGACTTATCTCCTTAAGACTTTTTGTAGCTCTTTGAGCTTTAGCTTAGATATTTGCCCCCTCTAAGGACTTTGTACCTTTCTTGTGGCAATAAAATTTTTCTATTTCCCTAAAAAAACCCCATTATCGACCATCAACTTAAACTAAGCCAATCAAGTTAGATAATTTAAGAAAGATTGATCAAGTGGTTGGTCAAGCTAAGCACGTTTGATATGACATACTCAACTCATATGATCATCAAGGTGCAGGCACTCACCAACTTCAAAGTTAATTTCAATGATCCTTAGCCTAAAGAAGTTTTAGTCAAAATTGTTATACATAATTAGAGCATTCAGGAATAAAGACATTAAAGTTTGTATTATTTTGAAGAGTTTAATAGAAATAATTATTATAATAAAGTCAAGTATAAAGCAATGCTAACTAGACTTAGGCTTGACCAAGGCATCAAAGCGAAGCACTTAATTATTTATTCTAACTCAAAACTAATGGTAAATGGATTAATGGCAATTATGAAGTTAGAGATTATTAGATAATTGTTCAAAGTGAAAAAAGTTAGAAAATTGAAGTATTTTGAATTGTGGGATACCCTATCCAAATATTTAAGAAAGCAAGTCATTGTCAATAGAGGAAGATAAGTCCTCAAGTTAAATAGATCCATTCATCTGATATCTAGAAAAAATATGACAAGTGTCAAGGATGGCAATTCAATGTTAAAGATGCATAGTACATCATACTTCAAAGTGCATTCCTTAGAAAATTTATCACCTCACTCAACCTAAGGAGTGTGACAAAGATCAAATAGGAGATGGTATTAGGGAAGTACACTCCAACAAGTGTGGAAGTTCTTTTGGAGAAAGAACACTCAACTAGTTAATCTTATGGTAAGGCGCTTTCGGCTAACATTAAGGAAAGATATAGAGGACATCTTGAGATGTGACTAGTGTTAGAAGTTTGTACCAATGCAATTATAATCATCAAAATGGTTGTAAAGATTAGCAATCTCAGGGATTTGCTATGTGGGCATGGAACTAATCAATCTTTTACCACTCATCAGTGGACAAAAAAAGTGGACTACTTTTATAAATGCATAAAAGCCAAAGTACTCATCAAAGTAACAATCAAGTGGTCAAGAATTTTATATGGATTAACATTATTTGTTTAAATGGGCTATCAATGACCATTATAAATGATAATGAACCTCAATTCATTGATGTGTTGTGGGATAAACCATTTGTGCAAGAGTTCACATTGACTCAAGCAATAAAGAGTGCAAAAGTATCATTCCATGACATTACATGTTAATTACTAAAATTAAATAATCAAATTGAGGTGTAAAGATAAGAATTAGAATCTAAGCATAAATCTACCAAGAATTCTAACTAATAAACTTGAGCAAGAATATGAGGGAGTGATCTTAATATGAAAGAACATAAGGATTGGACTTCACTGATGTTATTTATGTGGCTAAAATTTTAATTAAGAAGTTAATTTTACTTAAGTTCATTCAAAATGCCACTACCTTTCTTTTAAAAGGATAGGGTGCAACCTAACTACCTGCTACCGATAATTTCAATACATAAAGAAAAAAAATCAGCAAAGCTCTTTAGATTTAAAAAAGACTATAGAGCTTTCTCATAATTATCCCTAACTTGTCAATCATCCTCATGGTATTTTGCCCATGATTAGTCTATTTCTTACCTCTTGGTTCAACATAGAGCTCATTTATAATTAAGAGATGATATTAGTAGAAAATAAAGCTCTAAACATTATTAAAATTAAAATTGACACAAAATGCCTTCAAAAGAGTGTTTAGCTCATGAAGAAAGAAAAAAAAAACCATTGAAGATCATACATGAACATTATTGCAATAAATAAAAAATAAAATAGGAAGAAAAATCTTAACTAGATGCACTAATAATGTCTTATTTTGACCTTACAACTTGCTCTTGAGACATCCCCTAACAGCTTCTTTAAACAAAATGGCTTCCAAAAACTATGAAAAAGGGTTGAAGAATGGTTGGAGAAATCACTTAATTTAATCATGATAATTCTTGAATATTGTTAAATTAAATCCTCCCAAATATATAACAAAGCTGATGAGAATTAGAGTCATTTGTGGCAAAACACCAAGTAGACACCTACGTGTCAGGACTAGACACCATGCTCTTTGTTTGCTCACACTCTTGAATTTTTTGTTTAAGCACTATGGTGTTTATTTTTGAGATGTGGGATACCACGTAGATCTTAGGGGATACTTATTGAAGTGATCAGGTACTAGATGAAGAAATGATGCAATATCTTGAAAGATAGAAATCATCACCCTATAATGGACCTAATCACCTAATAAGGACTCCTAAGGCATGATGGGTCTTCGAATGTACCAGAGAATTTTTCCCTACTTTACATGGAAAAGTAAACCAAGGTTTATTTTAAGTGGGGTTCATTAAGTTCCCTATGGAGGCAAGCCCCATAGTTAATTACATCCTAGGGAATGGAATTCCCTAAGAATACTCTTGATTAAAGTAGAAATTAAAGTCTCCAAAGATTTCAAGGCTAGACTATCAAAGGATTGGTTGTATTTTGGAAATTCAAGTGGGAAAACTCAAGGAGAAGACTTATTATTGAAGCCAAAGAGAATGAATAGGAAATGCTCTTGATACTAGAAGTCTAGTGAGCATTCCAATCTATCCTATGGATGGGCATTATATATTTGAAGTTGAAGAGATTTATTCAATTAAAGTTGACAATTTATTAGAAAGTTAAGACTTATAATCCAATAACACAATATTGTGAGAATGTATAAGAGGTGAGGATTTATGCTTGTATCCTGAAGGAAACAACTACCTTGGATCCTAAATCTGTGGAGCTTCGGCATAAGCCAAAGCACGACCTAAATCTAAGTGAAGATAGGTATAAGATTTACATCTACAAGAGAGGATAAACCACCTGACTTATGGACTTACAATCGCCTAGAGTGGCAATCAGCTAACTCCTATGCTTTAAATCCATGTGGTCCAGCAATATGATTTTGCAAGATTAGTTAGGCTGTTGTTTATTTAGAAAGAGACTAAAGTCCTTAAACCCACTCCCTAAGAGACTAGAGCATGAGTGGTATGAACAATGACTTAGTCTAATGAGAAATCTTCTCAAAATTTATTTTATTTTTGATTCTTCATTTTGACAAAGGCTATAGGATTTCTTATGCCAAAATGCATGAAGAAAATGGATTATGGGCTAAATGGAGGGAAAGAGGTGTTTTCAACCATAGAGGATGCACTTAAAGGTCAAACCTTCCCCTATCATGCAAGGATGGAAACCCTCTCTTAGCAAGAGTGAAATAATATGATATGCATGTTGTTAGACATTAAACATTCCTTAAGGGTTGCTAAATCTTATAATTATCTTATTTATGTCCTAGGCATTATGTGAGGTTATGAATTATAGAAAATTTAAATTATGAGTGATTAATTGGGTAAAAATTTTATTTTCTCGAAGAGCCTAATCATATATAGGCCGCACATTCAAATATCATACATTGAAGAAACTAAGAAAAGCATGTCATTTCTATTGCACAAACTAAACACAACATCAAACAGTTTTATAACACTAGCACAAAAAAAAAAATAAAAGGTCGGTGTGGTCGGGTATCGCCGTACAACCCGAAAAGAAAAATGGGTAGCCGAGCTCTACCCTTATACAACCTGGTACTTAAAAGAATAATTATAATTTAAAAATGAATTCTATAAGGGGGTCTTCAAATCTTCATGTCTTCATCTCTTCTTCATTTCCTCCATGCCTTTGCTCCTTTGAAATGATAGGCTTTAGGGCATCACATGGCACCCCAAGACTAAGCCTTTGGCAAATAATCTTGATACTTGGAAGCCTAGTGAGCATTCCAATCTATCTTATGGTTGGGCTTTATATATTTGAAGTTGAAGAGATTTATTCAATTAAAGTTGACATTTTAATTGAAAGCTAGGACTTATAATCCAACAAAACAAGATTATGGGAATGCCTAAGATGAGAGGATTTATGTTTGTAGCCCAAAGAAAACAACTACCTTGGATCATAAATATGTGGAGCTTCGGCATAAGGCAAAGCACGACCTAAATCTAAGGAAAGATGGGTATAAGGTTTACCTCCATAAGAGAGGATAAACAACCTGACTTGGACTTACAACCATCTAGAGTGGCAGTCAACTAACTCCTTCTACGCTTTAAATTCATGTGGTCTAGTCATATGATTTTGCAAGATTATTTAGGCTGTTGTTTATTTAGAAAGAAACTAGAGCATGAGTGGTATGAACAATGACTTAATCTAATGAGAAATCTTCTCAAATTTTATTTTATTTTTAACTCTTCATTTTGACAAAGGCTATATGATTTCTTATGCCTAAATGCATGATGAAAATAGATTACGAGCTAAATCAGTGGGAAAGAGGTGTTTTCCACTACAAAGGAGGCCCTCAAAGGTCAAGCCTTCCCCTATCGTGCAAGGATGGAAACCCTCTCTTAGCAAGAGTGAAATAATATGATATGCATGTTGTTTGACATTAAACATTCAACTAAGGGGTTGCTAAATATTTTAATTATCTTATTTATGTCATAGGAATTATGTGAGGTTTTGAATTGTAGAAAATTTTAGTTATGAGTGATTAATTGGGTAGAAAATTTATTTTTCTCTAAGAGCCTAATCATATCCAAGCCACACATTCAAACATTATACATTGAAGAAACTAAGAAAAGTATGCCATTTTTATTGCGCAAACTAAACACAATATCAAACAATTTTATAACACTAGCGCAAAAAAAGAAAAAAGAAGATGTGGTCGTATGCAACCTAAAAAAGAAAAATGGGTAGCCGAGCTCAACCCTTTTACAACCCTGTACTTAAAATAATAATTACAATTTACAAATTAATGCTATGGGGTCTTCAAATCTTCATGTCTTCATCTCTTCTTCATTTCCTCTATGTCTTTACTCCTTTGATGTGATAGGCTTCAAGGCATCACATGGCACCTAGGACTATGCCTTCTAGCCAATGCTCATCCTAATCCCCCTTAGCACTAATCCTAATTCCTAATGCAAAATTACATTAGCAATAGGAAAAGTAAATCTAACTGCACTTACAAAATAAGTGTTAGCTAAACACACATACAACCCAAGTAGTTATATTAATAATTTTCGCTTAGCACCCTGTACATGGGTAATCAAGCCCACCTGTTCTAACTTGGATTATGCTTAGGGGCTTAAGCAACCTGTAAAGAGAACATTTATATTTATTTTTCAGTAGCCCCTTAAGCATAATCCCTTATAAAAAATATGATTACACCAATCATAACCTACCATCCAGTCTACGAAAGTCTAAAACAATACATCACAAAATAAAACATACATCACACCATGCACCGTCCTAACATAAAGCTAGAAGTGGTGACTTAATCTAATGTGTGTGTATTAAGGCTTGTGTGGTACGTCCTAACTAGGCATTAAGGTTATGATTTTTTAAATGTGAAAGGATTCAATTTAAAGGGTGGTTTCACTTCAAGTGTTTTAATTGATTTGCAAGTTTTAATTTATGTTTTCTTTTATTTTAGGTGGCCTACACTTAGTAATTAAATGTTGTAAAGAGAAGAAAAGAAGTTGCCCTCTTTCATTCCTACCCTAAGCCACATTCTAAAACATGTTGATTTAATTTGATTCTCTTTAGTGAATGGCTTATTTCATATTTTAATTAATCATAAGATTTGGTTCACTTTAAATAGTTCCATTTAATATGAAATTCTTCTTGGGATTAACTCAATTGAATTACTATCATATAATATATATATATATATATATATATATATATATATATATATATATATATATATATATATATATATATATAGTTATTCCTTTCCAACACATGTAGAATGCATATGACTTAATTCTAAGTGTAATTATACATGCAACATATTTATTTTAGCACACTTTAAATGAAATATTCATTTGTATATTCTATAGAAAATGGGATTTTCATTCATTAACTACATGCACATTCAAATGTGTAAAAGTTTTAAGCAAATACTTCATCATTGTTAACCAGGGGAGTGAGGTAAATACCACTTTGGGGCTACTTAAAGCCTCGCATCACCGGAATGTCCAGACTAGATATACCCACTATTCTTGAATACACATGAATGTACAAATGACTACAAGAATGGAAAATCAAGCAAAAGTTGCATTTCTTTTAATTAAAAAGATATTTTCATTCATTAGCTAAATGCACATACAAGTGTATAAAAGTTTTAAGAATACATTGTTAACCGAGGAGAGTGAGGTAAAGATCTTTTTGGGGCTACTTAAAACCTGATCCCATCATAGAAATACTCATTATTCTTAAATACATAATGTACAAATGACTACAAGAATGAAAAATTATGCAAAAGTTGTATTTCTTTCAATTGAATTATTTATACATGTGAGCTAAGTTCTATCTAAATTCTAACATATATAAATACAGGAATGAATATAAACAAATGTTGTGTCCTTTTCAAATGAACTATACATTTGTTAACATTCAAACTTTATGTAAATCCATGTAGACTAAATAAAGAGAACTCCATATCACATGTTCTAAGCTATAGACACATGCAAGCTTATAGATATTTATAATTATTATCACCCCAAATATTATAGTTAATTTCTAAACTTTTGAAAATAACTTTGATTTAATAGTGATAATAGCCACACGTATTCTTATTTTAAATCAACACATGCAAGATTGACATAAAGGAAATCATTTTATTTAATTGATTTTTTGAAAAAGATGAATGCATGATTACAAGTGACATACAACATTTAATATGATTGGAAAGAAATAAGCAACATAAAACACATGACTTCATTCAATTAAATTAATTTTTAAGGACAATCATATCGAATGAAATCATTTAAAATAAACTAAAGTTTTTTTATTATTAAGTTAGTTTTGAATGTTTGATTTGATTTAAGGAAGAGAGGAGATTCAATCATTTGCTGCTCCTAACCCATTCCCATATTGGTTAATTAATTTGGTTCAATGAAAAGAAGTTAAGTTACTTTATGAGTTAAGGTTGTAAGCATTATGTCAATTAACCATTTCTATGCCACTTTAGCATAATTATCGAAATAATTATGAGCCAACATGATATGCACATACTTTGAAAATAAAATTAGCAATGATCCTATTAAAATAAAAGGGGTCTAATGCAATTGGCTCACAATCATTTATTAGTTAAGCTAAAGGGTTTAATTAAGTACCCTTATAACCCTCCCACACATGTAGGTTAGTTATAATTTTCTTAGATTTCTCTTAGGTTATTGAACACCTAAGAGTCTACCAATGACATAAATGATTAAGTTCTGGAATGATTTGGATCTTAGTTTCATTGATTAAGTGATTCAATTAATTAATTAAGCCATAATTAACTTGATTAATTAAATGAACCTATAGGAATAGATTAAGAAGGAGATCTTAATCTTATCCCATGGGCTCATTCACTATTATACAATGATTGCAAGTTTAATTAATTGTTTCCTTATTAGTAATCATAATTATAAAGTAATTAAGGCTAAGACAACCAATTTTCCTAAGTAACCAAGCAATAAATCCCAAGAAAATGATGGGAGGCAGGGGTCATCCCATTAATCAACCTTAGAAAGTTTGGAATTAATTACTTTAGTAATTAGTGAGTAATTAAGCTAATTAAGTTTTTAATTAAACCCACATTAAACTTTAATTATTATTTAAAATTAATTGGGAATTTTTTTATTAAATTCTCCTCTAAAATACCTTCAAAATGAATGTTTATTTGCATTTTTGTGATTTTTCTATGATTTGTTATGATTTTCAGAGATTTAGTTGATTTAAATAATTTTTTCACAATTTTTATAAAGTCCATTAATTTATCTTTCTTAAAGTAGACCATTTGAGCTTCAGAATGTAATATTTCCCAATCTAGAAAA
Source organism: Cymbidium sinense (assembly GCA_021442155.1). Classification (NCBI taxonomy): domain Eukaryota; kingdom Viridiplantae; phylum Streptophyta; class Magnoliopsida; order Asparagales; family Orchidaceae; genus Cymbidium; species Cymbidium sinense. The sequence goes on from CM038215.1 coordinate 56,213,797, forward strand.
CCTTTTGACTTGAAATTTTTATGATAGGTGAATTTTAACTTCAATTTTAATCCTAAAATTTCAAATCAATCTTATGTGTATTTTTGGTTTAATTAATGAAATTTGATTTTTACTAAAACTCAAATTAAGCTCAAAATATTCAATAACATTTGGGGATATTGGGTTTGTTGGATTTCCCTAAGAAAGATGAATCCAACGAGCCATTGTTTGCAATTTTTCATTGAGTATTATATTTTTTATGAATTTATGAAGTTCTAAGTGATTTAATTAATTTTTAAAATATAAAAAATCTAAAATTTAGTACTTAACACAGTCAGCACTCTGCGGCACTGACGTGGCAACGCGGTGCCATGCAATGCCACATGATTGAACTACTCGATTCCACGTGGTGCACGGTGTCACATTAGCAAATGAGCGAGAAAATGTTGGAAAAAGGGATCACAACTCACAGATCAAATCGGACCATTCGATTGCGGATCGAAAAGTCCAGATCGATCTGCACGATCTGACGGGCTAAAATGGGTACATCTACCATTAATTTTAGTTGTTCCTCATGGAGATCGATGGTTTGCCACTTGAGTTCCGGCGGAGGAACTATGGGTAACGAATGACTTTTTGGGATTTAATGAAATTTGAATGAAATTTCATCCGAATGGGCTCATTTTCATAGAGATCTTCACCAAAAAACTTCCTGATTCACTTGGGGATGATATAAAATGAAAAATGTAAAGTTTATTTATGAAAATTTCTAAAATTGCATAAAAACTATCACAAATAAAAGCTCCTAAGGCCAGCTATGATTCTTAAAAATTACCTCACTGGGGATGATTTTCAGGAATGGTGATGATCCGTGCATGCTCCTGAATGCAAGAAGAAGATCTGGAATGAATCTGGACATTTTCCCCCCTTTGGAATGATGTATCCACCAATGGCCACTGCTTCCTCGCCAGAATCCACTTGATTTTGATGATTTTCACTCCAAAATGAAGTGGGAATGGTTACTAGTTGGTTTGGACGCTTTAGGGAAGTGAAATGAGGGTAGGAGGAAGATCTTTGGAGGCTTCACTTTTTTATGTTTTTTGGATTGCCAAAAATCACCATTAATTGTGATGGGGAGATGGTTGGGAGGTGATGGCTGATTGGGGACTTTGGATTAAGCTCCAAAGTCTTCCTTTGGGGCAGTGAAGTCAGTTTTCATTGAATATAAGTGATGGGGAGGATTGAATGAGGGGGTTGTGTGAGATTGTGTAGAATCCTACATGGAGGAGGATCCATGAGGGATTTGATTGGGTTTGGGATAATTTTGGGCTGATCCCAAGTGGGTTCAGATTGAGTTTGATCAGCTCCCAAGATGTCATAGGTTGGTTTCAAGGGATTCAGCTCAATTTGGGTTATTTACATCACATTGGGTCATGTTGGGTTAGGTTTACCAATTGTTCAAATTGGGTCAAACCACGGCTTAGGTTAGGTTCAAATGATGATTTGAAATATTTTGGTATGATCAATTTGATTTAATTTGGCCTAGAATTAATTTTGGCTCATTTGGAATCAAATGGGTCAAATAGGTCAAGTTGACCAACTCGACCAAAGTTGGCCAAATTGGCTTGGGTTATGGGTTGATTCATGTTCAATTGGCTAATTGAAGATGAATGTAGTCTTTGGTCTGAATCAATTTAGATTTATGCCAAATTGACCCTTTAGGTCAATTTGGGCTAGGTTAGGTTAGGTCTGGCATAATTGATGGTCAAGTCATGTTCAAACATTGATCATGGGTTGATGTGAATCAATGGTTTCAACTGATTTGGTGTAGGGTGAGTTTTGGCTAGTTTTGATTCATTTGGGCTAAAGGGTTGACTTGGTCAAATGACCAAGTTGACTTGGTTTAACCTAATTCATGGCAATTGATCATTCTAGGGTGATCAATGGTCATGGTATGAGTCTTAGATAGGCTTGGTACAATCCAATTTGGGTTGGATTAGAACTTAACTCAAAGAGTCCTTTAGGTCACTTTAGGTCAAGTGAGCCTAAGTGGGTCAATTGGCTTGGTTTTGACTTGATTTAAGTTTAGTTGAACTTATATATGAGCTTAAGATTGAAATATAAATTCAACTGCAATCAATTTGGAGTTCAATACATTTTGGTTCATTTGAAATTTTCAAGTCAAAAGGGCTAAGTTGGGTTTGACTTAGGTTGACTTGAATTTAGTTTAATGATTATAGGTTTCATTTATATTTGGGTAGGTCATTGGAGGAATGATTGATTCAAGAGAAAATCCATTGGTTTTGACTTGATTTGGGTAGGATTTGGCTAAGTCCAAAAAGCTTATAGGACTTAGATTGGGTTTTGATTTGATTTTGATTTGGTTTTGGACATTTAAATGTAGATTTCATTTACATTTGGGAAGATAATCAAAGGAACAATTGATTTATAAGAACAACAATTAAGTTTGAAGTGATTTGAAGGAAAATTTGGCTAAGCTCATGAAGGTAGGTTCAAAGGGCTTAGAAGGGGATTTGATTTAGTTTGATTTAGTTTTTATGATTTGAGTATATATTTTGTTTATATTTGTGAAGATGATTGAAGATATGATTGATTTATAAAGAAATCAATCAAATTTGGGTTGAATTGGGTTAAGATTTGGCCAGGTTCATGGTGCCAACTCAAATGGCTTAAGAAGGATTTTTGGGTTTGAGTTTGATCATGGGCTTGAATCATTTGGAGCTAGATTTAAATTGGGATTTGATTGTTTGATTGAAGGATTGAATTGATATCTAAGAAAATAAATTTAGTTTTGGTGGATTTGAATTTGGCTAAGGCTAAGTCCATAAAATAAAATCATAGGGCTTGGGAAGGATTTTCAATTTGGATTTGATTATAGATTTCAATCATTTGATTTCGAATTTGGATTTAGATTTGAAATTTGAATTTGAATTTGAGGTTCAATTTGAGATTTAAATTTTGATTGGATTTAAAAAGGTGCACATGGATTGGGTTTAGCTATAAGATAGGTGATTTCCTTATGTCCTAAGGCATAGCCTAATCTTACTTCTAAGTCTCTAAGCTTAGCTTAAGTGTTCACCTAATCTCCAAAAGTGTTTTATGGCTAAGGAGCTCTTAGTGTCTAGAAGAGTCCTAAGTCTAAGAAGAGGAGGTTGGGAGCTCACTCCAAAAGTGAGGTCAACAAGCACCTAACTGTTAGCTTCTCTCTCTAGGTTCTATAGGTAGTGATGGTGCCAAAGTAGAAACCATGGTACTTAAGCACCAAGCTAAGCTCCAAGTTCATCGAGCCCCAGATCATGTCATTTTCTCCAAAATTTATTCTGGATGATTCTCCATTTGATTTTGCATTAATGACTAAATTTTCTCTTTCCTTGAAGATCTACAAATATTCAAAATGAACCATAAGTTCCACAAAATTTTAAAAATCATAGAGGAACACATATCAAACTCATAGTATTATATAGAAAAAAATATTTAACTTACACACCTATCATTCACCAACAAGTGCCTACAAGAATTCTACAAGCCATGAATAAGTAAACTTTTGACTTGGTAATGATGAAGATTGGAAAAGAAAAGTTGAATTGAGTTGAGCCACTACATTCAATCTTTTGGGCAATTAGAACAACCTTCCTCCATGAAAAGCCAAATATCATTCATTCTATTCCATGGTAAAGAAGTTTATCATCCATTTAATTTAAAATGCACAGTCATTAAGTTATGGTGACTAACAATTAATACCAACTTGAGTAAGAGAACACCTAAATACAACACTCAATTTATTAGAAGAGCATAGGATGTAGGCTTGTTTAAGGAAAGAGAAAAAAAGGAGAAAAATATTTAAGTATTATATTACAAATGTTAAGGAGAAAAGCTTCCAGCCCATTGACTTGGTAGTAAGGAAGGTAGATTTAATAGCATAGTGAAACATACTTGACTAGTTTAAATAAATGTGGGGTAGACAATACATAATCAAAAGACAACTTAGCTTAAGTTCTTACTAGTTACATACCGACTCTAGGAAAGTCATTATAAAGACTTAGACTGTGTACAACCTCAACATTTCCTTATTTATATGAAAAGTTGTTTATTCTTGACTATTATTTATAACCATCTTTTATTATGAAATATAAACATAATGTAAAGAATTTTCCATTAAGTTAATGAAAACCAACTTATCAAGCACTCAGAAACTCAACCTTTGGAATTAAAAAGAATTGTGCTACTTGTTCTTTTCATTTGTGAAGTCATCTATACTTTTGATACTTAGTAGAATTCCCACACCAACCAAATCTTATAGAAAAAATTATCCACATTAAAAAACCACTCAAGCACATCTAAAGATATCCAACTTTAAGTGGGAGCCAAGTACTCTCCTTCTAACTTTGATGAATCGACTTAATTAAAGCCCCTAAATGTAAGTGTGAGTTAAATATCTTGATGTGAGACCAAAAGTAAGCTTTAAGGTGTTGAAAGGCAATGAGACTACTCATTGTAAGAGACAAAGACCCTAAGTGTTTACATCATAAATGTTAATGGGACTTAACTTCACATTCTCCTTAAATTTTAGAAGTTTCAATTTATTCAAATACTTTAAGATTCCCTTGTTACTTCAAGAGGAACCCATGTATGATGTTACTTTCAAATCTTTATAAAATAATAGTCTTAACTCTAACTAGCCAAATGTATACCTTTTTCATTATTTGGGTTGAACTATTCCCTAGTGGATATAAGTGTTGAGTATAAGTAATTAAACCATCTTATTTATCCAATTTATATAATATAATTGACCATAAGACTCTAAGGATTGGTTTTACTATCCTTAAAATCAATTTGGAAAATTTTATTTATTTTTAAGTCAAAGTTATGCACCTATCCTTACTCAATTTAAGTTTTTAACCAGGTGATTATCAAAATAAACATAATTAATCAATCACCCTAGATATTTAACTTGGGATGTTCTTAGCATTTTTATGAATCAAATAGACACTAAAACCCCTAAACATATGCTAATTCACCAGGAGACTAGGAAATTCAAATTATATATATATATTGCATGTTGAGCATTTAAAATTGGCCAAAAAAATTTTTATATGATAAAAAATTTTAATGGGGACATTAGGCCCATCAATAAGGTAATTGATGCAAGTAAACTAATTGATCTAAATAGGCATAATTAGGTTAATATGTCTAAAATTAATTATAATCATCAAATTGATTGGACCAATCAAACATATAAACTATTTTTATTGTCCTAAATATGTTCTAAGCATCACTTTGTTCAATTGCCTTTTGGCCCAAGCATTATAGGCCAACTAAAATATTCATAACACTTAAGGCTATGCCTTCATTTAGTGGTTGATTGAACAACTCTAATTATTATGTAATCAAATCTTTGAGATTGATTATCATCAAGGATGTTATTAATAAATTTCATATTTATTTAATTATCCAATATTGTCATTATGACCAAATGGTCTAAAATAGTCCATTTTTAGCTCAAGTAAAAATACCCATGATCATAATGGCATTAGATCTATTAAATGGTTGAATCACTTGAGGATGACACTATAAATGAGTCATAAAAATAATTATATAGTTCAATCCAAGAAGGTTTGACCACTCTAAATATGTCAAATTCACCCATTAAGCCAAGCTGTGCAATATAGGGAAATTAGGGTGGAATGATACCATGCCATTAAAATTATTAGGATTTTAAAAAAAAAAGGATTCTTGATTATTATCCACACTTTTGGCATCATTCCTTCATAATCTTCTAAACCTTTAGCTTGCCTCACATGAATTAATTTCCTTTAAATGTAAGATGGGAAAGTTAGAAGAAATCTAATGTGATTAAGCCACTTTATGCATATTCTAATCCCTATAGCATATAAATTTTCTTACATGATTTCCTATCACTCCACCGGAAAAAAAAACTCTAGTTAATCCTAGGTTAAACCATTGATAGTCATACATGTGGTTAGCCAAAGTGCCATTAAATATCGTAGGTCTCACCATTAGAGGAACATACCATTTTCACTCTTCTAGTGCTTAGAGGAGAAGTTTAAATCATTCCCTAGCCAGACTTTGATTGATGCAACCATTTTCAACATCCCATGCAAATTTTAAAAATGATTCTTTAACCTTCCATCCATCAAACATTTTCAGTACAAAAAAATCCATGGACCATCCATTGGCAAGGTAATGGCTTCAAACTCAACTCTCCTACCTTTAAATCTTGGTCTTCTAAGTTATCAAGGTCATTACATGGTTCATTGAGCAAGAAAGTACTTCCCATGAGCTCCCAACCTTTTAATGAAAAATATTTCATGGAATGAAGTAGAAAAGGAAGAATTTAAATGGTTACGCTTGAGTGGTGTCAACTTGAGGTCAATCCATTACTTTGATGCAAACTATTAAGAAGCTAAAGATGATCTCTCAACCATTGAACATATTTTAATTAAGATCTAATATATGAGATCAAGCTAGACTATGTGCCTATTCAATCAAAATTTCTTTAGATTCTTATTCTAAATATATTGATGACCAAATTAATATAAAATGTTTACCATGAGTAGTATTTATCAAGAAAAATCTAAGAATAAATATTATTGTGCATACTTATAGTATACATATTACAAGATTAACTTCTTAAAGGAAGGTAAGCTTGAATCACACATGGACATGATCAACTCAAACACTAACCACATGCTAACTAGTTAACAACATATGGACTGCTCACCAGTTACCTAATAAACTCATCTCTTATCTATTTTGAGGAACTCTCATCCACTCAAAAGGATGTTCATCCACACAAGCTCTATTATATATGCGATAAGAGATAGGGGAGTCATTGATGAAGTTTACCAATAGCTTACAAAGATAGAAGTAAAAAGTCATAGATCTCAAACTTATAGTTGCCTAGCCTGCACTTACCCATGGCCTAAGAAAAAGATCATCTAGATATTCCATCATCCCTTAATAACAAAAAATGTTGGGAGGTTATTATTAGAACTTACCAAATTATGTGAATGTGGAAGAGTATAAAAATTCACCTAATCTTCTTAAGTTCTTAGCAAAGATAACTTAGTGAAGCCATCACCACTCATTCATCATTCTAGAGAAAGGTTGAAAGTGAAAAAAATGGAGAAGACATAAAGTGCATCATCCACTCATCTGCCATAAAACCATTTTATAGAGGCACACACATAGAGGCTCGCCACTATTTCATCAGGTGATTTTACAACCAACTTGATCATTGTAGGGTAAATACAAGTTATGCCATCAGGTTGAAATAAGATGATGTTGCAACTCAGTATAACGCCTTAAGTAAACTCATACACATATGGGAAAAACTTTACATTATCAAGAAGCAAGTTGAACTCGATGCATACAAGTTACTAACACATGAATGATAAGACATTTCCATACCTAGAATAATAGGCATCTCAAGATTCTATCTCTAAAGAAAGTAGTATCTTTTATATTTTATATTTTCTTGTTATTATTATTATAATGGATAGTAAAGTGCCCTATAAAGTTTATACTACTTCTCAATTAGATTACTGACTTACTAAATAATAAAAAATACTTGGAGTTGACTCATCGAGCTACTAAGTCTGAGGGGAAAATTTATGACACCACATAGATTTTAAGGGTACTTATTTAGGTAATCAAATATGCAATTAAGGTATAAATATATTATCTTGAAAGATAAATATATCACTATATAATGGATTTGATTATTTAATAAAGACTTTAAAGCTAAAGGGTCTTCAATATTTTAGAGGTTTTTCTCTTGAGCATATATGGAAAAGTAGAATAGGGTTTATTTATTAGAGTTCATAGTTCCCTATAAGAGCGTGCTCCTATAGTTAATGACATTTCAGAAGGAAAGAAATTCTTTCTAAGAATAATCTCGATTAAAGAAACTGACTTTTATCTCTATAGATTTTAAAGCTTATATTAAAAGGATCATTAATTTAGAAAGTCAAAGGAAAACACTCTAAGGAGGAAGAGTTATTTCAGAAGCCCATTGAAAATGAGTACAAAACACTTAAAGATATTAGGATGCCAAATAAGCATTTTATCTTGATTGGGCTTCACTTTTTTAAAATTAAATTTAAAATTTTGAATTGGTATTTCTTTAGAAGTTTAGGATTAGATTATAACAGTACAAGACTATAAAATTCCTAGTGGTTGAAGACTTATTCAAATAGATGCTTTAGAACCTGAGTTTACAAATAGTTTTGGCATAAGTTAAAATCTTGACTTAATGTAATTCATGGGAATTATTTGTTTTTTTTTTTTGTTACTTAAGAAAATGAACTTATCCTTCTCCCTTCTAGACTTACTACCCACCTAGAAGGGTTGCCAGCTTACATCACTATACAATTTTAAATCCATATTTTGATCTTTCATATGCAAGATGGTTGAGCTATTGTATTTAAAAAGAGGCTAATAACCTAAACTCACTCCCTAAACTTTAAGATCATGATTGGCATGTTATGAATTTAACTAATGCAATATTTTTGTATTTTTATTCATTGTTTATTTTAAATCTTAGGTATGTAGTTGCATGCCTACAATGAAAATGGTTATGAGCCAAATTAATACAAGAAGGCACACTTCCCAAGAAGAGTGGTCATCCTCACAAATCAGATGCCCCCTTATGTGCAGTGGGCGAGCATCCAATTTAAGAGTAACTAAAATTTGCTCGTATGGTTCTTAAAGTCCAATTATTTCTAGTTACTTTTAAGTTATGCATATGGCTTTATTTATGATGAGGTTATGAATTTTCATTTAATGTTTGATTTATTTAATTTAAATGGGGGTATAAAGTTTAATTTCCTAAGAACTTAATGTTTATATGCTTTTCATCATAGAGCACATCACAAAAAGAAACCAAGAAAAACATGTAGTTCACCACAAAATCAAGCTAAATTAAGTAAATAAATAGGCCTAATTTGGTACCCTAGTAGAAAGAAAAGAAAAAAATGAGCTCACCATTCTACCTAAAACTAAAAGTCTTGATCTATGGGGGTCTTCATCCAAGATCATCACCTTCTTCAAGGACCTCCATGAGCTTCACATGGGACCACCAGATGGTAAAGTTAGCTCCTTCTATTTTTAAACCCCATTGATCATAACCTGATTCTAGGCTCAACTTACATTTGAAAATTAAAATAAATTCCTAATATCTTAAAAAATACTATATCAAGAAATACATACAACACAACAATAGTTTATATTTCAAACATATGGGCTTAGCACTAGTGGTTGCCAAGCCAACCTATCTGATTGGATTATGCTTTGAGATTTAAATAGCACCTAAAAGTAAATAATATTTATTTTACATTTACTGTGCAAAAAATAGTGTTAGCTCAAAATAATTATCTAACATCTAAACTAGTGAGTATGCAATCCTAGCTATCTAGTCTAAAATATTACACAACAAAATAACAAAAATATCATTTCACATCACAAAACATCACAGATCATCAACTAATTGAAATCTAGGGTCGGTGACCTAACAATCTAGCGTGTGAAAGAGGGGCACGTGTGGAATGACTGCACTAGGCCTTTTAAGTTTTAGTTTAAATTTAAGTTTCATGTTTGTTCAATTTACCATAAGGTGGTTTCAACTTAAATAATTTAATTGTTTTTATATTTTATTTTAGTTTGAGATTTATTTTTTGTTAAAGTTGGATTAAAGTTTTAAAGAATAAAGAATAAAATAACTTCAACTTTTGATAGATCCCATTCCATTCAACATCTTAATCCTAGTTGAATGGAATTTTCATCCTAAGATAAAGATCCATTTTATGGGCCAAACTACAAACCTAAGTATTTTAATTAACCCTTTTTTGAGTCTATTTAGCTAATTTACTTAAGTTAGACTTAATTTTATTTAATTTTTAGCTTATTCTTTAATTATGATGTTTATCTTTATTTTGTTTAATTAATTTTAAATATTATTAGAATTTAAAGGTTTTATTCTTCTTTCATTTGATTTGATTAATGTTTCTTGGTTTAACTAACTTATATCTTTTATTTAGAATTTAACATGTTCAATTAAAATTCATTTAAAAGCTTGATCATTTGGTTGAGTGATTTTAGTTTAATAATTATTCATTTCAATTTGATCATTTAATTTGATTGTAAACAATTTAATTTATTTAATTTTTTTTGTTGGTTGTTTAAGATGAACATTATTTAATTTAGGTTTGTATTCAATTTTATATATTTTTTATTTGATTAAGGTTTAAGATGAAAATAATTATTTAATTTCACATATTTTGGTTTAGTTCATTTGATTTTAATTTAATTGACTTTATTCACTAATGTTAGTCTCTATTAACTTAAATGATCTAAGTTATCTTAAATTGGTTTTATTTAAATAAATTTTTAATTTAAGTTTTGCTTCAAAGACATTAATTTCATTATTTAAATAGTTCATTTCCTTTATATTTGATGATTTATGATTTCTATTTTATTGATTTGCATAAGTTATTATTTAGGTTAATTTTAAAGGATATCTTATACTTAAGAGTTCATTATTTAATTGAATTTATTATAATGACGTTCTATTTAATTTTTTATTATATCCTAAGAAACCTAAAGAGATGTAATACTTAGGCATCAAACTTAATCTAGGCTATTTTATGCTTTTAGGTTATTTAAGTTAGACGATTTGATTAATCATTTATATTTAATTATAATTATTATTATTCATTTAATGTTAAGTGGATCTAAGATGATTTCAATGTTAATTAATTTTTATTTAAATGTGAAACTTAGAAATTAATTAGTCTTATTTTCAATTGACTATTTGGGTTATCATAAGTTTATTAATTTAATAACTTAGGGCTTAGTTAATTTTATGTTTCCTTTTAATGTTCTTTACACCCTAAACTTATGATTAATTAAATTTCTCAACTTCATAGGGTTAGGAAATTTTCCTAAGGTCCTTTGATGTTGTTTAAAATGTTTTGAATTTATTCCACTAATTTTTATAATTTTTATGATTTTTAAATTTTCAATTTGATTTAAATCAACCTAGGACTTGTCATTTTGCTTTAAATGTTTTATGTCAAGTGGTGTTCCTTTCCAATTTTATTTTTCTAAAATTTCATCTTAATTAGAAATGTATTTTTAGACTAATTAAGATTTTAATGGTTTTAGTTAAACATAAATTAAGCCTAAATTATTCGAAATTCTTTAGAGGTTTTAATTTTCTTAATACCTTTCTAGATGATGAATCCAGAGAAAGTTTATTTTGATTTTTGGATTTTTAATTGATTTATTAATATTTTTTAGAGATCAAATCAATTAAATTAATTAATTAATTTACTTAATTACCTAATTAGGTTATTTTGAGGATTAATAGGTTTCAGTGAAATTTAATCTTTTTTGGGTTAATTAATGTGTATTATGATGTTTTAATCTAATTCCATGATTTTTCTCAAATTTTGTAATTTTTATTAATTTATTCTATTAAATATATGTTAGAAGATTGAAAATTTTACATATTGTATTTTGATCACCAAGAAATCCTAAGAATTTTATCTGAAGTGTATTTTAACCATAATTTTACTTCCCCAAAGTTTAAGGTTGATTGCATTAATAATTTTGGTTTAATTGAGGTTTGATATATTTCAACTAACATAAATTAACCTAAAATTATCCAATAAAAATTAAGAAATTTAGGTTTAATGGATTCCTCTTTTTGTGATAAATGCATAGAGCCCTTATTTGCATTTTTTTTTAGTTGGATATTTTAATTTTTATAAACATTTTAAATTTTTTAGCAATTTTCTTTATTTTTTAAATCCAGAAAAATTAGATTTTTCTCTTTAAACCAGTCAGTACCATGTGGCATCAATGCGGTGCTACTTTACATGTGGCACCGCATGGTTGGTCCACGCAGGATCTAGCTAGATCCCATGTTAATTTGACGACAGGGTCATGGTTTTATTAGGACCTTTCAAAGATCGGATGGCTTAAGATCAACCCACGATATCCTTTAAGGATTTAATCGATCAGTTTGACTAAATCATAGTTGTTTATTCTAAATGGAAGGAACGGATGGTTATGATTCTGTCTCCTTCATCCTTGGTGGTGACCGAGCAATGTCAAATTTTCACGGCTAATCACCGATGATCCATGTGAAATCATTGGATTTTTATTAAGAAACAATCAAGAAATGATTTTAAAGGGATCTATACAGTTTGATCTCTCTTAAAACTAATTTCATTTCTCAAATGACCAATATAAATTTAAAGGATGGTCAATTTCATTTATACCCCACCAACATTACGTCTCAGTGGTGGTTTGAGTTTCAAAAATGCTCAAAGAAGTTGTACAAGGCATTTGGAGAAGAAACCATGCTTTGCCTCCCTCTAGATTAGTGTGGAGACAAATGTTTACCACTCTCACTAGATTTTGGTGTTGGGAACAATCAGAGAAGTTTTGGAGGAGGGGGAAGGTAAGTTCATGCTTGATTTCACTCAAAGAATGTGATGGAATTGACCAAAAGTTGGAATTTGACCTCTCTTTGGGTTTTTTGTTTGGCCGAGAGCATCCTTATTGATATGGTTGGAATTTGACCTCTCCTTGGGTATTCATGGTTCGAAATAAAAAAAATCAGCATTCAAAAAAAAAAGAAGAAGAGGGAGACTGACTCACCATAATCAAAGGATTGATGACAAAAATTCAACAAACTCATTGAAATTGGAACCACAAATGAGTATGCTATTTTTCTCATAGCCATTCAAGCCAATCAAAGGATTTCATTTTAAATGTTGAGAGGAATGTGATGTACTCACTAAGATAAGATATCTACTCACTCAAAATTGAAGGGGTAATAAAGATTCAACCACTTATGGTAAAAATGAATTTATTGGTGCAAAAAAGTAAGGCATGATAATGTGAATGTCACATCAAGCATTAAATGGAGAAATCATTACTTAATCCCATAAAAATAACAAGTGGTGCAAGCATGAAAAAAATAATTAAGATCTTTACTTTCATCCCAAATAAAAATAAACTTGACAAGAGAAGTGTTGGGTAGCTTATACTTACTCCATCTTTTAAAAAAAAAGTATAGTTACAATGCACTGCCATGTCTACTATACATTATTTTTTGAGTTGCTTTATAAGAGGGTCTGAGTGCCATCCTTGCTATGCCTTCCCTTATCACACATATAATGAAATAATAAAATTAACATCGAGAATGAAGAGAGTAGTCTCTTGACTTGATAGAATGTTGTAGTAGAGTCAACTCGACCCTCATGGTCACAAAACTCCTCTAGAACTCTACCTCCATAACCTGCCTCAGTTGTGATTCCATCTCCAGCAATGATTGAAGATTGTTTAACTACTTCTTCAATGAATGTAAGTCTTCCTCCAAAAGAGCAATCATCCTCTATAAAGTAGTGAGCACAAATGGATAATCAAGTCCCTATGGCTCTCTCTCAGCATCTACCCCATTTATATAAACTCATCCTGTATAGATTCACCACTATCTCGATGAGCAAAGGAAAGAAAACTTTGCCAACATCTCCTAGATGTCTAGAAAAGTGAAGTTGGTCACCCCAACAAAAGAAAGGGCAACTACTTTGGTGATCTTTCCTGTGAGTGTATGCTCTCTTCCAAAGCCAAACTCGACACCACCAAGTCAGCCTAATGTGAAGCCAAAGGGGCCCATAAATGACGAGAAATGAATTTATCAAAATTAAATAATGGAATTTCAATAAGGTGATTATCTAAGGGCCAGATCTTTGGAAAAGGAGGCCACTACTCATGGGAATGGATTTCTTCAACACTTGGATGATGACATAGTAGATTGCTCATGGTAAAGTCATTTACATCCTCGGGAACACTTGGAGTGCTAAGGGATGTAACTTGGGGGGCACATGAGTGTCCATCATCTCCTTCAATCAATGCTTGCACACATGTCACATCAACTATAATAATGAAAAGAGTTTAGAATGACTAACAAGAATAGCTCAAGAATAAAATGAGAATGAATGCTACCTTAGTAAGACACTCCTCCATAATCTTTTTTGTGGAGGTGGTTCTTACCAACCTGCTCAACATGAATTTCAAATGTTGAATCATGGGAGCATCCTCTTCCTCCTCCTTAGCACTCGTGAGTTGGAAGGATGGCAATTCCACCACAATGGCCACACTTCCTCTACAGGGAGAGTGTTCAGTCCCACCTAATCCTCATCACTACCCTTGGCTAGAGCAACAACAATCTCATAGATGGGAATAACTGAGGTACTCACTTTGACTATGGACTCCACTGGCTTCTTAGTTTTTTTCATCTACTTTTGAAGGCAAACTTAGAGTTCAACAGAATTAATATCTCTATGAGATCTCTTAGTATTAATGTAGAATAAGTGAATGTTTTTCAATAATGATGACTCACTAATAAAGATAAATTCTTAACTTGATAGTAGGCACAATACGAGGAAAGGTCTCCATAAGATAAGGGATAAAAGTTCCTCTATAGCCCAAGAAGCTTGGGCATTTTCGAAGTTGATGTAACCATTTATAACTTTGTGAAGTTATTTTTAGAAGGAATAGAAGAATCAGAAGAATCAGAGAGCTAATTGTATGTCTAAGTGTATGAGCAAGCATACCTTCCATAGCGAGTCATCACTAGAATAAGTCAAGGTCAAAGAAAGAAGCTTGAAGAAAAAACTATGGACATTGACCATGTAAGCAGACTTTCTTAGGCTAGTGAATGACCAAGGAAGACAAGATAACATGAATGGCCAATGTTCGATGACTTTATTAGGACCTACAAATTTTTCACATCAAGAAGCAGCAGGTTGCTCTTGCTAATGGGCTATGAAGTTTACCACTTATCAAAGAACACTAGTTTCATGTTAAGGTGAGTTCCTATTTGTACTCGACTTACCTTATATATACTTAACATATGTAACTACCTTTCCCACTATTCCAAAATTGGTCCTTTCAAAAAAAAAAAGGGGGGGGGTGTCAAATCGATTCTAGTGAAATTGATGTAGCATTTTAAGATCACCATAATCAAACTACATTGTAAGAGCATATTCTTACTGATAAAAGACATTTTCAAAGATTGGTTAATGAATCCAAGTTAGAAAAAAAAAGGCATGAGAGAGCTAAAATGTTTGTTGAAAGACTAAACAAAATTAGTTAGAAAGTCAATCAGTACAAGTAATCTATTTATTGACCTCATTTTTGGATGAGGTAAACAACACTTCTAAAATTAGTAATTAGGATGTCCTAATCTTAAAAAATATTCTCATAATTCAATGCTTAGGATACTATACTTAGTGACCTAGTGCACCCTCCTTGGATTTGATCTAACCAAATGGGCTTAGGTAGACTTAACCCAAATTCCAAATTTGGATTAAATCAAATCAAAATAAATCAAAATAAAACCAAATTAAAAGAAATGAATGAATCCATAACAAAATCAAAGTCAAATCTAGTCAACCCATTTGGCATAAGTTTGACCTATGTGGGTCCCACCAAGTCAGAGGTTAATCAACCCAAATTTGACAAAATAAAGCATTCCAAATATTCCAAATGATTAAATAAACATCTTTAATCATAAATATAAAAAATTGAAATTATTTAGGCCTTAATTGGGTTAACTAGACCACTTAGTCTAAATAACCTTAAATGGGTCCTATTGGGTTTAAACACAAATCAAATTGAAATCAATTAAATTTGATTGCTCAAAATTATTTGGAAATGATAATCGAACACAATCCAACCCATCATTGGGTCTAATTTGTTCAAATTGATCATTTGAGTCATATGAAACATGCTTAACCCATTAAGCCAACTTTGGGTCAAATGGGTTCAAATTGAAATCCACTTGAAATTAAATGAAATCAATCACTCTAAATCATCTCACACATGTGATCAAGCATGATTGGAGTTCAAACCCAATCCAATTGAGTCAAAATTTATCATTTGAACCCAATTAAAATCAAACTAAACCCATTTAAGTTCAAATGGGTTAATATGAAATAAAATCCAAAACTAATTCAAATATAAATAAATTAATTAAATCAAAGCATAATCAATCATCAATTAAACATAACTGAATTTAAAATTAAAAGAATTAAAATAAAACCAAACACTTTGAATCCAAATGCTTGGATTGGATTCAAATTTCCAATCCAATTCAAACAAATTTGAACATGACGTCAAATTCATATTGAGTTTGAGTTGGGTAGCCACACATTAGTCTAAGGGCTTTGGTGGTGATGCCATAAGTCATAAAAAGAAAGGAAAATTAAAGAGGTGGAGTTATGAGATCGAGAACACTTAAAAATTCATAAAAGATTGGATTCAAAATGCAAGCCCCATTTCCCCTATTCCATATACCTCATTCCACTTCTTGGCTTCAAAATGATTGGATTCAATCAAATAAAAGACCAAAAGAAAGAAGAAAAATAGCATTTGGCTCCCTCCAAGATAGAAGCAAGAGAAGAGGAAGAAGAGAGCCAAGGTGTCCAAGGCTCAAACAAAAAGGGAGGAGATGTCCTCCTCCCTTTTAACCTTTGATCCAAACATGTTCATAAGGCCAAAGGGGATTGAATCCACCCCTTGGCTGACCTTATCTCCATCGATGGTAGGAATCACCACTTAGAATGCCATAAACATGGTTCTCAACCATGTATGGAAAGGGGAGACCTCTTTTCATTCCAAAACATTCACCAAGGGAGGAGATGAAGAAGGGAACCCTTTTTGGCTCCTTGCCACTAGCACATTGGAAAATGAGCAAATTTTGTGACCACCGAGCCTCCTCTAATGATAAAATGCAAGGGAGACTCTCCCACCTCCAATTGAACATTTCAATACATTCTAGAGGTTGAGGTAACCTCAAATGAATCACCACCATGATCCCTCACAGCCAATGAGCCATAAAATGATCAAACCTAATGAAAAATGGCCATTAGCTGGTCTCCAGAATTTGGAGAGAAGGCAAGCCACTAAATCCACGTCCATATCATCACATCAAGGCAAAGCTAGTGGAGTAGATCCCACCACCAATGATTGCTGGAATCAGGTACACTCCACCACCAACCTCCCTACCATTAGATTTTGGTCCTTTATGAAAGAAATTTGATCCTCATTAGTTTTCCATATGGATTGGTTATAAATCTATCACTAATCATTTTGCAATTAAAATCACATCAAAATTCATCAATGATCTCTAAAAATTCATCAAAAATGATGGATGGCATCCATCTCTTATCGAAGATGTAGAAGATCTCCACCATCTGATCCTTCTATTTAAAATAGGCAGCTAAGATCTAGTCAAATGATCTTATTTTATCTCTTAAGGAGACCATTGAACAAATCAAAATTGCTTGATCTTCAATGGGACTATCGAGATTCGTCCCGTGTGGCACCGCTTTTGATGCAGCCGCCAAGTGGGATCTACATGGCCCAATGTCATCACGCCACGTGTCGAAGGCTCCATGTTGAGTCAGTTTTAAAATGATAAATCCCTTTTAATTAATTAAAAAATTATTAAAAATAATAGAAAATTTAAAAATTCATGGAAAAATAAATACAAATCCAAAAAATGTAAACTTGGGCTCTATGGACTCATCTTGATAAAATAAAATCCCCATTTAATGTTTGGTATTTTAGCATTAATTTGAATTTAAATGAAATCAATTAAACTTTAATTAATTATAAACCATTAATTAATTTCAAATGAAACTTTGGGAAAATTAAATTGATGTCAAAACACACCCTAAGAAAAATTTTCATGAATTATTACAATGTAATTCATGAGATATGAAATTTCAAATCCTAAACCTTAATTTCAATTAAATAAATTAATATAAAATGAAATAATTAATGAAAATGGACCTCAAATCAACTTAATAAACTCTAATGAACATAAAAGCACTAATGAAACACATTTAAACTAAATAAATCTTAAAATGACTTAATTAAGTAATTAATCAAATTAAATAATTCAAGTAATTAACCAAAATTTAATTAAATCACAATAAATCAACCAAATATCCCAAAATTATGAATGAACACTCATTGGAAACATCTTTTAAAGAGAAATACATGAAAAATAAAATCTCCAAATAATTTTCATTAAATTATGCTTAATTTTGGTTTTAATAAAATAAGTAAAACCTTAATTACACCCTAATTATGAATCTAATCAAGATGAAACTTTAAAAACATTAAATTAGCATGGAAACTCACTTTCTATAAAATTATCAAACCCAATCAATCTTTGGATTATGGGAATTGTTGAATTTTCAAACCTCTAGGTCAATATTAATCAAATAATGAATAAGAAAATTCAAAGATTCATTAAATCATGAAATAACTTGAACTAATCTTAATAAAACATCAGAAATACTTAGGATAGTTCTCCAAACATCTTAAGTCAAAGAACTTAATCATTTTCTATACTTAAGGGTTAAGGAAACTAATAAAGCATATTAAGGCTTAATTAAATTCTAAGTTAATGAACTCTTTATCAAACCAATGCAACCTTAATACACAATTAAACACTAACCTAAGAATGAATTAAACATTAAACTAAGTGCCTTAGGTTAGTGTAAATCAAATGAAACAAATGTAACAAAATCAAATGACCCAAATCAAATCAAATGAAATAATTCAAACAAAATTAAATTAAAAGAACACAAAACCAAAAATGAAAATCAAACCAAAACATAAGAAATGAAATACAAAATCAACTTTCCAAAGAAAAGAGTTAATCCAAAAATCTAAACTAAATTCAAACCCAAACCATCTAAATGAAATCAAAAGGATTAATTAAGATACTTAAGGATCTTAATTAGACCTTTATGATGGATCTTCATCTTAGGATGAGGATTTAATTCTATTAGGAGTTAGCATGTTGAATAGAATCGATTCCACCCAAAAGTGGGATTCATTCTACTCTTCATTCTTGAAAACCTAAACATCATTTTAACTAAATAAAATGAAGCTAAAAATAAAAATAAATCACTAATTCATTTGAATTGAAACCCCCCAAAGGTATAATTCAAACAAGCTCAAACTCCAAATTGAAACTTGAATTAAAGAGGCCTAGCAAAGTTTTGCTATACAAGCCTATGCTTTTCACACACTAGATCATTATGTCACGGATCCTAGACTTAGGTTATGCCATTTGTGATTCTTTATGATTATTTATGCTATGTTTTGATATGATGTGCTTCACATCTTTTAGTGGTGTATTGTGTTAGACTATATGTCTAGGATTGTTTGTCTATTAGACTGGATGATAGGATATTCTTTTCAGATCTAACATTGTCTTCTGCAAGGGGCTATGCTACAAAAGATTGCTATCAAAATAAATTAAAAATCCTATTTTACTTGCGGTATGCTTATGTCCTTAAGCATAGCCAATAGGATAGGTGGGCTTCAACTAATGCTAAGCCCATAAGTTTATGAAATATAACTATTGCATTCTATTTGTATTTTGCTAACATTGTTTTGTTGTGCTTAGGAATTAATTTTAAATTTAAAATGTAAATTTGAGCTTAGAATTAGGTTAGGATCTATGGGGTCTAGGATTAGTAGGAGCTGACCCTACTAGAAGATAGGTGTAGTGGTCCCTATGAAGCCCAATGGATATCCCTAAAGAAGGAGAGTATCCTAGAAAGAAGACCCATTGATCTAGACTTGTAGTTCTAGATTCAAGCTATATAAGGGCAGAGCTCGGCGACTTGTTTGCCTTTTCTTCCAGGGTGTACAATGGTACCCAGCCACGTTGGCCTTTTCTTAAATTAAATTGGCTTGATTTATTTTGGGTATGCAATATATTCAACCTTCTTTTCTAGGTTTCTTTCTTTGTTGTGCTTTCTTATGATTGAATTTTGAAGATTAGGCTCATAGGGAAAACTAAATTTTATACCCAACTTAAATTTAAACAATTGAAACAAAAATAAATTAAAATTGAAACTTCATTTAAACTAAAGCCTTAGGTAAAACTTAAAATCAATTAAAATTAATTAGGTTTTGAAACCATGAAATCATATTGCTCTTAATCCTTGAATTGGGCAACTCCTCCCATTGCACATAAGGGCCATCTAACTTATGAGGATGACCACCTTCTTGGGGAAGCCTACCTTCTATTATTATTTTGGCCTATAGTCATTTCTAATTGCATAGCATTAGGCATAAAAATTATCATGCTAAGAATAGCTAGGATTTCCAAAGAAGATGTCATTCGATTGATGAGAAAGAAAAAGGAATATCAAAAATTTGCATGGCTAACATATCAGAAGAAAAGCAATGGCTGGAGTGGGAGAGTCAGTCGAGGATTCCTCACTTCTTTCCCTCATGAAAATTGTGCATGAGACTTTCACCTCGTGGCTCAAGTGATAAGAAAGAAAGTTAAATGAATACCAAAGACCTCAAATAAATCTTGTGTCAAAAAATTTAAAAACTTTGAAAATTGTGTATTAGTTATATGCATTTCATAACGTACTTGGTCTTAAGATTAGGGAGTGAGTCTAAGTTCATGGATTCCTTTCCTAAAAATACAACAGCCTAACCATCTTTCATTTATGAAACTTAACATCATGAATTTAAATTACACTTAGGTGGTGTTAGCTGGCACCCCTACATGTGGGTTGTAAGTCTAGTAAAGTCAAAGATAGGTTAGTTCCCTCAAGTGAGGGAAATGGCAAATAATTTTCAAAATAAAATTAGGTTGAGTATTTGATGTGTCAGAAGCACCTATAGACTAGGTCCGAAAGCATTTTTTAGGAATAAGTCTTCAACCCTAGGCATTTTTGTAGTCTTGTACCGCTAAAATCTAAGTCCTAGATTTCTAAGAAAATGTCAACTCAAAATCTAAATTAAATCCTAAAATTTAAAGCCCAATTATAGGATAGTTAAAATGTCTACTGGGCATCCCAGTATCAATAGAAATTTTTTTATTTTATCCCATTTGGCCTCCAAAATAACTCTCTCCAATTTGAACCATTCTCAATTGAAAATTCCAAAAATCAATCCTTTGAAAACCAACTTTGAAATCCTTAAAAATAATAACTCATTTCCTTAATCAAGAGTATTATTAGGAAGAGACCTTTCTTAAGATGTAATTAACTATAGCAGCATGCCTATATAAGGAACCATGATCCCATTTTAAAATAAACTTTATTCTATCTCTCCATGTAGTTCAGGAGAAAAATCTCTAGTACATAAAAGACCAATTAGCCTTAGGAGTCTTTTATTAAATGATTGAATCCATTATAGGATAACATATTTATCTTTCAAGATAATATGTTTATTCTTTAATGATGCATTTGATCATCCAAATAAGAAATTCCTAAACTCTATGTTATGTCATAAATTTTTCCCACATATTTTTTCAAGTGACTCTGATGGGGACTAGTTCTCTCTCCATCTTTAGAAATAATTTGTTATTTCTATATATCGGTAATGTACTAATTCCACTCATAGGTCAAGACTGCCTTCCTTTATTGGATACCTCTCCATTTCATCCTTGATTGAGCCTACCCAACATCCTGAACTATGGTTTTAGAACTCTTCATTTGCCATAGTTAAACGATGGGGTCCTAGAACCAAATCCTAAAATAAAAAAAGGGAAGAGAAATAAATGAAAACCAAGTCATTTCTGTTAGATTTAAATCTGGTCAAGATGGATTTGAAACCATTCCAATGTGGAAAAAAAATGTTAAATTCAAAAAATTTGAAAATTACTTCAAAATTTGAAAAGTAAATCTCAAGAATAAAATCTCAAAGTTAAACTTGTCCTTGATCTTACTTCAACTTAATACTAAAGTTAAAGAGAATGAGGATGTCCTAAATTGATACCCTTTGTTCTAATACATTCAAAGGTAGAAAACACCTACGGATGTATATTGAATGAAGGAGTTCCTTCAAATCCTAAGAAAATCTAAATTAAAGGAAAGAGGCATAGTTGTACTTATTGCCCTTACCAACATGATTAAATCTTGAATTGCATCATAAAAAGAATCAATTAAAAGAAAATAAAAGAAAATAATAATCCCAAAAGAATGCCTTATTGACTTAGACAGAGGTCGATTAAAGAATTAAATAAAGTCTTCTATCCTTATAGAAGAAAATTTTACATTAATGCAAATCAGCTTTAATCTTAATTTATCTCCATACATCCACTAGAATTTTGGAAAATCAATTGTTTAAGCTGATTGGCTAATTCTATGGAGTGACTTGGAAGTAACCCTCTTTTAGACCTTCTAAAATCTTAAATTCTTAAGAGTTAAGGAGAGAGTCAAAAGAGGATGATGACATGACATTAAGGATAAAAAAAATGATAACATGATTCACTTTTGCTCTTAATCAATAAGAAAAAAAAGAGGGTAGCAAAGAGAATTCTAATTCTCCTGATAAAGTTGAAATGAATGAAAGTGAAAGATAATAAATTTAAATCAATTTTCTTAATGGGAGTCTTCTCTCATTGATTCATTGATATTTCATAAATGGACTTAATTAATTTTAAGGATAAATTCTAAAAAGAAAATAAATGAAGATTCTAATCCTTCTAAAGAAACCATGTCCTTAGAATTAAGTCATAAGGGTGATATTTCTAACTCTTACAGTGAAAGTATGAAACTTTTATCTCTGGTAAGTTGATAGATAAATCACTTAGAATTTGTTAGTCCAAATTAATGAAGAAAGCCTTAGTTCTCTCCACTCAAAGACTAAGGCATTATATGCTTTCAATAAAAAAATTAATCTGAATCATTTGATAATGTCTTATGACACGCTCAACATTGTCTTAATATCTAGTATTGGTAGTTAAAGATTTTATTGCAAGTTGAGATTACCTTTAATCTTGATTGAGCTATTAAAAAAATACAAGTCTTACTTAATTTTCTAGCAGCATATCATTTTCCATGGAGATCCTCTTTTAAATGATGATCTTCCAAATGAATAGATCATGTGGTCTATTGATCCATTGAGGATAGAGTTAGACCTACTTTCCCTACATATCAAAAAAAAAATATTAAAATCAAATTCAAAATGGTATAGTCATACCACCTCAAATGATATTGAAAAGAAATGGCAAATAAGTTATCTTCAAAATATAATGTTTTTCCCATCTTGGAGAAGTTGCTTGCAAAATGCTTCATAAAAAAAAGGAAGAAAATGAAATAAAATAAAATATATAAAAAGAAAAAATTTGAAAAAGAAATTACATTAAGAAAGGCATTACATAATCTTGTAATTTGTCAATTTAATTACAAGCAACTTCCTGATGTGGCATTCCACTATAAAGAAGTTCTAGGGTTATCTCCTATGATGAAGATATACTACTAAGAACTCATCCATATCTTAGTCAATGTGGAAAATTCAAAAGAAGAAAATCTCTAAAATACATTTTGATCTAGGTGCATCGATCAACATCAATTCTAAACATGATAGTGAATATAAATAGGCCCAATTCTAATCGAGCTTTGATAAGATGGCGCTATGTTAATTCAAGAAAGGAATTTTAGTTTAATGAAAATCTAATCTTGAAAACTCAATTAATCTCAATCACACTATTGATTGAAGATAAAAATTCAAACATTGAAAAAGAATGTTAGAAAATCAAGAACATCTTTAACACTCTTGGATGGTCCTATCCAGCCCAAATAAAAAAATAAAATAAAAATAATAATAATAATTGGAAAAGGATGTTCATATCCATTTTTTAAACATAAGTGTAGAGTCTTTAAAATGTCATTTCATTAATCCTAAATGACCTCACTGCATCTTGTATTCAAATAAAGAATTAGAAAGGATCATACCATGTAATATGATCAATCAATCAAAATAAAGAATTGAATTACATCAGATGTCACATTCAAAAAAATAGTCAAATGCATCCAATCTCCTAGTAAATCTTGTAAATGTAACATTTCACAAAGAATTGAAATGTTATCAAAATGTTGAGAGAAGAAAGAAAGAATGAAAGAACAAAAGAAAGAAAGAAAATTAAAGGGATTGAAGGACTATATCCAAGAGAAAAGGATGAAGTCTGAAAATTCTAAGCATGTAGACATTTTTAACCTTAAACTCCTCCACATCAAAATAAAGTGGTAGGTTCGAAGTCAAGATTTGTCCCTACCTTAAAAATCAATCACATGCTTGATACTTTGTCATCATAGCCTTTTCCATATTGGATGAGCTCATATGGCGTTAAAAGAGATAATGGATTTATTTTCAAAGAATCCATATCCTTTATATGTCAAAGATTGAGTTAAGTATAATCTGATTCCACTACATGTGGCCTATAGTCATAAACAAGAAAAGTTGTGTAACCATAGAGCCATTGCAAGTTGAAAATTTTTTAAGTAGTCAAGGTTCTAACTTTCTATACAAAGGCACTCTAACCTATTGAATGAATATTATTTAGATATGTTTGAAGATCTATATAGACTTCAAGTTCAGGATGCACCCCTAGAATTTGAAGAGAAATCTAAATCCATAATTAACAAATTGAAAGAAATTAAAAAATATATAATATAAATTGATCTATGATTAATATCAATAGTTTAACTCTTTAATGAGTCGATATTGATGACTTGATCATGCTATCCTTTGAGTTTAAAGACTTCTTTATCGAAATAAATTAAATTGATTTCCAGATGTATCAATCTATAAACTTAAGCTTGATGCCATTTCAATAAGCTAAGTCTCTTGATGATTGCGGTCAAACTCCAAAAGAAAAGCAAAATTTTGCTAAACTAAAAGCTAGAAAATGAAGGTTTTACATGAGAAGAAAACATTCTTCTTGGTTAGCTAACATTATTATAAAAAAAAATTTTTGAAATGAATGATAAAAAGAAAAGAAAATGAAAAAGAAAAGAAAAAGAAAAATATCAAATCCATGTGACCCACATCTTGGGGCTAGGATAAAATCTTTACCTTGAAGATGGGTTCATATTACCCATAATTCATTTCAAAATCAAAAAGGCTTTCATCCATAAGATTATCCTCCTTAAGGATAACTTATCTAAAAATTGTCAAATCAAAATAATTCTAGAAAAGAAAATTAAAAGAATATGATATAACATTCAAAATGTTTACGAGAATGTTTTGTGATATAGTCATAACACTTAATCTCACAAAAATTGAGACTTATTATCAAAAGGTCATGATCAAGATTTTTTATAACCTTACTTTAATTAAGTGGAGTGTTATATCGAAAATATTGCTAAAAAATAGTAAATTGTAATGAAAAGAAGAAAATAAAATAAAATAAACTTCATTATGATTTGAAAACTAATCTTAGCACTACATATAGAGTCTTGAAATATACTTTTGAGGTAATTTCAAACACCTTGTAGTAAAATTTAGAAGGACCAAAAATATACACAAACAAGAAATTAATCAAAACCATTTATGAAATATTATTTCATAAAACCTTTAAACAAACAATAAATCAACTTATGAAATTCAATTTCAAACTTATCTAGAGAGTCTTAATTTTTTTAATAAGTTAATCCTTTCAATTCCCATATTGATTAGGGACAAAAGAATAAAATAAAAAAAAATGTATCCATGAGAATCTAAGAGTTTGTTTATCTTGATTCTTATTCACTTTAGAAAACTTCAAATGAATCTCTTAATCTTTATTGAATCTAAGAGAAGGCCTTATAAGTTGTTGAGTCATGTCAACAAAACAAAAATGAAATACATGTCCAAACAAAAAGAAAAGGAAATTTTATTTGAGGAGCACTAGTTGACTTTAGGTTTTGTTGCCTAAAGAACTACACGGCCACATGCATACTCAAAAAGGTAAAACTTCTCAGGTCAGTACTCTATGATATCTTGCCTAAAGTGAATTAGACATCTAACATGGTTATATGTAACTTTAAGATTAAAAAAAGAAAAGAGAAGAAATAAAAATGATGAACTTCTATACTTATGGCATAGGAAAGCACATCAAACCTTTAAACCTTCTTCATTAAACTTCTTCATGTATAAGAAATATTAGTGTAATCAAGAAATGAAATCAAATCTTCCATTGCTTTTCATCAAGATAGACTAATCAGGTAAAGATAAAGTCCATTTGACTTTTTCTTATTAGTCAAAAGATTTGAGGATTAAGAATTAAGTCACTTTAACCCCTTTTCCTCACCCATATCATCTATAAGTTAAGAGTCCCTTTGTGGCACATACCTTGAGTTGGGATAAAGCCTTTATGGACACCTTTCTCATGTTTTCTCTATGAGTTTGTAGTAAGCTTTTACATAATTCTCATAAACTTAGAGTAAGCCTCTTATGGCATAACGATTTCTTTCCATAGGTTAGGAGTAAGCCCATTTGTGGTACCTTTCCTATACATACCCTGAGTTGGGAGCAAGCCCTTTATGGCACCTTTCTCATGTTTTCCTTATGAGTTTGGAGTAAGATCTTATGCACCATTCTCATAAATTCAGAGTTAGCCTTTTATGGCATAACCCTTTCTTTCCTTAAGATGGGAGTAAGCCCCATGTGTGGCACTCTTCTTATAACTTCCCATAAGTATGGAGCAAGCCTTTCATGCACCATTCCTATTACATGATAGGATGAAGTCACTAAAACCCCTTTCATGTCACATAGGCTAATTTGGATAGGAATAAGTCATTAAGACCCTTTCTTATTAACTAAACTTTTGAGGCTTGGATAAAGTCAAGAAGACCTCTTTCTCTCCTTAGCTATTTAAGTTGGATTAAGCCATGGAAGGCCTCATCTTAATAGCTAATTATATTAGATTAAGTCCCACAGTAGGCTTCCTTTTAAAATAATTAAGGATTGGATTAAGTCATTTTGACCCTATCCTTAAGTCAAAATAAAAATGTACTCTTAGGATCAAGTCATCAAAGACCCTTTTTCCTCCACCCAAGCTATTTAGGTTGGATTAAGCCACTGAAGGCCCCTTTCAAATAGCTAGCTAGAAAGAATTAAGTCCCCCAGTAGGCATTCTTTCTAAAAGATAAAAATAGGAATAAGTCATGAAGACCTTTCTTATTATCCAAAAGAAATCTAAGGTCTAGGAACAAGTCATTAAGACCCTTCTTCCTCATTATGGTTATTCAAGTTGGATGAAGTCATGAAGACACCTTCTTATTAACCAATCATAAAGGAGTAAGCCCTTAGTAGGCATCCTTATAATGATAGGATAAAGTCAATATGACCCCTTTCCTTTCAAGCTATCAAGGTTAGAATTAAGCCATGGAAATCCCCTTCCTACTAGCTAAATTCCATTAGAATATGATTCAAGTCTTTGTGACTCCTTTTCTAATTAAAACAAAAGAATTATGGGATGGAAATAAGTGATTGAAGGTCCCATTCCTATAGACCACTCAAATCAGGAATTAAGTCCATATGACCCCTGCTTAATAGTCAAAATGATGAGGATTAGGATTAAGCTATTCAAGCCCCTTCTCCCCCAACTTAGCTATTTAGGTTGGAATTAAGTCTTCAAAGATCCCATCTTAATAGCTAACTAGATAAGACTAAATCACCTAGTGGTATCTTTTCCTGGTTAATATATCATGTAGTATGGATCAGGAGTAAGTTTCCATATTGGCATCCTCTCCAACTACTATTCTCAAACAAGAGTAATTCCCTTGAAGGCATCTTCTTTGAATATAATGAATGCATTAGGACTAGACTATCCTTGGGTCCACTCATAATGACATCCATATTCATCTTAGAACTTAGTGAGTTTAATTTCCTAAGAGTGAGCAAATGGAAATAAGTATAGGAATACATATGCCTATCTTTCACAATCAAATCCAATCAAAACATAAATTTAAATCAAAATTAAAACCAAAATTAAAATTTTGAATTTAAATCCCAAGCTTATACTTGTAGTGTTGATCAATTCAGTCAACACTAATATATGTATGTCATCAATACACATATTGGGGGTCCATTTATTGAACTCATTTTTGGATGAGGTTAATATCATTCTGAAATCAGTAATTAAGATATCATAATCTCAAATAGAAATCTTCTAATTTAATGCTTAGACACTATACCTAGTGACCTAGGAAATCTTTTTTGGGTTTGATCTAACCTAATGAGCTTAAGTAGATTTGACCCAATCTTCAAATTTGGATTAAATCAAATTGAAATCAAACTAAAATAAAAGAATAAATCCAAAACTAAACCAAAGTCAAATCTAGTCAACTCACTTAACATAAGTTTGACTTAGGTGGGTCCCACCTAGTCAAAGGTCAACCCACTAAGAATTTGACCAAATTAAATCATTACAAATGTTTCAAATGATCAAATAAACATATTTGATTACAAATCTAAAATTTCAAATTCATCTAGGCCTTAGTTGGATTCAATAGACTACTTAGTCTAAATGAACCTAAATGGGTCATATTGAGTTCAAACCCAAGTCAAATTGAAATCAACTCAATTTGATTATTTAAAATCATTTAAAATGATAATCAAACATAATTCCACCCATCATTGGGTCTAATTTGGTCAAATTGGTCATTTGACCCAAATGAAATCCAACCCATTAAGCTTACTTTAGGTCAAATGGGTTCAAATTGAAATTTAATTGAAATTAAATGAAATCAATCACTCCAAATCATCTCACACATATGATTAAGCATGATTGAGTCCAAATCCAATTGAGTCAAATTGGTCATTTGAACCCTATTGGAATCAAACTTAATCTATTTAAGTTTAAATAGTTGAAATGAAATATAAATCAAATTTGACTCAAATTTAATGAATTAATCTAATCAAAACTCATTCAATCATCAATTAGAGATGATTAAACTTAAAATTAAAAAGAATTAAATTAAAACCACATACTTTGAATCCAAATACTTGGTTTGGTTTCAATTTTCTAATCCAAGTTAAATGGGTTCAAACTTGACCTCAAATTCACATTAAGTTTGAGGTGGGTAGCCATACATTGGTCTAGGGATACATTAGTGATGATGTCATAAATCATAAAAATAAAAAAGAAGAATGGAAATCAAAGAAGAAAATTTTGAAAATCCATAAGAATAAGGCAAGTCTCACTTCCCCTCTTCCATATGCCTCATCACATCTCTTGACTTGAAGGGTTGGATTGATTCCAATCAATTGAAGGCCACCAAACCTTCAGGCCAAAGAGAAATTGGCTTTCTTTAATAGAGAAGCCAAGAAAGAGGAAGAAAAAGAAGAAGGAAAGGAGAGCCTATGGCTCAGCCAAGCAAGGAAAGTAAGCCAAATGCCATCCTCCCTTCCATGTGACCATTCAAGCATGTTCACAAGGCCAAGGGGGATTGAATCCACCCCTTGGTTGGCCTTGCCACCACTGATGGCCGAATTTAGGCCACCTAGAAACCAACAAAGGAGGCTCTTGGCCAACTATGGAAAGAGGGGAGGGAGAGCCAATTCCACCCCCCCCCCTCCCACCCTCATTCCAAAATGTCCACCAAGATAAGAGAAGAAGGAACGGACCCTTCCCACAACCCCTCACCACAGGCTCGGAGATGGATGAAAACTGAGGTCCATTTATGGTGAAATCTAAGGGAGAGGTTTTCTCATCAAATTGAACATTCCAATAGGTTCTAGAGGCTGAGGCAACCTCAAACAAATTGCCACCTCACCCGTCACCGTAAGCTAGAAAATGACTGAGATCACTAAAAAATTGATTTGGTGTTGGTCTATGGAGCAATCCATGGGGAGGCAAGCCATTAAACTTCACCCACTCCTTTGTCATGTTGTAACAAAGCTAATCGGGTCAATCCTACTACCGATGATCACCGAAATGAAAATTGCTAGCGATCACTAGAAATTGGGTGAAAATGGCAAACAGTGTTCATCTCTCACCAAAAATCCATGGGATTTAATCCCCGCTATCCAATCCATCTACTAGAAATGGACGGTCATGATTTTGTCAAACAATCTGATTTAAACACCTTAAAGATGTCACAGATAAATTAGGATCATTCGATCATCAATCGAATGGTCGAGGATCATCTTGTATGGCACCACTTTTGACATGGATGCCACTTAGGATCTGTATGGCCAAATTATGGCTCGCCATATGGCGATAGCACCACGGTGATGCCACTTCAACCCAGTGTTAAAAAATAGCATAATTCCTTTAAAAATTAATTAAAAATTAATTAAACATCATAAAAAAATTCAAAAATTTATAAAAAAATAAATACAGATCTAACAAATACAAACTTAGGCTCTATGGATTCATCTTGATGAGAAAAATCCATTAAAAATAAAATCCCCTATTAACTTTTGATATTTTAGCCTTAATTTGGGTTTAAATGAAATCAATTAAACCTTAATTAATCACAAGCCAATAATTAAATTCAAATGAAACTTTGAGAAATTAAAATTGATGTTAAAATAAGGAAAAATTTTCATGAATTATTGCAATGTAATTCATGAGATATGAAATTTGAAATCCTAAAGCTTAATTTTAATTAAATAAATTAATATAAAATAAAATAATTAATGAAAATGGATTAAATAACCTCAAATCAACTTAATAAACTCTATTGAACATAAAAACACTAATGAAACCCATTCAAACTAAATAAATCATACAAAGACTTTAATTAAATTAAATAATTCAAATAATTAACTAGAACTTAATTAAATCACAATAAATCAACCAAATGTTCAAAAATTATGAATAAACACTCTTTGGAAACATCTATCAGAGAGTAATCCATGAAAAATGAAATCCACAAATAATTTTCATTAAATTATGCTTAATTTAGGTTTTAAGGATATAATTAAAACCTTAATTACACCCTAATTATGAATCAAATCAAGTTGAAACTTTGGAAATATGAAACTGGCAGTCAACCCCACTTTCCATAAACATTTTAAACCCGGTTAATCTTTAGATTGTGAATTATTGAATTTCCAAATCTCCAGGTCAATATTAATCAAATAATGAATGAGAAAATCCATAAATTCATTAACTCATGAAATAACTTGAACTAATCTTAATCAAACATCAGAAATACTTTGGATAGTTCTCCAAACATCTTAAGTTAAAGAACTTAATCATTTTCTATACTTAAGGGTTAAGGAAAGTGATAAAACATATTAAGGCTTAATTAAATTCTAAGCTAATGAACTCTTAATCAAACCAATGCAATCTTAATACATAATTAAACACTAAGCTAAGATTGAATTAAACATTAACCTAAGTGCCTTAGGTTAGTATAAATCAAATGAAACTAAACCAAATGAAATAAATGAAATAAAATAAAATAAACCAATTCAAATCAAATCAAATGAAATAATTCAAACCAAATTAAATTAAAAGAACAAACTAAACCAAAAATGAAAATCAAATCAAAACATAAGAAATGAAATGGAAAATAAAATTTTCAAAGAGAAAGAATTAATCCAAAAATCCAAACTAAATTCAAACCCAAACCATCTAAATGAAATCAAAAGGATTAATTAAGATACTTAAGGCTCTTAGTTAGACCTTTACGATGGATCTTCATCTTAGGATAAGGATTTTATTCTATTTGAAGTTAGGATGTTGAATAGAATAGATTCCACCCAAAAGTCAGATTCATTCTACTATTCATTCTTAAAACCTAAACATCATTTTAACCAAATAAAATGAACTTGAGAATGAAAATAAATCACTAAATCATTTGAATTGAAATCACCCAATGGTAAAATTCTATCAAACTCAAACTCCAAATTGAAACTTGAATTAAATAGGCCTAGCAAAGTCTTTCTACACAAGCCTATTTTTTTCACACACTAGATTATTAGGTCACGGATCTAGATTTAGGTTAGGTCATTCAATGATTCTTTATGATTCCTTGTGCTATGTTATCATATGATGTGCTTCACATCTCTTGGTGGTGTACTATGTGTTGTACCTATAGGATTGTTTGCCCGTTAGACTTGTTAATAGGACATTCTTTTTATATCTAACATTGTCTTCTATAAGGGGCTATGCTAGAAAAGATTGCTATTATAAATAAATTAAAATTATTATTTTCTTACAGGTGTGCTTAAGTCCTTAAGCATAGCCCATAAGGCAGGTGGGCTTGGAAAGCAACTAATGCTAAGCCCATATGTTTATGAAATATAACTATTATGTGCTATTTGTATTTTTCTGACATTAGTTTCACAAGGCTTAAAAATTAATTTTAAACTTAAAATGTAAATTTGAGCTTAAAATTAGATTAGGTTCTATGGGGTCTAGGATTACCAGGAGTTAACCCTACTAGAAGATAGATGCAGTGGTCCCCTGTGAAGCCCAATGGATATTTGTGAAGAAGGAGACTATCCTGGAAAGAATACCCATAGATCTAAATTTGTAGTTCTAGGCTCGGCACTAAAAGTGGTAGAGCTCGGCTGCCCTTTTATCTTTTCTTCTGGGTGTACAATGGTACCTGACCACATTGGCCTTTTTCTTAAATTAAATTGGCTTGATTTATTTTGGGTGCATAATAGAATCAACCTATTTTTCTTGGTTTTTTTTGTGTTGTGCTTTTCTATAATTAAATGCTTGGATGATTAGGCTCATAGGGAAAATAAATTATATATCCAACTTAAATCTAAACAATTGAAAAAATAAAATAAAATAAAATGAAACTTTATTTAAAATAAATCCTTAGGCAAAACTTAAAATTAATTAGAAACTAATTAGGTTTTGAAACCATGAAATCATATTGCTCTTAATCCTTGAATTGGGTAAATCCTCCTATTGCACAAAAGGGGCATTTAACTTATGAGGATGACCACCTTCTTGGGAAGCCTACCTTCTATTATTTATTTGGCATATACCCATTTCTAATTGCATGATATTATGCATAAAAATGCAAACCCAAGACGTTAAATAAATCTTGAATCAAAACATATAAACACTTTGAAAAATGTGCATTAATTATATGCATTTCATACCCTACATGATCTTAGAGATTAGGGAGTGAGTCTAGATTCATAGATTCCTTTCCTAAAAATATAACAGCCCAGCCATCTTGCATTCATGAGACTTAACATCACAAATTTGAAATACTCTTAGGTGTTGTTAGCATCCCCTTTAGGAAAGTTGTAAGTCCCAAAATGAAATTAGGTTGAGCATCTGATATGTGTCAAAATCACCTGTAGACTAGGTTCTAAAGCATCCATTTTAGGAATAAGTCATCGACCCTAGGTATTTCTGTAGTCTTGTGCTACTAGAATCTAAGTCCTAGATTTTTAAGAAAATGTTAACTCAAAATCTAAATTTAATCCCAAAATTTAAAGCCTAATTATAGGATTGTTGAAATGTCTATTGGGCATCCCAATATCAATAGGAATTTCCTACTTCATCCTGTTTGCCTCCAAAATAACTCTCTCCATTTTGAACAATTTCAAAACCAACTTTGAAATCCTTTGAAAATCAACTTTGAAATCCTTAGAAATAACAACAATTTTCTTTAATCGAGAGTATTCTTAGAAAGAGACCCTCTTAAGATGTAATTAACTATAAGGTCTTGCCTCTATAGGAACTATTATCTCAGTTTAAAATAAACCCTGTTTTACCTCTCCATGTAGTTCATGGGAAAAATCTCTAGTACATGAATAACCCATTAGCCTTAGGAGTCTTTCATTAAATGATCGAATCCATTATAGGACAACATGTTTATTCTCTAAAACACATTTAATCATCTAAATAAGAAATTCCTAAACTCTATGTGGCATTACAAATTTTCCCCACACTACCTAGGGGAACATGAGGAATGGTTTTAGGGCAGATAATTGGCCCACTAGTGGAAAGAACTCTATAGAAAAAGGGGAAAAAGTACTTCCCACCACTTTTTCTTCTCCTTCCACTCTCCAATTCTACTTCCATTTCTTGGGTTTTTCTGGTGGATTATTGCTTCCATGAACCCATGTTTGTTGCAAGATCAACTCTCACCCTTTTGAAAGCCATCTCCCATCCACTTTAGGTAAAGAATTCACTATAGTAATATTTCTTGAATTCTTTTACCTGATCTTCCTTTTTCTGCACTTGTTTTTATCAAAGAACCTCTGTTGTTGAACTTTGTTCTTGCGCGAGAAGAAAAGAAGCCTCGCTCCATTGATCTTAGATCCGAAACAAAGGAGAATGATGTTAAATATGAGATTATAGCATTGCTAAAATGCCACTCTACTAAAATTTTCATAAAAATCACTAGATTCTATAAGAATTTCTCTCTAAAAAGTGCATTCCTGACTCGCAGTGTCGCGGTGCCAGATTCTGTGGTTGAGGTACCATGCTCTCAAAAAATATAGCCTTGTCATTATACCTATTGGTGCCATGACTCCAACTATGCACCGACTCCTTTGGTCTCTCACACTTTATTTAACGTTCCAGAGTCATTTCTAAGTGCTGAGGTACCACACCTTAGAACCTATTCCACCATTGAACTTAGTTTCATGTAACAAAACCCTTCCTTCATTGATCTTAGATCTAGAATAAGTGATTAGAGTGGCCTAACCTAAACATGTAAAGAAATCTAGCATTGTTAAGGAGTTACACAATCAAAATTTTAATTATAGGCATTAAATGTAATGAACATTACCTCGTACCTTCAGTGACATGGTGCTGACTTCTTTTGTTCGAGCCATATCAAAATTACAATTAGCACCTTGACACAGTACATCAAACGCTATGATGCTGTAATAATTAAATAAATTTGGGGCCTTTTAGAATATATATATATATACACACACACAGACACTTAAGTTTTTCTATAATAGCATTGTGGCATTGAAAAAAGAGCACCAAGATGCTGCCCACTTGGTAAAGAAACAAAATAGACCTCTACAAGGTGTCGCAGTGCTGCTTAATGAGTGATGAGGTGCTGCCTGCTCGGGTAGAGGGATGAAATAAATCTTTGCATAGCACAACAGCATTTCCTAATGAGCTTTGAGGTGGAGCCCATTCACATGGAAGGATGAAATGAATTTCTTTGAAGCACAGCAATGCTGCATAACTGGCCCTGAGGTGCTACATCCTTGAGTTCTAAGCCTATACCTGGTTCATGAGGATGTCGAGGCTCTGTAATAATAGCATCACAGTGCTACCCCTTTGATGTACTTTTTTTAAAATAAAGAAATTTTATTATTTTAATTATTGAGTTTCCCAAATGATAAAAAAATGTTATCAAAAAATGTGAATACATAAATAATAATAATGTATTCATTAATATAAGAAAGAGGAGGGGTTACATAAATTATAAAAAAACTACAAAAAAGAGGGGAAAACTAGTAGTCCTGGTCATCCTCCTCTCCTCTTCTTTCTCTAACTCCAGTGTGGCACTAATATAAGGCTAATAATAAGGCACCGCAGGAAAAGAAGCTTCACCAAGTTTCGTATAAAACCACAGTTTTCAAATGTATGTACAAGTGAGGTATTAAACTCAACCATGTATAAAAACTGTTGCTACTGATCCATGTGATGGTCAAATTTTCTCTCCAATTCTTTCTGGCATTGACTAGTCTCATTGACCTTTTTTCTTAGGTCTGAGACTTGTCTTCCAAATTCTTAGTGTTGCCCATTTAGGTTTTGGAGGATTTGGCCCGAGAGGCGTGAGCTTTCTCCCACCTCAATCTTAGAACCAAGCCCGTCAATGACCTTTCTAGTTAGGGGAGCCTTTTGTATAAAAACTTACTCATCAGGATCCCTTGCCAAGCCCACCTCAACACACAAAGCATAAATAAGAGAAGGATGACCAAAGCCTATTATAGTACTACCCTCAAGCATACTATAGATATAATTATAAATAATCTTCCCTACATCCATAATAAAGCCCTTTTTAATTGCAAAAATAGCCCTATCTCTAATTACCTCACCGATATTTCTAGTGGGTATCAACTTGGCAGAAATAAAGTAATGTCAGGATTTAGCCTCAGCAGTGAATCCAATGGTAGGAAAATTATCAATTTTTTTCTCCAACCTCTTCCACAGGGTATTAGAATTTCTAACGAGGAAATTAAGGATTTCATTGATGTTTGGATGATCATTATAATAAAAATGATATTGATCTTAATCTCCATGCAATAGACTGTAATATGTGTTAATGACAGTACTGGCAAAACTTACTAGTTTTCTTTGGACAAAAACTTCATTATTTTGGGACCCCTTCGCATTGGCAAAAAAATCCCACACCACATGGATGGCACCGAATTTATTATTGTAGGCCAATTTCTCCCAGCCTCGCTAGTTAATGATGCTCTCCATGTGACTAGAATTATAAAAGCTCCACTCCATTATCAGATGCTCATGTATGAGGGCATGGCTGGTATCTCTCCTCGGCCACCAGACTAATAAATCTATTAGTGTCACTGATGGCTTCCCTCTTCTTGCCTTTATCGACATATTTTACTAGCATGGTGTATGAGAAAGTATAAATTAGAAGAAAGAAAGGGAGAGAAAACTCGGGAAAAGGCTCTAAAGGGAGTGTAGCGTAAAAAATTTGGATGCCCAATGGGTCTATTTATAAGCCTGGCCTAGCACCGCGATGCTCTAAAGGTAGTGCTATGGCACTCACATGCAACATCGCGGCACTGGTCATATAGTCAAGATGATTACTGCACTGGTCAAAAGGTACATTAATTTCCATAAATTCTTAAATAGAAAATGATGTGTCGCATTGATGTACCACTGCATCGCTCACATGCAACATCGCGACCGGTCGGTGGTCAAGGCATTCGCACATGTCAAAAGGGACATTAATTTCCATACATTCTTAAATAGAAAATGATGTGTAGCATTGATGTAGCATTTTGGCACTACAACATAGCATCATGGTTCTACGACATAGCATCATGGCGCCAGTCAAAAAGTTTTCCCATATCATTAAATAGCCTAAACATTTGTTAGTTATCATAAATCCACTTTTGACCAACACTATGGTGTTACATTATCAGCACCGAGGTGCCAGGAAAGTGTTCGAATATGACTCAAGACCTAGAGGCTCTCTATCAATTATGAATGCAAGCTCAACAGAGTATAGATATATATAGAGTAAGAATGACTCGAGCCCACAACCGTCTGGTCTACCTGAGCAGCTTCAAAGTAGGAAAACTAGTACTGGTACGTAGAAGACTAATTATTCCATATCAATGAACTAGTGGAAAATTTGACCCAAATTGGGAATAACCATACATCATTCAAAGAGTCTACGAAGGGGGAGCTTATCAACTCATTGATGCAAAATGGTTAATATCTCAAGAGATATTATGCATAATAAAGGCAAAAGTCAAAATCAAATCTGAGATGCATAATTAAAGAGTTACTCCACATTGAAAATGTGGTAAGAAAATTACTCACTTCAAAGAAAAGTCCCTTATAAATAGAGGGAAATTTTATGAAGCCTTGTAATGCAAAAAAATGTTCCATCAAGGAGATAATTTCTCCAAACAAAATTGGCTTATACTTAAATCAGATCTATCATGCCCAAAGGGTCGATCAAATCCATCATTTCCAAAAGAATTGAATCTGTATTTAAATCAAATCTATCATGTCCAAAAGGATAGAATCTATATTGAAATCAGATCCATCATGTCCAAAAGGAACGAATCTATATTAAAATCAGATCCATCATTCCCAATGGAGTCAGATCAGATCCTTCATGTCCAAAAGGACCATATCTATATTTAAATTAGATCAATCATGTCCAAAAGGATCAGATTTATATTTAAATCAAATCCATCATGTCAAAATGAATTGGATCTATATTTAAATCAGATCCATCATGTCCAAATGGGTTAGATTAGATCCATCATGTCCAAAAGGACTAGATCTATAATTAAATCAGACCCATCATGCCCAAAGGGGTTGGATCAAATCCATCATGCCCAAAAGGATTGGATCTATATTTTAATTAGATCCATCAAGTCCAAAGGAGCCATATCATATCCATCATGTCTAAAATAACTGGATCTATATTTAAATAAGATCCATCATGTTCTAAGGGGCCGAATCAGATCCATCTTGTCCTAAATGATTAAATTTATATTTTAATTGGGTCTAAAGTCCAAATCTTATATACTATTATGTCTAAAAAGGGGTGGGTCTAAACATAAATTTGGATTTTATGTGTTCAAAGAAAGATTAAATTTGAATGTAAATTAAAACTCTTTGAAATCAAAAAGATTAAATCAAAGCACAAAAGCATGTCCCTTTTATAAATTTAGATATTATTATTTTTTATAATGCCTATGAAATTTACATGCTTCTCTTGTCCAGACTAGCAATAGATCGGCTATAATATTTACTTTGAGATGGTCAGGTGATATGCCACTTATAGAGCCTACTGAGTAGATATGGGCCAATATTGAGGTCGATGACCCATGCAGTACAATCAGATTACAGGAGTGACTGTCAGTGCATCAGGATATGTTGATAGGCAGAGATATCTTTGAGGATTTATTCACCCGATCATCACGCATCCAGGCATCTAATTCAAAACTATTTACAGGTCAAGATCCAATTGACTGGGTGACTAATTTGAGGTCGAGGCATAGCCATGATGTTCCTATGGACTGGGTCATAGACAATATTAGCTTTGGAGATCAGGATATCCTTCGACTAGCTAGAGATAGATAGTTTGATTAATGGGTTACCACTTACTACATCATGAATCAAAAGACTAGGATTTGAAATTAGTGTTTGGTGCACCCTTGCCAGCAGTTAGTGGATATATATACTGGGCACATCATCATTTGAAGATGCATGGAGATATTTTAGAAAAGCTGGCATATATCATGCAATCTAGGCATCCCTCTTTGATTATAGCTACCTATGTTTTACTTGGATCTAGAGTGTCATAGAACATTGGGATAGAGCTGCTAATACTAATTGGATTACCCACATGAGATGATAGTCACGATGGCTAATATATAAGATATAATGAGCCTCTCTATTATAGGCACTCCTTATGAGGAATGCATTCCTCCAGATCATGAACTTTTCAGTGCTAGCCAGATGGCCAGTATAGGAGGGGCATTTATTTATACTTGATAGGCCTCCATCGTGCTCTAGCTTACTACAAAGAGCTATAATGGGAGAAGAGAGCAGGCCACATATGACAAGGCACGATCACTTTAGATATGTGGTATGTGAGTTTTCTACATCCAGTAGTATGGTTGTCTCATTTTGCATGTTTAAATGATCCATTTAATATGGGATTTCACTCTTCTGAGTGGTATAATAGTGCTAAATTTGAACCAAAGGTAGAATGAATTCTCAGTATGTTTGAGCATGAGGCATTGATGAAGAGTGTCTCTAGCCTTCATTGCATCCTGGTTATGCTACTTTGTGTTCTTAGGCCACAACAAGATTTTTTGTCCTTCTACCCTCCTCTTGGACTATTTACTCACTCGTGGTGAGAGGATAGTGTTGGCACCTGCAGTACTAGACTGCTTGTACCATGGTTTGGGTAGAGTGAGCATCATGACTTATTCATGGCGCTATGACGTGGATGCCCCTTGGCACTATCTACATAGGTGGATTCATGCTCATATTTAGAGAGCATTTAGTTATCCTAAAACACCCTCATATTTTGTAGAACAGCATTTCCCTTTGATGAAGTAGTTTTGGAGGGCTGCAGTCTTTTTATATAGGGATCAGATCCAGACATTCATGTTTGCTTCATCACACATGACGGATCACTTCTAGATCATCCACAGATCAGCTTTCATAGCTTACCTACTCAAAGTCTGGGATAAAGATTTATGGATTTTCTCACCAACAGAGGGACACCTTTATTATTGGTGAAGCTAGGACATAGATGTATAGCTAAATGCCTCATCAGGCTGAGACCATCTTGGCATTGCTATCAATGCCATGAGTTTGTGATCTTGGATGGATATAATCTCAATAGAGTGGCTAGGTAGTATGGGTTCACATAGGCCATGCCCATATACTAACTACCACTAATATTGAATATGCTAAATACTCCTCCTTAGGGACATTACCACTATTTTTCACCTAGTAGCAGCTACCATAGCATGGAATTTCATACTTCACCTAAGGACTGGTTCAGGCTTCTATATAGCTCCCCACGAGGCTTACATAGAATTTGTCACCTATGGCTATTATGGATATGCCATGTCTTCTATTCTTTTTTAGATTTTGGTTTCTACATATACAGTCGTAGACTAGGGAGAGCCAAGCTAGCTCAATATTTACATTTCTCTTGACACACAACTTAGGCTGCCAAAAGATCATCAAAGGAGTAGAGTGGCAATAAAAAGTGTTGATGAAGGACTTCATCTACTTATGAGAGAGAAAATAGAAATATTCATAATCATTCACCAGTTGATCAGGGCATGGGAACACCAGGGATAGATAATTTTACATATATTCCCATCCGACCAATACTAATTGAGCTACTAGTAGCAGTCAAGCTACCAGTAGTTGTCCAACCACCACTAGGGCAGATAGGGAGAGATGTCTCATTTGTATAATCAACAGATGCTAGTGCAGCTTCCCCAGCCTCTACTCAACCCACTAATGATGATCATCTACATACTAGAGAAGTCTTATGTACATAGTAATATGGCATGCAAGCAGCTAGTCATGAACTACTCTTATCTGACTCAACTTGGGTAATTGTGAGTACTATTTAGTGTGGTTCCTCCAACATTGACTCTTATGTAGAGAGTCATCTTACACCTAGTCCCAGCTACAAAATTTTGAAACAACTATCTGCATGGAGATCTCATGCTTTGTCTCCAAGATACATCCTAAGCATTCATGTATGTTATAGTGCAGCTCTTCTAAGAGCCTATCTTATATAGTAATGGCACTACATCACTACTGCTGAGCGTTGACACAAAGGTCTTGCCTATGCTTCATAGCTTTTGTGTAGAACCAAACTCTTTATTAGATTGTACAACTTCCCTAGGTCTCGAAGCATAAGAACAGTAGCTTTGGGAATCACTATGTAGAGATGTTGAGTTTGGCATATTCTCATTATGCACTACCTATGAGGAGATTTTGTTAGATAGCATTAACACTATAGAGACCTCATTCAATGTTACCTCACACCAAGCCTCTTTAGTTCATCAAGATCTTGAGTATAATCTCAGAGCCATGAGAAACTACTAAAGAGAGCTTTCTAAAGTGCATTTTGAGCTACTTGATATATTAGCTAAATTATGAGAATTATAGTTGAGGAGGAAATATCTACTTGAGAGGACAGTTGTAATCAAGTAAGTTGTTATGGTCAAGAGGATTGCTCAAAGATAAATGCTCAAGTAATTGAACTTGAGCAGGTCTTTTCCTCATTGGTCCATGATCAAGAGGCTGCAGCTCAACATATCCATGAAGCACGAGAAAGGCAATCTATCTATGGCTATAGAGCTCATATGGCTTTTGTCTGTATTAGAGCTCTTGTTATATCATTTATAGTTGAACTCTTATTATATCATTATTTTACATGATGAATAAAAAATTATTAAAGCTCATGATTTTCTTTATTTATTATATAATAAATAAATAAATAAATATACAATGAATGTATCATATCTAATGACATGACACATTCATTGGGGAAATTTTATTTACCTCACAAAAATGCAAAAAAATGAAACTTTTTTATTATAGCATCGCAGTGCTATGATCTTGGTGCCACGACACTATAATTGATTAATTTAGTTGGCAAGTCAATGGAGTGTTGACATGACAACGTCGAGGCACTATGAGCATGATCGATAATTTAAGCAAGAAAAATTGCCCTTCCTTCCCCATGAACACAAAACTACCTAAGGGGAATGGGGGGAAAGACTATGGGGCACATAACTGCCCTACTAGTGGAAAGAACCCCTATAAAAAGGGGAAAATTGCTCCTCACCCCTTTTCTTCTCCTTCCACTCTCCAATTCTACTTCTATTTATATTTCTTGAGTTTTTCTGGTGGATTCTTACTTTGGGAACCCGTTTGCTACAAGATCAACTCTCAGCTTTATGAAAGTCATCTCCTATCCACTCGAGGTAAATAATCCACTATAATGATATTTCTTGAATTCTATTACCCAGTCTTCCCTTTTCTACACTAGTTCTTATCGAAGAACCTCCACCGTTGAACTTAGTTTCGGCACTAGAAGAAAACAAACCTTCCTTTATTGTTCTTAGATCTAGAACAAGGGAGAATGATATTAAAATACGACAATATAGCA
The DNA here is from genome assembly GCA_021442155.1 of Cymbidium sinense. Lineage (NCBI taxonomy): Eukaryota > Viridiplantae > Streptophyta > Magnoliopsida > Asparagales > Orchidaceae > Cymbidium > Cymbidium sinense. The sequence continues at coordinate 56,255,979 of CM038215.1, forward strand.
TTGCTAAAATGTCACTCTGCCAAAAATTTCATAAAAATCACTAGATTCTGTAAAAATATCTCTCTAAAAATTTTATTCTCTACTTGCAGCATCGTGGTGCCAGATCCCAGTGCCGAGGAACCATGATCTTGGAAAATATAGCCATGTTGTTCTACCTATTGGCATCATGATGCTGAATCCTTTGGTCTCTTGCACTTTATTTAACACTGCAAAGTCATTTACTAAGCACTGAGGTACCACACCTTAGAACCTGTTCCACTATCAAACTTAGTTCCGCATGTAACAAAACCTTCCCTTCATTAATTCTTGATCTAGAATAAGGAGAAGAGTGCCATGCAAGAAACATGTAAAGAAAATCTAGCATTGCTAAGCCACTACATTGCAAAAATTTTAAATTTATAGGCATTAAATGAACAATGCCTCAATGTATATCATGAGTACGACAACATTGACTTCTTTTGCTCGGGCCATATCAAAATACCATCTATACATGCCACAACTATAGTTTAATAATTTTGGGGCATTTTAGAGAATATATATATAGATATATATATATATATATATATATATATATATATATATATATACACACACACACACACACACACACACACACACACACACAAGTTTTTGCCTATAACAACACTATGGTGCTATAAAAAGAGCACTGTAGCATTGAAAAATGAGCACCAATGTTAAAAAATGAGCACCATGGAGCTACAAAATGAGCATCAAGGCACCGCCTGCTCGGATAGAGGAACAAAATGGAACTCTTCAGGGCACCATAGAAATGCCTAACGAGGGCTGTAGTGCTGTCCTCTCAAGTTGAGGGATGAAATGAATTTTTGTAGAGTGTAATGGTGCAGCCTAATAAGCGCTGAGATGCCGCCCACTCAAGTAGAGGGATGAAATGAATTTCTATTGAGTGTAGTGGTGCTACATAATGGGCATCGAGGTACTGCATCCTTAGGTTCTAAGCATATACCTACTTCATGAGGGCACTAAGGCATAGTAATAATAGCTCAGAGGTGCCCTTTGAGGTAATTTTTTTTCTTAAGTAAAGAAAATTTATTATTTTAATCTTAGAGCTTCCCAAATGATAAGAAAACTTACACATAGAAAATATAAATACATAAAAAAAAATGTATTTATTGATATAAAAAAGGGAAGGGGTTACATAAATTATAAAAAAATAAATACAAAAGAAATACAAAAAAGAGGGGGAAAATTAGTAGTCCTGGTCATCCTCCTCCTAGTCCTCTTCTTCCTTCGACTCTAATGAGGCACTAACATAGGTTGATAATGAGGCACCATAGGAAAAGAAGCCTCACTAGGACCCATATGGAAACCATAGTTTCCAAACGTATGCACAAGCGAGGTATTAAACTCAACCATACATGAAAGATGTTGCTGCTGCTGTTCCATATAATGGTCAAATTTTCTCTCCAGTTTCTGTCGATGCCGACTAGTCTCATTGACCTTTTTTCCTTAGGTCAGGATTTATCCTTCAATTTCTTAGAATTTCTTACTTAATGTTTTGGAGGATTTGGCCTAAGACTGAAGGGCAAGTGAGCTTTCCCCCATATCAATGCTAGAGCCATACCCCTCAATGACCTTTTTGGTCAAGGGAGCCTTTTGTATAAAGACTTTCACATCAAGATCCCCTATCATTCCCTCCTCAACACACAAAGAATAAATAAGAGAAGGATCGCCAAAGCTTATTATAGTACTACCCTCAAGCATATTATAGATAGAATTATAAATAATATTCCCAACATCCATAGTAAAGCCCTTTTGAATTGCAAAATTCAAAAAGGCCCTATACCTAATTACCTCACCGATATTCCCAATGGGCATTTGCTTAGCAAAAAATAAAGTAATGCTAGGCTTTAGCCTCAACAATGAGGTTGGTGGAAGGAAATTGATAATTTTCTCCTCCCACCTCTTCCACTGGTATTGGAATTTCTAACGATGAGAAAATTAAGAATTTCATCAAAGTCAAGATGATCATTATAATAAAAAAAGATACTAATCATAATCTATGTTTAGTAGACCATAATATGCATTAATGACATTACTAGCAAAACTTATTAGTTTTCCCTGAATGAAAACTTGATTATTCTGGTGCTCCTTCGCATTGGCAAATAACTCCCACACCACGAGGATGGCATTGAATTTGTTGTCACAACCTCACTCATTAATGATGCTCTACACACGCTTGCCTGGATTGTAGAAGCTCCTCTTTGAGATCAAATTCTTGTGCATGAGGGTGTCTCCTCGACCTCCACACTAATAAATTTTTTAGTGTCGCTGATGGCCGCCCTCTTTTTGCTCTTATCGACATATTTTACTAGCATTGTGTATGAGAAAGTATAAATTAGAAGAAAGAGAGAGAGAAAACTCTGAGGTAAGGCTCTAAATGGAATGCAGAGAAAAAAGTTTGGCAGCCTAAGGAGTCTATTTATAAGTGGCCTAGCATTATGGCACTCTCATGCAATTTCATGGTGCTGGTCAAATGGTCAAGGCGGCTACTACACCGATCAAAATGGGACATTAATTACCATAAATTCATAAACATAAAAGGACACATCACATTGATGTAGCATTGGGGTGCTCGCATAGCATTACAATGCCAGTCAAAAATATTTCCTATGTCATTTAATAGCTTGAATGATTGTAAGTTAATATAAACTAACTTTTGACTGACATTGTGATGTTACAGTATTAGTGCCAAAGCACCAGTAAAGTGATCAATAGGGTCAATGACATTAGCACCATGACATGACCATGCAGCACCATGACGTTAGAACTACAATGCTGAGGTGCCATATTTGCAACGCCAAGGTGCTACACCTGAGAAAAGCTTAAATAACCTGAATGGGCCCTGACATAATTTCAATCGCCTAAACCTACTGCCTAAGGATGTTATACAAGTTAAAAATAAGCTTGAATTTTTTGCATGATTTGACATATGAATACAAAATCTAACTCTAGTGTCTGAGGATGTTGAGCGGGATAATCTCTTATTGGGTCACATGACTAAATCCAGGTTACCAAAACCTAATCATTCCCCAATGATGGCCGTGTTGATTATAAAATTCATCTAGAGGGGATATTTTTAAATTGAATGAAGTTCATCATTCAATATAACTTAAAGAAAACAATCATCCATCCATCTATGATTATTTATCAAGTATGATAAGTTAAGAAAACCTTTTCTCACAAAAGAGATATCAAATAAATATATTTATGCTCATACTCAAATAATCTTATGCTAATAAAGGCATGGCTTGTGTCCTCTATCTGAGTAGCTATGTCATCAAATGGTATGACAAGAAATGCTGACATGACCAAAACCCTCTAATCTGGTGGTTTGGCATCTATACCCACTATATTTTGATCATGAAAATAGCTCATATGTTTCTAATGGCTTTGTTCCTTGAGCTATGAATCATGGAATAAGTTTAATAGGCTTTTCCCATGTAAGCTAAGGTTGACTTAAATTTATCTCTTTAGGTAAATATCACCCCAGGTCTCCAAGAACACCTTAGATGCAACCTATGGTTGCTGATAAGGATTCTTTGATTAGGAATAATTTCCCTGACTAAGTAGACCAGAGACATGATAGCGAGATGATGGAACCATGGATCTTGATCTAGCGTATCATCATTCCTATGATTTAAGTTATATAATGTGTTCACTCATTATTTTCTATATACTATGTAGTAAATACGTGTACCTTTTATTAAGCGAATGTTTTAAATTACATTTTGGCATTCCAAAGGGGTGTAAGCCCAACCTCTTTATTTGTTATACAAATCATACATGGCAGTTATCCACACACCCCTCTATGACACCATTACATATCATTGAGGTATGTCTATTTCTAACTTTAATCGAGAGTTCCCTCTTGCTATGGCAAGAGGGGTAATTAACTATGGAGACTTATGTCCATATAAAGTAGAACCTAGATCTAAACAAACTCTAACATAATACTTGGAAAAATCTAGTTGATTATATATCAATCTACCTCCAAATGAACATGCCCTCAATAAATATGGTGGAGTGATCCTCCATGATATTCTTTCAAAATGATCAATAATTAATTGATTTTAGTTTGAAGGATTAGTTTGGGAAAAAATTTGGTTTAGATTTGGGGTAGGGGTCCTACGTAGCCTAAGTCAAAGTCTAACCTAAGGTTGAGCCCTATGAGTCTTCTAAGTTTAGGATTGGTGTTCACCTAGCCACTGGAAGTGTCTTTGTTCTAAGAGAGCCTTAATGCCTAGATCAAATCCTAAGTCTAGAGAGCTGATTTCCAACCTCACTAAAAGTGAAGTTAACAAAAAGATCTTCAATAGGTGCAGTGTAACTTACTTGGCACACATATATTGGTGTTTACCAAACTAGCCAAACATGTGCAAAAGGTAGCAAGCAATTGGTACTTGCACCAATTTGAATGGAAAAGTGGATTCAATTGAAGCTGTCAAATAGAATTACTTGGTAATTAGATTTGCTAGATGTTGTGGATTTTGGAGCATTCATCCAAGATACCAAAGATGAGTTGCAAGTTTGGAAATTCATGATTTAAATTCACCAAAGACTAAATAAAGGAAAAGTCTTCTATAAAAAGATCGATGTTTAGTTTAGTTGATTTATTTTGTTTTATGTTAGGGCATGGAGAGATAATTAGGTCTATTTGATTTCATTTATTAAGAATTGATTTCATACCGAGGGCACGAGTAGATGTCTACTAGAGATTGAATGAATTTGATTGGTTTATAAGTTGATTCATTCCAAGGCATAAATGTGAATTTGCTACATATTAATGTGATTTGATTGAATTTATTATAATTTTTATTTAATTTTGTTGATTTATTTTATTTATGTTGATTTGTTAGATGGGTGTTGAGCTATGGGGAGCCTGGACCGACCTTAGATTTACTAGCCCAAAGGGGTAACTCGCTTATTCATAGAATGACATTACCCAACCTAAAAGGGCAACTATTTGGAGAGGGACCGCCATGGCTTGATCCAAACTTATAGTAGTCACTTGGGAAAGGAGCCATAAGGGCATGATCCTAACACTAAACATATGAAAATTAATGCAATCGATTTGTGATGAGTCATATTAAGGAAGGGCTATAAGAGCCTATGCTTGCCTTAAATTTACTAGCTCAAATGAATAGTCCACTACTGCATAGTAGAGACAACTCAACCTAAGAGGTCACCCATCAGTTTGTGATGGTTAGGCTAGAAAGAAAGCACAGGGACTCACATCATCCTAAGTAAGGGTAGCTACTAGGGTGACTCAAAAGTGAGAATAGAGAGGTCTTATCTCAACTTAAAGTTGCCCAAAGTAATTATGTTTGTGTTGGTGTTTTGTGTATGATATTTGTGTTTATATTTTTGTTGTGTTAATTGAAATAGGATGATGCTCAAGTTCTCTTACACATATCGTAATCACACTAAGAGTGGACTTTAGGGATGACTCAAGATTTGAGCATGGTAAAGTTGGAGAGAAATAATTTTAGAAGAAAATAATAATTTTAATGGTAAACATCTCTAGAATGGCTATTAGAGTCTTGTATTTAGCTTTGTTGTTTGTGTAAGGCTCTGATAGATGATATGAGAATTGCAACTTCCCATCTAGAGTTAAGAAGACTATTCCTATCTACTTTTGGGAGAATGGAATATGGTTCTTCTCCTCTTCAAGAGGAGGCCACACCATCAAAGTATATTTCCCATCGATGATTTCTTATATCTTTTAAACTCATGACTTGTTCATTAAGGAGGTCATCATTCAAAGGAGAATCTGTAGGGAGGAAATGTGTCATTAAGAAATCTACAAATGTTTGCCCTTTCACAGCCAAAGGGGTAAGAAGTTGATATCAAAATGCGATAAAATCATGGACCATCATGCCAACTATCTCTATAGCATCAATTGTATCATGAGATATTGCTAGATTGACTCTGGAAATTAAGTTGACTTTATGAGAAAGTATGTAGTTCCATAATTTTTTAGCAGTGAAGCTGAGAGCTTGGTAATGTTTTTTAATAAGTGGATAATTTACCTCTGTTGGAATTAAATGATGGCTCAAGCAGTAGAGCTTGTTCTCTTTCCCTTCATCATTGGCTTGAGCCAACAAAGCACTAAGGTAATCATCTAATGCAATCATATAAAGTATTAGTGGTTTTCTCAGAATAAGTTTGCCAAGAACTAGTGGCATCATAACATACTACTTGATGCTTCCAAAACCATGCTGACATTTATCGCCCCATTTGAACTTGGCATTTTCCTGAGTGTACCAAATGGAAAACATCTGACAAATAAGTTTGATATAAACTATCTTAGATATGCCAAACTCCTTTGGAATGATTTGAGTTTGGTTAAACTTTTATGAGGTGGAATATCTTATTGCTTTAATTTTCTTAAGATCATTTCATTTCATGGTGTCATATGATGAATCCGAGAAACTTCTTTAAAGTTAACCTTAAATACATACTTCAAAGGATTCATCTTAAAGTTGTATCACCTTAACCACTTAAAATTTATTCTCAAGTCATATAGATGGTCTTCCATTTTTTTCTTTCTTTTACCATGAAATCATCAACATAACACTTGACTTGATGATGAATGAGTTCATCAAAGATTCAAGTCATGGCCCACTAATATGTAGCACCTGCATTCTTAAGGCCAAAAGGCATGACCTTATAATAAAATATTTTGATTGGGGTTCTAAACGTAATGTTCTTCTTATCTTTAGGTGCCATCTTAATTTTATTGTAACCAGATGAGTCATCCATGAATGAAAAAAATTGCATGTGATGAGGCTATGTCCACCATCAACTCTAGTATAGGTAATGAGAACTCATCTTTGGATAGGCCTTGCTAAGATTGTCAAAATCAATACATATAAAAATTTGGTCTTTTTTTTTTAAGTGGAACAACATTGGCCAACCAAGTGGGGTATTTTTCTTCTTGGATGAAACTATCATCAATCATCTTCTAAACTTTTGAAATGACCTATTGTTTGATGTATAATCACATGCATCTAGGAGCTTTCTTAATAGGGAGTGCAACAAACTAGATTGCTAATTTATGAATGATAATTTTAAGATCTTTTTTTGGTATTTCTTCATAGCTTCATGTAAAGCAATCATTAAACTCTTAGAGTAGCCTGATTAATTCATTTAATTTAAATTCATTAAATAAAGAATTGATGTATGTCGGGCATGGATAGTCTTCAGTGTCTAAATTGATCTCCTTTAGGTCATCGATGGTTCACTTAATCTCTTACTATAGTTCTGGGGGAACATCCTTAACGTGGAAGTCATCCGGATCATCTGAAGTTTTTAAGTACACCTCCTCATATGAATTGGTGTTGTTGGAAAAGAACTTATGAGACTTTAGGTGGTTGGTGATGACTCTAGTACTCATCATCATTTATTTGATGTACTTTGCCAAAGCCTAGTATTGGTCAATTGAGAATTATTCCATTTGTTATTATACATCCTTTTGATGTATTCTCACTTGTGCTTAGACCAAGTATGTGGCATTAAACATTTCCTTGCTAAATTTAAAATATAAGGCAAGTACAATCAAATGGAAGTTCAATTATTTTTTTAATCCTCAAGTTTTATATCAACTTCTAAACTTAAGGATGCTCTAGATAAAATCATATATATATATATATATATATATATATATATATATATATATATATATATATATATATATATATATATATATATATATATATATATATATATATAATTAAGTATCATCCTTAGCTACCAAACCCTCAACATTTAGTAGAGAAAGTGGGGTTAGAGCTAAGGTGCTCACACATTATTTTATCATTTCATATAAAGATGAATCAGATACACTTATGCTTTGTTCAAGGACCATATCTTTATCAAACTCAAGTGTCACCTCCAACTAGATCTTTGGGAGTGGGGAGGTAGCTAGTGTGTTCACTACATAGGACTCATCCTCTGAACTAGATTCCAAGTCTATGTAGATCAGGAGAGCCTTGAGATGTTGGGATGAAACCTTAAGTTGGTGGTATGTATGATAGCCTCCCTCCTCTGATGCTACTATTGAGTCTACCTCATCCTCATCCCATAGGAGGTCAAGAAATCTCACCCACTCAGTGGAAAGGAGTGGTGAAATGTGGGTGATAAGTGATGTTAGGCTCTACTTCCTCCCCAAAAGACTCTTCTCGCCCTCTTTTCTTTCCTTTTTCTTCTTAATTTCTATTTTTGTTTTATTTTCTTTCTTTTTTTCTTTTTATTATCTTTTTCTTTTGAATTAGTTCACAAGAATAAACACTTTACTTCTTAGGGAGATAGTAGGTCACATCCTCATAAATTTTGACCTCTTATACCGAGAATGACTTTAGAGCATTTTTGACACAATACTCTAAGACACCTCATATTAACTTGATGCATTGGTAGAACAAGCATGGTACCATATTGTTCTCATTAATTTATGATCACCCTAGAAAAATATTAAAAGATGTATCTAAATCTATTATATAAAATTTTGCCTCAGTCTTCAAATCATCTATCTCCAATGGTAATATGATGGAGCATAAGACCCTCTCTCCTTACTCATTGAATTCTATTGATATCATCTTTTCAAATTTAAGTTTAGTTATGTCAATATTTAAGAAGGCGAGTGGTTCTTAGACTAATGATATTGACTGATGCATCAAGGTCAACAAGTACTCTAGATAATCTAAACTTTCCATCATATACTATAATGTATAGTGGGAGGTTGTGCTCTATTATCCCAAGTAGTAGATCTTCATCTAATAACATGACTCCTAGGACTTCCTTAGAGAAACACCCCTACTTCTTAACTAAACTTGTAGTGGCTAGCTAAGCTAAGAAAATTTCAAGATCAAGCAATACTTTGATTAAAGACTTCCTCATCCCTTTAGATAAGATAAGGGCATCATATATACTTAACTTACCTGAAAACTTTCTTAGATATGACAAGATGTTTTAGTCAACTTTAGGCTGATCCTCGATAAGTGTATCTCTTGATGGAGCATCCTGTTGAAGATTATCTACTCATAATCAATGACTTGCTTACATTAATCCTCAGGTGCAACCCTATGAGGTAGAACTTTACTACTACAAAGGTTAACTTCAATGATTTCTTTGGGTGGAGTGTTCTTAATGTGATCTACCTACTTATCAGATACACCTATAGCTTCTCCTAAAGGATCTTTGGGGTTAGATGACTCCAACTCCTTCTCAAAAAGAGAACCCTGAAGATTCAAGAAAGAAAAATCCATTTTTGAATCCAAAATAGAATGATCAAAATATTTAGATTATTATTATGTCTTGGAGAGCTTTCTATTGAAATGAACTTAATAAGATCATCAGAAAGAGACAAAATATAACTGGAAGTCTTCTTCTCCAATTATTAGATTTTGGGGGTACAAAGTAGAAGTCATAAAAAGTAAGCAACATGAATGGCTTAATACCCTCATTGATGTAAAACATCATGTGGATCAAGAAAATAGAGCTCAATTCATTTACTAGATCTCAAGCTATAACCCAAGAAGATTTAAGAAAGGAACACTTAGACCATTAGCCTGTCAAGGCCTATTTTATGATTCAATCTTCTTTTAATTATATAATTTTTAATTTCTTTCTAGAAACTCCAAGTTTGAGACTTTGAATTTAAAAATTCAAAATATGAGATGCAAGATGGTTGAATCAACATAAAATAATAGCATGTGAAATAAGTGGATGGCATAAAATAATAAGGTAACTTATTACTTCACATTAATGTGCTCACCCACCTTCCCTTTATGTTTTAAATTTTTTCTTTTGAAAGATGATTATAATAAATATAAATAGCCCACTTGCTAGAATGAAAGGAGATCTTTTAGCAATTACAAATTATTTGAGTTATTTTTGTGATTTGAGAGCTTGGTGACCAAACTTTAGCAATCCTTAGTGGGTGCCTTTCTTTTCTCACCTCCAATACCTAAGATAACCTATTTTAATCTTTCTCATGCTTATTAACATCATCTATAACTATTCACTGAGCCTTCTACTCTTCTCCATAATCTTACATATTCTTTCCACTCAATAAAACCTATACATCACTAATTATGACCTAGTCCTAGTCCTTACACCAAAATAAACATTTAAACCTCATAATTCTCAATCAACTACTCCAAATCAAAAATACATATCTAAACCTAAACCTCTTCAAGTATTTTTATCCATTTATCTTACTTAAAGCTAAATTTTAAATCATCCTAATTTAGTACAAAGGACTAGTTTAGGTATTCCAACTATTATATTATCTTACACCCTTCATTATCCCACAAAAATTTCAAAATATATCATTAGACATCAATCTAAAGATCTATAGCCATTTACTTCTCTCAATATTATCTAAAAATGGACACCTACCTCCATCACTCATCCGCAGATACAATCCTCCTAGAAGTAAAAGAAGAGCTAGTATATGTAGTAGTAATGCTAGTGGGGAAAGATGATCGACTGAGATATTGGCTGGTGGACTATCCTAAGTACATGATGGCTATTGTTTTTTCCACCCTCTCTGAGTTGGCTCTCACAACTAACAAACCAATCAGAATGGAGGTCTGAACTAGTTCAAGCACCTGAGAAAGCATCTTGAAATTAGAAACAATTTTCTTAGAGGTTTAAGATAAAGAGATGCCCCAACCTTCTTTAATCTTAAGAGGATATAATAATTCCACAGAGATTAATTTAACAAAACTAGAAGGATGTTCTACTAAGTATTCTTTGTGTATCACAGTGGCTCCAGATTCATAGTTGCTCTTGAGCCAATCTTTGAAAGTGAAGCAAACCTCTAAGACATGACCTAACATATAATGGTAGAAGCGGATGTTAGGATCATCACTCATGTTAGAAAACCTCTAAGACTTGGTGATGGATACTGATATCGATGCTATGGAGACTACTATGTCATGGAGAGGTGGTGGGATTGGGGATGTTTAGATCTAGGCTTCTTGGAATGGACTCTCACCCACTACTTTCCCTTATCCACAGCTGACACTACCCCAGGCTTCTTCTCAATTACTTTCTAGTGCTTAAACTTGCAAGATTGTCCGAGAAGGGTAACTATTAGCTTCTCTTGTAAGTTGGTTGCCTTTGACTAATTTCTCAAATTTCTTAATTATAAAGCCCTTACATATGAAAATAACTAGGCCATAAATATTCTTTAGAAGAATTTTAATGGCATGCTGCTCTTGGAGCTATGGTTTGTATTTCATACTTAGGTTGTGTCATCTGAAATATAATCAATTAGGGACTCATTATTTTTTGTTTTCTCTACCATGAAGTCACATATAGTTACCCTTTTCAAGTTCTATGAATCTCTTGATGAAAGTTATTTTAGTTATGCAAAGGACTTCACTAAACCATTGGGCAGTTCAACATACCAAACAAAAGCAACTCTAAAAGTTGCTAACAATCTATATAAAGAGTAGAGAATCATTACCTCCTACATTATAGCAACTAGCTTTAAAGTACGCAATGTGCTTCCTAGGGTTCCCACTGCCATCAAACATTTTGAATGATGGTTGCACAAATTTATATTAAACTATTATCAAATTTCTTTTGGTAGGGTCTACTCTTTGGAACTAATGAGGCCACTTGAGTTTGAGCTAATGCCTCCTTCACTTATTATTCCACCATCTATTTAATGTCTCTCTTAGCAAACTACATTGTATGTACCTTTCCTAAGCAAACTACTTGTATCCTTTTCTAGTGGAGGGATGTTTTTCTGTCGGTCAACTGTATGCACTAACTCAAGAATATTTATCTCCATAGATGTGGTCTAAGGTGATGATATATGATCCTGAAGAGCCAACACAACTAACATCAGCTCTTCCATCCTCCTCTCCATGTGGTTAATCTAATTAACCTTCAGTTTGAGATGACGTAAACATCACTAAGTTGAGTTTGACTCCTCACCTTCCTCAACACAGCTCCAAGAACATCAGTGTTGTGATGTTGTCCTTATGGGAGGAAGTCCTGGTCTTCTTATGCTAACCTCTACTACATCATCTAAGAGGTCATCTTCTTTCATTTTAAAGCTAATTGTTCATCATTACTTCCCTTTTTCTCCATGTCTTTGATCATTTTCTTATATTTTGCTTAGATTTCTTCAAAAGAATGGCCATTTATATTTTTTTGAATCTACAGGGAGATACTTGAGGTAACAATCTTCTACTATATGATCCTCTATAAGTAGGATGCACTACACATCATGGGCAAATGATGCTAGCCATGACATGCTTTATTAACATGGGGATTTACCCTTGATATTTCTTCTTCTCTTCTCCACCTTGTTAGGTTCGTGAAGAAATAATAATGCTCTTAGGTCGCCACTCCTTCTCCACTGATGATATAGGAGGCTGAATAGGGGAGCTCAGCCTCATATCATCGATATGATAAAATGAAAGGTGTCCCTTGGGCTACAAATCAATCACCAAGGGTGAATATTTTCTCCCAAATGTGTTCTTGTGATACTAGTGGGGACATCTAATTATGGCACATGAATTGGAGATAATGAATGGTGAGTCAAGTGGTGTTATGCTAGTGGCACCTATACCTCTCTTGAGGACTTCATCCTCAACATATAACTTGTTAGAACTAAAATGTCAAAGTGATTAGCTCTATCAGCATTGATCAAGGTAATGATCTACCAAATGTAGAGTCATTAACTATCTGGTAAACCTCCTTCTATTTCTCTCTCTTTTTGCTTGGGTTATTATTTTGGCCTCTATGTCTCTATCTCTCTCTCTATGGATTTGATTTGTAACACTCATAAGGATAATCTCTTATGTTATGAACTAAAGTGGACTCTGAAAGTCATGGTCTCTCCTTACTCTTTTAAGCACAAACCTCAAACAAGCATAGGGCTCTCTCTAGCTGGTGTCTCATACTCTGCGGGTCAAAGGGGTGATGTGGCTATCATCCTCATACCATCCTATCCCTTTGTAGTAGAAAGTGGGTGAAACCTACTATCTAAGGAGGGAAGAGGTCTCATGTGGAGAACCATCTTTGGCCATATGGGATGCGGACTCAACCTCCCTAGACATCCTCTCATAGTACCTCTTCAGCTTGTAGTTCTTCTTCCTACATTGAGTCTTGGTTAGAGGGACATGGAGAGAGCTAGAACTAACCTCAAAAGTAGATGGGATAATCTCTGCATAACTACTACCTTCATTTTGGGGGTCGAGGCTATCCTAAAGGTTGTATTAATCCTAATGGTGGGAATAATAAATACTTGTGACAGGGGAATCTCTATAGCCTTCTTCTTCAAAGAAGAGAACTCAATATTAGATTGCAAATCAAACTGAAGAAATGGCTTCTTGTCTAAAGTGATGAGAGTCAGACCATCACAAGTGACTTTGAAGAGCACAAAGCCTATGTTGAACTTAAAGATGGGAGCAGAGATTACTATGGTCTAATCCAAGGTCAAATCCACACCTAAGGTGAATGAGAAGATGAGCTTCTCAAATGACATGATTATTATTATTATTGATAGAGATTAGTGGCATTGCTTCTATTTGGAGAAAAGTAGAGGGTTAATTATTATGGAAATTTTGTGGGCTCCCTTCGATTGAGTCTTGAATTTAAACCCCCATCCAACAAATTTGATTATGTTATATGGTTAAAATTTAGAGAGATTTTAAGTTAATTGAAAAATAGACTTAAAATCTAAACCCCACTACAAAGTGGGTTCAGAAGGTTTTTGAAAATCAATGCACCTAATTTGTCAAATTTAGGTATGACAATGGGTTCAAAGATACAACTTTGGAATTCCTTTGAAAAATTACCATGATTAATTTTGAATTCATTTAATTTACCCATTAGAGATTCAATGGGGGTTCCAAAACCTACTTATGAGAGTTTCTAAAATTAATGGAGATATTAGCAACACTTGTCCAAGGAGGAAATGGGCAAGGAATCCAATAAAAGTAAAATAGTCTTAGACTCTTAGAAAACATAAGTCCACTATCGATGCTTGGAGATAATAATTGACTACTAAGTATGAAGAGAGGACTTTCTCCAGTGGATTCACTAGAAAAATCAAAGGTATTTATATTTGGAGTTTTAAGGATACCATGTAGATCTTAGGGGTATACTACTCAAGAGGTAGAAATATTACCCTTTAATAGACTTAATCACCTAATAAGTGCTCCTAAGGCCAATGGGTATATGTGTACCAGAGATTTTACCCTACTTTATATGGATAAAGTAAAATAAGGTTTATCTTCAGCCAAGTTCTTAAGTTCCCTATATAGGCAAGCCCCCATAGTTAATTATATCTTAAAAAGTGGAGATTTCTTAAAATGCTCTCAACTAATGTAGTCAACTAGTGGTTTCTAAAGATTTTTAAAGATTATGATCAAAGGATTGGTGAAAATTTGGATAATAAAATGGGAGAGCCTAAATAAGAAGACCTCTTTGCAAAGTTCAAAGAGAGATAAGTAAAAAAGTACACATGATACTAGGAGGCCTAGTAAGCACTTCTATATATCCTATTTTACAAAGAGTGAAATAAGATGCATACATGATATTATAGCATACATCATAAAGCTTACTAAATCTTTATTTCTTTGATTAAATATCTAAGCTTTGAAGTGAGGTCATAAGTTATTAAAATTTTAATTTAAGTTGATTAATAGGGGAAAAAAATTTAGTCCTTAAAGAGCATGTCATATCAAGCCAGTAAAAAAAATAATCAAACTTCAAGAAATCTAAGAAAGTTGGTTATTTCATTGTATAATCAATGAAAATAAATTATATGAATAAGAGGCAATGTAATCTGGTACCATTGTACACCTAAAAAAATAGAAAAAGATGGGTAACTAAGCTCTACCCATTTATAGCCTAGATTATAATTAATTTAAAATAATAAATAATAAATAAAATTATGAGGGTCTTCAACCTTCATCTTCATCTTAATTTTCATGAGTTGGCCACTCCATGCATCATAATTCCTCCTAGGTCCAAGCCTTTTAGCCATTGCTCATCATAAAATCCATGGTTCTAATCTTAAGCCTATTGCAAAATTTATGTTTTTTATTAAAATTTAAATCAAACTACACCTGTAAAACAAAGTTCAAGAGAACATATATACACACCAAGCAATTATATTCCACAGATTGGCTTGAGTCGCTAAACTCACCTGTCTTAATGGATCATACTTAGGAACTTAAGCAGCACCTACAAGCAAAGGCATTTATTATGAGTGAGGTAATCAAATATCTCTTTAACTAAGCCTTACTATGTATTTCAATACAAATTGTAAGATACATGTCATTATTAAACCAGGAAAGTGAGGTAATCAATATTAGAAGCAACACATGTGAACCATGGCTAGTTGGTGGGATTTTTAAAATGATTTTCTGCCAAGAAGATAGGAATAGTTGTGTACATCCTAACCCCAAAGCATGTTAAATTATTTTGAATATATACTTATGGATAGATTATGTGTTATGTGATTATAGATTCTC
The DNA here is from genome assembly GCA_021442155.1 of Cymbidium sinense. Lineage (NCBI taxonomy): Eukaryota > Viridiplantae > Streptophyta > Magnoliopsida > Asparagales > Orchidaceae > Cymbidium > Cymbidium sinense. The sequence continues at coordinate 56,271,524 of CM038215.1, forward strand.
TAGCTACAATATTACATAAAAGAGAGGTAGGACCAAGAGACATAATAGGATTTTGGTCAATATGGAATGGAAGCTAAAAATGTACTATTCTTTAGTTCATCATCTATCCAAATTTTCACTTGATCATGTCCTTCTTCTAATAACTATTAAAATCATCCCTAAGAAAGAACATTATAGTTTCAGGATCTTCAATATGTGGGCTCAGCATGAAATTTTTTTTCCTTTTACCCAAAGTATTTGGAAGGTGGAGTATTTAGACAATAGCTATGTCGATTGTGACTTCTACAAATATTGTTCTTAAATGACTTAAGAAATGGAACAAAAAGTGCTTGGGTTGCTACACTCATAATTTTTTGCTATAGAAAATACATTTCAAAATCTAAAACTTAAGCTGGCTGATCATTACTCTCTTTCCATAGATCTTAAGCTTCATGAAGCACTCACAAACCAAGAGGTTAAGGTGAGAATGGAAGAATCTTATTGGTTCCAATATTTTGTTGCTTAAAATTTTATAGAGTATGATAGAAAAACTAAGTTCTTTTTTTCTTTCATAAAATGTGGAAGAGAGCAACTCACCATATTGAAGATTATTTCAACAAGATCAATGGATTATGGATGAAGGATTGATAAAGAAGGATGTTTTAACTTTCTTCATCAAGTTATTAGTCCATAATGTGTTAAATAACACTAACATTGAACCAAGAACTCTACTCACAGCTAGGTAATCTATCCACATTAGTTGTGTTCCTAATTTAGACAATATTAAAGCAGCTATCTTCTCCATGGTCAAGAATAAAATTATTGGACTAGATGGCCTTTCAGCTTGTTTTGACCAAGAGGCTTGGGAGATTATTAAGCATGACCTGGTTGCTACTACTCAAGAATTTTTTAAGAGATAACATATGCTAAACTACTTCAATTCTGCCACCATCATTCCAATTCACAAGCATGTCTCACCTTCATCATGGAAGGAATTTAGACCAATTAGTTTATTTAGCACTATTAATAAATTTGTGACCAAAATAATCAAAGGAATCAAAAGAATATACCTAGTTTAATCTCTCCAAAATAAAGCGCTTTTATTAAAGGTAGAGACATATGTACTAATATGTTGTTGGCTCAAGAAATCCTTAGAGACATCAATAATGAGTGCAGAGGAGACAACATTACCTTTATACTTAACTTGTGTAAAGCATTTGTCACTTTAAATTAAAATTTCATCAACCAAATGCTGCTGGTCAACAATTTCAACTAAAGAGCGATCACTATTTTTCAAAGAATGTAGCCTTCATCAAAGAGTAATCACTATTTTTCATTACTCTATCCTTGTGAATGGAAAGAAAGTTATTTTCTTCAAATCTTAGAGATGCATTAAATAAGGTGACCCACTATTCCTTATTATCTTCATACTTGCCAAAGATTATTTTTCAACTTTTCTTAACAAAACTATGGCTAATTACCCATCTATTAGATTCCACAAGTTAGGTGGTATGCTGATGATGTCCTAGTCATTGGTAAAGAATGCAATCAAGTTAATTATTGAAGTAGTTAATAAATTTGAATCAATAGTAGACACAAAAGTTAACATGAGAAAATTTAGCATCTTCTTCAGCTACAAAATCTCTTCAAGTTCTGCAAGATAAATCCAGACATTTAGTATAATATGTTGCTTTCACATGTTGGTAGTCTTACTCTAATTAAAGTATACTAAACTAAATCCTTATGCACTCCCTCAAGGTTATTAATGTTTCAATCAACTCCCAAAAAAGAACTGAATCCCTATTTAACAAATTTCTTTAGAATAGTGATTAAAGGAATTACCATTAGACATCATGGAAAGAACTTTATAAACTAAAGGAATTTGGGGGGTCTAGGTTTTAAATCTTTATAAGATAGTATTGGTTGTAATTTCATGAACCTCTGGATAATGTTTTGATAATATAACTCACTATGGGCTCAATTTTTTATAGATAAATAGTACAAGAATGCTCATCCTATGCAAGTTTAGTACGAGAATGACATTTCCAATTATTGGAACAAATCATGTGTTTAAAGGAAGAGGCTAAAAGTATCATCAGATGGCAAGTTGGTGAAAGTAACATTAGTTTATAGTATGACATATGATGTAATAATGAGCCACTTTCTCTATTAAACAAGGGCATAATGATCAATTGAAAGGCAAGCATCTTTTTTTACATCAACAAGGCTCAGTGATTTGAAATAAAGCTGAAATATCTAGCGTTTTTCTTAAAAACATTATAGCCAATATACTGAACAATCCCCTTAACTACAACTCATAGGGTAAGTCAGACCTTGCACTACATTCACAAAAGTGAACTCTCACCAAAGTACTTTACAATAGTAGTAAGCTCCTAAACATATAATTAGGCAAATTAATCTAGCATATGAGTTTCAAACTATCCATTCTATTCTTCTACTGGAGTTTATTTCTATGGCTTATTCCATTTAATAGTAGAATTTGTGAGAAGAAGATACCACTAACTTCTAAGTGCTAGCATTGTTATAATATGGAATCGATTTCTCACTTATTTTTGCACTACCCAAAATCTACTAATATTTGGAACATCATTAAGGATCAAATTGGGGTTTAGCATTCTAAAAAGTAGGTTGATATAGATGCTTCAACCAGTTCTGGCTTAGTGAGAAACCTACATTTTATCCAACCATATAAATAAAATATTTCTTCTTCTAATTTTTGGTTTATATATTATGATAGAAATATGGCCAATCATGAGAACATAAAAATTACTCCTACTCAAACCATACATCAAGTCTACTCCTACCTTAAAAAAGCTCTAGCTTTTGGTTAGCTAAAGGCTACCAAACATAAAGGTGCATCAATTTTGGAGAGGCTTGGTTTTACAACCATGAGATCTAGGCCTAATTGGACTTTTCTCAATTGAATAAAACCATTTAGGCCATGGCTTAAACTCAACATAGATGGTTCCTTCTTAAGCTCAAACAACATTGTAAGCTCAAGTGGCATCATATAAGATTGAAAGGGTAATATTGTTTACTATTTTATTAAAATGTATGAGGCATCTAATCCTTTACAAGTTGAAGCTGATGAACTCCTTTTTCCCTTACAAGTTACCACATGAACTATTTTGGATTTAGGTTGACTCTCTCAATCTAGTCAAAAAATTTTATGAAGAACTCAATCCCGTTTGGTCTATTTATTAAAAGTTCAAGAACATTTGGAGACTTTGCTCATCATTACAGTTTCACCTCACACATATTCATAAGGAAGGAAATTTCATGATCAACTACCTTACTAATGTAGGAGAAAACACTTTGGTATATTTGATCTTTTCAATCCATGTGATGTTGTTAAATGATTAGTCAAATATGAAAATTTTGGTCTACCATATATATTAGAAGCAATTTTTTCTAATCTTCATTACAATTAATGAATATTACACCTCCATGGAAAAAAAGATGAGCTAATAATAACAAATTTTCCTTCATTACTATGTTAAAAGGTAGTATATGGAAAGAACACAAAAGGTCAAAAAAATGATAGAGGTATACATTTAACTCCCACTTCACATAGAAGTACAAAGACAAAAAAAATAAGAGAAAACTAGCATACAACACTCGTTCTACCACTATCCTTAGATTTTGATACTGTAAGAACATTATTGAAGTCTAGAATTTATTTTATGTTGACCATGTTGAACCAGCTTCTTAATGGCAAACTTTACTCCTACCAAGAACTTGGACTTGATAAGCCCTTATTATTCTACTGCCATAAATATTCTTTCTTTTCTACTTTGGCTCCATTTGATGAAGCTCCTATTCACCATGAGTGAGGTCTTTGATAAGGTTCTCTTTCTCCTCTTTGATACTAGTGAGTTTGATAGCCAACTTATTCTTTACCTCCATAGCCTCCACTGGGGCATGATTAGTCACCTTATGAAGATCAAACTTTTTTGAAGGGACTTCCACATATAAGCAAGTTCCTTCAACATCTCCACATATTACTTGCATAATTAAAAGGTAGGTTGCCAATTTTTCACTTGAGCTATGATCCCCACATCATGTCGCCACTTGTGAGGAATGGTTTGAAAACACTCATCAATTATTGGTGAGTTGATAAGATCACCTATGTTGATGGTGTCATGGCTTGACTCAAATGAGAGCCAGAGGAACCCTCTCACTTTTTTGAAGCTATCATGGAGGGGCATGCTTTTATTACTTACTCTTAATCCTAGACCTTCTTTTAGTAAAGACTTGAGGAACTTCAACTATTATGGTACTCATCAGTCCCCTTCTTGACACTAAAGTTCTTGCCTTGGTCTTAGATGTGGGAATGATTCCAACACTTACACTCACCATTTTACAATAAATTCTATAATTCTATAGTGGAGATGGGCACTATCATGATTAGTTCAACACGTTGTATGCGTTATTAACATAAGGATTAATTGAGCACCATTAACGCCGTACACTTGTCGGATGACTCACCCTCTTGGCTATGGACTAAACTTGAGAACTTGTCACTTGACAAATATTTCTTGTCTACTTTCCAAATTATGGGTGAGTCCCTTCATATATAATTGACATAGCCTTTTTTAAAAAAAAAAATTTTATTTTTTTTTTTTTTTTAATTTTTTTTTATTTTTTATTTATTGGCATAGCCTATATGTACTTTCTTTATGTAGACACCTCTTAGTCCTATAAAAGGGGATTCTCGAGGATGTGGGGATTCATTACTTTTGACTTTTGAGATTTTACTTTTTTATTCCTATGAGAGGGAGAAATTCTTGTACTCTAACTCTTTGCTTCTATTATTATTCTTTCATATAGTGCAATTTTTTATATTTCTTTCACTTTATTGTTCTATTTTTTATTAAGTTTATCCCACCTCATTTATCTATAATTCATACATGCCAAAAGAAAAGTCCTTCATCACTGTATAGAAAATTTGGATTGAACATCTTTTTAGGTGTGGTGATCATAGAAGATGATAAGGATAAAGAGTCAGGTACCTAATGAAGTAAGCCCATTAAAACTTGATAACTCAATATCCATGGGACTGTGTACACAAAAGTTTGTTACATAATAAGATTTGAACAATATGGAAGGCATGATCACTCGCATAGTCCATGAGGTGTGGAGAGACTAAAGAATAAAAGTTTGAAGGCTAGGGAGAATGAAGTATCCCCAAATTAATAATCCACACTTGGAAATAAAATTCACATTGATTGCAAACCACATTGTTGAATTTGAATCTATCTATGGAGAGAGGTAGAACCCTCTGAGATACTTGGGAAATAGAGTTACAAAAAATTGAGCAATAGAAAATAAAAGAAGCATAAAAAGTATTTAGAATTTTACTATTTCACCAAATTTAGTATAAGTAATGAAAGCTATAGTACTCCATAGAGAAGAGGAAAGAAGAAGAAGAAAAAAAAAATCCCTCGCCCTTTAAATGGATCCATTTTTATTATAGCAAGAGAGGTAGTTGCATATGGTAAGTACATATATAAGGAAAGTCAAGTACAAGTAGGGACTCACCCTAACATGAGGTGAGTATTCTTTGGCGAGCAGTAAGCTCCATGTCCTATTGGCATAGGTGATCTGTTGGTTTTTCTGATGTGATTAATATGTATGTCATGGTAGGGTCACTGAACTTTGGCCATTCATGTTGTCTGATCTTCTTTGGTCACTCACTAGCTCAAACAAGTCTACTTAATTTTTTAGTTTCAATACTTCATTCTTAAAGCTTCCTTCTTTGACCAACCCCTTTCAAAAAAATATTTTTCACATAATTTGTAGGTTCCCAAAAACACTTATAGAGCTCTTAGGCTCTTCTACAAATGAGATGGGAGATAGGTGAATCCTTCAAGAATTTTATTACTCACTTTCAAATAGGGATATTAAAATTAAAATATTTTTAGCCTACAATCACATAGGCCATAATTATGTAGAGCCTCAAAGAAGGTCCATTTAAATATGCTCTTGGACTCCAATAGCCTAGAACACTGGCAAAGCTATTAGAGTTGGCAAACAATCATATGAATGTAAAAGAATATAATAAGGTTACCCAATCATCAATGGTAACTCACTAAAAGAACTAGATAAAGAGGTCTCCCATAGAAAGATCCTCAAAGGAAATGTTTTGAGTTCGAGATAAGAGAAATAAAGGAGGAAGCATATTCAATGAGTAGAAGCATTGATGCACTACCATTAATTTAGAAATCCACCAAGTTTCCATGAATGTGGCTAATATTTATAGCCAACTATAGTTGCATTTTTGAGGATATCAATGACAAAGCTAGTGGAGACCATTCAAAATAAGAAATACTTCAAGTGACCACCACTTATAAAGGTTGATGGAGTTCTTGATCGATCTAGGTATTGCCACTTATCATGACTACCATGGGCATGACACTAAGGAGTATTGACATCTAAGAAGTTTAGTGGAGGAGCTCATAAAAGACATGAAACTAAAAGAGTTCATGATAAGACAAGAAGTCACTAAGCCATATAATATGCCCTCCCTAGCACATGCAATTCATATTATAAGAGTCGTACATGCCATTTATGATGGAGATGAGGAATCATCAAGGTGAGTAAGTCTCTAGCGACTACAATTAGAGAAGTTAACTCATTAACTAACACAAGTGTCGAGTATAGAGGTTGTCCTTATCAATTTCTTAAAGAAAGACAGGCCACCAATTAGCAACACTTATAATGACATAGTAGTAATCAAGGAGTTAGTCATCATTTACTAGATAGGGAGTATTCTAATCAACATGGGGACCTTAGTCAATATCATCTTTTAAGTCCATTTTCAACAAAATTAACTTAGTGAGTATAAAACTTGCCCTTCACTATCTTCAAATATTAAAGTAACTTGACATAAATAAAGAAGTGAGTATGAAGCAAATAATTTTTTTATTTATAATATTCTTTTATTACATAGAGAATTAGAAGCATTCATTACCCTCATCATTTTTTAACTATTTTATAATGGAGTTTGAGTGTCATTCATCAATGAGTGCTCTTTTATTGTATAATCAAAAAAAACTTAGCTCCCATGATGAAGGGAGAGGATCCATTTGACTCAATAAAGTGATGAAGAGAATTTAATTTGGTTTCAATAATCACCCACTTTCACTAAGACCCCTCTTTAGCCCCTAATTGTGACTTAACATCCAGTATCATGCACAACTCAGCTAACTCTTACCTTATTGAGTTCACACCTTCTTTAAAAAGTGCAACTCTACACTAAAAGGTGATGAGCTTGATAGAGTAAAGACAACTTAGGATCCCCTTCAACATCTCCTCCCATATGAAAGGCTTCTTAAGCCCATCACTGTATCCATGAACTGATGGAGGGAAGATCACCATCATGTTTTTTTGTCAAAGTGACACTAGTCACTCTAATGGCTAACAGAGCTGAGGATGCAACATCCATCTTCATAGAGGAAGATATGCTCCCAAAGGGAGACTTGGAGATGCCATGCCAATAATTGACATACCCATAGTCATACATGGTGAGAATTAATGTGTATAAGCATGAACAAAAGAAACTCGATGAGGTAGAGAATCAAAGCCATTATCATTAGAGAATAAAGCCATTATAGGATTAGACTTTCTCCATATTTAGATTTCACCCAAATAACTCACCAATTGTAAGATAAGGATCACCTCTAGACTACTTAGGTCCATAGTAGATTATCTAGCAACTAACGAGTGCCTATTGTCCAAATTTATAAACTCTAAAACACTCAACATGTTAAGCTATAATAATAAGAAAAAATCATGATATATTAAGTAGAGAACACTGAAGTTGCTAAAAGCTCAAGTCATATCTCAATGAGGTAGTCCTCAATGGCTTTTCTCTTGGAGTGGTTCTTGCTAGACTCCTTAGTAGGACCTTTCTTCATCAAAGAGAAACCTCCTCCTCCTCTTCCTCATTTTCCTTGGCACTAGGCATCTTCTTCTAAAATAAATATTCTTACTCAAATCCTTATTTGTATGAGCATTGAAAATGACTTGAATTGAATCTTCCAAGGCTTGAAAGAGGCTTGAAAAAATTTTAAGATGATCTCCACATGGATGTAATTAAAGTTGAGAAGAGTGGAGATTATCTCAAGCAATATTCAAGCAAATTCTTGGCCAAAGTGGGAGAATCAAGAGAAATTGATTTTAGCACTTTGAATCCAAGTGACACTCCAATAAACCAATTTGTAAGGACTCAACCTAGTTAGAGAGAAGTGAGAAATAAGCTTGGAGTTTACCTCGTTAAATAAACTCTTGGTCATGTGCCTTTTGACCAAGAGGGAAAATTTACAATGTGTTTGATTTTGAACAATTAAGAACATGTAAATAATTTGAATTAATTCAAATTTGAATGCATGAGGGATGGACCAAGCAAGAGAAAAAAAGATAAGGAGATATCACTTAGATAATTAAGCAATCTCATGGTAACTAATCTTCAAGTGGTATTCGGCCAAGCAAAGGAAATCAAAAGGGAAAAAATTTAAGTCAAGATTTTCATTTTACATAGTCAATCACATGACAATAACTTGAATCCAATTGAAATTAGAATAGATGTGGTTGATCAAGGATAAAAATAGGGAGAGAAAACAATTGTAATTAACATAAATGAATCAAATCAATTAAGGGAAATAATTAATCAAGGAAAGGATTTGAATTAATTCAAAATAATTTGAATTTGAATTTTTTTCAAAAGCATGGGATGACCAAATAGATTCCTAAGGATATTCAATCATGATCGATGCAAATAATATGAGAGATCAATTAACTAAATTGATTGAACTAATGAAGGCAAGAGTCATGAATAAAATCCAATAAAATAAATTAAATACACACTAAGGGATTTATGACAATGTTATTTCCATACATGGATCAAATTTTAATCAATGCATTCAATAACATGTAAATCATGTAATTAAATTAAGAAACTTTTTAAAATATTTACATAATTTAAATTAATCAATTTTAAGTAAGTGGGGGTTGACCTACATATTTCCTTAAATGAAAAATCAAAAATAGAAAATCCATTTAATTTAATATACAATTGAAATTGAATTTGAATCAACCTAAATAGATTCAATTCAAATATTATTAATTAAAAAGCATTGATGACGAAAACTGCATGCTATAAGGAGATAAAACACATTTGGAGACAAATCATGGCAAAGTATAATTTTAAATTCAAAAAATACTTAATTTTAAAATTCAAGAAAATATGAAATTAAAAAAATGTATTAAATATAAAAATTAATATAAATTTAATTTAATTAATTTTCATAAAAATTATCATGCCAAAATAAATGAAAACTTTAGCCAAAATAAAAATATGAAGTGATTATTATTATGAGAGAGAAAATAAAGAATAGAAGCGAGAAAAATGATAATTTTGATAATGGAAGACAAATTTACTTCATTTGCAAAAATAATTCCAAATATAAAAATAATTTAACAAAGTGTATAATAAATTTAACTCACTTAAAAATAATGAATAAGAATTAATCTCATGCAAGTAGTCAAATTATCCAAAATAATATAATTTTAAGAATAATTGAGAAATTATTATAATTATAATATGAAAACATATGCAAAAATAAAGATAGATGATCTAGAAATATTAAAGTCATTATTTTTATACTATTGAGCTCTTATTTATCTTTTTATTACAAAATCTAGGAAGATCCCCAAACTACCCTAGTCTAGGCTAATCTTGACTTTCCAAATTTGGTTGAACATCTTGAAACACCTAAAATAAAATATTAATTTTATTCAATCATATGTTTGTTATCATAAAAATCAATCATATAAGCAATGGGGCTCATGGATTCAACAAATTCACCTCTTAGTTTCTTCTTTTCTAAATGATGCTTCATTCAACAACTCTTCTTAACTATTATCTTCATAGCTTATGCATTCAATCTTTTATTTCTTGATCCAACTCAATTATCGCCATAACCCTTTAATTTTAAAGTTTATACTCTACTGATAGCATGGCATTTAACCCATGTGATAAGAAGAATGATGTTTACCTAGTAGCTAATGTTCCTAAAGGCTCAGAGTATAGTGGGTAAGGTATCTAGCCACTTAACCTCTGCTCCTTCCACCTTTTTATTCAGGAAATTAAGAATCTTCTTATTCAAGACTTATACTTGACTATTGCTTTAAAGTGATGCATTGAAGTCTACTTGAGGTGAATTTCTTGTGACCTACCTACAAAAGTCTATTAGTTACTTCATTATGAATTACAGACCATTTTTTGTGATTATCAACATGGACAGTCCTAACCTAAATAATATTAGTTTAAATAGAACTTTGAACTACCTGAGTAGTTATCTTAGCAAGTGACTTGCTATAATTTATTTATTGTAGTCAATCATGAATGGTATTAACTTTCTTTATTTATTGGTAACTAGTTAGGGGCCTATCAAGCCCATTCCCCAAATCTCAAGGGCAAAGAACTTGTAATGGGTTGTAGAGATTTTGGCAATTTCTACTATAAAGGGGAAAATTTTTTTACATTGCTTGCATCTTTTTATGAACTCCTCAGCATCTTTTTATACTATGGGACAAAAATATCCTTATCATAAGATTCTATGAGTGAGTGTTCTTGTTCTAGAGTGACTTCTACACTCACATGAGTGAACTTTGCCAAGTACCTTTTTTTCCCACTTTTCCTTACACCCCATGTTTATTGATTTTATAATCTTTGAATTAACTCAGCATCAAATAGTAAATTTAGGAAGCTTAGATCTTGAATCTTCTCAGATTATTGATTTCTTATTTAAGCTCTCTAGTCTATAAGTACTTCTTGATGGGGTCGATCGAATTGGGAAAGTATTCATTATCAATTTGAATAGACTCGCATTCTTCTATGGATGGTCAATAAGTTTGAGGTTAAGTAGCTTGTCAAGTACATGTGCTCTTATTAACAAGTCAGCAAATTGGTTTTGATCCCATGGAATTTAGTCGATCATAAAATTTTTTTCTAATCTCTACTTTTACCATGAGTACTTACCTTTATAGTGACTCATCCTATACTTCATATTCTCCATTTACCTGATTTACCATAAGTTGCAAATCTAATTGGCGACAATATACCTAGAGCCTAGCCCTTAAAGAAATCACAATCTATCAAGTAAAGCTTTATATTCAAATGAATTATTTGTCACTTGAAAACTAAACTTCACTAACTACATTATGATAATTCCCACTAGGCTCTTAAACTCAATACCTGCTCCCATTCCTTGCTTGCTTAAGGAACCATCTACATACAAGTGCCATAAAGGTTATAGATTAACTAAAACATAGTTCGAGTCACTAAAAATATCAAAAAATTAGCACATGCTAATGCCTTGATTTCCATCTAAAGTCAATATGATATATCAAACTTTCCTTGCTCCATTGACCATTTTAGTAGTCTTCTTAAGTGAATGGACTAGGTGAGTACTGATTTGAGTGGGTTGTTAGTGATGACTTTTATTGAATGAGAGAAGATTTTATATGATTTGAAAATGTAGCTCGACACCTCTCAGTGACTTACTCATATAATACACTAACCTTTATATTATACCTTTTTTTGCTTATTAGAGTAGAACTTATTGAATCATTTTAACTCCTAAATATAATAATAGCATATCACTCTCTTTAAGCTTTGTAATAAGGATAGTGAGGTGAGTAAGATTTTGAGATGACTAAAGTCTTTCTTGCACTCTATTGTCCATTCAAACTTCTTTATGTTTCTTAGTACTTTAAAGAATGATGAGCAGCATTTTCTATAGCCTTGTCACTTACCTAGTTAGTCGCTACACATCTTTTGTCATTCTCAGTAAAGTCATGTTTAGTATAGCTTTTACTTTATTAAAATTCACTTTTATCTCTTCAGGGTGATTAGGAATCTAAAGAATTTGTTTGGTTTGATGCCAAATGTGCACTATGAAGGGTTGAGGCATATATTATACTACTTTAAGTTACCAAATGTCTTATTTTAGATCTATAATGTGTTATTCAAGTGACTTGCTTTTGACTAGAAAATCATCCACATTGACTTCTACATTTCTTTTCTTTTTCTTATGGAATACTTGGTCCACCATTCTTAGATAAGTCAATCATGCATTCTTTAGCCCAAAGGGTATTATTCTATAACAATATTATCATTCTCTAGTAATGAAAGTCATTTTCTTTAAGATAGTAGGGTGCATTTGTATCTAATGGAACCCATAGAATGTGTCAAAGAAACTCATAATTGAATAGTCTATCACCGATAATGAGTTTATCAATTATAAGAAGTGGATACCTATCCTTAGCATAGGCCAAGTTCAAATTTATAAAGTCTACACACATTCTCCACTTGTTATTAGACATTTGTACCATCACAACATTAGATATCCACTCCGAATTTTTGACTTATCTAATGAAGATAGCTTCAAGAAACTTTGTAACTTCTTAATTAACTTGGCAAGAAAGATTGTCAGTTTCCTTATTTTTTGCTTAATTGGTTAAGTGTCTTTATTGATATTGAGCTTGTTGCAGGCAACATTGATGTCAATAACTTGCATCTCAACTACTATCTAGACTAATACATCTATGCCATCCTAGAGGGCTTGGATAAGTGTTTTTTTGTGCTCATTACTAAAGGCCGAGCTAATCTGTAATACTCTATGGGTTCCACATAGTCGGTACCACCTCAATCTCTTTGGTGATCTCCACATTAGTGCATGTTACCTCAAATTACAACACTTCTTCTATTCTAGGTGAGTCACCAACTACTCACATAACAAGCTCGAGATTGACTTAGGTCTCTTTGATAGTGATTTCTTCTCCTCTCGTTGGGAACTTGACTACTCTGGTAAGTCAACACTACTTCTCTAAATGTATTGAATAGTGGTTGGCCAAAAATAGTGTTGTATGTGGTGGGTATCTCCATAACAACAAAGTCAACCATAATAGTGATATATCTTCTCTCCTTCTACCCAAATTATTCAGAGATTTATAATTTCTTTAGTCTTCTTCCTTTCACCAAAAAATTTATAAAGTAAATCTCTTATCAAAGCATGTATTGAGCTCGTTAAGTTCATTTTTTTCAAACATGGACTTAAATAATATTAATTGAGCTTCCCATGTTAATCAAAATACTTCTTATATTATAGTTGATGATTCACTCATAATGACTATCTTGTCATTATAGGGATTTTGACTGATGACTGATCTTTCTCTTAGAAGCTTTTTAGAACAATCTGCATACATGCGCCTATGCCATGGTTGTTGAGTTAACTTTTCTTGATCACAGTCATTTAAGGCTTGCTCACCTTAATGATTCTTTTCCTCCACCAAAGATGGTAGGTAGGACTCCCACAATATGAATCGCATGAGTTGGGTGGGTTCATTGCCCAGCTCGGTGAATTCCTTTCCTATCTTTTCATAAACTTTTTTAGCTTTCTTTCCTTTATGAGCTCCTACACCAAGCTCCTTAAATACCAACACTCCTCATCATTATGTCCATGATTACAGTGGTAGACACAATACCTTATTCCATTGCGACCTCCATCTACCTTCATAAGTGATGATCACTTGAAATATTCCTTATTTTGGATGGCCTCTATCAGCTCAATCATTGACACCCTCAATGGTGTAATTATAGTTATTGTAAATTCTCATCACATTCATGGTCAGTTGGTAGATTCTTGAACTCACACCAATGCATTGGAACTCATTCTTATTAAGTGTGATGTCTTCTTCCTCTATCTTGTTTATAGACTCAAAACCTATCTAACAAGAACTGCTCCAAAGGTGACTTCTTTGATGAGTCCTTCCTATGAGTCATCAATGTTGTATAACATATTTGTTGTATTTCTCCATGTTTATGTGGCTTTTTGTCAAGCCAAACAACTCTACCACCATTTGGACTATTGATGCCTAAGAGCATATTTAAAAGGAACTTCTCTAAGACTTTGGGTGAGTGCAGCTTGTGCAACTGTTAGATTTAGGTCCTTTACTTTCAACATCTCCCTATAGAAGCAAGTAATAAAATTTCTAAAGAACTCATTAGTCTCCTATTGTATCTTTAGGAGGTTATGTGCTAGTAAATTGGTTAATGAACATATTTTCAAACTTTACAAAATAAGTGATGATTCCTATTAGTTTGTACAAGTGCCATTTGAGGGATAACTCCTTTAAAGTAGTAAAGAATAGTCAACACTTCATCACATCTTCTAGATTGAACTATAATGTAGTAGATTCAAAATAAGATATGTAAATAGTAAGTTCAGTGCAACCCTTGTAAGATTCCAAATATGAGATCTTAAACTTCGACAGGGTCGACCTTTCATAATATTCTTAGAAAAGGTGTTGGTAGAATTTATATTAGCTTATTCTCACAAATCATCTTCTTCCTCAATTTGATAAGACTCATTATCAATGTTGAGTGACCTAAATAATTTTTTCATTGATGTCTTACTCAATGAGTCACCAAATTAAAGGCCCCTTCATTCTTCTTAATTCTTGAGCTTTCATTCTTCACTTTCTCCATAGCCTCTAATAGTAAGCCAGTGATCTTGTCCTCTATGTTCTTTAGGTATTATTGTATAATAAATTATTTATTACCAAACCCCATGCTTATGTAGTTGTCTCATACTGAATGATTCTTCACTAGGTCCATCACTCTTGATTCTCAACCTCATTCATGCTCACTGCACCTAAAGAATGTTGAATCCAAATCGATCCATAGAGTGAAGTAAAACCTTTTAAGTACCTAAGAAGTAGAGCTAAGTCAAGTGAGACAAAGTGAATGAAGGGTAAAGTATAAAGTATAAGAAATATGAGAAATTTTACCATTAAAATCCAAGTACTATCCCTCTCCAAGAAATAGTACATAAATTAATTAAAGTATATAAGTGATAAAAATCAAAAAAGAGCCAAAAGATCTCCTCCCTTAAAAAATTTCTTTTATAAGATTAAGGGGTAGTTACATATATAAAGTGCATATCAGCTAAGTTGGTTACATGAGAGAGCACTCACATGTGAAGGTGAGTGTTAGATGTCAAGTGATGAGTACAAAAGTTTAGTCATCAATGTTGGTGGGATGAGTTATTTGATGTATATCAAGTTACATAATTTCCAGCATAAGAGCGAGTTTTTCATGTATGAGGTAGGTCATTGGATACTAATCACCTACTTTTAAATTTTACCTCATTGTATATAAATAAATTTATTTATGGACAACACATAGATTTTTTTTAAAAAATTATTTAGGAATTGAATAAGTCATTAAAGAATAAACATATTATCTCGAGAGATAAACATGTTATCTTATAATGGATTCATTTACTTAATAAGGACTCATAAGGTTAATGTGTCTTAGATATTCTTGAGATTTTCTTGAACTATATGAAAAGTAGGATAAGATTTATTTTATGTCAGGTTCGTAGTCCCCTATGAGGGAAAGTCCCTATAGTTAATTACATTGTAAGAAGAAAATTCTTCCTAAGAACACTCTCAATTAAAGAAATAGACTCTTATTTCTATGAATTTCAAAGCTTGTCTTAAAAGAATGTTTAATTAAAATTTCAATAGGGAATGCTTCAAAGGGGAAAGAGTTCTTTTCAGAGGCTAATCAGGATTGAGTAGAAAATGCCTATAAATATTGGGATGCCTTATAAGCATTTCAACTATCCTACCATTGGTCTTTATATTTTGAGATCAAATTTAATGAAATTTTAAATTAGCATTTTATTAGAAATCTAGGACTTAGATTTTAGCACCATAAGACTACAAAAATGCCCAGGGGTTAAAGACTTATTCCAGTAAGATGCTTTAGATCATAAGTTTACAAAAGCTTCTAAGATAACTCAGATGCTCGACCTAATGTAAATTTTTTGAGAATTATCAATTGTTTTTCTACTAGAGAGAAATGAACCTTCCATGACACTTCTGGACTTATAACCTGCATGGAAGGGTTGCCAGCTAACACCACCTAAGAAATTTTGAAATCCATGAGTCTAGTCTTATATATGCAAGATGGTTGGGTTGTTGTTATTTAGGAAGAAATATAAGAACCTAAACTCACTCCTTATCCCTAGGATAATGTTTAGCATGTTATGCATCTAACTAATCAATTAATTTCTTCTTTTTTTCTATTTTGACTCATGATTTATTTTAATGCTTAAGGTATGCAGTTCATGCCTACAATGATATGCAGTTAGAAGTCATCATGGGTCAAATCAAAATAAGAAGGCACACTTCTCCTAGGAAGGGTGATCATCCTCAAAGGTCAAATGCTCCCTTATGTGCAATGGGTAAAGCACCTAATTCAAAGAGAATGAACAATATGCTCTCATGGTTTACAAAAGCTAATTATTTATAATTGCTTTTAAGTTATTCATAGGGCTTTTATTAATGTGAGGTTTTAAATTTTTTATTTTTCTGTTCATGTTATTTAAATTTAAATAGGGTAAATTTAGTTTTTTAGGAACTTAACATTCCAGGCATTTCATTATGGCACAGATAGAAACCTAGAAAAAGCATGCATTTCTATTACGCACCCCAAAATAAATCAACCATATTAAATTAATAACATAGGCCAACACAACTAGGTACCATTGTACACCCCAAAAAAAAGAAAAAATGGGCAAGTGAGCTTTGCCCTTTACAGCCCAGCCTAAAACTAAAAGTTTTGATCATTGGGGTCTTCCTAAGATCATAACCTTCTTCAGGAACCTCCACGGGGTTCATAGGGGACCACCAATATGGTATATTTATCTCCTGTTATTTCTAGACCTATATATCTTAAATTAATTCTATGCTCAAATTACATTTTGAAATTCCAAAAATAGAATCCTAAACCCTACAAAATAGATGTCAAAAAATATACACAGCATATCAACAGTTTATATTCAAACATATGAGCATAACATTAGTTTCTTGCCAAACCCACATGCTATTGGGCTATGCTTAACAACTTAAATAACACCTACAAGCAAACAACATTTATTTTTATTTCATTCACAACAGTTCCTTTTAGCACAGCCCCCTACAGAAAATAGTGTTAGCTAAAAGAATGTTCTAACATTCAAACTATAGGGCAAACAATCTTAACCATCAATCTAAAATATTAAACCTTAAAACAACAAAAAACACCACATCATTTCACATAATAGATCATCAACCTAACCCAAGTCTATAGTCGGTGACCTAATAATCTAGTGTGTGAGAACTGGGCTTGTGTGATATGGTTGTACTAGGCCTTTTAAGTTCAAGTTTTCATTTAGGTTTCAAGGTTTATTTAATTTTCTATTGGGAAGTTTCAATTTATGTGATTTAGAATTTTATTTTGTTTTTCAAGTTTATTTTTATGTTAAAGTTGAATTTAGGTTTTAAAGAATGAAGAATAAAATAAATTTTGCTTTAGATAGAATCCATTTTATTCAACATCATGATTCTAGTCGAATGAAATCTCCACCATAAAGTGAAAATCTATTCTATGGACCAAATTAAGAACTGAAGTGTCTTAATTAACCCATTTGAATTTATTTCAATGATCTAATTAAATTGAATTTAGTTTGATTAATATTTGTTTAATATGATTAAGATTTCAAAGTTTAGGTTTATTTAAATTTATGGGTTTTTATTGTTGATATTAATTTTATATTCATTAAGTTTAGTTTAATTTAATTAAATTTTAATAATTTAATTAAAATCCTTAAATTAATATTTAATTTCTTTCTATTTGGGTTTCACTTTGAAGATTTAATTTTATATGATTTGTATTGATTAGATCATTTCAATATTATTAAGATTTATTTATTTTATCATTTCATTTAAACTTGTTTGGATTGAGTAATATAATTTAAATTTCAATTAACTTATGATTTCATTGAAGTTAATATGATCTTTTATTTAAATTTTAATTAAGAGTTTCATCATCACTTGGTTTGTTGGATTTAGTTATTTGATTAGCATATTGATTATTATTTTATAATTATTTGACTTAACTTAGTTACATTAATAGATTTGATTTAACTTAATTGCTTCAATAGATTTTATTTTTTGACTTAGTTTGACTAGCTTATTTGACTAAAATTCATTAATTCATTTTTGATTTTCTCATTTAAGCTTTAGGAGCAACCAATTTTTTGCTTTTAATTAATGCTTATCTCTTAAATATATGATTCTTAGGATTCTTTAATTTCAAAATGTCAAGAAATTTTTCTTAGATATTATGATGTTAATGAATGTGTTTAAAGTTAATTTCAAAAAAATTTCTGTTTTTTGTAATTTATTAATTTATTATTTGATTTGACCTATAGATTAGAAATTATAACTTCTAATCTAGAAGTTATTTGACCTTAAACCTTTACGGCAAGTGGGGTTCCTTATTAGTTTGATTTTCTAAAGTTTCATCTTAATTAGATGTGTATTTTCAACTAATTAAGGTTTTAATTATTTTAATAAAACTTAAATTTTACATAAATTAATAAGTTAATTAAATATTTTAATATTATTTAATTTCCCTCTAGAAGATGAATTCATAGAGTGTTCATTTAAAATTTTTGGAGTTTAGGTAGATTTTTAAAAATCAATTCAATTATTTAAATTAATAAATTAATTAATTGCCTAATTATGTCATTTTGGGGTTTATTAAGTTCTAGAGATTTTATTATTTTTCATGAGTTCATTAATGTGTATTATGATGTTTGATATTAATTCCATATTTTTTTGTAATTTTTATTTATTATTTATTTTCCCAAAGTAATCTTTTAAGGTTAAAATTTTTGAATATTTTAATTTGATAATCAATAAATTCTCAAATTTTAATGTAAACCATGTTTTACCCTCAATTTCAATTCTCCAAATTTTGAATTTAAATATATTGATACTTTAGATTTAATTTAAGTTTGATTGTTTGTAATTAAATCTAAATTAACCTAAAAATATCCAATAAAAATTAAGGATTTTGTGTTTAATGGATTCCTCTCAATGAGATGAATCCATAGTGTCCTAATTTACATTTTTTGGTTGAGTATTTAATTTTTTATAAAGTTTTGAATTTTTTAATATTTTTTTATATTTTTTAAATCTAAAAATTAATTCTTCCTATTTATACCTAGTCAGCACCACGTGGCGCTAACGTGGCATCACTTTACACACGGTGGCACATGGTTAATCCTTATGGATCCACATGGATCCTACATCAAAAGGCGATAACACATAGGATTAATATGGACTCTCTGATCATGGATCGAACAGTCTAGATTAAAACCCACTTTCCTTAAGGGGATTTAGTCAAACAATATTTCTAAATCATAGTTGTCCATTCCAAATAGAAGGAACGAAAGGCGAAGATTTCATCCTCTTCCTTCTGCCAAAGAATCGAGAGCCATTGACTCTTAGGCTTAATTTTCAATGATCTTGATGGCAAAAGTGCCAATTTTGATTACAAATCAATCAAGAGTTGATTTGAAATCAATCAAAGTTGTTTGATCTCAATAGAGATCAATTTCTCTTCACAAAGGCCAAAATTGAAGAGAAAAGTGGTGGCGGTGAGTCCATACCTCGCCAACATTGATCATCAGATTTCTTGATTAAAACATTCCTTGGATGAAGATGAACCTCGGGAAGAATTACATGCCTTGCTTCCCTCACGTCGCCATGGAGACCAAGCTCCACCCCTCCTCCATCAGGTTTGGCCATTTTCGAGCTTGTAGTGGATGGGATAGTCGGTTCACTGGTTAGTTATGCTTACCTTCAATCCTAGATTGTTTGGGAAGGATCAATTGAGAGGGAGAATTGCTCCACCCCTATTTTAACATTTGCCCAACCTCTAGCCATTGGCCATAGCCAAATTTTGGCTTATTGACAATGGAAAAGCTAAGAAGAGCTCTGAGCTACTCTTCTCTCTTAGAGTGCATAGAAATAGATGGAATGAAGAGAAGAGCTTCTCTCTTTTTTTGTTGGTGCCTAACCGAGAGCCTTTTATGGAGGAATTTGGGATGACCCGAATCTAGCTGCTAGCAATGAGAGACCGGGTAAGGAGTTGTCTTAATTCATCTTCACCTTAGCAATTTGTGGGGATAGTTGGAATGAGAAGGTGGACTCTCCTTCCTCCCCTTTTTGCTTTTGGTCATGAGCTATCCATGGTAGAGAGGTCAAAGATAGCCTCTCATGGGGATTGAAATCCTTAGAATTTTTCTAGAAAGAGGTGGTCAATTAACACAAGATCATCTCAAATTAAAATGGATGAGGGGTGGAGAAAGTATAGAGGAAAGGAAAATTGGATTTTGCTTCATAAAGTGACTTTAGGCTTTTCTTCCTCCTATACTCTATATCACCCTCCATGGCATCTCTTAACTTTTTAGCACCACCACACCCTTTGGAATGATGGTTGATTGGCTAAGCTAAACCAAGGTGAACTATGAGTCAAACTCAAGTCCATTTGAGTTACAATTAGGTTTAAGTGTAGATTTTAATCCATTTGATTATCATTTGCTTTTAGATTGATTTTGGTTAATTTAATTTGAGTAATTGGATTTATATTTAAGTTGTAATTATGATTAATTTCCCTTGAGAAGGTTTTATTTGGATTTGATGTGTTTAGCCAAGCATTGATCTCTTTGACCTAAGTGGGTTAAGTAGAATATCCTAACTTAAATAAATATGTTAGGGTATAGATTTAAGTTTAATTATGTTTTTTGATATCTTATGATGTTTTCCAATTGATTAATTTCACTATATTTGGAATTGATTTTGATTTTACCTTAATTTGACCCATTTTGACTTAAATGGATTAAATTGAATTCAATTAAGTCAAATGACCAATTTGACTCAATTAAAGTATGTTTAAAATCCAATCATGTTTAATCACATGTGTGGAAATGAATTGGAGCACTTAATTTCATTTAGTTTGAAGTTGATTTCAATTTTAACTCATTTGACTTGAATGAGTTAAGTTGAGTCCAATTGGGATAAATGACCAAATTGGTGAGATTAAACTAAATAATTGTTTGAATTATGTTTAATTATAATTTTCAAATTATTTTGAACATTCAATTTGAACTTATTTTATTTTAATTTGGGTTTGAATTTAATAAGATTTATTTTGATCTATTCGATCAAGTGATCCAATTAACCCATTTAAGGCCTTATTGGATTTAGATTTATTTATATTCATGTTTAAACATGTTTATTGAATTATTCTAAGTTCTTGGAATGACTTAATTTGGTCAAATTTTGGTGGATTGACCTTTGACCTAGTCGGACCCACATAGTTCAACCATAAGTCAAATGGCATGATTAACCATCATGAACATTATTTGTATTTATTAGGTTCATTTAAGTTCATGCATTGATTTTATGCTTTTTTTTTGTTTGATTTCAATTTATTTTTATTTTATTTGAATTTCTTTGGGTTTAGATAATTTTAAGTTTGGTAGGTTAATTGGGTTGACCACCCCAATTACCTTGGTTTAAGCTCAATTGGATTTCAGATTTTAATTAAAATGTGTTTGATTGAATTTGAATTTAGTTTTGAGTTTGATTTTGGTTCACCTAAACCTATTAGGTTATGACAAATTCTAGAGGGGTTCACTAGGATAATCTAGTATAGTGTTCTAAATGCTTAATTAGAAGACTCTTAATCTAGGATTAGCTATCCTAATTTCTAGGGTTATGGCAGATGCTAACTCATGTAAAAATGAGGTCAACACATAGTAGTGGTTGTTCTTATGTTGGTCCTTTACCACCTTACAAGTACTCACTAAGTCCACTCATATTTCTTGGATATACACTACTGATTTGATAGTTGATTCTTAATTTCATGGTGATTACCATGTCATTATAAGGATTGTTAATTGTTGGTCAGTCTTTCACTACAAAACTAACTAGGATAATCATTATTCTCGGTGCTCATGCCATGGATGCATTGTTTACTTCAGTTTCCAGAAGTTTCTTGAGACTTACTCACCATGACAACTCATCATGCCCTTTAATGATGGTAGGTGCACTTTAGTGTGGATTTTCTAAGTTATATCGGTTCATTACTTAGCTCTAAAGCATTTTTCCCCAATCTCCTTATAAATTCCTTCAATTTTTCTACTTCAATGAGTTCCTCTACCAAACTTCTCAAATGCTAACACTCTTTAGTGTCATGATTAGGATCATAGTAATATGCATACTACCTTGATCGGCCTCTCACTCCATCACTCTTCATGGGAGGAGGTCATTTGAAATAATCATTTTTTTGTATAGCATCAACAAACTTTGCCACTGATGCCCATAAAAGTGTGAATTGTGAAAGATATTTATACTCACCTTTTATATGATGAATCAATGGGTTTAGTCTTTACTCACCATTGTGCATTGGCACCCTATCTAATCAAGTGCATTATCTTCTTTCTTTATCTAGCTTTTGAACTTAGTGCATCTCAGAATCACTCCTAGGGGACCTCTATCTCGAGTTTCTTCTATGAGTTGCCTTTAACGAATGGAAGACAACAATATACTCTTTATGATTACATGGCTATTAGCTAATTTAATAACTCTACCATCATCTTGGGCTACTAGATGCTAAGGGCATACTTGAGTGACCCTTCTTTATGAGTGATTGCAGCTTGTGCAACTATAAGTTTTAAAACTTTTACTTCAAGTATCATTCTTTGAAAGTGAGTAATGAACTTCTTAAGGAACTCTCATGGTTCTTATCTCATCTATAAAAGTGCTTGTAAACTCTCCAGAGACTTTTGGGCACTTCCAAACTGAGTGAAAAACATTTTCTTAAATTTTATAAAAGAGGTGTTGACTCTTTGATCACTTAGAAAAAGCATTCTTTTGAAAACTCTCCACCATCTTTATCAAGATGGGTAGGAGTATATTTTCATGAGATAGATTACTAGATATTCAACCAAATTTTCTCTAATATTATGTTAGGGTTTATTCAGATATGGGTTCTACTTCATATGAACACAAGCATTCATGGTTAATTACCCCTCTTACTGTAAGAGAGAACCCTCAATTAAAGTTAGAAACAAATATATCTCTGATATGAATCCATGCAAGGGGTGCATGTGGTATGGCATAGATGACTGTCTAGAGGAATAGAAGAATAGTTCCAATCAAGATCCCATGATTCCATCATCCTAGAACTATATTGTTCTAATCTACCAACATCATAGGACATTGTAATGTCTAGGGAGTCTGATTAGCAGCCATCAGTTGCCTTATTTCAAATATCCCAAGTAGACTAAAGTTTTAGTGTAGGGGTTGTAGTGTAGGGATGTTCCCATGGTGAACAAGTAAATATACTGGACTTACATTTATAGGAAAGCCAAAATATAGGGTGTTCACATGATGAACAAATAGATTAGGCTTACATTCCTTGGGAAATTCCAAGTAGAATGTTCACAAGGTAAACAAATAAATTGGACTTACATCTCTTTGGAATGTTGAATTCATTTAGATTGTTTTCATGGACAACTTATAGATTGGACATACATCCCTTTGGAATGTCGATAGGGTGTTGCATGGAGAATGGATAAATTGGACTTACATCCCATCAAATGTTAGATAGGATTTGGTTTTTGCATGACAAACAAATAGATTGGGCTTACATCCTATTTGGAATGACATATGGATATATTATTCTCATGTTGATTATTAATT
Source organism: Cymbidium sinense (assembly GCA_021442155.1). Classification (NCBI taxonomy): domain Eukaryota; kingdom Viridiplantae; phylum Streptophyta; class Magnoliopsida; order Asparagales; family Orchidaceae; genus Cymbidium; species Cymbidium sinense. The sequence continues at coordinate 56,295,200 of CM038215.1, forward strand.
TGTGGTTATGAGGGGCAGCACTTTATCACTAGAAACATGGTGCCTAGGCATTATCTTGGTAGCGCCATGGCACTATTAAAATAATGCCTTGGCATTGAATAATTATCCATAAAACATTAGAGGATAGGAGTTTATCTTATAACCAGAGGGTTTGACACCTTAGTGTTATAATTCAAGTGTTATAGCTTAAGATGGCATCAAATTGGAATAATTTGATTAGGAAGTTGACCAGCATCTTGGCACTGGATATTTGGTGATACGGTGCTAGTCAAATGTTAGTTCATAAATGATGGTAGATGGATAAGAACTTATAATTGGAAAGGATAAACTTTTTTATCAGCGCAGCGGTGCTGTATCGAAGCTCTGCGGTGCTACATCAATGTCTAACATGATTTTTAGTTATGATTGGTTACAAAATTAATGATGATAAATGGTAATAAGTTCTCTTTTTGACTAACATAATAATTATTTTGACTGGGTGACTAACGTCTTGGTGACGCATGTGGAGTGCAGAGGCAGTGGTCCTAAATCTCAAAATTGAGAGGCCAGCACCTTGTTGTCAATGCATTTCTAGATCCAACCTACAAATAAGAACCCCAGGTTATGAATTTTTTATTATAAAGCCTTGGTTCCCTTTTCAAAATACTTGCTCTCTTCCCCTCTTAGTTTGCATTTTACTTTGGGAAAGCCAACATGCTGGAAAAATATCTCAACAATGGCAAGAAGAGGGCAATTATCAGTGACACTAATAGATTAATTAGTGTTGAGGCAGGGGAACGATACCACCACACTCTCCTACACAAGCATCTAATATCGAAGAGATGCTTCTTTAATTAGGGAGGGAGTGTGGAGAGGATTATCACTGAGTGAGGTTGGGAGACACTGGCCTATGATAATGTATCTTGGATCATCCCTATGGTATGAGAGTTTAACTCAGCACCTATTCATATGTTCAAAATTTTGGCTTTCATGAGGGCCCACGTTATGCTTCTTTTATTATGGTGCCTCATTATCACCCATATGTGAGCACTTTGTCAAAGCTGGAAGAAGAAGAGGAGGAGGAGGAGGATAGTGAATATGATTATTAGTTTTCTCCCTTTTCACTTTAATTTTGTATTTTCCTTTTTTATAAAAGATTATTCTAATAAATTTTTGATGTTAATAAAAGGTTCTTTCTATGCTCTAGGACTTAAAAACTTAACAATAAATTTTTTAAGATCAAAAATTAACAAGTTGAGGGCTCAGTGCTTCGATACTATAAAATCAACACCTTTCACCATTAAGATCAAAGATATATGTTTAAAATTGAAGAACACAGTGCCTCAGTGCTACATATATGACTTGGACTTAATGTTAGAGAGATCAACTAGGTACATAAGGTTTAATATCTCGAGAGTGTAGTGTCAAGGTTCTATGATATCAGCACATGGTGCTATGGAATGCTTGTGAAAGGTTTAAGATCCTCAAGAGTGTCATGGCTCAATGTTGGAACATCAGTGCCTTGGCATCGTTAGTTGCCCACCTAAGTTCAAAGTTCCCAAAAGTTTCATGCCTTGATGCAGGAAATGCAGCACCTTTGTGTCATTAGGTGCGTGCCTACGGTTCAAAATTCTTGAGAGCGCCTCTCAACACTATAACTACAACTCTTTTATGTTGTTTCATCAATGCCTAAGATTTAATACTTTTAAAAAAATTGACATTTGGTAGCATAACACTTAGCAATGCTAGATTTCATGATCTTTAGTGCATTAACACCCTTCTCCCTTTCCCTAGATCCAAGATCAACAAAGGGAATATTTTCATCTCTCGCCAGAATCAAGTTCAATGGCGGGGGTCTTCCAAGCTTAAAATTCTTGAGATTATTACATCTAAAATGCATTTTTAACAAAATTGAATTCTTACTATGATGCAAGATTAATAGAGGAAAACTTTTTATCTCTAACTGGATCCAAGATCTATGATGGAATTTGTAGATGAAATTTGTGACACCATATAGATTTTAGGAATTTCTTATTTAAGAAATCAAATTCATCTAACAAATAAACTGATTACCTCGAAAGATTAACATGATATCTTATAATGGATTTAATTACTTAAATAAGGACTCCTAAGACTAATGGATCTTTTTTTTAAAAATTCTAGAGATTCTTCCCTTGATCTACATGAAAAAGTAAGACAAGATTTATTTTATATTGGGATTGTAGTTACTTATAAGGGAAAGCCCTTATAGTTAATTACATCTTAAGAATGAGGATCTTTTCCTATGAATACTCTCGATAAATGAAATAGACTCTTACTTCTTTAGATTTTAAAGTTGGTTTCAAAGGATGATTAAATTTGGAATTTTATAAGGAAACACTTCAAAGGGGGAAGAGTTCCTTTTGAGGTCAATTGGGATAAAGTAGGAAATACCTATAGACTAGAAACCCGGAGTATTTCAACTATCCTACCATTGGGCTTTATATTTTTTAGATTAAATTTATTAAGATTAGAATTGATATTTTATTAGAAATTTAGGTGATGTAGAATATCATGTGGATCAAGAAATTAGAGCTTAAGATCCATTTACAAGATCTCAAGCTAAAGCCCAAGAAAATTCAAGAAAATAGAAGGATTATCCCACTACCCTGCTAAGGCCCATTTCATCTTTTTTTTAATTATGTAATTTTTAATTTTCTTTTAGAAATTTAGGTTTGAAATTTTGAATTTAAAAATTCAAAGCATTACATGTGAGGTGGTTGAATCCACATAAAATAATAGCATGTGAAAATGGGTGGATGGCATAAAATAATAAGATAACTTAATGCTTCACATTAATGTGGCCACCCAGCTTTCCCTCCATATTTTAAATTATTTTTCTTTTGAAATATGATTGTAATGGCTATAAATAGCTTCTCTTTCTAGAATGAAAGAGATCTTTTTGAAATTATAAATTATTTGAGTTGTTCTTATGGTTTGAGAGCTTGGTGGCCAAACCTTGGCAATCTCTGGGAGCGCTAGTTATCCAACATATTATTCTTTTCACACCCAAAATATCCAATGTAATTTATTTTAACCTTTCTCATACCTCTTAACATATCATCTCTAATAATACACTAAGCCTTCTACTCTCCTCCATAAGCCTACACCTTCCTTCCACTCAATAATACCTCTACTTCATTAATTACAACCTAGTCATAGTTCTTGCACCAAAATAACTATTTAAACTATATAATTCCTAATCAACTACTCTATATCATAAGTACATATCTTAACATAAACCTCCACAAGTATTTTTAGCCATTTACCTCATTTAAATCTCATTCCTTATAATTACATTTTAAATCAGCCTAATTTAGTCCAAATTAGACTAGTTTAAGTCATCCCACTATCATATTATCCTACACACTTTATTATCCCACCAAAACTTCAAAATATATCTTTAGATACTAATCTGATGATCCATAACTATTTAATTCTTTCAATCTCATCAAAAGAAAGAACACCGCCTCCATCACTAGGGCTTATATACTAGCGGACAAGACTATAGAAATTCCAATGGTTGAAGACTTATTCTTAGAAGGATGCTTCAAAAACTAAGTCTATAATTGCTTCTGAGACACATTAGAGGCTTGAGTCTAGTTTTACTTTTGAGAATTATTAGTACTTTCTCTCACTTGAGAAAAAGAACCTACTTAGAAGGGCTGCCAACTAACACCACTTAAACAAATTTTTAAATCCATAATGTCAAACTTATATATGCAAGATGGCTTGGTTGTTACATTTTAGGAAAGAATCTAGATAACCTAAACTCACTCTAATATTTAAGATTATGTTGGGTATGATATGCACTTAACTATTGCAACATATTTTATCTTTTATATTTTTCACTCACAATTCATTTAAATCTTTTGGGTATGCAATTTATGCCTACATGACATGTAATTAGAAGTGGTCATGGGACAAATCAAGATGAGAAGACAAATTTCCCAGGAAGGTGGTCATCCTCAAAGGTTAGATGCCCCTTATGTGCAATGGGTGAAATGCTCAATTCAAAGAGTTAGAATAATGTGCTAGTTTGCAAAAGCTTATTTTTTTCTAGTTGCTTTTAAGTTATTCTTAAGGCTTTAATTTATGTATGAAGTTATGAATTTCTTTATATTTAATTTAAGTTAGTTAGATTTAAGTTGGATAGAAAATTTATTTTTTCTAGGAGCCTAACGTCTAGGCATTCAACACAGAAACACAACATGAAAAAAACCTAAAAAAGTAGGTTGATTCTATTACGCACCCAAAATAAATCATGCCAAATTTAATTAATGAATAGGCTAATGCGGCGAGTACCCTTGTATACCCCAAAAGAAAAAAAAATGGGCAATTGAGCTCTGCCCTTATATAGCCTGGCCTAAAACTAAAAGCCTAGATCTATTGGTCTTTCTCCACAATCATCTTCTTCTTCAAGGACCACCTTTGAGCTTCACAGGGGACCTCTGTACCCATTTGCTAGTAGGGTCAGCTCCTGCTATTCCTAAACCCAATAGATCCTAACTTAATTCTAAGCTTAAATTACATTTAAAATTTTAAAATAAAATTCTAAGCTCTGCAAAATAAATGTTAAGAAATGCAAATAGCATACCAGCAGTTATATTTACAAACATATAGGTTTAGCATTAATTTCTTACTAATCCCACATGTCTTATTGGGCTATGCTTAAGTCTTAAGCATACCTACAATAAAGTAGCTTATTTATTTTATTACAGCATTCTTTTTAGCACAGCCCCTGTAGAAAATAACATTAATTCTAAAAATAATGTTCAACCATCCAGTCTAATGAACAAATAATCTAGACATCCAAACTAAAATAGTACACCACAAAATAATAAAAATAGCACATCATATCACAAAACATCACAAATCAACCTAACCTAAATTTAGGGTTGGTGACCTAACAACTGCATGTGAAGAAAAAAATGAGCTTGTGTGATATGACTTTATTAAGCATTTTATGTTCACATTTCAATTTGAGTTTCCAAAATTTTATTTGATTTTGAGATTTTTTTTACTTTTCATAATTTCACCTCATAGGTATGTGTCATTGTTAAACTAGAAGCTCAAGGTATCAAGATCTTCTTCAAACAAGTAACCTTGTGACCTCGAGTGCCCAAACTATATATCATATGTTGTGAATTATAAAAAAAAATTATTCTTAAATTTGGTTTAATATACCATGGGTGGTTTCAATTTAATTAATTTAATTGATTCATAATTTCATCTCCACTTTTAGATTAATTTTATGTTTAAAAAAATTAAGCTTTCAAGAATGAAGAATATAATAAGTTTCACTTTGGGTGGAACCAATTTTATTCAACATCCTAAATTCGAATAGAATGATGTCTTCACCTTAAGGTGAGGATTCATTCTAAAGGGTATAACAAGACTTTAAGTATCTTAATTAACCACTTTTGGATTCATTTGCATTTAGTTTAATTTGATTAATGTTTTAATTTTATTTTGTAATTCAAATTTGTTCTTATTTTCATTCCTTTTAATGTGGTTAAATACTTCTTGATTTGGTTTATGAGTTTTTGATTTATAGTCTTTGATTAAAATTTAATCTATTTCTTTAAATCTTAATTATGGTTTTAATGTTCATGTTATTATGGTCTAATTTAAATTAGTTCTCATTTTAACTTTAACTCATTTGTTATTTTAGTTTATGTTTTATAACTTGACTTCATATTTAAACCATTTGATTTGGTCCATTTTATTCATTTAAGTTATTTTGTTTATTTATTTGACTTAGAATGATCATGTTTATTTATTACATTAATCTTTATGTCATTTTTGATTGACTTGATTTAATTTTCATTTTGATTTGCTTATATGATATGTTTAGTTTATTTTACTAAGATTTAATGTATTGTTTTTTTTATTATGACTTTTGATTTGTATATTTTTTTTATTTTTTATTTTTATATATTTTAATTCAATTCCTTTTTCATTTGCATTTAGTTTTTAGATTGATCTTATTTATTGATTAATTTTCAATTTATGCTAATCTTATACTTATTAGATTAATGTCCTAATTCAAGTTTTAGTTTGATTTCATTATTTAATTAACTTATTACATTTCAATTTCATAATGTATTGATTTATTTTTTTAATCTATCATTTAAGTTTACTTGATTTTAATTATAATCACACATTCATGTTATTAGTGCTATGTTAATGGATTTAAATTGGCTTATGATTTCTTCATAGTTTAGTTTGGTTTATTACATGTTAAAGTTTAATCTTCTGAAGTAAAATTTTACCAATCTTAACCTAGACCATTTCAATTGTTTAGGTTATTTAAGTGTAATAATTTACACCTTTATTATGCTTTAGGATTATGTGATTTACTAACTTAAACAAATTTAGGGAATTTCCATAAAAATGAGTTTCACATTTAGGTATGGATTTCAACAATTAATTAGTTTTGATTTTAATAAATTAGTTAGTTTATTGTGAATTTCTTAAATTGATTATTCAAGGTTTGATTAAATTTTATGTTCTTAATTACTCCATTAAGCTCAAAGTGCATGGCTAGTCGAATTTCATAACTTTAGAGGTTAGTAAATTTTTAGTAAGTGTTCTGGTGTTAATTAAAATGTTTCAAGTTGATTTTATGACTTCTTATAGTTTTCTGAATTAATATTTCATGTAAATTGACCTAGATATTAGAAATTTAATTACATTGAATTCAGATATCAATTTGCCGTGAAATTTTTATGACAAGAGGGGTTCCTTGGTAATTTTATTTTTCTAAAGTTTCATTTTGATTAGATGTGTATTTTAAGAATAAGAGATTTTAATTATTTCACTAAAACTTAAATTAGGCAAAATTAATTGAGGTTTTCAATTTTCCTAAACTCCTCTCTAAATGATGCATCCATAGAGGGTTTATTTAAAAATTTTGAGAATTTGGTTGATTTATTATGATTTTTCTAAGTTCATATTGATTAATTGGATTATTTAATTCAATTAATTACTTAATTACATTATTTTATGGTTTATTGGATTTCCGAGAGTTTCGGTGAAGTGTTTAGGTTTATTATGGTTTATTAGGATGACTTAAATTATTTTCATAAATTTTCATGATTTTTCTAATTTAAAAGTAATTTATTTCATTAAAATTAAGATTTAAGGTTGGAAATTCCATAATTTTATATTTACTTTACAATAAATCATGCAAAACTTCCATGAGATGTGTTTTAACCCTAATTTCATTTCTCCAAAGTTTCAAATCAATTGGATGAGTGGTTTGAGTTTAATTTGAGTTTGATTATTTTTATTTAAACCCAAATTAATCTAAAATTGCCCAAAATTAATTTGACATTTTGGGTTTAATGGATTTCTCTCACTGAGATGAATCCATAGAACCCATATTTCCTTTTTTCATGTATATTTATTTTCTATGATTTTTTTGAATTTTTTAAAAAATTAAACATTTTTAATAAGAAAATTTTGAGAATTTCTCATTTTACCGAGAAACGCCACAAAGCGCTAATGTGACATAGATTTACACATGGAGGGGCTCGATTCAGCTAGCTGGATCCACATGGATTAAGCTCAGATGGCAGTGGAGACTGCGAAATTCATCTCGATCATCCGATCTTCAATCAGACGGTTTAGATTTAATGCATGTTTCCTTAAGGGATTAAAATCAATCTATGCGGCTAGATCGGACCGTTTGCTCCTTCTGTTATCTCCATTAATGGCTATGAAAACTACAAGCTATCCATTGATTCAAGAAGATCTCTGGCCATCTAGCCGACGATATCTCTCAAATTCAATTACAAAACTATCAATAAATTAATTGGAATGCATCTATATAGTTTGATCTCCCTTGAGATCAAATTCATTTTGAAAAGTACCAAGACTAAAAACTAAAGAAGTTGGTTTGATGGCATACCTCATCAGTGGTGGTCTCCGGAAGTGAGGATGATTCAAAAAAATCTATGGAATGATGCATCGAGCCTCTGGGAGGAAGGAATTGGACTACCTCCTCTCCAATCACTCTATGCACCAAGGTCCATGCATTTTTTGATGGCTTTGGTCATTTTCTAACTTGCCAGTGGTATGGGGTTCGAGGGAAAGATGCACTCATCTTTGTTTAGCTTAAGGAAGGAGATGGGATACTCAATTGAGTCTGAGAATAGCTCTCTTCTCTTTTTCCATGAGAGGCTAAGAGCTTTATGCATGGAAAGCTTACCTTGGTCGGCCAAGGTGATTTCCATCCTTGGATGCTAGCTCCAAGGGGTGCTCAGCTAATTGAGATCAATCCAAAGCATCTTGGATTGGGGAGGATTTTGTTTGCATGTTCCACTTCATTTATCCATGTGATAATTTTCTTTTTTTGGATGGATTTTAGCCTCCTTATTACACCTAACCTTGTCTGGTAATCATCCTTTGCTCACCTCAGGATATATTTAGATGATTTAAAATGTGATTAGTAAATCTTTAAGCTTACATTCTCACCTTAATGCATTTGGGTTTAAATCAATTCAAAGTGAATCAAATGCATTTCTTTTGATTAATTGATTTTAAATGTAAGTAAAAAATTATTGTTTATTGTTTAATAAATGATTTATGAACTAATTCATCCATACCTCATGAAAATTTGATGTCATTTTGGTTTGTTTGACCCATTTGACTTCAATGGGTCAAATTGGATTTCCTAAGCTCTTAGGACATTTTAGGATTTATGTTTAAACTTAATTATATTTAATTGGTCATTTATGATGTTTTAGATTTGTTGATTCCTTTGAATTTAAATTGATTTTGATTTTATTTCAACTTGACCCATTTAGACTTAAATGGGTTAAGTTGAGTTCACTTAAGTCAAATGACAAATTTGGGACAATTAAGTTATATTTGGTCTCCAATCATGTTTAATCACATGTGTGAGATGATTTAGAGTGATTAATTCCATTTGGTTTAAAATTTATTTCAATATTGACCACCCATTTGACCCAAATTGGGCTTAACGGGTTAAGTTGGATTCATTTGAGTCAAATGACCAATTTGGTCAAATTATACCCAATGATTAGCTAGATTGTGTTTAATAATCATTTCCAAATTATTTTGAACAATCAATTTGAATTCAATTAAATTTGAGTTGGATTTAAACTCAATAAGGATCATTTAAGCCCATTTAGATCAAATGATCTAATTAGTCTAATTAAGGCCTTAATTAATTTATATTTATTTAATTTATGTTTGTTATCATTTAACTCATTTGGAATGATTTTATTTGGTCAAATTTTGGTGGGTTGACCTTTGACTTGGTGGGACCTACATAAGTCAAACGTATATTAAAATGATGAGATTTAACCTTAATTTGGATTTAATTACATTTATGTTAATGTTATTATTTCATGGTTTAATTTGATTTTAATTTGGACTTCTTCATTTTAAGTGATTATAGGGTTAAATAGGATAGGGTTAATTACCTTATTCATCTTAATTTAAGTTTAACTAAATTCAGATTTCAATTATTTTAGATTTGGATTTGAAGTTGGTCTAGGTTTATATAATCATATTAGGTTAGGTAAGACCCTAGAAAGATGCACTAGGTCATTAAGTAAAGTGTCATAAGTGCCTAATTAGGAGATTCTAATCTAAGATTAGGTATCCTAATTACTAATCTTGGAAATGATGTTAACCTCATTCTTGAAGGCAGTGCCATTATCGGATATAATTCTTTGAGGTACTCTGAATTGGTAGACAATATGGTCTCAAAAAAATTTCATTATATTGTTCGCTTTAACATTTTTTAATGAAATTGCTTTTACCCGTTGGGAGAAGAAATAAGTGGCAGCTAAAATGAAATGATGTCCCCCACATGATGGAGGATCTAATGGGCCAATTATATCAGTTCCTCAACTTTCAAATGGCCAAGATGCCAATTTTGGATGTAAGTAATTAGGTGGTCGATGTAAAGTGTGTAAATATTTGACACTGATGAAATCTATTAGCATGTTCCATATACAATCTTGAAATATACAAAGCCAATAGTAACTCTTTCATTTGATTTTGATTTTCATTTTGGACTAGATTAGTGTGCACCACACAACCCTTCATGGACTTAAGTTATCACCACCTTTGTTTTATCTATTCCTAGGCATTGCAACCACATTTGGTTGAATGAACACTAATAAAACATATCATTCAGAAGAACATATCGTTGCACTCTTTGTGAAATTTAATGAGCCTTTGATTTATCCTTTGCAATATGCCACCTTTATGATAAGTGATGAACAATTTTTGCAAGTCATCTTCTTTGATTATCATTGAATCTCTCAAACTTCTTTAGCTTTAAAGATTTGTAGGAGGGTTGGTGTCAATGCTCATCTGCTATAGACTATTATTGTAATTGGCTCTCCCTAAAGGTTTGTCATTTTTAGCTAGTTTAGCTAATGCATCAACTTTACCATTATCTTGTTGTGACACCCTTATAATCATTATTCAAGGATTTATTTTAGAAGCTTTAGGATGTGTTTATGATAAAGCACTAATTCGAGATTATTTATCTTCAAAGTCCCTATTTTTTATCAAATTATGAGTTGAGAGTCTCCATAAACATGAAGTTTCTTGATTTTCTTATTAACTACTAGTTTGAGTCCCACAATTAATGCTTCATATTCAACCTTATTATTGGTCCAGTCGAATATAAATATCTGAGAATATCACCTTATAGTGTCACAAATATTAACTTAATTCTGAATGTAGTATAGGTAAACTAGGTTGTTTAGCTAGCTTTGTTGATGAAGCCTATTGACCTCACTTTTATAGTGATAATTAATCTTTTTTATCTTAGATCTATGAATCTTCAAGACACTGGGATTTCCTTAGTGCTAGGACACTTTTGGTGATTAAAGAAAAGTAAACTTAAGCTTGGAGACCTAGAGGGCATAACCCTAAGCTTAGACTCCACCTTAGGACAAATAAGTTTCACCTATCCTATAGCCTAAACCCAAAACTCATACATTTTCACTCATCCAAACTTAAGCTCATGTAGATGGAGGTAAACCAATATTAAATCTATTCAATTAATCTTAATTGAATTTGGTTTTCCAATCCAAGCTCCAAGCCAAATTAACTTGGACCTTAACCCAAGTTAATATGCCATAATCCTATGACCCAATTTGAACCCATTCAAGCAAAGTAAATCCATTTTGATTTTCTCAATCACTTTAATCATTCATTAGATCATGTCAAGCCATGCCAACACTTTCAATCAAGCTAATTGAACCAAAGGAATGTGACCAACCCAAGTTAGCCCATTTGACCCAAAGGGTTTAAATGAGACAAAACCTAATTGATCCCAAATTAATTATAATCAAAGCCACCAATCAACCTCAAATTTATCATTGAACACATTCCAAACATCCATAACCCCAATTGGTCCAAGTTGGCTTGGCCAAGTCACGACCCAAAGTGACTTAAAAGGGGTAATTAAACCAAACTCCCATTAGATCAAATCAAGACATCCAATCCCTTCATTAATGATTGTGGTACACTTCACTACAATCAATTAAACATAATCAAGTCAATTGGATCCTTTGACCCAATTAGACCAAAGGGTCAAAGTGAACTAAATCAAATCTTAGAACTAATTGGTTGTAACCAATGCCTCCAACCAATCACTAATTCAATATTGAATATGATCCAACCTCTAATTGAACCCAATTTGGTCAACCTAACCAAATTAGCCTATTTAGACCAATTTGACCTAAAGGGTCAAATTGAATAAATTCACTCCATGATCCAAATCAATTCAAATTAACTCTTCCAATCAATCATCAATGATCAATTGCCTAACCCATGCTCAAGCCAATTTGACCAATTTGGTCAAATTGGTCAACATTACCCTTTTAACCCAAATTGAACCATGAGCCAAATCCAAATCTAACCCAAATTGAATTAAACTAATTACACTTATTCACTCCAAATCACCAATTGAACTCACTTAAGTCACCACTTTGACCAATTTGGTCAAAATAGTCAACTTAGCCCAACTTGACCCACTTGACCCATATGGGTCAAATGGAGTCAAACATAACCAAACTTGGCATGACCCATCCTTAGGTCACCATGGGCCTGTCCAAGTGGGCCCAACCCATGTGAACTCGATTTGGGTCAAACCCATTTAAACCAAGCTACCCAAATGGGACAAAATCCCCATTTGGGTGGGTTCTTAACCTCCTTACCCCATGACAAGCCACCTTTGGCACTTCTTGGACAAGAGGACCACTGACCCAACCTAGCCCAAAGATGTTGGGCTCCTTTCCCAAGAGAGGGCCATGGGCATCCATTGGTCCACCTAAGAGAGAGGGTATGCCTCATGCTAGCCCACTACACTCCCTCAAGCTTACACTCTCGCCAACTAAGCAGCCCCTTGCCATCTCCGGCCACCTACCTCGCCAGACGGTTGCCAAAGGATGAACTAATCTCAGCCCATGGTTTAGTTGGGGAGGAGAGTATACTCCTCCCATTTATTCAAACTCATAGAGCATCCCTAGAGCATTCCACACAGTCCCATACCTTCTCTCAAGCTCCTTGTGCACTCCACCACTGGCGAGATTAGCTCCCGATTGGACCCGAGATCTCCATCCATCCAAACTTCCTAAACCTCCACCAAACTCAAATTAACCTTCCCACACCTTCATCTCACTCTGATGAGCCAAAATGAATTGTTTCCCAATGATTTGACTCCTGAAAATGTTCGAAGACCAACTCTGAGCTTTGCTATGGCGTTTGGTCTATAAAGTGATCGAGATGCAACTCATGATTTTCTCAACAGGGCTTCATCTCTTCAAGATAAAGCTACCTCTATCAGTAGACCAGCGATCTTTAGCTTTGATGAGGTAAAAATTTGGCAACCATAGCTTTGGCCCCTAGGTGTTGGTCTTTTTTGAAGTGAATTATGTTTTCATATGGTTTCTATAGGATCTCCTTTGATAAATTCCCTAATCATTTTGGAGTATATTTTACCAATGAACTAGGTTTGATGAGCTAAAGTGGAAGGCACACAGTGTCTATCTTTCGATGCTCATCAAATGGTGAATCACCAACCATCCATTCCATGTGATTAGAATGGATAGCCATGATTAATCATGTTAAAAATTTTGATTTAATCCCTTGGGAATCATGGGATTAATCTAGATCATCCAATCTAAGATCAGATGACCGAGATGAAACCATGCCCGCTGTCGTACTATGTTAGGCAATTTAAATAGCCAATACCACAGTGCCACATGGAAAGTGTTTCCACATCAGCATCCACGTGAAACCAATGGTTTAAAGGGTTAATAAAGCTTTAAAAATAAAATTAAATGTCTAAAACTTCAAAACCTCATAACTAATTGTAGAAAAATTTAAAAAATATAAATAAACCCATTTTGGAATGGCTAGAGAGAGGAGAATTTATGAAAAATAGAATCCCTAATTTATGCCCAATTAATAGTGCTCAATTAAGGTTTGAAGCTTAGCTATTTATCTAAATTAAGGCCAAATAACTTGTCTAATTAATTCAAAATTTAGTGGGATGATTCAATTGGATGTCCTCTACCTCTCATAATTTACTTGGAATTATTTGTCTTGTAATTTAAAGAATTTGGAATTTCAATTTTAATTACCCTCTTTAATCAATTAAATAATTATTAAAATTAGTGAACAATAAAAATTAAATGATTAATGGTAATTAATAATTGTGGATAGTGGCAATATGTAGGAGAAATAATTAGGACCCCTTTCTTAATTATTTCTCCAAATGTATTTATTTAATAGGGTTAATTAATATGTTTAAAAATCAGAGAATAATTATGAAAATCAATGATAAAATAAAATTCAAACAAAAGTAATAATTGGTTCAGATAATTTAAACATAATTTGTTTACTTTCTTTGTGTTTAATAACATAAAGTCATTAAAGAAATTATGATTTACCCATTGGTATGGGAAAATCATAAGAGTATTTAACTTATTTCTTTCTTTATTTAATCTAATTAACTTTTAAGCATGAACCTAATTGCATTAGATTCTTTAGGCATGAAAATTTTACTTTCCTAAGAGTATATCATTGAAAGATCATGATCAAGTAGTTAATTAAATTAAAAAAGTTTAGGAAAGGATAATTAAATTGATGTGCTTAATGGTTTGACCTAATCAACTCATAAAATCCATTTAATTTTTTTCCTTAAATATATCAAATCACCAACATGGGATGGGGTAAATACTAAGTATTATTTCTCCTCTTTAGGTTTTAATAACTAAACATCAAAATCAAAGCTTATAAGAACGTTGGTTAATCTTAAGGAATACATGTTTGACTTGATTGTTCTTAGGATTTAATGTAATTGAGTATTTTGTGGCAATATTTAATTACTTTTTTTCAATTATTATAAAATGTGCATGCCATTTTTTTCATATGTTCATGTTTTCAAAACAAAAAAAAAAGAATTAAAAGAATATGATTGCCTTCAATTATTCATGTGTTTGATAAATGTTATTATATGGTGTGGCTATTACCACTAATAAATCTCAAATTACTTTTGAAACTATAAGTTAATATTAAATAAAAATGTCCAAAGTTTAATTTGATGTTGGCTATATATGCTTAATAAAATTCTCATTTAGTTATATTTTAAAGATAGTAAAGGATTATTTCATCTTCATAGTTCATGCATGATTACATATTTTGAGTTGGCAAGTATATAGTATGGACATCCCAAGAACATGAGGCTTTAAGTAGCCCCAAGGAGGTCTTAAATAATCTCACTTCCTAGTTTAATAATGGCATGTACTTGATTAATTTCATTCATGTGTATGCATGTGCTAGAATTTGAGATAAAACATTATTTTACATGAACAAAAGATTTTCTTTTACATGACCTTTGCATGAATTTTTATTTTTATGCTTATGTGAATGTTTACATGTATTTAAATTAGCAAGTATATAGTAGACATCCAAAACAGATCAGTACTCAAGTTCTTAGATAATCTACTTAACAATAACACATATGAAAAAATCTATGATATATGTAAATATGCATGTAAAAAATTTTACCAAAATGTGCAAAATATATGTGTATGTATTGATACAAGTAGTGGAATGTTATTCTTGTAATGGTGACTCAATTTTATTAATCCAAAGATACCTTTCATGTTTAAATAAGATTTCTTAAAATTAATAAAAATTTAAGCTTAATAAAATGTTTATAAATGGTTCACTAAAGAAACCAAAGCTATAGTAATACACTTTAGAAAATAACTTAGGGTAAGGATGAAGAGGGTCAAACCTCTTTCTTCTCTTCATAATAATTAGATGTTAAGAAGGCATCAAATGAAACAAGAAAGCATAAGAACTAATCAATTCATTCAAAGATTTGAAGTGAAACCTCCCCTAATGTTTAACTTAAATAAGTCTAAACTTGAAATAATCATACTCTTAAGGCATAATCAAGACACACCACACTAAACTTTAACACACATATTAGAATGCTAAGCTACCAATTCTAGTATAAGGTTAGGTTGGTGTATGTTGTTGTGATATATTTTATTTTGTGATATAATATTTTAGACTCGATGTTAGGATTATTTGTGCATAGACTAGATGTTAGGTTATTATTAGCCTAAAAATGTCTTATGTAGGGGATTATGCTGAAGGGGCCATTGTAATAATAAATAAATATAAATGTTCTTGTTGGCAAGTGCTACTTATGTTTCTAAACATAATCCAATTAAGACCGGTGGACTTGGTTACCCAAGTGTAGAGTGTTAATCCCAAATATGTGAAATATAATTGCTTGGCTTGTATATTTGTTTAGCTAATGCCTATTTTACAAGTGTAGTTAGACTTTCTTTTTCATCAATATGTATTTTTTGTGATAAGGATTAGATTAGTGCTAAGTTTAGGATGAGCAGTGGCCAGAAAGCAAATACCCAGGAGGCCCTATGAATCTTGGAGCAAACTAATCCAAAGAAAGAAAGAAGAATAAGAAGATTAAAGACCCCTATAATATTTATTTTAATTATAATATTCTATTATAATCTATGTTATATAAGGGTAGAGCGACTACCTATTTTCTTTTCCTTTGGGTGTCTGGACTCGACCTTCATTCTTTTTTACAAAATTTATATCTTTGATTTTTGTGTTTAGTTTGTGCATTAGAAATGGCATTCTTTTCATAGGTTTCTAAAGTGTGATGATTTAATGTGTGCTCTAAATATGGTAGGCTCTTTAGGAAAATATTAAATTTTTTACCCTCACAAAATAACTCAACTAAATTTTAATACAACTCATAACCTCATTTTAAAGCCCAAGTTTTTAACTATGATAATAAAAGATTTAGTAACCCCTTAGCTAAATATTGTTTATTATTACACCATGCCTATCATATTATGCCACTCTTAAAGGGAGGGTCTCAACTCTTGCACGATAGGGGATATGCTTGACCTTTGAGAGCAATCTTTATAGTGGAGAACACCTCTTCTAAATGATTTAGCCCATAACTTATTTTCATCATACATATACTGAAGCCTTGGTTCAAAAATAAATGTGTCAAATGATCCAAAAACTTGTAAATTTTCAACATTAGTCTAAGTCATGTTTGCATACCAAATATTATCTAGTCTCTTAGGGAGCGAGTTTAGGATTCTAGCTTCCTTCCTAATTAAATAATAGTCTAATTATCTTGCATCTACATAAGACTAGCCTACATAGTTTTAAAGCATAGGAGGTGTTATCTCCTATGTGAGTAAGAGTCGATGTGTGTCTATTCTCTGTTATGGAATAAACCATTATATCCTATTTTTCTTGATTAGACTTAGGTCATGCTTCTATATTATGCTAAAGTATTTTAGATTTAAGTTCTGAGGCTACTTATTTTTTATGGGATATGAGTATAAGTCCTCACCACTTAGGCATTTTCACAATCTTGTATTGTTGGACTATAGCCCAAGCATTTTAATGAGATTTTGACTCAAACAAAAATGAATTCTCTCATTCAAAAATATAAAGCCTCATCCTAGGGTAGAACAGAGCACTCGCTAGGCTTCTTAGTATCTTGGGTGCTCTCAACTTATCTTTTTCTGGAATCTAAAAATAAGTCTTTCTATTTGAAATTTCCCACTTGATTTCTAACAAGTACCTAATCTTTTAATAGTTTAGCTTTAAAATATTTAGAGATACTTATTGACTACTTTAATCAAGAGTATTATTAGAAAATTCCATTTCCTAAAGTGTGATTAACTATGGGAGCTTGCTTCCATAGGGAACTAAAGAACCTGACCTAAAATAAATCGTGCTTTACTTTTCCATGTAAAGTAAGGGAAAGAACTCTAATATATACGTAGACCCATCTGCCTTAGGAGTTCTTATTAGGTGATTAGGTCCATTATAGGGTGATATTTCTATCTTTTGAGATAGTATATCATGCCTTAATACAGCACCAGATCACTTTAATAAGTACTTTTTAAGATCTGTGTGATGTCCCTAAAACTCCAAATTAAAACACCATAAAGCCCCATCAAAGTAGAGCTCCTACAAAACTCTATTATTGAGCTCCCATTATTGGTGTTGTCAAAATTAGGGGATGTAACAAATATTGTTTTATGCTATCATATGCTTCTTGAAAAGCATCATCACATTCAAAAGGTGCATCCTTTTTTAGCAATCAAGTAAAGGTTGACATCTTCCCGAAAGATTAGAAATGAACACTCTAATGTAATACAAATTGCCTTGTAGTGAACCTAGTTTTCAAGGTGGTAGATGATGGCATTTATATTATTGCTTTTATTTTAGAGGAATTAATTTCAATCCCTCTATGGCACACAATAAAGCTTAGAATTTTTTAAAAGTCACACCAAAAGGCAAAAGCACATTTCAAAGGATTCATCTATAAGTTGAAACTTCAAATTATATCGAATATAACTCTTAAATCACTTATGTGCTCACTTTGATTTTGATTTTAACAATGAAGTCATTGATGTAACATTCTACATACCTATGTATGAGGTCATCGAAGATGCAGGTCATTACCATTTGATATGTAAAGTAGTATTTTTCAAGCCAAATGACATCACTTTATAGAAATATATGCTAATTGATGTGTAGAAGGACATATGTTTTTCATCTTCTAGAGCCATTTAATTTGGTTATGGCTGATGAACCATCCATGAAGGAGAACATTATTTGCATATAAAAATGATAAAAATAATAATAATAAAAGGTAAATGTCTCAGCCTATAGTGCCACGGCACTGCCAAGTGCCTTACATCATCCAAGCCCAAACTGCTCCCAATCATTGCTTGATCAAATAAGGTAGTGTTGCTGCATTGAAATGACTGCACCAAGGCACCAGGACAATGTCTTTCAATTTTAAAAGCAAGAAAATCACCATTCCCATCACATGGGCAATAACTATCCAAATGGAGTGGGGTGCTAAATTTTTACTATCAATAATAACTCATGAGAAATAAAAGAGCTCATCAATCTTTGATCAAGTAAAAATAAGGTTCTCTAAGACTTGAAAACATTAGAATCATGAATGTTGAAGGCCTCTGCCATTGAACTGGTTTTGACGTGAGAAGAACACCCTCTCTCCGTCAATCTTAGATCTAAAATAAGAGAGAAGAGTTCTTAGCACTGAAATATCTAAAATTCTAGCACTACTAAGGCATTATGCTCTTCAATTTTTATAAAAATATTAAAATCTTTAATAATTTGCTTCAAGATATGCATTTTTATCCTGTAGCACTACGGGTCCAAGGTGCCAAGGTCTTGGGAAAAAATATGGAATGCTCTGTCCAGAGTGCCATAGAATCGAAAATAAGGCACCATAACGCCAAGCTCTTGAGTAAAAGCAATCTCTTAGCATTGAGGCACCCGACATCGACAATCATAATGCTAAGCTTTCAGGCCCACTATATTCTATATAGTGCCACAATGTTATATGTTAAGCACTGAGGCGCCATACCTTCCACCGTTGAACTTAGTTCCGGTGTGAAATGAAACTCTCCCTCTGTAGAATCATAGATCTGGAATAAGGGAGAAGAGTGCTTAGCACTGAAACATGTAAAAATCTAGCATTACTAAAGTGTTATGTCGAGGCACCATGGTTGCATTGTCGAGGTGCCATGCTCTCGGGTTGATTAAAGAAAGTCATCTAGTAGCGCCCCGACACTATCCCTCAAGCACCACGGTGTTGGAGTTATTTCAGAATTTAAAAAAAAAACTCCTGGAATATTGAACTTGAAAATCATAAGTCTGAGTCTTCTCCATAACCACTTAGCAGTGTAGCATCTTAAGTGCCTAGGCACTAAACTCTCAGGTAGAATGATAAAAATAATGGTTTTAAGAGCGTCATAACACTACATATAAAGCATCGGGGCACCAACCAGTAGGGTAAAGTGATGAAATAATTATTATAACAGTGTCGCAACACCGAATATTTAGCACTAAGGTGCTGGACTCTCAAGTTTTAAGCTCATGTTATGCATGCTAGAGCACCTAAGTGTTGCAATCGTAGTGCTGAGGTGCTACCTCTCTGATGTCATTTTATGTTGGGAAATCTTATTATTTTAACCTTGGAGCTTTCAAATGATAAATAGAAAACCACATACAACAACAATACATAAATATGTAAAGAAAATTAAAATATTTATTTAAATTTAGAAATGATTACATAAGCTATATAGAAAAAGAAGAAGAAAATACAAAATAAAAAAGAGGGAAAACTAATAATCATAGTCATCATCATCCACCTCATCTTCTTTTTCTTCCAACTCCAGTGGGGCACTCACATAAAGCCGATAATGAGGCACCATAGAAAAGAATCCTGATCCAATCCCGCATAAAAGCCACAATTTTCAAACATGTGAATAAGTGAGGCATTAAACTCAGCCATGTATGGAAACTATTGTTGCTACCCATATAATGGTCAAATTTTCTCTCCAATTACTATTAACATTGACTAGTCTCACCAACCTTTTTTCTTAAATTTGAGTCTTCTCCTCTAATTTCTTGGAGTTATGTTATTATCTTGGAGGATTTGGGCTTGGATTAATGGACACATGAGCTTTCCCCTAACTCAGCCCTTTAGCAAATGCCTCAGTGACTTTTCTAGTAGGGAGCCTTTTGTATAAAGACCTATTCTTCAAAATCCCCTAGCGTGCTCACTGTAACACATATAGCATTAATAAGAGAAGGATGATTAAACCTTACTATAGTACTACCCTTAAGCATACATCGGTAGAATTAGAATAATCCTCCCTAAAAAGCTTTTGAATTACAAAATTCAAAATGGCTCTATCCTTAGTTACCTCACTGATATTTCATGTGGGCATTAGCTTGATAGAAATGAAATAATACCAAGCTTTGGCCTCAACAGTGAGGCCGACAGTAGGAAAATTGATAATTTTCTTCTCCCATCTTTTCCACTAGATGCTAGAATTTCTAATAGTGAGGAAATGAAATATTTTATTAATTTTAGGATGATCATTATAATAAAATAGATATTGATTGTAGTCTACATTTGCTAAATCATAATATGTGTTAATAGTAGTACTATCAAAACCTACTAGTTTTTCTAGAATGAAAATTTGATTATTCTGGTGCTCTTTCATGTTGGTAAAGAACTCTTGCACCATGGAGATGACACCAGATTTACTATTGTAGGCCAGCTTCTCCCAACCTCACTCATTAGTGATGCCCTCCATGTGCCTCCTCTCCGGGATGAGATGCTTGTGTATGAGGGCGTGGTGGTACCTCTCATCAGCTTCTAAACTAACAAATCTATTAGTGTCATTAACAACTACCCTCTTCTTGTCCTTGTTGAGAATTTTATAAGCATGATGGATTTTGAAAAAAAAATGCAAGCAATAAGAGAGAAAGAGAGAGAGAGAGAGAGAGAGAGAGAGAGAGAGAGAGAGAGAGAGAGAGAGCTGAGAATGTAGAATAAAAAATGAGCAGCCCAAGGGATCTATTTATAAATTTGGTCCAGTACCATAATGTTATAATATCAGCGCTGAGGTGATAACCTCTTGGGTTCTAGAACAGTAGCCAAGCACTACAAAATTCATATCTAGTGTTGCGGAGCTGGTTAGTTGGTCATGTTGGTTACTATGCCAGTCAAAAGAGCAATCATTACAATTAATTTCAAAATTAAAAGCACATCGATCGATGGTGTTTGTGCACGTAAATCCATAGTGCCACCAAAATATGTCTAAAGTGTCTATCCGCCAAAGATTTTTTTTTAATTGACCTTTGACTGGAGCTATGGTGCAAAATGATTAATGTCGAGGCACTGGTTAATAAGTCAACCTAAATAAATTAGAATAAACAAAGTCTAATCATAAATACTATGGTGTTGTATGTATAGCATCGAGGCATTGATCCTTTACTCTAAAGGCACAAATACCTACCTGATGATAGCTATAATGCTACCCATGATAGTGCCACGACGCTACATGTTTAGCATTGTGATGTCCTAAAAATGAAATAAATTAATTTTTTGCATGGTCCCTAACATAATAAGAATTTCCTAAGTCTACTACCTGAGGATGCTTCATGGGTTATATTCTCGATTGGGTCTTATGATTGAGTCCAGGTTAACCAAATCTAAGTATTCCCTGATGATGGACATGTTAATTGTGAAATTCTTTTAAAGGGGATATGTTTAAATTAGATGAAATTCATCATAACTTAAAGTAAATAATCATCCACCCATCCATCATTATTTGTCAAGGATGATAAGCTAAGAAAATCTTTGCTCATAAAAGAGTCAATGTCAAATTAAATATATAACTATGTTTATACTAAAATAATCTCATGCCAGTAAGGATGTGGCCAATGTCCTCTATCTGCATGATTTTGTCATCAAATGATACCACATGAAATATGAATATGAGACCCTCTAACTAGGTGGCTTGGCTTCCATAAAGCTCCATTATATTTTGGTCATGATAATAACTCATATATTTCTTAAATGGCTTTCGATCCTTGAGTTATAAATTAGGGAATATATTTAATAGGAAAAAAGTCTTCTATTATCTAAAGTAGACTTAAATATATCACATCAGACAAAATATCACCCTAGATCTACAAGAAGACCTTGGATGATGCAACCAATGGTTGTTGATAAGGATTCTTTGATCAAGAACTAATTCCCCTAGCTAAGTAAACTAGGGACCACGATAGCCTAAGATGACGAAACCATGGGATCTTGATTGGGTGTGTCATCATCCTCCATAATATATACTTTAAGTTAGATGATAATCATTTATGCCATATTACACACATCTAGACATCAATTCTTATCATATAAGATATGTTTATTTTCAAACCTTAATCAAGAGTGCTCGATTATTATGGTAAGATGGGTAATTAACTATGAGGGTTTGTGTTCATAAGAAGTTGAACCCAGATCTAAATAAACCCTAATGTGCTCCTACCCATCTCAATAAAGTTGGCAAAGAGCATCCTCAAAGGTGTTTTTTCTGAGTGATCTATTGTCTACCATGAGTTATGCCTTGGGTAGTGGAAAGTCATCTTTTGGGCATAGTTTTTTTATCCTAAAGTTAATGTAGACATGGATTTGTCCATTCTTTTTTTTTTCTTACTAGGATAATATTAGCAATCCAGTCATATTTCTTTTCTCGAATGAATCTTACTTCAAATAGTTTTTTTTTATTTCAGTTATTACTTACTCATCAATTTCTAACCATATTCTCTTTAGTGCTTTCTTTACATAGGTTTAATGGCAAGCTTATGTACAACTATGTCTCGCATTGACCTAACATTTCATTGTAATTTTGTGCGAAGTAATCTTTGTATTCACAAAGTAGTATTTTTAACTCCTCCAATCTTTTTGATGTAAAGTTAGCACAAACAAAAGTTGGCCTAGCCTCTTCCTTAGTATCTACGTTGATTTCCTAAAGTTCATCAATGACTGGCATGATTGCCTTCTTCAAATATCTTTGGCACCTCTTTGAGGTTAATTATTAATTCATCTTCTTGTCTATTTTCATGTAAAACATCCCTTTATTCATTTGTAGTTTCTAAAGGGACTTCTTCTTTATACGATATGGCATAGCATGAGCTTGTTGAAATAGATGCCAAAGCAATATATTCTAATCTTCATGTGGTGAACTTCTCATATCCTATGAACTTCTCCCTATTATGGCTATTAATTACTTCTCATTCCATTGATTTTCATGTATGTTTATGACTCGACACATTTCTTTTAAAACCTATTCTTCAGACTTTTTGTGTCAAGTTCTAAGTGATGCATATATTCCTCCAACTTAAAAAATTAAAATTAATATATATATATATATATATATATATATATATATATATATATATATATATATATATATTCCTCCAACCTAATTTTCCTTCGAGGAGGTAGTTCATACTCATCTAAAGAGCCAATCATTTTTTTTTTGCACTTGGTTTTCAATATTTTTACATCTTTTTATTTGTAGGGCTTTGACCAAGAATACTAATTAATTTTTTGCTTCTTTATATTATATAAAAATTGCCCCTATTGGGGAAGAGCCTTCTTTGGTCTATGTCAGGCTCTAAGGAATTCTTTCACTGAATGCCTTAACTCAAAGAAGGTTAATCATCCATTTGGTCTTTTTTGAGATAAAGTTCTCCCAACCACATTTTTCTTTTTATTGTATTTACATAGCTTTTCCCTTATCATCATTTAGATTTTGAGTTCCAGCTGGTTAGTGTTTTTGCATTTTACATCCTCGATTATGTGTATTGTAACAATATTCACCTTTCCTTTTTTAGGATGTACCAGTTCACTATTTGATAAGGTGAATTTCCCATTTTGATAGCTACCCAATTTTTGAAGATAAAATAATCTTCAATTTTGTGACTTATGAGTCTATGGAATGGACAATAGTTGGGATCATCAACTTTGTCTACTTAGACTAGCTGATGTGGCTTTAGCAATTGTAATTCCAATTTTAATGTGTCTAAGATCTTAGCAGTACATTCTCTTTTGAATGAGCACTGCTTAGATATCTTCTCTTGTAGGGTTAGCCCTTTTTCTTATCTTCTGTCAACTTTGCTACTGGTCGCAAGGTTGCAGCTTATCATAAGGTTATTGCACCTCTATTTTCTTTTTTATCAACCATGAATGTGAATGTTGTGTTCATATCATTCTTCTTCACATCATGCATTTTTGTTGTTTTGCTTTCTCAAAAGAAATTTTATTATAGTTGGAACTAAGGCTTTTTTTGGGAGCCTTTCAAATTTGGCTACATTATCCATTAATTCTTAGAACTTATTAATCGTACCAATGGCTAGATATGGGGCCATCTGATCATTAAGGTTCTTCATGAGGAGTTCTACTGCATGCTTTTATGTGAGTTGTTGATCATATTTCATGCTTAAATTTCTCCATCTAGTGATATATTTGGTAACACTTTCTTCTTTCCTTCTCTTTTCTAAGGCTATTATCATTACTTTCTTGGTTACACCTATAAATCTCTTGATAAATAGTGTTTCCAACTGAAGGTCTTTACTGAGTCATTGAATAACTCTGCATACCATTCGAAGGCCATGTTGGTAAGATTGATAATGAATTGTCATAGCAATAAAGCATCATTCCCTCCAATATTTTCATACATAGCTATGAATTGGGCTAAATGTTATCATGGATTTTTATGCTTGAAAAGGTGTTAAATTTTAGCACAATGTACCCTTTAGATTGTTGTACTTGGTCGTATCCATTCAGGTATAGTCGGCCTTTTCTAACTAGCTATTCAACAGCTTTTGAAGTGATGACTACTTTGACTTTCTAGTTAATGAGGTCTTCTACTTGAGATTTGGTGATAACATCAGCTTCTTCATTAGCAGTTAATGTACCTTCCCCTAGGGCTTCTTGCCTTTCATTGAAGTTAGTATGTTGGGTGTAGCATTTTGCATGACCCCGATTTTAGCTATTGGATTAACTATCTTTGGAGGATTTCTTAGAGGTACTTGTTGCATTATAGTTGCTATGAGATTAAATTGACTAAATATCTCTTTCATTAGTCCATTCATTTCATTGAAGCAGCTGTTGAGCTGATTGATTACTTGGTCTCTTTTTTATAGTTGGGAACCCATTTAACCTTAATACAACATCGATTAGATCCTCGATTACTTCAACTTCTACTTGAGCTTCTTCTCCAAGTTGTTGATGATTTGGGTTTTCCTAATGTCCTTTGTCATTTTGTTGTTTGGGTGTCACATTTCTATTTAGTAAATATGTATGGACCATGTGAATAACTTTGACTTCCATATAGTCAATGTCTCCATTATTTTGGAAGTCTAGGATTTGTTGATCTTCATTAATTGGGAAATCCTCATCTTCCCAGAAGAGTTGATTAGATAGCCTCATCATCCACTGGCTGACTCTTTTCAAATGGACATTTTTAGTTGATGATAAGAGATTCCTTTGTCATCTTATGGGGCTAGCTCATATTAAGTTGTCTTATCCTTGATGATTTGAGTTTCTTCGGGTACCCAAATTGATTGGGACAATCCAGTGGTGGATCTCTAGTAATGCATTCAAGATGTCACACCATGGTGTTCACCAAATAAATGATATTTATGGAGAAAATTTTGACACCCTAGAGTTTAGGAATTTTTTATTTGGATGATTAAATGTGTCATTAAAGAATAACAATATTATCTTGAAAGATAAACATGTTATCCTATAATGTATTTGATCATTTAATAAAAGACTCTTATGGCTAATGGGTCTTTCATGAACCAAGAGTTATCCCTTGAACTACATGGAAAGTAGAACAGGGTTTATTTTAAACTGGGTTCATGGTTACCGATAAGGTCAAGCCCCTATAGTTAATTACATCTTAGGTAGAAAGGTCTCTTCCTAAGAATACTCTCAATTAAATAAATAAGTGCTTATTTCTATGGAGTTCTAAATTGGTTTTCAAAGGAATGATATTTGAAATTTTCAATTGGGAATGATTCAAACTGGAAAGAGCTCTTTTAGGAAGCCAATCGGGCTGAAGTAAGAAATTTCTATTGATACTGGGATACTTAATAGGCATTTCAACTATCCTATCATTGGGCTTTGAATTTTGGAATTTAATTTAGATTTTGAGTTGACATTTTCTTAAAGTCTAGGGCTTAGATTCTAGTAGCACAAGATTGCAAAAATGCTTAAAGTTGAAGACTTACTCTAAGGAGGATGCTTCAGAACCTAAGTCTATATATTCAAACTTGACCTAGTTTCATTTTAAGAATTATCGATCATTCCTCTCACTTGAAGGAACAAATCTATCCCTAACTCTTCTGGACTTACAATCCGCCTAGAGGGGTTACCAGCTAACATCACCTAAGTGCTTTTAAATCTATGATGCCAAGTCTCATGATTGCAAAAGGTTATTATCTTTTTAGGAAATAAATTTAAGAATCCTACACTGACTCCCTAATCCTTAAGATCATGCAGGACATGAAATGCATCTAACTAATCCACATTTTTCAGATTTTTAAATATTTTGACTCAAGATTCATTTAAGGTTTTTGGGTATGCATTTTTATGCCTAAATTCCATGGAATTAGAAATTGTTATGGGCCAAATCAATAAGAGAAAGGAAGACTTCCCCAAGAAGGTGGTCAGCCTCATAGGTCAGATGCTCCCTTATATGCAATGGTAAAGGGCCCAATTCAAGAATTTAGAGCAATATGATTGCATGATTTTCAAGGGATAATTATTTCTAATTAATTTTAAGTTATTCTTAGGGCTTTAGTTTATCTAAAGTTTTATATTTTATTATTTTTATGTTTAAGTTGATTTGATTTAATTAGGTAAAAATTTTAATTTTTTACTATGAGCCTATGCCCAAGCATTCATCATAGAAAGCACAACACAAAAAGACAAACCTAGAAAAGTAGGTTGATTCTATTGCACAATGAAATTAAATCAAGCCAATTTAATTTAAAGAAAGGCCAATGAGGTGAGGTACCATGTACATCCTAGAAGAAAGAAAAATGGATAACCAAGCTCTGCCCTTATATAGTCAGGCGTAGTACTACAGTTTAGATTTATGGGCCTTCTTTCTAGGATCATCTTCTCCTTTAGGGACCTCCATTAGGTTTCATAAGGGACCACTAACCATTTATGGCAGGGTCTAGCTCCTACTAATCCTAGATAACACTTATTTCACAAACATATGGGCTTAGCATTGGCTACTTGCCAAGTCCACCTATTCTATTATGTTATACTTAAAGACTTAAGCACACCTACAAGAAAATAGCATTTTTAATTTATTTATGATAGTAGTTCTTTTAGCATAGTCCCTTGTAGAAGATAATGTTAGTTCTAAAAAGAATGTTCTATCATCCAGTCTAACATGCAAATAATCTTGAACATGCAGTCTAAAATAGTAGACCATAAAGACATGAAAAGCATATCACATCACAACACAAAGTATGACAAAGTATCGTAGAATGACTTAACCTAGGGTCTGTGACCTAATGATCTAATGTGTGAAGGAAATAAGTTTGTGTCGCAAGACTTTACGGAGCATTTTTAGTTCAAGTTTCAATTTAGAGTTTTGAATTTTTTTTGATTTCTTTTTTTACCTTTGGATGGTTTCAATTCAAATGATTTAATGATTTGTATTTTCATTTTCACTTTTATTTTCTTAAAGTGAAATTAAGTTTTCAAGAATGAAGAGTAGAATAGATCCCACTTTTGGGTGGAACCCATTCTTTTCAACATCCTAAACCTAATGGAATGAAACCATCATCTTAAGATGAAAATTCATCCCAAAGGCCTAACTAAGATCTTTAAGTATCTTAATTAATCCTTTTAAATTCATTTAGATGATATGGATTTGAACTCAATTTGGATTTTGGAATAATGTTTTGTAATTTTTAATTCTTTTGGAATTTGATTCTTCATTTCATTTCTTTGATTCAATTTAATTTTCATTCTAGGTTTAAGTTATTTTTAATTTAGTTTGATTTGTTTCATTTGATTTGGATTGGTTTAACATTTATTTTCATTAATGCTTTAGTTGGAATTGTGTTTAGGTTTGTTGAATTCATGTTTATTTCATTTGGCTTGAATTATGTTAACATAAGACACTTAGGTTTATGTATTAACCCATTCTAAAGGATTTTAATAATCGTGGATTAGGATTTCATTAATTGTTTGATTATAAGTTCATTAGCCTTAAGGTTTAATCAAACTTAACATTTCATTATTAGTTTCATTAACCCTTAAGTGATCAAATTCTTTGGTTTAGGATGTTGAAGAATTATCCTTGAATGTTCTGATGTTGGTGAAGATTATTTCAAGGCACTTTACAAATTTTTTTACTTATAAATTTTTTATTTTATTATTTCATTTATATTGACCTAGAGATTTGAAAATTCAACAATTCTCAATCCAAAGGTCAATTGGGTTTAAATATTTTATGACTAGTGGGGTTTCATGCCAATTTAATATTTCTAATTATTTTAATCATATGCATAATTATGGTGTAATTAAAGTTTTAATTATTTATTTAAACCTAAATTAAACCTAATTTTATTAGGATTACTTAGGAATTTTATTTTTCTTCCATTTGTCTCTGAAAGATGCTTCCAAAGAGGGTTCACTCATAATTTTAGAAATTTTGTTGATTTATTGTGATTTTTCTAAGTTTTAATTAATTATTTAAATTAATTAATTCAATTAATCACCTAATTAGGTATTTTGTTGTTTGTTAATTTTTGATGAGTTTAATTGATGTTTTAAAGTTCATTAGGGTTTGTTATCTTCATTTGAAGTGATTTGATTCATTTTTATGATTTATTTAATTTAATTTTAATTTATTTAATTAAAATTGAAGTTTAGAGTTTGAAATAAAATATGCCTTGAATTACATTGCAATAATTCATGAAACTTTTTCCTAAGATGTGTTTTAACCTTAATTTTAGTACCTAAAGTTTCATTTCAATTGGATTTATGGTTTGTGATTAATTTGAGTTTAATTGATTTCATTTAAAGTCAAATTAAATCAAATTTACCTAAAATTAATTGGGGAGTTTGGGTTTATTGGATTCTACTCTTTGAGATGAATCTATAGAGCCATCATTTGCATTTTATTTATTTATTTTTATTTTTTTATGATTTTTTAATGTTTCAAGAATTTTTTAGTGAATTTTTAATTTTTTAAAAGGTGATTTACAATTTTAAAATGGTGGTGCCAATGTGGCGCCGACATGACGCCATTGCCACATTATGCAGTGCCATTTGACCTGGAATCCTCATGGCGACCATGTCAAAAGTAGTGTCATGCGTAATGGATCTCAACTATCCAATCAAAGATGGGACAATCCTAATTCTTTTTATTATTTTCTTGAGTAGATTAATCAGATCGCAACTAGATCTTGGTTGTCCATTCAAATAGAAAGAATGGAAGGTGGAGTTCATTTACTGTCTCTAATGAGAAAAGAACATCATCCATCATTTTGATGGATTTCTAGTGATCCAAGGCTAATTTCAATGTGATTTAAATTACAAAATGATCAAGGATCGAATTGTAATCAATCTATACAATTTGATCCTCATGGGGATCAATTCATTTCACAAATGACCAAAACAGAATGCTATAGAGGTTGGTTGTGAGACATACCTCAACTATGATCTTTGACAATAGGATAGACTTGAACACCTTTGCCTTGACATCATAAATTCATGGACATGATTTGGTGGCTTGCCTCCCCACCAAACGCCTTAGAGACCAATGTGTAATCATTTTTCATCAGGTTTGGGTGTATTCTCGGGCTCATCGGTGACAAAGGGTTGTGAAGATTCATTTGAGGTCATCTCAACCTCTAAAATGTGTTGGATATTTAATTTGAGGTGAAACACTCCTACTAGTATTTTTCAATTAGAGGTCAAACAATGGTCAATTTGGTCGAATTCTGATTTGCCGGTGACTAGGAGTCGAGGGAATGATCCAATTCTTCTTCGCTTCCCTTCGTGAATGATTTGGGATGAAAAGAAGGGGAGAACATGATATTCTTCCCCCTCTTTCCATACTTGTCTAGAGCCATGTAATTGAGCTTTTGGGTGGCCAGATTCTAGCCACCAATTGCAGGAGAGTTGGCCAAAGGGTGGATTTAGTCCCTATTGGCCTTGTGAGTTTCTATGAATCAAACATTTGAGGGAAGAAATCAAATCCTCCCCTTTCCTCCTTTGGCCAAGAGCATGCTCTCTATTTTTCCCATCTCTTGCTCTCTTCTTCCTATTCTTCATGGTGGACACCAAGTCCTCCTTGACTTCTCCTTCAGAGGCCCTCAAGTAAGTAAAATGAATCCAAATTACATTAAGCCAAAAGGTGGATTAGATATGGAGGAGGAAAATAAAACTTGCATTCCTTTCATGGATTCCAAGTCTTCTCCTATCATAATTCTTCCCCTTTGATTTGTTATTTATTTATGATTTTTGGCATCATCATCAAAGCCCTTAGGCTAGTGTTTGGCTGCCCAAATCAAACCCATGGTGAGTGTGAGGTTAAATTGAAATTTATTTGAATTGGATTAAACATTTGAACCCAATTCAAACATTTGGATTCAAAGTGTTTGATTTTTATTTAATTTATTTATTTTTGAGTTTAATTATGTTAAATTGATGATTGATTAAGTTTATATTTAATTAATTCATTTAGGATTTGAATTAATTTTAGATATCATTTCATTTCAACCCATTTAGGATTAGATGGGCTAAGCTTGATTTTAATTAGGTTTAAATGACCTATTTTACTCAATTGGATTTTATATGGACTCCAATCATGCTTGGTTACATGTGAGATTATTTGGAGTGACTAATTTCAATTTTATTTCAATTTAAACCCATTTGACCCAAAGTGGGCTTAATGGATTAAGCTTGGGTTCCTTTGGGTAAAATGACCAATTTGACTAAATTAGACCCTAATGATGGCTTAGATTATGTTTGAATATTATTTCCAAATTATTTTAAGCAATTAAATTGAATTAATTTCAATTTGATTTGGGTTTGAACTCAATAGGACCAATTTAAGTTCATTTAGACTAAGTGGTCTAATTAACCTAAGTAAGGCTTAAATAAATTTAAATTTCTTTATATTCATGATTAAACATGCTTATTTTATCATTTGGAATATTTGGAGTGACTTCATTTGGTAAAAGTTTGGTGGGTTAACCTTTGACTTGGTGGGACCCACTTAAGTCAAACCTATGTCAAAAGAAGTTGACTATATTTGACTTTGATTTGGTATTGGTTTCATTCATTTTTATTTAATTTAAATTTATTTTGATTTATTTGGATTTTTTTGATTAAATTCAAATTTGGAATTTGGGTTGAGTCTTCCTAAGCCCATTAGGTTAGATCAAACCCAAAGAAGATGCACTAAGTTACTAGGTGTAGTGTCCTAAGCACTTAATTAGGAGATTCTTAATCTAAGATTAATACATCCTAATTATTGATTTCAAAGTGGGTTTTACTTCTTATGAACACAAACATTCATGGTTAATTACCCCTCTTATCGTAATAAGAGAGAACTCTCAATTAAGGTTGAAACAAATATATTTATGATATGAATTGATGTCTAATGGTGTGTGTGATATGGCATAGATGACTATCTAAAGGGATTGGAGAATAGTCCCGATCAAGATCCTATGGTTTCATCATCTTAGGACTATAGTGTTCTAATCCACCAACATTAGAGAGCTATTAGCCGTAAAGTCCAGGGAGTCTGATTAGCAGCCATGGATTACCTCATTTTAGATATCCGAGTAGACTAGGGTTTTAATGTAAGGGTTGTGGTGTAGGGTGTTCGCATGAAAATAGGTAAATAGAACTCTCAATTAAATTTGGAAATAAATATATCTCTATGAATTAGTGTCTAATAGTGCATGTGGTATTGCATAGATGACTATCTTAGGGGAATACAAAAATAGTCTCAATCAAGATCCCATGGTTCCATCATCACGAGACTACATTATTCTAATCTACCAACATTAAAGGGCTATTAGTCGTAATATACATGGAGTCTAATTAGCAACCATAGGTTGCCTCATTTTAGATATCCTAAATAGACTAGGGTTTTAGTGTAGGGGTTATGGTGTACAAATGTTTGCATGGCAAACAGGTAAATAGATTGGACTTACATTAATAGGAAAGCTAGAATATAGGGGTGTTCACATAGAAAATAAGTAGATTGGACTTACATTCCTTGGGAAATTCCAAGTAGGAATGTTCGCCTAGCGATGGATTAGACTTACATCCCTTTGGAATGTTGATAGGTTATTAGCATGGAAAATAGATAGATTAGACTTACATCCCTTGGAATGCTAGATATGGTTTGGTGTTAGCATGATGAGTGAATAGATTGGGCTTACATCCTTTTAGAATGCTAGATAAGATTTGGTGTTCTCATGGAGAACGGATAGATTGGGCTTACATCTCTTTCGAAATGTTATTTCGCATGGCAAATATTAACCTGTGGTTCTACGAGGCAGTGCTTCAGTGCCAGAAACGTTATGCGTAAGCGCTATTAAAATGGCATCTTGGCATTTAGTAATTAGCATTATAGCATTATAGGAAAGGAAATCATGTCGTATAATTTGTGGGTTCGAGGCCTTGGTGCAATAATGCTTGTGCTGCACTGCTTAATATGGCATGAGATTGGAATAATTTGACTAGGCTGATTAGTTGAACGGTGCCTCAGTATTGGCTATTTGGCACTGCGGTGCTAGTCAAAGGTCTGTAAATTGGTAGACATATTGGCACTTTGTTTAGAAAGGACAAACTTTTTTACCTCTCAAAGATGCGTGTACAGCACTCTGATGTTATATCAATCTTTGACAAACTTCTCAGTTATGATCGACTATGAAATTAGTGATAATAAATGATATAAGTGCTCTTTTTTAACCAACACAGTAATCATTTTGATTGGGTGACCAACACCTAGGCATCGCACATGGAGCATGATGGTGTAGTTCTAAATCTCAAAAACTGAGAGGCTACTGCCTCAGTGCTGTCAATGTTGCACTGCAACTAGATATAGTCTATAAATAAGACCTCTAGGCTGTGAAATTTTCATTCTAAAGCATTGGTTCCCTTTAGAAATCATAGCTTTCATTTTTCTTAGCTTGCACTTTATTTTGGGAAAGCAACATGTTGATAAAATAGATTTATTAGTGTAAAGGTGGAGAACGATACCACCGCGCTCTCCTATATAAAAATCTAATCCCGGAGAGGACCTTCTTTAATCTAGTAAGGAGCATGGAGGGATTATCAATGAGCGAGGCTAGGAGAAGCTGGCCTTTGACAACATATCTTACATCATCCCTGTGGTGCAGGAGTTCTTTATCAATGTGAAGGAACACTATAATATTTTAGTTTTATTCATTGAAAACTAATAAGTTTTGATAGTACTACTATTAGTGCATATTACAACTTACAACACATAGTGTACGATCAATATCTCCTCTATTATAATGATCATCCTGATTTTGATGAAATTTTTAGTTTTTTCACTATTAAAAATTCCAATATCTAGTAGAAAAGGAAAGAGAATAAAATTAATAATTTTTCTACTATGGCCTCACTACTAAGGCTAAAGCTTGACATTACTTTATTTTTTCCAAATTAATTCCCGCTGGCAGTATCAGTGTGGTGACTAAGGATAAAGTCATTTTAAATTTTGTATTTCAAAAGGGTTTTACTATGGATTTAGAGAGGATTATTTATAATTCTATTTGTAATATGCTTAAGGGTAGTACTATTATACAGTACAATCTTTTTTTTGTAGCGAGTGTGGATCAAATAAAAAGTCTTTATATAAAAGGCTCCCATGATTAAAGAGTAATTGAAAGATTTAGCTCGAGGATGATGTGGGAGAAAGTTCAAGCACCCCTCGTTCTAACCCAAATCCTTCAAGACCATAAACAAGCAACTCCAAGAAATTGTGGGACAAGTCTCAGACTTAAGAAAAAAAGGTTGAAAAATATAATAAGCAACAACAAGAACTAGAGAGAAAATTTGACCACCACATGGTTCAGCAACAATAGTAGTTGTCAAACATGGTTGAGTTTAACTAAACACTTGTTCATAAGTTTGAAAAATGTGGCCTTCATGCAGTCCTGGGTCAGGCTTATTTTTTTGTGGTACCTCATTATCACCCTTATGTGAGCACTTTGTTGAAGTTGGAAGAAGAAGAAGAGGAGGAGGATGAGAGTGAATATGATTATTAGTTTTCCTCTTTTTCCTTTTATTTTGTAGTTATGGTGTTTTATTTTCGGATGCTCTGGATGGACACCACGCAGATCTTAGGGTGTACTTATTGAATTAATTATGCATGACATTAAGGTATGACATACTATCTTGAAAAATAGAAACATCACCCTGCAATGGACCTAATCACCTAATAAGGACTCCTAATGCATGATGACTCTTCGAATATACCAGAGATTTTTTCCCTACTTGTAAAGCAGGGTTTATTTTATGTTGAGTTCTTTGGTTTCCTATGGAGGCAAGCCTCCATAATTAATTACACCTTAGGAAATGGGATTTCTTACTAAAACTCTTGATTAAAGTAATCAATCAATTATCTCCAAAGATTTCAAAGTTAAGACTATCAATGAATTGGTTATTTTGAAAAATTAAATGGGATTGTTCAATTGGAAGACTCATTTTAGAATCCAAAGGGAGATAAGTAGAAAGTGCTCATGATATTAAGAAACCTAGTGAACACTCCAATCTATCCTATGGTGAGGCTTTATATGTTTGAATGAGAGGATTTATTTTGTTTGAATTAAAATTTTATTATATTGCTAGGGCTTATAATCCAACAACCAAGATTGTAAAAATGCCTAGGGGTGAGGATTTATGCTCGTAGCTCAAGGGAAACAAGCAACCTCATATCATAAATCTAGAGCTATTTAGCACAAGTTAAAAGCATGACCTAAATCTATGTGGAAAGGGGACATAATGGTTTACTTCCACAATAGAGAGAATAGTCTACTCTTCTGGACTTACAATCGCCTGGAGTGCCGCTAACTAATACCTCCTATGATTCAAAACCATGTAGACTAGTCTTATGTAATTGCAAGATGATTTAAGCTATTATTTAATTTTGAAAGAGACTAGAGTTCTAAGAGACTAGATCATGACTGGCATGGGTATATGACTTAGTCTAAAAATGCAACATTTTTTGACATAATATTTTGGACAAATGCTTTGGGATTTCTTATGCCTAAATGCATGATGAAATTTGGTCATTGGCCAAATCAAAAAAGAAAGATGGTGAAGCTCCATCATAAGGGTTTGCTCTCATAGATCAAGTGATTCCTAAAGTGCTAAAATGGAGGCCCTCATTTTTAGCAAGAGTGGTATAATATGACATTCATGATGTTAGACATACAACATATAACTAAGGGGTTGATAAATCTTTTAATTATCTTGATTACATTCTAGGCTTTAAAATGAGGTTGCAAGTAATTTTAAATTTAGTTATGAGTTGTTAATTGTGTAAAAAAATTAATTTTGTCTTAAAAGCCTACCACATCTAGGCCACACATTCAATCATCAATCATGAAGAAACTATGAAAATCATGTTATTCAATTATGCAAACTAAACATAACAACAATCATCTTACATACTACCATGAAAGAATAAAAGGCCAAAGTGGCCCGGTACCACCGCACACCCCAGAAAAGAGAAAAAGTTGGGTAGTCAAGCACTACCCTTATACAACCTGAATTATAAATGATTAATTACAATTTAGAATTGAATACATGTTATGTGGGTCTTTATTCATCATTTCTTCTTTCTTCTTTTAATTTGATTTGCTCCAAGGCATCACAAAGCATCCCAGGACTAAGCCTTCTAGCCACTACTCATCCTAATCCCTATAGCACTAATCCTAATTCCTATTGCACAATTACATTTTATGGAAAAGTAAATCTAACTACACCTACAAAATAAAGGTTAGCTAAACATTCATACAAACCCAAGCAATTATATTTCATAATTTGGACTTAGCACCCTGCACATGGGTAATCAAGCCCACCAGTCCTAACATGGATTATGCTTTGGGGACATAAGCAACCTGCAAATAGAACATTTATATTTATTTTTAAGCGGCCCCTTAAGCACAATCCTCTATAGAAGATAATATTAGGCTACCAAAAGCCTAACATCCAGTCTACGATCCACATTCCTAATATCTAATTTAAAATATTACATCATAAAATAAAACACATCATCATTACATACACCGTCCTAACCAAAAGCTAGAAGTGGTGACTTAGCATTCTAATGTGTGTGCTTAGGCTTCATGTGGTATGTCTTAGCTAGGCTTTTGAATTATGATTTTCTAAGATTTGAAATAGTTTAAGTTAACATGATGGATAGTTTCATTTTAAGTTGTTTAGGAGATTAGTTAGTTTTAATTTGAATTTTTTTATTTCATTTGATATACTCTTAGTACCTAAGTGTTGTCAAGAGAAGAAAGAGGCTTAACCTCTTTCATCCCTATCCTAAGTTGTTTTCTAAGAGCATTTTTATGATTTAGTTTCTTTTAGTGAATGATTTAATAAATATTTTATTAATCCTAAGTTTATATTAACCTTAAATAATCTTATTCAACATGAAAGGCATCTTAAGTTTAATGTGATTGAATTACCATCATATAGAATATATTGAACCATTCCTTTTCATCACCCATAACATGCATATGATTTAACACTTCATACACCTATACATGCAACATATTTTGGCATACTTAAATGATTATGAATGTATACATTTGGTAGATAAGAGGATTCTCATTCTTTAATCAAATACACACACAAACATGTAAGAAAAATACAAGCAAGTATGCCATTATTTAAACCAAGAAAGTGAGATAATCAAATGACTCCTTGGGGATATTTAAAGCATCAATTTTCGGGATGTTCAGACTATATACTAGCTATCATAAATACATATGAATGTATATACAACTATAAGAATGAAAATCATGCAAAAGATTATATTTTTGGTTGAATTATTTATTCATGTAAAGTAAAGCTCTATCCAAATTCTAATACAAAGATACATATGAATGAAATTAAATAAGTACGTGCCTTTGTTAACCAGGGTAGTGCGATAATCAAATGACCTCCTTGGTGCTACTTAAAGCCTCATATTCCAGATGCCTAGATTATATATTTATTATCATTCAAACATATGTGAATCCATACATGAACATAGAAAAGAAAGCACTACCTTCACATGCTTAAGCTATAAACACATGCAAATCCTATATATATATATATTCATAACTACTATTACTCCAAATGTTGTTATCAATTTATGACTTTTGAAAAATAATTTTGAATTTATTAGTGATAATATCCACACATATAATAAGATTAAGCCAACACATGCAATTTTGCATAAGTAATTTTTTTATTTA
Source organism: Cymbidium sinense (assembly GCA_021442155.1). Classification (NCBI taxonomy): domain Eukaryota; kingdom Viridiplantae; phylum Streptophyta; class Magnoliopsida; order Asparagales; family Orchidaceae; genus Cymbidium; species Cymbidium sinense. Next base: position 56,332,691 of record CM038215.1, read on the forward strand.
TTTTGAAAATATGAATGCATGATATCACATAACATACAATATTTATGGTGATTGAAAAGGAATAGCAAAACATCTCCACATAATTCATTCAACTATACTAATTCCTAAGGATAATCACATTAAATAAAATCACTTAAGAAAAATCGAAGCTTCTTATTAATTTTGATTTTGGATTTTTAATTGAGCTTAAAGAGGAGAGATCCTTTTTTTTTCATCACATTCCTATGTTGGTGATTTTAATTTATTAAGGAAACATAATTTTGTGGTTTTTATAATTTAATTAAGATGAACCATTAAACAATCCATTTAATTACCCATCCTTATGCTTCTTTAATTTAATTAACCATTTAATCATGAGCCAAAAATGATATGCACATGTAGAAAATTAAATTACAATGCTCCTAAAGGACCTAATGCAATTGGCTCATGATTAGAGATTAATTAGATTAAAGAATCTAATTAAGTACTTTTATGATTTTTTATACTTATGAGCTAATCATAATTTTCTTAAGAGTCTTTATGTTATTGAACACATAAATAGGAACCCTTAATTTCAAATTAGATTATCTAAAGTGATTATCACTTTAATTTGATTTGATTTGATTTCATTATTAATTGATTAATTAATCTTCTAATTAAACCTCTCATTAATTAACTATCTTTAATGAAATGAATTTGAAAAGTAATTAGTAGAGAGGTCCTAATCACCCTTCCTCATCATCTCACTATTAATCAGTGATTAATGAAGTTAAATTAATTAATTTTTGTTATTTGGGATCTTAAAAAATCATAAAATTGATTAAGAGCGTAATTTTTTGAATTTCAAATTCTCCTAATTTCATGGCCAATAAATCCCTAGAAAATCATGGGAGGCAGAGGTCATCCCATTAAATCAGCATGTTAAGTTTGGGATTAATTGCCTAAGTAATTAAGGCTTAATTAAGCTAATTAGAAAATTATTCAACTCTAATTAAGCTATAATCACTATTCAAAATCAAATGAAATTATTTTTATTAAATTCTTTATTTAACCTTTCCAAAATATATTATTTGCATTATTTGGATTTTTTTCTATGATTAGTTATGATTTTATGAAGTTTCAGCATTAATCACATTTTAAACACTAATTGATATCTAATCTCATCGGCGCCACATGAGAGGCTAACGTGGCAGCGCTTTCCACATGGTGGCATGGGATTGGCCACTTAAATGATCCGATGTGATGGTTGAGTAAGCGATGGCGGATGCGCTTTCATCCTCACTGTCCGATAAGATCGGATGATGGGGATTAATCTCTTGGCTCCTAAGAATTAAATTGAATAAATCTAGCAGATTAAATCACAACCGCCCATTCCAATCACATGGAATGGATGACGAATGATCTTTTATCCCCTGAGCAATGGAAGATGGACACTGTCTACCCTCTCCTACTCAATCTGAGCTCGTCAGAGCTTGTGAGGCATCAGGATCGACTCCAAAATCTTTAAGGAATAGATCTAAGAGGATATTATAGTTAGAATCGCATGAAATCATAATTTTCTTCACAAAGGCCTAACAAAAAATAGATTTTCTACAGTTTGCCAGAATTTACCTCACCGAAGCTTAAGACCGATGGCCTATCAACCGAGGTAGCTTCATCTAAAGAGATGAAGCTCTATTAAGAAGCTTGCACCTTGCCTCCACGTCGATGTCTCTGTGGACCAAACGCCACCGGAATCCTCAAGAGTTGGTCTTGGATGGGTCTCCTATGCTCGAATAGATTGGGAATTTATTTATTCTTGATTGTCAAAGCTAGGGGAAGGTATGGGTGAAGTTAATTTAAACATGGTGGAGGTTGAGTGAGGTTGGATGGAGATAGGCTCTATCCTATTTGGGGTTTGGTATTGCTAGCAACGGAAGGCTCAGGGAACTCAGGGAAGTGCTTGGGAGGCTCGTCTCGACTCACTCATGCTCTGAGAATGCTTGGTTATGTGTAAGAGTGGAATGAGGAGGAGTATACTCTCCCCTCCTCAAATAGATGGCTTCGGTTGCCTTGGCAAACGTAGCCGAGGTGGCTGGGGCACGCCAAATGAATGAGTGGCTTAGTTTGAGTGGGTAAGGGCCTGAGGTGGGCTTCTGAGGGCTGAGGTGGAATGTTCTCACTTCCTATGGTAAGCCAATGGAAAGAGGTGGGTTAACTCACCTCACTTGACTAATGGCTGACCCAACCAGCTTTGGGTCAGGTTAACCATAGAGTCAAGGGTCCAAACTAAGCTAAGGGTGGCTGTCAAGTGAAAAGAAGGGGGTTTGACCACCCAAAAATGGATTTTCTCCAATGTGTAGAGCTTTACCCAATGGTTAATGGGTCAATTTTGGTTTGATTTGGATTGGGTTTGATTTGGGACTGACTCATAGTGACCCAAGGATGGGCCATGCCAAATTTGAATGGGTTTTGAGTTGGTTGGGTTGGGTTTGGCTCAATTTGACCCATGTAGGTTGGGTTAAGTTGACCAATTGGTTAAATTGGGTCAATCCATGGGTTGAGATTAGTCAAATGAAGATTTGGAATATTTTGATCTAAGTAGTTTGACTTAATTTGGATTGGATTTGGATTTGAACCATATGGGTTCATATGAGTCAAATAAGCTAAGTCGATTAATTTGGTCAAATTGGCAAAAATGGCTTGGGTTAGGTGTTGGTTTAGGTTTAATTAATCATTTGAAGATGATTATAGGTTTTAATTTCAATCAATTCAGATTTAGGAATGATTTAGACCAATTTGACCATTTAGGTCAATTGGGTTGAGCTGGTCAAATTAGGTTCAACCAAGGGTTTAATCATGTTCAATAATTAATTTATCATGAATTTAAGTCATTGGTTTCAATCAATTTGGATTAGGATTTGATTTGGCTCAATTTGTTCTTTTAGGTCAAATTGGGTCAACTTGGTCGGAGGACAATTGGACTTGGTTTGGCTTAATTGAGAGTTAAGTCATGTTCAAGGATCAATTTTGGGTGATAGATATTATTGGTTTTAATTGGTTTGGATTGGAAATGGGATTTGGTTCCTTTTGGTTCATGTAGGCTAATTGGGTCAACTTGGGTCAAGTGATCAAATTAGCTTGGTTTGATCCAATTGATTATAATTGATCAATTAAGGATGATCAACAATAGTTGTAGGAAGTTTTGCATGCATTGGCTTAATCCAATTTGGGTTAGATTGGAGGTTTTTTCAAATGGGTCCTTTAGGTCACTTTGGGCCAAGTCAACCTAATGGGTCAATTGATTTGGTTTGGGGTTGAATCAGGTTGAATTGAGTTTGATAATTGATTTGGGATTGATTGATGGCTTTGATTACAATTGATTTGGGTTTAATTGGAGTTTGGCTCATTTGGACATTTTGGGTTCAAATGGGCTAGTTTGGGTTAATTGAATGAATTTAGTCAATTGGCTTGATTATAGCTTTTGGTAGAGTTTGGAATGAAGGTTTGAATGGTTAGAGTGCTATTGTGAGAATCAATTGAATTAGGTTTGATTGAAGGGGTTTTGGTTAAGTCCATAGGATTGGATAAGGTTAGGTTTAGGATGGGATTGGGTTTAAATCATTTTGCTTGGAATTTGGATATGAATTGGAGTTCATTTGGGTTTTGGTTGGATTAACTTGAGATTTGGTTTTGGCTAAGGGAAAAGATATAGGTTTGGTTTAGGCCATAGGGTAGGTAGATCTCCTTAATCCTAAGGCATATCATAAGCCCACAGTAAGTCCTCATAAGTCTCTAAGTTTGGGTTAAGTGTTCACTTAGCCACTAGAAGTGTCCTATGACTAAGAAGATCCTAGTGTCTAGAAGACTCTTAGGCCTAAGATGGCAGATTGAATCCTCACCCAAAAGTGAGGTCAGCAGTATTATCCTCTTTTTCTTTGCAAGAAAACTTACTGTAATAAAGTTGTTATGTTAATAAGGTGTTCTTCATTTCAATTCTTTTTATTTTTCTCTAAGGAATGCTTTAAAACTTAGTAATAAATTTTTTTTCAGTTCAAAAATGAACAAGTTATGGGCTCAGCGCCTCGGTGCTATAAAATCAGCGCCTTTGCACCATTAAGTTGAAAGATATAAGTTCAAAACCCAAGAATGTTGTGTTGCATGCTACATATATGACTTGGAATTAATGTTAGAGAATTAGCTGGGTATCTAAGGTTTAAATTTTTCGATAGTGCAGCACCTCGATGCTGTGATACAGCACCATGATGATGTCAGGTGAGTATCAAAGTTTAATTTTCTAAAGAGATTAGAGCTTTGGTGCTAGAACATAAGCACCTTGGTGCTAAGAATGCATACCTAACGTTCAAGATTCTTGAGTGTGTTGCACCTAGGCACTGGAAAATCAGTGCCTTGCACCATTAGATGACATGCCTAAAGTTTAAAATTCTTGAGAGAGTTGCACCTTGATGCTCGAACTGCAATGCCATGGTGACGTTAATTGCATGCTTTAGGTTCAAAATTCCTGAGAGCATTGTGCCTTGGCATTGGAACTGCAGCACCTTGATGCTATTTTATCAATGCATAAGATTTAATACATTTTTGGAAAACTTGGAATACTTGTAGCATGACACCTTAGCAATGCTAGATTTCATAATTTTTCTCCCTTTCCCTGGATCCAAGATCAACATAGGGATGATTTTTATCTCACACTAGAACCAAGTTTAATGGCAGATGTCTTTTAAGCTTAAAATTTTTGAGATTCTTACATCTAAAATGATTTTAACACAAATGAATTCTTACTCCAAGTCTAAGATTGATGAAAGAAAACTTCTCATTTCTGACCAGATCTAAGATCTATGATGGAATTTATTAGAATTTTCTTTAGGGAGGAAGAAATTGCATAAAAAAAACTTGTTTACCTAGAGTTTACAATTATTACACTTTTATTTTGCATCGTGAGAGAAGAGCACACCCCTTATATAGTGACAAGAAGAGCTATATAGAGAATTTGAAAATACTTGGAAGAGAGAGAGAGAGAGAGAGAGAGAGAGAGAGTTTAAAATTAGTTGTAAGAATTCTGAAATCCAAACAGTTGGAAGGGGAAAAGAAGAAGAGAGGTTGTGGTAGTTCCCCCTCTTTTATAGAGATTTTTGGGTAATTGTTTTTACCTTTGGGGAACTTTTTTGTTAGTTCTCTTGCTTTTAAAACTAAAGGTCATTGTGATAGTGCCTAGGCATTGGATAACAGCATTGCGATAGTGTTATATCTAAGTAGAAAAATGTCCAGGGTGTTTTGCATTTTTAGATTCTGTAAGGCGATGATAGTGCCTAGGCACTATAATTATAATGTGATGCCTCAAGTCAGGATGTTCCATTTATTTTATTTTTATTTTTTTAATGCAAATAATACTACCATTATAGTGCACAGCACCCTAAGTTAGAATGTTCCATTTCTTTGATTTTTCTTTTTTTTATGCAAACACTCTCATAGGAAGGTGTGAGAACTATTTAAGAGCTAATTCTTTGAAGGTATTATAGAATAGTCGGTACTTCAATGGATCGACTAAACCCCAAGTGTGAATTTAAAATTTTAGCAGGGGACACACCTAAATAACCTCTCTAGAGAAAGGATTTATGGGAGTGGCATTTGTTGCTCTCTCTCCCCAATAAGCTCATCATCACTCATGTGATAAGACTTATCATCAATACTAGGTGTTTCTGACCACACTTGCATGTGGTGATGAGTATGATGAGTTGCCAAGCTTAAGAAACCCTTATTCTTGACCTTGAAACATCATTCTTCACCTTCTCCATATCCCTAGACAATGAGAAATCATATCTTTCATGTTCTTCAAATCTTGATGTGTAATAAACTGTTGCATGTCAAGATCCATTGTCGCAGAGTTGTCTCATGTGGATGGACTTATTTTTTGAGCACCTGACTATTTATCATAAGCATCTTCTATGCTCATGGCACCAATGAGGATGTTAAATCCAAATATGTCCATGGAGCGATGCTGAATTGTACTTGAGCACATGGAGAGTAGGGTGGAATTAGATAAGTAGACATAGATAATGTAAAAAAATAAAAAATTTACTATACCAAAATATGAGTAAAAGCAAAGAATCAGAGTACAAGAATCAACTCTCTCTACCTCTTAAAAATGGTGAAAAGGCTAGTACAAATGTCCTTCCTACCTTGAGATTCACTTTTTTATAAGAACTTAGAGCTGAATATAAAAGAAAATTACATTTCACTTTTTAGAAGCTATATGTTGTTTATAATACAATAAGACAACAATTAGTGCAACCATCATGAGACTCACAAGGGTTTTAGTGGTCAGATGAGTGTTGTATGTTGAGTAGCTAATCTTCTAATATGATTGCCCTCATAGGTCAAGAAGTCTACCAGCGATCACTAGATTGAGGCAAGTTCTTTCACATACTCGCCCATGTGAAGGAGAGTCCTCCTTGAAGGCCAATGAATGAGTTCTTGCACCAAGATTTGGTACTCGCCACCAAGTGTTCTTCATATAGCTCTATCTACCAAATGCTAATGTGCTTAGTGGGTGTAAAATACACATAAACTTCTATCTCATAGAGTTTTTTGTGGGACTTACCAATTAATGCTAGTCTCTTTTTATTTTGGCAAGCTTGTTTAGAACTAGGCAATCACCTTCAAAGTTGTGAGAATTTCTCTTAGGATGAGCGAGTGCTCATAGAATGGGCAAGTGCCTTTGAATCAAGCAACTATCCTTTGAATTGGGTGAGTATCCTTTTAGTGGTATAAGTGTACTCTGAGCTAAGTGAGTGCCCTTTAAGTTAAACAAGTTCCCTTTATAGCTAAGTAACTTTGTTGGGTGAGTGACCTTTTGAGCTAAGTGAATGAATTTCAATGTTTAGATGCCTCAATCTTGAATGATTTACCTAATTTTTTGTCTTTATATCAAGTTGTATATTTGGGTATAGTATTCACAAAGAAGCAAATATGAGTAAAAATGAATGACACAACAAAAGACCTTCATAAGGCTTCTCTATGGCCTTGTTTGTAACCAAGCCCTGATATTGACTTGTACAGAAGGATCAAATCTATACAACTAATCATTATTAATGGAACTACAGACAATCAAAATATTTAATTCCCTCAGTCCTTAAAGCATCTTTAAAATGTAGAAGAATTAAAGAATTAAATATATGGTTTATGCTTCAAATTTTTTAAAATAAACAAATAATTGATAAATAATTTTTTTATTATAATATTATTTATAATTGCATTTATATCACACTCTTATTAATTTTAAGAAGATTTATGTACAAACCACATAATTCCTATTCATTTACACAATTAATACCAAAAGTTTAATATGTATAAATATAGTATTTTTATACATATAAATATTCAAATTTAGGTATTAGATACATAAATATGTAAAAATTATATGATATGTATGCAAATGCATCTAATTTTATAATATATAGAAGCTTAGGGCGCATTTGGAGCGATGGTCATGATGCGATGCGATGTCTTACCACACAGAATGTCATTTGGCAACCACATTCGAGCTGCATTTTAGCTACATTTTGAGAAATTTGTAGTGAGAAATAGCATTTTTCAACCTGACCTGGCTACTTATGGCGATCAAAAAGCTAAAGTTTAATTTTTGTAAATTAAAAAAATTTGTATACCCACCACAACTTGTTCAAATAGTAGTTTCTATTGTAGCACCTCTACCACTGCATTTTTATATAGCTATACCTATCCCAAACAGAGCCTTAGTGTATGCAATTAAACATATTTAAAAAAAAATTATTAAGTAAAATTTAAATGAAAATGAGCTTATATCAAATGATGATGGAATAGTTTTAATTCCATTAAAATTTTCTAAAACTATGGGACATGCTTGACTTTTTGCAACATTCATCTCCAAACTTACCAAGCCCTTGTGTAAGTAAAAGAAATGGTTATTTTTAAAAGAAGCCATTGAATAAATTTAGGTGAAAAGAGCCTATTAAAAAAAAATTAAAACAGAGCATACTCAATATTAAAATTGGCATTTTCACTTATTATATGGGATGAAATACACAAAGAGGGGAATATACCATGCAATTTTAATGATTAGGAGAGGATTTATTAAGAAAAATCAATTGAAAATACACTTTTAAGAAAAAGTAATTGTTAATTGTGTTTTCAACTATTAACCAAAATTTTTCATATATTATTAAAAAAATTTTAAAATAATTTGCAATATATTTAATTAATGAGATAAAATATAATAATAAAATAATAATATGGATTATATATATAATAAATAATTAATATTAAAAAAAATTTAATCATACATAATTATGAATACTATATAATATAATAAATAATCTAACAATTTAATTAGCCTTTTAAGATTTTTTAATATTTAATTTGATACCAAATTAATAATAAATTTTTAATAATTTAATACATTTTAAGCTATATTTAAATTATTTTATAAAATTTTGTATGTTTAAGTGAAGATATTTTATGCTTTAGTTTGTTCTTCATACACTCTACAAAATATCTAAAAATAAGATGTAAAAAATTATTTTATTACAACTATCAAGTTACAAGCTACTAAGTTCTTCGACATCATGGAATAGCATCCATTCCAGATGTATATCTAATATGTGCTCGTTGTGATCTTCTTGGTGTTGAAGTTCCAATTTGTGGTGTTTATTTTTGGTTTATGTGATGTGTGTGTATATGGGGGGGGGGACACCATGCAGATATGAGGATGTACTTATTAAGTTGATCGGGTACAACATCAAGAAATAGTGTACTATCTCGAACACGATGGACCTAATCACCTAATAAAGACTCCTAAGGCATGATGGGTCTTCGGATGTACTAGAGATTTTTTCCTTCTTTACATGGATGAATAAAGTTGGGTTTATTTAAACCGAGTTCTAAAGTTCCTTATAGGAGCAAGCACCCATAGTTAGTTAAATTTCTTAGAAATACTCTCGATTAAAGTAGGCAATTATTGTCTCCAAAGAGTTCAAAGATAGGACTATCAATAAATATGCTATGTTTGGAAGATCGAATGAGATAGATCTAAAGGAAAAACTTATTATTGAAGTCAAAAGGAGATGAGTAGGGGATGCTCATGATACTATGAAACCTAGTGACCATCCCAAACGATCCTATGGTTAGGCTTTATATGTTTGAAATTGAGGAGAATTATATATTTGAGTTGAAATTTTATTAAAAATTTAGGACTTATAATCCTACAATACAAGATTATGGAAATGCCTAAGAGGTGATGATTTATGCTTGTAGCCCCAAAGGGAAACAACAACCTCGGATCCTAAATCTATGGAGCTTTAGCAAAGGCCAAAGCATGGCCTATATCTAAGGCAAAAATGGGTATATTATTTACCTCCACAAGAGAGGATAAACTACCTGACTGTTGGACTTATAATTGCCTGGAGTGACAGCTAGCTAACTCCTCCTATAATTTAAAATCATGTGGTCAAGTCATATATTTTGCAAGGTGGTTAGGATGTTATTATTTAGAAAGAAACTAAAGTCCTTAAACCCACTCCCTAAGAGACTAGAGCATGAGTGGTATGAGTAATGACTTAATCTAATGTAAATCTTATCAAATTTTTATTTGATTTTGATTCTTTATTTTGACACAAGCCATAGGATTTTATTGTCTAAATGCATGTTGAAATAAGTCATAGGCCAAATCAAGAAAGAAGAAGGTGAAGCCCCATCAGTAGGAGTTGCTCTCACGTGCTTTTATATTGCAAGAACGGGCTAAGAAAATACATGCCATTTCTATTGCATAATGTAAATAAATTATCAAATAATTTATAACCTCAACGTGAAAGAATAACAAGTGGTGAATTCCGTCTACAACCCGAAAAAGAAAAATATAATAATAATATGTTAACAACCGGTATATGAAAGAATAATTACAAATTATAAATGATAAGTGTTATGGGGGATCTTCAAGTCTTCATGCTCTCACCATTTCTTCCTTTGATTTACTCCATTTAGTTTGATAGGCTTCTAGGCATCACATGGCACCTTAGGATTAAACCTTCTAGCCAATGTTCATCCTTAACCCCCATAACACTTAACCAAATTCCTAATGCACAATTATATTAAAAGAATGGAAAAGTAAATCTAACTACACCTATAAAACAAGTGTTAGCTAAACACACCATACAACCCAAACAGTTATATGAATAATTTGGACTTAGCACCCTGCACATGGTAACCAAGTCCACCTATCTTAATGTCGATTATGCTTAGGGGTTAGCAACTTACAAAAGAGAGCATTTATACTTAAGCATAATCTCCTGCAGAAAACATGATTAGGCTAATCACAACCTAACATCCAGTCTACGAGGCATACACCCTAACATCTAGTCTATAACAATACATCACAAAATAACTATACATCAAACTATGCATCGCCCTAACATAAAGCTAGAAGTGATGACATAATCTAATGTGTATGTGTTAAGGCTTGTGTGGTATGTCCTAACTAGGCTTTAGAGTTATCATTCTCTAAGTATGAAGAGATTTAATTATAAAGGGTAGTTTCACTTTAAATGATTTAATTGATTTACAAATTTTACTTAATATTTTCTTTTATTTCATTTGACCTACACTTAACAACTAAGTGTTATGAAGAGAAAGAAAGGGAGGATCACTCTCTTTTATCCCTACCTTAAGTCACATATAAAGTAAATTAATCAATCAATTCCTTTTAGTGAATGACTTATTACATATTTCAACTAATCCTAAGTTTGGGTTCACTTTAAATAAACTCATTCAATAAGAAAGGCATCTTAAGATTAGTTGGAATGAATTACTATCACATAACACATGTTTGTTCATTTATTTCCATCATGTATATCATGCATATGATTAAATCCTAAGAATAGCTATACATGCAATTTATATCTTAGCACACTTAAATGATGAATGTGAGTAAATATATTTGAAATTAATATTTCATTTAGTTGAATGATTTTGTCATATTAATTTAAAGCTCTATCTAAATTCTTATATAAAAGCATAAGGAAAGAACCTTAAATCACATGACTAATCAACTCAACCAATTAAATAAAGTATGAATGCATGTCTTTTTAATAAAAAAAGGGGTTTTCATTCATTAGCTAAGTACACATTCACATGTATAAAAGTTTTAAGCAAGTACTATTGTGTCTACCAAGGGAATGAGGTAAGAACCTCTTAGGAATACTTAAAGGCGCATCCACGAATGTCCTAATATAACTATCCTTAGATACAGATGGATGTATAAACAACTATAAGAATAGAAAGCCATTCAAAAATTGTATTTTGATTTGATTGATTTATTTTGTGTAAATAAATTAAAGTTCTATCTAAATTCTGATGCCCAAATACATAAGAATGAAATCAAGCAAGTACATCGCCATTATTTTGCACCAAGGGAATGAGGTAGGAATCTCTTTAGAGGTACTTAAAGCTGTGCATCTCTGGTATGTCCAGACTAATATACCCGCTAACATTTTTTACTTATACAAATCAACACATGAATGTAAGGATGAGACTTTATTTCATACACTAAATTTATATATTCACTTTTATTATATATATAAGTAAAGTTACAATATACATGTATATTCATTCATTGATAAACTTTTGAAAATATATTTGAGATTTAATAGTGATACTAGCCACACATATTTTTAATTAAGCCAACACATGCAAATTAACATAAAGGAAATCATTACTTTTATTTGATTAATTTGAAAGACATGAATGCATGAGTACAAGTGGCATACAATATTTTTAGCATGAATAGAAGAAAATAAAATAACACAAGTATGTGATTTCATTCAATCTAACTAAGTCCTAAGGGTAATCATACTAAACAAACTCATTTAAGATGAACCAAAGTTTCTTAAAGCCATTTTTGATATTTATGTTTGATTTGATTTAGTAAATGTGAAAGAGGTTTGATAATCCTAATCCCATCCCCCATGTGTGAGTTAATTTGGTTTAATGAAGAATATTTAGGTTGATTTTATATCTTAACTAGGCTGAGGTAGGAATTAAGTCCATTAATTAACCCTTACTTACATCACCTTAAGCTAATTAACTAAATAATGATAAGCCAATATGAGATATAACCACATGAAAAGTAAATTGGCAATGCTCCTAAGAAATGGAAGAGGTCTAATGCAATTGCCTCATAATTAATAGTTAATTAAGCTTAAGGAGCTCACTTAATTACTTTCATAGTTTTCTCACACATGTGAGCTAACCATAATTTTATTAGCTCTCTCTTTAGGTTATTAAACACCCAAAGAGCTGCCCAAGATTGATTAAACAAAGTTACGTTATGAAATGAAGATTTTAAATTAATTTTCAGCCTTTACTTAATTAGTTAAATTCTTTGATTATGTTTTAATTAAAATGGTGAAACTAACTTAGGGAAAGGGGTCAAGGAAGAGGCCTCAATCCTAACCCATAAGTCATTTCAAACACTCAATTAGGCTCTAAAGTAATTAGGTTCCCTTTTGCTTTAATTGGTTAATTAAATGGCTAATTAATTATTTAAGTTTTTTAATTAACTTGAAACAAATGAAAAGGCTTAAAGAAACGGTTATAAAGAATGAACCCAAACCACTTCCCTAAGCCTCCCCAATGTTAACAGAGAATAATGAACTTAATTAATTAATTAAACCCTATTAATTTTCTTAATTATCACTAATTAAGTTTGGAGAGTAATTAAGGCATAATCTATTTATTTCTCTAATTAACTATTCAATAAATTCCAAGAAAAATAGGGGAAGCAGAGATCAACCCCCTAAACATCTCTAGAAAATTTAAAATTAATTGGACAACTAATCAAAGAGTAATTATACTAATTAAGATTTTAATTAAACTTTAATTAAGCATAAATTACTATTCCAAATTAATTAATCATATTTTAATGTATTCTACTCTAAAATATCTTTAAAATGAGCTCTCTTTTGTATTTTTTGGAATTTTTAGTATTAGTTATGATTTTAGAAAGATTCAACCTTAAAATTAATTAAAATAGCCTTAATTAACCCTTAATCCCATCGGTGCCATGTGGCTGCTGACGCGGCGCGTGCTTTTCATGTGGCACGATGAGATTGGATATTTAAGTTGTCATGTTTTCCATTTCGGTGTGAGCGTGATTTCATGGACCGTCGATCTAAGATCTACCATGAGACTATGGTCTTGAAGAATTAATCGAAGGTTCTACATGTGATTTGATCAAGATCGTCCATTCTGATCATGCGAACGGATGGTCCGTGATATGTCTCCTTTGCGAGTGATGAAAAATGGATGTTGTCCATCTTTCCCTATTTGATCCGAGCTCACCCGAGCTTGAATTATCTCCAAAATCATCTCACACCTTTGGGGAAGGGAGATGCACATATCCAACGATTAAGGTTCACTCAAATGCACATTCACTTCACAAAGAACCAAACAATTTTCTCTAAGGAGCTCAATTTTATAAAATTACCTCACTGGAGCTAATGTCCAACGATGCGAATGACTGAGGAAGATTCGTCTAGTTGAGATGAAGACTCTGAGCTGACGAGCCTTGACTTTGTGTGGCTCTCACCAAGCTACAATGTGAGCCTCGACTCGAACTCGGTCTCCGTGGGCCGAGCTGGATGATTCGATTGGCTTCGACGATGTATGAGAATGGTGTGGGTGTGAGGAATTAAGATTTGATTGAGTAGAGAGGGAGTATTGATCGAAAGAAGACTACCCTATTTTAGTTTCTCACATAAAGGAGAAATCCAATCGGGGGGAGGCTTCAGGAATGCTTGGAAAAGCTCTGAGGAGTTTTAAAATGGCTTAGGGAACCTCATAATGCAATTCATGTCAATTCCCACTTGAATTGGAGAAGTATACCCTAAAATCATATGTGAAGGACATGCATGATGGGTTGGATTATTTTGGCTAGCAAGTTGCCATCAAGGAAGTGGAGAGGTCGTGTCCAACTCTACATGGCTCGACTTGAGTGGAGGGAGCTGTGGGAGGCTGCCCAAGGGTTGGTGTGCAAAGATCTCTTGGCTTGAATCCATGGGTTTTGATTTTGGCTTGTATGAGGAAGAGTTGAACTCCCATTGGTCCTTGGCCAACCTAGGGGGGATTAGGTGAGCTAGGTGTGTTAGGTGGAGCCTAACTTGAGTGCTTGGGAGCTGCCATGGTGATGGGGGAGTCAACTTTGCTTGTTAATGTGAAGATCCAATGGAAAGAAGGTTTTTCCAATGGTCTCATTGCTTGGGTGGGGCCCACTATGTATTTGAGCTAGTTTGGAAATGAGATGGGACTAGTTTGGGTTGGGTTAGGCTAGGTCCTAGGGTCCCATGGGTTGGCTTTGGGTGATTTGGCTTCATATGGTCAAAATAGGCTCATTTGGGTTAGGTTGGGTTGGGTTGACTAATTAGTCAAATTGGATCAAACCAAGACTTGGGTTAGGTTCAAATGATGTTTTGAAGTGTTTTGGTTCAAGTGGTTTTGATTAATTTGGCTCAAATTTGATGTTTGCTTATTTGGATTCAAATAGGTCAAATGGGCTAAGTTGACCAATTTGACCAAATTGGGTTGGGTTAAGTGTTGGATCATGTTCAATTGGTTAATTGAAAATGATTGTATGCTTCGGTTTTGTTTAATTTAGAATTAATATAGATTTCAGCCAATTTGACCCTTTAGGTCAATTTGGGTTAGGTTGGGTCAAGTGGACCAATTAGTCAAATTGGGCTCAATCATTTCTTTGGTCAAGTTTAATAAGTGATTTGGAATGAACTTGAGCCATTGGTTGCAATCAATTTGGATCAAATCATGATTTGACCCATTTTGGCTTTTTAGGCCAATTTGGGTCAACTTAGGTCAAATGTCCAATTAGACTTGGTTTGGCTCAATTGATTGTTTCATCATGCTCAATCAATGTTCATGAGTGGGTTTGAATCAATGGTTTCAATCAATTTGATATATGGTGGGTTTTGGCTTGTTTGGGTTTCATTTAGGCTAAGGGTTGACTTGGTCAAAGGACCAAATTGACTTGGATTGACCCAATTCAAGGTAGTTGGTCACCCTAGGATGATTGTTGATCATGATATAGGATTTGGATGGGCTTAGTTCAATCTAATTTGGGTTGGATTAGAACTTGGCTCAAAAGATTTTAGGTCACTTTGGGTCAAGTGGACTTAAATGGGTCATTGGCTTGATCATGGTTTGATTCAAGTTTAATTGAACTCACATATGAACCTAGGATGAAGATATAAATCCATTTGTAATTGGTTTGGAATCAAATGAATTTTGGTTCATATGATAATTTCAAGTCAAAAGTGGTTAACATGGGCTTGACTTGGGTTGACTTCGATTTGGTTTGATAATTGTAGTTTATGTTTATATTTGGAATAATGATTAAAGGAATAATTGAATCATGAGGAAATCCATGAGTTTTGAATGATTTAGGTATCATTTAGCCAAGTTCAAGAATTAGGTTAAAAAGGCTAAAATTAGGAATATGATTTGATTTGGGTTTGGTTTTGGCCACTTGGATTTATATTTCACTTATATGTGTGAATATAAATGAAGATATAAATGATTCATGAGAAAAACACTTGGGTTTGGAGTGATTTGAAAGCAAATTTGACCAAATTTAAGGATGTAGGTCAAAAGGGCTTAAGTAGGAAATTAATTTGGTTTGGTTTAGTTTGATTTGATTTGAATGATTTGAATTTAGATTTCATTTATATTTGTGAATATAAATGAAGGAATGATTGATCTATAAAGAAATCAACCAAGTTTGATTTGGTTTGAAGGTTTTAGCTAAGCATATGAAGCTGGTTCATATGGCTTAGGAATGGATTTTAGAGTTTGAATTTAATCATGGGTTTCAATCAGTTGGAGTTGGATTGGGATTTGATTTAAGATTGAATTTGATATTTGATAAAATCAATTGAATTAGGGTTGATTTGAATTTGGTTAAGGCTACGTCCATAAGATAAAATCAAAGGGCTTAGGAAGGGATTTGGGATTTGAATTTAATCATTGGTTTTAATCATTTGATTTGGGATTGGATTTATGATATTGGATTTGAATTTAAGATTTTGGTTTGAGGAAGGAAGCAAGGATTGGGTTTAAGGCTATAGGGTAGGCAAGTCTTCCTAAATCCCTAAGGCATGACCTATTCTCATGGCTAATCCTTCTAAGTCTCTAGTCTTAGGTTAAATGTTCACCTAATCACTAGAAGTGTCCTAAGACTAAGGAGCTCTTAGTGTCTACAATAGTCCTAGATCTATGATGAGGAAGTTGAGAGCTCACTCCCAAAAGTGAGGTCAACACACTTCAATTGCTTCTTCTTTATCTTGATGAAGCAGTGTTGATGGTATCTCTATTAGTGACATCCAAGAAGGAATCATTATCTCAAATGATGTGAGTATTGGCATACTATAAATTTGTAGTTCGTGTTGATCACCTCTAATACCACCTCACTTCAATTCAAATGATGGCCACTGGTGAGTTGATGGTCATATACTTGAGTGACCTAACCCAAGCATCGTTGATGGACTTTCATCAAAATATGTAAACGCCCTTGCATAATTAATTGATCTTATGTATGTTAAGTGTCAGCAAGTGTCCATAGTCATTCATTGTAGAGTGATTATAGTTGTTCTTCTTGGAGCATCAAAAGTTGATCATCATGAAGCATCTAAAGTTGATATGTGGACCTCGATACTATTCTTAATTTTTATGAGTTTGACGTGTATAAACATTATAATCAATATGTTGATCAAATGCACCATAATTAATGGAATGGATCGCTCCACCCTACTAAAAAATTCTAGGATCTCATCCAATGCAAGCTTCATCATACTAGCATTTTCACTATAACCACTAACAATGTCTTATGTGTGAATGTAGTAGTCAAACTGTGTCATAGAATAAATATGTTACTAATAATAATTTAATTTAATTTAATTTTACTATGTAAGAATTTATTTTAAAAATAACATACCATTATTCATTTTTGGAGACCTCGGGTAGCAAATATCTGGTGGTTGGTTTGAAGGCTTAACTATATATAGTGATGCCCAAGATATGTACCATCTCAAATAAATTTTTAGCTCTTCTTGTCATCCCATTATGTTGGAGTGATTTGTGTTATATATGCCCGTCAATTATTCATAACTAAATATAATTATGATAGTAATGCATCCAATCAATATCTTCTTTATGATGCTAATCTACCCTTTTGAATGTTCGTTCAATTGGCTCAATCATTATAGGTTGGATGCTTCCAAACTATCACATTACTAGATTTAAACACATTTTCAATTAATAAGAGGTACTCAAGCTGTTCAAATATTTATCCCTTCAAAATAGATTGGGCAAGGCCATTATGCCATCCACGTATGGTATTTAGTTTACCTATTTATAAAATTTTAATGATCTTATATAATAATTTGGTGAAACATCTGCATCTATATAATATAATAAAATATCATGTTCATACATGGCTTTGGCGATGCATGTCAATTTCATCTCTATACATCCTCACATTACTAATAGGCACTTTTGTATTCGCTCTTCACTCTACTTACAAATTTTGAAAGATTATAATATAATTATTATAAATAATTAAATTATAAGAACTTATAAATTTTGTAGAAAATACCTAAATCCAAGTGGTTTTTCAATGATGTTTGTTGATCTCATTTTTGGATGAGATTAGCATTACTTCCAAAACTAGTAATTAGGATGCCTAATCCTAGATTAGAATCTCCTAATTAAATACTTAGAACACTTCATTTAGTGACCTAATGCACCTTTCTAGGATATAATCTAACTCAACAATATTGGATAGACCTAAAAAAATTCAAATCCAAGCCTAAAAAAATTGAAATCTAAAGACAATTGAATTTAAATTAAAGTGAATAATAATTTAATATAATTATCCTATTTAACCTTAAAGTCATTTAAACTTCAAGAAATCTAAACTATTCCAAAAAAAGGAAAATCAAAATCAAATAAAACTATGAAATCAAATTAAAAGCATGAATAAATTTAAATAGATTAAGGTCAAAAAGTGGTCAACCCTTCTAACATAGGTTTGACCTAGGTGGGTACCACCAATTTACAAAGTGGTCAACCCTTCTAACATAAGTTTGACCTAGGGGTACCACCAAGTCACAAGTCAACCCACCAAAATTTGACTAAATAAAATCATTCAAAATGATCTAAATGATAATATACTCAAGTTTAAACATGAATTTAAGAGAATATAAATCTACAAGACCTAATTGATCTAAATAGGTCATTTGACCTAAAAGAACCATATTGGATTCAAATACAAATCAAATCAAAATTAACCCAAATTAATTATATAAAATTACTTAAGAATGATTAATAAACACAAATCAACTAATCATTAGGCTCAATTTTCCCAATATGGCTATTTGACCTAAATGAATCTAAACCTAACCCATTAAACTTAAATGGGCCAAAATTGGGTTTATGTAAATGGAATTAATTAATACAATGCATCCTAAATTTGCTTGGATTGACATAATTTAAAGATAAATGCATTGTAATTGAGCCAAACACATCATTTGACTCAATTCAAGTCAACCCAACCCACTTAAACCCTAATGGGTTTAATATAGAATAAACCCATGGATAATTGCAAATTCCATGAAATCCATTAATTGAAAACGTCATAAAGGATCAAATTAATATAATTGAAACATTAATCTAGTGCTAATCCACCAAATGGAATGAGCTAAGTTAACTTACATCAAAGTTTCCTAAATGGCATAATTGAACCCAAATTTAAACTCAACCCCTTTGAATGCATCTAAACCCATCCTAAAATGAATTTATGATGATTTCTAGCCAAAACCAAGTGGATTAATCAAGCCCAAAAGCATCCAAGGTAATGAAATATGCCATGGTAAAGAGGTTTCATGGAGAATAAGAGAGCTTCCCCAATCCACTCCACCTCTTTGTCATTCTATCCCAACACCTTTGAACATGTGTTAAGTCACTAACCATCCTTAGAGCTAACCTCCAAGGATAGTAATCAACCTAGCCAACTAAGAAAAGAAGAAGACCATAAGAAACTTTCAGCCTCTAATGGCAAGTCAAGCTAGAGACCATCTCAGGTAAAATTGAGCATTCAACCACGTTCCTTAAGTGAAATGAAGTCGAGCGCACCCATACCCCAATTGCCCGCCACCAAGAAGAAGAAGAATGATCGGGCCCGTTGTAATCCATCTGTGCATTGATTGAAAGGTTGATCCATGAGGAGGCAACCCAATCGCTTCTTCCCATAAGTTTGTACCATTCGGAAGCTATTGGAGTCAACCCCACCTCTGAAGAACACCAAAATTGAGATACGTCATTAAAGTCATCCCTCAAGCCTTTAGTTTTGGTCCTTTTTGAAGAATTTGATCTCAAGGGAGATCAAACCATATAAATCCCTTTGCTTTAGTTCACTGATCATTTTGGAAGTGATATCGAGTGATTTCAACTATTGGATCTTGAAATTGCCTCGATTCGATGGACAACTCTTAGCTCTAGCTGTCATCGAAAGAGGTGGAATCTCCATCGTCTATTCCTTTTATTAAGAACGGATGCCCAAGATTTAGTCAAATCATATGATTTAATCCCTTAAGGAAATTACAAGACCAATCCTGCGTGTGTCGCCATTTTAACTCAGGATCCACATGAATCCCGCATGGACAAATAATACAATGTTACATGTAAAGTGGTGCCACATCGGATCCATTTGGATTCAACATGATTAAGGATGAAACTCAATATTTTTGAATTAAATAATTAGAAAAATGAGTAAAAGTTTTTTAAAAAAATCATAAATTAAATAAATATTAAGCCAAAATTTTCATATAAAAGTTCCATTAAAATCTAAAACTCCAAATTTTTTCGGGGTAATTTTGCATTAATTTGGGTTTAAATGAAAATAATCAAACATTAATCATAAACCCATGATCAAAATGATTTGAAATTTTGGGGAATTGAAACTATGGTTAAGATACACATTAGGAAATTTATTTATAATTTATTGAATAATAAATGTAAATATATAAAATTTTCAATTCTAAACTTTAATGTTAATAAAAATAAATTAAATATGAATCAAATAAATTAGGAGAAACATGTGAATAATCCAAAACATCATAACACACCCAAATGAACTTAAATACATCACTAAAATCCATTAAAACTTAATTAATCATAAAATGACATAATTTTCCATTTAATTGAATTGATTAATTCAATTAATTAACTTGAAATTAAACAAATCAAAATAAATCAACCAAAACTCCAAAATATTATAAATAATCCTCCTTGGATACATCTTCCAGAAGGGAATCTAGGATAAAATAAAACCACTAAATAATCCTCATTAAATTAGACTTAATTTAAGTTTTAATGAAATAATTAAAATCTTAATTAATCCCAAATTACACATCTGATTAGGGTGTAATTTTAGGAATTTAAATCGGCAAGGAACCCCACTTGCCATAAAAATTTCAAACCCAATTAACCTCGATTAGGAATTCTTGAATTTCTAAGTCTTTAAGTCAATTTAAAGAAATAATAAATTAAAAAAATCACAAAAATTACAAAATCCATAATATAAACTTAAAACATCATAATTAACATTAAAATAGTTGAAAATGTCCATGCAATCTCAAAGTAAGAAACTTAATTAAACATAAGTTAAGGATTAAGAATAATTGAAAATATGGAATTTAATTACACTCCAAAATAATAATCAATTAAACCATGATAAGCCCACTAATAAAATAAAATATAAAATTTATTAACCTCTAAACTTTATAATCTATCAACATATGAATATATTAATGCCATTTAGATTAAGGAATAAAGTGGCTATAAATGTAAATATGAATAAACTTAAAAAGATTAAATTTGATTGAACTTAAATGACATAAGAGTTAAAGTAACCTATGGTAAGTTTTGTTCACATAAAAAATAACTCTTCCTTAAATTTCTTAGATCATGGTTAATAATGGTAATCACATTATACAAATGATAAAAAGAATTTTTTAAATAACATAATTATTATTTTTGTTAAGTTAATTGAAATGAATTGAACTATTCCATAATATATGAAATCATATCTTGGAATCAACTATATTAATCTATGTTCATTAATAAGCATTAGAAAATTAATAAAATAAATAAATTAAAATAAGAGAGATTAAAAAAATTGAATAATCAATTCAAGATGATACAAATTATACAAATGTATTATAAAATTGAAACATAGTAAATTGAATAATATTAAACTTAAGATTGAATGTAAGTTCACTTAAGTTAATAAATATGAACAAAATGAAGAAATGAAATAAACTTGGAAAATAAACATGATAAATACATCCAAATGCAATAAGTAAATCAAATCATCCTAAAATTAAATGAACAAAAATAAATAAATAAAATGCATATAAATTAATAAAACATAAAGATGAAAGATAAAATATAAGGTTAAATAAAATCAAACATAAAGGTTTAACCTAAATTAAAACATAACAATACTAATGAACAAAATGGAAAAAAGTGAAACACATTAACTTAAATATGTTTAGTTGACATAATGAACAAATGTTAAATAAAAATAAATATCAAATATGAACATTAACAAAAGGAATAAAAAATAAATCAAATCAAAAAGAAATTAAAAGAAGAATCAAATTTCAAATTTAATTCAAATCAAACCATATAAATGATCTAAAAATAATTAATTAAGATACTTAGATCTTAGTTAGACCTTTATAATAAATATTCATTCCAGGATGAAGATTTTATTCTATTAGGGTTGAGGATGTTGAATAAGATAGGTTCCACCCAAAGTGGAATCTATTTTATTCTTCATTCTTAAAAACTTAAACTTCACTTTAACATAAAAAGAAATTTAAAAATAAAAATAAAATCATTAAATAATTAAATCACTTAAATTGAAACCACCCATGGTAAATTAAACCAATTTTAAAACTAAATGAAATTAAAAGAATCAAAATAATAATTTTATAATTAGCAATATATGGTATATAGTATAAACACCCAAGATTGTAGGGCTATTGGTTCGAAGGAGGTCTTGATACCTTAAATCTCTGGTATAACAATCACGTGCCTATGAAGCTAAGTTAGGAAAATTAAAAAAAAAATCTAAAAATCAAATGAAATTAAAAATTAGAAACTTAAATTGAAACTTGAAACTAAAGAAGCCTAATAATGTCTTGCCATACAAACCCACATTCTTCACATACTATATCATTAGGTGATGGACCCTAGACTTAAGTTAGGTCATTTTATGATATTTTGTGATATTCTGTGTTTTGTGAAGTGAAGTAATGTGTTTTTATTATTTTTTGGTGTACTATTTTTGATTACATTTTAGGATTATTTGCTATTATACTGGATGGTAGGATGTTCTTTTAGAACTAATACCATCTTCTACAGGGGTTGTGCTGAAAAGGATTGCCATTATAAAATCATATAATTGTTATTTTCTTATAGGTATGCTTAAGGTCCTAAGCATAGCCCAATAAGATAGGTTGACTTGGCAAGTAGCTAATGTTAAGCCTGTATGTTTATAAAATATAACTATTGTGTGCTGTTTATATTTTCTTGACATCTATTTTATAGGGCTTAGGATTTATTTTTGAATTTGAAATGTAAAATTGGGATTAGAACTAGGTTAGAATCTATGGGGTCTAGGATTATCAAGAGCTAACCCTACTAGTAGATGGGTGCAGAGGTCCCCTATGAAGACTAATCGAGGTCCCTGAAGAAGTAGAAGATCTTGGAAAGAAGACCCCCATAGATTTAAACTTGTAGTTTAGGCTAGCCTGTATAAGGGAAGAACTCGGTTGCCCATTTTCTCTTTCTTCTAAGGTGTGCGGCAGTACCCGACCACAATAGCCAATTCATTAATTTAAATTAGGATGATTTACTTTGGGTGTACAATAGAATCAATCCGCTTCTCTATTTTCTTTTTGTACTATATTTTATGTGATGGATGCGTGGACAATTAGGCTCTTAAAAAAACTAAATTTTCTACCCAATCAAAATCTAACTAACTTAAACAAAATAAAGAAATTTAAAACTTCATATTAACTAAAGTCCTAAGAATAACTTAAAATCAATTATAAATAATTAGCTTTTGTGAACCATGCTAGCATATTGTTTTAATTCTTGAATTGGGCACTTCACCCATTGCACATAAGGGTCATCTGACTTGTGAGGATGACCACCTTCTTGGTGAAGTATGCCTTCTCTTATTAATTTGGCCCATGACCACTTCTAATTACATATTATTTAATCATAAAATGCATACACTAAGACCTTAAATGAATCATGAGTCAAAACATTTAAAAGCTAAAAAATGTATATTAGTTAAGTGCATATCATATCCTACATGATCTTAGGGATTAGGGAGTGAGCCTAGGTTCTTAGATTCTTTCCTAAAATGCAACAACCCAACCATCTTGCATATATGAGACTTGACATCATGGATTTAAAATGCGCTTAGTGGTGTTAGCTGATAGCCCTTCCAAGTGTGTTATAAGTCCATAAGAGTCATGGATAGGTTTATTTCCTCAAAATAGGAGAATGACTGATAATTCCCAAAAGTGGGATTAGGTTGAGCATTTGACTTGTGTTAGAAGCACTTATAAACTTAAGTTTTGAAGCATCCTATTAGAGTAAGTCTTCAACCCTAAGCATTTCTAGTTTTATGCTACTAGAATCTAAGTCTTAGATTTCTAAAAAAATATCAACTCAAAATCTAAATTAAATTTCCAAAAATTAAAAGCCTAATGGTGGGATAGTTGAAATGTCTACTGGGCATATTTCTTACTTACTCTAGATTGGCATTCAAAAATATGTCTTTCCATTTTGGTGTATTTCCAATTGAAATTCCAAAATATCATTTCATTAGAAACTAGCTTAGAAATTCATAAAAATAATAACTTATTTCTTTAATCGAGAGTATTCTTAGGAAGAGATCATTCATTCCTAAGATGTAATTAACTATAAGGGATTGCCTTTATAAGGAACCATGAACCCAATTTAAAATAAACCATGTTCTATTTTTATATAGTTCAGGGGAAAACTCTTTGGTACATTAAAAACTCATTAGCCTTAGGAGTCTTTTATTAAATAATCAAATCCATTATAGGATAATATGTTTATCTCTCAAGATAATATGTTTACTCCTTAATGATGCATTTGATCATCCAAATAAGAAATTCCTAAAATCTATGTGATGTCATAATTTTTTTTTCATAATGTCCCTTGGGAAAGGTACATGAATAGTGGGCCTCCCAACATGTAAACCCTCCCATGGCCACCCTTATAGAAGGTGAAAACATCTATTTATATACATATGTCAGATTAGTCAATAGAGTCATCTCTCTATATAAGTGTGTAAACACTAATGTGCAAACATATATAAGTTTTCTAACAAAAGCAAATATTGTAAATGAACATATGAACATAATGTATTTGGTAGTATCAAACATCCTAATATATACAAAATATAAGCTCTAACATGATATTGAAAAACTTGAAAGGGTAAATTCTCATAAGAGTCTCTAAAAAAAGCTTCATCTAAGCCATCACAAGGGTATTAATGAATGTGCATGAGAGTAACCCATTTGAAAACTTGCCACATTCTCATTTTCACTTGGCTCATGATATATGATGTCAACATCAGGATGACTTCCTAGTAGTTTGTCACAATAATCAGGCCTGCTAGACAATCATAGATCAAGACCAACAATAACAAGCCAATTAAAGGTGCGTCATCCACCCTAATACCAAGAATAATCTACACATCTTGAAGTGTTATGGTCATTTCTCCGATGGGCATGTGAAATGTATTTATTAGATGACACCATATCTCCACTAATGTTATAATGAGATGATGATCAAGTTTCATGAATTTCCAATGACAAATACATCCAATACCAACTTGTTATAAAGCATTTATAAAGTGTGGACATTGTATCGACCACTATCTAACCATTCATAAATGAGTAGAGGTAGCTAGATTTGTGCTATGTATAATGTATATATGTTTAGATACCAATGTCATTTATTAAAAAAAAATTACAATAAAAAGTTTATATATATATATATATATATATATATGGTGTTTTTATTTGAAGTCATAGGGACACCACAGATCTTTGGAAGGTACTTATTGAAATGATCAAGTATGACATCTAAGGAATGATGTACTATCTTCAAAGATAAAAACATTACACTACAATGGACTCAATCACCTAATAAGAACTCCTAAGGAAGATAGTCTACACATATACTAGAGATCTTTCCCCCACTTTACATGGATAAGTAATGTGGGGTTTATTTTATGCCAAGTTATTTAATTTTTCATGAAAGCAATCTTTCATAGTTAATTACATCATAAAAATAAGAATTTTTTAAGAACACTCTCGATTAAAGTAATCAATTAATGTCTCCAAAGATTTCAAAGGTAGATAATCAAAGAATTGGTAATTTTAGAAATCAATCATGATTAGCTTAAATAGGTAGAGTTTTTAGCGGATTCCAATGGAGAATAAGTAGGAAGCACACATAATACTAGGAAGCCTAGTAAGTACTCCAGTCTCCCTTACAGTAAGATTTTATATTTTTGAAATAGAAAAAATAATTAATTTGAGTTGAAATTTTATTAGAATGTTAGGGACTATATTCTAATAACTACAAGATTATAAAAATGCCTAAGAGGTGAGGACTTATACTCATAGCCCAAGGGAAACAAGCAGCTTTTGAACCAATATTTAAGGTGCTCTAGCACAAGCTAAGAGCTCGACTTAATTATACTAAAAAAGTGGGATATATTGGTTTCATCTCCACTAGGGAGAGTGAACCCATCTTGACTCTTCTAGACATACAACTACCTGGAGTAGCCACCAGCTACACCTCCTATGATTTGAAAACCATGTGGACTAGTCATATGTTAATGCAAGATAGCTAGGATGTTATTAATTATAGAGAAATTTAAAATCCTAAACTCACTCCCTAAGAGACTATATCTTGTTTGGCATAAAGACATGAATCAAGTTAATGCAATAAATTTATTTATTTTATTTTATTTTGACTTATTATTCTAGACTAAAACTTGGGATAATTTATGCCTAAATGCATGGTGAAAGTAGGTTTTGGGCATAAATAAGAGGGAAGAGGTGTTCTCCATTATAAAGACTACCCTCACAGGTCAAGTTTGTCCCCTATCATGTAAGAATGGAGATCCCTACTTCAAGAGTGAAATAATATGATATGCATGATGTGATAACATACAACATTCAGCTAAGGGGTTGCTAAATCTTTTATTTATCCTAATTATAATCTTATGCTTTAAAGTGAGGTTATGAGTTCATTAAGATTTTAATTATGAGTTCTTAATGATGGAAAAAAATTAATTTTATCCTAAAGAGCTTATTGCATCCAAATCAAAGATCAAATCCTCACATTTTTAAGAAATATATAAAATCATGCTATTTTCATTACACAATCAAATATTTAAATTTCTATTGCACTTGAGGAACAAAGCCCACCTGTTCTAATTGGATTATACTTAAGGACTTAAATAACACCTATAAGCAAAAGGCATTTTTATATTTTATATTATAATGGTCCCTTAAGCACAATCTCCTATAGAAAATATCATTAGGCTAATAACAACTAACATCCAGTCTACGCATAATCAATCCTAACATCCACTGCACAAGTAATCATAACATCTAATCTAAAAATATTACATCATAAAATAAAATATATCACCATAATAAATAATAGCCTAACCTAAAATCAATGACTTAATTTTTTAAAGTGTGTTGGGCCTAAAGTGTGGCATGTCCTAATTAGGTTTTAGAGTTAGAATTTTCTAATGAGTGAGCATTCAAGTTATACATTAGGGGTGATTGCATTTAAATTCATTTATGATCATATTTTAAATTATGCATATTTTGCTCATTTTTTTATTTAGGATTTAATATTATAAAGAGAAGAAAGAAAGTTAACTCTCTTCATTCCTTAACCTAGGTTAGTTTCTACATAATATATTTTTTTGATTTTTGAACCTTTCATTATGGAACATTCATAAATTTTAATTAATCCTATATTTAGATTTAGCTTAATGAATTTTATTTAGACATGGAAGCACCTTAATGAAGCTAAATCACCAGCAAATTCATAAAGCTTTATCACTTCAATTTCATTATCAATAACATTCTCATTTCATTTTTTGTTTTTGTTTTAATTCAATGTATACATGCATCACTTATATGTATTTTATTTTATACACTTGATATATGAGCATGCATGAATTTGATAGAAAAGTATTTCACTTCATATTTGAACACATATATACATGTATAAGAAATTATGCAAGTACGTGCCATTATTAAACCAAGGAAGTAAGATTTTTTAAGACCTCTTTGGGGATACTTAAAGCCTCATATTCCTTGGATGTCTAGATATATATTGCTAATTCAAATACATATACACACATGTATAAATGCAAAGATGAAACCATGAAAAGTTGCAAGTTATTATCTTTTTAATTATGAAAAGATAAGTTAGCTTCGTGTTTATGTTTCCTCATTTATAACAAATGTTATAAGCACTAAGCTAGGATTTTTTTCACTTAATTAATATTTAGCACATAATTTTAAAATAATATAATATTTATTAGTGATGATAGCCACATCATATATTTATACTTATCCAACTCATGTAATTAAATGCAACATATCCTTTTGAATTTAAAATATGTATATATGAAACATGTGGCATGCATATTTATGGTACTTGAAATAAAGTAATTAAACATTATCAAATGATATACTTAGCTTCATTAAGACCTAAGGGGGAATCATACTAAACAAATGTTCCTTAAACTTAATCAAAGCTTCTTTAGGATTTGATTTTGTGTTTTGGATTATTTAATCCTAAAGAAGAGGAATAAGAATTAAGCTATAACCCACACCCATATTAGTTAACTAAGTGACTTCAAAGAGAAGTCAAGTAAATTTTAGAGTTTGATTAAATTTGGATTATTAATAAATCACTTAATTACTCTCCCAAAATCTCTTGATTTAATTAATCATTAAGTAAGAGCATATGAAATATGATGATGTAATTAAAGAGAAAAATTCTTCGCCCTAAGGATTATAATGCAATTAGGCTCATGCTTAGTGATGGATTAAATTAAGAAGATTAATTTAATTACTTTAATAATTTTCTAAACGAGTGAAAAATCATAATTTCATTAAGAGCCTTATGTTAACTGAGCACATAAGGGGATTAATTAAATTAATTTTGTTGGTTGTACTAATTATGATGATGTAATATTTTATTTTTATTTTAAATTTCTTTTTTAATTCTATTTGACTATTTAATCATTTAGTTGTTTAATTAAAGGGGTTTAGGAATGAACTTGAGAAAACAATTAGGAGGGGAGGTCCTAATTATTTTTCTTGGCCATCCTTACTGTTATGATGATTAGTTAACCTTCCCTAATTAATTTCACTATTTTCTTAGTTTTAATAATTATTAAGGTAATTAAAGTATGAAATTATGAAATTCCTAATACACTTGGCAAATAAATCCAAGAAAATTATGGGGGCTAAAGGATATCCCATGTAATCGGCAAACCAAATCTTAGATTAATTGGCCAAGTAATTTGGGATTAATTAAAGTAATTAATAAAAATTTTAAACCCTATTTAGCCATTGTTCACTAAACAAAACCTAAATATTTTATTTTTTGTATATTCTCTTCTATTTAACCATTCCAAAATAGGTTTACTTGTATCTTTTAGAATTTTCTATAATTAGTTATGAATTATTAAAGTTATGGCTAATTACTTACATTTTTAAGCCTTAATTAACCCATTTACATAATCAGTGCCACACAAATACTAACGTAGCAATGCTTTCCATGTTGTGCCATGGGATTGGCTATTTAAACCGTCTGACATAGCAGCTAACTCAGCAGGGGCGGACACAGTTTCATCTTAGCCATTTGATCTTAAATCGAATGGTTAGGATTAATCTTGTGATTCTAAAGAGATTTAATTAGAGAATCTAAAGCAATCAATTATGGCCATTCTAATCACGCGAAATGGACAACCGATGATCCATCATCCCACAAACGCTAAAACTCGAACACCATCTGCCTTTCGTCTCTCAATCCAAGCTCGTCGGAGCTCGTTCAATGATGGATTTAATTCCAAAGCAATCAGAGAGGAAATATAAAGGGATCCTACAGTGAAATTCATATAAGAATAAAATGCTTTTTAAAAAGACCAACAATCTTATAATTTTCTATGGCTTGCTGGATTTTACCTCGCTGGAGCTCAAGACCAGCGGTCCAATGACTGAAGTAACTTCATCTTGAAGAGATGAAACACTGCTGAGAAGATCGTAAGCTACTTCCTCACTGATCACTCTGTGGACTAAGTGACATCGCGAAGCTCACCAGAGTTGGTCTTAGAGTGGCTTTTGATGCTCGAATCAACTGGGAATCAATTCATTTCACCTCATCAGAGTGTGGTAAAATATGGGGAAGGTTAATTTAGCTTTGGTGGAGGTTTGATGAGATTGGCCGGATGGAGCTCTTGAGTGTGGGTGGAGCTTGGTCTCGCCAATGATCGAGTGCATGGGGAGCTTGGAAGAAGACTTGGGACTGTGCAAAATCCTCTATGGAAGGTATCTATGAAGTTTGAATGGATGGTGAGAAGTATATCCTCCCTATCTAAATCATGGCTCGGGATTGGCTCAGCCTTTAGCAACCATCCGACCAGAGTTTGTAGCTAGATGTGATAGTGGACTATGAGATGGAGGTGTTTGAGTGGCCAAGTAAGTTTAGTGGTTTCCATAGAGTGTACACTCACCTCTTAGTGGGCCAATGGCTGGCCAAAGGTATGGCTACCCTCTCTTGGCCAAGGATTGAACCCAACAGCTTTGGATTAGATTGGGTTAGTGGTCCTATGTCCAAAAAAAGCCAAATGTGGCTGCCAAGGGTAGGAGGAGTGGAGAGCCATTGCAAATGAGTATTTTATTCTATTTAGAGGGTTTGGTTCAATTTGGTTGACCCAAGTTCACCATGAGTTGAGTCCACTTGGACAGGTCAATGGGGACCTATGGGTGAGGCATGTCAAGTTTGGTTAAGTTTGGACTTAGTTTAGTTGGGTTTGGCTCAATTTGAGCTATGTAGGTTAAATTGAGTTCATTTCATCTAGGTTGACAATTTGACCAAATTGGGTCAAGAGTGGACTTGGGTTATATTCCATGGTCATTTGAAATGAGTTGGTGCAATTGGTTTGGTTCAATTTAAATTGGTTTTGGATTTGGTTCATGTGAGTCACTTGGGTCAAATGAGCTAAGTTAACTAATTTGGCCAAATTTGTCAAATTGGT
Organism: Cymbidium sinense; assembly: GCA_021442155.1. Lineage (NCBI taxonomy): Eukaryota > Viridiplantae > Streptophyta > Magnoliopsida > Asparagales > Orchidaceae > Cymbidium > Cymbidium sinense. The sequence goes on from CM038215.1 coordinate 56,363,181, forward strand.
TTGGGTAAGGGGTTGATTCATATTTTATTGGTCATTTGAGATTCATTGGAGGTGTTGGTTTGAATTGATTTAAACTAGGATGTGATTTGGCTTAATTTCATCCTTTAGGTCAAATTCGGTCAAATGGATTAATTGGCTTGGTTTGACCAAATTGGCTTCAATTAGTGATAAGATCATGTTCAATACTCACTTGGCGATGGATGAAAACCATTGGTTGTAATCAATTTAGGTTAGGATATAATTTGGCCTAATTTGACTCTTAAGGTCAAATTGGCTTAACTTGGGTTAAGAGGCCAAATTGGCTTGGCTTAGTCCAATGAATTACAATTGAGTAATCAATGGTGATCTACAATCATTAAGGAATGTATTTAACAACTTGATTTGATCAATTTAAAGTTTGATTGAAAGCTTTGATTGCAATTGGTTTGGGTTACATTGGGTTTTGACTTATTTAAACCTTTTAGGTCAAATGGGTTGACTTAGGTAAACTTGATTCAATTGGGTTATATGATTTGATTTAATTGATTGGGATAAGTTTTGATGTTTAATTGAGTGTTAGGAATGATCAAGAGGTTTAGGTTAGGTTTTATTGGCTTGAATCAATTTGAATAGGATTTTGGTCTTATGAAGTTCAAATAGGTTAACTTGAGTTAAAACCTAAAGTTGGTTTGGCTTGAAACTTAGATAAGATTCAATCAAGCTTAATTGGATTCAAATGAGTTTGGGTATATTAGGTTTCAAATATGGTAGTTTGGTATTGAGTTTGGTCTTTCTAAGCTCAAAGAGGTTAGGTTGAATCACCTTACCCTCTTTAGCCAAGTTGAATCAAGATGGATCAAATTGAGCATAGATGGAATTGGTATTTTGGCTTGGGGCTTGGATTGTAACCATTTGGTTTAGATTAGGTTAGTTAGTTGGCCATGAACTTTGGTTAAGTCTTAGGGTAGGAGAGGCTTCACTCCTCCTAAGATAAGTTCTAGTCTTAGGGTTGTACCATATGAGTCTCCAGGCTTGGGTTTGGTGTTTTCTTAATCACTAGAAGTGTCCTAATACTAGGAAAGTCTTAAAGTATAGAAAACTCTTAAGTCTAGATGAGGATAGTTAACCTCACTCTAAAAGTGAGGTCAACAATATACAAACTTCATATGGATTTGCAGCTCTGCTACACCAATTGAAGAGATGCTAAGATTTACTACAGGTTGCATTTTATCAATATTTTCTTAGACATCTTAATGTCTAGCATGATAATGACCTACTTTACATGCATCTTTGGTCATATTTAAATAATAAAAAATTATATAGTGAATTAGAAATCTAAAATATAAAATAATGTATTATGTATTTCCTATTTCTATTTGGATTATTTGGGTATGTTATACTATTATGACCTTTATTCTTATAAATATGACATGTTCTACTTGATGTTGGTTTCATTTCAATTATCATTGTCTGTCTTTACTATGTAGTAAAAATAAATAATGATTATTTTATCTAAACAATCCTAAACTTATATACTTGTAATAAAGTCAAAAAGTTCTTTCTAAGTTTTTAAACTTTGTAGGACTTTGATGGTTTATATATGTTACCCTTTTTCATTAATATTTATTTCAGGGGCACCCTGTTATTCTTGTGTTAAAGATAGTATTAGTCAACAATGCATTCATTTTAAGATTGATATATGCATACTAACATATCACCTGTTGTTGCTTGCACTATTAGGGCATGTAGCATGATTATGATTAAAATTCTTGCAAATGTTGCATATTCTACTAGACATAGTTTTGGCCTCATCCATTGTATTTCTAAACTTGGTAGTCTTTGGCCTTCTAAATCTTCCCCTAAAAGTAAAAGGCAATAGAACAATAATACCTTGATCATTATCATATAGTGGCCAAAATTCTTTTTCAGGTATCACATGGAATAAAGCATCATATGTCTACTTATAAAAAATCTAATCTAAAGTAATATGGTATAAAAGATGTATGGTCTAAACATCTTGCTCCCAAGCAACGATCACATGGGGTGTGATATATTTAAAGCTTATTACAAGTGCATGTGCATGCATTGGCTGAGATTACATCCACACTAAAAGCCCAATAGACATATTGAATATTTGATACTCACAATTATTAATACAAGTGGGCTCAAGATATTGATGGGCTAAGCTCAATCCTTTGGAATATTGTTCTCATCTACGGTACAAATAGTGTATCTTGCATTGATAGCTATTATGTAGCATCATTAGATCGCTTTAAAAACAAGGTAACTAAATTATAATAAATGTCACAAATTAAACCTTGAATCGATAATCCACAAGCACATTTCAAAATCCCATTAAAATATTTAGATGCATTGGTTGTCATTGTACTATACTTATATCCACCATCCTTTGTTAATGACAATTAGTGATGTCATACTCTATAAGCCAATGAAATGCCTCTTGATTAAATTTTTTTAATGTTTGCATATATTGGTTAAAAATGCGTGCATCATCGGTATTACTTGCCAATAAAGTTTTTCACAAATAGTTTCAACATCAGTTACAGTAAGCCTCCTTAATGCCTTCTTAAAGTTTTCTTGTAGATGTTGTAGACAATATTTATATGTAGCCCATGGAAGGATTTCACTACACCAATAGACCAGTTCAGAGTGTCTATCAGAAATTATGCATATATCTTGATGAGTGTGAATTGATTCCACCAAGTAATGAAGTAATTGTAAAAATCATAACCATGACTCATTAATTTCACACTCAACTATAACAAATGCTAGAGGGAAAAGGTAGTCATTCCCATCAATACCAACAATAGTCAGCAAGGTGCCTCTATATTTTCTAAGAAGAAATGTGGTGTTCATGCTAAGTACTAGTCGACAAAATCTCTAGCCACTAATGCTTGGGCAAAAGCCTAACAAATGCTCGAAAATGATTATTACTAACTTGTACTTTATATACAATTTGGTATAAAGGTATGTATGCTTTCCATAAAGCGATATATTGATTGATAAGATTCTTTATAACTCTCAAAAATGAATTTAATTGCTTTCCTACATCCATCCCATGCTTTAATATAAGTAATTCAAATATTGAACTTGGATTCAATTCATGCAATAATTTCTCTTGGCTTTAGGTCCAATTGTTGTCGGATCACTCCACTGATATAATGACATATAAACTTCTAAGTATAATTTTGATAGCCTTCAGACATTATTGGATGTGTGCATGTGTGGGGGCCCATAATTGAAGAAACTTTTCATGCACCACCTAAGCATTGGTTGTAAGAAGCATGTAAACGCTATTGACATGATCTTGATGGATGATTATGATATATATAAATGCATTCAATAGATAGCATTTTTTTTGAAAATGCCAAATCCACTTGCATTTTCCTGAAAACATGAACTCATTCATTGTTTTCTTAAAAACACTCTGTCCACTCTAATGTAAGCACTTTTTTAAGCTTAATTTTAATTAAGCTCCTTTTGTAAATTGTATATATAAATTGCTCATTTTTAAATTTTATCCTAAAAGAAAACCATTCCTAATTTCCCATTACCTAAAAAAGAAAAAAAAATGAGAATACTTATTTTATGCAAATTCAATTATATTGCCCAATTATTAGGAATAATTATTCCTTCAAATTCATAACCTCGCGAGTTACCATTCTTAAAATAATAATAATAACAATAAAAAAAAATATCTTGGCTCCTTCGTGAAGTCTTGTAAGTTCTTTCCCCTCTTTGCCTCCCAGGCCCGAAGAAATTCCCTACAGAACTCATCCATGGCAGCTGATACGCCTGCCCCTTCTTCTTCACCTTGTCCAAACCCTAATTATAATCACGATCAAAACTCAAATTCACCAAATCTTAAGGGCCCTGACCACGATTCACTTTTGCTGGAGCCTTCCCTTTCTCCTATTCAAGTACGGCCTAGCGAGGAGGAGATGCTGGATGAGACCTCGCAGCCGTCAACTCTAGTCACCGCTTCGACTGCGGTGCCTCCGTCGTCACTATCTCCCTCATCCCCGATTGTTACGTCAACATCTCCGGCACTGGTGGCTGTGCCTACATCTTCAGCCCCCGAGGAAACGGCCGCTGCGGGAATTCCGACGCTGCTTCACCTCTCCTTCAACCAAGACTATGGTTGTTTCACCGCCGGTACTGATCGTGGTTTTTGCATCTATAACTGCGACCCCTTCCGCGAGATATTCCGCCGTGACTTTGATGATGGTGGGATTGGCGTCGTTGAGATGCTGTTCCGGTGCAACATCCTTGCCCTCGTCGGTGGTGGTCCGCAGCCCTATTACCAACCGAACAAGGTGATGATTTGGGACGACCATCAAAGCCGCTGTATTGGCGAGCTGTCCTTTCGATCGGAGGTCCGTGCCGTCCGCCTGCGGAGGGACCGCATCGTCGTCGTCCTTGACCACAAGATCTTTGTTTACAATTTCGCTGATCTCAAGCTTGTCCATCAAATTGAGACCGTGCCAAACCCTAAGGGTCTCTGTGCTGTTTCTCAGCAACAGGGATCGTTGGTGCTGGTCTGCCCAGGGGGACAGAAAGGGCAGGTGAGAGTAGAGCACTACGGGGTGAAGAAGACCAAGTTCATCATGGCGCATGACTCTAGGATTGCGTGCTTTGCGCTCTCACAGGACGGGCGACTGATCGCCACAGCCAGCTCCAAGGGAACACTGGTTAGGATTTTCAGCACCATGGATGGAACGCTCCTTCAAGAGGTAGTATTCTTCCTTTTACTTCATAATTTACTTATCTACTAATTGCTGTAGTTGTGGCAGCTGTTTGGTATGAGGTAGGGAATGTTTCTAAGTTATTGATGAACTTGGTGCGTTGAATGTTTTTTTTTTTTTTTTAATTAATGGATAGGGGACTGTTAGTTTGCTTGTTTTTCTGGATTTCTAAATTCAACCTCAAAAAGTTAGGATAAGACTATTGCGATAATGATAGCTAGTTAGTGGAGATAATTGTTAGAAGAAGAGTAATTATCCCATATTCACAAAATAAAAAAAATAAAAAAATAAACAAGGGAAATATTTGACACTGAGTAATACTGAAAGTTAGTGTTCTCTTAATGTTATACATTATTATGTAATATGAGAACTATTTGATTTATACGAAGTCAATAAAGGTTAAAAATTCAAAGATATTGATGAGTGGGATGGGAATAGGAGTGGAGAGGATTTGAAAGATTTTGATTTACGTATAATTAATGAAATGGTGATTGCTGTAAGATTGATTATTGATCAGTGCATTTTAAATGTGATTAGTTCTTATACTTCTAAGGTTGTATTTAAAGGAAAATTTAGATGAAGTAACACGATATTTACTTGTCTAAAAAAACAATAGTTGATACAACTTAATGTATAGGTCAATTTCAGTTTTGCAGGAGACTATGTAATAGAATGACTTATAGTAGATATGAGATAAGAGTTAATAATGTGACATGAAACATCACACTTCATCTCTTACTAGCATATTATCTTGTAAGTTACATACTTGAGAAAATGGGAAAAGCATTTAGTTACTTTTAAAAGTGAAGCTAATATATATATATGTATACATATATGTATATGTATATATATATATGTATGTATGTATACATATATACAAACATACATACATATATATATATATATATATATATATATGTGTGTATGAAATACATATTCATATATATGTATATACATTTAGTTACTAAAATGAAGCTAATATATATATATATGTATACATGTATATGTATATGTATATATATGTGTATATATATATAATTATGTATATATATATATATATATATATATATATATTGTGTATGTACTGTATTATTGTATTATTGTATTATATTGTTGTTGTTGTTGTGTTTGTATTCATATATGTGTATATGTATATATGTATATGTATGTATGTATGTTATGTATATATATACATATATGTATATATATATATATATACATGTATTGAGGTGTGCCTCACCGTAATTTGGATGAGGTGCATGCCTTACTTATTAGGGTTTATTTCCCAATCGACACAGGTGCGCCTTACTATTTTATCCCTTCATTCATTACCTCATATCGGTAGAGTGGCAGAGACTCAATCTCCCTCTCTATCTTGTTGCGCCTTGTCCACATCCTGCTCATTGCCTCCAATGTTGTCGATGCTGCCCTTCATTTTTTTTTTTAATTTTTCCTCCATTAGAGTTTAGTAAGATACTCTTCCTCTTTAGCATTTTTTGTAACTTTATTTCTTGTTGCTTTGTTAGTTTTTTTTTTCATCTTCGTTGTTGATCTCTTTAATTTTAAAATATTTTTAGGGTTTTACAAAATTGGTATAGGATAGAAAAATAGCATAAGTGGGCATAAAAATGATCCAACATGGAAATATAATGTGCAAGTTGACATTGAAGGTAATGAGAAGAGTTATGTATAGTGTGCAAGTTGACATTGAAGGCGGTGAGAAGAGTTTGGTCTCAAGGTAAGTTTTTAGTTTCTTTAGTTAGAATTTTAAACTAGATAAATTCTATTATTATTATGTATTGCCTAATTCAATAATAGTTGAATGGTGGATTCAATTTGGTGATGTTACTCTAGATCTACAATGATTCGTTGTGAGAGTACTTGGGTTTGTTCATTATGTAGCTGTGAATGAAATTAGAATACATAGAATCATGTGTATACTAAATGAAGTAATAAACTGACAACATTGGATAATGCAAGTCGACACCCTTTAGTGACTTACTAACATTGTAAACTAGTCATTACTTTACCCTTTTTTCTCATATTAAAATAAAACTTGTAGCATATTCTCTAACTCTAATGCAAAAGATGCCTAATATGAATATTAAATTACTTAGTTATTAACTGGTTCACAATAATATGCAAGAAATTTGAGAGAAAATGGCACATATAAGAGGCTTATCAGTCATTAATGATTCTCGATAAGGAGGACTGGGATAGCATAAAAGCTATCTCCCTAGCATAAAAGCTATCTCCCTAGGCTTGGCACATAAAATTTCAACAAACAAGAAAAGAGCACACAAAAATATTTGAACTCAATTATGAAATCTAAATGAAAATAGAAGATCACACAAATACAAAATAACAAGAGCTAGAATTATACAAAACATAATCCTCCATCACAAAAACTAGAAGCTAAAGGTAAAAAACCAAACCAAATAAAGAGAACTTAACATATGATAGAGGCATACCTAAAATATTTAGAATTTGATGATGACATCTCACCATTTGGGCATCAACAACCCCCCTCCTAGAGTCAGGTTGAATCATTATGACACAAAAAATTTTTAAATCTTGTACAAATGTGTAACTCACATAAAAATAAGTAACTTTTATATTTATGGAAGCATACCTTACATTTGAGATGACCACCAAATATATAAGATGCTAAAGACTATAAGAAGAAGAACTACATGATGTGGGATTAAAATTCTACTTGAAAAGTTACAAAATAGTAGTCTACATATTCACCTAAAGAAATATTACATTTTTTCATTACAGTAAAATTTGATTTGATATAGCTTAACTTATAAACTTCAGATTTATAAAGCATCTTCTAGCTTTCCAATAAGCCCAAGATCACCTAAAATAGCGCATTGAGCGGAAAGATATGATCGAAATACTAAAATTGTGCAAGATAAGTTAAGATATAAAAATACTAGTGAACTAAGATAAATAAAACTAAATAACTATTTAAAATTATGCCAAATATTATTTAAATAGAATAATTCAAGATTTCACTCATGTAGAATAGATTTTGAGCAGGCACGACTGCTAGTATATTGGGCTAGTCCGTCTTTGATGCTAAAATTCTATTATTATTTACTATTGCCTAATTCAATAATAGTTGAATGGTGGATTCAATTTGGTGATGTTACTCTAGATCTACAATGATTAGTTGTGCGAGTGCTTGGGTTTGTTCATTATCAAGCTATGAATGAATTAGAATACATATAATCATATGCATATTAAAAGAAGAAATAAGCTGATAGCATTGAAGATGAACTCTTTGGTATAATTGGTATACATTATGTATAACTAGAAATTAAATGATAAGAATTTGAAGAAAGGGCCTCTAGAGGCCTATGCAGATCCTTTAGTATGTAATGATGTGCCATCATATGATAAATAGCTAGTTGATGATGCCTATGAAGGTAATCTAGTTGATTTGCAAGAAGATCTCAATGTTGACTATTTTGATGGGGAGAAAAATGGGCAATACATCACACAACAAAAAGTTTGACAAAAGGTGTTCAAAAGTTGTATTATTACCTATTGCCTAATTCAATAATAGTTGAATGGTGGATTCCATTTGGTGTTGTTACTTTAGATCTACAATGATTTGTTATGAGAGTACTTGGGTTTATTCATTATCTAGCTGTAAATGAAATTAGAATACATATAATCATGTGCATACTAAAAGAAAAAATAAACTGACAATATTGAAGATGAACTCTTTGGTATAATTAGTATACATTATGTATAATAAAAAATTAAATGATAAGAATTTGAAGAAAGGGCCTCTAGCGGCCAATGAAGACCCTTTAATATGCAATGATGTGTCATCAAATGATAAATGACTAGTTGATGATGCCTATGAAGGTAATCTAGTTGATTTGCAAGAAGATCTCAATGTTGACTATTTTGATGAGGAGAAAAGAAAGGCTAATACTAGTGGGCAATACATCACAACAAAAAATTTAATAGAAAAGGTGTTCAAAATTTGTAGTTGTAGCTTTAAATAAATTTTATTTTAAAACACAATTACTATTATTGATTTTTCTTAATTAGAGAAGAGGAAGATGATAGAAGTTGAAGATATGATGGAGATTGAGAGAATATCGATACTACTAAGGATGAGGTAGGCGAGAAGATGATTCATTATGATGATGATTTAAGTGAAGATCCATTGAATGATGAGAGTGATGGAGATTTCTATATTTACATGTATTTGTATTGTTGCTTTAATATGATCTTTATATTAGATGTTAGGAGAGACTTAGGAAAAATATTGCTGAGAACTATATTATTTTGAGTTATTATGTGCTGAACTTATAATTTTTTTAACATTATATGCTTTATTTTTTTTACATTATTTGCTTCATGATTTAATATTATCATATTAGGATGTTAATACTTGACTTTTATATTGTTTTATTTTATCTTTTTTAATTTACACAATTTTTTCATTGTGATGCTTACGCAACAAACCATATTGATGTTTACGCCTTGCCTTATTGAAGAAAAACATCTAAATGCACAAAAGTGCAATTTTAAATACTGCCAAAAACAACTTACAAATATATAATTTTTTTATGATACTGACAAAATTAATAAAGTAAAATGAAAAACTTATTGTAAATTTTTATTTCTTAATTCTTCATACAAAAGCAAAGTAGGGTCACAGTAAGCTCACATGACTCTTCACTCGTACACACTTTTATAAAATAGAGCACATCATATAAACAGACTGAAACTTTTTATATAGTTGGAGTTAAATTTCAAACTAGATTCTAAGAGAAATCTAAATGACTTATAATATTGATTTCAGTACTTTAGTTGAGTGTACGATACCCATAGTGGAGAGTAAAAACTGCTAGCTTTTTCAAGAAGATAAAGTAAAATAAATTATTCAGCATCATTTTTTCAAAAATATAAATAAAGCTGATTTGAATAAAGAAATGTAAATCACTATTATCTTCACATTGATTATGGAAATGTTTGATAAAACAATTCTTGATAGAAATAGTAAAATTTCTTCAATGGCATTTTCAAGATCATAGAATGTAAGATTTCTTCATCATCACTCTCCATTTGAATTGCTATGGTAGATGTTTATTCTTCAAAGTTTGAGTGAAGATTAATCAGCTTTTTTTGATAAAATAATTATGATTCTTTCCTTTATTTGTTCAGAAGTCTCATGTGGATATTTTTTTTATCATATTGAATAATCTTCAATGAAGCATCCTCTTTTTTTGTGCATAGTTTGATTAAGTAGCTTATTAGCATGGATTACATCAAGTATCTATTTGTCATTTTTCGTTAATCTTGATTGCTGATCATCATTTTATTATAAATCTTATATAAAGATTTTGTATTTAATGTATTATCATTTATATTGAGATTCGAAATCAACAACAACAACAAGCTTTTATCCCACTATGTAAGGTTGGCTACATGAATCCTTCTTCTCCATTGTGTCCTATTATGTGTCAAATTCTCATTTAATTCAAGTATATTAAGGTCATTTTTTATACATTTTAACCAAGTTTTTTTAGGTCTACCTCTATCTTTCTTAATATAAAGGCAAATCTAATCTACTCTCCCTCTGTCATCATCAGGGCGGCCGCCAAACCATCTAAAGCGACTCTCTCTAATCTTATCACTGGAACTCCAACCTTTTCTCGAACTACTCATTTGCATTTTATCTTTAAGAGTAAAGCTACTCATCCACTTGAGCATCCTCATTTCTTAACACTTAACTTAGTCTTATTCTATATTGGCCAACATTCTGCACCATAAATCATTGCATGTCTTAACACCATCTTATAAAATTTTTCCTTAAGTTTAAACAATACTTTTCTATCAACAAGAGGTCAGATGCATTCCTCCACTTCAACCATCCAATTTGAATTCTACTAATAACATCTCCATCTATTTCACCATCATTTTGAACAATAGAGCCTAGATATCTGAATCGCTTACTCTTTTTAACAACTTATTCACCCAATTTATCAACACTACCACTATAATTTCTACAACTAAAATTACACTCCATATATTCAATTTTAGATCTACTTAAACGAAAACCTTTAGACTCTAAGGTTGACCTCCATAATTCAAGTTTCTCTTGGGTTCTCTCTTTAGTCTTATCAACAAGAAGAATGTCACCACCAAAAAGCATACACGAAGGTACATCTTCTTATAAATGCCTACTAAGAACATCCATAACTAAAGCAAAATGATATGGGCTTAAAGCTAATCATTGATGTAATCCAAATGAAATAGGAAAATATTTTATCAATCCTCCTTATGTTTGGACATAAGTAACAACTAGTACACATATCCTTAATGACTTGAATATAACTAATATTAACTCATTTCTTTTCTAGAACTCTCCAAATAACATCTCTTGAAACTTTATCATAAGCTTTCTCTAAATCAACAAATATCATATGTAGATCCTCCTTACTTTCTGTATACTCTCCATCAAACCTCTTAACAAATGTATAGCATCCATAGTAGATCTACCTGGCATGAAACCAAACTTATTGTGAGAAACTTTTGTATCACATCGTAACCTATGCTCAATTACTCTCTCCCATAATTTTAATGTATATAATTCTTTAATTTTTAGTGGTAAAATATGGGTAATTTCTATCATATGATCCCACCATATAAAAAATTGATTCAAGATAAGTTTGGTGATAATTTTGAGTATTAAAATAAACAATCAAGAATAAGATTTTATACGTTCAATAATTAAAGTCAATATCATGCTTTTGAGAAGTTTTGGAGATTAGAGTATTCGATTGATTTTATTTGAAACGAGATAAAGTTCTATTCTTTATAATTTAAGATGTGATGGATTGTTGTTGAATTATAAACAATAATTTTGATTGATTTATTTGTAGTTGAGTTGAATTTCAATACACTGTAAATTGATTAATATGACTTTATAGATTTTCTAATCTACAATTGCATCTTGTGAAAATGGGTTTCACCAATATATCTTTTGAGGATTTGTTAAGGTTCATTGATTGAATAATTTCCATCATTAAGATGTATCTTTTGAGATATACCAAGGTCCATTGATTGGGTAATTATCATTATTAATTTCAAAAATTAGTTCGATTACAAATTTTAAAGTTGATTCACTTTTATATTTCATTTTTCTAGTAGATGAAGAATGATAATTTAATAAAGCAGAAGATGTGGGTGGTCTGATTGAAGATTGTAATGTGAGATTGCTTTGTAACTATTTTGGCAATTGTCTAGTGCTATTGCCATAAATATTAGAGGTAAGATTTATCATTTGAAATTTTGGAGGTGCTACCTTGTCTCTCCCCCATTAAGTTAAGGCTTCACAAATTAATTGTGGAGGGGTCATGAGATCTCGAGATTTGGGGGTGATCCACTCGAGATTATCCTTATAAATATTAACAGGTTAAAATATTAAGAAGAGAATTGGAAGTTCCTTTAATATATTTAATATTAAAATAAAAAACAAATAATATGATTGCTAAGTGACAAAATTTGTTTGGCAGCAAGATTTTTGATATTTTTTTTTGATAATGGATTTAGTAGCACTGCAATCAATTAATAGTAAAAATTTTTTATCCAAAAGATAAATCTGAAATTTCATAATGGCTTTAACAATTGTTAACATTTTCTTTTTAATATTTAAATATATATTTTTTGAGTAGACTTTTTATTTCTTGACGTAAAATAGACTAATTCTTCACAGTTTTTGATAGGATTTTTTATGTTTCTCATTTTTTTCATAGTTGATAAGATTCTTTTGTTAAGTATGCAACAATAGCCAAGATTAGATGCATCTATTATAACTATTTAAAAAATAAAAAAAATAAAAAAATAATTTAAAATTGTAAAGAATTAGTCTACTTTATGTTTGGAAAGTGGAACCCTACTCAAGAAAAATAATTCACTATCATAAAGGAAATATTAGCAATTATTAATGTTATTATTAAATTTTACGATAATCTTTTGAATCAAAATTTTTTCGATGCATTAATTGAAGTGTTGCTAAATCTATTATCCAAAAGGATGTAAAGATATTTGTCTCTTAGCAAGCATAATTATCTACTTGTAATTTTTATATTGAATATATTAAAAAACTTTTAATTCTCTTCTTGATTTTTTAACCTGTAAATATTTGTAGGGACAATCTCGGGTGGATCACCCCCAAATCTCAGGGTCTCATGAACCCTTCACAATTGGCTCATGGAGCTTTAATTTCATGGGGGAGAGGACGAGTCCTAATCTCCAAAAATTCTAGAAAATCTCACCACTTATCTTTATGATAATAACACTGACCATAATGGCCAGAATAATTCTTCTTTTAATTTAAAACAATCCAATGTGACAGTCTCAATCTAACTATCCTCAACTTTTGCTTTATTATCTTATCCTTCTTCTTCTATTGAATAAATGAAATATAAAAGTAAATTAACTTTAAAAATCTTGAATTGATTCAATTTTTGAAATTAATGATAAAGATTATCCAATCAAGGATCTTGACAAATCCTCAAAAGATATATGGCAGAACTCTATTTCATAGGATAATATTTTAGATCTGGAAATCTACGTAGCCATCTTAATAAATTTGTAGTGTCTTAAAATTTAACACAACTATAATGAATCAGTAAAATTATTGTTTATAGCAAGGCAATAATCTATCACATCTTATATTATAAAGAATAATACCTTATCCCATTTCAAATAAAATCAATCAAATATTCTAATCCCCACACTTCTCAAACGTGTACTATTACCTTTAATTATTGAACTTACTAAAGCCTTTTAAATGATAAATCCTAAACATAAATATTCTTAGTTATTTGTTTTAATACCCAAAGTTATCACCAAGCCAATATTGATTTGATTTTTTATGTGGTGGGATCATATGGGTGCAATCATCCACATTTTAACACTAAAAAAAATAAAGAATTATACATAGATAAGGTGGAATTTTCCTCTCATATTAGTAACATTGATCTAGAGAAGCTCAAAGAATGATAGAGCGAACTCTTCTATTTTTGTTAAGCTCAGAATCTTGAAATAAATAATAAGACATTAAATGTACAAAGTCTTTATTGAAGTTTTATTATTAAATGGTGGTCAACAGTTAAGATTGACAAAAATTGCCAATAGATCTTAGGTGTGATCCTTGCTAATAAGTTGTTTAATCAAGCCCAACATGAAAAGGAGGATATTTCATTGAAGACTATATTTGATATGTTAAAGAAAAAATATTCATATGAGACTCCTGAATAAATCAAGGAAAAAATGATAACTTTTTATCAGAAATAGATGATTAATTTTTTCTCAGACTTTGAAAACAATGCATATATCAGTAGCAATCTAGATGGAGAGTGATGATGAAGAAATTCTTAAATTATATAATCTCGAAGTTGTTATTGAAGAAATTTTACTATTTTATCAGATGTTATTTTATCAATTCTTTCTATAATCATTATGAAGATAATGAAGAATCTACTTTTCTTTATTTCAATTTTGCTTTACTTCATTTTTGAGGAAAAAAAAACAAGGATGATGAATTTACTTTATCTTTTTGAAAAAGTAAGTATCTTTATTCTCCGCTATTAATATTTCAAACTCCGTTAAAGTAGTGGAATTAATAATGTAAGTCATTCATATATATTTTTTGATCTAGTTTGAAGTCCGACTTCAACTATATAAAGAGTTTCAGTTTGTTTGTATGGTGTGTTCTATTTTATGGAAGCATTTAAGAGTGAAGAGTGGTGTGATCCAATGCTACTTTTATATGAAGAATTAAGAAATAAAAATTTGTAAGAAGTTTCTCACTTTACTTTTTTATTTTTATTAGTATCTTAAATAATTATTTATTTGTGAGTTGTTTTTTTTTATATTAGAGCCATGTTAGCTTATATTTATTTGACAAGGAATTCTATTATGGCATAATCTTTGAATCCTATTGCCTAAAACTCGTTTATTAGAAGCTTAATGAAAAGTCGAGCTTGTTGAAAGGTTATTTCTCGCATTGATTGTCGTTATGTTATGATAAAAAGAGGTCTTAATAATCAGAGATCTATCTCATAGTATTGTTTTGAGTATGTTCTTTGGGGTTGTAGGATGTGTTATGTGTTTGGTTGGGCTTTAAGATCTTGTTTTTAGGATTGCTCATATCTATGCTAAAAATAGCTTTATTTAGCAAGACAATTTTGGTTATGGATTAAAAGAGGATTCTCATTGCACGAATTCCTTGTCTTAGTCATGTTATCAAGAAAAAAGAATAAATCTTTAACTAATTCATTAAATATTAAAAAATTAGAATTAATTGAATATCCTATGAATCTAGACCTTAATTGATAGACTATTCCAAAAATTGAAAAATCTATTATATATTGAATATAAACTTTTTTACTTTAAAGGAAAAACTGCTATTAAAATATTAGAACAAAATAGTTACAATGGATAACAATGAGAAAATTATTGCATTATTATCTAGATAAGATCTTCATTATTATTTACAAAATTTTAAATATATCCATATAGATTTAATACAAATCGCATTTAAACCACTAATGTTACGATGTTTTAATGCATTTATAGTAGTTTGTCTCAGGGATGGAAGGTGCATTAATTGGGCACAATCAGTTAAAGGGTGTATTAAAAATTAGCCTGTGCCATGGTCCATTCTATTTCAATATGTTCCTTAATGTTAGCTTATCCTTAACAGGCATTAATTTATTTGAAGTAGCTAAACTCCAATTACAATTGCATGGATACAAATTCCTCGTAGGATCTGAAATGATCACTTTATTGTATTGATTTAATTTAAAGTTATGAACACCCAAGTCCAAATATAAGAAAAATAGGTCAATCTACTGATAGAACTACCTAATTGAAAAAATCTTTTAGCTTCTAATGTAGCTACAAATAGAGTAATTAAGTAGAATGAAGCTTCTTTCCTTGATAGATAGACAATTACAAGAGCAGTTGTTATCAAACCCATAGTAAACCAAGAGATTGATCAACTTATTTCAAGCGCATGTAGGATGTTATCCTTCGATTCAAAGACCTTCGGTCTGACCCTGAGATTGTCCGTCGTTAATTATTTGATGGCAGATTGCACAAGACTGGCACACGGCGCATGTAGGACGTTATCCTTCGATTCAAAGACCGCCGGTCTGACCCTGAGATTGTCAGCCGTTAATTATTTGATGGCAGTAATTGTTTTCTCCAACATCGTTAGAAATGAATTTTAGTTTTAAATGAGGTATGAACCATGATCAAAATTAAGGGTTCAAGAGTACCAACAACTAAAATATGATTCATTTAGACATTGGTATAGGAAAATATCTAAAGAAGTTGATAAAAGAGAAATTTTTGAACTCTATTTTAAAGACATGGATAAGAGAAATAGTTTATGCCAAAATATCATACCATTTGTTAAATGTTGGATTCATGCAGCTGACCGTGTGATAAAGGCTTGTTGTTGTTTTTGAAGGAAAAATATTTTTACAAAGATTACTTGAAGGTTGAGGAGAATTTTTTATCATACAATAGCTATGATTTTAAATCAACAACAACAAATCTTTATCCCATTATGTGGGGTTGGCTACATGAATTCTTCTTCTCCATGGTCTTCTATTAAGTATCAAATTTTTATTTATTTCTAATAAATTACGGTCATTTTTTATGCATCCTAAGTCTTTCTAGGTCTACTTCTATCTTTCTTAATATAAGGCGAATTTAATACATCTATTCTCCTCATTAGGTCATCAGATGACTAACGTCTTATGTGACCAAATCATTTAAGGTGACTGTCTCTAATCTTATCGGCCACTGGAGCTACTTCAACCTTTTCACAAATATATTCATTTTGCATTTTATCTCTAAGAGTAAAGCGACTCATGCAACTAAGTATTCTCATCTTTGCAACACTTAACTTAGTTTTATGCTTTTCTTTTATTGTCCATCATTTTGCGCCATAAATCATTGTAGGTCTTACCACCATCGTATAAACTTCTCTCTTAAATTTAAGCGGTACTTTTCTATCACACAACAGGCCAGATGCATTCCTGCCATCCAACTTGAATTCTACTAATAACAACCCCATCTATTTCACCATCATTTTGAATAATAGAGCATGAGATATCTAAAACATTCACTCTTTTTAATAACTTGATCACCCAATGTCAGAACTACACCAATAGAACTTCACTCTAAGGTTGACCTCTATAATTCAAGTTTCTCTTGGACTCCCTGTCTACTCTTATCAATAAGAAGAATGTCATCAGGCAAAAGCATACACCAAGTTACATCCTTCTATAAATGCCTATTCAAAACATCTATAACTAAAGCAAAAAAGATATAGGCTTAAAGTCGATACTTGATGTAATCCGACTGAAATAGGAAAATATTTAGTTAATCCTCCTTGTGTTTGTGCACAAGTAACAACTCTAGTATACATATCCTTAACGACTTGAATATAACCAATATTAACTCCTTTCTTTTATAGAACTTCTATTGGAACTTTATCTTATGCTTTCTCTAAATCAACAAATATCATATGTAAATCTTTCTTACTTTCTCTATACTTCTCCATCAAATCTCTCAACAAATGCATAGCATCTATAGTAGATCTATCCGGCATGAAACTAAACTTATTTTGTGAAACTTTTGTATCACATCGTAACCTATACTCAATTACTCTCTCCCATAATTTTAATGTATGACACATTAATATAATTCCTCTATAATTTGCACACTCTTGTACATCACCTTTATTCTTACATATAGGAAACAACAAACTCTTTCTCCAACTATGAATTTAAATTAGTGTAATATAAAGAAATTCGTCAAAAGAAATAATTGTTGTTGAATAAAATAATGAAACTTTGAAGTGAGAAGTCATTAATTTAGATTGTAAAAATGTTCATAAAATTTCTTGAAGAGTCTAGAAATAGATTTTAAATAAGTAATTGAACTTGATGGTGGAGTGATGTGGTACAAGTTTTATCAAGAAAAAAATGGTTTAATGTATGGCAAGTGAATACTAGTGAGGTAATGATTAAAGGTAAAGAAGTGGAATTTATACTTTTTTTTTATGAGGGTACAAATTAAGAAAATAGAATTGAGATGATATTAAATACCCAAGGAGAGAGAAAAAGATATAGGAAAATCATTTAAGTTAGTTTTATTGTGAGTAAAGATTATAAGATCATAGTTATAGATCAAAACATTAATGAACGACAAAACATGTTTTTTTTTTTTTTGAGAAATTATTGATGAGAAGTTAAAGGAATAATTCTCTTAGTTAAGAAAAATGTGCTATATTTGAAGTAAATTATATATTGATTAAAAAAAAGTTGAGTTAGCTTTGAAGATCATACATACACGTAAAGTTGTTAGATTATTTCAAATATATTGAGATTTGTAGAATGGTATGATTAATAATTTTTTTGATGAAATTTTAAAATTTAATTGAATATGTTATAAAAAATAACTTTTTGGTACTAATTTTAAGGAAAAAAAATGGATATGTCTTGTAGTATTGTTAGGAGATTATATTGTTGTGTCATATATATGAAGATGTAGGATAGGCTTTAGAAATGTAGGGTAAAAAAAATTCACATTGACATGATAGAATCAATTTAGATCAAGGCCAACAAATATCTATGTTGGAGATGATTTTTGTGCCAAGGCATATATTGAAAAACTGTGTAACAAAAGAATTTATCTGTATTTTTGTTGGTTTTGGGAATGCATTTGAATGAGTACTACAAGACATATACGGGGAAGGCTTAGGAAGGAAAATACATAATTAAAGGTTGTGAAGTATACTCAAGTTTTAGCAAAATCAAGAATATGGGGGGAATGATTCTTAAAGCTTGTCATAGTTATGATAAGGATGAAGGATGTCAAATCTTATTAAAGATAATATTTAATTAGCAAATTAAAATAATTAAGCCTCCTATGCTTGATATGGCATTTAGAGGATGCTAGATTGGACTCGAAGCAACCAATAATATTAAATAGAAGTGGAAAAAACTTGTAAATCCTTGAGAAAGATTGCTAGAATGGGTAAATTCTAAGGGATTATTAGATAATATTACTCATGTTGCTATGTGAATATTATCAACAATAGACATTTTTATTCATTATTGTTGTTGATAATCATCATAGATATTTAAGAAATTATCAAATTTTCATTTTCAGCAGCGATTTGTTTCTATATAGTGAGAATGCTTTATTGGTATTATGATATCTGTTGTTTCCATATAGTGGGATTTAATCAATACTGGTCTTTCTTTGTAGTTCCTTTAAACTTTGTATGATTTAATTATGAAAATAATGTTGCAATCATATATTTAGGTGTTAGTGGATTTGTCTTTGTGGGACTTGCGCATGGCAAGACATTACTTGGTGCATGATTTCTTATTAGGAGATTCATGCTTTAAAAGAACTACTTTGATTGATATTTATTTGGGATGTTAGGCTTCGTAGAAGAGCCCCTTTCATATGTCATGGCAATAGTTTCATTTTTCTTTTTTTCCCTGCCTTTTTTAGCTCAATGCTACAACCAAAAAGCTATAGGCTTTCTTGTTCTCGGGACTATAGTAGAGTGGGGTTTTGATAGCAATTTTCTATTCCTCGGATTATAGCTGTTTTCATTTTGTGACTTTGCTTTATCAGGACTGTAGCAATTAATGATCCATTGCCTTTTATGGCTTTGATTTTTTGGGATTGTGGCAAAAGTGTTGCAACTTTTTACATCTTTCTTATAATTTTGCTCATGGGATCTCCTTACACCTTCACAAATGAGTTTATTTATTTTTCTACTCATTACTTTTCCTATGTCTCTAACAAAGCCTTGTGTGCATGCTATTGACCTCCTCTATAACTATTTTATTTATTAGGTTGAATACGATGAACAAAATTGAAAAAAACAAAAATTTATTCCTATCGTTTGATCTTGGGATGGAACTTGTAATTTTTTGATTAAATCATAGGGGATTCTGAGGAATTTGTTATTTTGTGTCTCTTTTGGGTTATATAGGACTTTCTAGGAATATAAAATATATAGAACATTATTTGGCAAAATAAAATGTAATTATCCTCTCAATTTTCTGTGTTGGTAGTTTTTGGATAGATTTTTCAAGCATTTTGTCAGTCTTGACAATTATTTTTTGGGGGATGAGTCTCCTTCTGTTGACATGAGATTTGGATCCTCTACTTGTTTAGGAATTCGTATGTATATATGATTGAATTTGGACATGTAATTATCTTAGTTCTTTTTATTAACTTGTTTAGGAATTAGTATGTATATATGATTGAATTTTTTCCAAGTTTCATATATGTAAATTCCGTGGTGTAACTTTTATTCACAATTGGTTTTTATATTGGACATTTTGAACGGTTGGCATTTTTTCATTAATTTTTACATCAAAAGAGTTTGTCATTTACTTAAACTAATAGTTAGAAATTTGTTGATTATAGTTTTTGTGCATTTATTTGCCCATTTCATTGTAGGCTTGATTGCCTAATTGTAAACGCTAAGACATTCTGCATCATTGTCTATGATGTAGAACATATGTTACAAGATATAAGTTTTTTTTAATATAATCTCTTACACTGATGTATACTTCTTTATTCTTAAAAAGAAATTGATGCAACTCTTTGATGCAAGATGACTTAGGGTTTATCATTTTCTAATATGGATCTAAGCAACTTCGGAAATTTTTGGCCTTACCTAATTATTCAATTACTAATTACTGATCATATCTAATCATATATGTGTATTATGTATAGAAGTCCATTAATTATCATCACAGACATATTTACCCAATTGATAAGGTATCTAAGATATCCATCATTAGTAGTAAATATGATTCATATCTAATGGTAACTTCAGAAATATGATTAATATGATTCTTTCTGAGTTGTGCAAATGGTATGTTCGATAAAAATCCTAAAGGAGGTGAAAAGAAAAAAGAATTCAAGGCTTTGGAAAATGGTTTATGATATAAAAAAAATAATTATCTTAATGACAGATCGATATCAATGTTTTTGATATTCTTAGCATGAGAGCATTCATTTTAATATATCGTGTGATTCTTTATAATCAAATATTTAAGTAATTATTTTTTTAAAGATTATTTTAAGAAATATTTTGGGACGATCACTAACTTATCATATGATAATGTTAAAACAATACTATGCCTCCTAATGAATTAATTTTTAAGGCTTATTTCACTACCTTATCATCTGATTCAAATTCTACATCTCCAAATAACATATTTGAAAAAATTATAATTGTCATTATTGCAATTAAATTTCTGACAAATAGTTTTACGCAAGTCATGCAAATAACTAGATAATAAGATGCAAGTAATGATAATGCTAAACAATAGTATGCCTGCTAATGGATACATTTTTAAGGATTATTTTAAGAAATGTTTCTGGATGAATCACTTCCTTATCATCTGATTCAAATTCTAGATCTTTAATTTACATTTTTGAAAAATTTGTAATTGTTATTATTGAAATTAAGATTCTGACAAATAGTTTTATGCAAATCATGCAAATAACTAGTGGACGATGCTACATTATAACTACTAGCAAATGGTTAAGAAAACTTAAAATTGATGTATAGGTTCCACATTGTTTTGTAATAATTGACAAATCATATAGATATGGCATGTTCATCACTTTGATGGATAAACATTTTTAATGAAATCTGACTAAAATGACCTGAAAATTACTCAGGATTATTTATGTATGCTTTGTTTAAACTAAATGGAGATTTAATCTTCATATTTTTTTGAATGTGGTCATTATGAAAGTGTCCTGTGGTATGCTGATTCTTTATTTTTTGCAGAAGATTCTTTTAGTATTCTTGTAAGTAAAAAAATAAATAACTAAAAAGAAAATTGATTTCAATTTTATTTCTAGAGATAATTCATTAGATAATTTGTCAAAAGTTGCATTTTAAATTACGCCATTTTTTCCTTGACTATAGTGTACATATTTATTTAGTTGTATATTCAGAAATAAATTTAATTTTTATTAGAAATTCAGACTAAGACATGATTTTATTTTTTTAAGACTCAAATTCTAAATTTGTTTTAAGTATATGTTTAGTTTCATGAATATATTCTAAGATAGACACAAATTTAGGTTAAATAAATTAGATATAAAATTATATTGTAATTATAAATCTTATTAGGCATTTCACTATTCATACGCTACAATTTCTTCAATATGATCAAATTCAATATATGATTTTGTGTGTTTGTGTGTTAATCTTTAGTGGTTATGGTAATAACTTTTTCTTATGAGAGATTTACATACGTAACACACAATTTTTATACTTTATTTATCTAATACATGTGGTTTGATTTTTACAAATACAACACTTTTTTCTATGCATAAAAAAGGTGCATTTCACTTTTAAAAGTTAATAATGATATTATTTTGATGTAATATTAAAATTTTAGGTACTATTTATGTAAATATTAAAATTTAGGTGTTAGATATGTAAATATGTAAGAATTGTGTGCTTTTTATGCAAATGCCTCTTTTCTTAAACATATTAAGAACATGGGTTGGATTCGAATAGAATAGTTGTGATATTTCTTAACCTCTAAGTTCTTTTCAAGGAATCATTTAATATCTTTGAAAAATTTTAGAATAATTCTTGCTTATAATCTTATGCCTAAGGCCTTTGATGAAACATGCAGTGATACCAATAAATCCGTAGGAAACTCAATGTGGTATCTAAACACACTATTGTTGCCCTTTTTAGATTTTTTAAATTGATACCAATAAATCCGTAGGAAACTCAATGTGGTATCTAAACACACTATTGTTGCCCTTTTTAGATTTCTTAAATTGATCCTTATAATAAAAAAATGATAAATATTGTTTTTTAAATGCTTATGTTTAATATTAACCCATGAAGATTTTGTTTCATTTACAACACTATTAATAATATTGACAATATTTTATGAGTTTTATTTTAGAAAATTCAACTCTTTGAAAGCTATTCATATGTAATTTTCAAAAAAATCTTTTATATTCTCAATCCACTTTAAAGATCTCCCATAATTATACGTCATCAGACATAGAAATATAATTCCGAATATCCTTAACCAACTTCATTTAAATTTCATTTTTGTTGTTTTGTTGATTGACCTAGATAATATGTTTTATAATTAATTAATATAATGATATGACCTTAAAGTAACAACTTTGTTGTAGAAAGTTTTAAGGTTTATGCCTTTCTAATGTAGATCTAGGATGAGATGTATGATTTTTGCAATTCATAAACTTTTAATTTCAACAAATATTCACCCTTTTAGATAAAATGCTATAATATACAAAATAAGAACAAATGATAAGTTAACAATTGTCTAATATAAAATTCACATAGAAATTAATAAGTAAAAAAATAACATGTTTTATTAGAACTTATATCATAATAAAAAAGATTTTACTTGATTTGAAAATAATTAATCACTTTATAAATCAATTAGTAAATTAGATAGTAGAATAAAAGAAGAAACCATCAAATAATGAATCTAAGCCTTACTTGGAAAGGAGATGATTTTTTTTCTACAAATTTGTAATTTTTTATTTTTATCAGGCTAGAACGATTCACATAAAGCATTGGCTGTCCAATGACCTAGTTAGGAGAGTAGATATATTAGATTTGCCTTATGTTAAGAAAGGTAGGACTTGGTTATGATGTATAAAAAATGAACTTAATTTATTAGAATTAAATGAGAATTTGACATTTAACAGGACACAATGGAGAAGTGGGATTCATGTAGCTGACCCCATAGTGAGATAAAGGCTTGTTGTTGTTGTAGGCTAGAATGAATCACATTTGACCAATACTCAAACAAATTAGAAATCAATGTAAAAATTAAGTAGAATAACCTTCAGGTGATTTAGAACACCATTATTTATAATCACAAACCTCATTTACAACTTAAAGTTATCATATAAAATTGACAATCTGTCTTGTATTGGAGAACTCAACAACCTGAGATTATTAGGGACAGAAATCCTGTAAGTGTCATAGATCAGAGACATACAATAAAGATTGCATTAGCAGTGGTCAAAAAAACAAACAGTCACGGATGGAGACCCACACTTATTGAAAACTTGGCAATACTCATTGTAAATACATATAGGCAAAATGTTGTGGAAGATCCATGAGCATGAGCTGCAAAAGACCCATGAGCATGAAATCACTGAAGACCCTTAAGCATGAACTAAGACACCCGTGCATGAGCTGTGGAAGACCTATGCAACCTAACATCCATCTTGATAATTGTTAATAGTTTATGCTACATTGACTAGTTTTGTAGTTGCCATTTTGTTATAGTACAAAGACATTGTTTTATGTGTTGATAGAGTTATAAAGGTGAAAAATACAAGAAATAAAGAGATGCTAATTTCTAATAAATTTCATTATATGAAAATACACTTATTATACAAATACATCAAGGATAAATTCATTTCCAACCCTAAACAAACCTTAAAAAAAAAAGAAAACTCTATCTATAAATAACTAACTATATAGTTTGAAATACACAATAATACTTATAATAATTCGCTTAAATTTAATTTAAATTTAAATACAAACTTATCTAAAAAAATAAAAAGTTTTAAATTCATTTTTATCTTGTAATATAAAATTTAATGCAATGTTTTTAATTTTCGGAGTCTTGATTTGCAACATATGATGTCTGATTGATGATTTGATAAGGCTTATGTGTTATTTTGTGCAACTTGATTATGTCGATAATTAGGAATGTGTTGTTGACTCAATCCTTAAATTTGTCGGTCGAGTTTGAGTTTGTTTGAGGGTTGTAGGGGGGCAGTGCGCCCCCTACGCGGGTTTGGGGGTGAAGCCATTGAAATTTTTTTTCTAGTGCATAGCACCTCAGCGCTGTGATATGAAAGAATTGGATTCAAAGATAGAAAACATAGTGCCTCGGTGCTAGGTCAGTGCCATGGCGTTAGGATTTGTAACCCAGAATGAGAGAGCTAGTATTGCTGTGGCACTCATTCGTGGCGTCGCAACGCTATCAAGTGGGTGAGTTCATCTTAAAATAGTTTTTCTATGATTTTAAGTGTCTTTTCTTCAATTTTCTTGAGAGTAAGTGGATAGTGAGTGCCTTAGAGCGAGTGAAGAGTGTAAATTGTAGGGAGGTTTGAGTGAAATGTGATTTATACAATTTTTCACAGGTCTTCTTCATTGTGAAATTCTTGATGTAGTGTGGTTCTGTGACTGTTTTCGTTCTCGAGTATTCCACAAAATTTAGTGTATTTTGTGCATTATGTTTTAATTGCTTTTGTTCTAAGTTTTGTTTCGGATCTCTCGAATCGTTTTGACGTTTTCTTTATCCTAACAATTGGTATCAGAGGCTAAAATTTTTGGTTCGAGTGAGAGCAAGAGTTGATGGGGGTAAAGTTAACAAGATTGGGAAGTTCAATGGTTTGAACTTGCTTTCTAGAAGATGTGAATTAATGATCTACTATATCAAAAGAAATTGCATTTACCATTGGATGAAATCATCAAGAAGCTGGAATTGATGATTATGAATGAATGGGAAGTTCTTGACCGAACATAGCCTTAGCTTTATTCAACTCTTATGGCTGCATTGAAAAGTGTTCTGCTTCAAACAAAATTTTTCTAATGAAGAGGTTATTCAATATGAAGACGGTAGATGGTAGTTCAGTGGCTGAACATTTAAATAATTTCAACACTATGACAATCTAGTTATGCTCTGTTGGCATCATGTTTTTATGATGAGATTAGGGCATTGTTATTTTTATCTTCATTGACAGATAGCTAGGATGGACAAGTTATTACAGCAACTCTTCGAGGAACACTAAGTTAAGCTTTGATAACATTGTGAGATTGGTGTTAAATGAAGTTTGCAAGAAGGCTAATGGTGAAATCTCATATTTTGCCTTAAATGTTGAAACTAGAGGAAGAAGTTTAGATATAAACTCAAGTTGAGGAAGATCTAAGTATAGGAGAGGAAAGTCCTAATCAAGGAAAGACAATTGAATGTTAGAATTGTGAGAAGAAAGATCATTTCAAAAAGGATTGTAAAGCTCCAAATAAATCTGGTGCAGAGGTCAAGACCAAAGTCACTTTACAAACATCTCCACAAATGAAATCTAAGGTGACTTATTTTATCTTTAGACAATATTGAATCATGGATTGTAGATTTAGGTGCCTCTTTTTATGCTAGTTTCAACAAAGAGGTGTTTAAAAGCTATATTCAAGTTGATCTAGTTAATGTATAACTAGGAGATAACAAAACCTACAATATCATTGGAAAGGGTGATGTTAAGATCAAGTTGTCAAATGGATCTGTCTGAGAACCAAAAGATGTTAGACATATTCCATATATGAAGAAAAATCTAATTCTCTGTAAATCAATTGATACAATCATGTTATGTGACAACTTTCACAGCAGACTCGTGGAAGGTGACAGAGTGCAATGGTGATGACTCATGACAACATGGAAAACATACTTTATTTGATCAATAAGGTTTCTAAATCCATCGAGTAGCTGAAAAGGATGGTGATGTAGATTTGTGGCATCGCATGCTTGGTCGTATGAGTGAGAAAAGTATGAAATTTCTCCTTTCTAAAAGGATTGTTTATGGCAAGCAAAAGAGAGTTATATTCTCAAATTGTGCTTCAAAGTTGAATTCAAAGAAATTGGTGTTAGTGCATACTAATCTATTGGATCGTACTCTAGTTTAGTTGATTGGAGAATTTTTATACTTTGTCATTTTCATTGATGATCACACTAGGAAGTTATGAGTGTATTATCTTAAAATATAAATTAGATGTATGCGATGTATTTAATAAGTGAAAAGCCATGGTTGAAAATGAAATAGGTTTGAAGTTGAAGTATCTCTGATTAGATAATGACAGTGAGTATCGTGATAAGAAGTTCATGTATGATTGTATTACAAGAGAGATTAGGTATGCTTTCACTATTCTAAGTATACCACAACAAAATAGTGTTGTTGAGCTTATTAATAGAGCTATCATAGAGTGTGCCAGGAGTATAAGGTTGCATGTTAGTGCTCAAATAGTTTTGGGAAGAAGTAGTGAACATTGTTGTTTATCTGATTAATCATGATTCATTAGTTCCTCTAAATGAAAGCTTACCCGAGGAAGCTTGGTGTAGCAAAGAGATGAATCTATCTCACATTAGAGTATTTGATTGTTCATCATATCTTCATATTGATGCATGATCCAGGATCAAGCTTAATCCAAGATTTGTCGAGTATACTTTCATTGATATGACTCAAATGTATTATTTATAAATTTTGGGTTTATCAGAATAAAAAAATTCTTTAGGTGCAGGGATGTCACTTTAAATAAAAATGAGATTTACAAGAACAGAAATGAAAATAGAATGATTCATCAATTACTTCAGAAGATTCTACTAAATATGTTGAGATAGAAGCTAATCAGAAAGACAGATAAAATTGTGCTCAAATTGAGGAAGCATAGAGAGTTCCTAAGACACTTGCTACTGAAGTTAGGAGATCCAACAAAATCTCATGATCCACATTGAGGTATTTATTTTTTGTATTATTCATTGTTGACTAAGAGTGGTGAAATAGAGTACTATGATAAGGTCATTCAAGTTGGTGACTCAAAAAAGTGGGAGTTTATCATGTATGATGAGATGTAGTTATTTATGTCAAATTAGATATGGGAATGGATGAAACTACTAGATGACAAAAAAACACTATACAATAAGTGAGTTTCTAAATTGAATGATGAATTAGATGATAATAAGTGCTATAAGGCAATACTTGTTGTGAAAGATTTCAACAAAAGAAAGGAGTTTAATACACTGATTTTTTTTTCTAGTAGCGAAGATGATGACAATCAAAGTTGTGCTAAGGATAGTAGTAGTGGAGGATTTGCATTTAGAGCAGATGGATGTGAAGATTGCTTTTCCTTATGGTGACTTAAAAGAAGAGTTGTATATATAATAACCACAGGGTTATGTGGTTCTAGGAAAAGAAGAAATGGTGTGTAAGCTTAAAAAGAGTCTGTATGATTTGAAGCAGATAATAAGATATTGGTATGGAAGATTTGATAGGTTTATGTCAGATAGTGTGTACACAAAGTGTCAGACAAATCACTATTATTTCTTTAAGTATTTTGATAACTATTATATTTTTCTTCTCTTGTATGTGGACGATATATTGATTGTAGGATCATATATGGAGAATATGAAGGACCTGAAAGAGCATCAATCAAAGAGTTTGAAATAAAAAATTTGAGTCCAGCTAAAAATTTTCTTAGTATGAGATTTAGTAGGGATAGAAGTGCAAATACATTGAGTTGTCTCAAGGTTAATCTATTGAAAAGGTACTTCAATGATTTAACATCAGTGAGGCAAAACCAATTTGCACCCCGTTCAATGTTTAAAAAGGCAAAATCAGGAATTGAGCCATTTTATCGTAGTGAGGCGAGGCGTAAGCCTCGAAACAAAAAAAAAAAAATTCATAAAATAAAATATAAATCAGAAAAATGATAAATTTATTAATATAATCACCTATTTCATTATCATAAATACACAATCACAAATCATAAAATCAAATATTAATATAAATATAAATTAAAATAAGATTTCATGTAAATACTTGCTTAAAATTTAAATGCATTATGAGAATTAAGATCTACAGTAGTATCATCATCATTTCATCATTTTTAGAAAATTATTATATGTAACTATCATCCTTAGAATATATTTCATCATATTCAAAATCTTATTAAACTACTGCAACTTTCTTCTTATTCTCTATAATAGTTAACAATGTATTTAATTTAAATTAGATAAAATAATAGATTAAAAAGATGGAGGAAGATAGAGACATTAATTTAGATTGTGCTTGGAAATACGTCATTGCTCAGAGATTTTAGCTTGTGCTACTCAGAAAAGGAAATAATATTGACTTGCATAATTTTGAGAGGTAGATTGCTCAAAATTGAGAACTTTAACTTGTTAAGTTGGTGAGATAAATAGATAAATAGATATAATAATTTATAAAATAAATTAATATAATAATAAATAAATTAATTATAATTATTATTTATAAAAAAATAAACAGAGGCATTACTTCAAAGCGCCTTGAGGCATACGCCTCACTTGAAAATGGTGTAAGCTTCATTGGATTGAGTGAGGCTTAAGCCTTGAGACGCTTTTCATGCCCCTCAATTCAAGGCGTGCCTCAAGGTGTATGTCTCAAACGCATTTTCAAACAATGACCCCGTTGACTAATTACTTTAGACTATCCAAGGAACAATTGCCTAAGTTTGAAGCTGAGTAATAACAAATTAAGAGAACCTTACTCTTTGAAAACACTATTTTAAATTTCATATCCATGACAATGAAAAATATTTTATATAAATCCATTGTTGGGTTTCTATTGTGACTTGTAACTTCGAGGAATTTGTTTTTCACCAGTTCATTTGCTCGCACCTCGTTATCCTTTGAACGCATCGTCAAACTCTATGCCAACTTGTTCTGTCTCCGCTCTCGCCATAAGAAAGTGAGGTAGATTGTATTGGAAAGAAATGAGTTATGAGTGTATTTGAAGACTATAAGTGGGTGTAGAGACATATTCTATGTGCTTTATTTTTTTGAGCTAACAAAAGGTTCCCTTGGCATCCCAAGCCACATGATTTTTGGAATTTGTTATCGGAGATGGAGAAGGCAATCAATTTGTTATTTTTATTTGAACCAATATAGCTATATTTGGGGATTGGAACTATTTTATTAATGTTGTTTAAAAGAATTATGGTTCTTTTTGTCATCTCGATTGGATTTTAAATGGCTCAAAATTTATACTTTGGTTTACCATAATTTGTGCTTATTTAAGGGATGTGTAGTCTCTTTTTTAAATAATTGTTTTGATTCCAACATTCTTGATAGAGCTTAAATTAGAGGACATTGGACCCAACTGCTAGTCTGATTGGATTTTGCTGTTTTTTAAGTGAGTGAATTTATAATGGAATTTTGTTGTTGTGCTAACAAATAAGAGTAAGTATGCTTCAAAAGCAAATGTTTAGCTCTTTTAGTTGTTAGGCAATAATGATGCAATAATGATGCTTTGACTGGCTTATTTTTAAAGTGGGCCATATCATGTTTTAGGAATCCACACTTTGGTTATCTCTTCACCAGTATGTTGGTCTTTACCAAACTAGATGTATATTTCTATTAAAGTGAATTTGTAGGAGCTGATTTTGGGTTTTTTTTGTATTTGGAAGTCATCCCATTTTCCTTTAAGTCATATGTAGGTAGTGCACTGTATGCGTACCCTTTCAAAATATAAAGCTAATTGGCTATTTTGAGATTAGAGTATTGCAATACTTTCCTAGCTAATCTATATAAAAATATCATTTGAAGTTTATTTTTTTATGCGGTTTAATTAAATGAGAAGAACTTCATGTACATTTTCTTGGGGAAAATTGTTATTAATCCATCTAATCAAGTGATGATGTGACATTAGTCTATTTGTATAGGATTTTTGGGGATTATAGTTCTCTTTGAGATAATTTTGGACTATTTCCTTGATGAATTGTTTATGATGTACTATAATTTTCTTTTGATTTTGTCAATTTTCATTTTAAGTTAATAATTTTGTTTTTAATGCTGCATAAGATATCTATCTGCATGCTTTCACACCTACATTCAAATTCTTTACAAGATAAATTGTACTACAGCTCTAGCTGCTTGTGAAAAACAAAAAATCTCATTTAATTTGCTTCTAGTCATGATATTTTTTTCCTTGGTGTGCTAGATGATCTAAATAGTTAATACTTGGTTAAATTTTTTAGAACATTGATATTTTTGTATTATTTAAGCTGGCTTATATTGAGTCAAGATTCTTGATGTCAATCCTGTTCTTCCATTTTTATGATTACATCATACAATATAGAGAATATGCATCTTCTTGGTCTTTGTTGGATTTTATGATGATTGGTCTCATTGTAAAATCAGTTTTTTAATAGGTATAGGATATGATAGAGATTGATGGAATTTTGGGCTTACTACAATTTGGAATGAATAGCTTGATTTGCATTTTGAGAATAAAGAATGTTGAGAATACAACTTTCTAGAAAATCTAGAATAAATCTGCAAATACTTGGGGAGCATGCTCTCTGATCAATTGTATTTGTGTTACAGAACGGTAACATAGCATATAGCCGTGCTCTAGTGAAAAGGTTCATACATTTTTTGTGATTGTTATGCTGACATTATTCTGGATCTCAAACGTTTATTACATTAATAGTTGTAGTTTTGATGCTGTTGTTGTTTTTGGTGCTGCTGTTACAGAAGTTTTGTAAGTCATATTTGGTATTGTACACAGGTGCGGAGGGGAGCTGATAGAGCAGAGATATACAGCCTTGCCTTCTCTGGCAACATGCAGTGGTTAGTTGTTTCCAGTGACAAAGGAACAATACATGTATTCAACCTCAAGGTTAATCTCGGTTTAACAGCAAATGATAAGCCGCGTCCTGTGCCAGAACCAAATGTTCCTGCTGCTAGTTCATCACTATCTTTCATTAAGGGTAAGATTCCTTCATTTTATAATTGGGATTTACATACATACCACACAATTCTTATATATTTACATATCTAATACTTAAACTTTAATATTTACATACATAACATCAAAAGTTTTAATATCACATAAAAAATTTCACTATTACTTTTTAGTAGTGAAATACACTTTTACATGCATAAAAAAGTGTTATATATATAAATATGAAACTTCAAGTGTTAGATATGTAAATACATAAGAATTGTGTGGTATGTATGTAAATGTTCCTTTTATAATTTATATATTGCTTGTGATAGTTCCACTTTCCATCAGTAGCTGACTTACCAATTTTATTGTTTCTTTGGTTTTTGTTTCTTTTTCTGGTTTCAATCTGTCATTGTTTTGAGATGTATCAGAAATATTTCCCTTCTCATGCTTTGAACACATTAGTTTATTTTATGGAATCATTGGGAAAATCAACATCCTTAATAGCATCTTCCTCTAGATTCGTTCCCCAAGTAACCTTATATTGTGTTCCCCTATTTATTTTCAAGCATCCGGGTAACAAACCTTTTCTACATTAATTAGCTACTTGATGAGCCATTTCCTATTCATATGCAAGAAATGGATAAAAGAAAATGCCAGGTAAATGTTTGTTGAATTAAATGGTAAGATGTTATTCTTATAAAAGCTCAGCCAGTGCTCTTACTGGCTACCGTGTATGTTTATATCTTGAATTGCTGCTTATTCTCTTGTTTTTCAAATTTCCAGGTTCATAGCTAAGAAACTGATTTCCAGTAATGTTTGTAGATCAAGTAAAACCATTAACATTTGGAAAATTTCAGTTATTTGGTTCATAAGAATCACCTCCTGAGTCGGTTTAAAAAAGGTAGGCATATGGCAGATGTGCGCATGAGCCTCCAACTAGAGAACTTCTACTGTCTGGCGGAAGGTGGCTATAGTCTTCATTATTGGATCAGAAGAATTCTAGCTGGGAAAATGTTTGTTAATTTCCTTTGTCTGGAAACAATTACTTAACAAGTTTGAATATTACCAATTTTCTGTTGCTTTTTATAGCACTGAGTTGCTCTTTTGTTCTATGGAATGTAGTTGATTGAGCTATAAGTGTGGAAGATGGTGGTACTGGAAAAGCAGTGACACCTAAGGAAACGAACATCAGCTACATTTTGGATAAAAGGGAAGAGATTCTCCTTTCAAGTGGAATATAGTAATGTTTGAAGATAAGTGAGGTGTGGTGTTTTCTGTCTTTGGCCGCAATGCTAAATGTAAGCAAGTGAGAATGCCCATGCAAGTGGTTTGTTTGGGCTTTGCGCAGCTTTCATCTCTCAAATAACTGTAGTGTATGAGGAAAGAGGGGTACGAATGGAGCAAATGGAGAAAGGATATGGGTGGAAGGGATGCACTTATTTGTAGAAGATTTAGTCAACCTAAGCTTTTAAAGATCCAAATGGAGGCTGGTTAAGCTGGATGCTAAAAAGTAACTTGGGTTTTGCGATGAAGGTAAGGGTGAGGTAAGGGGAAATGGAGTTGGTAGTTGACCATTAAAATAGTATTTCTATGTTGTAGTTGGATATGAAGAGTGCATTAATTTTATGAAATGAAAGATGTTCAAGATTGAAGCTTAGGAGAATGAAGTGAGGTGTTGTTAAGGCGGTGAGATCTTGAACTTGAATGGTTTGGCAGATCAGCTATGAAGAGCTTTAAATAATGAATGTCAGTGAGACTCTGAACTTGAATGGGTTGACAATTTAGTAATGGAGCTTTAAAGAATAAACGTCGATCAAATCAGGCATTCAAATGGTTTGACAGTCAATTGGCCTATATAAGGCTACATATGGCTAGATTTATTCAAGCATGTATATAATTAGTAGTTTCTTATTTCTAATTTTTGAAATACTTGACTTAACAATGCATTCATTGGTTCTGGACTTGTGTAACTGTGTTCGACGCACAAATTTTTTTTGTTTTCTTGGATGGGGTGTGGACTAACACTACCTTTGCGTCTCAAGGTTGTGATATAGTACCGGTGTAAAACTGTAATAATCATGACATGAATCCTTTAAATCATTTGTTGACACAACTATGCCATTAAATTAAATAAATAAGGTGGATTTTAAAATCCTCAAATCGATCTGAACCGATCAAATTCGCTTTTAATTGACGATTCGACGCTACAACGCTTGAAAATATTAAAATGAATTAATCGTAAAATTTTGAATCAATTAAGGATCGATCAATAATTAAAATCAAATATCATGAAATTGTGCACATATCAAGTGGGAAGCCCGTGACGCCTAAATGACCTCCGCTCGCAAAATAAGGCCGCCGCCAAACGTAAAACCTATCAAACGACACCTTCCGGCCGAATTCGATGAGGGTCGATAATTTAAGCGCTGACGGCGACAATTTAGACCTAATTTCATCCCGACGCGACGCTGTCCAATAAAATTGATCAAATTGCGCCAAGACAACAAATAACGACACACCCATATTGGGTTTGTCAAAATAATCGCATTAAATCCCGCACCACCCCCTTAAATCCGCCAATCCCTACCTAACCCGCTCCTTCGACCAATGGGAGACGCGCCTCTAAAGGTAAACGAAGGCGTTGACTCTCATTCACGCGTTTCCTCTCTTCTCGCCATCAAGTTTCTCACGCCTCGACTCTCTTCTTCCTCGCTTTGCTCTCGCTCTCAAGCTCCTTCACGCCTCGGCCTTCCTTCGCCAAGTTCTCTCTCGCTTTCTCTTCCCGATCAAGCTCTAGGGCACTGAACGACTCTCCTCAGACGGTTGAACTCTCTCGTTTCTCGCTCTCTTCTCTCCCTCACGATTCTTCCTTCCTCTCTCACACGCGACAAGAAGAGAAGGATCATGAGCCTTAAATAACCCTAACCAAAACCCTTTTCCTCCTTTCCTCTTAGCATTCAAACCTCCAGGTTGTTTCTCTAACCCTAAGTTGTTTTATGCATTTTTTCTTTGGAAGTTAGGGTTTTCTTGAATATGCTATATCTTATGCTTGGGATTATGCTAAGAGTTTCCTTTAGGGATTTGGGATGATGTATGGCCCAAATCTCATTTTATTTCCTATTATCTATGGATTTTATGGTGTTTATCTTGCTGAAAATGTTTTGGGATAATGTATGGCCCAACCATTTTTCTTGCTTGCTGTTTCCTATAGATTTCATTTGTTCATCTTGCTCAAAATCGGTTTCCTACGGGAGAAATGGTACATATTATGCCTCTTGCACATGATTGGGTTGAAATCTAAAATTAAAAGAGGGTTTTCAAATTATTTGGCTTAAATCCCTAATATCATGATGCTTGCTATGCTCTATGGATGTCTATGCATTTATCTTATCACAAATCAAGTGGAAGTTGTATTGTTTCATTAGTTAGTAAGTATGTTATGAAAAATTCCGATATGGGGAAATTGCTGAAATTGGTTTTAGCTAAGAGGAAATTAGATCATTTTTTGTTGAATGACGCATACTATCAAAAAAATTCCGCAACATTTCTCTTGCTGAAATTTTCTTTTTACCTTAAGGAAAATGAATTAATTTGTTGTAAAAGGCATAAGCATGCTGAAAAATTTCTTTTCTCCCAAGGGGAATCAATCATTTTGTCGCTTAATGGGCATAAGCTGAAAATATTTCTATCTAAGGGGAAAGTTGCTAGTTTGTTTTCTAAAGGCATAAGCATGTTGAAAAACATTTCACCTAAGGGGAAAATTGTTAGCTTGTTGTCTAAAGGCCATGCTTGCTGAAAATTTCTTTTCTCTAAGGGGAATCAATCATTCATTTGTTATTTAAGGGCCAAGATGTTTGTCGAAAATATTCTCCTCATGGGGAATCGATCATTTTGTTTTGATGAGTATAAGGCTTTTAAACTTTCTTCTGAGAAATCAATTAACTTTTTATTTGAATGTTTAAATGCAAAATTTGAAATAGTGATGAAAATATGTATAGCGGAATCTTATGTCTTGTTTAAATATGTATGCAAGTATATCATATATCAAAAGTTAAATATCTTTTCTTTATATCGTTAAATTGTTATCGTGGGGCTGATAAATCGCATGCGTTGTTCCGGCGTGGCGAAATATCTTTCTTATAAGTGCCGTTCACGTTGTTGTCGGCGGAGCTTTTATGATAAGTCACGTTGTTGGCGTGGCGGGGAAATATCTTTCTTATAATGCGTTAGCGTTGTTCGTGCGGGACTTGATAAGTCACGTTCGCGTTGTTAGCGTGGCGAAATATCTTATAAGTACGTTTTGTTCGTCGGCGGGGAAAACTGATAATGCGCGTTGCGTTGTTCCGGCGTGGCGAAATATCTTTCTTATAAGTACGTTCGCATTGTTCCGTCGGCGGGCTTTTGATAAAATGCGCATTGCGTTGTTGGCGTGGCGAAATATCTTTTTAAATGCCGTTCACGTTGTTCCGTGCGGCGAAACTGATAAATCTGTTACGTTGTTGGCGTGGCGGGGAATATCTTTCTTAAATCTTTCCGTTGTTCAGCGTGGCGAAATCAATCTTTGTGTTATCTTAACCATGCCTGCGCTTTCTTGGCGTGGTGGTAATCGCTTTCGGTAGGGTGTCTCACACTACCATGCCTTTCTTGGCGTGGTGGGAAAACTCTCCGGCGACCCCAAGGGGGATGGGAGAACTAAAAAAAAAAGGAAAGGTAAAAAATGCAAGTATTTTTATATATATCTTTATGTGTTTCATGTCATATGACACTATCAACAATATTCATGCTTAGTTTGATGAATATTGAATCTACTAGCTTTTAACGTGTGTATGAAGTGTAGAAATAGAATACAAATGGATGCTTATGCTTGTGACATGTATTGTTGATCGTTCTAACCACTCTTCGATATCTTTATTAGGCGTCTTAGAACAATGCTTAAATCATGTTTAACGTGTTATCTTTCTCATATCCATTTCATTGTTACACATGATTATAAACATAAAGAAAGGGGTATATCGAGGGAAGGCATACGTGAAATGAAACATTTTGACGTGACGTCAAATCAAAAAAATGGAAAGTTGTTAAAGAAAGGGAGAAGGGTAAAACCAATCTTTATGTGTGACTTCTATGGCAGAGAACTGGCTTGTGAAATAGGGAAGAAGGAAAGAAATGAGAGAAGTGTGGGATTTTATGAAGGAATTCACTCTTATTTATAGATTTTCTAGCCTCTCTCTCATATTTTATCTTGACACATGGTCTTGTATAAATTCGTCTGAGGGCGTAAGGTGATCTTGTCATGCATCTTGTCGTGACGTATGGCATCATGTCATCTTATCCCTTTGAAAAGGAAAATAAAGTCTTTCTCATATTAATAAATTTAATGGGTTTGTGTTCCATGAGTTTTGTGTGAGGTGGATTTTAATTAATCACTTTTCTCTGAAATATAATCTCGTATTTTTATATTCCCTTTATTTGAAATAAATGGGTATGGTATATGGACGTATGGCATAAATCAATTTTTTGCTTTATGTTGGTGATTTTATCTGTAAAGAGAATTTATTAAAACAAATCAAATTTAGCGTTTAGGCATTCTTCTTATGATCGTATGGTATAAATCGATTATTTTCACTTATGTTGGTGATTCTGTGCAATAAGAGAAATTTATTAGCTCATCAAATTCTTTTAGCATTTTAGGCCATCTTTATGATCATATGGTATAAATCAATTTTCCTTTATGTTTTGATTTTGTATAAGAGAGTATTAAGCAAATCAAATTCTCATTTTAGGCGTCATTCTATGATCATATGGCTAAATCAATTATTTTCGGCTATGGCTTGTATAAAAGGGTTTTGCAATCAAATCTGCATTGCGTCAGGTGATTGATCGTATGGCGTTCAAAATAATTATTTATTTATGTTGGTGATTTTGTAGAGAAAGTTGTGGCTGAAAACAAAGCCTTTTATCAATTATTTGATCAAATAATAAAAAATATTTCAGTACTATCTGCTTGTGATTTGTGACATAAAAGCTTTGGCGAAATATGATATCGTATTTTAAAGAAACGACATCTTTAGGTTTGGTCTTGGATAGGGTCAGTCAAAAAAAAAATGTAAAATTAAATGCAATTACTTTGTTTTATTTAGGCATTGATAATCTGACATTTAAAAAAACGAATCTTGTATGTATGTTGAATGTTTAGAAACGTATAGTTAGGTAAAAAGAAACAGTCTCTATCTTCGGTTTGGTCTTGGGGTCAGTTAACAAAATAAAAAATCAAAATTTGACGTGAAAACACGCATTAGGCATCTTAATGTATGCGATTTTGAAGAGATCTATGCGTATGTTGGAGTAATTAGTCAATCTGAAAAGAACGAATCTTACATAATCGGTTTGGTGCTTGGACGGTGATTATACAAAATTTGATATTATAAGAATTTAATTAATAATATCAGAAGCTATTCGTCGTATAATCTGAGAGCGTGAAATTGCGTAAAACACAAATTCAAATTCTTAGAAGAAAAGTCGAGCAGATCCACATGTTAGAGTGGTGGAGGTTTTGAAGGATTATCTTTTGAGATGATGAATTTAGGCGTCCTCTGTAGAAAGCTGGGCCAGTGAGT
Source organism: Cymbidium sinense (assembly GCA_021442155.1). Lineage (NCBI taxonomy): Eukaryota > Viridiplantae > Streptophyta > Magnoliopsida > Asparagales > Orchidaceae > Cymbidium > Cymbidium sinense. The sequence continues at coordinate 56,401,153 of CM038215.1, forward strand.
CTATCGATTGATATTAACCATGATCGAAGGGTAATTATAATTAAGATTTGATGATAAATGATCGTATATATTATCGAAAATCGATCATGATGATCAAAATAAAAAATAAAATAAATGAAATTAATTATTAAAAAAAAACTAAAAAATAAAAAAATAAAATTAATTCACCTCCATGATTGTTTGTCTTGGGTGAATTAAGAAAACTTTCTTCCTGAAAAGCGATGTCATTCATCTATACGTACTCGAATATTAAAGCGTGGGGCGTGGCCGTGTCACTCTGTCGGTGGTTTTCTGAGATATAGCATAAATGGCGGTTCTGACGACGAGCCTCGGCCAGGGTGGTTAGCGATATGGCAGCTAAATTACGGTCCGGCCGTATGTTCACGGCTTTGCTCTTTGTGAAATGTAGAATGTATTTGGTTGGGGCCTATGTTAAGGTTGACTTATATTTGTCCTCTTCCCAATGAGACGCTTGGGCGGCGTAATAATGTTCTTGTGAGGATCCGGTCGGGTTAGATTATTCTCCTCATTGCGGATAGGGGATCGCGGCGGCGGGATAATGGAACCATGGGATCTTGATCGAGCGTCATCGTTCCCACAAAAAGTTTTAAGTTAAAATAATAAATTTTAAGTTAAACTTCATTTTGCGATTATATCTTCGTTCTTTTCGATTCATTGGTAGCTTGTCGAAAGTGCTCTCTCGGTATTGGGAGGTAGTGTATAAGAACTGCTTTATAGGAAACACGAATCAGGATATAAAAGTTCTCACCAAATGAGCGAAATCTCTAGGTAGTGTCTCTACTTATTCATCGCTTACGAAATTATCAGCAATTTCTTTCTTTTTTTTTGAAAGAAGAGATTGATTGGAATTTTGGATCCATGATTCTGGCGACTCATTTGGGGACGGTTTCTCTTTCCATCTTTGTTGTCAAATCTAAGTTATAATTGCGGTGGAGTATAAAAAAAAAATGAAATGAAAATGAAATGGGAAATGATAAGTTAATCTTGACAACTTAGAACTTGCGATAAAGTCTTAAGTCGTTTGAGATTTTATTTGAATCATGTGTTTAATATCTTTTGTCTTATCTTTAAGGTGATAGTGATATTTTTTAATTCTTAATTTTACCTTTAAATTCAGAATGGCATTCTGAGAAACTATTTATTACTCTCGGCGGTGCGGCATCCGTTTGGCAGCGTCATTATCTTTGGAAACACCATCAGGTTTGGTGGCGTGGATTTCCCAAACCATCTTGAAGCGGTTCTTGGCCTCGACTGAAGTCTCTTCGTCACTGCAGCGTAATCTCTCTGAAAAGGCATTGAGTTGTGACCCTGCTAGGGTCACTTGAACAATCGGTCTTTGAGAGGCTCGGGAGACACAATCATGAGGGTTATTCTTGGTGGACGGTCTCTTTTCCCTGAGAATATACAATCCGGTGAACCATTAGCCGGGGAGGTATGATCTTTGAAACTTCTTCATCTGGAAGCAGCGGGGCAAAGAAAAAAAATCTTGAGGCATACTACACTTGTCGCGTTTTGTCTGCAATAAGGCAAGCGGTGAGTGTTCCATGTCGGTTTGATAAGTGGGTTAAGCGAATTCTTGGTCGACAACCGATCGGACCCCTCAGTTTCTCTGCGAGGAAAGCAGCTATCTGCACGTGCATCGGGTTCTCAGTAGCGAGGAGAAAATGATACAGTCTGTAAGGATCTTGGGCTCCTCGAGACTCGTCCATGACTCAAATGGCGGGGCGTAACATATTCATGTCCTGACACTTGGGCCGTCAGGAATCCCTGAAGGTCCGGTGGAAAGTAGCAGTCTGGAGGCTGAGCCTCAAAATCTCTGAGCGTGGCGTGACATGGTGTGAATTCAGATCCACTCAAATTATCGGGATGGGAGCTAAAGAGTGATGATAAGATATGTGGTAGACACGCGGAGAATCCTCAGGGGATCATCATCAAATCCCATCGAGAGGAGGTTAACCGATCGAAGCCCTCGAAGAAATTTGATTCCACACTTGGAATCGGAAGTTCAATGGAAGGAAATCGTGTCGAAGGGCGAAGAAGAAAGAAGAAGAGGCAAGTTGAAGTAGTGTATATATGGTGCAACAATTGGTGAGCCATCTGGTGTCGATATGCTCAATAGCGTCGTCTACCTCCTCGACGAAGAACAATGAAAATGTTAATAGAGGAAGCATCCTCGAGTCTTGAGGAGAAACAAGAAAGGAAGAAATGGAAAGAAGAAAATCCCAATCTTACTTTGGCGAAAAAAAATTGTCGAGATGAAAGCGAATAAAAAAAATCAGTTGAATGAAAATGGCGAAATGATGATCTGAATGGCTGCGATGATGCGATTAATCTGAGAGAAATATTCGGCGGTCAAACATGTCCCCGAATAATCATGCCTCAATGATACGGCAATCCTCGATAAATTTGATCTCTCACATGCTTGAGGTTGAGTGAGCTGGCGAGGATTGAAATAAATGAGTCATTCGGCAACGCAACCGAATATACAAACTATATCGGCGGTGATCTCTGACTTGATATTATATTGAATGAGAAGATCAAAGGTTATAAATTGCGGGGCGAGAAAAATTGAGCAAGGTGGCGTATCATGAGTATGATCAAATTTATCAAAGGGATATTCAATGCAATTTTATTGACGGGAATGGTAATCCCGACATCAGCGATTCAAAGCATCACTGCGGGGGTAATGATCGTTATTCCGTCAATTCGATGGTAGCTTTTGAACTTTGAATGGTATCTTGAGTTATCGAATGACTTTTTCTTAGAACTTGAAAATATGTTCGTTAAAGGTTAGCCCGGTCGAAAACAATTCTTGATCGCGAGAAGAGGAAGAAAAGATGAGTCGATTCGATATATTACAGCGTTGGCGAAATTTGAGTATGAAATGTGAACAACAATTAGAAGAAGAGCATCTGATTGATGATGGGCAATCGATGATAAGATATGGCGCTTATCTTTCGTAACTGATTCTACATTCAAAATTTCGCGATAGGGTGGCTAAATTGAAATTAAATTTATCGTTCAGATGGCCGTAAAGATAAATTCAAAGAGCAAAAGCTCAGGACGAAGAAAGGTGAAAGCATTTCACCTCATCTGAAAGGATCTGAGAGCGGTTAATATCGCGTGAAAAGAAAAAATTTGTTCGAAAAACAAGGCGGTCGTTCAATCACGCGCTCCACATACTTGGAGGTAATGATGTACTACCGAGGTCAGCAGTGATGGCGACGACAAACAAAGGAAGCGAATGATTTCGATGGCGACCGCAAAAGAAAAGGCGAACAAAGTATTCTTTTAAAGGAAAGTGTGGAATTGTTTAAACATCTCTCAAGTAGGTCTCAATTCTCGAGTGTAAAAAGACACGAAAATTTGGAAGCGAGATAATCTAGCTTGTCGTATCATGGTCTTTCGGCCATCTGTTGAAGATTCTTACATATTCAAGATTAGAGCGAAAATATAAAGCGGTGAATTCACATTATCGGACGGTGTATTGTGCGTCAGAAGAAAGAATCCAAAGTAATCTCATCTCGATTATCTCAATGATAAAAAGAAAGGCGGTCGATGATGAAGGATGGCGGCATGATCTACAAAAGGCGTAAAATGTTAAAAGCAATTGGAAGGCGTTCAGGGTATTGATTAAATCACTTGAGCGTCTTGAGTTGAGACAAAACTAAGTTATGGGAAGGCTAGTTCATCTCACGAAAGGCTAGCCAAATCTGCATGAAGGCTAAGAAACACGCAAAAAAAGTAAATTAAATAAAAGAAAGAAGCGATGCCAAAATATTCTACTTTATGGATGTAGCGTAACAGATCATCGATAATATGGAAGATTACTGATCAAAGGCGACTATCACTTGCGAATTCAAATCTTGGATCAGCGAAGAAGCGAGAAGAATCTTGAAGAACTTCTGAGTCTTGCTTGATGATGCATGAAGTTGATGACTTAGAGGAACTGTTTCCCAGATGAAGATGAACGAGCTCATATCACATAAAAATATAAAGTTGAGCGATGATTACGAATCTTAGTACATCATTAGATGAGGCGGCGAATCTTTGTGAGTCATCAGATTGAGATGCAAATGAAATAGCTTCAATCTGATTGAGAGTGGTGAAGTCTTACCATCTCACGAAAGGAAAAAATAAAGATAAAGAAAAGAAATTGAAAGTCGATGAAAAGTTAGTTATCCCAGGATTCAAATAAAGCCTTCATCAAAGGGATCATTCTGATATTATCCATCAGGAAAATTGGCGACTTAGTGTATCTGAAGCACTTAATGTCGGAAGATCTCAGTAACACCTTGAAACTCTCGAAAAAGGAAAGTTGAAGCATATTTTCTTTGAGCATTTGTAGAGGCCTTGCATGTTGAAGCCTCAATGTCACATTTTGAAGATGATCCCAATGCTGGGCTGAGCTGTCGCCTACGTATGTTACGGTGAAAGTGATGAAATTATATCTGCGGATCTTAATTGATCCGGTTCCTCTGAATCTTATGAATTTGAGAACTCTTAGATGGTACATCTACAGATGTACATCAGGGCGAGATAAAGTCGTGGTTCGAGGTTTTGATGAGAAGGGAAGAAAACTATCGGGTCATTAGTTCGTCCTTTATGTAAATTTGGAGACCTCTGCGGAAGCTAAATTTCATGTGATCGATCTGGATACTTCATTGAGCCATACGGGTGTCGCCCATGGTTTTATAAGTATGGCATTGTCCCATCTACATTGCATCAATGTATGAAATACAAAGGATGGAAGAATGCCAAATTGTGGGTGACATGCAACCTTATGTGTATGAAATGAAGATTTATCAAGATGCCGCTATTTCCTTCCGAGGGAATCAAAGCTAACAAAACAACTAAAGACGCATCTATCAAAACCCATAAAAGAACAAGTTAAGAAGAAGTGGATAAAATGAATAAAGGAAAGGAGATTGTTCCAAATATTCCTAGGGATATAAAGAACAAGTCCAAAATCAATAACACTGCCCTCATCTAGCAAGATACCTAAGAAGAAGATGAATGTGTTCCTTCTAAATCCAAAGGTCCCATGACTCTTCGAGTAAAGTTTCATAAGAACATTTCACTCGACATGAGTTTGAACCGCTTAGCGTAAGTGCAATGCACCTACTTTAAAACAATCATCCAGAATGAGACTACACTGTAGTCACCCTGCTCCTCCCCATTTTAAAAATCAAACTCGAGAAACCCCAAACACAAAGTCGAGGAATTGGTGACCTTCTATGTACCTCCTCTCCCTCGAAAACACTGCCGTGAAGCCTGCTTTATAAATCCGAGGGTGTCAAGAAGAGGATCCCGATTGCAAGTAACTATCTCAAGAAGAAGAAGCTATGCCCACAAGAATACCAAAATATTACTTCCAAAGATGCAAAACTAATGCGCAAAACATGGGGTCCAGTCGGAGCAAGTAAGCAAAGGACTCTTCTGAAATGATGTGGTACCTAAAAGGTTCTCAAACCATTGGTAAGAGAAATAAACACACTACCAAAGGCCTTGGTTTTATCCAAGACAACGTCCATGAGATATACCGCTAATGTGAATGAGAGTGATGATAAGATGAGAATGTCATTCTTGGCTCTAAATAATGAAGAAGTAAGTGGACCTCAAGAGCTTGAAGATGGTGGGGAGGCACTATGGATGAACTTAAAGAAGTTAATTTGGGAACCGAGGAGGATCCTCCAACGCTCATCAAGGTTTTACTCTTCTCAAGATAAAGTGGAAGAATTAAAACCTTTGCTCGCTGAATTCGTGGATGCTTTGACATATATGAAATGCCGTGCTTATCCCCCCATATATGTTCACAAACCAATAATTGATGACACACCAAGCAAGCCTCAAAGCGAATGAGATCGAGGTCAAGAACGTAATTGCGTAAACCAAGAAGCTCATTGAAGTCGGTTTATTCGAGAAAAAATACTGACCGGATAAATTATTGTCCCCGTGAAAAGAAGAATGGTCGACTGATCCGACTTCGTGGATTTAAATAAAGCATGTCCAAAGGATGACTTTTCCGCTCAGACGTAATCTAAGATAACACTTCAAACCATACATGTTCTCATTTATGGACTGATCGCCGTTACAATCAAATCAAGATGGCTCAAGATGAGAACATACCTCATTAATGGGCATTACACATGCCCCTTGAAGAATGCTTGAGCTACATACACATTAATGAGTTGATCCATCAAAAGTAGAGTGCTATGTTGATGATCTCTGTCAAGAGTAGGGATCGCTAAAGATCATCTCGAATGATTTAAGGATCGCCTTTGAAAGAATCGTAAAATATGATCTCAAGATGAATCCTCCGCGCTTTGAGTTTCTGAAAGTTCCTGATATGTTGTGCCGTGAGGGATTGAAATCGATCCCAACAAAATCAAAGCCATTGTCTAAAATGCCTCCAAGGAGTCTTCACAACTTCGCCCAGGACATCTCGCATTAGAAGATTTATATCAAATGCCGTGATGTCGCACCTTTGCAAAATTAATGAAGAAAGATACTCCTTTCAAGTGGGAATGAATGTCAAGAGGCCTGACAAAGATCAAGAAATAACCCATGAATCCACCCATTCAGCCCAATCCCGTGAAAGCCTCTCATCTTGTACACAAGAATCTCTAGTGCTTTGTTGGCAAAGATAATGAGAAGGAAAGGAGAACGCTTATACTACATTACCTAAGACTAATGAGAGCTTATTCTCCAATTGAGAGCATTGTTTGACGCTAATTTTGCCGCCTAAAAGCTACGCCATTACATGTTATCTCATAAAATTACCCTTATCTCAAGCGATCGATCTGAAGTTTGATGACAAGACTAACGCCATGGCTTGCTCTTCACGCTTTGATATTACATATGTTCCCGTAAAGCGTGAAGGGGCAAATCGGCAGATTTTCGTCCGCTTCATCCCATACCGGCATCTATTGCTTAACGATGATCTTCCCGATGAGCAAATCATGCACATATATGAAAAAGAAAAGCAACAAATGGAATTGTATTTTGTGCCCATTCATACACTCAACAACCCTCAAATCTTCCATCTGTCGGTATCTGCCTCATTCTTGATCACACCTGGTGGCATACCGAGACATTCTTATAAATTAACTCAACCAAACCAACAACGGACATGAAGCGTAGGTTTTAGAGGAAGCCATTTCCATGGGAGTCCGACAGAATTTATGCATTCTCAACTCCATCAATCAAGTGTCAATTTTACAAAATCAACAAGCTTGAATTGGCCTACTATCACAAACGAAGTTCTCGAGCTTATGAAGCAAATTCCAAATGTCATTATGACTCGAAGTCCTGAGCTGAGAATAGCGCTTAGCCAAATTAGCTTAAAGAAATGCAGTATGTGATGACTACATACTAATTAGTGTGCGGAGTCCGAGCCAATAAGTTTAAGATCCCCTCACTGGAAGAGGGGTCATCAAACATCAATCAGGGCGTACCATGTTGCTCTTACACTCCCTTTACAAATTATTTCTCAACAAGACACAAGCTTCAAACCATAAGAAGAAAGACCTCCAACCTCAGAAAAACCACACAATGAAATCCTTATAGTAGAAGAGAAGGAAGACTGAGACACTCTTCGCCGACCACTTCAAGGAAGGCAAATTGCCGCAATAAGTCGATAGTCACAACTTGAGAAAAGGTCAATTATATGCTTATGTTGGCAATACTCAGATCGTAGATCCTTCGACGCACTACATGTTTGGGAAAGAAGCCAAAGTAATTGTTGAAATCCATCAAGGACTTTGTGGTGCACACCAATCAGTCCTAAAATGGTTTTCAAAATTAAAAGAATTGGATATATTACCGCCTATGGTAAAAAGTATCAATCATGCCAAGAGATGCCATGAATGCCATGGTACATAATATCCCATCGCCTCCAAATCCAGATCCAACGATAGATCTTGGCCGCTTCGTTTGGGGAGACATGTAATTGACCAATTGATCCACCATCATCACCGTCATTCATCTTAAACACCGACATTATTCTCCAAGTGGGTCAAGTCCCCATTTAAAGAAGTTACAAAACAAGTGACTAACTTTCTACAATATCACCTATAGATTACAATGAATCATCCTTATAACCTTCAAAAGTTTATAAATTTTTAAATATGCTGATCATTTGACGAGATTCATAATCCGAGAGCAAATGGTTTGGCATTTAATAAACACTAGTCAAATTGCTTAGAAAATTCTCACAAGAAATAAAAGGAGCATACCAAACTCAGGGAAGCATGGCTTACCACCTTACAAAACTCCTACAAAGTCTACCCTATGCACTAGTGTTTGGGTCAAGTAGCTTTGCCACTGGTTGAACTACCTTTCGCCCGAAAGTAGCCATTCAACAAAATCTTACCCAAGATAGAGAATGCTCGCATTGATTGAAAGAGCTTGACGCTTGACGAGGTCAGCCCAAGATCAAGAAATCTAAGTATCTGCAAGAATGTCCAGTAATCTGATCATACAAGACGCCTCGAAGCTTTTCGAGAAGGAGAATTGGTCCCTGCAGAAGACCAATCATCCCTCATCCAGAATTGGCTGAATTTGAACCCATCAAATAATCCTGTTATGATCGTTGAGAGGCATCACCATGACTTTCGGGAAAGACTAACGCCGCCAATCAACTAATGATTTAAAGAAATATTACACATGTGATCGACAACCTGATTTGAAAATCTTATCAAACACTTATGAAAATTTTCATCAAAATTCTCTCAGAACACAAGAACGATTTCAAAATAATAAAATCCCGTTGTATTTTTTTTTTAAAGCTTTTATAGTAGAAAAGACATGTAGATATTTTCTATTTTCTTCGGGACATCGCGCTGGTTGAGATCCCCACTTATATACTCAAAATTATGATTCAAATTCTCAAATTTAAAAGTCTTACTCGACCCAAAGAAAAAATTTTTCAAGTCCAAGAACTTCAACCAAACCAAGTTGGAAGGACATTTTCCATCCCACATCAAATCTAAAGTCGCCAGTATGTGGCTCAACTCAACACGCCTAAATTGTGCCGAAGTACCACGCCCAGCTACTCAACAGCCGCTGTAGTAAGAGATCCCCATCTCTGCAGCCCTAGGACAAAATCCTTCATCAATGTCTAAAGTCCACCTGCTTCCTCGGCGGCCTGACTTCAACATGCCTCCACGCCGCCGCCTAATAAACTGCTTAATTACATCAACACGCCACAGGCCGTATAGTGATCCTCCTACTTCATGGGCTCAAAGACAAGAGCATCTAAATCCCCAAATCTCTCCAACTTCAAAGTGAGTTTATGACCTGCAGAAATTATCCCTATTGGTCCAGTGTCATCTTTCAAAATTTTACACAAACAAAGATATCCTTACTCGGTGGGTGCACTAAGCCGAAGTTTGGAATCAAATACAACCTGAAAATCTCAACCTTCAAGCAGTATTAAAAGAAGCAAAGATCAAGGAAATCCTTCTTCAAGAAGTCCAAGCAAAAAAGCGAGGACCGAAGAAGTTATCCCAATGTCACCAGAGGGTAAAGCTAAATGTCAATCTGGAGTTTTTATTATCAAGATAAACATTACATGTGCAAAGCACAGATCGATGACTTTTGCCATCGATCCTAACACAAGCTTAAGATAATTTGATTTATCCTTCTACAAAAAGTGTAGTTAGGGCGTAAGGTAATTTTCAGACGCCCCTATAAATTTGACAGTGATTTCACCTTTATCAAATCACATGAAATGCCAGATAAAGTGAGGCACACAAGATTTAATCCTCAGATGAAATCTTCAACAAGTCCACAAAGAGCAAAGCACGTGACAAGACATTTCTATCTCACCAACTCCATCAAGTCCCACAAGGCACAAGCTAGAAGGAGGAAAATCGCAAACTGTACAAGATGAAATCTTCAACAAGTCCACAAAGCACAAAAGCACGTGACCAAGATATTCTCATCTCACCACTCTATCAAGTCCACAATGCACAAAGCATAAACCAATGGGATTTTATCTTTTCAAGACCTTAAAACCTTTAAGAAGAGATCATGGAACAAATACATTGGTCTAGATTTTATTCATGAAAATTGCACAAGCATACATATGAGATGATATGTAAAGTAAAGAGAAAATACATCAAGGTGCAGGCGTAGTCTACAGGCGAGATCTGATAATAACAAGCCTCGCTTCATCTCGGCGGTTTGTAAATCCTCTGTCGACTCGGTAAAGGCGCTCGACCATATACGATCGGTGCAGCATTGTTGCTCCCTCGTGCTTTCCGAGTTAGTCATCTTGCTCACTTCTTGTCTTGCATGACCGCATGCTTAAGCTCCCTCGAGGCTTGAATAGTAGTGATGCTTTCAATTTGAGCACCAATGTAGACTCACGAGTTCTCTTAAAGCCCAGTCATGAGCAAAGTCGGCCGCTTTCGCAGAAGCATAGCTCTCGACTCGACAATGAAACTCTTTGACGAATTATGCTAGGTTTTCATTTGTCGGACTAGAATTGACCTCCCAGACATAAAGCCTCCCAATAAGCAATTCGCTCTTCACATCAAAATGAGCGGAAGTGCGGTGTTGCGTCTCTTGAAAGCGGTCGAAGTGATATTGGTGAGCCGGTGAATCGGCTAAGAAAATCACATTCTCTTCATAAATCGCTCATTGCGTGAGTCGCATATGATGCATGCCTCGATGGATTTCCAGAGATAATCGATCCCCGGACGTAGAAGGAGGAAGAAAAGATAGTAAGAAGGAAAGGTAATGAATGAAAAGAGGGGAGTTATCGGGTCATACGAGTCAAAAGCCTCTTGATGTTGTACTCACGGCGGCGGTGTCGGTTGGCGTTATGGCCTCTTATCATTCATCGTGAGCGGTATGGCGAAGTCTCACCATAATCTTGATCTCTCCGATGTTTCAGGAAGCGAAAGAAACCCATATAAGGAGCTAGATCCAAAAGCATTAGTGGTTGGAGCAGAGGTTCTGCAATGTTTGGGAAGATCAACTCAAAATCCCCAAAGGAAAGCGGCTCCATCTTGTGAGACATTCTTGGCCTAGATTTGCTTCTTGGGGAGTTAAGGCGTCGTGGAATGGGGTGACCAATCGGTTGAAGCTCTTGGAGGATCTTCATGCGAGGGCGTCTTTGTCGATGAGATGAAGATGGTACCTCCGTAGTAACGGAAGGTTCTCGAGTCCTTTTCGGGAAGTGAACTATTCGTGTTGATTCGACCTCTCTTTATCACGAAAATATAAACATCATGTTAGGAATAAAAGGGCTTAAAGGAATTAAATAAAGGTTAAATAAGACATAGAAGATCATACCTCTGCTAGAATTCCGACGAGCTCGTTGCCTCGAGGGCTCAAGTCTTGCACTTGTCTTTCGTATTCTGGCTCAAGTCGGTCAAAGATAAGCGTACCCAAGTTAAGCGGTATAGCTAACTCATTATGTGAGGAGAGGCGGTAGAGCGAATTTGAGTTTGTGCCAAACGAGTAAATGAAGCCAAATCATTGAGCGAGAATAATCAGTCTCCACAGGCGGCGTCCATCGGCGGCGTCGATGCGCCGGAATGAAATGCGCCATATAGCGGTCCTGCGAAAATCAAGCTGTCGAGGATTGGGCGATGATCCCAAATAAGCGGCGACCGGTCGATAACATAAGCCGGGGCGTATCTTAATAAAGTATTCGGCAAGAATCGGTCGATGTGAGTTAAAATGTGCGTACTGTGTCGACCCCATATCCCCTCATAAAGGGAGGTAGATTTGCAATTGATGAATGAGATTGAATCATCGGTGGTAAATGAGGGCGAAGAAAAATAAGCGTGTCTTCGCTCTAAAGTAGAAGAGGCTTGTGATTGCATGTATGGGATAATTCCTCTCAGAAATATGAGGGACATTAAACAAGCAAAAGCCCAGAGCGTGAATATGAATCAGGCATGGATATCTTTGCCGAGGCAGAATCAAATCATGTAGCTTCAGTGGTAGCCTACGAAATAATTTTAAACCTATCTAGCAAGGGGGGAGCCAAGGAAAGGCGTTCACTGGGGAAATCTTACTTGCGACGATAAGGTCTTTGGGCGAATAGATCCCTCCTTGATGGGCAAGACAAAATACACAACCACGTAGCTAAAAGCGGCTAAAATAAATCTTCCCCCATACGGATGCTGGAGAAAAGATGCATATGATGAAAAGGCTAGATATCTGGACAAATGACCACCAGCTTTCGAAGGGGTCGTATAATAAAGCGAAGAGCAATAAACATCCCTCTTAAGAAGGCTGCGGATCAAATATCCGTAGGCATGGTTACTCGTGAGCATGGGTAGCCGACTTCATAAGTGTCTTAGATAATGATTAAGCAAGGCAGGGATAAATTGAGGGTAGAATCGCCACCTGCTACGTTATCAGAAGGCTTCTGAAAAAGCTCTTCATCGGAAGGAATGTATTCTAATGAGCCATAAATAGGAAGGCGTCTGCTTGCAAATCACTCAATGTAATGGTTAATTCTCGAGATCAACAAGTATTGCTCGCGTCCGAACTCAATAAAGCCTCTTATCCATGAGGAAGGAATGTTCAGAAATCAAATATGGAAGCATAAATTGTATGCTTTATAGCGTCCTTGTGAACTTCGAAGAATGTATCAGCAAGTAACATATCCCTTTGGACCATGAATCGGCACATGGGCGAGTCTCGGCCACTCTAATGAGTAATTTGTGATTAGTAAAGCGTGATTGCCGTTTGCTCGATAATGTCGGGTTTGAAGAATTTCACATAATAACTTCACTTGATCAGCGGTCTTTATCAGGAGGATTTACTCGTCACATTTTAACTGCGGTAGTCACCCATTCACGGAGGATTCAAATCGGCGTGTTCTTGAGCAATCAGGAAGAGCGAGGAGAAACGGGTAAAGTTACGAAATATATCGCGCTTAGCATATCGTTGTGTTGCTCAGTCTGTCCAAAATGTCCACTATTGAGGTCATTAATGAATCAATCATAGACCATATAGCATCCTCGGTGGGCTCTTGAGAAGAGCAAATCGATGACCTCCTCAGTGAACATTTTCTGTAAGGTTACAAAATAAACATATATATATATATATATATATATATATATATATATATATCAAAGGAGGAAAGAAGAAAATGAAGACAAAAGAAACCCAAAAGAAAAGAGTAATCCTTAAGAATGACTATGCAAATCTAATGAGATGCTTCTCCACGTAGCATAATGGTGCAAGTACATGAGCAGAATAAAAAAAGAGAGAAAGAGTACTAGTGTAAAAACACGGTGCTCATGCCATGTTTGTTGGGGCATTGTTGACTGTTATGTTACATTAAATTAAATAAATGAGGTGGATTTTAAAATCCCTCAAATCCGATCCAAACCGTCAAATTCGTTTTAATTGACGATTAAATGACTTCAGCGTTGAAAATATTAAAATATGTCGAGAAAATTTTGAATCAATTAAGGATCGATCGGATAATTAAAATCAAATTATCATGAAATTGTCGCATATCGAAGTCGAAGCCCGACGGCGTCTAAACGACCTCCGTTGCAAAATAAATCAGTCGTAAAGCCGTCGAAACTATCAAGCAGCCCGCGGTCGAATCGGCAAAGTATCGCGGGTCGATTAATTTAAGCCGACGGCGCAATTTACTTGAATTTACCGGTGTCATTATTTAAGCGACCTCGATCGAAATTGATCAGCGTTCGTTATGAGAAAACTAAATTGACACCCATATTGCTGGGGTTTGTCAAAGTAACAAATCCGAAATATTTTAATGCATAATTAAAGCGGACGACATGCTAATTACCTCTTAATCGCATTAATTCCTACCAACCAGCACTCAACCCAATCAAGATCGCTAAGCTAAAAAGGGGAAGTTTGATTTCATGACGGCGCGAGGGTTATCCCCTCGTTGACCCTCATTTTCATGATCCCTCTCTGCTGCTCTCGGTCTCCTCTCGGTGAGCTCTCCTCGCTCTCGCTCGGCATTCTTCCCTCTCGAAGCTCTCGACTCTGCTCTTTCGTAGCTCACGGCATTCTTCCTCTCTCTCTCGTTTCTGCTCTCGATCTCTCTCCCTCGCGATCTCTTGTCTCTCGGCTCCGTCGAAGCTCACAGGACCGGCATACTCTTCTCTCCTCTCTCTCGTCGACTTATGCCTCCGGCGGCGTAGAAGCCGAACCTCTCTGACTCCTTCTCCCTCTCGGTAGAGCTCCCTGCTCTCCTCCTCTCGGTTGAGCCCGAACCTAGAGCCAGGAGATCTCGATCCATCGATTCCTCTTCCAAGCAGAAACCTCCGGGTTTTCGTTTCAATCTGATATATTTCTTTATGTGGGTTTTTTGAAGGAAATGTAGATTTCTTTCCTCTTCCATTTGTGTTTTATGGTTGGATTTGTTTCACGGTTTGCAATAGCATGAAATTAAGGTGATTGATTTATGCTAAACTTTCATTGTTGTTTCCTCCTTTGGTCTGCTTCCTTTCCACTTGGGCCTTGAACGGAGACTTTCTCTCTCCTCTGTATGTGACATGTTGGGTTTTGTTTCTTTGTTTCTCTAATAGAGGTGTGCATGCTGAAATTTCTTTTCTGGGAATCAATCATTTTGTTCTTGGGCATAAGCATGCTGAAAATATTTATCTAAGGGAAAATTGTTAGCTTGTTGTCTGGGTAAAAAATTTTCTTTTCTATGGAATCAATCATTTTATTTAATGGGCATAAGCATGCGAAAATATTTCTATCTAAAGGGAAAATTGTTTGTTTGTCTAAAGGCCATCTTGTGAAAATTTCTTTTCTAAGGGAATCAATCATTTTGCTATTTAATGGGCATAAGCATCTGAAAATATTTCTATCTAAAGGAAAATTGTTAACTTTTGTCTAAAGGCATGCTTATTTGAAAATTTCTTTTCTCAGGGGAATCATTTGCTATTTAATGGCCATCTTGCTGAAAATATTTTTCTAAGAGGAAATTAGATTATTTTGTTTCAGGGCATGATAAATATGAAATCATTTCTTTAAGGAATCATTTGATTGGCTTTTAAAGGGATAAGGCATCTGAAAATATTTTATTAGAGGAAATGAATCGATTTGCTTAATGTATATGATATCTTGAAAATATTTCTATCTAAGGGAAATCGTAATATGTTATTTGATGAGTATATAAGGCTTGCTAAACTTTCTTATCTGGGAAAAATCAATTACTTTGTTTGGTGAGATATGATCTTTGTTCTCATGAATTTATGCTTCTTTTCTTGCTGATTGGTTTCTATGAAGTGAATTATATATATGCTTCTTTCATATCTGAGTTGAAATAAATTAAGCAGAAGGATTTGGTTATCACTTATTATCATGAGTTTCATTCTTGATATTTGCATATGTGATATCGTATTAACATATATGATAAGTACGTTCACATTGTTCCGCGTGACTGTGATAAATGCGCTTCGTTGTTCCAGCGTGGCGAAATCTTTCTTATAAATGGTTCGCATTGTTTCACGGAAACTTGATAATGACGTTGTTGCGTGGCGAAATATCTTTCTTATAAATGCCGTTGCATTGTTTGTCTGGCGGAAACTTTGATAAAATACGCATTCGTTGTTCAGCGTGGCGGGAAATATCTTTCTATAAGTACCGTTCATTGTTTCTGGCGGGCTTGATGAAATCGCATTGCGTTGTTCCGGCGTGGCGGAAATATGTTTCTTAAATGCGTTCATTGTCTGCGGCGAAACTGTGATAAATCGCGCGTTGTTCCGGCGTGGTAGGAAATATCTCTTATAAATCTTCGTTCGCGTTGTTCCCGTCGGCGGAAACTTGTGATAATGCGCGTTCGTTGTTCCGGCGTGGCGAAATATCTTCTATAAGTGCATTCACGTTGTTCGCTGAAACTGTGATAAATCTGTTCACGTTGTTCCGGCGTGGATATCTTCTTATAAACTGTTAGTTGTTCCGGCGTGGCGAGCTGATATGATAAGTCTTTTCGCGTTGTTCTGAAATCTGTCTTGTATTATCTTATTACCGCCTTTCTTGGCGTGGTGATAAATCTTTTGTGAGGTGTCTCACGGCCTGCTTTCTTGGCGTGGTGGGGAAACTTAGTCTCGGCGACCCTTGTGGGGATGGCGAGGGTCAAAATTTAAAAAAAAAAAAAAGGGGAAAGGTAAAAAAAAATGCTTAGTATTTTTATGTATCTTTATGTGTTTAACTCACTTTTCATGTCGTATGACATCTGATACTATTCAACGATGATAAATGTTGAATCTCTACTTCACGCTTAACATGTGTATGAAGTGTGTGAGATAGATACAAATGGATCTTATGCTTGTAACGTGTATTTGTTGATCTTTGGTTTTAATATCACTTTAGCTTGATATCTTTATTAGACATGCTTAGAACACTTAAATCGTTTAACATATTATCTTTTATATGTCCATTTTCACATTGATCTACACATGATTATGGAAACATGGCAAAAAAAAAAAAAAAAAAAAAAGAGGGATAAGGGAATGAAGTAACGTTTGACGTACGTGAAATCTGACATATGCTTGAACATGTTCTCCTCTTTACTTTATCATTTAGCGTGATTTAAATCATACATGGGCATAGGGAAGACTTGAAGAAACACATATGAAATGAATCAAATCATCGTATGACGTCATTCGTCATAAAATCAAAAAAAAAAATGGAAAGTTAAGGAAAGAAGTAAAACTTACAAATCTTTATATGGCTGCTCTCTTCTGAGCTTGAGAGAACTCAAACTTGTGAAATCAAGGGAGAGAAGGAAAGAAATGAGAGTAGGAAGTGTGTGATTTTATGAGGAATTCACTCTTATTTATAGATTTTCTTCTCCTCTTTTAAATCATGTATCGTCTTGACAATATGGTCTTTGTCATAAAAAGCGTCTGAGGTATCTAAGGTAATCATTTGTCATGTTGCATGACGCATGGACATAATGGCATGCTGTCATCCTTATCTTTCTTTGAAGAGGAAAATAAAGTCTTTCTTGTGATAAATTTAATGAGTATTTGTCCACACTTGATTTGCGTGTGAGGGGAGGTGGATTTAATTAATCGCTCTCTTAAATGAAATATGTCTTCGTATTTTTATATTCCTCCCTGAGAAATAAATGGTATGGTATATGGACATATGGCTAAATCATTATTTTCTTTATGTTGGTGATTTTGTATAAAGAGAGAATTTTTCAAATCATCTTTTGCTTTATTTTATTCATACTTATGATCATATGTCTAAATCAATTATTTTGCTTTATGTTGGTGATTCTGTATAAAGAGAGGTATTAATTAAATCAAATGGCTTAAGCATTTTGATTCATACTTATGATCATGTATAATCATCGATTATTTTTTTATGTTGGATTTCACATAAAAGAAATTTAAATCAAAGCGTTTAGGCATTCTTTACTTATGATCATATAGGTATAAATCAATTATTTTTTTTATATTTCTTGATTTTATGCAGCAGGGACGTATGTTTAGATAAAATAAAGAAAGAATATCATCGGTTTCTTGAGGGCCTTACAAAACCCAAAATGTCTATTGAAATCTACATGCCTTACATTTACTAGGCATTGATATCATCTACATTCTAAAAACGAATCTCGTATGTATGTTGGAATGTCAATAGGGCAAAGTTAGATAAAAAAATAAGAAACGTCTTATGTCGGTTTGGTCTTGGGCCGTTAACAAAACAAAAATCATGTCAAAACTAATGCAGTACAATCATATCAATCTGAAGAACAAATCTTTATGGTTTGGTCTTGGGGGTAGTTAAAACTCAAAATCAAAATTTGGCGAACTTTACATTAGACATCTTTTAATGCGATTTTGAAGAAACAGAATATCGTGTTGGAGTAATTACAAAGTCAATCAAAAAAGTCTTACATGTCGGTTTGGTGCTTGGTAGAATTACAAATTTGATATTATTATAAAATTTAATTAATAATATCGAGAAAGCTCATATATCTGAGCATGAACAGCAAAATTTAAATTCTTAGAAAAGAAAGTCCAGATCATCATGTTTAGAGAGTGAATGAGTTTTGAAGGATTATCTTTTTTGAGATGATGAATTTGGGCGTCTGCACAGAAAAGCGGGCCAGTGAGCAATTATCGATTGATATTATATGATCGAGAAGGGTAATTATAATTAAGATTTCGATGATAAATGATCGTATATATTATCGAAAATCGTCGTAAAATGATCAAATTGAAAATAACAAAAAAAAGGAAATAAAATAAATGAAATTAATTATAAAAAAACTAAAAAATTAAAAAAATAAAATTAATTCATCCATGATTGTTTGTCTTGGGTGACAATTAAAACTTTTCTTCGCATGGCGATGTCAATTAAATACATGTCACTTGGCTCAAATATTCAAAGCGTGGGGCGTGGCGTGTCTCCTGTCCGTGGTTTTCTTGCGATATAGCCTAAATGGCGGATTCTGACCCGGCTCAGCCGGGTGGTTTGTGATATAAGCATTAAATTACGGTCATGCGGCGTATATGTTCACGGCACTTTGCTCTTTGGTATGAAATGTAAATGTATTTAGTTGGGCAAAGCACTATGTTAGCTAAGGTTGACTTATATTTGTCCCACAACTCCATCAGTCTGAGGGCTTGGGCGGCGTAACGTATGTTCTTGTGAGATCGCCCGGTCGAGGTTGGGTCATTCTCCTACATTAGCGGGCCAGGGATCGACGGGATAATGAATATGGGATCTTGATCGAGGCGTCGTCGTTCCCCAAAAGTTTTAAGTTAAAATAATAAATTTCATAAGTTAAACTCACTCACTGTGATTATATCTTCGTTCTTTCGATTCGTTGTAGCTTGTCGAAAGTGCTCTCTTATTGGGAGGGTAATTATAGAGCTTTGCGCATAGAAACTGAATCAGATATAAAAGTTCACCAAATGAGAGCGAAATCTCTGAGTAGTGTCTTATCTATACATCTGAAATTATCGAAATGATTTAACAATTCTTTCCTTTTTTATCGAAGATATGGAATTTTGGATCCCATGATTTAACTTAACAAGAGAAGGAAAGAAATGAGAATAGGAAATTGTAGGATTTTATGAGAAGGAATTCCTCTTTTTATAGATTTTTAAATTTTTTAAATCATGTTTATCATCTTGGCATAAGTCTTTGTCATAAATTAAATGAGGAATAAATCTAAGGTGATGCCACTTGTCATATTCATCGTCATGACGTAATGGCGTCTTGCATGCTCATATCCTCAAAAAGGAAAATAAAGTCTTTCTTGTCATAATAAATTTAATTTTGTGTCCCCCTATGAGTTTGCGTGTGAGGGAGGTGGATTTAATTAAATCCTTAAATGAAATATAATCTACTCGTATTTTTATATTCCTTTCAGAGAAATAAATAACATGGTATATGGACATATCTAAATTATTATTTATTTATGTTGTTGATTTGCATCTGAGGAATCCCAGGTGATGACTTGTCATGTTGCGTAAATTACGTGGCATTTGCGTATCTCTTCCTTTCCTTGAAAAGGAAAATAAAGTCTTTCCTTAATAAATTTAATGGGTTTGTGTTCCCACTTATGAGTTTGCATGTGAGGAGGTGGATTTAATTAATCCACTTTTTAAATGAAATATATCTCTTCGTATTTTTTATTCATTTCCTTTTCAGAGAAATAAATTATGTATATGGACTATACTCATCAATTATTTTATTTTATGTTGGTGATTTGCATAAAGAGAGAATTAGCACAAATCAAATTACTTGCCATTTTAGGCATTACCTTCTTATGATCATGTAGGCTCATCATTATTTTTATTTATGTTGGTGATTCTGTATAAAGAGAGAATTATTAAATCAATAACATTTGGGCAACCTTACTTATGATCGTACAAATCATCGATTATTTTAAATTTATGTTGGTGATTTATGTTATAAAGACTATTAAGCTGCATCAATCTATTTTAGGATTTCTTATGATCATATGCTAAATCAATTATTTTCATTTATATTCTTGATTTGTGCATACATGCAGTTAGATAAAAATAAAAAAACAATCTTTTCTCTTGTCGGTAAATTAATAAAGCAAAATGTCATATTGAAATCAAACTGATGACTACATTTATTAGCATTCAATGTATACAACATTCTAAACAGAATCTTGTGTATGTATGTTGGAATGTCAACATAGGACGTATGAGTTAGATAAAAATAAAACAGTCTACATAATCCGGTTTGGTCTTGGTGGGTCAATAACAAAATAAATCATATCAAACTAACTTGCATTCTGATAAATGTCAAATGAAAAGACAAATCTTTATATCATAGGTCTTAAGTGAATTATTAAAAACTCAAAATCAAATTTGTAAACTTTACTTACATCTTAATGTCCATGCGATTTTGAAAACGAGATGTCCATATGTATGGAGTAATTACTTCAAATACTGAAAAGCATCTACGTAATGGTTTGGTCTTGACAGAATTAGTTAACACAAAATTTGATATTATAAGAATTTCAAATTAATAATATCGAAGTAGCTACTTCTATATCTGAAACAACATAACTAATTCAAATTAGTGCTTAGAAAGAAAAGTCGAGCGATCCTATATGTTTTAGAGTGAATGAGGTTTTGAAGGATTATCTTTTGAGATGAATTTAGGGCGTCATCAGAAAGCGACGTGAGGAATCATCGATTGATATTACATGATCGAGAAGGGTAATTATAATTAAGATTTCGATGATAAATGATCGTATATATTCAAATCGAAAATCAATCGTAAAATGATCAAAATTGAAAATAACAAAAAAAAAATAAAATAAATGAAATTAATTATAAAAAAAAAACTAAAAAAATTAAAAAAATAAAATTAATTTTATGTTGTTTGTCTTGGGTGAATTAAGAAAACTTTTTCATGGCGATGTCAATTAAATAAATAATTCGCTCAAATATTCCTGCATAGGGCGTGGCGTGTCTGTCGCGTGGTTTTCTTGATATCATAAATACGGTTCTGACGCCTGCCTGGTTGTGATGTAAAGCATAAATTCTGATCAGGCCATGCATTATGTTCAAACTTTCTCTTTGGTATTGAAATGTAAAATGTATTTAGTTGGGCAAAAGCTATGTTAGGTTGACTATATTTGTCCTTGAAACTTTAGTCTGAGATCGACGGCGTAAGTGTTCTTTGACAGGATCGCCGGTCGGGTTGGTCATTCTAACATTCGGATGATCATGACGGCCGGATATGAATGGGATCTTGCGACTTATGCGTCCGGCTAAAGGTTTCCTGCGGCTCCTTCTCCCTCTCGGTAGCTCCCTGCTGTCTTCGTCTCCTCTCGGTTGAAGCATCGAGCCAGCCGACAACGAGATCTCGATCCATAGATTCCTCTTCCAACCAAACCTCAGTTGTTTTAGTTTTATCAGCTATATTTTCTTGTGTGGGTTTTCTTGAAGGAAATGTAGATTCTGTTTCCTCTTCCATTTGTGTTTTATGGTTGGATTTGTTTCACGGGTTTGCAATAGCATGAAATTAAGGTGATTGGATTTATCTCAAACTTTGGTTTGTTGTTTCCTCCTTTCTCTCATTTCTTTGGGCCTGAAGCCACGAACGGCTTTCTCTCCTCTGTTTGTGTGACATGTTGGGTTTATTCTTGTTTTCTCCTTCTAAAAGGCGAGGAGGTGTGCATGAAAATTCTTTTCTAGAATCAATCATTTTGCCGTTCTTGCATAAGCATGCTGAAAATATTTCTATCTAAGGGAAAATTGTTAGCTTGTTGTTAAAGGCCATGCTTGCTAAAAAATTTTCTTTTCTCATGGAATCAATCATTTCTTTGTTTAATGGGCATAAGCATGAGAAAAATATTTCTATCTAAAGGGAAAATTGTTCTTTTTGTCTAAAGGCCCTTGAAAAATTTCTTTTCTCTAAGGGAATCAATCATTTTGCTATTTAATGGGCATAAGCATCGAAATATTTATCTAAGGGAAAATTGTTACTTCTGTAGGCCATGCTTTGAAAAATTTCTTTTTTCTAAGGGAATCAATCATTTTGCTATTTAATGGCCAAGGTGCTTGCTGAAAATATTTTTTTACCAGAGGAAATTAGATTATTTTGTTGTCAAAGATACATCTTTGAAATCATTTTACTGGGAAATCCATTGGCTAAAGGGATAAGGCATCTGAAAATATTTTTTTATAGGGAAATTGAATCGATTTGCTTTGTATATAATATCTGAAAATATT
Organism: Cymbidium sinense; assembly: GCA_021442155.1. NCBI lineage: Eukaryota > Viridiplantae > Streptophyta > Magnoliopsida > Asparagales > Orchidaceae > Cymbidium > Cymbidium sinense. The sequence continues at coordinate 56,423,379 of CM038215.1, forward strand.
TCTATCTGAAATCGGCTAATATGTTATTTGATGAGTATAGGCTTGCTAAACTTTCTTATCAGGAAAAATCAATTAATTCTTTGTTTGGTGAGATATGATCTCTTTGTTCTCCATGAATTTCTACTTTTGCCTTGGTTTCACAGTGAATTATATATATATCATTCTTTCATATGCGGTTGAAATCAAATTAAGCGAGAAGGATTTGGTTATCTGCTTTAATATCATGAGTTTCTTGCATATTTGCATATGTGATATATCGTATTAACAGAAATATGCTAAATTCTTCATTGTTATGCGGCACTTGATAAGGTTGCGTTGTTCGTGAAAATTATCTATAAGTAGTTCACATTGTTCTGCGGCAAACTTAATGATAAATCTGTTCGTTGTTAGCGTGCGAGGAAATATCTTATAAGTAAATTGTTTTCAATCGCGAAACTTAATGATAAGTACCTTCTTGTTCGTGGCGAAATATCTTTCTTATAAAATCTGCTTACATGTTCACGTGGCGGGCTGTGATAAATCACATTCACGTTGTTGGCGTAAATATGTTTCATAAGTACGTTCACATTGTTCCGCTGCGGGAAACTTATTGATAAGTACAAGCGTTGTTCCGGCGTGGTAGGAAATATGCTCTATAATCTCGTTCACATTGTTCTTGCTTGTGATAATTGTTGGTGTTCCGGCGTGGCGGGAAATATCTTTCTATAAGTCCGTTCATTGTTCCATCGTACTGTGATAAATACATTCGTTGTTCGTGGCGAAATATCTTTCATATAAGAATCATTGCGTTGTTCCGGCGTACTGATATGATAATCTGCTCCGTTGTTATAAGCGAGGAAATAATCAGTATTATCTTAATAGCCTTCTTGGCGTGGTGGGCAAATAAACTTTCGGTAGATGTCTCATCATACCTTTTCTTTGAAAACAGTCTCGGCGCGTGGGATGGGTAGGAGGCTGAAAAATTTAAAAAAAAAAAGGAAAGGTAAAAAATCTAAGTATTTTTATGTATATCTTTATGTGTTTAACACTTTTAATCATATGACTTTTTCAATTATACTTGGTTTGATGAATATTGAATCTAATCCCTACATTGCTTATGTGTATGAAGTGTAGCAAATAGAATACAAATGGATGCTTATGCTTGTGACATGTATTGGTTGATCTGCTTAATATCTTAACGATATCTTGATAGACGTCTTAGAACATGCTTAAATACATGTTTAACATGTTATCTTTTTATATGTCCATTTTATTGGTCTACACATGATTATAAACATAAAAAGAAAGGGGTATATCGAGGGTTTCATGAAATGAAAGATTTTATCTCAAATCATAAAAATAAAATGGAAGTTGTTAAAGAAAGGAAGGGTAAAAACTTACAAATCTTTATGTACATTCTTTAAGCAGAGAACTTGTGAACCAAAGAGAAGGAAAGAAATAGAATAATGTGTAAGGATTTTATGAAGGAATTCCTCTTATTTATAGATTTTTTAGCTCCTCTTTTATCATATTTATCATCTTGAACGTAAGGTCTTGTCATAAATTCTTTGAGAGCATCTAAGGTGATGCCACTTGTCATATGTGCACGCATGGACATGTCGTATGTGTATATCCCTTTCGAAAAGGAAAATAAAGTCTTTCTTTCTTAATAAATTTAATGGGTTTGTGTTCCACTTATGAGTTTGCATGTGAAGGTGGATTTTAATTAATCCACTTCTCTTAAATGAAATATATCTACTTTTTTATATTCTCCTTCGAGAAATAAATTATGGTATATGGACGTATAGATCATTATTTTATTTTATGTTGATTTTATACATAAAGAGAGTTTATTAAATCAAATCTAAGCATTTTAGGCCATTACTACTTATGATCATATTATAAATCAATTATTTTCAGTATGTTGGTGATTTTATAAAGAGAAATTTATAGCTTATCAATTCTTTTTATTTTAGGAATTCTGCTACTTTTATGATCGTATAAAATCAATCATTTATTTCTTTATCTTTTGATTTTGTATAGGGAGAATTTATTAAAAATCAAATTCTTTTCTTTATTTTTAGGCATTCTTCTTATGATCATGTGCAAAATCAATTATTTTCACCTTTATGTTGTTGATTTGTACATAAAGAAATTTAGCTAAATCAATCTGCTTCATTTAAAAGTTTATGATTGATCATAGCGTTAAAATAATTATTTCACTTTATGTTGGTGATTTATCATAAAGAGAGGATTTGTCAAACAACCTTTATTTATTTTGTTATCCATATTTGATCAAATAGGAAAATAATTTATTTATTTTTATCTGATTTATGTGACATAAAGTTTGGGAAATAATATGATATCATATTTTTAAGAAAGATTCTTCATCTTAGTTGGTCTTGTAGAATTAAAATTAAAAACCCAAAAATATCTACTCAAAATCTTACATTTATTAATGTCATAAATGACATTAAACAGAATCTTCTATGTATGTTGGAATGTCAAACATGGATATGCAGTTAGATAAAATAAACGAATCTTTAATGGTTTGGTCTACCTAAAATCATATCAAAACTTGCATTCAATCATGTCAATCTGAAAATAAATCTTATATCATGGTTTGATCTTGGATATTATAACTCAAAATCAAAATTTGACGCAAAACTTTCATTATCATAATGTACGATTTTAAAAAACGAATCCATATGGAGTAATTCTAGTCAATCTGAAAGAATCTTATGTTTTGGTCTTGATAAATTATAACTAAATTTGATATTATAAGAATTTATTAATATCTGAGAAATACTTATTCATATAATACAACTACATTAGTAAAATTAAATTTAAGTCTTAGAAAGAAAAGTCCCCAAAATTTATTTAGAGTGAATAGTTTGAAGGATTATCTTTTGAGATGATGAATTTAGGCAATCTCTAGAAAGCGAATGAGTATGATTATCAATTGATATTATTAAGGGTAATTATAATTAAGATTTGATGATAAATGATCATATATATTATCAATCGATATAAAATGATCAAAATTCAAAGAAAATAACAAAAAAAGGAAATAAAATAAATGAAATTAATTATAAAAAAACTAAAAATTAAAAAAATAAAATTAATTCTCATGATTGTTTGTCTTGAAAATTAAGAAAACAAAAGATGTCAATTAAATCAATTCTTCATTTCAAATATTCCTCGTGCGTAGTGTCCTGTCGTGGTTTTGATGTTTTACATAAATAATGATTCCGACTCGGCCGGGTATTCAGCCATGATATGCATAATTAGGCCATGACAGTATGTTAAACTTTGCTCTTTTGAAATGTAAAATGTATTTAGTTGCAAAAAAGCACTATATGTTAAGGTCATTTTGCAAACTCCTAAAGATGCAGTATCATATGATTCTTGGAGGATCTGGTCAATTGATTATTCTGCTCCTCATTCGGACAATAGACGATGTACCATGGGATCTTGATAGGCGCGTCATCGTTACAAAGTTTTAAGTTAAAATGATAAATTTAAGTTAACTCACTCATGATTATATACTTCGTTCTTTAACGATTCGTTATTTTTCGAAAGTGCTTCTGTATTGGGAGGGTAATTACTTATAACTGCTTATAGGTGAATCGATATAAAAGTTACCAAATGAAAACGAAATCTCTGGTAGTGTCTTATCTACTATTATCTGCTTGAAATTATCACTTAACAACTCTTTCTTTTTTGAAAGAATTGGTAATTTATCCACATCATTGTGTTAATCGGCATCACAATATTTGTATGACTTAATCTGATGAAAAAAATATAGAGGCTGCATGGCGGTGCGATGTTAAATAAACAAGGTTCCCACATTATGGATGGATGCGGCAAAGTTAGTCCATGAACTATAATTAGGTTAGGACTTGAATATAGACTCTTACAGGTAAATTAATGAAATTAATAGATATTATGGTTCATAGAAAGATAAATATTTTATGTGTTGAAACTAAATGTTGGGAGAAGGGGTGATTGATAGTTTAGGTTTTAAACTTTATTATTAAAGTCAAACTAGAAATGGTGTTGTGTGATTATAGATAAAAGTTTGAAGGATAATGTTATAAATATTAATAGATGTGGAGATAAAATTATACTTTAAAGATTATTGTTGATATTAAGATTATCGATGTTATAAGTATTTATGCTTTCAGTAGGTTTGGATGTAAGCTCGAAAAATTTTGGAATGAATTAGAGGGATTATCTGAATCTACTTGAAGAAAAAGTATTTATTGGAGGAGATTTAAATGGGACGTGGTAGAGTGGTAGAAGATTTTAAAATATTCATGGTGGTTATGGATTTGGATGAAGAATGTAGGATTATATTAGATTTTTTTGCTTATGATTTTGTAGTTCTTATACTTTATTTAAGAAAAGAGATGACATATTATAAAAATGGATCTAGTAAAACCGGATTGATTATTTTGATATAATAGATCGTTTAGATTGTAAGATTGTAGGTTATTTAGTGAAAGTTTAAGTCACATCGATTGTTAGTTTTAGATTTTAAGATGAAAGATTATAAGAGGAAAAATAAATCAAATTATTGTCAGGATTAGATGGGGATACTTAAAGAAACAAATAAAAATATTTTTAAGAAATTCTGAAATTAGAATTTGGGATGTTAAAAGAAATAATGTTATGTGGGAAAAAAATAAGTAAAAGAGTTAAAATGTCTTGGAGAATCAAAGGAAAAAACTTTTTTAATAAAATAGTTGGTGGTGGAGTCGATGTGTGAAAAGATAAAAATAAGAATTGTTATAAAACTTGGTTTAGATGTAAAATTGAGAATTGGGAAAGATATAAAATGGCCGTAGAGATTAGAAAGCGATATATGATCTGAAAAATTTACTTTTAGTGATTTATACAATAGATTAGATCTGAAGGTGAAAGATGTATGTATAAGTTAACAAACCAAAGAGATAGAAGTAAAGACTAGTTAGTGAGGTGTATTAAGGATGAAAATAATAAAGTCTTTCTTAGAAAAATGATATTGAAAATAGGTGGATGAGATATTTTGATAAACTTTTCAATGAAGGATCGAAAGTATGATTGATTTTACCAACTTTCATATCTAAATAAAATAGAAATTTTGTTTTTATCATGTATTAGTAAATTTGAAGTTAGAAGCTTTAAAGAAAATGAAAAGTGGAAAAAGCATGGACCGATGATATTCCAATAGAAGTGTGGAAATATTTAGGAGATCGAAGAATTTCTTGGCTTACAAATCTTTTAATGTTATTTTAAAGACTAAAAGATGCAGATGAGTGGAGAAAGAGTTTGTTGGTTCTATATTTAAGAATAAAGGTGATGCACAAGAGTGTGCAAATTATAGAGGAATTAAGTTAATGTATCATACATTAAAATTATGAGAGAAATTGAGCATAGGTTACGATGTGATACAAAGTTTCTCACAATCGTTTGGTTTCATGCAGTAGATCTATTATGGATGTTATACATTTGTTAAGAGGTTTGATGGAGAAGTATAGAAAGTAAGGAGGATCTACATATGATATTTATTGATTTAGAGAAAGCTTATGATAAAATTTCAAGAGATGTTCTTTGGAGAGTTCTAGAGAAAGGAGTTAATATTGGTTATATTCAAGTCATTAAGGATATGTATACTAGAGCATTACTTGTGTCCAAACACAAGGAGGATTGACAAAATATTTTCTATTTGTTGGATTACATCAAGGATCAGCTTTAAGCCCTTATCTTTTGCTTTAGTTATGGATGTTCTTACTAGGCATTTACAGAAGATGTACCTTGGTGTATGCTTTTTTTGATGACATTCTTCTTGTTGATAAGACTAGAGAGTCCAAGAGAAACTTGAATTATGGAGGTCAACATTAGAGTCTAAAGGTTTTAGTTTAAGTAGATCTAAAAGCTGAATATATGGAGTGTAATTTTAGTTGTTTAGTGATAGTGTTGTGACATTAGGTGAACAAGTCATTAAAAAGAGTGAGCGATTAGATATTTAGGCTCTATTGTTCAAAATGATGGTGAAATAGATGGAGATGTTATTAGTAGAATTCAAGTTGGATGGTTGAAGTGGAGGAATGCATCTTGTGTGATAGAAAAGTTCCACTTAAACTTAAGGAAAATTTTATAAGATGGTGGTAAGACACTTGATGATTTATGGTGAAATGTTGGCCAATAAAAAGAAGCATAAATAAGTTAAGTGTTACAGAGATGAGGATGCTTAGGTGGATGAGTGGCTTTACTCTTAGAGATAAAATGCAAAATAGTATGTTAGGAAAAAGTTGGAGTAGCTCGGTGGTAGATAAGATTAGAGAGTCTTAGATGGTTTGGCCACATAAGTCATTCGATGACGATTAGGAGAGTAGATACATTAGATTTGTATGTTAAAAAAGGTAGAGGTAGACCTAAAAAGACTTAGTTAAGATGTATAAAAAATGACCTTAGTATATTTGAATTAAATGGGAATTTGACATATAATAGGAAATAATGGAGACGAAGGATTCATGTAGCTGACCCCACTTAGTGGGATAAAGGCTTGTTGTTGTTGTGGATGGGGTGTGGACTGTTATCAGTTTTTTTTGTCAATCTCTTTATGAATAAAGTATAAAAAATTGTACTGGTGTATCATTGCTAAAATAACTATTGTATTTGTTTAACATCATAATCTTTGAATTTTGTTAGTCATCATCACCATCATCATCACCATCAGCATTAGCTTTGTCAATTATTTGGAGTGGGCTAACCTTGCTGGTATACGATTTTGATCTTTATTTTCATGCTAATATTTAAGTTAGTTAACTGTTATTACCATATTTTAACATTAAATGAGTTGAATCCTTTGATCTAGGATATGGGAATGATGTTGGTAACTAGGTTGACTGAATCTTGTCAATAATCGAGCACGTGGAGTTTTTGGTAATCAAATATAATTTGATTTGTTTGTCATCAATCAATTGTACTTGAGGGAAAGTTTGGTTTTTGAGCATTATAGTTGATCTGACTAGATTTGGTTCGTGGGAAGTTGTTTTTAATAAATTTGGCAAATTTAACTGTAATTATTTAAAACAACTAAATAAAATTTTATTTTATTTTATTTTTTCAGTAATCCTCGTGGTTGATAGATTAGGTTGGCGTACCATTTATTTTAAAGATTAATCTGATAAATTAGTTGAAATATTGAATGTGATGCTAGGAAAAACCCCTAGATATTTTTTCTATATTTGTTGTCCTTTTTTTGTCTGTCTTTTTGGAGATGTATAACTTGAGGCTTTATACTCTTGTTGGAATTGTTGAGATCCAATTGCTACCTGATACAATCATAACTTTTTTTTGCAGGCGTATTACCCAAGTATTTCCATTCAGAATGGTCCGTAGCACAATTTAGATTGCCAGAAGGTAGCCAGTATATTGTTGCTTTCGGCCATCAGAAGAACACTATTGTCGTTCTTGGTATGGATGGAAGGTTGGTATACCATTTTCTTTTGTCAGTTGATGTTTGATGTGTGTCATTGATCATTATGCATGATAATTTATTGAAATAAAATGAACTTTGAGCCTATAATACTTTTCATTATACCCTTTTGGTTTCATTAATCGTTATGCATGGTATTTTGTAAATATGAGACGAATTATTTAGCATCTAATGTTTTCATCATGACCAGCTTCTACCGATGCGAGTATGACCCAATATCAGGTGGGGAAATGAAGCAGTTGGAATGTTACAACTTTTTGAGACCTGATCAAAACCCTTAGTTGCTGATAGCATGGTGAGATTCCTTTCTCGCATAGGTGGCTTCTGGTGACAGTAATTCTGGTTTTTTATATTTTAAAACTTAAATAAGGTTGTAAATATATCTAGTCTGTAAATACTAAGGCATTCTTCCACCTCATTCCAGGGCCCTCCTGCAATGCCAAAAAAAAATTCAGTTTGTATATTAAGCCTTTGCCTTCATTTTATTAACTTATTTCGCCCATTAAACTGAAATTGCACTTCCCACTTGAGTTTTTGTGTCGTTTGGTACTTTCACCTATGGTTTATGGTGGCCACAAAATTAAAATTTTTATGAATTTTCTTTTAGAAAATTTGAGACCTCGGTCAATAATAAAAAATTCTAATGTGCAAGAAGTCTTTTATAAATAAAATCGCGAGAGTCCACCCATTGATGGACAGTCATACAAAAAGAGAGCATCTTGGTGCTGACCTCAAAAACCGCCCATTTGTTAATATGAGGTCTGCGATTCAGGGAAGTATGAGAATTTAATGTTATTTGGAATGCTAGTTTTGAAATTGGTTATCTCATAATATTTTAGGGATGGTTCCTATTATATCCTTTTCTATTTTAGGCTTATATGAGGCCCTGACATCACCAAGGAGCCATATGGAGCACTTAGCTCTCTTAGATTATTTTCGTAGGCCGTTTTTGAGGGATAAAAAATAGAGTAGATTCAGACAGTTTGGGGAAGAGAGGATGGAGAGTTGAGTGAGAGCAACACTTAACCCTCCATCCTCTTTACACTTGAAAACTGAACCTGCTTGCATCGGAATGCCCAGCTTTGTGCATGGCTCATGCCATTGCTGATTCTTCATACTATCGTGCATCTTGCGCTCCAGCGTCCATGCCACTAGGTTGCTCGTACCTCCTCGCCTCACAGTCAACTCTTCCTCAACTCCACTTTGGCCTACATGTTTAGTTTTTATGAATTTCCTCGCTATGGTATGTATAATCTCTCAACGTTTTCATTAAGATAATTTGAGTATGATTCTCATTAGGGTGGAACGAGCCTCTATTTTGAGGTGGTCAAAAAGTAAATTTAAAAAATAAAATTAATAACAGCCTTATTTTGCATTATCATCAATAAAATGAACAATGATTACATATTTTTTACTTATTTTATATTGTTTGATAATATTACATAATAGTTTTAGTAAGAATTAAGTCAAATATTTCTTTTTTAATGTAAGATATAAGATGGTCATTGAGCTAGTTATCAATCATTTGATGATATAATTGATATTTGACAAGTTTTATAATGAAGATTAATAGAGTAGTGATCGATGATGTTAATGTCAAAATAATAAGTCTGTAAATTAAAAAATATAGATCATCTTTTTTTTTAATCTTGATAAGTTATCAAGATGGAATGTATATACACTTTATTGTAATTAATTTCTCATATAAATTATTCATAACTATTACATTCTTCTAGAAAATAGAATAAGGGTTGTATAAAGTTTTTCTTTATTTATTGCTTAATAAATATAGGTGGATGAAAATTTCAATATTGAAGCCAATTTTTAATGACGGATGTTTAATTATATAGAGAGCTAAACTTTTGAATGTTTTAATTCCCAATCAGAAATAAGCATTTGTTTTGCATTGTGATTATTTCCATCTAGAAACATAAATTATTATCATTCATAAATTTAATGGAATATACAAATGTGCAGCACTGTGGCAACTGATAGCCTCCATGAATAAGATATCCAAAAATATAAATTTAACAGGATTTGAGGCAAAATGAAGGAGAAATAGATATTACATTGCCTTGCACGTTAGTGCGGCAGCCTCTATTCTTTTGGTTGGCCTAGGCTTGCGATTGTCAAGACAGGCGGCTGTTTTAGCCTCGACGTGCGGAGAATGAGAGAGATCGAGAGAATGAAATGAAGAAAGCTTTAGTTGCGGAGTTGTGGCATGTAATTGTATAGGGATACAGGTGGGCGGAGGGCAAAAGAAATTTTTCAGTGGGAGAAATGAGTTATTTGCCCACCCCATATAAGGAGAGTTACAAAATCTACCACTGAAATATATGTGGGTCTGTATATGATTCTCATGCTATATTATATAAATCACATATTGAAATTAGCTTGCATGTTTTCCACGAAGAAAATATTTTCTTGTTAAAATTAGGTTTTCAAATATTATTTTCTTTTGTGTTAAAATAAGCATGTATGAACTTGCGGTTTTGAGTGGAGGAAAAATAATGGATTGTGTAGAGATAAATTTGTGGCATTTTTTTGTTTGAAGTATTAAGAGTGCTAATTAAGAAGTGAAATTAGCAACAAATTGATGTTCTATATAAGGAAAATGTGTCATAGATTTATATGTTTAACATGGAAATAGTAATTCCATAGGTTCATATGCTTAACATGAAAAGGGGATTGCCATGTGTTTTTCTGTTAAACATGAAAAGGAGTGCCATAGATTGATAAAAATTTGGATATAAATTTTAATTTTTCAATAGTTAGTAGTTTATAATTTTCTAGATAGTTTTGTGTATAAATACATATCGAGAGGATTAACCAAGTAAGCCTTTTAGCGAATTATTTTCTTTATGTTATCATAGCAAAATTAGGATTATCTTTTCAACTTTTATTTTTTTTACTTTCATTCTTCTTCTTCTTCTTTTTATTTATAAAAGCAACTTCATTAATGAAAAATTTGTTACAAAAAAAAAGAGGATTAGCAAAATTACAAAAAGTGCTCTCGAATGTATGGTAGCAAAAAATGAGGATGTGCAAAAGTAAAGTTTAAGGAAGAGTTAGGGGTGGTTGAGATTGTAACCTTATCTGATGATATACCCAATTTAGCAAGAAGGCCTATGGGCTGGTTTCCCTTATAAAAAATATGGTTAATTATGAAATTCCTTCCCTTCAAGATGCTCCTAATAACCTTGAAGATGTTGATTAAATACCAAGGCTCTTAAATTCCCTTCATAAGTAGATTAATGAGTAGTGTTGAGGTTGTTTCAATCCACCATTGTGTTGTCTTGAAAGCTGGGGAGATCTTGAGAGCAGGTAGTAATGTAGTAACTTTAGCATGGATAGTAGATGAAGTAATACAAGGCATTGATAAAAATACTAAACAGTGTCCTTTTGAGTTTTTGAAAGTGGCTACAATTCAAATAGCACTGTCAGCTTCATTAAAGCAACCATCAATGCTGATTTTAATGATGGAGTTAGATTTCCTCAAAGAATAACCCTCCAGGTTGGCTTAGTAATATGATAGGTTGTGATCCCCTACAATTGTAAGTTGGCTAATGTGTTGTGTAACCAAGTAGGTTTAATATAACCTAAATTGAATGCTTTCAATGTGAAATTTCTAATGTTTAAAATAGAATCCAATGGATGTCCAATGAAGCCTTCTTTCCCTCGTGCTTAGAGTAATTTCTAGCTATCCATATATACCAATAGGAGATAAGGGGTGTTAGTGTTTTAATATTGATGTTAATATTTTGTTGTGTGGTTGATTTTCAATAGTAAAGACAATCCATGATGGAATTATATGGTCTGAAGATATTAATATTGAATGTGTTTTCCAAGTGGTGCCATATGGCTTTAACAAACTGCAGCTTAAAAATGTGTGATTAATGTCCTCTTTAGCACATTGAGCATTTAGAAGCTAATTTTAGACCTTTGAGTTTTAAAATGTCATCAATATGCAAGAGTTTGTAGAATAGCCTCGAGCAAAAGAAAAACATGGAAGGCTTGAGACATTTGTTCCCAATCAACTTACCCTATGATAGCATAGTTCTATATCTTAAGGTTTGACTTATGGTTTTAGTGATGGATTAAGCTGAGTTGTTGTTTTTGATGATTGATTTATCCATTTAATAGGGGTGATAAGGGTCCTTAAAATATCATGCAGAATATTAGTGGGAAGAAGGTTATCTATGATATCTTTATTCCATTGATTATCCCTCCATAATTTAGTGACTAAATTGGGGTGGTGATTTTCATTTGGTTCGTATTCAACTAATTGATTTCCAACCTACCTACGAACTATTGATCTAGAAATTTAAATTTCCTTCGCCAATGTCCAATGAATATAAATTTTTCACAACCTAATCTATTCAATAACATTTCCTTCCAAGTACTTATGTTACCTTTGCATGGCATAACCTTGGTTGGGTGTGAACTTGAATAATATTTGATGTGAATATAGAGTGACCAGAAGGAATCCTTACTTGCAAATCTAATCCATCTTTTAATGTGGTTGATTTTAAGTGAATCTTGTAAGGACCAAAATCCTAGACCACCTTCTTCCTTAGGCTTACATAGCTCTTCCAACTAGTCCAATGGATGGATTTACCCTTTCTACTCTAGATAAATATATTATTGAATATTCTTTTAATCTTGAGTTGTGTGCTCATTTAGAGTGCTTGTATAGTATAAAGTGGAACATAATTGAGGACACTCATGACTAAGGCAAGCCTACCTCCAAAGGAAAAAAATGAATTCTCCCAAGAGTTGATGTGCAGTTAGATTTTAACTATTTTATCTTCAAACATATTAGCTTTTAGCATACCTTTAAAATTGTTCACCCCTATGTATTTAATAGATAGGTTTGCTTTAGAGAATCTTGTGAATTGCTTTATCCAACATATCTTATATGGCTTGTAGTATTTGCTAATTATAAGTTGGCACTTCTTCCTTTTTAAAGGTCATACTAGAGACTTCCTCAAATATGTATGATATGCATTATTTTCTTGATGGAGGTTTTGCTTGCATTGCAAAATTATATGACATCATCAACAAATGCCAAGTGTGAGATGTTGATTTTCCCTTAGGCTGAGAATCTAGTGCAAATATTTTCTTTTTGTATACTATTAAGTAATTCTAGATAAATAGTCAAATGCATTAATAAAAAGTGAAGGATAGAGTGGGTCACCTTGTTTAATGCCTTTTTGTGATTTGAAATAGCCATGAGGTTCTTCATTTTAAGCGGACTAAGTAATGATTATCCATCAGCAACCTTCTCAACATATTATAGAATTCTAGACTGAATCACTTAGCTTCCAGCACCAATTGGATGAAATTCTAGTGGATACTATCAAATGCCTTCCCTTATATAAAGTTTGATAGTTTGATCCCTCCTCTAGACTTCTTGTCCAAATCTTATTGAAGTTTCTAAGCTGGTAAAATGTTGTCAATTATGTTACAACCATTGACAAATGTAGCTTGGTTTGTGTTGATTATGTTGGGAAGGTGTGGTTGTAATCTATTAAAAATTATTTTGCTAACATGTTTACTTATAACACTTGTTAAGTTGATTAGTCTATAATTATCCCTTTTTCAAGCATTCTTACATTTAGGAATGATATAAAATAGGTTGTAAAGTAGTTATACATCTTAGTTCCATGAAAAAAGGCTTGTATTACATTTACAATGTTACTTTTTATGTAATCTCATGTGTATTGATAAACATGGACTATAAAGCACTTAGGGTCAGCACTTTTGAATCTCATCATATAATCCAAAGCTAATTTTATTTTGGCTTCATCAGGGACATTAGTAAGATTTAGTGTGTTGGTGAATTATCTTTACCTAAGTAAACTTGCCTATAAGAAAAGTGTTCTGAAGGAGTGTTGTTTTAGGCTCAAATAAGAAAAGCATGGGCATCCCATTCTTTCTACTAGAATGCTTAAGAAAATAGCTTTCTGCACCATCCTCAAATCTATCATGGTAGGAGTGGGAGAAGATGAGTTTGTTGACAATATGCGGTGTTGTTTCATTGTGGGAGGTATTCTTGAGCAAGGTTCTAATGTATGAAGTAAGTTTTTTTTTAAAAAACCAATAGAAATCATGAGGAGGCAATGGAATAGTAGTCAAGTAATTGTAGAACCCAGCTATTATTCCTTTGAGTGATCTAATTCATTTTTTCATTTTTTTCTATGTTATGTCTAATTTTCTTACTTCAATTCTAAAGAGTTGACTATCTTAAATGGTTAAAATCATATTAAAGAAAATTTCTAGAGCTACAAATGTTAAATCATTTAAATATAAGAACTTAACTTAAAGAGAATGAGAAAAATCCATCATCTTATTGGTTTGCACTTTGGGATGAGGTAGATTTCATGACTAGTTCATTATTATGAAGCTTCATAATTGCTAATTTCAGTGAACAATACATGTTATTATCATTCATTTAAAGGTGCCACTCTCATTTGAGGCGTTCAACAATTAAGGTAATATCTCTTTCATTGAATATTTCAATATAATGGAGGTTCATTAGCTAGAATTATATTACTATTAAGATCTTATGTTGGTGTGTTGTTAATGTTATAATTATCAAGCAATTTGTAGGAAGAGAAAATGATATTTTAGTTTCTTATAAGAGTCAATAAATAATTTGATCAATTTGAAATTTAATTATTGAGCTGAGAGAAATTAACAACTCTAAATGAGATATTCTCACTCATATGAACCAAAGAAGGAAGAATGATGATGATAATGCTTGACACTCTAAATTATGATACATTGGCCTTTATAACTATTTAGGGATTTATTTCTACCAAATGCAACTTGTTGTACATTAATTAAAAGAAAAAGAGCATATTAAAGAGAAATGTTCAAATTCCACAAAACCCCAAGGCTATGGTAGAAATAAAGAAGGTCAATCAAAAGGGTGGATATATCTTGATGAACTAAAAGGGCTAAACTTAAAAAAATTTTCAAGTTAAAGAACCTAATTATTTTCTTGAAAACCTTCTCATTATGCTCTTTAGCTCAAAGTGATATAATTTTTAACTCTTATACTTTTAATGCTTCAAATAAATATATTAAAACCTAGATAAAAGATTCATTAACAATTGATTGCATGAAAAAATTGCTAATATTTTATAAATCCACAAATCTTATCCTAATAATTCAAAAATAAAAGTACTCAATGGCTTCCACTCTCTAACCACCAATATAATAAGTCAAGAGAATATTATTATTTCTCTTGCATTTACTAATGACAATGTGTTATATATTTTTAACATACCTTATGTTTATTTCAAGATTTGAGTATGATTAAGATGATTGGGTATGCTCATAAAAAGAATCAACTATATTTACTTAAAGACAATTACCTCTTATCCTTATCATTTATATCTACTCTAACTAAAGACACCACTTGAGATCATTATTATAAATTAGAGCATCCCTTTTTTAAAATTTCATAATATATAATTTAGTTTCATTTCTTTTTATAGATATTGATATTGAAAACTTTCATTATAAAATTTATGAAATTATTAAATATCATTAAGTTCTCTTTTTTAAAAAAATGAATTCCTATCTTATGTTCTTTTAATGAAAGTTCTTTTTAACATTTTGAAACCTTCCGAAACAACTTTTATATTTATGGAGCCAAAGGACTTATCACATTCATTGATGATTACATTTAGATAACATTGGTTTTTCTTATAAAGTTAATACTTAAAGTTAGTAATATTCTTTTAATCTTTCTTTCAATGATAATTTGGTGTCAATCTTAAAAAATTGAGATTGATAGAATTGAAGATTATTTAATCAAATTATATTGTTTCTCAATAAAAGATATTATTTATCAATCATTCTACTTTGACACTTCACAACAAAATGGGATGACAAAATATTCATAAGCACCTCATAGAAGTTATTGGGTCTCTTTTCTTCGAAAATAAAGTCCCTAAAGGATATTGAATATAAGCTATCCTAATCTCCACGTAAATCATCAAAAAATACCCTCAAGAGTGATTGATTTTAAAAGTTAATTAAACTATTATCTTGAATTGTTTTTCAATAATTTCTCCAAAATTTTGACTTGTGTGCCATGTATTCACATCCATAAATAACATTAGAATAAACTTAATCCTAGGTCACTTAAGTGTTTCCATCCACTCATAAAGAGTATAAATGTTATAAAGTGACCACAAAAAATTCTTTACTTCAAAAGATTATTTCTTTGATGAAAAATAGATTAAGTTTCTTCACTTAAACTTGTGTTCAAGGAAAGAACAATCAAATGAAAGAAAGGTTTGATGAACTTATTTTTTCTCTCTTAAGCATTCCAAGTAGACAAAAGAAAAAAAACTTGAGTCCTATCATTAAACCTCTTTAGCTTTATACAAGTATAAAGCCCATCCAAAGTCTCTAACAAGCCATTTATTCAAAGAAATTGTCTGAAACCCTTATAATAATGATCAACTTATTACAACACATTATTTTGTTCATCCAATAATTTAATTTGCATTCTTTTAAAAATTTCTCCAACACATGAATTCTTTCTTACAAATATTAGCTTCAACACCCTTATAAAATCACAAATCTTAATTGAGTCATTACGAAATAATGCCATGAGATAAATGATGATTACTCTAGAAAAAAGTTATGCTCGAGAGATTGTTAAGTCACCAAAAGTAAAAAATTGTGAGATGTAAGAAGGTTTTCATTAAAATAGAAAATAGGTGGAAGCTTGAAATAGTACAAAACATAGTTAGTAGCAAAAGGTTATACTTAATCTTATAAAATATACTATGCTTCAATTACTAAAATGAATATAATTTATATCCTAATTTTTTGTGGTTACTTATTATGGATGCTTCAAGCAAAGTATAAAATTTGTTTTTTTTTTACATTGGGATATTAAAGAAGTCTCTATGGATCATTCATTAGGATTCATTAGCTCTTTCATAAATAAATAAGGTGTGCAGTAAAAAAGACATTATATGGTTTTTAAATAATCTCAGAGACTATGATTTGATAGATTTATGAAAGCAATATATGAAATGTGATACAAATAAAGTCAATAATATCTTTCACTCTTTATATAATATTCTACTAATGGAAAAAAACCAATTGTTATTATTTATATTGATGATATAATTGTTAAATGTGATGAAAATAAAAAAAAGGAATTACTTAAATGAAAAGCTCACTGTATAATTTAAAATCAAAAAACTCAGCAAGCTCAAATTTTTTTATTGGCACCGATACTCTAAATTGGCATCATACATGTGTCCAACACGAACATCACTTTGACACTACAAAATGTGTTTATATTTAAGATTGAACTTTGCCACATTTTAGAGATGTTAGGACACAATGTCACAATGTTATAGTGATATATGGTATATATATATATATATATATATATATATATATATATATATATATATATATATATATATATATATATATATATATATATATATATTATTGTCTTTTTATATTGGGATGTTGAAGAAGTCTCTATGGATTATTCTTTAAGATTATTAGCTCTTTCATAAAAAAATAAGGTGTGTAGTAAAAAAAGACATTGTATGGTTTTTAAATAATCTCTAAGAATATGATTTGATAGATTTACGGTAGCAAAATATGAAATGGGATACAAATTAAGTCAATGATATCTCTCACCCTTTATATAATATTCTACTAATAAAAAAAATACCAATTATTATTATTATTTATATTGATGATACAATTGTTACATGTGATGATAATAAAGGAAATGAATTACTTAAATAAAAAGCTCACTATATAATTTAAAATAAAAAAACTCAACAAGCTCAAATATTTTTTGGTTATGAAGCACCAATACTCTAAATAGGCACCATACATGTGTCAAACACTTGTTTGATGCGAACATGGGTTTGACACTTCAAAAATGTGTCCGAGTTTATGATTGAATTTTGACACATTTTAGAGATGTTAGGATGCAATGATGTAGTGAAATATAAATTGCATCTATATATATGTATGTATATATGTTTGTGTGTGTAACCACACTCATACATAATAGTCAAAGATGCCATCTCTCATTTTTAAATATTTGTCAAATTTCCTATTTTGTTCATCGAAGCCAAAGCTACAACTTCTCACTGAAGTCAATTCCCTAACTCTCAAAGTTCTCTCCTCTCATTCTTATCCTTGTGTCGAGGCTCCCTCCATTGTTTATCCAAGATGAAGCCACAACGCCTCTCCAAAGTCAAAGTCCTAGCTTCTCACAAGCCTTAATAATCAAAGTTGCCACTTGTTGCATGAAAGTTCCCTCTTGTTCAACTAAGCTGAAGCCAACCAAGCAAGAAAAAAATGTTTTCATTTTAAGATATTGTAATTTGAAGTTCATATAGAAAAAATGGCTTTAGCTATCTATTGTAAATGAGTGAATTTATTTTATATAATTCTATAGAAAATACAAATTATAAAATAAGCTAAAATCTATAGTAGATAGCTACAAATTATGTAGAAGAGTCATATAATTAGTATTAAACATTTAAATTACAACATATAACATTTGATGAGATGACATTGATAGAGTTATAATAGAGTGTTGACAATTATTAAAGAGTTTTAATAAAGTCTCTTTTAAAATATACAAATATAATTTAAATATATTGGGTTTCATATAGTATTGCATTAATACTATTGAATTTCCACCAAAACTCTTAAAATTAGTCAAACCAAGATATTCATAAGCATATTTGGATTTAATTTATTATTGAATTTGGATGTTATACTAAGATTAATTAAATTTTGATGAAGTAAATAATATGTCATATATGATTTGATCTACCTTATAGTCTTTAGCAAGATGCTTTAGGTAGAAAAGAGAGAGTAATAGTATAAAGGCAAAAACAATCATAATTAAGATATAATAAAAACATAGACAAATTTATGCAGTTCATTAAAATCACCAATATTTAAGGCCAATTAGTGATTAAATAGTTATGAAATGCATTAAAAGAGTGACATTAAGGATTCTCTTTATACATAAAGATAATATGGTGTTATAAGTTTACAAGATTGCATTAATATATGTTGACCATATTAAAAAAATTAGGTTATTTATCAAAGTTGTTTTATCTGTGTAGGACATAGGTTGGTTTACCATTTTCTTTAATTGTTTATCTTTTAATTGTTTGATGAGTAATATTGGTTATATGAAACTATTTGGACTTTATATATTCCTTTTTTAATTGTTTATGTGTCTAACATTAATTTGGTTGGTGATAATCACATAAATGATGAGACAAAACCTTTATGAGTATATGTTACCAAATTAGAGAAAATAGGATTGATCGAAGTAGAAAGCAATATAGAATTTAAATATATATAGATATCTATCTTGTGAGGAATGAAGCTCAAAAGGTTAGTGTCTTCCTCTTTGCTTAGGGTTACTGTTCACTATCCTGTGTTATTGTTCCATTGGATTCCTATTTACTTTCTTGCTATGGACTCTTCTTCATATGTTGGTATTCTCATCAATAATAGTGATGTTAACAAAAGTACACTTGAGATAGTGAATTAGTTGATATTTCCACAAATCTATCATAAAAAGTTTGAGGTAGGCATAGACCATGGATTCATTAAAAAAGCTAATAGGAAGAATGGTAAACTTGCCCTTTTTTTCTCTGATGCTGAGATGATGACTCTTTCAAAACCATTGAAATTTATATTTGTTGGTAGGTTCACTTTCAAGCACCCAAAGATGGACATTATCCATAAGCACTTTGATGAGCTAAAGCTTTTGGGATCATGGAGTGGGATTGTTTTTTTTTTTTCATAAAGGAAAATTTTTTATTGATTACTATAAAAGTACAAGTAATCCAAAAGAGACACAAAAGTAGAGTTGTCACTATGAACAAATCGAGATTTACTACCTATGTGATGCAGAAAGATTATGATGTTGCTTCTCTTTGTACCAATAGATTAGCGAATTGATTACCTTTTCTCCAAATATCAGAGAAGGATACATGAAATGTTCTCAACTATATGGCTCATAATTCTCAAGTCTTGCACCTTGTTCATAATTCTCCAAGAGTAACTGAATGAGGTTCTTAGAGTCTGATTCAATCCAATAATTATAGTTAGGCTTATTATAAGAAATATTGAGTGCTATTAGACACCCAACCACTTCAGCATGGGAGAGAGAGAGAAATCAGGATATTACATAGTGAAAGATAAAAAGCATTTACCATCTTTGTCCTTGATGAGCCCACCGACCCTAGCATTCCTAGTATTTAGGTCAAAACTACCATCAATGTTTATTTGAAGAGTTTTTGCAGATGGCTTTTTCTAGTAAATTGTTTCCTACATTTGTCTTGAGTTGTCTTTGGTTAGTCCAAATGTTTCCAGATAATGTCTACTTCCCATAAAGTGGTAGTATGTGATGATGCCAATTTTGATTGCTTTGGCTATATATGCTTTGATCAAAATGATAATGCTATTTAGTTTTGTGATGATTTTATTGTGTTTATTAATAAGCAATGAGGTGATAAGGTTAATGATGGCTTTTCATGTGCCTATTGCTAGCCAGTTTTTGATTAGTTCTTGGATGGTGTTAGCTTGGTGGTTTATGTTAATCTTCAGAAGCTTTGTAAATTTTTCCATATTTGAATGTTATTTATTATGCTTTCCTCATCTTCATTACATAAATGTCATATTTATGGCATTTATAATCCCTTGAGCTTTAGTATGTCATCTATTGAGATAAGGTTGTCAAGATTCTCTAGCAAAAGAAGAATATTGATGGCTTGTGGAATTTTTTTAGTTTCCTTCCACTAGCTGCTATAGATAATTTTGGAGATTGTTGTTGCTTTAGTCTTCCCTTTTACAATAATATTGTCTTTTTTATCTCTCTCAATGGTAGTATGTTGATTTAGTGCATATTTTTGAAGGGAGATGCTCTTTTAGTTTATCAATGTTCCAACTTTGGTAGTCCATAAATCTGAGATTTTGTTTGTTTGTTGGGGTCTTTCTTCACTCATCAGGTTGTAAAGAGCTTCTTCACCTATCTAATTATCATTCCAAAAGTCAATGTTTTTTTCTCCAACATCCTAAAATATCAATTTTTCTGCTTCTTTCTTGTGTTGGGTGCACCTTATTGCAATATTTTTATGCATGAAATCTAATCCGAATTTTACTGGTATTACACTTTATGTTGTCTACTAGAGTTATGAATCCCAATCCATCATTGATAAGTGGTCTACTTATTTTCTTCCAGCAATGGATTGAAATATTTTTGTGACTCCAAATGAATCTATTGAACATTCTTTCAATTTTTCTTTGTATTGTGATGGGTATCTATTACACTTGTGTGGTGTACATGGGGATGGAATTGAGGATACGTTTCACCAATGTAATTCTTCCACTAAATGAAAGGAATAGTTCTCCCATGAGTGTAGTTTGTTTTGAATTTTGTCTATGAGTTCATTGAAGAAAATTGATGTGAGTCTTCCTTTGTATAGTTTGATTCCAAGGTAGGTGAAGGGAATTATGAATAGAGAGAATCTAGTATTCTCTTTAATCAAATTACATCTATTTATGCTAATTTATTTACCTATCACAAGAAACATTTGTTAGCATTTAAATCCATACCTAATAGTCTTATGAATTCTTTAATAATTGCCATATTTTTTTAGATGGAATTTTTACTATTATTGTAGAATAGTAATAAATCATCAACAAAGGCCAAATGGGTGATAACAATGTTGTTCTTTGTGTGATAGCCAATGTCTTTCATGGAAGTAGCTTATTTATTTAACATCCTTGATAAGTAGTCCAAAGCCTATATAAAGAATGTGGATAAGAGTGGCGCCTTGTTTAACACCCACCCTTATTTGCTTTGAAAAAATAATGAGGTTGCCCATTTATGAGAATCTTGTAGTAATTTCTTTCTAGAATTTTATAAACAAGGGAGTAGAATCCAATTAAGAAACCTTTATCCTAAAGGACAATTAGAATGAAGCTCCAACTAATAGTGTCAAAGGCTTTTTGATGTCAATTTTTATTATCACATTACCACCTCAGCTTTTTTTTTTCTCAATGTCATTGATTAGTTCTTGTGCAAAAAAATATTATCAATGATTTTTCTTCTTTTCATAAAAGTCACTTACTTTGGTGAGATTATATGGGGAGTAATATTTGGAGTCTATTGGCAATGATTTTGTTGATGATTTTACTAATGATAGGAGTAAGACAAATTTGGTCTAAAATTATCGCATGTGTGAGTATCTTTCTCTTTTGGAATGAGAACTACAAAGGATGTGGTAAAACATTTATGGACATTTATCCCTTTAAAGAAGCTTTGAAATGTTTCCATGGTCTCCATTCTCATTATGTGCCATGCTTTTGATAAAAAGAGCTCTGAAACCATCAAGGCTAGTAGCTTTGTATCCATCCATTGAGTTTAGAGCTGTAAGAATTATCTAACATCCATGGGGGTGATGCAACTATCATTCTAATATCCTCTTCTCCCTCTATAGTTGAGAGGGGGTAAAACCTACTACCACCAAGGGGAGGAGAGGTCCCATGAAGGGAACCATCCTCAACTACATGAGAGGCTATCTTAATCTCTTTAGTAATGCCTTCATAGCACCTCTTTAGCTTATAGTTCTTGTTACAACATTGCATCTTGGTCAGAGTGGGATGATGGGATGTAGTAC
Source organism: Cymbidium sinense (assembly GCA_021442155.1). Lineage (NCBI taxonomy): Eukaryota > Viridiplantae > Streptophyta > Magnoliopsida > Asparagales > Orchidaceae > Cymbidium > Cymbidium sinense. The sequence goes on from CM038215.1 coordinate 56,445,564, forward strand.
AAACCTTAAAGTGGATGAGACAACCTTCGATGCTAAAACTACCTTCCCCCTGGAGGTCGGGGTTATTGTTGAGACAGTGCTAGTCCTAGCTACAATAGTGGTGGGCATAGTAGGGACTCATGGTAGTGGAAGCTCTAAGGCCTTCCTCTTTAAAGAGGGAAACTAAATGTTAGATTGTAGATCAAACTATAAGAGTGGCTTCTTGTTGGCCACCTCCTCTCTTGTGATTGTGGTAAGGGCAGGGCCATCATAGGTGACTTTGAAGTGCTTAAAGCCCATACCAAACTTGATGATAGGAGAAACGGTGAGTATCCTAATCCAAAACAAATCCACACCAGAAGTGAATGAGAAGATGAGCTTTCCCGAAGACATGGTAGTGTTGTTGTTGTTGCTTGGAGGAAGGAAGATCTGGAGGTTTTCTCTCTATTTTGAAAAAGAGATTGCATGTAAGTAGAATACTTCATCATTCATTCTTGATTTGTTTGCATTTGAGTTTAAACCATCATCTAACAAATTTGATCATGTTATATGGTTCATATTTGGAGAAATTTGAATTTTTAGAGAGACTTTGCTTAATTAGAACTTCACTGAAGAGTGAGTGCAAATGAATTTTAGAGATGGTAGAAAAACTTTACTTTATCATATCTTTGACAATTAGTTTTTTTTAAAAAAATTTCATTTGAGTCTATGTGGTTTATTTAATGTGTTACTTTTTTATTTATTTATTTCCACCTATTGGGAGTCCAAAAGGGGTTCTAGAATCTACTAGAGTGAGGTTCTAGAACCAAATAAATGTTGGCAACACTTGTCCAAGAATGAAATGGGCAAGTAATCAAATAGAAAGAAAGATAGTTTTGGTCTTACACAAAGTGAAAATCCATTATCGATACTTGGAGGTAAGAGTTGACGACAAAAAATGGAGAGAGGACTCTCCTCAATGGAGTCATTAAAAAAATATGGTGTTCTTATTTAGAATCATAGGGACACCATGCATACCTTAGGGATAACTTATTGAAATGATTGAACACGACATTAACAAATGATGTACTATTTTGAAAGATAGAAATATCATCTTACAATGGACACAATCACTTAATAAAGACTCATAAAGAAGATAGGTCTACATATATATTAGAGATCTATCACCTACTTTACATAGATATGTAAAGTAAGGTTTATTTTATGCTGGGTTCTTTAGTTCCTATGGAAGCAAGCTTTCATAGTTAATTACATCATAGAAAATGGAAATTTCTTAAGAATACTCTTGATTAAAGTAGTCAACTAATGTCTCCAAAGATTTTAAAGGTAGATAATCAAAGAATTGGTCATTTCAGAAAGAAATCAGGAAGAGCTTAAATAGGAAGAGTTATAAGTAAGAAAGCCTAGTGAGTTCTTCAATCTACCCTATAGTAAGGCTTTACAATTTTTAAAGAGAGAAAATTCTTTATTTCAGTTAGAATGCTAGGACTTAGATTCTAACAACATAAGATTATGAAAATGCCTAAGAGGTGAAAACATATACTTGTAGAAAATGAGAAACAAGAAACTTTTGAACCTATATCTAGAGTGCTTTAGCACAAACTAAGAGATCAAACTAATTCTACTTGGGGGAATAAGATATAATGGTTCATTTTCATAAGAGAGAATGAATTGATCTTGACTCTTGTGGACTTACAACTGCCTATAATGGCCGCCAACTAACACATCTTATGATTTTAAGCATATGGGCAAGTCATATGTCAATGGAAGATAGCTAGGCTATTATTAATTAAAAAGAGTCTAAAATCCTAGACTCACTCCCTAAGAGACTAGATCATGATTGGTATGAAAACATGATTTAGACTAATGTAAATTTTACAAAATTTTAAATCATTTTGACACATTAATTTGGATCAAGTCTTAGGGTAATTTTGCCTAAATGCATGATGAAATTGAGTTGTGGGCTAAATCATAGGGAAGAGGTGTTCTCCACTATAAGGGACTACCCTCATAGGTTAAGCCTATCCCCAATCATGCAAGAGTGGAGATCCCCTATTTTCAAGAGTGATATAATATGATATGCATGATGTGATAACATACAACATCTAAGGGGTTGCTAAATATTTTATTTATCTTAATTATAAACCTACACTTTTAAATTGAGGTTATGAATTGATTAACTTTTAATTGAAGTTATTAAATTGAGGAAAAAAATTTAATTTTGTCCTAAAGAGCCTAATGTATCTAGGATACACATCAAACATGCACACTTTAAGAAACCTATGAAAATCATGTGATTTTTATTGTGTAATGTAAACACAACAATTAAACTTCTGAATTTCATAAAAGAATAAAAGGCCAGTGCAATCGGGTATCTACCCCAAACAATAAAATTGGGTAGCCAAGCTCTACCCTTATACAACCCAGATTATAATTAAATTTGACAAATGAAATAAATGTTATAGGGGTCTTTAATTCTTTTCTTCTTTTCTTCTTTAAATTAGCTTCTAGCCACTGCTCATCTTAAATCCCATTTCATAAATCCTAATCCTATTGCAAAATTACATTATTAAAAGGAAAGTAACTCTAACTACACTTACAAAATAGATGTTAACTAAACAAACATATAAGTTAATCAATTACATTTCACATATTTGGACTTAGCACAATGCACTTGAGTAACCAGGCCCACTTGTCCTAATTAAATTGTGCTTAGGGATTTAAGCAGCACCTGCAAGTAGAAGGAATCTTTATATTTTATTATTACAATGCTCCTCCCTTAAGTCCAATCCATTGTAAAAAATACTATTAGACTAATACTAGCCTAACATCTAGTCGATGCACAAGAAATCTTAACATCCAATCTAAAAAGCATTTCATCATAAAATAAAATATATCACCACAATAATCATCAGCCTAACTTAATACTAAGTTCAGTGACTTAGTATTCTAATGTATTGTAGTATTATATGTCTCATAGACATTAAGATTAAATATTTGAATGTTTAAACCCTTTATTAAAGGTGGTTACACTTCAATTAGTTTAAGACTTTAATTGAATTTTAAATCACATATTTTCTTTTATTTTTTAATTATAATTTATCATCATAAAGAGAAGAAATAGAGTTGAATCCCTTTAATCCCTACCTCAAGTTGATTTTAAGAGATGAATTTTATGACTTTTAAACTTTCTTAATGGATCATAAATTTTAATTAATTATATATTTGGATTTGACATAACGAATTTTATTTAAACATGACAAGTATTTTAAGGTTAATGAAGCCAACTCAACATCAAAAGTATAATGCTTTATCATTTTAGTCTCATTATCAATAACATTACAATATCATTTCATTTTACTTCACTTCAATTTAATACACATACATCTTATACATATTTTGGCATACTTAAACATGGATATGCATGAGTTTTGTAACAAAGTAATATAACTTTACACATACAAATGTATAAGAATGCTTTGCAAGTATGTGCTTTTGTTAAATTAGGGAAGTGAGATTATCTAAGACCTCATTGGGACTACTTAAAGTCTCATATTCCTGTGATGTCTAGATTATATACTTATAAGTTGAAATACACATGTACTTTATATATTCATTTTGACACACTTAAGCACAAATATTCATGAATTTTGTAAGAAAGAAAATCTCTCTTCATATAAAATCATATGCATACAATTGTATAAGAAAGTTATGCAATTATGTGACTTTGTTAAATCAAGGAAGTGAGATTATCTAAGATCTCCTTAGGGCTACTTAAAGCCTCATATTTTTGGGATGTCCAGACTATATACTTGGAAGCTCAAATACACATGCATAAATATATGGATACAAAATGAAATCATGAAAAGTTGTAGGTTATAATCTTTTAATAAATAAATTTTTATTTGAGTTTTATTACTTATAATATTACTTGCAAACATGTTTCTAATGATTAAATTAATAGTTCACACCTAATTCTTACAAGAATGAGAAAAATAACTTGAGATTTACATAGTAATAATAGCACATATAGTTTACTTCCCGCATCATGCAATTCGATGCAACCTTTTCTTTTAAATTTAAAACATGAATGTCTAAAACACATGGCAATCAAACTTATGATAACTAACACATGACAATTAAACATCATCAAATGACATACTTAGCTTCATTAGAACCAAGGTCAATCATATTAAATAAATGCACCTTAAGATTAATCAAAATTTCTTTAAGATGTAAATTTTGTGTTTTGAAAGGAGAAACAAGGTCAATTTACTTAACCCATACCCATGGTGGTTAGTTAATGAATTTAAAAAGAGATTAAGTGATTTTATGACTTAAAATGATTTAGATCTTTAGCAAGTCAATTAGTCATCCTCCCAAAGAATCTCTTAATTTAATTAACCATTAAGCTAGTGCTAATGAAACATGATGATGCAATTGAAAATAAAATTAGCAATGTCCTAAAGATTCTAATGTAATTAGACCCATGTTTAAATAATTAAATGAATTAAGAGGATTAAGCTAATTTATTTTATAATTTCTCAAGCCTATTGAAAATCATAATTTCATTAAAACCCTTATGTTAACTAAACACATAAAGAAGATTAATTAAATTAATCTTGTTGGTTGTACTAATTTTGTTGTAATTTTTATTTATTTTAATTTTCTCTCTTTTTATTTCATTTAATTAAAGGGCTTAAGGATGATTTTGAGGAAACAATTAGGAGGGGAGGTCCTAATTTTTTCTCTTGATCATCTTTACTATTATGATGATTAAATAACCTTCCCTCATCAATTTCATATTTTTCTCAATTTTAATAATTATTAAATAACTCAAAAGGAGTAATTGGAGCTTAAAATTATGATTTTCTCAATCTACTTAGCAAATTATGGGAGATAGAGGTCATCCCATGTATCTAACATGCCAATTTTCACACTAATTAACCAAGTGATTAGGACTTAATTAAGGTAATTAATTAAAATTTTAATCCTAAGTTAGTCACTATTCATTAGATGAAACATAGGGATTTTATTTTTCTTGGATTCTATTTTTTCTAAGCTTTCCATATAAGGTTTATTTGTATTTTATTTGATTTTTTTACAATTAGTTATGAATTTTTAAAGCTTTTATAATTAGTTATATTTTTAACCTTGATTAAGTAATTTACAAATTCGGTGTCATGTGGATGCTGACGTGGTAATGCTTTTCACGTGGCACCACAGAATTGGCTATTTAAACTATTTGATGTGATAGCGCAGTGGTGGACATGGTTTCATCTCAGTCATTCAATCTCGGATCAAATAGTTGAGATTAATCTCATGATACTAAATGAAATAAATCAAAAATCTAACACGATTAATCACGATCGTCCATTCTAATCACGTGGAGTGGATGGTTGATGATTTGTCATCTCCTGTGCACTAGAAGATGAACACTATCCACCTTACACCACTTTATTCAAGCTCACTGGTGCTCATTCAATGGTGGAAATGATTTCAAAATAATTAAGAATGAAATCTAAGAAGATCCTACGATAGGATTCACATGGAATCATGATTTCTTTCATAAAAGAACAATAATCCTAGAGATTTTTGTGGTTTGTTAGATTTTACCTCATTGGAGCTCAAGATTGGTGGTTCATCGATTGAGGTGGCTTTATCTTAAAGAGACAAAGCCCTATTGAGAAGATCGTAAGTTGTCTCCTTGCCAGTTTCTCTGTGGACCAAATGCCACTGTGAAACTCATCGGAGTTTGTCTTGAAATGGTTTTTGGTGCTCAAATTGACCAAGAATTGATTTATTTTGGCTCATCGAGGTTAGAGGAAGTTTTGGAAAGAATTAATTTAGGTTTGGTGGAGATTTGGTGACTTTGGATGGAGACAAGGCTCGGGTTCAAGTGGAGATTGATTTGACAGCGGGCACGAGGGAGCTTGGGGACTGCTTGGGATGGTTAGAGGAGTGTGTGTGTGCGTTGAGTTTGAATAAAAGAGGAGGGGTGCACTTCCCTAGGTGAACCAAGCCATGGGATTTGGCTCACGTCCGGGCATGGGTGGTTGGAGGTGATAGGGGACTAGTGAGGTGGAGGTGTTTGAGTGGCTGAGGGAGTTTAGTGGTTTGCCATGGGTGTACACCTCTTTTGAGGTGGACCAATGGTTAGCCAAGGGGAGGAGGTCCTCCCCTTGATCAAAGGCTACACCCAACAACTTTGGGTTAGGTTGGGTCAGTGGGCTTATGTCCAAAGAGGGCTAAAGTTGGCTTCCATGGGCAGATGAGGTGAGTAGGACTTCCAAATGGATATTTTTTCATATTTGGAACCCTTGGTTCATTTTATTTGACCCAAACTAGGTTCACCATGTGTTATGTTTACTTGGGCAAGTCAATCGTGACCTAGGGATGAGTCATGCCAAGTTTGGTTGGGTTTGGCTCAAGTTGACTCATATAGGTCAATTTGGGTTTACTTGAGATAGGTTGACCAATTAAGCAAATTGGATAAAAAGAACTATTGGATTATGTTTGATTGGATATTTGAAATGCATCAGTTCAATTTGAAGTGGATTTGAGTTCATTTAGGCCAAATGGGTTAAGTTGACTAATTTGGTCAAATTAGTTTGAGCAAAAGGTTGGTTCATGTTTGAATGATCATTTGCGATTGATTGTAGGTTTTGATTTGAATTAATATGAGATTTAATTCAGTTCAACCCTTTAGGTCAAATTGGGTTAAATGTGTCAATTGGGTTCATTTGATCAAATTAGCTTCAATTGTTGGTTGAATTGCGTTCAATACTCAATTCATGTTGATTGAGTTCATTGGTTACAATCAATTTAAATTAGAATAATATTTGATCCAATTTGATCCTTTAGATCAAATTATGTCAAATAAGTCTGTTGACCTCATTTTTGGATGAGATTAACATTTCTTCCAAAACTAGTAATTATGACACCTAACCCTAGATTAAAAATCTCCTAATTAGGCACATAGGGTACTATACTTGGTAGTCTAATGCATTCCATCTTGAATTTAGTATAACATAATGGGTTTAAGTGAACTCAACTCAAACCTAAAAAAAAAAAGTGAACTACCAAATCAAACACATATCAATTAAAACGTAAATCCAATTAAGCTTAGGTTAAGTTAATTTAAGAAATTAAACCTAATTATCCTAATTAAGTTAGAAAATTACATAAAACCAAAGAATTAAAATTAAATCAAAATAAATACAAATAAAAAAAATTAGATAACATAAAATAAAATAAAATTAAACCAAAATCAAGGTCAAAATGGTCAACTATTCAAACATAGGTTTGACTTATGTGGGTCCCACCATGTCAATGGCCAACCCACCAAAATTTGACCAAATAAAATCATTCCAAATGATTTGGATGATGACATGAAAATATTTAAACATGAATTTAAAAGAATACAATTCCAATATGGCCTTAATTAGGCTGATTAGGTCATTTGACCTAAATGTGCTTAAATGGGTCTTACTAGGTTCAAACCGAAAATCAAACTCAAATCAACCCAAATCAATTGTCCAAAATTATTTGAAAATAATTATTGAACATAACCAACCCATCATTTGGGTCAATTTGGCCAATTTGTTTATTCGACCCAAATGAACACAAACTTAACCCATTAAGCTCAATTTGGGTCAAATGGGTTCAAAGTGAAATCCACTTGAAATTAATTGAAATTAACCACTCCAAAATTATCTCAAACATGTGCTTAAGCATGCTTGGAGTCCAATCATAATCTAATTGTGTCAAAATTTATTCATTTGATTTAATCAAATTCAAACCTAACCTATGCTTAACCCATAAGACCAAGATGGACCAAATTTGGTTTCAAACCTTAAGTGAATGAAATTGTTTTATCCAATGATTCCAAATCCTTGGATCAACATAATTGAAATGCAAATATATTGTAAAATTGAGCTGAATAAGATATTTGACTCAATCCAACCCAACCCAACCCACTTAAGTCATAAAGGGTTTATTATGGAATGAACTTTTGGATAATTGCAAATTCCATGAAATCCATTAATTGAAAACATCATAACAAATGAAATTGAAGCATTATCATAGTCATAATTCACTAAATGAAATTAGTTAGCTCAACTTACATCAAAATTCCTCAAATGGAAAAATGGAACCCAAGTTCAAACTCAATCCTTTGGAATGCAGTCAAACCAATCCTAAAATAAATTTAGGATAAAAATGTACATAACCAAGTTGATTAATCATGCACAAATGCATAAAAATGATGAAATAATCCTTGGCAAAGAGGGATTGCATGTTGCCAAATCTAATTTTCCAATCCCTCATCCCCTTAGCATTCTACCTCCTTAAGGTCTTGGACAACTGTTAAATAGCTGAGGATCCTTGGAGCTAGCCTCCAAGGACATCAATCAGCCATGGCCAATTAAGAAGAGGAAAATCCAATTAAGAGGCTTTTGGCCTCTAATGGAAAAAGTGCATAGACATACTCTCAAGCAAAACTGATCATTCCATTACCTTCCCCACCTAAAATGAAGATGATCGTGACCTTACCTAGATCCCCTCATTGTCGAGAAGCTAAAAAATGGCCAACATCATTGGAAACCATCTAGGATTTGGTATAGGAGCCAATCCACAAGGAGGCAATCTAATTCCTTTCTCTCATAGCTTCATCATGCCATTCCAAAGGTGTTCAAGTCGATCCTATTACTGGAGGTCACCAGAGTTGAGGTATGCCATGAAAGCAACTTCTTTAGCTTTCAATTTTGGTTGTTTTTGAAACAAACTTGATCTCAAGGAAGATCAAACCATATAGATTCATTCCATTTTATTCACTAATGCTTTTGAAATTAAATTGAGCGATTTCAATAGTTGGATCATCGAAAATTATCTCGAAATGATGGACAACACTCGGCTTCTGCCATCGCTGTAGGAGGTGAAATCCTCTCTACCTATTCCTTTTATAAGGATGGGATGGCCAAGATATAGTTAGATCATTTGATTAAACACCTTAAGAAAAACTATGGATCGATCAAAGCCATCCAATCTTTGATCGGATGACCCAAATTAGTCTGCATCGCAGTTTTGACTCGGGATCCACTTGGATGTCGAGTGGATGAATGCCACGACATATCATGGAAAGTGGTGCCATGTAAGACCCACATGGATCTAATGAGTTTAAAATGAAAATTCAAATTTTTTGAATTAAAATCTAAGAAAATAAGCTAGAAAATTCCAAAAAAAATATAAAGTAAAATATAAATAAAAAATTTACAAATTTGGGCTATATAGATTCCTCTTGATGAGAGGAATTCATTAAAATTAAAATCCCCAATTAATTTTGGATGTATTTACATTAATTTGGGTTTAAATAAAGATTTTAAACCTAAATTAGTCGCAAACCTTTGATCAAAATGATCTGAGACTTTGGAGAATTGAAATTGATGTTAAGATACACATTAGATTAATTTTTCATAATTTATTGGATAATAAATCTGAATATATTAAAATTACAATCTTAAACCCTAATTTTAATTAAAATAAATTAATTATGAGTTAAACAAATTAGGGAAAGCATGTGAATAACTCAAAATCTCATAAGACATCCTAATGAACTTAAATAAGCTATTGAAACCTTCTGAAACCTAATAAATCACAAAATCACTTAATTTGTCCTTTAATTGAATTAATTAATTCAATTAAGCAACTTGAATTTAGACAAATCATAATAAATCAACCATAACCCCAAAAATGATGAATATATTTTCTTTGGATGTATATTCCAGAGGGGAATTAAGGAAAAATAAAACCCTTAAATTATCCCCACCAATTTAGGCTTAATTTATGTCTTAATAAAAAAATTAAAACCTTAATTAATCCCAAACTATATATTTGATCAAGGTGAAAGTTTAGGAAAATCAAATTGGTAAGGAACCCCACGTGTTATAAAAATTTGAAACACAATTGACCTCTCGATTAGGAATTCTTTAATTTCCAAGTCTCTAGGTCAATTTAATTGAAATAATAAATCAAAAAAATCATAGAAATTATAAAACCCATAATATAGACTTAAAATATCATAGTTGACATTAGAACAGTTAAATAAATATGCCCAAGAAATCTGAAAGCAAAGGAGCCTAATTAATCTTAAGATAAGGGATATGGATAAGTAAAAATATGGAATGTAAAAATATGGAATTTAATTATATTCCAAAATTAATAACCTCTTAAACCATACTAAACCCATTAATAAACTGACATATAAAGTTCATTAATCTCTGAACTTTATAAGACATCAACATATAAATACATTAGAGCCATTTAGATTGAGGAATAACGTGGCCACAAATGCAAATATGAAAGATTAATTATAATTGAATTTTAGGGTAATTGAATTGAACTTAAAATGACATAGAGATTAAAGTAGCAAATGATATAAGAGTTAAAGTAGCTTAGGGTAAGGTTGGTTCATATAACATAATGACAAGTATTCCTTAAACTTCTTAGGTCATAAAGAATATAGGAAAGTACATTACGTTAAGTGATAAAAATAACTTTTTGAATAACATAATCACGACTCTCTTTAAATTAATTAAAATGAATTAAATTATTCCATAATGTATGAATATACAACTTGGAATCAACCATCTTAACCTATGTCCATTAATAAGCAATAGGAAAATTAATAAATGAATTGAAATAAGAAAGATCAAACAATAAATTATAATTTGAATAATCAAATTATGCAAATGGGTAAATTGAATAATGTTAAACTTAAGATTAAAATGTAAATTTGCTTAAGTAACTAAACAACAACAAAATGAACAAATGAAACCAACTTCAAAATAAACATGATACATATATATAAATGTAATAAGTAAACTAAATGCATTCCAAAATTAAATAAACCCGAATGAAATGAATAAAACTTAATGAAACATTAAGTTAAATAAAATTAAACATAACAAAACTAATGGAAAAAATGAAAGAGTAAAAATATATTAACTTAAGTATGTTGGGTTAATATAATGAATACAAATTAGACAAAATTAAGTATTAAATATTAGCATTAACAAAATAATGAAAATAAGACAAATAAAAATAAAATAAATTAAAAGATGAATCAAATTTGAAAAGAATGAAAATTATAAACTTAAATCAAATCAAATCATCTAAATGAATCTAAAAGGATTAATTAAGATAATTAAGAATCTTAGTTAGACTTTCAGGATGAATCTTCATCTTTGGATGAAGGTTTTATCTTAATAGGACTTAGGATGTTGAATAGAATGGGTTCCACCCAAAATGGAACTTATTGTATTGCTTGTTCTTGAAAATCTAATCTCACTTTAATAATAAAATGTAACAAAAAATGAAATAAAATTACAAATCATTATATCATTTGAATTGAAATCAACCAAAGGTTAAAAAAAAAAAATACTTCAAAATTCAAATTAAAACTTGAATTAAAAAAGAGGGTTAGAGAAGTCTTACCACACAAGCTTATTTTATTCACACATTAGATCATTAGGACACTAACTTTAAACTTAGGTTTGGTCATTCTATAATTTTTTGTGATATTTTGATGTTGTCATGTGGAATGCCCTTTTATTATTTTTTTGTTCCATTTTAGACTAGATGGCTAAGATTAATTGTCATTAGTTTGGATGGTAGGATGTTATTTTTAGAATTAATATTGTCTCCTGTAGGGGGTTGTGTTAAAAATGACTACCATCATAAATAAATTATATGCTATTTATTTGCACATGCTGACTAGTCCTTTAACATAGCCTAATAGGACAGGTGGGCTAGGCAAGCAACTAATGCTAAGCTCATATGTTTGTAGAATATAACTGTTGTATATTATTAATATTTTTTTGATATTTGTTTTGCAAGGCTTAGGATTCATTTTAAATTTAAAATATAAATTTGAGTTTAGAATTAGATTAGGGTTTATGGGATTTAAGATTAACAAGAGCTGACCCTACCAATAGATGGTTGTAGAGGTCCCTGTGAAGCCCAATGGAGGTCCCTGAAGAAGGAGACGATCCTATAAAGAAGACCCATAGATCTAAACTTGTAGTTTTAGTGGGTTTAGAGGCTTGTAAGGAGCATGGCACTTGAATTGACCTTTTTTAAACTTAAAATTGACTTGATTTATTTTGGGTGTGTAATAGAATCAACCAACTTTCTAGGTTTTCTTATGTTGTTCTTTCTGTGATAAATGCCTGGACGTAGGCTCATAGGAAAAATTAAAATTTTCTATCTAACTTAAATCTAATAAGCTCAAACACAAAATATAGAAAACTTGAAATCTCACATAAATTAAAGCCTTAAGAATAACTTAAAATAAATTAGAAATAATTAGCTCTTGAAAATGATGCAATTATATTGCTCTCAACTCTTGAATTGGACACTTCAACCATTGCACATAAGGGGCATCTAACTTGTGAGGATGACTACCTTCTTTTATTGATTTGGCCCATTACCAATTTTAATTGCATGACATTTAGGCATAAAAATATGCCCCCAAGACCTTAAATAAATCATGAGTCAAAACATATAAAAATATAAAAAATGTGCATTAGTTAGTGCATTTCATACCCACATGATCTTAGGGATTAGGGAGTGAGTCTAGGATTTTATATTCTTTCCTAACAATGTAACAGCTTAGCCATCTTGCATACATGAGACTTGGCATCATGAATTTAAAATGCATTTAGGTGGTGTTAGCTGGCAGCCCTTCCAGGTAATTTGTAAGTCCAGAAGAGTCAGGGATATGTTTGTTCCCTCAAGTGAGAGGAAAGGTCGATAATTCCCAAAATGAAATTAGGTTGAGCATCTAACTTGTCAGAAGCAATTATAGGCTTAGGTTCTAAGCATCCTCCTCAGAGTAAGTCTTCAACTCTAGGCATTTATGCAATCTTATGCTACTAGAATCTAAGCTCTAATTTCTAAGAAAATGTTGACTAAAAATCTAAATTGAATCCAAAATTTAAAGCCTTGTGATAGGATAGTTAAAATGCATATTGGGCATCCTAGTATCAATAGAAATTTCCTATTTTATCCTATTTGGCTTCCAAAAGTAAGTCTTTTAACTTTGGATCATTCGTAATTGAAATTCCAAATATCATTCTTTTGATAATTTTCTTAGAAATCCATATAAATAATAAGTTATTTCTTTCATTGAGAGTATCATTAGGAAGAGATCCTTCTTCTTGAGAAGTATTAACTATAAGGGCTTATCCTTATAGGGAACTATGAACCTAGTTTAAAATAAATCTTGCCTTTGTTCCCATGTAGTTTATGAAAAAAATTCTCTAGTACATGAAAGACCCATTAGCCTTAGGAGTCTTTTATTAAATGATTGAATCCATTATAAGAAAATATATTTATCTATTGATATAATATGTTTACTTTTTAATGACACAATTGATCATCCTAATAAAAAATTACTAAATCCTATGTGGTCTCATAATATTTTCCCCACAAAGTCAAATAAACAAATTGGCTTGGTTAAGCTTAATTACATGTAGTTGAATGATCAATGATGATCATCAATCATTTTAAAATAGATTGGGTGAGTTGGTTTAGTTATTGAGGTTTGATTGAAGCTTAACTCAATTGGGTCATTTAGGTCAATTTGGGTTAGATTGATTGTGGGGTTGATTGGGTCAATTGAGGCTATATTGGGTGGAACACATAATCAATGATGGATTTAGAGTTGATTGGAAGCTTTGATTACAATTGACTTGTTGGATTGTATTTTGGCTCATTTGAACCCTTTTAGGTCAAATTGGTCAACTTGGATCAATGGAGTTGATTAGCTTGACTAAGTGGATTGGGATAGGTTATAATATTCGTAGGATTTTTGAAATAACCAATGAATTTGGATGGGGTTGGATTAACTTGATTCAAATTGAATCAGGTTTTGATCTTTAAGTAATTCACATGGGCCACTAAAATTGACTTGGATTGATTCAATTGGATTACAATGAAGGTTTAATCATGTTGAGTTGGAGTCCAAAAGACTTTGAATATGTTGAGTTTCAATCAAGTCAGTTTGATTTTAAAGAATCTAAATATGTTAGGTTGAGTTGAGTCAACTTAGTCTAGTAACTAAGTTAAGTCTATGATGGATCAAATTGAGCCTAAATTAATTTTACATTTGGCTTGGAGCTTGGATTATATTCATTTCATTTGGATTTAGTAAATTGATTGATCATGTACTTTGGTTGAGTTTTAAAATATGTGAGGCTTCACTTCTCCTAAGGTAGGCTCTAGTCCTAAGGTTATAGCCTATGAGCCTCTAAGTTTAAGTTTGGTGATCCTTTAATCACTAGAAGTGTCCTACCATTAAGGAACTCTTAGTGTCTAGAAGAGTCCTAAATCTAAGGTAAAGGTAGTTAACCTCACTCCAAAAATGAGGTGAACATCATCATAGACCTAATTATTTCTAGATATTTAGTTGAATAATCTAAAGCTTTAAGGTGAGGTTTTGAGTTATGCTAGTTATTAGTTTGATCATTAAATTAAAGTAGAAAATGTAAATCTTAAATAACTTATAAAAATCTAGGCCATATAATAATAATCATATTTAAAGAAACCTAGAAAAAGCATTAAATTTATAATATGCACATCAAGTAAGCACACCTAACAAATTCAAATTGAAATAATAGAGACTAGGTCGGTGCAGTCAGATACCGCTATACACTCTAGAAAAAAAGTAGTGGGTTACTAAGCTCAACTAATATAACTTGAATTAGAATAAATGTTATAACAAATTAAAGAAACCTATGAGGGTCTTCATTTTCTCTTGATCTTTAAAATCTTGGATCCTCCAGACATCATAGGGCCTCCTATGTTTATTCCTTTTAGCTTATGCTTATCCTATATGTCATGGATTTAATCTTAATTTTAATATATAAATTATAGTTAAAATTTTTTAAAATAAAATCTTAATTGAACATACAAAATAGAGGTTAGCCATAACACACCTACACACTAAGGAGCTATAATTCACATAATTAGGCTTAGCACCTGTGAGTGCCAAGCCTACCTATCTTATGGGTTATGATTAAGGGGAAAGCAACACCTATGAGCAAAAGCATTAATTTAATTTTTTTGTGCCCCATTATTTTTAGCACAACATCCTACAAAAGACATCATTAGTTTAGTAAATATCATTATACCATCTAGACTCTGCACATGCTTTCCTAACATCCAATTTATAATTGTACACTATAAAATAAGAAAAATAGTACAACTAACAAAGCACTAACCTAACCTAAGTCTAGGATTGGTGACTTATGTTGATCGCACTTTTGGAGTGAGGAGTCATTCTTCCTATTCTAGATTTTGGAATCTTCTAGACACTAGAACTTCCTTAGTCATAGGACACTTCTAGTGATTAGATGGACACTAAATTGAAGCCTAAAGACTTAAGAAGGCATACCCCTAGCTTAGGTGATACCATAAAGTAGATAGGCCCAACCTATCATAAGCCTTAAGAAAATCCTATGCCTAATTAAATCAAGTAAATCTAATCTCCAATCAATACAATCAAACCTAATTGAATTTGTTTCATATCCAAGATCCAAGCTAAATCAAATTAACCCTTAACATAAATCAATCCTATAAACATTCTATGCATCAAACCCAAACCTATTCAATTGAAATCAATTCAATTACTATTCACTAAAGAACTCTAACCATTCAAGTCTTTCTTTCAAACCCTTTCAAGACCTATAATCAACCCAATCAAACAAAATCAATTCAACTAACCCAAGTTTTTCCATTTGACCTAAAGCATCCAAATGAGGTAAAACCTAATTAAACCTAAATCAATTGCAATCAAAACCATTAATCAATCCTAAATCAATCATCAAACTCAACCCAACCCAATTCAACCCAATTCAACTCAATTAACCCATTTGGTTCACTTGACCCAAAGTGACCTAAAGGACCCATTTGATGTAAACCTTAATCCAACTCAAATTGGATTGAATCCAACCCATTCAATACTTTCTATAATGATTGTTGATCATCTTTGATTCAATTATAATCAATTGGGTCTAACCAAGTTCAATTGGCCTCTTGATCCAAGTTGACCCAACGATGACCTAAAGGGCCAAATTGAACCAAATCTCAATCCATTCATACCAATGACTCAAATCAATCATAAATTGATCATTGAAGATGATCCAAGTTCCAATTGACCCTAATTTGATCCATTGAACCAAATTGACCCATTGAGCCCAAATTGACAAAGAGGGTTAAATTGATCTAAATTATTCCCAAATCCAAATTAACCCAAATTGACACCTACAATCATCTTCAAATCATCAATTGAACCTAAACCAACTCCTAACCCAAGCCAATTTGGCCAATTTGACCAAATTGGTCAACTTTACTCATTTGCCACATATGAATCCATATGAGCCAAATTCAAATCCACTTCAAATCAAATCAAATCAAATTAATTGAGCCTAAACATCCAAAATCATCATTTGAACATGACCCAACCCTTTATTTGACGTAATTTGACCCATGGGTGAACCTATCCCAATTGAACCCAATTTAGCCTACATTGGTCAAGTTGAGCCTAACCCAACCAACCCAACTCCAAACCTAGCCAAACTTGGCATGATCCTTCCTTGGGTTAGCCCAAATGAACAACCCATGGTTGACCAATTAGGCCAACCCCATTGGGTATACTCCTTACCATACCATTCCAACCAAGGAGATGCATACACAGAGCTTCAATGATTCGAGACGAGCTTCCCAGAGAGCCTTCCTAACCTCCCTTGAGCTTCCCATGTGACACAAAACTCGAGATAAATAGTGCCCCTTCTCCATTCAACTCCATCTAAACTCCACCAAATCTAAATTAACTTTATCCACACCTTTCTCAAGCTCTCACGATCCAAAATCATCAATTTTGGATTAATTTGAGCACTAGAGACAACTCCTAGATTAACTCTGGTGACTATTTTAACGATGCTTGGTCCACAGAGCCAACTGCGGGGAGGTAAGTCATGAGATTCTCAACAGGGCTTCATCTTTTCAAGATGAAGCTACCTCGATCATCGGACCATCAATCTTGAGCTCCGATTAGGTAAACTTTGGCAAACAATAGAAATTTTCCTAGGCATTGATCTTTTATAAAAGAAATCTTAATTTTATGTGATTTCCACCATATAATCTTCTTGGATCTCTTTCCCAAAGGTTTTGGAGTCAATCTTGATGCCTCACAAGCTCCGATGAGGTCGGATCGAGCAGAGGAGGATGGATAGTGTCTATATTTCTTTGTTAGAGGGATGAAGGATCATCCATCATCCATTCCACATGACTGGAATAGACAACTGTGATTAATTTGATAGAAAATCTTGATTTAATCCATTAAGAATTGCATGATTAATTCCCACTGTCCGATCCAAGATCAGATGGCGCCGTCGAGGTGCCACTTGGAAAGTGATGCCACATCAACTCCTGCAAGGCGCTGACAGGATTAGGGATTAATTAAGGCTTAAAAATATGTTTAATCACTATGTACTTCAAAAATTCATAACTAATTGTAGAAATTTCTTAAAAATATGAGTAAACCCATTTTGGAAAAGGTGAATAGAGGAGATTTCAATAAAAATAATTTTCCTATATTTTGAACAGTGAATATAGCCTAAATAGAGTTTGAATTTTTCCTTAATTAGCTTAACTAATCCCAAATACTTGGCCAATTGATCTCAAATTTGAAATATTGATCTAATGGGATGTCCTCTGACTCTCATAATTTTGTTGGGATTTATTAGCTAGGTAATTAGGAGAATTTAAAATCAAAACCCTAATCACCCTCATTAAGTGATTTAATAATTTTTTAAAATTCCAAATTATAAAAATTAATAAATTAAACTTGATTAATAGTGTAATGATGAAGTGGAATGATTAGTACCTCCTTCTTTATCATTTCCCTAAGTTCATTTTATTTGGGAGGGTAATTAATCTATAACTAAATTAAGATTTGATTAAGTAATTAATGATAAAATTAAATCAAATTAAAAATTAAAATTAGATTAGATAATCTAATTTGAATTTGTGGGTTCCTTTTTATGTATTTAATAACATAAAGACCCTCAAGGAAACAATGATTAACTCATATGTGTGGAAAAATTATATAAGTACTTAATAAGATCATTCTTTGATTTAATTAATATTTAATTATAAGCCCCATTCCATTAGGTCTCTAAGTGCATTGAAATTTTAATTTCTCATTTGCATATCATTGGAGGTCAACCTTGGAGTCTAAAGGTTTTCATTTAAATAGATCTAAAGTGTAATTTTAGTTGTAGAAGTTCTAGAGGTAGTGTTGTGACATTGGGTGAACAAGTCATTAAAAAGAGTGAGTGATTTAAATATCTAGGCTCTATTATTCAAAATGATGGTGAAATAGATGGAAGTGTTATTAGTAGAATTCAAGTTGGATGGTTGAAGTAGATGAATGCTTTTGGCCTATTGTGTGATAGAAAAATACTACTTAAACTTAAGAGAAAATTTTATAAGATGGTGGTAAGACCTACAATGATTTATGGTGCATAATGTTTGCCAATAAAAGAGAAGCATAAGACTAAGTTAAGTGTTGCAGAGATGAGGATGCACAGATGGATGAGTGGCTTTACTCTTAGAGATAAAATGTGAAATGAGTATGTTCGGGAAAAGTTGGAGTAGCTCTAGTGGTAGATAAAATTAGAGAGAGAGTCACCTTAGATGGTTTGGCCACATAAAGCGTCAGTCATTCAATGGCTCGGTTAGGAGAGTAGATGCATTAGATTTTCCTTATGTTAAGAAAGGTAGAGGTAGACCTAAAAAGACTTGGTTTAGATGTATAAAAAATGACCTTAGTATGCTTGAATTAAATAAGAATTTAACATATAATAGGACATAATGGAGACGAAGGATTTATGTAGCCGACCCACTTAGTAGGATTAAGGCTTGTTGTTGTTGTTGTATTTACATATCATTGGATGCTTAATGGTTAAATGATTAATCAAATTATAGAAGAATAAGAAAGGAAAAATAAATTATTTGCTTAATGATTCAAACTTGATTAATCCATAAAAATCACTTAATCATGTTTTCTTTAAACAAATTAAACCACTTGCATGATTTGGGACAAAAATAGAAAATGGTCCTCCTCTTTAAGTTTAACAATTCAAAACCAAAAATCAAATTCCATAAGGTTAGTCTAAAATGAATTTATCTAATGTGATTGTCCTTAGGATTTAGTGTTGTTGAATGTATTTATGTAGCAATGTTTAATTATTCCTTTTAAATCATTATAAATTTTTTATTTCATGTGATATCATGCATTCATGTTTTCAAAAATAAGAGAATCAATGGAATTTATTTATGTGCAAGTTGCATGTGTTGGCTTAATCCTATTATATGTGTGGCTATTATCATAAATAAATTTCAAAAGCTATTTTCAAAGTTATAAAATGATAATAAAAATTTAGATTGGTGATTGGATATGAATATTACATATGATTTTCATGTGCTTACAATCTAAACACGCTAAATCATTGTTTCATCTTCATGTATGGGTTACATATGTTTGAATATTAATAAGTATATAGTTTTTGGACATCCTGAGAATATGAGGCTTTAAGTAGCCCTATGGAGGTCTTAGATTACCTCACTTCTCTGGTTAACAAAGGCATGTACTTATTTAATTTCATTCCTATATGTACTTGTACTAGAATTTAGATAGAACTTTACTTACATGTGTAAATAATTTAACCAAAATAAAATATTTTTATGATTTTCATTCTCATAATCGTGTGTACACTCATATATATTTAAGATAAAAAGTATATAGTCTAGACATCCTGGGAATATGAGGATTTAAATAGCCCCAAGAAGGTCTTAGATTATCTCATTTCCTTAGTTTAAATAATGGCACATACTTGCTTACATCTTTAATACACGAGTGTATGTATTTAACTAAAGAATAAAAATTCCTCTTTTTATACCAAAACATATGCATTCATAATCATTTAAGTGTGCCAAAAATATATTGTATGTATAGGTATATTAATTCTTAAATCATATGCATGTTATCATGAAAAGAAATGATGCAACATTATATATGTGATTGTAATTTAATTACACTAATCTTAAGATGCCTTTCATGTTGAATAGGATTCTTGAAGGTTAACCCAAACTTAAGATTAATAAAATATTTAATAAATCATTCACTAAAAGAAATTAAATCATAATAACATGCTTTTAGAAAATAATTTAGGATAGGGATGAAGGCAATTAAGCCTTCTTCTTCTCTTTACAATACTTAAATGCTAAGTGAATATCAAATAAAACAAAACAAAATACAAATCAAAATTTGTAAATCCTCTAAATGACTTAAAGTGAAACCACCCTTCATGTTAAATTAAATATTTTTCAAATCTAGACAATTATAATTCTAAAATCTAGCTAAGACATACCACACTTAGCCTAAACACACACATTAGAATACTTAAATGGTAAGTGAATATCAAATGAAACAAAACAAAATATACAAATCAAAATTTGTAAATCCTCTAAATGACTTAAAGTGAAACTAACCTTCATGTTAAATTAAATATTTTTCAAATCAAGACAATTATAATTCTAAAAGCCTAGTTAAGACATACCACACTTAGCCTAAACTCACACATTAGAATGCTAAGTCACCACTTATAGCTTTAAGTTAGGATGGTGTATGATGTGGAATTATGCTTTTTTATGATGTAATATTTTATACTGGATGTTAGGATTATGGTTTGTAGACTGGATGTTAGGCCATTCTTAGCCTAATGTTGTTTCCTATAGGGGGTTATGCTAAAGGGATTGCTGAAATAAATATAAATGCCTTTGCTTCCAGGTTGCTTATGCCCCTTTACATAATCCATGATTAGGATAGGTGGGCTTGGTTACTGTGTGAGGTGCTAAGTCCAAATTACATAATATAACTGCTTGGGGATGTATGTATGTTTATCTACCATCTATTTTGTAGGTGTAATTAAATTTTACTTTTCCATAAATATGTGATTTTGCAATAGGAATTTGGATTAGTTCTACGGGATTTAGGGTGAATAGTAGCTAGAAGGCATAGTCCTGGGAGGCCCTGTGAAGCCTTGGAGAATAATCAAATCAAGAGAAAAGAAAGAGGAATGAAGAAATGAAAAAGAATGAAGACCCCAATAGCATATATTCAATTTCAATTGTAACATTTTTTTATAATCCGGGTTGTATAAAGGTAGAACATGGCTACCTAAATTTTCTCTTTGGGGTATACGGTGGTACCTGGCCACACTGGCCTTTTATTCTTTTATGATAATCTAGATGTTTGAATGTTATGTTTATATTATGTAATAAAAATTGCATCTTCTTCATAGATTCTTAAACTTGATGTTTGAATGTGTGGCTGGATATGGCAGGTTCTTAGGATTAAATTAATTTTTCTACCCCAATTAATAACTCATAACTAAATTTTAAATTAACTTTCAACCTTATTCTAAAGCCTTGGATATAATTAAGATAACTAAAAGATTTAACAACCCTTAGCTGAATGTTGAATGCCCAATATCATGCATATCATCTTATTTCACTCTTGAATATGGAGGGTCTCCATTCTTGCACTTTAGGAATGATTGACTTGTGAGAGCACTCCCATGGTGCAGAACAACTCCTCTCTCAGATTTGGCCAATAACTCAATTTGATCATGAATTTAGGCATAAAATATCTCAAGTATTCATCCTAAATGAATGTGTTAAAAATGATATAAAATTTGTAAGATTTTGCATTTTTGTTTAAGTCATATTCTCATGCTAGTCATAATATAGTATCTTAGGGAGTGAGTTTATGACTCTAGTCTCCTTTCTAATTAAATAATAGCTAGCTATCTTGCAATAACATGAGATCACCTACATGATTTTAAAGCGTAATAGTTGGCAGCTGGCGGCCACTCTAGGAAATTGTAAGTCTAGAAGAGTTGGAAAGGTTTATTCTCTCTTATGGAGGTAGACCATTGTATCGCCTTTTCACTTAAATTTAGGTCCCACTCTTAGCTTATGCTAAAGCATCCTAGATTTAGGATCTGAGGTTGCTTATTTCCTTTGGGCTATGAGTATAAACCCTCACCTCTTAGGCATTTCCATAAACTTGTATTGATGGATTATAATCCCCAATTCTAATAAAATATCAATTTAAATGAAAATAAATCTCTCTTTCAAATATATAAAGCCTCACTATAGGGTAGATTGGAGTGCTCACTAAATTCCTAGTATCATGAGTGCTTCCTACTCATCTTTGTTTGGAATTCAAAAATAAGTCTTTCCAAATTAAACATTCTCACTTGATTTTCCAAAATACCCAATCTTTTGATAGTCTAATCTTGAAATCTTTCAGATAATTGATTGACTACTTTAATCGAGTGTTCTTAGGAAATTCCCATTTCCTAGGATGTAATTAACTATGAAGCTTGCTTCCATAGGGAACTAAAGAACTCAACATAAAATAAACCCTGCTTTACTTTTCCATGTAAAGTAGGGGAAAGTTCTCTAGTATATACGAAGACCCATCTGCCTTAAGAGTCCTTATTAGGTAATTAGGTACATGTAGGATGATGTTCCCATCTTTTGAGATGGTACATCATACCTCAATGTCATACCCGACCACCACAATAAGCATCCCCTAAGATCTGTGTGGTGTCCACATGACTCTAAATTAAAACACCACAGCTTATTAATCTAATGTATGTTAAGACTTTTGTGGTGAGACAAAGCTAGGCCAAAATATTTGAATTATAATTTAAATATGAGGTTTAATTTGTTACAATAGTGATTCTAATTTAAATGATTAATGATTTGTAGAAGGATTTTTACATTCTAATTTAACTTAAGTTTAGGTTAGATTTAATGTTTTGAAGAATATGAGGAACAATGAGCTCTACTTGGGGTAAGGCCTACTTTTTCTTACACCCTACTTAAAAGTTGATTCTAAATGTGGATTTTATGATGTATGTTTTTTTTTTAATGAAGATTTGTATTTTAATTAGGCTCTAAATTTGAGTTAGATTTTAATTTTATATGATAGACATCTTAAGATTAATGGACATATGCCATGGCTTCCTTTCATATTAAATATGCATTTTATTATTGCTAAATAACACCTATTTTAAATTATATATCAATTTTGATTGAGATATTTAACTCCTTCATGCATGCATGCATATTTATATTTTATGTTGATCTCAATTGAGGATTTACAAAAATAATACAAATATAAATATATCTACATGAATGTTTATGTATTTTTTAGGAAAGATATGACATTTAATTCACATACATTTATCTCTAAAATTTTAAGTACATGTTGTTATTGAACTACGGAGTCAAGGTATCTAAGACCTCCTTCAGACTAGTAGCCTTACGCCCTAAGTCTCCACACTATATACATTAAAGATGTATTGATGATATATATGACTAATACATTTTTATTAATCTTATTAATTTCAAAAAATTGTAAACAACCTCCAATTTTTATAAGAGAAAGTATTTTGAAGTCTATTAATGATAATCAACACTAATGGGTATAATTAACATAGCCTGAACTTAATAGTTACCATTTAAACACCAATGCAAATTAATAAAAATCAAGCATATATTTGCAAACTGATGGAGAAAGATAAATATATATCATAAAATACTTTACCTAAGCCATTATTTATTAAGGCTAATTATATGGGTATAACACTATTCAAACCTAATTATGCTTCCTCCTTTTCAATTAGCACTTTCATATTAAAGTTAATTGGATTTATTAGAGGAGAAATATTTCAAAGTTATCCCATGTTCCTTTCTATTTATTAAGTGATTTCAAGGTGAAATATGTTATTTTTATGATTTAATTAAGCCAATTAAGCACAAGAAGCCCCAAAATTTAATTTGACATTAAATATTGGCCCAAAAAATTATGTAAATATTATATAATATAGAAAAACAAAAATAAAGCATAAAAAAATTTTAATGTCAATGGGTTTATATTTTATGCTTAATTAAATAATTAGTAAATACTCAAAATAACCAATTACACTCAAAATGTTCTAAACTAATTTGAGATTTTGATCTCCTTGGAAACATCTCTATTAGCTAAGCAAAAAATGGGTTGATTGAACACTTATGGAGATTTACATAATTAGTTATGAATTTTTTAAATCTTAGGCCAATTAATAATAGCCATTTTAGTGAAGATTTTAAGAATTAATTAGGACCAAAGGTCCTAATCATTTGCTCATCATTAATCACTCCTAAAAATTTAAACATAAAAAATAATTTTCATAATTTTCCATTCTTTATTAAATTAATAAATCTTTAAAATGGGAAATTATATTTAAAGATATGTATTTTCTAATACACTTATAATTGACTTGAAATAATTATGGGATGCAGAGGTCATCCCATAAGACATTTATCAAAAATTTTAAGTCATCTAATTTCTACATTAATGAAAATATTCAAACTCTATATTAATTTAATACACTTAATAAAAATTAAGGTTTTTATTTTTCCTTTATTATCATTTATTTAAGCTTGCCTACATGCCCTCATTTGCATTATTTTTGGATTTTGGATTTTTATAGCTATTTAAGATTTTTTAAAGTTTTAGCTAAATAATTTAAATTAAAGACTATTTAAATGACTTACACACTTAGTGGCCAAATTAGCAATGCTTTATGCATGGTGCTATGAGATTGGTTAATTAAATCGGCTCCCATGCCTACTAACTCAGTGGTGATGAACATGATTTCATCCTATGTCATTCTATCATTGATCAAATAGTTTTGTTTAATCCCACATTTCAATAGGATTTAAATAAAAAATTATAACGTGATTAATCATGGCCGTCTATCATAATCATGCGGGATGGATGGGCCATGATTCATCTTTCTCCTTCGATAAGAGATGAACACCCTTTGTATTTTTCTATTTGATTTGAACCAATTATGGCTTAAATCATGGTGAAATTGACTCACATCAGAATTAGAATTGGAAATGCAAGGGTTCCTATGGTTGGATTTACATCAGACTCAAATCCACTTTATAAAACACAAACACCTAATTGGCCATCTATGGGTTGTGAGGGAATTACCTCAGTAGAGCTGAAGATTGACTGTCTTATGTGTGAGGTAGCTTTAGCTTAAAGAGGCAAAGCCCAACTAAGAAGATGGTTGGTTACCTCCTCATTGATTGTTCCTAAGATCAAGCTCCACCATTGCTCACTGGAGTTTGTTCAAACTCTATTCTAGTGAACGAATTGAGTAAGTCTTAATTTTTCTTGTATTTTAGGATGTGAGGAAGGTGTGGGAAGATTTAATTGGAGTTTTGTGAGTGGTTGACGTGTGGGAGGAATTCATATTAGAGGGTTCTTGTCATCGATGATGAGGTTTATAGGGAGCTCTAGTAAAGGCTTGGGACTCTCTCTAGGATGTCAAGTGAGGTGTGTGTTGAGTTTAAGTGAGTGGAAAGTGGTATATTCCTCTTGAACAACCCAAATGGGTTGGTTTTGCCTTGGCTAGCTAGCTAGGTAGTGAGGGTGGCAATAATTGGCTTGGAACTAACGAGATGGAGTCCCTAGATTGGTTGGGTTTGGACTTGGTTTGGTTTGGTTAGGCTCATTTGATCTTTTATAAGTCAATTTGGGTTGGATTGAGTAAGGTTGACCAACTTGCCAAATTTGGCCCAAGTGGTTATTGGGTTATGTTCAAGTGATGATTAAATAGGTGTTGGTGCAATTATTTTGTTTCAATTTGATGTGATGTAATTTAGCATATATGAGTTCATATGGGTCAAATAGGTTAAGTTAGCTAATTTGACCATATTGGCTAAATTGAATGCAATTAAAGGTTAAGGAAAGTTCAAAAACACATTTGGAGATGAATGTAGCCTTATGTTTGATCTAATTTGGATTGTGTTGAGTTTTGGGTCAATTTGTCCCATTAGGTCAAATTTGGATAAATGAACCAACTTAGTCAATTTGGATAAATTAGGTTTAATTGAAGTTGAAATATGTTTGATCACAAATTTAGAGATGATTGAAGTTGTTGGTTTGATTGAATTTTGGTTGGATTGTGTTTTGATCCAATTTGACCTTTATGGTAAATTTTTTTTAAATGAAACAATTTTATCAATTTGATATATTAGGTTCAATTAATCATTGAATTATTTTGATAATCAATTTAAGATTGGTTGTAGGTGTTGGCTTTGCTATATTTGATTTGGATTGAGTATTAGGTCAATTGGGTCATGAAAGGTCAAATAGGTCAAATGGCCAATTTGGTTAATTGCACAAATTGAGTTCAATTGAAGGTTGGTCATGTTTAGTATTATATTTGAAATGTTTTGGAATAATTGATTTGGTTTCAATTTTGGATAAAGAGTTGAAATTGAGTTTTGTTCTTAAAGGATCTGATTGAGTAAACTTGGGTTAAGTTGATCAACTGATCAAATTGACTTACTATTTAGCATGGGATATGCTTGGTTATATGCTTTGGTTGATCTTGAAGTGTTGGGTCAAGCAAATTTGCCATGACTTAAGCTTGATCAAGATTTAGTTTTATAAGTTCCATTTAGGCTAGCTTGGGTCAAGTGGGCTAGATGACCTATTTGGGGATAATTGAATTTCATTTTATGTTTAGATGATTATGATTGGTGTTAAAATTGAATTAAGATCAATTGAGTGTGGTGTATGAGGATTTGAGTTTATTAGGCTAGGTGGGGTCCACTAGTCTAATGAGTTTGGCCCTATGGTTGACTCCAATGAGTATACCTAACCACTAAATGTGTCTTAGTGTCTAAGTGAAGGGAGAGCTTACTGCCTAAAATGGATCCTAAGTCTAAGGAGTGATAAGTTTCAACCTCACAAAAAATGAGGTCAACATGATCCTCTCATCCTTTCTAAAGAAATGAGAGAGTCATTAATTAAAGCATTACTTGATCCCGAGGTCTGCTTTTGCTTAGCTTTTAGAAACTTTCTTAGATGAGACTCTTTACTTTAATGAAATCCTTAGAGTAACCTTCTCTTACTACTAGAGAACATAGATCATGATCAATCTCTTTTTATTTCTATTAATGTGGATAATTTCAATATCTATAAAGTGCTTATTGATCTAGGGGCATTAGTTAATATCATGAACATAAAGACCATATCTTACTTGATGGTTGATCCATATAGACTTAGTTCTGACAAGATACTACTATGAGGATTTAATGAAAGGGAGAAAGTGCACTAGGCATAATTACTTTATTATTAAAAATAGCAAAGTTGAAAAAAAAAGCTAAATTTTATATAATTGATTTAAAATTTCTTAAATGCTTTTTTATGTTGACCATGGATTCATGAATATAGAATTGCCTTCATCAATGTGTCAATTATATTGAGATGGAGTCAAATATATCATAAAAGGGGATGTATAATCATTCTTTATTCATAAAGTCAAGATCTATGAGGATGCTACATTTTACTTACTTAAAAGGCAGGATATCTACTCTATGGAATCAAACATTAGCAAGGCTCAAGAAAAAGAGAAAAATAAATAAGATAAAAAAGTTGAAAAAAAGTTATGAAAATAAATTTTAGTGATATATATTACTTTGGAGTCTAATTATGATGAAGAATCAAATGTACAAGGTGAATATATAAAGAATGCAAGACAAAGTTTGAGATATATCTAAAGTCAAGCATCAAAGAAAAATGGATCCAAGAGTTGAAAGGTGACCCTAAGTCAACTATGTATGAAAATCTTAATATATATGCAAACACATTAACTCTAAATTCATAATCTTAGGATAGGGTTGTAAGGTTGGAAGTCAAGGTGGCTCCTAACCTTTATAGAGAAGTTAAAATAGTATAATAGTTTTATTCTATACCAACTCTTCAATCTTAAGTTGAAGTAGAGCTTGAAGATGAATCTTTTAATAAAGTAATAGAACTATCGATCAGTATCCTGATTACGTAAAAAAAATTGAGTGTGGTGTAATTCCATATACTTGGTCCAAAGGTATAGCTCATCACCAAGAAAAATTATGGAAAACTAAATTAAAGAAGTTTAAATCTAAAGCTCGAGTCAACTTTGGTATGATTGGACAACTACATGATGATGAATATTGTTTTAAATGATAACTAATAATATAGAATTTGAAAAGATCTTTATAGATTTATCTAATCCATTTAAAGAATATTGTTTAGAGTAGTTAGATGATCAAGATGACACTTGGTTTAGGTTGGACCCCTAGAATTAAAGGAAAAAGTTAAATCCACCATTGATAAATTAAAAGAGATTAATTTTGGAATAGAAGATAATCCATGTCCCATGTTCATAAGTTCATTATTGGGACAAGAGGATGCTGATGACTTGATTAGATTTCTTTCACAATTTAAAGACACTTTTTCTAAGAGTTAAGATGAGATGCCTATTCTATCTTTAGAAGTAGTATCCCATAAACTTGAGATTAAGTCTAATGCCATTCTAATAAAATAAGCCTCTCAATGCATGCAAATGGAAATTAAACAACAAGTGATTGATGAAGTTAAAAGGCTTATTGAAAGAGTTTATTTAAGAAGAAAATATCCTTCCTAGTTGACTGGTCATTCTAGTGAAGAAAATGAATGACCAAATCTGCATATTCATTGATTTTAGAAACTTAAATAAGGCATGCCCTAAAGATGAGTTCCCATTATCCATACTAGAGTTCAAGGTGGATATAGTTTCTTCACATGAAATCTTCTCATTTATAGGTGACTAATCTATTTCTAACCAAATTAAGATGTCCACTAAAGAGGAGGAGCACATGGATTCCTATAGGAATCTTTTATTACACAATAAATCCCATTTGTCTCAATAATGCTAGATCAACTTAATCCTTGATGACTTGATTTATAGTCAAGTAGAATGTTATATTGATGATTTGATCATTAAAAGAAAAGAAAAAAAATCATTCTTATGACTTAAGAATTGTCTTTGAATGGTTATGCCACTATAACTTGAAAATTAATCCTTTGGAGTGTGCCTTTGGTGTATTAAAGCCATCTTAGAAATGCCTCTAACTAAAACTCTCATATAATTAAAGACTTTTGAAGGTAGGCTATCTTATTTGAGAAGATTCATATCAAATATATCTGCAATATATTAGCCCTTCTTGGCTTTAATAATGAAAAATTATAAACTTTATTTGGATGAAAAATGGAAAAGCACATTTGAAAGCTTGAAACATTATTTAATAAATCCCCCTGTTCTGGCTACCCCTATCCCTAAGAAGCTACTAATCCTCTATATTGTAGCTTTAGATGAATATGTATGTGCATTTTTAGCTCAAGTCAAAGAGAAAGATAAGGAGAATTCCTTTATTTAAACCGTAGACTCATTCCAACAAAAACAAACTATTGGCTAATATAGACGTAATGTTTAGCTTTGATTTTTGCTAATAAAATTGAGCATTACATGCTTTCTCATAAAGTAAATCTAATTCCATGAGTTAACCCACTATAATTCTTTTGACCTTACTAGCATTATCAAGACATTTGGCACAATGGTTTATGATTTTACTATTATTTGAAATAACCTTCATTCCTCTTCATTCCATAAAGGGTTAGGCTATCTTAGACTCCTAATGACACATCTAATCTCTAAGAGTTCTCCCTTGAATAATAATCTTTCTGATGAATAAATCATTAGTTTAAGAGATCAAAATATTACCACCTGAAAGCTATACTTTGATGGTACAACATCTTCTAAGAAAGGCAAAGAGCTAAATTCCCTTATCCTAGGGAAGGTTAAGATTAGGATAATTTTTATAACTCTTGAGATAGATATGGTGCAATATTCTTACCATTTATTTGAGCCAAGCATAAATAACAAACATGAATATGAAGCTTTGATAATAGGCTTAAAATTAGCAATCTTAATGGGAGTGAAAGAAATTAAATTTTTTAAAGATTCCCAACTGGTTATTAATCAAGTGGGTGGAATCCACAAAGTATTAAATCCAAAATTGTACAATTATTTTCAATATACCATGGAATTACTTGACTAGATCAGGTTAATTTTTATAACTCTTGAGATAGAGATGGTGCAATATTCTTACCATTTAATTGAGCCAAGCACAAATAACAAACTTGAATATGAAGCTTTGATAACAAGCTTAAAATTAGCAATCTTAATGGGAGTGAAAGAAATTAAATTTTTTGGAGATTCCCAACTAGTTTTAATCAAGTGGGTGGAATCCACAAAGTATAAAACCAAAATTATACAATTATTTTCAATATACCATGAAATTACTTGACTAGATCCTTAATATAGCTTTGTATATAATTCCACATAGAGATAATTATACTACTAGCACATTAGCAAAGCATACAAAAGAGATCACTTTCCTAGAAGAAGAATTAATTTATATAGAAGGGTAAAATGATAAGTTGTCTCCTATAGATATAAAATTTATCAATATGACAGTAACTGAAGAAATAGCCACTCTTCCTAAAAGCCATGAAAAGGCTGAATGAAGGCATCCATTCATTGACTACTTACGTGAGGGGAGGCTTACATAAGATAAAGCATGCTAATCAAATCAAGAAATAAGGATTGTTTTACAATATAATAAATGGTGTGTTGTATCAATGATCATTCAATTAAATGTGGTTATGTTGTCTAAACAAACAAAAAGACTATAAGATTGTGACTAAGATAATTGTTGAATAGTGCGGTGCTCACCAATCTAATCCTAAAATGTAAAATCAAAATTTAGTGACATGGATATCATTGGCCTGTGATGACTAAATAGTGCATGGAGATTGTGTGTCATTTCCATCAATTCTAAGTGCATGGTGTTTTCTAACATCAGTTACTTAATATATTACATTCAATAATTGCCTCGTAGACCATCAAAAGTTGGGGCATTGATATTATAAGGCTTATTGATTCTTTGACTTTTAGAGGACACCATTTCATACTAGCTGTGACTAATTACTTCTTAAAATGGACTATTACGAGAAGTAAATGCATACCATGTACTCTATTTTTTCCAAGAGCATATCATATATTGATTCGACATTCCCCATTGAGTCATTTTCGATAATGGTTTAGCATTTAAGTCTACAATGATAAAAAAATTTGCATGAAAATAGAATATTGATTAAAGCTATTTTACTTTCTATTACCCATGGGCAAATGGTTTGGCCAAAGCTTTTAATAAGATGTGCATTCAAATTTTAATGAAAGTATTTGATGAAAAAAATGCTAATAGAATAATAAGTAAGTTGAAGTCTTGTGGATATATCGAACCACATATAAAACACCAACTCAATCCACTCCTTTTGCTTTAGTTAACAAGAACAAAGCCATTTTTTCTTTAAAGATATAACTCCTATCTATAAGCAATAACCAAATCATAATTGAATAAAAAGCCTTGAAGAGAAGTGTTTATAGGCTCAACAAGGCCCTAAACGTTACCATTCATAATTGGTTCAAGCTCATGATAAATTGGTTTGCTCTAGAACATTCGAGTAAGAAACTTAGTCTTGATTTTTAGAGGCCCATTTGAGCTCATCAAGAGATGGGTAGTAAGTTTGAACAAACATTGGAAGGACCATTCAACATAGAAAAGGTTTATGATTGCAATGGAGAGCATCCCATGCTTGTTGTTAATGAGCCTTTGAAGAAGTACTATGCTTGATTACACTTTCAAATAACTACTTTCAATAAAATTTTATTCCCACAACATGATTGTGTTATTCATTAGGTCCAAATACATGAAAAATATAAAAATACTTTTATTCATCATTTTCTTTATAAATTTATTAGACATTAAAATTTTTTCAATAATACAAACTAAGTTAAAATCATTTGCCAGCGCCAACTACAATCTCTCCTATAGTTTTTCCCTTAAAGAGTAAAAGTCAAGAATTTAATATTAGACATTCTTACTTAGACTATTCAAGTTAGGATAAAGATCCTTTGACACCTTTTCTATTAGTTAGAATCTAAGGTAGAATAAGGCCACTTCCTAGTAAATCAAGAATTTAGGATTAAATAAAATGTTTATGGTCCTATTTCTACTTATATTATTTAGGATAGGATAAAGTTTGTGTGACCATGTTTGCATCAAAAATGTATATAATAAAAGTTCCTCTCTACAGTTATACTCCTATTCTCTCAATTTTTGGTTGATTCTTTCTTTTAGGAACTAGCATTTGCTGTAAGATTGACTCTTACCCTTATGAAAGCCATCTCTCATATACACAAAGTAAATAATTTGCTAAAATAATGCTTCATGAATTTTTTTACCCAATCATTCTTTCTTTGCACTAGTTTCTATCAAAAAACCTCTCGTTGAACTTACTTTAAGTGCGAGAAGTAGGAAAACATCCTTTCGTTGATCTTAGATCCACAATAAGGGAGAATGTCATCTAAATATGAGAATCTTGCATTACTAAAATGTCACTCAGCCAAAATTTTCATAAAAATTGCTAGATTATGCAAGAATTTCTCTCCAAATAGTGCATTCCTGACTCGCAGCTTTACAGTGCAAAAACTTAGCATCGAGGCACCACGCTCTCGAGAAACATAGTCCTGTTGCCCTGACTTATGTAATGGTCCTGACTCTTTTGGTCTCTTATAGTTAATTCAACACTTTAAAGCCATTCCTTAAGCATCAGGCACCATGCCTTAGAACCTGTTCCACCATCAAACTTAGTTTCTGTGTGAAATAAAACCCTCCCTCCATTGATCTTAGATTCATAATTAGGGAGAAGAGTGCCATGCACTAAACATGTAAGAAATCTAGCATTGCTAAGGCATTACACTGCCAAAATTTTAATTATAGACATTAAATGAATAACATCTCGATGCTGCATCATGAGCGCTATGATGCTAACTTCTTTAGTTCTGCCCATATGAAGAATACCATCAGTACCTCATCACCGTATATTAAGCATCGTGATACTGTAATATTTTAATAGTTTTTGGGACATCTTAGAAAAAAATATACACTTGAGTTTTTCTTATAATAGCATCGTGGCACTGAACATCAAGCATTGAGGCACCGCCTACTCATGTAGATGAATAAAGTAAATCTTTATAGAGTGTTGCAACACTGCATAATGGGTGCTGAGGTGCCACTCGCTCAGGTAAATGAATAAAGTGAACCTTTATAAATTATCGCGGCACTGCATAATGGGCACTGAGATGGTGCCTGCTCGGGTAGATGAATGAATTGAACCTCTACAGAGCACCTTGACACTGCATAATGGGTGCCAAAGTGCTGCACTTTTGAGTTCTATGCCTAACTCCTATTGCATGAGGGCACCGAGGCACTGCAATAATAGCCTTACATCGCTACCTCTCTGATGCCATTTTTTTAAAGTGAATTAATTTTATTATTTTAATCTTGGAGCTTTCCAAATGATAAAAAAATGCACCCATGAGAAGCATAAAAAATTAAAAAATGATGTTTTATTGATATAAAAAAAAGAGGGGTTACATAAATTATACAAAATAATAAAGAGAAGAAATGCAAGAGTAAATAAGAGGAGGAAAAGGGGAATTAGTTGTCATAGTATTCCTCCTCCTCCTCCTCCTCTTCTTCCTTTCTTCCTCTGACTCTGGTGGGATGCTTACATAAGGTTGATAATGAGGCATTGAAGGTAAAGAAACCTCACCAGGACCCACATAAAAATCATAGTTTTCAAACATGTGCACGAAGGTATTAAACTCGGTTGACCCATGTGATGGTTAAATTTTCAATCCAATTCCTACAGGCACCGACTAGTCTCACTGACCTTTTTTCTTAGGTCTAAGACCTGTCCTCCAATTTCTTAAAGTTGCTCATTTATGGTCTTGGAGGATTTGGCCCGAAACCGATGGGTGCGTGAGCTTTCCCCCACCTCAGTCCTCGTACCAAGCCCATCAATGACTTTTTTTGGTCAGGAGAGCCTTTTGTATAAAGAATTCCTCATCAAGATCCCCTACCATACCCACCTCAACACACAAAGCATAACTAAGAGAAGGATGACCAAAGCCTATTGTAGTACTATCCTCAAGCATATTACAAATAAAATTATAAATAATATTCAATGCATCCATAGTAAAGCCCTTTTGAATTATAAAATTCAAAATTTCCCAATCCCTAGTTATCTCACAGATATTCCCAGTGGGCATCAGCTTGGCAGAAATAAAACAATGCCAAGCTTTAGCATCAGTTATGAGGTTGAAAATAAAAAAATTGATAATTTTCTCCTTCAACCTTTTCAATTGGGTGTTGGAATTTCTAACAATGACAGAATTAAAGATTTCATCAAAGTTGGGATGATAATTATAATAGAAAAGATACTAATCATAATCTATGTTTGTCAGACCACAATATGCGCTAATGGTAGTACTGTTAAGACTTACTAGTTTTTCTTAAAGAAAAACTTGATTATTTTGGTGCTCCTTTGCATTGGCAAAGAATTTCCACACCACGGGGATGACACTGGATTTCTTATCATAGGCTAATTTCTCCCAACCTCGCTCTTTAATGATACTCTCCACGCCCCTGCTTGGAATGTTGGAGCTCCT
The DNA here is from genome assembly GCA_021442155.1 of Cymbidium sinense. Classification (NCBI taxonomy): domain Eukaryota; kingdom Viridiplantae; phylum Streptophyta; class Magnoliopsida; order Asparagales; family Orchidaceae; genus Cymbidium; species Cymbidium sinense. The sequence goes on from CM038215.1 coordinate 56,480,186, forward strand.
CCTCGAGATCAGATGCTTCTGTATGAGGTTGTGCTGGTACCTTTCCTTAGTCACCAAACTAACAAATCTATTAGTGTCACTAATGACCGCCCTTTTATTGCCCTTACTGAAATATTTTACCAACATGGTGGAGGAGAAAATATTAACTAGAATAAAGAGGAGGAGAGACAACTTTAAGGGAAAGCTCTAAAGAGAATGTAGAGTGAAAATTTTGTCTACCCCAAGGGGTCTATTTATAAGCCCAGCCTAACACCACGATGCTGCAAAGGCAGTGCCGAAGTGCTAATCTATTAGGTTTTGAAATAGCAGCCCAGTGCTGTGGCGCTCGCATGCAGCACCACGATGCTAGTTAGATGGTCAAGTCGATTACTGTGCTGGTAAAAAAATATTAATTATCATAAAGTTTTAAGCAAAAAATGATACAGCAATGTGGCATTTTAGCACAACAACCTAGTGATAGTCAAAAAGTTTGTCCCATATAATTAAAGAGCCTGGATGTTTGTCAGCTATCCTAATATGACTTTTGACCGGTGATGTACAACTACATTATTAGCATCTTGGTGATAGTAAAATGGTCAACATGGTCAATGAAATTAGTGTCAAAGAGCTGACCATATAGCATCGTGGTGCTGGTGCTGCAGTACCGAGGAGCCATATTTGTGGTGCCAAAGTGCTATGCCTGAGATAAGCTTGAATTACCTATATGAGCCTTGACATAATAACTTTTTCCTAAATCTATTTCCTGAGGATTCTTCATGGGTTAACACAAAATAAGCTTGAATTTTCCGCTTGTGCCCTGACATATGCATAAAAATCTAACTCTAGTGTCTGAGGATGCTGGGTGGGATAATTCTCCAGTTGGGTCCCATGACTGGGTCCGAGTTACCAAAATCTAGCTTGAATTTTCTTATAATTACCTTAACATATGCTTTAAGTTATATAATATCTTCACTCATTATTCATTATATACTATGCATTAAATTCTTGTATTTTTCATTATGCAAATATTTTAAATTATATTTTGGCATTCCAAAGATATGAAAGCCCAATTTCTTTATTCACTATGTGAATCATACATTGCAATCATTTATGCCACACACACCTCCAATACACCATCACATATCAATAAGATATGTCTATTTCCAACCTTAATCGAGAGTTCTCACTTGTTGTGGTAAGAGGGGTAATTAACTATGGAGGCTTGCATCCATAAGAAGTAGAATCTAGATCTAAACAAACCCTAACATAAATATTAGGGAAAATATGATTGAATATATATCAATCCGCCTCACAAAAGAACATACTCCTATCATCCCATAAAGATAGTGAGTGCATCCTTAAAGGTTTTTTTTTCTGAGTGATCAGACCCCTTTCTTATTGGTTAAAATCTAGAATAGGATAAATCCTTATGGCCCCTTCCTAGTAAGCCTAGAATTTACGATTAGATAAAATCTTTACGACTCCATTCTTGCTTATATTTAGGTTAAGATAAAATCCATGCAACCCTTTTCTTATTACTTAGAATCTAAGTTAGGATAAAGTATTATGGTATTTTTCTAGTAAAGTAAGTATTTAGGATTGGATAAAGTCTTTATGACCCCATTCATACTTTGACTATTTAGGGTACGGCAAAGTTCCTATTATTCCTTTCCTATTAATCATAATCTAGGTTAGGATAAAGCCTTATGTCCCTTTACTAGTAAATTAAGAATTTGAACAATAAAATGCCATTTTTACTAAAATCATTCATGTTAGGATAATGTATTTGTGACCCCTTCCTAGTTGTTAAAATCTAGGTTTAGATATAGCCTTATGGCCCCTTTCTAGTAAATCAAGAATTTGGGATTAAATAAAGTCTTTACAACCCAATTCCTTCTTAAACTATTCAAGTTCAGATAAAGTCCCTATGACCCCTTTCCTATTAGTTAGAATCTAGGTTAGGATAATGTCTTGTGGCTCATCCTAATAAATTAAGAATTTGGGTTTGGATAAAGTCTTTAAGACCACATTCTACTTAGATTATTTAGGTTAAGATAAAATCCATGTAAAGATAAAATCCGTGTAAACCATTTCTTATTAGTCAAAATCTATGTTAGGATAAGGCCTTATGGCCCTTTTATACAAAGCCAAGAGATTAGATAAAGCCTTTATGACCTCATTCATACTTTGATTATTTAAGTCAGAATAAATTACTTATGACCCCTTTCTAATTAGTCAAAAAATCCTAGCTCAAATAATGCCTCTTAAACTCATCTCAACTAATCTATCTTTAAATTAAAAATAATGTAAAATAATTCATGTCTATATCTTGTAATCAAATTTAAATTTAATGCTCTTAATCAAAATCAAAATTAAACCCAAAACTCAAATTCTAAACCAACTTGAATCTCTACAAGCATAAATTATGGCTTCTTTGGATTGAATTAGCTAGTTTCGTCAACACTAGTTTGTGCCGTGTGCTCTAGCTAGTCTACCACACATGTTCTTTGTTGACTTCAATTTTAAGATGAAACTGCCACCCATCCTTTTCTTGGTGTGTGCAACTTCAATCCTAGACTAGGAGCATCCTCACTTAGGCACTTAGAACACTTATTTAGTGATTAAGAGAGCACCAAATTCAAAATCAAAGTTAAAATAAATAAAACTAATATTAAAATTAAAAAAAATAAATTTTGAATTCAAATCTAAATAGAACATAAACTAATCTTTCATTGGGTCCAATTTGACCTATTTGGCCAATAGACCCAAGTGGCCAAATTGACTCGATCTTGTCAATCTTAAGGAAAATCTAGAATAAACTCAAACTAATCATAATCAATTGATCTCAACAATTTTAATAATTTATCAAGCATGATTAAAGTGAAAACAATGTCCAAAATGTCTAATTGGGTCACTTAACCCAATTTAAACCATTAATGCCAAATTGAATCAATTTAGGTTTAAATCAAATTAGACCCAAATCAATTAATCTTAAATTCTATTAATCCATCAATTAAACATGATTTGGACCATAACTTTAGTTCAATCAAGTCAATGGAAGTTGATTGGCTCAACCTAACCCAAATTGGTCAAAATGGGTTAATCAAAAGTTTAACCCAAAATGAACCCAAGTAAACTCATGCTAATCCATGGATCACCTAAACCTTTATTAGATTTGCTAACATCTCAGGCTAGAGGATGAAAATGGTGGTCAAATACAAGAAAAAAATTAAATTTGATTTTTGGAATCAACACATGTCCACTTGCAAAGAAATCAAATCAAACTAGTCTCTTCCCCATGCCATGCCTTAAGAAGCTACCAAAGACTTAAACCACTAAATTTGAAAAAAAAATCCCAATTTCCAACTCCCCATGGTCTGTCACCCATCACGCACATCAATGGAGGTAGGGTTGACCAACCATAAAGAGAAGAAATAACTAAACAACATTGATTGTTACAAACACCTTCACCGTCTTCTAAAGAGAAGAATGAAGCATTCCCCCACCTTTCACGATCACAAAACCATCAAAATTGACCAAACTCTAGTGAGGGCGAGTGATGTTTGGTGGTTGGAGTGACCCAGGGGAATGCAAGAGAGAAAAATCACTTGAAAACTTCATTTCACAACCAGGAACATTTTCAAATTAACAAAATAACTGAACATTAGCTCTGATGGGGTAATCAACCCATACTATAGCTAAGCCCTAGGCATTTTCCTTTTGTAAGTAGAATTGCATAAATTTTGGATTTAGCAATTTGAATCCATTGTTCTTTCAATTTCCAACCTATTTGAAGCAAAATAAAATTCAAGTTTCTAGCAAAAATTATAAAAAATTCAGGGCTAGGGGCAAACGATTTCGTCCCTCTCACTAGCTTTTAAGAAGATAACTCACTGACCATCTATCCTACTTGATTAGGATGGATGGTTATGATTAGATATTTTAAAAACTAGATTTAAACCCTTTAGTAATTCAAATTTAATTTAGACTATCCGGTCTTTGATAGGGTTTAGGGTTTAGTAAATCAAATTTAATTCATTGCCATTTGAGTTGGATCAACATGGTCCAATAGTGTGTCAAAATGTGTAAAGGCTTATCCCATCATCTATTGACAAGGATAAGTAGAAAATTAGGTATTTTTAAGCTTTAGAAGTTAATAAAAAATCCATAACTTCATAAAATTAAAAAAAAAAAATACTAAGCTACAAAATATGTTTGACCCCTCTATGGATTCATCTTCCAAAGAATAATCCAATGAACCCAAAAACATCAAATTTTGTTGGATGTTGAGGGAGTAATTTGGGTTTTAGTGAAAATTAATATTCTTTAATAAGTCTTCTAATTGCATTATTGATTGAGATGACATTTTAGTTAGAAAATCCTAATGCCCATACCTACTTCCCATAAAAATTAAGCAAATTGGAGCATTGGCTTGACAGTTAAAATTTTTTGAAGTGTTTTGAAAAAATTGAGTCAATAATTAATTAAAAATTATAAAAAGTTATAAAAAAGCATTTAAATGTTTAATAACGCCTTCATAATCTGTAAAAACTTAGAAAAATTAATTAAAATTTTTGGGATTGAATCACACAAAATCAATTAGAGTTTACTTAAGCTCAACATTAAAATTTTATAGAAAATGAGCTATTTAGCAAAAAAAAAAAAAAAAAGATGAACAATAACTATTTTGGGATTGACTTTAGAATTTAGATTTTAGATAGCGATCTAATGGTTTTAAAAGCCATATTTGTATCAATTATTTTGGAATTAATTTATGTTTTATAAAAAAAGAGATTTCTTTAATTACTTCAAAAATATAAATATATTTAATTTGAAATTTAGGGTAGATACAAAATGTAAATGTTTGGATATCATTAAAGTTTAAGTCAATTAGAGCTGTGGATTAAAAGTTGTAGTTTTTGAAATACATTGGAGTAATTTAAAACATAAAATTAAGAAAATTTTAAAAATAGACCAAATGGTTCAAAACATGTTTATTAACATTAGAGGCCACAATAAATTTTATTAGGCATTTATATATTATTAAATCTAAAAACCATTTAATTAACATTTAGTAAAAGATTAATTAATTTAATTTGATATGAACTGTAAAAATTTATAGAAAGTTAACTACTAAGTTATAAATTAAGAATATTCTTTGTCTAAATTCAACATTTTGAGAGGAATCTAGTAAATTTATAAGTCCAAGATTTTATTGTATATTTTAAGAATAATTTGACTTTTATAAAAATAAATTTATTTAATTATTCCTAAATTTTATGCCTATCTAATTTGAAATTTTTATGGTATGATGATTTCATGAATATTTACTTCCCATAAAAGTTTTAAGATATTTTGGTGACTTGATTAAAAATTATCAATTCTCAATTCTCACAAGATAAGTTGATCAAATAATTAATTCTAATGTTTTTTTAAAATATTACATTAATTGATCTAAAATATCTCTATTAATAAAGAATCATTTAAAAAATGATCAAATGTACTAATCTTGAATAAAGCATGAAATTCTTAAATTCAAACCTAAATTAACATAAATGGCTTAATTTTTTTAAAAAATAATTTAGAAGAAATTCAATTAATTATAATAAATTAAATACTTAGCTAAAAATTGTAAATGAATGCCCATGAAGGAATCTTATAAAATTAAAACGCCAAACCTTTTTAAATGACTAAAAATTAATGAAATCTATATTAATAAAATAAACCATATAAAACAAGCCTAATCAAGATGAAATTTTCAAGTAACATTCTAAGGGGTATCATATACTTTTAATGATTTTTTTGAATAGTTTACATTAACTTATTATTGATAAAGTTTAAATTTGAATAAAAATAAAAAATTAATAACTAACCCTTAATTAATAAAATAATTATAGAAATTAACGAATCAAATTTAAAATTATTTAATGAACAAAGAGACTTCAAATAGAAGTCATCAAACCATTTTAAACTTAATTAAAAAAGTGATTAATTATATAATTAAATCTATTTAAACTTAATTAATTCTTAAATAAACCCTAATCAAGTTAATTAAGTTAAATAATCAATGTTTATAAAAATAACTAATTTAGAATATAGGAGTGGCTTCTTCACGCTTTAGTGAAATGATTATTATATTTAGCTTGAGGGAGTCCCACCATCTTCTTCACTCTTTAAAACTCTTAGTAAAAACTAAAATTCATTTGAAATTTATCTAAATAATTAAAGTAAACTACCCAATTGTTAACTAAGTTGAGCCCTAAACTTAAATCAAAACTTAAACTTTAAGAACCTAGTACAACCTCACCATATTGGATTCCTCATAAATATTAGAGTACTAGGTCTTCAACTCTAAATTTAAGTTAGGTTAATGGTTTATTTATAATGTGTTAATTTTTGTTTTATTTTGTGGTGTATTATCTTAGAGTAGATGGTAGAATTATTTACTTATAAACTAGATGTTAGGGCATTATTTATTACAATAATTTATTTTTTTTATAGAAGATTATGTTTAATAAAGGAACTACTATAATAAGATTAAAGTTAACTTTATTTATGTGCAAGTGTTATATGCTTTAGTTCTTAAACATAGCTTATTAGGATAGATGGACTTAATACCTACTGGTGCTAAGCCTAAATGTTTGAAATATTTTTGCTTTAATGTATGAGCATTCTACAATCTTTTATTTTGCATGTCTTAGTTAGGCTTTGTTTTGAAGTTTAAGATATAATTTATTACTATAATTAGGTTAGGATTTATGGGATTTAATATTAACAAGAGTGGACTATAAAAGTTGATGGTCGTCTGTGAAGCCCCAAGAGGTCCCTAAAGAAGGAGATGATCCACAAAAAAGAAAAGAATGATGTCTTTCATAAATCAAATTATAGTTCTAAGCTGGGCTATTTAAGAGTAGAGCTCAACTGCCATTTTTCTCTTTCTTCTATGGTGTATAGCGAGACCTAACCACATCGGACTTTCCCTTAATTAATTTAATTTGCTTGGTGTGTTCATTTCAGGTGAGCACTAGAATAATATATATTTTTATAGGTTTCTTTTTGTGATTTATGTTGATGTTATAAAATCCTAGTTTATATGGTAGGCACATAGGATAAAAATAATTTTGTCTACCCAACTTAATTAAATACCTCAAATATAAAATTAATTAAGTCATAACCTCACATAATTATAACTCTAGAGATAAATAATAATAAAAATTAGAAATCCCTAAAACTTGCTAATTATGATTGCATATTTCTTTATTATTGTTGAATTAAGCCCTTCTCCTATTGCATATAAGGGAGCGTTAGACCTTCAAGGATGGCTACCGTTCTTTTGATTAACCTTTTTTTTGGAGAGCTTTCCTTCTCTTTTGATTTAGCCCATGATGCATCTAATTTGCTACATATTATAAGAATGATTGCATACCAAAAGCCTTAAAATAAAATCAAGTGTCTAAGAATATATATAATTTGTAAATTAATGTATTAATTAGAAGCATACCATACAATTCTTGATATTAGGTTTAGAGAATAAGTCAAGGTTCTTAGTCTTTTTTATAATTAATAATGACCAAAATCATTTTACATTATATAAGTCTAAACTCAAGGTTTTATGGCATTAGTTGACAACCCCAAGTCTAAAGAAGTTGGGGTATATTCATACTTTCTTATTAGAGAGAACTAATACATCACAAATTTTTTCTAATAGACTAGGTTGAGTCTCTAGCTTGTGTTAGAAGCACATTAGATATAGAATTTGAAGCATATTATTTCTTATTTACTATAGGAATAAGTCCTTACATTTTAAGCTTTTCTATTGTCTTATGCTGTTAAAATATAAGCCCTAGCATTCTAAAAAAATATTAACTCATAACAAAATAAATATTACTTTCAAAACTATAAAGCTCAACCATAGAATAGGTTGAAGTGCTTACTAAACTTTTTAGTATAACTTGGAATCTAAAAAGGATTGTTCCATTTTGATCATTCCAATTTGACTTCCATATTTAGCCATCTAGAAATTATACTTTTAAATCTATAGATATAAAGAGTTAATTACTTTAATTAAAATTGTTTTAAGAGAATTTCGCTCAATTAAGATGTAAATAACTATAGGGATTACATTTAAAGGAAATTGAGAACTCGATTTAATATAAATCTTGTTCTACTTTATCCATATAGTTTAGGTGAAGAATCATTAGTATATATAGATCCATCCTTAAGAATCTTTATTAAGTAACTAAATTCATTATATGGAGATATTTCCATCTTCTGAGATGGTGTATTATTCATTGATGATGTATTTAATCCCCTAAATAAGAAACCTCCAAGATCTGCATGGTGTCTTAATTAAGAACTCCATAGAGGTGTTTGCATCACCATCAAACAATTAATTTGATTTATAGAATTGACTCATTCATTAATGAGGCTTGAGTAAGATTGTTTTAATTTAATTTAATTGATTGTGCTTCTTGATTTTGATGTTTCATAATGATTGAAAATGGATTTATTTTAATATTACTAAGCTTCTCTAAATTTTCTTTTGTTCATCTATTAAATGATTTGAATATTACATATTATCATGGATTTATTTTTTGATTTCTAAAATCACAAATTCAAGGCTTTCATACTTAATTTTGTTAAATTTATTTTAAGGTTATCATCTTCAAGATTTTTGTATTTAAATTTGTGCAAGTATATTCAAAGTTTAATTTTGCTTGAGTGTTTTGCATCCAAATTATTTTTAAATTCATATCATTACATATTTTAAATTAAAAAGGATACAAATATTTTGTGAGCTCTCTTTTATTTGTCTTATTATTGCTTAGTTGTGATTGTGAGCAAAATTATTTAAATTTTGAGAGTTATATTTTTCATATTTGTATTTTCTTATTGAAATTTGAAATTGTTGGTAATGCTTGCCCGGTGTAGGAGAATTCATGCTTTGTTTGGGGTTGTACTTGCATGGTGTAGAAAAGTATGATATTTCAGGTTGTGCTTTCTTAGTGTAGGAAATAATGTAATTTAGATTTGTACTTGGCCAGTGTATTAGAGTACATAATTTGGGGCTGTACTTGGCCTTTGTCAGAGTGTATGAGAGTTTCTTTGAAATATCATTGATTTAGTGAATTCCAAGTGTGGGTTGCTAGAAATGGATATAGTTCATCGTTTGGTGTGACTGAATCATGTAAAATTTGTTTTTCCCTCTTACAAAATTTTCACTTTTTCTTTATTTTGTTACTCTTGTTGTTGATTGATGTTGTGCTCTATTTAATAATCAAATCAATTTTGTTTATTAATTCTTCTACAAAGTTTAAAAACCATATTTTTATTTAGAATTTTCTAAACTACCCAGTTTACCCCTTCCCCTTCTTGGATGCCATAGAATCTTAACCAAAATTAATTTTAAAAAACACAAAATCAATTTCAATAGTTTAAAAGATAAATTAAATAATATATTAATTTGATTTCTTTAAATTTAAAAGTGACTGTCATCAAAAAGAAAAAAAATCAAAATTTGTAAGTATAAGGTTTGGATTCAATACATATATAATACTTGATTTTAAGAAATTCAAGATTATATTTTCATACTTATAAAATTTGACTTCAACAAATATGAAATTTGATTTCAATAAACAGAATTAAAATTTTCAAAAAAAAAAAAATTCTCATTTAATTTCATCCAATAGAAAATAAATCTCTCCAATATAATTTAAGATGCAAGATGAATATTAAGAAAATTATATGGATCTTGATTACTTTAAATGATGGATGAAACCATAGAAAATTTAGCAAATTGGAAGATGGAACCCGTTATTTTGAATTTAGCCCCTTTAAAAAAAAAAATACTTGAATTTACTTATCTTAAAAATAAAAAATAAAAAAGAATTCAAGGATTAAAGCTTTTGGTTTTGACTTGAGAAAAGTGTTTGAGGGAATAATTCTAGACTTTTTTTACATACATACACACAAACACATACACATATTTAAATTGTTAGATACAAATAATAAAATACAATATTAAATATAAAAATATATTAAATGAAATTCAATGAAATCTTAGTCGAATTTGAAGCACATGAAATAAATAAATGTAAAAAAAAATTTAAATCTAAGGATGTAGGAAAAATATATGCCAAAATATTTTAAGAAAATGTAAGATATTCAGCACAAACATGGCATATAAAATCATTAACCAAATTAAAATTCAACTTTAACTAATATTTTAAATTGAATGCAAGTGAAATTAAAAATTTAAACCAAAGTACACAAAAAATTAATTTATGACATAATAAATATAAAAATTTAAAACTTGTCCAAAAGCAATTTCAACTTTGGTAAAAATTTTGCACACAAAATTTAAATAATATTTAAAGAATAAAATTTTGTTCTGATAAAGTTTAGTACACATAAATTAAATTTTATTATATTAATTAAAATGCATAGATATGATGAGAGTTCATTTTATATAATGAGAATTGACATACCATAATTACAATGCATATGATCATACTAAAGATACAAGTAGCCTATGGTATGATATCCTTTGTATTTAGGATATATGTAAGAATAATACCATTAAAATTATATTTTCTTCTTATTTTAAATTAATTTATAAAAATATATTTTTTAGTTATGCACATTTTTAAAACCATAAATTTTTTTTAAAAAAATTATTAGGTTATGATGACATATTTCACCTTAGTTAAATCTTTATGATTGGACCAAACCTAGTAGTCCTATGTATGATAATATGAGCATAATTTTTGGCCATATGACTTTTCACACATTAGGTGTTGTGATTTGAATACTAAAAAAAGTTTAACTGTATATTTGAAAATGCTACTTTGGTGGAGTATGGCGTAAAAATAATATGCCATCTTGAAAGATAGAAATATTATTTATAATAGGCTCAAATACTGAATAAGATTTTAGAAAATATTAACATTATTAAAGTTCTTTGGCTACATGACATATTATGGTTAAAAAATATTTACTTTCTTTTAAGGCATAGTTGGACCAAAACTGCAATTATAACCCCAAAGAGGTTGCCACTTGAAAAATTCTTAATTTAAATAGTGGTAAATATGTTTAAGATTTTAAATTTTATAGAAGGATGTGAACTTGGTATCATAAATGAGATTTTTTTTACTATGGAATAGTTCTTATATACAAGCTATGAAAAAAGAAAAACAAGAAGAACTAGATTTTGAGAAACTTAGAAATGCTTAAAACTACCTTATGTTGGCCTTTAACATTATGATATTTTAAGTGGCTAGTTTATTTAAAAAATTTGGGTTTATATTTTACTATCTGAGATTGGAAATACTATAAATAAATGAGGACTTATAACATGGTTGTAAATAGCATCAGCCTTTAACCATGAAGAAACTAAATCTCTTAATTGCTTTTTGAATTATATTGTCAGATTTTATATAAATATACATTATAGGTTAGATTATTTTTACTTAAAGATTAAATGCATATAACTTTGTCATTGAAGCCAAGTAGCCCAATAATGTGGTATGAATGCTTACTAGCTAATCCAAATTTTCTTTGTTTTTTACCCTTAAGTGAAATGTAATTAGTTCTAGCATACGACCCAAAAGGCCAAGCAAATATATTCATCAACAAGGGGGTGAGAGTGATGCAAAAAAATAATGATTCAAATACTAATCATAGACTATGACTTATAAAAATAACTTGTTCTTTTCCAACATGAAGATTGCCTTAGAGTTGACTTAAATTATTTAAAATTTTAGGTAAAACAAATTTATTCTTTTGGACCCTACCAACTTATCAAAATTCAATTCGACTCCATACAATTAAGGTGTGTAAACATAAGAAAAAAACATGCATTTTAGTACAAGAACCAGTATAAATAGTTATCATAAGTAGAAGTATATGCATAATTACAAAATAAAACAACAAATCCTAGGAAAAAATATATGTAAAATCTACATGGGTATTCAAGATTAATCTTCAAAATCCTCCATGGCTCTAAGGCATAATGATAAAGACCATCTTTGATGTTCATTCACATGTAATCATATAAGACTTACATAGTTTTTCCCTATAAAACATAGGTTAGTATTAGAAAGCATGTATATTCTATTTATTCACTTAAAAACCTATTTTATTACAAAAGTGTAGGTGGACAAAATAATTTCTTGTTGTTCAAAATATCACATACATAAAAAAATTTTAGTTACATCCTAACTATAGGATGCTTAAAGGTATACTTGTCATAACATATAGTGTGTTTTAGGTCTTATGAATATCATATTATTTATTGGTATAATATTTCATACAAAATTTAAGAAAGATATCATTTTAATCCAAACACATTTTGATATTCATTATGGTCAAAAACCATGTAAATGGATACCATTTACTTTATGAGAAAGAGTGCCCTCCAAAGTATACGAAGATATAGTAAGGTGTCCATCTCAACTTAAGGTGTTATAACACTTTGATATGATATAAGGAAGAGCACTTAGTGTATTTTTGTGGCTTTTATTAATTAGGAAGTTTTATAATTAGTGATAAATTATTATAGTTTATTTATAAATTATTAATAAATTTTAAATTTTTTATGATCATTTAATTTTGATAATTCTTGTGAGATTTACTCAATCTTTTCTCTTCATGAAAAAAGAAATATTAGGGTGGACATGGACTTGGGACAATTTCATAGACATGTGAAAGATATCGAAGTTTATTTTTCTATTTTTAGAAATGATCACAAACTTTAAGAAATTAAGATTAACATCGAAAGTCTAAGATAATTTCAATATATATAAAATTTAATTTTATTAGTGTTCATTATATTTTTAAAAGTTAATTCATTTTTAGTTTTATTTTTAATATTTGTATATAATCATTAATGAATTTTTATAACTTTATTTAGTTATTTATTTATTAAATAATCTTTGATTGCCTTATTCCCATTTTACTTGCATTTAAGCTCTATACTTTATGACATTAATCCTAAAGGTTAGAGGTGACCTAATTACCAATCTTTAAATTTTGGAGCATTTTAAAATTTTTTAGATTTTTCTTAAATCATTTGTATTATCAAAAGTTAAAAATTTATAACATCATGAAACCTTGCCTTATGATTTGTAAATGATGTGAACTAATTTGTCATATGTTTTATTTCTTATTGGCAAGAGTTTCTTGATTAAAATATTAAAATTCTAATGTTGGTCCCAATTATGTAAATGATGAGCTTAAGAAAATTCTTGAAGACATGAACTCTTCCTAACTCTTCAAGATGCTAATTAGAGGTCATGCAACCCATATATATTTTGGAAGCCATTGGAGTTCATTAGGGCATTGAACTATTTAATGATATCAAATTACTAACAAATAAAAAGCTTTAGTATTAGAGAATATAAACTATATGATATTAGTTTATTTATATTTTTCTCATTTTTTATTCCATGAAATGTTTTTTTTTGTATTTTTCAAATTTAATTTGAATTAGTTATGATTTTCCAATGCTAACAAATGATTTTAATTGAATTACTTGATGATAATGGTACATTTTACATGTGGAACTATTTGATTGGGTATCTTTTAAATGGCTAAGTACTATGGACATGTGGTATTAAAAGAGTTTGTGTTCGTATTTGGTAGTCTTGCTTTATCTTTCCTTAGTGGAATTGATTACTTATCATATAAATGCATTCTAATCCTATAAACATCTCTACTTAATCACCTCACATCATCTCCTACATAGTTTACATTTAAGCTTAGTTATCTATCACGCATCCCTAAAAATCTACTCCGCTACCTTTCTTAAAACACACAACTCAAGACTAGGTGAATAGCTTCTAATCTTATTCTACACACCACTACATTACCTAACACCTCATGAAACTCCAACAAATATTCTAGATCATAAGTTCAAATTTTAAAGTAACCTTCCATTATCTTTATCCCTCGTTTAGACCATTTAAAGTCTTTTAAAAAATGAGATATTTCAAATTAGTATGAACTACATTAATCTAGATAAGTCTAATATTTTTTTCTCTTTTATATCATTTGGAAAGTGCCTCCCAAGACATTTAATAAACACAATTAGACATTACAGAGCCATTGATGGCTATTTGATCAAAACCAAGAGAGTGGATGCAAAGAGGACGGTTCCTGCTCCTTAACTATAAATTTTGGCTCTCACTCACATGGGCATCTCTTTAAAGATTTAAAGAATAAAGCCATGTAAAGATTTAAAGAATAAAGCCATGGCTACCATTAATGCTTATTGAGGCTTTTTATTTATTAGTAGTCATAGTTGAGCTTTCTATCTTTCTTTATCTTTTTCATTACTAGAGCCTTTAACTTCTTTTAGAAGGGTTAAGAATAGGTCATGTTTGACCATAAGGAAATTGAATATATTAGGAATGCTTCCCCATTATTTAGAGAACTTGATCCTACATTGAAAAGCTTTCCAAAGATTTAAGCTCATAGCCACCATGTTACCTATAGAATTGACATGTCCACCAATAAATTCTATTATCTCTTGCCAGTTAACCAAACCCATTTTCAATGGTCATGCATGCTAGAGCACTACAATTATTTCCACGTTGTTTGCTAAAAAGGATGCCCTAGATAAATGTGAAGAAAAAAACATGTAACAATTATACCTTAATTTTAAGATCTAATGATTTTGATCATGACTTATGCATTTGATCTAACACTAATTACATGTAAATCTTGTATAGAGCACACTCAAGGTCTTACTAGTTGGTCAAACAACATAACACTACATAAATTGACTGCATAAATAATAATTAGTATTTTAATATGATATATAGTGGCTTAATAATTCATTTGAATTTTCATATAAGTCATAATTTAATGAAATAAATAACATAAATTTTCCAATACTAGGCTTTATTTTATAAAAATAGTAAAATTCAACTATTTGTCTAGTATTTTCTATAAGTTTCATAGATTTTGTTGTAATTAACCTATTTTTTGAATCTAATTAATTTTAAGAAAGTTACACCATAAATCATTCATCATGCTTAATTTTTAGTGTAGTTTCAACATCTATTGAAAATACCATATTTAAAGACTTCTGAAGTTGATAATTACTATTAATTATTATTCCAAGGATTTGACTGTTTGTTTTCTGCCATAAGAAAAATGGCTGGAGGATTCTGGGCTCTGCATCTGGTGAGGCTGTTCCTGGCGATCTTGCCGGAGATTCAGAGAGCTGATAGGAGATCCTGCTTAGGGAGAGGGTCATCTACACCGTGATATCCCTATTTGTATTTCTGGTTTGTAGTTTGCTTCCCTCTATGACATCGACTCGACTGCAGGAGCCGATCTGTTCTTCTGGATGCGAGTCATCCTCGCGTCGATTCGAGGAACGGTTATCGAGCTAGGCATCACTCCTATGTCATCAAGGCTAGTCATGCAGCTTCTTGCTAGAACTAAGATCATGGAGGTTGACAATAGCGTGAGCAGGATCGAGCTCTGCTAAATGCCGCACAAAAATTACTCAGCATTGTAATTGCATTTGGAGAGTCAGTGGCTTATGTGCCTTCAGGGATGCATGGTAGTGTCAGCCAACTTGGGGCTTGGAATGCAATTTTAATTATTCTTCTGCTCTGCTTTACCGGTATCATTGTTATCTGCTTAGATGAACTTCTCCAGAAGGGATATGGTGTTGGAAATAGTATTCCACTTTTCATAGCTACCAACATTTGTGAAAGTATCATTTGGAAGGCATTCAGCCCTATCACCATTAACAATGGGATGGTGCTGAATTTTGAGGTGTTGTTATTGCATTGTTCCATTTACTTATTACCCGCACAGACAATGTCCGAGCATTGCGAGAGGCTTTTTACAGTCAAAATCTCCCAAATATGACGACATGCTACTGTTCTGGTTTTTTTTATTGTTACATATTTCCAAGGATTTCGTGTGGCTCTGCCAGTGATGTTAAAGAATGCCCGTGGACAACAAGGCTCTTATCTCATCATTCTATATTATACTTCTAACCTGCCTATTATATTACAGTCAGCGCTTGTTTCAAACTTGTATTTTATTTCACAGTTTCTTTATAGGGGATACAGTGGAAATTTCCTTGTAAACTTGCTCTTCGTATGGAAGGAATCTGCATATTCTGGCCAATCTGTCCCCGTTCGTAGCATTTCTTATTACATTACAGCGCCATCAACTTTGGTAGATATGGCGGCAAATCCTTTGCATTCTCTTTTTTACATTCAGATTCCAGTGCATATTCCTCCATATAGTTTTATGCTGTTGGCCTGTGCACTTTTCTCTAAGACTTGGATCAAAGTTTCTTGATCGTCAGCAAGAGATGTGGCTAAGCAGCTGAAGAAACAACAAATGGTTATGCCAGGTCATCGAGAATCCAATCTACAGAAGGATAGCAACCGTCACAATCTAGCTGCAGCATTTGGGGGAATGTGCATAGGAGCTCTGGCAGTTTTCAATAGGTTATGGAATCGGTATTCTGCTGGCGGTAACTATTATATATCAAAATACTGAGACCTAAAGAGCCACCAAACTTCTTTGGCCTATAAATTCTGCCATCAGGTTTGATTACCTCAAAATGGCGGGCTTTCTCACTTTTGAACCAGTTTGCAACAGAGATATAAAACCTGTTAAATGAGGCATTATAACTATTACGGCTTTATTTTCTCTTGATTTGAGTAACCTTTTACATTTCTGGAAATTATTTCAGATTGTAGACACAAAGGGTGTATCTCACTTATTTGATGTTCCAACATTCTGGCATTTTCTCTGTAATGGTGAAATTATTACTTGTTTTGTTGACATCACATTTTTTACATGGTGATAATTAATTTGCTTTTTAGTTGAATTGATATAAAAAAAAGTTCGTTTACATGCATTTATGTTATAGTTATTTGCATTTATAGGTCATATCATTTGATGTGAGCCTTCTATTAAAAAATATATATTTCAATCTCATAATATTTTTTCTGTAACCCATCATTATTTGCATGAATATTCATAAAATGAGATGACTATAATGATTTTATCTTACATGTGTCCATGTTAAAGTGCTATTAAAAATTAACATAATAAAAAGCTCTTCACTTAAGATTGGAAACACTATATATATATTTTTTTGGTGTGTTGAGCCTAATGGAGAATTAACTCCACCTCATAGTTCCATTTGGCAACCTTGATGTGTTTTTTGAACACATTAGCCAAATTATTGAAGTTAAATATGAGCTTTAGAGACATTGATACCCATTATTGGTACCTTCTAAGATGAGGTAGATGGGACTTGAGCCTTTCATTTAGTTGGGTTTCATTCAAGTATGTGTCTAGTGAAGATGGTTCATCATGGCAAGGATATGTGAGTTATAAATAGGGGCCACTAGGAAATCTCACAAGTGTGGATGCTTAAGTGAGAACAATCAATCTAGATAGATGCTTAGGTATATCAGATTCTAACCAAGCATAAATAAAAGATCCATCCTAGTAATTATGTGTACCTAAAGATAGAAGAATGATTTAGATAAAAATAATTTGTTAATTTCAAAGATTACTCAAGCAATGATGGCATACGCAAGTACAAATAGATTTGAGGAATTAGGAGGTTAACAAATCCCTAAGGAGGCTATGTATACAATAGAAACATTAACTACATGATAATATAAGAGGGACTTGACCATAAAAAATATTCATAGGAAATGTCATAATTTATGTCATATAAA
The DNA here is from genome assembly GCA_021442155.1 of Cymbidium sinense. NCBI lineage: Eukaryota > Viridiplantae > Streptophyta > Magnoliopsida > Asparagales > Orchidaceae > Cymbidium > Cymbidium sinense. Next base: position 56,497,894 of record CM038215.1, read on the forward strand.
AGAAATTTTAGGTTGACTAAGATCCAATAAAAGAAAAGTCTTTTTAACGTAATGTCATGAGCTATTTTACATGTGATGCTGATCCTAATGATAAATGTTAGAATGAGAAGTGCTCATATATGCTATGGTAGCCACTGAGAGAAGTGGACAAACCATCAATATAAAGTGTATATATATATATATATATATAAACACATTTTAAATGGATGGTTAATCTCTTAATTCCTCAAATCTATTTGTACTTGTGTATGCCTTCCTTGCTACAATAATCTTTGAAATTAAGAGAACTTTTTTATCTAAATAATTCTTCTATCTCTAGGTACATATAATTAGCAGGATAGATATTATATTTATGCTTGTTTAGAACCCGATATACTTGAACATCTTTCTAGATGGATTGTTCTCACTTAAGCAACCACCTTTGTGAGATTTCCTAGTGGATCCTATGTATAAATCACATATCCTTGCCAAGATTAACCATCTTCACTTAAGCATTATCTCTTAAGCATACCATATCAGCTTAGGATGAAGCTCTAATACTGCAAATGAATCATATTCTATTTGATTATCTTTCTTATCTTGCTGGCAATGTTTACTTAAACTATGTCCATCTTTCATTAATTCAAAGTGATCCATTAGGAGACTTTCATCACTATAGATATTTTTTAAATTATATCCATCATTCTTTAACCTTTATCCACTAATGTGTATTTGTTAATATAGATAATGACTACTTGGAGTATGTACACCACTCTTTATGGGAGTCTTAAACACAAGAAATCTATAATTTTTTTTAGAAAAAAATTACTTTTACTGCATCCAACACTATTTAGTGGACCTCCAATTGCAAAATTTTTTTGCATGGGTAAGTCACTCTCATCCAAGTAAAACATGATCAAGTTCATGTATATTTGCATGTTTGGATCCCTCTAGAGACATAGAACATCATTGTGGATCCTACTTATAACTCATATTCTTGCCATGATTAGCCATCTTCACTTAATCATTATCTCTTAAGCATACCATATCTGCTTAAGTTAATGCTCATACACTATAAATGACTCATATTTTATTTGATTATCTTTCTTTTATTATGGGTAATGTTTACTTATATTATGTTCATCTTTCCTCAATTGACTGCTACCCATTAGGGGACTTTCATCATTATAGATATTTTTTAAATTATTTCCCTTAATAAACTCTTATCCACTAAAAATGTTTTTGTTTTTATAGATAATTACTATTTGAAGCATGTGCAACACTCTTTATGAGACTCCTAAACACAAAAAATCTATTATTTTTTTTTTTGGAAACAATTTACATAGATCACATCCAACTTTCTTCAGTGGACCTCCACGCACTTTTTTTTTTGCATGGGTAAGTCACTATCTAAAACTTGCTCATCTTCATGCATAATTGGGTGTTTGGATCCCTCTATAAACCTAGAGCTTCCACTAAGCCATTTAAATTTTTATCTAAAAGTTTGAGTAAAAATAGATGACTTGCAATGTTTTTTTCTTACCTAATCATATGATTTTCATATTTATTGAAATACATTTGCTTTAGTTTTCATGAGTTAACATATAAATTTGCTAATGACTTAAACACTAGACATAAGTTTTAGGTTGTGATTGCCATGTATTGATTGTCAAATAATGTCCACAAATTATAATGATAATAAATATAGTGTTGGACCCAAATTTGTTCGTGGGCTGAAGCAGAACCTCTAGAGACACTTGAAAAGTAAGGTTGGTGAAGAGCGGGCCAACAATTAATGAAGAGAATGTGAGAAGAAGGCCCAATTTTATTATCTTTTAAGTGATCTTACTACAAGAAAAGAAATTCCCTTAGAGAAATAAAGAATAAAGTTTAAGAGGAGAGCCTTGGGCTAAAATTCCCTTTGATCTAAATTGAACCTCTAATAGAGGCCCCTCCCCCCATTATATAAAGTTCAAGGAACTAGTGTGGAAAATGAGTACAAATAAAGCCAATTGAGAATAAAATAGGGACTTGCCTTGACTTGAGGCAAGTGTTCATTGGTGAGTGATAAGTCTTGTGGAAAGTAACTTGTGACTTGATTTATGTGTGGTTGTTCTTACTTCTTTAGAGAGAATACTGAACTTGAGTCATTCTTGGCTAGCCATTCTTCCATGAATACTCACATTTTATGGCTGAGTCTTTGTCCATGTGGTCGGTGCCGTGTCCCTTCCTCTGGCTTTCTTCCTAAACTCATCATGCACATGGTGATTCTTTAGCATTTGGACACTTTACTTATTTTCGTATATATTTAACTCCCCGGTTCTTTTGATTTTTTTATAGAGATGATTCACAAAAAAGATAAAAGAATAAAAAAAATCAAATAACTCATAATAAATGTTAAAAAGAAAAGAGAATCTTTCATTGAATGTTATATCATCTTTTGACATTTTGGTATATTTCTAGCTTCTTAAGATATATAGGAGCTTTGGCCTCCCTAATAAAATTTATTGGATCTTATGTTCGCTACCAGAGACACGCTTCTTTTTACTACCGAGTCTTTAGTTCCAACATAATATGTATACTCACCATGGAATCTTAGAGACCCCATGATGATGTTGACTCTTCTAAACTATGGGCTGGCCTTCAAAAAAAAAAAAAGAAATTAAAGAAGCTAGTAGAAGTTGACACAATTTATTTAGTGGAGATGAGTTCCTCTGATACCCCTACCCCTATGACCATAGTCATTTTTTCCAAGGGTAGTAGTATAGAGTCACCAACAGAGGCAAGTATTTGCAAGGAAGAGTGTGTGCAGGAGGAGGAGATTATCGTTCCCCTTGTTTGCCACACGAAAGTAATGGTGATGAGGTTGATGGTTAACTCTCTTATGAGCACCATTCTAGAGGAGAGTTCTACTAAGGTCGGATTAATTTTTTTAAAATCCATGATTTTTTCTTTAAGCATATTTTAAACTTTGTCATTGTATTTGAATCTAATTATGATGAGTGTGTAGGAGGATGGAGGGCGATAATGGGTATTTGTCGTCCCCTCAAATTATTCCCCTGGATAGTCTAGATAGTTTTCAAAAAATAATTAATTATACAATGGAAATCTGCTTGGTCATCATCCGAGTGAAGAGAAACTTTGTTTGTTTGAATGGTGACTCCCTTCTCAGAGGATCCTCCCTTAACCAATTTCCTTATTGAAATTCCCTTACTCATTTTTTATGAGTTCATTTCTCATCATTCAAGGGTGACTTCAAAATTTCCATTAGTTATATGGAAGTGCTAAGTTTTGTTCTGATAGAGGGTTCAACCCCACAAGGAGTGTCAATTGAGATGCCCACCTTATCTACTAGAGTTGGGATTAGCTTCACTTCCACCGACATTCAGGAGATGCTGGCAAGCATTACTCTTTATAGTGGGAGTTTGAGAGGAACGAGTTTGCTTTCCCAGAAGAGGAGAACTCTGAGAAGGAGTCACTGATGCTTATAGACTCGACTTAGCTCACCAACCTCTAAAGGAATGTTTCTTATTTAGAGAAAGACTTGAGCTCGTTGAGGCAGAAGTTAAACAAGCTCACTTTCTATTTAGAGGTAGAGTCACAATAAAGATAGGCTACTGAGACTGAGTTCTAGAGATGTTTTACGATCCTGAAGGTTAAGGTGACCTCCCTTCAATTCTCAGTGAAGTCGAAGTGGTCTTCTCTCTTCAACACCAATGCCAACTTCATATTTGATTATATGTGGGAGAAGGAAACGCTTAGTGAGGAATGACACTCACATTCCATTATAAAACAAGTCAAAAAATAATAGTGGGGTCATTGAGAATTTGTTTATAATTTAGTTTCCTATAATAAACATTTTAAGAAAAGTTTACCTTACACTCATTTTTTTCTTTTATTGAGTGTTATTCCATTTCTAATGGTTGTCAGTAGGAACTCATTAATTGCTTTTGTCTTTGTGTACTTTTTTTAAGATTTCTGTGAAATTCTTATAATGAAGTTTTCATTAAATGTTTGATGTGACATTCATGTTACTAAGTTAAACTGCATCTATAAATGCAATTTCAGTATGTGTAGTTGAAACTTTAGTATAACTCTTCAATGAGCAAGTGATATCCTTGTTGAGCGAGTAGGTTATACTCCCCTGCTTCTTTGGAGCGAGTAATATCAATGGTAGCTCTGTGAAAGGCAATGATTGCATTCATACAATCTAAACTTAAAGAGGTCCCTAATCTTGATATTAGGATGGCAATCTTTATCTTCAATGGTTACTACTAGTATCACCCTTATTTTACAGTGTGGGTGGCCGAGTCTAACGATTGGTACAACTCGACTAGGTAGATTGAGTTGTGCATCCCATTCGATCACTTCCAAGTCAGCTTTAGGCTTCCTTGGTCTTACAAGTGGGTAGATATTCTTAAATACTATGAGGTTATATTCACCCAAATCCTATTAAACTTTGTGACAAGTATTGCAACTTTCTTAATGATGTTGAGGGAGAAGCAACTACTATGGAGCCCATATATTTTCCACCATATCATCGCATTGGAGGGGCATAGTAATGGGATTGTTCAATTCTCAATAGTCTTTCTAAGGATTCAAGACCTATCTAATAGAGTGAAGAAATGGCATTCCAAACTTTTGTTCATCAAGCCTTGTTGCCTTGGTCAGTGCTGATTGTTCTTACCCCCTTTCTCCTTAGGAAGGCAGTCGCCTCTAAGACAAATGCGCCATTGGAGGAGGTGTTAAAGAAAGTGACTGATAAGACTCTGAATATCAGTGAACATAGTTGAGTTACCAATGTTCTTATTAGTAGGTATTTTGTAGCTTTTATTTTTCTCATTCTCACTGCCTAACATTCTTACTTGCTCATTAGGTGGCAAGGAAATTATTTCCCCCACAGTCATTCTTTCATTAATCTAATTTCTCAAGGAGGATGAAAGCGGCGATGAGTGGGCCCCAATTGAAGTTGGTAAGGGGAGGGGCCGAGTAAGGCTCCAAAAAAGTCCATGAAGAGAGCAACAAGCTTGGCCCCTCAGGGTCCTTCGAAGAAAAGGAGCTAGCCAAGAAAGGAGAAGGAGAAAGAGATGGAGGAGTATGCAAAGTATAACCTCACTCCTAATCTCTCCAAGCTAACTAGTTAAGGCTTTATTCTCAATCAAGACATCTATCCTAAAGAACTCAATGATCTTCTTAAGAATCATCCCACCTATCGACTACCATTACCATAATGACTACCTAAGTGATGGTTTGGAAGTTGACTTGGGAGATTTACAAGAATCTCATTATCAAGAGGAAGTGCATGTTTGCAGTGAAAGCGAAGTTGGTGGGTGTGTAAGAGCAACTCGCTTCTTCTAAAGCCAAGCTCGCTTAACATCAGGAAGAGGTATGGTGACAAGAGGAACTCACATATTTTCAACTACAATATTTATACAACACTTGGACATTATCAAATACACCCATTACTACATAATACAACATAAAAAAGTAGAAATTCAAAACACATAATGTATACTAAAAGTCACTCTGAGCTCTAGCTTTGGTTTGTGACCTTGTGAAAGGTCCTTTTCTCCTTTGATGTGCTACATTACCATCTCTCCTCTTCTTATTCATTTTTTTTACTTCAGGTTGGGAGAAGAGAAGTACTTGTGTAATCCCACACTTTCCCACCTATAATTTTAATTTTATAAATGAAAAAGATATATCTCTTGTTTGCTAAGTACCTTTTATTCTTATCAGATATGATTAATTTGAATGGTTGTACCATGCTCATTGTTGTGTCAAATTTTTTTTGGTACTTAGAAAAAATATGAGAGTTGATTGTAGGGTGCATTCTTTATTCTCTGATAGGCAACTATGGGAAGTTTTTTACTTAGTTGCCCTTTCTAGTGAGTTAGCTCGTTTGTTTTGCTAATTAGAAGTGTTGGTCTTTGTTTAAGTCAACCTTAACTTTGAATAATCTACTACAGTGAGTCAGCCTTCTTTATTTTTTTGGTAGTGAACAACTAAGAGATTGGTCTTTTAGCCTGCCAACTAAGAGAGTTGGTCTTATATCAAGTTGCTGACCTCACAGGGTGTTAGTCTTACATTGTTGTCATCAATTAGGAGAGTTGGCATTTTATCAAGTTGTTGACCTAATGAGGTGTTAGTCTTACACTTTTATCTATAAATAAGTTTGGGTAAGTATTTAACAATTTTAACTCAAAAATTGCTTGTCCAACTTTAGTATCCTTGGGCTAAGAATGAGGAAACTAAGTATTCAAATCTCTTTAGTCATGCATTTTCATAGTTCATAGGGTTGGACCTTTTCTTTGGCCCAAAATGGCTTAACACGTGTCCAAAGTCATCACACAGCTCCTAAGTACTTTCTCATTGAAGGATTGCTTTGTTCTATGTCAGTATTCTTAGGCCAAGAATGACACGCCAAGTATTTGGATTTCTCACTTGGGCTTTCTATAGTTTGGCAAAGAGAACTTTTTCATGGGCAAAAAATAGTGCACTAAGTGTTTTGAGTCATCACGTAGTGCCTAAGTATTTTGTTTATACTCGTCAAGAATTTTTTTCAACATCAAACTAAGAATTATGAAAGTAAGAAATTCTAACCTCATTAGACTTTTTTGATGGACATGAGGATAGTAAATATAACGAGTAAGACATTGATTGCCTCATGGGTAAATGTTTTTGAGGTATTTGGCATTCCAAGTATGTGATATGTCTTGCCCTTTATGGGTTTGAAGTCGGTAAGCTCTTGCACCAACTTGTTACTTGATAATATCGGGGATGGAGCATTCTATCTATGGGCGAGTTTGCTTAGGACATTTTATTGATTTGTTGCATCTACCTTTATGAGAATTAAGTCACCAATTTTGAAGTGATTTTCTTTTTTATGGTGATTATAGTATCTTGCCACTCACCTTTTTTACTTCTTCTTATCTTAATAAAACTTCATTCTTTAATTCTTTAAATAGGTTGTGTGTATCTTCAATGACTTTAAAGTTCATGTTTCCCACTTACTCCACTTTTTTCCAGTCCTACAATCACTAGTTTCCTTTGGCTGTGGAACTGATACTCAACTAGAAACATGGCCTCTGTCCTATATGATAGCAAGAAGGGTGTATGCCCAGTGGCAGTACTGGGAGTCATCTTGAGGGCCTACATCACAGTGGATAATGCATTGACCCAATTAACTTTGGCATCTTTTACTTTCTTTTAATTATTTAAAGATCTTATTATTCGATTCTTTAACTTTTCCATTACTTTGAGGTTGGTGTAGCAAAGCAGACTTCAATTTCATATTTTGAGACTCATAGAAGTTTCTTAACCCTCAGTCAAGGAATTGTGGCCCATTGTGTATGATAGTAGGCATAGGCAGTCCATACCTACAAATGATGTCAATCCAGATAAAATTTCTAAACACATGGATGGTTACTTTAGCGACCATCTTTGGTTAAATCCACTTGCTAAAATAGTTTAACATGATTAGGATGAATCTTTTTTGTCCAATGGCTATTTGTAAGGACTGATTAGGTCATCCACTAAATAATGAAGGACTAGGAGCTTGTAATAGGTTATAGAGGCTGTAATGGTTGTTTGTTAAAGAGGGGCAATTTTTTGACATTGCTTGCATATTCTTGTGAATGATTCTACATCCTTCTATAGAGTATGCCTAAAATATCCTTGCCTCAAAATCAATGGGCAAGTATCCTTTCTCCCGGGTAATTACCACACTCATTAGAGTGTATTTCTTCAAGATATTTTCTTTGTTTTCTTTCTCATACACATTTCACAATGAGAAAAGTCACCGATCATTAAAATAACTCACCCCCAATCAGTATGAATTGGGTAGCTTTTATTTTGAAATTCCTTACATCTTTTGTAGTTACTTCTATCTCCCCTATTTGTAAGTATTTTTAGATATGATCAATCCAACTTAGTGAGTTTTCACTATATATTTGCATTTATTCATCTTCTTTTGTACTTGGTCAAGTAAGCTGAATAGAGGAGTGTCCTTCAAGCCCACTCACTCTAGATAATAGGTAGGTGAGCTGATTTTGCTTTCTAGGTATCTACTCTATTTTGGAGTACTCCAGTGCCCCACTTTCATTTTTAACTTTGAGTAAGTACTTTGCAAGAGCTCAACTCTAACCTTAAAGTCCTCATCAACTTGTCTCACCACTAATTATGAGTCTGAATAAACCTTGATTGTGTGGTGCCCTATGTCCTTAGCAAATCTAAGTCTGGCTAGTAGAGCTTTGTATTTTGATTGGTTATTTATAGATTTGAAGCTAAACTTAATTGATTGTATCACAGTGATACTTGTTGAGCTTTTCAGTACTATACTAGCACCCATTCCTTGTTCACAAGATGACCCATATAATTGCAACAATGGCTATTGATTGGTTAGGACTTCTTGGGGCTTACAAAAGTTGATGAGTGCCTGAGCTTTAAATGCCATTAAAGGGGAGTAAGATATATTTAAGTTATTCAATTCTACTAACCATTTCAACAATCTCCCAAAATGATCTAGTTTGGCATGGATTTGAGCAGATTAACTGTGGAAACTTAAATTAAGTGTGCTTTAAAGTTTGTTAAGGCCATCATGCTAAACTAATGAGGGCAAGTATGAGTTTTTTCATAATTGGGTGGTTTAGATGGGCCCCTCTTAAAAAGTTGCTAACATAATAAATAGGTCATTGCATTCTTTGTTCTTGCCTGATGAGAACAAAATTGACAAAATCTTCTCCAACTCTAAGATATAATAATAGCATCTCCCCTTCTTTTGGGCTTTGTAATAGGGGTGGTGAAGAGAGTAGATTCTTTAGGTCATGGAAACCATTTTCACACTCCAGGGTCCATTCGAGCTACTTAGCTCCACTAAGAACTTTGATAAAGGGCTAGCAACATTCTCCATGTTTAGAAATGAATCAATTTAATTCAGTGACTCACCTTATGAGTCACTATACCTCTTTTATTATTATTAAAAAAGGCATCTCGATTATGGCTTTCACTTTATCCAAATTAACCTTTATCCCTTTAGGTGTAATAAGAAATCCTAAAAATTTACCTAACCCATCACTTAAACTACACTTCAGGTGTTTTAGGTACTTGTTATACTTTTTCATAGTGGAGAAGGTCTCCTTGAGGTCTTTGATATATTGTATGGTTTACTTGCTTTTGACTAGCAAGTCGTCAACATGGACTTCCACATTCCTTCCATTTTGCTCTTTAAATACTCGTTCCACCATTATTTGGTAAGTTACCCTCGCATTTTTATGCCAAAGAGCATTACTCTATAGAAATAAAGTTATTCCCTTGTGATAAAGGATGTCATCTGAAAGTCACCCAGATGCATTTGTATTTGGTGATACCTAGAGAAAGTGTCTAAAAAACTATTCACGGAGTATCCCACAGCCAAGTTAATGAGTGCATCTTTTTAGGAAAGGGGATATCCATCTTTTGGAAATGTTGAGTTCAAGTTGGTGAAGTCAATACACATTCTCTATTTTTATTTTAGTTCTAAACCATGGCCACATTCAATACCTATTTAGGATATTGGACTTCTTTGATGAAATTGGCTTTGATTAATTTTTCAACTTCTTTGATGGGTATGGCGAGTAATGTTGTGGCCTCTTTTTTTTTGCTTTATGGGCTGAGCATCCTTGTGAATGTTGAGGCAATGATAAATGACACGATACCTGGCATCTCGACTGTGCTCCAAGTGAACACATTGATATATTCTTGGAGAGTTCAAAATAGGACTTCCTTGTGCTTGGGGCAGAAAATCAAGCTAATCTTGAGGAGTCGCTCGTGATTGTGGGAGGTTGGTATTTTCTTTATCTCCTTGAGAACTTTGATTCTAGTACATGTAATATCTAATTGTAGAACTTTATCCTTTTTACCATACTAACCCCCACTTTGAGGTAGCAAGTTCTAGATTGGTCCTCTGATAGTTATTTCTTTGCTCTCTATTGGGAACTTGACAAATTATGTAGAAAGTGGACACCACTATTTTGAATGTGTTGAGCAATTGCTAGTCAAAAATTGCATTCTAGGTGGATTGTGCTTCCACTATGATGAAGTTAGCCATCATCATATATTATTTCTCATTCTTTCCCTAAGTCATAAGGAGAGTAATTATTCCTTTAGTCTCTTTTCTTTCTCCGAAAAACTTGAATAGTGGTCTTCTTATACAGGCAAGTTTAAAACTTGTTAAGCCTAATTTGTCAAAAATAGATTTGAAGTTAATGTTCACTGAGTTCCCCATGTAATATACTTTCAATTTAGAAATTGGTGTTCAATGCCGTGAAGACGATCATGTTATTATAGTGGTCTCTAGACCATAGTTGTTTGAGACTCATCTTTGATGAAGACTCTATTGACTTCATGAGCCCCTTCTCGTTTGAGATTGAATTTGATGAAAACAAACATATGTTCAAGTACTACGAATTGCTTTAAATTTAAGTGATGCATAAAATTCTTCAAACTCAAATTCTTTAGTCAAATTGAAAAGCTAAAGATGTTGAAGTTAAACTAGTTGGGTATTTTATAGGACTTACAATACTAAGGAAAAGAAGAGCTTAATAAAATAAATTTAATAGCTTAATCATTAAAAAATATTTCATTTAAATTTCTCAATATTTTTTTTGCATTTTAAAATTGCATTATTTCACTATTAATCTTTGAATTATCCTTTTTGGATAAACTAAATCACTTACATGTGTTTAATTATCATAACTGTGTGCTTTCAAGTGAGATGAATTTATTTCATACTTCATTTAACCATTTTCATGCTTAATTATATTATTTATCCATTTATTTTTGCATGAGAATAAAACTATTATAGAATTTTCCTAATTATTCCTTTTCTCTCTCATATCATTATTATCATCTTGATTGATTTTTAGGACGAATTGTTTTGTAGTTTTTGGAATGAAAAATCATGTGAGATTTATTCAAATTATTTTCATAATATTACTCTTATTTATTTAATTTTAAAATCCCTTTATTTCAACTTTTAATTTAAATGACTTTGAGTTTAAAATAAATTAACATTGTCATATGTATGCCAATTTGAATTTATTCCTTTATGGCATGGTTTGGCCGACCCGTATTCTTAATTTTCTTATTTAATTTAATTAAATTGAATTAATCTAGGTCAATTTAAATTCATATTCAATTGAGTCTTGATTTTATATTTTTTCCATTTCTAGAAATCCATTTATGGAATTACTTTGGCCAACCCCTATATTAATATTTTTCATTGAATAAATTTATCCAATTAAATAAAAAAGCTTCTTAAGTTGATCTATCATCATTTACATGTGTTTGATTGCAATAAATTAAGTTTGGATTTTTTTTGGAAGTGGCTTGGTCGAAATTCATGATAGAATATGTTGGATTTATTTTAGTTTAGATTCTTCCCTTTTTTATTCAATCAAATTTAGTTTATTTAAAATCTCATATCATGTTGAATTAAACCTTGACTGAATCCCTATTTTGAATGCTCTTGATTGGCCATATTGTTTGATTAATTCAAATTCAAATTAATTTGAATTAATTCTTTCTTGATTTTGGTTGCCTTAATGGGATTATGATATATATGTTAAGATTATTAATCCTTGCCTCTCGTTTTACTTTGGCCAACCATTCATGTTTAAAATTTAGATTGAATTTAATTTTAAGCCATTTGTTGAATTATGCAAAGTTCAATTTTATTTTAAAATAATTTTCCCCTCTCCTTGTCATGGCTTAACCGAAAATCCTTAATTTGATTTTATTATATTTGAGGTGAATTGACTAATATTATTCCTCATATAGATTTCTCTTTCTATGTCTATCTCTCTCACACACATTCAATCTCCCTTGGACAAAATCTTCATTATATGATTCTTAGTTATTTGATTGATTCAAAATTGAATAATTTCTTTATTAAATTTTCTAACTCTTCTTGCTTACATTTTGTCCTTTTTCTATGTAATGTGGTTTAGACATAGGTTGATCTCTCTTGGCTCCTCTCCAACTTGGCTGAACTCTTGTAATTTTATTTTTTAGAGATTCTTGTGATTCAAAGTGCTACACTACTCTTTCTTCTCTTGTTTTCTCCTTTGGCCGAAAGTTTTGCAAATTAATTAAAAGTCTTTCAATGTGTCTAAGATCTATTTCTTCTACATATTCATCCTTGGCTGAGACCTATAGTTGAAGCTTTCTTGAATAATCTTGATGGTTTGGTAAAGATTCATTCTTGGCCGACTCTTCCACAACGATTAGCTTGAAGCAAATAAAAATACTCTCCATTCTCTCTTATCACTTGTGTGGCAAAAATACAACCTTGAAGTTTCTTAAAGGTTTGGTGTTAGAAGTCTTCTTTCTCCTTACTATCTTCATCAATCATTCAGTGGAGGTACTTCTCATTTTATTTCAAGTTATTTTCAAGAGATTAAAAAGTTTGATTTTAATAATTTTTATTCATTTGGATACATCAAAAGTTTTTGAGAAAAAGTTGCTTAAGTGATTTTTTTAAAAATTAGGAATTCACATTAGATTATGTATTTGAACTTATTCATTGCATAATATAATTTGGTTATACTATCAAGCAAGTGTTTTAATCATCCTTATGTTTTGATTTGATATATCTTTTCAAGTTATCTCATTTTCAAGTCTTCATTTCTTCTAAAGTAAAAGTTTTCTCTTGGTTAGATCATTTCATGTAGATATCATATCAATTTTTTAATCTTAATTTAACAAGATAATTATTTACCTTGAGCTCTTTTTTATTATTTGTCTTAATATTATTTAGTTAGTTTGTGAGTGCAAAATATTTTTAAAATTGAGAGTTAGATACCTTGTATCTTTCCTTCTTCTTTTCTCTTATACTTTGTTGGGTTATACTTGCCTGTGTAAAAAAGTATGGTGTTAGGTTGAACTTTCCTGTGTAGGAAAGTATGGCCTTGGTGTGTACTTGCCCATGTAGAAAAGTATGGTGTTAGGTTATACTTGCCCGTGAAGATGTGTATGAGAGATTTGCTATAATTCCAAGTTTGATTTAGTGAATTCCTAGCTTGGGTTGCTAGGAGTGGATGTAAGTCAATTTTTGGGTTTGGAAAAATTACATATAAATCTCTATGATCTCTACTTTATTTATTTATTTTTTGTACCTTTACTTTGATTTACTTCTATTGTTCATTGTTTTTCTCTCTTAAATATAATCTTTTGAAGTTAAATATTTTTTATGGCCTTAAGTTTAACTTTTAATCTAAAATTCTTTTGAAAACTCAATACCCCTCCCCCCCTCTGTGCCATAGCTTCATAACAATTGGTATCAGAGCATCAACTCAATTTATGGTTTAATATCCTTGAAATCACTATCGCACAAGTATTTTCTAATGGAGCACTACCTAAAGGATAATCTACACACAGACCACCTTTACTTGATAATATTTCATTTGATTATTGGAAGAATTGTATTAGTACTTTTATTCGCAGTCAAGACTTTCATATATAGCATATGTTGTCACATCTATACCACACACCCAATATTGAAATGAATGATTTTAAAGTTGATAAACTTTTTGATGAATGGTCTTCTTATGAAATAGAATTAGATGAACTAAATGTTAAGGCTTGTAATATTTTTTATTGTACTTTACTTTTTGATGACTATATGAGAATTTTCATGCTTAATACAACCAAAAAAATTTGGGATAAGTTAATCATTACTTATGAAGGTAATAATGAAGTTAAATATACACATATAAATAGATTAATACATGAATATGAGTTATTTTACTTGTTATCAAATGAAAGCATTTCTGATCTGTACCTATTTCATGAAAATAATTAATACATTGCATTCTCTTGGAAGAAACTATAAGAATCAAGATTTATATTAGAAAATTTTAAAATGCCTTCCAAAAGAATGGAATGTAAAAGTTATTATAATAAGTGAAGCTAAATATTTGACTACATATACACTTGATCAATTTTGGTTTCTTGATAGCTCATGAATAGGTCATAGCTTAAAGAGGACAAAATGACTCCTTCCAAAAGAAGAAAAAAAAAATTAATTGCTTTGTAGATGGAAGACACTTATGAGGACAATACTTCATGTTATGAAGTTGACAATGATTAGATTGCTATGCTTTCAAAGAAATTAGAAAATATGATCAGAAAGAAAAAAAAGCAAATGTATGATAAATCTGAATTACATAAATTGCCTACTAAAAGTTGAATGCATGTGAAGGAATAGTATGTTACAACTATAAGAAGCCTGAACATGTAAGAAGATATTGCCCTGACATTGCTAAAAAAAGAAAAGTAGTTTAAAAAAAATGGAAAAATAAAAGGCCTCAAAAGAAGAAGAGAGCACTTCAGACAAATTCAGAATTAGAGGAATCTAGTGATGACTCTACAAAAGAAGAAGCAAATTTGTATCTCATGGATTATGTGGGTACTACAAGTGAGGTATGTTAAGAAGTTAATTAAGAAGAATTAGATGATACAGTTAATGAATTAGCATATGAATATAAGAAATTGAAAAAAAAGTAGAAATAGAGAATAAAAATCTAGAAATGCATGCTTTATATTTAGAAAAGAAATATAGTGAGTTGAAAGCTAAAAATGTTACTTTAGTAGATCTAGCTTTGATTATAAAAAACCTTAAAAGAGAAAATTTATTATTACATGCAAAATTAAATACTTGTAGCAGCTTATACTCACATGTTTCATCCACTAGAATTAAATGAACTACTGCATCAAAATCATTTAAGTATATACCTTATGCAAATACAAATGTCATGTGCAATTTCTGCAATAATAAGAGTCTTATATTTTTTTTATTGTCATGTATGTAGATCTTAAGCATTTCCAAGATCACATTTCATTTGGATTCCTAAAAAATAATCCAAAAGCAACACACACTTACATAACATACATCACATATTTTTCTCATTGGGATATGGATCAAAACATGTTTAGGTTCCAAATTTGACCTCTAATTTGCTTTATAGGAATGCCTCCAAAGCAAAATCAAAGAAGGCTGGTACTTGGACAACAGATGTTCAAGACATATGATAGGTGATAAATCAAAATTTTCTATGTTAGAATCTTGTGAAGAAGGGTATGTAGTTTATGATGATAATGTAAAAGAAAAAATAATTAATATTGGTTCTATTTCTAAATATTCAATTACTTTAGATAAAGTTTATTTTGTTAAAGGTTTAAAGTGCAATTTTATTTTTATTAGACAATTATGTGATAAAGGATTTAATGTTGAATTTTAAGCCTCTTTTTGTGTTATTAGAGATAAAGAAAATGCTTTACTTATAGGTCATAGATATAAGAACATTTATCCTACTAATTTTGAAAATACATGTGATGATAATCTAAATTTACTTTATTTTAAAAGTTCACTTGATGATGTTTTGGTATGGCATAAATGGTTATGTCATATTAACATGCATTCTTTGACTAAAAATGTAAAACTTGATCTTGTAGATGGCTTACTTAAAATGGATTTTTATTATAATTATGTCTATGATGCATATATTCATGGAAAATATTCCAAATATTCTTTCAAAAATAAAAATATTATTTTTACATCTAGACCTTTTGAATTACAACATATGAATTTGTTTAGTCCAGTTAGTATTGCTATTTTAGGAGGAAAATTCTATGAATTTGTTCTTGTTGATGATTTTTCTAGATTCACTTGGTTTATTTTTTAATTCATAAGAATAAAGCTTTTAAATCCTTTAAAAAACTTGTTAAACATGTTTAGAGCAATAGAAGTCTCTTAGTTAGTAGAATTCAATCAGATCATGGTGGAGAGTTTGAAAATAAATACTTTGAAGTTTTTTTATTGTTGAATTGAGTATTAAATATAATTTTTTTTGCCTCTAGAACTCCTCAGCAAAATGGTGTTATAGAAAGGAAAAAAAAGGAATTTGATTGTGTTATGTAGAATTATGTTAGATGACTATAGGTTGCCTAAATATTCTTGGGCTAAAGCTGTTAACACTGCATGTTATGTGATGAATTGAGTCTATTTGAGACCTATCTTAAATAAGACCCCCTATGAGTTGATTTTTGGTAAGATACCTAAGATTAGATAATTTCATATCTTTGGATGTAAGTGCTTTATTTTGAATAGTAGAAAAGACACTTAAAAAAAATTTGATAGCAAGTTCGATGATGGTATTTTTCAGGTTATTCATTATCTAGTAGATCATATAGAGTTTATAATAAAAGAAAGATGATTATAAAGAATCCGTACATGTTATATTTGAAGAAAACCTTATAGATTCTCTTAAAAATAATTTGATTGAGGATGAGGAAGATGAGTTTAAGAAAATCAAATTGAAAGAAAATGTAGGTGATTCTTTACGTAAAGAATGGAAATTTATCAAGAATCATCCCAAGTGATTGATTATAAGAGATCCCTTCTATGGTGTTATAACTAGAAGAGAATCTAAGGAAGTGATTAATCATTCTGTATTTCTATCTAAAATTGAATCTAAATCAATGGATGATGCTTTGAAAGATCACTATGGGATTGTCGCCATGGAAAAAGATGTTTGAGAATTAATCTCTATACCTCCAGACTAGAATGTTATAGGAACTAAATTGGTCTTTAGAAATAATTTGGATGACTCCAGACACATTATTAGAAATAAGGCTATATTTGTTGCACAAGGGTATACTCAGGTCGAGAGGATAAACTTTGAGGTATCTTTTTTCCCCCGTAGCAAGACTAGAAGATATAAGATTGCTCTTTGCCTATGCCTATTACAAAGACTTTAAACTTTTTAAATGGATGTAAAAAGTGCATTTCTAAATGATTTTATAAATCAAGATGTCTTTGTAGAACAACCTCCTCATTTTAAAAGTTTAGATTTTTTTGACCATATTTTTAAATTGAAGAAAACCTTGTATGATTAAAGTAAGCTCCTAGATCATGGTATGATAGATTGATTAGCTTTCTTATTAACTATGGATTTAGAAAGGGTAGAGTAAATACCACCCTATTCCTTAAAAATTTAGGTGATGACTTGATAATTGTGCAAATTTATGTGGATGATATTTTATTTGGAATTATAAATGAATCTTTATGTGTTGAGTTCCCATCTTTAATGTCTAAAAAAATTTGAAATGTGTATGATGGGAGAACTTAATTTTTCCTTTGGTCTTCAAGTGAAGCAATAAGAAAATGGTACCTTTACTTATCAAACAAAGTATAAAAATGACTTGATTTAAAGGTTTGACATGAAGAGATCCAAATCTAGTAAAACCCCCATAAGCCCCTCCACTAAGCTTGATTTAGATGAATCAGTGAAATCAAATGATCAGAAGCTTTATAAAGTATGATTTATTTTCTCTTGTACCGTACAGCTAGTAGGCTTGATATTATTTACTTGTGTGCTCATTTTAGCTACTCCAAGGAATCACATTTACCACTCAAGGGTCTATTTCATTATTTGACAGACACTTCTAGGTTAGGTTTGTGGTATCCTAAAACTACACTCTCATATGACTTGATTGCATATTTTGATGCTGAATTTATAGGTTACAATGTACAAAGGAAAAGTACATAAAATATATTAATTTTGAGGATCATTACTTGTATCTTGGTCCTCTTGGAAACAAAACTCTATTGCTCTTTCCATTGATAAAGTTGAGTATATAATTGCTGGAAGCTGTGTTGCTCAAGTTCTTTGGTTAAAGAAACAATTAGAGGACTTTGGACTTAAGCTAGATCACATCCAAATTAGATGTGATAACACTAATTAAATTAGCTTAACAAAAAATCCAATCCGACATTCTCAGACCAAGCATATAAAAATTAGACATCATTTCATTAGGGATCATGTTAGGAAAGGTGGCATTGATATTGATTTTGTTAGTAGGGATCTACAAATTGCTAATATTTTTACAAAATCCTTACCTGAAGATCATTTTTGTACTTTGAGACACATGTTAGGTATGTTATATCCATCCATTTAATTCTTTTACATATTTATAATCTTTTTGATGTTTTTAAAAATGGGAGAAATTATTATGTTAGTCTTTTTATTTATGATGATTGACTTTATGCATATATTGTATTATATTTATCATACTATCTTGTCATAATGCAATGTATTTCAAAAAAAACACTTGCACCATCATCTCCATATTATACCAACATAAGTTTGTCATCATAAAAAAAATGGGAGATTGTTTACTTCACAAGCCCCATCTCATTTAAGATTTATTTCTATAACAACAAACATATGTTCAAGTGCTACTAATTGGTTTAAATTTAAGTGACACAAGAAATTCTTCAAACCAAGATCCTTCAGTCAAATTTGAAAAAGCTAAAGCTATTGAACTTGATATAGTTGGGAATTTTGTACAACTTACAATACTAAGAAAAACAAGAGCTCAATAAAATATATTTAATGACTTAATCATTTTAAAATATTTCATTTAAATTTATTCATATTTTTTCTACATTTTAAAATTGCATTATTTCACTATTATTCCATGAATTATCCTTTTTAGATAATCTAAATCATTTACATGTGTTTAATTATCGTAATTGTGTGTTTTCAAGAAAGATGAATTTATTACATACTCATTTAATCATTTCCATGCCTAATTACATTATTTATCTTTTTATTTTACACGAGAATAAAACTATTCTAGAATTATCTTAATTATTCTTTCTCTCTTCTATCCTTTTATTTTCTCTCTCATATCATCATTATCATCTTGATTGATATTTTGGCCAAATGTTTTATAGTATTTGAAATAAAAAATCATGTGAAATTTGTTCAAATTATTTTCATAATATTTCTCTCATTGATTTAAATTTAAAAAATCTATTTATTTGAATTTTTAATTTAAATGATTTTGAGTTTTAAATAAATTGTCATTGCCATATGTATGCTAAATTGATTTTATTCCTTTATGGCATGGTTTGGCTGACCACTATGATTAGTTTCATCATTTAATTAAATCAATTTAAATTAATCTTGGTTAATTCAAATTCAAATTCAATTGAGTTTGATTTTATATATTTTTCACTTCTAGAAATCTATTTATGGAATAACTTTGGCTAACCCCTATATTATTACTTTTCATTGAATAAATTTATTCGGTTAATTAAAAAAGCTTCTTAAATTGATATATAATCATTTACATGTGATTGATTGCATTAAATTAAGTTTAGATTATTTTTGGAAGTATCTTGGCTAAAATTCATGATAGAATATATTGGATTTCTTTTATTTATTTTAGTTTTGATTCTTTCTTTTTTTTTATTCAATAAAATTTGGTAAATTGAATATCTCATATCATGATGCATTAAACCTTGATTGAATCCTTATTTGGAATGCTTTTGACTGGGCATATTGTTTGATTAATTTAAAATCAAATTAATTTGAATTAATTCCTTCATTATTTATGTTGCCTTAATGGAATTATGATATATATGTTAAGATTATTAATCCTTCCCTCTCTTTTTTACCTTGGCCAACCATTCATGTTTAAAATTTAGATTAAATTTAATTTTAAATCATGTGTTGAATTATTCAAAGTTCCATTTCTTACAAAATAATTTTTCCTCTCGTCATATTTAGTCAATCTTAATTTGATTTAATTATATTTGAATTGGATTGACTGATATTCTTCCTCATATAGATCTCTTTATCTCTCTCTAATTCAATCTCCCTTGACTAAAATCTTCATTATAGGATTCTTATTTATTTAATTGATTCAAAATTGAATCATTTGTTTATTAAATTTTCCCTCCAACTCTACTCTTGCTTGGTCGATCCCTCCTTTCTCCCTTTTCTATATAATGTGATTTAAAATTAGGTTAATCTCTCTTGGCTCCTCTCCAACTTGGCCGAACTCTTGCAATTTTACTTCTTGTAGATTTTTGTGATTCAAAGTGTTACTCTACTCTCTCTTCTATTTTTTTCTTTGGCTGAAAGCTTTGCAAATCAATCAAAAGTCTTCCAAGGTCTTTAAGCTCTCTTTCTCCAATACACTCAACCTTGGCTGGGACATATAGTTGAAGCTTGCTTGAAGAATCTTGAAGGTTTAGTGAAGAATCATCCTTGGCCAACCACTCTATAGGGATTTGCTTGAAATAAATCAAAATACTCTTCATCCACTCTTGCCTCTTATGTGGCCAAAACACATCCATAAAGTTTCTTGAAGGTTTGGTGTTAGAAGTTCTCTCCATCCTTGCTATTTTCATCAATCATTAGGTAGAGGCACATCTCATTTTATTTCAAGTTATTTTGAAGAGATTACAAAGTTTGATTTCACTAATCTTCAATCATTTAGATACATCAAAAGTTTTTGAGAAAAAGTTTCTTAAGTGATTTTTTTTTTAAAAAAGTAGGAATTCAAACTAGATTATGTATTTGAACTTATTCATTGAATAATATAATTTGGTTATACTTTCATGCAAGTGTTTTAATCATCCTTCTGCTATGATTTGATATATTTTTTCAAGTTATCATATTTTCAAGTCTTCATTTCTTCTAAAGTAAAACTTTTCCCTTGGTTTAATCATCTCATATAGATATCATATCATTATTTTAATCCTAATTTAACAAGATCACTATTTTCCTTAAGCTCTCTTTTATTATTTGTCTTAATATAATTTATTTTGTTGAGAGTGATAAATATTTTTAAAATTGAGAGTTAGTTACTTTATATCCTTCCTTTTTCTTTTCTCTTGTACTTTATTGGGTTGTACTTGCTCATATTGAAAAGTATGATGTTGGGTTATAATTGCCCATGTAGGAAAGTATGGTGCTGGGTTGTATTTGCCTATGTATGAAAGTACAGTGTTGGGTTGTACTTGGTTATGAAGCAGAGTGCTAGAGATTTGCTATAATCTCAACATTGATTTAGTGAGTTCCAATACATACATACATACATACATACATACATACATACATATATATATATATATATATATATATATATATATATATATATATATATATATATATATATATATATATATATATATATATTTATATGTATGTGTGTATGTATGTATGTATGTGTAATGTATAAGCTTGGGTTGCAAGGCATGGACGTAAGCCAGTTTTTGGTCTAACTGAATCATGTAAAAATCTTTGTGTTCTCTACTTTATTTTTTTTGCACCTTTACTATTGTTGTTCATTAATTTGCTCTCAAAAATATAATATTTTGAAGTTATATTTTTTATTAATCTTTAAAATTAAATTTTGATATGAAAATCTTTTGAAAATCCATTTCACAGCCCCTCCCCTCTCTTGGCTCTTGGGTGCCATAGCTTCATAATAGACTCTTTGTCTCCCCGGAAGATGGTGAGTACTACTCCTGTGATATAGATGATGCATGATGGGGTGGGTTTGTTACTCGTCTTGATGAATTCTTTGTCTTTTCTTTTGCTAAATTCTTTGAGCTTCCTAACCATTATCAATTCCCCAACTAAGCTTCATAAATGGTGACATTCTGTTATGTTATGCTCTTAGTCTCTATGGTCAACACAATATCTAGAGTGATCATGGACATTATTGATCTTAATTGGTGGTGGCCTTTTAAAAAAATGTTATTTTGAATGGATTCCACCAATTTGGCCATCGACATCCTTAGTGGAAGTGCTATGGTGGGTTGTGAGTACTCACTTTTTTGGTAGCTAGTTGTGGGGTTCCTGAAGTCTCATATGGGTGTGAGCATTTCTAGTTGCCTTCTCTTATCTAATCTTCATGCTCAAAATTTGTCTCCAATTGATCATCCTAAATGTGGCCTCTTCAATGAGTCATTAGCATGAGCTAATAGAGTTGGTTGAATAAATTCATTATACTCCTCGGTGTTCAAATGATTGTTCTCCATCTCTAGTAATTTAGTGAGTTATTTGGCTTGATAGAGCCTGAGGGTGTACCTGAATGGCCCTTCTTTCATCCCTTGAATGAGTGCGACCTAAGCCACCATGGGTTTTAGATCTTTAACTTCTAGCATCACATGCTAAAAGTGAGTGATAAACTTTCTCAAGAACTCACCATGCTCTTGACATTAAAGGAGAGCTTGAGAGCTCTTCAATGTCTTATGAGAGCTAATAAATTATATGTCAAACATGTTTTTGAAGTCAGTAAATGGGGCTATGACCCCTAGACAGAGGTGTAAAAACCATCTTAGGGCCGATTCTTTGAAAGTGGTAAAGAAAAGGTGATATTTCATCACATAATCTAGGTCCAATAATGATATTATTGACTCAAAGTTGCTGATGTGGTTCATTTGGTTTGTCTAATCTTGATATGATCCAAATGCATGATTTTTAACCTATGTGGAGGGCAAGCTTGAGTGATCTTTATAGAGAAGGCATTGGTAGGATTTGCCCACTTAGTAGGCACATCTTCTTCTTCGCTTAAGAGATAAGGCTTATCATCCAAGCTGAGAGTGTTAGATAGTTTCCTTCTTGCTTGGGAAGTTTGGCTCATCACTAATCCTGATGATCCTTCATTCTCTATAGCCTTTGGCTCTCTCCATGGTCCCCTACACTAGGATTGTGATTCCTTATCTTCCATGTCTTTTATGTCTAACTAAGTGGCAAATTGTTGGGTATTTGGCTCCATTTCTATTGGGTGATTCTAGGTTGAATATCTTACTTTGCTTTGTACTTGACTCCTAACCCTTGACCACATCAATGCTTATCACACATAAAAGAATGTTGGACCCAAATTTATCTATGGGCTGAAGTAAAACCTCTAGAGACACTTGAGAAGTAGAATTTAAGAAGAGAGTGCCAATAGGTAATGGAGAGAATGTAAGAAGAAGAGCCAATGTTGTTATGTTTAAGTGATCTTAATACAAGATGAGAAAATTCCATTGCTCTTAAGTGAAAGAAAGAACAAAGTTTGAGAGGAGAGGGCCTTGATATAAAATTCACTCTAATCCAAATGAAACTTCTAAAAGAAGCCACTCTCACCTTTTTGTAATGTTTGGTAGGAGGAATAGTACTGAAGAAAAGTATAAATATGCTTATCGAGTACAAAATAAGGACTCGCCTAGACCTGGGGTGAGTGTTCATTAGCAAGTGATGAGTCTTATAATGAGTGACCTATGACTTGATTTATGTATAGTTGTTCTCTCTAGTTTAGGGAAAATACTGAACTTGAGTCATTCTGGGTTGGTTATTCTTCCTTGAATACTCGCTTCTATGGCTAAGTCTATGTTCATGTTGTCGACGCCCATGTCCTTTCCTCTGTCTTTCTTCTTATGCTCACCATGTGCATGGTGAGTCTTTAGCTTTTGGATAGCTTACTTATTTTACGCATACATATATCATAATCAAAAGTCTTGGAATCTTTTTAAAGATATATTATCTTGTGATACGCCATACTGAATAATTAGGCTATGTTTATGTCAAAGCTTTTTCTTTCAAAAGACCCATCTATTTTGAATTATATGTATATATTTAAAATATATTTTTAAGGCTAAATTTGTTTTGAAATCAAAATATTATTTTAATATCTTTTTAAATAAAGGTTATAGATTCTATCATATCTAGATCTTGAGGATATGACTAAACCTATTGGTCTTATTTAGATCATTTGAGTTTGTTCCATTTTAGGCACCACTAATATTGCCCACAAAACTTGCTCGGATATGCCCACCTATAGATGATTGCTTGTTTAGTGTAATTATAGTAAAGATTTTTCATTTTTTAAATAATGGCATGTTGTAATAATGTTAGCTATGTATTTCATTTATGTTTTATGTTTTTAAATGCTATAATAAAGATATATTTTTAAATTTGTCATTACCTTGCCTAAATAGGGGACAACAAATGAGTATAATTTATTTCTTTTGTAGGTTTTTTATCACATCCATTCATATATGCATATGTCCATAAATATAATTTAATATATATATATATATATATATATATATATATATATATATATATATATATATATATATATTTGTTTCTTCTTGCTACTTAAAAGAAATATTTTTCTTTTGGTTTCTATTTATACATTTTAGTTAGGAAATCCATGTACATAAAATAAAGTATAAGGATGAGAAATTTAATACAATTTTAGAGCAATAATAAGAAGCTAAGAACCAGGAGAAATAATACTCATGATTAAACATTAGGTTTTATTTAGAATTTGTGCAATAAATTAGGTCTAGGTTATATATTAGCAAAATCCTCCTACATTATTTTAGTAGGGTATATTAGGGAACCTAGCTATAATCGACCTTTACGGAATGGCTTCAGTAGAACTAGTTTGATGTCGCTCCTAGTTTTCTATTCCTATTAAGCATTTCAAATCTTGTAGATTAGGGAGGACATGGATTCTTCTCACTTGGACAACATCCAAAGAGGGTAAGCTAACTTGGATTTTGAGCATTTCCTTGTTGCCCAAACTAAACTCTTTGTAATGAAGAATGAATCATTGAAACTCAGGCAAATGGGTCAAGCCTTCTTTCTCTCATAGACTCCTAAAGCTGTTGAACTAGATGTAGCACTTTCAAAATCCCATGACTCTCAGTCATCTATCTTGAGGTGTTGGAGAAGTGAGCTAGGAAGATGATAATACTATTGATTCTTGGCTTGGAGGATGGAGCACTTTCCATAGGATACTCATTGTATCTTAGTGACTAGGTTATATATTTGTAAAACCCTCCTACATTTTTTTGTAGGGTATATCAAGGAACCTAGCTACAATCAACCTTTCTCTTATTGGTTATTCATTGGATTATGCTTGTTTATTGCATTAATAAAGTTTTGTTGGTTTATTATAATACATATATATATATATATATATATATATATATATATATATATATATATATATATATATATATATATATATATATCATTACAAGAAGAGGGTTGTCACTGGTCTCGGCTACATCTCTCTCCCTTCTTATGCTAATGTGGTGGCTAGGTGCTCTGTTCCAACTGTGGGCAACTTTGACTCTAACATTTTATTATTCCCACTAAGCTATCCTGACTTTTTTAAAGGGATCTTGCTCTAGTTTTTTGAAAAAGGCCACCAAGAAAGGGGAAAAACTACTCTTCTTCTATCTAAAACTGAGACTTTGAACCTACTTGAACCCTTTAAGTTTATGCTGGTTGCCAAATTTATCTACAAATACCCAAAGATAGATCTAATCAGGAAACACTTCGAGGAGCTAAAGTTAGCTTGAGATTGGAATGTTGGGCTTCTTGATGGACGACATATATTGATAAAAATTTCTAAAGAGGAAGATTATGCTAAACTTTTCTCTAAGAAACTATACCACATTGAGAATGTCCCTGTGAAATTCTTTAAATGGATTCTTTCCTTCAACTATAGAATTGAACCCCCCAATTCTACCTATCTAGATTAGACCACAAGGGCTAAAACTACACCTTTTAAACAAACAAATACTCTGCTCCATTGCAACCATCTTTAGTAGACCCTTAAAACTAGTCACACCTACATTCAATCTAATAGGGCCATATGCTACAAGGATACTTATGGAGATGGATATAACTGCTAACTATAATGAAGAAATTTGGATTGGCACCCAACCAAATGGATATTGGCAAAAGGTGGAGATACAACAAAAACCATTATATTATGGGAAATGTAGAATGTTTGGCCATAATCTTGAGAGATGCTTTATAGCACAACCTGAGTTGAGAGATAGTGGAATGGAAAAAAGGAAACAACCATCACTAGAAGCAAATTTACTACATCCCTTAGGTTTACTACATATAGAGGATAGGCCCATTACTGATAAGATTCATTTAAACATGACTTACAACATTCCAGGGGAGAACTTTGAGACCATAGACCATCTGTAATTACTTCATAGCAATAATCCTGGAGAAACAAGTCCTTAGTGAAAATAATAAAACAAAAATCAGAATAAGGAGAACTTCAATGAAGATGGAATCTAGGCAACCAACATAATAACAACACTTATAATCTCTATTCATAATGGACAACAAAATAAAACCATGCCAATATGCCCCATCCACACTAACATGAATGAGTACAATGAACCCATGAGTAACCCAGTTTCTGAAGTTGGCATCTCAAAATAATTTACATTTGAATCAAGGAATATAAATATGCTTGAAATCAGCACCAACTCACAACCTTTGACAACTCAAGTCATAACTAGTGAGGAAGAAGATGAATTCCACTCACATTGAGAGTAATTAAAGGGTGAACACTATGATGATATACTCAACCCAACTATGGAAAAACTACAAACCCACAAACACAGAAAGCATAATAAAAAAGGCATTAAAGAATTAAAAAAAATTTATTGGCAGGAAAAATAAAAAAAGAGTAGATAATATTTCAATTAGTGATTGGTCTTCCAACTGGTCCTCTAGGAGTAAACCTCCTCCATCATGTTAAATATCATGATATGGAATATTTGAGGCATTGAAAAGGCCAATTCTTTTAATAGACTCAAAAGCCTTGTGAGACACCATAAACTTGAACTCTTTGCTATCCTGGAACCTTTAGTTAGCAATCACAACCTACCCAAAATTAGAAGAAGATTTCCCCAATTCACTATCCATTCAAATGTTAGCAACAAAATTTGGTTTTTCTGGAAATCAAAATTTTAGATTCAAGTTCTCCTTGATATCACAATATCCACATCCAAGACATCAATATGAGCATTTATACTACCATCATTTATGTTGCTTGCAACAGGAAGCACAAGAAAGAACTCTAGAATGACATAAAACAAATCACCTCCAAAAGCACTGGTCCTTGGTTGGTTGGTGGAGATCTCAATATGATTATAAGTCCAGCTAAAAAGAAAGGTGGCAAGAAGCCTAACCTGATAATAATCTTTAAATATGTTGAATATATTATAGATGCCAACCTCTTTGATGTAGGTTATAATGGCTCTCCTTTCAAGTAGAAGAGAGGAAAGCTTTTGGAAAGGCTTGATGGGATTCTCATAAATTCAGCTTGGTACTCACACTTCTGCACTTTGGAAGTACAACACTTTGCTAGGATTGCCTTTGAACACTCCCCAAATCCTGGTAAGCTTTAGCTATATCCCCAAACCTACTCACCATCAGTTCAAATTCCTTAATATGTAGACTTGGCATCTTGATTTTAATAGACACATATTGAATGCTTGAATTAGAGTGGAAGATAACAAACATCCATACTTTGATCAAATCCACTAAATAAAAGATTAACAACATTGAAAATGAATTAGCTAGATTGGACACTCAAAATACTCATGAGCTTGAAACCAAAATAAAACAACTCCAAACAAACTTAGAGGATATATTGATAAAGAAGAGGACTTACTCAGACAAAAAGCCTCATTGAACATATTCCTCCAAGGACATAGGAACTCCAAATACTTCCATGCTTGTATTAAGAAAAAAAGAGAAGGAAAGTGGGTAAAAAAATTTAAATACACAGATGGGAGATGGATTTACAACCAGGATAATATCATAGAGAATTGTATGAGTTATTTTTGAAACCTACTTAATCAGCCACATGTAAACAACACAATCCACCAACTCAACTAGCATTTCTTTTTGAATGAAAGATAATTAATTAGTAATGAAGAACTCATCTCAATCCCCTTGGAAGATGGAAGAAGAAATTTTGATTGTGCTCAACTCAATAGATTGATACAAAGTAGCTGGACCAGATGGTTTTATTTCCCTCTTCTACCAAAAGGCATGGAACATTATGAGACTTGAAGTCATTAATGTTATACAAAATTTCTTCAGATGTCTAAATATTTATAATTTCTTCTCAACCTCTGCTATTAGTTTAATTCCAAAAGAAAGAGATAATCACACTCAGGACAAATTCAGACCTATATGTTTAACTCCTATCATCAACAAAATTATCATTAAGATCATTACAAATAGGATCCAAAAATTTATTCCTACCCTAATCTCCTCAAATTAGGTAGCTTTTGTAAAAGGAAGGAATTTCATTGATAATATACTTGCCTAAGAACTCAACAGACACATTGGCAAAAAGAGTAGAGGAGAAAATATTATCATGAAGGTTGACCTCAAAAAATCTTTTCACACTAAAAATTGGAGTTTCATCCTTAGATCTCTTAAGGAAAGGGTTTTCTTAGATGAGTTTTGCATTCTCATTTAAACACTTTTTGTACGAAGCCATTATAAAATACTTCTTATTGGACAATCAAATGGATTCTTCCAAGCTAGCAGGGGTGTTAAACAAGGAGACACACTCTCCCCATCCCTTTTCATTTTAGCTTTGGAACTTCTCTCGAGGAAACTAAACAAGGAAGCTGCATTCGAGATGGGAACTAGGTTTCACACCACAAGTGACCTCTAGACCACACATTTGGCCTTTGTAGATGATCTATTGCTTTTATGTAATGGAAGCAAGAAATCCATCAATACATAGATGGCAATCATCTAGGAATTCATATCACTGTCAGGTATGGACCTAAATGCTAAAAAATGTTTATTTATTATAGGGAAGGGGATCACCAAAAACAAAATCAAATGGATAAGCAAGAAGACAAGCTTCACTCTTCCATGAGCTCATTGGTAAAATACAAAAAAAAGGCATTCTTTGGAGAACTCTTTCCTCTCATTTGGTGGAAGGGTCACTTTGGTCAAGAGTATCCTCAACTCAATTACATTATACACCACCCAAGTACAATATATTTGATTAAAAAAAGAATAGAAAGATTGCTAAATAGATTTATTTGGAGCTCTAAACACAAATCCATCCACTAAGCCAGCTAGAAGAAAATGAGCAAACTAACCTGCAATGGTGGCTTGGGTTTCAAAATATTAGCAGATAATATTAAATGCAATATGATCAAACTGTGGATTAGATTTAGAGAGAGAAATAACCTATTGTCTAAATTTATGCTTGAGAAGTATTGCCAACCTACTCACCTAATGACCACTCAACCAAGAAAATCAGACTATTCAACTTGGAAACATATGTTCCAACACAAAGAAGAACCTGAAGATCTAATTTTTTTTTGGGACATGGGAGATGGGAAAATTGACTTCTAGAATTATCACTAGATTGGAGAAGAGGCACTTTCAAATTGGAAAATGGATGGAAGACCACAATAATCACAATAGGTTCAGAATTCTGGAATGACTCGATTGGAATGTCAGCAAACTGAAAGAAAAACTTCCAGCATATATATGCAATGGAATTTGCACTACTCCAATAGAGATTACCAAGAAAGACAAGCTCATTATAAAAGGTAAATCTAAATCATCATCCATTTTTAAAACTATATATGGGAATTAGTGGGATGGATCCTGTAAACTACTATGGGGAATTGTAATATGGAACTCAGCCATTAAACCATCAATTTCTTTCTTTCACTAGAGGCTTTTTCATAGTTTTATTCCAATGGATGACATACTCATGCTCAAAGGATTAAGGCTTGCTTTAATATGTATGCTATGCAAGGAAAAGGAAGAGAGCACACCACATTATTTCATACACTATAGTTTTAATACAAGGAATGAGTACTAAAATCAGAAAAGATGGAATTGGTTGAATTTTTAGATAGAAGGATGGCAAATACTCAATTCACTTTTCTATGCCTTATGTTGCCTTCTCTCCCCTACATGCTGAAGTAGTAGCTTGCCTCTATGCACTCAAGATAGCCTCCATCCAACCTCATAATGAGTAGTAGATTAAATCAGTTCCCTAGACCCTCATCCAAATGCTAAAGGAGAACAAAGAACATTACACACCTTGGTTCTTCAATAATGAGTTCAAAGCCTTGAGGGAATTTCAAAAGAACTTGAACATCTACTTCACTCATATATGTCAGAAAGAAAATCATCCTACTGATATGTTGGCTAAATGGGGTGCTACCTCACAATCATTTTGCATTTCTAGGATTATGGAGCCACAATTGAAATTCCTTGTGAATAGTGACAGTAATGATTTGCCTTACATGAGAGCTAAATTTATGTAACACTTTCCTATGTTACCTTTTAGATTACATGTAACTCTAAAGTTATCAACAAATATTTCTTTTATTATATATATATATATATATATATATATATATATATATATATATATATATATATATATATATGTGTGTGTGTGTGTGTGTGTGTGTGTGTGTGTGTGTGTGTGTGTGTGTGTGTGTGTGTGTGTGTGTTTGTGTGTGTGTGTGTGTGTTTGTGTGTGTGTGTGTGTGTGTGTGTGTGTGTGTGTGTCTTTCTATGGCATGAGTATGCACTTATAACAAAATTTTTCTACAAAATTTATTAATATGTAAACAACCTTTAAAAAATAACTATAACATGATAGAAATAACCTTTTTTTTTATTTTTTAGATGTCCCAAAGAATATGCTTTCCCTGTTTACAATCTAGTAGCTATCTAATTTAAATTCATTTATATTTAGAATGTTATAGGTGGTTTTGGTTATTAAGGCACCTTTTATATTGACCCAATTGATTAATAAGGGCTATCCTAAGAAGTTTGGGAGAGTAGGGAAGGCTTTGGTCGGGCTCAATTTAAAGTGCCGGTAAGGATATATTAGGGTTTAGGGTCGACAAATACAAAAATAGATAAGAGGTTAGAATCTGCTACTCAACTTTTTAATAATTAAAACTCACTCTTAGAAGTCCAGATTATGTAAAATATAAACCAAATTTTAGAGAGGGAGGTCTAATTCTAATATGGAGGTTTTTATGAATTTTTGAGAGGTCTAAATACTTTTCCAAAATTTTCTTCCAAGATTGGTGATTGAAGAAACAACTAGGTCAACTTTCTAAAATCACACTTTGGGTAAATAAACTTTGGAAATCACCATAACCAAACCCTAAATAGAATGTGAAAATTAAAAAACAGTGTGTTAACAATATATCTAAAACGTTTCACACAAGTTGGTGGAGTTTAAGTTCACTAAACATCAACCATAATATGAGTTGAGTAATTTCATTAAACATCTAGAAACTCATTTTTTTGGTGGAGAAAAATTAAGAAAATTATTTTCTAATATAATGAAGGACTTGAATGACTCTTGAAAATAAAAAAAATAGATAAAAGCACTAAAAGGATAAATTTTTGAGTACTCACCAATGTAGCTGATGCAAGAAAGATCACCAAAGCCTTCCATATGTTTGGTTGGCCACTAAGCCTTCATCAATGGAGAAATTATCCTTTAAATTTATTCAAAATAACATTAACTTCAGTTAAAAAAAATATAAAGCCATAGTTTTATGTAGGATACAATCATTCAAACATGGAAAAGGAGTGAAAGAAATGTGGGGAGGTAAAAGAGAGGGAGAGGTTGGAGCATGTGGGCCAACCCACTCCTTCCTTAAGTCATCCCTCCAAAGAAGCCACCCACACCTTCATTAAAAATCAAATATAATTACTTAATTCAAATTAATTAATTATAACTCCATTAACTCACTCTTCTCACTTCACATGATACAATAATAAATAATTCTTACATATAAAGACCTAAAAATATAAACATGACATACATTTGACATAATATAAAAATGTCATAAACTCTAATTTTTTTCAAGCATCATTATTATCTATTGCATTTTTGCTCTTTAAAATTGAATCTCCTTGTTTGGATTTCATTTACCATTCTTAAGCTCTTGTGATTAAACCTTCTTATGCTACAATAATATGATTTCCTAAACCAAAAATGATTGTAAAGCTACTTAGGATAACTTAACTATTATTAATGAATTATTCTCATTCTTATATTTTTGTAGACACTTTTTCATACTTTAAAAGGGTTATTCCTTATATTTTTATCTTGTCAATTAGATAATGCTTAGGATTTTAATTTTTTTTCTCTATCTTTAAATCTATGATGTTTTCTTAGGTGATGCAATATAAAGTTGTTGATAAGGGGTTCATGGCTTGGTAGAATTTACTATCTTTGTATATATGTAGATTTAGAGTTTGATAACTTATAATGATAGAACTTAAAATCTTAGCTAGGTCATGTTTACCATTTTGAAGGATTTCTCATAAACTGATAAAAACTTTTGATCCCACTAATTCTTTAAATATTTATTTTTATATCATTTTGAATCTTTCTTATATGAAAAGGATTCCACCCATATTGATATGGTGATCCAACCTCTTTATCTTAGCTTGAATATTGTCTTATTGTATAAAAAGATTTCACTATAAAAATGATGATTTTCTTGTATTAATCATTTTATTGAAAAGACAAACAATATTTCTTAAATTGATGGTGTTCTTTGTATCCCTCAAAATTTAATTCAACATTAAAATGACATTTATTTGGAGTTCTTATATACTCAAGAGAAAATAACCTTTAGTTATTTATTGAGAGCTCTCATAGACCCTTTTCATGACTTAATTTAATTAAAGTTAGTTTAATTTTTAAACCTTTTCCTCTTGATTCAACTCATAAAATCAATCTTTAAAAATTTTCTATCATTTATTTTGGACTTTCTACCTTTCTCTTTCACCTATTAGGTTGAAGTTATAAGACCAGGCTACCCAGTAGTATTGGTGATATCTATTTCACACATGGTGGGTCCCTTGGTTAAATTTGTTTATATATGTATGACTTTAAGAAAGTTAACAACCTCATACAAGATTTCTTAGCACTACCTTTCTGGATCTCTCTAACATAACTACAGTATATCCATTATTACACTAATGGTAAAATCTAGGGGAATGTAAATTCACATAAATAATTAATTTATTATTTTTGTTAACTAAACTATTATCTAGCATTATAATCAAGTAGGTATATAAGGCACATACTTTACTACAATATAAATTGTACTATATAAATACTTAACCTTCATAGCCTTAAATCAGTTTTGGTGTTTCAAATATGTCATATATCTAGAAGGTTTTAATTATATCATCATCTAGCAATAATGGATCAAAGCTTTAGACTGATTCCCTCATCTGCACTTGAGGAAGAGTAATCTTATTTTTGGATATGTAACAAGAATGAATCCCACTTCCTTTATGTTGAATTTGCAAACACTAACAAACATCCAAAATTAAGATTATCTTTTTATACTACACTTAGTATGTAATGAACCAAGGAATTTATGCTAATTGAGAAATAATTTTTTTTATTTAAAATAGATGCTACTCGAACACAATATTTTAAGTAAGAAAAATCTTTAACACACAAATGCATTGTCTCTATCTTTCAAATTTGTAGAGAAAACTATTCCTTACCTTCCAAGTTAGTATAATCTCTTATATATGATGTGCTCCGAAGTAAAATATTTGCATGCCTCAATCTACTTTTTATAGATTGTTATGTAAAAGCAAAACTTCATGGCCATTTTTATCTTTTATGATGCTGCAATCCAACACCATCATTTTATATAACATAAGATTCTCCAAATGCCCAAAGATTTATAATGATGCAACTACAAAAGTTTTTTCTCTCCATCCTTATGTTTGTTGATGTTCTAATTTTATGCATTTTTTTATTTAACAATCTTTCTCTTTATAACACTTTTTATGTGTATTTAATTCTTATTTTTATTTGGCTAATTATGGATAAATTCAACTCTTTACCTTTTTTTATTCACCAATGCTATATTAACTCATTGAATTTTTATAATTTTATTTAAGTTTTGAAGGCCTTTAATAAATAATTCATTATCTAAATTTATTGGTGGATTATGGCTCCTTGTTGGCTAGTTTACTTGATATGAGAATTAAGCTTTGAAGCTTTTTTTATTTAAGAGCACAGCACTCTTACCAGCATAACCTTACGAATTCCCAATCTCTCGATCATAGACTCTGCCATATCTATAACTGCACATTTATTCATGCTTATAATAATTCATTCCATGTCAAGCTATGTTGTATCATCATCCACCTACTTTTAATGATTGAGAAATTTATAATCACTGTAATAATTTTAAAGATATTATTAACAATTTTGATATCTCCCACCCTTAAAAAAGAAATGTATCATAGACCATGCAACCTTTTTCGCATCTTCATTTCCTAATTCATTTACGTTTCCCATTATCTTAGAGAGCTAATGGAAAACCAATAAGTGGAGCTATGTTATATTATGTTCACATTGGGAACTATGATTCCACTTAGCTTTCTTTCCATTGGGTAGATGGTGAAGAGGGAATAATAGCATAAGGCTTTAGGATGAAGCATGCAATTCTTCTTCAAGCATAATAGTTGTACTTTTATCTTCTATTATTATGCTTTTAGTTGATCACCATGATGTTAAAATTTTGGTGATATAGGATAGTAATTACTATCTACACAATGAGAGAGATGGTGAAGTGGACATTACTCATATAGTTGTGACATATCACCCTACTGGTTTCATCAGTGCTTTGTTATCTCTAATAGAGTGGTCATTTAAAGAAATTGGAATGCCATGTGCACTATAAAGATTTGATGCCATTTCAATTAGTCTAAGCTTATTTAGAAGTTATTAACCTTTGCCTCTTATGAGTTTGAATTATTTAATGTAAGGAATACTATAACATAGTTCTAAATGTCAACCTATAAATGAATCTTCTTAATTCCCTAAAAGATGCCCACAATGCCATTCTTAGTGTTGCACATGAGGTTCATGATACATAGTGATGGCTTCATAAGTGGCCTTTTAAGTTGAGTAAATTAGGAATAATTTTTTTTAAATTTAAGTTAACTAGAAGCTTGATGTAAATGGTATACTTTTTAATTCTATACTATGAGATGAATATCTAAGTAATGAAATAAGAGAAATAAATGTATCTAAAAATAAGTCAATACATGTAAGAATTATTGAGTGATTTTATGAGAGAAGTTTGTATCTATGTGTAGGAGTGATAAGTTACTTAAATTTTGTGTAGTCTTTATAACACTCCACTCCACAAAAATAAAAAATCCTACACAATTACTTTAGAGGATTCACTCCTTTCACCTTAGTTGTGAGAAAGGGAACCTCCTAAAATCTTTCCCCTAAAAATGACTTAATATATAGAATAATTAAATGAATATAAATAATAGAATAGTCTTACATCTAAATATAGTTTACATAAACAAAAAAATGACTTAAAATTTAAGATTTAAATTAATTAACAATTACTAGCAACCTTTTCATTGTCAAAAATTCCCTCTTTTGGTTGAAATTATTTTATAATAAATAGATACATTCATACTATGTATATATACAAAATTTTAAGTAATAAAAGTAAATACATTAGTTAATTAAAATATGTCTCATTTTCGTGGTGTATCCATTCAAAATAATTTTATTTATCATAAACTACTAGTTTTAAAATTTATTGATTTTATTTTATTTTTATTTTAATATTTAAGTTTATAGCTACCCAATTTTGGGATGGCTTTCAAAGTTTTTATGGTACGTTATTTTACCTTTTATGGATGCTTGCCAATAATTAAGGCTCAAACTCCAAAATCCTAGTTACTTTTAAAGGATGCCTTAAATTTATGGACACCCATTTAATTTGTAAAGACTTTTAAACCTTAAGAAAACCTTATAAACTAAGTCAATTTCAAATGTTAGTTTTCTTAAAAGTTATTGACAACTATATTTATAATATTGAATAAATACTTTATAATGGCTTAGCATATTATAAAAATGTATAATATAAAGTTTTGAATTATAGAATAAAATGTAACACATGAATTTATTATTTTGGCTTTAGTATTTGTTATTTTACTTGCTAGGTTACATTTATTTATTATTCATGAATCTCTTTTAAATAACAAAAATATTTTTGTGAACTAAATGAATATTTATATTATCTAAAAGTTGGTTCAAATAACTTATCCTTTAAATCTACACATTACTTAGAAAATCATTATAATTATTTCTCAATTTACTTGTTATCACGAAAATTTAATATATAAAAATGGTTCATGGGATCAATAATCTCTATCATTTTGATGATGAAAATCTATATTACAATAAAAAATTATAAGATCGAGTTAAAATAACCATTCTCTTTACAACACAAGCAAACTATGTAACTATTATAATAATGGAAGTCTTGTAATAGAAAAAGCTATGAAAGTTAAAAAAATTTTAAATAACAAATTATTTAACAATTAGTTGTTTTTCTCTCCCTCTAAACCTACATAAAAATTAGGCCTTAAAGTGACTGGTAGGTTTAGGTTTATTTAGTTTATTTAGTTTACAATAATTTTATAAAAAAATTGCCCAAGGAAAAATGTAATGTTACTATCATTCATCCTCATCATCATAAGAGTAATTCAAGTATGGATTGATTTCTAATGAGAGTTGCTCGTATTTAGGGAACACTAGATCTTTCAATTCTAGCATTAATCTAACATATGTGTGACAAATGTAAGTCTTTTTACAAATATGTACATTTGGAATTATCTCTAGTAGAATTAAAGGTTTTTCATAGGAAGAGAGAAGATGAAAGTCTTAAATATAAAATTGGTTAGGATAATGCTCAATAGAAGTTTTTTTAATGATTAAATTAAGATGTTTGAATGTTAAGATGATCTCAATGGCTTGGCCAAACTTAGACCATGTGACATGATCCAAACACTAGATATTTTACAAGTAAAGGATGGTATGCATTTTGGAAAATAATGTACAATCAACATCAAACATAAATTGTATAAGAATGTGTTAAGTCATTAAACAAAGTGTTGCTAGAGTAATTGACATTTAAAAGGATAAAGTGTTGTAAGATATATTATATATAATAATCCTCTAATGTTAATAAATTTAAACTTGTGATGTGACCTAAATATGGAATTTGATGGATAGTGGAATTCATTTGAATCCATTTAAGTGGGTAAAATTGATAGATGGCTCATATCTCATGATTTTTATAGGAAATTTAAAAATCTTATTATGTCATATTGATTGATGACTATCTCAAATTTAAGATGTAATTTTAAATGATAATTATAATTATTTATTCAAGTAAGTCATAATAGAAAAAAGAACAAAATCTACCATGAACAAAAATGTCACATTATAGAAGGCTTTAATGACTATAATATTTGAAAATATTCCAAATAACCTAGGTGCATGAAGTATTAATATAACATGAAAGGTTAATATGAGCTATATTTTTATTAGGATGGGTGGTATTAATAATTATTTAAGAGGATGATGCTCCATTGTGATTATTGTTCTAATTATTTGATGTCTTATCATTACATGAATTACTGGAGAGATATTCAAGGTGCCAAGACAATTTTATGTTAGTGAATTATTTAGATTTCAATGCTTCTAGTGATATAAAATTTTTACCCTCATAATGGTCAAAGAGCATCTTTCACTAGATGAAAAGAATAACTTGTTTGGTGTATCTTAAAGTCACTAGTGGATGGGCCACATGGAGTGACTATATTATGGAATAGGAGTTCTCCCAGAATGCATAGGAGAGTATGGAAGGTTTCAGTATGATTTAATATAAAGTGTTTTTTAAGTTTGGGCCCTAAATAAATAACATAACCAAATTTGGGAACCTAACTTTAAACAACCAAAACACCATCTATAAAATTTAAAATTACATGAAAATAAATGAATTTGTAGTTAACGATGTTTATTTGTGAAAAAAAAATGTTTCATTAAACTTAATAGAGTCTAGTTATTTGTTTGAAAAATTTCTCTTAAGACTAGTCTCCGAACAAATTTTTTGGTTGAAATATAACTTAGGGTTGATAATCATAGGGAAATAATGGGTTTAAATCTATATTAACATACATACATGAATTAAAAGAATGTATACTACAATTTTAACCAATTTTAGTAAATTCAATAGGGTTTACTTACTTTATACAATAATAACAATGACAATAACTATACTAGGTCAATGTTACTCTCAAAACTGACCGACCATTTCAATAACTCAAATTATGACTTTTAGTGGAGAGATTTTAGAAAGAATTATTTTATAAGATAGTAGATTTTGACCAAAATGAAAAAAACAAATAAAAATTTTAGAAAGGATCAATACATAAATTGTATACTACTTCACAAATTAACCTTATATGTAGGATCACCAAATCCTCTTCTTTTATTGGTTGGCCACCAAGCTCTAAAACCATAAAATATTCTTCCAAATTTTAGTCAAAATATTATTGATTTTATCATTATAGCATGAATAAGAGTTGTATTGATGTATCACTTCAAAGAAGAACAGGACCTATCAAAAGGTCCCAAACTAATGCTTGAACTCATGAAGACTTTTAGTAGACTTTATGTGTTGTGGATTTATATTGCATATGCTGTATTATGTACTCATGGTTGTATTTGATCATTTTTAAGTGTTGCATAGGTGTTATAGTTGACCTACTTATTCGAACTTGAAGCCATCATACTTGAATGACAACTTGAGTAATGGAGAGTTCAATAAATAGCCAAACCCAGTATACAAACCATACATAAAAATCATAATCATATCTTTATAAATCTTATGTTTATTTTTTTAAAGTGTACTTAATATTTTGTAGTCTCCACAAGTAACTTTGTGTATAGTGAAGGCTAATCATTTTTAAAATTTGTGCATCAAATTTGTGTTAACTTTAATTCACTTATTGCATAATTAAAATTTTCAATTGAAGTATCATATTTATATTTTGTTAAACGTTATGCCACCTAAATTTGTTGAATTAGAGAACTTAAATAAAAAAATAGATGAGATTTTCATGAGAAGTGAAGAGAAATTCACTGAAGCAGAAGACCTACTAATGAACCTCATTGCATAAATTTAAACATTGAGTACTAGGATTTAAACCCCATTGATTATTCCATGTCCAGATGACTTAGAGTCCACAAGAGGGGAAAACATTGAACTTTCTATAGATGAATATCTTGTAAGAAGGCCAAACTTAAGGAACACCCTTAGACAAGACCAACTTAGGTTTTATGAAACATTACAAGAACCTGCAAAATAAGTTAAGATAGAAGCCCTAACATATGACAATGTTCTTGACCCCCAACTTATGAGGAGTTTAAATGAGTTAGGCTCAAGTTGTGTTGACTTGAGCCTAACCCATTTCTCTTGATCGAGAATATCTAAATGGTAAAAATGATCTTATGGATTTTGGATCTATCTAAATTACAATTGTTAAAATCATGCTAGACCATTGTTGAATCCAACCACCGCCATTTATAAGTATTATTGTTTAATTTTCTTTGTTATGGACTGATTACTAGTCCAAATTAAATGAAATATATAACATAAGCATAATTTTATGAGAGGATGCATGAAAAAAAATCATTTTTCAATAATTTATAAGTTTTATATTTATAAAAGCTAGTTTATAAAATATTTTAATTAATTAATAACTCAAATGGTTATAGAACATTCTCAAATTAATTGAGGAGGCTTATAATATCATTTATGATGTCCCATAAAAAAATTAAGGTCTAATAATGTTTTGGTGCATATCTTATTACTTTCAAGTAATATTTAACCATTTAAAATTCATAATAATTAAAAAAATAAAAATTGAAAAAATTGATGGGATGTGTTTAATATTTTTTATGCTTCAAATTTTGTTAGAAATTTTAAAATTTACTAATTTTTTTCCTAAATTATTTTCTTAAATTTATTAATAATTTTAAAAATCTCAGTAAATTATAAAAGGCTACAAAAAATCAGAGACACCTCTTTGACTTTAGGTGTTCATATAGTGAACGAATAGATTAAGCTTACATCCCCTTGGACTCCCAATTAGAATTTAAGTGTGCGCATGGAAAATGAATAGGTTTGTCTTACATCCCTTTAGCCTACAAGTTAGAATTTAGGTGCTCATATGAGGAACAAACATATTGGGCTTACATCCCTTTGGACTATCAATAGGGTGTAGGATGTTTTCATAGCAAATAGATTAGTCTTACATCCATTGGGACTACCAATAGATTGTAGGGTTGTTCACATGGAAAACAAAAATGTGTTTAATTTTTTTATTTCTAGGGGATAATGCCTTGACATTATATAAGCAATGCCATAGTGCTAGGGGTTCACCATGGTGTTGGGAAGTTGGCTCTTCGATGCTTAAAGTTCAGCTCCACGGTGTTGGCTAGTTAGTGCCCCAGCACCATCAAGCAGAAGCATAAGTCTTAAAATCATAGAGGGAAACACTTCAGTGTTATAATCCAAGCACCACAGTGCTAAGGCGCCATAAAGAATAATGAAAAATAGGTTGACTACTTGACCCGGTGCCAAAACCGCCAAAATAACTGGGTTAAAAAAAGCTCAAAAGGCCAATAAGCTGGTAGGCACATTTAACATAAAAGGATAAAGCTTTTGACTAGTGACGTGTACTCCATCAATGTTTGACAAGCTCTTTAGATCTAATCAGTTACATAATTAATGATAATAAATATTCATAAATGCTCTTTCTGACTGGCACACTAATCGTCTTGACCAGCTAACCGGTGCCTAGGCGCTGCATGTGAAGCGCCCTCACGTTGGTATTGTATTTTAGAAATTGAGAGGCCAAAGCCTCGGTACTACAAAAGTTACATTGAGGTGCTAGGTCCAACATATAAATAGAACTCCTAGGCTGCGAAAATTTTCATTCTAAAGTTTTTATTTTCTCAGGAGTTCTTGCAACCTTTTTCCTCTCAGCTTTTCTAGAGCTCTAGAATAGTAAACATGCCACTCAAGATCAACTAGAAGGGTAAGAAGAGGGCATCTTCGAGCAATGCTGGTAGATTTATCAATGTGGATGTGGAGGGGAGGCACAAGTACGTCCTTATTAGCAAGCACCTCATTTCAGAGAGGATCTTCCACAATCTAGGTGGGAGCATGGAAAGGGTCATCAATGAGCAAGGCTAAGAGTGTCTCACCTATGATAATGTTGCTTGCATCATCCTTGGGGTGTGGGAGTTCTTCGCCAATGTGAACTATCACTAAGATAATAATGTTTTCGTATGCAAAAATGGATAGATTTTGATAGTACATCTATTAATGCATATTACAATTTATAGAATTTTGCATATGATCAATATCTTTCCTACTAATTTTGATGAATTCTTTAGTTTCCTCATTATTAGAAATGCAAATGTTTAGTGCAAATAGCTAGAGAAATTTTTTTTTTTCAAGTTTTCTACCGCTGCTCTAATAGTTGAGGCTAAAGTTTAGAATTATTATATTTTCACCAATTGATGTCCACTAGTAATATAAGTGAGGTAACTAAGCATAGCGCTATTTTGAATTATGCCATTGAAAAGGGATTTATTATATATATATAGAAAAAATATATTTATAATTCAATTCATAATATGCTTAAAGGCAGTAATACCCTAGGGCATGGTTACCCATATCTTATTTATTCTTTATGTGTTGTGGCTAGTGCATCGGGGGACTTGAATAAAAAAAGCCCTTATATGAAGGGTTCCTTTAACTAAAAGAATGATTGAATGATTTGGATCAAAAATGGAAGTAGGAGAAAGCTCATGCAGTCCTCAGTCTAGATCCAAATCCTCCAAGATATTAATTAAGCAACTCCAAGATATTGGAGGAGAAGTCTCAAAATTAAAAAAAGACCTGGAAAAAGCAGCTAACGACAGTAAGAATTGAAGAAAAAAAAATTTAATTATCATATAGTTTTGTAGTAGTAGAAATTTTCATACATGAATTAGTTCAACTCAGCACTTGTTCAAATGTTTAAAAATTGTAACTTTAATGCTAGCTTGAATAGAATTCCTTGTTTTGCAGTGCCTTTGAATCACCCTTATGTTAGCACTCCAATGAAGCTAAAAGAAGAAGAGGATGACTATTATTACTACTAGAATAGTCTTTTTCCTTAATTTTTTTTAATATATGTATTCATGTTTCTCTTCTTTTTTATACCATTGTAATTTTATTTGATCCATTTCTATAATAAAATTTTATTTTTTTGTAATAATTTTTTATTTTATATAATTTACATACTAGTTATCTATCCTGTGAACTTAATTATAATTTATATTTTTATTATAAGTTAAAAATTTATTTTAAAAAATTTCTAACTTAGAAAAAAATATAATGAAAAGTCAGCACCTTGGTGTTAGAAAGTCAATGCGTTGGTGCTCGAAATCTAGTGCCTCTACACTTGATGGTGGGACTTAGGCTTAAAAATTGAAGAAGGTTGCACATAGGTGCTAGCAAAGTAGCATTGTAGTGCTGTTATAGTGCCTTAGTGCTTTCAGGATAGAATTATGGCGCTATAGGTGGACACATTGGCATTATAACCCAAGCATTGTGACACAAAGATTAAGTGCCATGGCATTGGTTACAGTGCTTTGATGCCATACAATAGCACTGCAACACCATAGGATGGAGTGCCAAGGTTCAAAATCTTGAGAGCTCAGCATCATGATGCTAGATATCAGTTTTGTGGTGCTACAAATTAGAAGACTATATTGTAAGGTGATTTTTTATGTTATTTAATAATTTCTACAAATTTTTATAGTATAACAACTTAACAATGCTAGGTCACAAAATATTTTAGTTCAAAATGCACTCTTCTCCCTTATTTTAGATCGAAGATTGACGGAGGGAGGGTCTTCATCTCACATTGGAACCAAGTTTGATGGCGTAGGTCTTTAAGTTTTAAAATTGTATATTAGTGAATTAAAAACAAATTAATCTTGATTTTTGCAAAATTTTATTTTCGCAATGCCTAAGGTATTTATACTTAATTTAATCATGTTCTTCTCCCTTGCTATAGATCCCAGATCAACAGTGGAATTCTTCACGATTTTCCTATAGAGAGAGGAATTATACAAAAGAAGCTTTTCATTTGAAGTGTTACATAGAATCTTGCCTCGTGCAAGGAGGATAATGTGTAATGGAGAGAAACTTGCATAGAATGGAGTCCATAGTAGAGAGAGAGAGAGTCGTGTGGCCATGATATGAAATGAGAAGAAGAAGTAGCCATAAGGTGAACCCTTCCTCCCATTTTATAGGAAATCACTTCCCATAATCATTTCCACTCTCCTAACCACTCCCACTCTCTCCTCGAGTGGTTATCATTGATGGGGATGACTATTGGCTGGAGTGGTTAGTGTTTTTGGGATTCTTTAAATTTAGGGGAAGAGGAGAGAACACTTAGGCACCAGATTTGTAGTGCCACAGCATTGGAGTCAAAATATTCATTTTTCCATTATTATTTATTTGTTTATAGTTGTAAATAAATTGCCCCTCAATGAATGTGTCATGTCAATTGGACAAGATGCATTCGTTGCTGTCCTTTATTATATTCAGGAACATAAAAGGGAGAAAGAGTATAACATTCAAAAAGTCAATAATCATAATATTCATATATCATGTAATAACAAGAGATAGTTGCTAAAAGAAACTTCAACTATAGATAATTAGTCTAAAATTCTATAATACAAATTGAAGTAGTATGGGCTTAATAAGCTATAGTAGGCCATCTCTCTCATGCATTATGAAGATGTTGAAAGGCTTCTTCTTGGTCATTGACTTATGAAGAGTGAAATGCTAGAGTTTAGACACCTGAGCATCTATTTGTTAGCAATCTTCTTCTATAGTTGTGACAACCTGTCTCACTATAGACCTTCTCTCCAATAAATAATGTCTTCTCTGATGTAACTTTCTCAATTTATTAGATACATCAAGAAGCTCTATCTACTCTTTGGAGAGTTCTCTCTAGTATGATCTCAAAGATTTAAGGGTATGCTCGAGATCTTAATAGACTAGAGAGGGTTGATGCAAATTAGTGCTGATCAAATTCTCTGCCTTAGTGAGTGTGTCTAATAAGAGGTACTTGTAAGTAGTATACAATGAGAATAGTCTAAACTCAATATATTAGCAAAGGGACTCTCAAAGTGGTAGCTTTCCTACTTCAAGGGCCAAAGTGATAACGCAATCTAATAAAGAATTTGTCTCCACACAAAAGCTAGAAAGCTCAGGAAAAACTTCTAAGTCAACACCCAGAATTAGGTGATGTATTGCCATCACTATATTACATAGGCTCTTTGAAGAGGCATAGTGTGATGATCCTAAAGGTCTAGAGTGTATATTGGAGATGAAGGATGAAACTTCTAGACCAAATAAGTGTTTCTGAGCTATATCCCTCAGACTGGAAGTAGGGTGACTATCTACATAAGAGGAAAATCTATTGAGGAATCATCCTGGATGGCACTCACTATCACCCAAGTTGAGCCTAAGAAGAATAACTATTAACTAGTCTTCAAAAAACTAGATTCCTCTATACATGGATCTTCTCCAACTTGCATATAGTCATCACTAACAGGCTCAATAGAAAGAGAAACTAGAGAAGTCTCACTAGCATTTATAGATATTACTAAAGTGGCATCACTCTCTACCCACTCTGTTAATAGTTCAACCTCTAATGGTGGAGATAGAGCATGAATAAGGTCAGATGTTCCTACTACTTCTATATTATAGTCAGCTAGAAGAGGGCTTTGGGTATCCCTTTCAACATCTATACAAATAGGTGAAGGCTCTCAATGATTCTTTCTACCACTGTCTTGTATAGCTAATGACATTTTAGGAAACATGAGTTGTGTGTTGAGGGGAATGCAAGTGTCATGTCAGTTTGGCTCCTTTGAGTCTGTGACTATATATGTGAAATCCCAGCTCCAAAAAAGAAGAGAAGGTGTGACAAATCCATAATAACCATAGGTGGCTAATTCCTATCTTATGGAGC
The DNA here is from genome assembly GCA_021442155.1 of Cymbidium sinense. Lineage (NCBI taxonomy): Eukaryota > Viridiplantae > Streptophyta > Magnoliopsida > Asparagales > Orchidaceae > Cymbidium > Cymbidium sinense. Next base: position 56,542,521 of record CM038215.1, read on the forward strand.
CATGTAGATACAAGAATCCATTCCCCAATGAAATTGAAAATCCTAGGCCATAGAAGCTATCTCTAGATAAATGAATAGTGATAACATCTATATCAAGTATCTATGGTAGTCTGTATATAAGTGTAGCCTAAGTAAAACCATACTCTCTAGCTACTCTGTTGTGATTGCATCCCTCTAAACTCATAAACTCATGACAATGGTAACAAAGCCAAGCAGGTCTCTGCCGAATGGGATATTTTTCTATGCATCTATACCATAGCTTTGATGATAATAAGTGTGTTCCTCTACTAGAAATAGAATTCATGAGTGTATATCCCAAGGTCTAACCAAGTAAACTATAAAAAGATGACCTGTGAATAAATTGAAAGTGATCCATCATGCATTCTGGTGCAAACATAAATGTCCAAATCTGATCTCTATCTAAAGCCACTATATCTTTGCTCAATTGCATAATAAATGAAAAATGCTACTCTCTAAAGTATGGAGGTGTCTCAGGATAGCTGAAGGCTCTAAAAATATGTGTGTGAATCCATCCATATATGTAATGCCAAGGAGTCTCCACATCATAGAGGCATGAGTTGGACATGACGCTCACTCTACCTAATCCATGGTATAAGGAGGCTAATGACATGATGTTAGTGCAATCCTCTCAGCATGAGTAAGCAAACTAGACATCAAGAGGGTAGAAAGATGGAAGAGCCTACTTCAACCCATAAAAAAAAGTAGCACAGCTATGTGGCAATGAAGGACACTAATGATAACTCCTCATCGATACCACATTCTAAAACTTGTTGAGAATTGGCTCTTTCTTGAAGATCAAATATAGTGTTGAAGGACCCCTCATATGAAGGAAATATAATGTCAAATGGATCATCCAGGCATGCAAATTAAGATAAGCATATTGTTGGACAAAGGAAACTCTCAAACCATATGTCAAGAGTAATAGTACCACATCATCTACGGCTTGATCTCCACTCTCTGAACAACATCTAGTACTGAGCTAAAGCATGTTGAACGATGGAAGAATATACGTAATCTCTTCTCCTATGCTAATCAACTAACTGACATGAAAAGAGCTTATGATTTGGAGAGATGCACTCATTATATGGAATGTTTAAAGTAGGAAGGCCAATTATATCTTGCATATTTGTCAAAGTAACTGTCATATCATGTGGACCAATCCAATAAGTTTTGGTGGTCCTATCCTAGTATTATGCTATGCCATGGATCTAAGTGAAAGGAAGACTACTATAGTCAAAGAATGCTGCATAGATTGCATGATATATGCTAGATCTACTAAGAATATCACCATGCATGTACAAATGGTGGCAGACTTATTATATGTAGACACTAACAGCTAATAGAGGTGTGCTAAACACTAATTTTGTGTCCTAATCCTCTATGTCATAATGTAATATATGGTATCCCAAAAGTCATATCATACCTATAGAAGGAGTGCTATCTACAACTTGTTGGTGTACATTTTGATCCCTGAAACTAAGGTGATCTATAACTCACTCTAAAAGAACATCATGAATGTCATAGCTTTAAATTAATCAACCAAATAGAAGGATCATACCCTGATAGAAGCTATGAATAAGAGGGTAGAATACGAAATAGTCAAGCAAATGAATCATCATAAATATCTCTATCCATCAATATATCCCGATGTCATAATAAATGATCATATAATCTGGCTGAATAATTTGGATCATAGGCTTCAACAGTGGTCCATAACTACTCCTCAGTGGGCACAATATGAGGCATATAGTTTAGCCTTTTCAAATAAATTTTATGGAAAATCTAGAAGATAGAAGCATATAAATGTTATAGGCATCTTAAAAGGGCAATAATATTTGAATTTATAAATGAGCTGTGCTTGTGAGCTTTGTTTTACTCTTGTCTAAACTTAATAAGGTTTAGCTTTATATTTAGATTCAACCCCTTTTGAACATGTTGGATTTAGATTTATATTTAAGCTTGACCCATTTGGGTGCGTTGAGTGTATTTAGACTTAGATCTGATCCCTTTGGACATGATGGATCTAGGTTTAAGGTTTAGATCCTACCCCTTTAGGCATGATGGATCTAAATCTAAGTTCAGATCCAGTCCTTTTGGACATGATAGATCTAGGTTTAAGGTTTATGTCCAACCACTTTAGGCATGATGTATTTAAATTTAGGTTTAGATCTGGTCCCTTTTGATATAATAGATCTAAACTATAGATTTAGATTCGGTCCCTTTGGACATGATGGATCTAGATTTTAAGTTTAGATCTCGCCCCTTTGGTATGATAAATCTAAATTTAGGTTTAGATCCAATCTCTTTAGACATGATGAATCTAAATTTTGGTTTCGATCTAGTACCATTGCACATGATGGATCCAAATTTTAGATTTTGATCCTGCCACTTCAAGAATGATGGATCTAAATTTAAGTTTAGATCCGGTCTCTTTGGACATGATGAGTCTATGTTTAAAGTTTAGATCCTACCCCTTTGGGCATGATGGATCTAAATTTAGGTTTAGATCCAGCCCCTTTGGACATGATGGATCTAAATTTAGGTTTTTTTGTTTGGTTGGGGTTTCTTTTTGATGAAAAATTTTTCTTGCTTTACAAAAAAATATAAAATTGACCCTATTGATAGGGGAATTTCTCTTTTGGGATGGAAATATTCTCCTTAATCTCAAATGCTAATAATACTTTATCATTTTGATTGATCAATTTAACATTACTTTTAACTATTATATTTTTAAAACATAATGCCTTCAAAGGTTATGTATAATATATTTTAAGATATCATCCACTTATAGAGGGCATATGCCTTACACATTTTACATCAATGAGCTGATAAGCTCTCTCTTTGTATACTTTTTTGATAATATAAGATCCTTCATAATTTGGAACAAACTTTTTACCAACCTGGCAATGGGGAATGATAGGCTTTCTATTCACTAACTCTAATTGACCTGTTTTGAAGCTTATAGGGAAAATAATACAATCATGGGTTCGAGTCATCTTTGCTTTATATGTTTCTAAATTTTATTGAGCTTGGAGCTAAATTTCATCTAAAGCTTCAAGTTCTTTAAATCATATTCAGATATTTTCCTCCATTATAAGTCTATTTTGGACTATAATTTGAAGCAAAGGCAGTTCTACTTCAAGGGCAAGTATGGCTTCTACCATAAAGATCAATGAGTTTGATGTTGGCTATATAGCCATTTTATGTGTAGCGTGATATGCCTATAATGCCTCTATTAATTTATCATACCATTCTATTTTATTCCAGAGAGAAATTTCTTGAGGAGTTTAATCAATATTTTGTTGAATGGATCTGCGAGACCATTGGCTCTTAGATAATATATTAAGAATATCATCAATCTATCTTATATTTCTCAATGAAGAGATATATTTGGGTATTCTTGAAGGCAATGTCATTGTCAGATATAATTCATGAAGGTACTTCAAATTTGTAGACGATGTGGTCTTGAAAGAATTTTATTACACTATATACTTTACCTTTTCTTAAGGGAAATGCTTCAGACCATTTTGAGAAGTAATTAGTGGAAGCTAAAATGAAGGGATATCCTTTAGATGATGGAGGGTCTATTCGACCAATTATGTTAGTTTCCCAACTTTTAAATGGCCATGATGCCACTATTAGATAGAAGGTATTAAGCGGTTGATGTAATGTGTCTGTGTATATTTAACACTGATGACATCATTTAGCATGTTCAATGTAGTCCTGAACAATGATGGGCCAATAATACTTCATTCGCTTGATTTTAATTTTCATCTTTAGGCAAGATTGATGTGTACTGCATAACCCTTTATGAACTTTAGTCATTGCTATCTTGGTTTCTTCTGGTCCTAGGCATTGCAACTACATTTGATCAAATGTGTAGTGATATAATGTGTCATTCAAAAGAGCATATCATAATGTTCTTTATAAAATTTGTTAATTTTTTGATTTATCTTTTGGTAATCTAACACCTTTAAGATAAGTGATGAATGACTCTTGCTAATAATCTTCTTCATTTATTGCTAAAATTTATTGGTTTTCCTTAGCTTTAAAGCTTCAAAAAGAGGTGGTGCTAATGCTAGCTTACTATGGACTGTTATTGTATTTAGTTCTCCTTAAGAGCCAGTCATTTTTTTGGCTAATTTAGCTAATATGTCTGCCTTACCATTTTCCTGATGTGACACCCTTATAATTATTACTTTAGGGATTTATTTTAGGAGCTCTAAGATGTGCTTACGATAAAGCACTAATTTTGATTTATTTATCTTGAAAGTCCTTATTATTTCCTAGATTACGAGTTAAGAATCTTCATAAATATGGAGCTTCTTAATTTTCATATTAATTGCTAGTTATAGGCCCATAATTAATGATTCATATTCAGCCTCATTATTGGTTCCAGGTTTAGTCAAGTTGTATGAATATCAAAGTATACAACATTGAGGTGTCACAAATATTAAACTAATTCTAACCTATGCTACAAGTAATCCTAGTGGTTTAGCTAATTTTATTGATGAAGCTCCATCAAAGTAAAGCTCCCATTCTGATGATTATTGAGCTTTTTCTACTTCAATGATTTGCTCATCATGCAATTCATCATTGAGTGGAAAATCTATTGGTAAAGGATGAGAAACAAGAAAGTCAACCAGAGCTTGCCTTTTTATTGCCTTTTGTGCGACATATGTTATGTCAAGTTAAAGTAATAAGACTGTCTATTTTGCTAATTGACCTATTAGAGTAGGCATATTCATCAAAAATTTAAGAAGATCAACTTTGGATATTAAAGTTATCTTATGTGATAACATGTAGTAAAATAATTTTTGAATAACAAATATCAACATAAACATCACTTTTCAATAAGAGAATATCTTATTTCAGCTCCTAATAGATGTTGACTTATATAATACAGGTTATTTTTCTTCCCCACTTCATTGTTTTAAGCTAACAAAGCTCCAAGCAATTCTTCTAGGGTTGTTATATATAATATCAACAACTTCTCCATTATTGGCACTGCAAAAATTAGGGGCTACAATAAAAAATATTTTAGGCAGTCAAATAATTCTTGATAAGCATCATCTCATATAAAAAGAGAATTATTTTTCATTACTCAAGAGAGAGATTAAAAATGAACCACTTGATATAAGCTAACTTTCCTTGTAGTGAGTGTATTTATTTTAAGTTCTTAGGCGATGCCATCTCTATTATTTCTTTGATTTTAGAGGGATTAATTTTTATTCCTCTATGGAACACAATAAAGGCTTGAAATTTTTTCAAAGTCATGCTAAACGCACATTTTAAAGGATTTATTTTTAAGTTGAAACTTTGAGTTCTATCAAATACAACTCTTAAATCACTTATGTGCTCATCTTGATCTTTACATTTTACAACCAAATCATTAACATAATATTTTACACACTTATATATCAAATCATCAAAGATGTGGGCCACTTCCCTTTGCTATGTAGCACTAGCATTTTCCAAACTAAATAACATCACTTTATAGAAATAAATGTTGGTGTATGGAAGGACGTATCTTTCTTATCTTCAAGAGCCATTTTAATTTGGTTGTAGAATGATGAACCATCCTTGAAAGTGAACATGCCATAGTTTGATGTATTATCTACCATGAGTTTTGCATTGAGTAATGAAAAATCATATTTTGGGCATGCTTTGTTTAAATCCTAGAAGTCAATGCAGACATAAATTTGTTCATAATTTTTTTTCACTGGGATGATAATGGCAATCTAATTAGCATATTTTTCTTCTTAACTAGATCTACCTTCAATAAGCTTTTTGGTTTCAGTGATTACTTGACCTTTTATTTCTGATAACATTCACCTTGATGTTTGCTTTCTAATAATTACATTAGGTTAAATGACATGTTTATGTATAGCTATGTCTAGCGATAAGCCTAACATTTCACTGTAATTCCATGAAAGTAGTCTTTATATTCATAGAGATTTGCTTTTAATTCCTCCAATGTTTTTGATGTGTGGTTGGCACTAACAAAGATTGGTCTAAGTTGTTCATCAGCACCTAGGTTTATTTCTTGAAATTGATCTATAGTAGTTTGATTTCCTTCTTCAAATTTCTTATGGGTTAATTATTAATTCATCTTCAGAGATATTCTCATTTTTATTTGTTCATTTGTAGACTCAAAAGAAACTTTTTTTTGGAAACCACATAACATGAACTCATTGAAGGGAATGTCAAAGTAGTAAAACCAAATCCCTATGTGGTGAACTTTATATATCCTATGAAATTTTGGTTATTATCCCCTCGTTAGAGACTCTTAAACAATTGGGCTTAAATTTTGGATTGTATAGGTTGAACATTATCCTTAACTATATTCTTTAGAGCTGATAAAAATATTGAAGAATTATTATTGAATTATCTTCTTCCTCAAAATCATCATCTTCAAATAACATTTGTGTAGGATTTATAGTTCACTCTTCTATCTTGTAGATAAAGATTCCACGCTCATTATAACTTCTACTAGAAGGGACAAAGAAAGTTTTTAGTTATTCTATTTCTTTTTTTCTTGAAGTTGTTAAGGCTTTTATATGTGCCTTTGTCACTATAGTTATTTTCATAGCCTTATTGGAGATTTGAGATTCAAGTACCCATACTAGAGAAATATGGGTTTTTTCTAATTATTTTGTTATATCGCTAGTACTGGATTCTTCTTTCTTTGTGGTAGTTGAGTCTTTTTTTGGTTGATAAAGTAGAAATTCTTCTTCATCATCCTCTGTATCACTGCTAAGGTGGGAAATTACTTTAGGTTGTTTTGATTCGTTAGCAATTTTGTTTTTAAATCATCACCTTTCTGCATTATCTTAATAAGTGGAGCCTCTTACTTTTGGACATTGACTTCTTTTACTTTCATAGGAATAAAGTACTTGACATCAACATAGATCATGATTTCATGTATCAAGAATGGATTCATGTCACCACCAATTCAGGACTTCTCACCATTTTGAATGCGCATTGATGGAGAGTTGAAGGAACTATGTTGTATTCATGAATCCATGGCCTACCAAGGAGGGATTTTTAGGAAATGCTAACTTCAATCACATGGAATTTAGCTTCTGTATAAAGTTCTCAAAATGTATAGGAAGAATGAAGATCCTAAGATTTATTATCTTTACATTTTAAATCCTTGTAGGAATACTGTACTTTTATCCGGACAATGAGCATACAAAATTGTCAAAAAAAAAATTGAGCATTAGAAATTGATGGCTATCATATTTATAGGTGCTTAGCAATAAAAACAAAAACAACAACAACAACAAGCCTTTATCCCACTAAGTGGGGTCAGCTACATGAATCCTTTGTCTCTATTATGTCTTATTATGTGTCAAATTTTTATTTAATTCAAGCATACTAAGGTCATTTTTTATACATCTTAACCAAATATTTTTTATTACACCTCTACCTTTTTTAACATAAGGCAAATCTAATGCATCTACTCTCCTAATTGGGTCATCAGACAGCCAATGCCTTATGTGGACAAACCATCTAAGGCGACTCTCTCTAATCTTATCTGCCACTGGAGCTACTCTAAATTTTTCCCGAACATACTAATTTTGTATTATATCTCTAAGTTTAAAGCCACTCATCCACTTGAGCTTCCCCATCTCTGTAACACTTAACTTAGTCTTGTACTTCTATTTTATTGTCTAACATTCTGCACCATAAATCATTGTAGGTCTTACGACCATCTTATAAAATTTTCCCTTAAGTTTAAGCAGATACTTTTCTATCACACAATAGGCCAGATGCATTCCTCCACTTCAACCATCCAACTTGAATTCTACTAATAACATCTCCATCTATTTCACCATCATTTTAAACAATAGAGCCTAAATATTTGAATCACTCACTCTTTTTAATGACTTGTTCACCTAATGTCACATCCATCTACTGATAGGTGCTTAGCGACATTTAATTAAAAATATTATGTGATGATGAATGTTGCATTATAACTGATGGTTAGTCTAATTATTCTATTTATATGAACAAAGAATAATACTTAAAGGGTAGATGTCAACATTAATGATAAATATGTCAATTTAAAATACTAACAAGCAGCACAAGATGATTTATTGGGCATGTCAGACCTTAGTTAATGTTAATTAGTTTGCTCGATTATCTACCTACAGGATCAAAGTTTGGGATATCAAAAAGATGAGTTTTTTTATGTTATTGGAAAATAAATCATAATCATTAACATAATCATCGCTGAAGCGGGAATGGCTCTCCGTCCGGGTAAGTTCCTCCTTTCTTCGCTAGTTTCTATTCCATTTGACTCCTTGCATCTCCATCTGTTTCTTCTCATGTTCTACCTCCTCCCCATTGCCCATGGAGCCTCCCTCTTATTCCCATGTGGTGGCTAGATGTTCTTTGCCTGATGGTAGCCTCTTTGACCCCAATATCCTCCTTTTCCCTCAATCATACTATGAAGCTTTTGCTGAAGGCTCTAGCTCCTCCCATCCTAGAAAGGTTTCTAAGAATATTGGAAAACCTGCAATACTATTTTTTGAATCTAAAACTTGGAGATTGGCTGAGCCCTTTAAGTTTACCCTTGCTGGAAAGTTTACCTACAAGCATCCATAGATCGATACCATAATGAACCATTTCAATGAGCTGAAACTTATTGAAGAATGGAGGTTTGACCTTTTGGATGGAAGACATATTATGATTAAAATCTCTAAAGAAGAGGACTATGCTAGACTTTTCTCTAAAAAGCTCTACCACATTGAGAATGTACCTGTCAAAATTTTGAAGTAGACTCTCTCCTTTGATTACAACATTGAACCTCAAACTACTCCCATTTGGATTAAATTACCTAGGCTAAAACTGCATCTTTTCAACAAAAAAATCCTCTACTCAATAGAAACCATATATGGTAGACCCCTAAAGTTGGACACACCTACTTTCAACCTAACCAGGCCATCAGTTCCAAGAATCCACATGGAAATGGACATAATAACCTCATATAGAGATGAAATTTGGTTAGGAACACAATCCAATAGTTACTAGCAGAAAGTGGAAATTTAGCAAAAGCCTTTATATTATGGAAAATGTAGGTTGTTTACTCATAACTTGGATAATTGCTTCATTGCACACCTTGAACTAAAAATAGTAAAGCTGATAGGCATAAGGGGCCAGTGAAGACTCTTCATCAAGACTTCTCAACCTCTTTCTAATTTGATACAAGAATAGTCAATATCAGTAGCAATCAACCCATCATAAAGCCTATTAATGGAGACCCACTACACTGGCACTCTGATAATTCTGGAATGTAATACATGGAACTTAATAATAGATATTTTTGTGATCACCAAAGGGATAACAACCTCCATACTAAAACACCTCCTATAACTTTAATATCCCATGGTAAGAAAACCTATCAAGATAACTCATATTTTAGAATTGATCACTCACCTACTATTGAACCAAATATCATCCATCTAAACAAAGAAATAATAAATTTTATAAAATCAAATACTAGCCATTGACCCACCTAATAGCAACTCCTCACTTCACCTACAAACTCATCCTGAATAGAATAATGAAAGGGATTTTGGAAATCAAACCCAAACCAGCCTATTTGCTAAAAAACACTAAAAGGATATCATTAACTCAATTATGGAGGAATGTCACACCCACACAAACAAAATAGTTGCAAAAATGAAACCAAGAGCTAAAAAATCTTTTAGCAAGCAAGTTTCAAACTGTGGGAAACAATCCAAGTAGAGAAGGTACTTCTAGAAGACCCACTAGAAGAAACTCTACCACCAAATGACAAATATTATGATTTAGAACATTATGAGCATTAATAAGGCCAATGCCATTAATACATTTAGAAGCATTGTGAGATCACATGAACTATTTTCCATTTTAGAAACTCTTGTTCATATTCAAAATCTTTCAAAATTCAATAAAAGTTTCCTTAGCTTCAACATTATAACTAACATCAGTAATAAAATTTGGCTTGTCCATAAGCCTAGGATCTAAATCCAAGTCCTTGTGGATTCTACATACATACATTTCCATTTGCAAGACTCTAACTTCATTATCTTTACTACTATCATTTATGCTGCTTGTAATGAACAACATAGATTAGAATTATGGAATGATATGAAGAAAATTAGTTTACATAACTCTGGCCTTTGGTTAGTAGGAGGAAACCTCAACATGATTGCTAGTCCTATTAAAAAGAAGGGAGGTAAAAAATCAAATCTATCCATTATTTTAGAATTTACTGAAAGCATTGAAGAAGTCAACTTTTTTGATGATGGATTTAAAGGCAATCCATTTACATGGAGGAGAGGGAGAACATGGGAAAGACTGGATATGATCCTTACCAACTCAGATTGGCAGACTTATTTCTACACTTTAGAAGTTCAACACTTTTTCTAGAATTGCTTCAGGCCACTCTCCATTCCTGGTCAGTTTCAATCATCTCACTAAACTGAAGTACCACCCTTTCAGGTTCCTTAACATGTGGACATCCCACCCAAAATTCATTAATTGCATATCAAAGCTTTGGTATAGTGAAGAACATCTCAACCCACGAATACATCTATGGATCCTTCACAAGAGAATTACTCAAGGGCTTAAAAAATGGAATGTGGAGGTTTTTGGCAACATCCATTACCAAATCAAAGCCACTAAAGAAAAGATCAGCGTAATAGAATAAGAAATGTCCCAAATGGATGGCAATGCTACTTTCCAGCTTGAAACCCTTCATGAAGGCCTTCAACTAGAGCTTCAAAACTATAGTGATAGAGAGGAGGACTTCCTTAGACAAAAAGTAGTTGTTCAAAACTACCTACATGGGGATAGAAACACTAAATTCTTTCATGCTTGCATCAAGAAGAAAAAAGGAAGAGAAACGGGCCAACAAGAATAAAGACCTTATTGGTAACTAGATTATAAACCATGAAGGTATCATGGAGGATTGCACTAACTACTTTACTAACTCTCTAAGATAGTTTTATAACCACAACTCAAACTACCATCAAACTAAAAGTTTTTTTTGACTTTGACAAGGTTCTTATCAATAATGATGACCTTAGTTCAATTCATAAGGAGGAGGAAATTTGGATAGCTCTTAATTCAATGGATGTCTATAAGACTACTGGCCTAGATGGCTTTACTTCCTTGTTCTACTAGAAAGCTTGGAATGTAATCAAAGTGGAAGTTATCAAAGCCATTCAATCCTTTTTAAGGGACATGAACTGCCATAAGTATTTCACCACATTAGCTATTATACTAATTCTAAATGAAAAAAATTGCCACACATGGGACAAGTTTACATGTATTTTCCTAACACCTATCATTAATAAGATCATTAGTAAAATCATTGCTAATAAGCTCAAAATGTTTCTCCATTCACTTATCTCACCAAATCAGTCAGCTTTTCTAAAAGGAAGGAACATAATTGACAACATTTTGTTGGCACATGAATTGATTAAGGACATTGATAAAAAGAGAGAGGTAATGTAATGATGAAGATTGATATAAAGAAAGCATTTGACACTATTAGTTGGCAGTTCTTACTTAACTAGCTTAAAGAGGGAGGTTTCTCTACTAGATTTTAGAAATTGGTGGAGAAACTTCTCTCTTATAGCCATTACAAGATTTTACTCAATGGGGAGTCTAGTGACTTCTTCCAAGCTTATAGAGGTGTTAAGCAAGGTGACCCCCTCTCCCCCACCCTCTTTTTATTGGCTTTGGATATCCTCTATGGAAAGCTAAATAGTTTCTCTAATTCAAAGGACAATCTTAACTTTCACACCACTAGAAAAATTAATAACACACACTTGTCTTTTATAGATGATCTCCGATTATTCAGTAATGGAAACAAGAAAGCTATCAACACCTATTAAGCAATTATCAAGGACTTCATGAATATCTCTGGAATGTCTTTAAAAACTAACAAATGTCTTTTTGTCATTGTCAAATAGATAAACAAAACCAAAATCAAATGGATAACTGAGAAGACTAGATTCACACATTCAAAATTACCTATCACTTACCTTGGAATCAAACTCTATAAAGGAAAACTTACATCTTCTCTATTCTTTGATCTCATTGACAAAATACAAAGCAAAATTAGCACCTGAGAAAACTCTTTCCTCTCTTTTGGAGGGAGAATCACTTTAGTAAAAAACATTCTTAAATCAATTCCTTTATACGCCACTCAAGGACAACACATTCAAAAAACCTATTTAATATAAAAATTAAAAGAATGTTAAATTGATTCATTTGGAGTCATAAATATAAATCTATCTATTGGGCAAGTTGGAAAAAAAAAAAGAGCAAACTGACCAATGAAGGTGGCCTGGGCTTCAAGACAATTGAAGAGAATATCAAATGAAACACCATCAAACTATGGTTTAAACTTAGGGAGAATAATTTACTTTGGTTTGAATTTATGCTGACTAAATAATACACTAATGTACATCCAATGGTTGTGGGAAAGAGGCATTTTGATTCCACATTATGGAAATAATTGCTGCTGCATAGGGATGAAGCTAAAAATTTGATTTTTTTAGGACCTTGGCGATGTATTGATTGATATTTAGAATGATCATTAGATGGACGATGAACCCCTTTATGTGGAGTTTGTTGGTAATAGGCCCTTGCACTCAAGCTTTATTAAAGATTTCTATACTGATGACTAATGGGACAATGAGAAGTTAAAAACTATCCTCCCTCCATACATTTGCAAGAAAATTGGCACTTTACTAATTGAGATTGGTAGAAAGGACAAGCTTGTGATAAATGGGAGAGCCACCAACAATTTTATCCTCAAGACAATCAACCTTACCTGGTGGGAAAATTCCAACCCAACCCATTGGGGTAAAGTAATCTGGAATTCCATAACTAGACCATTAATATTCTTTTTTCTATTGGAGACACTTCCACCATTTCCTCCCCCAAGATGATATCCTCAAGCTCAAGGGGTTGAAATTACCCTATAGGTGTCCATTATGTAAAAAAGAGGAAGAAGGGATTATACATACCTTCATTTAATGCAATTTTATCAGAAAAATCTAGAATTCTTTTGCAGATAACATTCATTGGAAGGACAATGCAATGACTACTCCACTTCTTCAACTCTTTGATAACTTCCAACTAGAGGTTTGCAACTTAACTATCAAGGACTTGAACAACCTATTTATCACCTTATGGTTTATTTAGATAACAAGGAATAATTTTAAACACAATGAATCTAGAATCACTCTTGAATCCACTACACTCAAAATCAGATTCCATTTGTAGGTAAAGGATAAAAGCGAAGATCATAGAGCTAACTGTAGCAAGGGAAAAATTAAGAACCACACTCCTTCAATTTGGAACCTTGTTTAATAGAAAAAACGTCCCCATGATACCATCAAAATCAACATTGATGGTAGCTATGATTTTAAGTCTGATGGGGCTAGTATTTGTGGCATGTTCTGAAATTGGTTGGGGTACTGTACATTCTTATTTTTAATTACTTTCATTCAGCTCTCCATGCTGAGATGGATGCCTACATTATGCTCTCCTATTTGTTGCCAAACATCCACACTTAAACTATTAGATTGAATATGAGTCAATGATTGTTATTCAACTTCTCAAAGATGAATTCTCTCAACTCCTACCATAGTATATCATCATCACTCTCAAATCTATTAGAAGTTTGTTGAAGAGCCTTAATATATCTTGCATTCACATATGGAGGGAAGGCAATCGACCTGCAGATTTTCTAGCTAAATGTAGTTCCCATCTCCATCTTTTTTCCTTCTCCAAGTCTACTGAAATAGAATTAGGCCTACTTGTGCATAGTGACAAATTAGGACTACCTTAAATTAGATCAAATTTTTTATAATTTTCATTTTTTTTATATTTTCGATTACTGTATCTTTTGATATTCAGTAAAAACTTCACCTTTATGAAAAAATCATAGTCATTAACAACATCAGATGATGGCGAATATGAATCATCATGTTTCAAATTGTAGTTGGTTTGCTTGACCAAAATCCTTATATATATTTACCTAACTATAGACCTTGATTTTTATTTTAATTTTAGGTTCATTTCAAAAAAATGATTATATTGATATAATTATTATTGTATCTTGATTTTTCCATGAGTGACACTATATCATACTTTTGAGCATAGTCTAGAAAGGTAGAGAGTAGAGAGAATGTCAAAGAAAGAGAGAAATAGAGAGAGAGGGGATGATGTTGAAAGCTTGGGTAGGTAGACAAAATCAATCTTGAATGTCTCTAAAATTTCTAGTAAAAGTTTTGAAAGAGTCTCAAGTTAAAAAGACGGTCTTGAAGAAAAGCCCTCATGCAAGTCCCAAAAATTTTTCTTAACTTTTTATTTATAAGGTAGAAGAGCCCTAAAATTGGCTACATCAAAATAAAAAGAAAAGTATTAATTCATAAAAAAATTTGCACGTACAAAACTGGATGGCTGCTTACAAGTAATTAAGTTTGAGTAGTCAATTGTTGTCTCAAGTAGTATAAGTAAATTATTGATATTAAGTCATTCTATTATTATTTTGATGGTGAGACTAGAGTGATGTCATAAAAAAATTACATCTAAATATACCATAGGATTAACTGATCAACTATGGTAGAAAATTATAAATACATCTTATTGTAGCTTAAACTAAAGGATTAGGGTTCATCTATGTTATATTATATATCTTTTATTTTTTTTTGATAATGAGTTAAGATTGATTTTATCGATGTTTGATCATTGTAGCTGCTACCTTTTTCTCAAAAGCTTGTGGTTCTTATCTTATAATTCATTTTATCGAAGTTTAAATTTTATTTTACACCACACTTATAGTCTTTATGGGGCATAAACTTAGATTAGGAAGGGCAGAGTCAAAAGGGTGGAGTCATTTTACTAAGGTTTCACTAGTAAAATATTTTTGTTTACTCATATTGTTAATGAACATGTGTAAGTTAACATTGGTGTTGGATTAGCCATCCATGAAATTTTGGAGATCGCTAAATTAAATGTACTTAGCACATTAAAGTGAGTAGGCCCATAAGTAAAAGAAACCATGCTAGTCATGGATTGTCCCTTTTCTTGGGGAATTTGTCTTACCTGTAGGTATTTTTCTTATGGGCCTAAGCTATCTTCGAATGAATAGTTTCAATTTCTTTAAGCACCTTGAGGTTCGACTCTTAGTCATCTCTCAAATCATTTAGCTCACACTTATAGTTAATGTTGACTACATGTGCCCTATTACTTATGCAAATGATTTTGATGATAACAAATATATGATTGGGTGAAAATAATATTTTATTTTAAATGTTTCAAGAAGCGAAGCGTACTCAATGTTGTAAGTTAAATTTGGAAAGTCATGATCAGTTGGACTAGGGTAGTTTCAAAATCTTCCTAGGTTATGCAAGAATAAAACAAATAAGAGATTAATAATTTAAAAATAATGATTTAAACATCTAAATATCATTTATTTGAATTTTTACAATTTTTTTATATTTTTAATTACAACATTTTTGAATTTTTCCTTCAATTATCATTTTTGAATAATTTAAGTGCTTGCATGAGATTAAGCCTTATCCATTGTGTTTTAAAGTGAGTTGGATTTATTTCACACTTAATTAAGCTATTTTCACACTTTGACTTACAAATTATCTATTTATTTTGACTTTAGAATAAAATTATTTGTGCATTATTCAAATTATTCATTTTCTCTATCCTATTCTTTATTTTCTCTCCAATTAATAATCTCTTTATAATTTTATTTTGGCATAAAAATATTATGGGATTTACTAAAATTTTTATCATATTATTTTCTATTATTTATAGAATATTAAAATTCATATTTATTTAAAAATTAAGTTTAAATAATCTTGAATTTCAAATTGTATATTGCCTTAAATTGTTTCCAAATGAGATTTATTCTATTATGGCATGGTGTGGCCGACCCATAATGTATTCTTACTCATCTTATATAAATTTAATTAACTTAATCTATGTTGATTTAAATTCAAATACAATTGGACCTTAAATTAAATGCCTTTTTCTAATTTTGACTTTCAAATTTAGAAAATTTTGTAGGTCGTCCCTTATTTTTCATTTTTTAAAAAATAATTTATGTAATTATTTTAAAAAACTTCTTAAATTGATTTATCATTATTTACATGTGATTGATTTCATTAAATTATGCTTGGTCTATTTTTGGAAGTGATTTGGCTGAAATCTCTTTATAATATCTTGGATTTATTTTATTAATTTTAATTTTTAAATGTTGCCATTCTCATTTAATTTAATTTAGTTAATTTAATATATCACATTATGTGCATTAGTTAATTTAAAATATCATATTATGTGCATTAATCTTGATTAAATCCTTCCTTGGAAAGTTTTTAGTTGGCCTATACATTTAACCAAATCAAATTTAATTTGCTTTTGAATTGTTTCAAATTATTTTCTTGATTATTTCCTTAATGGAATTAATTCATTTATGAAAATTGTGTTAATCCTTCCCTCTTATTTAATTTAGCTGACCACCTTATTGATTAATTCAAATTGAATTCAAGCTTTTTATCATGCTATTTTTTATATGAATTCGGATTAATTACCTAAATTATTTTCCCACCTATTGAACTTGTCTTGTCTAAAATTGTTATGAGGATTAATTACCTTGAGATTGGTTAACTAACCTATGTGATCTCTCTCTCTCTCTCTCACTTCACTTGATTGGTCAAACTTATGTATTCAAATTTGAAATTTATTTCTAATTATTTATTTGTGCCAATTCTTTAAAAATCATATTTTTTTATGTTAATTTCTCTCATACTTCCATCATGTTTTTTATATAATGAGGTTAAGTCTTAGTTATTATTCTTCTTGGTTCTCTCCAACTAGGCTGACCCCTTGTTATTCAAGTCCTTGGAGAATTTCTTGAGTTCAAGTGTTAAAGCCTCTCTCTTTTTTTTTTTTGACTTCACTTTGGTTGAGATTTACATTGAAGATTGCTTGAAGTGAAAATGCATAAGATCATCTCCTTCCATTACATCTTCAACATCATTCAAGTGGATATTCTCTTTAACTCTTTCAAGCTTCTTTCAAGTCTTGGAAAGATCAAAATTAGGTCATTTGTTTTCATTGATCATACATTAAGGACTTGAGTAAGAATCTTTATTTAATTTAAATCTTTTGATTTAAAAATTTAATTGTCTTGTTTTGGATGAAATAGATTTATGTGCTTCTAAGTTTAAGATCTTTTGATTTCTCTTTTCATTTATATTTAAGTAACTTAAAATGATTTTCATGTGTTTTTAATTTTCATTCTTTAAGGATTTTTCTTGATTGTTCTTTCCTTTCTACTTCGTGTAAGTGTTAAGAAAAAAAGGCCCTTTTAATATCATTGTTCTTTCATCTTATGGAAGCTTTTAGTAAATCTTTTTAAAAATACTTCATTGAATTTAAAGTTGAGTTGTTGTTTCCATCATTTCAAAATCATTAATCATATAATGTAAATATTGAGCTCTCTTCTCATTATTTGTTTTATTAATGTGTAGGATTGAGTTGTGTGCAAAATTATTTTAAAATTATGAGTTGGGCATACAATATATATATATATATATATATATATATATATATATATATATATATATATATATATATATATATATATATATATATATATATATATAATTCTTTTGTAAAGAGTTGAGTTTACTTGCTGGTTGTAATAAAGTATGGGGGGTTGGGTGTAATATATTTTCGATTGGTGAATTCCTAGCCAGGTGATCAGGGGTGGTCATTGGTTAGTTTGTTGGTTTTGCTAAAAAACATAAATTTTTTATGCCTCTTATTTTTAAATTTTTCTTTACTTTACTTTACTTGCTTAGATGATTGCCCTCTTTATAATATAATTCATTCACCTTTCAAACTAATTTTTCTACAAAGATCAAAATTAAGTTTTAATTTAAAAAATATTTTATTCATCCAATTCACTCCCCTTCTTGGGTTCCATAGCTTCTTAATAGTTAAATGCTCTAATTAAACAATTTCTCTCAAATTATGACTAACACACTCGACATGACTTAAAGTTGGTCATTTCTTAATAAGAGTGAATATCTTAGATATTTAGATAGTTTTCTATTTATTGCTTACTCAGAGGTTGAATGCTTTCAAGTATTAAAAAAGTTGGACAATTCGATTTCATGAATGGAGAGTTGTTTGACATTTGTCGAGTACATGTAACAAGTTATTCAAATCCTTAAAATGATATTTTTTTAGTGTTATTTGAACTTATTATCTTCAATGAACTTGCTAAATTATTTTAATAAATAATGAATGATTCTATATGTATGTCCAAATATACAGGCAAGTTGGAATAGTCTTCATAACAAGCCATCAACATAATAAGATTGGGTCTATGGAAGTGAGCTATTCAATAAAAAAGGGCTTACCATGCATAGAGTGGGCATAAAATAAAGCTCTATGAAATAAGTATGAAAATTGGCTACATAAGGACCAAAAAAAGACCAAAAAAATATAGACAACCAAAATTCAACGATTCTACCATGACATATTGATTCACCAAATCAAAAAAGGAAGTAGATCACCTGCGCTAACAAACTATAGAGCTTACCACACACCATATAACACTAGTCTTGTGTTAAGGTGAGTTCCCACTTGTACTTGGCTCACCTTACATATACTTACTATATGTATCCACCTCTTGCCACTATTATAAAAAGGGTCTTTTCAAAGGGTTTTTTTTGGGGTGGGGGATTAAGTCTTTATGGAATAAAAAAATTTGAGATATTTTTTGCACATTTTTATTTGAAAATGCTCTATTCTTTTTAACCCTATTTTCTCGATATCTTATAGGGTTTTGATTTATTCCAAGGATAGATTTAAATTCAACATCCTTTTAGGTGTCGTGAGCATGGATAAGGCTAAGAACTATGAGTTAGATGCATAATAAAGTGGGACACCCATCATAGAATCTTTCAATGAGAATGGAGTAGAATTTCTAATAATTCTTCATGTAATAAGACTTGAGAGACATGAAAGATATAATCTCTCACCTGGTGTAGCAGCTATAGAGAAAATGTAACACAAAGAACCAAAGGAAAAAGGGAATGAGTGATCCTCAGGATTGGTGACTTGCCAGGCTCACCAAGCGAGAAGAGAATTATTTAAGATCCCTAGACTAAATGATAAGTCATACCATGCTAGTCGAGAAGAAGACACATAAAGAAAGCAGGCAAATCTTACCAATGCTTTCTCCATGAAGATCGCTAAAGCTAGCTCTCCGTATAGGTTTAAAATTTTGTACTTAGAATGATATAAAGGTTGATTAGACTAAATTGATCATAAAGCATACTTTGAGTCAACAATGTCATTTGCATCCTTCGGGTATGGAGCTTACCACTCAAAAATGACTCAAACTTTGGCATTGGCCAACTTGGTGGAATTGAGTATAGTCTCAGTAGAGGGGCTACACCTATAAGGGGTATTCATTTAGGAACCTACTTTATCTTTTCCTGCAGTGACTAGCTTCACCTCTCTAAACATTAAAGAGATATTACTGGGTTTTCCTCCTTCTCTTTGCCAAGATAGTGACAAGTCTGATAGGGTGAGTCTACTCAATTGTAAGGGGGTGACATCGAGAAAGAGCCATGGCTACTACTTGATTCATCTAAGCTCAATGTTCTTCCAAAGTAGGTCACCCTTTTAAAGGATGCCTTGGACTCATGAAAGCAAGAAACAAGCGAGTTGTGGTCATTGTTGTTATGAGAAAATGGCACCCAAGAGGAGAGGAGGGGAGGAAGAGTGCGTGGGCAATAGACATAGGTAAGTACAATCCAACACTGTACTTTCTTATATGGGCAAGTACAACCCTAATAAAGTACAAGAGAAAAGAAAAAAAATACAAAGTATCTAACTCTCAATTTTAAAAAATATTTGCACTCATATCCTAACTAAAATAATATTATGACAAATAATAAAGATAGCTCAAAGTGAATAACTTTCTTGTTGGTTAAAAGTTAAAATAAAAATATGAACTCTGTATGGAATGATTGAAGCAAACAAGTCTTAAAAGAAATTAATTTACTTTAAAGAGATGAGGACTTGAAAACAAAATAACTTGAAATGATATCTAAAATTAGAACTTAAGGATTACTACAACACTTGCATGAAAGTGTAACCAAACTACATTATGCAAGAAATAAATTCAAAGAAATAAACTAATGTTGAATTCTTAAATGAGAAATCAATTTGAAAACATTTTTTACAATATCTTTGATGTATGATAATTAAGTATGATAAGTGATTTAAAACTTTGTAATGCCTTGAGAATAACATGAACAAAGATGAGAAGGATCACCACTCAATGATTGAAGATGTTTTACAAGGAGGGAGAGGACTTCTTATCACCAAACTTCATGTAATCCCAATGGAGGGTCAGACAAGGAAGAATTCTCACACTTTTTCAAGAAGGATTTAATTCAACTCCACACTAAGTTTCATCTAAGGGAAAATTTATAAAATAAAGAGAGCTCAAGCACCTTAGAAAACTTTGTCTTAATTTGAGAGCTATTTGGCCAAATGAAAAATTTAAGAGAGAGGATTTCAACCAAGAGGAAAGAAGAGAAAAATGAAAGAAATTTTGTAGTTTGAATCAGTAAGATCTTAACGAACAAAAATTAAAAAAGAGTTTGGCCAAGATGGAGAAGAGCTAAGAGAGCATAACTTAATTCTAAACAAATTCAAATAGAAAAGAGGAAGGAGGGCCAAGCAAGAGAGGAGAATTGGAGGGAAAATGAATTAAGGAAATTATTTAATTTTGAACTAATTATTTCAATCAAATAATTAGGGATCTCTTATTGAAGATTTAAACCAAGGAGAGATATAAAGAGAGAGAAAGAAAGACATGGAGAGAGAGAGAATATATTAATCAAAATAAAATTAATTAGGAGAAGTTAAATTAAGAATGACCAATTAGGAGAGGAGGGAAGAGTAATTTAAGTAAGAGTTTGAAATTTGAAATAATTAACACATGATGTAAAATTGATTCAAATGATTTTTTTTTGTGCATTTGGTTTGGCCAAGAGAGAAAATGGAGATGGAAGAATAAAAAATTAACAAATTAAGCAAGATCCATAAGGAAATTGATTTTAAGAGGGAATAAATTTGAATTATTTTAAAATTAAAATATCTAATTGATTTGGTCAGGCAAGCCACATTCCAAACATGGATTCAATTAAGTTTAATGCATGATACTAAGAATATTTAATGAATTAATTAGAGATAGATCAAAGTGGAAACTACATAAATTATTTTAAATAAAATATATAGGATAAATCCAATATAGGACTTTCAACCGAGGGACTTCCCTTAATAAAATTGACCACCAATCAATGCAGTCAATCAATTCAATTCAAGGAATAATAATTGAGAGGAATTCTAAAAATAAAAATAATTTAAAATAATTTAAATTGAGTTAGATAATGGCCATTAACTATCCTTCCAAAAATACAATAATTAAAAAAATGTGTAAGTCCATGACTCATTTGAATTCAAATTTGAATTAACTTAAAGTAATTTTAATAAACTCAAATAAGCTTAATTTTATCATGATAGGATTAGTTAAATCATTCCATAAAGGAATAAATCTGAAATAATATGAATATGGAAATGATTGTTTAGTTAAGATTCAAAATAATTTAAATTTTAAATTCAGATAAAGGGATTTTTTAAAAATTTGAATAAATGTGGGAAATATTATAGAAATAATTTGAATAAATGTTACATGATATATCATTCCAAAAAATTATTAAATTCTTCCAAAATATCAAAAAAAATAATAAGAATGATATGAGAGTGAAAATAAAAGGATAGGAGAGAGAAAAAGAATAAATTGGATAATTCTAGAATAATTTTATTCTCATGCAAAAATAAATGTATAATTAATAAATTTAAGCATGAAAATAATTAAATGAAGTATGAAATAAATTCATCTTTATTGAAACTCAATATATGATAATTAAACTCATGTAAATGATTTAAATTATCCAAAAGGATAATTCAAGGAATAATTAAAAAGTAATGCAATTTTAAAATGTAGAAAAATATGGTGAAATTTAAATGAAATATTTTGAAATGATTAAGCCATTAATTTTATTTTACTGGGCTCTTATTTGCCTTAGTATTGTAGTTCCTAAAAAATTTCCAACGTGTTCAAGTCTAATAGCTTTATCTTTCCAAATTTGACTTAAGAATCTGGATTTGAAGAATTTCCTACATCACTTCAATTAAACTAGTTAGTAACACTTGAATATATGTTTATTATCATCAAAATCAATCTTAAATGAGATGGGGTTCAGGGGGTTAATAGTTTTTATAGTTAGAGTCGCAACAAAGATAGTTCATGGAGGTGGAGCCATAGTAAAATTTTATGACAATAAGGGCTGAGTTAACTCTGCTTCTGAGCTTAATCAAGTTGCAGGGGACTTCCTTCCCTCCTCTTCTCTGGCGTACTTTTTTGCTTGATTACATATGAGATATGGGTAGAGTTTGCAAAAAATGACACTTGGAGCTCATCATTAAACTACTCAAAAATAATGTATAGTGGTTATAGTGAATACATGTTGTATTTTATTTTTCTACTTTTTAATAAAAATGTTGTTTTTTCTAATCACCATTTTTTCTTTTCTAAGTTTAATTTTTGATGCAAGTGAACATCATTTATTATTTTTATTAGAACTTGCATTGCATGAGATATCCATTGGATCTAGTAATCATTTCTTCATTTAATGCTTGATGTGACGTCCATGTTACTGCACCTTACTTATCACATCTATAAATTCATTCTTACGATGAGTGGTTGAGCCATTATTACTCCTTCAACTTAAAGTGAATAGAGTTTCTTTCCAATGAGTAGATCACATTTTATTCTTATTTAAGCAATCTCTTTCACAATGGTGCTCCTAGGGAAGGTGGCTTTAGTGTCTTATACACACAGGTTAAAGAAGTGCTAGACTTGGATCAGTCCAATGTTACCTCTATCTTCTTTGGTTACTATAGTGGAAATCATAAGTTCATAGTATGGATTGATAAAAGAAATGAATAATTCAACATGACTCAATCTAATGAGTTGTGCATCCCTCTTGCCTACTTTAGGAATGGTTACTGACTCCCTTTTCCCTATGAGTTGGTCAACATCTTGAATTTTTATAATTAGTGCTAGCCTAATTTCTCCCCAACTCCATGGTGAACATTATCACCTTCTTTCCTTTTATTGTGAGAAGAGAATTTTCCTTGTACCTTAAGCATTTTCTAGCAAGTCCTGGTAAAGGGTCATCAAGACATGACTGTGCATATTTTAGCAACTTTGTTGAGTATTCATGGTTTGAAAAATAAGGTACAAAGATCATGCATGAATCTCTTATTTATTAAGAGCTCATCACCATGGCTAATCCTGACTCTTCCTCTTTCCTTCTTATCTAGCAAGGCAGCAAAACTCACCAAGTCGGATGCCTAAGAGAGCTTGGTGTTGGAAAACATGATGGGCAAAACCCTAAACATTTTCCTTTACCTCCATTATGGCAATGTTATAAGTGTCTTATATGATGAGTACATTATTGCTTACTCATTATTTGTTACACATTTCTATGACTCAACCTTTCTAATTATTCTACTTGTTCTTTTAGAGAAGTGGATACCTTAGTTCCCACTTCACTTGAACCTAATGTGGTCAAATTCCTTGAGGACAACAAGCATGAGGCTGGTGAAGGTAGGTCAACTCATATTGAGGTCACTGATGAGACAAGCCTGAGTATAGCCCCTACAGAATTTGCTGATGAGGTCAGGTCTAGTATAACTCTAAAGATATCTAGGAAGAGGGCCATAAGCTCGACTCTTTGAGGTTACTAGTAAAAAGGCGAGTTTGAAGAGGAGGAGGAGCATGATAAAAATTATGAAGATAATTATGTTTTGAAATTATTTGAGCTGACCATGCGGCCTTTAAACTCGGGTAGGTGATCATCTCCAAGATGCTTAATAATCTTCTAGAGAATAATCCTAATGGCCAACTGCCTTATACTATCATAACTGCTCAAGCAATGGTGTGGTAGTCGACCTGGGAGATTTGCCAAAAGTTTTTTTTTATCAAGAGGAAGGATGTCTTCTCCATAAAAACTAAACTAACGAATACAAAGAAAGAGTTCCAATCCTTTGAAACCAAGCTTAAAGATCTTTAGGTGGAGGTGACATAGCCAAAGGAGGAGAAGAATAAGGTAACTTTGGAGCTTACTCACCTGACTACGATGAACAAAGTGCTGGAAGAAGAGCTCTCTCATCGCACTGAGGTCTTTTAGAGAAACAAAACCAAGTTTGTTGGATTTCTTGACTCTGATGAGTATCAGGACTTATTACAACAAAAATTCAAGATTGGTGCCGATTATATTATTGTGAAGTTGGTAAAACATGGCTACTTGGACAACAAGTTCTTGGATTTCTACAATATACTAACTCTCTTAGAAAATAGTAAAGATGATGATAAGGGCATCATAAGTTAATTTCTCATCTCCCTCTCTCTCTCTCTCTCTCTCTAGAGATTAAGAGAGAATATGTACCACACAGTTGAATATTTTGTAAGGATTTTACTTGTGAATGAAAGTAACAATTTTTCTTCTTTTTATTAAGTACCTTCTAAATTGTAAACAATTTCTTATTGAGTTGTCATTATGGAGACTCACTAGATTTTCTTGGTAAAAATTTATTTGCATTGCTTATAATAATATTTTTTCTAGAACTTAAGAAAATTATAAGTACTAACTTTAGGTTATCTTTGATTGTTGACTGTGGGCAATCGCTCATTTGTAGTGATCAATTTTGTTGAATTTGATGATTTTTGGTTGTCAATTCATTATGGTCAATTCTTGCTTTGCTAATTGCCGTGAGTTAATCTTTATCTTCTTCTTTTCTCTTCTTGTTTTTGATTGCCAACTATGGAGAGTTGGTCTTTTTTATTATTGATGATGACTAGTTGGCCTTAATAATTGCCAACCTCTTAGGGTGTCAATCCTAAACTAAGGTCACCAACCATAGGAGTGTTGGTCTTTTTGGTTGCCAACAATGAGGAGTTGGTCTTTTAGTTAATAATCTCCAAGGTCTTAGGGTATCAATCTTACACTTGAGTCACCGGCAGCATGGAGTGTTGGTTTTTTTGTTGTTAACTATGAAGAGTTGGTCTTTTCTTAGAGTGTCAATTTTACACATGAGTCACCAACTTCATGGAGTGTTGGTCTTTTTGGTTGCTAACCTCGCAAGGTGTCGATCTTACACTTTAGTCATTGACCTCATGAGATGTCAATCTTACACTATAGTTTTATAAAATAAGTTTAGGTGAGTATTTAATTATTTTAACTTAAGCATTGCCTATCCGACTTCAGTATCCTTAGGCCAAGAATAACACACTAAGTATTTAGATCTCCTACCTACTTGGGAACTTTTGTAGCTCACCAAGTGAGAACATTTTCTTGAGTCAAGAAATGTCACACTAAGTGTCTTGAGACATCATACAACCTCTTGAGTGCTTTCTCCCTCAAAGATTGCTTTACTTAATGTTAGAATTCTTAGGTCAAGAATGGTGCATCAAATACTGGACCTCTCACTCAAAATTTTTGTAGCTCACTATGTGGTATTTATTCCTTAGTCTAAAAATGACACACACAATGTCCTAATTCATCATGTAGGTCCTCGAGAGTAGTCTTTGCCTTCTCAAGGCCTGAGTCGACACTCAACTTTCCAAGTATGTTTCTTTGATAGTCACTATTATTTTGCATGTTAGCTCGACTAAGAAGCAAAATATTAGGAGCTTTATTATTTAATGTAGAACGATACATAAACATAAAAGAAATAAAGAGTGGGTATAAGTAAAGAAACTTCCCATCATTGATAAAATTTCTTCAAATCCCTTGCATCCCATGATCGTAATATGTCATCACCTAAATAGGACTATAGTCACTACGCATAGGGGCAGACTTATTTTTTTGATTATGAACGATCCATTGCATTGCGACATCTACTTTTTTAATACTAGGTCACCATTCCTAAAATTCTTGTCATTTACATGGAGATTGCAGTTTCTTACCATTCTTCTCTTTATTTCATCTTTCTTTAATGACACTTTGATTCTTAATTCTTTAATCATATTGAGTGTGTCTTTCATTGCTTTAGAATTTGGCATTTCCCACTTGCCATCATTGTCTCATAGTGCCTCCATTGTTAGGATCCTGAAGTTGTGGAGCTCATACTTGACCATTGAAATGGCTTCCATTCTTGAGTAAGTTACATTGGTGGGACTAGTCTTAAGGGCTGAGAGTATGGCATGTAGTGTGTTTACCTTAATAGGAGCAGGATCCTCACTTTCAACCTCACACTTACCCTCCTTACAAATTTTTAACATGTTAGGATTGAGTCCAAGAGGTGTTGAGATCGTCCTTCCTATGAACAAACAAGCATGTATAGTTAGAAAGGGTGAGTAAAAAAATACATATCAAGCAACAAGTAAGGGAAAAAACCCACCACAAAGGACTCTAGTGACATTGTTGAAGTAGAGATATAGAAGAATGTTCAAAGTATGACACTACCATTTTTTAAAAGCCTTCATCTTTTGGGCATTAGAATCTCTGAGCCTTAGCTCTTTATAGGTTAGGTAAGAAATAAGAAGCATCAACATCAGTCATGGTGAAAAGCTCTTGAAAATAAGAGCTACAAGCACCACACTTTGTTTGCCAAGTTATGAATTTTCAATAAAGTCACCAAAATTTATATGGTCCCATCTTGATGTCCTTTCACCATGAAGACTCATCGAAAGAGGTTCATGCTTCATGGGATGTTCTCTTCTCACAAGCAAAGGATGGAAGTATTGATGCTCATTACAGAGTTAGAAAGTACTTCGGACAGCACGATCTTATAGAAATTTAAAATATCAACTCACTCACATGGAAGAGGGAGTTTAAGTCCATTCTTAAAATGGATGAGAGGGATGCGCAACTCGACTGCTTGAGTTATGATGAACTACTCACTCCTCTTAGCTACCCGCCGTATAATGAAGTTGGGGTCACCATGGTATTAGCCATAGAAGATTGAGGTTGTGTTGGATGGATTGAAGTCTGTCACCTCCTTAGTTGAGGTTTGAGGAAACGTTGAAGCCACCATTACCAAAATTTCCATCATGAAACAAGTTGTATAGATAGGAATGAGATTATGATCTAGTTACTATGAAGGAACCCTACTCATCTATTGCTGAAGGAGTAATAAAGACTCATCCACTCACGATAAGAATAAATTTATATATACAGTAAGGCATGATAATGAGGACATCATATCAGGAATTAAATGAGAGATTATTACTAGATCTTGCGAGTATACCATGCAACATAGATTACTTAAAAAATAGTTAATGATGCCCACTTGCATCATGGAGTAAACTAGATGAAGCAAAAATAGAAAATAAAAAAAGTAACATTTATTATTACATAAAAAAGTAAAAGTACAACACACTTGCTACAACACCTGTACATTTATTTTTAGTAGTTTAATTTTGTGGTCTTAGTGACAGTCATGAGCGAATCCTGCTTTCTTGCACATGTAATCAAATAAAATATTCATGCCAAAAGGGAAAAGGGAAGCCCACTATGATTTGACTGAACTTTGAAGTATAGTTAGTTTAGCCCTTATAGTCACTAAATTTTGTTGATACTCTACCTCCACAAATTTCCTTCATTATGACTCCAACTCCAATTATGATTGCAACTCACTTATCTCACTCTTGGATGAGTTCAGTTCTTTAAGAGTGTGACCTCTCTTCATTGAATGGTGAACTTAGATGAGTTAGTGAATACCCATTGGTCATTTCCCACATTTTCCTTAGCAATTAAAAAGACTTGCCCTTTACAAACTTGCCACTATCCCAACAAGTAGAAGAAGGAAAATTCACCAACATTT
This sequence comes from Cymbidium sinense, assembly GCA_021442155.1. Taxonomy (NCBI): domain Eukaryota; kingdom Viridiplantae; phylum Streptophyta; class Magnoliopsida; order Asparagales; family Orchidaceae; genus Cymbidium; species Cymbidium sinense. The sequence goes on from CM038215.1 coordinate 56,570,559, forward strand.
CATTGATGTTAGTTGATGTGAAGCTGGTCTCCACGGTGAGAGCCTTAATATCTACCCCTTATTAGCATAAGCCCTTTATCAAGACCATAATTAGCATCACCAAGTCTGCCCAATGTAAAACTAGAGTCATTTCTAGGCGATGAGAAATGAATTCATTAGAAACTAAGATGTAGATTTCAATTAGAGGATTCACTAACCATCAAAAATGGAAGATATCACTCAAGTGAATAGAAATTCTCTTCATTCAGATCATGACTTAGCAAATCACTTATAGTAAGGTAAAGCAATTTTGAAGAGATACCTAGACCATTAAAGAAATAACTTGAAAGGCTAGAGAGTACCCTTCATCACCCTCTTTCAATGCCAATACGATGGTCATGATTAACTATAATCAATAGAAATTTTTTGGAAATGAAAATAGAGGAACCCACAATATAAAATAAAGGTGAATCTCATATTGGTAAGATGCTCTTCTACAACTTCCCTTGTAAAGGCAGTTCCCAATAGCTGGCTCACCACAACCTTCATGCTTCAAATCAAAGGGACTTCCTTTATAACCTCTCCCTAAACACTCACAAGTTGGATAGAGAATGGAGCCTTTGCCACCACCTACTTCTCAGTTGGGTGAGTGGTTGTTCATTTGGTGGGTCCTTAGGGACATCTTGGATTGAAGAAATAGCGATCTTGCCAATTGGGACGCCTGGTGTACTCATCATAACCATGGTGATAGCTATGACTTCCATAGGCTTCTTAGCCTTATTTGGCTTCTTTCGAAGATTAGCCCAGAGTATAGTAGAGTCAATGTCTCCATGAGGTCCCTTGGCATCCATGGTGGTTAAGTGTGTCTTTTTTTTCACAGGCAAGATGGAAAGAGTGAGAGGACCAGTCCACATAAGTTGCATAAGAGATCATGAAGTGCTCCAAAGTAAGATCTAGGTTCCATTTATAGCCATTGGAGGCTTGAAATCTTTGGAAAAATAAACTGGCCAAAGTGTGATGTGACTCTTCATAATTGTATAAAATATATATTTTTTAGGATTCATTAATTGCTTACAACTTATCATTCTTGTTATCCTTCTATCCTATTCGTGAGTTGCCTCCACAAAGAGTAGAAGAATTAGAGAACTAAATGTATATCTAAAGGAGCATGGTGAGGTAAAGAGGACTCAAAACCTACAAGATGGAAGAAATAAATGAATATGCTCACTTGAGACTAGTGAGTGATAAAGGGAAGTGTAGATAGTCATAGTCTGGTGACTCGACCTCATCCTGAGGGTCAACATAGACGTCAAGCTGCTTGCAACCAGCCATTGATTTTTTCTCTCATCTAAGCATCTTCATCAAGTCAATGTGAGTTTTAACCTATACTTAACTTTTCTTATCTATGACTACATCATGGAGTAAACTAGATGAAGAAAAAATAGCAAATAAAGAAAAGTAACATTTATTATTACATAAAAAAGTAAAAATACAACGCACTTTCTACAACACATATACATTTATTTTCAGTAGTTTAATTTTGGGGTCTTAGTGCTAGTCATCAGCAAATCCTCCTTTCTTGCACAATTAATCAAATAAAATATTCATGCCAAAAAGGAAAAGGGAAGTCTACTATGATTTGACTGAACTTTGAAGTAGAGCTAGTTTAGCCCTTATAGTCAATAAATTTTGTCGATACTCCACCTCCATAAATTTCCTTCATTATGAATCCAGCTCCAACTATGATTACAACTCACTTATCTCACTCTTGGATGAGTTAAGGGCCTTTTTTAAGAGAGCTACCTCCCTCATAGAATGGTGAACTTAGATGAGTCAGCGAATACCCATTGGTCATTCTCCACATTGTCCTTAGCAATTAAGAAGACTTGCCTTTACAAACTTGCCACTATCCCAATAAGTAAAAGAAGGAAAATTCACCAACATTTCTCTGATGCTAGTTGATGTGAAGCTAGTCACCATGGTGAGAGCCTTGATACTTGCCCTTTGTTGGCATAAGCCCTTTACTGAGACCATAATTGGCATCACCAAGTGTGCCCATGGTAAAACTGGAATCATTTTTGGGCGATGAGAAATGAATTCATTAAAAACTAAGATGTAGATTCCAATAAGAGGATTCACTAACCATCAAAAATGGAAGATATCACTCAAGTGAATAGAATTTCTATTCATTCAGATCATGACCTAGCAAATCACTTATGGTAAGGTAATGCAATTTTGAAGGGATACCTAGACTAATAAAATAAATAATTTGAAAGGCTAGAGAGTGCCCTTCATCGCCCTCTGCCAATGCTTGTAATGTGGTCATGATTAATTATAACCAATCAAGAAATTTGAAAATTCAAATAGAGGAACCCAAAATATAAAATAAAGGTGAATCTCATCTTGGTAAGACACTCTTCTACAACTTCCCTTATAACGACAATTCCCAATAGCAGGCTCACCACAACTACCTTGCTTCAGATAAAAGGGACTTCCTTTGTATCCTCTCCCTAAACACTCATAGGATGGATAGATAATGGAACCTCTACCACCACCTACTCCTCAGTTGGGTGAGTGGTTGTTCATTTTGGTGGTTCCTTAGAGACATCTTGGATTGAAGAAATAGCGATCTTGCCATTTGGGAGGGCTGGTGTACTCATCTTAACCATGGTGATAGCTATGACTTCATAGGCTTCTTAGCCTTATTTGGTTTCTTTCAAAGATTAGTCTAGTGTATAGCAGAGTCAATGTCTCCATGAGGTCCCTTGGCATCCATGGTGGTTAAGCGTGCCTTCTTTTCCATATACAAGATGGCCAAGAGTGAGAGGAGCTATCCACATAAGTTGCACAAGAGATCATGAAGTGCTCCAAAGTAAGATCTAGGTTCCATTTATAGCCATTATAGGCTTGAACTCATTGGAAAAATAAACTGGCAAAAGTGTGATGTGACTCTTCATAATTGTATAAAAATTCTATTTTTTTTGATTCATTAAATGCTTACAACTTATCATTCTTTTATCCTTCTATCCTATTCATGAGTTGCCTCCATAAAGAGCAGAAGAATTAGTGAGCTTAATGTACATCTAAATGAGTATGGTGAAGTAAAGAGGACTCAAAGCCCACAACATGGAAGAAAGAAATGAATATGCTCACTTAAGACTAGTGAGTGATAAAGGAAAGTGTAGATAGTCATAGTCTGGTGACTCGACCTCATCCTGAGGGTCAACATAGACGACAAGCTGCCTTCAACTAGCCATTGAGTTTTTTTCTCATCTAAGCATATTCATCAGGTCAAGATGAGTTTTAACTTACACTAGATTTTTCTTATCTATACCTACATAATACCCACACTCTCCTTTGAAAACATATAAGGGAAGGAACTTTTCTTTAAAGGGGACTTTGTCTCTCCTCTTTTCTTCTATGATCTTTGTACATAGATTCAGAGAAAAATAAACTTTGTCATCCTTTTATAATTAGGCTTTTTCTTGTATTTTTATTTTACTTTTAATCTTTTTTCTAGGTATCTTAAAAATCTCTACCTCAATTCATAAATAGATTTGGATCCAACAATAAGTAGGCTTCTATTTCTGAAGAAGGGTTTCTTATGCATGGAGAAGGAAAATAGGAGAGGAGAAAAGATACAAGAAAGCTCAAGGAGTACCTATCACCCTAAAAAAGTCCTTAGACCCCATTTTATAGAGTTTGGAAGGGCAATCCTTACAAGTAGATGGTGTATATGAAAGTTCTGAAAAAATAAGTTAAGAGTAAAGACTCGGCCATAAGGGGCAAGTTCACAGCTATTAGGTGTGACCTCTTTTGATTGGGAATCATGACTTCTAGATGATTAGAATATCTACTCTGTGTCTTAAATGTCTACTGACCTACCCATGACATTACAAAAATAGCGTAGAGTTTTGGCACAAAAATATATTAGAAATCACTCCAAATCCATCAGAAATGAAGGTTTGCGAGGAATTTTCAATGGATTGTTCCCTGTTAGAAAAACCAAGATTGGAAATACATTTTGTTGATCAATTTATCTAAAAAAATGAATTTATTTTGTATTTATAATAGAAATTATATTGAAAATATTTTTCTCAATGAAATGATAGTAGAACCCACAGGAAAATCCTTCGGAATAGAATTTTTGTTGAAACTTTCCTTTAAAAATCTGTCAAAAACCTATACAATTTTAGAAAAAAATAGAAGAGCTTCATGTATATTTAAAAAAAATCATTTGATAAAAACTATGCAATAACTCCATAATTGATTCACAATTGATAGAACATATTGACAATATCTCCACAAGTTGTCTATACCAATAAAAAGAGTGGTTTAATCAATATTTTCCTTGCAAATGTTCTAAAATATTAACATTTTAGCAAATCATCTAGTAAATGAAATTAATAGTGATAATAACATCATACAAATAGAATGCTAAAAATAGAAAAAATTTCAGGAATAAATAAAGTCTAAGTCATCATCAGTCTTCTTATTATTCCCGTCATCGTCATCGTTATCGTCATCGTCCTCCTCCTCCTTTATTGCTGCCTCCTTCCCCTTCCATCTGTATCTACACATCATTTTCATTTTAGTTTCTATGGTAGCCATCTAAGCTATCATCTGAGTAGTCATCCTCACCTCCATGTCCTCATCCACCATAATAACATGTTTTATAACTATTTCATCGATTAAATTACTACTCCTATAGAATGAATGGTGTGCATCATAGGCCAATCCAGAAAAACCAATGTTGTATATCTTTCCATGCTTCTTACCTCCAATAATCTCTTTCTAGATGTCATACTCTAAGTACTTAGATTACCCACTAAAACTACTTGCACCACTAGAGCTCAAACTAGCAACCTCTTTATGCCTTTTGTAATTGTCCTATAAGAAATTATAATGTTATTTAAAGTAGTATTTTTAATAGAATTGTAATAAAAAATAATAACTTAACTTACATAAGCTCACCATGATCAAAAATTAAACCCCTACTAGTTAACCTGTGGCTGATCTGTTCTTATATGTAATTCTTTAGTGGTGCCATCCTTCGAAGAACTTTTTCTTATAAATATTGCAATTAAATATGATTATAAATTTAATTACTACAAGTAATGAATGGCTCACCATCATTCACTTATACTCAATGTTGGAACTGAGATCTAATATGTAGAGAGCTACCTATGCCCACATAGTCAGATGCTCAATTTTGTTTAGCCGCTTCTTCTTAGAAGCATAAATTGGGTTGGCCTAAGCTAACTTAATTCTATGAACATATCTTGTAAATAGGTTGTACCTCTAGACTCAAAATTTCTTTTGATGTTTTGGCAGTGCTCCATTAGGCACCTAAATTCTTCTATAACATAAAACACATTAATGATAACCAGTAGTGCTTTAGTATAAAGTAATGCATCAGATAAGCATAAAGAATTATAATAATACCTCAAATTTCTTAAACTAAGTACTTTAACTAGCTCCTTCTTCCATGATACATAAGGAACATCAAATTGCTCATTATTATGTCTTTAATTTTGTGTATGCCATTCGTGGAAGAATTGAGCTTGAAAAATATAGTTATAATTACAACCAAAAAAATTTAAATTTGAAAGTTCTAAAATAAACTTATGTTTCACCCTTTGACTTAATTAAATTATGTAGTGTTTGTGGCTCAGTAACCCTATGCTCAGTCGGTGTAGTGGATCAGTCTGATTTGGTATCATATGGTAAAACCTATGCTCTTTATGATCTATATATACTTGATTCAAGTAAAGTGGTGTAGTATTAACTGGCTTTAGAGAGTGGTAGGTGCATGTACTCGTAGACCCAATAGTTCAAGGTGATGAGATAGAAATGAAGGTTATGGTAGTAATTGTAGGGGCAGCTTAAATAATAGGTTGGGACATAGTCTTCTTCTTCCTCTTGAAGATGCTCATAATTGATCATCATGGAACATCATCATCACCACCTAATTGCATCTATTACAAAAAAATTACAATGGTTATATCTATTAGGAAAAAAATAAAAGCAAAGTAATAAACTAAAAAAAATAAAAATAGTATACATCTAAAGTATATAAAAGAATTGTATACAATAATAATAAGAAAGTGTGCAAATTGCACTATGCAAGAAAAATAGTATGCAATTATATTATGTAAAATAATATACTGTTCTACTAAAGTATATACAAAAAATAGTCTATAACTTCAGAAACAAATACATCCTATGTATTAAATAAAAAATATACTATCTTTAACACATATGTTATGTAGTTTAATATGATGAATCACTAGAAGTTAAATTTTTAGTATCTTGTTCCTCATTATCCCCACTATCCTCTTCTCCAGATTTAATAACATTCTTATAATCAGCATTAGTATCTTGTAAGCTTATCGCTAGCTTAACATCATCAACTGGAAGTCAAAACATGACCTCTCCTCTTCTTAATGAGAAATTTCAATAGTGTTTTGAACTTCAACTTTCTCTTTAGATTTAATCTTATTCACCACTGTCCAATTTATATTTTTCTCTTGCTCATCTAGGATATCTATGGTAATACAAATAAGTGGCTTGATGTGTATGGATAAATAGATTGAACTTAACATATTTTCTACTCAACTTCACTTTAGTTATCTCATATGACTTATGTTTGCTCATTGCTTTATTATGCATAAGATCAAACCAATCACAATTGAATAGAATAACATTTCTCGCTTTTGATATGGGATATTATAATTGCATAATTTTAGGTAAAACCCCATAGTAGTATGTCTCATCATCTGAAAGTGTGTTTCCTCTAACACAAACACCCAAATTAAATGTTTCCTTTCCTTCTAACCAATAACTTAAGTGAAATTTATAGTTAGTTATGTCATACATTAGTCACATATTTACAATTTGTATGGGTCCTCAAGTAAGGTCAAGAAGGTCTTGGTTCTCCACACCATTCATCCAATTATAAACTTATTACATTGAGCAGTACAAAAAGGTGCCTCTACTAATTTAGAAAAATAAATTTAGATCATAACAATGATTACTTACATGTAATCTAAATGATGTAGGGAATTCATCTTCAACCTTTTTATTAATGATAGTAACATCATCCAAATGTGAGGAGTTCATGAATAGCTTGAACTCAAAATTAAAATTCATAAGATTTTGGTGAACAACATATCTAAGTGCAACCAAAAAATGAATATTGTTGCATTGATAGTCTTACTAAAAAAATGTTGAATTTTATCATAGTTGATAAGAACATTGATTGTCGTTACCCATAGCTTTTTTTCATTCCAATATCTTGATGTTCTTCTACCCAATGTTTTTCTAGAAGGTTGGAAAATGGATATCACTCTATGTGAAACTCTAACCCCTTTATGATTATCCATCTCTAAATCTAGCTTAGAGTAATAACGACAAGAAATTGTAGTCTTCTATGCCAAATAAGTTTCACATATTGAGCCTTCAAGGAGTGATTTATTCTTCATAATTCTCTTAAGTTTATTTAAGAATCTGGAGTTGTTTTAAGAATTCAATGTGCATAAATTGATAGTTAATTGATATTATTGCATAATAGAAATAGATACTTCTCAAAAGGGTACATCTAGTGATATTGTACTAGTCCTCCACTTTATAGATATACATATATATATATCAGAAGGTGCTCCATTGAGCCAAATAATGTAGGGGGTAATATCCTTTAAAGCTTATAAGTAATGATTGGAATGTTAACATCTAATTCACTTTGAACTTCTATATTTAATTGAGTTGAAGACAATTACTTAAAGAAGAGACTAAGTTTGATCAAAGGATTCAGTATTTGATCTCATGAAGTTTTAAATGTAACTAGAAGTAAGTATTATAAAAAATGTGATAATCATGGCTCTTGATTCCAAATATTTTTTTTGTCCTCAAATCAACACATTGGCTCAAATTAGATGCATACCCATATGGTAGCTTCAAAGATTGTATCCACTTACAAAATATTTTTCATTATTCTATTGAGTTGACTATTCGATGACCTAGTTAGGAGAGTAGATGTATTAGATTTGCCTTATGTGTTAAAAATGTAGAGGTATACCTAAAAAGACTTGGTTAAGATGTATAAAAATGACTTTAGTTTATTAGAATTAAATGAAAATTTGTCACATAATAGGACATAATGGAGATAAAGGATTCATGTAGCTGACCCGACATAGTGGGATAATGATTTATTATTATTGATGTTGTTGTAATGTGAGGAAGTACTCGACTTTATGCTTCAAAGAATTGCCACCTGTAGTCTCTTGTGCCCTAACTCTCATCTTTAGCAATGTTCTTCTAAGTTTAACCTGGGCTTAATATTTTCTTTACTTTTACCCCTAAAATCCATCACAGAGTTAAATATATTATCAAAGAAAATTTTTTTATATGTGCATCACATCTAGATTATGCCTAATTAGAATTGACTTTCAGTAGGGTAGATCTTAGAAAATACTATTTTTGTCCAGTTGTGATTTACACTATAACCTAAAAGATTATTTTTATAGAACATAGGCGAATTAATTATAGTTGGAATTGAAGTAATAATTTTCCATAAGTCATCCCCATTTAATCATGGAGGTGGTTTGGATTTCTTAACCCATTTTTTTATGAATGCATTCTTGTTTATTTGTATGAATGATTAGTAAGTAGAAACATACAATTAGTCAAACTAAGAAATTTTTTATTTGTTTTAAAGAGTAAATGCCTTTAGTAAATCTATGAAGTATTGATAAGTCAACTTCTTAGTAGTGCTCCACCTTGATGACATTCCATACGCAAGAAAGTCTTCGAAAGTCCATATAAGCACTACATTCACATGAAAGTTCTACTTTACAATAATATTATATATGAGTACACCATTATCCCATAAAAGTTTTAGCAAATCAATCAATGGTTACAAGAAGGCATTAGTCTTTGCTTTAGGGTTATATGGCCCAAGTATATTAGAGTCAAAAATATATAAGGTGTGGTCATGCACATCTTCGGAGGTAGATTATATTATATAACCATCACTCACAAACATGAATAAGGTGACACAAATTTAATATATGGTGTGAAACCATCAACACATAGGCCAAGTCTGCCATTACATGGCTCAGTTGCAAAATCAAGGTTAGCATGATAAAAATACTTCCATGCTTCTCCATCCAATGGATGTCTCAAATTATTTATTGCACTTGCTCTATAATGGTGTCATCATATGCACTTAGCTGAGCACATAAAAGAGTACTTTGGAGATGTGGAGTAAGTAACAAGTAGAATAATTACTTGTAAGGAACATCCATCTATTTACATTATTTTCTACTCTATGGCTTGAACCTAGGTGCTCCATAAATTTTATATTCAACATTCTTAGATTGTCCTTTTGGGCATAGCATACAATCATTTACAAAATAGTCAATATTTTCTAAGCTCAAATAAAACTTAATCACCAATTTATTTATTCCATATAGGTCTCCTAAAAGTAAGTTTTTCCAATGATTTTATCTCTTTAAGCAGCCCTATAAATTGATTAAAATATTTCCATGATATATTAAATTTAATTTTAATGCTTAACACTCTTATTTCCACAGATAGTTTAGTATGGTTCAGGAAACCTTCCCAAAGTGGATGCTATGCTTCTTTTAGTAGGTCATTTGTTCGATGATTCCTCTTTCATTACTTCTAGAAACCCAGCTCTTATAGAATCAAGGACCATTTCTTCATAATATCATCTAGAATCATATACAGGTGAAGGGCATGTATAACTAATTGAGGTACTAGCGTAGTATAAATACATGGCTCGAACTCACCATGTGAAGTCTAAAACCAATAATTTAGTTTGAAATCTATTTGATATAGGTCTAATCTACCTTGCACATAGACATCAAAACTTTTTTCATAAAGATAAGTTGGAAGTTGAGATGCCCTGTGCACAAAGTTTTTAACACCATTCATAAATTCATCAGTTAATCTTTTTTTACCCAGATGTAATCTATTGTACATCCATGATCACTCTCTATGGATATCCAAATATTGTATTAATTAAGAAGTGTGAGGATTTCATTCATATTCTATATCAATTATATAATTAGTAATAACTTCATAATCAAAGCCTAATATAATAAATGTGCCTAAGTATTTAAGTATGTAGCTTGTAAACAATTGATATAATTATTGGAAATTTTATTTGGAATACCACATAGATCTTGGGGGTATTGATTTTGACAATCAAATACATCATTAAAAGATAAATATATTATTTGAAAGATAAATATATTGCTATATAATGGATTTAATTACATAATAAAGACTTCTAAGACTGATGGGTCTTTGATGTATAGAAGATTTTTTTCCCTGAACTAAATGGAGAAGTAGAACAAGCCTTATTTTGTTGCAGGGTTCACAGTTTCCTATAAGGGTAAGCCCCTAAAGTTAATTTCATATTAGGATGATGGATTTCTATTTAAGAATACTCTTAATTGAAGAAACAGATTTTTATTTCTAAGGATTTCAATGCTTATCTTAAAAAGATGATAGTTTAAAAATTCAATAGACAATGCCCTCAAAGGGAAAGAGTTCTTTTGGAGACCAATTGGGATTAAGTAGGAAATGCTTATAAATACTGGGATGCTCAATATATATATCAACTAACTTAATATTTGGATTTATAAAATTGAGATTGAATTTAGTCAAGTTTGAATTGATATTTTATTAGAAATATAGGGCTAAGATTTCAATAGCACAATAATGCAAAAATGCCTAGGGTTGAAGACTTATTCCTAGAAGGATGCTTCATAACCTAAGTCTTCAAGTGCTTCTAACATAAATTAGAGGCTCAACCTAGTTCAATTTTTGGTAATACCGGCTCATTCTCTCAATTAAAAAAATGACCCTATATTTGACTCTACTAGATTTATCACCAGCATGGAAGGGTTTCTAGCAAACACCACCTTAATGCTTTTAAATCCATGAGTTTAGTATTCTTGCTATGCAAGATGGTTGCACTATTGTATTTAGGAAAGAGACTAAGAGCCTAAACTCACTCTTTATCTTTAAGATCATGTTAAGTATGATATACACCTAACTAATGCAACAAATTTCATCTTTTATGTTTTGACTCATAATTTATTTAAGGCCATGGGTATGCAATTTATGCCTACATTGATATTTAATTAGAAGCAATTGCGGGCCAAATCAAAAAAAGAAGGCACACTTCCCCAAGAAGGCTAGTTATCCTCAAAAGTTAGATGCCTTCTTATGTGCAATGAGTGAAGCACCCAATTCAAGGAGTACGAACAATATGCTATCATGATTCACAAAAGATAATTATTTTTAGTTGCATTAAGTTATTCCTAGGGCTTTAATTAATGTGAGATTATGAGTTTATTTATTTTTATCTTCAAGTTGTTTAGATTTAGATTGTGTAGAAAATTTAGTTTTCTTAGGTGCCTAATGTTTCAATCATTTCATCACAGGAACACACCATAGATAGAAACCTAGAAAAGCAAGTTATTTTTAATGCACACCCAAAATAAATCAAACTAATTTAATTAAAATAGAGTAGACTAATGCTGCTGGGTACCACTATACATGCCAGAAGAAAGAGAAAAAAGAGAAGCCAAGCCTTGCCCTAATACATCTTGGCCTAGAACTAAAAGTTTGATCGATAGGAGTCTTCTTCCAAGATCGTTACCTTATTTAAGGACCTTCATGGGCTTCATAGGGGACCACTGAAATCATGCACTAATAGGGTAAGCTTTTGCTATTTTTAGACCCCATAGATTTTAACCTAATTCTAGACTCAAATTATATTTAAAATTTTGAAAGTAAATTCATAAATCCTACAAAATAGATGTTAAGAAATACAAACACCACTCCAATAGCAATATTTGTAAACATGCGAGCTTAACATTAGTTGCTTACCAAGCCCACCTATGCTATTATGCTATGTTTAGGGACTGAAGCATACTTGCAAGAAAATTATATATATATATATATATATCCCTGCAAGCTAAAAGGAATGTCCTACCATCCAAACTAGCTAGCAAGTCATCCAGTCTAAAACATATACCACAAAATAAGAAAAATAGTTCACATGACATCATAGAATATTACAAAATATTAACCTAACCTAAGTCTAGGGTCAGAGATCTAATAATCTAGTGTGTAAAAAAATGGGCTTGTGTGGTATGACTTTCTTTACTAGGCATTTTAGGCTTGAGTTTTCATGTTTCAAGGCTTATTTAATTTTTCATGGGATGGTTTCAATTTGAATGATTTAATTGATTTTTAATTTCATTTCAATGTTAATTCAATTTTATATTAAAGTGGAATTTAAGTTTTAAGGAAATAAGAATAAAATAAATTCTACTTTGGGTGGAACCCATTTTATTCAATAACCTAAATCCTAATAAAATAAGATCTTCATTCTAAGGGTCAAACTAAGATCTTAAGTATCTTAATTAACCTCTTTTAGATTCATTTGAGTGACTCATTTTAGGTTAAGTTTGATTTATGTTTTACTTTTTCGCTTAAGGTTTTAAGTTAATAAGATTTGGGGATTTCATTTCTATTTCACTTCTTTTTCTTTAATCAATGTTTCTTTGGTTTGATTTATGATCATTAGTTAAGATTCAAAATTCTTCTTTAAATCTTAATTTCAAGTCAATGTTACCATGTTTTAGTTTGATTTTGGTTTTCAGTTTAAGTTTGATTTGATTAATTTATATTTGATGTTATTTATTTTATATTATTTCTTATAACTTAGCTTCATATTCGATCTTATGTTTCTTTTGATTTGATTAAATGTCCATTTAATCTTATTTTTTATTTGTTTATTTGATTTATATTGATCTTCTTTATTTATTTCATTAATGTTTATGAATTTGGATGAGTTAACTTGATTTGATGACCACGATGATTTTGAATTTTAATTACTTGATTGATTTATTTATTTCATTAATGTTAATGTTTTTTTATTAATGTTTATTAGTTTGAATGAACTAACTTACTCATGTTAATATCTTGATTTAAACTTGGTTTTGGTTTTGTCATTTTAACTATCTATTATGTTTAAATTTTATGATTTATTCATTTATGTATTCATAATTTATCATTTAAGTTTATTTGATTTTAAGAACTCAAATCACATGTGTTAAATTTTATTGCTTAGTCTAATTTCAAGAACTACTTTTGGATTTCCAACTTAAATCTAAGCCATCTTAGTTCTTTAGACCATTTAATTAATACAATTTATTATTTCATTTTCATTTACATTTATAATTACGTTGTTTATTAACAAAATGTAGATTCAAAAGATTTAATGAATTCCATATTTAGGTATGAAATTTGGAGAATTATTAATTTTGCATTTCAATTTATTAATTTATGAATTTAATAAATTATTAACTTAGGGTTTGATAGATTTTTATATTCTTAATTATTTTATTAAACTCTAAGGGTATGATTAATCAAATTCCATGACTTCAAAGGGTTGGAAAATTTTCCTTGACTATTTTGATGTTACTAATAATATTTTAAGTTGATTTTATGAATTTGAATAATTTATATAAATTTTCTAATTTATTAATTCAATTATATTGACTTAGAGATTTGAAATTCAGCAACTTCAAATCCATAGTTCATTCCACCTTGAACTTTTTATGGCAAGTGGGGTTCCCTACCCTGTTAAGTTCCCTAAAGTTTCATCCTAATTAGATTTATAATTTAGGACTAATTATGATTTTAATTATTTTAATAAAATTTATATTATGCTTAAATTAAAAGGAATTAATTAGGATTTTTAATTTTCTTAAATTATTTTCTAGAAGATGCATCCATAGAGGGTTTATTTAAATTTTTTGAAAATTTTGTTGATTTATTATTAGTTTTTTTAAGTTCAGATTACTTAATTGAATTAATTAATATAATTAATTAATAAATTAGGTCATTTTGAGGATTATGGGGTTTCAGTATGTTTTAATGATGTGTTTAGATTCATGAAGGTTTATTATGATGATTCAAGTTAATTTTATAAATTTTCATGATTTTTTTTAATTTAATATTAATTTATTTCATTAAATTAAGGTGTATGGCTTGAAAATTTTGTATTTTAAGATTTACTTGCCAATAAATCTTAAAAAAGTTTATCTAAAGTAGGTTTTAACCTTAATTTAAATTCTCCCAAGTTTCAAATTAATTGGATTAATGATTTTAGTTTAATTTAAGTTTGATTTTATTCATTTAAACTAAAATTATCCCAAAAATACCTAATAAAAATTAGGAATTTTGGATTTAATGGATTTTCCACATTGAGATCAACCAATACAACCCTTATTTGAATTTTTTTTAGTCGAGTATTTTATTTTCTATGATTTTTGGAAGTTTTGTGCATTTTTTTTACCATTTTTTAAATCTAGAAAAATCTGAATTTTCCATTTTAAATGGTTGGTGCCATGAGGCACTAATGCGACATTATTTGTGATGTGGCATGACACCAATAACCAGCTGGGCACAGCGCCATTAGTTAGCTGGATTCATGTGGATCCAGCTCAAAAGGCAGCGACCATGTGGGATGATTTACGACCATCTGATCTTCGATTGGATGGTCATGATTTCACCCATGGATCCTATATAGGATTTAATCAGATGTTTGACTAGATCTCAGCCATCTATTCTTAATATAAATAATGGATGACACAGATTGCAAGTGATTTCTAACAAGAACTTGAAATGTATTGGGGAAAGGGTTTATCTCCATGCTTTATTCTCTTTCTCCATGTCATATTCCCATTCTTAGATGGACTTGGACCCTCGTAGTTTGGTTAATCTTGGCTGCCAATTACCCTAAGCTCATATTAGGATGAGTTTAGATATATTCCAAGGTAATTAGTTTTGGTTTGAGTTGAAATGATTTAATTTATGTCACTTAGGTTAAATAGAGAATACCACCCCTTATTTCACTTTTGGCTTAGTCTAGTTTGTTATATTTGATGAATTGATGCTAAATTTAGCCTTTAATTATGTTTATGTAGTCATTTAAAATGTTTCCATTTAGTGGGTTTCATGAGATTTGAGATTGATTGTTTATTTGTTTAAATACTTAGCCCATTATGGCTTAAATGCGTTAGATTGAATCCAATTGAGTCAAATGACTATCTTGACTCAATAAAAATGTATTTATCCTTTAATTATATTTAGCGAAGTATTAGAAATAGCTTGGATTAATGAATTTTATTTGTTTTGATTTTAAAACCCACTTTGATCCAATTTAGGTCTTAATGGGTTAACATGGTTTAATTGGGTTAAATGACCAAATTGATACACCTAAAACCTATAAGTAGTCAAATTATCTTTAATGATGAATATAAACAAATAATTTGAGTTGTTTTTTTTCATTTGAGTTTGAGTCCAATATGGTCCATTTAGTCTCATTTAGATCAAATGATCTAATTAGCCCATTTAAGAGATTAGGTCACTAAATGCTTGGGATTAAGTCACTAAGTGCTTAATCAGGAGGCTCCCAATCTAGGTTTACATGTCCTAATTCTTAAATGATGTTAATCTCGTCCAAAAATGAGGTTAACAATAATGTATTACTATTATGATATGTTACCATTGAAGGATCAAACTTTCTACGGTAAGGATGTAATTAATTTTTGCCTATCTCCTAACCTTCTTGGAATTCTTAATTAGTCTTTACCAATCTTCCCAACCTAAGGCCACTTGATGAGATTGAGGAGAGGAGGGGAGGGGAGAGATTGCTGAGACCAAGGGAGAATGTTATGCACCATGAGAAGAAGATATCACAATATCAAGTGTAATTTAACTATTAATTTGGGATTGCATTAAAAGTCAAGTAGAATTTACATGACCTTAAACACTAGATAAAAGAGATATTATTATAATATTATGATGATAAGTGTAGCCATAATTTCATAAAATCTTAATTTTAAGATTTTCATAACTTCTAAAAACTTCATTGTATTAGCCAATATTCACCTAAATAAAATTTATTGATCCTTAATTCTTTAGCTTCTTGTAATGGTAACTCACAAAAAGAATAGAAGAATAAAAAATTAATTAATCATAAATGCTCAATATTTATAAAAGCTCAATAGTTTCCTCATAATTATTGTTACACCACCTTTTTCATCATTTTTATTTCGCGGGCTATAAAAGGAATTGCCTGGTGTTGAGGCTTCCTTGTCCAACGCTCTTTCATAAAAGTTATTGCTCTCTCTCTTAGTTAAGTTTGTGTCCCCATATCATGATGGATCCTAAGAAACCTTATGGTTATGTGGACCTGGTCAAGATTTGAGAAAGCCTTCAGAAGGTAATGAAGATTAAGAAAATAAGAAAAAAAAATCAAAGTTTATTTCCATGTTATATTGAGCATTGTGATAACTATTATTGAAGCTGACGTTGGTA
Source organism: Cymbidium sinense (assembly GCA_021442155.1). Classification (NCBI taxonomy): domain Eukaryota; kingdom Viridiplantae; phylum Streptophyta; class Magnoliopsida; order Asparagales; family Orchidaceae; genus Cymbidium; species Cymbidium sinense. The sequence continues at coordinate 56,586,969 of CM038215.1, forward strand.
CTCTAGCCAAGGGTGATAGTAACTCTTAGGATGGTGCGAATATCATTTTCCCTTTTATGGTTGAGAGGGGTTCATTAGTTATGGCAGAGCCATCTTTTACTCCGCCTTCAATGGAAATGGTAGATGTACATGAAGAGGAGGAAGGTGAAGTTCCTTTTTTATGGCGGATGAGGGTGAAGGTAAGATTTTAATGAGGACTACCTCTGTGAATGAAAGAGGTGGATGAGTGTCACGCTAAATTAGAATTTATCCTCATTTTTGATAGTTTGATAGCTTTCAATATTATGAGCTTTTCTTTCTTCTTATTGTAGCTTAATGTGATAATTTTTCAGGCATCAGGGAGTAACAACCTATACTCATCACTTTATTGGGTCATCTCTCTAAATTTCCCAAGCAATTTTGAGAATCTGGTTTGTTGGACCATAGTCAAGCTGTTGGGGCATCATCTGAACAAGGAGGAAGTTCGCATGCTTCAGTAGTGGCTTCCTTTCTCAAGGATTATGTCTTTAGTAGATCTCTTCATAGAAATTCCTATGTCATTGTTTGGCACATTTATTTCTAATCATGTATAGGTGACTCTAGTTTTATCAAATGCCCTCCTTGTGGGCTTGAATGTCCCAATGAGATGGAACTCTTGACTCCAGAGGGGGATGATGTAGTCTATGCTCAATTGGTCATAAAAATGACTAGCTTTACTTTGGTTGACATCCAAAAAATGTTTGTGAGCTTCCCTTCATTGGTTCACTAAGATAATGACAAGTTGGAGAACAGAGTGTCTCCTTACCTTGGGGGAGGAGAAGCTAAAGGGAAGCAATGGTCACTCTTCTACTCCTTAGAGGTCACTTACTTGCAAAGGAGGATGACCTTCCTCAAAGAAGGTACGAACTCGTGAAAGCAGGGTGAGGTTGGAGGCTGAACTAAGTTATGGCCAAGTAAGAGAGGAAGAGTTGCAACAAAATTTGATGACTGTGGAAGCAAAGCTAACCTTGCTTTGACACCATATTGAGTCGAGTGAGTTCGCTCTCTTTATAGTAAGCTCCAACTTGATGTTTAATTACCTATGTTCAAAAGTGCTCACTGAGGAGTGGCACTTGAACCCAATTATAAAACATGTCAATTGATAATGTATAAAAGAATTTATTAGTGAATGCATTTGCAATAAAAATTTTAATAATAATAAAGCAAGCATATTTAAAAATCATGAGCTTTTGAAGGGCCCAAGTGGATGCCTTAATTATTTTTTTCATAACATGTATCACCTAGGTTACTATAGAATCTGGTAATAATTTATTTATTAATTATTAAAGTGACATTCACATTACTGAGCTATGGCTATGACTTTTATAAATTATCATTTTTTTACAACGGTTGGGTGAGTTTTCATTTGCTTTTCCACTTATTTTCCTTGTATTATACGAGTTACCTTACTATTTGTATGCTTTCTTCCTCTTTGATTGCAAAAATGGTATAGTGATGGTGCTATGAAAAAGGTATTAGAGAGGTTTGTGTGCAAGGAAAATAAAAAAGTGCCCAAACTCTAACCATTGAATATGGATTACTTTTGTGACAACCTAAATTTCTTGGTGCTAGTAGCTGAGAAGGAATAGTATCTAAACACCATTTTTTCTAATGAGCTATGCATTCCATTCAACCACTTTTTAAGTGGTTTCTACTTTTCTCCTATCCATAAGTTGGTAGACATTCTGATTTTAATGGGGTTTTCCTTTCTAAGTTTTATTAAACTCAATGTCCCACTTTTCTTATTTTCCTATGGGAGGAAGTCTTTGAATGTAGCTTATATCTTTTGTCATGTCATCGAGGTAAAAGACAATTAGATGACATTGTGTAATTCATGATGATGTGAATGAAGATCATCGACCAACCAAACATGGTTAGGAAATGGTTGAAATAATTGTGCTTCGTCAAGAGCCTATGTGGTTGGTCAATGATAATAGATCCTATCCCCTTTCCAAAAAGCAAGATGAAAGTCTTGAACTTGAGTCCTTTAAAGGAGGAGATACTAAAGAGGCTGTTTTCCAGAGTCTTTGACATTCATGAGTATTTCCACTATGATAAGATTTACGAAGTCATTTATAGTAAGTGTCCCTTCACTTTCTTTTTATTTTTGTGTCAGCATTTGGTGTTGTTATTATGTTGATAAATCTGGCCTTTCAGCAAATGTTTTGCAAAAGACAGTGACTTGGTGCCCCTCCCTTATTGATCTTGAGGTTATCAATTTCCTTGATAAGCACAAGGGGGATGGTGTTGAGTTGGCCTTAGTTGAAGCTATTTTAAAGAATTAGCTGATGAAATGGAGCCAAGTTCTCCTATCATGTCTAGAAAAATAGCTGTGAGCTAAACTTTTCATGTTTTCTTCAATAAGAAGAGCTAGTTTGTCAAAGAATAAGAGGACTATGATTTGAGAAACTTTACTTATTTGAGCTAGGATGGTGTATATACACCAAGTCATGGGACTTGCTTCTTGAAAAATTCCCCAGTGGGTAGCTATTATGCTCCATGATGACTAGCCAAGTTATTACTTGTTAGTTTACATGAGAGATCTATAGTTAATTTCTCCTCAAAAAGAAGGACCTATCAGTAGAGAGGTTGGTGCATTCCATGATGAAGGGTGAGCTAAATGATTCTTAGTCCAAGTTCATCAAACTTTAGGAGGAGGCAAAGTGCCAGAAGGCTGAGAAAGAGAGAGGTATTTTGAAGTTGATGTATCTAGAGGAGATAAAGATAGAGATAGAAGTGGAGTTATTTCATCGCACTGAAGAGTTGAAGCAAAAGAAGGCTTAGTTCTTTGGTTTCCTTAGCTTGGATGAGTACCAATGTTTATTGTAGGAGAAGTTCAAGGATGACTTCACTTGAGTTATTTCCAAGTTGGTGAGGCATGATTGGTTGGAAGCCTAGTTCTTAAATTTCAACAATATACTCAGCTTTTTAGCCTTTGATAAAAGTGATGAAGGGAGCTCCAGTTGATTTCTTTCCTTTTTCTATTGATGTTCATGAAAATGAACATGATAATTTGTATACTTGCATAACATGTAAAAGAAATTTGAGGAAATGGATATTTTTATTATTTCTCTCTTTTTGGTAGATATTGAATGTGACTTAGCATTTCTAAAGGGGTAATGGGGAGTATATTTGAGTTGTCAAAAAAGTATTCATTCTTTTCATTTGTGAGTTTAGCATAAATTGTGAAATAAGTTCACTAAGCATGTGTTTTGAAGAGAAAATCTTTTATCCAAGTAATTTTCTAGGTCAAAATTTTTGATCATACTTGCTATATTGTAATCATTGTTTCATTACATCTTAAGATGAGTACAAGATCCCAATCATGATGGGTTGGCAATCGTCTTAGTATCTGCTGACCTCATTCGATATCGATCTTACAATTAGAGTGCTGATCATAATGAGTGTTGGTCTTAATAGATGCTGACCTCATGGGGTGTTAGTTTTACACTTTAAGTGCAAACCAAATTGAGTCTTGGTCTTAGTTGACGCTGACCTCACAAGGTGTTAGACATACACTTAGAGTGTCAACCACATTGAGTGTTGGTCTTAGTAACTTTCTATCCCATTGATGTTTTTGGGTTTTTTTTTTCTTTAGTGAGTATAAGAACTTTCCAGCATAACCAATTTTTACTTTCTTGGGATCAAAATGCTTTGTTCCTAACTTCATATTTTTTTCTTTGGCTAATGATGGTGTAGTGAGAAATTTGAGACTAATGTATGGTCTTTCATTTTTTCTTCTCTCTCTCTCTCTCTCTCTCTCTCTCTCTCTCTTTGTTGGGTAAGTACAAGGCATATTTATCTGATCTAGTAGGTCGCTATGTATAGTACGCCATGGAGCATGAGTCGGGCAGTAGCTCCCTGAGTGTTAACATGGGTCATGCATATTCACCTACTTCCTTTTAATTTTTCTTGCAGCCATGTAGCAAACTGATAAAAGTTATTATTTTAAATGATAGGTATATAACATAAAAAGATGAAAGTTATCTTTGGGATAGAATTTCTTTAGGTCCCTAACATTTCAAGTGTGTGACACAACTTGCTAGGAGTGAATTTGTAGTTGGTATGCTCTAAGGCCTACTTGCCTTTAGATTATGTAGGGTACATTCCCATGTGTGGGTAAACTTTAAAAAATGTTTTTATTAGGTGTCTGTGTCAACCTTCTTAAGAGCCAAATCATCAGCTATAAAATGATTTTTATTTTGACATGGTAGTTATAATACTTGGCCTTTAATTTTTTTGTTTCTTCATGTTGTAGCAATGCTTTGACTCTTAGTCTTCCACTAAGTTGATAGTGGTTACCATAAAGTTAGTGTTGGATTCTTTCCATTCATCGAGTCCTTCACATAGGTTTGCTGTTGTTAAGACTTTTTTATTAGAGAATTTATACTAGACGGGTAACATTACCTTTGCTTCATGGGAGAGTGCACATGGGGTATGTCAATTACTAAAGTTGGAGTAGTCCTCAGTGCCCAAAGTACAATGGGTAGGATGTGTACCCACTTCACTTTGGCACATAGTACCTTTTTTTTAATAAAATAAAGATCTTCTTGTTTGTTGCCTCTATTTGGCTATTGCTCTAGTGCTGGTGAACTGAGGTGAATTTCAATTTAAATTGTTTATGACTTTTAGAATTCTCTCAATCATTTGTTAGCAAATTATGGTCCATTATTAGTTATGATCAACATTGGTAGCTCATACTTGCAGATGATGTTAGTTTAAATAATGTTTTGAACTACTTAGTCGATTATTTTGGTGAGTTGTTTTGATTCGATTCACTTACTAAAGTAATCGATCATGAAGAAGATAAACTTTCTTTGTCTACTGGAAAGTAGTAGTGGTTGATGAGGTCCATCCCACATATGACGAAGGGCCAGATATTTCTATTAGGTCATAGAGGCAGCCATGGTTATTATTGATGAGGTGTGCTCTTCTAGCTTGGCTTGCACCTTTTGTCAAATTCTTTTGCATCTTTTCTTTAAGTGGTGCATAAGTACCTTTGTGGTAGAAATCCATGGACGAGTGTTCTTCCCTAAGAGTGGCTACCACACTCACTTGAGTACAATTATTTGAGTATTCCTCTTTATTTATTCTCTTATACATACTGTAGACTGAGTACAAAAGCTAACCTTTAGAACAAATCACCTCCAATTAGTAGGTATCAAGTGGCTTTGATTTTGAATTACTTGGGGTTTTTTTCCTTCATCTCCTATTTCCCCTATTTATAAATATTTTTTATGGGGTCGAGCCAACTGTGTGAGCTATCATCTCATATCTACATAGATTTTTCATCTTTTATGCTTGGTCAAGCAACCTCAACTATGGGTTGTTCTCAAGATCAATGTCTCAAGATAGTAGGTTGATGAGTTGGTTATGATCACTTGGTACTTGTTCAATCTCAGAGTGCTCTATCTCACCAATTTCAATCCTTACTTTTAGAATATATTTTTGTAGGGACTTATCTTTGACTTTGTAATCCCCATAAATTTGCATCACAATGAGTAGTGAGTTTGAATAGATGGTTATCAGCCTAATGAATAATGATCCATACTTGGATTGGTTATTAGTTTCTTGTGAGTTGAACTTGAGAGCCTCAGTTTTAGTAACCTTAGCTAGGTTGTTTAGTACAATGTCTACTCTCATGCTTTGCTTGCTTGAGGAGCCATCTATGTATAAACAACATAGAGGTTCCAAGATAATCGAGGTATCATGCAAGTTATTAAAATCTTCATGATATTTGTGAGTGCTTGTGCCTTGATCATTATCCTTAGCAAGTAAGATATATTAAACTCACTGAGTTTTACTGACCATTTTTTTAATTTACTTGAATGGTCTGGCCTGGTGAGTACAAACTTAAGTAAGTTGTCCATGATAACTTATATGCAATGAGCTTTGAAGTATAGCCACAACCATCGAGATGATGTGATGAGTGTGCAAGTGCTAGATTTTCCATACTAGGATAACGTAACTCACTATCTTGCAATGACCTGCTCACATAGTATACTTGTTGAAATCTTTTTTAATGAAGTTACACCTCTTATTATTTAAGTACTTTGATTCCTAATCCTAATCTAATAACTCTTCAGTTAAGTACTTAATGACTAAGTGAAACATGAAATTCAAATCTAAAGTAGAACATAACACCAAATTAAATTAAATGAGGGCTAGAAACCAAACCTAAATAAAGTGAAACCCAAATCCCAAGGTTGGATTAGGACATGTCATAAATTTTATATTAGCTCTAAATTTACATGGAATAATTCAAGATTATGGCAAAGACTTGATTGAGTTCTTTTTCATTGAATATTGGATTGAAAAATGGTCTATTACTTTTGTGGAACATTTAAGTAGAACTTTCTTTGATCATGCTCCTCTTCTCATCTACATTAACTCTCCTATTGGCAATTCAAATGTCCTTAAATGTTTCAAATTTTAAGACAAGTGGCTTGAAAATAATAGATTTTTTGATGTTGTTAATATTAATTGGAATGCCCCTTTACATCCGGATAATTCTATTTCAAGAATGATAAGATTTTGATTTAGGCTTAAAAAGCTTAAACAAAATCTTAATTGGTTAAATAAAAACTATTTTAAAAATCTTTTTTATAATATTTAAGAAATGGAAAAGAATGTTTGTGATTTAGAAGAATTAATTATTATTAATTCTTCTAAGCTTCACCTTTTTAATGAAGCTAAAGATAAATCAATAAACCTTCAAGATATGGATGAGACCTATTAGAGACATACAGCTGCTAGTAAACATTTAGTGGAAGGTGATAGAAACACTTCTTATTATCATGATATTGTAAAAGAGAATATATTTTTTAATCATATTAAAAAAAATTAAATGTGAGGATGGATCATCTTATTTAGAGAATAAAGAATTATATCTCTCTGCTATCAATTATTTTAGAAGCTTAGTAAAAATGTGTCTTTGAGTCTTATTTCATGCCCTACTATCATGCCAACTATTAATTCCAATGAGGATTATAATTTCCTCATCTCTATTCTTAATGAAGAATATATCTTTAAAGTTTTAAATAGTATGAATTCTAATTCTATAGCTGGTCTTGACATTTTTAATACTCATTTGTTCCAAAAATGTTGGTTTATCATTAAATTTGATTTGGTAAATGTTATTACTGATTACTTTAAGGGTAACCCTATTCCAAATTTTTTTTTACTAGTACCTCTATAATTTCAATATATAAAATAAAAATTTTAGAATTCTAGAGTAATTATCGACCTATTAGCTTATGCACCTTTTTTAATAAAGTAATTTCTAAGATTTTACCCTTTTCAAAAAAATTTACTGGTACCTTTATTGTTGGATAAGAATATCTCCTCTAATCAAACTAATTTTCTTAAGAGAAAAGCTATATTAGATAATATCTTATTACCACAAGAATTCATTCATGATCTTAACGTTAAAGTTAGAGGTGGTGATGCTCTTTTTAAATTAGATATTACTAAAGCTTATGATAATATCTCATGAAAATTTCTTTATCAAATTTTGATGCTATTTGGCTTCTCTAATACTTTTATAAAATTAATTAAAAACTTCATTGAGAATGCTTGGTTTTTGGTTCTTATTAATGGTAGCTATCATGTTTTTCCTCTAATCAAAGGCTTAGGTATGGTGATCCTATATCACATGGCTTATTTATTATTTAAGGTTTTAATTTACCTATAAGACTTGATTATTTTTTTTATAATTATTCTAATTCTTATCATAGAACTCATGGTAGTTTTTACATTTCTCATTTAAGTTTCTCTAATGATTTCATTATATTCAACAATGGTTCAATTCATTATATTAAAAAAATAAAAAAATTTAAACAATTTTTAAAAGAAAAGTGTCTTTAATATAAACAATAGTAAAAGCTATTTTATTTCTTCTTTTTCTTTTACTTATGCTAGGATTGCTCAGATTACTAATATTACTAGTTTTACTTACCAATAATTTTCTATTAAATACTTAGGTGCTTAGATATAAAAAAGTAGAAAAAGATTTTCTTTGTTTGATGGAATTGTTTAAAATTTTTAATAGAATTTCAGCTTGAGAATTACACATTTTACTTTTTGGTGCTTGGTTAACTCTAATTAGAAGCACTTTATCTATTTTTCCTTTACATCTTCTCCAAACCATCAAGCCAACTCTCTATATTATTAATAGAATAGAGATACTTTTTAATAAATTTTCTCGGGGTCCAATTCCCTAATTAAAGGAATGCATTGGACTAGTTGGGAGAATTATTGTGGTATTATTGGAGAAGGTGGATTAGGCTATAAAACATTAAAAGAATCAATTATAGTTTTTTCTCATAAGATGTGGTGGAACTTTAGATAAAATGAAAGCCTTTGGGCTAAAGTTATGAAGGCAAATATTGTCAAGGTAAAACCCTTTGACTTGTACTTTTAAATCGAGTAAGTCTTCCATTTGGAAGAGGTTATGCAATATTAAATGGAAAGCTGGATCATTGATTTCTTGGGATAATATGTTGGGATCTTCCTTTTTTTTGGCATGATAATTGGTCGGGGGAACTTTCAATTGATTCTCTTTTATCTGCATATTCTAATATTGCTTTAAGAGTTAACTAATTACTCATTAATAAGACTTAGGATAGACAAAAATTAAAGGATATAATTCTTATAAAAATTATCAATAAAATTATTAAAATTCAAAATAATTTTGATAATTTTGATCATATTCTTTTTAAGCTATCTAACTTAGGTGATTTGTCTTTAAAGATAAATGGAATTTTAATAGAGAGAAGCATTCTCCTTCAATAATTATTTTAAAATAATGAATCATATTATTCCCATTTCTCACTCAATCTTGGTTTGGAGAATTTTATGAAATTTCATTGCTATTAATTCTTTGCTTTGGTATAGAGAATTATATTTACCCTTTAAAATCTATTATTGTTATCATATTGAGAATATTAATCATGTTTTTGTTATTGATACTATTACAGCCAAAGTTTGGGTCTGGTATGACAACATTTTTAATAGTTCTTATTTTGCTAGTAATATTTCCTTATCATAGTTACTTGAAGCATGTTTTCAGAATACAATCAAAGGTCATATTTAAATTTTATTTTTATTACCCTTATTTGGTTCATTTGGATGGATAAAAATGATGCAAAGTATAGAGATATTCTTATAAATCACAAAAGAATAATTATTAGAATGAAAGATAAAATTATTACTAAGTTTATAGCAAATTTGATTTCTAATATTAATTTTAGAGGCTGCAAATTTGCAGCTAATAGATTGGGTATCATTTTACCTAATTGTAATACTTAGATTAACTATAGAATTATTTGTTGGCATAAATCTAAAGATGATTCAATTAAAATTAATACTAACAGGTTTGTTTCTAATGATAAAGATAGTTATCGATGTCTTTTAAGAGATTATAAGTGTAATGTTATCATTGCTTTTGCTACCCCCTTATCTCTTTGCTCAGCTATTTTTGCTAAGTTAATAACTTTTTTTTTATGCTATTATTATCTATTTACAAATGGATATGCAAAAGTTTCATTGGAAGTTGATGTAGCTTCATAAATTGATATCTTAAAAGCTGATAAGCTGGGCAATGCTTAAATATTTTATCAACTTAATTTGACTAAACAACTTCTTTTTAGAATTTCTTATTAGATTTCTCACATTTTAAGTGAAGGTAATTCCTATGCTAATTATTTAGCTGGTCAAGTAGCTACATTGCCAGAATATACTGCTTTTTCTAATGGTAATTGGCCAATGCAACTTAGAGGTCTAATGAATTTGGACAAAATGAAGCATCCTTATATTAGACTTAATTGAATTTTATTCTATTTTTTGTTTTATGATTGCTTTTCATTAATTTTCAGGTAAAATAATTTATTTGATGTTTTATGTTATTTTTCTTATAGCTCGATAGAATTATTATTAGTAACCTCTTATATAATTTTTGGATGGCCTATCAATTTTGCTGTTAATTTTGATTAGGTTAAGTATTGGGCTATGCTTGACTTCTTTGATAGTGTTGTGCATCACATTAAATCTATTTTAGAAATTTTAGAAATAAATAAAATTCTATAGTAAATAAATTTTAGAAATTTTAATTTTATATTTTGAAGAAGACATAAATATTTATCAATAATGCTTTATTAAATCAAGTAATATAAAAAAGAAATAATAGAAAAGTAAAGTGCTAAAAAATAAAGAAAGAGAACACAAAGATTTTTATGTGGTTTGGCAAAACACCAAAAACTGGCTTAGATCCACCCCTAGCCACCTAGGCTAGGAATTCACTAAACTAAAGTTTAGATTACAAAAAATCTCTTGAACTCTCCTTCACAGGCAAGTACAACCCAACACGTACTTTCCTTAATGGGCAAGCACAACACATACTTTCTTTAACAGGCAAGCACAACCCAACACTTACTTTCCTTAACGGGCAAGTACAACCCAACAAGAAATAAAGATAAAGAAAAGAGAAAGATACAAGTCTAACTCTCAATTTTAAACTGTTTTTGCACCCATAACCCAATCTATATTAATATTAAGTCAACTGAATATTAATGAAAAAGAGAGTTCACTTTAAATTTAAATGAAATTAGAGAAGATTTTCAATCAAAAATTTAATGCAATTAAGTAACTTAATGTTTTTTGAATGATCTTTAAAAGATTTGAAATGATTTTCTTAAATGACCTTGAAATACAAACTAAGATGCAATCACCAAAAACTTTTCTTTGAAGTTTTTTTCACACAAGCTAACTTTTATTCAAATGATAAATATATTTGTAATTTGAATAACAAAATAATCACTTGAATAAGTATTTGAATTGTATCACATGAAAGCTATCACATAACATATGCATAAACCAATTGAATATAAGTAATCAATAAGCACAAATAAATTTATGCAAGATGTGATGTGGTTGGCCAAATGGAAAAAGAGAGGTAATAAAATTTTAAGCACAATCAAATTTAAGTAAACTATATGAAACTTTAAGCCAAAGGGATAAACAATGGATAATCAAATAATTAAGTACTTAGAAAATTAATAACCCTTAAAAAGACTTCAGCCAAAAAAGAAACATAAAAAATATTCATTGATTAAGCATAAAATAAATTTATTTCCTCATATTAGCTTTAGGCCAAACAAGAAATCAAAAGATTATCAAGATGGTAAAGTCCTTAAATTGATCTTCTTATCTTTGTTCTTGGCCAAACAAAATCTAGAGATTATGTCATGAATAAACACCAAAAATTTACATAACCTTGTAAACTTCAAAGCCAAGAAGAAATAAAAGAAGTTTAAGAACTTAGCACCTTAGAAAATAAACATCAAAGAGATGATGTTTTCAGCGAAGGGTGAATTCACACCAAACCTTCACTTTTTTTAATCAATCTTTAATCAAAATAAATGTCCAAGGAAAAGGCAAGAATGACGAGGAATGCTTGCACTTGTATCACCAAAATTATCCAAAAATTGATCTTGCAAGAATCGGCCAAGGGTGAGTAAGAGAGCAAGAGAGCAAGAGAGCGAGAATGAGTTTTTAACTTTTTGGAACCTTTTTTAAGTTGAAAAAAGGCTCTTAAATAGATGAGGGAAGAGTATAGGGTCAGCCAAAAATTGATTCAATAAGAGGGAAATTGATATTCTATGTGATTCATGGCCAAAGAAGGAGAAAATCCCATAGAAATTTCGGCCAAGGGAGTTTAGATATGAGGGAGGGAGTTTTGAATAAAATAAATCCATTAAAATCCACTTCAAAGAATTTGAGCAAAGAGGTTTCCTAAAATAGGAAATTCTTAAAATAATGCATGGATTAATTTTAAATAAAATTTGATTGTATTCTATACTTATTGAATGTTTAAATAACATATAAATTTAATAAATTTAAAGCATAGTGGTCGGCCACCCTTAAACTTTCCTAAAATAGGTCAAATTGGAAAAAGAAAATGAATTATTTTAAAAAGAGGGCTAGTTTGAATTTAAATTTAAAATAACTTGTAATAAATCAATTAGACTCTAAATAATCATAATTAATCATGCTTGGGACGTTCAACATATTTCATAAACAATTTTATTTGATTTAGCAAGTACATATCTTTCATGAGGGAGTTTGAATTAAAGAATAATCTAAATTCAAAAATTAAATAAATAAATTTTAAAATCTGAAAAATGAGGGAAAATGACATAGAAATGTTTTGAATGAAATTAACACAATTTATTACACAAAATTCATTAAAAAATTTGGCCAAAATAATTCTAAGATGAAAATGATAAGAGAGAGAAGAAAGAATAATCGGAGAGACAATAGGAGAAAAAAAAGATAATTTTGGAATAATTCAATTTTCATGCAGTAAAAATTATGAATAAAAATTATAAATGACATGGAAATGATTTACTGAAGTTTAAACATAATTTATTTTGCTATAACACACATTTAATGAAATTTATATCTTGCATTTAGTTCATACTATCCAAAATGGATAACTTAATGAATAATTGTAATATTAAGATATAGAAAAATATAAATAATTTTAGAATGATGAATCTGAAAATGAATGAATCATTTATTTTAATTTTGTGAGCTTTTTATTTGCCTTAATATAGTAATTTTTAGAAAAATTCCCACCCAGCCCATGTCTAGTAGTTTTAGCAATTTGATATAACTGAAGAACTAGGAGCTAATGAGTTTAATTTGATTAGTAGCATTTGAACATGTGTTTGTTATCATCAAAATCAATCTCATAAGAGATGGGGCTCATGGAGTCAATAAAGATTATACAAGAATATAAAGCTCAAGATAAATTGAATAATCTTATGTAACTTAAGGACGAGAAGAAAACAAGGTAAGATCAGAAGTCTAACACTTTAGAAAAATTAAATAGAAACCTTATTGAAGCTCTCAGCCAAGGAATATTGCACTATTCCTTTACTTTTCCAAAATAATCTTCATGCCAAGGGAAAGTGAAGAATGATGAGGAGTATTTGCACTTGAATCACCAAGGATCTCCGGGAATTATTGCAGCTAGGATCGGCCAAGGGTGGAGAAAGGTGAGCATGAGAGCAAGAGAGAATAATAGATATAGGGAACCTATTTCAAGTAGACAAGGGAGGATGCTAAAATCAACCAAGGTATGAGATTATGAGAGAGAAATTGATTTAGCAACAATTTGAATTTTAAATTCAAAGGACATTGGATCAACGAAAGATGAGGCAAGTAAATGTAAGAGGCTCCTTTGCAAATTTAAAACAAGCCAAAATTATTTTGAATGGGATTCATGACTAGAGCAAGAGAGGAAATTCCATGAATAATTTATCAAAGTGAGGTCCAAGAAGATAAATGAATGAGGGGATTTTGAATAAAATAAATCCTTAGAAAATAATCGAAAGAAATTCGGCTAAGGGAGTTTCCATAAATAGGAAATTCACAAATTAATGCAATAAATTAATTTGGATCCAAGCTGATTATATCATATAATTTTTGAATGTTTAAATAATATTTAAATTAATTTAAATTTGAATTGAAGTGGCCGACCCCCAAATAATTTCCTAAAAAAGGGTTTAATTAAAAAGTAATTATTTTGAATAAAGGATTATTTGAATTAAATTTAAAATGACTTGTAATAACTTAATTAAAATTTAAATAATCAAAGTAATTCATGCTTGGGACGTTAAAAATGTTCCATAAGAGATTAGATTTAATTTAGCAAGTATATGTCTTGAATGAAAAATTTTAAAATCAAAAAATCAAATTAATAAATTTTAAAAATATAAAAATTGAGGGAATTATATATGGAAATATTTTGAATGAATTTCACACATTTTATTAGACAAAATACAGTAAAAAAATTGGCCAAAACAATGTGGAGATGATAATAATAATAGGGATGAGAAGAAAGAATAATAGGAGAGAGAAATTAGAAAAAAAAGGATATTTTTAGGATAATTCAATTTTCATGCAATAAAAATATGAATAAAAATTATGACTAGCTTGGAAATGATTTAATGAATTATTTTGCTTGAATGCACTTTTAATGGAACTTATCTCATGCACTAGGTTCATATTATCCAAAATGGATAATTTAATGAATAGTTACAATTTTAAGATATAGGAAATGTAAATAATTTTGGAATAAATTATTTAAAAATGAATGACTCATTTAATTTATTTAGTGAGCTTTTCATTTGCCTTAATATAGTAATTCCTAAAAAAATTCTCAACCAGTTCAAGTCCAAAAACTTTAGCTCTCCGAATTGACTAAAGAAACCAGTGTTAAAGAATCTTTGTGCACACTTGAATTTAAACTAATTAGTAGCATTTAAATGTATGTTTATTATAATAAAAATAAATCTCATATGAGATGGGGCTCATGAAGTCAACAATCTCCCCCTTTTTGATGATGACAAGCATATGTTGGTGCTAAATAGTGATGAAGGTGCAAAGTGACCTTTCATTGACCTTTGGAAATATACCTTGCATCATAAAGAAAGTATAACAAGTAAATAAACATAAATTTAGCAATTTAAGAAAAATAAAACTAGAAAATAACATGAGTGTAACATGATAAAGATCTCCTTAAAACTATGCATCATAAATGAAAGAAGACCAACATAATAAGAAGACCATCATAATTTTTTCTCCCCTATTGGGAATATCACAAAAGATTTAAAAATGAATAATAATAAATTTACATGAAGGGATCTAATATAGCTAACATGCAAATCAAAGTACAAAATCTTTCTTCAGGTAATGGTTTTGTGAAAATATCAGCAATTAGCAAATCCATACTCACAAAATCAATATCAAAATCTCCTTTGCTAACATGATCTCTAATAAAAAGATGTCTAATTTCTATATGTTTATTTCTAGAGTGTTGGATAGGATTGCTAAATAAATTGTACTAGTATTATCACAATTAATAGGAATGCGATCTTGTTGTGATCTTGTTTAAGTTTAAAATCTTTCAACTATTACCTTAACCAAAGAACTTGAACAACACCGCTTCCAACAGCTATATACTCAGCTTTAGCAGTGGAAAGAGTAATGGAGTTTTGTTTTCTAGATGACCAAGATACTAAAGATAATCCTAAAAACTGACATGTTCCTCATGTACTTTTCCTATCTTCTTTATAACATGAAAAGTTTGCATCAGAATATGTAATAAATTCAGATGAAAGTAGATTTTTAGGATACCATAAACTTAACCTAAAAGTGCTAATCAAATAATGAAAGATACACTTAATAGTAGTTAAATGATATACTTTTAGGGAAGCTTTAAAATGAGCACATAAATATACAACAAACATAATATTAGGCTCAATAGGAACAAGATACAAAAGAGAGCCAGTCATACTTCTATAAATATTTTGATCAACATGTATTCTTGACTCATCTAAATTAAGCTTAGTTGAGGGGCTCATTGGAGTCTCACTATATTTAAATTTTTTTGTTCATATTAAACCTTTCTATCAAGTCATTGGTATACTTAGTTTGACAAATGAAAGTACATCTTTCTTGTTGTTTTACTTGAAGACTTAGAAAAAAATAAGTTTACCCATCATACTCTTCTCAAATTTTTTAAACATTAAAGAAGATAACTTAACACATAAAGATTCATTTGTAATACCAAATAAAATATCATCCACATAAATCTATATAATTATTAAGTCATCACCTAAATTTTTAAGGAATAGGGTCGTATCTACTCTACCCTTCTTAAAAGTACGATCAATAAGAAAGCTACTCAATCTATCATACCATGCTCTAGGAGCTTATTTCAATTCATACAAAGCTTTCTTCAATTTAAAAACATGTTCAAGAAAATCCACATTTTTAAAACTAGGAGATTGTTCTACAAAGACATCTTGATCTATAAAGCTATTTAAAAATGTACTTTTTTACATCCAGTTAAAAAAGTTTAAAGTCTTTCTAATAAGCATAGACAAGAAGTAATCAAATAGCTTCTACTATAAGAAGAAAGGATTCTTCAAAATCTATCCCTTCAATCTGAGAGTATCCTTGTGCAATAAATCTAGCTTTATTTCTTACAATATGTTTTGAGTCATCTAACTTATTCCTAAAGACCCATTTGGTTCCTATAATATTTTGGTCTTGAGATCTAGGAACTAATTTGCACACCTCATTTCTTACAAACTAATTTAATTTTTCTTCCATAGCTACAATCCAGTAGTGATCTTCCAAAGCTTGATCTATTGATTTTGGTTCAATTTTGGATAATAACACAAAATGATTGATCATTTCCTTAGATTGTATTCTAATTCTATTACCTTGGGAATGATATCAAATAATCAAGTCCTTTATAAGATTCCTAATAAAATTTCATACTTTGGGTAAAGAATCATCTACATTTTCTTCAAAATTCATTTTCTAAAAAATATTTAAATAATCTTGAATCACATTATTTCTAATGGAATCTATAAATTTTTTTATCAAATATAACATGTATTGATTCTTCAATAATCATTTTTCTTTTCTTATAAACTCTATAAGAACTACCATTTACGGAATAGCCTAAAAAGATACTATCATCAAACTTACTATCAAACTTTCCTAAAGAGTCTTTACCATTATTTAAAATAAAACATTTACAACCAAATATATGAAAATAACTAATCTTAGGATTCTTAACATGGAATAACTCATAAGTGGTTTAATTTAAAATAGGTTTTAAGTAAAAATGGTTTATCACATAGCATACAATGTTAAAGGCTTCAGTCTAAAAATACTTAGGCAACTTATAATCATCTAGCATAGCTCTACTCAATTCAACTACAATTCTATTTTTTCTTTCTACTACACCATTTTGCTAAAGGGTTCTAGGAACAAAATATCATGTTTAATACCAAATTCATCACAAAAATTTTTAAAATTATTATTTTCAAATTCACCATCATGATCAGTTTGAATTTTATTAATAAGAAGACTTCTATCTCATTTAATGCACTTAATAAATTTTCTAAAATTTTCAAAACATCATTTTTATGAATTAAAAAGATAACCCATATGAATCTAAAAAAATCATCAACAATAACATAAGCATAGAATTTTCCACCTAAACTTGCAGTACTAATAGGACCAAATAAACTCATATGTAATAATTCCAAATGTCTAGAAGTAGAAATAATATTTTTGTTTTTAAATGAATGTTTAAAATGTTTTTTGATGAATACATGCATCACAAACATAATCAGAATGAATTTCATCTTAGCTAATCTAACTACATGATCAAGTTTTGTAATTTTATTTAAAGAATACATATAAATGTGACATGATCTTATATGCCAAAGCCAAACTTCATCATGTGAACTTTTAAAACAAAGTAAATTTAAATTAACATCACAAATATTATCAAAATCAATAAGATAAATATTTTTGTATCTATAACCAACAAGCAAAATATTTTATTTATTTCTAATAATACAAAAAGATGCATGAAATTCAACATTAAGTCCTTTATCACATAATAGACTAATAGAAATGAGATTATGCTTTAAACCTTCAACAAAGTAAACTTTATCTAATGTTATTGAATTTTTTCAAATAAAGCCAATGCCAACTATTTTTTCCTTTAGGATTATCACCATTAACTACATACCCTTCTTCACATGATTCTAAAGTAGAAAATTTAGATTTATCACCTGTCATATGTCTTGATCCTCCACAGTCCAAGTATCACATGCCTTCTTTAATTTTGCTTTAAAGGGATTCCTACAAAATAAAATAAGGGGTCAACTTTTGGATCCCAAACATGTTTGGGTCCACATCCAAATGAAAAATTATGCAATGAACATTGTGTAATGTGTGCAGCCACTGCATTTTTATTTTTAGGTATCCAAATATAATTTGATCTAAGAAATGCTTGAGATCTTTTTATATGACAATCAGAAGATACATGACCTCTTTTATTGCAAAAGTTGCATGTAACATTTGTATTTGCATAGGTCTAAATTTAAGTGATTTTGATGCATTTCATGATTTATTTCTAATGAATGGAAAATGTGAATGTAATCTACTACAAGTATCTAATTTTGTATGAAGTAATAAAATGTCTTCTTTCAATTTCTTCATAAGTATTGATTGATCTAATAAAGCATCATTCTTAGACTTTAAATCAACAGATTCTTTTTCTAAAGTTAAAGCATGCATTTCTAGATTTTTCTTTTCCTTTTCTAGAATAATAATTTTTCTTTTTATCTTTTTATATTCACATGCTAATTCATTGAAAGCATCATCTAATTCTTCATAAGAAATATCTTCACATTCTTGAAGTATCCACATCTGCCATCAAACATAAGTTTGCTTCATCTTCTAAAATGCCCTCATTTGATTCTTCTAAATCTAAATTTGTCCAG
Source organism: Cymbidium sinense (assembly GCA_021442155.1). Lineage (NCBI taxonomy): Eukaryota > Viridiplantae > Streptophyta > Magnoliopsida > Asparagales > Orchidaceae > Cymbidium > Cymbidium sinense. Next base: position 56,605,367 of record CM038215.1, read on the forward strand.
TATGCTATCTTTTATCTTCTGAGGATTTTTTATTTTTTCAAAGACATTTTATTTTATGATTGTTTTTCTTTATCAGCAATATTTGGGCAATCACTTATTAGCATACGATTCCTTCACCTGCATTCAACTTTTAAGGAGGCAATTTATGTATTTTAAGTTGTTCACACCTATGCTTTTTCTTTCTAATAATATTTCCCAATTTCTTTTAAAGTATTGCAATTTTATCACTATCAACATTTGAACATGAGAAATGTCTTTCACAACTATCTTCCACCTACAAAGCAATTTTTTTATCCTTTCTCTTTCTTTTGGAAAGAGTCAGTTTGATCCCTTCGTGCTATGACCAATTCATAAGCTATCAAAGAACCAAGAAGATGATCAAGTGTATATATAGTCAAATCCCTAGCTTCACTAATAACAGTAACTATTACAACCCATTCTTTTGGAAGGCATCTTAAAATTTTATAAACCAAATCTTGATTTTATATTTTCTTCCAAGTGAATTCAAAGTTTAATAATGTTCATGAAATAAGTATACATATAAAAATGCTTTCTTTTTGAAACATATGGAATAATTCATACTCATGTACTAACCTATTAATTTGGGCACCTTTAACTTCAATAGTACCTTCATAAGTAAGAATTAAATTATCCTAAATTTATTTTGTAGTAGTAAGCATGGAAATTCTCATATAATCATCGAGAACTAAAGCACAATATAGAATGTTGCAAGCCTTAGCATTTTATTCATCTAATTCTCTTTCATAAGAAGACCATTCATCAAAGAGTTTATCAGCTTTCAAACCATTTGTTTCAATAGTGGGTGTGTGGTATTGGTGTGTCAACATATGCGACGTTCTAGAATCTTGTCCATGAATAAATGTAGTAATGCGATTTTTCTAATAATCAAATAGAATATTATTAAGTAAATGTGGCATATATGTAGATTGTCATTAAGGTAGTGCACCTATAAGAAAAAATTGAGTCATAGTGATCAAACTCAGGGATGTTAAGCCACAAATTGAGCTCAGGCTTTGATACAAATTGTTATGTAGTTATGGCACCAAAGAGTGGGGTAAGGTGGGTGTGTAAATTGGCCATTTAAAATTAAAACTTAATTTGATTGCTTTGTAGAAGAATTAATTGTAAATAATTTTTAAAATTTTTCACAATAATTATAAGCAACAATAAAAAATAAAGGTGAAAGAAAAGTAAAAAGAGAACAAAGACAATTTTATTGGTTCAGCCAAACCCCAAAAATTGACCTACGTCTATGCCTAGCAACACAAGCTAGGAATTCACTAATTCAAAATTAAGATTACAATAATTCTCCGGTACTCTTCTACACAGACAAGACAATCCAACACTATATTTTTCTACATGGGTAAGTACAACCCAACTTGTACTTTCCTACACAGGTAAGTACAACCCCAACACAAATCAATATGAGGCAATAAGAAGTGGCAAATATTTAACTCTCAAATTTAAAACATTTTTTGCACTCACAACTTAAACTATAGCAATATTAAGGCAAATGCATGTAATAAAAGATAGCTCACTTTATTTAAAATAGAAAAAGGAATAAGATCTTCAATTAAGTATTCAGTGCAAGCAACATAATAAATTTAACTATGAAAGAACTCTATAAAAGCTTGAAATGATTTAAATTTATAACATTGAATTGAAAACATAAATTGGAATATGAACTAACTTGATATGAAATATTAAATCACACAACTTTGGTTTGAATTCTTTTTCACAAAAGATAAGTTATATGTAAATGATGAATGAGTTTACAATTAAGAATGATTTTACAATCACTTGAATAATAATTAGAATGATACCACAATAAAGCTATCACATAACCTTTGTGTAAATCAAAAGAAAATAAGTTAACAAAAAGCACCAAAATATTTTAAAGGTTACGAAGAGGTCGGCCAACTCAAGGCTTAAATAAAATGTTGTGTTATGCATAACTAAAACTTGAGTAACCTATATGTAGCTCTCGGTCAAAGTGACAATCAAAGAGTTATGAAATGATTAAGCACTAAACATGATTAAACACTAAACAAATTGAAATCCCTTGTAATACTTTTTGCCAAGCAATTAACCAAGTTTATACAATAAGATAAAGCTCAAAATAAATTGAATAATCTTATGTAACTTAAGGCCAAGAAGTGAACAAGGTAAGATTTGAAGTTTAACACCTTAGAAAAATTAAAGAGAAACCTTGAAGCTCTTGGCCAAAAGAGTATTTCTCTAATCCTTCACTTTTCTCAAACAATCTTCAAGCCAACTATTTGTCTAAGGGAAAGAGAATGATAATGAGGAGTGTTTGAACTTGAATCACCAAGGTTCTCCAAGAATTATTGTGGCTAGGATCGGCCAATGGTGGAGAAAGGTGAGCAAGAGAGCAAGAGAGAATGATAGATCTAGGGAACATTTTTCATGTTGAAATAGAGCTCTTAAATAGACAAGTGAGGAGGCTATTTCAAGGTATGAGATTATGAGAGGAAAATTTATTTAGCAACAATTTGAATTTTAAATTCAAAGGACATTGGATAAACCAAGGATGAGGCAAGTAAATGCAAGAGGCTCCTTTGGAAATTTGAAAAAAGCCAAGATGGAAGTATTTTGAATGGGATTCAAAGCTAGAGCAAGAGATGAAATTCCATGAATATTTCAGCCAAGGGAGGTCCACGGAAGATAAAATGAATGAGGGGATTTTGAATAAAATAAATCCTTAAAAATTAATAAAAATAAATTCGACTAAGTGAGTTTCCATTAATAGGAAATTTTACAATTAATGAAATTAATCAATTAGGATCCAAGCTAACTATATTATGTAACTTTAAATGTTCAAATAATATTTAAATTAATTTAAATTTAAATTGAAGTGGCCGGCCCCCAAACAATTTCCTAAAATGGGGATTAATTAAAAATAATTATTTTGAATAAGGGTTGATTTGAAATTTAATTTAAAATGACTTGTAATAATTTAATTAAATTCTAAATAAACAAATTAATTCATGCTTTTGACGTTAGAAATGATCCATAAAAGATTGATTTAATTTAGCAAGGATATGTCATGATCTTCAAATTTTAATTCAAAATAATTTAAATTCAAAAAATCAAATTAATAAATTTTTAAGACACAAAAATTGAGGGAATTATATATGAAAATATTTTGAATGAATTTAACATACTTTATTAGACAAAATTCAATAAATATTTTAACCAAAATAATGTGGAGTGATAATGATTATAAGAGAGAGAAGAAAGAATAATAGGAGAGAGAAATTAGAATATAAGAATAATTTTAGGATAATTCAATTTTTACGCAATAAAAATATAAATAAAATTTATGATTTAAATGGAAATGATTTAATAAATTTTATAATTTAATTTTCTTGCTTGAACACACATTTAATGGAACTTATCTCATGCACTTAGTTCATTTTATCCAAAATGGTTAATTTAATAAATAATTACAATTTTAAGATGTAGAAATTGTAAATAATTTTAAAATGAATGGCTTATTTAATTCATTATAGTGAGCTTTTTCATTTACCTTACAATAGTAATTCCTAGAAAAATTCTTAATCAGTTCAAGTCCAACAACTTTAGCTTTATGAATTTACTAAAGAATCTGGAGTTGAAGAATTATCCTAGGTACTTAAATTTAAACCCATTAATAGCATTTGAACATATGCTTGTTATCTTTAAAGTCAATCTCATATGAGGTGGGGCTCATGAAGTAGATCCAAACACTTCCAATTTAACATAATTGATCTAAACTCAAGATGAGATGCATTTGAACTAAAGTGTAAATTCAATTGTCCCTTAATGAGACCAATTGGGCCCCTAGACAAAATTAACCCATTTAGAATCCTATTGAATCAATACAGAAGCTAAGTATTAATTTTCAAACTTAATTAGACACAAAATTAAATCTGATTGTGGTTCAAGTTGCCTAATCAGTCCAATTGGTCCATGTAGATCCCACTATATCCAAACTAAATCTAGTCAAAATGAAATCAAATTGAACTTTATTAAAGGATTAAAATCATTGTATCAAACCAATATCTATCAATAAAAAGTGATGCATGGTGGTCAGAAGGGAGGCAATCAGCATTAAGAATTCACCTTGACTCAATGAAGTTTTCTAACATCTACCAAACTTAGGCATTAGTGCGGTAACTCCTCTAAACTTTAGAACAACCATAGGTGCCTATGTTTTATGAAAGAGATTTACACAAATTTAGGAATCATCCATAGATTTCACATATTTTTTCAATTTTGAACATTTTTGTGCAACAAAAAAATAAACTCAATTTTTAATTAGTTCACCAAAAAATAGGCTTTACGGGTGGAAAACCGTCCACCCCTCTCTAATTTCACTAACTATAGGGAAGACAACCCCTTAACCATCCATCTAATTTGATTAGAACTGACGATCATGATTGAAAACCCCTTAGATTTGAACCAAAATTTTTGAAAATTATAAGAAATAAAATACAGAATGAAAAATTATAAATAACCCCGTAATGGATTCAACATTTTAGGAAGAGTCCAATAAACCAAAAAGCCCCAAACTTTGTGAAGTATTTTAAGTTAATTTTATTGATTTTCAATATTTATTTACTAATTTTGAGTAAATAATTAATTTAAATTGAGAAAAATTGTATAAACGATCTAAATGGTCCAAACCACTCTAACAAATATTAATGAATCTGAAAAACATTATTCAAACCCTTTGAATTACACCAAATAACCAAATCACTAAACTAGGGTTTAACTAAATATTAATTAAATATATTAATTATCTAAAACTTCAAAAAAAGTATATAAATTTAACCACTAAGCAAAAAAAATTGGAAATGACCCCTCACTCAATTCTTATTTCGAGAGGAAACCACTAATATAAAATCCCAAAAATTTGCCAAGTATTTTAGGGTTAATTAAAGTTTTAATAAAATAGTAATTCCTTGGTTAATCTTAAATTTCATGCCTAATCTAGTTGAAATTTTTAGGGAAATAATCTAATGTCATGGCCCAGCTACCATAAAATTTTTAAACTCATTTATTCTCAAGATTATAATATATGATTTTAAACCATAATGAGAGTAATTTAAGTAAAATAATTAATATGAAAATTTGAAAATTACCTAAATGCACCAATTTAGTTTAAAACCTCTCCAATAATATCAAAGATTATAAAGAAATTAATTAAGCTCATTAAATATGGTATAATAACAAATTCATTTAATTTAGTGGTTGATGAGTAAATAATGATTAATTAAATAGGATCCATTAGATGAAAATTTGTAACTAATTTTATAAAAATTCAAAAACACAATTAAATATTCTTAACAAGTAAATGAAATTTTTGTATTTTAAATTAAACTTAAATCACTCACTTAAATGGCATGAAATTTTCAAGAAATATTCCTCATGATATTATCTATCTTCTATTATCTCATGTCATTTGAGTAAATGGATTAAGAGAAGTAATTTTTGAATGCTTAATAGTTTAATTAACCTTATTTATTAAATTAAAAATTATAGAAAGTTCTAAATTGGTTTTTTAGTGTTCAACCACACTTACATAATATTAATATTAGAGCATCTAGAAAAAATAATTAGGAATTATGGTCCTAATTAAATCTCAGAAGTCATATTAATTGTGTTAATTAATCATAAATTATTTATTAAAGGGCATAAGGCTTAGAAAATTTATAGCTAATTGTGCAAGTCTTGAATGGTACCTTTTACCCTATACGTAAGTGTACATATCGAATCAAGTAATATATAATAAATAGGGCATCGTTCCCATGAGGATTTAAGCAAAATTTAATATTAAATTATATTAAGTACTAATCTTTAAAATTTGATTTTTATTAAATAGAATGTAAAAAACTTAATTGAAATGAAAAGCTATTATTTTATAAAAAAAGTAAAAGACTAATTTTTATATTTTTTTAGATTTATAGAAAATATAAGTATTTTCTTAATTTTAAAAGGAGTACTCTAAATTTATAGAGTTTTTGGATTATGTATTGTATCAAACATAGTATTTTTCAAACTTGTAGTGTCATTCATGAGCAAAAATGCTATATCCTCTATGTCCAAACAAGTATAACTAAACAAATCCCTTTAAATGATTCCAAATCTTAAAAATTATCACATGTTTAATGGCTATTTAGCGCTTACAGACTATCTAACACATTAATGATTATTTAGTACATTCATTTGAATGAACAATTCTCTTACTGATTCAACCTATATCTCAACTCATCATGCATGTAAACATATTAATCTACCTAAAGCCTAATAAAAATTTGTGAGTCAAAAAATTTATAAATGATGAAATTTTGTTGCATTAGCTAGAAGCATCACTCATATTAGTCATGATCTTAGAATTATATGGAGTGTGTTTAAGATTTTATAATCTCTTATAATAGATAAGAAACTAGCCATCTTTCATTTATATGAGACTTGTCCATTTGGATTTAAAGTGTAGGTGGTAGTAGCTAGCAGCCTATCTAGGTGAGTAGTAAGTTTAGAAGAGTTGAGATAAATTCACATCCTTGGGTAAGAAAGTGCCATTGCATCATCACTTTGAGTAGAATAGGTCAAGCTATTAACTTACACTGAAGCACTTTTGGCTCTAGAATTGGAGACTACTTAATTTTCATTTTCCATGTGTATAAGTCCTTACCTCTTAAGCATTCTCATAGTCTTGTGCTGTTAGGACATAATCCCTAGCATTCAAATAATTTATAAACTTAAATATACATAGATCTCCCTTCAAATATATGAAGCCAAGCCATATGATAGAATGAAGAAATCATTAGGCCACCAAGAATAAGAGCAATTCTTACTAATTCCCTTTAGAATTTTAAAAGAACTTTCTATTTGATCATTCCCATCTAATTTTTAAATCATGCAATCATTTAATAATAGTATTTCAAATCCATAGAGATGCAATTGACTACTTTAATCAAGAGTTTTCTTAGGGGATCCCATCTCTTAGGATGTGATTATCTATATGGGCTTTCCCATATTAAGAACTTGCAACTGTTACAAATAACTTATAACCCAATTTTAAATAAATCTTATCTTCATTCATCTATATGAGGTGAGGGAAAATTCTCTAGTACACGTAGACCCATTAGCCTTAAGAGTTCTTATTTTGTGACTGAATTCATCGTAGAGTGATACCTCTACCTTTTTAGTTAGTATAATATTCCTTGATACTGTCTTTGATAACCTATCTAATTACTCCCAAGAACTGCTTGGTGTCCTTTCTCATTATTAATCACCACATGGCCATTATATTCCACTTTCCTCCATGATTAGAATAAAACTTATGGAAACTTCTCTAATACCTAGGTATTGTAAAATAGTTTCACGTTCATTTGGGCCTTAAAATAGTGGTGGCAATGTGAGAAAATTTTTTAGCTTACTAAAAGCTTTTTCACATTCTAAGGTCTATTCAATCAACTTGAAACCACTAAGTGTCTTGTAGAATGGTGAACAATGCTCTCCTACTTTCAAGATAAATTGATTTAATATAATGACTTGGCTAGAGAGTTGTTGAACTTCCTTGGTAGTTCTTAGTGATGGCATGTTAAAAATGGCCTTGACTTTATTGGGGTTGCCTTTTATGCCTTATGGGTTGATCAAATCCCTAAAAATCTTTTTGATCTGGTGCCAATTTAAGAGGGTTAATAATCATATTATACTTCTTCATAGTAGATAATATTTCTTTCAAATCTTTGATGTGATGTTCGATTGAATTTCTTTTGATAAACAAGTCAATTACATAAACTTCTATATTCCAACCTTTCTACTCTTTAGAGATGTGAACCACCATCTTTTAGTAGATTAGCCTAATGTTGTTTAGTCTTAATGACATTACTCTATAATAGTAGTGCCCTTCCTATAATGAAGATAATTTTTTTAGAGTTGATAGGGTGCTTCTATATTTGGTGGTATCCTAAAATAGCATTCATAAAGTCATTAATGAGTAACTTGCCATAAAGTCGATGAGTGTGCCTATTTGTAGGAGTGTGTACTAGTCTTTAGAGCAAGTCATGTCCAACTTCATGAAGTCCATGCACATCCTCCAAGTTTTCTTAGATTTTTATACCATCACCACATTCAATATCCACTATAGTTATTAGAGTTCCCTGATGAAGTTAGCTTTTATTAGTTTGGTGACTTTATCTTTGATAGGTTTGGCAAGCAAAGTTACAATCTTTGATATTTTTTGCTTTATATGCCAAGCATCCTTTCGAATGTTGAGTTGGTGGCAAGCAACATTGATATTTATGTCAAGCATCTCGACTACTATCCAAGCAAGTGAACTGATGTCACCTTGAAGAGCATGAATGAGAGCCTCTCTATTATTGATGCTAAAGGCAAAGTTTTTTTTTAGGGAAATAGGAAAATTTTATTGCCACAATAAAAGGTACAAAGCCCTTAGAGGGGGAAAATCTCTAAGCTAAAGCTCAAAGAGTTATAAAAAGTCCTAAGGAGCAAACTAATACAATAGATAGTAACAAAAAGCTAATAAAAAAGGAAACAAAGATCCACAAAAGCAATTCCTTGAAATCATCAACAATCTTATTTTGCTGCTTTTGTAACCAACATACTCCAGTAGCAAAAGTATCCCAACCTGTACAAGAGATCTTATGAAACCAACCCAATCTAGCAACAAAAGTCTTCCAACCTAAACCAGAGATTTGCAACAAGCTAGAAAAGGGATTAGTACAGATAATGAGATAATTAAATAAGCATAGAAAATAAGAGCAGATAGAAGACAAAGGATAAATAAAGGCTTTGACTAAGTTATAAATGTCTTAAAGAGTAGCACCATATGTAAGCATCCAGACTTTGAGTGAAGGGTTGCAATTACATATAACACTACTAGCCAAAAGAGGAAGTGGGACACATCATGGCCATCATTGCCATCATACCTATTGTAGCACCTTATCCAATGATGATCATCACAGAAACCTGCATAAGACTTCAACCAACAAATATAGCCACAAAGAACCAAGCAGTTAAATATATTAAGCTTAGTATAACAGATAAGGAGGAGCTCTATCAGTAGAGTATTAGGCCATATTGAGCACCACCAAAGCCTCTAAATATTATCCAGCTTAACAATAAGATTAACATCAAGGATGATAGGAAGTAAGGCATCCAACAAACTAGGAAAGGGTAAAGAATTAGCCATAATCTAAAAATAATAATTCCAACAGGTAAAAACTAGAAAAGAAGAAAGGAAAAAGGGAAAGCCAGTGCCATTGCTATACTTGATAGGATCTGAAGAAATGTAATAAAGTAAATATTATTTTGACCAAACCAGCCAACTAGAGCGTGCAATCCAAGCAACCAGCAAGGCAGTCCACTTTGCAAGCCACCATAAAAGCCAAAGAGTCAAATCAGTGGAGTTAGATCCAGTCGGATATAAAACTGAGAGCTTCTTACTAATAGGAATATTAAAAAAACTCGAGGGAAAGCCATAGCCAGTAGCCACCATTCCTGAATCAAAGATAGGAGAATCTAGTGAAGACAGCTAGATATAATAGCCAAAACCAAAAAGGTTAAAAACCTTATGGAAATAAAAAGTCTGATAGGCAGGGTAGCCCAGATAAGAAAACCAACAAGGATAACATCAGCCCAATCCAAAACACCCAAGCTGTTGTTAGGTGCCTCCCAATTTAGACTATTAGTTAAGAAGAAAATCTTGTAAGAGGAGATACACTTGAAAAGCCAATGATTTAACAAAAAAGCAATAGCCAAAACACTACTCAAGTAGTGCATGAAAATAATTCTCCAAACCATAACCAGAGGCATAGAACAATTAACCCAAAAGGGCACAAAAGTACTCAAAGCTGCAGGAGCAAAAACCATAACACCACTACTGCCAACGGCCACAATCCAAAAAACAAAACCCAACCTAGATGGCCAAACCTCAAACAGGACCAAACCACCACAAGGTAAAGCCAAAAATAATCTGAATCAGAACTAAAAGCAAGTGGTATGCCAAAGTCCGACATGAGGAGAGAAGAGTAAAAGCTTCTAACATAAGGTAAGCCCATTTTATCAAAATTCACCAAACCTTTTAATAGGAAAGAGATGTCATCTTGAGAAAACATTGGCATAGAAGAAGACTTGGCTCCCAAATTGGTAAGAAAGTCAACACAGGAATTTGCTTCCCTATAGATATGAGAAATTTGAAACTCTAATTTAGCAAGAAGCCTCCTAGTGTGATTAAGTAAAACATTTCAGCATTACCATGAGCATCAAATTTGAGTAAGTGAAAGGAGGAGGGCATCAACTTCAAACTAGATCTTATGAAAACCAAGTTGTAAATAAATAGATATACCATGATAAAAACCTTTAAGCTCAGCAAATAACATTGAACAAGGATCTAAAGGGGCAGCAAACACAGAGATAACCTTCCCACTATAATCTCTCAAAATCCCACCATAACCATAATAACCATTAGATATTGAGCCATTAGTGCTGACCTTAATGAATTAACAATTAGGTTTAATCCAATAAATAATCTTCTGGATAGGAGAGAGATTATAGGAGGGAAGGCTAATCCCAAAAATGAAAGCCATAGACTTACGCCCTTTAAAACTATTCTAAGTAAGCAGATTAGCTTTGAAAAGAGACATAATTTTATATTTGGTTCTAGTAATAATACGATGGTAGTTCATAGGAATACTATGATGCTTAACATCATTTCTCTCCATCTAGATATACCAAAGAATGGTAGTAGCTAAAATAATTTTAACATTACCCTTAGAAGTATGAGAAAAGCAAGCTTCAAGAAGTTGCAAAATAGAAAAAGAATAATTAAAATGAAGAGAGTTAAAAATATTATCATACCAATTCCACACTCTAGCAACAATAGGGCCATTCACAAAAACATGATCCATTGTTTCAATGTGATGGCAGCAGTTGCATTTAGAGGGGAGATGAAAACCTTTTTTCAGATGAGTAGCATCTATAGGAATATAATGCTTTAGAATGCACAAAGTTAAAATTGAGAATGAAGCAGGAACAAAATAATCCTAGATTTTAGTAAAAACTAAAGACTCTTGAAGTTTAAATCTGATGAAATGCCAAATATCCTTAAAATCAAAATCTCCAGAAGAGGAGTTTTTAAAGAGAATTTGGTTAGGTTCATTAGAGAAAGGGAAAATGTTAAGGATTTTGTCAGCTATCACCTTAGGAATAAGGGTATTTAATTGATCCACATCCCATTTATTGTGAGAAATTAACTGATTAATCTTAAGCATCACAATGGAATTTGTATTGAGCAAGGAATCAATAGAACCCGATCGCAGCCAATTATCTTGCCAGGAGAAAGAGGAACCATACTTGACACCCCAAGAAATTAGGTTCTCAGCATACCATTTGATATTACAAAATCTTCTCCACATAGGAGAATCCCCAAATTTGAAAGCAAAAATGAGGGGATGTTTTCTCTGATAATATTTAGCATGAAAAAACTTTGACCAGTAACTTTGATTATTTTTAAAATTCCACCACAATTTGTAAGAAAAATATTTAATAGAATCCTTTAATGTTTTGCAACCCAAGCCACCTTCATTATAAGTACCACAACAGTTGTGCCAACTAGCCCAGTGTAAGCTTTTGGAAGAAGAGTTAGAACCCCAAAAAAATTTATTAAAAAGTCTATCGATTCTTTTAATAATGGATTGGGTAGGAACAATAGTAGACAAGAGATATATAGGTAGAGAGCAAAGAGTACTTTTGATCAAGATAAGTCTAGCACCAAAGGAAAGTAAATGAAACTCCCAAGAGGAGATTTTATTATTTATTTTTTGAAGGACTTCATCAAATAAGAAAGATCTTTTAGTTCCTCGATATAAAAGAATCCCCAAATACTTAATAGAGAGAATTTGATGCAAAAAACCCGTAATATCTTTAATAACATTGATCCTAGGCAAGGAAATAGAAGATCTAGAAATAAAATAGCTTTTTTTAGGATTATTATTCAAGCCACTTTCCCTACCAAAGAGAGTTAAGAACTTACACAGTTTTTAATATAAAGAGTAGAACCATGGCAGAATATAATGAAATCATCAGCAAAACTGAGGTGAGAAATGGGTAACCCACCACAGGGTCTGAAATACATGTTAGTTATATTACTAAACATCTGCTCAAGACATCTAGAAAGATATTCCATAATAATAATGAAAAGGTCAGGAGAAAGGGGTCCCCTTGCCTGAGACCATGAGAGGAAGAGAAGAACCATTGAACTTCATGATTGAGAAGTAAAGAAAAATAAGAATTCTCAATCCAATTCTTAACTAAATTAATAAATTGATTAGAGAATCCAAATAAAGCTAAGATTTGATAAAGAAAATCCCAACCAATATTATCATAAGCTTTGGAAATGTCTAGCTTAAAAAGCAGATTTTCACTGCAGACTTTGGCATTTAAATCATTGATTAACTCTTGGGCTAAAAGAACATTGTTAGAGATGGATCTCCCTTTAACAAACTCAGTTTGATTGGGGGAGATAATTTTAGGTAGCAGAATACCCAACCTTTTAGCCAAAATTTTAGAGATAAGTTTATTAAAAAAAGAGCAAAGGCTAATCGATCTAAAATCACTCCAAAGTTCAAGATTGCCTTTTTTAGGAATTAAAATAATGGAGGTGCTAACAAAGTATTTGGGGAGAGTACCATCCTTAAAGAAATCAAGAACAACTTCAACCAAGTCCTCTTTAATGATACACCAACATTTTTGGAAAAGGAGAGTAGTGTAACCATTAGGGCCAGTCACAGAGTCAGTATTCATACTTTGCAAAATGTCATCAATTTTAGATTTCAAAGGTAAGGAAGAAAGCATCTTGTTATCTTCATCAGAAAAGAGATTAGGGATAACTTCAGGCCAAGAAATATCATCATAAGCAACTTTTTTTATTAAGAAGCTCTTTAAAAAAAGAGACAGCAAAATCAGTAAGCTCCTTGTTATCCGAACACCAAACACCATCATTAGTTTTAATTTTATGAATATGATTTAAAGCCTTTTTCTTTTTAACCATAGTATGAAAATATTTAGTATTACAATCACCATCAGAAATCCATTTCATAGAGGCTTTTTGCGCCAATAGGTCTCTTTCATGTCTTGATAACATGTTAACTTATTTTTAGCCTGAGCCTATAAATGAATTTTAGAAGGGTCATTAACAATAACATCTTCCAAAACTATAACCTCATTCTCCATAGCTTTGATATTAACAAAGAGGTTTCTAAAACAATGTTTATTCTACTAATTAAGGCATTATTTGAGTCTTTTTAATTTGAACCACAATCTCCTCATTTCAAAAATATAATCATTAGGATGGAGAGGTTCACCACAATTACTAGCAACAACATCAGAAAATCTCTCATCCATGATCCACATATTTTGAAAATGAAAGTTGATAGAAGATGAGGGTTTAGTAACATTCACATTCACAGAGATAAGTAAGGGAGAATGGTCCGATAGGGTTCTACTTAAGTGCTCCATAGAAGTACTAGAAAAAAGATTAATCTTGAAATAGTTAAAAATAACTCGATCAAGCCTTTGCTAAAGTCTGAAGTTATTCCAAGTAAACTGAGACCCACTAAAGCCAATATCAATAAGATGACAATCAAAGATCATGTTATTAAAATCTACCTTTGAAAATAAATTCGGAGCATTACCACCAACCCGTTCAGAAGAAGATGAGATAGTATTAAAATTGCCACCCATAAACCAAGGAACATTAACAGATTAATAAGATCATCCGAGAAAATTCTAGTGCTACATGCAGCATAAACAAATGAACCAAAAACAAAAACCAATTTTCAAGAGTAACCTTAACATTCACAACTTGGGAAAAATCATCCAAAACTTGCAAAATAAAAGGACTATTCCAAAAAATCCAAAGTTTATTGCTTGAATTAGCAAAGAAATTACCAAAACTAATCATTCTAGAAATATAAGAAATATTAGAAGGAAGGATAAAAGGTTCTAATATAGCTAAAAAAGAAATGTTATGAGAACGAACTAAATTTCTAATTCTATTTATAATAGATAGGGTACCAATCCCTCGTACAATCCAAATTAAAAAAGAAACCATTTATTTTTGGGAAGAAGAGCCAGATCTAGTAACTCTAGCAAAGTTAGGAAATTTAGATTTAAGAGTTTTATTTTTCTTTCTAAAAACTATTTGAAATTTGTTAGTCATATCCACAACATCACCATCAGATAGAGATTATTCAGGGATATGTTTGGGATAAGATTGCATCTTTAAAACTTCATTACAGGGCACTTCAACTTCTTCCAAATCATTATTATTTTGCATAATCAAGTTAGAAAATAGTGCAACATTAGATGAAGAAGCATGAGTAGGATTAGAACCATTTAAATTACAAGTGCCCAAATCAAAATTAGAACCTTTATCCTTAGTAATCTCACCAATTGGACCCTCATGAGGGATCCCATGTTCATTTATTAAAGGTGGCAAAGAAATAAGAATGAAATCATTTGAAATCAAATCATCATCCACAAGTTTTGAAAACTTATTATTGTCCATATTAATACCAATATCAGTGTGATGCAAATGTATAGGTTCATTAGAAGGTAAAGCATCCTTATGCACAAGAATGACATCCAAAAGCTGATCAAGCTGAATAGCCGTAACCTTGTCTGAAGGAGAAATGGTAGGATCAATGTGAAGAGCCTCAACTTCAGGTAATGAATTATCCATGAGAACAGCTTTCTCAAGGTTAACCGAAAGAACTTTGAATTGGGAACTAGATTAATATGCATGGATTTGGATTTTTTAAGGCGAGGATGAACCAAAAATAATCCGAAAACCCATGACCGTGAATTTTGCAATGGGAATAAAAATAGAAAAATTTTCAAAATCCAATATTTGCAAATATCCATATCTCTCTGATCCTAGCCAAATTTCTTTAGGAAATTTTTTGGTTATATCCAACTCAACTAGGATCCGAGTAATAGAGGTCCTAGAATTAGATACAATCACCTGATCAACTTGAAGAGGATGACTGAACAACACACCCATAGCAAAAAGAAACTCATGATTAATGAAATGAACATGTAGATTGGGCATAAAGATCCATACTGGAACAATAGGAGATTCCTCCTTAATATCAAAATGAGGCATCCATTTCAATAATCGCATTTGATAATTGAAAACAAAATATGAGTGTTAAGAGAAAACCCTAGAGTAATCTAAATCATTTGAAAGCTGAATCAAGACATGCCGTGAATCGATCAAACCAACAGAGAAAATGCTAGAAAGTTTCAAGCTATGAAAAAATGATCGAATATTCTCCATAGTAGGATGGCGTAAAGCAAATTTACCCACAATGTGAATTCAAAAGGTTTTGCTAGCCTTTCAACAACCTAATCAGAACACATTATTATAGGAACACCCTGAAGAGGTAAAGATAAGGTCGAGAGACTCACCAGCACAATTTGCCTTACCAGCAAGAACATCCTTGAAGGATTTATAAGCCAACAAAGGAATTAAGCTAGAGACCCCTAAGGAGTCAGATGATTTCATGAGAGCAGCCAAAATGTCAAGATTCCCCCATGGGGAAGCAGAGAATGAAGCCATGATCACCAATAACACATGATAGGAAAAGCCGAGAACCAATAAAGCCACCAAAAAGGAGAACTAGCCAAAATGTCCATAATAGAAGGCAAAGGAGATGCCCCTCCCCCAAGTAAATGGATTTTACTAGAGCACCGAGGTTTAGGGTTTGATGAAAGAGAAAAAAGAAAAAGGAGAAAGTGAAAAAAAAGGAGCTGAGGCAAAGTTGATTATAAGGACTCACTCAGAGTTTGGTGCAATGGATCTTTTTCAACTTCTTTGATGATCACTATGCTGGTTCACTAAATTTCTAATGTAGAAGTTCTAATGATTTATTAGAGTTATTCACTGCTCATAAGTAGTAGGCTCTTGATTGGCTTAAGTTTTCCCTGATGGTGGTTCTTTCTCACCTGTCAAGATTTTGACCACTATATGACAAGTTGATTCCACTGCTCTGAATGCATTTAGTAGTGGTTGACCAATGATGGCATTGTACATGGAAAGAGCCCCCACAATGATAAAATAGTCCATTGCTATAAATCATCTATAGAAGGAGTACTGGAAGAAGTAGAGTCACCTGTGATAACTTTCATTTCCAAGGTCCACAAAGTATTTCTTTGATATGATCACCAACCACTTTTTATAGTTTCTTTCAAGCCAATCTTTAAATGTAAAATAATCTTCAATGGTATGCACTAACATCTTGTGGTATGGATAGTAGTTAGGGTCATTTACTTTTCTAACTTTCTTAGGCCTTTTCAAGTTGGGTACTTTAAAATCTGGCATCTTTTCAAAATTTCAAAAATTTTTCTCACTACCTCTTTTTTGAAAAAGTATGTCTAGTTCATTCTTTCAGAAAAAGGGATGGTTGGAATTTCTTAGAGGATGATTATATCTACTACTATGGTGGCTTAAAAGATTAAGGCCACTCTAACGGTATCTACATAAGAGCTTTTCCCCTATCCACTTTAGAAATATTGCCTACTTTTTTTTCTAAAAGTTTCTTAGGTTCAGATTATTCTATAGAATGATTTTTTAGGGGAATCATCTTAGGGGCTTCTTCTTGCAGGCTAGAGTCTTTATTCAGAAGGTTTTCAAAAGTTTTAATTATAAAGCCTTTTAATAAAAAGATGATAGGAACATTGATATTTTTAAGGAGAATCTCAACAATGTGCAGTTGAGGCTCGCACTAGAGATTAAGGATTCTCCATCTCAGGATATAGTCCACTAAAGATTTACCAGGATTTTATTTTTCCACCACCAGATCACCTGTAATGATGTGACACTAAGAACCTGTGAATCTCTTATCAAACATGCCCACTAGTTTGGTGAAAGTGTGCACCAAACCATTGGGTAGATCCTCATACCAATGGAAAGCAACTCTGCTCAAGCTGTTAATGAATTGTCTAAATAATGAAGCATTATTCCCTCCCGCATTACAATAACTTGCATAGAAGCGAGCTAAATATTATTTAGGTTTCTCAATCCCATCAAATACTTTAAAGGAGGCCAGCATGAATCTTTTGGGATAGGGAACAAAATCATATTCCTCAGGGTAGGGTTAACCCTTTAGAACCAAGGTTGTGCCTCATGATTGTGTGAGGGCTTCTTTTACTTGTTGTTCCATCAATGATTTTAGTTCAGTTATAGAGGGTACATCATCGATAGGCTTTGGTTCCTATCAGTACTCCTCCAAGCCAAATCTTGAATCATCAATGGGACATGGTAATTTGGGTTGCTTAATCTAATGAGTCCATGAAGAGGAGGGGATCATGCTCTAAAGTGATTGCATAGTAGAAATCATCTCTTCCATCCTTTTTTCCTTTGAAGCAATCTGATCATCCCTCTTTTGAATTTGAAGGATGAGTTGCAGAGTGGGATCTAGCGCAAGATTTTTTCGTGATTCATCCTACTCTCTCTTAGATGATCTAGTGTCTACCATGTAGATATGAGCTACAGGTAGTCCTGAATCATCATCTAGTAGATCATCCTGCTCTAAATTATATTGTTAATGCATTTTTTTTATTTTTTTTATTTTTTTCATCCTCTTTGACAATAATTTACATTTCTTCTTTGGTTAAATGAAATGGAGTACCACTGATGTTGAGAATGATATAAGATTCATCACCCATATCCATGTGTCTTATTTTAGATTCTTCACCTTTTATGCCCTTTTGGGAAGCAACAACTTCCTCAAGAGTGGCTCCCAAGCCAAGGCGTCACTCATCAGTAGTCTTTTTAACATAAGGAGATGGTTGAGGAGACTATGTCTCCTTACTATAAACATAAAATAATGAGGGACCTTCAGCTCGAGGCCCAAGTGAAGATGATAGAGGCCTATCTATAATAGGCCTATAGATAGGTCTCTCTAGAGATGAAGGTGGCAAAGGTGGTGAAGGCACCCTAGGCTTAAGAGCTAGTGAAACCTTCATGACATAAACTCTCTTGTTTTATTTTCTAAGAAATACTTTGTCTCTCCCTAGACTAATAGACTGATCTCTGTGCCATGTTAATGATTGTCCAGGGCGATGGTATCGCTCTGGTGCTACAGGCACAAGATAAAAAGATTTACTTCTATCAGGAACAATCGCCTTCCCCTTCCCTTTGTAATAAGATGTGGCATGTCTACCTAAGAGTTCTTTTCTTTGGCTTCTCGATGCATGATCCTTCATATCCTTTAATAACTCCTCCTTAGTGTATGAAGAGGGTCTAGGGATCCTATGAAGGATCTAACATAGCTAACCAAGAGATTCTTTATTTAACAGTTTGAAACTTTTCTTTTCTTTATGCCCAAAGGGCGAGGTGGAAACTCGCAATCCTGGACACATCCTCCTCTCTCTAGGTAGTAGACAGGGGATGAAATTTGCTTCCCCCTAAGAGAGGGGAAGTGTTTGGGAGGGTATAGCCATCCCTCACCCTAGCTAATTCTATATCTAGCATTTCCATATATTTTCTTTCCCTGAGGGCTACCCTCTTAAGCCTTCTACCCTTATTTTTCTTTTAACTCTTAGTCATCTCAGGGGGCTCAAGGTGGAGCCTATCTCAAAGGTGCTAGATGGGAAAGGAGTAGGCAATGTCTCCAAAGTTGAAAGCTTAACTTTCTTCTGAGCATGACCCAGCTTGATCCTTTCATAACTTGGTCAGTAACCTTCCTACGTTTAGCAAGAGCAAGAGGAGGTGAACTAGAAATTTCCAAGATGGATTGATTATTTTTAAGTGTTTCCTCAGCGATAGGAGCAAAAGTCACTCCATTTGTAGTGATATTCAAGTTTTTAAAACTAGCTCCAAACTTAATGATGGAGTTATCAACCAGTCGGAGTTATCAACCAGTCGGCTACTATCCATGGGGAAGTTTATCCCAAATGTAGTGACAAAAATTAGTTGTCCAACCATTTATGTTTATAAAAATAATAAAATTTAAATAAGAATTAAAAATAACAAAAATGTAGTTGAAAGAAAAAAAAAAGTTTTGATCCATTAGGAAATTTTAGCCAATTTTATGGCTAGGATTTTTTTTTAAATTTATTTTAAAAGATATTTTTCTGAAAATAGAGGAGTTATAAAATTGTCCCACTTGATTACAACTAATAGGATAGTCCTATACTCTCTCTTTTGTTTAGTACATATTGAATATTCTCTACTAAGGATGAAATGGAGAGATATTCAATGGGAAGAAAGGAAATCTTGACCCATGCAAACATAAGTAAATTGATGATTATTAAAATAAATTTATTTCTAAAGATGGAGAGAGGAACCATTCCCTAGTTGAGTCACCAAAAGATATATTCTGATGAGTAAAATTTTGTTTGACACCATGTAAAGTTTAGGAATTTCTTATTTGGATGATCAAATGCCTCATTTAGGGATAAACATATCATCTTAAAAGATAAACATATTTTCCTATAATGGATTTGATCATTTAATAAAAGACTCCTAAGGCTAATGGGTCTTTTGTGTGCCAGAGATGTTTCCCCAGAACTAAATGGAAAGTAGAATAGGGTTTATTTTAAACTAGGTTCATAGTTCCTTATAGAGGTAAGCCCCTATAGTTAATTACATCTTAAGAAGGGTCTCTTCCTAAGAATTTTAATTTGGATTGGTCCAAAGTGGACAGAGTTATTTTTGGAAGCCAAATGGGATGAAGTAGAAAATACTTATTGATATTGGGATGCCCAGTAAGCACTTCAACTATCCTATCATTAGGCATTGAATTTTATAATTTAATATAAATTTTGAGTTGACACTTTCTTAGAAGTCTAGGACTAAGATTCTAATAGTACAAGACTACATATATGACTAGGGTTGAAGACTTACTCCAAGGAGGGTGCTTTAGAACCTAATCTACAAGTGCTTCTGACACATGTCAGATACTCGACCTAGTTTTATTTTGGGAATTATCAGCTATTCCTCTCACTTGAGGGAACTAACCTATCCGTGACTCATCTAGACTTACAACCCACTTAGAGGGGCTACCGGCTAACACCACCTAAGCATATTTTAAATTCATGACACCAAGTCTTATGAATGCAAGATGGGTGGGCTATTGCATTTTTAAGAAAGAAATCTAAGAATCCTAAACTCACTCTTTAATCCCTAAGATAATGTAGGGTATGAAATGCATTAACTAATGTACATTTTTTAGATTTTTAACATTTTAACTTAATAATCATTTTATACCATGGGTATGCAATTTATGCCTACCTGACATGTAATTAGAAGAAAGTCATGGGCCAAATCAGTAATAAAAGGTAGGCTTCCCCAAGAAGGCCGTCATCCTCATAGGTAAGATGCCCCTTATGTGCAATGGGAGAATTTGCCGAATATAAGGATTGAAGCAATATGATTGCATGATTTTCAAGAGCTAATTAGTTTTTATTTGATTTTAAGTTATTCCCAAGGGCTTAATTTATGTGAGGTTTTGAATTGTATTATTTATGTTTGAATTAATTTTTTTTAATTGGGTAGAAACTTTAAATTTTTTCAGTAGGCCTACATCCAAGCATTTATCATAGAAAAGAACAACACAAAAAGAAACCTAGAAAAGCAGGTTGATTTTATTATGCACCCAAAATAAATATAATCAATTTAAAGTTATATAATAGGCCAATGCGTCCGGGTACCATTGTACACCTCGAAAGAAAGAAAAATGGGCAGTTGAGCTCAACCCTTATACAACCCGACCTAGAACTATACGTCTAGATCTATGAGTCTTTTTTCTATTATCATCTCCATCCTCAAGGACCTCCATTGGGCTTCATAGGGTAGCTCTGCACCATCTCCTTGAAGGGTTAGCTCCTACTAATCCTAGACCTCATAAATCCTAATATAATTCTAAGCTCAAATTTCTATTTTTTAAATTCAATAATAAATCCTAAGCCCAGCAAAACAACTATCAAGAAAATACAAACAACACACAATTATTATATTTTACAAATATAAGGGCTTAGCATTAGTTACTTATCAAGCCCACCTAACCTGCGGGCTATATTAAGGGTCTATTTAGCACCTACAATCAAACATCAATTTTATAATTTTATTTAAAATGATAACCCCTTTAACACAGCCCCATGTAAAAAGAAATGTTAATTCTAGAAATAATGTTTTACTAGCTATACTAATGACATTCAATCCTAGCCATCTAGTCTAAAATATTATATCACTAAATAATAAAAACAATTCTCATCACAACATCTTAGAAAATTATGAAAAATTATAGAAAGACCTAACCTAAGTTTAGGGTCAGTTACCTATAACTCTAGTGTGTGAAGAAAGAGGGTTTGTGTGTGGCAAGATATTATTAGGCTTTTAGGTTTCAATTTTTGGCTTTGAGTATTTGTTTATTTACCTTTGGATGATTTCAATTCAAATGATTTAATAATTTATTGATTTTTGTTTTCATTTTAGATCCATTTTGTTATGTTAAAATTAAATTGTATTTTTAAGAATGAAGAATACAATAGGTTCCATTTTGGATGGAGCCCTTTCCATTCAACATCCTAAGTCCTAATAGGTTGATATTTTTATTCGAAGGTAAAGATTCATCCTAAAAGTCTAATTATAATGCTAAGTATTTTAATTAAACTATTCTTTAAATTTAGAGAGTTTGAATTAGTTTAGTTTGTTTCATTTTATTTTAAATTTCTTTATTAATAATGTTGTGATTTAGTTTGAATTAATTTTAATATGATGTTTAATTCATTTATTATTATGATTTAATTTGGTTTTCTCTTTAAGTTGATTCACTTGTTATTATGATTTAGTTTCATTTAATTTATTTGGCTTGATATTGATATTCATCATTTATTCTCTTAATTTGATTCATTTTTAACTTACATATTTGCTTTATTGATTATGATGATTTACAAATTTTTTAAGTTATTAAGTTTACTTTATTTGTATATTAAATCTATTTTACTTATATAACTTTAGATTGATTAAGTTTTTAATGTTCATATTCTTTGATTTAATATTCATTTTTTGTTCATTTTAATTTTTTAATATCAATTTAGAACATAATTTCATTTTATTTTCATTTCATTTATTTAATTTTAAGATGTATATTGTTTATTCATTACATTTAAGTGTAGGTATTTTATTCATTCAATTCAATTTAATTTCATTTGTTCATTTTTATTAATGTTCTTTAACCTAGGTAAATTTATATTCAATCTATTATGTTTAAGATTATTGAATTTATTATTCTTCAATTCTATAACTCATTTACAATAATGATTCTTTCTTGTTTTAATTTATTCATTTTATGGAATTCTTTAAAGTTTGTTAATGAATTTAGACTTAGATGATTAATTCCAAAAATTGTATATTTCATACATTATGGAAAAGTACAATTTATTTTAATTAATTTGAAAGGAATGATCGTTATGTCATTTGGAAAGAACACTTAGCCTAATGTAATTTTTCCCTTTTCATGTTTTAAGGAATTTAAGGAAAGGTTATTCTCTTGTGTATTAATTTTTCCTTATGTTACTTTGTCATTTTAATTTTAATTCAACCTAGCTTAAAGTTTAATTACACTTAACCTTTCATAATTGCATTTATACCATTTCACTCCTTAATCCAAATGGTTTTAATATATTTAAATATGGATAACTTATAAATTTTAGAGATTAATGAGCTTTATATTTTAGTTTATATATAGAATTATTATGGTTTAAAGGATTTTTATTATTAAGTATGATTAAATTCCATATTTTCGTTTAATCATGATCTTTAACTTAGGATTAATTAAGTTCTTTTTCTTTTAGTTTGCTTGAGTATTTTATTAAAGCATTCTGATGTCAATTATAATGCCTTAAATTTATATTGTAGATTTTATAATGTTTGTAATTTTTTGATTTAATAATTTTTTTAAATTGACCTAGATACTTGAAAATTCAAATACTCTCAATCCAGAGGTCAAATGGGTTTGAAATTTTTATTGCAAGTGGGGTTTCTTGCCAATTTAATTTCTTTAAAGTTTCACTTTGATCCGATGTGTAATTAAGGTGAAATTAAGGTTTTAATTATTTCATTAAAATCTAAATTAGACTTAA
Organism: Cymbidium sinense; assembly: GCA_021442155.1. NCBI lineage: Eukaryota > Viridiplantae > Streptophyta > Magnoliopsida > Asparagales > Orchidaceae > Cymbidium > Cymbidium sinense. The sequence goes on from CM038215.1 coordinate 56,628,572, forward strand.
CTTAGTGAAAATTATTTAGGTGTTTTATTTTTTCTTGATTTCCTCTAGAATATACATCCAAATAGGGTTTTTTTCATAATTTTTGAAATTCTAATTGATTTATTCTAATTTATTTAAATTCACATAAATTAATTAAATTATTTAATTCAATTAATGGCCTAATTAAGCCATTTTGTGAGTTATTATGTTCCCATGGCTTTCAATGGCTTATTTATGGTCATTAAAATGTATTATGATGTTTTAAATTGATTTTATTAATTTCCATCATTTATTTAATTTGTTATAAATTTATTTCATGAAAATGATGGGTTTAGGGTCGTAAATTCCCAATATTAAGATTTATTGCTCAATAAATTATGCAAAATATACCTAATATGTGTATTAATATTAATTTCAATTTTATTATTAGTTTGGGATTAATTAGTGTTTGATTTTGGTTTAAACACAATTAAAACCATTTAGGCCCATTTAGGTCAAATGACCTAATTAGCCTAATTAAGGCCACATTGGATTTATATTCTTTTAAATTTATTTTTATATATGTTCATATCATCATCCCAATCATTTGGAATAATTTTATTTTATCAAATTTAGGTGGGTTAGCCTTTGACTTGGTGGGACCCACATAAAGTCAAACCTATGTAAAAGGGGTGACCAATCTTTGACCTTTGATTTGGATTTGGTTTCATTTAATTTTTTCTTGGTTTTATGTTTCTAATTTCATTTGATTTGGGTTTGGTTTGGATTTAATTTTAATTTCCTTAGGTTTATATGGTCATTAGCTTAATTAAGGTAATTAGGTTTAGTTCCCTAATTAAATTGTAATCTAGGCTTAATCAATTTCAAATTTAGAGTGGTGTATGTTTAGGTTGAAAATTTGGGTTGAATCTAACTAAACCCATTAAGTTAGATTAATGTATGGAGGGTACACTAGATCACTAAGTGTGATGACCTAGGTGCTTAGTTAAGAGACTTCTAATTTAAGGTTAGAAGTCATAGTGATTGTCTTCGGAAGAAATGTTGACCTCATCCAGAAATGAGGTCAACAACTTATATTAAGCGAGTGGTTCTATCTTCAAATTTTTTTAGATCATATTGTGTAGAAAATAATTGGTTTTGTTCTAGCTTGGTTTCTCTGTATAGAGTAATTTGCTTCATTATAGGCTTGACTTCTAGTTCTCATGTTGTTAAATGCTAACCACACTTGGAAGAATGTTGAATTTTATTTTGTTCATGAGTTAATTAGAACTTACTTTAGGCATCATGAGAAAGAAACTACTCGGGCTATTGGAGTAGTGGAGCGGGAGGTAGGGTGTAGAATCTCTCGGATTAATATTATATTAATAAATTTGAGTATAAGAAACATTCTTATTTCAAGGTAAGGTTTCCCATACTTGGAGAAAGTAGATAAGAGAAAAGGAAAGATACATGAAATCTTAAGGAGTTCCATCACCATCCTCCTCTAAATAGTCCACTGACCCCCTTTTATGGAGTTTGGAAGGGCAATTAGTTATAGAAAAGTATAGAAAAAATACCAAAAACTTAAAAAATTCATAGAAAATAAAATACTTAACAAAAAAAAAAATGCAAACAAGGTAATTTTATTAAACTAAAATCACCATTTTTTATTAGGTAATTTTATTTAATTTATGTTTAATTAAAAATTATAAAATATCTATTAAGCTCAAAATAAATATCGATTAAAGAGAAACTTTGGGGATTAAAAATTAGGGTTACAACACACTTAACATAAAAATTTGATAGCTTAATTTTAATTGGATCATAAATTATGAAATTTTCATGATAAAATTCCATAATTAATAAAATCAATTAATTTAAAATATGAAAGTTAGGGAAAAGCTTAGAATTTAAAACATCATAATGAACACCAATAAATTTTTTTTAAAAAAATTAAACACCTTTGACATAGTAAAAATCCTAAAATCCCTAAATTAGGATTAATTATAGTTAGATAATTTAATAAATTGAATATAACCTAAAAAATTATAATAAATTAACCAGCGATCCTAAAATTATGAATAACCCCTCTTGGGATTCATATTATAGAGGAATCAAAGATAAAAAAATAAATCATTATGCATATGTTTAGATTAATTTAGATTTCAATGAAAATAATCAAATATTAATTAAACTCAAAATAATAATCCAATTTATTTAAAATTTTTACACAATGAAATTGAAGTTAAAACACAATTTATATAAATATCTCAAAGGCCAAAGTTAACTTAATAAATATATATATAATATCTAATTCCAAATACTAAATTTTATCAAAATAATTAATTTAACATTTACGAAAACTTTAAAAATATGGAAATGATTAAAAACATGTCAGCTAACATCAATAAACTTAAAAAATATCAAACACTTCTTGAAACGAGAAAATCGTAAAATCACTTAATTTGAAATTAATTTAATTTATTAATTCATTTAATTAAGCTAAATTTACATCATAATAAATCAGCCAATAATAATAAAAACTAATTTATGAGATACCTTAAAATCACCCTAAACTTTGGATTTATATTTTTGACTAGATACTCAAAATATTAAAAGCTCCAAATGTTACAAGATATTTTAGACTTAAGTTAAGATGTATTGAAAAGAATAAAACCTTAATTAGTTTTAAAATATATCTTTGATTAAGTTGAAAATTTAGGAAAATAAAATTGGCATAAAACCCACTTGTCATAAAAAATTCAAATAAAAATAACTTCTTGATTAGAGCTTATGAATATTTGATGTTCCAGAGCAATTTAAGTTAAACAATAAATAAAAAAATAACAAAGATTATAAAATTCATAAAATAATTTTAAAATATTTATAATATTATCAAAGGACTTAAAAAATATCTTTAATCCTCAAAAGTTAATTAATATTAAATTTCACATTTTGGTTAAAGAATAATTAAAAAAAATAAAATCAAATGAAAACACTAAATTAAATAAATTTTAAAAATAATAATAAATTAGATATAATAGCTAATATGAAATTGAAAATTAATTAAACCTAAATTAATTAAATCAATTTGAACTTTAAGGAAATCATTTCATTAAATCAAAATAATAAAATAGGAACTAAACTTTAATCAAAGCTTAATAAAAAATTCAAATAATAAAAGAAATTTAACTAAGTAATAAACATTAAAATTATTTAACTTAATCAATATAAAAGTAAAAATAGTTAACTTCAATAATAAAATTGAAATTGAATGATCATAATAAATTTGAATAACTGGTCAAATCAAATAAAGATTATAAACTAAATTAAAAGCTTTGTGTAACAAACAAGCATAAGGTGTATAGTCTGGGCACCCAAGGTCATAGGGCTACTAGTTCAAAGGAGGTAACAATACTTTGAACCATTAGTTTAATAATGGCACGTACCTGTGAAAGTAAAATTATAAAAAATAAACTAAATAAAAGAAATCACATAAAATTTAATCATAATTTATTATGTTTAAAAGACTTAGCTTTTAGGATAACTTTGTACCACTTGATAAAACACTTACTTTACTAGGGCTAGGGTGCTGATTAGAATAAGTTTTATCTTAAGCAAGACCTATTCTCTTCGTGACTCTTAATAATATTAAAATCAACTTCAATAAAAGTAAATTAAACTTTAAATTACATCTCTAAATTATCTAAATCACTTAAATTGAAACTACCCAATGGTAAATCAAATAAATCTTAAATTCAAATTGAAACTTAAACTTAAGGAAGCATAGTACAGTGACAAACCCCTCTTTTGCACTAGATTACTTGGTCACCAACCTTAGATTTAGGTTAGGATGGTGATATGTTTGTGATGTGAAATTATTTTCTTATTTTGTGGTGTACTATTTTAGTATGGATGACTAGGATTATTTGCTTGCTAATCTAGATGTTATGATGACTTTTTAGACTAACAATATTTTTTGTAGGGAGCTATGCTTAAAAGGATTGCTATAATAAGTAAAAATTATGAATGTTATTTTCTTGTAGGTGCTTTGCTTAAGTCCCTAAGCATAGCCCAATCGGATAGGTGGGCTTAGCAATCTCCAATGCTAAGTTTATATGTTTAAAATATATAACTATTGGTGTGTTGTGTGTTTTTCTAATAACTATTTGCAAGGTTTAAGATTAACGTTCAAAATTCAAAACATATTTTAATCTTAAAATTATGTAGGATTTATGAGGTTTACGATTAGCAAGAACTTATTGTACCAGTTGATGGTCCCCTTTAGTGCTTAAGGAGGTCTCTAAAGAATGCAATGATCTTGGAGAAGTGCAAATAAAGACCCCCTTAAATAAAAAAAAATAGTTTTAGGCTAGGTTGTATAGTGGTAGACCTCAATTTTTACTTTTTTTTCTTTTCTTTTTGTGGTGTATAGCAGTACTGACCACACATGCCTGTTTAATTTAATTTATTTAGCTTGATTTATTTTTGAGGTGCACATTGGAATTGCATACTATTCATAGGTTTCTTTCTATGATTGTTATTTTGTAATGAAAGCCTAGATGCATTAGGCTCTTAGGAAAAACATATTTTTTCGCCCAATTTAATTAAGTCAACTCAAAAATAAAAATAAATAGCTCATAACCTCATCAATTAAAGCCTTAGGGATAAAGATTAATAGCAAGTGCAAATCCCTAAAATTGTGAACCTTGCTTGCATATTTCTTCAAAATTCTTGAATTGGATCCTTCTCTTATTACATATAATGGGGCATCTGACCTGTGAGGATGATCACCCTTTTGGGAGAAGTCTACCCTCTCTTTTTATTTGGTTCATGACACATTTCTAATAATATTCATTATAGGCATGATTTGCATTCCCAAAATATTCAAGTAAAATTATGAGTCAAAATATATAAAAATAAAAAATAAAATGTTTCTACATTAACTAAAAGAATAATATGCCAGTCATGTTTTTAAAGTTAGAGAGTGAGTTTAATTTCTTAGTTTCCTTTTTTAAATATGACAACCAAACTATCTTTCATATATAAGACTAGGCTCATGGTTTTAAAATTATTAGGAGGTATTAACTAGCAACCCTTCTAGGAGGAAAGAAAGTTTAGAGAAGTTGGGATAAATTCTACTCCTCAAATGTGAAAGACCTGATGATTCCCAAATTATTGTAATTAGATTAAGATGAGCTTTTAACTTATGTCAGAAGCATTATTTAGATTTAGGGTCTGACATATCCAATTGGAATAAGTCATCACCTTTTAGGCTTTCTATAGTCTTGTGTTGTTAGAATCTAAGTCCTAATTTTCTAATAAAATACTAAACTAAAAATCTAAATGACTTCATTTTCAAAATTATAAAACTTAATAGTAGGATAAATTGAAATGTTTATTGTGCTTTTCTGTATCTAAAGCATTTCTTACTTATTCCCATTTGGATTCCAAGAAGAACTCTTCCTTTTGAAGCATTCCCTTTTAATTTCCAAAATAATCATCCTTTGAGTATAAACATTAAAATCCATAAGGATGAAAGTCAATTTCTTTAATCAAGAGTATTCTTAGGAGAACTCTTATTCTTCGAGGAAGTAATTAAATATAAGGGCTTACCTTTATAGGGAACTATGAACCCTACACTAAAATAAACCATGTTCTACTTCTCCATATAATTTAGAGAAAAATCTCTCGTATATTACAGATCATAAGCCTTAGGAGTCCTTATTAAGTAATCAAATACATTATAGGGTAATATTTATATCTCTTAAGATACTATATATATTCCTTAATGATAAATTTATTTACTTAAATAACTACCACTAAGATCTGTGTAACATTCCAAATAAAAACTCCATAGTTATCTTTATAAATAGTCAATGTAAAAATAAGCAACGTGTAAGACTCCTAAGCGGAGTGTGTTCAATGCTGTCGAGTGGCATGTTCCCTTGATCAAGAAATTTGACTTCATGAGGATGGGTATGCTTACTCCACATCTAGAATGTCTACTCACCAACCCATGAGTGAGCTATTGAATAAGGAGGTGAATTCAGACTGATCAGTTGGAAGAATTTCCTTCATGCTTGCCTGGTATGGGAGGAAATCCTTGGAATTTATAATGAATCTATGCATTTTAGTTATATTTGTCATAGGCTTGTGTGGCTCTGGCCCCTGAGGTGGGTCTCCAAATTTTAGCCATGCAAGTTCAAATGCTCTTGAGATCACCTTACTTTTGAGGCATTTCATGGGTATACAAATTAGATATGTCATGAAGGAATTTCTAGTTTATTCATTTAATCTTAAGATGTGCTTCATAAGAATATAACATCATAAGCTTAATTCAAACTTAAGACCTAATTAAAGTTTACTATTTCATTAAGATAATTTAAATCCATAAACATCATTTTTAGACTTTATTAGGAGTATCGTGTAAGGTAGAGTGGGCCTAACATATGTGGGACCCATCATTCCTTATACTTTTTAAAGCATTAAATTTAACTTAAAAGCAAAATCAAATTTATGGATTAAAACTCACATTTAAATTGGTAACCATTTAAATTGAAATGATCAAGTGAAAATAAATTGATCTTTACTCTCAAGCTTCAACTCAAGTATTAAAAGGGTACTTTTATCTCGCTACACTAGTCCTTGCATCCACTTTAGAATGATAGGCCATCGATCCTAGATTTAAGTTTGGCTAGTAATTTATTGTGACACATTGATTTTCCTTATGTGATGTAATATTTTAGAGTAGATGTTAGGGTAAATGCTCATTGACTAGATATTAAGATGATTTTCATTAGAATAGTGATGTTTTATGCAAGGGGATATGCTTAGTAAAATGGGGACACTATAAGGAAAGTTAAACTTAACAATTTCCCTTAGGAGTGTTATTTACACTTTAAATGTAGCCCTTTAGGATAGGTTGGCTTGGACACCCATTAATGTGAAGGCCCCATTATATAGATTATAACTACTTGGTGTGTAGGCATGTTCTAGCAAACCTCTATTTTGCAGGCTTAGTTTAGAATTTATTTTAAACATTTTAAATATAATTTGTAGCTAAATTTAGGTTAGAACCATGGGGTTTTGGATGACCAATGACTACAGAGTGTATACTTATGAGTCCATATGAAGCATGACATATTAATACTTTGAAGATGAAGATGAGGCCCTACATTATCTTTTATTTTAATTCTTAGTTCAAGTTAGGCTTTATAAGGGCAGTGCTCAACTGCCCATTTTTTCTTCTTTCTTTTGGAGTGTATGGGATAACTTGGCTAGATTGGCCTAATATTATTTTAAATTGGATTAATTGATTAGTGTGTTTATATTGACTGCACATTAAAAATGGCATGCTTTTTATAAGTATTTTTTGTGTTTTAGCTGAATGTTGGCCTAGATTTTAGAAGGCTCTTAGAAAATAAATTTTTTATCTAATTTACTTAATTAATAAATCAAAACTTAGAATAAATACAATCACAATCTCATTTCTTCATCTCTCTTGAATTAGAAACTCTTAGACTTTGTGATCCATACTTGCATATTTCTTCATCTCTCTTGAATTAGGACATTCTCCCATTGCACCAAAAGGGGTAGAGTTTCTCCATTAAGGATAGCCACCTTTTGATAGAAGTTTGTCTTTTATTTTAATTTAGCCACAACTCATTTCTAAATGCATCTCATTGTAAGAAGGATTACATACTGAGGCCTTATCGAATAAATTGTGCCAAAAGTATTTAAGAAAAATAAAATTTTATTACATTAGTTAGAAGCATTGCTTATGCTAGTCATGATCACCAAACAATATGGGGTGTGATTAGGTGCTTAGATTTATTTCTTATTAAGTAATAACTTACCCATATTGCATTATGTGATACTCAGTCAAATAGTTTTGAAGTATAAGTGGTGTTGGTTGGCATCCCATCCTGTCATGTTATAAGTGTAGAAGTCTTGGGATAGGTTCATATTCTTTAATAATAGTGTGTATTATATCACATCTCTTTAAGTAGAATATGTTGAGTTTTTAGCTTATGATGAAACATATTTAGTTTAGGATCTAAGGTTACCCATTTCACCTTAGCTATGGGTGTGAGTCCTAACATTTTAGGCACTCATATAGTCTTATGTTTTTGGCATATATATTCTAGTGTTCAAATAAATTACTAACTACAATGAAAATTAAATATTAACTTCCAAAATATTAAACCCAATAATATAATAGGCTAAAGTTTTAGCTAGGTTTTCTAATATCAAAATATTTCCTACTTATTTTTCTTTGAATTCTACTAAGGATTACTATCACTTACTCTATCTTAATTAATTTCCAAACTAAACTTATCCTTTAATTGAAACTTTGAAATCCATTAAGAAATATTTTGACTACTTTAATTGATAGTTTTCCTAGGAGATTTATATATTCGAAGATTTAATTTACTATGAGTTTTAACCTTTTGGAAAACTTATAAATTTGCTTAAAATAAACCCTATATTACTTCATCCATTTAAGATAAAAGAAAGAATTTTGGTACACGTTGATCCATTGGCCATAAGAGTCTTTATTAAGTGATTGGGTCCATCGTATGGTGATTTATCTACCTCTCGAGATAGTATATTGTTTGTTGATATTGTGTTTGATCACCTTAATAAACACCCCTTAAGGTTTGGGTGTTGTCCCACTCATTTTAAATGTCATAGATTTTTTTGGAACTCTATTAAGAAAAGTTACTCATTCTATCTTTAATAGTCAATCATTACTTTTATATATTGATAGTAGACTCATACCATAGGCTAATATCTTTTCTATTGAATATCTAGTCCATTTCATTTTTGGGAAAGCATTGCCAACATCTGTCTTCTCGATTCTAAAACCTTTTATTTATCACTTGCCAATGAGTAAGTTCTAGAACCTCTAATTATATACCCAATTGGTCCATTCCCCTTAATTTAAATGAGGGTCAATCTTTGTTAGAGGTCCAAGTTCTAATACACCATCTTGAGTTAGAATCTTTAACTCCCAAAAGTCTTTGATTTGTCTTCAATCCTACTATCATACCCAAATTTGACAAGTCAAGTTTCCAAAAATTCTACTAATTCCAAAGTCCTTAAACCTACTTTATAGTTAGGTTTAGAGTTCCAAAATCTCTCCAATTCGTTGAACCCCATTTACATAACAAAATCTGATGAGTGTGGGTCCAACAAATAAATTTACTTTGAATGAATCACAATTGATTTCCTAACATCATGTTTCTTACAATATAAGTTGTCTTCAAGAAAGTTGATGTTTTCATTCTCCATTGGACTAGTCTTGATAATGGATTAGGCTTATCTGTCTGGAAACCCCGTTATCCATTTTAATTTGGTCTTTTAGGATCTTAAGGTGACTTGTGATGATCATGTATTTAATGTAGCATACCACTAGAAGGTGTCGACTAAGATGTCATTACTATTATTTAAATTGAGATAAGAAATAGAGTTTCCCTCTCTAAAGAGAAAAGTTAAATAAGTTTAAATATACCACTAGACCACTAGAAGGTGGCAAACAAGATGCCATTATTGTTATTTGAATTAAGATAGGAAATAGAGTTCCCCTCATTGAAGAGAAAGTTAGATAAGTTCAACTTTACACTACCACCTATTGTTCCCACTGCTAGTTGAGTTGTTAGAGCTAAGTTAGCACCTAGGATAGCCCTGATCTCTAAAAGGAAAAAAAGTTGAGTTGGTGGTTATCTCTTCTCTCTTTAAGAAAAGTTATTCCTCTTGATGCATTCTTCTCATAAAGACATAAAGGAAGAGTAAGAATAAAAAGCTAAAGAAGCTTTATGAGAGGATGTTTTGGATGATAGAGATCTTATCTCATGTGGGTGAGGATGGGTCCCCACATGAGACTATCCCCTCTTTGGGGTTATTATGCTCTACCCACTCTCCATCATTGAGAGAGAGGACGTCATTTGACATATAGCATCTCACCACTACATTCCTTCAAATATGAGACACCTGCTATGGAGGTAAGGAGAACTCCCTATGAAGATCTGAGATTAGTTCTTAGATATGTATAAGAGAGACAAGGATAGTTTATGTTTGACATGGTTAGAGGGTTAAGAGTAGTTATTCTAAGGATTGTATAGAATTATATTTAACATGAAATGGCCATAGAGGCTAATGTAGCACACATGCATATAGAGGAGAGAAGAGCAGGTTTGCTAGACAGTCAGTGGCCTCTACATTGATGGATAAATAATATAGTATGCATTAGTTTGATCTCCTACATGAGTTAGTTAGCATAAATGACATCAAGTTCGATCAGGTTACACAAATATCTGTAGATCTATAATTGGTGTCATCAGTGCCACACTACTTGACTCATAGATCATGCTCCCCCATTTAGTCAGCAACATTAGAAGATCATGCAAGTATCTATTAACATCATATTTGGATGTGGTTAAATTCATCTCTAAACTAGTACTTAAGACACCTAATGTTAGATTAGGAGTCTCATCATTAAATATTTAGGACACTATACTTGATGAACTAGTGAATCCTTCTCGGGTTTATCCTAATCCAATTGGTTTGGATTAGGTGGACATAAAACAAACTCAAATCTAAACAAATAATTGAATCAAATACATTCTAATTGAAATATAAATCCAACTAAACTTAGACTAAGGTAATTGGGATGGTTAACCCAATTATTCCACTTAAGCTCAAAATCACCTTAACTCAAAATAATTCAAATAAAACCAAAATAAATTAAAATCAAATCAAATAGAAAAGCATAAAGTCAATACATGAATAAAAATGAACATAAAACTAAATTCAAATGAAGGTAAATAATGGTCAACCATTTGACCTAGGACAAAATGAAGTCATTACAAAAACTCAAAATTATAAAATAAACATGTTTAAATATGAATTAAATGAATTTAAATCCAATAAGGCCTTATTTGTGATAATTAGATCATTTGATCTAAATAAACCCAAATGAACCTTATTAAAACCAAAAACTAAATTATTATGAAATTAATCCAAATCAAATACCCAAAATCATTTAAAATCATAATTTAAAATAATCCAACAAATAATTGGGTTCAATTTGACCAATTTGGTCATTTGACCCAAATGAGTAAAACTTAACCCATTAAGCCCACTTTGGGTAAAATGGGTCAAGATTTAAATCAACTTCAAACCAAGTGAAATTAATCACTCAAAATCTTAACACACATGTGATTAAAGATGATTAAAGTCTAAACATATCTAAATTGAGTCAAATTGGTCATTTGACTCAACTGAACTTAATTTAACCCACTTAAGTTAAAATGGGCCAAATTAAGATAAAATAATATTATACCCTCACATGGATGGAGCAATTGAACATCAAATTATCTATTGGATAATAAACAATGATTAAAACTTAAATCTAAAGTTAATTAATCAAGAGAAACATAATCAAACCACTCTATTCAATTTGAATATAAAATGACATTAAACAAAGTTCAATCTCAAAACCCAACTCAAACGGACTTGAGTTTGACTCATGATTTACCATGATTTGATTTGGCCAACCAACTACCAATCCAAACGGGTCTTGTGGTGGTGCCAAAAGTCAAAAGATGCCATGCGAGATTCCATGGAGGATGAGTTATAGCTATGGGAAGAAAGAAATAAAAAATTCATGCAAAGAAGTCAAATCCAATTCTCTTTCCTACATACCTTATCCTCCCCATCATCTTAACTAATTTGGCATCATCCCAATAAGTTGACCACCCCTTGGAGCTCGCCTCCAAGGGTGGCAATCACCAAGATAAATCTAATTCATTTTGTTCCATGGGGATATAGCTCATGACCAAACACTAGGAGAGAAAATGATAGCTCCTCTCTTGAATATATCTATATCAATACACTCATAAGAAAAAGAGAGTCCAAAACTGACCCCTTACCTGAGACCCTCACTGCTGGTGGCTATATTTTGGCCACCCCAAATTCTCCATAAAAAACATTCAGCCAAGCACAAAGAGGAAGAGTAAGACTTCCTCTTTCAATTTTATGCATATGTACACGTTCAAGAAGGAAAGAGAGGGTGAGTCGAGCTATCACCCGAGCCTCTTACTATCGGTAGGTTAGAAATTGACCATAATCAATGACTAAACTCTCAGCCAAGCATGAAATTGGCTCCTCCCCCATAACTGATCCTCACTTGCTCAAGGGGAAAAGGCAAACCTAACCAAACATTGATGCAAGCCCCACTCCACTGATGAGCCTAAGAATGACCAACATTGATGAAAAATGGGTAGAGCTTGGTCTCCACGATGATTTATGAGGATGCTAGCTAATATTTCTTCACCAAAGCTTCATCGTGTCAAGGAAAAGATTTACAAATCGTCCCTGCCATTGAGGATCAATGTTGGTGAGGTACGGGTTCAAACTGACCACCCCCCTATTGCATGTTGGATCTTTATGAAACAAACTTCATCTTAATTATGATAAATATGTATGGATCAATTAAAATTGATCCCTAATTATTTTGTATTCGAAATCATCCACCTCTGCTACATAGATCACTGAAAATTGCTAGGATTTGATAAACGGTGTTTGGCATCCATCATTGATGGGGGAGATGGAATCTCCACTGACCATTCCTTCCATTAGGAATAGATGGTTGAGATTTAGATGCATAAATTGATTAAAATCTATATAAAAAACTATGGGAGAAATCATGGATGTTCGATCAAAGATGGGATGGTCATGATGAATCTCGTGTTCCCACTGACATTTGAGCTGGATATCCGTAGATCCAGCTGGCCCAATCATGTGTCATCATGTGTAAAGTGGCTTTGCAATAGAGACACATGGAACTAACTAGATTAAATAGGAAAAATCAAATTTTCCTAATTTAAAAAATATATAAAAAATGCATAGAACTTTAAAGCCTCATAAAAAATAAAATACTCAACAAAAGAAACACAAATAAGGGCTCTATGTATTCATATCGGTGAGAGAAATCCATTAAATCCAAAATCCCTAATCTTTATTAGGTAATTTTGGATTAATCTAGGTTTAATTAAAAATAATCAAACATAAATTAAATTTAAACCATTAATTCAATATATTTCAAACTTTAAGGAATTGGATTTAAGGTTAAAAAACACCTTAGATAAAATTTTCTAGATTTATTAAAAAATAAATTCAAAGAAATGAAATTTTCAAGCCATAAGCCTTAATTTAATTAAATGAATTAATGTTAAAACAAGAATGTTGACTTCATGAGCCCCACCTCATTTGGAATGGATTTTGATGATAACAAACACATGTTCAAATGCTACTAATCAAGTTAATTCCAAGTGCGCAGGAAAATTCTTCAACTCGAGATTCTTTAGTCATTATAGGATGCTAAAGCTATTAAACTTGAACTGGTGAAAAGTTTTCTAGGATTAACTATATTAAGGCAAATGAAATGCTCACTAAAATAAAATAAATCATTCATTCATTTTAACATAATTTACTTAATAATTATTCATAAACTCTACATTTCATATTTTCAATTGTTCTTCAAATTATTCATGTTGGTAATGTGAACTAAATACATAAACTTCGTTCCATTTATTGTGATTCCATGCAAGTTAAAGTAAGTTCACATCTCATTAAAATATTTTCATGCTTCTTCATGTTCGTTATCGATTTATTCAATGCATGAATCTAAATTATCCAAAAATTATTCAATGTATTATTTTTATCTCTACTATTACCCTAGTTTTCTTTCTCCTATCCGTTCTATCAACATAAAGCTTTTCTACCAAATTTTTTCTTGATTTGAAAAATAAATTATGTGAGAGCTATTCAAATTATTTCCATAATTATTCCATCCTTTTCTAAATAAAAAAATTCATTTATTTTAGTATTTAATTTAAATTATTTTGAATTCAAATTGAATTTTTTGTTGCTTACATGTGCTAATTTGAACTTAGCTCTTTATGGAATGTTTGTGGCATATCATATGCTACTCTAATTGATCTAATTTGAATTAATTTTATTGAATTTAAGTTCAATTAAAATAAGCCATGGAATTATCCTCTATCGTTTGATATAAATTTTGTTTTTGGAAACTTCGCATGACTGGCTATATCCTTAATTAAATTCAAATGAATCACATGAAGAATATTGATTTAAATTTTCCTAAGATCTGATTCATCATCATTTAATTTGAATTAAGTAATTAAAATAAGTTTAATTTATTTTTGGAATGTAGCTTGGCCAAATCTTAATAAGTGCTTTTGATTTAATTTAAAATGTTCTAAAATAATATCTTTCCATATTTCATTTAATCAAGATAAATTGATTTAATATTCCATGATATTGCATTAAATACTAATTGAATTTCATCATGGAAACTCCCTTGGCAAACCCTATATATTACCTAATTTCAATAATCAAATTTGAATTATTTTCCTCTTAACTTAACTAATTAATGGTTTTATGCTTTATTTGCTAATACTTCAAATTCACCCTTTCTTCTCTCTTTTTTGGCCGAACCACATTCTAATTAACTTTAAAAATTAATTTGAAGATCTTTTCATGAGTTGAATTGATTATAATTTAATTTCTTTATAAATCTTTCCCTCCAAGTTCCCTTGGTCAAGTTTCCATCTGAAAAATCTAATTAATTTGATTGATTCAAATTGAATCTCTTACCATGTGTACTTTCCCTCCAAGTTGCCTCGGTTGAACTCCCTATCATACAAATTGAAATTCAATTTGATTCATTCAAATCAAATCTTCTTACCAAATAGGATTTCCCTCTTCTTTGCCTTGGTCGAACCCTTCATCGTGCAAATTAATTTTATTTTGATTGGCTTAAGTTAAATTACTTCCTGTTGTATTTTCCCTTCTATTTTCCCTCTTTTTGGCTAACCACCTTGATTCATTTTCTTATTTATAATGCTCTTAAGACTAGGATATTCTCACTTGGACTTTTCTCTCTTGGCCGAACCCTTGCTAAAATTTTTCTTGGAGAATTCTCTTGGTGATTCAAGTGGTAACCTCTTCATCTTCATGCCTCTTCCTTCCCATAAGTGATTTCTTTAAAGCTTACCCAAAAGAAGTTGGTAGAGTGGTGCAAATCCTTTAGGCTGAGAGCTATTCAAGGTTCCTTTAATGTATTATTTGTTATTCATGTGTGTGACCTTGATCTCTTTCTTGGCTTAAAGTTTCTTATAGTTTGGTCAATTTTGTTTTGTGCTTAACTTATCTATTCATACACCTTTTCAAGTTGGCCAAAAGCTTTGATTATTTTTGGTTAAAGTTTTGTGCTTGCAAATCTTTCTCCCTTCTTTATTCTTACATATCATTAAGTGAGAATAATTTTGTGTTGATTATTTCATAAAGAACTCTTGTGAGTGGCAAGTGTTCTTTCCATTAAATTATCTCATCTTTTGCATATGTGATAGTTCTTTTAAAAGTGACTTCAATTGAGTTTATGTGCTTTAATAATGCATATTCATTTGATCAATTCAAAACTCAAGCCTTCCTATAAAAGTTGATTAGTTTAGTTTCCAAATTATTGTGCCACACTTTAGATCATTAACTAAATCATTCTGATTTCAAGTTCTTATATTCTTTTCAAACCTTTTAAATATTCACTTGCATCATATACATCTTTCATGTTTTATCATTACATCTAATTTTAAATACAAACTAAAGCAAGCTATCTTTCTTACTTTTATTTTCACTTGCCTTAATATTGTTCTAATTAAGTTATGAGAGAAATACTTTTAAATCGAGAGTTAGAAACTATCATATTCCTCTTTCTTATTTTTCTATTGGGTTGTACTTGCTTATTAAGGAAAGCACGTGGTTGGGTTGTACTTACCTATTAAGAAAAGTAATGGTATTAGATTGTACTTATCATTGAAGGAGAATAAGGGAGAATTATTTTAATATCAACTTTAACTTAGTGAATTCTTCCTAGCCTGGGTGGCTAGGAGTGAACGTAGGCTAGTTTTTGGGGTTTGGCCAAACCACATAAAAATCTCTATGTTCTATTTCTTTATTTTCTGCATTTTATTTTTCTACTATTGTTGATTATTGTTTTAATTCTTTAAAGCTTTATCATTAATGATTTAAGTTTTCTATAAAAGTTTAAAATTAATTTCTCTAAAATTATTTTTCAAAACTTCAATTCCACCCCCTCCCCCATCTCTTGGGTGTTATAGTTAAATAACAAAAAAAATTATGGAATTAGCCTAAATCATCATGATGAACACCAATGAATCATAAAATATCATCAAAACTCTCTAGAACTTAATAAACCCAAAATGACCTAATTTGGTAATTAACTGAATTAATTAATTCAAATAATTCATTTAAATTTTAAAAAACATAATAAATCAATAAAAAATCCAAATAAAATATAAATGAACCTTCCGTGGATAAATTTTCTAGGGAAGAATTTAAAAAAAATTAAAACACCTAATTAATTTAACCTAATTTAGGCTTAATTTAGGTTTTATTACAATAATTAAAACTCCAATTAGTCCTAAATTACACATCTCATTATGATGAAATTTTAGGAAACTCAAATTGGCAAGGAACCTCACTTTCCATAAAAATTTCAAGGTCAAATGACCTTTGGATCAAAAGTTGTTAAATTTCTAATCCATAGGTCAATTTATATGAAATTATAAATAAAAAATTTATAAAATTTATAAAAAATTATAAAATTCAGTTAAAATATTTTCATTAATATCATAAAACATTAGAAAAATCTTCTAATCCACTAAAGTTAAGGAATTTAATTAATTATCAACTTCGGGTTTAATGAAATGATTAAATATATAAAATTTAATCAAATCTTAAGTTATCGATTTGATAAACTCTTAACAAATCAATTAATCAATTGAAACTTAAAACTAATCAACCTCTAAATTTCTTGCACAAAAATGGAATTCATTAATATGAAAATTCATTAAATCCATTTAAATTAATGGATAAGATAATTTTAAATATAAATAAAAATGACTAATAATAAAAATTAAATCAAACCCAACTTAAGATAAGCCATTCAGATGAATTCAATAGAGTTTAATTAAGATAGTTAAAATCTTAGTTTGATGCTTTAGAATGGATGAAAATCTTATTCTACTATGATTTAGGATGTTGGATAGAATGTGTTTCACCCAAAGTAGAATCTATTTTATTCTTCTTTTTTGAAATCTTAAATTCCACTTTAACATAAAATAAATAAAAAATAAACTTAAACTAATAAAAAAAATCCCAAATCAATAAAATTATTTAAATTAAAACCACTCAAGGGTAAATTACATATTTGAACAAAAATTGAATTCATATTAAAATAAAGCCCAGTGTAGTCATACTACACAAGCCCCTCTTTCACACACTAGATTGTTAGGTCACCAACCCTAGACTTATGTTATGTCGATGATCTATAATGTTCTGTGATGTGAAGTATTTTTCTTGTTTTATGACGTATTATTTTAAACTAGATGGCTAGGATTGTTTGCTCACTAGTCTAGATGTTAGGACATTCTTTTTATACTAATACTATTTTCTATATGGGTTATGCTAAAAGGGACTTCTGTAAAAAAAAATATATAAATCTTGTTTGTTTGCAAGAATATTGATAAGAAAATTGCTATTGGTGTGTTGTGTATTTTATACCATTTGTTTTTCCAGGATTAAAAATTTATTTTAAAAATTTTAAAATGTAATTTGAGCCTAGAATTAGGTTAGGATCTATAGGGTCTAGGAATAGAAGGAGTTGATTGAACCAGTTGGTGGTCCCTTATGAAGCACATGGAGGTCCTAAAGAAGGTGACAATCTTGGAAGAAGACCCATATATCAAAGTTTTTGTTCTAGGCTAAGCTGCATAAGGGCAGAGCTTGGATGTTCATTTTCTCTTTTTTTGTGGGGTGTACAGTGGTACTTGCCCACATTGGTCCTATTCTCTTAATTAATTTGGCTTGATTTAGTTTGGGTGTGTAATAAAATTTTCCTACATTTTCTAGGTTTCTTTATGTGGTGTGTTTTTGTGATGAAATGCCTGGAATGTTAGACTCTTAGAAAAAATTAAATTTTCTATCCCAGTAAACTTAAATTAATCAAACATAAAATAAAGAAACTCAAAACCTCACATTAATTAAAAGCCCTATGTAAAATTTAAATGTAACTAAAAATAATTATCTTTTGCAAAACATAATAACATATTATTTGTTCTTCTTAAATTGGATGTTTCACTCATTGTTGGGTTTGATTAACTAAAAATTAGAGAACTTAATTTTAAACTTGTTGTTGAAAGCTTAAATCTTTAATGATAAAGCTTTAGAGAAATAAAAAAACAATCAACAATAGTAGAAACATAAAGTGCAAAAATTAAAGAAAAAGAACACAAAGTTTTTTACATGGTTCTCGTAAATCCTGAATATTGACATATGTTCATGCCTAGTAACCCAAGCTAGGAATTCACTAAGTCAAATTTGACTACCCACTGTAGTCGAACACCTCCAGCTTTGAGTATACACTTATATTCAAACCTTTCCTTTTCCAAGTAGATAGTCTTTACTTGTCCCGCACACTGGATATTTGTCTAGAACCTTTCAATCCTTCAAGTGTCTATACCACACATTCGACATTTGAATCTTGAGCCCGATAGTTGATGTTTTCAACTATCACAATTCATATTGTTGCATATGCATGAAATTATGTCAAGCACAACTTAGTTGGGGATAACCCTTTAGTTTCAGATTTGACTTATTCACGATCAAATGATTTGTTTCTTTCAATCCAAATCATAGTATAAGGAATATATATATCTATATCATATGATTGTGTCATTTTACAACAAATCTCTCATACTATTCTTCATGCAAAAGTATGGCCCAACATGAAACTTTCTTTAACAAGCAAGTACAACCCAATATTGTACTTTCCTTAATGGGCAAGTATAACAAAAAAAAAAGAGGAATATGAAAGAATCTAACTCTCATTTAAAAATAATTTTGCACTGAAGTCTCAACTAAATAATATTAAGATAAATATTAAATAGAGCTCAAGGTGAATAAATTTCTTATTAAATTAAAGTTAAAATAATAATATGAACTTTATATAAAGCATTTGAAGTAAAAAAGTCTTAAAAAAATTATTTTGCTTTAAAAGGAGTAAAGACTTGTGATGAAAAGAACTTGAAAGACTATGAAATCAAATCACATGGATGATTCTAATATTTGCATGAATATGTAATCCAAAAAGAGTTTTTTAATAAATTCTTTCAAATAAATAATCTAATGTGGATTCTTTATTTGTAAACTCAATTTAGAAACTTTTTCTCAAAACTTAGATGTATGAAAGTAAAGTTCAAGAAATCAAAATTTATGAAAGCTTTATGACTATAAAATCAATCCAATCAAATCAAAGAAAAAAATCTTTCAAATCTTTTGAAGGAAGAATGAAAAAAGATCAAGAGAACATTTTGATGATATAACACATAAAACTTTTCATTCAAATCAAACCAATAAACATAATTATTCAATAGAATAAATGAAAGCATTTTTCTTACTCAAGTCCTTTATATGTTTACAAAGAGATCCATGACTTGAAAGTTTCTTGAAAGAAGAATTAAAAGGATTTTAGAAAATCTTTACCAATGTTAAAATAAATACTTTTAATTAACATAATATGAATGACAAATATTTTCAATATGAGATTTATGAAAGATAACATATGTGAGAAGCCTTAAATGTATTATTTTCAAATCAATCAAGTAAAAAAGAATCACTTGAAGATGAATAAAAAGAGATTATAGAAAAACCTTAACCATAAAGCACATAAATCTTTTAATTCAAATCAACCAATAAAACCAATGATTCAAAATATTGAAATAAAATAAATACTCTTACTCAAGCCTTTTTATGTTAACAATGAAATCACTTGACTTGACGTGAACTTTCCATGGAATAAAAGAGACTTGAAAGATTTGAGGAAGATCTCCAGTTGAATGTAGCTTATAGAGTGAATAAGAGAGATGAGCTTAGCACTTTTAACTTTAGGAAATTGACTAGCATAGGTTTTGGCAAGGTGGACACAATCAAAAGGAATTATGTCATGAATTCCACTCTTTAAGTAGAGTTTTTTTCCATGAAAATTATGGCCAAGCCTAAGGAGAAGAAGAGAAAAATAATGAGAGGAAAAAATCAATAAAGAAAGTATTTGATTTCGAACAAATGAGCACATGAAAAATAAATTGAAATAAGGGTATTTGAATTTTCTCTAAAAGAAAATTAGAGATTATATATATATATATATATATATATATATATATATATATATATATATATATATATAGAGAGAGAGAGAGAGAGAGAGAGAGAGAGAGAGAGAGAGAGAGAGAGAGAGAGGTAGGAGTGAAGAAAATTAATCAGTCCAATTAAATAAAACCAAGAGAATAAATCCAAAGATTTTTGGCCAAGCATGAATAAAGAGAAGGAACATTTATTTCATAACAAATTGAATTTTAAATTCAAGAACACACATGGAAACCATATTAATTAATCTCCAAATAAACACATAAGAGGTCAGCCAAGGCAAGAGAGGGAAAGAGATTTATGCATTTAATATTATTGATTCATATCCATTTAATGAAATTATCAAGGAGGGAAAAAATTTAAATAACTTAAAATTAATTTAATTTGAACCTTTTTATTGTATGGAATGGCCAAGAGGATTTCCAAGGATGTATTTAGTCAAGAGATATCAATATTGATTAAGATAAATTTAGGTAAATTAAATAAATGAAATGCTAAAAAATAAATCAATAATAATATGATGAATTTCAGCCAATGCATTCCAATCATGGATCTAATCTTCAATCAATGCAATAAATTATGGTAAATGATGATAAAATAATTAAAAAAAACTTTTTGAATTACTTCGATAAATTTATTTAATAGAAAATTAATAAAGGGGACTGGCCAAAAGGCTCTCCTAAAATGGATTTAATTTAAAAAAGAAAGATTATTAAATCAAGGCTTATTTGAATTCAATTTTAAATTAACTTAAATAAATTTTATTAAACTCAAATTAGTTAAAATAGATCATGCTAGGGCCAGCCAAATCATTCCATAAATGGTTAAAATTAATTTTGCATTAATATGGCAATGAATCTTCAAATTAAATTCAAAATAAAAGAAATAAATAATTTAAATTCAAAAATTCCAATGAATGAGTTTTTAAAATTTAAATAATGATGGAGTTATTATGGAAATAACTTAAATAATTCTCAAATAGAAATAAGTGAAAATTTTGGCCAAAAAAAAACTAAGTTGATAATTATGGTACGAGAGAGAAAATAAAAGGATAGGAGAGAGAAAAGGATAATTAGAGTAATGCTAGAATAAATTATTATCATGCTAGAAATAAATAGATAAATAATGTAATTATGCATGGAAATAATTCAACGAAGTATGCAATTAATTAATCTTTCTTTAAAGCACATTAAATGATATTTAAACTCATGCATTTAGTTTATATTATCTAAAATGGATAAACCAAGAAATAAAGCAATTTTTATATTTAGAAAAGTATGAAGGAATTTAAATAAATAATTTTGAAATGATAAAACCATTAATTTTATTTTATTGAGCTTTTATTTGTCTTATATAGAAATCCTATAGAAACTCCCAAATTGCCCATGTCCAAGCTTATATGTATTTCCCAATCTAACTAAGCAAGCTGAGTCTGGTGAATTTTTTGAAACACTTAAAATAAATAATTAGTAACTTCAAGAATATATGTTAATCATCAATATGAATCTAAATTAAGAATAACATTCATAGTGATTAATGTTGATAATTTATCCTATAGATAAATAATTTGTTATTATTACACAAGATTTATTATCATCAAATTAAATGATGAGATACACAAGGTGTATTGTCAATAATATATTTATCCCTTAATAACATATTTGATTACCTAAATAAGAACACCTAAGATATATGTGGTGTTCTAAATAAAACTTTCAAAAAGATTTTTGGTGACTCCACTAGGGAATAGTTCTCTCTCCATCTTTTGAAATAGACTTTTGTTTCTATACATTGATAGTATACTTTTGCCACACATAGATAAGAATCATCTTTTTTTTTCTGTTAGATGTCTCTCCATTCACAGGAAGATGTACCTTGGTATATGCTTTTTTCCAATGACATTCTTCTTGTTAATAAGACTAGAGAGAGAGTCCAAGAGAAGCTTGAATTTTGGAGGTCAACCTTAGAGTCTGAAAATATTCATTTAAGTAGATCCAAAACTGATTATATGGAGTGTAATTTTAGCTGTAAAAGTTATAGTGGTAGTGTTGTGACATTAGGTGAACAAGTCACTAAAAAAAGTGAGCGATTCAGATATTGAGCCTTTATTGTTCAAAATGATGGTAAAATAGATGGAGATGTTATTAGTAGAATTCAAGTTGGATGGTTGAAGTGGAGGAATGCATCTGGCCTGTTGTGTGATAGAAAATTACCGCTTAAACTTAAGGGAAAATTTTATAAGATGGTGGTAAGACCTACAATGATTTATGGTGCATAATTTTGGGCAATAAAAGAGAAGCATGATACTAAGTGTTGCAGAGATGAGGATGCTCAAGTGGATTAATGGCTTTACTCTTAGAGATAAAATGTGAAATGAGTATGTTCAAGAAAAAGTTGGAGTAGCTCCAGTGGCAGATAAGATTAGAGAGAGTCGCCTTAGATGGTTTGTCCACATAAAGAGTCAGCCATCCAATGACCAGATTAGGAGAGTAGATGCATTAGATTTGCCTTGTGTTAAGAAGGATAAGTATGATCCCAAAAGAATGCCTTTTTGACCCTAGGCGAATCAACCAAGAAAATCAGATATGAACCTTCTACCTCTATAGAGGGCAATTTTCATTCACATAAATGCAATTCAGCTTTAATCTTAATAACAAAAAAAATTTAGAATTATCTCTCAACGTCCACCAAAAACTTGGAAATCAGTTGTTTTTGTTGATTAACTAATTCTAAGGAATGAATTGGAGATATCCCCTTTTAGACCCTCTAGAAATCTTGTATCTTTAAAAGTTTAGTAGAGAGTCAAAAGGGGAAGATGAACATTTATTGTAAATAAAGATGACATAATAAATTCCATTTTTTTCTCACAATCAATAAAAATGAAAGGATAGGAAAAAAAGAAAATTCTAATTCTCCTAATAAGATTGAAATAACTGAAATTTAATCTTATAAATTGAAATTGATTTTTTTAATGGGAATCCTACCCCATTATATGATTGATATTTCATAGATATCTTTAATTAATTTTAAGATTAAATTCTAAAGACAAAATCAATGAAGACTTCTACCCTTCTAAAATAGTTCTCTAATCTCATGACCTCGAGATAATTTCATAGATTAGGTTCTAATAGTGATGCTTCTATCTTTCAGAGTGAAAATATAAAACATTAATTTAATGATTCAAACTCTGATAAGTCAATAGATAAATGCAAACATCCATTAAGGATAGAGTTGGACCTACCCTCCCTCCTTTTGTATTAAAGGGAGTTAATGAAGTGGTAAAGTTTTACCTCCTCAATAACATTAAAAAGAAATGAAAAATATGTCATAAAAAATAAAAAAAATAAAAATAATGAGTTTTCATAAAGAAATTATCTTTTTAATTGATAAAAAAAGAAAACAACAAAAATCTATCCATTTCAAAATTTTGATTATAGTATTTTTGCCCATCCTAGAAAAGTTGCTTATAAAATTGGGTGCCATAATGCTCTATAAAATAAAAAAAAAGATGAAATAAAAATGAAATAAAATCATTAATCAAGGCTTTATCCAATTTGGTAATTTGCTTTCTTAATTATTAATAATTTTTTGATGTGGCATTCCACTATAAAAATGTTTTAGAGTTATCTTCTGTAATGAAAATCTTCTACTAGGAATTGCTAAATATAATCTTATATAACCACTGATGTGAAAATTCTTAAGAAATCTCTAGAATGCATGTTGATTTTGGTGCATCGATCAACATCAATTATAAACATATCAAAAAATAAGTATACACAGGCCCAATTCTAATCTAATTCTAATGATATGGTGCTATGTGGATTCAACCAAGAAAAGAAAAGGAGTTTAAGATCAAGAAAATTTAATCATGGAAACTCATCTTGAAAAATATAATCTCAATCATAATGTTGATTGAATATGATAATTTAAACATTGAAGTAAAATCTTAAGAATTTAGGAATATTATTAATGCTCATGGATGGTCTTATCAATCCAAAACACAAAGAAAAAAAACAATTATATGAAAGGATATTTACATCCATTATATATTCATGAGATTAGAGTCCTCGAGATTCATTTTCTTTTATTATTCTTGAATTAAAATTATTAACTTTGTAAAATTAAGGCACTAAAAATAATAGCGAAAAGAGAAAAGAAGAAAAAGAAGAAGTTTGAAATCTCATTAGTGCCTTACCAAATCTTATATTCAATTAAAGAATTAGGGAGTGGCTTACTAAGTGATGTAATTAGTCAAAACATAAAAGAATTGAGTATGTAAGGTGTTGTACCTAATGTTGTATTCAGACAAAGGGTCAAATATGTCCAGTGTCTTAGCAGATGTTTTATTTAGAAAAAAATATCTAACATCTTACAAAAATTAAAATGTTATTAAAATTTTGACAAAAGAAAAGAAAATAAAGAAATAAAGAAAGAAAGAAAGAAAGAAAATAAAAAAGATGGAAGGATTATATATAAGAGCTAAAAGGTCAAGTCTGATATTTCTGGGTATGTGGGCACTTTGACTCTAACTCCTCTATATCAAACAAGATGGTAGGTTTAGAATTCAAAAGTAGTCCCTAACTTGAAAGTGAAAAAAATAAATAAAACAAATCAATTATACACCTTCATCTTTTAATTTAATAAAAGGTGTAAACCTTGAAGATAAAGATATATTAAAGAGAAAATGGTTTTTCCTTTTCAGCTACCCCTTTGTCTATAAAAAAATAAATAAAGTAAAATTCAATCCCTTGCAAGTGGCCATAAACAAAAAAATCTATATAGCACTAAAGAAATAAAAATAAGAAGCTGGCTTAAGGTTCAGTATTGCAGAGCCATTGCAAGACAAGAATTGCTTAATAGTCAGAATTCTACATTTCTCTTCGAAGGCACCCTAACATATTAAACAAGTATTGTTTAGATGTGTCAAAAGACTTAAATAACTTTGAAGTTTGGGATGCACCCTTAGAATTTGATGAGGAACTTAAATCCACAATTGACAAGTTAAGAGAAATAAGTTTAGAAATAGAAATTGATCTACAATTGATACCAATAAACTCATGCTCTAGCAAGTTAAATATTAATGACTTAATCATGCCATTCTTAGAGCTTAAGGACTACTTTATCTAGAATTGAAAAAAGAAATCCACTTTATCTCCAGATGTAGTTGTTTATAAGCTCAAGATTAAGCTTAATGTCACTTCAATAAATTAAGCCCCTAGACATATGAGATTAGACTTAAAAAAAAGGCATTGTTAAATTAAAAGTTGGTCAATGATGGCCTTACATTATAAGAAATTTTTCTGGTTGGCTAACATCATTAAAGAATATATATATATATATATATATATATATATATATATATATATATATATATATATATATATATATATATATGTATGATGTGGGTCAAAGATGTATCAAATATTGAGACTCTTGAACAAGGCTTTATCTTAAAGATTGGTTCCTACTACCCATACTTAACTTTAGAATCAATAAAGTTTCTATACATAATATTATCCCCATCTAGGGATGATGTATTTAAATAAAATCAAGTTAAGACAATTCTTAAAGACAAAAAAAACACGGTGTTCAGAATCCCCATAGGATATTCTAATACACGGTCATATTATTTAGTCTCAAATGTTGGGATAATTTACCAAAAGGTCAAGGTCAAGATTTTTGATAGCCTCACCCATAATCAAGTGAAGTGTTATATTAAAAATCTTGCCAAGAAAAAGAGAAATAAAAGAGAATTTATTATGACTTAAAAATGATCATGTCACTATAAGAGGATTCCTAAAATATACCTTTGAGGTAATTTCAGGGGAACTTTTAATAGAATTTAGAATGATCAGAAGTAAACAAAAAATATATATAAAGTTATCTATGAAATACCATCTGAAGAAAATTTTAAGGAAAAATAATTCAAACTAAGAAAATTTATTTCAAACTTATCAAGAAAATCCTAATTTTTATCTCTCTTAATTTCTTTATTGGTTAGGGATAATAAGAATAAAAAAGATCAAACTAACTTTAAGAGAATCTAAGAGCTTGCTTATCTTGATTCTCATTTACTCCTAAAAACTATATCATTTATAGCTTTAAAAGAATCTCTTAATCTTTATTAAATCCAAATCAATTAAAAGAATGACGAGAAGGAGGCCTAATAAGCTATAGATTCCTATCAATAAAAAAATGGAATACATATCAATTATAGCTTGATTGACTTAAGTCAATAAAGAAAATAAAGAAAATGCCATATAAGCAATATTTAACAAAATATCCATCACTTGAGAAGCATTATTGTACTTTGGTTTTTACTGTCGAGGAACTAGAAAGTCGCATCCAAGCTCAAAAAGTAAATCTCTCAGGTTGATACTATATGATGTCTTTCTTAAAGTGTATTAGACATCTGATATAGCCATATATAATTATGAGATGATTAAAAATAATGAAATTTTATGCCAATGGCATTAGCATACTATACACTGGGTCTAAAATTGATTGGGACCAAATTTTTCTTCAAAAGAAAATACTTCAAATCTTGAAATCTTCTTCACTAAACTTCTTCATGTGTATAAAGCATTAGTACAACCATCGAATGAAACCAAGTCATTCTAAAACCTCTAACCAGTTAAACTAATCAAGTTAGGATTAAGTCCACGTGACTCTTGCTTATTTGTCAAAAATACTTGAAGATTAGGAATTAAGTCACTAAAGACTCTTTTTCCACACTCATATCATCTAAAGAAGCAAGCATACGTGGCACCTTTCATATACGTATCTTAAGTTGGTAGTAAGCCCTTTGTGGCATCCTTCTCATGCCTTTCTTGAGTTTGGAGTAAGCCTTTGTGCACTATTCCCTTAGGTTTGAAACAAGCTCTTTGTAGCCATTCATACCATTCACAGGATAGTATTAAGTCATTAAGACCACTTTCCTATCAAATAGACTACTTAGGTATCTTATTAGTCAAAAATTTAGAATAAGATTAAGTCATTAAGACCCCTTTCCTCCCTTTAACTATTTAAGTTGGATTAAGCTATGATGGTCCCATCTTAATAATGAACTAAATAGGAGCAAGTTGCTTAGTAGGAACCTTTTTAAAAGAAAAGAATCGAATTAAGTCCCCAAGACCCCTTTCTAGTCAAATAGACTATCTAAGTTAGAAATAAGTCATGAAGACCCCTTTATTACTAGTCAAAATTTGATGTTTTCGAATAAGTCATCAAGACCCCTCTCTTCAACCAAAGTTATCTAGGTTAGATAAAGTATTTAAAAACACCTTCCTAATAGCTAGTTATAAATAAGTAAGTCCCTCAGTAGGCATTCTTTTTGAAAGACAAGGATAAGATTAAGTCAGCAAGACCCTTTCTTGTCAAATAGACTGCATGGTTAGGATTAAGTCATCATGACCCCTTTCCTACTTGTCCAAAATTTGAGGTTTAGGATTAAATTATTAAGACCCTTTTTTATGATAAAATGCCTGGAACATTAGACTCACAGAAAAGATTAAATTATCTACCCCATTAAACTTAAATAACCCAAACATATATTAAAGAAACTCAAAACCTCACATTAATTAAAAGTCCTAGGTACAACTTAAAAGTAAATAGAAATAGTTTGTTTTTGCGAATCATTGCATATTATTCATTCCACTTGAATTCGGTGCTTCACCCATTGTACGTAAGGAGTCATCTGACCTTTGAGGATGACCACCCTTCTTACGGGAAGTGTGCCTTCTCTTTTTGATTTGGACCATGACCACTTTTAACTACATATCATTGTAGGTATGAACTACATACCCTAAGCCTTAAGATGAATCATGATTCAAAATACATAAAATAAGAAATTTGTTGCATTAGTTAGGTGCATAACATGCCAAAAATTATCTTAGGGGTAGGGAGTGAGTTAGGCTCTTAGCTTCCTTCCTAAATGCAACAGCCTGTCCATCTTGCATACATAAGACTCGACTCAAGGTGTTTAAAATCACTTAAGTGGTGTTAGTTGATAACCCTACCAGACACATTATATGTCTAGAAGAGTTAGGGATAAGTCTAGTTTTCCTCTGGTAGGAAAAGAATCAATAGTTCTCAGAAAATTTACATTAGGTTAAGCATCTAACTTATGTCAGAACCATTTGCAGACTTAGGGTCTGAAGCATCATAGTAAAATAAGTCTTCATTCAATATACATTTCCATAGTTTTCTGCTACTAAAATCTATGCCCTAGATTTCTAATAAAATATCAATTCAAATCATAATAAATTTAATCTGAAATTTGTAAAGCCCAATAATAGCATAATTATAATTTTTATGGGTTTTCCAATATCTAAAAGAATTTCCTACTTATTATCAATTGGCTTCTAAAAAGAATTCTTCCCCCTTTGAAGTGTTCCCTTTTGGATTTCTAAATTAAACAATCTTTTAAGATAAGCTTTGAAATCCTTAGAAATGAAAGTCTATTTCTTTAATGGAGAGTATTCTTTGGAAGCGATCCTTTATTCCTAGGATGTAATTAACTGTATGAGCTTACCCTATAATAAAATAAGCTATGCTCTACCTCTTTATGTAGTTCAGGGGAAGAATCTTTGGTACATTGAAGACCCATCAAACTTAAGAGTCCTTATTAACTAATTGAATCCATTACAGGGTAATATGTTTATTTTTTTGAGATAATATGTTTATCCCTTATTGATGTATTTGATTACCTAAGTAAGAAATCCCAAGATCTATGTGGTGTTCCAAATACAAATTCCAATTGTATGAAAAGTAGTTAAAAGTAGGGAAAGCCTGACATCTTGTGATTAGATTATGACTTGAGGGCCATCCTTCCTCTTCATACATTAATGATGTGACATCAAGTACCCTTATTCAACCAACCACTACATTTGTGGAGAAGAGGGTGTAAAGGCCCAAGAGTGTAGTCATGGCTCTACCATGATCATTTGATGTGGAGAAGAACAAAGAAGAAGGACTGCTAGCATGTATAGAGCCTAAGTTAGTCAATGGGAAAATAGTTTAGGAGAGAGATTCAATAGAGATAAACTATCTCAATAGTCTTAATGATCATCCAATATATGTAAGAGTAGATGACATATCTTTGAATAACCTTCTAGAGGATTATCATGCTGAGGTTAGCCAGATAGTAAAATTGTTCACCCTAACCAAGAAATCTGAAAGATAGATTTTGATGATGATAAGGATGATCTTTTGGATGTGCCTATCAAGGTCCATGCCATTGAAACCAAAGCATATTCACATAGAGAGCAACATTATGGAAATGATGTACAAGATGTTATGGTTAAAGAAGGTGAGGCATCGAACATAGCCCGATAATTATTACATCAACTATGATAGAAAGACATTCAGATTAGTCGTGAGAAGAGGAGGGTTGAGGAACTTATTTATATAATACTTTCTCTCTACAGACAAGAACTGGTAACATAAACTACATAAGCTACACTTATGGTGATAGAAAGGCAAGTGGTGGTGCATATGATTGAGAGGAACAAATGAACCACTCCCATAGATTAAGATGCATGAGCTTGCATAGGAAGGGGTACCGACAACATACTATTACAAAAAAGGGATATCAAATAGTTGGTAGAACAACAAGTGAAGGAGGCATTAGAACAACCCAAGGGGTTTCTTTAGTTTCAAAGAAAAGAACATACCTAAAGGAATTTGATGCAGTGCAGTACCCCAAAGAGTTTGTACCATAATCCTTTAGGTGTTTGATGGTACTAGAAACCCACATCAGCACATGGTGTGCTTCCAAGCTAGTTGTTGTAATGCTTGAGGCAACAATGCTCTAATGTCAAGGGTAGATTTTTATTTTTATGCTAAACTACCTAATAGGCCAGTGAAGACATTTGTAAAGCTAAAATAGCTATTCATTAAGATGTTTATAAGGATGTAACAGAAGATGATTATGTAGGACTTAGTAGTAGAAAAGCAAAAGCCCAATAGTCTATAGTTGATTGCAATCCCAAATGGAGAAACCTTAGCATGAAGTGTGAGCCTCAACTTCAAAAGCTACATACCATTGAGATTCTACTCAAGAATTAATGAATTAGTGGCATTTATGCTCAAATTCTCCTCTATAAAACCCTTTGAGAAGTTGATCAATAAGACAACCAATGTTAAGGAAGAAACCAAGTAGTTGTATTCCTACATCCATCCTATAAGCCTAAACCATAAATGGTGTTGGAGAGAATACTTGGATGGTCTTTATAGTTGATAAAATAAAGCAACCCATGAGGGTTCAACCTGAGAGACCTTGGTTCAAGTCACCTTTGCTTTGACCACCACCTCCACAATCGCCATAGCATTATCAATACACATACTAGTTGTCAAGTATCTAAGTACCTCATACTATTGCTAAAAACTTAAATAAGCCATATTATTTCAAGAGGGAGGTAGTTAGGAAGATCATCAAAACTCTAATAAAGAATACTATTTTCTAGCTACCCAAACCCAAGAAACTAAAGGATGTGGGAAAGAGTAATGATCATAACATTTTTCATTACTAATAGATTACTAGGCATAATATAAAGGATTATTATACTTTTAAGGATTATCTCCAAAGAAAAATCAAACCTATAGCCATAGTGATTCTTGAAGAATACTTATTGGAACATACCTTAGGGTCCATTAAAGTAATCTTTTAAGAATCATTCAATCCTCTAAAGAACAAAGAAGGTTGGGACATCTCATTGTGTCAAACCTCTTGAAAGATTATTTTTAAAGTTAGAAAGCTTACTCTTTCGATACCTAAACCATCTTAGACCTCCACCCCATCGGTAAGACTACAAGTTGTGAAGGATAATTCAATATGGTGGATAGTAAGTAGGAGCCACTAGTGTAGACCTAGGATACAATAGTGTGACCAACTACTACAACTACGTGCATTACTTTTTATGGATTGGGGTGTCAAGTCACTCTTGTCACTCACCTTGTATGACTTCTATTTTGTCTCTCTAGGGACTACTAAATCTATGAAGAGTAATTACATTTCTATCTTGCCTCTCCATTGTTTAAGTGACTTAATGTTCCTAATGATCTTAATCCTAATAATAATAACTCCCATGATCTTAATCCTATGAAGAGTAATTACATTTTTATCTTGTATGACTTAATGTTAATCCCTATCTTAAACCTTCAAGGTGCCCCTATCTAGATGGAGTTGGGGTCATCTAACTCTGAAGATCCTCTTTAAGAAGCTTTTGGTTCCCCTGATAAGTAGATAGCCACCACTATGACTTCACCATTAGAAAAGGTCATAGAAGTCAACCTTCATAGTGGCAAAGGTCTACCTCTTAAGAAGGCATCTCATGATAAAGGAAATTAGGTCATTGGTTTTAATGATTGAACAACACTCCATAAGATGCTCTATCACAATATATGATTATAGACAATTATCCTAATAATAACTACAATATCTTAGCCCAAGTTAAGAAGTTGTTAGCTAGGCTAAGTATATATGACATTTTTATCTTATCCAAGAGATGAGGGAGTCCATAATCAAAGCACTATTGGATCCAAAGATATGCTTAACTCAGTTGTTAGCTATATTTATAGTTGTAGAAGAAGCCTGCTACATCAACTTGGGGGTCACCTCTCAGATGAAGATCTACTCTTAGGAACTACAAATCACAATCATCCACCTTACATCTTAGTATATATTGACAACTTCAAACTATCTAGAATGCTTGTTGACTTGAGTGCATTGGTCAACATTATGAACATAGGAATCATTGTCTATATGAGGATTGACAACACTATACTTATCTCAAATAAGTTGATATCAAATGGATTCAATGAATAAAGTGAAAAAGACTTAAGGTCAGTTACACTATTACTATAGATCAATGATTTGAAGATTGTGGCAAAGTTCCATATTATAGATTCAGACAGGTGCTTCAACACATTGTTAGGGAGACCCTGGTTACATGAGAGTAAGATGTTATCATCTTTACTCCACTAATGCATTAAATTCATGCATAATAGTTTGGAGTATTGCATTAATGGTGATTTGAAGCCATTTTTAGTGCATGAGGTCATGATCTATGAGGATGCAACCTACTATCTCCCTAAGAGAGAAAAAATATATTCTCATGATAATCAAGGTAAACTCAATAAACAAGAAAATAAAATAAAATAAAATAAAATAAATAAAAAAGAAACAGAAAAGAGGAAGACTTGGGATGGAAGTAGAGTCTAACATTGTTATTTGATCACATCTTACCCGTCCCTTCCAATGAGTAAGGGAAATATTCTGACCTTCTACATGATGGGGATGAGTATGACACTAAGGAGGCTTAGAGGAGGGAGGCCACTATATATAGTGCTAGCTTAAAGGCTTCCTATGATCTACATATACTTGAAATCTAGCTCAAAGGATGAGTCAGATGTAGTCAGCACTCTAGTTGTCTCACCACATTTGAGGACCGAGCTGACTGTATAACTCGATATTGATGAAGATAGGGTCTTCAATCAAAGTTATAATGTGTATGAATTATCATTATTTGAGAGGATCAATCAGTATGTGTACACTTTAATTCTAACTCGATGTTTTTTAGAGATTATTGAGAGTCTGATAGTTAAAGCTGCCCCATAGTTGAATGAAGACTCCAAGCCTTAGAAGTAGTATTTAGGAGCATCATCCTTAGGTTTAGGGCTGAATGTATAAATTGAGGATGAGTCTTTCAAAAAAATTATAAGTACTTTCCATGTGCTCAAAAATTAATAAAATAGAGACTAATACCACACGCATGGTCCAAGCACAAATTAAATTATTTTTAAAATTTATGGAAGAATAAGAGAAAGAACTCAATTTAATCTAAGGCTAGGATTTCTTATAATTAGCTCTACATATACTGAGTAATATTGCTTAGCCATTACCAACAATATAGAGTTTGATAAGGTCTTTTCAAATGACATCACTTCATATGATAAAATCTATTCATAAATGTCAGATGATCCAGATAATTTCTAAGTTAAGGATGTATGTTGAAATTAGAGAAAGAAATAAAGTCAACCATTAATGAGCTGAAAGAAATTAATTTGGAAAATAAAGATAACTCACTTTTAACATTCATAGTTCACTATTAAAAGACATTAAAACTTATTATTTAATTAGGCAACTTATAGAGTTTAAAGATTATTTTGCTTAAAGTTATAAAAAAAAATGTCCGAATTAGCTCCTAATGTTATAGTTTATAAGCTAGAAATTTAAACTAATGTAAGCTTAGTAAATTAGTCTCATCAATGCATATGATTAGATATTGAACAATAAGTTGTCATAGAAGTGGAAAACTAATTGATTCTTATTTTGTTTGAGAAGAAAAATATACTACTCTGTTAGCTAGTGTCATTTTAGTTAAAATGAAGAATCGTCACATTCTCACATGCTTCAATTTTAGGGATCCAAATAAGGCATGTCCCAAAGATGAGTTCCCATCAGCTATATTAGAGTTTATGGTACACATAACCTCATCACATGTATTATTTTCATTTATGGATAGGTCATCTAGCTATAACCAAATTTAGATGGTGCTTAAGGATGAAAAGAACACTATGATTAGAACTCTAATTAGAATTTAGTGTTATATGATCATGCCTTTCATCCTTAAAAATGATGGTGTTACATACAAGTGCGATATGACTATGATATTCGATGAACTCATTCATCATCAAGTCAAATGCCACATCAATGATTTTATGGTCAAAAGTAAATAAAATAAAGAACATCTATATATTCTAAGAGTTATTTTTGAATGGTTATGATGCTACAACCTAAAGATGAACCCTCTAAAGTGTTTTTTAGGGTAATCTTAGGGAAGTATTATAATATGAGATTGTACTATTGAAATTGATCTAGAAAGATTAAAATGATATTTGAAATGCCACCTCCTATATGTCAAACCCAATTAAGATCATTCCAAAGAAGGTTGGCATATTTAATATACTTTATTTCAAATATTTTTGATAGGTGAAAACAATTCATTGCACTTACAAAAAAAAGGAAGCCAAATTTTGATGGAAAAATAAGTGCCAAGACACTTTCAAAAGAATCAAATTGTATTTTATGACACCTCTATTGCTAACTTCACTTAACTTGAGTAAATCACTCATTCTTTACATCGTGACATTTGGGGACTCCTTTGTACTTTTTTGTCCCAAGCCAATGAGAAAGGGAAAAATAATACACTATAATATTTGAGTCATCAACTGATACTTATAGAGGCAAAGCATCAACCAATGGAGAAGCATTACTTAGCTCTAATATTCACAATGCAAAAGCTAAGACATTACATGCTCTCTTATAAAGTTAACATGATCTCTAGGGTCAACCCCATTGTAATATCTCATGACATGACCAACACTACATGGATGGTTGGCACAATGGTCCATGATCTTATTGAAGTTTGATGTCACCTTCATTCCTCTTCATGCAGTGAAAGGATAAGCATTAGCTAACTTCTTAATTGAACATTCTCTCCCTGTATATTCTCCTCAAAATGATGATATCTTAGATGAATAAAATAGTAGTTTAAGGAATACAAAACACCATCATTGGGAGCTATACATTGATGGTGTAGCTTCCTCCCAAAGAAGAAAGAATTATAGTATACTCTCGCAAGTAAAGTGAGGATTGGATTAATGTTCTTAACTTCTAGCCAAGAGATGTTGTGATTCTCATATCACCTATCAAATCCATGGACAAATAATAAGGCTGAATATGAACCTCTAATTTTTGGTTTATAGTTGACTATGCCTTTAGGAATCAAAGATTAACATCTTTGGGGATTTATAGATAGAAGTTAACCAAATGACCAAAAACTTACAAAGTTTTAAGCCTAAACTTCATCAATACCACAAGCACATGATGTAATTATTAAGGAAAATCATGGAGGTTTCCCTTTATAGAAATTCATGAAGACAAAATTCTACAGTGGATGTTTTGGGGAAATTTGCTAAAAAGATGGCCTATCAGGATGATGAGTTCATATCGATAGAAGTGTGTAGCCGCCAGGCTCTCTCTTTTATGTCAAATTCATAGATAGAAGAAGCCAAAAATGAGAGGATCCCTCACCGAAGATGATGAATATGTTAATTAAAGAAAACCCTTTATTGAATATTTACATGAAGGTAAGCTACCTCAGAAAAATCCTCAAACCCATCAAGTTAAGAAAAGAACATTATATATGCTATTAATAATGACGCTCTGTACCATCTGTCTAAAGAAATTAAGCAAATATAGGGAAAGATTATGACCAAAGTGCATTTAGGACATAACCATGTAGTGCACACAAATCAAGTCTAAAGATGAAAATAAAGATCAAACAACTTGGATACTATTATAAATTGTGCATCGATGCCACCAAAGTAAAGTCCATGGACTGGTCAAACATCATCTATCCAACATCCTATATTAAATGATAGCTTTGTGGCCATTTGAGAGTTAGGACACTAATATAGTTGGCTGAATTGACCCTCTTTCTTCCAAGGGTGTGGTGTTTTTATTTAGAGTCATAGGGCACCATGCAGATCTTAGGGGGTACTTATTGAATGATCAAGTATGACATATAAGAAATACCACCTTAATATAATACCTTAAAAGATAGAAACACCACCTTAATATAGAATTAATCATTTAATAACAACTCCTATGGCCTATGGGTCTACATATATTAGAGATCTTTCCTCTAATTTATATGGATGATGTAAGACATGGTTTTTTATGTTGGGTTTTTTAGTTCTTTATAGAGGAAAGCTCCCATAGTTAATTACATCATAAAAAATAAAGATTTCATAAGAATATTCTTGATTAAGGTAGTCAACTAATGTCTCCATAAATTTAAAAGTTTGATGTCAAAATATTGTTAATTGGTAGGAATCAAGTGAGAGAGTTCAAATGGAGAGACTTCTTTATGAATTTTGAAGTAAGATAACTAGGAAGCACTCATGATACTAGGAAGTCTAGTGAGTGCTTCAATCTATCCTATAGTGAAGGTTTGTATTTTTAAAGATGAAAATTATACTTATTTGAATTGACATTTCATTAGATTGTTAGGACTTAGATTCCAACAATACAAGATTATAGAAATGCATTACTGACCTTATTTTTGGATGAGGTTAACATCATTTTCGAAATTAGTAGGACACCTAATCCTAGATTAGGAGTCTTCTATTTTACCACTTAAGAACACTACACCTAGTGACCTAGTGCATTTTCCTTAGATTTGATCTAACCTAATGGGTTTATGTAGAATCAACCCAAACGCTAAACATAAATTAAATCAAAACAAACCAAAATAAAATTGAAATCAACTCAATTTGATTGTCCAAAATCATTTGAAAATAATAATTAAACATAATTCAATCTATCATTGGGTATAATTTGATCAAATTGGTCATTTGACCCAAATGACCAAAACTTAAACTAATAAGCCCAATTTGGGTCAAATGGGTCAAAATTGAATTAACTTCAAACCAACTAGAATTAATCATTCTAAATCACTCTATATATGTAATTTAGCATGATTGAAGTCTTAACAAAATCCAATTAAGACAAATGGGCCAGTTGAACCCAATAGCAATCAACTTAACCCATTTAAGCCTAAATGGGTTAAATTGAAATGAAATACAAAATCAACTCAAAACCCTAAAGGAATTAATCAAATTAAAACATAATAAATCATCAATTAAATATAGTTGAACCAAAATTTAAACAATTTATCAAAATAAACAAAATTAAAACACTTTCCATCCAAATGGCATTAATTGTTTTCAAACCTCCAATACTACAAAAATGAACTTGAGTTCAACTGAAAGTTCACATTGGGTTTGATTTGGGTAGCCAAACATCAACCAAAAGGCTATATTGGTGATGCCAAAATCCATAAAATAAAAAGTCAAAGGGATGAGGTGGAACCATGAGAGAAGAAGGCTTAGAACTGATGAAAGAATTCAAATCTCACTTCGCATCCTCCATACGTCATCCACCTCTTGGCTTCAATTAATTTTGGCTTCTTTCCAATTAATTGATAGCCTCCAAAGAGGAAATCAAGGGAATAATGTGGCTTCCTCCATGGAATTGCAAGAGAGAATCCAAGGAAGAAAGCTCTTGGACAAGGAGGAAAAGGGGAAGAAAAGGCTTCATCCCCTCAAACCTTTTATCTAAACAAATTCACAAGGTCAAGAGGAACCCAATCAACCCTTTGGCCAAGCCTCTCACCGCCGGTGGTTGGATTCTGGCCACCTAAAGCTCTCCATATATGGCTTTCAGCCATGTTCTTCAATGGATGGTCATCTCAGGTTTGTTTTCTCTGATGGGTGGCAAGTCAATCTCCTAATTTGGATGGTAGTTGCATATGTGGTACCTGTGGATGCATATGTATGTGGTTGCCCCAAACTAGTGGATTGATTCAACTCCTTCTCGCATTATGGTTTCCAAATATAATTATTTCCTTTATTATAGGTACTATGGCATTCAAGATATTTGTGTGTGTCTTCTTTTATTGTAGGTTCTTGCTAATTTTTTGTTGGATCAAAGCTCCTTTACTCCCTGCAAGAGGATGGTAGCAGATATGGCTGCATGCAAAGGTTTGTTTCTTTATTTATTGGGGTTTGTATTTTCTTTTGTTGTGTGAATTTTGTACTTAGATAGGGGTTTTACTCTTTAGGTTGATTGTAGCTCTTTGAGTGATAGTCTTTGAGTTTAACCCCTTTAAGGATCTTGTAACCTTTTTATTTGAGCAATAAAATTCCCCTATATGGGGTTCCCTAAAAAAAAAGGAGGAGAGAGGCCCACTCCTCTCTATTTTATTATTCTAATACATCCACAAGATGAAGAGAAGTCAATTTGAATCCTCCCCCAAGTCTTTCTCCACCGATATGCTGATAATCCACCATGGCCAGTGGCAAAGCTCTTGACCTATAATGGAAAAAAGAGAGGGAGATCATTTCATGCCAAATTGGACATCCCTACACATTCGAGGGTCAAGGTGAATTCAATTGAATCTTTCCCCGATCTCTAGGCCACAGGTGAGCCAGAGAATGACCAAAACTGACTGCAAATAGCTACATGATGGTCTCCATGACATTTGGCGGGAAGGCAAGCCACCAAATCTCATCCAAAGCTTTATCTCAATGAGGCAAAGGTGCTTGGAGCACTGCGACCACCTGGATTATTGCTGATAAGGTATGGACCTAAATCGACCATTTTAGCAAATTTTTTTGGTCATTTGTGGAGAGAATTTGATCCCTAAGGAGATCAAACCATATGGATTAATTGCAAATCGATCCTTGATCATCTTGCAATCAAAATCAGGTTAAATTTCCCCTTAAATCAATAAAAATTTAATCAAATTTGATGGAAGATCTTTAGTTCTCTAGTGGAAGGAGTGGGAGATAATATCTATTGTCCATTCCTTCTAGTTGGAACGGATGGCCAGGATTTAGCTGAACAATTAGATTTAATCCCTTAATAAATTGTGAGAGAAATCTTGATCGTTCAATTACAGATTGGATGGTCAGGACAAATCTCGTGTGCCACTTTTGAGGTGGGATCCATGTGGCCTAATGGTGCCACACCACATGGCAATGGAACCACGGCAGTGCCGCTATTTTAAACAAGATTTCCCATTTTTTTAAGCTAAATAAAAGGTAAAAAATGCTTGAAACTTAAAAAAAAATCATATAAAGTAAAATATAAATCCAAAAAAATATAAATAAAGGCTCTATGGATTCATCTGAATGAGTAAAATCCATTAAACCCAAAATCCCCAATTAATTTTTGTGTAATTTTAGGTTAATTTGACTTTCAGGAGATATTAAATAAGTAGACTTAAATTAATCATAAACCATTAATCCAATCAATGTGAAAACTTTCAGGATTGAAATTAGGGCTAAAATGCACCTTAAGAAAAATTTTCATGATTTAACTCAAAGTAAATGAGTAGATAATAAATTTCAAACTCCAAACCTTAATTTTAATGAAAAAAATTAATATTAAATGAAATAAATCATAAAAAATAAAAAAATTAATTTAGATTATCATAATAAACTTTAATAAACTTAAACACACCAATGAAACCCACTGAAACTTAATAAATCATAAAATGGATTAATTTGGTAATTAATTGAATTAATTAACCAAATTAATTAACTTGAACTTAGGAAAATCATAATAAATCAACCAATACTTAAAAAATTCTAAATCAAGCATTAAACCAATTCAAATCAATTAAGTCAAATTAAATAGAAAATTATTCAAGCTCATGAACATATAATGAAATCAAAAGAAAAGAAAATTAGAATTAAGTTCCATTATAAAATTAAAACATTGATATAACTTAAACTCAAACCCAAATCATTTAAATGAATCCAAAAGGGTTAATTAAGATACTTAAGATCTTAGTTAGACCTTTAGAATGAACCTTCATCTTAGGGTGAAGGCTTCATTCTATTAGAATTTAGGATGTTGAATAGAATGGGTTCCACCCAAAGTAGAATCTATTTTACTCTTCATTCTTGAAAACTTAGAATTCATTTTAACATAAAAATAAATTTGAAAATGAAAACAAAAATCACAAATCATTAAATCATTTGAATTGAAACCATCCAAAGGTAAATTAAGCAAACTTCAAAATTTGAATTGAAACTTGAATCTAAAAAGGTCTAGTGAAGTCTTGCTACACAAGCTTATTTCCTTTACACACTAGAACATTAGGTCATGAACCATAGACTTACGTTAAGATGATCTATGATATTCTATAATGTGATGTGATGCTTGTCTTTGTGTGTACTATTTTAAAATATATGTCTAGGATTGTTTACCTATTATACTAGACAGTAGGACATCTTTTTTAGAACTAATATTATCTATACAGGAGGTTGTACTAAAGAGACAACTGTAAAATAAATTATAAAATAATTATTTTCTTGCAGATGTTGAATAGTCCCTAAGCATAGCCTAATTGAATAGGTGGGCTAGTCAAGCAATTAATGCTAAGCCAATATATTTATAAAATATAACTGATGTGTGCAATTTGTATTTTTCTAACTTTTGTTTTCTAGGGCATAAGATTTATTTTTGAATTTGAAATATAATTTTGAGCTTAAAATTAGGCTAGGATCTATGAGGTCTAGATATAATAAGAGCTAACCCTACCAACATATAGGTGCAGAGGTTCCATGGGAAGCCTAATGGAGGTCTATGAAGAAGGAGCCGATCCTGGAAAGAAGACCCATAGATCTAAACTTGTAATTCTAGGTCAGGCTGTATAAGGGTATAGCTCGGTTGCCCATTTTCTCTTCCTTCTAGGGTGTACAGTGGTACCGAGCTACATTATCCTATTCAAAAATTTAAATTGACTTGATTTATTTTGGGTGCATAATAGAATCAACCTACTTTTGTAGGTTTCTTTCTATGTTATGTTCTCTGTGATGGATGCTTAGACGATTAGGCTCTTATGAAAATTAAATTTTCTACCCAATTTAAATCTAAACAACTGAAATAAAAATAAAGAAACTTAAAACCACACATAAATTAAAGCCCTAGGAATATCTTAAAATCAACTAAGAATAATTAGCTTTTGCAAACCATGCAAGCATATTATTCTAACTCTTGAATTGGGTACTTCACCCATAGCTCATAAAGGGC
Source organism: Cymbidium sinense (assembly GCA_021442155.1). Lineage (NCBI taxonomy): Eukaryota > Viridiplantae > Streptophyta > Magnoliopsida > Asparagales > Orchidaceae > Cymbidium > Cymbidium sinense. Next base: position 56,669,511 of record CM038215.1, read on the forward strand.
ATTTGACCTGTGAGGATGACCACCTTCTTGAGGAGGTTTGCCTTCTATTTTTGATTTGTCAAATGACCACTTCTAATTGTATGTTATTTAAGAATAAAATGCATACCCCAAGACCTTAAATGAATCATGAGTTAAAGTTTTTAAAAGCTAAAAAATGTACATTAGTTAAGTGCAAAGCATACCCTACATAATCTTTGGGATTAATGAGTGAGTCTAGGTTCTTAGATTCTTTCATTAATACAACACCCCAACCATCTTGCCTAAATGAGACTTGACATCATGGATTTAAAATGCGCTAAGGTAGTGTTAGATGATAGCCCTTTCATGTGGGTTATAAGTCCAAAAGAGTAAGGGATAGGTTTGTTCCCTCAAATAAAAGGAATGACCAATAATTCCCAAAAGTGAAACTAGGATAACTATCTAACTTATGTTAAACTTATAGATATAAGTTTTGAAGCATCCTATTGGAGTAAGTCATCAACCCTAAGAATTTTTATAGTTTTGTGTTGCTAGAATCTAAGCCCTAGATTTTTAAGAAAATGTTAATTCAAAATTAAACTAAATTTCAAAATTTAAAGCTTAATGATAGAATTGTTGAAATGCATACTAGGAATCCCAGTATCAACAAGCACTTCCTACTTAATCCCATTTGGCTTCTAAAAATAAGTCTTTATAATTTTGATTATTCTCAATTGAATTTTCCAAAATATTATTTTTTTGAAAACCAACTTATAAATTTATAAAAATAATAGCCTATTTCTTTAATTGAGTGTATTTTTAGAAAGAGGTACTCTATTCCTAAGATATAATTAACTATAAGGGCTTGCCCTTATAGGGAATCATGAACCCAGTTTAAAATAAATCCTGTTCTACTTCCCATGTGGTTCAAGGGAAAACTCCCTAGTACATTAAAGACCCATTAGCCTTAAGAGTATTTTATTAAATGATCTAATACATTATAGGATAAAATATTTATCTTATGAGATAATATGTTTACTCCTTAATGACACATTTTATTAAGAAATTCTTAAAACCTATGCTCACAAATTTTCCCAAATGCCTAATAGGTGAAGACTTATGTTCATAATAATAAAGGAACAAATAACCTATGAACCTATATCTAATGGTGCTCTAACACAAGCCAAGAGCTCGACCTAAATGAATCTAGAGTTCTAAGCTCACTTCATAAGAGTCTAGATCATGATTGATAAGCAAATTATGACTTAGACTAGTGCAGTATAAATTTACCAATTTTATTTCATTATGACTCATTATTTTGGACTCATGGCTTGAGAGAGTTCATGTCTAAATGGATGATGAGATTAGATTATGCCCAAATCAGAGGGAAGAGGTGTACTCCACTACAAGATACTACTCTCACGAGTTAAGCCTTGTCCTATATTATGTAAGAATGTAGACCCTATATTTGCAAGAAATTAAATAAAATGAATTCATGATGTCTGGTGTTTATTTTTGGATGCGAGTGTGTGGGGGGGACACCACGTAGATCATAGGATTGAAGAGAGATCATGTATGATATTGAGGTATGATGTACTATCTCGAAAGATAGAGGCATCACCCTATAATGGACCTAATCACATAATAAGGACTCCTAAGGCATGATGGGTCTTCGAATATACTAGGGATTTTTTCCCTGCTTTACATGGATGAATAAAGTAAGGTTTATACTAAATCATGTACTTAAGTTCCCTATAGAGGCAAGCTTCCAAAGTTAACTACATCTTAGTAAATGAGATTCCTTAGGAATACTCTCAATTAAAGTAGACAATTATTATCTCCAAAGATTTCAAGGTTAGACATCAAAGAATTAGTTATGTTTAGAAAGTCAATTGAGAAAGTTCAAAGAGAAGACTTACTTTTAGAATTCAAAAAAGATAATTAGAGAATGCTCAAGATACTAGGAAGCCTAGTGAACATTTTAATATATCCTACAATTGGGCTTTATATATTTGAAAGAAAAGAGACTTATTTATTTGAGTTGAATTTTCATTATATTGCTAGGGCTTATAATCTGCCAAAATATGGTTGTGGAAATACCTAAGAGGTGAGATTTTATACTTGTAGAAAGGCTACCTCGTGATCCTAAAGGGAGCTTTAGCATAAGCTGAAGCACGACCTAAATCTAAGAAACTGGTGGACATAAAGGCTTATCCCCACAAAAGGGAGTCAACCCATCTGACTTCTGGACTTATAACTGCGTGGAGTGGCTGCCAGCTAACACCTCCTATGATTTTAAAACTATGTAATCCAGTCTTATGAATTGCAAGATAGCTAGTGTAGTTATTTAATTTGAAAGAGACTAAAATCCTAAACCACTCCCTAAGAGACTAGAGCATGAGTGGTATGAGCATATGACTTAATCTACAAGTGCAAAATTTTTTCAAATTTTATTTCATTTTAACAGACTATTTTAGATTAAGGTCTTAGGTTTTCCTTATGCCTAAATGCATGATGAAATAGATTATTGGCTAAATCAAAAGAGAGATGGTGAAGCTCCATTGTGAGGGGTTGCACTCATAAGTTAAGATGTCCTATTATGTAAGGACGGAGGCCCTCATTTTTAACATGAGTGGTAGAAGATGCATGCATGATGTGACACATACAACATTTAACTAAGTGATTGCTCAACCTTTTAATTATCTTGATTATAGCCTAGGCTTTATGGTTAGGTTATGAGTTATTTAAAATTTTAATTATGAGTGATTAGTTGGGGAGAAAATTTATTTTTTATCCTAAGAGGCTACCGTATCCAAGCCACACATAAAAACATCAAACATAAATAAAGTATGAAAAAGTTGCAATCCTGATGCACAATTTAAACAAATCATCAATCAATTTTATAAACTATCATAAAAGAATAACAGGTTGGTGCAGTCGGGTGCCACCATACAACCCGAAAAAGAGGAAATTTAGGTAACTAAATTCTCTTATACAACCGGTATAAGAATAATACATAATGAATGAATACATCCCATTTTCATTTCTTCGATTTGATTATGCTTCAAAGACATCACAGGGCCTCCCAAGACTAAGCCTTTTAGCCACTCATCATCCTAATCCCTCATAACACTAATTCTAATTCCTTTGCAAAATTATATTTATATAAGAAAAAGAAAATCTAACTACACCTGCAAAATATATATTAGCTAAACATACATACAATCCTGAGTAATTATATGTATAGTTGGGACTTAACACCCTGTACATGAGTAACCAAGCCCACATGTCTTAATTTGGATTGTGCTTAAGGGTTTAATCAACATTCAAAGAGAGTGTTTATATTTATTTTTAGGCATCCCCTTAAGCACAATCCCTGTAGAAGACATAATTAAAGGTGCTAACATCCAATCTATGAAACATACAGCCTAACATCCAATCTAAAATTTTACATTACAAAACAAAACATACATCACATCTTACACCATCCTAACATAGGGATAGAAGTGGTTACTTAATTTTAATGTGTGTTAAGGGTTTGTGTGGTATGCCTTAAGCAAGCATTAGAGTTGTATTTTTTAAGTTTGGAAATTGTTCAAGTTAACATGATGGTGGGTTTCATTTGAAGTTGTTTAATTGATTTGTCAATTTTAATTTATATTTTATTTTGTTTTATATGATTTACACTTAATAACTAAGTGTTATAAAGAGGAGAAAGAGGATTACCCACTTTCATCCCTACTTTAAGCCACTTTCTAAACCATATTAATTTGTTTTAGTTCTTTTTGATGAATGGCTTATTAAATAATTTTTAATTAATACTAAGTTTAGGTTAACTTTAAATGATCTTATCCAACATGAAAAGCTTCCTAAGATTAATCTAATTGAATTAGCATCACATGAATTATACTAAGTCGTTCCTTTCCATCACATGTAACATGCATAGGATTTAATACTTAGCATATCTATACATGCAATATATTTTAGCACACTTAAATGATGATGAATGTGTATGCTTGGAATTTATATTTTCATTTTGGTTGAATTATATAAACATATAAATTAAAGCTATATCCAATTTCCAATATCAAAATACATAAGGTTGGAATCCCATAAGTATGTGTCATTGTTAACTGAGGATGTGAGGAATCAAATGACCTCCTTGGGGCTAGCTAAAGTCTCATATTCTTGGGATGTCCAGACTATATACTTATTAACCTTTCAAATCTATGTAAGTATATATATGAATAAGAAAAAGAGAACACTAATTTATATATAGCATGTGCTAATAACTTAGGTGAATATGAATGCACACATTTTTAATAGAAAAAGGGATCTTCATCTTTTAATTAAGCACATATATATGTGTTTAGAAGATATAAGCAAGTACGTGCCATTATTAACTAGGGAAGAGAGTTAATCAATTGACCTCATTTTGGCTACTTAAAGCTTCGTATTCTTAGGATGGCTAGATTAAACACATCATATCTTAAATAAATATGAATGTATACATAACTATAAAGATGAAAACCATGGAAAGATTATATTTTTTTAATTGAACTATTTAGTCATATGAATTAAAGCACTATACAAATTCTAATACCAAAATACATAAGAATGAAACTAAATGAGTACGTGCCATTGTTAAACTAGGGAAGTGAGGTAATCAAATGACCTCCTTGGGGCTACTTAAAGCCTCATATGCCCATGATGTCCAGTCTATATACCAATTATTGTTCAAACTTATGCAAATCTATATCTGAATCATAAGAAATAGAGATTTATTTAATATGCTTAAGCTACAAACACATGGGAATCCTATATGTATTCATAACTACTATCACTCCACATATTATTAGCAATTTATAAACTTTTGGAAAGTATTTTTGAATTTATTAGTGATAAGCCAACACTTGCAAGCTTACATAAAGAAAATTCATTTGATTTGTTTAGATTTGAAAACATAAATGCATGAAACTATATGACATACAACATTTAAAGTAATTGAAAAGGAATTATTAAATACATGGATCAATTAAGCTAATTCTTAAGGATAATCATATTAAATAAACATATTTAAAGAAAACTAAAGTTCATTATGAATTTATGATTTAAGATTTTGATCAATTTCAAAGTGGCAAACTTAACATTTATTATTTTAATCCCATTCCCAGATTAGTAGTTTGATTTGGTTTAAGAAAAGGTAATTAAGTGGATTTTATGAATTAATTAATTTGGATTCTTAATTAAATCATTTAATTACTCTTGCCTATGCTTCTTTGATTTGATTAACCACTTAATTATGAGCCAAAAATGGCATGAACATATGAGAAAATAAAATTGCAATTCTCCTAAAAGGACCTAATAAAAATGGCTCATAATTAAAGGTTAATTAAATAAAAGAACCTAATTAAGTACTTTTATGATTTTCCCTCACTTATGGGCTAGTCATAATTTCCTTAAGGGTCTTTGTGGTATTAAACACATAAAGAGGAACCCTTAATTCCATTGCTAATTATCTGATGTGATCATGATTTTAATTTAATTAATTATATCATTTAATTAACTAATTAACCCTTAATTAATCTTCATATTAATTAACTTTCTTTTAAAATGAAGTGGACTTAGGAAAAGAAGTAGAAAGTCCTAATCCCACTTGTCCATTCACCATAATAGTGATTAGTGAGTTTAATTAATTAATTTATTACTATTTAGGGTGTTAATTAGTCATTAAATGGATTAAAAGAGAAATTAGGGCTTAACTGATCAATTCTCCTAATTAACTAAGCAATTATCCTAAGAAAATTATGGGAGGTAGAGGTCATCCCATTAAACTAACACACAAAGTTTGAGATTAATTACTTAAGTAATTAGGGCTTAATTAAGATAATTAATATTTAATTAACCTTAATTAAGCCTTAATCATCATTCAAAATTAATTGGAATTAATTTTAATTAAATCTCTTATATTTCACCTTTAAAATGAGTATTTATTTACAATTTTTGGATTTTTCTACAATTTATTATGAATTTTTAAAGATTCAACCATTAAACCAGGTTAATTAAGCCTAATTAAGCCTAACCCCGTCGACACCACATGGACCGCTGATGTGGCATTATGGGATTGGCTACTTAAATGCATTTTAGTTAGCGTCTATGTGGCTGGCAGTAGATGCAATTTTATCCCCGCCATCTAATCTAAGATTGCATGACAGAGATTAAACCAGCAGTTCTTATAGGATAAAATGAGATCGGATCTAATGGACTAATCATGATTTTCCATTCTGATCATGTGGAACATATAGTGCGTGATCTATCATCCCCTGAGCAATGAGAGACATACACTGTCTATCTTTCCTCGCTCGATCTGAGCTCACCCTAGCTTGGATGACCATAAAATTGATCTCACACCTTTGCAAGGAAGATCCGAAGGGATCCAATTGCATGACATACAACTTTACTTCAAAAAGGCCAAAAAAATTTTCACCAAAGCTCAGTTTAATGGAAATTATCTCATCGGAGCTCAAGACCAACAATGCAATGCTTAAGGAACCTTTGCCTGGATGAGGTGAGGCCCTGCTGAGCAGCATGCATGATGGTTCCTTGCCGATGGCTTAGTGGAGCATGAACTAACAATTTATAGAGGGACATTTTTTTTGAAATGGCACCTCTGGTGGTCGTGGAGCTCGGGGGAAGTTTTATTCTCGCTCGATGGAAGCAGGGGAAAGTGTGGGTGAAATTAATTTGAGTTTGGTTGAGATTTGAGGGAGTTGGATTGAAGAAGGCCTTTCCCTATTTCAGATTAATGGAGTCTGACATCAGGAAGGCTTGTACGATTGGGGAAGTGCTCAGGGAGTGCATTTTACCGTGCTCGAGCTATTTGAGGATTCAATTATTTATTTTGAGTCAAAATGAGCTTGGTATATCTCCTCAAGTAATCACCAGTTGCCCCTTGAATAATGCCACATTCCACGTTAGGTCAAGGTCAAGATGAGGTGGCTCAATTTGGTTGGCCAAGAGGCTTGGTTGGTGTCTCAAGGTGGCCTCCCTCTTCTTTAGATCTAATGGATTCAGCTAAGGTGGGGAGATGAGTTAACTCACTTCCTTTTGGTCCATGGCTGACCTAGTCCACTTGTGCAGGCATGTGGTTAGGTCCTTATTTGGGCACGCCAAGTGATGGGGGGGAAGTTGACTTTCCAAAAATGGGTATAGTCCCATGTGGGGTGGTTTAGCCAATGGATAATTCCTTGGATTGGGTTTAATTTAGGTTAGGCTAGTTTAAGGTTGACCCAAGTTGAGTCTATGATGGGTTGGGTCAGATTTCATTAGGTTCGGGCTTGGTTAGAGTGGGTGTGGTTCAATTTAACCTATGCAGGTCAAATTGGGCTAGGTTGGGTCAAGTTGACCAATTGGTCAAATTTGGTCAAACTAAGGCTTGGGTTATGTTTGAATGAGTATTTGAAGTGTTTTGGTTCAATTGATTTGAGCCAATTTAGCTTGGATTTGATTTCGGTTCATTTGCGTTTATGTAGGCCAAATGGATAAAGTTGACCAATTTGACCAAATTGGCCAAATTAGCTCAGGTTTAGGGGTTGACTTGGGTTTGATTGATCAGTTGAAGATGATTGTAGGCTTTAATTTCAATTAATTTGGATTTGGTTTTAATTTAGGCCAATTTGGGCTATGTGGGTCAATTGGATTCAATTGCTCAAACTAGATTCAATTGAGGCTTTGGTCAAGTTCAATAATCAATTTGTAATGAACTTGAGCCATTGATTACAATCAATTTATACTATATTTTGATTTGACCTAGCTTTTAGGTTAAATTTGGTCAACTTGGGTCAAGTGGGTCAATTGGGTTTGGTTTAGCTCAATTGACGGTCAAGTCAAATTCAAGGATTTATTTTAGGTTGGTATGAATCATTGGTCTCAATTGATTTGGCTTAGATTGAGATTTGGCTCATTTGGTTCATATAGGTTAAGTGGGTTGGCTTGGTCAAATGATACTGTTGACTTAGTTTGACCCAATTAATGATAATTGGTCAATCAATGATGATTGATGATCATTATAGGAGGTTTTGATAGGTTTGATTCAATCTAATTTAGGTTGGATTGGAATTTGGTCTAAATAGATCAAATTGGTCACTTTGGGCCAAGTGGACCAATTGATCTTAGATGAATTGATTTTGGATTGAATTGGGTTTAGTTGAATTTATATATGGATTTAGGATTGATTTATAGCTTTGATTGCAATTGATTTAGTTTTGAATGGATCTTGGTTCATTTGAACATTTCAAGTCAAATGGGTTTGGTTAGGTTTGATTGAATTGATTTTGGCTTGATGATTTGATTGTAGATTTCATTTATATTTGGGATGATGATTGGGGAAATAATTGATTCATGAGAAAATCAATTGAACTTGATTGGATTGAAGGAAAATTTGGCTAAGTCCATGAGATCAAATCATACGGCTTAGGAAGGATCCATTTTTGAATTGGTTTGGATTTGATTTGAAGGTGGTATTTGCATTTGGATGAATTGAATTTGAGATTTGGTTTAGGCCAAAGAGGTAGGAATATATTAGGTTTAGGCTATAGGGTAGGTAAGTCTCCCTAAGTCCTAAGGCATAGTCTAATCCTATGGTTAACTCTTCTAAGTCTTTAGGCTTAGGTTAAGTGTTCACTTAATTGATTAAAGTGTTTTATGGCTAAAGAAATCTTAGTGTTTAGAAGACTCCTAAATCTAAGTAGAGGAGTTTGAATCCTCACTCCTAAAGTAAGGTCAACAAAAGGACCCCCAATAGGTGTGGTGGAACTAGAAGGTACACTGTAAGTATTGGCATTGAGCGAGGCAATCAAAAATGTCTGAAAGATTACAAGCACTAATGGAAATAATCTATACCTAAACCCGAGCGGTAGATAGAATCACAATCTTAGTGCAATGTAACTCACCTCATGCCAATGCCATAAGAGAGTTAAGAAGATTTGATGAGCATTTCATGTCAAGGACATGAAGGAGTACTCGCTGGGGAATCACACATGAATTAGACATGAGATAAACTTATGTTGGGGTATAAGGAAGAAATTTGCTAGGGATTGACATATGAGTGGATTTACTCTAAACCATTTGATCTGATTTATGGAAGGAAGATCTGCTAGGGATACATGCTTGAATCTGCTAGGGATCAATGTTAGATTTAATTTGATTTGATTTATTTAATTGTGGGGTATATCTACTAGGGATATGGACCTGAAACTATTGGGGATCAATATTGGGTTTAATTTATTTTAATTTGTTATGGCTCTACTGGGAGGAGGGTGTGATTTAACTCCAATAAGGAGAATCAAGTTGGATTTAATTTGATCTGGTTTAAGGGCATATCCACTATGGATATGAGCTTAGTTGAATTTGATTGGATTAATTTTGATTTAGTTTATGGACCCTATTAGTGTGCTATGGACCACTAAAAAGGAGCCATAGGGCCTTGGTCTATCTTAGATTTACAAATCCAAAAGGTTAGTCTACTAGTTGTGGAGTAGAACTATCCAACCTAAGGGTTACCTTTCGATGTGCAATGACTTTGCTAGAAAGATAACATAGCAGACTTACATCTTTCAAAGTGAGGAACAGCCGCTGGGGTGACCTGTTGGATGCATAATAAATTGAACTCGATCTAGGGAGACTACTGAATGAGTGAGTGTTGTTAGAGACTTATGTCACCTCAAGAGTAGTCATAATTAATTCCATTTGATTTCATTTAATTTGACTTGGTTGATCAAATTTGACTTTGTTTGATTTAATTTATGGACTCTATCACTTTGCGATGGATCCACTGAGAAGGGCTATGTTGGCCTTAGCCTATCTCAGATTTACCAGTCTAAAGGGGTTGTCTACCAGTTGCGGAGTAGAACTATCCAACCTAAGGGTTACCTTTCGGTGTGCAATGACTATGCTAGAAAGAAAGCATAGTAGACTTACATCCTTCAAAGTGGAGAATAGCCATTGGGGTGACCAGTTGGATGCACAACAAATCAGACCTGACTTAGGACCACTACTGAGCGAGTGCCATTGGAGATTTATGTCAAATCAAGAGTAGTTAGGCAATTCTTATAGGGAGTTTTGCTAACACTGCCCTAAAGATGGGATGCCTACTTAGGAAAAAGTACTGTTGGGGTGTCCTCCATAAGCGAATATATATTTTATTTATTTATCTATTTGCAAGAACCTTGTTGGTGTGTGGTGGATTGCACTGAGAAGGGGCTATGTCGGCCTGGACCTATCTCAGCTTTTCCAATCTAAAAGGAGAGTCTGCACATTTGCAGTACAAACCTTCCAACCATAAGGGTGGTTACTATGAAAGGAGAGTTGTCCAATCCGATAGTAACTCGGGCAGTATCTAGATGGGGTCTCAAAGGTTGTAACCAAAATAGAGTGCCCATAGGGGAGGTGCCACTAGGGACATTATCTTGATCCCTAAAAAAAGCCTATAAGTGTACGGTGGCCAACTCAAGGAGAATGCACATAGACTTATATCGCCATTGGTGAGTGGGTCAGCCGATAGCAAACACAAACCAACCTAAGGTGCTCATTAGTGTACGATGATTAATCTAAGAAGAAGGCTTTGGAGACTTACATCATCATAGATGAAAATGATCATCGGGTTAGTCTGTCATCAATGGGACAGATGCTATCTGACTTAGAGTGACTACTAAGTAGGGAGTCCCAAGGAAAGACTGGACCTAGACTTGAAGTAGTCAGAAGGAAAGGAGTTGCTGTGGGGACTTATCTTAAACCTCAAATGTACTCGACCTAATCAGTGCATGAAGGCTAGTCCAAGACAAAAGCATAGCAAACTTACATCTTTTTAAATGAAGCCATCATGAGGTAGCTCACCGACCACGTAGTAAGGCCTACCATACTAACAAGGCCCTCATCGGTGTGCAGTGGTTAAGTTAGGAAGAAAGCACAGGGGCTCACATCCTCCAAAGAAAAAACACTAATGGGGTGACATACTAGCTAAGTAGTGAATTAACCCGACCTAGAGAAGCTACTGAGTGAGGGCCACTTATGTCGTTATCTCAACTCAAAGTATCCCCAGATAAAAGATATGTGTTTGTTTTATGTTTTGTGTTTAATTTATGTTTATGTCATGTTGATCAAGGATAGGATGCTACTTGGATTCTCTTACCCTAAACACATCGTGGAGGATTCATAAACAAAAATGTTTTCAATTTGAAGAGATTGAATTTGAAATGGAATTTTTATTAATGATAATTTCTTTCAAACATGATCTTATGGATAATATTTCTTTAAGTAGAGCCCATTGATCAGAAGCATCTGGCGTTCTCCCTTATGATTGATAAGTTGATATGATTCTCCTTGGTAAGCTTTCTCTATGGCAAAAGGGCCTTCCCAAGTGGGTTCAAACTTGCATCCCATCTTGCGGCAGGCAATAATTAGTCTCCTTAGAACTAAAACATGCTCTCTTACTTGAAAATCTCTAGGGCGGACCAACTTTTTGTGAGCTTGAATCATTTTGGCTTTATATAACTCGAGATTTTGGCATGCTAGTAGGTGTCTCTCCTCTAAACCTTTGAGTTCTTCTAACTATAACTTGGCATTCTACTCCATCATGACCTTGCTACCCATATCTATCCTTAGTAATGGGAGTTTGACTTCTAATGGTAGAATGGCTTTAGGCTCATACACTAAGGAGAAAGGAGTAGATTGAGTTGGAGGTTTGTAGGTAGTGCGGTAAGCCCACAAAGCTTCAACTAACTGCTCATGTCACTTTCATTTGTTGTCATCAAGTGTCTTCTTGAGCATCTAGATGAGAGTTTTGTTGAAGGCTTCTGCTAAATCATTCGCTCTCGGATAATAGATGGTTGAGTATCTCCAATCTATGTTGTATCTCTGGGAAAGTTGTTAATTTTGGTGCTCTTGAATGCAACACCATTATCGGATATAATTTGGTGAGGCACCTTGAATCTATATACGATATGGTTCCTGAAAAACTAACACTCGAATGGCCATGAGGCTAATGTTGGATGCAGAAAGTTGGGTGGTTTGTATAGGACCACTCCATGAACTTGACATTGATGGCATCGCCTAGCCACGTCTATGCAATCTCTGATCATCGACGACCAATAGTATCCGAGTCTTTCAATTTTGGCTTTCATCTTGGGACCAGATTTGTGAGTTCTGCATAATCCTGAGTGCACCACTGTCATGATCTTACGAGCTTCATGCTTGCCTAAATAAAGTAACCATATATGATCAAAGGACAGTCGGCATAAGACACCATCCACGAGGGTGTAAGAAAGTGCCCTTTATTTCATCTGATGTGCTTGTGACTTCTCTTGAGGTAGGTTTCCTTTATTTAGGTAATCCATGAATGGTTGCCTCTAATCTAGCTCCTCATCCTTTTTTGGCAATGGCAACCTCCACTTAAAGTGAGTATTTTTCGATGAGCTCAATATCAATAAGTGGTAGGACTTGCCTATTTTGGACCTCTATTGATATGGGCTCATCTTTCAGACATGACAACTCTTTGGCAAGCTTGGAAAAAGCATCTGCTATGCCTTTTTCTTCTAGAGGGATCTTTTAGATGGTAACTTTTAGAACTTTGGCCAACAACTTCATTGTATACTTATGGTAGTGATGGAGTCTAGGATTTAGAACCTTATAGGACACAATGATTTGGTTGACCACTAGTTGGGAATCCCCAAAGATGTTGATGTTCTAGATGTTTTGCAAGATGGCTAACTCTATATCGATAATTAGAGCCTCATATTCAGATTCATTCTTGGTGCAAGGATTGGATATATAATATGAGAATCTCATCATACCGCAATCTGGGGTTAAGAGAACTATTCCTACCTCTGCCTTTCTTGAAAGAGTAGATTATAGTTCTTTTCATCTTTGAGAGGAAGCCGCACCATCAAAATACATCTCCCAGTAGTAAATGCTAGTGTCTCCTAAGTTCATGATTTGTTCATCAGGGAGGTCTTCACTAAGCAGACAATCAGCAGGAAGTGGGTGTGTTGCTAAGAAATCCGCAAGTGCCTTTCCTTTCATCATACAGAGGGGTATAAAAGTGATATCAAACTATGATAAAATCATGGACCAACATGCCAAGCGTCCAGATAGAATCGACTATGTCATGAGGTACTGCAGTGGATTGATTCTAAAAATCAAGTTAACTTTATGAGAAAGCATGTAATGCCACAGCTTTTGGGATGCAAAGATTAAAGCAAGGCAATGCTTCTCAATAGGTAGATAGTTTGCCTCAGTAGGAATTAAATGACTACTAAGATATTAGAGTGTGTTGTCCTTCCCTTAATCATTGGCTTGGTCGAACAAAGAACTAATGGAGTCATCTAATGCAGTAGTGTAGAGGATTAAAGGCTTGCCCAGGATAGGGGATGCTAGAAATGGCGGCATCATCAGGTATTGCTTATCATCCCACTTGAACTTAGCATCTTTTTTGATAAGTGCTGAGAATGGCTAGTATCTTTCTAATAAGTTTGAGATAAAGCTTCTTAGATATGCCAACTGCCCTTTGAATGATCTGAGTTGAGTTAATCTTTTAGGGGGTGGCATTTCTAATATCTCTTTGATATTCTCTAGATATATTTTAATTCCATGGAGTCGGACAACAAATCCAAAGAATTGCCTTAAAGCTACTTTGAATGCACACTTCAAGGGTTTATTTTGAGGTTAAATTATCTTAACTATTTAAAAAATACTCTCAAGTTAAAGAGAAGGTCTTTCTATTATTTACCTTTGACCACAAGATCATCGATGTAGCACTAAACTTGATGATGAATGAGTTTGTCAAAGATTATAGTATGGTATGGCACCGACATTTTGAAGGCCAAAAGGCATGACCTTACAATAATAGATTTTGATCGAGGTTCTAAAGGTAGTGTTTCTTTCATCTTCAGGGGCCATCTTTATTTGGTTTTATCCAGATAAGCCATCCATGAAAGAGAAAATTGCATGAAATGAGGCAATGTCCACCATCAGTTCTAATATTTGTAATGGAAATTCATCTTTTGGACATGGCTTATTTATATCCCTAAAATTGATGCATATGTGAATTTGGCCATTCTTATTCTTAATTGGGATGACACTAGCCAACCAGGTGGGGTATTTTTCCTCCTGAATGAAATTAGCATCGATCAATTTATTGACTTCAGAAATGATGTGTTGTTCAATATCTAAATTGCATGCGTCTAGGAGCTTGCTTGATAGGGTTAACATCAGGCTGTATTGCTAGTTTATGGACAACTTTATTAAGAGCCAATCCAGGAATTTCATCATAGCTCCATGCAGAGAAATCCTTAAACTCAATGTTTAGCCTAACTAAGTCATCAATTTCAATTTCATTCAACAAGGAACTGGCACATGTCGAACGTAGATTTTCTTCAATTTCCAAGTTGATTTTTTTGAGCTCAATAATAGTTAACTTGACTTCTTCTTTGAACTCTAGTGATGCATTTTTGACTTAAAAATCATCTAGGTTATTTAAAGTTTCTAAGCACACCTCCTCATATGAGTTAATGTAATTTGAAAAGAACCTATCAGATTCTAATTGATTGGTGATGACTAAGCAATAATCATCATCATCGACTCGAACTATTATGCCGAAGCCTAGTCTTGGTCTTGATTGAGAGCTTTTGCATTTATTGTTCCATATTCTTTTAAAGTAATCTAATCTGTGCTTAAACCAAGTATGTGGGATTAACCCTTTCTTTACTAAATTATGAACACAAGGTGAATACCAATCAAAAGATAATTTTATTAAATCTTTATATGAATCATCCTCAATTTCTACATCAACTTCTTGACTTGAGGATGATGCTCAAAGAAAGAACATCTGAATCTTCACAATTGTTGATGATTTAGGGGCTTCCTTAACTATCAAATCTTCAACTTTTTGTAAGGAAAGTGGGGTTAGAGCTATGGTTCCCAATTGATGTCTAATAGTTTCACATAAAGAGGACTTGGATACACTTAAACTTTTATTGGGAATCCTATCTTCCTCACTGTCTGGCTTGAGTGTCACCTCCAATGAGATCTACTGTCAAGAAGAGCTGGCCAATGTGCTAACCATATATGACTCATCCTCTAAAGTATATTCTAAGTCTATATGAATAGCAGGTGTACTCTTAGTAGTTGGGACAAATCTCTTGGTTGGTGGTAGGTATGGAGGTCTTCTACCCCTGGCGCTACCACAGGACTTGCCTCTTCCTCATCCTGGTAGAGGTTGGGTCATCCTCCCCACTTGTTTAAATGGAGTAATGAACTGTGGGTGGAATCTAATCCCAAGCTCTACGTCCTCCCTTGAGTCTATTTCTTGCTCCCTTTTATTTTTCTTTTTTCTTTACTTTTTCTTTTTTTTTCTTTTTATTTTTCTTTTCTTTCTTCTTCTACCACATGGGGATTTTGGCTAAGTTTGTGAGAATAGACTTCATGGTTTTGGGGGAGGTAGTAGGCTGCATCCTCATATATCTCGACCTCATGAACTATAAATGGTTTGAGATCTCTTTTGACACAGTATTCGATCCCACCACTCATGAACTTCATGCACTGATGTAGAGAGGATGGAACCATGTTTGTTCTCATGTATCCATGGTCTCCCAAGCAAAGCATTGAAAGATGTATCCGAGTCTATTATGTGAAACTTGGCTTTAGTCTTCCAATCATCTATCTATAGTGGCAACACTATAGAGCCTAAGGCCTTCTCGCCTTGTTCATTGAATCCCTTCAACATCATCCTCTCCTTTTGGAGTTTAGATATGATAATCCTCAAGTAGGTAAGAGTTTTTAGACTCATAATGTTGACTGACGCACCCAGGTCAACTAGAACTCTAGATAGCATGTATTTGCCAACATCCACTGTAATGTAAAGATGATGGTTGTGCTTAATCATTCCTAGAAGTAGGTCTTCATCATTGAATGTAACTCATAAGATGTCATTCAAGTAGTGTGCTTCCTCTCTAGTAGCGGTCAACTGAGCTAAGCATATCTCTGGGTCAAGCAAGGCTTTGACTAGAGATTCCATCATCTCTTTGGATTAGATGAGGTCATCATATATGCTTAACTTTGCTGACAATATTCTTAGATGAGTGAGGATATTATAATCAACTCTAGGTTGGTCCTCCATAAGCATATCCATAGGTGGAGCATCTTATGGAGGGGTTATCTGCTCACTGGAACTATTGACTTATTTACCCTTATCCTGAGGTGCTACCTTAGGAGGTAGAACTTTGCCACTCCTTAGGTTGACTTCAATGACTTCTTGGAATGATGAGTTTGTGAAAAGTTCTAACTACTCATCAACCATACATATAGCTTCTCTTATGAGATCCTTCGAGTCGAATGACTCCAAGTCAATCTCAAGAGGTGAACTCGATTGATTCATAGAAGAGAAATTCAATTCTAAATCAAAGAGGAATGGATCAAAACTATTTAAGCTATTATTATTATTCTAACTCGGAGAGCTTTCTATGAGAATGAAATTAGGAGCATCAGATGTAGAAATAATATAAGTGGAATCATCATTGATTTCTTTAATTTGGGTGGAGGTACATGATATAAATTAAGTAAAGTAAGCAGAGCCAGGGGTTTGGTGCCTTCTTCTACGGATATAATTATCCTACTGATAGAAGAGGAGCTAGTAGAGGAGGTAGTAGTTGCAATGGTGGAAGGAATGTTGGACTCGAGGTGGTTGCTGGTCTATCTCGAGCAAGTGTGGTGAGCATTTACTACTAGGCTTCCACCTTCTCCAAGTTATCCTTTGCAATTTCCAAACCTTCCTTAGTATTGGAGGTTTGAGCTACTTCAGACACCTGTAGAGAAAGTTTCTTGATCTTTGAAATGATTTTCTTAGAGGCATGGGATAAAGAAATATCCCAATCTTCTTTGGTCTTAAGAGGATCAGAAGTATCCCCAAGGATTACTCTAATAGAATTAGATGGTTATTCTAATAAGCATTCCTTAGGGATAACTATGGCTCTTGACTTGTAGCTACACTCAAGCCAGTCCTTAAAAGTGTTATAATCCTCTAAGACATGGCCTAATATATTATGGTAGAGGCAATAGCTAGGATCATCATTCTTGCCCACTTCCTCCAGCCTCTTTGGTTCGGTTAGCTAAAAATTAGGTTTCTTCAAGAGATTCTTGAAGATTTTCCTGACAACCTCCCTCTTGAATGATTATGGCTTGCTTAATATTTCAATAAGAGTTGATGGAAAATAGCTACCTAGCGGTGGATGTGAATCTGTCGGTAGGCGTGGAGCGTGGTGGCATTATGGCGGTGTCGTGGTATATGGGAGGTGGTGGATGAGGTGATAAATGAGGATGCTGAGCTCATGGTCTCTCATACTGTACTCTCGCTGATTGTTTCCCTCTGTCCATTGACACAACTATCCTGGGCTTCTTCTCAAACACCTTCTGTGGCTTGGGCCAAGATGATTAGTCTAGGAAGGGTAACTATTTGGCTTCCTCTTGTAAGCTAGCCCCCTTATTGATTAATTTCTCAAATTTTTTTGATGGTGAAGCCCTTAAGTATGAAGGTGACCAAGCCATGGATATTCTTGAATAGAATCTCAATGGCATGCTATTGAGACAACTATGGTTCGTATTTCATACTCAGGTTACACCATCTGAGAATGTAATCAACAGGGGACTCATTAAGCTTCTACTTCTCTACAATAAGGTAACCTACAGTTACCCATTTCTGGGCTCCTACAAATCTCATGATAAAGAGATGCTCTAACTCAGTGAAGGTCTTCACTGAATCATTAGGCAGTTCAGCATACCAATCAAATATAATACTAAAGAAGAGATAGAAGACAAAGACAGAGAAGTGCATCAACCACTTGTTGTAGCAACTGACTCTAAAATGTGCAATATGTTGTCATTGGTTCCCACTAACATCAAAGATCTTGAAGGATGGAGGCACAAAACCCTTAGGGTATTGAACTACATCAAATTCCTCCGGGTAGGGTCTACTCTTTGGAATGGATGAGCTCCCCCGGGCTTGCTCCAATGCTTCCTTCACCTGTTGTTCCACCATATATTTAATATCTTTCTCATGCATGGGGATGCTATCCATGTCCTTCCTATGAAAACTACCAGCATCGTCATCCATGGGAGTGCACTTAGGATGATCTAAGATATATACCAACTTTGGCTAATTGGCCACCATAGAAGAAGGCTGTGAGATTGGGGATGGGTTCTGCAATGCTAAGACCACCACCATTAACTCATCTATTGTCTTCTCCATCCTATCTATCTAGTGAATTTTTTGCTTGAGCTGGTGGAGGAGGTGTTGAGTTCAGTGGGAGGTGTCGCATTAGTTAAATGTTATATTGAACCAAACTGTACATCAAAATGAAGAAGCGGCTTCTTGCCTGCCACTTCCTCCTTACTGATAGTGGTGAGGGCTGGTCCCTCACATGTGATTTTGAGGTTCTTAAAGGCAAGTCCAAACTAGATCATAGGGGTAGTAGTGAGTATGGCCTAATCTAAGGCCAAATCCACACCTACAATGAAGGAAAAGATCAGCTTTCCAGAAGACGTGGTGGAAGTTGATTAAATGAGTGCAGGGAGGAACTGGGCTGATATGACTACATTGTTGAAAAAAAATCAGATTAGACCCTTGCTCAACTTGAATTATTACTTTTAATTTGATTTCTAAAATTGAACCCACACTTAACAAATTTAAGTATAATAAATGGGGGGGAGAGATTTAAGAATTTGGAGGAGAGACATTGCCATGGATTTGATTTTGATTTTAAGACCCACATCCAACAAATTTAAGTATGTCGATTGGGGTTCATTTATTTTGGAGAGATTTTTGGAGATGTGTTTGTTGTGTTCTTTGGTTGGAATTTGATTTTGGAAATCCTCATTTAGAAAATTTATGTATGCTAAGTGGGGTTTAATTATATATTTAAAATTTTGAAAGCTTTCTATCTTAATGGTTTGGTTGTTGTTTGTTTGATGTGTTCAATTGATTTGAAAAGAAGAACTCTCATTTACCAAATTTATGTATGTTAAATGGGGTTCAATTATGTGTTTGATATTTATTGTTGGTTTGATTTTTGAAAAGGGGAACTCTTGTTTGACAAATTTAGGTATGTCAAATAGAGTTCAAATACATATGATGGATGTATGTTGTTGGTTTTTGATTTTATTTAGAAAATGCAACTCTCATTTAAAAAATTTAGGTATGCCAAATGTAGCTCACTTATGTATTTGATTGTGTAATTTGTTTTGATTTTGGGAATTGAACTCTTACTTAACAAATTTGGGTATGTTAAATAGAGTACAAAATGTGTTTTGGATATTTTGAATTTGGTTTGATTTTGAAAATGGAACTCTCATTTAACAAATATGAGTATGTTAAATAGAGTTCAATTATGTTGTTTTATCTTGATTTTTTTTTTATTTTGAAAAGGAAACCCCCACTTAGAAAATGTGGGTATGTTAAGTGGAGTCCAATTTGTATGTTGGTTCTTTTGATTTTAGTTTAGTTTTGAAAATGGAACTCTCATTTAACAAATATGGGTAAGTTAAATGGAGTTGGTTTTGTTTGAAAATATTTTGGGTATGTTTGTTTTAAATTTTGAAAATGGGACCCTCATTTAACAAATTTAAGTATGTTAAATGGGATTAGTTAATTTTTGAAAGAGGGTTTGAATATGTTTATCTTTAAAAGAGAGGTTTATTGTTAGATTTAATTTTTATTTTGACAAAGGGGGACACTCACATAGTAATTTTTGATATGCTAAATGAGGTTCAATTTATTTTTTATTTGAAAAAGGAGTTTGAAAGATTTTATCTTATTTCACTTGACTTTAATTTTAAAAGAGAACTTTCATTTTGCAAATTTTTATTACGTTAAGTGAAATTCACATGATTTTGGTTTGAAAAGATTTTGAAAATTTTACAAAAGATTTAATTTGTTTTACTTTAGATTCCTTTAAAGTTTTGTCAAATATGAAATGAACCTTGCTCCACCAAGGTAGTGGTAAGAGGTTCCAAATTCTATTTGATTTATATTTTATCATTTCCTTTATTTAATTATAATATTATTGCCTATTGGGGGACCCAATAAGAGTCTTAGGACATACATGGGAGTGAGGTCCTAAAACCTAAAGGATGCTGGATACCTTTGCTTAAGAATGAAATGAGCAAAGGGCCAACAGAAAGAAAGATAGTCTCGGGCTTATATAAAATATAAGTCCACTATCGATGCTTGAAGATGATAATCATCTATTAGAGATAGAGAGAGGAAATCTCCCCAGTGGAGTCACCAAAATAAATTCGTGGTGTTTAGGAAATGAGATTACTTAAGAATATTCTTGATTAAAGTAGACAATTATTATCTCTAATGATTTCAAAGTTAGGCTATCAAAGGATTAGTTATGTTTGGAAAGTCAATTGGGAAAGTTCAAAGAAAAGACTTATTTTTGGAATAGAAAAGAGATAAGTAGAGAATGCTCACGATACTAAGAAGCCTAGTGAACATTCCAATCTATCATATGATTGGGCTTCATATATTTGAAAGTGAAGAGACTTATTTATTTGAGTTGAATTTTCATTACATTTTGAGGCTTACAATCATTAACACCATTGTGGAAATGTAGCTGAGAATTTATGCTTATAGTCCAAAGGAAATAGCTACCCCAGATCCTAGATCTAAGGAGCTTTAGCACAAGTTAAATCACAACCTAAATCTAAGCGCTAGGTGGACATAAGGGCTTATCCTCATAATAGGGAATAAACCCATCCGACTTCTAGACATACAACTACTTGGAGTGGCTGCCAACTAACACATCCTACAATTTTAAAATCATGTAGTCTAGTCTTATGAATTGTAAGATAGCTAGGGCAGTTATTTAATTTGAAAGAGACTAAAGTCCTAAACTCACTCCTTAAGAGACTAGAGCTTGAGTGGTATGATCATATGACTTAATCTACAAGTGCAAAATCTTTTCAAATTTTATTTCATTTTGACACACTATTTTAGACAAATGTTTTAGGATTTCCTTTTGCCTAAATGCATGATGAAATGGATTATTGGCTAAATCAAAAGAGAAAGGGTGAAGCTCCATCATCAAGGGTTGCTCGTAGGCAAAGCGATCCTTATTGTGTAAGGATGGAGACCCTTATTTTTAACATGAGTGGTAGAAGATGCTGCATGATGTGAGACATATAACATTTAACTAACGGGTTGCTAAATCTTTTAATTATCTTGATTACAGCCTTTGCTTTATGGTGAGGTTATGAGTTATTTAAAATTCTAATTTTGAGTGATTAGTTGGGTAGAAAATTTATTTTTTATCTTAAGAGCCTACCATATCCAGGTCATAGATAAAAACATCAAACATAAATAAACTATGAAAAAGATGCAATCCTAATGTGCAATTTAAATAAATCATCAATTAATTTTATAAACTATCATAAAAGAATAATTGGTTGGTGCAATCAGGTGTTGTTGCATAACCTAAAAAAGAGAAAATATGGGTAACCAAGCTCTACCCTTATATAACCTGGTATGTAAAAGAATAATTACAATAAAAAATGAATACATGCTATGGGGGTCTTCATTCTTCATTTCTTAATTTCCTTCACTTTCAATTTGATTACTTCAAAGGCATCATAGAGCCTCCCAAGACTAAGCTTTCTAGCCACTACTCATCCTAATCCCCCATAACACTAATCCTAATTCCTATTGAAAAATCACATTTATATAGAAAAAAGTAAATCTAACTACACCCATAAAATAGATATTAGTTAAACGTACGTACAATCCCAAATAGTTATATGTATAGTTGGGACTTAGTATTATGCACATGGGTAACCAAACCCATCTATCTTAATTTGGATTATGCTTAAGAGTTTAAGCAACCTACAAAAAGAGCATTTATATTTATTTTTAGGCATCTCCTTAGGCATAATCCCCTGTAGTAGACATGATTCGGCTAAAAGTAGCCTAACATCCAGTATATGAAACATACACTCTAAAATATTACATCATAAAACAAAACATACGTCAAATCATACACCGTCCTATCATAGGGATAGAAGTGGTGACTTAATTCTAATGTGTGTGTTAAGGTTTTGTGTGGTATGTCTTAATTAAGCATTAGAGTTGTATTTTTTTAAGTTTGGAAATTGTTCAAGTTAACGTGATGGTGGGTTTCATTCAAAGTTGTTTATTTATTTTGTGATTTTTAATTTGTATTTTATTTTGTTTTATATCATTTACACTTAGCAATAACGTGTTATAAAGAGAAGGAAGAGGATCACCCTCTTTCATCCCTACCTTAAGCCACTTTCTAAAGCATATTAATTTGATTTAGTTCTTTTTAATGAATGGCTTCTTAAATAATTTTTAATTAATCCTAAGTTTATGTTAACTTTAAGTGACCTTATCCATCATGAAAGGCTTCTTAAGATTAATCTAATTGAATTACTATCACAGGAAGTATACTTAGTCACTCCTTTCCATCACATATAACATGCATATGATTTAATACTTAGCATATTAGCACACTTAAATGATGATGAATGTGTACGTTTGGGATTTATATTTTCACTTTGGTTGAATTATATAAACATATAAATTAAAGCTATATCAAAATTCCAATACCAAAATACATAGGGATGGAATCACATAAGTACATATCATTATTAACCAGGTAATCAAATGGCCTCGTTGGGGCTAGCTAAAGTCTCGTATTCTTGGGATGTTCAGACTATATACTTGTTAATATTCCAAACCTATGTAAGTCTATATATGAATAACAAAAAGAGAGTACTAATTTATATATAACATGTGCTAATAACTTAGGTGAATATGAATGCAAGCATTTTTAATAGAAAAAGGGATCTTCATCTTTTAATTAAGCACACAGATATATGTTTAAAAGATATGAGCAAGTACATGCCATTGTTAACCAAGGAAGTGAGGTAATCAAATGACCTCCTTGGGGCTACTTAAAGCCTCATATTCCCAGGATGTCCAGACTAAACACTTGCTATCTTAAATACATAAGAATGTATACATAACTATAAAGATGAAAACCATGCAAAGATTATATTTTCTTTTGTTGAATTATTTAGGCATATGAATTAAAGCTCTATCCAAATTCTAATACCAAAATACATAAGAATGAAACTAAATGAGTACATGTCATTGTTAAACTAGGGAAGTGAGATAATCAAATGGTCTCCTTGGGGATGTCCAGACTATATACTCATTATTGTTCAAACTTATGTAAATCTATATATGAATCATAAGAAAGAAAGCTTTATTTAATATGCTTAAGCTATAAAGACATGTGAATCCTATATTTTTTTCATAACTATTATCACTCCACATATTATTATCAATTTATAAACATTGAAAGTATATTTGAATTTATTAGTGATGATAGCCACACATATAATAAGTTAAGGCAACACATGCAAGCTTACATAAAGAAAATTCATTTGATTTGTTTAGATTTGAAAACATAAATGCATGAAACCATATGACATATAACATTTAAAGTGATTGGAATGGAATAATTAAATATAAACACATGGTTCATTCAATTAAGCTAATTCCTAAGGACAATCACATTAAATAAACTTATTTGAAGAAAACCAAAGGTCATTATCAATTTATGATTTAAGATTTTGATCAATTTTAAAGGGGGGAACTTATCATTTGTTGTTTTAATCCCATTCTTGCATTAGCAATTTGATTTGGTTTAAGAAAAGGTAATTAAGTGGATTTTATGGATTAATTAAGTTGGATTCTTAATTAAATCAATTAATTACCCTTGCCTATGCTTCTTTGATTTGATTAACCACTTAATTATGAGCCAAAAATGACATGGACATGTGAGAAAATAAAATTGCAATGTTCCTAAAAGGACATAATGCAAATGGCTTATAATTAAGGGTTAATTAAATTAAAGAACCTAATTAAGTTCTTTTATGATTTTCCCACACTTATGGGCTAGTCATGATTTCCTAAAGGGTCTTTATGTTATTAAGCACATAAAGAGAACCCTTAATTCCATTGCTAATTATTTGATGTGATCATGATTTAAATTTAATTAATTAAGTATTTTAATTAACTAATTAACACTTAATTAATCTTCATATTAATTAACTTTCTTTCAAAATAAAGTGGACTTAGGAAAGAAGCTAGGAAAGAAGTCTTAACCCCACTCCCCTTGTCCATTAACTATTATCCAGTGATTAGTGAGTTTAATTAATTAATTTGTTACTATTTATGGTGTTAATTAGTCATTAAATGGATTAAGAGAGTAATTAGAGCTTAAATGATCAATTTCCCTAATTAACTAAGTAATAAATCTCAAGAAAATTATGTGAGGCAGAGGTCATCCCATTAAACTAACAGAAAAAGTTTGGGATTAATTACTTAAGTAATTAGGGCTTAATTAAGCTAATTAATTTTTATTTAAACCTTAATTAAGCCTTAACCACTATTCAAAACTAATTGGAATTAATTTTAATTAAATCCCCTCTATTTTACCTTTAAAATGAGTATTTATTTATATTATTTTGGATTTTTCTATACTTTATTATAAATTTTCAAAGATTCAGCCATTAAATTAGGTTAATTAAGCCAAACTATGCTTAATCCCATCGGCACAACGTAGACCACTAATGTGGTGCGCTTTCCACATGGTGCCATGGGATTGGCTATATAAATGCATTGAGTCGCCACTGGTGGCGGTGGACTCATTCATCCCCGTCTAAGATCGCGTGAAAATTAAACTCATAGTTCTTATAGATAAAGAATCTGAGATCGAAAACATTCCTTTCCACATGGAATGGCGGCGATTATCTATCATCCCAATGAGAGACGACACCATCCACCTTCCTCACCGATAAAATCTCACGAAGATTTAGGATCATGACAATCCCACAACTTTCACAAAAGAGCCAAAAAATTTCACAATTTAAAAGCGGTATGCTGAAAATTTGTCTAGAAGAAGGCCCGCAAACGCATGATGGTTCATTTCGTTGGCTCACCATAAATTGATGATTTGCGATCACTTCTCAGTAAGCTTGGGAAAGTTTTGTTCTCTCCTCACGAGGAAGGTGTGGGTGAATTTAATTTGAGTTTTGTTGAGATTTGAGGGAGTTGGATCGAAGAAGGCCTTACCCTAATTTGGATCAATCAAGTCTAACATCAGGAAGGAATAGGAAGGCTTGGGGGATTAAGGAAGTGCTCAAGGAGTTCATTTTGGTGTGCTCAAGCTCTTTGAGGATTTAATTATGTGTTTTGAGTCAAAATGAAGGGGAGGGGGGGCGTATATCTCCCCCTCCCTCAAATCGAATGGCTTGGATTGCTCCCTAAAATTTGGCCAGTCAGCCACAGTCCGAGCACTGGAAAGGTCAAGGTCAAGCTGAGGTAGGGAGGTGAGTTAACTCACCTCCCTTTGGTCTATGGCTGACCTAGCCCACTTGGGTTGGGCTAGGCATGTAGGTTAGGTCCTTATTTTTGCATTGGATGCTTCTAAGTGATAAGGGGGGAAGTTGACTTGCCAAAAATGGGTATAACCCCATGTGGGGAGTTTTAGCCAATAGATAATGCCTTGGATTATGTTCAATTCAGGTTAGGCTAGTTTGGGGCTGACTCATCTAGGATGGGTTGGGTCAGATTTCATTGGGTTTGGGCTTAGTTTGAATGGTTTGGTTCAATTTGATCTATGTAGGTCAATTGGGCTAGGTTGGGTCAAGTTGACTAATTTGTCAAATTGGGTCAAACCAAGGCTTGGGTTAAATTCAAATGAGTATTTAAAGTATTTTAGTTCAATTGGTTTGTGTCAATTTGGCTTGGATTTTATTTTGGCTCATTTGAGTGTATGTAGGCCAAATGGGTCAAGTTGACCAATTTGATCAAATTGACCAAATTGGCTCAGGTTAGGGGTTGATTTGGGTTTGATTGATCAATTGAAGATGATTGTAAGCGTCAATTTCAATTAATTTGGATTTTGTTTTGATTTTGGGCAATTTGACTCTTTAGGTCAATTTGGGCTAAGTGGGTCAATTGGGTTCGATTGGTCGAATTAGGTTCAATTGAGGCTTTGGCCAAGTTCACTAATCAATTTGGAATGAACTTGAGCCATTGATTGCAATCTATTTGGATTATATTTTGATTTGACCTATTTGGTCTTTTAGGTCAAATTGGGTCAACCAAGAGGGGCAATTGGGTTTAGTTTGGTTTAATTGAGGGTGAAGCATATTCAAGGATTGATTTTAGGTTGGTATGAATCATTGGTCTCAATTAATTTGGCTTAGGTTGAGATTTTGCTACTTTGATTAATGTAAGTTAAGTGGGTTGGCTTGGCAAATGACTCAGTTGACTTGGTTTGACCCAATTGATGACAATCAATCAATCAAGGATGATTGATGATCATCATAGATGTTTTGGAATATTTAGTTCAATCCAATTTAGGTTGGATTGGAATTTAGACCAAATAAGTCAAATTGGTCACTTTGGGTTAAGTGGACCAATTGGGCTTAGTTGAATCTTTTGGGTTGAATTGGGTTTAGTTGATTTATATATGGATTTAGGATTGATTTATAGCTTTGAGTGCAACTAATTTGAGTTTGAATGGATCTTGGTTCATTTGAACATTTCAAGTCAAATGGGTTTGTTAGGTTTGATTGAATTGATTTTGGCTTGATGATTTGATTATAGATTTCATTTATATTTGGGATGATGATTGGGGAAATAATTGATTAATGAAAATATCATTTGAATTTGATTTGGATTGAAGGAAATTTTTGGTTATGTCTATGGGATCAAATCATATGGCTTAGGAAGGATCAACTTTTGAGCTGGTTCAGATTTGATTTCAAGTTGCTATTTGAATTTGGATGAATTGAATTTGAGATTTGGTTTAAGCCAAAGAGATAGACATAGATTGGGTTTAGGCTATACGATAGGTAAGTCTCTTTAAGTTTTAAGGCATAGTCTAATCCTATGATTAACTCTTCTAAGCCTCTAAGCTTAGGTTAAGTGTTCACATAATTGATAGAAGTGTTTTAAGAGTAAAGAAGTCTTAGTGTTTAGAAGACTTCTAAATCTAAGAAGAGGAGATTAAATCCTCACTCCAAAAGTAAGGTCAACAAAAGGACTCCCAATAGGTGTTGCAACTGAAAGACACACCATGTATATTTTAACCGAGGCTATCAATAATGTCCAGAAGATTGCAAGTGATAACGGAAATGATCTATACCTAAACTCGAGATGTAGATAGAATCATGATCTTAGTGCAATGTAACTTGCCTCATACCAAGAGAATAAGAGAGTTAAGAAGATTTGATGAGCATTTCATGTCAAGGACATGAATGAGGATTCGATGGGGAATCACACATGAATCGGACATGAGATAAACTTATGCTTGGGCATAAATAAGAAATCCACTAGGGATTAAGATGTGAGTGAATTTTCTTTAAACCATTTGATTTGATTTATGGAAGGGAGATCTTCTAGGAATACATGCTTGAATCTACTAGAAATCAATGTTGAATTTTATTTGATTTATTTAAATATGGGGAATATCCACTAGGGATATGGGCCTGAATCCACTGGGGATCAAGATAAAGTTTAAATTATTTTAATTTATGGCTCCACTTGGGAAGATGGTTTGAATTTAGTCTACTAGGGAGAATCAAGTTGAATTTAATTTTATCTAGGTTTGAGGGAATATCCATAGGCTATGAGCTTGGTTGAATTTGATTGGTTTAATTTTAATTTAGTTTATGGACCCTATCGGTGTGTGATGTACCCATTAAGAAGGAGCCATGGGGACTTGGCCTATCTTGGATTTACAAATCTAAAGGGGTAGTCTACCGGGGTAGAGCTATCCAACCTAAGGGTTGCCTTTTGGCATGTAACGACGGTGCTAGTAAGAAAATGTACCAGGCTTACATCTTCCAAAGTAAGGAACAACCCCTGGGGTGACCTGTTGGATGCACAATAAATCAAACCTGACCTAGGGCGACTACTGAGTTAGTGACGTTGGGGACTTATGTCAATTCAAGATAGCAAGAATTAATTCCATTTGATTTCATTTAATTTGATTTAATCGATCAAATTTAACTTAGTTTGAGCTAATTTATGGACCCAGTCATTGTGTGATGGACCCGCTGAGAAAGGTCTATATTTGCCTTGGCCTATCTCAGATTTACCAATCCAAAGGGGTAGTCTACCAGCTACGGGGTAGAACTACCCAACCTAAGTGTTGCCTTTCAGTATGCAATGACTGTGCTAAGAAGAAAGCATAACAGACTTACATTTTCCAAAGTAGGGAACAGCTGCGGGGGTGACCTATTGGATGCACAATAAATCAGACCCGACCTAGGGCAACTACTAAGTGAGTCATGAGGACACAATCCTCTATAGAAATTATTATTAGTCTAATATTATCTTAATATCTAGACTATGCACATATAATTCTAACATCCACACCAAAATATTACACCACAAAAAAAATCAATACATTATAATAAAGTATCGTCCTAACCTAAGTCTATTATTGATGGCCTAACTATCTAATATGTGAGCAAAAATTAGTGTAGCAAGTGGGAGCCAAGCTTTAGTGTTTGAGTTGTAATTTATGAGTAAAAAATTAATTTATTACCATTGGTGGTTTTAATTTAAGTGATTAATGACTTAAAATAGATTTTGAATTTTAATTTAGTTTAAGTTAGAGTTGAATTGAATGTTTTGAAGAGTATGAGGAATAATAGCCACACTTAGGGTAGGGCCCACTCTTCCTTATACCCTAATCCTAATAGAGTAAAGACTTTTCTTGACTTCATGAGCCTCAAATTATATGAGATTGATTTTGATGATAAACAATACATGTTTAAATGTTACTAATCAACTTAAATTCAAATGTACAAAAATTTTTTTCAACTCCAGGTTCTTAAATCAATTCAGAATGCTAAAGCTGTTGGATATGAACTGGGTGAGAATTTTTTTAAGAATAACTATATTAAGGGACATGAAATACTCACTAAAATAAAAGAAATCATTCATTCATTTTAAAATAATTTATTTTAGATTATTCATAAATTCTACATTTTATATTATAATTATTCTTCAAATTATTCATTTTGGATAATGTGAACTAAATGCATAAACTTTGTTCCATTTATTGTGCTTCCATGCAAGTTAAATTAAGTTCACATTTCATTAAATTATTTTCAAGCTTAATCATGTTCATTATCCATTTGTTTAATGCATAAATCTAAATTATTCAAAAATTATTCAATGTATTATTTTTCTCTCTCCAATTATCCTTGTTTTCTCCCTCCTATCCTATCTATCATCCTAAACATTTTTGGCCGAAATTTTCATGATTATTTGACAAATAAAACATATGAGAGCTACTTAAATTATTTCCATAGTTATTCCATTTTTTTCTAAATTAAATAATTTATTTATTTGAATCTTTGATTTGAATAATTTTGAATTCAAATTAAATATTCTCTTGCTTAATTGTGCAAATTTGAACCTAGCTCTTTATGGAATGATGGTGGCCAACCACATGATGTTTTTACTAAGATAATTTGAATTAATTTAAACATATTTGAGTTAATTCAAATTTAATTAAAAAGAGCCATGGATTTAACATCTTTCCATTTATAAATGTTCAATTTTGGAATTTGTTCTTAACCAGCCATATGATTAACTAAATTTAGATAAATCACATGATGAATATTAATTTGAAATCTCTAAATATCTGATTCATCATCATTTATTTGAATTGAGTGCATTAAAATAGATTTAATCCATATTTGGAAACATGCTTGGCCAAATTCTTCAATATCCCTTGGATTTTATATAATAAAGCTTGTATATTATCTCATTCCTTATTTCATTCAATCAAGATCAATTGATTGAATATTATATGATTTTACATTTATTTCTAATTGAATCCCATCATAAAAACCACCTTTGGCTGACCCTATATCATTCTTGATTTAATTAATCAAAATTTGAATTATTCCCTTTTTTACTTGGCTAATTAATAGTGTCATGACTTATTTGCTAATAAAAAATTCTCTTCTCTTCTTTCTCTCATGCGAATTAATGTCTTAATTGATTTGGAGATCTTGTCATGAGATAAATTAAATTAAATTTATCTTCTTTCCATTTAAAATTTTCCACCTAATACCCATGGTTGATCCTTAATCTTGGAAAACTTAATCAATCAACTTAATTGATTCAAATTGAATCACTTACCAGACAAATTTTCCGTCTTCCTTGCCTTGGCTGAACACCTTATCATGCATTTTGAATTTTAGATTGGTTGATTCAAATCAAACAAACTTTCCAAATTGAAATTCCCTATTATTTTCCCTTGGTTGATTATTCCCTCATGCAATTTATTTTTATTTTGATTGTCTTGTGTTTAATTAATTTGAAATGAGTTTCCCTTATTTTTTCCTCTTCCTAGCTGACCCTCTTGATCCTTTATCTTATATATAATTTTCTTAAAACTAGGTTAATTCCTCTTGTCTGAATTCTTGGAAAATTTTTGGAAATACTTTCTTGGTGAATCAAATGTAAATCTCTTCATCATTCTTCCATCTTCCAACATGCTATTGATTTCTTTGAAGATTGCATGAAAGAAGTTGGAGGATTGGTGGAAATCCATCTTGGCCGAGAACTATTTAATGTTCTTTTAATTTTATTTTTGTTACTTTTCTTGTGTGAGACCTTGATATCTTTCTTGGCTTAAAATTCCTTGGTATTTGATCAATTTATTTTATGCTTAACTCATCTATTCATACATATTTTCAAGGTGATCGAAAGTTTTGTATATGTTCGGTTAAAGTTTTTTGTTACAAAATTCTTTTTTAATTTACTCTTACATATGCCTAAGTGAGATTATGTTATGTTAATTGGTTCATAAAGAACACTTGTAAGTTGCAAGTTTCCTTCTCTCTAAAATTTTCTCATACTTTGCATAAGTAATACTTCTTTTGAAAGAGGTTTCAATTGAGTTCATGTGCTTTAATATTTTATTTTTCATTTGATCTTTTGGAAAACCCAAAGTCTCTTTTGTAACAATTAATTGATTTAGTTCTCAAATCTTTATTGTGCTACATTTTGAATCATCAATTAATTCAAGTTGATTTTTAGTTATTATATACTTAATATTGAATTTTATGCATCTTTCTGTACTATTAAAAATAAGAAAATGTTTTTCTTGTTGGTCATAGATACAAGAACATTTACCTTATTGACTTTGAAAATGCAAGTAATACAAATTTAAATTTACTTCATTTTAAATTCTCAATTGATGATGTTTGGTTTTGGCATAAAAGGTTATGTAATATTAACATGTATTCTTTAAATAAAATTGCTAAACTTGATATTGTTGATGGTTTACCTAAAATGAACTTTCATTCTAATTACATTTATGATGCATGTATTCATGAAAAACATTCTAAACTTTCTTTCAAAAATAAAACATTATTTCTACAACCAGATCTTTAGAATTACATCATATGGATTTATTTGGTCTTATTAGCACTACTAGTTTAGGTGGTAAATTCTATGATTTTGTTAATCTTGATGATTTTTGAAGATTTACTTGGGTTATATTTTTAGTTCATGAAAATGATGCTTGAACATTTATTAAGCATATTCAAAGGGATAAATGTCTTTGGATAGGAAAATTCAATTTGATCATGGTGGAGAATTTGGAAATAAATACTTTGAAGAATTTTATGATGAATTTGGTATTAAACATAATTTTTCTCTCCTAGAACTCCTCAGTAAAGTGGCAATGTAGAAAAAAAATAGAATTTTAATGGAATTAGTAGACCTGTGCTTAATGACTATAAGCTGCTTAAGTATTTTTGGGTAGAATACATTAACAGCTTGCTATGTAAAGGACCGTGCTTACTTGAGATCAATTTTAAATAAGACCCCTTATGAGTTATCTTTTAGCAAGAAACTAATATATGTAAATTTCATATCTTTGGTCGTAAGTGTTCCATTTTGAATAATGGTAAAGATCTATAGGAAAATTTGACAGTAAGTCTAATGATAATATCTTTTAGGATATTCCTTGAATGGTAGATCCTATAAAGTTTATAATAAAACAAAATTGATTATTGAAGAATCAATACATGCCATATTTGATAAAAATTCTATAGATTCTATAAAAGATGATGTGGTTGAAGATGAGGTAGATGATTTTAAGAAAATGAATTTGGAAGAAAATGTAGATGATTCTTTATCCAAAGAATGAATATTTATTAGGAATCATCCCAAAGACTTAATTATTGGAGATCCTTCCCTAAGAGTTAGAACTAGAAAATAATCTAAGGAAGTGATGAATCATTCTGTATTCTTATCCAAGATTGAACCAAAGTCAATAAATGAAGGTTTGGAGAATCACTATGGATTATAGCTATGGATGAAGAGTTAAATCAATTTGTAAGAAATGATTTGTGGGAATTAATTCTTGGACCTCAAGATCAAAAAAATTATAGGAACAAAATGGGTCTTTAGGAAAAAGTTAGATGACTCAAAAGCATATTGTTAGAAATAAAATGAGATTAGTTACACAAAGATATACTTAGATTGAACAGATAGATTTTGAAGAATCTTTTGCTCCTATAGTTAGATTAGAAGCCATTAGATTGCTTCTTGTGTATGCCTATTACAAAGTCTTTAAAATTATTTTAAATGGATGTAAAAAGTGCATTTTAAATGGTTTTATAGATCAAGATGTCTTTGTAGAACAACCTCCTAGTTTGAAAATCTAAAATTTCTTGATCATGTTTTTAAATTAAAGAAATCATTGTATGGATTAAAATTAGCTTCTAGAGCTTGGTATGATAGATTTAGTAGCCTTCTTATAGATCATGGCTTTAAGAAGGGTAGAGTAGATACCACCTTATTATTCCTTAAGAATTTAGGTGATGGCTTGATCATTATTCAGATTTATATGGATGCCATTTTATTTGGTAGTACAAATGAATCTTTATTTGTTGATCTTTCATCTTTAATGTCCAAAGAATTTGAGAAGCGTTTGATGGGTGAACTCAATTTATTCTTGGGGCTTCAAGTAAAATAATAAGAAAAGGTTCTTTCATTTATCAAACCAAGTATACAAATGTCCTGATAGAGAGAATTTATATGAAAAATTTAAATCTAGTAAGACTCTCATGAGCCTCTACTAAGCTTGATTTAGATGAGTCAGGAAAATCAATTGATAAAAAAATCTATAGAAGTAGGATTGATTCTCTTTTGTATCTTGCTACAAGTAAGCCTGATATTATATTTGTTGTATGTTTATGTGCTCATTTTCAGGCTGCTCTAAAAATTTTATTTGATTGATGTTAAACATATCTTTTGTTATTTAATTAGGACTTCTAGGTTAGATTTATAATATCCTAAAAATTCACTTTCATGTGACTTGATTGCTTATTCTAATGTTGACTTTGTAGGTTGTAAAGTAGATAGGAAAAGTACATCAGGAACATATCAATTTTTAGGATTATCTTTAGTATCTTGGTCATCTAGAAAATAAAATTTTGTTGCTCTTTCCATTATTGAAGCTGAGTATATAGCTACTAGAAGCTATGTTGCTCAGGTTATTTGGTTGAAGTAACAATTAGAATATTTTGCACTTAAACTAGATCACATTGCTATTAATTGTGACAACACTAGTGCAATTTATTTGATAAAAAATCTTATCCAACATTCTCTAACCAAGCTTATACAAATTTGACATCATTTCATTCAAGATCATGTAGGTAAAGGAGATGTTGATTTTGTTTTTGTTAGTATAAATTTGTAAATTGCTAATATTTTTACTAAACCATTACCTGAAGAAAGATTTTGTATCTTCGGATGCATGCTAGGCATGTTAGATCCAAGGATATAATTTTATTTGTATTCATTTCTTTTCTTTTTGATGCTGTCAAAGGAGGAAAATTATTATGTTGGATTTCTTTCTACTTATGATCCATAGTTTTAGGGGAGCTTTTTTAGGTTATATTTATGTTCTATTTTTGCTTAAAAATGTTAAATTGTTTAAAACTTTGCTTATTTACTTTCCATATTGTCTCTTTAATGCAAATTATATTTCAAATGGTCGATGTAAAGTTACTTTACACCTTCATCACTACTTAACAATAAACATAAGTTTTTCATAATAAAAAAGAAGAGATATTGTTGACTTCATGAGCCACACATATGAGATTGATTTTGATGATAACAACACTTGTTTAAATGCTACTAATCAAGCTAAATTCAAGTGTGCAAGAAAATTCTTCAACTCTAGGTTCTTAAGTCAATTCAGAATGCTAAAGCTATTGGACATGAATTGGGAGAGAATTTTTCTAGGAATAACTATATTAAAGGAAATGAAAAGCTCACTGAAATAAAATAAATCATTCATTCATTTCAAAAAAATTTATTCTAGAATTAATAATAAATTCTACATTTCATATTTACAATTGTTCATCAAATTATCCTTTCTGGATAATGTGAACTAAATGAATAAACTTTGTTCCATTTATTGTGATTCCATGCAAGTTAAATTTAGTTCACAATTCATTAAATTATTTTCATGGTTAATCATGTTCATTATCCATTTTTTCAATGCATAAATCTAAATTATCCAAAAAATATTCAATGCCTTATATTTTCTCTTTCCTATTATCCTAGTTTTCTATCACCTATCCTATCTATCATCCTAAACCTTTTTGGTCAAATTTTCCTGATTATTAGCAAAATGAATCATATGAGAGATATTTAAATTATTTCCATAATTATTCCATTTTTCTAAATTAAAAAAAAATTATTTATTAGAATCTTTAATTTGAATTATTTTGAATTCAAATTAAATATTTGCTTGCTTAATTGTGCAAATTTAAAATGAACTCTTTATGGAATGATGGTGACTGATCACATAGTGTTTATATTAAGATAATTTGAGTTAATTTGAATATATTTGAGTTAATTCAAATTTAATTGAAAAGAGTCATGGATTTTCCATCTTTCCCTTTATAAATATTCAATTTTGGAAATTATTCTTGACTAGCCATATGATTAACTAAATTCAAATTAATCACATGATGAATATTAATTTAAATCTCTTAATATCTGATTCATCATCATTTAATTTGAATTTAGGGCATTAAATAGACTTAATCCATCTTTTGAAGCAAGGTTTGCTGAATTCTTTAATATCCCTTGATTTTATTTAATAAAGCATGTATATTATCTCATTCCATCTTTCATTCAAGCAAGATCAATTGATTGGATATTTTATTATATTGCATTTATTTCTAATTGAATTCCATCATAGAAACCTCCTTCGGCCGACCCTATATCATGCTTGATTTAATTAATCAAAATTTGAATTATTCTTTTTTAGTTGACTAATTAATAGTGTCATGAATTGTTTGCAATAAATCAAATTCTCTTCTCTTCTCTCTCTCTTGGCCAACCACATGCTAATTAACTTCCTAATTTATTTGGAGATCTTGTCATGAGTTAAATTAAATGAAATTAAACTTCTTTGCATTTAATTTTTCCTCCTTATACCATGGTCGATCATTTGCTTTGCAAAACTTAATTAATTTAATTGATTCAAGTTGAATCGCGTACCATATGAATTATCCCTCTTCCTTGCCAAGATCTTATCATGCATTTTGAATTTCAAATTGGTTGATTCAATTGAAGACAACCTTTCAAATTGAATTACCTCCTATTTTCCCTTGGACGATTATTCCCTCATGCAATTTATTTTTATTTTTATTGGCTTATGTTTAATTAATTTTAAATGAGTTTCCTTCCTAATTTCCTCTTCTTGCTAACCCTCTTGACCCTTTGCCTTATATATAATGTTCTTAAGACTAAGTTAATTCCTCATGGACATTTCTCTCTTGGCCAAATTCTTGTAAAATTTTTGGAAATACTTTCTTGGTGAATCAAGTGAAAATCTCTTCATCATTCTTCCATCTTCCAACTTACAAGTGATTACCTTGAAGATTGCACAAAAGAAATTAGAGGATTGGTGGAAATCCATCTTGGTCAAAAGTTATTTAAGGTTATTTTAATATTATTTTGGTTGTTATTCTTATGTGAGACCTTGATTGCTTGCTTGGCTTAACATTATTTGGTAATTGGTATATTTGTTTTGTACATAATTCATCTATTCATACATCTTTCCAAGTTGATTGAAAGCTTAGTTTATGTTTGGTTAAACATTTATGTTTTCAAATTTCTTCTTTTTTTTCTTTACTCTTTCATATGCTTAAGTGATACTTATGTTATGTTAATTGGTTCATAAAAAAACACTTATAAGTTGCAAGTTTTCTTCTCTCTAAAATTGTCACATACTTTGCATATGTAAAACTTTTTTTTCAAAGAGAATTCAATTGAGTTCATGTGCTTTAAGATTTTATTTTTCAATTGATCTTTTTGAATACTCAAAGTCTATTTTGTAACAATTAATTGATTTAGTTTTCAAATCCTTATTGTGCTACATTTCAAATCATTAATTAAATCAATTTGATTTCAAGTTATTATACTCACATCAAATAGTTTAAAGATTCATTTACATCGTGTGTGTATATATATATATATATATATACATATATATATTTCAATTTTAATCATTGCTTTCAAATTTCAATATTAATTAAAGTAAGCTATCTTTCTTACCTTTAATTTCACTTGCCTTAATATTATTGTAGTTGGGTTGTGAGAGCAAAATTCTTTTAAATTGAGAGTTAGATCTTCATATTCTTTTGTTAAAGAAAGTACGTTGTTGGGATGCACTTGCCCATTAAGGAAATTATAGTGTTAGGTTATACTTGCCCATGAAGGAGAGTATCAAAATTTGTTGTAATCTCAATTTTGATTTAAAGAATTTCAAGCATGGGTGTAGGCCGCTGAATGATGTAAAACCTCTATGCAAAAGTTAAAATTAAGTTTTCTAAACTCCTTGCCAATCAATTTGTGAGTTTTATAGATTTAAGATTAATTACATATGCATTTTAATTGTTGGTTTAAATTATTTAATTATGATATTTGAAATCCTAATTATTTGATTTTACTCACAATATTTCTTGATTTCAATTATTCTTGCTTTAAGGGGTTGAGTTCGTATACACATTCTTTTTGTAGGATGATTTGAATTGGTTAATAATTTTAAAGATTCTATGTAGTTAATCAATTAGTTTAATTGTAATGAATTGTAAAAGACTTTTAGGTTTCATCTTAAACTTCAAAATTTAAATTAATGATTTAACTTATTTTAAAAAATAATTAGTATTTTATTAATTGATAATAGTTAATTTTAATTAATTACTTAATTTATAGAAAATAATAATTACTTTTTTGTTACTTCATAAAATTTAATTAGTTGTGAATCAATGATGTTTTTTTTAAATTCTTATATATTGAAATAATAATTAATCTACAATATCATTTTTAAGAACTTGATTCAATTTTATATTCTTTATTTGTTATGAAGTTTTGAAGATTAATTAACATCACTTTTTTATGATTTAATTAAAAGAACAATGAATTAATTACGATTATTCAATCATGGAGCAAACGATAACAAATTAATCATTGCTTGATACATGAAATCAAATCACTATGCCATTTGACCAATTTAAGAGTATTCATTCTAAACAGATAGAATAAATAGCCTTTATTCTCTTTAAACTCTCACCAAAATGATTAAAAAGTAAAGTGCATGGGATCTAAAGGATGGATCCTAATGGCCCTCACATTCAATTCAACAAACAAAAGATTCTTAAGGTTTTTCTAAGTGTTTGAGAACTATACCTCATTGGTGCTAGTGTCTAGTAGATTCTCATTGAGAAGTAGCTTCATTTAGAAAAAAATGAAGCCCTATTAAGATGCTTGTTGTTTTGTCTTCATCACTATAATCATGTTGAGAGCATCCCACCAGTTATCATCATAAAAGCTATGGTCGAGATAGCTTTCTTTACCATAAAACCAAAGAAACTAATGAGCAATCCAAATGCACAGACAAGCTAATTGAGAAGATCAATGTTGGTGAGTATAGTATGATAGAAAACAATGGCAGCAAGTAAGAACTTCATGGCAATTTTTGAGTTCAAAAGATCATGATGGAGAAATCTCAACTTTTAAGAGTCCATAAAGTAAACTTTACCTTTGATTTAGAATGTTGGCAAATTATCTTAAGTGTTTTGGTATTGATGAAGATTATTTTAAGTTACTTTTATGAATTTTGTGATTTATGATTTTTTTAAAATTATTATTTGATTTATATTGGCCTCGAGATTTGGAAATTCATTAATTCCCAATAAAAAAGTCAATTGGGTTTGAAATTTTTATGGTAAGTGGGATTCCTTGCAAATTTCATTTTGCTAAAGTTTCATTTTAATCAGATGCATAATTAGGGTGTAATTAAAGTTTTAATTATTTCATTAAAATCTAAGTTAAGCCTAATTTAATGAAGATTATTTAGGTTTTTATTTGATTCCTCTCTAAAATAATGCATCCATAGAGGGTTAATTTGGAATTTGTGTAGTTTTGGTTGATTTATTATGATTTTCCTAAGCTCATGTTAATTATTTAAATTAATTACCAAATTAGACCATTTTGTGATTTATAAAGTTTAAATGAGTTTCATTGGTGTTTTAAGTTCATTAGGGTTAGTTTTGTTAATTTAAAGTGATTTGATCAATTTTCATGATTTATTATATTTAATATTAATTTATTTCATTAAAGTTGAAGTTTAGAGTTTGAAATTTGATATCTTTTAATTTACTTCGAGATAAATCATGAAACTTTTTCCTAAGGTGCATTTTATCCTCAATTTCACTTACCCAAAGTTTCATTTTAGTTGGATTAATGATTTGTGATTAATTTTAATTTAATTAATATTATTTAAAGTTAAATTAATAAAAAATTATCCAAAATTAATTGGGGATTTTGGATTTAATGGATTCTAGTCATTGAGATGAATCCATAAAGCCCTCGTTTGCATTTTTCATATTTATTTTTTAATTTTTATGATTTTTTAAAATTTCTAGGTTTTTAAATATTTTTTTATTAATTTAAAATGGAAAATACCATTTTAAATAGTGGTGCCAACATGGCGCTATTGGCACATGGCATGGCACCATTAGACCATGTGAATCAACCTGGATCACACGTCAAAAGTGGCGTCACGTGGGTTGGATCTCGACCATTCAATTGAATATCGGATGATCCTGGTTTTACCCACAATTTTCTATAGAGATTGAATAAAATCTTGCATCTGGATCTCTATCAACCATTCCAAATAGAAGGAATGGATGGCAGAGATCATCCCCTAATCGTCTCTGATAAGAGACGGACGTCGTCCATCAAATTTGATGAATTTTTAATGCTCGGAAAAATTTGATGTGATTTTGATTACAAAATGATCAAGGATCTATTTGCAATTGATCTATACAATTTGATCCTCTTGGGGATTGAATTCATTTCAAAACAACCAAAATTGAAAGCTCAAAGGGTGGCATTGATGGCATACCTCAACTCGACCTCTAGTGATGGGATCAACTCGAACACCATTGGAATGATGTGATAAAGCTATAGGAGGGATGAATTGGGTCACCTCCTCATGGATTAGTTTCTAAACCAACTCACGGATGGATTTTGGTGATGTTCATCATTTTTCAGCCTGGTGCAAGCCTTGGTTAAGGTTCGTTTGTAGTCACCTCAACCTCTAGAACACGTTGGGATGTTCAATTCAAGGTGAAATACTCCCCCTCTCATTTTGGCCTTTAGCTTTTGCCAAATTTTGGCTTGTCAGTGCTGAGAGTTTGGAGGAATGCACTCTTTCTTCTTTTGTTCATCTTGTGAACGTTTTGGGATGAAAAGTTGGAGATGAGAAGGCCAATCTCCTCTCTTTCCATACATGGCTGAGAGACATGTATTAAGGCTTCTAGGTGGCCATATTTTAGCCACTAGCAGAGTGGCTTTGAGTAGGGTGGGTTTGATCCTTCTTAGCCTTGTGAGTGTGTTGGGATAAGAGGTTTGAAGGGAGGAAGTCATTTCCTCTCATTTCCTCCCTTGGCCTAGAGAGTGCTCTTCATGGCTTCTCTCTTCTTTCTCTTGCTCCCTCATGTAGAAGAGTCAATTCCCCCTTTGCCAAAGGGCTAGCTACTTGATTTCAACCCTTGGAATCATCCTCCAAGAGGTGGTCAAATTGACTTGGATAAAATCTAAGGGTGTTTGGATGATGGGAGGAGGAAGAATTAAAAAATCATCTTTATCTGGTGAAACTTCAACTCATCACCCTTTGACTTGACATATGGATTTTGGCATCACCACCACAACCCTTTGGCTAGTGTTTAGCTGCCTACTTCAAACCCAATGTGAGTTTGAGGTTGAATCCAAATCCATTTAAGTTGGATTGGAGGATTGAATCCAATTCACACCATTTAAATTCAAAGTGTTTTAACTTTGTTTAATTTAATTTAATTTATTTAATTTTTGGTTCAATTATGTTTAATCAATGATTTATTAAGTTTTGATTTAATTAATCTTGTTAGGATTTGAGTAGGTCTTAGATTTTATTTCATTTTTAGCCAAGCTTAAATTCCAATTGAGTTCAAATGACCCATTTGACATCATTGAATTTTGTTTGGACTCCAATCATGCTTGATCACATGTGTGAGATGATTTTGAAGTGATTAATTTCAATTGATTTTGATTTTATTTCAATTTGTACCCATTTTACCCAAATTAGGCTTAGTGGGTTAAGCTTGGGTTCATTTGGGTCAAATGATCAAATTGGCCAAATTGGACCCAATGATGGGTTGGATTATATTTGATTATCAATTCTAAATGACTTTTAATAATTAAATTGAGTTGATTTCAATTTGATTTGGGTTTGAACCAATAGGACCCATTTAGGTTCATTTACACTAAGTAGTCCTAAGTAAGGCCTAAATAAATTTAAATTTCTTTAGATTCATGATTAAATATATTTATTTTATCATTTGGAATGATTTCATTTGGTTAAATTTTTGTAGGTTGACCTATGACTTAGTGGGACCCACATAAGTCAAACCCATGTCAAAAGGGTTGACTAGGTTTGACTTTAGTTTCGATTTGAATTCATTTATTTGATTTAATTTGAATTACTTTTTGTTTATTTGAATTTTTTTATTTAAGTCAAGATTGGAATATGGAGTCTACCTAAACCCATTAGGTTAGATCAAACCTAAAGAAGATGCACTATGTTAGTAGGTGTAGTGTCCTAAGCACTTAATTAAGAGGCTCCTAATCTAAGATTAGGTGTCCTAATTACTAATTTTAGAAATGATATTAACCTTATTCAAAAATGAGATTAACAAAAGCCTATCAAGCTTGAGTTCAAGTGAATAGTCGAGAGCAGAGGTGATTTGGCTATTGATAGTATTATTGAGGTGGTTGAACTTGCACAGGGCATTGAATTGCCCAATCTTCTCTCTAATATGACTGCCTATCCCCCACCATGTCATGATGACCTTACCATAGACACACTTGATCTCAACCCAACCACTAGAGAGTGTAGCAGGTTGCATGGTAGAGGACCAAAGAAGGTGCCATGCATGCTGGATTGCCCAAGTTTAGAGAGGAGGAAAAGCTATAGCTTGGGTTGAGATGAGATGGAGATTTAGACTTCTTTTGTTTAAAAGGTTGGATATGAAGGCTTCTTAGATGAAGCTGCATGGAAGACTGAAATGGAAGCACCATTTTTCCACTATTAGCTAGAAGGAGATGTATGGTGGGGAGAGAAAAAAGGCTATCAATCTTGTGTAGATTAAGGAGGGTTTGATATGTGTCTTAGTTTTGGAATGAGTGATGGACGAAGGCCAGCTGTTGGAGGAGATCAGCCTACTTGTGAAGAATAGT
Source organism: Cymbidium sinense (assembly GCA_021442155.1). Lineage (NCBI taxonomy): Eukaryota > Viridiplantae > Streptophyta > Magnoliopsida > Asparagales > Orchidaceae > Cymbidium > Cymbidium sinense. The sequence goes on from CM038215.1 coordinate 56,711,455, forward strand.
AGGCTATGGTGATGGGAATGATTTGCAAGCTAGCTACAACTGGAGTCTGGATGTAATGCTCAAGGAGATCTAAAGTATTCTTGCATGGATGGAAAAGGATAGCTCAGACAGCCTGCATGCAAGGAAGGACAATGGGAGGTGTTGTCCTATATGATGAAAACTCTATCATGAGGACCTTTCCCTCATTATTAATATTTTTTGTATTTTGCTTTGGCATGAGTTGTATGTGTTGTCACATCACATGAATTAGAAAGGGGCAGGTAAGTTTAAAAGTTTTGCCTTTTTTTTTTTTTCTCATTTGATGAAAATTGACTATTATCATGAATAATTTTAAAGTTTTTATACAATTTTAATAACTGTAGTAAGGAATTGAATAGAATTTTATAAGTTATGTGTATAAATATGATAATTTTAATTATGATTAATGATTATTGATTATAAAATGGATTTATAACTCAATAAATTAATTATTTTGATTTAATAGTTAAGATATTTATATATAACTTTACTTATAATCAATTATTTTGATCAAATTTTGAACAAATTTATGTTTGATGTTTAAACTTGATTTAATTTAACTTTTTTATTATTTGTTGTAGATTCTAAGTGGATTGTGTAAGTTAAATTAAATTTAGTATTTTTTTATAATGGTGAGTTAACACTCAAATCATGATTTTATTGAATTTGGATTTAAATTTTTATGCTTTTGTTGAGTAGTTATTCTATTTAAGATATTTTCAAGATAGTATAAACTTAGATTTAAATTAAATTTCTAACCATTAACTTAAATCTATGAATGAAGATTACCTAGATTTTATTTAAATTTGGGTTTAATCACATTTTTACCTAAACTTGATTTTAGTTTAAGCAACTAATTCAAAGTGTTTAATATAATAAAACTTCCATTGATTTAGTATTTATTTTATCTCCTTTTTTTGGTGAGTTTTAATTTAATTAATTTAGATTGATTTTCCTAAAGGTCGTGATACATAATGAAAAATTATAGTTTCATTTAGCTTATATTTTTCTCATTCCAAAAATGAGGTCAACAAAGGATCATCACTTCATTCTAGCAGCTACGGACTACCTTTAGAATGAACTGATGCTATCCCATTAAGTGAGGTCAAAGCCCACCCCATCCTATAGTTCCTCAAGAACCTTATCATATATAGATTTAGTGTGCTCTAAAAGATCATATCCAATAATGTCATCACCTTTAGGAGCACCAAATCAACAATTTTGTTAGGCAACATAACATAAATTGAAAATATTCATCTATATACTAACCTCGGGCTAATAGATTAGCCAAAGATTTTAGATAATTTCTTGTACAATTTTCAAGAAGATATTTCATGAAAAAAATGATAGTAACATGATTAGTTAGATGAAGCATTGTAGGCTTACCACATCATATATAAGACCTAGACTCAACCCACTCCATTCTCCTTAGTGTATGAGATTAAGGATATCTTACTTTTGGAAGCTAAGAGTTGCCATTAGCAATAAAATAACAACTGAGCAGAATGCCAAGCTTTGGTTGGATGAGCTCAAAGTCTTGAAGAGAGACATCCCAAGCTCATCAAAACCTTATGTTATTCATACCAAGGATGGTTCAAAGTCATAAAAGTTGGTTCTCCCAAGAAATTTTTAAGTTGGAGAGCTGATTTTAGTAATTAAAAGGCTGATTATTCCTTATCACAAGATGTGAAACAAGTTTGAGGTAATGTGAGAAGGGTTATTCCTCATAGAAAAATTCTTTCAAGGAGGATCATACCAGTTGATTGATCACAGAGGCAAATGCCTAGTGCTCCCTATTAATGGGCTTTATTTGCAAAAATACTATACATGATTGTATATAAAAATAAAATTTATTAGTAAAGTTATGTTTTCATATTAAATTAGTGTATATGTTTGTTGGGTGGAGGGTTGCAATAAGCAGTCGATAACCAGAGTAAAACTTACCAAAATAATCATGACATGAATACCTTAAAATATTATGTTAATGATTGGGCATCCCTCTTGAGTGACGCACTATATGGCTTGAATATAGTGAAAAGTGTGTAAGGGTCACTACATCGATGCTTGGGTATAATGTTAAAAAAGCAAGGGTTTCCACATTATGAATGGATATGGTCAAAGAATTTGCACATGAAACTAGAATTAGATTAGGAACTTGGAATATAAATACTCTTACAGGTAAATTAAAGGAATTAATAGATATTATGGCTCATAAGAAGATAAATATTTTATGTATTCACGAAATATGAGTTGGAGAGAAGGCCAAAGAGATTGATAGTTTAGGGTTTAAAATTTGGTATTCTGTAGAAGTTAAATTAGAAATGATGTAGGTATTATTATAGATAAAAGTTAGAAGGTTAATGTTATAAATATTAATAAATTTAAAGATATAATTATAGCTTTAAATATTATTATTGATACTAAGATTATCAATGTTATAAGCGTATATGCTCCTTAAGCAGGTTTGGATGTAGGCTCAAAAGAAAAATTTTGGAATGACTTAGAGCAATTAATACAAAAGATACTTCTTGAAAAAAAGTATTTATTGAAAGAGATTTAAATGGACATGTTGGATAGAGTGATAGAAGATTTTAAAAGTATTCATGGTGGCTATGGATTTGGAATGACTAATGAAAAAGTAGGATTATATTAGATTTTGCTTTAGCTTATGATTTTGTAGTTGCTAATACTTTATTTAAGAAAAGAGATGAGTATATTATTACTTATAAAAATGGATCTAGTAAAACACAAATTGATTATTTTGTAATAAAAAATATATCATTTAGACTGTATGGATTATAAGGTCATTATGAGTGAAAGTTGAAGTATCTAACATTGACTATTAGTTTTAGATTTTAAGATGAAAGATTGGAAGATGAAAAATAAATCAAATTATTCTCCTAGGATTAGATTGGGGCATTTAAAGAACATTAATAAAAATATTTTAAGAGCAAGTTACAAGAGCTTAGAAATTGGGATGTTCATAAGAAAGCTAATGTTATGTAGGAAAAAGTAGCTAGTGAAATTAAGCAAGTTGCAAAAAATGTACTTGGAGAATTAAAAGAAAAAGCTTCTTTTAATAAAAATAGTTGGTGGTGGAGTCAAAATGTACAAGAGAAGATAAGAAATAAGAAGTATTATTATAAAACTTGGTTTAGATGTAAAAACTTCGAGAATTGGAAAGATATAAAGCAGAGATTCTAAGAAAGCAATATATGATGCAAAAAATTTAGCTCTTAATGATTTATACAATAGATTGGACACCAAAGAAGGTCAAATATGTATGTATAAGTTAGCCAACCAAAGAGATAGGAGAAGTAAAGATCTAGTTCAACTGAGCTGTATTAATGATGAAAATCATAAAGTGCTTTTCTTAGAAAAAGATATTGAAAATAGGTGGATAAGGTATTTTGATAAACTTTTCAAAAAAAGATCCAAAAATACGATTGATTTTAGCAACCTTAATACCTTAAAAAAATAGAGAATTTTTTTTCATCGTCGTATTAGAAAATTTGAAGTTAGAGAAGCTTTAAAGAAAATGAAATATGGAAAAATAATAAGACCTAATGATATTCCAATAGAAGTGTGGAAATGTTTAGGAGATCAAGGAATTTCATGGCTTACAAACCTTTTTAATATTATTTTAAGGGCTAAAAAGATGCCAGATAATGGAGAAAGAGTTTGTTATTTCCTATATTTAAGAATAAAGGCGATGCACAAAAGTGTGAAAATTATAGAGGAATTAAGTTAGTGTCATACATTAAAATTATGGGAGAGAGTAATTAAGCATATGTTATGATGTGATACAAAAGTTTCTTACAATTAGTTTGGTTTCATGCCAGGTAGATCTACTATAGATGTTATACATTTGTTAAGGGGTTTGATGGAGAAGTATAGAGAAAGTAAGGAGGATCTACATATGATATTTTTTGATTTAGAGAAAGCTTATCATACAGTTTCAAGGGATGTTCTTTGGAGAGTTCTAGAAATGAAAAGAGTTAATATTGGTTATAGTCAAGTCATTAAGAATCATACTAGACATTTGTATCCAAACACAAAGTGATTGACAAAATATTTTCCTATTTGGTTGGATTACATCAAAGATTAGTTAAGCTTAATCTTTTTTTTCTTTAGTTATGGATGTTCTCAGTAGGAAATTATAGAAAGATGTACCTTAGTGTATGCATTTTTCTTATGACATTCTTCTTGTTGATAAGACTAAAAAGGGAATCCAAGAGAAACTTGAATTGTGGAGGTCAACCTTAGAGACTAAAAGTTTTCATTTAAGTAGATCTAAAACTAAATATATGAAGTGTAATTTTAGTTGTAGAAGTTCTAGTGGTAGTGTTGTGACATTGGATGAACAAGTCATTAAAAAGAGTGAGTGATTCATATATCTAGGCTCTATTATTCAAAACAATGATCAAATAGATGGAAATGTTATTAGTATAATTCAAGTTGGATGGCTGAAGTGGAGGATTGCATCTAGCCTATTGTGTGATAGAAAAGTACAGCTTAAACTTAAGGGAAAATTTTATAAGATGGTGGTAAGACATGTAATGATTTATGGTGCAAATTAGGCCAATAAAAGAGAAGCATAAGATTAAGTTAAGTGTTGCAGAGATGAGGATGCTCAAGTGGATGAGTGGCTTTACTCTTAGAGATAAAATGTAAATGAGTATGTTCAATAAAAGGTTGGAGTAGCTTTAGTGGTAGATAAAATTAGAGAGAGTCACCATAGATAGTTTGGCAACATAAACATCCATCCATGACCTGGGACAGAGATAAAAGATTTTCTTATGTTAAGAAAGGTAGAGGTAGTCCTAAAGACTTGGTTAAGACATATAAAATGGCCTTAGTATACTTGAATTAAATGACACATAAGGGACATAATAGAGAAGAAGGATTCATAACATAGTGGGATAAAGGCTTCATGTTGTTGTTGTTGTATATGTTGGTTGGGTCCAAACCCATGAAGAAATTCTTGATCATTTGATTCCATTCAAAATCTCCCATAAATTCAAAATCTTTTTATTGGAAATCATACCCAAAATTCAAAATTATCTTTGAATCATTTTCACAAGCACATTTGTTAGTCAACACTTAGGTTGGGTAACCTCATGCCAAAGTTTATTTGGTAGGTTATCCCCATGACTAGTTCCATTTAGGATGATGTGAGTCCCAGTGCATTCTTCGTAAGTTATTCATTAAGAAATAATAGGAATAGTACATTTACTCTAGTGTTGTTAGAATTAGTATAAAAGAACCCAAGTGGTGTTCATTCCCAGTGGCATGCTTAGATTTATGTAAGAGAACCCAAGCATTAGCCTTTCTAGAAAAATGAGGGTAGGTGTAAGAGAACTTAAGTAGTATCCTTCTTTATTATTCTAACTATGAAAACCCAAGTGGTGTCCTTAGTAAATTTAGAATAGGCATAAGTGAACTTAAGTGGTATCCTTTATTGATTAGCATAACTAAGAGAGAACCCATGTGGTGTCTTATCTTAGTGGAGCTAAATTACCATATTATGAGTTAGTGTAAGAGAACCCAAACAACATCCATTCCCACTAGCATACCTAGATTAGTTTAAGAGAACCTAAGAGATATTCATTCTAGAAAATGAGGGTAGGTATAAAGTAACCCTAGTGGCATCCTTCCCCATTATCTCAAAAAGCATACATGTAAGAAACCCACACAACATTTTTCCTAGTACATTTACTCTAGTTTTGTTAGAATAATTATAAGAGAACCAAAGTGGCATCTTATTTTGATTAGCACAACTAGGATAAGTGTAAGAGAACCCAAGCGGCATCCTTTCTTTATGGAGTCACATTACTTTAGTGTGGATAGGAGTAAGAGAACCCAAACAGCTTTTATTTCCATAAGAATGCCTAAATTAGTGTAGGAGAACCAAAGTGACATCAAAAAAATATCTTTGAGGATGCTCTCCACCATCTTTATTGAGATGGGTAGAAGTATGTATTCTCATGAGGTAGATTGATATGTATTCAACCAAATTTCCCCTAACATTATGTTAGGATTTTTTTAGATCTGGGTTCTACTTCATATGAATGTAATCCTACATAGTTAATTATTCCTCTTACCTTAGTAAGAGAGCACTCTTGGTTAAGGTTTCAAATAATCATATCTTCCTGATATGAATCGGCATCTAGTGGTGCATTTGCATAGATGACTCATTTAATTTGTAGTGTATATTTGGGGAGGATGTCACCTCTAATTAAGATCCATTATCCATTATCTATCATGATCCCTCTACTTAACTAGGGAAAATAGTTCTTGATTGAAGAATCCTTGTCAGGAGCCATGGTTTGAATCATCCAAGTTGTTCTTGTAGATCTAGGGTGATATTTGTCTAAGGTAACAAACTTCAGTCAACCTTATCTAAAAGGAGGATTTTTTCTATTAAATATATTTCATAATTAATGGCTCATGGAACAAAGGCATTAGGAAACATATAGGCTATTGCTGTGACCAAAATATAGTGTAGCTTTATAAAAGCTAAGCCACCCAGTCAGAGGGTTTTGGTCATATCCACATTTTATGTGGTGTCTTCTGGTGGCAAAACCACATAGACTTCATCCTTACTGGCATGAGATTATTTGAGTATGAACATAGATATATTTAATTTGGTAATAGTTATTTGTGAGAAAATGTTTTCTTAGCTTATCCTCCTTGATAAATAATGATTGTTGGGTAGATGATTATTTAATTATTTTTATTTTTATTATTAATACTTTATTTTATTTTGAATGATGAACTTCATTCAATTTGTACATATCCCCTTTGAATGAATTTTATAACCAATACAACCATCTTTGGGGAATGATTGCTTTTAACTCAAACCCAATCATGAGCTCTAACCAAGAACTTAAACTACGCAACATCCTCAAACATTTAATTTAGATTTTAATACACATGTTGGCACATGCATGTAATTATCTATTTTTATTTGCTGAAAATATGTCAACTAGATATTTATTAAGATAGCACCTCAATGTTGGAAACATAGCACCTAAGCGCTTGATAAAATTGTGGTACTATCAAATTGGTGCCTTATTGTTGAGTGATTAGTATTGTACAATTCTTGAGTAGACATTTGTGTTCACCAACTAACTAGTGCCTAGGCGCTGATCATATGGTGCTGCAGTGCGAGCATAGAGTCAATTTCAAAAATCTGACAGATGAACAAGCACTTTAAATGGAAATGATAAACTTTTTGACTAACACTGTGGTGCTAAGTCAAAGTGTCATGGAGCTACATCAATGCTTGACATACTTTTCAATTCTAAAATTAATGATAATGAATACTGTTGACGCATAGTAATTGATTTGACCGACTAGTTCCTAGTTGTTGCATGTGAGCAGGTTCCCCCCCTATTTTAGATCGAGAGCCTAATGCTTTGGTGCCTAAATGTGATGCTAGACTATGCCCCGGTGTACAAATAAACACCTATGAAGATTTTCATTTTGTAGTACTTCTCTCTAAAAACCCCTTAGCTCTCTTTCTCTCTTAATTTTTCTCTAAGTCAAAGAAACCATGGTGCTTAAGGGGCTAAAAAATTTGTTAGCTGCTAAAGAGAAATATTAGCATGCCCTCACCCATATAAGCATCTCATTCTAGAAAAGAGCTTTAACAACTGGGCAAAGAGTAGAAGAGATGATCAATGAATGTAGCTGGGTGAAGCTGGTCTATGAGAGTAGCTCTTGCATCGTCCCTACGGAGTGAGAGTTCTTCACCAATGTGAAGGAGCAACAAAACAATAAAGTTTTTGTTCAAGAAAAAATTGGTAAGTTTCAATAGCAATAATGCATATTATGAATTTCCAAATGTGACTTATGATCAATATCTTTCATATTATAATGAGCACCTAGATTTTGATGAAATTCTTGGTTATCTCACTCATAGAAATTTGAACGTCCAATGAAAATGATGGGAGGAAATGATTATTAACATTTTTACCATTGACCTAATGGCATAATCTAAAGCTTGGCACTATTTTATTTCAGCCAAGATGATGCCCACTGGTAATATCAATGAGATTACCAAGGATAGGGCCATTTTAAGTTTTGTAATTCAAAAGGGCTTTACAATTGATATAGAGAAGATTATTTATAATTATATTTGTAATATGCTTAGGGGTGATACTACTATAGAGTATGGTCATCTTTCTCTTATCTGTAGTTTGTGCACTGCAGTGGGTGCATTAGGAAAGCTTGATAAAGAAGTTCTTATTCAAAAGACTCCACTAACAAAAAATGTTTATTAACGAGTTTAGTTTGAGGTAGAAAGTGGGGGAGACCTCACGTGCCCCACGACCTTGACCCCAGTCCTCTAAACCTCAGTGCTAAGATACAAACACTAAGGTACTGTGAGATGCATGCCTAAGATTATATTTTCTGAAGACTTAGCACCTTGGCACTAGACGTTTAATGCACACTATTGTTTCACTAATGTCTAAGATTCAATAATCTTTTTAAAAAATTCAAAATTTTAGTGGTATAACACCTTAGTAGTGGTAGATTTCATAATGTTTTTAGTGCATTTGCACTCTTCTCCTTTCTTGGATCCAAGATCGATGGGAAGGGTATCATTTCTCACTAGAACCAAGTTCAAAGAGAAAAGGAGCATTTCAAGATAAATTATCTCGCTCTATTTTAAATATATAAAATTGGGTTTAGCAGTGGTCAAATATAACATCGTAGTGTAGTAAAGGTAATTTCAAGACTCAAGAGTGTGGCATTGGTGCTATATTTATGGTGCCTCTGCCATAGAACTAAGCATTCAAGATTTCATTCTTGAGAGTGCAATGCCTTGGTATACCATTGTTCTATGGCATCCAGGATGGGAATCATATTTTGAACTGAATTCTTGGGGAATTTAATCACTTTTTTATTAAATTTTGTGGCATAACATCTTAGCAATTCTAGATTATTACATTTTTATTGCAAATCCACTTTTCTCCCTTATTTTAGATCCAAGATCAACTGAGGGTGTTCTTCTTCTATAACCAAGTTTGATAGTAGAGTTTTCTTTTAACATTCAAGATTCTAAAAATTTTAGTCTTAGAAAGCATTCCTTTTACTCCAAATCCAAGATCGATAAAGACACACTTAATTTCTCACTATACCCAAGATCGATGGTGAAACCCTTTTAATTTTACTTTTAAGAAATAAAATTTGCATAAAAGAATATTTTTAGAAATCTTTAGTTAGAATAGATGGGAGATTGCTCCTATAGTGACAAAATGTGCACCTATAAAGAGTACAAATACTTTAGAAGCAAGAATGGGGCATGAAGATTAGAGAGAGTGAGTGGAAGAAAGAGAGGAGAAAGTGGATAGGGGGCATGCTCTCCTCTTTTATAGGTGATTTCCCTCCAATAGAGCAATTTTTTGCTACTATAACTATTCCCCCTACCTTGCTCCTCTTAACAGTTATTATTACTAGGGGGATAGTGGCTTTCTTGATTTTAGAAAATTAAAGATTCATGACAATGCCTCAATGGTTTTCCATTTAATTAGGAAATTGTTGAGGTGGTTTGAGCTTCTAGATTTTCTAAGAAAACAACAATGCCTAGGCACTGAGATTGCAGGGTTGTGGCACCCCAGGCCAGGATGTACAATTTTTATCATTTCTCATTCATTTCATCATTTTTTTAGATTCAAACAAAATTGCTCACCAATAAATGTGTCATGTCGATTGGACATGATGCATTAGATTATTATTATTTATTTTTTTATGATTATATACAATAATATAATGAGAAGTGAAAACATATAATCTTTTGAAAAGCTCTAATCACATTGATTGATCATTTATAACTATGACATAAAGAGTTTATAGCTACAAATGTTTAGACTAGATTTTGTAATACAAATAGAGACTACATGAGCACTATATGCAATTGTAGATTGCCTCTCCTTGGCTTCAAAAATATTTTGAAGGGAAGTTTCTTGGTCATGTACTATTGAGTAAAGAAGCTGCTCAAGTTTGGTCACCTAAGCATCTATCTGAGTAGTCCTTCTGTAGATAGTCTATTTGACCATCAATCTCCTTTCTAATAGATGCTATCTCCTCATCTGATTCCTTCAATTTGATAGAAATGTTTAGGAGCTTAACCGGCTTTTTTGCTCTCTGATAGGATCTCAAATCCCTAAGACTATGCTCAAGGTCTTAAGGTCTTGGTGAACTAGAGAGACTTGATGTGAACTAGTGCTGAGTGAGGCATCTATAATAGTGATTATATCAGACAAGACCTATTGATAAGTACTATGTAATAAGAATATCCCAAACTCGACATCTCTACATAGGGATTCTCAAAGCTGTAGCTCTCCTACATCAAGACTCAGGGAGGCAACAAAATCCAATAAAGAGTTCACCTCCATATGGAATATAGAAAGTTCAGACAAGACTTCTAGGTCAACACTCAAAAGCAGTTTGCATAATGCCATCACAATATAATATAGGCTCTTTGAAGAACTGTAATGTAATGATTCTGAGGGCCTATGGCATATTCTAGAGAGAAGCAAGAGATCTCCAAACTAGATAGCCTTTGAGTGGTATCCTTCAAGGTAAGAATTGGGTGACTCTCTACATAGGAATTAACATTTGAAGAATCATCATGAGTGTCACTCACTATCACCCAAGTCAAATCTGATAAGAGTTGCTCTTGGATAATCATTAGAGTGCTAGATTTCTTTTGTGTGTGGGTCTTTATCAACATGTATATGGTCCGAGAGGAGATGTTAGAGAAGTAACACTAGCATCTGTCAATAATAACAGTGTGATATCACTGTCCATCTATCTTGAGGTGGCCCAACTGCTACTGGTGGGATGGGAATCTAAGTAGGCTCATATATCCCTGCTACTCCCATATCATGGCTAGCTATCATGGGATCATGAATATCTCTATCTTCTCTCTCCTAAGCTATTGAAGTCTTTCATCATCACTTCCTACTACTACCCAGCTCATCTGATGATCTCTTAGGAGCATGTGTCATATGTTGGGGGTAATGCAAGTGTTATACTGGTATGGTTCTCCCTAATCTATGAGTGTATTTATGTAAGCCTAGATCTATGAAGGAAGAGTATGTATGTTAGATCCACAGTAGCCATAGATGACTAACGCTTGTGTAAGTCTCCTATGAAGCTACATAAAAACCCAAACCGGTCCCTAGGAAAAGTAAGAAAGCCCATGCTATGGAAGCTACTACTAATTTAACAGGTAGTGGGAGTGTCCCAAGGGAATGAGCATCTATTATGTATAATATCTGTGGTAGTCCATATATGGGGGTAGCTTGAGTGAAGCCATACTATCTAGCCACTATATTGGGATTGTATCCCTCCAATATCACAGACTTATGATGCATGTAACAAAGCTAAGCAAGTTTCATCCCAATAATGTATTCGCATGCATATCCCGCCTTGATACTAGCAATGGTGTTCGTCATTAGTGGGAGATTGTATGAATCCTTGCCCCAAGCTCTAGTAGTCGACTTTGAAAGGATGATCTATGAATGATTTGAAAGGGATCCATCATGCGTGATGGAAAAAACATGAAGGCCTAGATCTGATCTTTATCCAAGGTGACTATGGCCCTACTCAATTGTGTGATCATGGGGAAATATTGTTCTCAAAAATAGGATGGCGTTTTAGGATAATTAGAAGCTCCAAATATATGTGCAAGAATCCATCTAAGTAGTGTCAAGGAGCATCTACGTCATAGAGCGAGAGTTAGTCATCACGCTCACTCTACCAAATCCATAATATAATGATGCTGGCGCTAGTGATATCCTCTCTCTCTAAGAAAATAAGCTGACCATCAAGAGAGTGGAAGGATAGAAAAGTCTGCTGGGTCATGGAAATATGAAATAACATAGGGGCTATTTGGTTGCTTGTATTAATAATGTATTGTAAATGAAATACATGAATTTTAAATTTTTTTTATGTTTGGAGTGAAATTACTATTTTAATGTAATGTATTATGGTGGATTGTGGTATTCATTTCTATCTTATTTCTTGTGTATTCAAAACTCTCCCAAAATTGAGCTAAAATGAAACTCATCCTCACAGTTTGGCCTTTTAGCATACACCGACCCTCCTTTCTCCTCTTGCCATTTTCATCTGCAGTTACTCATCGACTCATAAAGCCTTCACCGCATACAACCTTCTCTTCTCTCACACATCATACACCTCACCATTTTTCATCTCAACTGTTGCAAACCTTCAGATTAGCATACATCTCCTGCATTGGAAGCCCATCCTAGGTATGGCCGCTATGTTTTTTATGAAAAAATTGCACCCATTCTACATCTTTGAGCTGTGAGGTTTAAGAGTTCGGGATTCCTTGTGAAGAACATTCCTCCAGTGTGAGAATCGACCATGAGACCTTTTCGAGGAGGAGGTGATGCCAATGTTGCCAGATCTATACAATGATCTACTCGACATTGGTGATTGTGGTTGTCGATTCTCCTTGCTTCTCAGCTAGAACAATGAATCTGTTCTGGCTAAATCTATAACCCACTTTTGCAAGCTCAACAGAAGCTGCCTTCACATTAACTGCTCCAATCTATAACCCGCTTCTGCAAGTCTTTCACAAGTTATTTTTCCTGAAGAAACTTTTTCCTGAAAAACTTTTTCCGCAAACATTTTCTTGAAGTAAAACTTCTAGACCTTTCCAATGTTTTTCTTGCCCGTTTGTACTTATAAATTTTTTGCATATTACTTCTGCAAGTCATATTACTTCTTGTATTAAGTTCTTTCTCAAGTAAGTGTTCCAATCCTACTTTTATTATCTAATCTTTCTTTGTCTTCATGGTATCAGTGCTAAAGTGGATATCATATTTACTTTTATAGCTCTTTGACCAAACATCTAGCAGCATGATACATATGATTTCTTGGTTTTTAGAATGATTAGGCTTACAAAGGCTATTTCATTATCTATTCATAGATATATGGTTCAGAATTAATTCCTTTTCCTTTCGTCTCTATATCATGGATAATTCTGAACTATCATCTCATGATACCTTTCTTATGCTTTGCATAATGATAATTAAAAATTAAATTTTATACATAAATACATATAAAATTTATATTATATATAAAGCCTTGGATGTAGGCAGCACTCGCCCTCGTGATTTGTATTTGATTTTCTAATGTTTGATATTGTTGGCAATTTTCTCGGCATTAACTATCTTGTTTTCTTCATGTGTTGTTTCGAACTGATTTTGTTTATGTGCTCAACTTGTAGAAATTTATGGAAACAACTAGTCTTTTTTCATTTGAAGTATTGTTGTTGGATGGGTGTGATAAAACTTTGATTTTTTTTATTTTGCTTAGATTTGAAGCCACAAATAATTATGCAGATATTAATTCATGTTGGTTAGACTTCATTTCTCATCACAATATTAGCTAAAGATGATTACTACCTATCAACAACTCTAACTTATAGTTGAATCAATCTATAATGGAGAGAGAGTGAGAGATAAATGGAGTTTAGGAACATAACCTATCCCATGACATTGCATATTCACCATATGATTTCATTTTGCTCTCACCATAAAGTTATATGATATTATGTGTCTTTTGTGTTCATGATTTCAAATGTTCATAACTCCAAATATTACAAGTTAGGATCTAACTTCAATTATATTCTAACTATTAAATAAAAATTAATTCATATTTAGAAGTTCAACTTCTAAAATCCATTTATACTTTAAAGTTAAATATAGGTTTTAAGTCACTAATATAACTTCTCATTTTGCTTGCATAGATTAGTTGTGTTTGTATTATATATATATATATATCTCTGTGTGTGTGTGTGTGTGTGTGAGATATATTTCATATGATAAATGTAAATATATGTTTAGTATTCATTTTATCATTATACCATACATGAATTTATTATTTTCTTATGGTGAATTCTTAATTTTTCTCATTGAGTAAAATTTCAGTCAATAAACCTTATATTGTTTGCATGCTTTAATGTTATGTTAGTCGATAAGTCTTGCCTAGTTATTAACTTTATTTTGCTTCTTTATTAATTTTTTGCATATGTTATAAAGATGATAGAACATTTGCAAGATAATAAAAATCAGATGTGTATTTTGGATGAGTATACTAATTGTACAGAGGTAGATCACATTCAAAAATAATCAGCTGTTCATGTAATTATTGCTTCTGCCATGAGCGTTGCACTTGTATTACTATATATGGCAAGAAAAATGACAAAAATACAATCCTCAGCAGAATATACAATGCCAAACATATCTTTATAGGTTATATCTTAGTTCTGATGTTGATTACATTGATATGGTGCGAATGAGGAGGGAACCCTTCTTCAAACTATGTAACTTATTGCGCACTAGAAGGTTACTTGTAGATACATTTAATATGTGAATTGAAGAACAACTCGCTATGTTATAGCACACGCTTGGGCATAGTGTTCATAATCAAGTCATTCAATTCAATTTTCAATGATCTGGTGAAACCGTAAGTAGATACTTCAATGCAGGATTATATTCCATCGACGAGTTACATCATAAAATGATTAAGCCTCCACTACTACAAACTCCATATTAGATACAATCAAACAATAGGTTCATTCCCTTCTTCCAGGTATCAGTTGATCTTATATTTAAAAATTTTATCTAATTTTTAGTTTTTTTAATATAATTTATAAAAAAATAGGATTATGCTGGTGCTATAGGTGGAAATCATGTTAAAGCTAGAGTACTTGAGGAGCATGAATCTTCATTCAAATGAAGAAAATCTTATCCAACTCAAAATGTTTTAGCAGCGGTAGATTTTGACTTGAAATTCACATATATTCTAGCTGGGTGGGAAGGTTCAGCACATGATGCAACAGTCCTTAGAAATGCATTAGAAAGGCGATGGTTTATTTGTTCAGTATGATATCCTACAATTTTGTTAGCTTTCATGTTAATTGTTTTACTTTATAGTTAAAATAATACAAATCAATATTGGTAAATATCTAGTTGATGGTGGCTACTCCACCGAGAAAGGGTTTTATATCTCCATATCGTGAAATAAGATACCATTTGAAAGAGTTTAGCTCCATTCAACCTTCTAATTACAATGAGTTATTTAATCTTCAACATTCATCATTACTACTTGTGGAGCATGCATTTGGTTCATTGAAAAATCATTTTCCAATCATAAAAAACTTACTTTCCATTAGAATCATAAGTTAATATTGTGCTTGTTTGTTGCATACTATGGATAATCATAGAAGATGGTGATGTTTTCATTCATATATATATATATATATATATATATATATATATATATATATATATATATATATATATATATATATATACATGTTGGTTGTAAGGTATTATTGATAGAAGTATATTGGAATTGATGTCACAACCCAACATTGAAAAAATCAAGTTCGACACCAAAGAAATGTGTGGAGCCGCATTCAAGAGTTGAGAAAAAAGTTAGGTGTATCATTAGATGGCAATAAGAAGATGATACTAATGGGAAGTGATGAGTATGCATCATATATCAAAGTATTATTTTTAGCAAGTCTCTCTTTTATAATAACAATAATAGAAATTATTATTTTCTATTTTGTTGTGATATAGGCTTTTCCCAAAGATGGCACTTATTTTGAATATTCTAATTGCAAATTATACAAACTTAGAGAAGGTTTGTGGTGAAGGACATGCTATTGGAGAGTGGGTGAAATCTGCAAAATTGCAAACACTATTTTGGAGTCCTCAAATCAACTTAGATGATGATGAATCTTCAATTTTTATATAGACTAGCTTTGATCAATCACAAGTTGATGATTTGATTGAAGTAAATTTTAAAGAGGACACTGTAGGTGCAATAAAGCAAGGAATGCCATCATCTTCTAAAGGACATATTGCATGGAAAAAAGTAAGATGTTTACCATTGATCAAATCTTCGAATATATAACTTTGATTGTTGATGCTCAAGTTTCCAATGCAATTCAAAGCACAACAAAAATTTAGGACATAAAATTGTTTATTAAACTTATGGAAGAACTATCAAGCATTTTGGGATTCTCAAAGAAGTGCTTGACACAATATATGATAATTTATCAAAGAATCCCACAATGATTCAATCTTTTCTTTCAAAACCTAAAGATTCAAAGGCAAGATGGATGGAAAGGAATTAGATAAATGATTATGAGGCGCTTTGAATTATTCTAGGTGCTATCATTTTGGGTTTATAGTTTTGGTTTCATATTTTGTGTTGTATTCATGACTACATTCAAAGGCATATATTTTGGATGTATAAAATGTAATGTATTGAAAACTCTATTAAGTTGTATATTTTGAATTTCAAGATATTTCAATTTAAATTTATAATACAACTTCTTGAAATTCAAGCATAACCATTTGTCTAAAGTTCAATGTTTTAAGTTTAATAGCAATTTGTAATTACAAAATTTTATCTCTCTTTTGATTTGTAATTCTTGAAATTCAAGGCATACCCATTTTGGTGTCATGTTTTTCATCTTTTCAAATTTTTTCATTTGATATTTGTGAGAACTACGAAAATTCATAAGTAATTACCAAAAGGTACCAATATAAAAGTTGTAGAGAAGTTTGTTATGTTTCCAACAATGCCTAGTTTATCCAATTCATGCAAGGAACAAATGAGTTATGTGCAAAACAAGTGCAGACATATGTTTTAGCATTTTAGATTTTTTTACATATGATGTTTATGAGAACTGTAGCAAATCCATAGGTAATTACCAAAACTTATGAACATGAAAGTTGTATATAAATTTGTTATATTTCCAATGATGCCTATTTCATCTAATTAGGACATTGAATGAGTGAGATATGCACAAAAACCAACATAGGGCAAAGTTTTTCAAAATTTCAGATTTTTTCATATAGTTTTTGCGAGAATTGTAGTGAATTCGTAAGTAAGTACTAAAATTGGCCAACATGAAAGTTGTAGAAAACTTCTTTATCTTTCTAATGATACCCACTTAATTTAATTTGGACAAGGAATGAGTGAGATATGTGTGAAACACCGGCACAATGTATATTGTTTAGACTTTTTTCATGTGATGTTTGTTAGAAATATAGCACATCCCTAGGTAATTCTCAAAAGTGTGTGTCTGAGTATATTATTATTTCTTATAGATTATGTGTGCATCATCATGCCTTCATTACTCTTACTTCATAAACCAATTAACCGATTATGCTAATAAAATAGTTTACCCCCTTTTCCTTTTCGGATGATTCAGCTGTTCGACTAATGGATGGCTAATTCATCTTGCTTACCAAATTTATTTTTGGTGTTTTGTTTGAATATAATCAGTAGATAATTATAATTATGTATAAAATGTGAACAAGTGCATTTTACCATTCATATTTATCCATTGTGAAAATTTTTATCCACTAATTGCGCACATGTTCTTTTCACGCAAGTTAAAATTGATTTTCTCATCAACAAAATAGGAAAACAAAACAAATTTTTTGGTTTCCCCTCAACGAAGGAAATAGTGAGAATTAATTTGAAGTACATTCCATTAGCATTTCCTTCTCATTTCTCCACATTCAATTCTATCAAACCAAATAGAACTTAAATGCCTCTTGCTGGTTTATTTATGAAGCACATAGAATGTAGGACTGCATATACTTTTCATCTTCAATGACCTATTCGCTTGTGGTTTGTACCTATTCTAAAATAATAAATCTTACTAAGAATGTTAATGTATACTAAATTTTCTTAGGATATTTTCCTATTGTTTGAATATTGTTGAACTATTTATTTTCTGAAATATATCATAAATTTATCAATCGACATCATAAAATAATGGACTATAGGCATCAGCATTGACCTTCTGAAATGTGAAAAATTAACCATAAGTAGCCTCACGTGTGGGTGAGCTAGGCTTTGGAATCATTCTCTCCTATGATCATAAAAGATTAGTTTTATGAATCTAGAAATAAGGCATTTGACAAAATATCGATAACTTGGCCACGCATTAGGTATCACTATAAGGAACTTTAACATTACATGTTTTTTTTTCTTTCTTTGCTATGTCATATGGATTTTTTTTTTGAAATGGTCATATGGGATTTGGAAACCCATGTGGTGCACACCTGTGATTCACTATCCATTGCAATTAACCTTTACATAAACATTTATACGGTAGGTCATATAAAAATCTTAGCTTAATTTAATTAATTTTAAGTAGCTTGATTTTGAACTCCACTCAAGATTACATATTGACCTAGGAGATTGAATTTATTTTTATTCTAAAATGCCTCTAATATATAAATCATAAAGAAGCTTTTAATTTTAAATTAAATATATTGTAATCCTTTTTTACCCAAGTAATAAATTTTTATTTATAATTTATTTATATTTTAGTATATATTTAATTTATTAATTTAATAATTCAATTAATTTAAAAAATTCTATAATTACTTTAGATATAATAGTATTGAGAATACATGTATTTACTTTACTTTACATATACTAAACTAAATAAAAATATAGTTTTTATGTATTTACTTTACTTACAACCAAACAAATGTAAAGTATTTAGAATTCACTATATTCACTTTACACTACATTCCTTTTACACTGCATTCCTTTTTCAACCAACCAAAGAGCCTATAGCCAAGTTGTAATAAAATCAAGATAGCTCCCTCTACATCCCGTCTAAGAAAATTTATTGTTTCTTTTGGCTAGAATCTGGCACTAATTGACTTTTCAGCTGAATGAAATCTCATATCAAATGGATCCTCTAATTATGCAAAATGAGGTAAACATAATGCTGCATCAAAGAAGCTCTCAGACCATCTGTCTATGATAAATGTGCTCCATCGCCTATGACCTGATCTCCGCTCTTTGAAT
The DNA here is from genome assembly GCA_021442155.1 of Cymbidium sinense. Classification (NCBI taxonomy): domain Eukaryota; kingdom Viridiplantae; phylum Streptophyta; class Magnoliopsida; order Asparagales; family Orchidaceae; genus Cymbidium; species Cymbidium sinense. The sequence goes on from CM038215.1 coordinate 56,730,373, forward strand.
AATCTCTAATAGTTAGCCAGAGCATGATGGAGACCTGAGGAATATACATGACTGGCTCTCTTATGCTAATTAGCTGGTTGATGTCAAAGAGCTCATGATCTGGTGACACACATTCCTCATAAGGGATGCCTATGATAGGGAGACCTACTATATCCTACATGTCGGCCAAGATGATCATCATTGCATGTGGGCCAATCCAACACATATTAGTGATCCTATCATAATCCTCAGCTATACTCCGTATCCAAGTAAATGGAAAGCGGCTATAGTCAAAAAGAATGTGTATAGTGTGTGATATATATTAGCTCTCCTGAGGATGTTGTTGACCTCATTTTTGGATGAGGTTAATAACACTCCCCAAAGATAATCATTAGGACTCGTGATCCTAAAATAGAAGTCTTATAATTAAGCATAAGAAATAACACTTAGTGATCTAGTGCACCCTCTTTAGATCAATCTAACTTAATGGGTTTAGTTAGATTCAACCCAAATCTCCAGCATAAATATACACCACTCCAAATTTGAAATTAACTAAGCTTAGATTAAGATTTAATTATGAAACTAAACCTAATTACCTTAATTAAGCTAAGAAACAAATAAACCTAAGGAAATTCAATTTAAATCCAAATAAACTCAAATTAAGTAAACTTAAAAGCATGAAACCATAACATAAAATTAAATAAATCAAAATCCAAACCAAAGGTAAAAAATTGGTCACCACTTTTGACATGGGTTTGACCTGTGTGGGTCCCACCAAGTTAAAGGTCAACACACCAAAATCTAACCAAATAAAATCATTCCAAATAGTTTGGATGATGATATGAACATACTTAAACAAGAATTTAAAAGAATATAAGTCCAGCGTGGCTTTAATTAGGCTAATTAGTTCATTTGACCTAAATGGTTCAAACCTAAATCAAACTCAAATCAATCCAAATCAATTATCCAAAATCATTTCAAAATGATTATTGAACATAAACTAGCCCATCATTGAGTTCAATTTGGCCAACTTGGTCATTTGACTCAAATGAACCCAAACTTAACCCATTAAGCCCAATTTGGGTCAACTAGGTTCAAATTGAAATAATATTTAAGTAGTTTCATCCAATGCATCCCAAATTGGATTAACCCAATTGAAAATTAAATACATTATAATTGAGCCAAATAAACCATTTGGATCAATTAGGTTCAATCCAAATCCATATGAATTAAAATGGGTTAGCACATAAAGTAAGCAATCAATAAACTTCATTAGTGATTCAATGGACATGATCCAAGCATTGATCTAAAGCTAATCCATCAAGTAAAGCAATCCAAATCAAACTAATTCAATGACATAATTCAAAGGTATTTTGAATCAAATATCCAACTAATCTCTTTGGGATGTAATCAAATCCTTCCCAAATTTAAATAATGTTGATTCCTAGCCAACATTAAGTCATTTAATCAAATCTAAATAGTGCCAACACCAAAGACAATACAATGGCAAGTCAAAGGCATATGATGCAAGGTCTAATTTATGTAACCCTATTTTCCCATTCTTTACTCTACCTCTTTAGCTATAGGCAAGTGTTAAATAGATATTGAGTCATGTAGCCAGTGTCCAAGGAAGTCAATCACCCATAGCTGACCAAGATGAGGAAAAACCGAGCTTATGAGGCTCGACTTCAATGGAAAAATGACCAATTGAGATTCCCAAGTAATATTAATTATCCCACCACTTTCTCCATCCTACATGAAGATGAAACTGATCATCCTCTAATCTCCTCACCATTGAGAGGATTGAGAATGACCAAAGCCGATGGAATCTAAGCCATGATTGGTATAGGAGGTGATCACAAGGAGGCAACTCAATTCCTTTTGCATGCGAGCTCCCCATATCATTTTGAAGCTACTGGGGTCAATTCCACTGCCAGAGATTATCGGGATCAAGGTATGCCATTAGTGACCTCCCTAAGCTTTTGGTTATGATACTTTACAAAGGAAGTTTGATCCCAAGTGAGGTCAATCCATTTAGATCTTCATGATTTCATCCACTGATGGATTTGGAATTAAAATCACATGATTTTGATGGCCGGATGGCCGTAAATCATACTAAAATGATAGATAGATAGTTCTTGGCCTCTACCATTACCATAGAAGATAAAATCTCTATCATCCATTCCTTTTATAAGGAATGGATGGTAAAGGAACGGATGACTGGCATCAAGCCAATTATTTGATTAAAACTACTAAGATGAACTCTGAATCAAATCACAATATCCCGATCTTCGATCAGATGGCCCATAATTACCCCATGTGTGTTGCTAGTTTAACATGAATCCACATGGATTTTGCATGGCCCAATGACGTGGCACCATGACAGATCTATGTGGATTCGACGTGCCTAAATTGAAAATTCAAATTTTCTAAATTAAAAAATTAAAAAAAATGTCACAAAATTCAAAAATTCATAAAAAATTAAATATCAATTCAAAATTACAAACTTAGGCTCTCTAGATTTCTCTTGATGAGAGGAAGCCACTAAAATTAAAATCCCCAAATTATATGGTGGTATTTTGTCTTTAATTTAAGTTAGAATGAAAATTTTCAAAACTTAATTAATCCCAAACCATTGATCAAAATAAAATGAAACATTGGGGAGTTGAAATTGATGATAAGATACACATTAAGTGAATTTTTCATAATTTATTGACAAATAAATCTTAATATTTGAATTTTCAAATCTTAAAACCTAATTTTCATAAAATAGATTAATAATAAATGAAATAAATTATGAAAATTAATCAAATCAAAACATCATAATATATCTAATGGACATGAATAAATAATTGAAACTCACTAGAATTAATAAATCACAAAATGACTCAATTTGGCCATTAATTAAAATTAATTCAATTAATGAATTTGAACTTAAATAAATCAAAAATAAATTAACTGAAAACCCAAAAATTATGATTAAACCCTTTGTGGATGCATATCCTCAAGAGGAATGAAGGAAAAATAAAACCCTTAAATGATCCTCGCTAAATTAGGGTTAATTTAAGTTTTAATAAAATAATTAAAACCTTAATTACACATATGATTAAGTGAAGCTTTAGGGAAATCAAATTGCAAAGGAGCCCCACTTGCCATAAAGGTTTCTAATCCAATTGGCCTCTGGATTGAGAATATTTGAAATTCCAAATCTTTTAGTTAATTTAAATAAATAATAAATTAAAAAATTATAATATATAGTAAAAATTCATAAATCAATGTAAGACACTCTTATCAAGATCAGAATACTTAAAGATAAAATTTTCCAACACTCAAAGTCAATGATTTGATTAATTATAAGCTTAAGTTTTAATAAAAATCATAGTGAAATGAAGCTTAAGTAAATATTAATATTAATGTATTCACAAATAAGTAAATTAATTAATTTTAGTATACAAATCAATCCAAACTCAGAAAGGAATCAAAGATTAACCTAAATGCATTCGGTTAATATGATTTGTATCAATTCAAATCAAATATGAATGAATGAATTAAATGAACATAAAAAATACATAAGCTATATAATTAGAAATTTGAAAAGCTAATTCCTTAGCAAGAAATAGATTCAATAGACTTAAGCAAAGAAATTAAACTTAAAAGGAATGAATAAGTTAGCATAAGAGAAGAATCTCACCTAAATTCCTTTTTAGTTGATGGATGAAAGGGAAGTCCTTCTAAAATAATAAAACTATTATTTTAATTAAAGGTAATTGAAAATATTTAGAATATTTTATTTTAATTCATAATACATAAATGGTAATAAAATCATCATGTGCTAACTTAAGTTAATAGAGGAAATGATAAGCTAAGGATAATTAATTCAATCTAAATGTCATTATAAAATAACCATATAAACATAATTGAAAACTTATAATTTATGTAAAAATGAATAAATGAAATTAAATTAAATCAAATGAATAAAATGAGTTTAACAAAAATGAATATTAAATTAAAGATGAATTAAAACAAGATAAAATATTAAAACCTAATCAATTTAAGTTATAAAAGTAAGACAAATTTAATATACAAGTAAACTAAATCTAATAATTTAAACTTGGAATGATATAAATCATCATAATCAATAAAGAAAACACAAAGAGTAAAGGAATAATGAATCAAATTAAGAAAAGATTAAATATAAAAAAATAATAAAATCTAAAATATCAATAACATAATATTAAGCCAAAGGAAATAAATTAAATTAAAATCATAATAATGAATAAACTAAACTTAAAGAGAAAACCAAACTAAATCATAATAACAAATGAATTAACCTTCAAGTGAAAATTAATTTAACTCAATAAATTATTGATAAAGAAATGTGCCTTAAAAAAATCAAAACACATAACACTAAGTGTAAAAGAATAAATAAATTTAAAATAAAATGAAATAAACTAAACTAATTCAAATCTTTTGAACTTAAAGAAAAGATCAATTAAAATACTTAGGATTTTAGTTAGGTCTTTAGGATAAATCTTTAATTTAGAATAAAGATATCATCCTATTATGACATAGGATGTTGAATGGAATAGGTTCCACCCAAAATGGAACCTATTGTATTCTTCATTCTTGAAAACCTAATCTAACTTTAATATAAAATCTACTTAAAATGAAAATGAAATTGCAAATCATTAAATTATTTGAATTGAAACCATCCAAAGGTAAATAAACAAATACTCAAATCCAAAATTGAAATTGAAACCCAAAAGCATCGTAAAGTCTAGCCAAACAAACCCCTTTTTTTCACACACTAGAATAGTAGGTCAGGGACCCTAGACTTAAGTTAAGTCATTTAGTGATTTTTTGTAATATTTTTTTATACTGTGATGTAAATTATTTTTTTATTTTTGTTGTATTATTTTAGATTGGATGGATAGGATTGATTATTGTTAGTCTGGATGGTAAGACGCTATTTTTAGGACTAACATTGTCTTCTGCAGGGGGGGCTATGTTAAAGGGACAGCTGTTATATATAAATCTATAAATAAACAATTATTGAATAGGCCCTTAGCATAGCCCATAGGATAGGTGGGCTTGGCAAGCAACTAATGCTAAGCTTGTATATTTGTGAAATATAATTGTTGCATCATGTTTGTATTTTTTAACATTTATTTTGTAGTGCCTAGGATTTATTTTTGAATTTAAAATGTAAATTTGAGCTTAGAATTAGGTTAGGATCTATGAGGTCTAGGATTAAAAAAGCTGGGCCTACAAGGAGATGGTGCAGAAGAGTCCTATGAAGCCCAATGAAGGTCCTTGAAGAAGGAGATGATCCTGTAAAGAAGACCCATACATCTAGACTTATAGTTTTAGGTCAGGCTGTAAGGGTACAACTCAACTGTCCATTTTCCTTTCTTTTGGGGTATATAGTGGTACCCGGCCACATTGGCCTATTTTATAAATTAAATTGGCTTAATTTATTTTGGGTGCTCAATAGAATTAACCTGCATTTCTACATTTCCTTCTATATTGTGCTTTTCTGTGATAAATGTTTGGATGTAGGCTTATAAGAAAATTTAAATTTTCTACCCAATTAAATATAATTAATTAAAACATAAGAATAATGAAATTCAAAATCTCACATAAACAAAAGTTCTAGGGAATAACTTAAAATCAATTAGAAATAAATTAGCTCTTGAAAATCAATGCTCTAATCCTTGAATTGGGCAACTTCTCCCATTACACATAAGGGGCATCTGACCTATGAGGATGACCACCTATTAGGGAAGTATACCTTCTCTCAATGATTTGGCTCATAACCATTTATAATTGCATGGCATTTAGGCATAAACATGCATGCTGAAGATCTCAAATAAATCATGAATCAAAACACTTAAAAATCTAAAAAAAGTGCATTAGTTAGATATATTTCATGTCATACATGATCCTAGGGGATTAGGGAGTGAGTTTAGGATTCTTAGATTTTTTTCCTAAAAAGCAAAAACTTAGCCAACTTGCATACATAAGACTTGGCACCATGAATTTAAAATGCACTTAGGTGGTGTTATCGAAGTGCGTTGTAAGTCTAGAAGAGTCAGAGATAAGTTTGTTCCCTCAAGTGAGAGGAATGATAGATAATTCCAAAAATAAAATTAGGTCGAGCATCTGACTTGTATCAGAAGCAATTATAGACTTAGGTTTAGAAATATTCTCTTTAGAGTAAGTCTCCAACCTTAGGCATTTTTGTAGTCTTGTGCTGCTAGAATCTAAGCCCTATACTTCTAAAAAAATGTTAACTCAAAATGTAAATTAATTTCCAAAATTTAAAGCACAATGGTAGGATAGTTGGTCATCCTAATATCAATATGAATTTTTTACTTCATCCCGTTTCGCTTCCCAAAATAACTCTGTCCACTGATAGTTGATAATGGTGTGCCAAATACAAAATTTGGGTCCCACGCCCTCATGGTGTAGTATGTGATAACCAAAAGTTTGATTTTGTGCGTTGAGCGGATTTGCAATAGGTTGAAGTACATCCTGATCTCCAAAGATAAGGCAATCTATGACCCTCTCTAAATGAACATCATGACTATGTATTAGCTTTAGAATGATCACCCAATCAGTAGGATCATGACCTAATGGAAGCTCTAAATCAACATGTAGAATATGTGATGATCGAGCAAATGAGTCCTCAAAAATATCTCTGCCCATCAATATATCCTGATGTCATAATAGTCGCTTCTATAATATGATTGTGAAATGTGGATCATGGACTTCAATAGTAGCCCATATTTGGTCCTTAGTGGGCTCAGTAGGAAGCATGTCATCTGGCATTTTCAAGGTGAACATTATAGCCAATCTATAGAAAATATAGATAAGAAAAGCATATAAATTTTATAGACATTATAAAAAGGAATAATATCTATATTTGTAAATGTGCTATGCTTGTAGGCTTTTGATTCAATCTTCTTTAATTTCTTAAAGTTTGACTTGAACTTACTAAATTCAAATTATTATTTAGACTCGACCCTTTGGGTATATTTAGACTTAAATCCTATCCATTTGAACATGTTGGATTTAAGTTTAAATTTAGATCAAGTCCCTTTGAACATGATGAAATCTAAAGTTTAGATTTAGATCCAACCCTTTTTGGCATGATGGAATCTAAATTTGGGATTAGATCTAGCCCCTTTAGATATGATCCATCTGATTCGATCCCTTTGGGCATGATGGATCTTTATTTAAATTTATATCTAGCCCCTATGGGCATGATTGATCTGATCTATCCCCTTTGGGCATGATGGATCTTAATTTAAATTTAGATCCAGCCCCTTTGGGCATAGTGGATCTAATTTGGTCCCTTCGAACATGATGGATCTGATCCAATCCCTTTAGACATGATGGATCTGACATAACCCCTTTGGGCATGATGGATCTTGATTTAAATTTAGATTTGACTGCTTTTGGGCATGGAGGATCTGATCTGGTCCATTTGGACATAATGGATCTTGATTTATTTAGATTTGGCCTCTTTGGGCATGGTGGAACTAATTCAGTCTCTTTGGACATGGTTGATCTAATTTAAATTTAGATCTGGTCTCTTTGGGTATGGTGAATTTCACCCTTTGGGCATGATGGATTTTATTTAAGTTTAGATCTAGCCCCTTTGGTTATGGTGGATCTTGATTCAAGATAGCTCTTGATTGGAGATTTTTTAATAGAAAATTTATTTTGCATTGGAAAGCTTATAAAATTTCCTTTTGTTGGCGGAGGATTTTTCTTTGAGATTACTAAATTCTCTCATACTTTCAATGAAGAGTGTCCCTTCAATTTGGTAGAGTTAGAGTTGATTTTGACTCTTGTCTTCATGAAGCATACACTTTTAATAGTTATGCATAATATCTCTTAAGATATTATTCATTTTTAGGGGGCATATATTTATTTCTTTTCTATTAATGAGCTGATAAGCTCCCCCTTCATATGCTTTTCCAATAATGTATGGCCTTCCCGATTTGGGTCAAATTTTCCACCAAATTGTTGATATGGAATCATAGGCCTTCTACATACCAGTACAAGTTCACATGATTTAAAGCTCTTGCACGAACCATGCGGTCATGAGCATGAGCCATTCTTGCTCTATATATTTCTAGATTATTTGTTAAGCTTGTAATCAAGTTTCATTTAAAGCTTCCAACTCTTCGATCCATATTCAAACATTTTCTTTTATTGTGAGTACATTTTGAACTGTTATGCGGAGTGAAAGTACCTCTACTTCAAGAGGAATTATTGCTTCTACTCCAAAGATAAAAGAGTATGAAATTGCTTATGTAGTAGTTTTGTAAGTAGTTTTATATGACCTCAAGGCTTCTAATAATTTAATATGCCATTCTCTTTTTTTTTGAGAGAATTTTCTTGAGCAGTTTAACCAACATTTGTTGAAAACTTATGCGATACCATTGGCTCTTGGGTATATTGAAGAATATCATGAATCTATCTTGTATTTTTAATGAAATGATAGACTTTGAAATTCTTGAATGCGGTACATTATTAGACATAAATCTTTGAGGTTCTTTGAACGGTAGATGATATGATCTCAAAAAATTTCATCACATTGTCTTTAACTTCTTTTAATGAGATTATTTTTGCCCATTTGGAGAAATAATCGGTAACTAATATGAAATGATGTATCCTAGATGATGGAGGATCTATTGGTCTAATCATATAGGTTCCCTAACTTTTGAATGGCCAAGACACCACCGTTGGATGTAGATCATTAGGCAGTCGATGTAATGTGTTTACATGTATTTGACACTGATGACATCTTTTGGCATGTTCAATGCATTCTTGAACCATATTTGGCCAGTAGTATCACATTCATTTGATTTTGATTTTTTTAGGATTGGATTGGTGTGCACCACACAACCCTTCATGGACTTCAACCATCACCATCTTTGCTTCATTTGGTCCTAGGTCATAATCACATTTGGTCAAATGATCATTGATATAATGTATTATTCACAAGAGCATATCGTAGAGCTCTATATGAAATTTAATGAGCCTTTCATTTATCCTTTGGCAGTCCACTACCTTTAAGATAGGTGATAAATGGTGATAGCTTAGAAAAAAAAACACACCTTTGAGGATGCTCTTTATTAAGATATTGTCTATTTATAGGGGTCACAGGCTTGATGTCTTTTATATTGATGAGCTGATAAGTTTCACCTTCGTATACTTTTTGATGATATATGGTGCCCCCTAATATGGATCAAAAATTCCACCAACTTGCTGATGTGGAATAATGGGCCTTCTTCACACTAGTAGTAGTTTACCTACTTTCTTACATGAACCATATGGTCATGAGCTCAGTCATTCTACATTATATTTTACTATATTTTGTTGGGCTTGTAATCACATTTCATCTAAGGCTTCAAGGTTTTCATATCATAATTGAATATTTTCTTTCACTGAAAGTTCATTTTGAACTGCTATGCGGAGTGAAGGTAATTATAATTTAAGGAAATGTATTGCTTTTTCTCCAAAGACTAAAGAATATGGAGTTGCTTGTGTAGTAGTTTTATAAGTAGTTGATATGCCCATAATGCATTTATTAATTTATCATTCCACTCTTTTGGAAAGAATTTTCTTAAACAGTTTAATTAATGTTTTGTTAAATGCCTCTGCCAAACCATTGGCTATTAAATTGTATACTAAAGAATATAACCAATCTATCTTATACTTTTCAATAAAATGATAGAATTTGGTATTCTCGAAGGTAGTGCCATTATCAAATATTATCATTCAAGGTATTCTATATCTATAGACATTATGGTCCCGAAAGAACATCACTAGATCGTCTACTTTAACTTCTCTTAATGGGATTTCTTCTACCTATTTTGAGAAATAATTAGTAGTTGTTAGAATAAAGCAATGTTTTTTAGGTAAGTGAGGATCTATTGGACCTATTATATCAGTTCCCTAGCTTTCAAATGACCATGATGCTATTGTTAGATGTAGAGTATTGGGTGGTCAATGTAGTATGTCTGTATGTATTTTCCACTGATGACATCTTTTAACATATTTGATACATTCTTGATCCATGTTAGGCCAGTAATATCCCATTCATTTAACTTTGATTTTCATTTTAGGGCTAGATTGGTGTGCTCTACACAATCCTTCATGAACTTCTGCCATTACTATCTTAGCTTCATCTGGTCCCAGGCATTGTAGCCACATTTGGTCAAACACACGTTGATATAATGTGTCATTTATAAGAGTATATTGTAATGCTATTTATGAAATTTGATGAGCCATTAATTTATCTTTTGGTAGTCAACCATCTTTGAGATAAGTAATGGATGGTTCTCACTAGCATCTTCTTCTATCATGGTCATGACTTCTTGACTTTCTTTAGCTTTAAAGGCATGCAAGAGGGTTGACATTAGTGCTAGCCTATTTTGGACTATTATTATAATTGAATTTTCCTGAGGGTTTATCATTTCTTTAGCTAATTTAGCCAATACTTTAGCTTTGCCATTATCTTGATGCAACACCCTTATGATGGTTACTTTAGGGATTTGTTTTGAATGCTCCAAGACATGTTTATGGTAAATAACTAATTATAGTTTATTTATCTTAAAATTTCCAATTATTTGTTGGATTATGAGTTAAGAATCTCCATAAATATGAAGCTTCTTAATTTTCATATTAGTTGCTAGCTCTAGGACAATAATTAATGCTTCATATTTGGCATCATTGTTAGTTCGAGGCTCCATCAGACTATATGAATATCATAGTATACCACTTTGCGATGTTACAAATATTATCCCAATTCATACATGTATAAGTAAACTAGATGGTTTAGGGCTTAACTAATGATGCTCCATCAAAATCAATTTGTAGGTGAAAGTATATTTTTCATGAGGTAGATTGATATATATTCAACCAAGTGATTCTTCATCTTCTTCTATTATCAAATCTCTTGATTCTCTTTAGCTTCAAAGGCTTGCAAGAGGGTTAGTGCTAATGCTAGTCTACTATAGACTATTATTATAATTGGCTCTCCTTGAGGATCTATCATTTCTTTAGCCAATTTAGCTAATGCGTCGATCTTTCCATTATCTTGATGTGAAACCATTATAATTGTTAATTTTATGATTTGTTTTAGAAGTTCTAAGACGTGTTTATGATAAAGCACTAATTCATTTTATCTTGAATGTCCCAACTATTTGTCAAATTATGAGCTAAGAATCTCTTTTAACATGAAGCTTATTTTTTATAATAATTACTAGCTCTAGACCTATAATTAATGCTTCATATTTAGCCACATTTTTGGTTCTATGTTAGGCTATATAAATATCAAAGAATATAGCCTTGTGGTGTTACAAATATTAACCCAATTATGACAAGAATTGTGGGTAAATTAGGCGATTTAGCTTGCATTATTGATGAAGCCTCATCAAAGTAGAGTTCCCATTCTAATGATTATTAAGATTCTTCCACTTTGAATATTTGTTTATTAGGAAAATCATCATTGAGTGGAGAGTTTTCCAGGTAAGGGATGACATCTAGGAAGTTTGAGAGCTTACCCTTATATAGTTTTGTAAGACATATATTATACTAACCAAGTAACATGACTATTCATTTAGCTAAGAAACTAGTTAGGGTCTAGTCATTAAAATTTGAGGTTTGACTTTAGATATTAATGTAATTTTATGTGATAACATATAGTGCTGCACTTTCTGAGTAGCAAATATCAATGCTAGACATTAGTTCTCAGCAGTAAAATATTTTATTTATTTTGATATTAACTTATATGATATAGGCATTTTCCTTTCCTTCTTCATTATTCTAAGCTAACAAAGCTCTCAATGATTCTTCTAAGGTTGCCTTATATAATATCAATGGCTTTCTCATTTTTGGTGCTACCAAAATTGGGAGATGTAATAAATATTATTTTATGCTATCAAATACTTCTTAACAAGTATCATTCCATATAAAAGGTGCATCTTTTTTCATCAGTCAAGTGAAAGGTTGATGTCTCCCTGAAAGATTAGAAATGAATCTTCTAATGTAAGCTAATTTGCCTTATAGTGAATGTAGTTACTTTAAAGTCTTAGGCGCTGACATTTATATTATTGCTTTTATTTTAGAGGGATCGATTTAAATCTCTCTATGGCATAAAATAAAGCCTAAGAACTTTTTAGAAGTCACACCAAAAGCACATTCAATGGATTCATTTTTAAGTTAAAACTTTAAATTCTAATGAGTACAACTCATAAATCATTTATGTGCATGCTTTGCTTCTTTCTCTTGACAATCAAATCATCAACATAACATTCCACATACCTATGTATGAGGTCATCACATATACAGATCATTTCCCTTTGGCATGTAGCACCGGCATTTTTTAAACCAAATGGCATTACTTTATAGTAATATTTGACAATTGGTATGCATGAGTATGTATGCTTTTCATCTTTTGGAGCTATTTTAATTTGCTTATATCTCGATGAGCCATCCATGAAGGAGAACATATCATAGTTTGATATGTTGTCTACCATGAGATCTACATTGTATGGAAGTCATCTTTTGGGCATGCCTTTTTTAAGTTCCTAAAGTTAATACATACATGAAATTGTCTATTCTTTTCTCACACTGGGATAATATTACAAATCCATTCAACATACTTTTGTTCTTAGATGAATCCTACTTTAATGAGTTTTTTTAGTTTTTGCAATCACTTGTTCTTCAATTTTTAATCACATTCATCTTGGTGCTTATTTTACAGGTTGTACGTTAGACATAATAATAAGTTATGTACAACCACATTTGGCATTAGGCTTTGCATTTTACTATAATTCCATGCAAAATAATTCTTGCATTCATAGAGTAGTGCTTTTAATTCCTCCAATTTTTCTGATGTGAGGTTAACACTAACAAAGGTAGGCATAGGCTTTTCTTCAATACCCAGGTTAATTTCTTATAGTTCATCAATGGTGGCTCTGATTGTCATCTTTAAATTCTATTGGGGCCTCTTTTAGGTCAATGATTAGCTCTTCTTTATGTATATTTTTGTTTTCATGAGAAAATCCTTTCCCTCATCTATTTTTTGAAGGAACTTCTTTGTAGGATATGGCATAGCATGAGCTCATTGAGGGAGATGCTGAGACAATATATCATAATCCCCATGTGCTGAACTTCCCATATATTATGGGAGTTTGGATGTTATCTCCTTGCTAGAGTCTCTTAAATAATCAAGCCTGAATGCTTAATTGCATAGGCTAAATGTTGTTCTTATTCAACTTCTTTAACGCAGATGAATAGTATTGAAGAATTATTATTAAAATTCTTCCATAAAATCATCCTCTTGCAATAACATTTGTGTTGGATTTGGATTTTGCTCTTTTATTTTGTAGAAAAGAATCCCATGTTCATTGTAACCTCTTCTAGAAGAAACATGGAGAGTTTTTAGCTATTCTATTTCCTCATTTTTTGAAGTTGTTAAAGCTTTATATGTGCTTTTGGCATTATGATTATTTTCATAGCCTTGTTGAAAATTTGAGATTTGAGTACCCTTATTAGAGAAACATGAGTTTTCTCTAGTTGCTTTACTACTTTACTAGTATTAGCTTCATCTTTTTTTTGACTAACTCAAGGTTTCTTGAGTTGATAAAGTACTAATTCATCTTCATCATCCTATGTATCACTGCCAAGGTGGGGAATTATCTTGGGTTGCTTTAATTCATTAGAATTTTTACCATTTGAATTATCATCTTTTAGCATTAGCTTTATAGGTACAACTACTCATTTTTGAGATTTGACTTCTCACTTTTTTTTTAGACATAAAGTACTTGGCATTGTGGGGAAAATTTGTAACACCACATAGATTTAAGAAATTTTTATTTAGTTAATCAAAGTCATCATTAAAGAATAAATATATTATCTTGAAAGATAAACATGTTATCTTATAATGGATTTAATCACATAAATAAGGACTCTTATGGCTAATCTATCTTATTAATATTCTCGAGATTCTTCCCTTAAACTACATGGAAAAGTATAATAAGGTTTATATTATACTGGGATCTTAGTTCTCTATAAAGTCAAGCCTTTATAGTTAATTACATTTTAGGAATAAGGATCTCTTCCTAATAATATAGTCGATTGAAGAAATAGGCATTTATTTTTATAGATTCCTTAGCTAGTTCCAAAGGATGGTTAAATTGAAGTTTCAAAAGGGAGCACTATAAAGTGGAAGGATTTCTTTTGGAAGCCAATTAGGATAAATTAGTAAATGTCCATTAATACTTAGATACCTAATGGAGATTTTAACTATCCTATTATTAGGCTTTTAAATTTTGAGTTGATATTTTTATTAGAAATTTTATTCTAGCAACACAAGACTGAGAAATGCCTGTAATAAATTTACTCTAGTAGGATGCTTTAGATCCTAAGTCTATAATTACTTCTAACATAAGTTAGAGGCTCAATCTAGTTTGACTTTTAAAAATTATTGGCTCTTTCTCTCATTTAAGAAAAGAAACCTATCCCTGACTATTCTAGACTTATAACCCACTTGGAAGGACTGCCAGCTAACACCACTTAAGTTAATTTTAAATCCATGATGTCAAGTCTAATGAATGAAAGATGGCTAGGCTGTTGTATTTTTAGAAAGGAATCTAAGAACCTAGACTCACTCCCTAATCCCTAAGATCATGTTGGGTATGATATGCACCTAATTATTGCAACAAATTTCAGCTTTTATATCTTGACTCACAATTTATTTAAGGTTTTTGAGGTATGCAATTTGTGCCTACAATGAGAAGCAATCAGAAGCGATCATGAGCCAAATAAAGAAGAGAAGGCATAATTCCTCAAGAAGGTGGCCATCCTTAAAGGTCAGATGCCCTTTATGTGCAACGGGTGAAATTTCCAATTCAAGAATTTAGAATAATATGCTACATGATTTACAAAAGCTAGTTATTTTTAGTTAATTTTAAGTTATTTCTAGGACTTTAATTCATGTGAGAAGTTTCAAATTTATTTGTTTTTATATAAGTTGTTTAGATTTAGGTTGCGTAGAAAATTTAGTTTTTTAAAAGCCTAAAATCCAAGCATTCATCATAGAAAAAATAACACAAAAAGAAACTTAGAAATATAGGTTGATTCTATTTCACACCCAAAGTAAATCAATCCAAATTTAAATTAAAAGAACATGCTAGTGCAGCCAGGTACCGCTATACTCCCCAGAAGAAAGGGAAAAATAAGCAGCTGAGCATTGCCCTTATACAGCCCGGCATAGAACTACAAGTCTAAATTTATGGGTCTTCTTCTAGGATCATCTCCTTATTCAAGGACCTCCTTTGGGCTTCACAAAAGACCATCAAGAAAGTATAATTAACTCTTGCTATTCCTAAACCCCATAGATCATAATCTAATTATAGGCTCAAATTCCATTTAAAATCCAAAAAAGAAATTCCTAAGCCCTACAAAATAAACATTAGGAAATGATCCCTATGAAATCAAAATTACATAAATTAGGTTAGGTCAAGGAGGGATTTGTATGGCATGACTGCACTAGGCCTTTTAAGTTCAAGATTTTTTTGGGTTTCCAATATTTAATTTCATTTAATTCTAAGATTTATTTACTTTTCATAAATTTTTTTCATAGGTACGTGCCATTATTATACCAGAGATTTGAGTTATCAAGACCTTCAAATCAGTAGCCCTACGCTCTCAGGTGTCTAGACTATATACCATATGTTGCTAATTATGAAACTTTTATTATTATTCTTTTGATTTTTTTAATATTAAAGTCTATTTAATCTACCATGGGTGATTTCAATTTAAATGATTTAATAATATACTTTTCTTTTGATTTCGTTTATACATTTTCTTTCCATTTTTAGATTACTTTTATATTAAAATGAAATTGAAGTTTCAAGAATGAAGAATATAATAAATTTCACATTGGGTGGAACCCATTCTATTCAACATCCAAAATCCTAGTAGAATGAAGCCTTTACCCTAAGTAAAGATTCATTCTAAGGGTCAAATTAAAATTCTAAGTATCTTGATTAACCTCTTCTTGAATTCTTTTCAGTTGGATTTGGTTTGATTAAAGTTCTAATTATTAATTTTGATTTGCATTAAGATTCATTCTTCTTTTTATTTGATTAATGTTTCTTAATTTGATTAATGTTTAAATGATTTGATTTATTCATTATTTTAATTTTAATTTTATTTTGATTAAATGCTTATTTATTTTCATGTGTTTTAATTATTTAATTTATTTGATTTAAATTGATTTCTTTCATTCATTTCATTTATGTTAATGGGTTTGAATAAATTTTCTTAATCTATTTCAAGTTATAATTTCTTTTTTTTTTCATTTTATTGATGTTATGTTTATTAATGTTTATATTTTATAGCTTAATATTCAAATTCCGTTTTTTTTTCATTTGTTTCTTTATTCAATTAATTATGTTTGTTTTATTTTATTTGTTTGATTTTAGTTGAATTAATTTCATTAATTACTTCCTTCAAATGATTTGATTCAAGTGATTATGTTTATTTGACTTAATTATTTCATTAAGGTTTATGTCTATTAATGTTTATGTTCATTTAATTTATTTGAATCTAACTTATTTCATTTAAGTTAATATTTCAATTCATTTTGAGTTTAGGTTTTGATTTCACCAAGTGTTAAGATTTTATTAATTAATTTAATTCCTTTAGATTAAATTTTGTTTATCAATTCATAACTAAGGGGACTTGGGCTATTTTGGGCACTAATGCTAACTTCAAGTTTCTAAAATTATTTTAAGTTTAATTGATTGGTTAATCACTTTCATTTACATTTAGAAATTATATTATTCATTAACTTAAGAAGTTTTCTATGTTTATTAATATCTTAATTCAAAATTTAGTTCAATTTCATAATGTATTGATTTATTGATCATTTAAGTATACTTGATTATTAGTGTTCACATAATCATTTCATTAGCATTACATTAATGAATTTTGATTGGTTTAATTGATTTCAACTTATTATTCCATTTTTGGGTTTAGTTTGATTCATTGTATATTAAAGGTTTAATTTCTTAAAGTGAGTTTTTGATAATCTTAATATAAGTCATTTCAAATGTTCAACTTATGTAAGTGTAATTAGCTTATTTAATTATTCTTATTTATGCCTCGGGATTATATTATTCACTAATCTTGAATGAATTAAAGGATTGACAAGTTTATGAATTTCATATTTAGATATGAAATTCATAAGCTAATTTTGATCATAATTGATTAATTTGATTATTTGAATTTTCTATTAAAGTTTATTCCCTTAATCACTTCATTAAGTTTTAAATGTATAATTAATTTATATTGTTAATTTCAAAGAGTTAAAATTTTCCGTTTAACTATTCTAATATTACTTGAAATATTTCAAGTTGATTTTACAGAGTTTTATAATTTTTTGTAATTTCTTGATTTATTAATTCATTTAAATTGATCTAGAAATTTGGAAATTCAATAACTTCCACTCGAGAAATCAATTACCTTGAAATTTTATTGGAAAAAGGGATTCTTTGCCAATTTGATTTCTTTGAAGTTTCATCATGAGTAGATGTAAAATTTGGGTGTAATTAAAGTTTAATTATTTCATTAAAACTTAAATTAAGCTTAAATAAAGTATAATTATTTAAGGGTTCAAATTTGTTTCTATATTCCTCTCCACAAGATGAATCCTATAGAGGGATTATTTGATTTTTTTAAAAAATTTAGTTAATTTATTATGATTTTTTAAGTTCAAGTTGATTAAGTGAATTAATTAATTCTATTAATTACTTAGTTAGGTTATTTTAAAGTCTATGAGATTTTAGTGAGGTTTAATGGAATGTATAAGTTCATTGTAGTCTTTTATAATGATTTGAATTGTTTTCTTAAGCTTTCATAATTTTTTAAGTTTAGAATTAATTTATTTTGTTAAAATTAGGGTTTAAAATTGAAAATTTCATAACTTTATATTTATTCTACAATAAATTTTGAAAAGTTCACCTAATGTGTATCTTATCCCTAATCTTATTTCCTCTAAAGTTTCAAATCATTTTGGAACAGTGATTTGAGATTAATTTGAGTTCGATTATTTTTATTCAAACTCAAATTAACCCAAAATTATCTAATAAAAATTATGGATTTTGGGTTTAATGGATTTCTCTCACTCAAAGGATTCCATAAATCCCTTAATTGCATATTTTATTTGTATTTTATTTTTTAATTTTTTTGTATATTTTAATATTTATTTAATTCCAAAAATTATGATTTTCCCATTTTAAAGCGACTATGTGGCATCGACATGCTTGCTTTACATGGTGGCTCGATTGACATGCGGGATCCATGTGGATCCCACATTCTTTTGATGGCTATTTGATATGCAGTTTGATCTGAGCTATTTGATCAAAGATCAGATGATTTTGATAGTTCCACTATTTTCTATAGGGATAAAATTAGATCATGCAACTAAATCTGGATGGTCCATTCTTAATGAAAGAAATGGACGACGAAGATTTTATTTCATTCATTGGCTACAAAAGATGCGAGGTGTTCATCAATTCAGGATGATTTCTGACAATCCAGCCTATGAAATCTCTCAATTTCAATTGCAAAAGCATCAGTGAATCAAATGAAATGCATCTATATGGGTTGATCTCCCATGAGATCAAATTCATTTTAAAAAGATTCAAAATGGAAAGCTTAAGAGAATAATTTAATAGCATACCCCCATCGATGGTGGTCTTCAATAATGGGGTTGACTCAAATAGCTTCGTGGTGTCCTAGTGAAGCTCTGGGAAGAAGGAATTGGGTTCCCTCCTTGTGAATCAGTTTATGGACCAAGATATACCTATTTTTCATGGACTTTGGTCATTTTCTAGCTTGCTAGAGCGAGTGGATCAGGGTGAAGTTACGCTCATCGTCATTTGACTCAAGGATGGTGAGGGGATGCTTAATTAGACTTGAAATTGGCTCTCTCCTTTTGCCATTAGAGCCTTATTGACCTCACTTTTAGAGTCAGGATTCAATCTTCCCATCTTAAGTGGCCACCCACCTTTCCCTCCATGTTTTGAATTCTTTTATTTTGAAAGATGCTTGTAATGGCTATAAATAGCCCCTCTTATTAGAATGAAGGAGATCTTTTGGCAATTACAAATTTTTGAGTTATTCTTGTGGTTTGAGAGCTTGGTGGCCAAACCTTGGCAATCCTTGATGGGAGCGCTAGTTATCCAATATATCTTCTTCCTTCACCTCCAATACCCACGTTCTCTCAATCTCATCAAAAGAAAGAACGCCCACCTCCATCACTGATTGGTCAATGCCTTGATGCTATAAAAGTGACACCGTGATGCTATGTCACATCTATAAAAAAAGAACCAATAGGCTACACAATTTTTATTTTGAAGCCTTTATTCATTTAGGTGTACTTACAACATTTTTTTCCTTAGCTTTTGCTTATTTTTTAGAATAATAAATATGTCACTAAAACACTTTTACATGGGCAAGAAGAGGGAAACCTCAAGAGATGCTAATCGATTTGTTAGCATAGATGCGGAAGAGAGGTACTAGTACACTCTTATCAAAAAACATCTCATTCTGGAGTGGGGATTCCATAATCTAAGTGGGAGCTTAGAGAGGATCATCAATAAATGATGCTAGGAGCACTACACCTACAACAACAAAGCTTATATCATTCTTGTGGTGCGGGAGTTCTTCACCAGCATGGAGGAGCACTAAGATAATAAAGTTCTTATAAGGGAGAAATAAGTATATTTGGATAATACTACCATTAATGCATATTCAAATTTACAAAATTTGTATATGATAAATATCTATATTATTACAATAATTATCTCAATTTTGATAAAATTCTTAGTTTCCTCACTATTAGAAATTTAAATGTTCAGTGGAAACTATGAGAGGAAATGATTATTAATTTTCCTATCGCCAGCTTAACTGTCGAAGCTAAATCTTAGTATTATTTTATTTCTGCCAAGTTGATCACCACTAGTTACATCATTGAGGTAATTAAGAATATACCCAGTCTGAATTATGCGATTCAAATAGGCTTTACTATAAATATAGGGATGATTATTTATAATTCAATTTGTAATATTCTTAAGGGTAGTGTTACCCAAGGTTATAGTCATCCTTCTTTTATTTATTCTTTGTATGTTATGGTTGGTGTGTCAGGGGATACATATGAAGAAGTCCTTATACAAAAGACTCTCATGACTAAAAGAATAATTAAATTGTTTGGATATAAAAATGAAAGTAGGAGAAAGCACACGTGCTCCTTAGTCTAAGAACATATCCTCCAAAATTTTAAATGAGGAACTCCAATAATTTAAAGGAGAAGTCTCTGAATTTAGAAAAATGGTTGGCAAAGTAGCCAATGGTAATAAGAATTTAAAAAAAAATTGATCATCGTATGGGTTAGTAGCAATAATAGTTTCCTTATATGACTATGTTCAACTCAACACTAGTTCAAATGTTTGAAAATTACAACTTTAATTGCATCTCGAGTAGAGTTCCTTTTCCTGTAGCACCTCATCCCTGGCAGAGCTAGAAAATGAAAAGGAGGAGGATGATTATGATTATTTGGAGATTTTTCTCTTTATTTTATTTTCTCTTTATATCTCATGTACTTTTTTTGTAATTTTATTTGACATATTTTGTAATAAAAGTTTTAATTAATTCCAATTATTTATCATTTTAAATATTGATTGGTTATCTTTAAGATTTAATTGTGATTTAGATCTAATTATAAGTTAGAACTTTAATAGGATTAAAATTGTAACTTAAAAATAGTAAGGCCAAAAAGTCAACCCTTTAGCACTAGGAGATTTATGCCTTGGTGTAGAAAAATTAGCACCACAACACTAGATTGTGGAACTTGGGTTTAAAATCAAAGAAGCCATAGTGCTTTGATGCTTTTTGAATAGCACTACAACACAATGGGAATTTTGACCTTACAATCCAAGAAGGTAGTGCTATTGTGCCAGGAGGTAGCAATGTGGTGCCAGGAGGTAGTGCTGTGGTCTAAGGAGGAAGCACCATAGTGTTGGTCATAGCGCCTCGGTGCTATAAAATATCATTATGGCTTCTCAAAGTCGAGCACTTGAGATCCAAATTCCTAGGAGCTTAGGATTCCTCAGTGCTACGAGATGGAAAACTTTTCTTTATGATAATTTATTTTTTTATTTTGATGGCTCTCATAAAATTTTGGTAGCATAATGGCTTAACAATTATACGTTCTATAATTTTTTAGTGTAACATGCACTTTTCTTTTATGTTTTAGATTCAAGATAAATTGAGGGAGGATTTTCATCTCATGCTGAAACTAAGTTCGATAGCAAAGGCCCTCATATTTTAAAACTTGTGATTTAGAGATTTAAAATTTAAGTTAATTTTATTTTTTATATAGTTTTATCTTGGAAATGCCTATTTTTTGTAATTAATATAATCACACTCTTTTCCCTTGCTTTGAATCCAATATCGATGAAAGGAGGACTATTATCTCACACCGGATATAAGATCAATGGTGGAGATCTTCAAATTTCTTATGGAGCAAGCAATCAATTACATAAAGAACTTTCATTTCATATTTTACCAAAAATTGGTTTTTACAAAAACCTTTTCCTTTGGATTTAGTTATTTCATATAAGAACGAGATTCTTCATGCAAGAGGAGGGAAGTACCAAAGGAATAATGATGAAGAGTGGTTGGAGAGAGTGTTAGAGAGAATTTATTGAGTGGCTAAAGAGAGTGTGAAGAAATTACTCTCCCAACTGCTTACACTCTTGCCTTTGGGTGGTTATCACTGATGGGGATGGCTATATGGTGGGAGTGGTTTTTTTTTTTTGGCAGCCAATAAATGTGTCATGTTGATTGGACATGATGCATTCATTTCTTTTTTTCTATGTTTATCAATGATTATATTTAGAAATATTAAATAAATGAGAGAGAATAATCATAACATTTATGTATCATGTAAAACCAAAGACAATCACTAAAAGCAATTTTAGCTATAAGTAATTGGTCTGAATTTCTTTGATACAAACCAAAGTAGTATGAGCTTGATAAGCTATAATAGTTTGTCTCTTTTGTGCATTATGGAGAAGTTGAAAGGTGGCTTCTTGGTCATGGACTAATGAAGAAATGATTTGATTAAGTTCATACACTTAAGCATCCATCTATCAGTAATCATCTTTTATAGCTATGATAGCTTGCCTCACCATAGATCTCCTCTCTAATAAATATTGCCTTCTCTATTATAGTTCCCTCAATTCAGTAGATATATCAAAAAACTTGATTTACACTCTGTAGAACTCTCTCAAGTATGTTCTCAAGGATTTGAGGTAGTGCTCGAAATCTTGGTGGACTAGAGAAGCTTGGTGCGAAGTAGTGCTCAACAAAGTCTCTACATTAGTGAGTGTATTTAACAAGAGCTCTTGGTAAATAGTGCGTAATGAGAATAATTCAAACTCAACATTCTAGCAAAATGATTCCCATAGTTGTAACTCTTCTACTTCAAAGCCTAAAATAGTAGCACAGTTCAAAAAAGAATTTGCCTCCACGTAGAAGCTAAAAAGCTTAGAAAAAAACTTCTAAGTCAGAACCCAGAAGTAGATGATATAGTGATGTCACTATATGACATAAAGTCTTTGAAGAGCCACAATATGATGATCCTGAAAGTTTAGAGCCTATCTTGGAGATGAATCATGAAATTTACAAACCAGATAAGTGCCTTTGAGCAACATCTCTCAAATTAGAAGTCGACTGGCTATTTACATAGGAGTCAAGATCTACTGAGGAATCATCCTGGGTGGCACTCACTATCACCCAACCCCAGTCTAATAAGAGTGACTTACAACTAGTCATCAAAGCACCAGATTCCTTTATACATGGGTTATTTCTAATATGCATATGGTTATCACTAACATGCTCAATAGAATGAGAAACTATGGAAGTCACATTAGCATCTATCAATAATACTAAAGTGACATCACTCTCTACCCACTTTGTTGATGGTTTGACCTCTACTAGTGGAGATGGAGTGTAAATAGAGTCAAGTGTTCTTGCTACCCCTGCATCATAATTAGTTTGAAAAGAGGGCTTCATGCATTCCTATCAGCCTCTATATGAATAGGTGAAGGCTCTTAATGATGCTTCTTACCACTGTTCCATCCATCTAATGACTCTTTTGAAACATGAGTCGTGCATTGAGGGGAACATATGTGTTATGTTGATCTAGCTCTCCCGAGTCTATGACTGTATATGTGGAAGCCTAACTCCAGAAAGAAAGAGAATGTATGATGAATCCATAGAAATTGTAGGTGACTAACTCTGTATTAACCTCTTATGGAGCTATATAAAAATAAGAACCAATTTCTAGGCAAAGTAAAAAAGCCCTAGCCATAGAAGCTGCCTCCAAATAAATAAATAATGATAAAGTCCCCAGGGAATGGGTGTCTACTATATCACATATTTGTGGTAGTCTATATATAGGTGTAGCATAGGTGAAGCCACAATGTCTAGCCACTCCATTGGGATTGTATCTCTCCGAAATCATGAATTCATGATGACAGTAACAAAGCCAAGTAGGTCTCAACCTAATGTGATATTCTGTAGTGCATTTATACCCTAGCTTTGAAATTAATAAGGGTGTACCTCTACCAATTAGAAAATACATGAATCTCTGACCCATGCTTTGAGTAGTCAAGCTATAAAAAATTTATATGTGAATAATCTAAAAGTGATCCATCATGCGTGCTAGTGTAAATATAAGCATTTGGATTTGATCTCTATCTAATGAAACTATAACTATGCTCAACTACATAATCAAAGGAATATATTTCTCTCTAAAGTAGAAAGGTATCTTGGCATTGCTGAAAGCTCCAAAAATATGATAATGAATTCATCTATGTAAATAATGCTAAAGGGCCTCTACATCATATTGGTGTGTGTCAGTCATGATGCTCACTCTGATTAATCCATCATATAGATAGCCTAATGCTACAAGTGCTTATGCAATCTTCTTACTATGAGTAAGAAAATTAGCCATCAAGAGAGTAGAAGAATGAAAGAATCTAGTTCTATAACCAAGAAACACAAAATAACACAACCACATGGCAATGAAGGATACTAAAGATAACTCCTCATCAATGCCTCATTCTAGAACATATTGAGAACTAGCTCTTCTTTCAAGCTTAAATATAGTATTGGAGGATTCCTCAAAATAATAAAAGCCAATGTCAAATAGATCATCCAATTGTGCAAAATGATGCAAACATGCTGCTGAATAGAGAAAACTCTCAAACCATATATCCCAAGTAATAGTACTACATCATCTATGACCTGATCTCAACTCTCTAAATTACCTATAATAGTGAGTTAGAGCATGATGAAGGCTAGAAGAATATATATAACTCCCTCTCCTCCACTGTCCAATTAACTGACATTAAAATATCTCAACATTTGGAGGAATGCACTCCAAATAGGGAATGCCTAAGATAGGGAGGCCCAGTTTATCTTGCATATCTATCAAAGTAATTATCTTCCTATGTGGACCAATCAAACAAGTATTGGTGGCCCTATCATAAAGCTCTACTATGCCATGGATCCAAGTGAAGTGAAGGTGGTTATAGTCAAATAGTGATGCATAGATTGCATGATATATATTATCTCTCTTGAGAACATAACCATTCATCTACAAATGATAGTAGACCAAATATATGTGCTAATAACAGTTGATAACGGTGTGCCAAATACTAACTTTGGGTCTCAATATTCTACCTCATGATGTAATATGCAGTAACTGAAAAACAAAATCATACTTGTAGAAGGAGTACTATCTATAATTGGCTGAAGTGCATCCTGATCCCCAAAACTAAGGTGATTTGTAACTTGCTCTAAAGAAACATCATGGCTATGTCTTAGCTTTAAATTATTCACCTAGTCAAAAGAATCATACCCTGATGGAAGCTATGAATCAAAGTGTATAATGCAAGATGATTAAACAAATTAGTCTTCAAACATGTCTTTGCCAATCAACATATCCTTATGCCATAAAAATGATCCTACAATCTAGTTGAATAACGTGAATCATAAGCTTCAATTATGCCTTATATCTACTCTTGAGTGGGCTTAGTAAGAGGCATATCATCTGGCCTTTTCTAAATAAATATTATAGCAAATTTGAAAGAGAGAAGGATATAAATTTTATGGACATCATAAATGGCAATAATCCCTAAATTTGTAAATGAGCTATGCTTGTGGGCTTTAATTCAACCTTGTCTAAACTTTAAAGAGTTTATACTTATATTTATGTTTAATTCCTTTTAGACTTGATAGATGCATAATTGTATTTATATTAAGTTCATTTTGAGCATATTGAATCTAATTTTATGTTTAGACCTAACCCTTTTGGACATGATAAATCTAAATTTTTAGGTTTAGATTTAGTCCCTTTGAACATGTTGATCTAAGTTTTGGTTTGAATCCAGGCCCTTTGGAAATGATGAATATAATTTTTGTTTAGATTTAATCCCTTTGGACATAGTGGATCTATAGATTTGGTCCTTTGGGCATGATGGATCAAAATTTAGATTTAGATCTAGTAGTTTTGGATATGATGGATCTAATTTGGGCTTAGATCTGGCCCTTTTGGACATGATGAATCTAATTTGGGTTTAAATTCAACCCCTTTAGGCATGATGGATCTAAATTTAAGTTAAGATTTGGCCCCTTTAAGCATAATGAATCTAATTTGGGTTTAGATCTAGCCCTTTGGACATGATGGTTCTAAGTGTGGGTTTAGATTCAATCTATTTAGTACATATTGAATCAAGGTTTGAGTTTAAACCTAGCCACTTTGGGTGTGTTGGATCTAAGTTTAGTTTTAGATTTGGTCCCTTTAATATATATTGAATCTTAAGATTCATTTCTCTGATTCAATAGAGTTTCTCTTTGATGTGGAATTTTCTTGCATTGCAAGAAATATAAAATTTCCCCCTGTTGACCGAGGAATTTTCTTTTGGAATGAAAATATTTTCTTGTACTCAATTTTAATAATGATTTATCATCTTGGTCAATTAATTTAGAGTCAATTTTGACTTTCTTATTTATAAAGCATGACGTCTTCAATAGTTATGCATTATATCTTCTGAGATATTATCCATTTATAAGGGGTTTTGGGCCTTATACCCTTTGCATCAATGAGCTAATAAGCTTCCCCTTCATATAATTTTTTTGATAAAATAAGGTCCTTCCCAATTTGGGTCGAACTTTCCACTAATTGGGTGATGGGGAATGATATACCTTCTATGTACCAGTAATAGTTTACCCACTTTGATGTTTCTTAGGAGAATCATGCAAGCATGAGCATGGGTCATCCTTGCTTTATACATTTCTAGATTTTGCTAAACTTGTAGCCAAATTTTATCTAAAGCTTTAAGTTCTTTAGGTTGTATTAGGACATTTCTCTCCATGATAAGTCCATTTTGGATTGTAATATGAAGTGAAGGTAATTCAACTTTGAGAGAATGCATGGCCTCCACCCCAAAGACTAAAGCTTATGGTGTTGCTTGTGTGGCAGTTTTGTATGTAGTATCATATGCTCATAAAGCTTTTATTAATTTTTAATTTCATTCCCTTTTATTTTTAAAGATAATTTTCTTGAGGAGTTTGACCAATATCTTATTGAATGCCTCTAGGAGACCAATGGCACTTTAATTTTATATCAAAGAATATTATCAATCTATCTTGTATTTCTTAATGAAGCAATAAATTTTTGATATTCTTGAAGGTAGTGCTATTATTTAATATAATTCATTGAGGTACTCCAAGTTAGTAGATGATGTGATCTCAAAAGAATTTAATTGCATTTTCTGCTAGAACTTCTATTAAAGGAACTATTTTTGCACATTTTGAGAAATAATCGATGGCTGCCAAAATGAAATGATGTCCTCTAGATGATGGAGGGTCTATTGGGCAATTATATCAGTTCCCTAAATTTGGAATGGCCAAGATGTTACTATTAGATGTAAGTCATTAGGTGGTCAATGCAGTATGTCTACATGTGTTTGACATTGATGATATCTTTTAGCATGTCACACAACCCTTCATGAACTTTAGCCATTACCATTTTGTCTTTGTTTGGACTTAGGCATTATACCACTTTTGGTCAAATGAATGATGACATAACATCTCATTTACATGAGCATATCATAGTGCTCTTTATGAGATTTGATGAGCTTTTGATTTATCTTTGGTAAGCCACCACCTTTAACATAAATAATGAATGGCTCTCTCCACTCATCTTCTTCCATTATTATCAAAATCTCTAGATTTTCTTTAGCTTTAAAAGCTTGAAGAAGAGTTGGTCCTAATGCTAGCCTGGTTTAGATTATTTTTGTAATTTTCTCTCCGTAAGGGTCTAACATTTCTTTAGCTAATTTAGCTAATGTGTTGGCCTTGCCAATTTGCTGACATATCACCCTTGTTATAATTACTTCAAGGATTTATTTTAGGAGCTCTAAAACATGCTTGTGATAAAGCACCAATTATAACTTATTTATTTTTAAAGTCTCAATTATTTTTTGAATTATAAGTTGAGAATCTCCATAAAAAGAACCTTCTTGATTTTCATATTAATTGCTAGCTTTATGCCCGTAATTAATTCTTCATATTCAACCTCATTGTTGGTTCAAGGTTTAGTTAAGCTATATGAATATCAAAGTATACTACCTTGTGCTGTTTTAAATATTAAGCTAATTCCAACTTGTATTATAGGTAATTCTAGTGATTTAGCTATCGTTACTAGCGAAGCTCCATCAAAGTAAAACTAACATTTTGATGATTATTGAGCCTCATTCACTTCAAAGATCTGCTCATCTAGCAATTCATCATTTAGTGGAGAATCTGCTAGTAAAAGATGAGCAATTAAAAAATTAGCCAGAACTTCCCTTTTGTAGGCTTTTATGTGACATATGTTATGTCAAATTGGAGCAGTAATACTGCCCATTTTGCTAAGTGACTTATTAGGGTAGGCCTAGTTATTATGAATTTGAGTGGATCGATTTTGGATATTAAAATTATCTTATGTTATAACATGTACTGATGCAATTTTTATGTAGCAAATATTAATGTTAAACATTGCTTCTCAATAGAAGAGTATTTTACTCCAGCTCTTATTAAACATCTATTAAAATAATATAGGGTATTTTCTTTCATGTCTTCATTATGTAATAAAATTTATTTTATGCTATTGAATGCCTCTTGAAAAGCATCATCTCATATAAGATGACTATTTTTTTCATTAATTGGGAAAAAGGTTGGCATCTTTATGAGAGGTTTGAAATGAACCTGTTGATATATACTAACTTGCCTTGTAATGAATATAGTTGCTTCAAGGTCTTCGGTAGTGGAATTTCTATTATTGTATTGATTTTAGAGAGATCAATTTCAATTTCTCTATGGTGCATAATAAAGACTACAATTTTTCAGAAGTAATGCCAAAAGCACATTTTAATGGATTCATTTTTAAGTTAAAACTTTGAATTATATCAAGTACAACTCTAAAAGCTTGCTTTGAGCTTTATTTTTAACAACCAAATCATTGATGTAGAATTTTACATACTTATGTATCAAATCATCAAAGATGTAGGTCATTGCTCTTAGGATGTAGTAATGGAATTTTTCATCCAAAATGACATGAATTTGTAGCAATAAATGCTGATAAGTGTAAGGAAGGATGCATGTTTTTTGTTGTCTAGAGCCATCTTCATTTGGTTATATCCCAATAGCCCAATGAACCATCCATGGAAGAGAACATATTATTGTTTGATGTGTTATCTACCATGAGTTCTGCATTAGATAATAGAAAATCAAATTTTATGCATGCTTTGTTTAAATCTTGGAAGTCAATACAGACAAAGATTTCCCTGTTCATTTTCTTTACTAGGATGATGTTGGTAATCAAATCAATATGAATTTTTTATCATGGATGAATCCTACCTCCACAAGCTTCTTAGTTTGAGAAATTAATTGCTCTTCAATTTTCAATTGCATTCACCTTAATGCTTGCTTTATAGGTAGTATATCAGGTTTGATGGAGAGTTTATGTATAGCTACATCTGGTGATAATTCTAACATTTTACTATTATTCCATGCAAAGTAGTCTTTGTATTCACAAAATAGACCATTTAATTCCTCCAATTTTTATAATGTGAGGTTAGCACTAACAAAGGTTATCCTAGGCTCTTCTAAAGTACCTAAGTTTCTTTCTTTAACTTCATCAATAGTAGTTTGATTACATTCTTCAAATTATTTTTGGGCCTCTTTGAGATCAATTATTAATTCATCTTTGAGTATATTCTTACTTTCATGTGAAACGTCCCTTTGTTCATTTGGAGCTTCAAAATAAACTTCTTCTTTTTCAAATATGACATAACATGAGCTCCATGGGGAAAATGTCCAAGCAATATATCTCAATCCCCCTGTAGTAAACTTTCCATACCCAATAGAATTTTAGACATTATCCTTTTGCCAAATCTTCTTAAACACTTGGACTTGTATAGTTGATTGTATTAGTTGAACATTATTCTTAACCAGGTTTTTAGAACTAATGAGAAGTATTGAAGAATACTTATTGAAATATCTTTTTCGTCAAAATTTTCTTCTTCAAATAATATTTGTGTGAGATTCATAGCTCACTTTGCTATTTTGTAGAAAAAGATCCCACATTCATCGTAACCTTTTCTAGTAGAAACATAGAAAGTTTTCAGCTATTCTATTTTACCTTTTTTTTAAAGCTATTAAGGCTTTTATATGTGTCTTTGGCACTGTAGTTATTTTCATAGCACTCTTGGAAATTTGAGATTTGGGTATTCTTATTAGAGAAACATGAGTTTTCTCTAATTGTTTCATTATTTCACAAATGCTTAATCCTTCATTACTTTGGGTGATTGAGGATTTTTAAGTTGATAAAGCAACAACTCTAATTCATCATCCTTAGTATCACTATTAATATGAGGAATCATTTTAAGTTGTTTTGATTCATTGGTGCCTTTGCTCTTCAAATCCTCACCTTTAAACATTGTTTTAATAGGTGGAGTCACTTTCTTTTGGGCATTAACCTTTTCTACTTTCTTAGGAATAAAGTACTTGGCATCATCATAGATCTTGATTTTATGTATTAAGAAGGGATTCATATCACCATCAATTCGACACTCTTCACCATTTTTAATGTATTTTATACATTGATAGAGAGTAGAAGGTACTATGTCATATTTATTAATCCATAGCTTACCAAGGAGTTCTTCGTATGAAACACGAGCTTCAATCACATATAATTTAGCTTCTATAAATAGTTTCCTGAAGCATATAGGTAAAACAAGAAATCCTTAGGTTAATTATCCTTGTTCATTGAATCCTTATGAGAATATTATACTTTTATCTAGATAACGAGCATCCAAAGCTATTGTTTTGAGTATCTTAGCTATTAAGAAATTGACTAAAGCACCTAGGTCGATTATTATTCTTTTTATATGGGTGGAATTTCTTTCTGCTATGACATAAAGGGGTTGTTCAATCATCCCTAATAATAAGTCATTATCACTAAATGTGGTGGTTGTTGACTTTTGAAAGGCTAAGTCTTCTTTCATTCTCTTTTTAGCAAAGAAAGCTTCATATTATTCTGAATTTTGCAAGGATTTATTTAATGTATCACCTATGTCTTTAGATAACATGATAGCATTGTAGATACTTAATAATGCGGGTAACTTGCGTAAATAGTCTAGAAAATTATAGTCCACTCTTAGTTTACTAGCCTTTTGAGGTTTAGTTGATAGTGGGGGTAAGACATCTTCATTAATTTGAATTTCTTTGCCTCTATCATTAGATTTTCTCTGTTGTGGTGGAGAAACTCGCTTTCCACTTTATAACTAGATTTCAGTTACTTCTTCTATAAAATTTTCATTATCAGTGGAAGTTTTTAAACTCTATATATTTTTTTCCAAATTTTTAGAGCTTTCATCATTATTGCCTAGTTTAGTACATAGTTTCTTTGAGCTTGCTTTTATCTTCCTTTTGATAGGCTTTTCTTTGGGAAAGCATATCACTTCTTTAGAGTTTGTTGATGTTGTAGTCATGTAGCATGCCTTTCTTTGGAGTTAAAAATTATCTTTATCATAATTTTTACATGTGTTTATGACCCAAAACATTTCTTTTGAAACCTCTTCTCTATGATTTTTTATGTCAAGTTGTAAGTGGAGCAACATATATTTCTCCAACCTTAGGGGCCATCGGCGAGGTGGCCCATATTTCTCCAAAGAGTTGATCATTTTTTGTATTTGAGATTATGGTTTTTGAGGATTCCTTCATTCCCTTGATTTATGAGGCTTTGATGAAAATGATTGATTGATTTTGTATGTTCCTCTGTATCATATAGTATTATTTCTAAGGACATAAAGGTGAACATCTTTGCCATTTTGATGCCACATGCTGGTCATTCCTCCCTTCATACGAGGTGGTAGCCTATAGCCATGCTATTTGAATGGCCTCTATCCATCCATTGACATATTATTGGTTAGAAACTGATTCTAAAACACTTATCTACATTATCCAAAAGAGAAATGATCTCAACACATCTTGGTTCTTAATTAATGAGATCAAAAGATTGAAAAAGATGCTAAAAAGCTTAACATATACATCTCACATATTCATCATGAGGGAAATCATCCTGCTGATATGCTGGCCAAGAGGGGAGCCTTCACACGATCTTTTTGCATGTCAAAATCCTTAGATCCATCAATGAAATTTCTTGTAGATAGTGACAACATCAATTTACCTTACATTAGAACTATCAACTTGTAACTCTTAGTTACTCTTTTTTGTTTTTTTTGGATTACTTATACTTTAAAGTGGTCAATAAAGCTTCCCTTACCATGAAAAAAAATGAAAATTGTCCCCTATTTGGCAAGAGCATTGTTGGATCAAGTTTAGATTCTAAAGAATTCTTCCACTAAATGTCTTTTATGGCTATAAAATGTTAATCATTCTTTTAGTCTTCTTTGAGATGAAGGTATCTCAACCACCTTCTTATTCTGCATATGGGGCTTTGCCTTCATTATTATTTATATTCTTTAGGCTTGATATATTTATCATTTGCATCTTGACTTAGGGGTACTGAATTAACATTCACTTTCTATTTTTTAAGATGCACCAATATGTTGTCAGATAGGGTGAGCTCCTCATTTTGATAACTCCTTTCTACCTAGTCTTCAATTGGGTGACTTATAAATTTATGGATTGGATAATAGTTTGGATCAATTACATTGTCTACTTGGTCAGGTTGACATGGCTCTGGCCATTGTAATCCCAACTTTAGGGAATGCTTGATAATTTTAGTAGTATATTCTCTTTTAAATGATTACTACTTATCATTTTCTCTTGGAGGGCATGACCTATTTTCTTATCCTTCATTAGCTTTGTCACTTGTTATGAGGTCATAGCATCTCCATTCCCATTTTTATTAACTATAAATGTTAACATTGTATTCACATCAATTTTCATTCAATCATATGACTTATGTAGCATTCCTTTCTCAAAAGAATGATTATTATAGTTAGTATTAAGGCTTTTTTATTTGGGTAGCCTCTCAAAATTGGCTACACTATCCAACAATTCTTGGAATGTTTTAATCTTGGCCATGGCTAGATATGGGGCCATCTGATCATCAATGTTTCCCATTATGAGTTCTACTACATGCTCTTTTGTGATTTGTTGGTCACATTTTATGTTCAGATTTCTCCATTTGGTAATAAATTTTGTGACACTCTTATTCTTTCTTCTCTTTTCTAAGGCAAGATCTATAATCATCCATTTTTTATTTTCTCCTATAAATCTCTTCATGAAGAGTGTTTCTAATTCAATAAAAATTTTTACTGAGTCATTGGGTAACTCAGCATACCATTTAGAGGTTGTGTTAGTAAGACTATTAATGAATTATCAAAGTAGTAAGGTATCATTTCCTCTGATATTTTTATAAGTAGCTTTAAATTGGGCTAAGTGCTACCATGCATTTTTTATGCCTACAAAGTGTTGACGTTTGGAACAATGTGCCTTTAGGATATTGTACTTGATCATACTCAGTTGGATTTGGTTGACCTTTTTCAACTAGTAGTTCAACAGTCACTTTTTTGTTGATAAATCCTCTACTTGAGATTTGGTAATGACATCAACCTCTTGATGAGTACTTAGTGTAACTTCTCTTAGAGGTTATTATCTTTGCATCGACACTATTGGCAAGTTGGGAGAAGCATTTTCCATGCCCTTAGTTTTAGTTATTGGATTGATCATTCTGGAGAATTTCTCAGAGGTATTTAATGTATTGTAGTTACTATTATGTTAAGCTGAACAAATAGCTCTTCAATATCCCATTCATCTCATTGAGATGATTATTAAGTTGGTTGATTTCTTGGTCTCTCCATTGGACTTAAGAACTTATTCATCGTTATAACCTTATTGTAACATCAGTTAATTCCTCAATTTCTTCAATTTTTACTTGAGTTTGTCTTCAGACATTTTGTGATTGGGGCCCTCCTGATGTTGTTCCTCACTTTGTTGTTCAAGTATTACATTCTTATTTCATAAACATGAATCAACCATATGAACAACCTCAACTTTTATGCAATTGATATTTTCATTATCTTGGAAATTAAGAGCTTGTTGTTCTTCATTAGAAAAGACATCATCTTCCTAAAATATTTTCTACATCATCAACCATTGATTGACTCTTTTTAAATTAGTGTTTCCAATTCATGATGGGTGGTTCAGCCTTTTTGTCATCTAATTATGCTTTCTCATATTAGTTTATTTCATTTTTGATGATTTAAGGCTTTTTAGGTACCCATATTGATTAGGACCACTCAGTGGTGGATCTCTAGGAATGTATCCTAGATGTCACACCATGAATTCACCAAATGAATTCAAATATGGTGATTGGTATCACCTCTTTTGTGAAGTTTGTCAGGGCCTTCCAACATCTACTCACTTAGTAGTTTTAAATTGAAGGGCTCTTTGTTTGTGTTCACTAAATACTAAACCCCTAGGTCTTGAGTTCAACTCATGGTAGGGATGATATTTTTTAGTATTCCTACCTCCTTTAGAGTAGGAAATTTTTATGTTTATGACCTGGCTCATCAACTTCTTAATTCTTCTCTGAACATTTCTATTTTAAATAGCCTTTAGAACTTTATAGATTTTAGATGAGATAGCTTCTTCTTTTCTTGGTTAATCTTGACCAATCTATTTATTTTGAAAAGCCTTCATGGTTCCCTTAGAGCTATTTCTCTAGACCCATTTGAGTAGCTCAAAATTATTATTGGTGGGTATGTTCACATCCACTAGTGGTTAATACTATTGTTCAACATGACCAAATAATATGGCAGCTTTATGATAAGCGTTGCACTTTCTTCTAGTTCTCCTATACATTTTGGTGACCAAGAAAGATGCTCCATGAACATGCTTACCTAGAGTAAAAGCAGTACCTCTTGGAATGGTAGGCTCCTCCGATGGACTACTAAGTAGATTGAAGATGATATATTTTAATTTAAGCTCAATGATCATCTTCTCCTTAGCAAGCACTATTAGAGCTACCTTTGATAGTCTATCAAAAATAGATCTTCCTTTAGAAGTTGAGCTCTTTCCTTGATTGGGTAAAGCTTTAGCATTCATCTACCTAGGCCCATTGGGGATGACTACATTTAACTTTTTCCTTTGCACAGTAGATTCTTGCATGTTTTTGGCATTTCAATGACTTAAATAATGGGATTTCTAGGTTTTAGGTTATTAGTCATAAGTTCAGCAGGCACAACCTGCATGATTTTAAAAATTATTCCAAACAAGAGAGTGGCTCTAGCATAACCAATGTTAATCATGGCCTAAGAAAATCTAATAGTAGATCCCTCACCTAAATCAATAATCATTAGATTCACATATTTTCCATATGACATTTTCACACAAGATGATAGATTGGAAGTTAGGTTCTACTAGATTTCATGAACCTAAACTTTTTAAAAGAAAATAGCTTAAAAATTTTTCAAATCTACAATGACATTATATATTTTAATTTTTTAAACCAAAGATGAAGAGAGAAGTAATTCCCAATGTACTCACCAAAAAATTGATTGCTCAAGAAAAACACCTTTGCAAATCTCTGCCATTTTAAGGGATGATTTAGGGAGTTTGTTCTTCATGAGGCAGATTAATTTATATTCAACTAGATTTTCCTTAACATTATATTAGGGTTTATTCAGTCCTAGCTTCTTCTTCATATAAATACAAGCATTCACAATTAATTACACCCCTTGCTACAGTAAGAGAGTACTCTCGATTGATGCTAGAAATTACATGAATTTCTCATATAAATTGATGTATAGTGGTGTGGTATGGATGACTGTCTAAAAGAGCAGGATAATCCCAATCAAGTTCCCATGGTTTTGTTGTCCTAGGACAACCATAATTTCAATCTACCAACATGAGAGGGCTTTTAGTCATAATGTTTAGGGGGTCTGATTAGGAGCCATGGGTTGCCTCATCTTAGATATCCCGAGTAGACTAGAGTTATAGTGTGGGTTTTACTAAGAGTGCAAGTGTTTATTGAATTATTTGATTGAAACTTAGTTTATAAGTCTATTAGATAATTTAACTTTTCAAAGTCTACATTGCATACATATGTAGGGCTTTCATCCATTGGAAATCCATATTTAGATTGTTATTCGCATTGTGAACCAGTGCCTGGGTTTAGGTTGTGCTTACATTATAAGTACAGATTGGACTTACATCTATTAAAAAGCTATTTAATTGGGCTTACACTCCATAGGAATGCCATGTAAGATTTATAGTTCACATGGAACACATATGAGTTGGAGTTACATCCCACTAGAAAGCTAGATAGATTTAAATATTCGCATAGTGTATGAAAAGATTGGACTTACATCTCTTTAGACTACCAAGTAGGGTTTATAGTTCACATGAAAAATAATCAGACTGGACTTACATCCCTTTGGAATGTTAGATAGGTTTGGAAGTTTGCATAGTGAACAAACAAATTGGACTTATATCCTTTTGAATGTCAGTTTTATGTTTATTTCCATGGCGAACGAGCAAATTGGACTTACATCCCTTCTGAAATGTCTATAGAATTGGAAGTTCATATAGCAAACAAAAAAGTTACACTCACATCTCTTTGGAATGCTAGTAGATTTGGAAGTTCGCATAGAAAACGAGCAAATTGGACTTACATCCTATTGACCTCATTTTTGGATGAGGTTGACATCACCTCTAAAATAGTAATTAAGACACCTAATGCTAGATTAGGAGCTTCTTAATTAGACACTTAGGCCAATATACTTGGTGAACTAGTGAATCCTTCAAGAATTTTCCCTATCATAATAAGATTAGGTGGACCCAAACTAAACTCAAATCTAAATAAATGATTGAATCAAACACATTATAATCGAAATCTGAGTCCAATTGAGTTTAAATCAAGGTAATTTAGGTGGTTAACTCAATTATCCTACTTTCGCTCAAAATTAGCTAAACGTAAAAATTCAAATAAAATAAAAATAAATTAAAATAAAATCAAATAAAAAGAATGAAGTCACTACATGAACATGAATGGATTTAAAACTAAATTCAAATGAGGGTAAAAAATGGTCAACCATTTGACATATAATTGACTTATGTGGATCGCACCCAATCAAAGGTCAACCCAGTAGAATTTGACAAGATTAAATCATTTCAAAGGTTCAAAAATCATTAAATGAATATGTTTAAACATTGATCTAAAAAAAATCTAAAACTAATAATGCCTCAAATGGGCTAATTAGATCATTTGATCCAAATGAACTTAAATGAATCTTATTGGGCCAAATCAAAATAAAATTAAAATTAATTTAAATTAAACATCCAAAAATATTTTGGAAGTCATAAATAAACATAATTCAACCAATCATTGGATTTAATTTAATTAATTTTGTCATTTGGCCCAAATGAGTCTAATTTAATCCATTAAGCCCAATTTAGGTCAAATGGGTCAAATTTGAAATTAACTTCAAACAAAATGAAATTAATTGCTCCAAATCATTCCACACATATGACTAAACATAATTGGAGTTTAAACATACCTTAATTGATTCAAATTGATCACTTGACTCAATTGAATTCAGTTTAACCCATTTAAGTCAAAATTGGTCAAATTAAGACAAAATCATAACCAATCTGAAATCCAATGAAATCAATCAATTGGAAACATCATAAATGATTAAACAAATATAATTGAAACCTAAATACAAATCCAATCAATAATATAAAATAAATTAAACTATGTAAAAAAAGAAAGGATATCCAAGTGAAGTAAGTTAAGGCATTTAAAACTAAACCTAATTCAAATGAGTTTGTTTAACTCATAAATCACTTTAGGCTTGACTTGGGAAAATAATTGTTAATCCAAAGAGGTGAATAATGAGCACTTAATGCTACCAAATTTTAGTTAAATTTAATTCAAATGGATCAAACTTAGGCATTTGAGTTAAATCACTTGATGGTGAAGAGCTCAAATAAAGGCTTAAAGAGGTCACAACCAGTATAATGAGCAAAAACATTATGCCATGGAGGGGAAGAACCCAAAATGAGCCAATCTCCCTTCCAATCCATTCAAAATTCTATCCATGTGTACAATTTTAGTGGCTCTATGGATTAGAAAGAGAATTTTTACTTGCTCACCGCTTTAGCCTCATGACTAGAATGCAATTCTCTGTGGTTAGAGCCCTCCATGGAAATTGATAGGAAGAGGTCTCAACCAACTTTAAAAATAGAAGGAGACATCAAATTCTTCTCTTCTCTCATCTCCATCACCATTTCCAGGCAAAATCAAACCCAAACATACCTTCTCCCTCCTCCCAATCTCCCTCGATGGCTTTCGACACAAAATTATAATAAGCCACAATAGACATTTATATCCACATCGATCCAGAGGGAGGCAAGGCTTGATTCTTCCATAAAAAGTTTTGTATTACTCCTTGAACATTTTTGAAATGCAAACCATAGTCGAGACCCCACCCCAATGATGTATGGCCATAACTGACCTAATTTTGATTTGACATTGGTCATTTCTGAAGTGAAATAAACCCTAGGATCGATCAAACCATATAAATCTTTTTAAAACCACTCCTTATCATTTTGAAACTAAAATCTTATGATTTTATTACATAGAATGATAGTGATTAGTCACAAAAGAGGATGACGCTCAGTTGTCACCGTGAATGAAGAAGATGAAACCGTGACCTTCGATTCTTTCTATTTGGAACGAATGGCCATGATTTAGCCAAACTGTTTGATTAATCCTCTTAAGGAAACTATGGGACAATTTGAATCTGTTTGACCAAAGATTGGATGGCCCAAATCAGATTACATTCCCACCGTCAAAATAATGCAGCATCCACATGGATCCTGCATAGAATAATCACGTCGTGCCACGTGTAAAGCGGTGCCACATGGTTCTAATTATTTTAGAGAAAAAAATAAGATTTTTTGAGTTTGAAAATTGTAGAAAAATCTTAAAAAATTCAAAATAAAGTCATAGAAATTAAAATACTTATAAAAAAAATGCAAAATAGGGCTCTATGAATTTATCTCCGTGAGAGAAATCTATTATACCCAAAATACCCCATTTTTATTAGATATTTTTAGGTTAATTTGAGTTTGATTAAAAATAATCAAACCTAAATTAAACAAATCATTAATCCAATCATTTTTAAACTTTAAGAAATTAAAATTAAGGTTGAAATACACTTTAAATAAAAATATAAGTTTTTATTGGAAATTTAAATGAAACATATAAAATTTTTAAGCCATTAACTTTAATTTAATTGAATTAATTAATATTAATATAATAAAATAATGGAAAAATATATAATCAACTTAAATCATTAAAATAAATCTTAATGAATCTAAAAACACTATTAGAAATCTCTATAACTTAATAAACCTCAAATTGACCTTAATTAAGGATTAATTGAATTAAAGAAATCAATTAAATGATCTAGACTTAAAGAAATCATAATAAATAAAATAAAACTCCTAAAATTCTAAATAAACCATCAATGGATGCATCTTCTAGAGAGAAATCAATATAAATTAAATCTTTATTATTAAGGCTGAATTTAAGTTATATTAAAATAATTTAAACCTTAATTAGTCTTAAAACATACATTAGATTAAGATGAAACTTTAGGGAGATTAAATTGGCAAGGAACTCCACTTACCATAAATATTTCAAAGCTAAATGATCTCTGAATCAAGAGTTGTAGAATATTTAATATTTAGGTCAATTTAAATGAAACAATAAATCAAAAACATTGTAGAAATTATGAAACTTTATGAAACCAATTTAAAACATCTTCATTAACATTATAATACTTAAAGAAAATTTTGAACTCTCTGAAGTTAATGAATTAAATTAATTATACACTGGTGGCTTATGGGATAATTGCGAATACACGAAGTTAAATAAATCATGAATTATGAAATTAATTAGATTATAATAAACTGATTATTCAACTTAAAATCAAAGTTAGTCAATCAGTGAATTTCATACCTAAATAAGAAACTCACTAATATTGAAGTGAATTAAGCTCATTCAATACTAATGAATAGTATAATTTTAAATACAAATAAAATAAAATAAAGATGATTAATCAATTTAACTAAATCTAAATAACCTAGAAGTTTAAAATGGCCTAAGTTAAGTTTGGTGATCATTCTAAGATTATAATTAATAAATAAACTTTTTTAAAATTTAAATTAAATAATAAACTTTAATGTATAATAATCCATTGAAACCAAATTAAATGTTAAATTAAAAATTCTAAGGTTGATGAATGCTCTTAAGTTATGAAATTGAAATAAAATAAATCATTCAAATGACAAAGCCAAATCCTTTAAATTAAGTTTGAATTAGAAATCAATTTAAGTTTATTAAGTTAATTCATTCAAGCTAATAAACATAAACACCAAATGAACAAAATAATTAAAACACATAAGCTCAATTGAACACTTAATCAGACCAAAAGAAACATAAGATTAAATGTAAAGCTAAGTAATGAAAATAATAATGGACATGATATTGCTAGGATGCTCTCAGTTGTTATAAGGCTATGGCACCTGGGTTAGCATGGCGTCGCTCCCATGCATGTCCATCTTCTCTCCTTGATTTAATTTTCCATTGCTTACCTCTTCTATGGTTTTTCTTCCTATCTTGGGCCAAGGACCCCCCTGGTGACCGGGGGGGTTCTTGGCCTGCTGAGGGTTTCTCCGACCCCAATATACTGCTGTTCCCACAAGGTTACCATGACATGTACTCAAAAAATTCTAACTCTTCTCTGCTATGGAGAGCCTCAAGAAAGGTAGGTAAACCAACACTTATTCTCTTTAAAGCCAATACCTAGAGTCATGCTAAACCTTTTTAGTTCACACTTGTTGGCAAATTCACTTACAGTCACCCTATGATGGACACAATTAGAAAACACTTTGTGGAACTAAGATTGGTTGGTGATTGGAATGTTGGTCTCCTAAATAGGAGACACATTATGATAAAGCTCTTTAAGGAAGAAGACTATGCTAGTCTCTTCTTAAAAAACTATATCATATTGAAAATGTCTCTGTTAAATTTTTAAAATAGAATCCTTCCATTGATTATAGTATATGACCACCTATTTTTCCTATTTGGACCAAACTCCTTGGGTTGAAACTCCATCTATTCAACAAATAAATCCTCTATTAAGTTGCTATTATATTTGTCTAACCTTTAAAGGTGGACACTCTAACCTTCAATTTGGCAAGACCTTCAGCTGCAACAATATTAATGGAAATGGATGTCACTGGTACTTATAATGAAGAGATCTGGAATGGGACTCAAGCAA
The DNA here is from genome assembly GCA_021442155.1 of Cymbidium sinense. Classification (NCBI taxonomy): domain Eukaryota; kingdom Viridiplantae; phylum Streptophyta; class Magnoliopsida; order Asparagales; family Orchidaceae; genus Cymbidium; species Cymbidium sinense. The sequence goes on from CM038215.1 coordinate 56,771,385, forward strand.
ATGGATATTGGAAAAAGGTGGAGATAGAATAGAAAATTCTCTATTATGGAAAGTGTTGAATGCTTGGTCATAGACTAGAGAACTACATTATTGCACACCCCAAATTAAGGGAATAGAGAATTGAGAAAAGGAGATTACTTTTAAGGGAGAAAGATTATCAACCAACACTAGAATTACAACACTCAAAGGAAGGAATCCTTGTAATGACCACAGAAACTAATATACTACAAAATAACTTAGGAGAATAGCTGGAGACTTGTAATCATATCCAACCAGTTGATAACATAAACTATAGAATATCTAACTTACAACCGTGACAACCTTATGGAGAATAATTTTTGGGAACATTGACTGAGTATACAAATTAGGAAAATAGCACAATAGAAACAACCATACCACCAAAACTAGAAGACCAGCAAAATCAATAAAAAATCATGCATATACTCAATAAAAATATCATTAAATGCAATGCAAACATAACTAACACAACCACTGAAAGTAATATTATGGAACTTCTGCAATCTACTTCAAGGAAAATGAATATGACTTTAAATAGTAGTACCCCACATAAATTTGAAAACCAAGACGTGCCTAATGAAGAAGAAGATGGTACACATCACAAGAAGATTGTTTTGAAAGGGAATTATATGAAGATATGCTCAATGCTACTGCAGAGGAATGGCATACACAAAAGAGTAGAAACAACCAAAAAGGAATGAAAGAGCTAATAAATCTATTGGTAGATAAAACCATAAGAGATGAAAACTTATTAATAGGGGAAGGATCCAAAAAAAGGCTCTTTATGGGCAAACCCCCTCAATTATGTTGAATATAATGATATAGAACATTAGAGCTATTGATAAGGCCAATGCCTCTAATATACTCAAAAGCCTTGTGAAACACCACAAAATTAGAATTTTATCTATTCTGGAACCTTTGGTCAGCAAACCAAACCTCAACAAGATATGAAGAAGATTCCTTAAATTCATCATACATACTAATACCAACAACAAAATATGACTATTTTGGAAATCCACCTTTCAGATTTAGATCATCCTTGATACTAATCAATACATCCACATCCACATAAAGAACAAAAATGTTAATATTTTTTCTATAATAATATATGATGCATGTAATAGGAAACATAGAAAAGAGCTCTGGTAGGACATAATACACATCAGTCGTCACACAATCATCCTTTTATTGGTCGGTGGCGATTTAACATGATTACTACCACTACTGAAAAGAAGGGTGGATGAAATCCTAACCTATCAATTATAATTAAATTCAATAAAAACATTACTGAGGCCAACTTATTTGATGCAGGATTCAATGGTTTTCCATTTATCTGAAGAAGAGGTAAGGTTTATGAGAGACTAGATAGAATCTCTGTCAATTCTACCTAGAATTCTTTCTTCGACACTATGGCAGTTCAGCATGCTACCATAATTGCTTCAGATCTCTGGCTACTCTTTATGAGTTTCAACCCAATAACTGAACCAAATCAAGGTCAGTTTAAATTTTTGAATATGTGAACTATGCACCCTGAGTTTAATAACTGAATTGAAAGAGCCTACAATTGAGTGAAAAATGACAACCCATGGATTAAATTATGGTTACTGCTTAAACACATAATGCTGGCCCTTAGGAAATAAAATAAGCAAGTCTTTGGAAACATCCACTCCCTTATTAAATCCATAGAGGAACAGATAAACAAGATTAAATATGAATTAACTGAGATGGACAACTAGAATGTCCAAGCGCATGAGATTAGATTAGAGCAATTACAAACAACATTACAGGGATATATCGACAGAGAAAAGGACCGCCTAAGATAAAAAGCTTCAACTAATATCTTCCTTCAAGGTGATAAAAACTCAAAATGCTTTCATTCTTTTGTTAAGGAAAAAAGGAGATGGAAAATGGATTAGAATAATTAAAGGAAATAATGGGAGATGGATTCAAGACTAAGAAAGTATAATAGAAGATTGTATACATTATTTCTCCAATTTTCTCAAACAATCCCATGAAGATAGAATCACTCCTCATTAGGGTCAACAATTTTTCAACATTGAAAGAGAATTAATAAACAATTAGATGCTAGTCCCCATTATGAGTAAGGATGTTACTAATGCTATACAAGACTTCTTCAAAAGCCAGGATGTACACCAATATTTCACAACATCGGCTATTGTGTTGATACCCAATGATAAATATTACCAAACTTGGGATAAATTTAGATCCATCGGCCTAACCCTAGTTATCAATAAAATCATTAGCAAGATAATTGCTAATAAGATTCAATAATTTCTACTAAATATCATTTCCCTAAATAAAGTAGCATTTGTAAAGGTAAGAAACCCAAGAACTTACCAGAGATATTGATAGAAAATGTAAAGGTGGAAACATCATACTAAAGCTTGATCTTCAAAAAGCATTTGACACTATCAACTAGCACTTCATAATAACATATATCAAGAACAGAAGTTTCTCTGAAGAGTTCTACATCCTAATCTAAAGGCTTCTCACATAGAGTCACTACAAGATTCTAATGAATTGGAAATCAACTGGATAATTTCTAGCTAGTAAGGGGGCCAAAAAAGTGACCCTCTTTCTCCCTCCTTCTTCATTTTGGCATAGGATCTACTCTCTATAAAATTAAACTATGCAACTAAATCCAAGAAGGAGACCAGTTCTAAGAATTCAAGTAAAATTCAGATCACACACTTAGCATTTGTTAATGACTAATTAATTTTCTATAATGAAAAAAATACACTGATGGTAATCATTAAATATTTCACACAATCATTAGAAAACATAATGCTAATAAGTGTTTTTTGTGATAGGGAAGCGTGTTACCCACAATAAAATTAACTAGATTAAAGGGAAGACTGGTTTCTCTCATGCACCTTTTCCATTTCAATTCCTTGGCATTCAACTAAATAAAAGAAAACTTTCCTTCTCACTCTATCATGGACTCCTTGATAAACTACAAAGTAGAATGCAATCATGTGATAACTCTATGCTTTCTTTTGGTGGATGGATCACGCTGGTTAGAAGCACCCTCAACGCTAATCTTTTATACACTACCCAAATCCAGTTTATCCCCAAAATAGTTCAAAAGAGAGTTGAAAGGCTGCTTAATAGATTCATTTGGAGTCATAAGCATAAATCAATCTATTGGGCTAGCTGGAAGAAGCTATTCAAACCAACTTCTAGTGGAGGATTGGGATTCAGAATGATTAAAGATAGTATCAAATGCAACACCATCAATTGTGGATCAAATTTAGAGAAACAAATATATTATGGGCTAAATACTTGTATTATAAATACTATCAAAATAGTTACCCAATGACAATACAAATAAAGAAATTAATTTCTCCAGTTTGGAAACATATGTTACAGCATCATGAAGAGGCCGAAGATATGATCTTTTGGAATCTGAGTGACGACAAAATTGATTTTTGGAATGATCACTGGTTTGGGGATGAGGTTCTTTTCAATTGGAGATCTGAAGGAAAGATTAAATACATACAAGTCTCTGATTTTGGACTGACTCATATTGGAATGAATCCAAACTGAAGGAGAAGATCTTGAAACACTCATGTAAAATAATTTGCAAGATAACAATGAAAAGCAATAGAAAGGGAAAACTCATTATCAAAGTTGCTAATGCTACATCCATTTCCAAAGTTATTTGTAGGAGATGGTGGTATATAATTGAAAAACTATCATCGGGGAAAATCATTTTGAATTCAATAATTAAGTCATCTATATCATTCTTCTGTTGGAGACTACTTCACAACCTTATACCAATGGATGACATCCTCAAGCTTAATGGTTTAAAAATTACTTTAGTATGCTTATTATGCAAAGAGGAAGTGGAAGGCATTCTACATTGCTTTATTAGATGTAAATTCCACAAACAGATATGGAAAACACTTACTAACATCTACCAGATTGACATGAATTATAAAGTTGATTCTATATGCAAATTAATAGTTAGTTGGCAGCCCAAGGCTCAATTGAATATCAATATCATGCTAATCACTCCTCTGGTTATTTTATGGTTCATCTGGATGGCTAGAAATGAAATTAAACACAATGAAAGCAGAGTAATAATAGATATTGTAACAAGAAATATCAAAAATTATCTTTACAAAGACTTTTGATATTGGACTATTCAGAGGACACAAATTGCTAGAAGGTGGATCAGGTCAACAACCTAGATGTTTGTGTTAACAATACTAACCATAGATCAGAGTTAATTCGGTAAAACAAATCATCTTTTGACACAATCAAGAATAAAATTGATGGAAACTTCAATCCTAATACTGTTCATGTTGGCATTGGAAGAATCTTCAGAGGAAGAAAAGGTATACATTTATGCCATTTTTTAATGTGTTATGATGCACTATCACTGCTACATGCTGAGATTACAACATGCTTATTTACACTCAAGATTATTTCTGTTCATCCAAGGAGGAAGTATTGGATTGAATCTAACTCTATGACACTTATCCACATTCTAAAGGAGAACAAAGAAAGCAACATACCTTGGTTCATCATCAATGAAATCAAAGCCTTGAAGTACCTCATGAAAAAACTAAATGTCTTCTTATCTCATTTACATAGGGAGGGCAACAGAATTACTGTTTTTCTTGCCAACTGTGGTGCTCTTTCTTTATCTTTTTGCATATCCTCTTCTATGGACCCACAATTGGTGATTCGGATGCATGGTGATAACTTAGCACTTCTTTATATAAGAGCAAAACACTTGTAGAATGTTCCTCTTTGTTTTTTATTTAGATTACTTTTATTTGAAGTGATCAATAAAATTTTTTACTTTCCAAAAAAAAGTTATGAAAATAATATAAAACATTAAATAACATAAAATATAAATGAATCAAATCATTTGAAAGGGAATCAAACTAAAATAAAAATTACATTAGACTTAATCAGAACAACATAAACTTTTAATTAAGATTTAAAGAGACATTTTAAATTTTAATTAAAATAATAAATCAAACTAAAGAAATCTAATCACGATAAAAGAAATGAAATATGAATGAAGTATTCTAATCTTAATATGATTATATTATGTAAACTCTAAACCTCAAAAGGAGAAATAAAACATTAACCAAAATAAACCCAACTTAAAATAAACCATTTAAATCAATTAAAAATAGGCTAATTAAGATACATAAAGGTAAATCTAAAAATAGAAAAAAAACTCATAAATCAATTAAAACACTTAATTTGAAACCATCCAATGGCAAATTCAACAAATTCTAAAATTAAAATAAAAGAAACCAAATGAAAACAAAATTTATCATAATTAGTTTTCATATTATAAATTTAGAGGGTCCAAATAGTAAGCAGTCTTGATATCTCAAACCTCTGGTTTAATAATGACATGTACTATGAAACAAGATTATGAAAAGTAAAATATTAAATTTAAAACTAAATTAAACTTTAACTTGAATTTAACTAAAAGCCTAGTATAGACATAACACACAAGCCCCCTTTCTTACACACTAGATTATTAGATCACCAACTCTGGAGTTAGGTTAGACTGATGATCTGTGATAGTTCGTGATATGAAATAATATGACTCTTTTTCTTTTTTTTTATTGTAATATTTTAGAATGGATGGCTAGGATTGTTTGCCCGCTAGTCAAGATGTTAGGACAATTTTTCTAGACTATTGTTATTTTCTATAGGGGATTGTGCTAAGAGGGCCACTATTATAAAAATATTATAAATATCATTTGCTTGCAAGTGATACTTAAGTCCTTATGTATAGCCCAATAGGATAGGTGGGCTTGGTAAACATTGGTGCTAAGCCCATATGTTTGTATTATAACTGCTAGTATGTTGTGTGTATTTTCTGACATTTTCTTTACAAGGATTAGTATTTTTTTTAAATTCTAAATGTAATTTGAGCTTAAAATTAAGTTAGGATCTATGGGATCTAAGAATAGTAGGACCTTACTTTACCAGTTGGTGGCCTCCTATGAAACCCGTGGAGGTCCTTGAAGAAGGTGATGATATTAGAAGAAGACCCCCATAGACCAACACTTTTAGTTCTTGGTTGAGTTGTATAAGGGCAAAGCTCAAGCTACCCACTTTTCTTTTTCTTCTGGGGTGTCAGTGGTACTCAACCGTATTGGCCTATTTTATTAATTTAAATTGCCTTGATTTATTTTGGGGTGCAAAATAAAATAATACTTTTTATAGGTTCTTTTTTCTAATGATATGCTTTCTATGATGAAATGTCTCGAATGTAGGCTTTTAGGATAATTAAATTTTCTAGCCCACTTAAATTTAAATAACTTGAACATAAAAAAAATAAAAATCAAAACTTCATTTTAATTAAAGCCCTAGGAATAACTTAAAAGTAACTAGAAATAATTAGCTTTTGCAAGCCATGAGAAGATTGTTAACTTCACTTTAAAGTGAGCTTGATCATCCCCCCTTAGACTTAGGACTCATCTAGGCACTAAGGCATCTTTAGAGACAAAGCACTTCTAGTGGCTAGGAGGACACTAAACTAAAGTGTAGAAGACTTACAAGACCTAAACCCTATGGCTAGACCTCTACATAAGAAGAGTAGAACCCCACCTACCATAAACCCAACCAAATCCCATATCAAACCCATTGATCAAAATTAAACCAAGTGATTGCAAACCAACCTCCAAGCTAATGCCAATTTGACCTAGACTCAGTATGGTTCATTTTAGTTTTATTTGGTCAGGGGATGAAGTTGACCTTATTTAACCGATTTAGACTAAAGAAGAAAAAAGCATGAACCAAATCAACTTTACTGAAATCTGACCCATCCAAATTTATTTGAATGCCAATTAGACAAAATTGACCCTTGACTTCAATTTAATTGAACCTAACCAAGCCAACTTGGCCTTTAGCCCAACTTGACCCATTTAAACTCCACAGGTAAAAAAAATACCTATTCAACTTGATCTAAGCCCCATGTATATTCCAAACATCCAATTAAACATTATAATCCATTCCAATGCATTTAATAAAGCTAATTGGTTCAATCATCCAACTTGACCCAAGTTGACCCATTTGACCTAAAGGATTTGAATGAGTCAAAATCCAACTTAACTTAAATCAATTGTAATCAAAGCCATCAATCAATCCAAATTCCATTAGTGAACATGTTCCACCCTTCATACACCTTCAATTGAACCCAATCAAGATAATTGACTCACTTGACCCAATTTGGCATAAATGACCATACTGAGTCAAATCTTAATCCAACCAAAATTAGACCAAATCAATTCACTCAATCTACACCAAAGTGTTTATTGCTCATTATAAGTATCGGACACACTTTAACCAAAAATTGAAGCCAATTCGATCAAATAAACCAAATTGACTCGTTTGACATAATTGGACCTAATGGGTCAAATTGAACTAAGACCCATTCTAATCCAAATCAAATCAAAACAATAGATCAAATCAATCTTAATTGTTCAATAAAACATAAACCAAACCTTCATCCCACAAAATTTAACCAATTTGACCAAATTTGTCAACTTGACCCATTTAGCCTAAATGAAGCCAAATCCAAATCTACTTTAAATTGGATCAAATGAATTGCACCAATGCATTCCAAATGACCATTTGAACATAACCAAGTGGCCTTCCTTTTCCAATTTGGTCAATTACTCAACATAATTTGAAACCAAATTGACCTATATAGGTCAAATTGAGCCAAACCCAACTATACCAAGTCTAAACCAAACCAAACTTGGCATGGTTAATTCTTAGGTCTACATTGACCTGCCCAAGTGGACCCAACCCAAGGTAAATCACTTCAGCTCAAACCAAGTGATCAAAGGATTCCAAATAGGATAAAAACTAAAAATAGGAAGTTCTAAAGCCTCCTTAGCATGCCTTAGGCTCCCCCATGCTGACTAGACTTGGCTAAAAGCTATTGGGCTTAGCCATTAACCAAGGTGAGGTTCCTCTCACCTTGTCTAACCTCTGGCTTAGCTCAAGGGACTTTTCCTCATCACCATTTGCCACAAAACTCCACCAACCACTATGGGACCTCCACCCATCAATCCCATGACATTTTTGGCCACCCTGACTATCTGCCATGACCTAAACCAATCTTTTTGGTTGGTTCACTTGGGGAGGAGAGTATACACCTTCTATCCTTTTAAACTTAGTACAAAAATTCCCCTGAGAGTTTCGAGCAGTCCTGAAGCATCTTTAGAGCTCCCCATGTACCCAGTTGCCGAAGAGAACAAACCCATAGCCCAAACCTACCTCCACTCTATCCAACCTTACCAAAACTCCACTAATTATAGATTAAACCATCTAATATGACTTGATCAATTTGAGCATTGAAATGCATCCCAAGATAAACTCCGATGAGCTTCGTTATGGTGTTTGGTCTAGAGAGCAATTGACCAGGAGGCAACTCACAATCTTCTCAATAGAGTTTTATCTCTTTAAGACAAAGCTACCTTAGTTGATGGACCACAGATCTTGAGCTCCAATAAGATAATTTTTGGCTAACCATAGGATTTTTGGTGCTTTATGAAGTAAATGGGTTTTTCATGTGATTCTAACCATAAGATCCCTCTTAGATTTATCCTTGATCATTTTGCATTCATTTTTGGCATAAAATGAGCTCTAATGAGCTTGAATCGAGCAACAAAAGGTGAATAATGTCTATCTACCACCTCAAGTTGTTGATGGATCATCGATCATTCATTCCATGTGACTATAATATATGATTATGATTAAGAGTTAGAATTTCTCAAAATTTTCCTTTAGGATTGTGGGTTAATCTCCATTGTCTGATCCTTGATTGGATGGCTAAAATAAAAGTGTGTCCACCACCACTGAGTTAGTAAACATCTTAGATGATTTAAGTAACCAATCTTGCAGCACCACATGGAACGATTTAATTAAGGCTAAAAATGCATTTTAATTAACCAAAACATTAAAATATTAAAATTAATTGTTGAAAAATCCAACACATATAAATAAACTAATTTTGGAAAGCTTAGACATAGGAGAATCAAATAAAAATAAAAGCTATGTGTTTTGCTTAATAAATAGTGAATAACTAAGGTTTGAAGTTCTAAATAATTAGCTTAATTATGCCCTAATTATTTGGCCAAAATGGCTTGGAATTTGGGTTGATTGACCCATGAGATGACCTCTATCTCCCATAATTTTTCCAAGCCAATTTGCTTAGTGATTTAGGAAATTCAAAATTTCAAAGCTTAATTCCTCTTTTATGTATTTAATATTTATAAAAAAATCAAAAAAAATTTATGAAATTAATTAAGGATGGTTACTTTTTTTTCATGAAAGTTGGTGTTTCATTTATTACTTAAAAGTAAAAGTAATCCAAAAGTTTACAAGGAAAAAGATGATAAGTCTAAAAAGAAATGTTACAATGTTTTAGTTCTATTGTAAGGCATATCCAAGATGTCACTATGCACAAACAAGTATAGTTCTCTGTCAAGTGTTCTACAGTAGCTGAAATGTTGAGAAATGGAACCTTGTTTGGTTAGTAAATTAGCAAGGTCATTGCCTTCATGCTAGATGTCAGTAAATGAGGTATGAAGTGTCTTCATTAAGCATCTAATAGATTTGAGAGTTTTGATGATGAACCAAGGTGGGTGGGGATTGTCTTCCGTAAGTAGATGAATAAGAGCTAGTGAATCTGATTCAATCCAATAATATAGATATGGATTTATGGAGGAAAATAGAAGAGCATAATAGCAAGAAGCAACCTCAGCATGTAATGGGGGCATGGCTGGATAAGGCATAGATAAATGGAGAAGATAACTACCCTTCGTATCCCTAAAAATGCCATCAATACCAGCCTTCTGATTAATTGAGTTATAACTCCCATCACTATTAATCTTAATGGTGTTAGCATGAGGTTTTTTTGGGGGAATTAGTTCCCATATGTGTGGATTTCTTTGGTTGTTGGGTCATTTTCTATTCGAGCCATTATGTTGATCACTAAAACATTTTTTTCCTGGAAATTCCATAAAGCTGAATGTTCTATGAATAGGCTTTAATCATCATTACAGTGGCTTCAGAAGATTGACTAAGATCATTGTGCTTCAGGTCATTCTTTGCTATGCAAATAAACCATAAGATCATTGTGCTTCGGATCATTGTATTCAAATATTGCTATCTTTCAGGTAATTTTTAATTTGCAAGTTCACAAGTAATTCCTTTAGTGAGGTAGGGATGTTTTGGGAGTATGATTGTAAAAGGTTTGTAAATGTTTACAAAATTATTTTGCTGAACTTGTAATGTGTAAAGCAGTGTAATAAACTTTCTTATTCTTCTTTGCATAGTAGGCATATGGAAGGTATTTCAGCCCTTTTAAGCTTAAGGATATCATCCAAAGGAATGAACATATGGAATAGTCTCCCATAGAAGAAAGAAATAGAATGCTTGAGCGAGGAATTCCAAATCACATGACCCTGTGGGGTTGGTTTGGTGGCCTTCCACCAACTGTTATAGATGGTTATTTGAATTGATGATTTGTTGGTATAGTCTTTTATGATAAGGTTATATTTCCTATAATCCTCAATTGAAATCTTGTAAATTGTCCCTCAAGTGTCAATAAGCAGATATGCCTCTACATTGCTTTTATTTTATTTGGAAGCTATCTAAAATTCATAGATTTTCTATGGCTAGATTTGGCACTAATCAGTGTGTCTACATGAGAGAGGTTCTTCACCAAACTAATGATCATCCCAAAAGTCAATGTTCCCATCACCTAAATCCTAAAATTATAGTTTCTCAGCTTCTTTTCTATGCTTTAGCATCAGCTTCCAGTTTTCAGAATCTGTTTGTTTCATCTTAGTTGACATTGGGTGCAAGTTGGGACTGTATTTATTATGCATGAATTCAGCCCAATGCGATTTATTTTTTCTAAATCTGATCCATAGTTTAATTGCATTGCCTTTGATATTTTTTGTCAGTTGTTTTGAATCCTATACCACCTCTACTAGTCATCTTGCTTAATTTCTTCTAGCTGGACCAATGTATAGAGTTATATTATGGTTCCAAATAAATCTATTGAGAAATCTCTCAATTTTCATTTGAGTGGTCTTGGGGATTTGTTGGACTTGAGTAGTGTGTAAGGGGATAGAGTTAAGAATAATTTTAACTAAAGTAATGGTTCCTACAAAAGATAAGGAGTTTTCCAAAGAGTTAATTCTATGCAGAACCTTTTCAGTTAAATTGTCGAACATGGAAGATGTAAGTTTGCCTTTGTATAGCTTGATACCAAGGTAGGTAAGGGGTAATTATGAATGTGTAAATCTAGTATTTTCTTTGACCCAGTTTATCTTGGTATTACTGATATATTTTCTTATCATAAAGAGACATTTGTTAGTGTTTAAATTCATACTTGAAAGAATTGTGAGGCCCTTGATAATAAACATGAAGGTATTGATTGCTTTTTAGCTCTCAGAGCTGAATAGAAGGAGGCCATCAGCAAAGGCTAGGTGGGAGATGTTTAAGTTCCCAGTGCTTATGAAATTAAGATTCTCCTTGGAAATAACTTGGTTGAGTTTTCTTAAGAGGAGGTCTAATGACAAGATGAATAGAGTAGGGGAAAGGGGTCACCTTGTTTAACTCCTCTACTGGCTTGGAAGAAACCAATTGATTACCCATTGACAAGGATCTTATAGTGGTTGTTTGTAAGGAGTATTTTCATGAGATTGCAAAAATGGTCAGAGAATCCCCTCTCTTTTCGGGAGGTGAGGAGGAAGCTCCAACTAATAGTGTCAAAGGCTTTCTTGATATCAATTCTCATGATTAAGTTCATGAGCAAGGAGAATGTTGTTAATTATGTTTCTTCCTTTGAAAAATGCAGCCTAATTTGAAGAGAAGAGAGTTGGTAGAAGTTTTTGGAGTCTATTTGAAATAATTTTGCTGATAATCTTATTATTCGTAGGGGTTAAGCATATGGGTCTGAACTCATCCCAAGTATGACTATTTTGTTCTTTAAGAATCAAAACTATGGCTGAAGTGGAGAAGAAGTTGCAACAATTTTGACCTTTGGAGAAGGATTGGATGGCCTTTGTAACATCATTCTTGATAATGTTCCATGTTGTTTGATAGAAAAGGGTTCTAAATCCATTAGGGCTAGCCACCTTATTGCCATCCATTGAGTTTAGAGCTTCCCAATTATGTTTTTGTAGAGGGATGGAGGTAAGTTCCTCATAATTGATTGGTTCTTTCTCCAGTTTAATGAAGGTGATACTTTGTTTTTAGGTTGGATTATTGATAATTGGCTAGTTGAGAGAGTTGGTGAAATAGTTGGCGCAGTCTTTTGATATTTTATCTTTATTAATGATCAAATTTCCATTTGAGTCTTTTATCTTAGAAACCCATTTCTCCTCTTTCTTCTTTCTGATACAGGCATGAATATACTTGGAATTTCTGTCCCCCTAAAGGAAGCTCTATGCTGAAGCTCTCTGCCTGAGAAATTTCTCCTCCCTATCTATATATGTTTGCAGTTAAACTATTGATGTTCAAGCTAGTGTTCCAGTTGAGTTGCATCTTGTGATTTCATATCAGTTAATCTATGCTCAATATCAATAATTTGGTCTTCAGTAGTTTTGATTTGGTGGTGAATGTTTCCAAATACTTTAATGTTCCACTTCTTAAGGTCATGGATTATGGTTTTATGTAGCTTAAAAATAAGAATCTGGTGGTTGGGATGCTCCACATCTTTCTAATTCATGGAAATGCAGTTGAGGAAGTTAGGGTGCATGGTCCACACATTAAGGAATCTGAATGGAGTGTATTTTGGTTTTGGGATTTGACTGAGGCAAATAAGAAGAGAAGAGTGGTCAGAGGCAATTCTGGAATAGTGTTGAAACCTTAGAGTGCAGAAAGTAGAAAGCCAAGTAGGATAGGTAAGGACTTGATCAAGTCATTTCCAGGCCCTCCCTCTCCTCAAAGTGAAAGGTGAACCACAAAAACCAAAATAAAAAAGATTAACATCTACAATGTAGTAAGCAAACTTTGAAATTAAATATATGTTTGGATTACTTCCACCTTCTTTTTTTTATGGGTAAGTAATCATGTGGAGATCATAATCAACAATCCAAGGCCAAGTAGTTTATGAGCTTATGTGTTTTATCTCATTCGAAAGTTCCTTTCTCTTTTGTCAATTACAAGTAGCATAGATAATAGTTGCATAAAAGATAATGTTTTCATCTTGAATGTGAATATGGATATTGGCTGGCATTAACCTGAACCTGGACTTGAAAATTGGATTTCCAAAAAAACTAGATCTCATGGATAACATTAGAGATTATGTTGAAATGCGAGAATCTTCTATTGATTTTTGGTACGTTTTAAGTGCTAACCAATGGTTCCAAGATAGAAAAAAACTGAATCTTATGAGATCTAATAAGGCTTTTGAGTTTATTAGTGGAATTTGCCTTATCAATGCCCCTAACGTTCCAAATCATGGTGTATAGCATAATGGAGTAGATTTACCCTTTGATGGCTTTCTAGAGGACCCTTCCCCAATTATGGTATTGTCAGCTTTATGGAATTTGTTTCATAAGAGGTTTTTGAGTTCTCTTGAACCTTTAGTCACTTGATATTTTATTTTTGAGATTTTCATGTATCCATTATGGAATTGAAAATATCCTCATAGTGTTCTTCTTCAAATCACTCCTCTTGTGCTTGGGTTCCCATATCTCTTTCCATGTCTTGGATTGAACTTGTCTGCTACATGGGAATGTTACCTTGGACAGATAGGTTACTTTGTATTATACTTTGGTTTGTATTGATGTTAGGAGAAGCTATTTTAGATCTAAAGTTAGTTGTATGGGGGTTTTTCTCCTCATTCTTAGGTGTATACCTATTCATGTTTGTGTTTGGAGTTTGCTAAATATCTTGAATGGGAGATAAAAGGACAATGGCAGTGGGTTTTGAAGAAAGGTTATTTACCACTAGGATATCTATATCCAGATTTCTAGTTGAATGTGGAGGTTGGAGATTAGTATTACTTATATTATAGATATGGATAAATTAAGTAATGTAGTTGCCAGTCAAGTTAGTTACATAAATGCTATCAAGGTGGGTTGGTCTAATTTCATCTTGCAATGGGCTGGGAGTGAATTGCTTATCAAGATCAAGTGGATACTTCCCTTTATCATTTTTATTTCCCTTGATGTAGGATGGGAAATAAAGCATTTATCTAGACTATCTCTAAACATTCTACATTTCCCATAGTATAAAAGTTTTATTACAATCTCTACCTTACCAATATCCATTAGAGTGTGTACCAATCCAAAAATTTTCATTATAAGGTGTTGTTATATCCATTTTAGCCAATATTCGGGTAGCTGAGGGCTGGAGAGATAAAAAATTAGTGTGTCAAGCTTAAGTGGTCTGCCAAAGATGGCAACTATGGAATATAAGATTTGTTTATTAAAAAGGTGGAGTTTTAGTCCAATGAGTTTAACCCAAATGGGAGCTATTGGTGGTTCAACACTTTAGTCAAAGCAAGGTGTCCATTTGAGGAATTTAGTAGGGACATTATCAACATGTGAAGGTTTTTTGGAAAAGAGTCTAGCTTCATCTTCCTTCTTTGAAAGTTTAATCATAATGTGCCCTCTAGCTAAGAGTCCAATATTTCATTCACCAACCAATTTGAGTTCCTAGAAGTGTTTCCTTATATAATCCATTTTGGGAAGCTTGTAGGTGATTTTTCCAACCAAAGTGAACTTAAAAGGCTTGATAAGAGTCCAAGTTTTTGCTTCAAAGAGTATAATGATAGGCTTTCCACCTTTTCTTGAGGCCTTTCTCAGCAAAGAAGAGCTAGTACTATCTGAGGGAAGAGTAGAATATTGGGGTTGGGTGACCTTCGGGAGGTCCAAATCCCCCGACCACCACAATGTCATAAGAAGGGTTGTCCATTGATAAGAGGGGAAGAGGTAAGGAGGAGAGGAGCTTGCTAGAAGATATAGAAAATTAATGGAACATTAACTAACATGGAAAAGCACATACCCGGGAGTGGCAGTGCCATCTGCTATCTTTCCCTGGGTCTTCTATAAGGATTTGATCTTAGTATTAAGGATGGTTACTTAATCTTGTAAATAGTAAAGATTAAATATAATAATGATGACTTTTGGTCTTAATTATTTCTCTAAATCATATTAATAAGGCTTTAATAAATTTATTAAATCCCTAAGTAATTAAAATTTTTAAAAATTCATAATAATTAACTAAATCAATAATAATTCTAATTAATTTTAATTTATGTCCAATAATCATAGAGTAATTTAATGAAATCAAAAATCTCTAATTGGTTTAGGTTATTTTGAAAGTAATTATTAATTTTATTTTGGGTTTCCATCTTATTTATTTAATTAAGCCTTGATGCGTAAAAATTTTGAAACCACATAAGGTTTGGGAATTTCATATTTAGGTGATTAAATGCCTCATTAAGGAACACACATATTATCTCAGAAGATAAACATATTTTCCTATAATGGATTTGATCATTTAATAAGAGTCCTAAGGCTAATGGGTATTTCATGTACTAGAGATTTTTTCCTTGAACTATATGGAAGTAGAACATGGTTTATTTTGAACTGGGTTCATGATTCCTTATAGAGGCAAGCCACTATAGTTAATTACTTCTTAAGAAAGGAATCCTCCTAAAAATACTCTCAATTAAAAAAAAGTCATTATTTCTAAAGATTTCTATGTTGGTTTTCAAAGGATTGATATTTGGTATTTTTAGTTAGGAATGTTCCAAAGTGGAAAGAGTTATTTTTGGAATTCAAATGGAATGAAGTAGGAAATGTCTTTTGATATTGGGATGCCTAGTAGGCACTTCAACTATTCCATCATTGGGCTTTAAATTTTAGAATTTAATTTAAGTTTTGAGTTGACATTTTTTGAGAAATCAAGGACCTAGATTCTAGCAACACAAGACTACAAAAATTCCTAGGGTTAAAGACAAACTCCAAGGAGGATACTTCAGAACCTAATCTATAAGTGCTTCTAACACATGTCACATGCTCCACCTAGTTTTATTTTGGGAATTATCAGTCATTCCTCTCACTTGAGGGAACTAGCCTATTCCTGACTCTTCTGGACTTACAACCAGCTTGGAGGGACTGCCAGCTAAAACCACTTAAGCACATTTTAATTTCATGATGCTAAGTCTTATGAATGTAAGATGGCTAAATTACGACATTTTTAATAAAGAAATCTAAGAATCTAAGAATCCTAGACACACTCTCTAATCCTTAAGATAATGTAGGCTATGAAATGTACTAACTAATGCATATTTTTCATATTTTTAATATTTTGACTCGATGATCATTTAGTTCCATGGGTATGCAATTTATGCCTACATGGTATGTAATTAGAAGAAAGTCATGGGCCAAACTAATAATAGAAGCCAGGCTTCCTCAAGAAGACAACCATCCTCACATGTTAGATGCCCCTTATGTTCATTGGGAGAAGTTGCCCAATTCAAGGATTAGAGCAATATGATTGCATGATTTTTAAGATCTAATTGGTTTTTAATTGATTTTAAGTTATTCCTTAGGGGATGTAAGGTTTTGAATTGCATTATTTTTATATTTGAATTGATTAAATTAAATTTGCTAGAAAATTTAATTTTTCTATGAGACTATGCCCAAGTATTCATCACAGAAGAGAACAACACAAAAAGAAACCTAGAAAAGTAGGTTGATTCTATTACATAACCAAAATAAATCAAACTAATTTAAATTTAAAAAATAGACCAATGCAGCTGGGTACTATTATACACCCCAGAAGAAAGAAAAATGGGCAGCCGAGCTTTACCCTCATATTGCCCAGCCTGGAATTACAAGTCTAGATCCGTGGGTCATATTTTCAAGATCATCTCCTTCT
This sequence comes from Cymbidium sinense, assembly GCA_021442155.1. Taxonomy (NCBI): domain Eukaryota; kingdom Viridiplantae; phylum Streptophyta; class Magnoliopsida; order Asparagales; family Orchidaceae; genus Cymbidium; species Cymbidium sinense. Next base: position 56,788,326 of record CM038215.1, read on the forward strand.
TTAAGAACCTCCATTGGGCTTCATAGGGGACCTCAGTACCATTTCTTGGTAGGGTCAGCTCCTATTAATCTTGTACCCCATAGATCCTAACCTAATTTTAAGCTCAATTTTACATTTTTAAATTTAAAAATAAATCTTAAACCCTATAAAACAAATGATAGGAAAATACAACCATCATGTAATAAATATATTTTATAAACATACAGGCTTAACATTAGTTGCTTTCCAAGTCCATATGTCCTATGGGCTATGATAAGGGACTATTCAGCACTTGCAAGCAAACAATAATTTTATAATTTTTATTTATGACAACAGTCCCTTTAATACAGCCCCCATGTAGAAGACAATGTTACTTCAAGAAATAATATCCTACCATCCAAACTAACGGTAATCAATCCTAGCCATCCAATCTATAATAGTACACAATAAAATAATAAAAGCAATTATCACCACAACATCATAGAAAATTACATAAATCACAAAGTGATCTTACCTAAGTCTAGGGTCTATGACCTATAATTCTAGTGTGTGAAAAAAAGGGTTTGTGTAGCCAGACATTGCTATGCTTTTATATTTAAATTTTTTATTTTGAGTATTTATTTATTTACCTTTTGATGATTTCAATTCAATTGATTTAATAATTTACTGATTTTTGTCTTCATTTTAGATACATTTTATTTTCTCAAAATTAGATTATGTTTTTAAGAATGAAGAATACAATAGGCTCCATTTTGGGTGGAGCCCATTTCATTTAACATCTTAAGTCTTAATAGGATGATATCTTTATTCTAAGGTAAAGATTTATCCTAAAAATCTAACTAAAATCTTAAGTATTTTAATTGAACTTTTCTTTAAATTTAAAGGGTTTAAATTAATTTAGTTTATTTCCTTTTCTTTTAAATTTCTTTTACTTATGTTTTGATTTTTTATCAATAAACTTGTGATTTAGTTTCAATTAATTTGTTGTTATTATTCGATTTGGTTTTCTGTTTAAGTTAGTTCACTTATTATAATGATTTTTATTTCATTTAATTTCTTTGGCTTACTATCGTGATATTGATATTTATCATTTATTCTCTTAATTTGATTCATTATCTTACTTTACATGTTTGCTTTATTGATTATGCTGACTTATATCTTTTTAAATTTAAATTAGTAAGTTTACTTTACTTGTGTATTAAATTTGTTTTACTTATGTAAATTAGGTTTTAATGTTTATATTCTTTGATTTAATTTTTTGTTTTTGTTTATTGGTTTTGTTAAATTTCATTTATGGTAAAGATTTATATATTATTCCATTTTATTTTTATTTCATTTGTTTATTTGGTATTAGGATGCATATAGTCTACTCATTACTCTTAGGTGTAGGTATTTCATTCATTCAATTGAAATTAATTTCATTTATTCATTTTCATTAATGTTCATTAACCTAAATAAATTTAAATTCAATTTGTTGTGTTCAATATTATTCAACTTATTATATTTCAATTTTATAACTCAATTGCATTAACAACCCATTCATGTTCTGATTTACACATTTAATTAAATTCTCTATGGTTTATTAATGAATTTAGACTAAGATGATTAATTCAAAATTATATATTTCACATATTATGGAATGGTTCAATTTGCTTTAATTAATTTAAGGTGAGTGATCATTATGTCATTTGAAAAGTTCTTTTAGCATTTTACATAATATAATTTTTCTTTCCTTCATGTCTTAAGGAGCTTAAAGAAAGGTTATTCCCTTGTGTATTAAATTTACCTTATGTTAGTTTGTCATTTAGACTAAAATTTAATTACACTTAACCTTTTATATTTGCAATTGTACCATTTCAATCATTAATCTAAATGGTTCTAATGTATTTGCATGTTGATAACTTATAAATTTTAGAGATTAATAAACTTTGTATTTCAGTTTATGAATGAAATTATTATGGTTTAAGGGATTATTGTGATTAAGTTTCATATTTTCATTTAATTGTGATCTTTATCTTAGGATTAATTAGGTTCTTTTGCTTTCAATTGGCTTGAGTATTTTATTCAAGTGTTATGATGTCAATTACAAAGTTTTAAATTTATATTATAGATTTTATAATTTTTGTGATTTTTTTATTTAATATTTTCTTTAAATTAACCTAGACTTGGAAATTTAAATACTCCCAATCCAAAGGTTAATTGGATTTGAAATTTTTTTGTTAGGTGGGATTCCTTAACAGTTTGATGTCCCTAAAGTTTCACTTCAACTAGATATATAATTAAGCTGTAATTATGGTTTTAATTATTTCATTAAAACCTAAATTAGGCCTAATTTAATAAATATTAATTAGGGGTTTTATTTTTTTCATGATTCCCCTCTAGAATATGCATCCAAAGAGGGTTTATTCATAGTTTTAAGGGTTATGGTTTATTTATTATGTTTTATTTTAGCTCAAGTTGTTTAATTGAATTCATTAATTTAATTAATGGCCTAATTATACCATTTTGTAATTTATTAAGTTCTAATAGGTTTCACTATCTTATTTATGGTTTTTAGGATATATTATGTTGTTTTCAATTGATTTGATTAATTTCCATCATTTATTTTATTTATTATTAATTTATTTCTTGAAAATTAGGGTTTAGGCTTTGAAATTTTGAATATTATGATTTATTGCTCAATAAATTATAAAAAATTTCTCTATCGTGTATCTTAACATCAATTTCAATTCCTCGAAGTTTCATTTGAATTGGATTACTAGTTTTTGATTAATTAGGGTTTGTACATTTTCATTGCAACCCAAATTAAGGCCAAAATATCCAAAAATTATTTTGGAATTTGCATTTTTTGGATTTATATTTAATTTCCTATGATTTTCTAAATTTTCAAGCATTTTTATTAATGTTGTAATTCAAAAATCCTAATTTTCCTATTTAGGCGCTTCGAATCATCATGGCGCTTCTTTCCCCTTGGCGTCATATCATCGTGCCACGCAGGATCCACATGGATCCAAGTTAAAATGATGGGGCACATGGGTTAATTGTGGGCCTTCCATGATTTGACCTATGGTTTCTTTTATTGGTTTTAACTAAGGATCATCTAAATCTCAACTTTCCATTCCTTTTATATGGAACGGACGGTGGAGATTATGTCCTATGATGATGGTAGAGGTCGAGAGCTGTTCATCATTTTTGTGGGATTTTAGACCATCCAACCATTGAAATTGTGTGATTTCAATGCCAAATCCATCATTGGATGAAATCAAGGAGATCTAAATGGTTTGATCTGACTTGAGATTAAATTCTCTTTGAAAAGTACTAAACACCTGCCTAAGCTAAAGAGGTGGAATTGGAATGAGGTTATAGGGTTGAATTTTGCTTTACCTACCTTTGACTTGATAGAATCTCCTTTTCTATTGGATTTATTTGAAGTTGATTAAGTGGCTTAATGTTGGCTGGGAATCAACATTAATTTGGTTTGGGAAAGGTTTGATTGCATCCCAAGGGGATTAGTTGAAGATTAGGGTAAAATCCTTTAAGTTATGCCATTTAAAGATTTCTTTAATTAGTTTGATCTATATTGCTTCACTTGATGGATTAGCCTTACATCAATTCTTGGATGGTGTCCATTTAACCATTAATGAACTTATTAATTAAATGGTTTAAAGGATTTTAAAATTTATAGAGTGCTTACTTTAGGTTTAGTCCATTTTGATGTAATTACATTTGGGTTGATTTTAATTAAGTCAAATGGTTTTTTTGACTCAATTATAATGTGGTTTACTTTTTAATTAGGTTAATCCAAGTAATTTGGAATGCATTAGATCAAATAATTCCAATTTTATTTAATTTTGAACCCTTTTGACCCAAGTTGGGCTTAATGGGTTAAGTTTGGGTTCATTTGGGTCAAATGACCAAATTAGCCAAATTGGACCCGATGATGGGTGAGTTTATGTTCAATAATCATTTTTCAAATGATTTTGGACAATTTATTTGGGATTATTTGAGTTTGATTTTGGTTTAACCCAATAAGGCCCATTTAGGCATATTTAGGTCAAATGACCTAAATATCCTAATTAAGGCACAATGGACTTAAATTCCTTTAAATTCATGTTTACATATGGTCATATAATAATTCTAACCATTTGGAATGATTTTATTTGCTCAAATTTTGGTGGGCTAGCCTTTGATTTGGTGGGACCCACATAAGTCAAACCCATGCGAAAGGGTTCAACAATCTTTGACCTATAATTTAGATTTTGATTTATTCAATTTCATGTTATGGTTTCATGCTTTTAATTTCATTTGATTTGGGTTTATTTAGATTTAATTTGAATTTCTTTAGGTTTATATAATTCTTAGGTTAATTAAGGTAATTAGGTTTAGTTCCTTAATTAAACCCTATTCTAAGCTTAATTAATTTGAAATTTAGAGTGGTGTATGTTTAGGTTGAGGATTTGGGTTGAATCTAACTAAACCCATTATGTTAGATTAATCCATGGAGGGTATAGTAGATCACTAAATGTAGCATCCTAGGTGCTTAGTTAGGAGATTCCTAATCTAGGATTAGGCATCCTAATTATTATCTTTGGAAGAAATGTTATCCTCATCCAAAAATAAGGTCAACAAGCTTAAAGTATATGCCTAATTGCATTAGAAACTTTAAAACATGCTTATTTTATGCCTATGCATCTTTACAAATTTTGTCATGATTTTTAGGCTTATGTACAAAGGTTAATTGAATTCGTAGGCCTCTTTTGGGCATAATTTGGTTAAGAGCTTAATTATCATTAATTAATTTATAAAGCTCACTTATGATAATTATAAATCAGTTAATGAATAGAGATGTTGTGGGTTAATTCTTAATCATTTGTTCTCCTCTTTAGGATTAAATAACTCAAATCTTGAAGTTAAGTTTTAAATAACTTGATTTAACTTAAAGGATATTTATTTATCATGATTGTCTTTAGGCCTTAATGAAGCCAAATAAGTCATTTGATATTGTTTAATTTCTTTGCTTCAATTATTTAAAACTTAGTTTTTCATTTATTTGCATTTTCAAATGTTTCTGAAATTTAAAAGGGGTGGTGCATTTAAGTGCATGGTGTTGGATTAAAGATAGTGTGGTTATAATCACTAATAAATCTCAAATTATTTCTTTTAAAATAATATGACATGATCATTAACTAAGTAATCTAAATACTAGCTTTATTCATATAAGATTTATTACAAGTGACATATCAATGAGAAACTTTTATTTTTCATCTTTTAAAATAATCTAAAACTTTTCCTACCTTCATCTTTATACTTATATGTATGTATATGTATATAGAACAACAAGTATATTGTTTAGACACCCTAGGAATGTGAGACTTTATGTAGTCCCAAGGGCTCCTATTGATTGACCAACTTCCTTAGTTCAACAAAGGCATGTACTTGTATAGTTTTCTACATACATATGTATAGTTTTCTACATATGAGTATAAAATGAAATTCCCTTTTTCACAAAATTCATGCATCATATATGTATGTGTATTAGTATAGCATATAGGATCACTCATGCATCAAGTGGGTAGTAAAAAGAATGTAATATGTATATACATACATGAAGTCAAATTAAATAAGAAATGATGATAAGTACTAGTAATGAAGCTAAGTTAAGAAAATATTATTGATTTAATTATGATTTGGCTTCAGTAATCTTAAGATGCCTTTCATGTTTGAATATAATTCATTATGTTAAATCCAAATATAGGATCATTTAAAATTCACTAACCCTCCACTTAAAGAAATTAAAAGTCCTAAAATTCATCTCTTTGAATTAACTTAAGGCAGGGATTATAGGGGATCACCCCTCCTTTTTCTTTTTATAATTTAAAATTATAATCATGAAACAAAAAAGGGAATATTGTTGAAATAAAAAAATAAGTAAAATAAATTAAATTAAAAATTTCCTGGCTATAGCATTGCGATGCTTCCCAGACCTTATAGAATGAACTACCCCAGTTTAGCTATTGAATTATGGTACAGTGATGCGGCACTACGCTCTTGGCATTGATGCGTTATACTAGCTATTTAGAAGAAATAGTTATCAGACTACTATTATAAATAGGATTGAGGGTTTCACTTGAAGGACTTTTTCCTCATTTGACTCCACTCTCTCACTGAACTAGTGATTGTCCCTCAATTTAATATCTTTCACTTTAGGTAAAGAACCTATATCTATGTCATTTTACTTTTGAAAAAGCATGTTTAATAAAAATCCCACTACTGATCTTTAATCTGGTGTGGAAAACCTGGAGATTTGAAGATCTCCACCACCGAATTTCATTCCGGGGTGAGATAAAAATCCTCTCCCCTCCATCAATTTTTGATCCAGAATAAGGGTGAAGAGTGCTCCACACTATACAATTTTGAAATCTAGCAATGTTAAGGTGAAATGTTGCTAAAATTCTAAAAAAAAATTTAAGAATCACACTTTAAATTTAAATTCTAGCTCACAACACTACAACATAGAATATCAGCACGCAACACCATGCTCTCGAGTATTCATATTATAAGAATGGTGCCATCACGCCCAAAAATTAACACTGTAATGCTTTATGAAATCTTGAAGTGCCACGATGCCATAGGATCAATATCGTAGTGATGTGTCACCCTAATATAAGTAAAATGACTCCTTAGCGCCATGATGCTATAGCATCAGCTCCTCGGTGCCATGCCTATGTGTCGCTTGGAATATAATTTAGAACATTTTTTGATAAAAAAGAAATAAAATCCAACAACATCGTGGAACTTATGGACAGAGCTGTGGCACCATAAGGACAGTACAATAGTACTATATAACCTTCATTCATGTAAAAAGAATGCCTTAGAAAAGTTTTTGTTAAGGGGATATAATATCCCTACAGCACTGTAGCACTCATCTCTTAGGTTTTCATTTCATCTCTAGTGTCGAGGCACTGCCATATCAATGCCACGACACTGAACTCTGATATGAGTTTTCCCATAAGCATTAAAATCTATTATTATTATTATTATTATTATTATTATTATTATTATTCTTATTATTATTATCCTAGAGAGATTGTATAAGAATACATCAATGTCAAATGGCAACAAAAATAAATATAAACTTTATTTCCAAATAAATAAAATTACAAGATGATTAAAAAAAGAAAGAAATAAAAAAAAAAGAAGAGGAAAAAAATTCAAAATGGGGGAAAATAAGTAATCATATTCGTCACCCTCCTCTTCCTCCTCTTCTTCATGCTTGATATTGGTGGGTAACCACATAAGGCTGATATCGAGGCATCGTAGGGAAGGAGACCTGGCTCGGATCGATCATAAATCTACTATTGATTAGTGTAGTGTTGAACTAAGCAATGCAAGAGAATTGCATCTACTATTGACCCATATGATGTTCAAACTTATGCTTCAGAATCTTCTTCCTATGACTACTTCGGTGCACCCTTTTTCTCAAGTCCATGACATGACTGCCAATTTCTTTGACTTTCTCAGCCAGGGACTTGGAAGATTAGGTCAAGGTCATGGGCCATGTGAGCCTTCCCCAATTTCAAACCTCAGCTCAAATCCCCTAATTACCCTCTTCGTTAAAGGAGCCTTCTGAATGTGTATTTCTTCATCAGGCCCTTGTACCATTCTCATTGTGACACATAAATCATAAATTAAAAAAGGGTGACTATACCCAATAGTAGTACTTTAACATATTACAAATAGAATTATAAATAATTATCTCGCTATTGATCATAAATCTCCTATAAATAGCAAAATTCAAAATAACCTACTAACCTCGCTGATGTTAGCAATGGGCATAAGCTTGGAAAAAATGAAATAATTCCAAGCTTTAGATTCAGCAGTAAGATCGACTGTAAGAAAGTTAATAATATTTTCCTATTATCGTTTCCACTACACTTTGGCATTCCTTCTAGAAAGAAAATGGAGAATATCATTGAAATCAGGATGATCATTATAATTAGCAAGATATTGATCGTAATCAAAATCTTGAACATTATAATATTTATTAATTGTACAACTATCTAAACTTACCAGTTTCCCCTGTACACACTTTATTATCCTATCTTTCATGTGCATTCATGAAGAATTTGTGCATCACCGGAACAACACATGAGCCATTAATGTAGGCCAATTTGGTCTAGCCTCGCCTCACGATCACCCCTTCAACATTGCCTCTTAGCTCATGAAATCTTCTCTCTAGGATTAAGTGTTTGTGTATGAGAACGTGTTGATATCGCTCCAAGTGCACGTGAACGCCATCGCTCTTCTTTCTCACCACTCTTCTGAGAGGCATGATAAATATGATAACTAGAGAGAAACGAGAGCCAAGAAAGAGAAAGAAAAATCTATAAAGTGAGAGAACACTAAATTAAATCTTTAATAGCCCTTAGGTTCTATTTAAATCAGGCTCAATGACGCAGCTCCCGAACATGGCACCAAGGCACTAGCACTTTATGGTTGTAGAACATAGCCTCAGTGCCATAATGCCCACAAGTAGCACTAAGATGCTGGTCCACCTATCTCGTTGGTTATATTGTAGTAAAAAAGATAGATTTAATTATAATAAATTTTATAAATTACGCACCCCAAAAGAGCACAACATCATAGTGTTCTAACCTAGCGTTCTAAAATTAGGCTGTTGTTTCCCCTTAAAACCGACTACATGCCTATCAAGAATCTTGACCAGCACGCACCGTGATGCTATCCAGGAGGTGTTTCTTCCCTATTCATATGGTCAAAGGACCAATAATGCTATCATCATGATGCTACTCAGGTAGCGCCGAAGCACTGGACCAAACAACTCATCTGTCCACCTAGGCAATGTGCTCCACCATAGAAACACCTAGGCACTATTGACCGCTGCTGAGGCACTATAGCCTAAAAATTTTATTTTCTTAATTCCCAATAAAATGACAATATGCCTGAGAATTACATAAATCTTCTATCTATTCATTATGTGATTACCCACATAAATTTTGGCATTCTATAAAGGGATGTAAGCCTAGTCTTCTATCTATTCACCATATGAAAAACCCCCATATGTTCATCATGTGAACATTTGCATAATTTTGGCATTCCTAAGGGATGTAAGCCTAGCCTCTTTCATTCACCATGTGAACATTTGCCCATTTGCCATACGAACACCATATAATCTATTCATTAGGTGAACACACTTACACCACTTACAGTAAATATTTTAAGTCTTCTCGAGATACCTAAAATGAGGTATCCCATGGCTACTAATTAGATTCTCTGGACATCACAACTATGTTTGTTGACCATATTTTTGGATGAGATTAATCACTCCCAAAGATAATCATTAGGACTCATAATCCTAAATTATAAATCTTACAACTATCACCTTGGACACCACACTTAGTGACTTAGTGCATCCACTTTGGATTGATCTAACTTAATGAGTATAGTTAGATTCAACCTAAATTTCTAGCCTAAACATACATCCGCCCAAATTATAAATTAATTAAGCTTAGATTAAGATTTAATTAGGAAACTAAACCTAATTAAGTTAATTAAGTTAAGAATCATAAAAACTAAAGGATATCCTATTTAAATCTAAACAAACCCAAATCAAATAAAATTAAAAGCATAAAACCATGATATGAAATTAAATAGATCCAAATCTAAACCAAACGTAAAAAGATTGGTCAACCCTTTTGACATGTGTTTGACTTGTCTGATCCCACCAAAATTTGACCTAATAAAATCATTCCAAATGGTTTGGATGATGATATGAACACATTTAAACATGAATTTAAAAGAATATAAGTCCAATGTGACCATAATTAGGCTAATTGGATCCTTTGACTTAAATGGACCTAAATGGGCCATATTGGGTTCAAACACAAACTAAACTCAAATCGACCCAAATAAATTGTCCAAAATCATTTAAAAATGATTATTGAACATAAACCAATCCACCATTGGTCCAATTTGTCAAATTTGATCATTTGACCCAAAAGAATCCAAACTTATCCCATTCTAATTTGGGTCAAATTGGTTCAAATTGAAATTGTTTGATCCAATGTATTCCAAATGGCTTGGATTAACCCAATTGAAAATTAAATGCATTATACTTGAGACAAATAAACCATTTGACTCAATTAAGTTCAACCCAAATCCACTTGAATCAAAATGGACTAAACCCAAAGTAAGCACTACATCAACTTTAAAATCATTAAAATCTTTGATTAGAAAGTTCATCAGTGATTAAATGAACATAATCCAAACATTGATCTGTAGCTAATCAATCATGTAAAGCAATCCAAAATTAAGCCAATTAAGTGGAATAAATCAAAGGGATTTTGAACCTGATCTCCAACTAATCTCTTTAGAATGCAATCAAATCCTTCACAAATTGAATTAATGTTGATTCCCAACCAACATTAAGTCATTTAATCAAATCCAAATAGATCCAAAACCAAAGAATATGCAATGGAAAGTCAAAGGAATATAAAACCAAATCCAATTTGCATAACCCTATAATCTCATTCCTTACTCGACCTCTTTAGCTTAGGACATATGTTAGAGAGGTAGTGATCCATGGAACTAACTTCTAAAGCTCTGATCACTCACAACTGACCAAGAGAGGGAAAATTGAGCTTAATATGCTTAGTTTCAATGGAAATATCACTAAGAGCTATTCCCAAGTGAATTTTACTATTCCATCACCTTCCCCACTTTGCACAAAGATGAACCTGATCTTTTGCCAATCCATTCAACCCCGGGAGGCATGAGAATGACAAAGGCCAATAAAATTTAAGTTGAGCTTGGTCTAGGAGGTGATCCATAAGGAGGAAACTCAATTACTTTGCACAGAAGCTCTTGGAGTCGATTCCATCATTGGAGATCACCATGATCGAGGTATACCATTAATGACCTCTCCAAGCTTTTCGTTTTCATACTTTTTGAAGGATGTCTGATCTCAAGTGAGATCAAATCATTTAGATCTTCACAATTTCATCCATTGATGGATTTGGCATAAAAACTATGTAATTTTGACAGTCAAATTGCTAAAAATCATGCAAAAATTATGGACGGCTCTCGGCCTCTGGCATCACCATAGGAGATAAAGTCTCTATCGTCTGTTCCTTTCCTTTTATAAGGAATGGACAACCAAGATCTAGTTGGATATTTGATTAAAACTATTAAGAAGAAGCAATGGATAAATAAAGATTGTTTGATATTTGATCGGACGACCCGCAATTAATTCACTTGTGCCAGTAATTTAATGCAGATCCACTTGGATCTCGTGTTGTCCATCCAATGTGCTTAAATCAAAAATTCTAGTTTTCTGAATTAAAAATTAAAGAAAATACCAAAAATATTCAAATATTAATATAAGATTAAACATAAATAAAAAAGTACAAACTTTGGATCTATCGATTCCTCTTAATGAGAGAAATCCATTAAAATTAAAATATGCAAATTATGTGAGGGTATTTTGGCCTTAATTTAAGTTTGAATAAAAATTTTCAAACCTAATTAATTCCTCACCATTGATAAAAATAAAATAAAACTTTGGGGAGTTGAAATTAATGATTACATACATATTAGGTAAAATTTTCATCATTTATTGAGTAACAAATTTTAATATTTGAAATTTCAAATCTTAAACCCTAAGTTTCATAAAATAAATTCATCATAAATGAAAAAATATTGGAAAATTTTTAAATTAACTCAAAACATCATAACACATCATAATGAACATGAAAAAATCACTAAAACCCATTGAAACCTAATTAATCATAAAATTACTCAATTTGGTTAGTAAATGAATTATTTAATTCAATTAATCAACCTAAATTTAAATAAAACATAATAAATCAACCAGAGCCCCATAAATTATGAATAAACTCTAGTTACATTCATACTCCATAGAGGAATCAAAGAAAAATAAAACCCCTAAATGATCCTTACTAAATTAAGCATAATTTAAGTTTTAATAAAATACTTAAAATTTAATTACACCTTAATTACACATCTGATTGAAGTGAAACTTTAGGAAAATCAAATTGCTAAAGAACCCCAATTGTCATAAAAATTTCAAACCCAATTAACCTCTAGATTGGGAATATTTGAATTTCCAATTCTCTAGGTAAAATTAAAGGAAATAATAAATCAAAAAATTCATAGAAATTACAAAACCCATAAAAAAAACGTAAAACATCATAATTGACACCATAACACTTAAATAAACAAAAAATGAAGCTAACTGAAAGTAAATAAACCTAATTAATCCTATGTTAAGGGTTATGACTAAGCGAAAATATGGAATTTAATCATATTCTGAGAATAATAACCCCATAAACCATAATAAATCCATTAATAAGCTGACATATAATGTTCATTAATCTTTGAAATTTATAGGCCATCTACCTATTTACATTAGAGTCATTTAGATTATGGAATGAAGTGGCATAAATGCAAATATGAGCGATTAAGTGTAATTGAACTTTAGGGTAGGTTGAATTGAACTTGAAATGACATAAAACTCTAAAGTAGCATCGGAGAAGTTTAATGGACATGAAAATAGCATATGTTTAAACTCTTTAGTCATGATGAATAAGGTATATTACCTTATGCTAAGTATTTTTCAAATAACATAATCATCACTCTCTTTACATTAATTCAAAATGAATTGAACTATTCCATAATGCATAAAATCATGATTTGCAAACAATAATCTTACTCTAAATTTATTAATTAGCACTAAAAAATGTCATGAAATGAATAAATTGAAAATGAGAAGGAATCATTGTGTAAATGGGTTATAAAACTGAAACATAATAAATTGAGTAATAATAAACTTAAGATTAAAATGCAAATTTACTTAAGTTAATATACATCAATGAAAATGAATAGATTAACTTAACTTAAATCAAATAAATCACATAATTTTAACAAAAAAGTGAATATTAAATTAAAAATGAATTCAAAAACATAAACACAAAACCTAATCAATCTAAATTATAAAAGTTAAGACAAATTTAATGAACAGCTAAAATTAACCGAATTAAAATAATTAAAAATTGGAATGATATAAATCATCATAATAAATAAAGCAAATATGTAAATAAAAAAAATAATGAATCAAATTAAGAAATGAAATTGAATATAAAATAAATGATAAAATATAAAATGTCAATAACACAATATTAAACCAAAAACATTAATTGAAATTAAAATTATAATGAGTGAATTAAAGTTAAAAGAGAAAACCAAACTAAATCATAATAACAAATGAATTAAATTTTAAATGAAAATTAATTCAAATTAAATCAAAATATTATTGATAAAGAAACATACCTTAAAGAAATCAAAATACAAAATAATGAGTGAAAGAATAATAAATAAATTTAAAATAAAATGTTATAAACTAAACTAATTCAAGTCATCTAAATTTAAAGAAAGGACTAATTAAAATACTTAGAATTTTAATTAGATCTTTAAGATGAATCTTTACCTTAGAATAAATATCATCTTATTATAATTTAGGATGTTCAATAGAATGGATTTCACATAAAAGTGGAACTTATTTTATTCATCATTCTTGAAAATTTAAATTTCACTTTAACATAATAAAATGAATCTAAAATGAAAACAAAAATTTAATAAATCATTAAATTATTTGAATTGAAACCATCCAAAGGTAAATAAACAAATAGTAAAATCCAAAATTGAAATTGAAACCTAAAAGCCAAGTAATGTCTTACCAAAGAAATGCCTTTTCTTCACAAACTAGAATAATAAGTCACGGACCCTAGACTTAGGTTAAATCGTTCTGTGATTTTTTGTAACATTTTTTTATGTTGTGATGTGAATTTACTTTTATGATTTTGTAGTGTACTATTTTATACTGGATAGTTAGGATTGATTATCTTTAGTTTGGATGGCACGACATTATTTTTGGAACTAACATTATTTTTTATAGGGGGTTGTATTAAAGGGGCTGCTGTCATAAATAAATTATAAAATTATTATTTGCTTGTAGGTGCTGAATAGCCCCTTAGCATATCCTATAGGATAAGTGGGCTTGGAAAGCAACTAATGCTAAGCCCGTATGTTTATAACTATTGTGTATTGTTTGTATTTTTCTGACATTTATTTTGTCGGGGTTAGGATTTATTTTTGAATTTAAAATATAAATATGAGCTTAAAGTTATGTTAGGATGAATGGGGTCTAAAATTAGAAGGAGTTAACTCTACTAAGAGATGGTGTAGAGGTCCCCTGTGAAGCCCAATGGAGGTCCTTGAAGAATGAGACCATCATAGAAAGAAGACCTATAGAGCTAAAGTGTAGTTTTAGGCTGAGTTGTATAAGGGCAGAGCTCGACTACCCTTTTTTTTCTGCTGAGTGTACAACAGTACTCAAATGCATCGACCTTTCTTTACTTAAATTGGCTTGATTTATTTTTGGTGCATAAAAGAATCAACTAGCTTTTCTAGGTTTCTTTCTATGTTGTACTTTCTATGAAGAATGTCTGGATGTAGGCTCATAGGGAAAAAATTAAAAAATTTTCCCAATTAAATCTAATCAAATCAAACATAAAAATAATGAAATTTAAAGTAACACATAAACTAAAGCCCTAAAAATATCTTAAAATTATATAGAATTAATTAGCTCTCAAAAATCATACAATCATATTGCTCTAATCCTTGAATTGGGCAACTTTACCGATTTCACATGAGGGGCATCTGACCTATGAGGATGACCACCTTTTTAGGGAAGTCTGTTTTTCTATTAATAATTTGGCCCATGACTTTCTTCTAATTACATGACATGTATGCATAAAATTGGATACCCATGGCCTAAAATGATTATCAAGTTAAAACATTTAAAATATAAAAATGTGCATTAGTTATTGCATTTCATACCCTACATGATCATAAGGAATAGGGAGTGAGTTTAGGATTCTTAGATTTATTTCCTAAAAATACAACAGCCTAGTCATCTTACGTACATGAGACTTGCATCATGAATTTAAAATGCGCTTAAGTGGTGTTTGCTGGTGGCCCTTCTAGGCAGGTTGTAAGTCTAAAGAGTCTGGGATAGGTTTGTTCCCTCAAGTGAGAGGAATGATCGATAATTTCCAAAATAAAATTTGGATGAGCATTTGACTTGTGTCAAAAGCAGTTATAGACTTAGATTCTGAAGCATCCTCTTTGGAGTAAGTCTTCAACCCTAGGCATTTTTGTAGTCTTGTGCTGTTAGAATTTAAGTCCTAAATTTCTAAGAAAATATCAACTTAAAATCTAAATTAAATTCTAAAATTTAAAACCCAATGATAGTATAGTTGAAGTGTCTACTAGGCATCCCAGTATCAATAGGAATTTCTTACTTTATCCCATTTGGCTTCCAAAAATAACTCTTTCCACTTTAGATAATTCCAAATTAAAATTTCCAAATATCATTCCTTTGAAATCCAACTTAGATATCCATAGGAATAATAACTTATTTTTTTCATATAGAGCATTATTAAGAAGAGACCATTCTTTCTAAGATATAATTAACTATAGTTTCTTGCCCTTATAAAGAATCATGAACCATGTTTACAAAAAACCCTGCTCTACTTTCAATGTAGTTTAGGAGAAAACCCTCTGGTACATGAAAGACTCATTAGCCTTAGAAGTCTTTTATTAAATGATTGAATCCATTTTAAGATAACATATTTATCTATTGAGATAATATGTTTATTCCTTAATGACGCATTTGATCATCCAAATAAGAAATTCCTAAACTCTATGTTGTGTCATAAATTTTTCCCATAGAGATATTTTTTGGCAACTCTGTTGGGGAATGGTTCCTCTCTCCATCTTTAGAAATAAGTTATTATTTCTATAATCAGTAATGTACTTATGTTTACATAAGTCAAGCTTGTCTTTCTTTCCATTGAATATCTTTCCATTTCATCCTCGGTAGAGCATATTCAACATCTACTAAACAAAAGAGTGAGTATAGAACTATCCCACTAGTGAGAATCAGGTGGGATGGTTTCATAACTCTTCTATCCTTAGAAAAATATTTTTTGAAAAAAAGAAATCATAGCTCCAAAATTGGCTAAAATTTCTTAATGGGTCAGAAGTCTTTCTTTCAACTACATTTTGGTTATTGTTCATTAATTCTCATTTAAAATATGTTATTTTTGTAAACAAAAATAGTTGAATAATTAATCATTACTGCTACGGCTGGAATAAGCTTCTTTGTGGATTGTAGTAGATAGGTAGATGGCCCCATCTTTAAGTTTGGAACTGGCTTTAAAAATTTAAACATTATTTTAAATGGTGTGACATTGGCTCCTATTGTTGAGGTAGTAGTTAAAAATAAATTACCCATCTTGGAATTTTCTAGTACACCTGCTCCTTCTCTTGTTGAAGGCAAGAAGGTTACTGAGAGGATCCAACTAGGTCATGCTAAAAAAAAGTTAAGCTGCCCACTTTAGTGGCATTGCCTACTCCTTTTTTATCTAGCACCTTTGAACTCAGCACCACCTCTAAGCCCCTTGAGATGACAAATATCTAAAAAAATAGGGGTAGAAGGATTAGAAGGATAGCCCTCATGGAGGAAAAATAAAAAGAAATGCTAGATATAAAACTAGTTAGGGTGAGAGATGGTTATGCCCTCTTAGATATTTCCCCTCTTTTTGGTGGAAGCATATATCACCCTCTATTTGTTGCCTAGTGATAGAAGGATGTATCCAGGATTTTGAGTTCTCCACCTCAGCCCTTTGTTCATGAAGAAAAGAAAAGTTTTAAAATGTTAACTAAAGAGACTCATGGTAGGCTGCATCAGATCCTTCACAAGATCCTTAGACCATCCTCGTACACTGAGGAGGCATTATTTAGGGCTATGAAGGATCGTGCATCAAAAGCCCTAGAAAAAGAACTCTTAGGAAGACCTGAACTTTCTATTACAAAGGGAAGGGGAAGGCAGTCATTCTTCTTAGAAGGAAGTCTTCTTATCCTATGTTTGTAACACCAAAGTGATATCATCACCCTAGATAATCGTTGATGTGGCACAGAGATCAATTTGTTAGTATAGGGAGATATTGAACCTATCCTAGAAAATAGAACAAGAAATTTTATGTTAAGAAGGTTCCACTGGCCCCTGAACCTAGCGTACCTTCACCACCTTTGCCACCCTCATCTCTAGAGAGAGTGCCTATCATTAGGACTATTTCGAATAGGCAACTATCATCTTCACCTCGGCCTCATGTTGAAGGGCCCTCATCATTTAATCTTTTCAGTAAAGAAATGGAGTCTCTTCATTTATCTCCTTACATTAGAGAGACTACTGATGAGTTTCACTTTCGCTTGGGAGCCACCTTTGGGGAAGTCCCTACTGCCCAAAGAGTCCTAAAAGGTGAAGAGTTTGAAATAAGACCCATGGAAATTGGTGATGAGTTTGATATCATTCTCGATAGCAGTGGTGTACCATTTTATCTATCAAAGAATAAATGGAAACCACTATAAAAGAGGATGAAGAAAAAGAAAAATGAAAAAAGAAAAAAAGAAAAGGAATACAAGAAAATTATGATCTAAAGTAGAATAATCTATTAGATGATGATTCAGGACTACCTATAGCTTAAATCTACATGGTGGACAATAGATCATCAAATAAAGAATATGATGAATCACAAGAAAATCTTGTAATAGATCCCACTCAACAACTAATCCTTCAAATATAAAAGTAGGATGATCAGATTGCTTCAACGAAAAAAAGGGTGGAGGAAATGATTACTACTATGCAATGAGGTCAGAGCATGATCCCCTCCACTTTACAACCTCATCACATTGAACAACCTGAACTTGCACATCCCATTGATGATTCAAGGTTTGGTTTAGAAGAGTATCATCAAGAACCATATCCTGTCGATGATGTACCCTCTGCAACTGAACTAAAGTCATTGGTGGAACAATAGGTCAAAAAATCCCTAGAACAATCACAAGGCATGACCTTAGTTCCAAAGGGTAGACCCTACCCTAAGGAATATGATTTTGTTCCTTATCTTAAAGGATTCATGCCTCCCTCCTTCAAAGTATTCAATGGGATTGTAAATCCCATACAACATTTAGCTCTATTCTGCGTAAGCTGTTGCAATGTTAGAGGGAGCGATGATTTATTATTTAGATAGTTCATTAGCAGCTTGATTGAAGTTGCTTTTAGTTGGTATGCAGATCTATCCAATGGTTCAATGCATACTTTCACTAAACTAGAGGGCATGTTTGTAAATAGATTCACTAGCACTGAGCACCACATCACATTGGGGGACACAGTAGTGGAAAAATAAAAGCTTAGTGAGCCTTTAATGGAATATATCTTGAGCTGGAGAATCCTCAATCTCAAGTGTAAGCCCAAACTATAAGAGTAACATGCTATTGAGATTCTCCTCAAGAACATCCATGGTCCCATCTCTTTCTTGTTGAAAAGCTTTATAATTAAAACCTTTAAAAAACTTATGAATAAAGCATCAAAGCTATAAGAAGAAACCCCTAGGATGATTTTTCTAAAAGATCACTATTCTATAATATAATCTAAACCTATGAAGCTTTTATAAAAGAAAGCAACCAATGTCTCTATAGTAGACAAGGGAAATGCTCCCATGTAGATACAGTCAGAGCGGCCTTTATCCTTTTGGTCATAATAACAACAAATATCATATTCCCCTAAGAAAATTCCAACCATCTCTTTTTTTTTAATGAATGAACTATACATATTCTTTTGAAAGAAAGGCAGTGTGAAAGATTTTTAAAAATTTGAAAGAAAATCCACATTTCAAAATACTCAACCCAAAAAGGCTAGAGAAAGTCAGAAAAGTAAATGACCCTAACTACTATCCATACCACCAGATGATAGGGCATACTATTGAAGATTATTTTACATTTAAAGACTGGCTTGAAAGAAATTAAAAGATGGGGTTGGTGATCATACCAAAGGAATACCTTATGTGTTGACTATACACCTTGTGTATCTCACCATTTGATTTGATGATAACAAACCTTATGTAATAAGACCTAATTATTTTTTGTAGGATAAACTATTCATATTAATCGTTATGAATGTCATTCTTAATAAAAATTTATATTAATGATAAATATATAGTTTTAATGCTACTTATCAGGTTAAATTCAAGTGTGCAGGAAAAATTCTTTAGCTCCTTGTTCTTTAGTCATATTAGAATGCTAAAGCTTTTGGACATGGACTAGGTGGAAACTTTTCTATGAATAACTATATTAAGGCAAATCGAATGCTCACTAAAACAAAATAAATATATTTAATTTGAATCACTTACCATGTATATTTTCCCACTTCTTTTCCTTGGCTGAAATCCCTCTTATACAATTTGAATTTCAAATTGATTTTCAAATTAAACCAACCTTCCATATTGGAATTCCCTTTTATTTCCCTTTGGTGGATTTTTAATCTCATGCCATTTATCTTTATCTTGATTGGTAAATGTTTAAATTAATTTCAAATGAGTCTCTCTCCTATTTATTCTTCTCTTCGCTAACCCTCATGACACCTTGTCTTATAAATAATGTTCTTTAGACTAGGTTAATCTCTCTTGGAAATATCCCTCTTACAAAAACCCTCTCTTAGTTGAATTCTTGCAAAAACTCTTGGAGATCTTTTCTTGGTCAATCAAGTGCTAATTTCTTCATTCTTCTTCCATCTTTCAACTTGCAAGTGATTGGCTTGAAGACTGCACAAAAGAAGTTGGTGGATTGGTGGAAATTCCTCTTGCCCGAAAGCTATTTAAAAGTTTTTTTTAATTTATTTAATTTTTCTTCTTGTGTGAGACCTTGATTTCTTTCTTGGGATAAGACTCATTGGTATTTGGTCAAATTAGATTATGCTTTACACATCTATTCATACACTTTCTCAAGTTCACCGAAAGCTTTATTTGGTTTTGATTGAAGTTTTTTTCTTTGCAAACTTTTCTATTCTCTTTATTTTTTCATATGCTAAAGTGAAGCTTATGTTATGAAAATTAATTCATATGGAACACTTGTAAGTTGTGAGTTTTATTTTCTATAAAATATTTTCATTCTTTGCACAAGTTATATTCCTTTTTGAAAAGAGTTTTCAAATTGAGTTCAAGTGATTTAAGATTTCATTTTACATTTGATCTTTTGAAAACTCAAAGTCTCTTTTGTAAAAGTAATTGATCTAGTTTTCAAATCTTGATTGTGCTACATCTCAAATCATTAGAATTAAATCATTTTTATTTCAAGGTATAACATTCAAATCAAATAGTTTAAAGTTTTATTTGCATCATTTACGTACTTCAAGTTGAATCATTACTTACATGTTTAAATATCAATTAAAGTGAGCTATCTTTCTTTCATTTACTTTCAATTGCCTTAATATTATTGTAGTTGGGGTTTGAGCACAAAATTGTTTTAAAATTGAGAGTTAGTTACTTTTATATTTCTCTTTCTTATTTTTTGTTGGGTTGTACTTGCCTGTTAAAGAAAGTATGTGGTTGAGTTGTACTTTCCTATTAAGGAAAGTATGGGTTGAACTTGCCTATTAAGAAAAGTATGGTGTTGGGTTGTACTTGCCCTTGAAGAAGAGTATGATAGATTTGTTGTAATCTCAATTTTTATTTAGTGAATTCCTAGCCTGGGTGGCTAGGCATGGACGTATGTCGATTCTGGGTTTGGCTAAACCACATAAAAATCTCCGTGTTATCTTCCTTTATTTTTCGTACTTTACTATTCTATATTATTATTGATTATTATTTTATTTCTTTAAAGATTTATCATTAAAGATTTAAGTTTTATACAAAAGTTTAAAATTAAGTTTTTTGAAATTGATTTTTAATAACCTAATTCACTCCCCCTCTTGGGTGACATACCCTCTTAACAATTTGTATTAGAGCCTCAGCTCATTTAGTGGCTTAACATCCCTGAATTGATCACTATGGCACTTCAAATGGTTCCTTGCTCTTTTGATGATAAGATAATTTTGGTTGGTATCTTAAGTTGTCATTTTTTCAAAGTATTGTTCATTTTGAATGAATAAATGTGGAATATCAAATTACTTCAAATATTACTAAAGTTTAATTTTTGATTCATGTTTGTATCATTCAAATCTTCAATTATATATTTCATTACATATGATATTTGTCCCAATTTACATGTTTATCCAAGTCAGTTTCATATCAAAAAAGAAAATTATATATTATATTATATTAAATAAAGGGAGAATATCAAGCATGTTATTCTTTAATTTTTTTATCATCACATGCTTAATTTACTTTTGTACTTAATTAAGGGGATACTTTTATTTATATAACCATGTAAAAATATTTGTGTTCTCTTTCTTTATTTTTCTGAACTTTACTTTTCTATACTATCATTGATTATTGTTTTACTTCTTTAAAACTTTAGAAATAAAGATTTAAGTTTTATAAAAAAGTTTAAAACTAAGTTATCTAAAATTATTTTTTAAAAACCCAATTCACCCCCTCTCTTGGGTGCCATAACCTCATAACATTGTAGACCCTAGACAAGGGTCCATTAAGGTTATCACAGGTGACTCTACTTCTTCTTATACTCCTTTTCCAAATGAATAGGATATAGCTCTATCCCATTCTTATAAAAATATTTATGAAAAATTTTAAAATGTTATGCAAGATCTGACAAAGGCCTAGAGGAAGATCATCCAGATTAATCTACTGGAGTCTAGAAAGTGAGTTCCACCTCTACCCAATTCAACATCTTTAGCTATAAAAAGATTTGAGAGTGCGGTGAGGGAGGGACATCTGTTACATATGATAGAATTTTTTATGATAAATATGGAAAGTAAAAACCTTATATGCCTTTACCCTTTTGTACTCATTTTGAAAAGGTGAATAAAAAGTCCGCCTCCAAAGGAATTTCATATATTCTTGCTATTTTTGATGAGCATATTGTTGAAAATAATGAAAAAGAAAGTGATAAGAAAGAAAATTATCATGATGTGTTTTATGAACCAAGATTAGATATTGATAGTCATATAAAGACCTACAAGGAAATCCTCTTAGCATAAAGTTAGAATTATTAGATTCTGATCACTTCTTAAGAAGGATATTTGTGACGAGAATTAGGTTGACACAACCATTGGAGATATTACTAAAGTAAATCTTTGTAGTGGAAGAGTTTTACCTCCTCGCATACCTTCTCCTCATAAAGACAAAGGAAAGGCAATTGTGGATTAAAGTTCAAATCAAGAACCTTTGCCAAAAGAAACAATAGTCAAGACAAATTCTCCTAAAGTCAACTACAACATTTTAGCCCTTCTCGGGAAACTTCCTACTAGGCTGAGCATTAATGATGCTCTTATTCTCTCAAAAGAAATGAGAGAGTCATTAGTATAGGCATTACTTGACCCAGAGATATGCCTAACCTAGGTAGTAATAACTTGTTTAGATGAGGCTTGCTACTTCAAGGAGAACCATGGAGTTACTTTCTCTGATGAGGATCTACTTTTGGGGGCTACTGATCATAACTGTCAACTTTACATTTCTGTTAAAATAGAAATTATCAAGTTGTAAAGAGTTCTGGTAGACCCTAGTGCTTCAATCAATATCATAAACTCTAGAACATTATCATTCATGAAGATAGATATGTAAAGACTTAGTTGAAATAAAATGCCCCTAAGAGAAAGCTTTAAGTTCAATCACTCTATTATTGAAAATAGAAGGTTTGAAAACTGAAGATAATTTCCATATCATAGACTCAGAAACATATTCCAATTCTCTCTTAGGTAAGTAGACCTTACATTCATGAGTATAGAATTGGTCCCTCCTCACTCCATCAGTGTATTAAGTACATTAGGGATAGAGTGGAATATACTATAAAAGGAGATATACAACCATTCTCTATTCATGAAGTTGAATTTTATGATGACATGGCTTATTACATGCCTAAGAAGCCAAAATATGATTATGTGGAATCCAATATTATTGAGGCATCAAATAATGCAACAAATGAAAAAGAAAAAAATAAAGAAAAAGAGAAAAAAAATAAATAGAACCTCTAGTGATACAGATTGACTTGGAATCCATTTCTGATGAGGATTCTAATAAAAAAGATGACCCGATAAAATTTGAGATTATATTAGAATCAGACAGTGATGAAGAACAAATTAGGGCATTAAAGGATGAACCTGGGCTCTCCACATTTGAAAAATTAATGAAATATGTAGACACTTTGACTTTGACACCCCTTGTTCAAAATGAAGTATCTCAATTGGAAGTCAAAGTAGCCCTTAACTTGTTAGGAGAAGTGGGAAAGTTATCAAAATTTTACACGATATCCAAACCTTCAAGCATAGAAGCATATGTAAAGCTTGAAGATCCATTATCATATGAAATAATAGAGCTTCCTTTATACTGGTACTCTGAGTATGTTAAAAACTCTATGAAACATGGTTTTATTGTAAATACTTGTCAAAGAGATATAGCTCAATGCATGGAAAGCTCATGGAGTACTAAACATAAAAATTCAAATTCCTAAGCTGGCATTAGGTTTAATATCATTGGACCATTAGATGATGTAGAATATTGCTTAATGATAAGCAATCATCATCAAAACAATTATTTGAAATTCCTTTTATCTCTTTAAAGTAATTATGCATTGAAACAACAAATGAATATGATGATTGCTTACTTCAAAATGCTCCTCCTGAGTTTGAAGAAGAAATTAAGTCTTCTATTGATGAGTTAAAGGAGGTTAACCTAAGAATAGCTAAAGACCCAAAGCTAACTTTTATTAGTACTTTGCTGGGTATAGAAGATTATGTAGAGTTAATCACTTTAGTCCTGGAATACAAAGATTACTTTGGTTGGAGCTATGATGAAATGGCAAGTTTATTAAAAGAAGTTACCGTGCACAAATTAGAAATTAAACCTGATGTAATTCCAATAAAGCAAGCTCCTAAGCGCTTTCACCTAGAAATTGAATAGAAAGTAATTGTTAAAATTATGAAACTGATTGAAGCTAGCTTTGTGCAAGAAGAATAATACATTAATTGGCTAGTCAGCATTACCCTTGTAAAGAAAAAGAATGGTCAAATATGCATTTGTGTTGACTTTAGAGATTTGAATAAGGCTTGTCCCAAAGATGAGTTCTCGTTGCCACTATCAGAACTTATGATGGATATAACCTCTTTGCATGAGATCTTCTCAATCATGGTTGGATCATCTGGGTATAACCAAATTAACATGTCTCCAGATGATGAAAAGCATACAACATTTAGAACTCCTATAAGGATATTCTATTACATGCACATGCCATTCAATCTCAAAAATGATAGGGCAATCTATCAGAGAGCTATGACTTGATTCATAATCAAGTCGAGTGTTATATCGATGATCTAGTCATCAAAAGAAAAATAAAAGAAGATCATTTATATGATTTATAAATCATTTTTTGAATGGTTGCACTGTTGTAACCTGAAAATGAACTCGTTGAAGTGCACTTTTGGAGTGACTTCAAGAAAATTCTTAGGGTTCATAGTGCGACGCCGTGGTATAGAAATAAATCTAGAAAAAAATAAAGGCCAATATAAAAATGCTGCAACCTAGGAGTCTTACATAGTTAAAATCATTCTAGGAGAGGCTTGTATATTTAAGGAGGTTCATATTGAACTTATCAGGAAGTTGTCAACCATTTGCGACATTAATAAAGATAGATTCCAATTTCATTTGCGATGAAAAATGCTAAAATGTGTTTGAAAGCCTGAAATAATACTTGATGAATCCTCCTATTTTGGTTGCTCCAATTTTTGGAAAGCTACTAATTTTATACACTATGGCATTGGATGAATCACTTGGAGGTTTATTAGCCTAAGTAAATGATGAAGGGTAAGAAAAAGCTTTTTACTATCTCAGTCATAGACTCATCCCAACAGAAATTAATTATTTTCCTATTAAGAAGCATTATTTGGCATAAGTCTTTGCCACACAGAAACTAAGGAATTACATGCTCGCTCATAGAGTCAATTTAATCTCAAAAGTGAACCCATTGTAATATCTTATGACCCGCTTGATATTGTTTGGAAGTTTAGCACATTTCTCGATGATTCTAATGCAATTTGAGATCGCTTACATTTCTTTTCATGTTGTAAAAGGTTAAGTTGTAGCTGACTTCATAGCAGTACATCCCAAACCAGAGCATCCCCTTTAAATGATGATCTTCCCCTTTAAATCATAACTTTAGAAGGTGAACCTAATGCCACTTGGGAGTTGTATTTTGATGGTGTAGCATCATCAAAGAAAAATAAATAATTAAATTTATCTATCTCAAGGAAGGAAGGGATTGGATTAATTTTTATAAATCTAGATAAAAGAATGATGTGAAACTCCTATCATTTGGTTGAGCCTTGAACAAATAATGAAGCTAAATATGAGGCTCTTATCACTAGATTGGTGCTAGCAATCCTTATGGATATCAAAAACATAAAGATCTTTGGAGATTATAAACTAGTTATAAACCATGTGAGTGGAATCTATAAGGTTTTGCATCCAAAACCTTTTAGTTATTATTAGTACACGATGAAACTACTTGAGAGAATTCCATATGTAACTATATATAGGATATCTTGTATAATTCTATTGCAGATGCTTTGGCTAAGCTTGCTAAAAAATTATATGTCCAGAAAAAGAATCTATTTCTATAAAGGTTCAAAATCAATAAGTTTTATATCCTATAGATTTAGATTACATGAATTGAAAAGTAGAAATGCAAAAGATAGCCACTCTTGCCGAAGGTCAAGAAAAATGTGACTAGAGGCAGGAATTCATTGACTACATGAATAAGATGAGGCTTCCTAAAGACAAGTCACTAATAAATCAAATCAAGAAATGTTTCTTGTCTTATACATTAATTAATGATATATTATACTGTAGGTCATTCGATCAAATGTAGCTATGCTGTTTACACAAGTTGGAAGCCTATAAGATCATGACTGAGGTGCACTCTGGATTGTGTTATGCTTATAAATCTGGACACAAAATAAAAATTAAAATCAAAAGGCCTAGATACTATTGGCCATTGATGTTAAATGACTGCATGGAAATTGCACGTCATTGCCATCAATTCCAGATACATGGGGTTGTCTTACATCATCCTCCTAATGTACTACACCCTATGATTTCCTCTTAGTCCTTTGAGAGTTTGGGTCCTTCATCAAAATGGCATCATTTTATATTAGCCACAATAAATTATTTTTCTAAATAGGTTGAAGAGGCACCACTGAAAGAACTAAAGGCATATCATGTGTTAAAATTCTTTCAAGAAATTATTGTATATCAATTTAGCATTCCTCACCGAATCATATTCGACAATGGTCCATCATTCAAGTCCACAAAATTAAATTATTTGTGGCTAAACATAAACTATATTGGAGATATTCGATCATCTATTATGCTAGGGCAAATGGATTGGCCAAAGCATTCAATAAAACTTTAGTAAGAATTTTGGAAAAAGTACTTGATGAAAATAAACCCCAATGGCATGAAAAGTTGGTTGAATCCTTATGGGCTTATAGGACCACATATAGGACACCAACTCAGTGTACTCCCTATGCTTTAGTTTATGAAACTGAAGCAGTTCTTCCATTTGAAGTGTGATTGCCTTAATTAAGAATAGCAATCAATAATATCATAACAACAAATCAAAATCATATACTTCGATTGGAGTAACTTGAAGGCCTTGAAGGAAGATGCTTGAAAGCTTAGCAAGACCTTGAACTATACTAGTCATGTATGGTTCAAGCACATGACAAATTGGTCCATCCTAGAACTTTCCATGTAGGAGACTTGGTCTTGGTTCTTAAATGGCCAATTTTAGCTTGTCACAGGATCGACAGTAAATTTGAACTAAATTGGGAAGGACCATTCGTAGTGGAAAAAGTCTTTGAAGGAGGTTCTTACCAACTTATTACTTGTAATGGTGAATATCCAATATCGCTATTCAATTGATATTACTTAAGGAAATACTATATGTAACTTGTACTCTATTTTAAAAGAATGATTATCAATAAAAATTATATTTCTCTTTTCTGCTTCTGAATGAACATTATGTTTTTCTATGCAATGGTTGTTATAATTTTATATAGTTTTGTTAAATGCAGTCTCTATAGGATAGGAGTAAGCCTTTTTAGGGCACCTTTTCCACACTTACCTTGAGTTGGAATAAAGCCTTTCATGGCATCCTCCTCATGTTTTCTATAGGTTTGGAACAAGTCTTTCAGGACACCATCCCTATTACTCATAGATTAGGAATAAGTCATTGAAGACACCTTCCCTATCAAATTGGCTATTTATATTAGGATTAAGTCATGAAGACCCATCTTCTATTAGCCAAAAATATTGAGGATTGGAATAAGTCACTAAGACCTCTTTACTCTTTATTAGCTATCTAAGTTGGATTAATCCATTGAAGGCCCCAACTTAATAACTAATCATAAAGGTGTAAGCCTCATAGAAGGCATCCTATCAGACGATAAAGTTAAGATAAAGTCATTAAAACCACTTTCTTTATCAAATAGACTATCTAGATTAGAAATAAGTCACTAAGACCCCTACTATATTAGTCAAAAATTTAAGGAATAGGATTAAGTCACTAAGACCCATTTTCCTCATTTAAGCTATTTAGGTTAGAATTAAGCTATTCAAAGCCCCTTCCTGTTAGCCAAATTTTACTAGAATAGGATTTAAGTCATTATGACCCCTATTATAGTTTCAAATAAAAGAAATGTAGGAATGAAATAAGTCATTGGAGACCCCATCTCCATAGGCTACCTAGGTTAGGAACAAGTTATGAAGACCCCTTTCCTAAAAGCTAAAATCCTAAAGTTTAGGAATAAGTCAATAAAACCCCTCTTCCTTATTATAACTATTCAAGAAGACATAAAACCATTGAAGGCTTCTTCTAAGTAGTTAATTATATGAGATTAAGTCCCATAGTAGACATCTTGCCTAAAAGAAGAAATTTTTAAGATCTACCATAGATCCCATCCATAGGTTGGTTAGTCATTAAAGCTATCCCCTTGGCTAGTTTATGTAAGAAGATATAAGTCTTTAGGCTTTCTTCTTAGTGTAGCCATTGAAAACCTATAGGATTCAAATCTCTGATAGTCAAAGAAATGTCTCTTGAAGACACCTTCTTTTGCTACTATAACTATGTTAGGATTAGGTCTTTCTTTAGATCTACTCCTAATGACATCTTTATTCTTCTTAGAATTTAGTAAACTTGAATCTTTAGGAATGAATCATTTAAAATTAAAATACATTTAGGCATATTATTCCTATCTATCACAATCAAATTAAAATATAAGTTTAAACTCAAAACTAAGGACAACACTTCTACAAGCTTATGCTTGTAGTGTTGACTAGTTTGGTCAACACCAATATGTTAAGTGTATTTTGGATAGCCCACTACACATATTGGGGGTCAATTTATTGACCTCATTTTTGCATGAGGTTAATAACACTCCCAAAGACAATAATTATGACTCATAATCCTAAATTAGAAGTATTCTAACTAAGCACCTAAGACACCACACTTCGTGACCTAGTGCATCTTCTTTGGACTGATTTAACTTAATGAGTTTAGTTAGATTCAACCAAAATTTCCAACCTAAACATACATCCCCCCAAATATGAAATTAATTAAGCTTAGATTAAGATTTAATTAAATAACTAAACCTAATTACCTTAATTAAGCAAATAACTATAAAAACTTAAGGATATCCAAACTAAATTCAAACAAACATAAATCAAATGAAATTTTAAGCATGAAACCATGACATGAAATTAAATAGATCCAAATCCAAACAAAAGGTAAAAATATTTGGTCAAAACCTTTGACATAGGTTTGACTTGTGTGTGTCCCACCAAAATTTTACATAATAAAATCATTCCAAATGGTTTGGATGATGACATGAACATATTCAAACATGAATTTAAAAGAAAATAAGCCCAATATGGCCTTAATTAGACTAATTAGGTCCTTTGACCTAAATGGACCTAATTGAGTCATATTGGGTTCAAACCCAAATTAAATTGTAATCAACTCAAATTAATTGTCTAAAATCATTTGAAAATGATTATTGAACATAAATCAACCCACCATTAGGTCTAATTTGGCCAATTTGGTCATTTAAGCCAAATAAACCCAAACTTAACCCATTAACCCCAATTTGGGCCAAATGGGTTCAAATTGAAATAAAATTAAAATTGTTTGATCTAATGCATTCCAAATGGCCTGAGTTTATCCAATTGAAAAATTAAATGCATTATGATTGAGCCAAATAAATCATTTGATTTAATTAAGTTCAACCCAAATTTGCTTGAATTAAAATGGACTAAACCCAAAGTATGCACTCCATGAACTTTAAAATCCTTAAAATCATTGATTAAAAAGTTCATTAGTGGTAGATGAACATAATCCACACATTAATCTAAAGCTAATCCACCAAGTAAAGCAATCCAAAATCAAGCCATTTAAGTGGAATTAATCAAATGGATTTTGATCCTATCCAGCTAATCTCCTTAGGATGCAATCAAAGCTTTCCCAAATTGAATTAATGTTGATTCCTGGCCAACATGAAGTCATTTAATCAAATCCAAATAGAGCAAAAGCCAAAGAATATGAAATGTCAAGTCAATGGCATATAAAGCAAAATATAATTTGCATAACCCTATATTCTCATTCCCTACTCCACCTCTTTAGCCTAGGACTGATGTTTGGGAGGTATTGAACTATGGAACTAACTTCTAAAAGATCTGATCTCCCATAATTGATAATGAGAGGGAAAACTGAGCTTAAGAGGCTAATTTCCAAAGGAAAATTTACCAAGAGCTATTCCCAAGTGAAATCGACAATTCCATCACCTTTCACACCTTACACGAAGACAAACCTAATCTTCCCTCAATCCACTCATTGTTAAGATGCCGAAGAATGACCTAGACCAATAGAAATCAAGCCAAGCTTGGTCTAGGAGATGATCCATAAGGAGACAACTCAGTTGCATTTGCAAACTAGCACCCCACATCATTCTGAAGCTATTGGAGTAGATTCCACTGCCGAAGATCACTGAGGTCAAGGTATGCCATTAATGACCTCTCCAAGCTTTCGATTTTGGTACTTTTTGAAAGAAGTTTGATCTCAAGTGAGATCAAACCATTTAAATCTTCATGATTTCATCCATTGATTGATTTGGCATCAAAATAGTGTGATTCCAATGGTCGGATGGCCATAAATCATGCAAAAAGATGAACTGCTCTCAACCTCCATCGTCACCATAGGAGACAAAATCTATGCCATCCATTTCTTTTATAAGGAATAGTCAGCAAAGATCTAGCCAAATATTTGATTAAAACTATTAAGAAAAACCATGGGTCGAATAAATATCGTCTGATCTTTCATCGGACGACCTACAATTAACCAATGCGTGCATCAATTTACAAGATTCCACATGGATCCCATGTGGCCTAATGACATGACACCACGTCGGATCCACGTGGATCTGATGTGCCTAAATAAAAAATTTTGGTTTTTTAAATTAAAAAATTTAAAAAAAATGCTAAAAAATAAAATATTTCTAAAAAATTAAATATAAATCCAAAAATTACAAATTTAGGCTCTATGGATTCCACTTGATGAAAGGAATCAATTAAAATTAAAATCTCCAAATTATGTATTGTATTTTGGCCTTAATTTTGGTTTGAATAAAAAATTTTTAACATTAATTAATCTCAAACCATTGATCAAAATGAAATGAAACTATGGGGAGTTAAAATTGATGATTAGATACATATTAGGTAAATATTTCATGAGTTATTACATAAAAAATCTTAATATTTTAAATTTCAAATCCTAACCTTAATTATTATAAAATAAACTGATAATAAATGAAATAAATGATGGTAAACAATCAAATCAACTTAAAACATCATAACACATCCTAATGAATATGAATAAATCACTGAAACCCATTGAGACCTATTGAATCACAAAATCACTCAATTTGTCCATTAATTGAATTAATTAATTCAAATAATCAACCTAAACTTAAATAAAACAAAATAAATCAACCATAACACCAAAAATTATGAATAAACCCTCTTTGGATGCATATTCCATAGGGGAATCAAGGAAAAATAAAACCTAAATTAACCTTACTAAATTAGGCCTAATTTAGGTTTTAATAAAATAAGTCCAACCTCAATTATACCTTAATTACACATCTGATTCAAATGAAACTTTAGGGAAATTAAATTAACAAAAAATCCCACTTACCATACTAATTTCAAACCAATTGAACCTGGATTGGGAATATTTGAATTTCCAAGTCTCTAGGTCAATTTAAAGGAAATAATAAATCAAAAAAATCTTAGAAATTACAAAACCCATAACACAAACTTAAAACATCATAATTGGCACTAGGACATTTAAATAAAAATACTCAAGCTAACTAAAACCAAAAGAACCTAATTAATCTTAAATTAAGGGTTATGAATAAGTGAAAATATGAAATTTAATCATATTGCAAGAATACTAACCTCATAAATCATAATAAATCCATTAATAAACTGATATGTAAAGTTCATTAATCTCTAAAATTTATATGCCAACAATATGTAAATACATTAGAGACATTTAGATTCAGGAATGAAGTGGCAAAATTGCAAATATGAAAGAGTAAGTGTAATTGAACTTTAGGGTAGGATGAATTGAACTTGAAATGACATAAAACTCTAAAATAACATAGCAAAAGTTTAATGCACATGAAAATAACCTTTCTTTAAAATTTTTAAGTCATGATGAATAAGGAAAATCACATTATGCTATGTGTTTTTCAAATAACATAATCATCATTCTCTTTAAATTAATTCAAAATAAATTGAACTATCAATAATGCATAAAATCTTGATTGAAAGCAATCATCTTAATCTAAATTTATTAATAAACACTAAAAAATTTCATGAAATAAATAAATTGAAATAAGAAGGAATCATTGATGTAAATGAGTTAGAAAATTGAAACATAATAAATTGAGTAATAATAAACTTAAGATTAAAAATGTAAATTTACTTAAGTTAATATACATCAATGAAAATGAATAGATGAATTTAACCTAAATCAAATAAATGACATGGGTTTAAAGAAAAATTGAATATTAAATTAAAAATGAAATCAAACAACATAAACACAAAACCTTATCAATCTAAATTGTAAAAGTTAAGACAAATTTAATGGACAAGTAAAATAAATATAATTAAAAGAATTTAAAATTGGAAAGAAATAAATCATCATAATCAATAAAGCAAATATGTAAATAAAAGAATAATGAATCAAATTAAGAAATGAAAATGGATATAAATAAATGATAAATTATAAAATGTTAGTAATATAATATAAAACCAAAGAAATTAAATGAAATTAAAATTATAATGAGTGAATTAAACTTAAAAGAGAAAATCAAACTAAATCATAGTAACAAATGAATTATATTTCAAGTGAAAATTAATTCAAATTAAATCACAATATTATTGATAAAGAAACATACCTTAAAGAAATCAAAAGACAAAATACTAAGTGAAAGAAGAATAGATAAATTTAAAATAAAATGATATAAACTAAAATAATTCAAATCATCTAAATTTAAAGAAAGGACTAATTAAAATACTTAGGATTTTAGTTGGATTTTTAGGATGAATCGTTTCCTACAAGAAAGATTTCACCCAATTAGGATTTAGGATGTTGAATAGAATGAGTTTCACCTAAAGTGAAACTTATTTTATTCCTCATTCTTGAAAATTTAAATTTGACTTTAACATAATAAAATCAATCTAAAATAAAAACAAAAATCAATAAACCACTAAATTATTTGAATTGAAACCATTCAAATGTAAATAAACAATACTCAAATCCAAAATTGAATTTGAAACCCAAAAGCCTAGTAATGACATACCACACAAACCCCTCTTTTTCACACACTAGAATAATAGGTCATGGATCCTAGTCTTAGGTTAGACGTTCTATGATTTTTTTGTAATATTCTGTGATGCTGTGATGTAAATAATTTTTATTATTTTGTGATGTAGTATTTTAGAATAGATGACTAGGATTGTTTATCGTTTGTCCGGATGGTAGGACGTTATTTATAGAACTAAAATTGTCTTCTATAAGGGGTTATGTTAAAGGGATTGTCATCATAAATAAATTATAAAAATACTGTTTGCTTATAAGTTCTGAATAGCCCTTATTATAGCCAATAAGACAGGTGGGCATGACTAGCAACTAATAGTAAGCCCAAATATTTATAAAATATAACTATTGTGTGCTTATTTCTATTTTGCTAACATTTGTTTTGCAAGGCTTAAGATTTATTTTTGAATTTAAAATATAAATTTGAGCTTAGAATTAGGTTAAAAACTATGAAGTAATGGATTAGCAAGAGCTGACCCTATGAGGAGATAGTGTAGAGATCCCCTGTGAAGCCCAATAAAGGTCCCTAAAGAGGAGAAGATCCTAGAAAGAAGACCCATAAATCTAAACTGTAGTTCTAGGCTGGGTTGTATAAGGGAGAAGCTCAGCTGCAAATTTTTATTTCTTCTAGGGTGTACAATGGTACCTAGTTGAATTGGCCTTTCTTTAATTAAATTGTATAGATTTATTTTGGGTGCAAAATAAAATCAACCTATTTTTCTAAGTTTCATTATGTGTTGTGCTTTCTATGATGAATGCTTGGACATAGGCACATAGAAAAAAAATTAAATGTTAAACCTAATTAAATCCAATCAATTCAAACATAAAAATAATAAAATTCAAAGCATCACATACACTAAAGCCTTTGAATAACTTAATATCAATTAGAAATAATTAGCTCCTAAAAATTATACAATTATATTGGTCTAATACTTAAATTGTGCAACTTCACCCATTGCACATGAGGAGCATTTGACTTGTGAGGATGACCACCTTCTTAGGGATATTTGCTTTTCTATTTATGATATGGTCCATGACTTTCTTCTAATTACATGACATGTAGGCATAAAATTACATATCCATGGCCTAAAATGATTATCAAGTCGAAACATTTAAAATCTTAAAATTTGCATTAGTTATTGCATTTAATACCCTAAATGATCTTAGGGATTAGGGAGTGAGCCTAGGATTCTTAGATTCCTTTCCAAAAAAATGTAACAGCCTAGCCATCTTAAATGCATAAGACTTAGCATCATAAATTTAAAATGTTCTTAGCTAGTACTGATAACACTTCCAGACGAGTTGTATGTCCAGAAGAGTCTAGGATAGGTTTGTTCCCTCAAGTTAGGGGCATGACCGATAGTTCCCAAAATGAAATTAGGTTGAGCATCTAACTTGTGTCAGAAGTAATTATAGACTTAGGTTTTGATGGATCCTCCTTTGAGTAAGTCTTCAAGCTTAGGCATTTCTGCACTCTTGTGCTACTAAAATCTAAGCCCTAGATTTCTACAAAAATGTCAATATAAAATCTAAATTAAATTCTAAAATTTAAAACCCAATGGTAGGATAGTTGAAGTTCCTACTAGGTATCCCAGTATCAACAGGCATTTTTTAACATTATCTCAATTTGGCTTCCAAAAGTAACTCTTTCCACTTTGGATCATTCCCAAATGAAATTTCCAAATGTCATTCTTTCAAAACCAACTTTGAAATCTATAGGAATAATAACTCATTTCATTAATCAAGAGTATTCTTAGCAAAATACCATTCTTCCTAAGATATAATTAACTATAGGCTATAATAACATAATCCAAATAAGAAATTCCTAAATTCTATGTGGTGTCATAAATTTTCTCCACAATGTTTTTTGATGTTGGTAGGCTATAATAACATAATCTCAGGATGATAGAAGCATAAGATCTTGATTGGGATGACACACCTATTTCCTTTAAATGGTCATCTAAACCACACTATACCTCTAAAGACACCAATGCATATCAGATAGATATATGTTTATTTCCAACCTCAATCGAGAGTGCTCTCATATTGTGATAAGAGGGGTAATTAACTATGGAGGCTCATGTCCATAAGAAGTAGAACCCAGATCTAAATAAACCCTAATGTGATATTAGAGGAAATCTAGTTGAATATATACTAATCTATCCCATGAAAAAGCATACTCTTGCCCATAACACTAAAGATGGCGGAGCGCATCCTTAAAGGTGTTTTTTTCAAAGCGATTAAATACATATAAAATTTAATAATCTTATTAAGACTCTAATAACTTAGAGTGTAACCACCTTTAATAAAGAATTTGAATACTTAAATATTAGAAAATTATAACTCCAAAGCTCAATTGAGACATACCACATTAAACCTAACAGACATTAGAATAGTAAGTCACCGATACTAGTATTAGGTTAGGTCGATGATTATTGTGATGATGTGTTCTATTTTGTGATGTATTATTTTAGACTAGATGTTAGAATTTCTTATGAACAAACTAGATGTTAGGATAATATTAGACTAATGATATTTTTATAGGGGATTGTGCTTAAGGGACCATCATAATAATGATAAAAATATAAATGGTTCTTGCTTGCAAGTGTTGTGAAGTCCCTAAGCATAATTCATTAGGATAGGTGGGCTTGGCTATCTAAGGTAGGGTGCTAAGTCTGAATGTGTGAAATATAACTGCTTAATTTGCATGTATGTTGCTCTAACTTCTATTTTGTAGGTGTAGTTAAATTTTTTATTTACAAATGTAATTTTTTTGCAATAGGAATTGGATTAATTGTATAGGGTTTAGGATGAATGCTTGAACTTGGGATGCCTTATAATGTCTGAATACTAATCCAAGAAGTGAAGATAAAAATTAAGAATTGAAGACCCTCATAGCTTTCTTTTTCTATTATAATTTAATTATAATATGAGGGTAGAGCTCAGCTACCTAATTTCTTTTCTTTCCCATAGTGTACTAGAAATCACCACCACACCGCTTTATTCTTTTATGAAATGAATACTTATTTATTGTGTTTACTTGAATTGTAATAAAAAATGGCTTGCTTTTTATAGGTTTCATAAAGTGTGATTATTTGATGTGTGACCTGGATGCAATAGGCTCTTTAGAAAAAAATAATTTTTTATCTCTGCTTAATAATCTTAACTAAAATTTATGCAATTTATAACCTCATTTTAAATCCTAGGATATTAATTAAGAAATAAAATATTTAGTAATGACTTAGGTGAATTTTTGTATGTTATAACATCTTGCATGCATTTATAACTTGATCTCCATTCTTTCAAGATTTTTCCTGACCTTTAATTTCTAATTTATCATTTATTTCATTATAAACTCTCCCAAGCTTGAGTACAAAATGATGACTTAAAAAAGAAATAAAAAATATGTGAATTTTATTGCATTAGTTTAGGTCATAACTTGCACACCAATCATAATTTATTCTCTTAAGGAGTGAGTTTAGGACTTTGAATTTCTTCATAATTAATAATAGCCTACCTATCTTGCATATACATATGACTAGCCCACATAATTTTAAAAATATAGGAAGTGTTAGCTGGTAGCGACTCCAGGCTGTTGTAAGTCCAGAAGAGTCATGATCAGCACACTATCCCTAGTGGAAGTGAACCAATAGATCTCATTCCCCTGAATAGAATCAGGTCAAGCTCTTAACTTGTGTTAGAGCACTCTAGATATAAGTTTAGAGACTTTTATTTTCTCCTTTGCTTTGAGTAAAAGTCCTCACCTCTTAAGAATTTTTATAATCTTGTGTTGTTGGAATCTAAGTCTTAGTATTCTAATAAAAATTTTAACTCAATAAATAATTTTTTCACTTTTAAAAATATAAAGCCTTATTATAGGGTAGATTGAAGCACTCACTATGCTTCCTTGTATCAATTGTGCTTCTTACTTATTCTACTTTGGAATCTACTAAGAACTCTTACTATTTGAGCTCTTTCGATTACTTTCTAAAATGACCAATTATTTTTATTGGAAGACATTAGTTGACTACTTTAATCCAGAGTGTTCTTAAGAAATTCTTATTTCCTAGGATGTACTTAACTATGGAAGCTTTCTTCCATAGAAAACTAAAGAATGTGGCATAAAATAAACCCTACTTTACCTATCCATGTAAAGTAGAGGAAAGATCTCTAATATATATGTAGACCCATCTGTCTTAAGAATTCCTATTAGGTGATTGAGTCCATTATAAGATAATATTTGTATCTTTTGAGATATTATTCCTTAGATATCATACTCAATCATTTCAATAATTATCCCCTAGGATCTGTATGGCTTTTGTACTACTAGAAATTAAAACACCATAGATTTTTCTAGTGACTTAACTGGGGAGGTTTCCTCTCTCCATCTTTAATAATCAACTAGTGTCTCCAAATAGTAGTAGTTGGCTTGTATTTTCATATACATCCAAAGGTTGGAGGAATTAAAATCAAAAGAATCATACATAAATAAATCATGCAACCTCAAAGAAATCAATAAATCAACAAACCTATTATCATTTTCAAAATTGATAAGTTAAGGTTCACTAATCATTACAAACTTTAATGGAGTTCAAAGCAAGAATCTCTCTCCTAAATAGAATCTCTCAAAATTATGAACCCCATCTACCATAAATAAATTTATTGGATAAAGGTTCCAATTCAAAATACAATATAAAAGAAATCAAGTTCACTAACCCATTACCATTCCTTTGAATAGAGATAAAGACTTAGTCCCCTTTATTTTTTTTAAGAAAGAAACCATTACAACACTATGTTTTCTAGGAAGCATATTTTCTCTTTCACCTCTAGTGTGGATTTTTCTATGGATTAGGCCATACTCACCTCTGTGCCCATCATCAAGTTTGGCATGGGATTTGAGCATATTAAGACATGGCCCTACCATCAACATTATTAGTAAGGAGGAGGTGGCTAATAAATAGTCACTCTTATAGTTTAACTTGCAGTCTGATATTGAGTTTTTCTTTTTAAAGAGGAAGTCCATAGAGGTTTCCTTTCCATGAGTCCAAGCTTTGTTCACCACTAGAGCAATTAGGACTAGCACTGCCTCTTTGGCAGCCCCAACCTATAATGGAAAACAAGTCATTATATCTCAAGTTATCATGTCCCATTAATTAAGACTCAGCGATGTAATAAGAATTGAGTGATCAAGAGGTACTATAAGCATATGTCTAAGGAGCTTGGGTTAGCCTCCCATGTAGCTGAACTAAACCTCTACCCACTTCAGCAGTAGTAGGTTTCAAGCTCATTCAGTTGTAGAGGGAGAGGAGGATGTTAGGAGGATAGCAACATCACCCTTATGACCCTCTAAGAAGGAGACAGTGGATAGGGAGAGGAGAAGACCCTATGCTAGTCTAAGGTCCATGCTTAGGAGAGTAAGGAGAGCCCACGGACGATCTGGGTTTACAATGATCCATGATTTAAGATAACTTTCCCCTATGAGTATTTGGGATTAGATCCATAGATAGAGAGCCCAATAGGCTAAAGTAGCAACCTAAGTGGGCAAAGAGAGATAAAAGGAGGTTCGCTAAGCAATCGGTGGCCTCAACTTTGGTAGATCACCACCCCGATCAATGAGCTGATAGAGTTGGTAATTTTGATAGTATAGTTCTTCCCAGCTCTAATCATATGAGGTCTTCAATAGATATGCAGCTGGTGCCACCATTATCATACAGCTCTACTCTCCATCCACCATCACCTATTCATGTCACACCGTCTGAAGTCCCCACCAAATATCAGAAGTCAACATCATGAAGGAAATCTTCACCCTTAGTGATATGATTATAGCCTAAGGGCCACACTTCATTTTCTAACACTAGTGATGTGAGGCCAAGCTTCTCGATTCAGTCTTCCACATCATCAATGGGGAAGATGGAGTGGTATCCCAAGAGTGTTGTTATCACCATATCAACCCAGCAGGGTGAAGAGATGGTTGAAGAGGAGAAGAGGGATGAAGAGAAGGTCACTATGCTAGTTGAGCCAATCATGGTTAGTACCCCATTAGCTCAAGATCTTCAACATGCCCCTCTTTTAGGAGATCATATGGTTAAGGATCACAGCCCTAGGTACATTCCCGTATATCCAAAAAATATTGATAGCCATTTTTTTGAGAAAATTCTAGCTGAATACAAGGAGACCATCAAAAGACATGGAGAAGGAGGAGAGTGATGAAGAGAAGGTTGACTTTGATATGGAGGAAGTTGACCTTCTAGATGAACCAGAGAAGTGCACATGGTAGAGACTAGAACCTCTTCCCATAAAGAGAAGTATGATAGCACTGAAGCACATGGAGTTGTAGTTGAGAAGGGTATACATTAGACTCAACTCAGCGACTATTGCAATAGTTAAAATAAAAAGATGATTAGATAGATCACATGGAGAAGAGAATATAAGAGCTTATGTTAGTTGTCCTAGCACTCTAGAGTCAGATACCAACACCAGATCATAATACTTATTAAACAAGTACCCTAAATGCTGATGGGTTTAGTGTGGATTTGATCACTTAAATATCTCTAGTTGGCTCCTTGGTTAGCACCCTTAGAGACTAGCTCCAAGGGGTGGTTAATTGATTATGCTCATCTTAAATCAATCAAGAAAAAGGGTTGGATGAGGTGTGGAGGAAGGAGAATTGGATTTGGCTTCTTTGCATGGGTTCCAAACCTTTTTCTCTCTTGGTTCCACCTCATCCCTTACCTTTATAGTTTTTTTTTGGCTATTTGAACTTCATTTGGGCTGAAGTATGTTCACTCTTAGCCGAGTTGAAGGTATCTTTAAATTAGCCTAACTTCATGTTGATTTGTGTTTAGTGATTACACTTGGTTTGATGTCAAATTGATTTAACTTATTTTAAAGTATTTAAATGCTTTTTTATTAATTCAATTTAGATTTAAGTTCCTATAATTATTGATTATCTAATGAAATGAAGGTTTCATGTCATTTAGACTAGCTTGACCCATTTGATTAAAGATGAATCAAATTGGATCTTTAAGCTAAATTGGTCATTTTGGGAATTAAATTAGACTTTAATTGTGTTTGATTGATTATTTATGATGTTTTGATTGATTAGCTTCCTTTAAATTCAAATTTATTTTGATTTTGTGTCAACTTGGCCCATTTACACTTAAATTTAAGTTGGATTCATTTTAGTCAAAATGACCAATTTAACTCAATTAACATGTATTTAGACTCCAATCATATTTAATCACATGTGTGAGATGATTTGGAGAGATTAATTTCATTTGATTTAGAATTGATTTCAATTTTATCACATCTAAACCCAAATTGGGTTTAATGGGTTAAGTTGAATTCATTTGTGTTTGGATTGTATTTAATTATGATTTTTAGATGCTTTTGGACAAAAAATTTGAGTTGATTTTAATTTAATTTGGATTTAAACTCAATAAGGCTCATTTAAGCCCATTTAAATCAAATGATCTAATTAACTTAATTAATGCCTTAATGAATTTATATTTATTTAATTTATGTTTAAGTATGCTTATTTTATCATTTAACTCATTGGGAATGATTTTATTTGGTCAAATTTTAATGGGTTGACCTTTGACTTTATCGAACCCACATAAGTCAAACCTATGTTAAAAGGGTTGACCAGATTTGACCTTCATTTGGATCTGTCTCCATTTATGTTCATGTTTCATTTGATTTTTATTTGGATTTATTTGGATTTAATTTGGATTTCATTTGGATTCAATTAATTTTAAGCTTAATTAGGATAATTACATTAATCATCTAAATTATCTTAATTTAAGCTTGGATGGATTCAAATTTCAAGTGGAATCTGTTTGGTTTACTTATTTGTTTATGTTTAAGTTGGTTGAGTCCACCTAAACCCATTAGGTTAGACCAAATCCTAGAAGGATGCACTATATTAATTAGGTGTAGTGTCCTAAATGCTTAATTAGAAGCTTCTAATCTATGATTAGGTGTTCTAATTACTAATTTTAGAAATGTTATTATCCTCATCCAAAATGAGATCAATAAATGGTCCCCTAATATGTGGGGTGGACTGACTAGAGTACACCATACATATTGGTGTTGACCAAATTAGTCAACACCATAAGAATAAGCTTGAAGAAATTTGGGTTTAGTTTTAGAATTTAGAGTTTTGATTGAATTTTGGTTTCAATTTCAAATTTTATTTTAAATTTGATAGTGAAAGATAATCAAATGTGGTTTGAATTTGTTTCAATTTTGAATGTTTCATTCTTAGAAATTTAGATATATTAATTTCTAAGAAGTAGAGGATTTTATTAGGAAAAGATTCAATGAATTATATAATATTAACACAATCATCATAGTAAAAAAGTTGCCTTCAAGATACTTATTTTCATCTCGACTACAATAGATTTGCAATAGCTAACTTAGGAAGAATGCACTAGTGCTCATATATTTCTAAGTACGATTATCCAAGAGATAGTCTAACTGACTAACCGATTTTAAATAAAGGGTCTATAAGAAGACCTTAAAGTTTTTCTTTTCTTAGAAAGGATGCCACCATCGATACTTATTTCTATCTAGGAATAGTACATGGAGAG
The DNA here is from genome assembly GCA_021442155.1 of Cymbidium sinense. Classification (NCBI taxonomy): domain Eukaryota; kingdom Viridiplantae; phylum Streptophyta; class Magnoliopsida; order Asparagales; family Orchidaceae; genus Cymbidium; species Cymbidium sinense. The sequence goes on from CM038215.1 coordinate 56,829,941, forward strand.
GATGCCAATATGGACACTTACTTCTAATCCAAACTACATGAAATTTTAACTAGGGAAAGATACCACTAGGGAATTTTCTCTTATCTAGTTAACATTTAAGAATGGGCCTTTAAAAACTTGATTCCAACCTAAATAGTTAAGTTGAGGAGAAGGGGCTTTAATAGCTTAATCCTAAACCTCAAATTTTGACTACTTTGCAAGGGTCATATGGACTTAATTCATGACTTGAATAGTCTATAGGAATGGAGTCTTCAATAGTCTATAGGAATGGAGTCTTCAATGACTTATTTCCAATCATTATTTTTTTTTTGGTTTAAGCTAGAAAAGTGGTTATAATTACTTAAATCCTAATATAGTGAAGTTCAGTTAACAGGAAGGGGCCTTCGATGGCTTAGTTCCAACTTGGGTAGTTTGAAAAGGAAAGGGGTCATAATGAATTAATCTTATCCCAAATTTTTTACAAGAATACCTGCTAAAAGTCTTACTTCTATCTGATTGGTTATTAAGAAGGGGCCTTCAATGGCTTAATTCCTTCTTGAGTAACCTAAATGAGGAAAAGAGGTATTCATGACTTGATCCTAAACTTCAAACTTTTGATTAGTAGGAAAGAGGTCTTGGTGACTTAATCCTAATCTAAATAGTATTTTTGATAGGTAAGGGTGTTAGTGACTTAATCTTACCTATAAGTAGTAGGAATGGTGCCATGAAGGGCTTGCTCCAAATATAAGAGATCTTCAAGAAAATTTCCAAAAGTAGGCTTTCTCCCAACTTATAGAAAGAAGGAATGTTGCCATAAAAGGCTTAGTTTAAACTTATGGGAATGGTACACAAAGGCTTACTCCAAACCAATAAGAATGACATGAGAAAGGTGCCATGGAGGGCTTACTCCCAACTCAAGATGTGTATAAGAAAGGTGTCATGAAGGGCTTGACGATATGAGTGAGGAAAAGGGGTGGTCTTTAGTGACTTAATTCTTAATCCCCAAGTCTTTAGACTAATAAGCAAAAGTCACATGAACTTAATTCTAACTTGATTAATCTAACTACTGAGAGGTGTTGGAAAGATTTGCTTCCATTCTTAGGTATCACCAATGCTTCTTACACATGAAGAAGTTTGGTGAAGAAGGTTTCAAAGAGATGAAGTATACTTTTGAAGAAGGATTTGGGCATATTTTGGGACTCAATATTTCTCACTTTTTTTATATCATCTCAAAGTTAAATTTGACCATTTATTTTAACAAAAAGTAAAATTTCCATTAAAAATAAACTTGAAAGTACATCATGCATGAGCAAGAAAGAAGTAAGGATCAAATTATAGTCTTCTAATGTATGGAAAATATAGTAAGTCACCTTTGAGAGCTGTATGGATTTGAGTGGGAGGCCTTCAAGATAAGATTGGTCGCTCAAGATGAGAACACATCTTTACCAAGATATTTACTGGTTGATTTCCTTACCTATGGATATGACTTATCCGTAATTGACAAGTTTGGGATAGCAATGTAATTATTTCAAGGATGTAAGCAAGGTACCAAGGGTGATGGTCATCCTATGTAATGTAGTTGTATAGATTTGGTGAATCAATTTCAATCTAGATATTGTGTAGGTGGATGGAGTTTGCAAGTCTTAAGGCTGTGAGGCAAGCAGTGGCTACGGTACGAAGGGCATTATCCGCATAGCAGAGAATGGAAAAGATGATAAAGCATAAACCTTTATGATCTCTAAAAACTCCACCAATACTAGCAGACATGGAATTAGATGTGAAGCTACTACCAATATTGATCTTAATGTATCCAACTTCTAGTTTAATCCAATGCACAAGGGTGATGTTGGGTTATCTTTTCTAATAGGATGTAATGAGGCAATTAGCATTCTCCAACTTTTGCACATACTTTTGAATGTCAAGTATAATGTTTTTCAGTCCCAACTGTAGATCATCAAGTTACATTTGACCATGTTATAGGTCTAATCCACTTTAGGCAAGACATAATATGGTATCAACTTAAGAAAGTTACTTTTTGAGGTTGCACGTGATGACTTTGAAGTTCTTGTGTAGTAAGAACCAAAGTCAAGCAATACTTCTCAAATGATGGATATTGCATTTTTGTTGAGTATATAGCTTATATGGTATTTAATTTTTTTAGTTTTCTTTATTATCATAAATCATGCAAGCAACAATTAATATATATTTCATTTTTTTTATTGATTTAAGAATTTATAACTTATAAGGCCTTCTCTTTATTTTTTTATTGATTTGAATGCAATAAAGGTTAAGAGATTCCTTTAAAGCTATAACAAACATATTTTTGAGATCTGAATGAGAATATAGATAAGCATGATCTTAGATTCTCTCAAAGGTATTCTGATATTTTTATTCTTCTACCCTTAATCAATAAAGAAATTGAGAGGGTTGAATTATTTGAGAAATAAAGATTCTCTTGATAAACATGATCTTAAATTAAATTATCATTCTTTAAAGATTACTTTGAATGATATTATAGAGGTAGCTTTAATGAATTCTTATTTTATTTAGTTCTAATCTTTTTAAGTTCCACTACAAGATTCCTGAAATTACCTTAAAGGTATATTTTAGGAATCTACATGTAATCACCTTCAAGTTATAACAAATTTTCTTTTCTTCTCATATTTTTAGCAAGATTTTCATTATAGGACTTAACTTGATGTAGAGTGAGGTTATCAAAAATCTTGGTCATTACCCTTTGGTAAATTTTCCGATATTTAGAGACCGAACAATACGACCATGTAATGAAACATTCCTATACGGATTTTGAACATCGTACACTTTCAATTTTCTTTTCTAGGCATTTTTTTATTTAGATAAGTCATCCTTACATGGGGATAATCTTATATATAGAAGCTTTATCGATCTTGGAATTAAGTAAGGGTAATAAGAATCCATCTTTAAGATAAAGCCATGTTCTAGTCTTAAGATTTGACACATGCAGATTTGATCCTTTTCTTTCTTTTCTTCCTTTTTTATTATATATTTTTTGTTTGCTATGATGATGTTAGCTAACCAAGAAGAAGATTTCTTTCTCATTTATGGCCATCATTAACTAGCTTTAAGATTAGCAACATCTTTCTTTTCTTTTAAAATTTGACTGCATATGTCAAGGGATTTAGTTTGTTGAAATGGCATCAAGCTTAATCTTGAGTTTATAAACTACTTCATGTGGAGATAAAGTAAATAATTTATTTCACTCTCAAATAAAGTAGTCTTCAAACTCTAAGAACGGCCTGATTAAGTCATTAATATCTGACTCATAAAGAGTTAGATTATTGATATCAAGTGAAAATCAATGTATTTTTCTAAACTTATTTTCTTCTAATTTACTTAACTTGTCAATTATGGATTTAAGTTTCTCTTTAAATTCTAGGGTTGTATATTAAAATGAAGGTTGTTTAGGTCTTTTGACATATCTCAACAATACTCATTTCAATGCCTTTAAAGGGACATTTAGGACTCTCACTATTAAGCAATTCTCATCTTGCAATGGCTCCACAATACTGAACCTTAAGCTAACTTCTTAATTTCAATTTATTTAATGCTTTATAACTCTTGTTGTTTTTGGCTCATATTTGTAGGACACTTTCAAGGAATTTAATCTTACTTGATTGAATTTTTTAATAGATAATAGGATGTCTGAAAAGGAAAATCCATTATCCTTTTGAGATTTCTTTATGTTCAAGGTTTACACCTTTTATCAATTGGAAGTTGTAAAATTAATCATATGTTTTTTTAAAACTAGGCCCCACTTTTGACTTCTACTCTTACCATCTTGTTTGACATAGTGGAGTTAGAATTAAAGTGCCCACATACTCAGAAAATCAGCCTTAACCAATTAACTCTTTGATATAGTACTTCCATCCTTTTTATTTTCTTTCTTTCTTTCTTTCTTTTGTCAACAATTCAATGAAATTTGAACTTCTTGTAAAATGTTACATTTAATATTTTTTTTAGGTACAACATTTGCTAGAACACAGGACTCATTAGACTTTTTGTCTAAATACAACATTTGATACAACACTTTACATACTCAATTATTTTCTTATTTTGACTGATCACATTACTTAGTAAGGCACTAAGCAAATTTCAAACTTTGTTTTTCTTTTTTCCTTTTTTAATAGCTTAATTTTACAAGACTAACATAAGAAAAGGACATTACTGTGGACTCTAATCTCATGAATCGCAAATGAATGTGAATATTTTTTCATAATGATGATTGTTTTGTTCTTTTCATTTTTTTTTTAAAATTTGGGTTGGATAGGACCATCCAAGAGCATTAAAGATGTTCCTAAATTCCTAAGGTTTTTGTTCAATGTTCAAATCATCAATCACAATCAACATTATGATTGAAATTATATTTTCCATGATTAATTTTTTTTCAGTTCTTTTCTTGATTGAATCGACACGATAACATCTCATCCAAATAAGATCAGAATTAGGGCTATGCATATTCATTTTCATGCATGGTTATAAATGATGTTCACCTGTACACTTAGGTCAACAAGCATTCTCGATATTTCTTAGGATTTTCCACATTAAGTGTTATGTGAGATTTTATTTTTATTCAACAATTCTTAGTAGTAGATCTTCATCATAGAAGATAACCCCATAATTTCTTATAGTGGAATGCCACATCAAAAAATTTCTAATTAAGGAAAATTACAAAATTGAGTAATGCTTTAATTGATGATTCATTTCATTTCATTCAGGTTTTGTTGAGCATTATGATACACAATTTTGTAAGGAACTTCTAGAATGAGCAAGAACACCATAATCAAAATGTTAGAGTGAATACATTTTTATTGTTTTCTTTTGAGATGACTTATTTTCCATTTTGTTTCACTGTTATCTAAAGTGGTAAGGCTTTACCATCTTGAATTTAATTCTCTTTAATACAAAAGGAGGGAGGGCAGGGCCAACTTTATCATCAATGGATCTTAGTGTTCTTCTATTGACCCATCAGAGGTGAATTCCATATTTTTCACCTTGAAGGTCAGAAGCATCACTATTAGGACCCAATCTATATAATTATCTTGAGGTCGTAAGACTTGAGAATTATTTTAGAAGGATTAAATTCTTTATTGATTAAATCTTTAGAATTTGTCCTTAAAATTGATTAAAGATATTTATGAAATATCAATCATCTAATGGGAGAGGATTTTGATTAAAAAAGTTTGATTTAAATTTACATGATTAAATTTCATTCATTTCAACATTACCAAGAGAATTGGAATTCTCTTTTACTAAAGTGGCATTTAGTTATATTATTTCCATTCATAATGTATGTTTACCTTCTCTTTTGACCCTTTCCTAAACTCTTAGTGATTCAGGGTTTCTGGAGGGTCTAAAAGAGGGTTCTCTCCAAGTCAGTCCATAGAATTGGCTAATCTGCCAAAACAACTAATTTCTAAGTTTCTGATTGAGATATAATTTTGAAAATTTTTGAAGGAATTAGATAAAAGCTGAATTGCATTTATTTGTATGTTAGTTGCCTTAAGTAGAAGGCTCATATTTGATTCCCTTTGTTGACCTCTACCCAAGGTCAACAAGGCATTCTTTTGGGATCATACTTATCCTTCTTTTATAATGTTCCTTTGAGTTAATTATTTTGAGAATGAAACTCAAGCTTCAATCATGATGGTAAGGGGTAATAGGCAAGATTGTACCCACTTCCATTGGTTTCATGAGTTTTCTTGAGATTTGAAAGAACTCCTTCATTTCAATATGTATTCTCACGTGTTTACTATCTTTGAATATATTATAACAAATGGGTATCATTTTGAGAACCCTATCCTAAATTTCTTTAGCTTTTGTACAAAGCCAATATAAAATAGGTGATAAAAGGACATTGCAATTTTCTTTTCAAAATTTAGAAATTTCTTTCATAAATAATTTCAACATTTTTGATGATGATATTTCTTTTTCATTATGAAATGACATCAAATATGCTTTGACCATAATTAAGTCTAATTAAAATAAGTTTGCTTTAATTTATTTCAATTATTTTTAAAAAATTTAAGGAGGTGGTTCTATGACCTAGTCATTTAACTACGATGAATGAAGAGTTCTAGAAACTACGTTAAGGATGTTGGATAAGCTCTACCAAGAATGAAATAAAGAGGCATCCAATAGAAAAAAAGATAGTCCTGACCCATTAGTGGCACAAGTACACTATCGATATATAGAAGTAAGAACTTATTTCTAATCATGGAGAAATGACCTATTCCCTAATGGATTTGCCAAAAAATAATCTTTATGTTGTAATAAATTTTCCCCACATAACCAATTGATGAAATTGAATGGGTTGGAGTAAATTGGAATGTTCAATTAAGTGTCTAGAAAGATCATCAGGCAATGATTAATTTAATTTGGCTTAGATCACATTGAATTGAATCTTGGCCTTAAAGGATTCAAATGGGTCACCTTGGGTTAAGGGCTAATTAGGTTAAATTAAACTCAATTGGGTCACAATAAAGGCTCAATCACTTTCACTCTAAGTTAAAAGGAGTTTAGTGAGTTTAATTTTAGTTGGATTGGATTTATTTTAGATTTATCCCTCTTAAGTTCAAATACGTTAGATTAGGTCAACTCAACCACTTGAAAAAATTGAACCATAATGGATCAAATTAGGTATAGGGTTAATTGGTGTTATTTGAGGTTTGATTTATGGTCATTTAGTTTGGATTTAGGAGTTTGGTTTAATATGTGGCTTATTTGGGTTTAGGTTAGGTAAGTCCTATATAACCTATGATGGAGTCTAACCCTGAGGTTTAACCATATGAGTCTCTAGGCTTTGGATTAGTGTTCTCCTAATCACCAGTAGTGTCTTAGTACTAGAAAAGTTTTAGTACCTAGATGAACCTTAGATCTGAGGAGGGGATCGCTAAGTTCACTTCAAAAGTAAGGTCAACAAAAGAACCCCCAATATGTGTGCTATAACTGACAAGGCACATTGCACATAATTTCCAAGCATGTCCGAAAGGCAATGAATAGATGATGCTTAAACCTAATTGGAGGGTCAAAAGGAATTCAATAGAAGCCACTGAACTTGTTAGTTCATTTGAGAACTAGAGTTTTTTTAATATAAGAAACTCTGAGATAAGATGCAATGTGCTCCAAGTGAATTATGAGTTTGGAGAGGTTTATGATCTGAACCCACCAAAGCCCAAAAGATGGGAACAAACCTTTGTGGAAAGCATAATGTTTACCTTGAATGATTTATTTTCTTTCATCTTGAGGGCATGAAGGGAGGATTAAGTTAATTTCACTTAATTTATTGTTAAGAATTAGCTTTATGCTAAGGAAAAAAAAGGGGAATTCATGAGGGATTGTATAAGTTTAATTAAATTTAAGGTTGATTTAATTTAGTTTTATTAATTGATTTTGTTTGAATTTCATGGTTTGAGTTGGTTTGGTTTTCATTTTATCTTAGTTTATTGAATGAGTGTGGACCCTGTCAGTTTTTGATGAGACACACTATGGAAAAGCTACAAGATCCTAGACTTGCCTTAAATTTGTTGACTCAAAGGAATAATCTATTAGTCGTATAGTAGAACTATCCAACCAAAGGGTTGCCCATTATTTTTTTATGGCTATACTAGAAAGAAAGCTTTAGAACTCAAATCTTCTTAAGTGGAATCAACCATTAGAGTGACCTACTAGTTATACAACAAGCTAAGCTTGGCCTAGGTTATTACTAAGTAAGAGCCACTTGGGTCTTATCTTAATTTGAAGTAGTCAAGGTCAATCTTACAGGGAGTTTTGCTTACACTGCCCAAGAAAATAAGATACCTATTTGAGAAGAGGTGCCACTAGGAGTCTTATCCTAATCCACAAGATATTTAATTTGAACTTTGGCATCGTTCTTGGTTAATGTTGTGAATGATTGTTATCTACTAGATAGGTTGGATATGGAGTGTCTTAAATACACCTACTTTCTTTAGGATGATTTGACTTTAGTTAAACTTTTTGGAGGTGACATCTCTAAGATTACTTTGAATTTATTAGGGTCAATTTCAATCCTGCGGTGCAGTACAATGAACCTCAGAAACTTTTCTAAAGTCACCTCAAATGCACACTTCAAAGGGTTCATTTCAAGGCTATATAGACTTACCCACTTGAAAACTACTCTCAAGTTAAATATGATCTTCCTTTTTCTTATTTTTGATTACAAGATCATCAAAGTAGCATTTTACTTGGTGATGAATGAGTTCATTGAGGATTCAAGTAATGGCTCATTGGTAGGTGGCGCCAGCATATTGAAGGCCGAAAGGCATGACACTATAATAATAAATTTGATTAGAGTTTTGAATGCAGTGTTCTTTTCATCTTAAGGCACCATCTTAATTTGGTTATAACCAAATGAGCCTGTTGACCTCACTTTTGGGGTGAGGATCGACCTTCCTCATCTCAGGCTTAGGAACCTTCTAGGCACTTAGATCTCCTTAGTGATAAGACACTTCAAGTGATTAAGGGAAAGCTAAATCCAAGCCTAGAGACTTAGGGAGACATACCCCAAGCTTAGGATATGCTTTAAGACAAATAATTCTTACCTATCCTATGGCCTAAACCAACCCATGCTTATCTACTCATCCAAAACCAACCTAAAGCCAACATAACCAACCTCAATTGAATTTTGTTTTCTATCCAAGCTCCAAGCCAAATTGACCTAGGCCCTAACCTAAGTTAGCTCCATCATGATCTTTTGATCCAACTCAAAGCCCATTCAAGCAAACCAAATCCAATTTGATTTTCCCAAAAGCACTCCAACCTTTCAATAGACCATTTCAAACCCTTCCAACACTTGTAATCAAACCAATCAAATCAAATGAATCTAATCAACCCAAGTTAGCCCATTTAACCTAAAAGGTCCAAATGAGCCAAAATCAAATCAAACCCAAATCAATTGCAATCAAGGCCACCAATAAACCCTAAACACATCATTGAGTTCTTCTCAACAACCAATTCCACTAATTCAACTCAATCAACCTGATTGGTCCACTTGACCTAAAGTGGCCTAAATGGCCATATTTGATTTAAAATTCAATCCAACCCAAATTAGATTAAATCAATGCATCCAATCTCGTTTATAATGATTATTGATCATCCTTGATTGCCAAATTAAAATCAATTGGGTCAAACCAAACCAATTTAATCAATTGATCCAAGTTGACCCAATTAACCCATATGGACCAAAATGAATCAAATCTCATTCTAACTCTATTTGATTGCAATCAATGACTCCTATCAATCATAAATTGAGTATTGAACATGGCTCAACCACTAGTTGAACCCAACCAAGCCAATTTGGTCCCTTGACCTAAGTTAACCCAATTTGACCTAAAAGACCAAATTATGTCAAATCAAATCCTAAACCAAATTGATTCTAACTAATACCTCCAATCAATTATATATTGAATATTAAACATGATTCAACCTTCAATTGAACCAATTTGGTCAAACCAACCCAATTGACCCACTTAGGCTAATTTGACCTAAAGGGTCCAACTAAACAAAGTCCTTCCCAAACCCAAATTGATTCAAATCCACTTCAAATTAAACCAAACCAATTACACCAATACACTCCAAATAATCAATGAAACATATCCAAGCCCTTGGTTTGACCTAATTTGACCAATTGGTCAACCTAACCCAATTGAATCCAATTTGACCCATATGGGTCAAATTGAGCCAAACCAAGTCCAAACCCAACCAAACTTGGCATGACTCATCCTTGGGTTACCATGGGTTTTCCCAAATGGGCTCAATCCATCGTGAACCCAATTTGGGTCAAAACCCTTAAACCAAGCCAACCAAATGGGACAAAATACCCATTTGGATAGGTTCTCCCACTCCCCAAGCCTTCGTAACCATCTTTAGCTCTTCTTAAACACTAGGACCACTGACCCAACCTAACCCAAGGCTATTGGGTTTAGCCTTTCACTATGAAAGGGTGAGCTCACCCATGGCATGCCATTGGTTCACTTGGAGGAGGAGGTACATGACATGCCAGTCCATGCCACTACCTTAGCCTTTCAAGCACTTCCACCTTAGTAGTCCACTGCCACCTCCAGGCACCTACCCAGGCAAGATGACTACCAAAGGCTAAGCCAATCTCAGCCCTTGGTTCACTTAAGGAGAATAGTATACTCCTCTTTATCCATTCAAACTTTATAGATAACTTCCTCAGAGTGTCCTGAGTAGTCCTAGACCCTTCCTTAAATCCCTGGTGTGCTCCATCACTAGCGAGACCAATGAACGAATGAAATCAAGAGCCCCATCTGTCCAACCTCACCAACACTCCACCAAACCAAAATTAACTGTCCTCACATGTTCCCCTCACACTGGCTAGTCAAAATGAATCAATCCCCGATCAATTTGATCACCAAAAAGCACTCCAAGACCAACTACGGTGACCTTTGTAGTGGCACTTGGTCTATAAAGAAATTAGAGGGGAGGCAGCTCAAAATCTTCTCAACAGGTCTTCGTATCTTCAAGATGAATCTACTTCAGTTAATGGACCACCAGTCATTAGCTCTAGTGAGGTAAAAATCTGGAAAACCATAGATTTTTCCCTACATGTTAGTATTTCATGAAATGAATCGTAATTTTACACAATTTCCACCATAGGATCTTCTTAGATCCCCGCCCTGCACAATTTGGAGTCGATCCTGTCATCCTATGAGTTTTAGTGAGCTCGGATCAAGTGGCATAAGGCAGAGGGTGTCCGTCTTCTTGTACTAGGGGATGATAGATCATCAGCCATTCATTCCACATGATTAGAATAGATGACTGTGATTTAATCTGCTCGATTATTTGATTTAATCTTAAGAAACCATTAGATTAATCTTGGTTCTCCGATTCGAGATTGGATGGCGGGGATGAAATCATGTTTGTAATTGTGTTAGACATTTTAAATAACCTATCCCATGGCATACACATAGCGCCCACTGGGTGGTATTAAGGAGTTAATTAAGTGTTAAAAATTGAATTAAATGGCTAAAATTTTATAAATTCATAACTAATTATAGAAAAATTCAAAAATACTAAATAAACTAATTATGGAAAGGTTAAATAGAGGATAATTTAATAAAAATAAAATCTCTAATATTTGTTTAATTAATAATGCTTAATTAAGTTTTAAAGTTTAGGCTAATTACTCTAATTAAGGCTTAATTACTTGGCTAATTGATCTTAAATTTGATAGGTTGATTCTATGGGATGTCCTCTGCCTTTCATAATTTTCTTGGAATTTATTGGCCTTATAATTTATAGAATTTGAAATTTTAATCCTAATCATGCTCTCTAATCAATTTTATGTTACTTAAAATTGCTAAATAGTAAAAATTAAATGGTTAATGATGATTAATCACTATTCATAGTGGGAATGGTGAGAAGAAAGAATTAGGACTCATTTTCCAATTATTTTCTTAAATGTATTTCCATAAGAGGGTTAATTAACATAAAGTAATTAAGCATTAATTAAAGAGAATTAATGATCAAATTAGAAATGTAATTAAATTAATAATGGGTCTAGATAATACAAATTTAATTTATTAATCCTCCTTTTATGTGTTTAATAGCATAAAGTCCTTATGGGAATTATGGTTAACCCATAGGCGTGGAAAAACCATAAGAGCACTAAGCATAGTTTCTTCCTTTAATCTAGTTAACTTTTAAGCATGAGCTTAATTGCATTTGGTCCCTTAGGAGCATTGCAAATTTTAATTTCTCATAAGCATATCATTGGTGGCTCATGGTTAAATGGTTAATTAAATTAAAGATGTTTAGGGAAGGGTAATGAAATTAATTGCTTATTGATTTAAACTTAATCAATTCATAAAATTCACTTAACTATTTTTTGTTAAATGCATTAAGTCACCAACATAGGATGGGGAAAAACATCAAATTTCTTTCTACTCTTTAGGTTACAATAATTCAAATACCAAAATTAAACTTCATAAACAACTTCAGTTAATCTTAAAGAATATTTTATTTGACTTGATTTTCCTTAGGAATTAATGTGGTTGAATGTATTATGTGGTAATGTTTAGTTATTTCTTTTCAATCATTATAAATTTTCATGCCAGTTGTATCATGTATTCATGTTTTCAGATAAAAGAATTAAATGAATATGGTTATGTATAGGTAAGTTGTGTGTGTTCAATTAATCTTATTATATGGTGTATCTATTATCAGTAATAAATCTCAAATTATTTTCAAAATTATAAATCAATAATGAAAGCCTAAGTAAATTTTGGTTATAAATACCCTATGAAATTTACACGTACTTATAGCTTGAAAATGTCAAAGGATTGTTCTATTTTCCATAATTCTTGTGTATCTTTACATGTATTTGAATGTTAGAAAGTATATAGTCTAGACATCCCGAGAATATGAGGCTTTAAGTAGCCCCAAGGAGGTCTTAGATTACTTCACTTCCCTAGTTTAACAATGGTACGTACTTGCTTAATTTCATTCACATGTGTACATGTATTAGAATTTGGATAGACCTTCACTTTACATGGATTAATAATTGGTTATAATATAATCTTTGCATGATTTTCATTCTTATACTTATGTATAGAATCACATGTATTTAATAGTAAGTATATAATATGGACATCTTAGGAACATGAGGCTTTAAATAGCCCCAAGGAGGTCTTTGATTACATCACTTCCCTAGTTTAACAATGACACGTGCTTGCTTAAATCTTTAATAGATGTGTATGTATACTTAGTTAAGAAATGAAATCTCTCTTTTCTAGCAAAATACATACATTAATAATCATTCAAGTATGCCAAACACACACACACACACACACACACACACACACACATATATATATATATATATATATATATATATATATATATATATATATATATATATATATATATATGTAATTGTATAGATATGCTAAATTAAATATCACAAATAATAAAAATGAAAGCATATGAATGTTATTGATGATGAAAAGGAATGATGTAATATTATCCATTGATAGTAATTCAATCTCATTAATCTTATGATATTTCATGTTTGAATAAGTTTCTTTAAGATTATCCCAAACTTAAGATTAATAAAATGTTTAATAAATCATTCACTATGAGGAACTAAAAATCATAACAACATGCCTTTAAAAAAACTTAGGGTAGGGATGAAGCAAGGTCAAACCTCTTTCCTATCTTTATAATAACTAGATGCTAAGTAAAGTTTAAGTAAAATAAAAGGAAATATAAATTAAAATCCACCAATCTTTTTATTAACTTGAAGTGAAACCTCCCCTCATGTTTAACTTAAACAATTCCAAACCTTAGATAATCATAATCCTAAAGCCTAGCTAAGACATACCACACCAAACCTTAGAACACATAATAAATTACTAATTGACCACTTATAGCCTTAGGTTAGGTCCATGTATGTGATGTTGTTATGTTTTACTTTATTATGTAAAGTTTTAGACTAGATGTTAGGGTTATTTTTAGGTAGACTAGATGTTAGGTCGTTAATAGCCTAATGATATTTTCTGTAGGGGATTATGCTAAAGGGGCCACTGACGTAATAAATAAATATAAATTCTTCTACTTGTAGGTTACTTATGCCCCCTAAGCATAATCAATTAGATGTGTGAGCGGTTACCCATGTGCAAGGTATTAAGTCCAAATTTATGGAACATAACTGCTTGGTTTGTATGTTTGTTTAGCTAACATCCATTTTGTAGGTGTAGTTAGATTTTACTTTACATACATAATATAATTTTTGCAAATAGGATTAGGATTAGTGCTATGGGATTTAGGATGATCAGTGGCTAGAAGATAAAGACCTGGGAGGCCTTGTGAAGCCTAGAGTAAAACCAAATCAAAAAGAGGAAAGAAAGATGAAGAATGAAGACCCCCATAACATTTACTTTCATTGTAATTATAATATTCTTTTTTTATAATCTGGGTTGTATAAGGGTAGAGCTTAGCTACCCAACTTCTTTTCTTTTTCCTGGTGTACGGTGATACTCGGCCGCACTGGCCTTTTATTTTTTTACAGAAATTTAAAAATGTTGATTGTCATGTTTAGCTTGCGTAATCAAAATGGCATATTTTTCATAGGTTTCTTAAAGTTTAATGATTGAATTTGTGGGCTAGATGTGGTAGGCTATTTAAGATAAAATTAATTTTTCTATCCCAATTAAAAAAACATAACTAAATTTTAAATATAATTCACAACCTCACCTTAAAGCCTATGTTATAGTCAAGATAATTAAAAGATTTAGCAACTCCTTAGCTAAATTATGTATGTTATAATATCATGCATAACATCTTGTTTTGCTCTTCAATAGGAAGGGTCTCCATTCTTGCATGATAGGAGAATGCTTGACCTTTGAGGGCATCTGTTGTAGTGGAGAACACCACCTCCTATTGATTTAGCCCATAATCGTATTTCATCATGCATATAGGCATAATCATCCCAAGCCTTTGTCCAAATGAATGTGTTAAAATGGTGTCAAGGATTGTAAATTTTGCATTAGTCTAAGTCATAATTTCATGCTAATCATGAACTAGTCTCTTAGGGAGTGAGTCTACGACTCTAGTTTTTTTACTAATTAAATAACAGCTTAGTTATCATGCATTTACATAACACCGGCCTACATGGTTTTGAAGTGTACAAAATATTAGCTAGCAGCCACTCCAAGTGGTTGTAAGTCCAGAAGAGTCGGGATGTGCTTACCCTCTCTTGTGGAGGTAAACCACTATGCCCCTTTTCCTAACTAGACATAAGTCATGCTTTTGGCTTGTGTTAAAGCATCCTAGATTTAGGATCTGAGGCTACTTATTTTCTTTGGGCTACGAGTATAAGTCCTCACCTCTTGAGCATTTCCATAATATTGTGTTGATGGATTATAAGCTTTAGCATTCTAATAAAATTTCAACTCAAATAAAAAACTCTCTCTTTCAAATATTTAAAACCTCACTATAAGGTAGACTGAAGTGCTAACTAGGCTTCTTAGTATCATTAGTGCTCCTTACTCATCTTCCTTTGGAATCCTAAAATAATTCTTCCAAATTAAACTTTCCTTCTTGACTTTTAAAAATACCTAATTCATTGATAGTCTAACTTTGAAGTCTTTTGGAGATATTTATTGACTACTTTAATCAAGAGTGTTCTTGGGAAATTTCCATTTCCTAAGATGTAATTAACTATGAAAGCTTTCTTCCATAGGGAATTAAAAGCCCGACATAAAATAAACCTTGCTTTACTTCTCCATGTAAAGTAGGGGAAATCCATCTACCTTAGAAGTCGTTGCTAGGTGATTACATCCATTGTAAGGTGATGTTTCCATCTTTCGAGATGGTACATCATGCCTTAATATCATACCCGATCACTTCCATAAGTACCCCTAAGATTTGTATGATGTCCTTATAACTCCAAATTAAAACACCATAAAGCCATCCGTGAATGAGAAGTCTGCATGAGATGAGGTAATGTCCACGATTAGCTTTGGTATAGGCAACAAGAACTCATCTTTATGACATGCTTTATTAAGATCCCTAAAATTGACACGTGTGAATTTGATCATTTTTCTTCTTAACTGAGATGACACTGACCAACTAGGTGGGGTACTTTTCTTTCCATATGAAACCAAGATTGATAGCTTCTTAACCTCTAAAATGATTTGTTGCTTGACGTCCAATCGCATGCATTTAGGAGCTTGCTTGGCATGGATTGCATTAGGCTAGATTTCTAGTTTATGAACTATGACTTCGAGAGCTAATCCAAGAATTTCTCCTTAGTTCCATGTAAAGCAATCCTCAAAATCTGAGAGTATCCTAACTAAGTCATTAGTTTTAGATTCATTCAATAAGGAACTGATGCATGTTAAGTGTGGATCAACTTTAGTGCCCAAGTTGATCTCTTTCAGCTCATCGATGGTTGATTTGATTTCTTCATTTAGTTGTAGGGATTCTATGTGGTGGTCATTCAAATCATTTAAAGTTTCTAGATACACCTCCACACATGACTCACTGTTGTTAAGAAAGAACTTGTCAGACTCCAAGTGGTTGATGATGACTAAGAAGTATTCATCATCATTTTTTGGACTTACTATACCAAAGCCTAGTCCTAGTTTTGATTGAGAATTTTTTCATCTGTTGTTCCATAGCTTTTCAAAGTATTCTACGTAATTCTTAGGCCATGAATGCAAAATTAAATCTTTCTTTGCTAAATTTAGAACACAATGTGAGTACCAATCAAATGGAAGTTCTATTAATTCTTTCAATAAATTTTCCTCAAGCTCTATATCAACTTCTAAGATTAAGGATGCTACTCCTGAATAAAATCTTTGAGGCTTAGCATCTGTATGTAATTTGGAAGCATCCTTAATTATCAAACCCTCAACATTTTATAGGGAAGGTGGGGTTAGAGCTAAAGTGTAACATATTATCTCATAGTTTCATATAATAAAGATTTAGATACACTTATGTTTTGATTAGGGACTCAGTCTCCATCACTATCAAACTAAGTCTTTAGAAATGGGGAAATGGTTGGTGTGCTCACTACATAAGGCTCATCCTTTGAACTAGACTCCAAGTCTATGTAGATAGCGGGTGTACTCTTTGGCACTAGAATGAACCTTCGAGTGGTGGTAGGTATAGAAGTCTACCTCTTCCATGGATTCCTCTTAGCTTGCCTCTTTCTTGTCCTAGAGGAGGTCGAGACATCTCGCTCACTCATTCAAAATGAGTGATGAAATATGGGGGGAATGTAATCTCAAGCTCTATCTCCTCCCCAAGGTCTTCATCTCACTCTCATTTCTTTTCTTTCTTTATCTTTTCTTTTCTTTCATTTTCTTTTTTCCTTTTTAATTCTAATTTAATTCATGAGAATAGACACTTTGCTTCTTGGAGAGATAATAGGCTGTGTCTTCATAGATTCTAATCTCATATACTAAAAATGACTTCAAGTGTCCTTTGACACAATACTCTATGTCATCCCTTTTGAACTTAATGCATTGGTAGAGTGAAGGTGGTACCATGAAATTATCATGAATTCAAGGTCACCCCAAAAAAGCATTAAGAGATGTATCTAAATCCATTATGTGAAACATGGCCTCAATCCTCTAATCATTTATCTCCAATAGTAATGTGATGTAGTCTAAGGCCCTATCATCTTATTCATTGAATTTTTTTAATAACATTTTTTAGATTGAAGATTAGTGATTTTAATCCTAAAAAAGGTGAGGGTTCTTAAGCTTATGATGTTGACCAATGCACATGAGCTAGTAAGTACTCTATTTAATTTGAATTTGCCAACATCTATTATAATATATAAAGGATGGTTGTACTTTATCATCTTAAGTTATAGGTATTCATCTAAAAGGTAACTCATAGTACTTCGTTAAAGAAACACACCTCTTCTTCAATTAAACTCATAGTAGCCAACTCAACTAAGCATATTTCAAGATCAAGGAGTGCTTTCATTAATGACTCCCTCATTTCGTTGGATATAATAAGTGCATCATATATGCTTAGCTTAGCTAGGAACTTCCTAAGATGCACAAATACATTGTAATCAACCTTAGGCTGGTCCTCCACAAGAGAAATCCAAAGTGGAGCATCTTGTGAAGGGACTGTTTGTGCACTAGTACCAATGACCTATTTACCCTTATCCTAAGGTACTGCCCTAGGAGGTAGAACTTTGCCACTATGGAGGTTGACTTCAATTATTTCTCCAAATGGAAGGTTTGTAGTAAGTTCTACTTACACATCGAGCATACCTACAACTACTCGAAAAGGATCTTTAGAGTTGGATGACTCTAAATCTATTTTAAGTGGTGAACCCTTGATATTATTTAGATTATTATTAATATCACTTGGAGAGCTTTCAATAAGAATGAAATCACTAAGATCATCAAAAGTAGAGAAGATATAAGTAGTTTATTCTTCATTAATTATTTAATTTAGGAGGTGCAAAGTAGAAATCAAGTAAAGTAAGTGGCATGAGTAGTTTAGTGCTCTCATTCATTGATACAATACTTCTAAAGGTAGTAGAGGAGCTGGTAGAGGTGGTAGCAGTAGTAGTGGAGGTGGAAATATTGGACTCGGATGATGGTTGTGTTGGTGCACTATCTCGGGTATGTGGTGATTATTGTTGTTGCTTGGCTCTTACCATCTTTGAGTTTCCTCTCACAACTAGCAGACCTTCTCATGTGTTGGAAGTCTGAGTTAATTCAAGTGTGGGGAAAATTTATGACACCACATAGATTTTAGAAATTTTTTATTTAGGTAATGAAATTCATCATTAAGGAATAAGCATATTATCCAAAAAGATAAACATGTTATCTTATAATGGATTTGATAACTTAAAGATTTCTAGGTCTAATGGCTCTTATTAATATTCTAGATATTCTTCCCTTGAATTACATGGGAAAGTAGGATAATATTTATTTTATAATGGGATCATAGTTTCTTATAAAGGCACGCCCTTATAGTTAATTACATATTAGGAATAAGAATCTCTTTTTAAGAATACTCTTGATTAAAAAAATAGGCTTTTATTTTTATGAATTTTAAAGTTGGTTCCAAAGGGTGATTAAATTAAAATTTCTTTAAATTTTGGAATTTAAATTAAATTTTCAGTTGATATTTTATTAGAAATCTAAGACTTAGATTCTAGTAGCACAAGACTGTAGAAATGTCTAGGGTTGAAAACTTACTTTAGTAGGATGCTTCAGATTCTAAGTCTATAATTGCTTTTGACAAAAGTTAGAGCCTCGATCTAGTTTGACATTTGGGAATTATTATCTCTTTCCCTCATACTTGAGAAAAAGAACCTATGCTTGACTCTTTTCTGGAAGAAACACACCAATTACCAAAGTGAATTTTTAATCCATGATGTCAAGTTTCATGAATACAAGATGGTTAGGATGCTGCATTTTTAGAAAGGAATCTAAGAACCTAGACTCATTCCCTAATACCTAAGATCATGTTGGGTATGTTATGTACATAACTAATGCAACAAATTTTAACTTTTATGTCTTGACTCATAATTCATTTAAAACCTTTGGGATATGCAATTTATTCTTATAATGAGATGTAATTAGAAGTGTTGATGGGCCAAATCAAGGACAGAAGATAGACTTCTCTAGAAAGGTGATCATCCTCAAAGGTCATATGCCTTATATGTTCAATGAGTTAAGAACCTAATTCACAGAGTTAAATAAATATACTAGTATGGTTCAAAAAAGTTAATTATTTCTAGTTGATTTTAAGTTATTCTTAGGGCTTTAATTTATGTAAGAATTTTTCAAAATATTTATTTTGTTTAAGTTATTTAAATCTATTTGGTTAGAAAATTTATTTTTCCTAAGAGCCTAATGTCCAAAGAATTCGTCATAGAAAGCACAACACAAAATGATACCTAGAAAAGTAAATTTTATTATGCACCCAAAATAAATCAAGCCAAATTTAAATTAATAGAATAGGCTAGTGCGGCCGAGTACCACTATAAACCTCAAAGAAAGAGAAAATGGGAAACCAAGCTCTGCCCTTATACAGCCTAGCCTAGAACTACAAGTCTAAATTTTTGAGTCTTCTTCTAGGATCATCTCCTTCTTTAGGGACTGCCTTTGGGCTTTACAAGAGACCACCAGAATGGTATAGTTAACTCCTGTTATTCTTAGATTCCATAGATCCTAACATAATTTTGGGCTCAAATTACATTCAAAATTCAAAAAAGAAATTTTAAGCCTTGTAAAACAAATGTTAGGAAATGCAAACAACATACTAGCAGTTATATTTACAAACATATAAGCTTAACATTAGTTGCTTGCAAATCCCATATATTCTATTGGCTATACTTAGAGAATTTATAGCAACTGTAAGCAAACAACATTTATTTATAATTTAATACATCAATCCTTTTTAGCATAAACCCCTATAGAAGATAGCATTAGTTCTAGAAAGAATGCCATAAAATCTAGTCTAACGGACAAATAATCCTAGCCACCCATTCTAAATTAATACACCACAAAATAAAAAAAAATAATATCACATCACAGAACATCACAGATTGACCTAACCTAAATGTAGGGTTGGTGACCTAATAATCTAGTGTGTGAAGGAAATGAGTTTGAAGGGTAAGATTGTATTAGGTCTTTCTAAGTTCAAGTTTCAATTTGGGTTTTGAATACAAGATTTAAATTAATTTTGAGATTTTTAATTTTATAATTTTGCTTCATAAGTTTGTGTCATTATTATACCAAAGATTTGAGGTATCAAGATCTCCTTCGGACAAGTAGCCCTACGACCTCCAGTGTTAAGACTATATACCATATGTTGCTAATTATAAAAAAAAAAAAATTTTTCAATTTCTTTTAATCTTAAGATTGGTTTAATTTACCATGGTGGTTTCAATTTAAATGGTTTAATAATTTACAATTTCATTTCCATTTTTAGATTCACTTTATACTAAAATAAAATTTAAGTTTTCAAGAATGAAGAATATAATAAGTTTCACATTAGGTGGAACCCATTCTATTCAACATCCTAAATCTAAGTAGATTGAAGTCTTTACCCTAAGGTATTCATTATAAGGGTCAAATTAAGACCTTAAATATGTTGATTAACCTATTTTTAAATTCTTTTATGTTGGATTTGGTTTCATTAAAGTCTTAATTTTGATTTGGATTTGAATTAAGATTTATTCTTCTTTTATTTCTTTCAATTAGATTAATATTTATTAGTTTGATTAATGTTTAAATGAATTGATTTATTCATTATTTTAGTTTTCATTTTATTTTTATTAAATGTTTATTTATTTTCATGTGTTTTAATTATTAATTTTTTTATTTAAATTGATTTCATTTATCATTGCATTAATGCTATGTTAATGTGTTTGGATAAATTAACTAAATCAATTTCAACTTGTAATTTCATTCTTTCATTTTATTGATGTTATATTTATTAATGTTTATGTTTTAAAGCTTAATCTTCATATTCAATCCTTTTGATTTGGTTCATTTTTCATTTAATTGTGTTTATTTTATTTAATTTGTTTAATTTTAGTTGAATTAATTTCATTATTTTATTCTTTCAAATGATTTGATTCAAGTGATTATATTTATTTGACTTAAATTTCATTAAGATTTATGCCTATTAATATTTGTGTTCATTTATATTATTTGAATCTAAGTTAATCCATTTAAATTACATATTTGATTCATTTTTTTAATTTAGGTTTTGTTTTCACCATGTGTTAAGATTTCATTAATTAACTCAACCCCTTTAGATTAAATTTTTGTTCATCAATTCATAACCTATGGGACTTAGGATATTTCGGGCACCAATCCTAGCTTAGGCCATTTCAAGTTCCTAAATTATTTTTAGTTTAATTGATTTGGTTAATCACTTTTATTTGCATTTGGAATTTTATTATTCATTAACTTAAATGGGCTTAAGAATTTTCCTATGTTTATTAGATTAATATCTTAATTCAAATTTTAGTTTGATATCATTATTTAATTAATTTATTACATTTCAATTTTATAATGTATTGATTTATTTATCTTTTAGGTTTACTTGATTTTAATTATATTCACATTTTCATATTATTAGTGTTACGTTAATTGATTTAAATTGACTTAATTGAATTCAACTTATGATTTTATTCTTGGCTTAGGTTGGGTTATTACATGATGAAATTTAATTTTTTTTTTAAAGTGAGATTGTACCCATTTTAACCTAAGTCATTTCAAATCTTTAAGTTATTTAAGTGTGATTAGTTTATTTAATCACTTTTTATTTATCCTTTAGGATTATGTTTTTAATTCAAATGAATTCAAGGGATTTCTATGTAAGTGAATTTCATATTTAGATATGAAGTTCATTGATTAGTTTTGATCTTAATTTATTAAATTTATTATTTAAATTTGTGATTAAAGTTTATATCCTTGATCATTTCATTAAGTTTTAAATGTACAATTAATTGACTTCATTAATTTCATAGGATTGAAATTTTTTCTTTAAGTGTTTTGATAATACTTGAAATATTTCTAATTGATTTTTAAGATTTTCTTATTTAATATTTCATGTAAATTGATTTAGAGACTTGGAAATTTTATAACTTCCAATCCACAGATCAATTAGCCTTGAAATCTTATGTCGAAGTGATTTATTGCAAATTTAATTTCGCTAAAATTTCACTTTGATCAGATATAAAATTTAGGACTAATTAAAGTTTTAATTAATTCATTAAAACATAAATTAAGCCTAATGTAGGCAAACTTAATTAGGTGTTTTAATTTTCCTAAACTCCTCTCTCAAAGATGCATCCATAGATTGTTTATTTAAATTTTTTGTGATTTTGGTTGATTTATTATGATTTTTCTAACTTTAAATTATTTATTTTAATTAATTAGTCCAATTAATTACTTAATTATTATATTTTGGGGATTATGAGATTTTATAAAGTTTTAATCATATTTTATTATCCTTTCATGTTAATTATGATGTTAATCTTAAGGCCTTTCATAATTTTCTCAATTTAAACTTTATTTATTTTATTAAATTAAGGCCTATAGTTTGAAAATTCCATAACTCAAGAATTATTTGTCAATAAATCCTGAGAAATTATCCTAAGGTGTGCCTTATCCTTGATTTCAATAGTACAAATTTTAGAAGTGATTGGATCATTATTTGAGTTTAATTTAAGTTTAATTATTTTCATTTAATTTTAAATTAACCTAAATTTTCCCAATATAAATTCAGGATTTTGGTTTAAATGAATTCCTCTCACTAAGAGGAATCATAGAGCCCTTAATTATATTTTTTGGTTAAGCATTTTATTTATTATATTTTTTTTTTTAGTTTCACATAATTTTTTGCATTTTTTTAATTTAGAAAATCCAAAATTTACATTTTAACAGGTGGCGCCACGCAACATCGACGTATCATTGCTTTCCACATGTTATACGTAGATTGGTCCACGTGGGATCCACGGGGATCCTGCGTTAGAATGGTGGCGAGACATGATTTAATCCAAGCTTTTTGATTGAGGATCGGATGGCTTGAATCATGCTATTATTTTCTATAAATGATTTAATCGAATGGTCTGACTAAATCATGGTTGTCCATTCATAATTGAAGCTACGGATGGTGGAGATTACATCTCGCTTAACAACAATGAGAATCGAGCATTGTCCATCATTCGTGCTTGATTTTTGATGATTTATCCCACAATTTCTTATGATTTCAATTGTAAAATGATCAAGGACTCATTTACAATCCTTCTAAATAACTTGATTTCACTTGAGATCAAGTTGACTTCAAAGAGGACCAACATTGAATGCTAAAGTGGTCAGTTTGAGCCCATACCCCATTGGCGGCGATCTTAGGAGATGGGGATGATTTAAAATATGGGAATGCGATGAACCTACAGATGTAAGGAATTAGATTGCCTCCCCATAGATCAGCACGGAGACCAAGCTTCGAACATTTTCTGGCCAGTTTGGTTGAACTCTAGCTTGTCGGTAGCGTCGATATCAGAGGAAGGGTGCACTCATCTTTATTTTGCTTAGGGAAGGTGGTGGGAAGCTTAAATATGCTCGAGAATGAGAATCTCTTATTTTTCCATGAGATGTTGAAAGTTCTTTATCCATGGAAGCTTACTTTGGTTGTCCAAGCTAATTACCACCCTTGGAGGCTAGCTCCAAGTGGTGGTCAATTAACTAAGATGAGTCAAAGGCAGTGAAGATGAAGTGGGGAGAAGGAATCAAAGGAGCATCTTAGATTGGGGAGAATTTTTTTTTGTATATTCTGCTTCATTTCTCCATGTGATGTTTCCCTCATTTGGATGGACTTAAACTTTTTTAATTTACTTAATTTTGGCTGCCACTTATCTAAAGCTCATCTTAGAATAGGTTCAGATGATTTAGGGTGTGATTAATGGAAGCCATAAGATTATATTCTCACCTTTGATGCATTTGGGTTTAAATCAATTCAAATGCATTTATTTTTATTAAATATTGTTAGATTTAGGTTCAATTATGTTTAATTGGTGATTTTTTTATTTTAAATTGATTGATTTCTTTAGGTTGTAAATTGATTTTTGATTTTATTTCAACTTCACCCATTTAGACATAAATGGGTTAAGTTGAGTTCATTTGAGTCAAATAACCCATTTAGCTTAATTAAGTTTTATTTGGACTCCAGTCATGTTTAATCATATGTGTGAGATAATTTGGAATGGTTAATTTCAATTGACTTAAAATTGGTTTCAATTTTAACCCATTTTGACCTAAATTGGACTTAATGGGTTAAGTTGGATTCATTTGGGTCAAATGACCAAATTGGTCAAGATAGACCTAATGATTGGTTGGATTAGATTTAATTATGATTTCAAATTATTTTGGACAATAAATTTGAGTTAATTTTAATTTTATTTGGGTTTGAATCCAATAGGATTCATTTTTTTCATGAAAAAGCAAAGATTGCACTAATTTGATGGACTTACATAAATAGTGTTTTCTCTTAATGAAAGGTAAATTGAGCATGTCAACTAAGATAAAGGGCCTAAGGCTAGATTAAATGCAAAAATAGATTGATGTGTACTGCTTAGAAGTCCCAATCCAAGAAAGATGATCAGCAGGCCTATTCTCCTCTCGGTGGATGTGAGAAAGGTTGATGTCCTTGAGTTTGATTACTTCGCATATTGAAGCAATCTGATAAGTCATACTCCATGGAGGTTCAGTGGTTCCATTAACAATGTTGAGTAGATGGATGGAATCAATTTCAATCTAGAAGGGGTTGGGGAATGCTAGATCAATCTTGAGAGTGAAGAGTAATCCATCAGCTTTAGCAAACATGGGCTGTAAGGTTTATGGAAAGTGCAAATGATAAAACCCTCCCAATTTCTAATGAAGCCTCTTGATCTAGCTATGTTGGATAGAGGTTGCAAGGAGCCATCAATGTTAATTTTAAGCCAAGATGGTTTTGGCTCAATCCAAAATACCAGATTACTTGAATGATAGCTTGGTATAGTAGAAGATTTTGATTCAATAGATTCTTATTCCAATCTCTTGTAATGGATAGCCAATTAGATGTGGTTGAGTATTTGTTGGATAGTGGCATCAAGTGTTTTTGGTTTATTATTATGCTTGGTTTCATTTCTATCTGTCCATATATACCAAGGTGAAATGATAAGAAGAAGGTTTGAATGCATCTGGAGGTGCTTGAGCTTGTTTGAGTTGGACCATGAGCTGAGGAGTTGAGTAATATCTAGGATGTTTCACCATGTCTTACAGACCAAAGTGTGATTGGAATTTAGTCCAAATATTCTTGGCTTTATGGCAGTGAAATAATATATATGCTATAGTTTCATCTTCAGAATAGAATTGGCATTTAGAGGCTAGGTGGATCCCCCTTCTCTTAAGGCTATCCTCAGTGGCCAAAGCATTGTTGAAAATTCTTGAATAAATGAAAGAGATTATTGGCTTGCATTAGTGATGCCATATGGATCATCCCCAAGAAATAGGGGTGGAATTAGTGGTTTCCTTATAAAGTTTGCTTATGGGTGATTTCCCTCCCTATAGTGTAACTAAGACATTGTCTCTAGTATCTAGATTCAGAGGAATGTGGATAATATCTTCAACAATGTTTTTAGGAAGATATTAAAGCAGCTCTTTGTGATTCCAAGCAATAGCGCCTTCCATGTTAAGGAAAAAGTCTTTAATTAATTTCTTAGAAGTTAGCTTAAGTCTATGGGTAGCTAGTGGTTCACCTTAATACCAATTGTCAATCCACATGTCAACATTTCTATCCTCTATCTTCCATCTAATGAAAGGTCCAGTAGAATTTCTAATCCTTATCAAATTCTTCTAGAGGGGAGAATCTGATTGCTTAAGTTCAGCCTCCATGGAGTGAACCTTATGGAAATATTTTTCTAGCATAAACATGGCCCATAAAGTTGTATTTTGCCTCAAGTTTATCTAGAGTTTCATGGAATTGCAATTGATGAGGTCCTTCAATGATTTGAATTTTAGCCCGCCATGGTCTTTAGGTTTAGATGCTCTTCTCCATGTGATCCAGTGATAGCCTTTCCCATTTCGTTTCCAAAGGAAGATGTTGAAGATGAATTTGATTATCCTTTGAGTGTGGATAAACATTTGTTTTGATTAAAGATTGTGTAAAGGAAGCCAAGATACTTTAGATTAAAGTAAGTCTACCGCCATATGAAAGTAAGTGATTTTCTCATGATAGTAGTATATTTTGTAGCTTAGATTTGACATCAGAGAAGTAGACCTTCAATGGTTCTACCTGTATAGATGGTATTGCCAAGATATTTGATAGGAAAGTGTCCAGCTCTAGGTCCCAAAGAATTATGTATCCATTTAGCCTAACTGCTATTGATTTTATTGTTTAGGTAAATGAATGATTTATCTTCATTGATCTTCATTCTAGTTGCTTCCTCAAACATTTGGATAGAGTGTTAGATCTTTTTGATGGATGCTTTGGTTCCATTGAAAAAAATTAGGACATTATCTATAATGATTAGGTGGGAGATAAAGAAACCACCCTTTGTAAAGCATCTTATGGATGGGTGGTTACAGATCATGCTATTAAGTACTTTGGATAAATATTCCATTATAATGATGAATATGGTCAGTGAAAGAGGATCACCTTGCTTCAATCCCCTACTAGATTTGAAGTACCCTATTTTGATACCATTGACTAATACTGAATAATAGTTTTTAGTGATAGTTTTCTTGATGATGTTGATGGATTCACCTGTAAAACTATTGGCATGTAATACCTACTTAATGAAATCCTATTGGATGTGTTGAATGCTTTGTTTATGTCAAGCTTGATAAGTAAATTGTGACCTCTACACTTGGTATTGAGATCCCAAAGCATTTCCTGTGACAGTAATATATTGTCACTAATGTTTTTTGCCATTGATGAAGGTGCTTTGGTTTGAAGAAATGAGGCTTGGGAGGATTTGTTGCAATCTTAAGAAATTGATTTTATTTATAATTTTATTGATAGTACTAGTGAGGCTTATAGATTTGAATTGATCCCATGAATTAGAAGAATTATGCTAGGGAATGGGGATAATAGTAGAAGAAAAGAAGTATATTGGCACATAAGTGTGGGTGAAGAACTCCTAGAAGGCTTGGGTAGTTTCAATCTTGACAGCATTCCATACAGCTTGGTAGAACCCAACATTGAATCTATTAAGGTCTGGTGCTTTTTCAATAGAGAATGAAAAAATAGCTCATTTTATCTCTTTTCATATGGAACTTTTCTTATGTTGATAGGGCTCATTGTAAGATATAGGTCTATTTGAATTCTACTGGAGTTCAGTCTATCAAGTGCTAGCAACTTCTTGAAGTATTCAGTACAGTCCTCTTGAATTTCAGTTGGTTTAGAAAGCCATCTATTATTAGAGTTTTTGATCTTGGAAATGGTTATTTTTTCCTTCTTTTTTCTAAGTAGTGCATGAAAAAATTTAGTGTTTCTTTCCCCTTCAATGAAGCACTTACCAGTAGATTTTTGAGCCTATAGGAGTTCCACCATTTTCAACTTTTGCTCAAGATTTTCCAAGACCTTATTAAGAGCCTCATTAGATTCTTCACTGAAGTTAGATATGATTTGATCTTCAAGCTTTTTGACTTTTTCTTTAGCTTGATTTAGTTGAGCATGCAGATTGAAGAAAGATTCTCTATAACACACACCTTATGAAGCTTGTGGAGCTTGGTCCAGCCATAATTATCTTCATCAATTTTCCAATAGCTATAGATGAATGGAAAGAAATCTATATGGAGAGTCCACATGTTGCAAAAATTTGAAGAAGGAAGTTTTTGGTCATTAGGAACTTGATAGATGGATAAGTAAAGGGGAATGATCTGAGGTGGTCTTTGAGAGATGAGTTATATGAGTGTATTGAATTTGTAGCTTCCATTGGGTATTTATGAGTATTCTATCTAGGCGCTCGTTTGTTCTACCTCTACTCCAAGTTAATTTACTACCATTTTATCCTACATCAGTCAAGTTGGCTTGGATGATATGTTCCATAAATTCTGCCATTAGTGATGGGTTGGGAGATCTTCTCCCCTCTTTTCTTCAACTAAAGCTAGCATGTTAAAGTCCCCACCAACTAGCCAAGGTATAGGAGAGAGCTGCCAATCTGAATTAGGTAGTTCCAAAATTCATTTCTTCTTCTATTGGAGCAAGCAACATACACTATTATGGTAAATACTGAAGTGTTTCCCGTAGTGACATTTGTATGGATGAATTAAGGATGGTCAGTGAGGATGTCTACATGATATAATTGCTTTCACATCAGCCAAATTTTATTACTAGAGTTATAGTAAAATCCTTGCATATTGAACCTTCTTTGAATTTTTGTTGGTTGAGGATTGGAGATCATGGGTTCAAATAAGCCTATCAGTGATAACTTAATCACCCTAGTGGGTTCATTTAAGCCCATTTAGATCAAATGATCTCATTAGCCTAATTAATGTCTTACTAAATATATATTTCTCTAAATTTATGTTTAAACATGTTTATTTAATCATTTAGATCACTTGAAATGATTTTATTTGGTGAAATTTTGGTGGGTTGACCTTTAACTTGGTGGGACCCACATATGTCAAGCCATTCTCAAGAGCGTAGACCAGATTTGACCTTAATTTTGATTTAACTCCATTTATGTTAATGTTATGATTTCATAGTTTCATTTGATTTTGATTTGATTTTATTTTGATTTAGCTTGGATTTCATTTGGATTCAATTAATTTTGAACTTAATTAAGATAATTAGGTTCATTTCCCAAATTACCTTAATTTAAGCTAAAATGAATTCATATTCCAAATGGAATGTTCTAAATGGAATGTGTTTGATTCAATTCTTTGTTTATGATTGAGTTTTTGGTTGAGTCCACCTAATCCTATTAGGTTAGATCAAACCTAAGAAATATGCACTAGGTCACTAGGTGTAGTGTCCTAAGTGTCTAATTAGGAAGTTCCTAGTCTAGGATTAGATGTCTTAACACTTACTTTTAGAAATGATGTAAACTTCATCTAAAAATGAGGTTAACATTAAGAACATGCAGAAAACGTTTCTTGATTTTAGAAATAATCTTTTTAGAGGTATGAGAGGAGGAAATATCCCAACCTTATTTATTCTTAAGAGGATCAATTGCTTTGATAAAACTAAAGGGTTGCTCTACTAAGTGTGCTTTGGGTATCACTATGGCTCCAAATTTGTAGCTTCATTTGAGGTAATCTTTAATGGTAAAACAATCCATTAAGACATAACCTAGCATGTAGTGGTAGAGATAGAAGTTAGGATCATCACATCTTCCCACTTCCTCCAACTTTCTATGTTTAGGTAGTTGAAGGCTAGGATTCTTAAGAAGGTTCTTAATAATCTTCCTGACTACCTCCCTCTTAAATGAGTATGGTTTATTGATTTTATCAACAAGAGTAGGTGAAAAATAGCTACCTGGTGGGGGATACTGATACCTCTATTATGAAGGCTATTGTAGTTGCCTTGCAGGCAAAAGTGGAGGTCGAAGAGGAGGCTGCTACACTCATTGCCTCTTAGAGTGTACTCTCACTAGGTTTTCCCCTTATCCACTATTAACAAAATACATGGCTTCTTGTCATACACTTTCTAAGGCTTTGGCTTGCATGATTGGTCTGAGAAGGGCAACTATTTGGCTTCATTCTATAGGTTAGTTGTCTTGCTAACTAATTTCTCAAATATTTTAATTATAAATCCCTTAAGCTTGAAAGCAACTAGGCCATGAATATTCTTAAGAAAAATTTCAATGGCATGCTGCTCTTAGAGCTATGGTTCACATTTCATACTCAAGTTATGCCACCTAAGATTAAAATCGGTAAGGGACACATTAGGTTTTTATTTCTCTATAGCAAGGTCTCCCATAGTCACCATCTGCTAAGCTCCTATGAATCTTTTGATGAATAACTACTCTAATTTTAGAAAAGATTTCACCAAACCATTAGGCAGTTTGGCGTACCAATCAAAGGTTACCCTAGAAAGGTTGCTAATAAATATCCAGAAAGTAGGGCATCATTACCACCTGATTTGCAACAACTGACCCTGAAGTGTGATATCTGCTACCATTAAATATGTTGAAGGATAGTGCCACAACACCCTTAGGGTATTGGACTACATGAAATTCCTCTGGGTAGGGTCCACCCTTTAAAATTGTTGACGCCTCTTGAGATTTTCCAACACTTCCTTCATTTGTTGTTCCACCATTTATTTGTTATCCCTTTCCTAGATAACCATACTATCCATGGCTTTTTTATGTAGACTGTTTATGTCTTCTTCTAATATGGTGGTGCCCTTAAGCCAATGTACTACAAGCATCAAGTTAGTCTTATCTGCCTCTATAGGGGTGGACTGAAGTGCTGGTATCTGACCTTGGAGAGCTAATACTATCAACATTAGTTCCTCCATCCTCCTCTCCATCTGATCAATCTGATCATCCTTTTGCTTGAGCTTTTACAAAAGGCACTGAGTTGAGTATGATGCTTTCCCCTCCTTGAGCTTTAATGCTATAATATTGCTCTCTATGGGAGCAATTCCTAATTTCTATCATGTGGACATCCACAGCATCATCTCAGTGGTATTCTTCTTTTAGGTCAAAATTGATTTTCTCTTCGTCACTTCCCTCCCTTCCCATATTTTTGATGGCTGCTTTATATTCAGCTAGAATCTCCTTAAAAGAGTGACCATCTATGTTCTTAGGATCTATTGGGACATATCTAGGGTGATGATTCTCTACTATATGACCTACTATAGGAGAAATATATTGGATAGTCAAGGATGGTGAGGTCCTGACCATGACTATCTCTACTAACATAAAGAATTTCTCCTCATCCATTGCGTTTATTTCTCCCCTCACCCTTCTAGACCAACAAAGTAATGGTAACACTCATAGGCCACCACTCCTTCTCTACTGATGATGTGGAAGGTTGAATAAATGGGCTCAACCTCACACCATTAGTGTGAGTAGATGAAGTGTGGCCCTTAGGTCGTAATCATATCACCAAGGATGGGGACTTCTTGGTGACTTCTTTCCACATGTAGAGTTTTGATACTTAGTGGGGAATTCATATGGTGTGACATGGATGGGTGATAGTGGACAGTTAGTTGAATGGTATGATGATGGTGGTCACACTAGTTGTGCCTCTATCGAGGATCTCCTCCTCTAAGCAGAGCCAATGATAACTATATTTTCTGAATGATTAGCTCTATAAGCTCATTGATCAGGGTAATGATCAACTACTAATGCTGAGGCTATTGATTGTCGAGCAAACCTTATCCTATCTCTCTTCCCTACTTGGGCTACTACTTTAGCCTCAATGGCCCTTTCTTAGTGAATTTGGTTCTTAACACTCCTAGGGATAAGCTCTCAAGTCATGAACAAAGGTGGACTTTAAGCGCCCAGGGCTCTTCCTACTCTCCTAACCTTAGACTACCATATGGCTTCCTTCTTTCCCTAGGCAATGTCTCATACTCCATAGATCATGGGAGGGCATGGGATGTGCTTGTGATGCCACTATCTTTCTAAAATTGAGCTCTCCCTCTACAATTAAAGAGGGTGAAAGCTATTGCCACTAAGGAGGGAAGAGGCCTTCGAGGAGAACCATCTTTAGCTACATGAGAAGCAAACTCAATCCAGTCTCCTTAGTCATCCTCTCATAATACTTCTTCAACTTGTTATTTTTATTGTGGCACTGCATCTTAGTCAATGGAATATGGTGGGAACTAGCACCGACCTTGAATGTAGAAGGGACAACCTCTGATGCAAGAACTACCTGCCTTTTGGAGGTTGGGGCAATCATAAAGATAGTGCTAGTACTAGTGGTGGACACAATAGGTACTAATGGTGGGGGAACATTTATGGATTTTCTTTTTAAAGAGGGAAACTCAGTTTGCGAGTGTGTTGAATTGTAGGTGTGGCATCTTGTCAGCCATCTCCTCCTTATTGATGGTGCTAAGGATTAGGACAACACAAGTGATCTGAATGTGCTTAAAAACCATCCTAAATTTAATGATGGGAGCCATTTTGAGTTCGGCCTAATCTATTGCCAAATCCACACTAGAGGCAAAAGAAAGGAAGGGCTTTCCAGAAGACATATTATTGATGTTGCTACTTGAAGGAGAGAGAGATTAGAAGCTTTTGCCTCTATTTAGGAAATGGTCAAAGGGTTACTAGACTTGAACTTTATTTCTATTAATTAAGTTTGGATTTGAACCTCCATCCAATAAGTTTAATTATGTTAGGTGGGGTTCATAATTTGGAGAGACTTTATTTTGAAAGAGAGAAACTTTAATTTTGAATGTCATGATGAAATGGGTTCAATGAATTATTAGATTAATCAATGAACCAGATTTTACCACATTTGGGTATGATAATAAGTTCATTGACTTGATGATTTCTTCTCAAAGTTACATGATTGATTTATTTATCTTTTTATTATCTTCTTAAGTTTTACTCCACCTATTAGGGATCCAATAAGGGTCTTATAACCTACTAGAAAGAGGTTTTAGAGTCAATGGAGATATTGGCAACACTTGTCCAATGATGAAATGGGGAAATAATCCAACAAAAAGAAAGCTAGTCTTGGACCTATGCAAAACATATGTCTACTACTAATATTTAGATATAATGATTGACTACTAAAGATGGAGAGAGGAATTTTCCCCAACAGAGCCACCAAAATAATTTGTAGTGTTTCTATTTAGATGTTCATAAGGAGACCATGCAGATCCTAAGCGTACTTATTGAAATGATTGAGTGAATCATCAAGGAATGATGTATTCTCCTGAAAGATAAAACATCACCCTATAATAGACTCAATCATCTAATAAAGACTCCTATGACTGATGGATCTACATATACTAGAGATCTTTTCTCTACTTTACATGATTAAAGTAAAGCAAAGATTATTCTAAGCTGAGTTATTTAGTTCCTTGTGGAGGAAGCCCCAATAGTTAATTACATCCTATGATATAATAATTTCATTAGAATATTCTCAATTAAAGTAGTCAAGTAATGTCTATAAATATTTTAAAGATTCATGATCAAAGGATTGGTAATTATTCAGAAACAAAAGGGAAGGTTGAAATAGGAAGAGTTCTTAATGATTTTTATTAGAGGATAACTATGAAACACTCGTGATACTAGGAAGCCTATTAAGTGCTTTAGTCTACCCTATAATGAGGCTTTATATTTTTAAAGATGAAGAATATATTTATTTAAATTTATATTTCATTAGAATGTTAGGACATAGATTCCAGTAATATAAGATTATAGAAATGCCTAAGAAGTGAGGACTTATACTCATGGAAAAGGAGAAATTTGTAACTTTTGAACCTATCTAAAATGCTCTAACATATGCTAAGAGCTCAACATAAATATCCTTGAGGAAGCTAGGATGTATCAGTTCACCTCCATTAGAGAGAGTGAACCAATCCTGAATCTTCTAGACTTATAACCACCTGAAGTGGCTTCCAATTAGCACCTCATATAATTCAAAACCATCCAATCTATCTTATATAAATGCAAAGTAGTTAATCTAAAGCTCTAAACTCACTCTCTAAGAGACAAGATCATGATTGGTATAAAAATTCATGACTTAGACTAAGGCAAATATATATATATATATATATATATATATATATATATATATATATATTATTTATTCCATTTTTGACTCATTATTTTGGACTAGGGCTGGGGAAAATTTATGCTTAAATACATGATGAAATTAGCTATTGAGCTAAATTAGTGGAAATAGGTGTTCTCCACTACAAAGAGACTGCTCTTACAGGCCAGGCCTTGCCCCTTATCATGCAAGAGTAGAGATCCCCTTTTTAAGAGTGAGAAAATATGCATGCATGATGTTATAACATACAACCATACACCTAAGGGGTTGCTAAATCTTTTATTTCTTGATTAATATACCTAAGCTTTAGAGTGAGTTTATGAGTTGGTTAAAATTTAGTTAAGATTATTAGTTGGGATAGAAAATTTAATTTTTCTTAATGAGCCTATCACATCAAAGCCATATAATAAATAATCAAACTTTAAGAAACCTATGAAAAGCATGCCACTTCTATTGTACATTCAATGTAAACATAACAATCAAACTTCAATTGATTAAAAAAATAAAAGGTTAGTGTAGCAAGGTACAGTAGTACACCCCAAAAAAGAAAAAGATTGGATAGCTGAGCTCTACCCTTGTGCAACCTAGATTATAATTAAATTAATAAGGAAAATAAAGCCATGGAGGTCATCAATTCTTCATCTTCACTTTGCTTCATGGATTTGAATACTCTAAGCATCACAAGGACTCTTAGGTCTAAGCCTTCTAGCCACTACTTATCCTAACACCCATAGCTCTAATCCTAATCCTATTTCAAAAATTATATATATTTTTAAATTAAATCTAACTACACCTATAAAATAGAATTTAGTTTAACATACATTCAGACCAAAAAGTTATATTCCAAAAATTTTGGCTTAATACTCTATCTTGGATCACCCAGCTGACCTATTCTAATAGATTATGCTTAAGGACTTAAGCAACACCTGCAAGCTAGAGGCATTTCTAATTTTTATAATTATTACAATAGTTGTTTACAAACAATCCCCTACAAAAACATCATTAGTCTAATATCACCTTGACATCCAAACTATGCATAAATAATCCTTACATCTAATTTAAAATATTACATCAAAAAATAAAACATCACATCATCATAATAATCACCGCCTAACCTAAGAATAAGATCAGTGACTTAGCATTCTAATGTGTGTGCTAGGTCTAGTGTGGCATGTAATGATTAAGTTTTAATGCTTATAACTTTCTAATGGTGAATGTTTAAATTCCTTTTAACGGTGGTCATACTTTCCATATTAATAATTTGAAATTATTTTTTTCAGACTTGAGCTTTCAATTCCATTTTGAGTTTCATTTAAATTTAAAGTTACAAGAGAGAAAGAAAGGTCAAAAACTACCTTAATCTATAACCTTTGGGTGGATTAAAGAGGTGGATTTTATAGATTTTAACTCTCTTAATGAAGTGTTGTATGTTTTACTAAAGCTCATGCTTGGATTTAGCTTATGGAAGTTATCTTACATGTAAAAACATTCTTAAAATTAGTGAAACTAAAGTATAGTTGATTTGATGATATTCTCTCAACCTTGCTTCATTATTTTTTATTATTCATTTTAAATGCATACATATAATTAGCTAATGAGATTTAATTAACATATGTAAATATAACTTAGTTACTTCACACTTGATGCATGGATGAATTAGTATGCTATCAATTGTTAATATTTGGCATAAGTTAGGGTTATATGATGCATGAACTTTTATAGAAAAGGGTAATTTAATTGTATTCATATACATACACATACACATATGTATATTGAATTTATACAATTACGTGTCATTATTGTACCAGGGAAGTGAGGTAATCAGAGACCTTATTGGGACTACTTAAAGTCTCATGCTCTCAGGATGTCTAGATTTAAACTTATTAATTCGTCTACATAAGTGTATGTATAAGCACAAGGATGAGATTATGAAAATTTACAAGTTCTCTTAATTATAAGAATAATGATTTATCTTTAATATGTATTTCATTACATATTTTATACACATAGTGATTAGATTTAGACTCTATTATTTTATATCAATGCATATCCAAATTAAGAGCCATATTTTAATTATTTAAGCAAATAATTTCATATTTATTAGTGATAATAGCCACTCTATTTAATCTTAGATGCATACAATTGGTATAATTCTTCATTATTTTTTGTGAACTCAAGGATGCATGAACATTTATAAATAATTGAAATAAAGCAATTAAAATCCATCAAATAACCTATTTGATTCATTAATCTCTAAGAACATTCACATTAAGATAAACACCCATAAGCTTAATCAAATACATTAAAGATTGGTTTTGGGAAATTGAATCATTTTATCCTAATAAGGTGATGAAATTATTAAAGTCATGACTTAGCCCATGTTTATTTATTAAGTAATTTAAGAGTGGTTTAGGTGATTTTGATGAATAATTAATGTTGCTCAATTAATTAATCAGTTAAGCCCTGAAAGAGCCACTAAATTTAATTAAGCCTTAAAAAAGAGCCCAAAAAAATAATAAAGTTGTTGGAAATACATAAAAATAAAATTAACATGCCCTAAGAATTCTAATGAAATTAGCCTCATACTTAAGTGTTAATTAAATAGAGCAGAAAAACCCAAAATCATCAATTATAGTCAAAATACTTCAAACTAATTTGGGATCTTGATTTCATTGAGAACTTCTTTGTTAGTTGAGCACAAAGAAAGTTAGGTTAGAATTTTTAATGAACTCAACTAATTACTATGATTTTTCTAAATTCTAGGTTGATTAATTATTTAGCTAATTAATTAAAGGCCTGTGAGGATAATTTTGGAAAATAATTAGAACTAGGGGTCCTAATTAATCACTAAGATCACCCTTACTACTTTAATGCTTAATTAAGTTCCCATATTTATTTTTATAATTTTCTTAATTCTAAATAATTATTAAATACATAAAATGGTTAGTTATTGTTTGAAAATCAAGGTTTCTCAAATTACTTAGTAAATTTTCTTGACAAAATTATGAGAGACAGAGGTCATCCTAAGAAGTGATTATAATAATTTCTAAGCCAAATAGCTAAGTAATTAAGGCTTAATTGAGCTAGTTAAGTAAAATTTTAAACTTTAATTAAACATAATTCACTTATTAAAAATCAGGGTTTTATTTTTTTCCTTAATTCTGCTCTGTCTAAGCTTTCCAAAATGGGTTAATTTATATTTTTTAGAGTTTTCTATAATTAGTTATGATTTTTTAATGTTCTACCTACTTATATTATATTTTAAACCCTAATTAATCCATTTATATAGTCGGAGCCACATCGATGCTAATGGGGCAGCAATTTCCATATGGTGCACATGAGTGGTTATTTAAAACATATTGTATGGTTGGTGACTCAGTGACAGTGAATGCACTTTCTTCTTAGTCGTCAGATCACAAATCAAATAACAAAGATTAATCTCATAATTTAAATCAAAATTTCTACTATATTTAATCTCGACTGTCCATTCTAATAACGTGGAACAAACAATTGATGATTCGTTGTCAACCCCTAGTGAGAAATAAACACCGTCTACCTCTTACTGCTTTATATGAACATGTTAAAACTTGTTTAATGGAAGGTTTGACTCAAAATCAATTATAAAAGCATTCTAAAGGGATCCTATGGCTTGATTCACACCACATACAAATTTCTTTTATAAAAGACCAACACCTAGTGGTCAAAACTATGGTTTGAAGGGATTACCTCACTAGAGCTAAGGACTGATGATCTATCAACCTAGGTGGCTTTGCTTTAAATAGGCAGAGCCATGCTGAGAAGATTATCTCTTGCCTCCTCACCAGTTGCTCTTGAGGCTAAGCTTCGATGTTGCTCATCAGAGTTTGATCACACTTAGACTTTCGGTGTCGAATCAAGTGGAAATAAATTTGTTTTAGTTTTCTTGAGTGCAAGGAATGTGTGGGAATAGTTAATTTTTGATTTGGTGGAGTTTTGATTAGGTTAGATGAAAGGGAGGCTCAGGTTTAAAGTGGAGTTGATCGCACTGATAATGGGGTGTTCGAGAGGCTTTGAGGAAGATTGGGGATTGGTGCTTGGACTCTTGTGATCATGTCTTTATGAAGTTTGAATGCAAGGGGAAAATATACTCTCCTCCCAAAGTGAACCAAGCCATGGGATTAGTTTAGCTTTTAGCAGTCGTCTGGCAGGCATAGGTGGTCGAAGATGGTAGGGGACTGGTGAGGTGGATGTGCTTGAGTGGCTGAGAGAGCCTGGTAGCCTGACATGGATGTACATCTATTTTAAGATGGAATAATGGCTGTCCAAGAGGAGGAGGTCCTCTCCTTGGTAAGGACTAAATCCAACAACCTTAGGTTAGGTTGGATCAGTGATCCTATGCCCAAAGAGGTCTAAAGGTGGTTGTCAGAGGCTAAAGGAGTAGGACGGACTTCCAAATAGAGATTTTTCCTTATTTAGAACCCTTGGTTCACTTGGTTTTAGTCAAATTAGCCTCACCATGGGTTGGGTTCACTTGGGTAGGACAAGGGAGACCTAAGGATAAGCTATGTCAAGTTTGGTTCGGTTTGGCTCAATTTGACCCTTGTAGGTCAATTTGGGTTCAAATGGGTTAGGTTAACTAATTGATCAAATTGGTCAAGGGGGTTATAGGATTATGTTCAAATGATCATTTGGGATGTGTTGGTGGAATAAATTTATTTAATTTGAAGTAGATTTAAATTTGAATCATATAGGTCATATTGGTCAAATGGGCTAAGTTGACCAATTTTATCAAATTGGTCAAATTAGGTTGGATAAGGGGTTGAGTTATGTTTGATTGATCATTTGACATAGATTGGAGCCTTTAATTTGAATTGATTTGGATTAGATTTAGTTTTTTTCAATTTGATCCATTAGGACAAATTGGGTTAGGTCAATTGGGTTTGATCAAATTGGCTTCAATTGATGGTTGAAGAGTGTTCAACAATCAATTTGTGATTAGTTGGATGCATTGGTTGTAATCAAATTGGATTTGAATTAGTTTTGACCCAACTTAACCCTTTAGGTCAAGTTGTCAAATTGGCTCAAGTGGATGTAATCTATTGCAAATAAGTGATTGATCATGATCAACAATCATTTAGGAAAATATTAGAAGAGTTGGTTTGGTCCAATTTGAGTTAAATTAAGATTTCACTCAATTTGGTCTTTTATGCCAAATGGGTCAAGTGAGTCAATTGGCATGATTCAATTGGGCTCAGTTGAGTGTTGAGAGATGTTCAATGATGGATTTGGAATTGATTGATGGCTTTGATTGCAACTAATTTGGACTAGATTAACTTTTTGCTCATTTGGATTCTTTAGGTTAAATGGGCCATGTTGGGTTAGTCAAACCAATTGATGGAATTGAATGGGTTGGAGTGATTTGGAAAGTTCAATTAAGTGTTTAAAATGATCATGAGGATTGTATTAATTCCATTTGGATTAGATCTTACTAAATTGAATCTTGGTCCTATATGGTCCAAATGAGTCACCTTGGGTCAAGTGCTAATTAGGTTCAATTAGACCCAATTAGGTTTCAATCAAAGCTCAATCACTTTCAATTGAATTTAAATTGTGCTTAGGTGAGTTCAATTTTAGTTGGATTGTATTAATTTTGGATTTAGCCCTCTTAAGTCCAAATGGGTTGGATTAGGTCAACGAAGCCACTTGACCAAATTGAATCGTAATGGCTCAAATTAGGTATAAGGTTGATTGGTGTTATTTTAGGTTTGATTTATGGTCATTTAGTTTGGGTTTGGGAGTTTGGTGTAATATGTAGCTTAGATGGGTTTAAGGTAGGTGGGTCCTATCTAACCTTAGGGTATAACCCTATGAGTCTCTAAGCTTCAGATTAGAGTTCTCTTAATCACTAGAAGTGTATTAACACTATGAATATCTTAGTGCCTAGATAAACCCTAAATTGAGGAGGGGATGGACAACCTCACTTTAAATGTGAGGTCAACAATAGTTGGTGACTATAGAGTGCGACCAACACCCTGTGAGGTTGACGACTAAGGAAATACCATTTCTCTTAATTAAAAAGTAAAGGTTAACTCTGAAAAAGGGCCACTAACCCAAAATATGACTACATAGAGAATGCACTTTCATTTGATTAGTGACTTAAGATATTCTATGTCATGGACATAATTATTCATACAATAACAAGTGAGTACCTAGTCAAAGAAGTATATCAAACTTGCCTTTATAATGTGACTATATATATAAGGCTCTCTCATATGATTAGTGACTCCTAATATTTCAAATCATGGGCAAAGTTATTTGCATGTTAATGAAGAAGTATTTATCTTATAATTATTCATAAACCCACTGTGCAAGTGTGACCACCCACGGAGGTTCTTTTTTATTATTTCATGGCTCAAAAAATCCTAAGTCATAAGTAAAGCTACTCAACTATCAATAAGTGAATCTCATCCTAGTGAGTATATACAGTCTAACTATGCTGAAGTGACTATCTTGGAGTATTCTTTCAAAATGTTCTATGAAATTGGTGGAGCAATCCATGCATCATAAGTGAGTACCAATTTTATGAATACACACAATCTCACTACATCACCGCGACTACCTAGAGATGCCCTTTCTATTGATCAATAATGGAAAATGATTTAAGTTTTGAATGGGTTTATTCAAGCATCGACTAGTGAGTATTAGCTGAATAACAAAGCATTCATTTAAAAATACTTAGCAAGGAAATAAATTCAGTGCTACTAAGATTAATATGCTCAACTAAAAATTCGTTGGCATCAGGCAACCACTCAAAGGAATGAGGTGGTTACTCTCGTAAGCCCCATTCTAACTCACATACTCATTCGATGATGGGCCACTCACCCCCATCAACCAACAAATCTTAACTCACATGCATACCACCATCATCTTAGGCTGAAATTTACTTTTACTAGATTTACCTAATATATATTTTTCATGTATAGTCACCCCTTGGTATTATAAAAGGGGAACTCTTTTTTGTGCGGGGACCTTTTGGCTCTCCCTCTCTAGATACTTCTTATTGTAATCATATTGTTGAGTAATAAAGATTAATATTTCTCTTACACTTTTCTACTTTTCTACTTTCCTACTTATTGTCCTTCTATCTAACTCTATTTCCCAAGTATCTCGAATGGTTCTTCCTCCATCTACGGATAGATTTTGATTCAACAGGAGTCCTTATTAATTATTGAATCCATCATAGGGCAGCATTTTTATATTCTAAAGTTGTATATTATTTTTTAATGCAAAGTTCAATCACTTAAATAAGAACACTCAAAATCTGTGTGGTGCCCTCACTTTTCAATTAATATATATGTACCATAACTTACATTATAAATTTAGGACTAGGAAATGTCCTTGTAATGATTGACCACTATTATAACCCAACCATTTAATCCTTTTCAAATGTTACCCTCATCATCAAATATCACTTTCCAAAGCCTTTTGAAAAGGTGTTACAACAAATTTTGGATCATTCCATGTGATCCAACTTTTGGACACATCAAGAATCTATCAAATTTTTATTGGCTTTTGCATGTTTTAGAGGTTTCAAGAAATATTATATTGGCATGTAAACTTAATTTGTTAATGGACTTGTAGAATGACATGTGTTTATAAAATAAATTCTAGGCTTTATTACTTCTTTAAACCAAAAATTTGCATAAGAAGGTTTTATATGATTTAAGATAGGCTTATACAGCTTGGCATGAAAGGTTGAGTAAATTTTTGATTGATTTAAGCTTCAATAATGCCAAAATTGACACTTTATTTGCTAAATTTGGACCCACTATGCCCTAATTTTATTAAAGTTCTTAGTAAGAAATTTGAGATAAGCTTGATGGGTGAGGTTATATACTTTATTAGCTTATAACTTAAACTAGAGAATTGTAGGATATTTACATCTCAAATAAAGTACATTAATGTCATAATTTCACATTTTGGTATGAAAATGTTACGAATCCATTAGTGTTGTTATAAGATTAATAATGAAGCTAAATATTGATGCAAATGATAATCTATGCACTTTAAAATTTGTAGAGGAATGATAGGATTATTTATTATGCATGACAACTTTTGACCTCATTTTTAGATGAGGTTAACATCATCTTTAAACTAGTAATTAAGACACATAAGCCTAGATTAGGAGCTTCTTAATTATGCACTTAGGACACTATACTTAGTAACCAAGTAAATCCCTCTAGGGTTTGACCTAACCTAAACTCAAATCTAAATAAATGATTGAATCAAACACATTCTAATGAAATCTAAGTCCAATTGAGTTTAGATCAAGGTAGTTGAGGTAGTTAACTCAATTATCCTACTTAAGCTCAAAATTAACTAAACTAAACAAAATTAAAATAAAATTAAACTCAATTAAAATCAAATAAAAAAGCATGAAGTTATTACATAAACATGAATAGATTCAAAACTAAATTCAAATGAAGGTCAAAGATGGTAAACCATTTGACATAGGGTTGACTTATGTGGGTCCCACAAAGTCAAAGGTCCACCCACTAAACTTTGACCAAATTAAATCATTCTAAAGGCTCAAAATCATCAAATGAACATGTTTAAATATAGATCTAAATAAATCTAAGTCCAATAAGCCCTTAATCGAGTTAATTAGGCCACTTGATCTAAATGAGTCTAAATGGACCTTATAAAACCTAAACTTAAATTAAATATCAAAAATCATTTGGAAATCATCATTAAACATAATTAAAAAAATTCTTGGTTTTAATTTAATTAATTTGGTCATTTGACTCAATTAAACCCATGCTGACTCATTTGGATCAAAATAGGTTGATTTGGCTTAAAGTAAACATCTAATTTAAATTAAATGAAACTGGATTGATTAATATTATCCATTATAAATGATTAATTATACATAATTAAACCAAAATATAAATTTTAAAATAATAAATGTGGTTAAGAGTCTTTATTTGATCCACTTAGTTCCACTTAGTCTAAAGGTAGCCAAACCTCACCTAAGCCATATTGAAAGTAAAAATTGATTTATAAAACATTCAATGATCAAGTAATAGTAATTGAGATCTAAATATAAATGTAATTATCAAGTTAACTAACCAAATAATAAAAAAAGTAAAAGAGAATCAAATGGATCCTTCCAAAGCACTTAAATCCAAACTAAACTCAAATAAGCTTGAGTTTTACTCATAACTCATTATTGGGCTTAATTTGGGCAGTCAACCAGTAATCCAAAAGAAGCATGATAGGTGGAGTAACCATGTAAGATTCTATGGATGATAAGTTATAGCCATTGGAATAATGAAACTAAAACCCATGCAAGGAATTCAAATTCCATTACCTTCCTATAGACCCCATCCACCTCTTCATTCAAAATTGAGACAAGCTCATCCCAAATAGTTAGCCACCTCTTGGAGCTAGCCTCTCCAAGGGTGGCAATTACCATGGCCAAATCCATTTTGGATTCTCCATAGACATAGCTCATGGCCTTAAATGGAAAAGAGAGGAGAGAATTTTTCTTAGCAATCTAAGCACTCACACACATTTCTGAGGTGAAACAAAAGAGAGCCACCACCTTCCTCAATTCCCATGCCACTGATAAGGTAGAGTTCAACCAAACAAACTAACAAACTAAGGAGCTCAGCCTCCACAATGATTGGTGAGAAGGCAACTCAATTCCTTCTTCTCGGAGGCTTTCCACATCCCTACAAACATGTTCATAACATCCCCGCAGCTGAAGATTGATGCTGGCAAGTTACACATCAAACCCGACCACCTTGGAATTCAATTTTTGTCTTTTGTGAAAGAAGTTTGATCTCAAGTAAGATCAAACTATATAGATGTGTTTTAAGTATTGTCTTGATGGATTTGCAATCAAAATCGTGCATTACCATTAACTAGATTGCCAAAAATCCTATCTTTTTGATAAACCATGCTCGACCTCCACTATTGATAGTAGAGATAAATTCTCCATCATCCATTCCTTCTATTAAGAACGGACAGCTATGATTTAGTTGGATGATATGATTAAAATATCTTAAGGATAGCGAGATTTAATCAGATTAATCCCGCATACCTCACCTTTTGAAGTGAGATCCATGCAGATCCATATGGTCTAGTGGCACCACGCTAGGTGTAAATCCGCGCCATGTCAGCCCATGTGGCTCTAACTATTTTAATGAGGAAAAATAAGCTTTTTTTAATTAAAAAATGCATAGAACTTCAAAAAGTCATAAAAAATAACATACTCAACCTAAAAAATATAAATAAAGGCTCTATGGATTCATCTCAGTTAGAGAAATCTATTAAACTCAAAATTCTTGATTTTTATTAGGTATTTTTTGTTTGATTTGGGCTTAATTAAAAATAATTAAACCTAAATTAAGCTCAAAATATTAATCTAATTAATATGAAACTTTGAAATGTAAATTGAGGCTAAAATACACAGATAAATTTCTTTCGATTTATTGATAAAATTTTCAACCATAAATCTTTAATTTAATGAAATAAAATATTAATAAATTAAGAAAAATTATAAAATTATAAAATTAGTTCATCATAATTCACATTAGTAGACCATACGATAATATGAAACCATATAATCTCCAAAATAACCTAATTAAGCAATTAAATGA
This sequence comes from Cymbidium sinense, assembly GCA_021442155.1. Classification (NCBI taxonomy): domain Eukaryota; kingdom Viridiplantae; phylum Streptophyta; class Magnoliopsida; order Asparagales; family Orchidaceae; genus Cymbidium; species Cymbidium sinense. Next base: position 56,874,303 of record CM038215.1, read on the forward strand.
ATTAATTAATTCAATTAATTAGTTTGAACTTTGAAAAATTATATTAAATTGACCAAAACTTCTAAATTTCTAAATGAACCCTCAATTGATGCATCTTTTAGAAAGGAATAAAAAAAAATTAAAACCCTTAATTAATTTCTTCTAAAGAAATCTTAATTAAAGTCTTATTAAAATAATTAAAACCATTATTATTCCTAAAATATACATTAGCTTAAGTTAAAACTTTGGGGAGATAAAACTGGTAAGGAACCCCACTTGCCATAAAAATTTCAAATCCAAATAACTTATTGATCAAAAGTTGAAGAATTTCCAATCCCTAGGACCTTTTAAATGAAACAATAAATCAAAAAATCACATAAATTATAAAATTTTATGGAACTAATTTAAAACATCTTTATCAACATCATAATACTTTAAAAAAATTTCTTAACCCTTTGATGTAATGGAATTTAATTAATTATACATTTAAGGCTTATGGAATAATGAAGAATATAAGAAATTAACTAAATCTTGAATTATGAAATTAATAAGATCATAATAAACAAAATATTTAGTTAAAATAAAAGTTAAATAACTTCTAAATTTCATACCCAAATAAGAAATTCATTAATAATGAATTTTCTTGAATCCGTTTAATATTAGTTAATAACATAAGTTCAAAAATAAATAAAATGATGATGATTAATTAAATTAACTAAACCTAAATAATGTAGAAGTTTCAACTGGCTTAGGTTAGATTTGGTGCCTAAGTATTTCATTTTCTAAAATTTTGATTAATAAAGAAGTTTTACTTTAGTAGATTCAATTAAATAATAAAACTTTAATGTATAATAGTCTATTAAAATCAAATTAAATGATAGACTAAAAATTCTAAGGTTGATGAATTTTCTTAAAGTTATGAAATTGTGTTATGATGGATTACATAAATGGTAAGTCGTGAAATCAAAACATCAAAATTAATCATGAATAAAAAATCAACTTACATTGACTAATTTAATCCATTCAAGCCAGGTAAATGTAAAAGTTAATGAAATAGATTAATGAAATCAACTCCAATCAAATAAATTAAAACATATTCAAATAAATGAACATTCAATAATAAAAGAAATCTAAGTCATAAAAGTATACACATTCTAAACAACACATAATACAAAAAATTAATTAATTAAAGAAAAAATAAACATAAGTGAATGAAATTACTTGAAATTATTTGAATTTAAAAGGAACTTAAAAGTAAACATCAAATTAAATTTAATCATGATATATGATAAAAACTTAAAAGACATAAAATATAAATGTATCAAATAACTTGATATCAAATAAAACTAAAATAATACAACTAAGTGGGGTCAGCTACATGAATCTTTCATCTCCATTATGTCCTATTATGTATCAAATTCTCATTTAATTCAAGTATACTCAGGTCATTTTTTATACATCTTAACCAAGTATTTTTAGGTCTACCTCTACCTTTCTTAACATTAGAAAATCTAATGCATCTACTCTCCTAACCGGGTCATCGATGGATTTTATGTGGTCAAACCATCTAAGGTGACTCTCTAATCTTATCTACCATTGGAGCTACTCCAACTTTTTCCCGAACATACTCATTTGGCATTTTATCTCTAATAGAAAAGGCACTCATCCACCTGAGCATACTCATCTCTATAACACTTAACTTAGTTATATGCTTCTCTTTTATTGGCCAACATTCTACACCATAAATCATTATAGGTCTTACCACCATCTTATAAAATTTTACCTTAAGTGTAAGCGATACTTTTCTATCACACAAAAGGCCAGATGCATTCCTCCACTTTGATTATCCAACTTGAATTCTACTAATAACATCTTCATCTATTTCACCATCATTTTGAACAATAGAGCCTATATATTTGAATCGCTCACTATTTTTGATGACTTGTTCACCCAATGTCATAACACTACCACTAGAACTTGTACAACTAAAATTACACTCCATACATTCAATTTTACATCTACTTGAACAAAAACCTTTAGACTTTAAGGTTGACCTCCATAATTCAAGTTTCTCTTGGACTCCCTCTCTAATCTTATCAACAAGAATAATGTCATTAGAAAAAAGCATACACCAAGGTACATCATTCTATAAATGCCTAGTAAGAACAACGATAACTAAAGCAAAAAAAGATAAGGGCTTAAAGCTAATCCTTGATGTAACCCAACTGAAATAGGAAAATATTTTGTCAATCTTCCTCGTGTTTGGACACACGTAACATCTCTAGTATACATATCCTTAATGACTTGAATATAACCAATATTAACTCCTTTCTTTTCTATAACTCTCCAAAGAACATCTCTTGAAAATTTATCATAAGCTTTCTCTGAATCAATAAATATCATATGTAGATCCTCCTTACTTTCTCTACACTTCTCCATCAAACCTCTTAACAAATGTATAGAATCCATAGTAGATCGACATGAAACCAAACCGATTGTGAGAAACTTTTGTATCACATCATAACCTATGCTCAATTACTCTCTCCCATAATTTTAATGTATGACACAACTTAATTCCTCTATAATCTAAACACTCTTGTGCATCACCTTTATTTCTAAATATAAGAACCAACAAACTGTTTCTCCACTCATTTGGCATCATTTTAGTCTTTAAAATAACATTGAAAAAGATTTGTAAGCCAAGAAATTCCTTGATCTCCTAAACTTTTCCACACTTCTATTAGAATATCATCAGGTCCTATTATTTTTCCACATTTCATTTTCCTTAAAGCTTCTCTAACTTCAAAATAAAATTAAAAATTATCTATTTTTTTAGGGTATTAAGGTTGCTAAAATCAACCATATTTTTAGATCCTTCATTAAATTTTTTATCAAAATATCTCAACAATCTATTTTCAATATCCTTTTCTAAGAAAATCACTTTATGATTTTTATCCTTAATACACCTCACTTGAACTAGATCTTTACTTCTCCTATCTCTTTGGTTGGCCAACTTATACATACAGTTTTCACCTTCTTTGGTATCCAATCTATTGTATAAATCACTATAAGCTAAAATTTTTGTATCATATATTGCTTTCTTAGAATCTCTATGGGGCACTTTGTATTTTTCCCAATTCTCCAAGTTTTTACATCTAAGCCAATTTTCATAACAATGCTTCTTATTTCTTATCTTTTCTTGCACATTTTGACTCCACCAACTATTTTTATTAAAAGAAGTCTTTTGATTCTCCAAACACATTTTTAGAACTTGCTTAATTCCACTTGCTATTTTTTCCCACATAACATTAGCTTCTTTATGAACATCCTAAATTCTAAGCTCTTGTAGCTTGCTCTTAAAAAAATTTTTATTAGTGTTCTATAAGAGCACCCATCTATTCCTAGGATAATAATTTGATTTTTTTTCATCTTCTAATATTTCATCTTAAAATCTAAAATAAATAGTTGATGTTGGGAACTTAAAGTTTCAATTGGAATGATCTTACAATTTTTACAATCTAAATGATCTATTTTTCTTATTATAAAATAATAAATTTGTATTTTACTAGATCCATTTTTATAAGTAATAATATCCTCATCTTTTCATAAATAAAGTATTAGCAACTACAAAATGCTAAAAGCAATATCTAATATTGTCCTACCTTCTTCATAAGTCACTCCAAATCCATAACCACCATGAATACTTTTAAAATCTTATACCACTCTACCAACATGTCCATTTAAATCTCCTCCAATAAATACTTTTTCTTCAAGAGGTATCTTTTGTATTAATCCTCTAATTCATTACAAAATTTCTTTTGAGCCTACATCCAAACACTTGAGAGCATAAACACTTATAACATTGATAATCTTAGTATCAACAATAATCTTAAAGCTATAATTTTATCTCCACATCTAGTAATATTTATAACATTATCCTTCAAACTTTTATCTATAATCACACCTACTGCCATTTCTAATTTGACTTCTACCCGAATACCAAAGTTTAAAACATATACTATTAATCTTCTTAGCCTTCTCCCTAACATATTTAATTTTTTGGAAACAAAATATTTATCTTCCTATGAACCATAATATCTAATAAATCCATTAATTTATCTATAAGAGTACTTATATTCCAAGTTCCTAGCCTAATTCTAGTTTCATGGACTAACTTCCTTGCCCACATCCATCCATAATGTGGGAACCCTTGCTTATTTGACACTACACCCAGGCGCCAATGCAATGGCCCTTGCACACTTTTCACTGTATTCAGGACATATAGCACATCACTTCCATGGAATGCCCTAGCATTAACACAATATTTTAAGGGATTCGTGTCATGATTATTTCAACAAGTTTTACGTTGGCTATCGACTGTCTATCGCAACCCTCCACTTTTCACATCCGTACTTGGGACCAGCAAAGGTAGTGTTAAATTAAACTAAAATAATAATTAAATAAAATTATGATAACATAAACTTTTAATTAAGATTTAAAGAAATATTTTGAATTTTAATTGGAGGTCACAGATTAAATTAAAATAATATTAATTAAAACAAAAGAATGGTAATAAGAATGAACTCTCCAAATCTTAATAGCATTACAATATATAAATTTTAACCTTAAAAGAAAATTAAAAAATCAATCTAATCAAATCCAATTTAGAATAAATCATTTAAATGAATTCAAAAGAGATTAATTAAGAAACTTAGGATCTTAATTTGACCCTTATAATGGATGAAATTCTCATTATACTAGGACATATGATGTTGAATAAAATGGGTTCTACCCAAAGTAAAATTTATTTTAATCTTCTTTCTTTAAAACATAAACTTCAATCTTAATAGAAAAGTGAACCTAAAAATAGAAATAAACTCATAAACCAATTAAATCACTTAAATATAAACCATCAAATAGTAAATTGAATAAATTCTAAAAATAAAATAAAAGGAATCTAAATAAAATTAAAACTTTTCATAACTTACTATCATATGGTATATAGTCTAGACACCCGAGATTGTATCAAACCTCTGGTTTAATAATGACACGTACCTGTGAAATAAAATTATGAAAAGTAAAAGATTAAATTTTTAACTAAACCAAAACTTGAACTAAAAGGGCCTAGTAAAGTCATACCACACAAGCCCCTTTCTCACACCTAGATTATTAGGTTATCGAACCTAGACTTAGGTTAGATTGATGATCATTTTGTGATGTGAAATGATGTGGTGCTTTTTTTATTTTGTGGTGTAATATTTTTTAGATGGCTAGGATTATTTGCTAGTTTAGATGAAAGGGTGTTCTTTTTAGGCTAACACTATTTTCTACAGGGGCTATGCTTAAATGAAAATATAAAATAAATATTATTTCTTCATAGGTGCTGCTCAAGTCCTTAAGCATAGCCTAATAGAATAGGTGAACTTAGAAAATACTGGTGCTAATCTCGTATGTTTGAAATATAACTATTAGTGTACTATGTGTATTTCTTAATGTTTATTTTATAGGGTTTAGGATTTCATTATTGAAATTTAAAATTATAATTTGAGCCTAGATCTAGGTTAAGATCTATGAGGTCTAGGAATAGTAGGAGTTGGCTTTACCAATTGGTGGTCCCCTATGGAGACTGTGGAGGTCCCTAAAGAAGGTGATGATTCAAGAAGAAGACCGCCCATAAATCAAAACTTTAGTTTTAGGTCGGGGTTATGACAGAAAGCCCATTTTCTCTTTCTTTAAAGGTGTCTGCATGTATTATTGTACATTTAATTTGATTTTTTTTTTTTTGGAGTGAAATAGAAATACATGCTTCTTCTAAGTTTCTTTTTGTGCTGTGCTTTGCAATGAATTTTTCTAGAACATTAGGCTCCTAGGAATCCAAATTTCCACCCCACCTAAACTATATAAATTAAACATAAAATAAAAACTCATAATCTCATTTAAATAAAAGCCCTAAGAATAACTTAAAAGTAACTAAAATAATTAGCTTTTATGAAAATATTATCCATTCTCCTTAAATTAGGTGCTTACCATAAGGGGGCATTTGACCTTTGAGGATGATTACCATTCTTGGGGGAAGTGTGCCTTCTATCTTTTATTTAACCCATGATCACTTCTAATTGCATATCATTGTAGGCATAAACTGTATACCCAAGACCTCTAAAATGAATTGACTCATAATAAAAATTGATATTTATTAGTTTAACATGCCAAACATTGTCTTAAGGATAAGGGGTTAGGTTCTTAGCTTCCTTAAATGCAACCCAACCATCTTGTATACATAAGACTAGACTCATGGTTTTCAAAATCTCTTTGGTGGTGTTAGTTGGAAACCCTTCTAGGCTAATTATATGCCTAGAAGAGTCAGAGATAAGTTTATTTTTCTCTAGTAGAAAAAGAACCAATAATTCCCAAAAAATTTACATTAGGTCGAGACTTTAACTTATGCCAGAAGTAATTATAGACTAAGGATCTGAAGCATCTTATTAGAAATAAGCCTTCAAACACTAGGCATTTCTGTAGTCTTGTGCTACTAGAATCTAAGTCAGATTTCTAATAAAATGCTAATTTAGAATTTCATTAAATGTGATCTCATAATATAAATCCCAATGGTAGGATAGTTGAAATGTTTATTAGGTATCCTGGTATCTATAAGCATTTTCTACTCAATTTTGATTAGCCTCTGAAAAGAACTATTTCCCTTTTGAAGCATTCCCAACTAAAATTCTTAATTAAATATTAAGACAAGCTTTGAAGTGCATAGAAATAAGTCTATTTCTTTAAATGAGAGCGTTCTTAGGAAGAATTCCCATCTTCTTAGGATGTAATTAACTATAAGGGATTTCCTTTATAGGGAACTATGAACTCGACATAAAATAAACATTGTCCTATTTTTCCATGGAATTCAAAGGAAAATCTCAAGAAATATCAAAGACTCATTAGACTTAGGAGTCCTTATTAAGTAATTAAATTCATTATATGATAACATGTTTATCTCTCAAGATAATATGTTTATTCTTTAATGATGTATTCAATTTCTTAGATAAGAAATTCCTAAATCTATATGGTGTCCATAAATATTTTTTTATATACAACTAATTGACAACATATTATTATTTATTTTGAGACTATGTGCTGAGTTCTAAGTAAATCTCAAGTAAACATAGTTGATGGCTATAAATAAAAATATAATGATATCATACAATTTCACCAAAACTAAGATAAAAATATCTTAAGAATGACCTTGTATCTGAATTATTAAGATACTTATATGTTCAATATAAAAGTTGTAGAGTCAATAAAGAGTGCATCAAGTGTGTGTCATTTTTATGGATTATCTCTCATATCTTAGTCTATTATAAAGTATAACTTAATTACTTTGCCTACTATTGAGGAATAGTACATGATTGTTGGTAGAAATATCATAAAGTTACCTTGGATTAAGAAATAATTTGGACAATTATAGCCCAAATTTGATCATATAATAAAGAGATGTAAAAATACTATTGTTAAAAAAATCAAAATTAAAATATTATTTAATATTTAAGAGAAAATATATAAAAATTGATCAAAATTTCATTAGGGATCACATATTTCATGTAGACATTAGAATATGATTTGTTAGTACTAAACATCAAATTGCATATTTTTTTTACAAAATAATTTGCTCAGGATTACTTTTGTTACTTGACAGAACATTTAAGCATATTATATACCTCACTATAGAAATCATCATTAGGAATGTAGCATACTATATTTCATTTCTCTAGATATTAATCATTTAAGAGAATCTATTCTTAATAATCACTTGCTATAGTTAACAATCACTTGCAACTTACTAGAAAACCAAAAATTTTCTAGACATTCATTACCCTAAGGCATCATATATTTGATCTTCTCAATGTAATATATCATCTAATTTTCCACATCTTATTGGACCACCTTGAAAATCGAGAGAACTTTGAATATTTTCCACAAGTACTAAAGGATATCTGAAAACATTCAAAGTATTTTTAGGCATTGATAGCCATTACTGTCTTACTGCTTACTTACCATTAAGATTTAAAATAATTCAAAGTCATCACTTTCTCTCTTCAATAAATAGTAGCTAATACACATTTTTTTTTACTATTTCATTTACATCACTCTATAAGAGTTTTGGTGAGATTATTGGAAAAAAGCTTTTGAAGAGAAAAAAGATTTAAGGTATGAACAATATCTGCATATTTCTTGTAATTTATTTACATTTTTTCTCTTTTATTACATGTCTCACCTCTATTAGACATGGCTAATATTTCTAAGAGAGCATGACACCACCATGGTGAATCTTTTATTTTATGTATGATTCCTAATGCCTCACATACTAAAAGCAATAGGTTCAAGTATCATACTCTAATATACTACACCATGTTTCTAGTATTTCATTCATATCTTTATAATAATGAGACTTAAGAAGCATAAATCATATTCACCTCACATCTAAGGTGTTTGCATCTAAAAATGATGAAAATTAAAAAATGCTAAATTTCTCAGCCTATAGCATCATGGCGCTATAAAAATAGCACTTAGGCACTGCCAACCACCATATAATGTCCAAAAGCCCAAATAGCTACCCTCTTCTTGCCCATGTTGAGAAATTTAATCAACATGATAGCTATTTTTTGAAAGAGAAAAATTCAAGCTAGAAGAGAGAGAGAGAGAGAGAGAGAGGAGAATGTATAATAGAAAATAAGCAATGCAAGGGGGTCTATTTGTAAATCCAGCCTAACACTGTAACACTTCAATATCAGCACCGAGGAGCTAACCTCTCAGGTTCTAGAATAATAGCCAAACACTATGGCATTAAGATGTAGTATCATGGTGTAGGTCAAGTCAGTTATTTTGTCGATCAAAAGATCATTTATTACCATTAATTTTGAAACTAAAAATTATGTTAAGCATTGATTCGACTCCATGGTGCTCTAATGCAGTACTGCAGTGCTGGTCAAAAGCTTGTCCAATCCATTTAAAGTGCATGTCCAACTACCGACTTTTTTGAACCAACCTTTTACTAGCGCCACAACACTTAATGATTAACATTGAGGTGTTGGTCAGCAAGTCAACCTAAATAAATTGAAATAAATAGAAAATTAATCATAAGTGTTGTAATGCTATATGTATAGTGTCGATGCACTAATCCTTTGCTCCTAAGACACAAATACCTACTCGATGATAGATATAGGGCTATGATGATATGGTGCTACATGTTTAGTTCCATGGAGTTATCCTAAAAATAAAATAAATATGAATTTTCTACATGGGCCCTGACACAATAACAATTGTTTTAAGTCTACTATCTATTGGATGCTTCATGGGTTAATTTCCCAATTGGGTCTGATGATTAGGTCAAATTAACAAAACCTACTAATTCCCCGATGATGGCCATGTTGATTATAAAAATTCATTCAGAGGGGATAAATTTAAATTGGGTGAAAATCTCAATAACTTAAAGTAAACAATCATTCACCCACCCATCATTATTTATCAAAGATGATAAGCTAAGAAAACCTTTACTCAAGAGCCAATGTAAAATTAAATATATAACTTTGTTCATACTCAAATAATCTCACTCTAGTAAGAACATGGTCTATATCCTCTGTATGCATGGTTTTGTCATCAAATGACACCACATGAAATGCAAATATGACCTGAACCCTTTGATAGGGTCGCTTAGCTTTTATATGCCTCAACTATATTTCGCTCATGGCAATAGCCCATATGTTCCCTAATGGCTTTGCTCATTGAGCTATGAATTATGGAATATATTTAATAAGAAAAAAGCATTTTGTTACCTAAGGTTGACTTAAATTTATCATCTTAGATAAATATCACCTCAATTCCGACAAATTTAAAGTAGACTAGATACCATGATAGTTTAGATTACAGAACCATAGGATCTTGATCGAGTGTTTCATCATGCTCCCCAATATATACTTTAAGTTAAATGATAGTCATTTATGTCATAGTACACAAATCGTTAGACATCAATTTATATCTAATAAGATATATATATTTTTTCAACCTTAATCGAGAGTGCTTTCTTACTATGGTAAGAGGGGTAATTGACTATGAAGGCTTTCATTCATAGGAAGTAAAACCCAAATCTAAATAAACCTTAATGTAATGTGAAGAGAAATTTGGTTAAATATATACCAATCTGTCTCATGAAAGACATACTCCTGCCCATCTTAATAAAGATGGCAGAGAGCATCCTTAAGGGTTATTTTTTTAGCAATCATAAGGCTTTGAATTTGAAGTTACTTTTCAATATTTATCAAACTACTTATATTTTAAATAAAATCAAAAAACATTTAGGCAATTGATAAATTTTAAAAACTTTAGAGGAAGTCAAGCATCAACTCAATCCTTATTAATAAATCATTCTAAATGCATATCACTAAACTTCATCCCTTGTCCCTTGGAGGCTATGAAATCTAACATAATTTCTATCATTCCATCATTGGGAAAGATTGTGACTCCAACATGTTAAACCTTGTCTTATCCTTAATATTTTTTTTATATTTTGAGCAATATTCTCATCAGTGCATAAGATAATATCTTTATAATCTTATATCAAACCATGCATCTTCAAGACACTTCTTAGAAGTGGTTTCACAACATAAGCATAGGTCATTTAATTGAGTTTGTGAGCACCTCCAAATATTTAAATATCAACTTAAATGTGTATTCTATTAATCAATATCACCTTCTAATTTATAATAACTATATCATTATTGGTAGATAAGTTATCATGTATTAATTATATCTTTTTTTCTCCTCCAGATTAAGAAAGCTTTGACATATCATAAGGATGGTAGAGTAAATGAATTGGAGTAAAGATTAGATGATTCAGCATTAGTTAATTGGTGAAAGCCACAAATTAAGCATGCTTTAACTCTAAATATAAGGATAATGAAGAGGCAATAACTACTTACGGTAATAAATAAATCATTTATTTTAAATACCATAAAATGGGATTTATATAAGACTAGTGTAAAGCTTAGATCAAATTTTTAAAGGAAGATCATGAGTTAAAGGATGACAATATAAAAGATGCCAATGATGAGACATACCTGCCTTATGATGTATTGAGATACTTCACTAAGCACCATTGAGTGTCATGAGAATTCCATTTGTGGGAAAATATGAATATGAAGATTGGCAAAGAAAAAAATATATGAGCATGCATGTTACATATGATGATGGATAATGAAAGCTAAGAAGTAATGTGGGAAGTGTAATCAATATGGTACTTTTGAAGCACTAACAAGGTTTAACCTATAGAGTGTGCCTCATATAGAACCCTTTTATGTGACTTTTGTTGACTATACATCTTATGTATCTCACCATTTGATTTGATGATAACAAATCTTATGTAATAAGAACTAATTATTTCTTTGTAGGATAAATTATCCACATTAATCATTATGAATGTCATTCTTAATTTAGATTTATATTGATAATAAATAAATAATCTTGAAGCTACTAATTAGTTTAATTCAAGTGATACAAGAAATTCTTCAAACCTAGATTCTTCAATCAAATTGAACGCTAAAGTTATTGGACTTGAACTGATTGATAATTTTTTAGGAATTATAATACTAAGGAAAATAAAAGCTCAAATAAAATAAAATTAATATTTTATTTGTTTCAAAATATTTTATTTATATTTATCTATATTTTCTACATCTCAAAATTGCAATTACTCCTTGAATTATCTATTATGGATAATATGAAGTAAGTGCATGAGTTAGGTTCCATTTAGTGTGTTTTCAAGTAAAATAAATTAATTTGATACTTCATTAAATCATTTTCATGCTTAATCATAATTTTTATTCATATATTTATTGCATGAAATTAAATTATTCTTTTCTCTCTCCTATCATCCTTATCATCCCAATAATAGTTTGGCCGAATTTTTCATAGAACTTTGGTGAATAAATCATGTGAGATTTATTCAAATCATTTTCATAATAATTCCATCAATTTTCAAATTTTAAAAATTCATTCATTTGAATTTTTGAATTTAAATTGAATATTCCATGACATATTAATGCAAAATTGATTCTAATCATTTATGGAATAATTTGGCCGACCCTAGCATGATTTATTTCAGCTAATTGGAACTTAATTAAATTATTTCAAGTTAATTTAAATTTTAATTCAAATCTACTTCAATTTAATATCCTTTCCTTTTTATTAAATCTATTTTCGGAAAGCACATGGCCAACCCCCATTAAATTAAATTATTTTAAATAACGTTTATTACTTAAAAAACATCTTAATTAATCATCTTGGATATTAATTAATTAAATACATTGATTTGAGATCATTCTTATTACGGAATATATTATTGGCTGAAAATCCCATAGATTTTCATGTAATTATTTTGTTTGAATTAATTCATTCTATTTCCCTCTTTAATCATGCCCTAATTAATTTCTCTTATATTCATCATACCATGCATCAAATTTAAATTAACTCTCCAGCTGGATTTTACTTTAGCCGATCACCCTATTTTGAATTTCAAAATTTTAAATGACTTGCCTTAATTGAATTAAATCATATTTTCTAAGTTCAATGTTGTTTCTCCTTTTAATCTCTTCAAGGATGACCCACATGGTCATAAATCTCATTTGAATTAATATTACATCATGTGATAATTAATTCAATCTTCAAAGCTTTACTTTATTTAGGTTTCCCTCTTCGATTGAATTTTTGAATAAACGTTTTCTAATTTAAATTATTCTCATTAATATCTTCTCTCTCTCTCTCTCTCTCATCTAATTTACCTTAGCCAAAATCTTCAATAAGGGATCCATGTTTATTTGATTGAGATCATCAATTCAAAATTAAAGAAATTATTTATTTTATTTTCCTCCTACACTTCCTTGCTTTGGCCATGAACGTCTTTGGTTTCTTTCTAATTTGGCTTAAGGTCTAAAATGTTAAGGAGCCTTATCATTCATTACTAAGCCTTAGCTGAACCTATGGAATTCCATCATGTGCTCTTGAATTCAAAATTCAAGATTGTTTCCAAATTAATTTCCCTCTCTTTTCTTTATGCCTTAGTTGATCCTTCTATTTGTAAATTCTATATAATATGATGTTTATCCAAAGTTAATCTCTCTTGACTCTCTCCACTAGGCCACCCCTTTGTAATTTGATTTTAGAGACTCTTTTGGATAATAAGTGCTAAAGCTCTCAACCGTCTTCCATTCCTCTCTTTCTCTCTTGGTGGAAACCTTGCTTAAGGTTTTGAGTGAAGTAAAGTGCAGATAGATTTCATTCTTGTTTGCTTATTTCTTGGCCGAGACTATTGCTTGAAGAATCCTTGAAGGTTTTGTGATTAAGTCCATCTCCTATCTTTTCATCCTCATCTACATCCAAGAGGAGATCATAATCATAAGTTTCAAGCCTCTTTCAATCCTTGGAAAGTTCACATCAAGTGAATTGATTTCATTGATTACATACAAAGGCTTAGTAAGAGTATTTATTTCATCTTAATCTTTTGAATGATTGGTTTTATTAGTTTGATTTGGATTAAAGGATTTATGTGCTTTATGATTAAAGTTTTTTTTATAATCTATTTTCATTTATATTCAAGTGATTTAAAATAATTTTTTTTGTTTGATTATTTGGAAATAATATCTTTAAGGCTTCTTACATTTCGTGTATTTCATAAATTTCATATTCACAAATATTTTCCATTCATGTTATGTTAATTAAAAAGAATTTATTTTAACATTGATAAAGATTTTCAATAATCCTTTTTAATTCACCTTTCAAGAAACTTTCAATTCACATATCTCTTTACATACACATAAAGGACTGTTGACCTCCCTTTTGGAGTGAGGATTCAATCTCCTCTTTTTAGATCTAGGAGTCTTCTAGACACTAAGATTTTCATAGTCGTAAGACACTTCTAGCAGTTAAGTGAATACTTAACCTAAGCCTAGATACTTAGAAGGGTTAACCACAGAACTAGGCAATGCCCTAGGACTTATGGAGATCCATCTACCCTATTGCTTAAACCCAACCTCTGTTCCCTTCTTAAACCATAACCAAATTCAATTCAATCAAACCCACCCAAATCCAAATCCAAATCAAATGATTGAAACTTATAATCAAATCAATCCAAACTCAATTGATTTTATCCTAAATCAATTCTACAATCAAATCAATTTGCCAAAATCTACAATCATACCAAAATTAAATATCAAATCCAAACTAAATCAAATCCTCCTTAAGTCATGTGACCCACCTTCATGAGCTTAGCCAAATTTTCCTTCAAATCACTTCAAACTCAATTGATTTTATCATAAACCAATCATATATTCAATCATCTTCACAAATATAATTGAAATATACATTTAAATCATCAAAACTAAATTAAACTAAATCAAACCCTTCTAAGCCCTAAGACCTACCTTTATGAGCCAAATTTTCCTTCAAATCACTTCAAACTCAATTGATTTTCTAAATCAATCATATCTCAATCATCCCCACAAATATAAATCAAATATTCATTTAAATCATCAACACTAAATCAAACTAAATCAAACCCTTCCTAAGCCACATGATCTAACTCCATGGACTTAGCAAAATTCATTCACTCCAAACCCCAAAATTCAATTTTTCTCATCAATCATACCTTCAATCATGTTCACAAATATAAATGAAACCTACAATCACCTAACCAAATTAAATCAACCCAAGTCAAACCCAAGCATTTTGACTTGAAATATCCAAATCAAACCAAAATTGAATATATATCAATAAACCCATATATAAACTCAACTAAATCCAATTCAACGTAAAATCAAACCAATTAACCTACTTAGGTTCACTTGACCTAAAGTACCAAAAGGACCCAATTCAGCCAAACTTCAATTCAACCCAAATTGGACTGAACTAATCCAATCTAAACCTCCTATCATGATGTTGATCACCCCTTGATCAATTATCAAAATTGGGTCAAATCAAGTCAACTTAGCCCTTTGACCAAGTCAACTCTTAACCATATGAATCCAAACTAGCCAAATTGCAACTTAAGCCAAATCCTTGAAACCAATGATTCATTCCCCTCAAAATCAATATTTGAATATGACTTGACCTTCACTTGAGCCAAACCAAATTGGCCCTTTTGACCCAAGTTGACCCAAATTGACCTAAAAGGCCAAATTGGGTCAAATCAAAATATAAACCAAATTAACCAATGGCTCAAGTTCATTCCAAATTGATTGTTGAACTTGACCAAAGCCCTAATTGAACTCAATTTGACCAATTGAATCCTATTGACCTATTTAGCCCAAATTGACCTAAAGGGTCAATTTGGCTTAAACCTTAAACCAATCTAAATTAATTTAAACCAAAGCCTACAATCATCTTCAATTGGTCAATCAAACCCAAAACAACACTTAACCCAAGCCAATTTGGACAATTTGGTCAAATTCGTCAACTTGACCCATTGGACTCAAATGAACTCAAATGAGTCAAAATCAAATCTAAGCCAAACTAGACCAAACAAATTGAACCAAAACATTCCAAATGACCATATAAACTTAACACAACCCTTGGTTTGACCCAATTGGACCAATTGGTCAACTGAATTGACCCAATTTAACCTACATGAGTCAAATTGAGCCAAATCAAATCAAATCAATTCCAAATCACTTGAAACTTGGGCTGACCCACCTTGGAATCATCTTGAACCAGTCCAAATCAAATACAATGTCAAATGACCATTATGCCCTTAGATTAATGGTATAACATGAGAAAAATCACCCATCAAAGTGGTCATTTCTTCCCCTTGACCACTTGGCAACCTCCCATTGGTCCACCTAGGCACCTAGGACACTACCTAACCTAACCCAAGGGGTGGTTGGGTCGACCATGACCTGTGAGTAGATGAACTCACCTCACCTCCCCCATTGGAGCACTTAGTGTTCATAGGGCAGCCACTATCCCACTTTGCAGGCACTTCCTCACCTTTACCCACTCAAACTGAGCCAGCTCACCTCCTCCCTGCCACCCACGATTGTCTGAGGTGGTCGGACGGCCACTAGAGGCCAAAATTGATCAAGCCATCCGATCAAGAGGAGGGAGGGTATACCTCTAATTCCAATTGAGACAATCAACATCCTCAGAGCCACCTCTAAATGTGCCGAGCCATCTATTGAGTTCCTATGCCCATTCCCTCATCGAATATCCCCATTCCCATTTGTACTAAAATAAGACAGCCCCTCTTTCGATCCAACTCCCTCATCTCTTCACCAAATCTAAATTAACTTCACACACACCATCCCCACACCTCATCGAGCAAGAATAAATCATCTCCCGACCTTCCTGACCACCAGAGGTAGGAGTTTGATCAAAATTGAGCTCCTAAGCGAAGAATTTTGGCCTTGAACATGGGGAAATTGATCTAAGTTCTGCTCAACAGGGCTTTTTATCCACTAAATGAAGCTTCCACAATCAGATTCACCATCGATCTTGAGCTCCGACGAGATAATTCCATTAAATTTGAGCTTTGGATGATTTTTTGTTTGAGCTTTCAAAGGAAACTTGCATTCGATCTTGACTATTGGATCCCTTCAAATCCTTTATATGAAGTTGTGGGCTTATTTTTTAGTCCATTCAAGCTCAGGTGAGCTCGAATCGAGCGAAGAATGGTGGACAGTCTCCATCTTACCTCGCTCATGTGATGACGGATCAAGCACCATCCATTCCATGTGATTATAATGGACGGCCATGATTAGATCCACTAGATTGATATGATTAAACCCTTAAGAAATAATAGGATTAATCGTAGCCATCCAATCAAAGATTAGACAATGGATGAGAAAGCGCGTTCACCACCAACCATGTCAGCGTTGAGTCGGATGAGCTTAAGTGACCAATCCCGCGATGCCAAGTGAAAAGCACACCACGTCAGCGGTCCACGTGGTGCGATGGGATTAGTCTTAATTAGGGCTAATTAATTCATTTTAATGGCTGAAACTTTCATAATTCATAATAATTCATAATAAATCATAAAAAAATAAAAAAAATACAAATAAATATTCATTTTAAAGGTATTTTAGAGGAGAATCATTTAAAATTAATTCTAAGTAATTTTGATTAGTACTGGAGGCTTAATTTGGGTTTAATTAAAAACATAATTAGATTAATTACTCCTTAATTACTTAGGTGACTAATCCCAAACTTTGTGGGTTAGTATAATGGGATGACATCTACCTCCCATAAGTTTCTTGGGATTTATTGCTTATTTTATTGGAGTAATTAATTATTTAAGCCCTAATCACTCCTTTACTAATATTAATTAACCTCAAATAGTAAATAAATAATTAATTAAGCTAATCATTATTGAGTGAGTAAATGGGCAAGGGAATGGGTTTAAAACCCCTTTCTATTTTCCCTAAGTCCATGTCATTTAAAAGGAAAGTTAATTAATTTGGGATTAGTTAAAGGTTTAAATAAATAATTAATTAATTAACTAAATCATAATCATCTTAGATATCAACTAATTAAATCATGGGTACATCTTTAGGTGTTTAATAACCTAAAGCCATTTAGAGAAATTATGGTTAATCCACATGTGTGGGGAAACCATAAGAGTACTTAATTAAGTTTATTAATTTAATTAACCATTAATTATGAGCCAATTGCATTAAGCCATTTTATTCCTTAGTACCATCGCAAATTTAATTTTTAATTCAAATGCATATCATGTTGGCTCATAATTATTTGGATAATTATTTTGAGGTAACATAGGAAAGGGTTAATTAATGTATTTAATGCATACCACAAACTAATTAACTCATAAAATCAAATTAATTACCTTTTCTTAAACCAAATTAGGTCACCAATGTGGGAATGAGGTTTATAGCAGCAAATGATGAGTTCTCTTCCTCTTTAAGTTTAACCTAAAAATAAAAATTAATAAAGGAACTTTAGTTTTCTTTAAATGGGCTTATTAAATATGATTATCCTTAGAAATTAGTTTAATTGAATGAATCATATGTTTATATTCAATTGTTCCTTTCCAAGCACATTAAATGTTGTATGTCATTTGATTACATACATTCATACTTTCAAATGCAAATAAATCAAATCAATTTTTTTTATGTAAGCTTGCATGTGTTGGCATAATTAAAAATATGTGTGGCTGTTATTACTAATAAACCAAAACTATTTTCTAAAAGCTTATGAATCAATTATAATACTTAGAGTATTAATAGTTATGAATACACATAGGAATTACATGTGTTTATACCTTAAGAATATTAAATTAAGCTCTATTTCTTATAATTCATATATATATTTACATGAGTTTGAGCAATAATGAGTATATAATCTAGACATCTCGGGAATATGAGGCTTTAGTTAGCCCCAAGCAGGTTATTTGATTACCTCACTTCCCTAGTTTAATAAAGACACATACTCATTTGGTTTAATTCTTATGTATTTTGATATTATAATTTAGATAGACCTTTAATTCATATGCCTAAATGATTTAATTAAAGAAAATACAACCTTTGCATGATTCTCATCTTTCTAGTTGTGTATACCTTCATATGTACATAAGATAGCAAGTGTTTAATCTGGGCATAATAGGAATATGAGGCTTTAGTTACCCCAAAGAGATCATTTGAGTACCTCACTTTTCTGGTTTAACAATGACATGTACTTGCTCACATCTTTTATACATGTGTGTATAATGAAAGATGAAGATCCCTTTGTTACTAATACATGCATTTATTCACCTAAGTCATTGCTTGATGTGATGTATAAATTAGTTTTCTTTTCCTTTTCATGTATAGATCTAAGCAGATTTGGAATGTTAATAAGTATATAGTTTGGACATCCCAAGAATACAAGGCTTTAGCCAAGGAGGTCATTTGATTACCTCACTTCCCTGGTTTAACAATGACACGAACTTATGTGATTCCATCCTTATGTATTTTGGCATTAGAATTTGGATAAAGCTTTAATTTATATGTTCATATAATTCAATAAAAATAAACTCAAAATATACACATACATTCATCATTCAAGTGTGCTAAAATATGTTGTATGCATAGATATGCTAAGTATTAAATCATAAGCATGACACATGTGATGGAAAGGAATGGTTTAATATATATCATGTGTTAGTAATTCAATTACATTAATATTAAGAAGCCTTTTATATTAAATAAGATCATTTAAAGTGAACCTAAACTTAGGATTAATTTAAAATATATAATAACCCATTCACTAAAGAACTAAATCAAATCAATATTCTTTAGAAAGTGACTTAAGGTAGATGAAAGGGTAATTCTCTTCTTCTTTAATAACACTTGGTTGCTAAGTGTAAATCAAATAAAATAAAGAAAATATAAATTAAAATTATCAAACCAATTAAACAACTTGAAGTGAAACCAACATTTCATGTTAAATTAAATCTACCCACACTTAGAGAAATATAACATTAATGCCTAGAAAGACATACACACAAGCCTTAACACATACATTAGAATTAAGTCACCATTTTTAGCTCTATGTTATGGTGTATGTGATGATGTATGTTTAGTTTTATGATGTATTATTTTAGACTGGATGTTTGGGTGTATGCTTCGTAGACTAGATGTTAGGTCGTTCCTAGCCTAATCATGTTATCTGCAGGGGGTTATGCTTAAGGGGATGCTTAAAAATAAATATAAAAACTCTCTTTATAGGTTACTTAAACCCCTAAGCATATTCCAAGTTAGGACAAGTGGGCTTGGTTACCATGTTGGTGCTAAGTCAAATTATATATAGTTGGGAAATTATGTGTGTTTAGCTAACACTTATTTTGCAAGTGTAGTTAGATTTACTTTTCCTAATCTTAATGTAATTTTGTAATTAGAATTAGGATTAGTGCCATGGGAGATTAGGATGAGCTTTTGTCTTGGGTGGCCTGTGATGCCTTTGAGTAAACACATCAAATCAAGGAAGAACCAAATCAAAAATGGAAGAATGAAGAATGAAGACCTCCATAGCATTTAATAAAATTATGATTATCCTTTCACATTCTGGGTTGTATAAGGGTAGAGCTCGGCTACCCATATTTTCTCCTTTCGGGTTGTATGGCAATACTCGACCGCACTAGCCTCTTATTCTTTTGTGGTAGATATAAAATTGATTAACGATTTGTTTAAATTGCGCATTAGAAATGGCATGCTTCTTCATAGTTCCTTATGCTTGATGCCTTAATGTGTGGTCTGGATGCATTAGGCTCTTAGGATAAAAATAAATTTTCTATCCAACTAATCACTTATAACTAAATTTTAAACAAATCATAACCTCACCATAAAGCCTAGGAAATAAATAAGATAATTAAAACAGTTAGCAACTCCTTAGCTATATGGTTGTATGTCTCACATCATGCATATCATCTTGAATCACTCTTACAAAATGAGGGCCTCCATCCTTACATGCATAGGGACTGCTTGACCTGGGAGATTCTAATAATGAAGCTTCACCCTCTCTCTCTTCTGATTTGGCCAATAATCTACTTCATCATGCATTTTGGGCATATAAAATCCCAAAGCCTTTGTCTAAATGATGTGTCAAATATGAAATAAAATTTGAAAGATTTTGCATTTATAGATTAAATATATGCTCATACCACTCATGCTCTAGTCTCTTAAGGAGTGGATTAGGACTTTACTTTCTTTCCAATTAAATAACTACCTAGCTATCTTGCAATTCATAAGACCGAATATGATTTTAAAATCATAGAGTTAGTAGCGACCACTCGAGCGGTTATAAGTCCAGTCGAGTTAATTTTCTCTTCTGGAGGTAAACCATTATATCCACCTGTTACTTAAATTTAGGCCGTGCTTTAGCTCATATTAAAGCTTAATAGATTTAGGATCTGAGGTAGCTATTTTCTTCGAGCTACAAGTATAAATTCTCACCTGTTAGGCATTTTCGTAATCTTCTGTTGATGGACTATAAGCCCTAGCAATCTAATAAAATTTCACCTCAAAAGAATAATTCTCTTCAATTTCAAACATATAAAGTCTAACCATAGGATAGATTGGAATGCTCACTAGGCTTCCTAGTATCATGAGCACTTCTTCCCTCCTCCCTTTGGATTCTAAAATAAGTCTTCTCCTTGAACTTTCCCAGTTGATTTTTCGAACATAACCAATCCTTTGATAGTCTAACCTTGAAATTTTTGGAGATGATAATTGTCTACTTTAATTGAGTATTCTTAGAATTTCCCCAAGATGTAATTAACTATAGCTTTACCTCCATAGAACTTTGGATTTAATATAAACCCTACTTTTATTCATCCATGTAAAGCAGAGGGAAAATCTTTAATATATTTGAAGACCCATCATGTCTTAGGAGCCCTTATTAGGTGATTAGGTCCATTGAAGGATGGTGTCTCTATCTTTGAGATAGTACCCTCATAATGTCACTCAATAAGTCCCTTATGATCTGCGTGGTGTCGACCCCCCCACCCCCATACATCTAAAAATAAACAACAAATTTTTTTTTTCTGGCGATTCTGTTAGGGATAGGTTCCTCTCTCCATCTCTAGTAGACATTATTATCTCCAAGCATCGATAGTGGACTTATATTTTATATAAGCCCAAGACTATCTTTCCTTCCATTATCACTTAGTTAATTTCATCCTTAAGCAAAGCTAGCCAACATCCTTTAGGTTTTAGGACCTCACTCCATGTAGGTCTTGAAACCCCTATTGGGTCCCCCAATAAGTAAAAATAAATTAACTCAAGGAAGGAGATAACTAATTTTAGAACCTCTTTACCACTAGCTTGGTGAGGCAAGGTTCATCCCATATTTAGTAAAATTTAAATAAAATGCAATGTAAAAGAAGACTTTTGTAAAACTTTCAAAACTACTTTTTCAAAACAAAATCATCTTGAAACTAAACTTCACATAACAAAATTTGCAAATTATAAAAAGAAAATCTTCAAACCACTTTTCAAAAATGAAAAAAATAATTAACCCTCGTCTAATATACTTAAATTTATTAAATGAGGGTCCTCTTTAAAATCAAGATCAAATATACATCATCAAACCCTTTTCAAAATTTACTTTGTTCAAAAGCACATTTTCAAACTAAAATCAACCATCTCCATTTAACATACCCAAATTTGTTAAATGAGAGCTTCTCCAAAATATTTCAAACACATGTTCAAAATTAATTAACTCCATTTAACATACTTAAATTTGTTAAATGGAGTTCCATTTAAAAAAAATCAAAACAAATCAAAATAAAACACATTCAGACTCCACTCAACATACCCAAATTTGTTAAGTGAGAGTTCTCCTTTTCAAAATCAACATCACACATAAAATCAAAACACATTTGAACTCCATTTGACACACCTAAATTTGTCAAATGAGAGTTCTACTTTTTTAAAGAAATCAAATATCATACATCAACATTAAAACATATTTAAACTCTTTTTGACATACTTAAAATTGTCAAATAGGAGTTCTATTTTCAAAATCAAATATCATCCAACAACATATAAAACCCAATTGAACACTATTTAACAAACCTACATTTGTTAAATAAGAGTTCCCCTTTTCAAAAATAAAATCAAACAACAAACACATCAAACACATTTGGCCCCTGCTTAACATACCTAAATTTGTTAAGAAAGGGTCCCATTTTCAAATCAATACATATCACACACATGACAAAACAATCATCACTAACAAGATGCCTTCAAATTTTTTTCTCAAAAAGCATATATTTAAACCCCATTTAGCATTCTTAAATTTGCTAAGTGAAGACTCTACATCAAACTTCAAATAAAGGATAAACAACAAATACATCTCAAAGTCTCTCCAAACAAATGAACCCCACTCAACATACCTAAATTTATTGAATGTGGGTTCTAAATTAAAATCAAATCTTATGGTAAAGTCTCTCCTCAAATCACAAAATCTCTCTAATTCAATGAACCCCACTTAGCATACATAAATTTGTTAGGTGTGGGTTCAAATTCCAAGTTAAATCAAGAAGTCAATAATTGAAGGTAGTTATCAAAGCAAGGGTTTTATTTAACTCTATTTCAAATGCAGAGATATCAGTCAGTTTCTTCATCCCTTCTATGATCAGTCTTCCATCATGTCGGCCGACAATATGATCTTCTCATTCTTGGCTGGTGTCAATCTGGCCTTGGATAAAGTTATACTCACCACTACCACCTCACATGTGATTCAATTTTGGCATGGCTTGAGGTTGAGTCTAGTGAGGGGCCAACCCTCATGACCGTTAGAAGAGAGGAGGTGGTAGGGAAAAAGCCACTTCTCTGATTTGATCTTCCATCAAATTTTGAGTTTTCCTCATTAAAGAGGAAGGCTGTTGTTGTTCCCACACCTCGATTAGTGCCGATTATGCTTTAGCATCTTAGATGCAGTTTCCCTGCTTCAGTCCCCAGGGGAGGCTAGCACCTCCTCATTAGTTTCCCCCATTTTGATAGGGAAGGCTATCTTAGCCTCTGATATAGTCTCTCCTCCCTTTGAGGTTGGTTCTAGTTCTCATTCTGCCCCGCTCACTAGGATGCAATGGCACAATAAGAACCAAAAGGTTAAGTGGCACTACGAGTGCAAGGCTAGGTAGATCGACGATGCCTCTCATGTGGCTGAGGAGGTTTCCCCTCCTGAGACGTCTCCACTCTTGAGTGGTAGTAGGTTTCACCCCCTCTCAGCTTCAGATGGAGAGGAAAGTTATAGGAGGATTGCTCAGATTCTAACTTTTTACATGATTTGAGGAGTTTGATCCCTAGGAGTGTTAGGGGTCAGATTCATAGAGATAGAGAGAGAGAGAGAGAGAGAGAGAGAGAGAGAGAGAGAGAGAGAGAGAGACATGGAGGCCAAAATCACTGCAAGCGAAAAGAGAGAGGAGGAGGTGCAGCTAGATGGTGACCTCGCTTTTATAGATTTTTCTGATCAATGCCCTGTCATGGCCAATCATTTAGACAACATTATTCTCACTGGTACTATCTGATGTAGGAAGAGATCTCTAGTCGAGAGGCAGTCAGTGTCCTTACGGTCAAACCACTCCACTCACCATCCATCAGCACCAGTCTAGCTTCCAGCATCTACCACCCTTGCCAAGATTCAGAAGCCCCCATCTGGGAAAAGATCATCTTCTTTGGTGATCTAGCTATGGCATAAGTTTCCTACTCCATCTATTCCACCTATTGAGGTGAGGTTGAGCTCTCCCATTTGACCTTCCACTTCAGCTGTGGTAAAAAAAGAGTGGCAACCCAAAATTATCATAGTCACACCACCTCCATAGCGTTAGAGGAGAGAGGATAGGGGAGCAGTCCCCATAGTGGTTGAGCAGTGCACCCTATAGAGCATCCAATGCATATAGTCTGTAGAGCATAGTTTAGTGGTCAGTCGGTAGCCTATCTACATTCCAATAGAGCCAAGCAGAGTAGATGACCATTCATTAGATGACAGTGCTATAGTCAAGCATATTGTTGGCAGTGCTCACTCAAATCAGGAGGAGGGCAGAGTTAGCTTTGACCCTGATGAAGATGACAAGTTGGATGACACTCGAGGATCCCTATAAGGGATCAACATAATTAGGAAGGTGTCGTGATCGAGAAAGGTGACACTTCTCACTCGATCTAGCACCTTCTCCACCAGCTCAAGCAGAAGGATGATCAGATAGATAGGATTTAGAAGAGGGTAGAGGAGTTGATGGCAGTGGTCTTAGCATTGCAGAACCCAGCTCTAGTCTCACAGCCTTCTCCTATGGTAGCCAACTAGCCAGAGTTAGTACATACCTTAGACCTTATTAAGTGCACTCCCGCATATGATGATGTTGGTAGTTTGCATAAGAATGTCATAGATAACACCTCTATGCATGAGAAAGACATCAAGCATATGGTAGAACAGCAGGTGAAGGAGGCATTGGCACAAGCCAGGGGGAGCTCATCTATTCCAAAGGGTAGACTATATACGGAGAAATTTGATGTAGCTCAATACCCCAAGGGTTTTGTGCCACCATCCTTCAAGATCGTTGATGGCAATGGGAACCCACGGTAGTACATTGCACATTTTAAGATCAGTTATTGCAACATCAATGGTAGTGATGCACTCCTGTTTAGACTTTTTGTCAGCGGCTTAGCAGGGGTTGCATTTGATTGGTATGCTTAAAGCGCAACATTTGGTGAAAACTTTCTGAGTTGGAGAACCTCTTCATCAAGAGGTTTACCAGAGCTCAGGAGAGGGTGACTGTGGGTGATCTTATGGTAGAGAAATAGAAACCCAACGAGTCCTTGTTGATTACATTCTCAGGTGGCACAACCTGAGCATGAAATACAAATCACAGCTATCGAATAACATGCCATTGAAATACATCTTAAGAATATCCATGGCATCATTGCCTTCATGCTTAAGGTATTTACCATCAAAACCTCAAGAAACTAATCAACAAGGCAGCTAGCCTACAAGAAGAAGCCAAATAGTTTCTCTTTCTTGACCAATCATCTAGGCCCAAGCCATAGAAAGTGTTTGAGAAGAGGCCAGGGACAGTTGTGTTAGTGGACAGAGGGAAGCAGTAGCCAGAGTATAGTATGAGAGACCACGAGCTTAGTATCCCCCTTTATCACCTCCTCTTTTGCCACCTCACCACCTAATGTCACCACGCCACCAGCCTACCCGGTAGTGGTATTCATATCCACCGTAGTTACTTTTACTCTTATTGATAGATTGAATAAGCCATATTCATTCAAGAGGGAGGTAGTTAGAAAAATATTCAAGAATTTCTTGAAGAAGCCTGACTTTTAATTACAAGAGCCTAATTAGCCAAAGAAAGTGGGCAAGAGCAATGATCCTACCTATTGCCCCTACCATGGCATGTTTGACCATGTCTTAGAGGATTGTATCACTTTTAAGGACTAGCTTGAGCATAGCTACAAATCGAGAGCCATAGTTATCCCTAAGGAATACTTATTAGAATAACCATCCAATTCTATTAGAGTAATCCATAGGGATACTTGCGATCCTCTTAATACTAAAAGAAGGTTGGGATATCACCTTATCTCGTACCTCTAAAAAAAATCATTACTAAGATCAAAAAATATTCCTTATAGGTGCCTAAAGTAGATCAAACCTCTAATACCAAAGAAGGCTTGCTAGTTATAAAGGACAATTCAGGAGAGTGATAGCCCAGTAGTAATAATACACACTTGCAGATATTGTAGCACAACTGTCAGTCTAGCACTCCTCATCGTTACCTTCTTCTTTACTAGCTCCTCTTCTACCTGTAGGAGCATTGTATCTATGAATAAGGGCACTAAATCCCTTACTCTATTTACTTTACTTGATTTCTATCATGTACCTCCACCCAAAAAGAAATCAATGAAGAAAGCTAATTCTACTTATATCTTGTCTACTTTTGATGCTCTTGATTTTATTTCTATAGAAAGCTCTCTAAGTCTAAATAATAATAGCTCTAGTAGTTTTGATCCACTCCTTTCTGATTCAGAGTCAGATTTTCCTTCACTGAATCAATCAAGTTCACCTCTTGAGATTGACTTTGAGTCATTTGACTTTAAGGATCTCATAGGGAAAGTTGTAGGTATGTCCAATGAGAAGGTTGAACTTTCCACAAGCTCATCATTCTAAGAAGTCACTGAAGTCAACCTATGTAATGGCAAAGTTCTACCTCCTAGGGTAGCACCTTAGGATAAGGGTAAGCTAGTCATTAGTTTTGGTGAGCAGATAGCCCCTCCATAGGATGCTCCATCTACAGATATACTTGTGGAGGACCAAGTCAGAATCGATTACAATGTCCTAGCTCATCTTATAAAGTTGTTAGCCAAGTTAAGCATATACGACACCCTTGCCTTATTCAAAGAGATGAGGGAATCTCTAATCAAGGCCTTACTTGATCTAGAGATATGCTTAGCTCAGCTGATTGCTACTGAAGAGAAGGCACACCACTCGAATGATATCTTAGAAGTTACATTCAATGATGGATACTTACTTCTAGGGATGATCAAGCACAACCATCCTCTTTACATTATAGTGGATGTTGGTAGATACAGGCTATCTAGAGTTTTGGTTCACTCGGGTGAATCAGTCAACATTATGAGTCTAAGAACCCTTTCCTACTTGAGGATCAACATATCTAAACTCCAAAAGGAGAGGATGATATTGAGAGGATTCAATGAACAAGGCAAGAGGGCATTAAACTCTATAATGTTTCCATTGGAGATAGATGATTGGAAGACTGAAGCCAAGTTTAACATTATAGACTCTGATACATCTTTCAATGCTTTGCTTGAGAGATCATGGATACACGAGAACAAAATGGTTCCATCCTCTCTACATCAGTGCATGTAGTTTATGAGAGGTGCGATTAAATACTCTGTCAAAGGAGATCTTAAACTGTTTACAATTCTTAAGGTTGAGATATATGAAGATGCAGCCTACTACCTTTCCCAAAATCAAAAGTCTATTCTCATAAACTTAGTCAAAATCCCCATGTGGGACAAAAAGATAGTAAAAAAAAAGAAAAAAATAAAAAAGCAAAGAGAAAAGAGAAAGAAAAAGAAAATAAAAGTGAGCGAGAAATAGACTTAGGGGAGGATGTAGAGCCTGAGATTATATTCCACCCACAGTTCATTACTCTATTCGAACAAGTGGGTAAGATGACCCGACCTCCACCAGGATGAGGAAGAGGCTAGTCTAGAGGCAATCCCAGGGGTGAAAGACCTCCTTATTAGCCACCTAATAGGAGATATGTCCTAACTACCAAGAGTACACTTGATATCTATATAGACTTAGAATCTAGTTTAGAGGATGAATCCTATATGGTTAGCACACAGGCTTGCTCTTCTCAACATCAAACTCCTTTAGAGGTGACATTTGAGCCAGACAATGATGAAGATCAGGCTCCAAAGCAAAGCATGAGTGTATCTAAGTCTTTATGTGAAATAATCAGGCATCAGTTGGGAACCTTAGCTCTAACCCCACTTTCCTCACAAAAAAGTTGAGGGTTTTGTAGTTAAGGAAGCCCCTAAGTCATCCATAGATGTGAAGACTTAGAGATTCTTTTTTGGAGCATCATCCTCAAGTCAAGAAGTTGATGTAGAACTTAGGGATGATTCATATAGAGATTTAATAGAATTACCTTTTAATTGGTCCTCACCATATGTTCATAATTTAACAAAGAAAAGATTAATCCCACATACTTGGTCCAAACACAAGTCAGATTTCTTCGAAAGAATATGGAACAATAAATGCAAGAACTCTCAATCAAGACCAGGACTAGGATTCGATATAGTGGGTCCAGTCAATGATGAAGATTACTTTTTTGTCATCACCAATCATTTGAATCTCATAGGTTCTTTCAAATCACATTAACTCATATGAGGAGGTGTTCTTAGAAACTTTAGATGATCCGGATGATTTTGAAGTCAAAGATGCACCGCCAGAGTTCAAAGAAGTGATAAAGTCAACCATTGACGAGCTAAAAGAAATCGACCTAGGGACTGAAGATAATCCATGTCCAACATACATTAATTCCTTATTGAATGAAATTGAAACCAATGACTTAGTTAGGCTACTCATTGAGTTTAAGGTCTGCTTTACATGGAGTTATGAAGAGATGCTTGGATTAGCTCCTAACGTAGTGGTCCATAAACTAGCAATAGATCTTAGTGTTAACCCTATCAAGCAAGCTCCTAGACACATGTGATTAGACATCGAATAATAAGTCATTTTTGAGTTAAGAAACTGATTGATGCTAGTTTCATCTAGGAGAATGGTTAGTCTATGACAACCCAATTAAGGAAAAGAATGGCCAAATTTTTGCATATGCGTCGATTTTAGGAATCTAATTAAGACATGTCCAAAAGATGAATTTTCACTACCAATACCAGAACTGATGGTGGACATTGCCTCATCTCATGTAGTCTTCTCTTTCATGGATGGCTCATCTAGATATAACCTAATAAAGATGGCCCCTAATGATGAGAAAAATATTACTTTTCAAACCCCGATCAAAATATTTTACTATAAGGTCATGCCTTTCGGCCTTAAAAATGTCGGTGCCATATGGCAGTGGGCCATGAATCAAATCTTTGATTAACTCATTCATCATCAAGTTGAATGCTATATCAATGATCTCATTAAAGAAAAGGAAGACCACCTCTTTGACTTGAGAGTATTTTTTGAACGGTTAAGATAATTTAACCTCAAAATGAACCCCGTCAAGTGTGCATTCAGAGTAGCTTGAGAGAAATTTCTTGGATGTTGTCAAACACCATGGAATCAAAATCAATCCAAAGAAGATCAAAGTGATATTATAAATTCCACCCCTAAAAAGTATAAGTCAACTCAGATCATTCTAAGGGTGGTTAGCATATTCAAGATGC
Source organism: Cymbidium sinense (assembly GCA_021442155.1). Classification (NCBI taxonomy): domain Eukaryota; kingdom Viridiplantae; phylum Streptophyta; class Magnoliopsida; order Asparagales; family Orchidaceae; genus Cymbidium; species Cymbidium sinense. The sequence continues at coordinate 56,903,735 of CM038215.1, forward strand.
TTTATATCCAACCTATCAGAGAGATGCTAACCATTCTTAGCACTTGTAAAAAAGGATGCTAAGTTCAAGTGGGATGATAAGTGTTAGCACAACTTTGAAGACATCAAACATTACCTGATGATGTTGTCAGTTCTAGTAGCCCCTATCCCAAAAAAGTTACTTATAATATATACTACTACATTATACAACTCCTTTGGTGCTTTATTAGCTCAAAATAATGACGAATGGAATGAAAATGTGCTCTACTATCTCAACCATCGTCTAATCTCTATTAAGGAAAATTATCCACCCATTGAGAAGCACTGCCTAGCTTTAATTTTTGCATCCCAAAAGCTATGAGTTTACATGCTTTCTCACAAGGTGAACTTGATCTCTAGGATCAACTCACTACAATACCTCATGACATGGCCAATGCTATCCAGATGATTGGCATGATGGTCCATGATTTTATCAGTTTGACATCACTTTCATACCCTCCGTGCTGAAAGGATAAGCACTTGGATTTCTTAGCAACACCCACCCACTCTCGATTCTCCACTTACTGATGACCTCCCCGATGAATAAATCAAGAACTTAGGGGACACTAGCATTCGCCACTAGAAGATGTAGTTTGATGGTGCGAGTTCCTTTCAAAGGGGAGAAGAACCACAGTCTACTCTTCTAGGAAAGGCAAGGGTAGGGATAGTTCTCCTAACTCTAGACTGTGATGTGATGAGATTCTCATACCATCTGTCCAATCCTTGCACCAACAACAAAGTTGAATATGAGGCTATGATTGCCAGTCTAGAGTTATCCATGATCTAAGCATCCAAAACATCAACATCTTTAGAGATTCTCAGGTAGTAATAAACCAAATTGTTGGGTCTTACAAGGTTCTAAAGCCTAGGCTCCATTACTACCACAAGTACACCATGGAGTTGTTGGTCCAAATCCCAGAGATTACCATTTACAAGATTTCTTGGGGAGAGAACATTGTAATGGATGCTTTAGCTATGTTTGCTAAGGAGTATGCATGTCCGAAAGATAAGTCCATATCAATAAAGGTCTAAAATAAACAAGTCTTTTCCCTTATTGATATTGAACTCATCAAAAAGTACTCTCTTGAAGGAGAGGTTGCTATTGTCAAGAAGGATGAGGAGTTGGATTGGAGGCAACCATTCATGGATTATCTAAATAAGTCACAAGCTCATCGATGGATGAAATGGCTTTCCCATGCCCTCATGGACTTGTATCTGATCCCCATCATATGTGGTTGTGTTATTTAGATTAACATGAAACCCATAAGATCATGACCAAGGCACTCGGATTATATGGAGCTCATCAATCTAGTCAAGATGAAAGCCAAGATCAAGAGACTGGGATACTACTAGCCATCGATGATCATAGACTGCATGGATGTAGCTAGGTGATGCCATCAATGTCAAGTACATAGAGTGGTCCTACATCAACCACCCAAAATTCTACACCCAATATTGTCCTCATGGCCATTCGAGTGTTGGGGTACTAACATAGATATTGTTTTCTTTCAAAGGTCCGTTCATCTAGCCATCGACTACTTTTTCCAAGTAAAAGGCAATTCCACTTAGAGAGGTCATAACATCCATTTTTTTGAAGAATCATATCATATGAGGTGCCTAGCCAAATATATTCGATAATGTTACTGCATTTAAGAACATCAAAATTAGCAACTTCACCCAGAGACATAACATAGATTGGAGATATTCTACCATCTATTACCCAAGGGAAAATGGTTTGGTCGAAGCATTCAATAAAACTCTCATCCAAATACTAAAGAAGACACTCAATGATAATAAATGAGGCATGGCATGAGTTGATGCTAGTTGCTTTTGTACCTACCGACTATGGTAACCCCAACCCTTAGTGTATGGGTCCGAAGCCATTCTATCATTAGAAGTCTAACTCCGATCACTAAGGATAGCTGTGGGTAGCAAGATCATAGAAGAGTATAATGCTAATTGGTGGTTAGATGAGCTCATAGGTTTGGAGGAGAGATGCAAATGTGCATGCCAAAACCTTAAGTTGCACAAAGCCAAAATGATTCAAGCTCATAACAAGTTGGTCCATCCTAGAGCATTTTAAGTAGGAGAGCTTGTTTTAGTTATGAGAAAATCGATTATTGGCCGTCATAAGATGGGAGGCATGTTTGAACCCACTTGGGAAGGCCCTTTTGCCATAGAAAAGGTCTAGCAAAGAGGATCTTATTAGCTTATTAATCATAAGGGAGAGCACCCAACGCATTCCAATCAATGGCCTCTACCTAAAGAAATATTATCCATAAAATCATGTTTCAAAACAACTATTAATGAAAATTTCATTTGAAATTACATCTCTTCATGTTGAAATCATTTATGTCTTTGAATCCACCATGATGTGTTTAGGGTAGGTGTAAGAAACCCAAGCGGTATCCTATCCTTCATCAACACAACACCAACACAAACTACAGATAGCATAAAATAAACAAATATCTTTTATCTTAGGCTACTTTGAGTTGAGATACTCAATGGCCCTCACAATAAGCTAGTCGGGCTAACATGCTACTTTACTAGTGTATCACCCCATTGGTCTTCTTTTTAGAGGATGTAAGTAGGCTACACTTTCCTCTTGACTTGACCACTACACACTGACAAGCTCCTTATTAGTATGGTAGGCCTTATTGCATGGCCGGTAAGTTACCTTATGATGGCTTTATTTAAGAAGATGTAAGTCTACTACGCTTTCTTCTTAGATTAGCCTTCATGCACCAACTAAGTTGAGTATGCTTTAGGTTTAGGATAACTCCCCTAGCTCCCCCATTCCTCCAAACTACTTCATGTCTAGGTCTCAGGACTCCCTGCTTAGTAGTCACCCTAGGTCGGGTAGCATCTATCCTGCCGATGATAGACTATCACAATGATCATTTCTGTCTATGAAGATGCACCTCTGCTACGCCTTCTTCTTAGATTGATTATCACACACTAATGGGCACCTTAGGTTGGTTGGTGCTCGCTATGTTGTGACCACCCGTGGATACACCACTCATGGCGGATAAGTCTACTACGCTTTGAGTTGGCCATCATACACCTATAGGCGCTCAAGATAACGCTACACCTCCATTATGGGCACTCTATTTAGATCACCGCCTTTATTTAGACACCGGGTTCCTACCAAATTGGATAGTATTCCTTATAATGATTGGAGAATCCACTGACTCCCTTGGTCCAATAAATGAGATAGGTCGCCCCTTCTCAATGTGGTCCTACACCAACAGGTCCATGCAAATATATAAACACAATATATGTGTATATATATATATATATATATATATATATATATATATATATATATATATATATATATATATATATATATATATATATGGATTAGGAGGACATCCAGACACATTTTCTTAAGACATCCTATCATTAGGGTAGCATCAACAAGACTCCCTATAGTAATCGTCTGACTACTTTTAAGTTGACATAAGTCCCCAGCAGCATTCATTCAGTAATCACCCTAGGCCGAGTTCAATTTATTGTGCTACCAACAGGTCACCCCAGCAGTTGTTCTTCACTTTGCGAGATGTAAGTCTTCTACGCTTTCTTCTTAGCACAACCGTTATAGACTAGAAGGCAAACCTTAGATTGGTCAGCTCTACCCCACAGCCAGTAGACTATCCCATTGGATTTGTAAATCTGAGATAGGTCAAAGCCGATATAGCCCCTTCTTAGTGGATCCATCCCACACCGATAGGGTTCATAAATTAAATAAAACTAAATCAAATTCACACAAACCACACCAAATCAATTAAAACTAAGATAAAATTAACTCTGACTACTTTTGAGTTGACATAAATTCTTAGCGACATTCACTCAGTAGTTGCCCTAGGTCGAGTTCAATTTATTGTACATCCAAAAAATCACCTTAGCGGTTGTTCCTCACTTTGAAAGATGTAAGTCTACTACACCTTCTTCCTAGCATAACAGTTGCACACCAAAAGGCAACCTTTAGGTTAGATAGCTCTACCCCATAGCCGATAGACTACCCCTTTGGATTTGTAACTCTGAGATATTCCAAGGCAGAGCCAAAGCCCCTCACCTGATAGGGTCCATCTCAAAATTTAAATAAATTGAACCAACTTTCTTAGTGGAGTCTAAATTGAAATGATCCAAACCCATCTCTCCCTAACGTAGCTAATCAAATAAATTAAAGAAATTCAATCAAACTCTTATCCCCAGAGATACCTCTTCAAAACAAATTAAATTAAATCCAATTCCAATCTCCTAGTGGAGCCAAATCACATTCTTTCCCTAGTGGAGCACAAATAAAATAAATAATCAAATAATCATATTCAAGATCAAATTCAAACTTATGTCCCCAGTGGATACACACCCAAATTAAACATAAATTAAATCACATAAAACTCAAATCCATATCCCTAGTGGATAGCTTGAACCTGCTTCCCTAGTGGAAGGTTCATATACCAAATCCCTAGTGGATTTCCTCTTCTTATTCCCTTGGCATAAACCTCTCACATGTCATCTTCGATGCATGTGTGATCCCCTGACGGATCTCCCTCCATGTCCCTGACATAGAATTCTCATTAAATCCTTCTAGCTCTCTTATGCCCTTGGCATGAATTGAGTTATGCACTAAGAGACTCTATCTACCTCTCAAGTTTAGGTATAGATCATTTCCATTAGTGCTTGCAATAGGACATTGAATTTTTAACAATATGTGTGGTGTGCCTTGTCACTTACACCACACCTATTGTGGATCTTTTTGTTGACCACACTTTTGGAGTGAGGATTCAATCTTCTCTTCTTAGACATTGGAGTCTTCTAGACACTAAAACTTCCTTAGTCATAAGATAGTTCTAGCAGCTAAGTGAAACACTTAACCTAAGCCTAGAACTTAGAAGGGTTAACCACAGGACTAGGCTATGCCCTAGGACTTAGGGAGATCCATCTACCCTATAGCTTAAAGCCAACCTATGTTCACCTTATTAAACCATAACCAAATTCAATTCATATCAAACCCTAACCTAAATCCAAATCCAAATCAAATGATTGAAACTTATAATCAAATCAATCCAAAATCAATTGATTTTTCCTAAATCAATTCTATAATAAAATCAATTTGCCAAAATCTACAATCATACCAAAACTAAACATCAAATCCAAACTAAGCCAAATCCTCCCAAAGCTCTATGATCTACCTTCATGAGCCTAGCCAAATTTGCCTTCAAATCACTTCAAACTCAATTGATTTTCTCATAAATCAATCATATCTTCAATCATCTTCACAAATATAATTGAAATATACATCTAAATTATCAAAATTAAATCAACTAAATAAAACCCTTCTCTAAGCCCTATGACCTAGCTTCATGAGCTTAGCCAAATTTTCCATCAAATCACTTCAAACTAAATTGATTTTCTCATAAATCAATCATATCTTCAATCATCCCCACAAATATAAATCAAATATACATTTAAATAATCAAATCTAAATCCAATCAAAAGCCTTCCTAAGCCACATGATCAAACTCGATGGACTTAGCTAAATTCCTTCACTCCAAACCCCAAGTTCAATTAATTTTCTCATGAATCAATCATACCTTCAATCATCTTCACAAATATAAATAAAACCTACAATCACCCCAACCAAATCAAATCAACCTATGTCAAGCCCAACTTAGTCATTTTGACTTGAAATATCCAAATGAACCAAAACTCATCCAAACCCAAATCAATTGTAACTGAATTTATATATCAATCCTAAACCCATATATAAACTCAACTAAATCCAATTAAACTCAAAATTTAGCCAATTGACCTACTTTGGTTCACTTGATCCAAAAGTGACCTAAAGGACCCATTTGAGTCAAACTTCAATTCAACCCAAATTGGATTAAACCAAGCCAATCTAAACCTCCTCTCATGATTGTTGATCACCCTAGGTTGATCAATTATCATAAATTGGGTCAAATAAAGTCTACTTGGCCCTTTGACCAAGTCAACTCTCTTAACCCATATGAACACAAACTAGCCAAATTACAACCTAAGCCAAATCCTTAAAACCAATGATTCATACCAACTCAAAATCAATATTTGAACATGTTTTGACCTTCAAACCAAACCCAATTGGCCCTCTTGAAAGTTGACCCAAATTGACCTAAAATGCCAAATCAAATCAAAATAAATCAAATTGATTGCAACCAATGGCTCAAGTTCATTCCAAATTGATTGTTGAACTTGACCAAAGCTCCAATTAAACCCAATTTGACCAATTGAAACCTATTGACCTATTTAACCCAAATTGGCCTAAAGGGTCAATTTCGCCTAAACCTTAACTAAGTACAAATTAATTCAAACCAAATCCTACAATCATCTTCTATTGGTCAATCAAACCCAAACCAACACCTAACCCAAAACAATTTGGCCAATTTGGTCAAATTGATCAACTTGGCCCATTTGACCAAATAAACTCAAATGAGCCAAAATCAAATCTAAGCCAAAATAAACCCAATTGAACCAAAACATTCCAAATGACCATATGAACTTAACCCAACCCATGGTTTGACCTAATTTGACCAATTGGTCAACTTAACCCAAATTGACCCAATTTGACCTACATGATTTAAATTGAGCCAAATCAAATAAAATCAATTCCAAACCACTTGGAACTTGGGCTAACCCACCTTGGACTCATCTTGAACCAACCTAAATCAAATCTAATGCCAAATGACCATTATAACCTTATATTAATGGTATCACATCGAACAAAATCACCCATCCAAGTGGTCATTTCTTCCGATTAACAACTTGACAACCTCCCATTGGTCCACCATTGTCCAACCAAACCTAAGGGGTGGTTGGGTCTGCCATGACCCATGGGGAGGTGAACTCACCTCACCTCTCCCATTTGAGCACTTGGTTTGCATAGGACAGCCACTATCCCCTTTGCAACCACATCCTCGTTCACACCAAATCGAAATGCTCACCTCCTTCACGCCACCTACACCCAGAGGTTACCATGGCGATGAGGCCAAAATGGATCAAGTCATCCAAAGAGGAGGAGGTATAACCCCCTACTCCAATTCCAATTGACTTATTGAGCATCCTTAGAGCCCTAGCTACTCTAGATGAGTCGACAGAGCTATCTCTCGAGTTCCTAAGCCTGTTCCCTTGTCAGAAAACTCCATTCCCGTCCATCCCAAAATAAGGCAGCCCCTCCTTCGATCCAACTCCCTCATTTTATTACCAAATCCAAATTAACTTCACACACACCATCCCCACATCTCGTCGAGCAAGAACGAATCATCTCCCGACCTTCCTAACCACCGGAGGTAGGCGTTTGATCAAAATTGAGCTCCAAAGTGATGAATTTTGGCATTTCGAGTGAATGAGGGGAAATTGATCCAAGTGATGCTCAATTGAATTTCATCTCCACTAGACAAAGCTTCCTCGATTAGATTTGCCTTCAGTCTTAAGCTCCGGTGAGGTAATTCCATTAAAATAGAACTTTGGATTATTTTTGTTTGAACTTTTTGAAGGAAACTTGCATGTCATGTGATCTTGACTATTGGATCCCTTTGGATCCTTTGTGCGAAGGTTTGAGCTTATTTTTGAGGCCATGCAAGCTTGGATGAGCTCAGATCGAGTGAGGAATGGCGGACAATCTCCATCCTACCTCGCTCAAATGATGACAGATCACACACTATCTATTCCATGTGATCGGAATGGATGGTCTTGACTAGATCTACTAGATTGATCTGATTAAACCCTTAAGAAATCATAAGATTAATTGTAGCTGTCTGATCTAAGATCGGATGGTAGACGAGAAAGCGCATCCGCCACCAACATCACGCTAAGTTAAGTGATTTAGTGACCATTCACTATGTGGAATGTGTGCCACATCAGCGTATGTGATGGGATTAGCTTAATTAGAGTTAATTAATTTTAATGGCTAAAATTACCATAATTCATAACAAATCATAGAAAAAGAAAAAATACTCATTTTAAAGGCATTTTAGAGGATCATTTAAAATTAATTCTAAGTAATTTTAAAGTATAATCGAGGCTTAATTTAGGTTTAATTGATAACTTAGTTAGCTTAATTACTCCTTAATTACTCAAGCAATTAATCCCAAACTTTTTGGGTTAGTTTAATGGGATGACCTCTGTCTGCCAAAATTTTTTTAGGATTTATTGCTTAGTTAATTAGGGTAATTAACTTTAAGCCCTAATCACTCTTTTAATTAGTCTAATTGATTATTTAACCTCTCAAATAATAAATAATTAATTGCTTAATAACTATTGAATAGTAGATGGGAACAATGGGTTTAAAACCCCTTTCCAGTCTTTTCCCTAAGTCCATGTCATTTAAAGGAAGGTTAATTAAATTGGGATTAAAGGTTTAATTAATTAATTAACTAAATCATAATCATCTGATCTTAACTAATTAAATCATGGGTTGATCTAGGGTGTTTAATAATTTACTAAGGAATATGGTTAATCCACATGTGGGAAACCATAAGAGCACTTAATTCTTAATTAATAATTAATATGAATTGCATTAAACCCTTTTATTCTTTAGGACCATTGCTAATAATTTTAAATTCATATGCATATCATGTTGGCTCATAATTATTTGGATAATTATATTAAGGTAACATAGGAAAGGGTTAATTAACGTATTTAATGCAAACCACAACCTAATTAACTTATAAAATCAACCTAATTACCTTTTCTTAAACCAAATCAAGTCATCAATGTGGGAATGGGGTTTATAATAGCAAATGATAAGTTCTCTTCCTCTTTAAGTTTAACTTAAAAATCAAAATTAATAAAGGAACTTTAGTTTTTTTAAATGGGTTTATTTAATGTGATTGTCCTTAAAAATTAGTTTAATTGAATGAATTATATGTTTATATTCAATTGTTCCTTTCAAAGCACATTAAATATTGTAAGTCATTTGATTACATACATTCATACATTCAAATTCAAATAAATCAAATTAATTTCTTTTATGTAAGATTGCATGTGTTAGCTTAATTAAATATATGTATGGAAATTATCACTAATAAACCCAAAGCTATTTTCTAAAGCTTATGAACCAATTATAATAATTAGAGTGTTATTAGTTATGAATACACTTAGGATTTACATGTGTTTATAGCTTAATCATATTAAATGAAGCTCTCTTTCTTATAATTCATATATAGATTTACATGAGCTTGAACAATAATGAGTATATAGTCTGGACATTCCAGGAATACATAGCTTTAGTTAGCCCCAAGGAGGTCATTTGATTACCTCACTTCCCTGGTTTAATAATAGCACACACTCATTTAGTTTCATTCTTATGTATTTTGATATCAAAATTTAGATAAAGCTTTAATTCATATGCCTTAATGATTTAATTATAGAAAATATAACATTTGCATGATTCTCATCTTTCTAGTTGTGTATACATTCATGTGTATTTAAGATATAATTTAGCGGACATCTCCATAAAGGCTTTAGTTAGCCCTGGTCATTTGATTACCTCACTTCCTTGGTTTAACTATGACATGTACTTGCTCACATCTTTTAAACATGTGTATGTGTGCTTAATCGAAAGATGAAGATCCCCTTTGTTACTAAAAATACATGCATTAATATTCACCTAAGTTATTGGCATGTGTGATGAATAAATTAGTGTTCTCTTGTCTTTATTCATGTAAAGATTTAGATAGATTTGGAATGTTAATAAGTATATAGTTTGGACATCTTGGAAATATGAGGCTTTAGTTAGCCCTAAGGAGGTCATTTGATTACCTCACTTCCCTGATTTAATAATGACACATAGTTATGTGATTCCATCCCTATGTATTTTGGTATTAGAGTTTGGATAGAGCTTAATTCGTTTATATAATTCAATAAAAAAAACTCAAAATATACACATACATTCATCATTCAAGTGTGCTAAAATATGTTGTATCTATAGATATGCTAAGTATTAAATCAAATGCATGATACATGTGATGGAAAGGAATGATTTAATATATACCATGTGTTAGTAATTCAATTAGATTAATCTTAAGAAGCTTTTCATATTAAATACTCTCATTTAAAGTGAACCTAAACTTAAGATTAATTTGAAAATGTGTAATTAGCTATTCACTAAAGAGAACTAAATCAAATCAATATGCTTTAGAATGTGACTTAAGGTAGGGATGGAAGAGGGGAATTCTCTTTCTTTTCTTTATAACACTTGGTTGCTAAGTGTAAATCAAATGAAATAAAAGAAAATATAAATAAAAAAAAATGATCAAATCTATTAAACAACTTGAAGTGAAACCAACCTTTCATGTTAAATTAAATCTCCCCACAGTTAGAGAAATATAACATTAATGCCTAGCAAGACATATCACACAAGCCTTAACACACACATTAGAATTAAGTCACCACTTCTAGCTCTATGTTAGGATGGAGTATGATGTGATGTATATTTTATTTTATGATGTATTATTTTAGACTGGATGTTAGGCTATATGCTTCAGACGGATGTTAGGCCATTCCTAGCCTAATCAATATTTCTGCAAGGGGTTATGCTTAAGGGGATGCTTTAAAATAAATATAAATGCTCTCTTCATAGGTTATTTAAACCTCTAAGCATAATCCAAGTTAGAACAAGTTGGCTTGGTTACCCATGTGTAGGGTGCTAAGTTCAAATCATATATATAATTGCTTGGAAAATTATGTGTTTTTATCTAACACTTATTTTGCAGGTGTAGTTAGATTCACTTTTTTTACTCTTAATATAATTTTATAAAAAGAATTAGGATTAGTGCTATGGGGGATTATGATGATGATTAAAGGCTTTATCCTGGGGCATCCTGTGCCTTTGAACAAGCACATCCAAATCAAAGAAGGAAGAATCATATCAAGAAAATGGAAGAATGAAGACTCCCATAGTATTTAATAAAATTGTGATAATCCTTTCATATTTCAGGTTGTATAAGGGTAGAACTCGGCTACCCATATTTTCTCTTATTTGTGATCGCACCGACCTCTTATTATTTTATGGTAGTTATAAATTGATTGATGATTCATTTAAATTATGTATAAATGGCATGCTTCTTCATAGTTTCTTATGCCTTAATGTATGTCTGGATGATAAGCTCTTAGGATAAAAATAAATTTTCTATCCAACTAGTCACTCATAACTAAATTTTAAATAACTCATAACCTCACCATAAAGCTTAGACAATAAATAAGATAATTAAAATATTTAGCAACCCCTTAGCTGTATGGTTGTATGTCTCACATCATGCATATCATGTTGAATCACTCTTACAAAATGAGGGCCTTAGTCCTTACATGCATAGGGACCACAACAGAGCAACCCACCCGGAGCTTCACCCTGTCACTTTTAATTTGGCCAATTTTCTACTTCATCCTACATTTAGGCATGTAAAAATCCCAAAGCCTTTGTCTAAATTATGTATAAAAAATGAAATAAAATTTGAAAAGATTTTGTATTTATAGATTAAGTCATATGCTCATACCACTCATGCTCTAGTCTCTTATGGAGTGAGTTTAGGACTTTGCTTCTTTCCAATTAAATAACTATCCTAGCTACCTTGCAATTCATAAGACCAAACTACAATATTTTAAAATCATAGGAGGAATTAGCTGGTGGCCACTCTAGGTGATAAGTTCAAACAATTTATCCTCTCTTGTGGAGGTAAACTATTATGTCCACCTATCGCTTAGATTTAGGTCATATTTTAGCTCATACTAAAGCTCCCTAGAATTAGGATCTGAGGTAGCTATTTTCTTCAGGCTACAAGCATAGTTCCTCACCTCTTAGGCATTTTTATAGTCTTATGTTGGTGGACTATAAGACTTAACATTCTAATAAAATTTCAACTCAAAACAATAATTCTCTTCAATTTCAAACATATAAAGCCCAACCATAAGATAGATTAGAATACTCAGGATTCCTGTATCATGAGCATTTCCTACCTCCTCCCTTTGCATTCCAAAATAAGTCTTCTCCTTGAACTTTTCCAATTGATTTTCCAAACATAACAAATCCTTTGATAGTAACCTTGAAATCTTTGGAGATGATAACTTTCTACTTTAATGAGAGTAATCTTAGTGAATCTCATTCCCTAAGAGGTACTATGGATTTCCATAGAGGACTTCAAAAATTGATTTAATATAAACCTTGCTTTATTCATCCATGTAAAGCAGGGGGAAATCTAGTATATTCAAAGACCCATCATGCCTTAAGAGTACTTATTACGTGATTAGGTCCATTGAAGGGTGGTGTCTCTACCTTTTGAGTACACCATACCTCAATGTTGTAACCGATTACTTCAATAAGTATCCGCCTATGATGCGTGTCCCCCCTCCATACATTCAAAATAAACACCACAAAGACTTAGTAAGAAAAATACTTCATTTATTCTCTTGAATGCTTAAGTTCATTGGTTTGATTTGAATGAAAAGTTTTATGATCTTTATTGTCAAAATATTCACTTGATCTTTTTTCATTTTTCTTTCAATAGATTTGAAAGATTTTCTTAATGGTTTGATTAAATTGATTTTTCAAATAAAAAGTCAATATAAGATTGTCTGCTTGAAAGTATTTATTGCATAACTTATTTGAATTACACATTCATGCAAATTTTTTATCCATCCATGTGATTTGATTTCATATAGCATTTCAAGTTCTTTCATTTTAGTTCTTCATTTCTTTTAAAGTAAAATAATTTCTCTTAAGACTTGTTTACTTCAATTATTTCATATGAAGTCCATATTATTACTTTTACTTTAATTGATCAAAAAAATTTATTCACTTTAAGTGCTCTTTATTATTTGTCTTAATATTGGTATAGTTGGGTTATGAGTGCAAAATAATTTTTAAATTAAGAGTTAGATCTTTGTATCTTCTCTTCTTTATTTATGCTCTTTGTTGGGGTTGTACTTGCATGTGGGAAAGTATGGGTTGTACTTTCCTATGTAGGAAAGTATGGTACTTACTCATCATGAAAAGTATGTATTCATGTTGTATTTTCTCGAGTAAGAGAGTATAGGAGATTGGTTGTAATCTCATTTGATTAGTGAATTCCTAATTTGGGTGATTAGGCATGGATGTAGGCTAGTTTTTGGGTTTGGTCAACCACGTGAAAATCCTTGTGTCTCTTATCTCCTTACTTTTTTGCATTTAGTTTAATTATTACTTTAATCTTATAATAAATGACCTTATATATTTTCTAACCAAGTTTTCTACAAAGTTTTAAAACTAAGTATTAATTTGATAATCTTTTAAAATACCCAATTCTCCCTCCCTCTAGGGTGGCATAGCCTCTTAACAATTTGTTGAATTACACTTTTTTTTAGTCAATATAATATGTATTGTGCCTATTTAAATAGAAAGTAATAAGACCATGTGTGGTGTGATAAGCTTTTAATAATATAATCTATGTACATTTATGGAAATCATGGTTATTTGAATATTAGTTAACTTTTATGGAAGAGAGAACACCTATTTGTTTAGATATATTAATAAAATAATTAATAGTTATATGATAAAATTAATTAATATGGTCAAATTAACTTCTCCATATAAACCAAATTAGGCTTGCAACATAAAATTATGGTAAGATGGGTCCTAGAACCTAGTTAATTAAATCATACCATTTATTATTTGGGAGCCCTAGCATGAATATGATTGGTGGATTAAGAAATAGCTCGAGAATTATAACCCAAAATTTGATCATACCATATGGAGATGTGAAAGTACAAAGGTTATAAATCCAACCAAAAATATTATTTAATAATTTAGAAAAAAAATTTATATAAATTCATCATCATTTCATTAACAATCTTGTAAATCAAGGGGACATTATAATAGAAATTGTTAATACTAAGATCATATTACATATATATTTACAAAGCCATTAATTAAAGAAAATATTTATTTCTTGATAGGACATTTAGAAGTGTTGGTTATGTTACTATAGAAATCATCAATTGGAACGTAGCATATTATATATCTTTACTTTAGAAATTGATCAATTAAAAGAATATTTATTATTAATAAGCACCTATTATTATGAACATTCATAAAGCATGAAGTATAACATATTTGATTTTTGAATGTGGAATCTATTTTGCCACATATTCTTGGAGAACCTTCAAAATTGAAAGGACTTTAAAATTTGCCTTAATACCAAAGGATATTTGAAAGATTCAAAGTATTTATGTGCATTCATAGCTATTATATCATACTTTTGAAATTTAAAATAATTTAAATTCATACATTTCACTCTTCTTTAAATAGTAGCCTAATCAATTCTTGACTACCACTTCTTCCACATAATTCTCTAAGTGTTTTGGCAAGAGTATTGAAGAGAACATTTTTAATGAGAAAGAAGATTTAAGATATCAACATTCTGTACACATTTTCTACATTCTCTTCTCTGTTTTCACATCCCTCACTTCTATTAAACATGGCTAATCATTTTAAGAGATCATGACACTACTATTATAAAGTTTCTACCTTATGGAGGATTTTCAATGGTTCACATCCAAGAAGTAGCAAAGATGCCATCAAACTTACATGATTCATAACCTTTTATAAATCTAAGATACAATGTTCTTCTTTTAGCTAAATTTTTGTTCAAGTATCATTCTGAAATATTGCACCCAATTTCTCTTAGTTTTATTCATAAATTTTACAATAACATGACTTAAGATGTTGAAATAATTTTAAATCTCAAACCATGGATTTGAATTTAAAGTTACTTTTGAAGAGTTATCAAACTTTTTCTCTTTAGCATGAAATACAAAAACATTTGGACCATTGAAAATTTAAAAAACCCTATAAATGGTCATACATCATTCCAACCATAATAATAACTCTTCTAAAGAGCATATCATTAAAATTCATTCCTTGTACCTTGAAGGCTACTATATAATAAATTATTCATTATCATTCATCCTTTAGAATGATTATGACTCCAAAAAGTTAAACCTTGTCTTATCTTTAGTCACTTAGTTTAGATTATACTCTCATTAATCATAAGACATCATATTTATGATCATGTATCAAACCATGCATCTTCAAGACTCTTCTTAGAAGTGGTTTCAAAACTTAATCCTTGGTCACTTAATGGAGTTTATGATCACCTCCAAATATGAAAATCTTAACAAAAGTTAGTATTTTATTGACCAAGATCAGTGAGCATTTTTACCTACTAATTTCTACTAACTATTTCATTATTGGGATATGAGTTGTTATGCATGAATTAGATCTTCTTTATTTTTCATATTAGGGAAGCTTTGATATATCATATGAATGGTATAGTAAATGAAGACAATAACATTAGATGATTGAACCCTTGTTGATTGGAGAAAGGCCACAAATATAGGATGCTTCTAGCACTAAATAAGATGATGGTGATGAGGTTGATCATATTAAGTTATAATAATAAAGAAATTGTTTATTTTAAATAACATAAGAAGGAATATATAAAGCACAAGTGTACAACTTAGATCTATTTTTAAAGGAGGATAATGAGTTAAGGATGATAATATAGAAGGTATCAATGATAAGACACTCCAATCATATAATGATTTTGGGATACATGTTGAGCCTCTTTTAAGCATCATGGAATGTCCATTAATGGGAAAATATGAATGTGAGGATTGGTGCATAGGAAACATCTTGAGCATGCATGTTACATATATTGATGGATGATGTAAGCTAGAAAATGATGTTGGTAGTGTTATGAACTTAGTACTATTGAAGCATTAAAATATGCCAATCTATAAATTAAGCCATATAAAAAAAACCCTTTCATGTGACATTAGTGAACTACACTTTTTTTCTAGTCATTATGACGTGTATAGTGATTCTTTTAATGGAGAACAATAAGAATCATGTGTGGTGTGATATGCTTCTAAAGATATAACCCATATTTTTTATGTAAATCATGGTGGTTTGTTATATATGTCACTCATTATGGATAAGAGTGCACCTATGCATTCAAATTTAATGATAATATAATCAAAATTTATACTAAAAATAATTAATAATTTTAATTTAATTATTACACATGAACTCCCATTAGGGTTGCTTCTTAATCATTATAATAATATGGGTCTTATAAATTTACTAATCAAGAGTAGACTAATAACTTTTTTGGAATCACAACATGATGATGATCAACGTGATACTGTATATATATTAGAGCCAAATAACATTTTTGATAATGTTAGGCATAAGAGTTTATTATAAAGCTTTTATGAAACATCCATCTGTTATTTACTTTATCTCAAAGGAGATCACACATAATTCCACTAGGACTCACATCCTTACTTTACTCAATAATCTATAAATAAGTGTTTAGATGTATGTTAGCATGACATACTTGATAATCTTCCAACATTATAAGATATACATCATGTTATAATCTTTGTCCCAATTTAATAGTTAACAAATCACCCATATTATAGAATAAATTTTTTTTGAAATATATTGAGTTAGAAATGAATAATAATAACAAAATAAAGGCTTCATTTATAAAATTTTTAGTTTATGTGATATCCCTGCTTTTATCTAAAAAAGATTAGTGACAAATAATATGTGTTATATTAGAGTTATCGATCTGACCACCATTAAGCATAGGCTGCTTATTTCTAGGCTTGATGATATGTTGTATTAAATATCAAGAGTAAATTACTTCTAAAGGTAATCTTTAGAGCAATTACCTTTAAATGAGAATTAGAGTAGATGATGAGGGGAAAAGAACCTTCAAAACTCATAATAGATATTAAGAATGTTTTTAATTTCTCATTACTTTATGTAATTCTCAAAGCAAATTACATGAGGATTATGAATACAATATTAAAATCATTCTGTACCTAAATTTTAGTGATTTATTTTGATGATATCCTCATATTGAGTCCAAACAAAGAAAAATATATCTACTATTTTAGATTAATTTTACACATGCTTTAGAGAAAGAAATTTTATATTAATTTAGAGAAGTTTTTCTTTAAGTTAAGAAGTCATATTAATAGGTTTTCTAAATACCACTTCTAAAATCAAGATTAAAGTTAAAGTCACCATGGCTAGCCCACTTTAAAGTCATTACTTGATGTTAGGAGTTTTTATGGTGTTGCTATATTTTATGGAATTGGTCATTCAATATTTTAGCACTATATTTAGTTCACTTACTAACTATATAAGAAATGTATGTGTCCACTTGTGTTTAAAGTGACTTTTGACCAAATTAAACTTCATATTGCTCCTTCCTTTATTTTGAGATTACCAAATTTCTCCAAGGCATTTGAAACATCTTGTGATACCTTAAAGATATCCATTATAGGAGTATTAAGTCAAGAAAACTATCATATATCATTATAAGAAAAATGAATGAAATTAATCAAATATATTTCACATATGATTCATTACCTCAAACATTTGAAGCACTACTTATTGCATAGAAAGTTTGTACTTTATACATACCATTAGGTCCTTTGGTTTATCAACACTCAAAAAAAGTTGAGTCATAAAATGCTAAATAGATAGAGTTTTTATAAGACTATATTTTTGCTATCAAATATAAGTTTAGAGTAATGAACAAGGTTGTATATGCTTTTATAAAGTAATATTAAACTTTTCTTCATTATAGCTTTAGATTCTTAGTTTTGAAAGACTTAAAGAAGCTTATCTTTCATGATTTAACTTTAAAGGCATCTATCATGAGAAAGCTAAGCATTTTATACCTATTAAGCTTACTTACATTCATTAATGGGTAACTATATTTGAATATTTAATTTTTCATTTCTAGGACATTTGTTATAGACATTTTAATTTTAAAGTTGAAATTAGGAAGGATTATAAAATACTTAGGATGGATCAAGAATATTAGTTTGGTTGAGAATAAAATTTATTGGCTTTAAAATAATAGCACGTTGGTAAGAGTGTACTTAAATTTCACACTTGCAATCAAGCCCAACCATTCAAAAAAAAAAAAAAGAAGAGCTAACATGTATGATTTATTTGCGTGCACCCTTTAGATATTAAAGGGATATGTCTAGACTTCATGTTAGGATTGCTTTGGACATGTATGGGAATGGACAACATTTTTTAAGTTGACATATTCTCCAAAAATGTCACATTTTTATCTTACAATTACATCCCATACTATTTGAATATCTTTGAATACCTTTTGAGAAGATAGCTAGACTATATGGTTTGTCCTATACCATAAATATAAGTAGAGATGTTATATTTATTTCATATTTTAGAAGTTCCTATGAAATATATATATATATATATATATATATATATATATATATATATATATTCATCCTTTCATCCCAAAATTTGGCAACTTCTATATTTTCTTATCATACTAGTGTGTCAAAATAATAACATAAACTCAAATTGAGATTTCTTTTTTGGGACAATTCCATTTGAGAGAGTATATGATTTCAATTCTAAAACACCTCTTAATATAGTTAATAATCTTGCACATGCTTTTTAAGATTTATATATATATGTAATTGATTATATTTGTTTACATGAAACTATTAAAAATTAAGTTAAATGATTAATATAGAGTATTTTGAATATGTAAATAAAATTAGATGTTCAAAATAATATAAAAAAGTGAGTATGTGATGATTTGTCTTAGACTTGAAAGCAATATCTATAAATTCAAAAAGCTTTATACAAAGCTTTATATGATCTATTTAATTTTCTTAGGAATTTTAGACATAATGTATATTAATTGCTTATTTGGAGAAGCTTGCACCTGATCTAGTAAAGAGCTATCAAGGTTTCAACTTTTAAGAGAAGACTTATTTAAGGGCTTTGGGTATTAGAATCCTTTAGATCAACTTTTATCTTCTCAAAAAGTTTTATCAAATCAAGCATGATTCATAACATATTTTTGGATGTTAAAGCATACAAACATATAAAAGTTTTTAGAATCAAATCTAAGGTCTTCTAAATACCTTTTTCAATAAAAGTATAGTCAAAATGAGTGAATCCATAAGACAAACACAATAATCGCAAGAATGCCAATTATATTACAAATATGCCTAAATGAAACATGATGAAGACAATTTAAGGGGTTGAATTTCACATTCTTGTAGTTTAAACAAGTCTTTTATTGGAAGAAATTTGATGGGCTATAAGCTACTCAAGTTTAAGTTCATGTAAGGAACTAAGATATCTAAAAGTATAAAGTATGTTGTGAAATTATTTATCTTTTTAATGGAGTGTTATGATTTGTTGTAGAAAAGACAAGCAACTTTTTTTTTTACAAACTGATATGCACTATTGTTACACATTAACAAACAGTTCTACGAGAGAAAAATCTATAGTTTAGAGTATTTTAAAGCTCTAAATACCAACAATTGACATTTGCCATCGATTATTTCATAAATCTATAATTATTTCACCTCAATAAAAACCATATTTACTACTAAACAATGTTGTCATCTACTATCTATTATCAACCCTCACATAATTGAAGCTTAATCCTATTTGACACAGACTATTTATTGTCATCCATAAATCTTATCTAACATTAAAGATTGATGTAACATTTCATTTGTGGTAAGTCACGTGATTTTTTACTTTCAAAGCATTTTGTATAAAAATCTTATGCTTGTTGTCAGCTATAATTTTTATATCTGTCAGCTACAATCTTATTTTGCTTGTTATATCAGCTGCAATTTCTGTATAATATCGAGAAAAGAAACTCATTCTCTACTGCAGCAAATATTTCCTGCATGCAACACTCTTGAGGGTAATATATTAAGAAATTAAGATATCCTTACAATTTATTTTCTTAATTAAGGACGCCTAAAACTAACTTTAGAGTCCCAAAGAATAAACAGGGAAATATATGTCCAATCCGTTTACAAGGCCTGCAGTTTTTCCATCTTAGAAGTCACGAATTTGAATAACACCATAAATTCATATATGTATTATGTTTATGTTTCTAATGATAGACAAAATTCACCCCGTCTCCTTCACATGACATCATTTAGATTCCTATCTTAATTTTCTCACTACTTTAAGAAAAGAAAAAAAATGCAGTATTGCTTTAGGAATTTTCTCCCATTCAGCTGAAGGAATCGATACAGCATTCGAAATTTTTGGTGTTAACGACTTTATTCTCGTCACTAAGCATTTTTTTATCCTTCATTGTTCCCATTTCATTATTTTACCAAAAAGCATGAAAAACACGTATATTGATTCCATGCTTTTTAGCTTTATTTTATCCTGTAGTAATAATCCTACGGCTTCCATAAACTTTCCGTGACACGGTGTAAATGAGCTTGGGGATTGAGTAACCCTTGATTTGAGTTCGAGTAATAAACTAATAAACTAAGTTTAAATTAACTAATTTAATTTGATCATAAGCAGGTTCTTCTTCTTCTCAAGAAAGAGAAGCTTATGGCACGTTCAATCATAGTGATTCCATAAAAATGGTAATCATGGAAGGCCAACTGTTTAAAGAAAGAGAATAATGGAGAAAAAGTGAAATATAATTTTTTAATGTATCAACCCTTCATAATTAAGCACTTCGAAATCTCATTCATATAAATACAATTTATATTATTATAAATTTTCTAAAATGAGCCAACTTGAGACCTTCAAAGTTGAGAGAGCGACAAATTTAATTAATCGTGCTCGTCTTATGGATTGTTCTTCTCGATTCAGTGCACGAGGAAGTCTAACTCTGTGAATTTATATTGCTGCGTAAAACAGGATCAGAAGAAGATCCTTCACAACTACGAAGGCTCACTACGTTTTCACTGTATACTTTTTCATATATATATATATATATATATATATATATATATATATATATATATATATATATATATATATATAATGCTACATTTTCATATATATATATATATATATAAATCAGTGAATGCCGTACAGATTAATTAGAATAGAAATTATTCCACTAAAGGACGATAATATCACAGAGAGAGAGAGAGAGAGAGAGAGAACTACAGCTTTTATAGGGGAGAAAAGGGTATTGGAGACAAAAGTCCGCAATTGGCATCTATAGAGCTTCGCTCAAATAACAGATAGCTACTCGACCATGCAATCGTATATTTTTTATCTTCTTATGAAAGAATAAGGATGAATGGAGACAAATCAAACAGAAACGTGTTCTATTGAAGTATAATAAACTAATAATTTTAGGTTTATATTGTAAGTTTTTTTTTTCATAGAATATTTCGAAACGTGTTCTATTAAAGTATAATAAATCCATAATTTTAGATTTATATTGTAAGTTTGTTTCGTAGAATATTGACAATTTAATTTGTGTTTTGGATCATAAATATTTACAATTATATGGTGTCAATTTAGTAGTTTACCATAACATAGAAATTTAGCACATGCATAGCTGAGTTGATTAGGGCTCAAAAAAGACCATTTTTAACATAGAAACTCTAGTTAGGCAAAAATTCTATCAGAATAGACTCATTGGAAATAATTTTACCATATAAGGCAAAAGTTATTAAAAAAGATCCATGGTTCATTACAACCGAAGAAGGTGAGATCATAAATCTAAGCTATGGGTGATAATGATAGTCATTAATGTATGATAGATGATTGAAGTAGCAGCAAAAGTAGGCAACAAATAATAGTGGACATGAGCAACGGTTGTGGGGAAATTACTAGAAGTACATTTTGTGTAATAGCTTTTTCTATCTGATAGAAAAGAATCCCATAATCCTGAACCGTTCTTATCTGGGATAGAAAATCCCAAGTTTTTCTATGAAGAGTTGATCTACTTGTATTAGTTTCTATAATGGATTTCTTTCTAATTGATAGGGCCTCATTGATAAGCATTACAAGATCTCGCATTGGAACCCATGGTTATGGACGAATCCGTTAGTATGGAACATCTTCTTTCCAAGTAAAATCTCCTAGTATATAAAAGAGTGAGAAAGTGCTGTTGTTGTGGAAGAAGAAGCCTTAGATCTTAATGCATGTATTGAATTTATTGAGCTATTAGAATGATCCACTTTTGGGAATATGAGTCAAAGTAATAATAAGAATCTTTCCAGTGGAGCATCTTTCACAATCCCTGGAGAGATAGTTCTCTAATAGACTGAGGGATAAGTAATTCGACTCATTCATATGCAGATCATGAATGTTAGGATTCCATATTATGCAATGAGACATTGCTTTTGCTAATTCTAATTGAAGGGTTATATAAGAATCTAGCAATAACATACATTAGTTATGGTTAATGGAAAATGTCAATGGCTATAAGAGGATGTTGACAATTATCACTAACTATTGTTAGGAGCTTTCAAATAAGGTTCTAATATCTTTCAAATTGTAGAACTCTATAATGATAATAAATATAAGCATATAGGACACATGGCACCTCTCTTTTTCATATATATATATATATAGACACTGAAGATCACCCTTTTATTGGGACTTGGGAATGAGAGCTAGATTAGATAAGACAAAGTAAAAATGAAACTAAAGTAAAAAAATATGCTAGAAATTTTACTATATTCAAGATTAAGAGTTTAAGTTAGGGGGTTTGAGTAAAAAAATCTTTCTCCCTCTCTTAAGAATAGTAAAATAATAAAAGAAAAAGTTCCTCACCTCCATGAGAATTCTCTTTATTATAAGGCAAGGAGGTAGTTACATAAAAAAGTATGCATCAACTATGTTGGTTACTTAAGAAAGGACTCATCCATGAATTGAAAACTTGAGGAATAATATATGCCAAGTGATGAGTCCCCAAGTCTGGTCATCAGTGCTAATGAGGGAATTTGTATTATGCAAGGGCCTTGCTTTAAAATCACTAGTATGTGGGTGAGTCATGACTTAAGAGGCAAGTTGCTTGTTGTTGGTTGCATGATTGAGATGGTATTTTCTCATATTTACCCTCTTCGAGTGAATCTCTATGGGTGAGTGAGTTACTTTGCTAGGCGTTCTCATGTTAATTGGTACTCATTAGATTAATGCATGCTCTTATGGGTATATATTTAGCTCTCTTTTTGTCTACTACTTGTAGAGACAACTTGCAAAAAAGATAGAAGGATAAAAACATAAATCAATTATTATCATTTTAAAGAAATTTTGGCTCAAAAGTCTTTTTGTCACATCATTTTTGATTTCACCTTCTCTTTTGAATTCTTCTCTATGCTTCATGATATAAAAGGAATCCTATCTTTATAGTTGGTTTATTTGCCACATTTTTTGCAAAATACATCTCATCTTCTCTTGTTCTCTTGTTGATAGAGCATGTTATCTCCATGGACACCAAACACCGTTCAGTGACATAGATCCTATGGAGCTTTGGTCATGTTTGCAATGGAAAAAAGAAACAAACCAAAAATGCAATTGAAGAAATTACTGTAATTCCTTCTAATGAGGCAAGATCTTTAGTGCTGGTGGCACTTGTTGCTAGTAAGACTACTTCCATGGCCAAAGACTAACGAGTGGAGGTGAATGATAAAGGGAGTGCTACTACAAAATTATTGGATCCCCCTATTCACAACAACATGAGGATGGCACCGACTATTCAAAAGGAAGTTGGAGGGGAGTTCCTTCCTTTTCGAGAGAAAGGTTTTGGTGAGTGAGTTGATAATAACCCCTTCTTAGCAAAAAATTTTTGGAAGAATATCTTACTATGGTATGAATTCCACATATTGTGATTGTATTATTTCAAGATAATTTAACATGGTTTATTTATTATTGAAGCTTAATGTGTCAAGCATTTTCAAATCTATAGAGGGAGATGATGTCCAATTGTTGGTTCCCATGAAAATCCCTTTGGGACTTTTAGGTAGATCAAAAACAATCACTCATCTCATAATATGTGAGTTGTTTGGACATCATCTAAGTTAAAAAGAAGTTTGTTTGCTTTAATAGTGGTTTCCTTTATAGAGGATGATGGCCTTAACTAAATTCTATTTAAGATTTTATTTATCTATAGTTAATAATATTTCTTCTCATCGTATAGTGGTGATGTGGTGTTTAAAAATACATGATAAGGGATACCACACAGATCTTAGGAGGTACTTATTAAATAGTCGAATACAACATCAAGAAATAATATACTATCTCAAAAGTTAGACATATCACCCTATGATGGACTCAATCTCCTAATAAGGACTCCTAAGGCCGATGGGTCTACGTGTATCAGATATTCTTCCCCTGCTTTTATATGAATGAAGTAAGACAAGGTTTATTTTAAGTTGAGTTCTTTAGTTCCCTATAGGGCCAAGCCTCTACAATTAAAGACATCTTAAGGAATCTGAATCTTTTGAGAAAACTCTCGTTTAAAGTGATTAACTAACGTTACTGTGATTCCAAAGCTTGATATTAAAGGTTTGGTAATTTTGGAAGTCAAGTGGGAGGAATCAATTAGTGAGGCTTGATATTTTAAAATTAGAGAATTATTATCATTTGAGTTGAAAATTTTATTAAAAAATTATTCCAACAACACAAGCTTATAGAATAGGGGAGGATTTATGCTCGTAGCAAAAGAGAAATATACTACCTTTGAACTTATGTCTAAAGTGGTCTAGCACAAGATAATAGATTGACATAATTCTACTCGAGGAAAAATGGGATGTGTTAATTCACTTTCACTAGAGAGAGTGAACCTATCCTAACTTTTCTAGACTTATAACCACCTAAAGTGATTGCTAGCTTACACCTCCGATGAGTTAAAATCATGTGGCCAAGGCTTACAAATGTTAGATGGTTGGGCTATTTTTTATTAAGAAAGAGTCTAAGATCCTAACACTCCCTAAGAGCCTAGATCATAGTTATTGAAAGTATGTCCTAGACTAATGTAATAAAAATTACATAGTTTATTTACTTTTTAACTCATCATTTTGACTCAAGCTTGGATGTAAGATATGCTTACATGATTGATAAAATAAAGTTATGAGCCAATCCATGAGAGGCATGTTCTTCATTCAAGGGGTTGCTATTAACAATCATACACTACCTTTATCATGCAATGAGTGAAGTTCTACTATATTTAAGGGAAGAAAATAAGGTACATGCATGGTGTTATCTACATTCATCATAGATCTATGACATCTAATCAATTTTATTTATTAATAATTCTTATGGCTTTATAATGAGGTTATGAGTTATATTAATTTTTAAGTTAAAGTTATTTATTTTAATTGGATAAATAAAAATTAAAGTCTTAAAGAGCCTAATAACTTCATAACACAATAATTATCACATTTTAGAAACCTAAGAAAAAGCATATAATTTCTAATACACAATCAAAGTAAACATACCAAACATTCAATAAAATTAAAAGAGTAATGAAAGGCCGGACTGGTCGGGTTCCACTTTACACCCTAAAAAAAGATGAGTTACTGAGCTCAACCACCATTATACAAACCTAATTATAATTAAATTATATCAAACGATAAACATAGGGATTGGGGTTTTTATGCCTTCATCTTCAATGGATAGAGTCTTCATGATATCACAAAGCCTCTCAAGACAAAGCCTTTAACCATTACTCACTCTATACCCCATGATTCTAATCTTAATATTAATTCAAAGATTATATTTAAATTTTTAAAAGAAATCCTAACAACTGTTAACTATAACATGCATGCACATGAAGCAGTTATATATATATAACATAATTAGACTTAACACTCACGGGTGCCAAGCCCACCTTCCTTAATGGGCTATACTAAAGAGTCAAGCAAAACCTACAAGAAATAACATTTAATTTATTCTTATTATCATAGTAGCTCCCTTTAATCAAGCATAGTCCCCTACAAAAAATATCATTAGTCTAATAAATACCACCCTACCATCTAGATTAGTGCAAACAATCCTAACATCTAGTATAAAATATTACATCATAAAAAAATTATAAATTAATACATCACAATAAAGTATCAGGCTAATCAAAGTCTAAGATCAATGACCTATCAATCTAATTTGTGTGCAAAGGCTAGTGTAGTAAGTTGAAGCTAGGCTTTAATGTTTAATTTGTGAGTTGAAAGCATAGTTTAATTTATCACCATTGGATAGTTTTAATCTAAATAATTAATAATTTAATGTAGATTTTAGATTAATCTTTTTTTAGTATTTTAGTTATGATTATGTGTTATGAAGAGTGAGAAACTTAATGGTCTACATTATAATGAGAACCACTATCTCCAAGCCATATCCTAGAGGAATTAAACCCCTAAGATGAATATTACCTTGACATAATGCACACCTTTTGAAGGGCTAATTAGATATAATAAATTACTTTTGATCTGTGAATTTCTCTTATGCTGCATTCATTAATTAATGAACATGATGGGTATGCATGTGTATGCCTTAAGTGAAAGTAAACATATTTATTTTATGATTTAAAGTTTTTTTTGGTGATTATTGAATGGTGTGCATACATAGAGTTTTAGTCATTTAATGATTTACACTACATAGATATGCCACTTTGTTAAACAAATAGGATGAGATTATGGAACCTCCTTTAAGCTAACTTAATAATCATGTACCACCGAGATGTTTAACCTATATACCTTATGCTTATGATATGCTTATGCTAAGAATCTATTTTTCTTCAATAGACATACATCTCAAATGAATTTTTTATTAATCATAGGTACGTTGTTTTGTTAAACAAGGAGGATGAGGTTATAAAATCACTTTTGGGCTAACTTAATAGTTGTGCACCCTCAGGGTGTCCAACCTATATACTTTATATTTATGCCAAGCATCTGATTCTATATGAATATAGCATGCGAGATAACCTACATGAATGTATGACATGAAGTATGATACCTATTATTATTACTTTTCTATGTGATTTCAAAACTAAAGATTAAAACCACAGATTCTAACTTGATTAAGGTTTATAACTGCATGCATGAGATGATACACACTAACTTAAATCTTTTAAGTAAGGGGAAGTCACATCCAATAAGTATCTTTCACATGTTCATTAGTCCTAAGAAGAGACATACACATTCAAGATTTAACTCATGCTTAAGGCATGTATTATTTAATAGATTTTATTAAAGAGTAATTAAGAGAGATCTAAGGTGAATTAATTCAGCCAAATGAGTTTATGCTTGAGTTTGATTTTTTTTAAATTTTATTCTTGATTGGTTAATGAATTTTAAGCTCAATTTTTGAATATTTATAAAATTTTGATTTATTAATTATTAAATAGCATAATTAGACCAATTAATCCCTAAAAATGTAAATATCCACTAAATGTAAGCCCAAAAATTATGAAAAGAATTTTAAACTTCTATGAGAATAATAAAAATAAAAATAAAAACTTCTAAGTCATTTGGGCTTACATAAAGTCATTAATTACACTAATCAAGATTTTTATAATTAGGCAATTACACTCAAAATTTTCCAAACCTGATGAGGATTTTGATTTCATTCCAAAATTTTCACTTAAATGAACCCATGGATAGTGCAGTCATAATATTTTTGGATCATAGATAATTAATTATGATTTTTTAATTCTAGGTCAATTAATTAAATTATTTAAAAACTTAAATCCCTTGAAGTGAAATATTTTAAATAAATTATGAATAAAGGGTTGAAAAATTTTCCAAGGGCTCTTTGATGTCAATCATTGATAATTAGACATTAAGGAAGCACTTAATTATTTTTATAATTTAAAAATGTTTAATTAATTAAGATAATTAATGACCCAGGTTTAAGAAAATCATATCTTTTAATTGATAAATCAAATAGACTTGAAATAATACAAGGAAGGTAGGGAACGTCATCAGGAATGTTCGCCAAACATTTCAAGTTAATTAGAGATGTAATTAAGGGTCAATTTAATTAATACGCTTTCCATTCAAATCCAATCTAAGCTTTCTAGAGAGCATTTATTTACATTTATATATTTTTTATAATTAATTGTAATTTCTTAAAGTTTTGAGTAATTAAAGCAATGCTTAATCTTGATTAACCTAATTGTACAATCAATGTCACATTAGCACTGATGTAGTAGCGCTTTACACATGGTGCCATGTGATATGTTATTTAAAACATCTTGTGTGGCAGCTCACTTAGCTGGGGATGTACGCAGTTGAATCATAGTAGTTAGATTAAAGATCGAATAGTGGAGATTACTCTCATGGTATTAAAAGATTAAATCATATAAGTATAACATTCTTAATCACAATCATTCATTATAATCACACAGAATGGATGACGTATGATTTGTCCCCTTCTACTAGTGAGAGAAAAATACCATCTGCCTTTCACTGCTTGATTCTAGCTACCAAAGCTCATATTGAAGGGAAAATAAACCCAAAATGATTTAGGGACAAAAACTTATCAATTTTTATGGCTTGATCAGATTGAAACTCAAGTTCACTTCACAAAAGTTAAAGTAATCTTAAGGTTTTCTATGCTTTGAGAGAGATTACCTTGCCAGAGCTCAAGATAGGTGGTCCATCATGTGAGGTAGCTTTTCTTTGAAGAGGTAAAGCCCTACTGTTGAAGTTACCACTTGCCGCATCACCAGTTACTCTGGAGACCAAGAACCATCATGAGTTCACTAGAGTTTGTTCTAAATCAATGCTCCAGTGATCGAATTGAGTGTTTCTTGATTTATTATCATTTAACATAGTATAGGTAACATGTTAGAAGAGTTAATTGAAGTGGGTGTGAGGTTTGGTGGAGTTGGGTATATGGAGGCATTTAGGTTTGAGAGAGCATAGGGAGCTCTATGATCACTTGAGGACTATCTTTGGAAAGCTTATGAAGGTGTGTGTTGAGTTTTGAAGGCTAGGGAGGTGTATACCTCCCTCCCCATGTGAACCACCCATTTGGTTTAGTTCAGGCCATGGCAGTTAGTCAAATAGTGGGGGTGGTCAGAAATGGCATGGAATTGATGACTTGGCCCTCCTCTAGTGGTTGGAGCAATGGTGAAGTGGACAAGCCATTGTGGCCAAATCAGTGTTTATGTTCTTATGGCCATATCTTATCATGGTCAAGGGCTAAGCAAATCAACCTTGGGTCAACTTGGGTCAATTGGAATGAGCTCAAGGAGTGCTAAGGGTGATTCCTTGGTTAAAGGTATTGGACCTTTCTATTTTAGATTTTTTATATTATATGGGTGGCTTGGTTCACTTTGTTTGAGCTGAACTAGGTTCACCTTAGGTTGGGTCCACTTGAGAAGGTCCAAGGGCACCTAGGGAAGAGTCATGCCAAGTTTGGTTGGATTTGGATAAATGTGACCTATTTAGGTCAATTTGGGTTCAATTGGGCTAGGATACCAATTATCCAAATTGGGCCCAAGGGGCTATTGTATTATGTTTAAATGAAGACTAGGAGCATGTTGGCATAATTGGTTTGATCCAATTCAAATTGAATTTCAATTTGGCTAATATTGGTTCAAATGGGTCAAAAAGATTAGGTTAGTTAATTTGGCCAAGTTGGTTAATTTGGCTACAATTAGAGTTGAGTTGTGTTCAATTATCATTTTAAAATTGATTGTAGGTGATTTGGTTTAATTTGGATTTTATTTGAATTTTAGTTTTAGGTCAAATTAAGCTAGGTTGAGTTGATTTGGTCAAATTGATAAGTTAGGTCTAATTAATTTTTGGGAGATGTTCAAGGATCAATCTTGGATCAATTTCAAGTGATGGTTTGGTTCAATTTGAAGTGGGCTGAATTTTGGCTCAGTTTTATCCTTTAGGTCAAATTGGGTTAGTTAGGTTAAAGGGGCCAATTGGCTTTGGACTCACCTAGGTGTCAAGCCATAATTAATAATCATTTTAGGATTAATTGCATGATTAGTTCAACTTAGTTTGGATTGAATCAAGTTTAGCTCAATTTGACTCTTTTAGGTCAAATTGGGTCAAATGAGTCAAGTGAGTCAATTGGCCAAATTTAGTTTAGATTAGGCTTTTATTATGCTTGGCTCAAGTTGAGAAAATTTAGGCAAGGTTAGTTCCATATGGTTTGGATCAATCAATCAAACCAATCGATTAAATTAGACCACAATTAGTTGTGATTTGGATATCATTAGTGCTTGTGTGACATTGAATTGATTTCCCATGATCAAATTAGATTCAAGCAAGGTTTGGGTCTAGATGCCCTAAATGAGACAAATCAACCTAATTAGGTTAAGTGCACTAATAAGGTCATTTGTCCAATCATGTTTGGCTTGTGTTTGATCAGATGTCTTTGAAGTCACCAATGAATTTGTGATTGAATGGGTTTGATGTTTTAAGATTCGTGTGTTTGGGCTAAGTGAGGTCCACTAAGTCCAGTTGGGGTTTGATCATAGTGTTAGGCTTTGTGAGTCTTCTAAGTTTATGCTTGGTATCTTCCTAACCACTATGAGTGTCTTAATGTTATCTCCATTGATGTTCAAGAAGCTCCTCTAAGTGGTGACTTGATGATTTCAAGTTATCTTTGGGAGTTGACCTCCCTCCACTAAAGAAAGATTAAATGGCCCTAGCTTCTTTAACTATCGAAGAAACTAGTTTTACTTCAAAAAATCATTCATGAAATGATGGCAAGCTTCCTTTCATCTAATCATTACAAAGGTGTCAAGTCAGAGAAGAATGAGTCATTTCTCATGGGAGAAAGTGATGCTATAAGAAAACCTCAGCCATCTTATGCTGCCGAGTTTATTTCTTTGCAAGGAAGAGTAACTCTCATTGAGAATGGTTCAAAATTGGTAGGGCCAGTAGTCACCAAGTTGCATAAAAATATGGTGGTAGTAAAAGCTGAGCTGTAGATAAAATTACAGCTTGTGAAAGTTGATTTAATTTCACTTTTTTATTGCAATGAGTTGAGTGGATCTTATTTCTTCATTATGGGCACTAATTTATGTGTGAATACTTCACTAACAAAAGAGCACTCTCCTTAGTGGCATTTAGACCTAGTAGTTAGGCAATTTAAAAAATAGTGTGGGAAAAAGAATAAGGGAGAGTCTATGTAAACACTGTTAAAAGAAATAATTTTATTACTTGCCTTTTATTTTATGCCAAATTTATTTAATTCTTTGGTTAGAGTAAATTTGTTGAGAGTTTTGTCATGATAGGCACCATTTGAGATTTTTGTAACATTTGATAATTATTTTTTCATTACATGCTTAACATGTCACCCATATTTTAAAACACTTTTTATCGTGTCTATAAATTCTCTCAATTATAGTTAGGTTAGACTTTCTTATCTTACACCTTTAGTTTCAAGGTTACTTTCTTTCGTGCAAGTTCCTTCTATCATTCTCTCCAGTACTTTTGCTTTTTAGTGAGTTCCATTCTGATCATGGTCATGGCAGCTCTTAAGAAAGCATCCATCAATTTCATGACAATTATGGTGAATGAAGTTTTCATCTTTAGGATGAAGGTAGGGCCTTTCATTTTAAACAAGTATTGCCATGGTAACTTAAACATTTGGTGTGAGTCACTCATGAAGATGAGTGATTCAATAGTTTAAAGGTGGATAAGTTATGTGTCTCTTTAGATCTTTTTTAGTATGGCCTCTAGTTCTTCTTTATGTCAAGTTGGTTAAGATCTTGAACTTTCATGGAGTCATGCTCGCCAAGTGGTGTTGAATTCTATAATCATTATCATAACTTTTATTTGGTTCTAGAGGAAAGAAGGATTAGTTTGGAGCTTGGCCTTTTTTTTCCATGTCATCTTTGTCAAACACCATAAGGATGGAATTGTGTTGTTTTCAAACTCCGTCTAAGAGTTGTTGACTTGCTGAATAAAGTCAAATTAGCATTCCAAGCTTTGTTAAAAGCTTGATTGGGTAGGTTGTTCCGATTGTGCTCACTATCTTTACTATTGATAAAGTGGTGATCTCAAACCTAAGTACTGAGAAGGCTGAGGATCTAGAGAGGTTGTTAGGCAAGTTGCTCCAAATGAAGTTTTTCTTAAGTTTAGTCAAATCCATGAGCAAGTCTACAATAAGTACTCAACATATAATAGATTTATTTTTTTTATATTTTTATGCATTAACTTTTGCATTAATTTTTTTCAAGGGATGATGTCTCTAGTCCCTTCCCAATTGATGCCCAGGTCATCAAGTTTCATGTTGAGGTTAAGGAAGGAGAGGAAGAAGAAAATGAGCCTATACCAGCTAAAGCTATCTTGGAAAAATAGTCTAGGATACAAGTGTTGTATGGCTGAGTTTTACTTCTAAAACTTTAAGAAGAGCCAATGAGTGCCATTCGACATGCATTTTTGAAGAAAAAGTAAAGAGGGCAAGGAGCTTGCAAATGAGCTTACTATATTTATCCTCATTATAATTATACTCTTAATATGTATGACATGATAAGTTAGGCTTTTAGATTAGTGAATTTGAATTTGTCTAATTAGTTGGACACACTACTTGAAGAACTTCACATAGGGTGACTCCATTATACTACCATGACTGCTTAAGTAATGGTGTGCTTATTGACTTGGAAGCCCAACAAGGAGTTTATGTTCAAAATAGTAGATCTTAGAGCTACCAAGTCAAAGTGCGACTAAGTGAGAGATGAGCTTTAGAGCACCGAGTCCAAGTTGGTCGAACTTCAACAAGAGGCAAAGTGACAAGTGGGAGAGAAAGATTGAGCAATTATTAAATTTACACACCCCCTAGAGATAAATTAACAACTATATGTGGAATCTTCTTGTTGTACTAGAGAGTTTCAATGGAAGGAAACTAAGTTATTTTTCTTCTTAAACTCTGATGAGTATAAGCATGTTGTAGTAGAAGTTTAAAGAAGGCATTAAGTTTCTCATCACCAAGTTGGTAAAACATGGCTAACTGGAAGCTAAATTCTTGAATTTTTACAATATGCTCATTTTAATAGAGTTGGACTTATAGGTGAGCAATGAAGAATAAATCACCAACTAGTTTTTTTTTTTTTTATTATTATGCTTTTTTGTTCATTCTTATAAATTATAAAAGTATTATAAATTAAATTTTTTGTATACTCACTACCCACATTTGTACAAACATCTATCTTAATGAAAGAAAATGTTTTTATACTATATGTCATTATAGTATAAATATACTCACTTTATGGATATAACTGTTTAATGAACATACTTGAATTACAATATTCATAGTTGAATGTACTTATTATATTTATGAATATATTTAATGAATGTATTCATTTAATGAATATACTAGTTGAATGTATTTATTTAATAAATATACTCCGTAAAAATGATCATTGATTATTTTAAGTAATTTACTCATATCATCTAGTTAATACTAAATTGCCAACTATTGAGTGTCGAGTCTAGGTTACTAGTCACCAACCACATGGAGTGTTGATCTTACACTTTAGTTGCCAACCAAAAAGAGTGCCTATCTTTCATTCATAGTCAGCAACAATAAAAGTGTTGGTCTTGCACTTTAGTCGACAAATCAATAGAGTGCTGGTCTTTTATTCATAGTTGCCAACCACATGAGTGTTGGTTTTACACTTTAATTGCTAATCACATAGAGTGTTGATACTAAATTCATATTTTTTTCTAATTAGTCCATTGGCCTTACACTTTTAGTGAAAACTACGTGGAGTTTTATAGTTACCAACCACATGGAGTGTTGGTCTTACACATTAATCATCTATGACTAAGAGTGTTGACTTTTGTATTCCCTTGATATTTTATGAAGTACTTAATATGAGTGAGCTTAAATAATTTTTTGATTCTATTAAGTCAATCCTTACTCACTCGGACAAAAATTACCTCATCGAGTGACCAAAGTTGACACACATCTCTCTAAGTCTTAACTCAAATTACTATAGCTTGTCATAGCTTTAGCCAATATAATTTTCTAAGTCATTGGGCAAGTGTAACTCACCAAACATTTTTTTTTAATGTTATATTTAAACTATTAGTTGTCATATTTGAATTTTGATCAATACATTTTTATGAGTAACATTAATTACTCATTGAGTGGTGTTGACCTCACTTTTGAAGTGAGGTTGATAATTATCTCCTTAAACTTAGGATCTGATCTAGGCACTAGGGCCTTCCTAGATCAAAGATACTTATAGTGGAAAGGTGAACACTAACCTTAAGCCTAGAAGACTCGAAGGGTTTGACCTTAACATTAGACCACAGCTTGGATTAGGCAAGACTTACTTATCCCAAACCCAAATCAACTCCTATGACCAAATCAATCTCCCAAATTGAACCAGTTGATTACAAATGAAACCTTAACCAAGACCAAATGATTTTAATCCCAATCTAACCCATTAGGGTTCAATTTGTCCAAGTGGCTAAGTTGACCCAATTCTACCCATTTGGGCTTAAAAAGGATAAATCCAAAATTAATTCAATCTCTTTGAAATTTAATTTATCCAAATTCATTTGAAACTTAATTGAACTTGATTTGAACTTAATTATGATCCAATTGAATCAGTAAATAATCATTATCTCCAAACACCAATAGTAGACTTATGTTTTTTGTGAGTCTTAGACTACTTTGCTTTCAGTTGGATTCTTTGACAATTTGATCCTTAGACAAGTGTGATGAGTAAAAATTTATTTGACACCATGTAGAGTTTAAGCATTTCTTATTTGGATAATCAAATGCATCATTAAGAAATAATATATTATCTTAGAAGATAAGCATGTTATTCTATAATGGATTCGATCATTTAATAAAAGACTCCTAAGGCTAATGAGTCTTTCATGTACCAAAAAATTTTTCCTATGAACTACATGGAAGGTAGAACAACGTTTATTTTAAATTGGGTTTATAGTTCTTTATAGAGGCAAGTCCTTATAATTAATTACATCTTAAGAATACTCTCGATTAAATAAATAATTCATTATTTCTAAAGATTTCTAAGTTGGTTTTCAAAGGATTGATTTTTGGAATTTCAATTGGGATTGGTCCAAAGTGGAGAGAGTTATTTTTGGAAGCCAAATGGGATGAAGTAGAAATGCTTGTTAATATTAAGATGCCTAGTAGACATTTCAACTATCCTATCATTGGGCTTTGATTTTATAATTTAATTTAGATTTTGAATTGATAATTTCTTAGAAATCTAGGGCATACATTCTAATAGCACAATATTGTAGAAATTCTTAGGATATAAGATGTACTTCAAAGAGATGCTTCAGAGCATAAGTCTATATGTGCTTTTGACATAAGTCAGATGCTCAGCTTAATTTCATTTTGAGAATTATCAGTCATTCCTCTCACTTGAGGGAACTAACCAATGCTTATCTCTTCTACACTTACAACCTTCCGAGGGGCTGCTAGTTAACACCACCTAAGCATATTTTAAATTCATGATGGCAAGTCTTATGAATACAAGATGGTTGGGCTATTATCTTTTTAAGAAAAGAATCTAAGAATCCTAGATTACTTTTCAATCCCTAGGATCATGTAGGGTATGAAATCCATCTAACTAATGCACATTGTATATATTTTTAATATTTTGGCTTGAGATTCATTTTGAGGCCTTTAGTATGCATTTTATGTCTAAATTCCATGTAATTAGAAATGGTTATAGGCCAAATCAAAAAGAAGGAAGGTTTACCCAAGAAGGCGGCCATCCTCACAGGTCTGATGCCCCTTATGTGCAATAGGAGAAGTGCTCATTCAAGGATTAGAGCAATATAATTTCATCATTTCAAGAACTAATTATTTCTAATTGATTTTATGTTTTGCCTAAAGTTTTAATTTATGTATGGTTTCAAGTTTGTTTATTTTTGTTTCAGTTGGTTAGATTTAAGTTAGGTAGAAATTTTATTTTTTCTATGAGTGTAATCATCCAGGCATTCATCATAGGAAAGCACAACACAAAAAGAAACCTAAAGAAGTAGGTTAATTCTATTATGCACCAAAAATAAATCAAGATAATTTAATTAAATAAAAAGGCCAATGTTGCTAGGTACCCCTATACACCCAGGAAGAAAGAGTAAATGGGCAGTCAAGGTCTTCCCTTATACAACCCAACTTAGAACTACAAGTCTGGATCTATGGGTCTTCTTTCCAGGATTCTCTCTCTCTTTAGGGACATCCATTGGGCTTCACAAGGGACCACTACACCTATCTTCTAGTAGAGTTAGCTCATTCTAATCCTAGACCCCATAGATCCTAACATAATTATAAGCTCAAATTTACATTTTGAATTCAAAAATAATTCATATGCCCTGCAAAAAAATGTCAATAAAATACAAACAACACATAACAATTATATTTCACAAACATACGGGCTTAGCATTAGCTGCTTGCCAATCCCACCTGTCTTTTGGGCTATGCATAAGGACTTAAGCACACATATAAGAAAATAGAATTTTATTTTAAAATTTTATTTATGATAGTAGTCATTTCTAGCATAGCCCCTTGTAGAAGACAATGTTAGATCTAAAAAGAATGTTCTATCATCTAATCTAATGGGCAAAGAATTTTGAACATGTAGTCTAAAATAGTACACCATAAAGACTTATGAAGCACATCACATCACAACACAGAGAATCATAAGAAGGAATCACAAAATGACCCAGCCTAAGTCTAGGGTCAATGACCTAATGATTTAGTGTGTGAATGAAATGGGCTTGTGTAGCAAGACTTTACGAGGCCTCTTTAGTTTAAGTTTCAATTTGAAGTTTTTAAGTTTATTTTAATTTTACCTTTAGATGGTTTCAATTTGAATGATTTAATGATTTATTTTTATTTTTATTTTCACTTTTATTTTGTTAAAGTGAAGTTTAGGTTTTTAAGAATGACGAGTAAAATAGATTCCATTTTGAGTGGAACCCATTCTATTCAACATCCTAACCCCTAATGGAATGAAACCTTCATCCTAAGATAAAATTTATCGCAAAGGCCTAACTAAGATGCTTAAGTATCTTAATTAATCATTTTAGTTTCATTTAGATGTTTTGGGTTTGAATTCAATTTGGATTTTGGATTAATATTTCAATTCTTTTCTTTGGATTTTATTCTTCATTTTATTTCAATGATTTGATTTAATTTTTATTCTTGTTTTAATTTATTTTTAATTTATTTTGATTGAATTATTTAATTTGACTTAGTTTGAATTAGTTTAGCACTTGTTTGTATTAATGTTCTAGTTTAAGTTATATTTAGGTTGGTTGAATTATATTCATTTCATTTTGTTTAATTTATGTTAACCTAAGGCATTTAGGTTAATGTTTGAATTCATCTTTAGGTTAGATTGATTGTGGATTTAAGATTTCATTGGTTTGTTTGATTATGATTTCATTAACTTAAGGTTTAATTACTCTTACTATACATTATTCAGTAAACCTATAGTATGAAAATGATTAAGTTCTTTGATTTAGGATGTTGAAAGAATTATCCTAAGTGTTTCATATTGATGAAGATTAGTTCAAATTACTTCATGATTTTTTGGATTTATGAAATTGATTTATTCATTATTTTATTTATATTGACCTAAAGATTTGGAAATTCAACAATTCCCAATTCAAAGATCAATTGGGTTTGAAATTTTTATAGCAAGTGAGATTTCATGCCAATTTCATATTTTCAAAGTTTCATCTTGGTTAGATTTATAGTTAGGGTGTAATTAAGGTTTAAATTATTTTATTAAAACCCCAATTAGCCTAACTTAGTGAAGATCATTTGGGGATTTTATTTTTCATTGATTTCTCTATGAAAGATGTTTCCAAAGAGGTTCATTCAGAATTTTTGGAGATTTGACTGATTTAGTTAAGTTCTAGTTAATTATTTGAATTATTTAATTAATTAATTATCTAATTAAGTCATTTGGTGATTTATTGTGTTATAATGAGTTTCATTAGTGTTTTTGTATCCATTAGAGTTTGTTAAGTTGATTTGAGGCTATTTAATCCATTTTGATTATTTATTTTATTTTATATTAATTTATTTAATTAAAATTGAGGTTTAGGATTTGAAATTTAATATCTTATGAATTACATTGAAATAATTTATGAAAAATTTTTCTAAGGCATGTTTTAACTTTAATTTCAATTCCCCAAAGCTTCATTGAATTAGATTAATGGTTTGTGATTAATTAAGGTTTAATTAATTTTATTCAAAGTCAAATTAAGGTCAAAATACCCAAAAATTAATTGGGGATTTTAATTTTAATGGGTTCCTCTCATCAAGATGAATCCATAGAGCCAAAGTTTACCTTTTTGGATTTATATTTAATTTTCTAAATTTTTTGTGATTTTTAACTAATGCTTTAATTAATTTATTAGTGATTTATCATTTTAAGGTAGTGTGAAATGGAAGCTTATGTGGCACCTTCACCATGTGATGCAGCGGCATTGGGCCGCGCAGATACCACGTGGTTTCCGCATTAAATGCAGCGCCATGTGAAATGAATCTGCATCAATTAAAGATCAGATGATCCCAATTCATTCCAAGGTCTCCTTAAGGGAAAAAATCATATCGTCCATTCCAAATAGAAGGATCAAGGAGATCATCTCTTACACATCTTTGGTGAGAGACGGATGCCATCCATCATTTTCAATGAATTTTTAGTGATTTCCTATGAAGTTTGACACAATTTTGATTGAAAAATGATTGATGATCAATTTAAAACCAATCAATATGGTTTGATCCTCATGGGGATCAAATTTCTTTCAAAAAGTTCCAAAATTGAATGCTTAAGAGGTCGGTGATGGAGCATACCTCAATTCTGGTGATCACCGATGGTGGGATTGATTCCAATAGCTTCACCTTGATGTGATGATGCAATGCATGCAATTTGGTGGCTTGCCTCCTCGTGCATCACCTCCTAGACCAAGCTCGACTTGATTTCCATCAAGTTCGGTCATTTTTTGACCCATCGGTGGTGAGTGGTCAGGGTAGTGATTCATTTTAGGTCGCCTCGACCACTAGAATGTGTTGGAATATTCAATTGGAGGTGGGAGGATCTCCCTTGCATTTCACTATTAGAGAGGGTTCAGTGGCTACTAGATTCATTCATTTTCTAGCATGCCAGTGGCTAAGGGATGGGTTGCATTCTTCATCTTCTCCCTTGATGAACAATTTGAGATGAAAATATGAAGGAAGGAGCTCCCCCTCCCCTCTTTCCATACATGGCCAAGACCTATATCTTTGGCCTTCTAGGTGTCGAGATTTTAGCCATCGATGGTAGTAAGGTTGGGCAAGGGGTGGATTCAATCCCCCTTAGCCTCTGAGCAAGTTTGGATAAGAAATTCTAAGGGAGGAGGGTATTTTTCCACTTTTCCTTGCTTGGCCCAACCTTAGATCTTCCTTCCTTTCTTTCTTCTTCTCTCCCTTGCTTCTCCTCTTAGAGAAAGCAAAATTCCATTTGGTTTCTTCTTGGTGGCCCTCTATTGATTATAATGAATCCATTCTTACCTTATTTTCATGGATTTTCATGTCTTCCCTCTTTTAATTCCACCCCTTTAATTTTTCTTTATTTTTTATGGTTCATGGCATCACCACCAAAGTCTTTAGAGTAATGTGTGGCTACCCAACTCAAACTCAATATGAGTTTGAAGCCAAGTCCAAATTCATTTGGATTGGTTTAAAATTTTGAATCTAATCCAAGCATTTGAATTCAAAGTTGTTCAATTTTGATTCAATTATTTTAATTTTGAGTTTAATCATCTTTAATTGAAGATTTATTTGGTTTTAATTTAATTAATTCATTTAGATTTGAATTGATATTTTTATTTTATTTCACTTCATCCCATTTAAGCCTAAATGGTTTAAATTTGATTTCAATTGGGTTTAAATGACCAATTTGACTCAATTGGATTGGGTTTGAACTTCAATCATGCTTGATCACATGTGTGAGATGACTTGGAGTGATTGATTTTATTTTATTTCAATTATATTTTAATTTGAACCCATTTGACCCAAAGAGGGCTTAATAAGTTAAGCTTGGGTTCCATTTAGGTCAAAAGAATAATTTGACCAGATTGGGCTCATTGATGGGTTAGATTGTGCTTGATTATTATTTTCAAATGATTTTGAGCAATCAAATTGAATTAATTTCAATTTGATTTGGGTTTGAACTCAATAGGACCCATTTAGGGTTATTTAGACTAAGTGGTCTAATTAACATGTAGGGCCTAAATAAATTTCAAATTACTTAAGATTCATGATCAAACATGTTTATTTGATCATTTGAAACATTTTGATTGATTTAATTTGGTCAAATTTTGGTGGGTTGACCTTTGACTTGGTGGGATCACATAAGTCAACTTATGTCAAATGGATTTACTAGATTTGACTTTAGTTTAGTTTTGGATATAGTTACTTGTTTTAATTTGATTTCAATTTGATTTATTTGAATTTGATTTGATCAAATCCAAATTTTAAATTTGGATTGAGTCCACTTAAGCTCATTAGGTTAGATCAAACCCAAGGAAGGTGCACGAGAGCACTAGGTGTAGTGTCTTAAGCACTTTAATTAGGAGGTTCTTAATCTGCATTTAGGTGTCCTAATTATTGATTTTAGAAGTGATGTTAACCTCATACAAAAATTAGGTCAACAGAGTGTTGCAAACATTTCCTTAGTTCTAGAACCTTCGAGTAGGATCTATAACCCGCATTAGATCCCTAATTGGTGGAGAAAATCCAAAAGCAATCATGCAAATTTAAAAAAAAAGAGCCTAAAACCATATCATTAAACCTATTACCATACTTAAATTTAATGAAATTTTGTTCATTGATATCTCAAAATACATTGAACTAACCTCATAGTGAGGTTCAAATTTAAAGTCTCTATAAAAAGAACTAAAATCCATTTGAATTATGAACCCCATCAAGCAAGACCTAATTTGTTGGGTGGGGGTTCAAACTCAAAATTCAATAAAAAAGAAATCAAATATCTAA
Organism: Cymbidium sinense; assembly: GCA_021442155.1. NCBI lineage: Eukaryota > Viridiplantae > Streptophyta > Magnoliopsida > Asparagales > Orchidaceae > Cymbidium > Cymbidium sinense. The sequence continues at coordinate 56,944,589 of CM038215.1, forward strand.
TAAATTAACCATTTTTTCTTATTCAAATAGAAGCAAAGTTATCACTCTACATTAGCATGCAACAATAATAATAACCATATTGTCTAGGAAGCTCATCTTTTCTTTTTCTTTGGGCGTGGATTTGGCCATAGATCAAACCATACTCACATCTACACCAATCATCAAGTTCAGTCTAAAGTTTGAGCAATTTAAGGTTAATTGTGATGGCCCAATTGTTAGAACCATCAACTAGGAGGTGGTGTCTATTAAGAAGCCACTTCTTCAGTTCAACTTATAATTTGTCATTGAGTTTCCCTCTTTGAAGAGAAAGGCTATAGAGGTTCCCCTGCCACGAGTACCTATTATGTCCACCATTAGAGAAGTTATGACAAGCACCACTTTAGGGAAATACTAGTATTACAATTGTCCCATCTATATTTAAGGTTGACTCTAAATCTCTCCATGTCACTTTGACTAAGACTCAGTGACACAACAAGAACTATAAGTTGAAGAAGTATTATGAGAGGATGTCTAGGGAGGTTAACTTTACATCCCTTATGGATAATGATGGCTCCCCTAGTGTGACATCTCCTTTATTTGGTGGTAGTAGGTTCCTCCCACTATTAGTTAGAGGAGAAGAGGATGTCAAGAAGATGGCTTCATCACCCCCATGATCCATAGAGTAAGAGACACTTGCTAGGGAGAGGAGGAAGCTTTATGCTAGTCTAAGAACTATGCTCAAGAGAGTAGGGAGATACCATGGAGACTTGGAACCCACCTTGATTCACTACTTGAGATATGTCATCCCTAGGAGTGTTAAAGATTATATCGATAGGGAGAGGGCCACAGAGGCCAAAGTGATAGCCCAAGCAAGCAAGAGAGATAACACGAGGTTTGTTTGGCAGTCAGTGGCCTTAACATTAGTATATCACTACCCTGATCGATGAGCTAACATAGCTTATCATTAAGATAATATAGTTCTTATTGGTTCCAATCAGAGGAGGAAGTCCTCGGTGAAGATGCAATTGGTGCCACCACCACAACACCACTAAACTCGTCGTCCACTATTGTCAATCCATGTCACACCATTTAATGTCCCGACCAAGTATCACAAGATCACATATGAAGGAAAGTCCTCACCCTTGGTGATCCATCTACAACCTAAGGGTCATTCTTTATCTTCTTGCATTAATGATGTGAGGCTGAAATCCTTATTCAACATTCTACATCATCAGTAGATAGGAAGGAGTGGTGGCCCAAGAGTTTTGCCATCACTTCATCAATCCAGTAGAGTGAGAATAAAGAAAAAAAGAGGGATGAGGGGGAGGTCCCCATGTCAATTGAGCCCATCATTTTTAATACATCATCAACCTAAGATGTCTAGTACACCTCCTTTATAAAGGTTCACATAATAGAGGACCATCAACCTGGATATGTATCTATTGATCCTAAGAACATAGATGGTAATTCCTTTTAGGAGATCCTAGCAGAGTATAAGGCAATGATCAAGGATATGGAAAGTTAAGAGAGTGATGAAGAAAAGTCAGTTTTGACATGGTGGAGGATGACCTTCTAGATGTAGTAGAGGTCCACATGGTAGAGACTTGGATCTCCTCCCACAAAGAGCAGCATCATAGCACTGATGTTCAAAGAGTTGTAGTTGAAGAAGGTAAAGCAACAGATTCAACGTAGCGGCTTCTACATCAGGTTAAGTTCAAGGATGATTTGATCGATCATATGTAGAGGATGATGGAGGAGTTAATGTCAGTAGTATTAGCTCTTTATGGTTAGATACTAGCACCTTAACCCTCCCAAATAGAGGTAGATAGGCTAGTTTATGCATACTATAGATTAGCAGAAGAACAACTCTCCATTAGAAGAAGATAGTAGTAGCTACATAAGAAGGGAACATATAGCATAGTCATCTAAGAGTGGGAACATAAAATAAGTAGAAATAATAAATAAAGGAGATGTTAGCTCAAATCCATGGAGGCCTCATCAGTTTCAAAGGGTAGGCCCTACCCTATGGAATTTGATGAAGTACAATACCCCAAAGTTTTTGTGCCACCATCCTTCAAGGTACTCAATGGTAGTGAAAACCCTTAGCAGTACATTGCACACTTCAAGGCTAGATTCTACAATACAGGCATTAATGATGATATACTTTTATGATAGTTTGTTAGCAGCCTCTCAAGAGTTGCTTTTGATTGGTACACTAAGAACTTTAATGGTTTGGTAAAGTCCTTTGTAGAGTTAGAGCAATTGATCATCAAGAGATTTGTAAGAGCTCAATAAAGGAAAATTGCAGTTGACTTTGATGTAGAAAAACAAAAACCCAATGAGTCCTATATTAATTATATTTTTAAATAGTGTAACCTAAATTTGAAATGTGAACTATAGCTCCAAGAGAAACATGCCATTAAAATTCTTCTCAAGTATTCATGGCCCAATCGATTTCATGCTTAAGAGCTTCGTGATTAAAATATTTAAAAAATTAATTAGCAAGGTGGCCAAATAATTACCCTTCATAGACTAATCATACAAGCTTAAACTCCAAAATTGTTTGAAAAGAATCCTAGGTTTATGTCTGCTATGGAAAAGGAGAAGCAGTTAATGAAAGTTCCATCTCAGAGTCAGAGCTTAGCAGTCTCCACTTGCACCACCTCTTCCACCTCCACAGCCATCACAACAACCTCCATAGCAAAAATATTGGTACCATCCACCAAGTAGCTATTTCCCACCTACTCGCTAGATAAGCTTAACAAGCCTTATTTTTTCAAGAGAGGGGTAGTCAGGTAAATTTTCAAGAACATGCTTAAGAAACTTGACTTTTAGTTACTTGAGCCTAACAAGCTGGTAAAAGTGGGCAAGAGTGATGATCCTAACTTCTATCTCTACCACTACATGCTAGGCCATGTCTTATAGGATTGCTTCACTTTGAGAGATAGGCTCGAGCACAACTACAAATCAGGAGCCATCATGATACCCAAAGAATACTTAGTAAAACAACCTTCTAGTACTATTAAAGTAATCTATAAAAAATCACTAAATCCTCCTTTAGACCAAAGAAGTTTAAGACATTTCTTTGACTTGTACCTCTAAAAAAATTATTTTAAAATCAAGATTCATTCTTTATAGGTGCTTGAACTAGCTCAGACCTCCAACACATCGGTAAGTCTGCCAGTTGAGTGGGACAACTTGGAGAGAGTGGAAGCCAAGTAGCAGCACCCGCCACATGCTCGGGGTAGTCCATTAGCAAAAATACCATTTGAGTCCAACATATCCACCTTCACTATCACAACTACTGCGTCTACCAGCTCCTCAACTATTTCCACGAGCATTGTATCCATGGATGAGGGCACTAAACCACTCATGCCTCTTACCTTGTATGAATTTTATTTTGTACCTTCAAAATCTACCAAATCAATGAAGAAGAAAGATTTCACTTACATTTTATCTCTCTTTGATGCTCTTACTAATTTAATTCCAATTTAATATTCTCCAAGTCATAACAATAATCTAAATAATCTCGATCACTTTCTTTCTGATTCAAAATTAGATTTCCCTTTTTGAATCTTTAGGATTCACCTTTAAGATTAAATTGGAGTCACCTGACTCAAAGATCCTTTAGGTGAAGCTATAAGAATACCAATGACTAGTAGATTACACTACTAACCCTCCACCTGAAGATATAACTAAAGCCAACCTTCATAGTGGAAATATTCTACCTCCTAGGCTAGCACCTAGAGACAAGGATAAATAAATCAATTGTTCTAGTGAGCAAATAGCCCCTTCCATAGATATTGCATCATCATATATCCTTGTGGAGGATCAGCCCAATGTCAACTAGAATGTTTTGGCACATCTAAGATAGTTTTCAGCTAAGTTAAGCATATATGATGCCCTTATCTTATTCAAAGAGATGAGAGAATCTTTAATCAAAACATTACTTGATCCTTAAATATTCTTAACTCAGTTGGCCTCTACAACTTTAGCTAAAGAAGTGACATCTTTCTCAAAGGAAGTCCTAGGAGTTACATTCTCAAATGAAGAAATACTAAATGGGATGATAGAGGACAATTGCCCACTATACATTATAGTAGAAGTTGGCAAGTTTAGATTATATAGAGTGCTTATTGACATGGGTGCATCGGTCAACATCATGAGACTAAGAACCTTTGCCTTTTTAAGGAATAACATCACTAAACTTCAATTTAAAAAGATAATGATAAAATGATTTAATGAATAAAGAGAGAGGGCCATAGGCTCCATCACACTACCTTTGGAGAAAGATGATTGAAAGACTGAGGCTAAGTTTCATATCATAAATTTAGACACATTTTTCAATACTTTCTTAGGGGAATCTTGGAGTCATGAGAACAACATGGTACCATCATTTCTAGTGCATCATGTTCATACAAGGTGGCTTAGAATATTTTATTAAAGATGATCTAAATCCATCCATAGTACATGAGGTTGGGATCTATGAAGATGTGGCATATTATTTCTCCAAAAAAATAAAGTGTCTTATCTCATGTATTAGTTCAAAAATAAATATAAAAATAAACTACAAAAAGAAAAAGAAACAAACAAAAAAAAATTTAAAAAAAAAAGAAATGAAAAAAAGAGCAAGAAGAATATCTTTGGGAGGAAGTAGAGTCAAATATTCCTTCCCAAAGAGAAGACCTAACCTCTTCTAGAAGAAGAAGTGAGGAAAGTTTTAGGGGTGAGACCTGCACTTACTGAGATTTATCTTAAAGAGGATCTACATAGACTTAGAATCTAGTTTAGATGATGAGTCTTATGTAGTGAGCACACAAGACACCTCCCCACTCTTAAAGACTCAATTGGAGCTGACACTCAAGCCCAAAAGTGATGAGGACAAGATCCTTGAATAAAACATAAGTATATCTGAATTTTCTTTATATGAAACTATGAGACATCGTGTGAGCACCTTAGCTCTAACCCCACTTTCTCCATAAAATGTTGAGGGTTTTGTAGCTAAGGATTCTCCTCAATTATGTACAAACTTTAAGCCTTAGAGATTTTATCTAGGATCATCTTCCTCAAGCTTAGAATATGATGTAGAGCTTAATGATAATTCATTTAAAGAATTAATAGAATTTTCTTTTGATTAGTACTCTCCGTGTATCTTCAATTTAGCAAAAAAAAAATGATTTAATTCTACATACATGGTCTAAGCACAGGTCAGAGTACTTCAAAATATTGTGAAATAATAATTGTAAGAACCTCAATCAAGATCAGAACTAGGCTTTGGTATAATGGGTCCAATAGATGATGGTGAGTACTACTTAGTCATCACCAACCACATGGATTCTAATAGGTTGTTTCTTAACAACACAAAATCATATGAAGAGGTGTACTTAGCCACTAAAGAGGAGGTGTACTTAGGCATTGCTATCATCTCTCAATGAGCTGAAGGAGATCAACTTAGGCACTGAAGATAATCCATGCTAATATACATCAGTTCTATGTTGAATGAATCTAAACTAAGTGGCTTTGTTAGGCTAGTCTTAGAGTTTAAGGATTGCTTTGCATGAAGCAATGAAGAGATGCTTGGATTAACTCCTGAAGTTGTAGATCATAAACTAGCAATCCAACTTCATGCAATCCCTATCGAGCAAGATCCTAAACACATGCAATTAGATATCAAATAATAGGTCATTTCAAAATTCAAGATGCTAATCAATGTTTATTTCATCCAAGAATAAAATTACTTATATGGTTGGCTAGCATCATCCCAATAAAAAATAAAAATGGCCAAAATTACATATGCATCAATTTTAGGGATCTTAATAAGGCATGTCCCAAAGATGAGTTTTTATTACTCATGCTAGAGATGATGGCGGAAATAGCCTCATCTCATACAGTTATCTCCTTTATGGATGGCTCATTTAGCTATAATTAAATTAAGATGATGTCTATAAATAAAAAGAACTTTTCATTTATAACCCTAATCAAAATATTTTGTTATAAGGTCATGCCTTTTAGTTATAAGATTGCTGACAATACATACTAGTGGGCCATGACTTAAGACTTCAATGAACTAAGCCAACATCAAGTTGAAGGCTACATCGATGATCTCATGGTAGAAAGTAAGAAAAAGAAAAACCATTTATATGACTTGAGAGTTATTTTTGAGCAGTTAAGGTAATACAATCTTAAGATGAACCCTATGAAGCACATTTGGGGTAACTTCAAAGAGGTTTCTAGGGTTAATTTTGTGACACCATGGAATTGAAATTAGTCACATGAAGGTCAAAGTGATATTTGAAATTCCACCTCCTAAAAGTCTAACCTAATCTAGATCATTCCAAAGAAGGTTGGAATATCTAAGACACTTTATATCAAATCTATCAGTAGATGTTGTTACCAAGAATGATGCCAAATTCAAGTGGGATGATAATTTCTTGGACACCTTCTAGAGAATCGAGTAGTGTCTCATGACACCACTAGTTTTAGCTGCCCCTATTTAGGAAAACCTCTTATACTCTATTAGAAGATTCCCTTAACACTTTCTTGGCTTAAGCCAATGTTGAAGAGAAGGAGAAATCACTCTACTATCTAAGTCATCATCTATTTCTTATAGAAGCAAATTATCCACCCATTGAGAAGCATTGCCTAGCTCTCATTTTCATTACCCAAAAGCAATAACATTACATGATTTCTCAAAAGTCAACTTGATTTTCATAATCAATCTATGCAATATATTATTACATGGTTGGCACTATCCAAATAGTTAGCATGATGGTCCATGATTTCATCACAGTTTTACATCGCTTTTCCACCCCTTTATGCCAAGGGAAAGTGCTTGTAAACTTCATAGTAACACATCCTCTCCCTACTGATTTCCCCAAAAATGATGACCTTCCTGATGAGTAAATCATGAGTTTTATGGATGCAAACAACCACCAGTAGGAAATGTACTTTGGTGGTGTAGTTTCTTCTCAAAGAAGAGAAGAACCACAATACATTCTCTCAGGCAAAGCAAGAATATGGATAGTATTTTAACTCTATACCATAAGATATTGCAATTCTCATATTATCTATCAAAGCTTTGCACAAATAATGAAGTTGAATATGAGGCTCTGATCACTAGTCTAGAGTTAGCCATCTCTTTAAGCATTCAAGATATCAACATCTTTAGGGAATTGTATTTAGGGGTCAATTAAATTTCCTGATCCTACAAAGTTCTCAAACCTAAACTTTATCACCACAACATGTACACCATGGAGTTTTTAGCACAAATTCTAGAGGTTACTATCTATAGAATTCATCAAGGAGAAAATTCCATAGTTGATGTTTTATCTAAGCTTGCCAAGGAAATGGCCTATTCGAATGAAGTATTCATGTCAATAAAGATATGCAACTATCAAATTATTTGTATTATCAATATTAAACTTACCAATATACAAACTCTTGAAGGGGAGGTTGTCATTGTCAAAAAGTATGAGAAGTTAGACTGAAGACAACCCCTCACCGATTATTTGAATAAAGGCAAACTACTTTAAGAGAAGGTTCAAGCCCATCAAATTAAACAAAGAGCCTTATCCTACATTGATGGCACCCTATACCAACAGTCTTTTGATCACATGTGGTTACATTATTTAGACAAACACAAAGCCCAAAAAATTATGATTAAGGTATATTCAGAATAGTGTGGAAATCATCGATCTGATATGAAGATGAAAGCCAGGATCAAAAGACTTGGATACTTCTAGTTGATGATGATTTTGGATTGCATGAATGTAGGACATCATTGACTAGTGTTGGGTGCACAAAGAAGTCCTAAATTAGCCATTTAAATATCCTTCATCCAACCATAGCCTTTTTAGAATTTCAAATGGATCAGTTCCAATTAGAGAGATTTATTTTGCAAGCTAAACAGGGAGAAGTGGGAAATGCCTATTGATATTGGGATTTAGCTATCATATAATTAGGCTTTAAAATTTGGAATTTAATTTATATTTTGAGTTGGCATTTTCTTAGAAGTCCAATACTTAGATTCTAGTAGCACAAGACTACAGCAAGACCTAAGATTGAAGATTTATTCCTAAAGAGGATGCTTCATAACCTAGCCTACAAGTGCTTCTAACACATGGAAAATGCTCAACCTAATTTTATTTTTGGGAATTATCATTCATTTCTCTCACTTGAGGGAACTAACTTACTCCTGATTCTTTGGACTTACGACCCACTTGGAGATGGCTGCCAGCTAACACCACCTAAGGGCACTTTAAATTCTTGACACCAAGTCTTATGAATGCAAGATTACTGAGTTGTTATATTTTTAAGAAAGGAATCTATGAACCTAGACTCACTTCTTAATCCTTAAGATAATGTAGGGTATGAAATGCATCTAACTAATGCATATTTTTCAAAATTTTATAAACTTTGACTTGATAATCATTTTAGGCCATGGGTATGCAAGTTATACCTACATGGTATGTAATTAGAAAGAGAGTCATGGGCCAAATCAAATAATAGAAGGCAAGCTTCCCTAAGAAGGTGGTCATCCTCATAGGTTAGATGTCCCTTATGTGCAATGGGAGAAGTTGCCTAATTTAAGGATTGCAATAATATGATTGCATGACTTTATATAGCCAATTAGTTTCAAATTAATTTTAAATTATTTCCTAGGGCTCTCTTTATATTTAGTTTTGAATTCCATTTATTTTTATGTTTGAATTGATTAAATTTAATTTGGTAGAAATTTTAGTTTTTTCTTATGACTCTATATCCAGGCATTTGTCATAGAAAAGCACAACGCAGAAAGAAACCTAAAAAGCATATTGATTCGGTTGCGGCCGAGCTCTACCCTAATTCTTATAGAGAATAAGCCAATGTAGACGCACTACTGTACACCTAGAAGAAAGAGAAATGGGTAGTCGAGCTCTGCCCTTATACATCCCGACTTAGAACTACAAGTTTAGATATGTGGGTCTTCTCTCCAAGATCGCCTCCTTTTTTAGGGACCTCCATTGGGCATCACAAGGGACCTTTACACCATCTCCTGGTAGGGTTGGCTCCTACTAATCCTAAACCCCATAAATCATAACCTAATTTTAAGCTCAAATTTACATTTTTAAATTCAAAATAAATCCTAAGCCCTGTAAAACAAATGTCATCAAATATAAAAAGCACGCACTAGTTATATTTTTTAAGCATGCGACATAACATTTGTTGCTTGCCAAGCCCACCTGTCCTATGGACTATGTTAAGGGACTTTTTAGCACTTGCAAGCAAACAATAATTTTATAATTTTTATTTATGACAATAGTCCCTTTAACACAGTCCCCTACATAAGACAATGTTAATTTTAGAAATAACATCCTTCCATCCAGACTGTTGACAATCAATAGCCATCCAGCCTAAAATAGTACACCAAAAAAAAAAATCCCATCACATAATCACATGAAATCATAGAAAATCATAGAATATCCTAACCTAATTCTAGGGAACGTGACCTATAATTCCAATGTGTGAAGAAAAGGGTTTGAAGACATTACTAAGCTTTATGATTTAATTTTTATTTCCATAGTTTTAAATGTTGGTTTATTTACCTTTGGATGATTTCAATTCAAATTATTTAATAATTTATATTCATTTTAGGTACATTTTATTATGTTTAAAATTTAAATTAGGTTTTAGAGAGTGAAAAAATAAAATAGGTTTTATTTTAAATGAAATCCATTCCATTCAATGCCCTAAATCCTTATAGGCCTAAGGATCTAACTAAAATCCTAAGTATTTTGATTTGTACTTGAATTTAGAGGGTTTGTCTTAATTTAATCTATTTCATTTTATTTTTTGTTTCTTTATTTAGGTATTTTATGTTTTTTATTTGGATTAAGTTATTCCATTTATCATTATAATTTGAGTTTTTTTTTAATTTCTTTGATTTAAGGTTTTGATATTGATATTTATTATTTATTCCTATAGTTTGACATATTTACTTAGTTGATTATGATGGCTTTTATTTGTATTGAATTTATGTTTGATTTAATATTTATATTTATTCATTGACTTTATTATACTCAATTTAGGGTAAAACTTAAATGTAGGCATTTTCTTTATTCAAGTTAAGTTAATGTGATTTTCATTAATATAAAACTTTTGAAGTTAATTTCATTTATTTATTTTCATTAATATTCATTAACCAAAATAAAGTTATATTTGATTTATTATATTTAAGATTATTCAATTACTACATTCCACTTTATAATTTATTTATATTAATGATTCTTTCATTATAGAATAGTTCTAAGTTGTTATATTTAATACTTCCAAAACTATGTTTCAATAATAGTTTTAAGTTGTAAACATTATGAATGGATTCCATTTATCTTAATTAATTTAAAACAAAAGAATGATCTTTTTGTCCTTTTGAAAAGAACATTTATCTTAATGTAGATTTATTCTATGGCTTGATTGATTAAAATATGCTTTGTTACTTTGTCATTTTGAAATTTTAATTTATTCTAGTTTATGGTTCTAATTACATTTAATCTTTTTTTGATGTTCATAATTTTTTTTGTTATGTTTACATACTCATCTTTTTATGTTCACATTTATACCATTCTATTTCCTTATGCAAATGATACTAATGTATTTATGTATTGATATTTTATAGATTTTTGAAATCAATGGTCTTTTTATAATTACATTTATGAAATCATTATAATCTAAGGATTATTCATAATGAAATATGATTTAAGTTTCATATTTCCTTTAATTATGATTTTAACTTAGAGTTATTTGAATTCCATTATTTTCAATTAACTTATATATTTTATTTAAGGTTTTTGATATTAATTATAGTGTTTTAAATTTGTATTTTGAATTTTATAATTTTTGTAAATTTTAGGATTTAATACTTTCTTCTAAATTGACCTAGAGGCTTGGAAATTCAAATACTCACAACCAAGAGGTCAAATAAATCTGACATTTTTATATCAAGTCGGGGTTCCTTGCCTATTCAATTTCTCTAAAGTTTCACTTTGTTCAGATATTCGAATAAGGTGTAATTAAAATTTTAATTATTTCATTAAAACCAAAATTAGGCTTAATTTAATGAGAATTATTTAAGGATTTTTTTCCTTGAAAACCCTCTAAATATACATCCAAAGGGGGTTTATTCATAATTTTTATTCTTTGGTTAATTTATTACATTTTATTTAAATTTAGGATGATTAATAAATTAATTAATTTAATAAATAGCCTAATTAAACCATTTTATGAATTCTTAGATTCTCATGAGTTTTAATAGTTTATTTATGGTTTTTAGAGTATATTAGGATGTTTTAAAACATTATAATAAATTTCCAACATTTATTTCATTTATTAATATTTAATTTGATGAAAATTAAGGTTTAGCATTTAAAATTTCCAATATTAAGTTTCATTGATCAATAAATTATGAAAAATATAAATGATTGGTGCCTTACTATCAATTTTAATCCCCAAAGTTTCATTTTTATTGGATTATTAATTTTGGAGTAATTAAGGTTTGAAGGTTGACATTGAAACCTAAATTAAAATAAAAATACCCAAAATAATTTGGGGATTTTAATTTTCTTGGATTCCTCTCATCAAGATGAATCCATAGAGCCCAAATTTATAATTTTTGGTTATATATTTATTTTTTTATAAAATTTTGAAGTTTCCATGATTTTTAATTAATTTTTAATTAATTAAATAAAGATTTACCCATTTTAGGAGGGTGCTAATGTGGCATCACCATGGCGTCCCCGCCACATGGGGCCAGGTGAGTGGGCCATGTAGATCTCGTGTGGAATCTACATCAAAAGTAGCGCCATGCTGGATGATCTATGACCGTCCCAATCAAGATCGGATAGTTCTGATGGATTCTGCGATTCCTTAAGGAGTTTAATCAAAGATCTGACTAGATCTCGTCTGTCTGTTCCTTTTGAAGGGAATGAACACCATAGATTATCTCTCCTGCGCCGACGGCAGAGGTCGAGAGCCATCCGTCGTGCTTGCTTGATTTCCAGCCATCCAATGGTTGAAATTGCATGCTTTTGATTGCAAAACCATCAGTGAATGCAATTAAAGGGTTCTAAGTGATTTGATCTACTTGAGATCAAACTTTCTTCAAAAAGCATTAAATTCGAAAGCTTAGAGGAGGTCATTAATGGCATACCTTGGTCTTGACTTTTGAATTAGATTTGGATTCATTTAATTATATGTCTTGATTTTATGTTTCTAATTTCATTTAATTTGGATTTATTTTGGGTTTAATTTTTTATTTATTTATGTGGTAATAAGATTAATTGAGGTAACTAGGTTTAATTCCCTAATTAGTCCCTAACTAAGTTTAATTAATTATGTATGTTTAGGTTGATTTGGATTAGATCTAACTAAACCCATTAAGTTAGATTAATCCAAGAAAGTGCACTAGATCACTAAATGTAATGACCTAGGTATTTAGTTAAAAAGGCTTTTAATTTAGGATTAGATGTCTTAATGAATTCCTTTGGAAGAAGAGTTAACCTCATCCAAAAATGAGGTCAACACAGACTACTTCCTTTCTCCTTAAAGTATGGGTCCAAAGCTGTCCTTCCATTAGAATTCCAACTCTCATCACTAAAGATTATGGTAAGTAGTAAAATTACAAGCAAGCAAAATGGTAAGCAACAATTGCAAGAACTCGAAGGTCTTGAAGAGAGATGCCTTCGAGTATATCAAAAACTTGAGTTATATAAGGCACGGATGGTTCAAGCTCAAAATAAGTTGGTTTGACCAAGAGCTTTTAGGTTAAAGAGCTCATTTTAGTTCGCAGAAGACAAGATGGAAGGCAAGTTTGAACCAATATGGGAAAGCTCTTTCATCATAGAAAGGCATACCAATGTGATCATACCAACTAATTAAGCATAAAGGTGAATGCTTAATGGTTCCAATCAATAGGATTTACCTAAAGAATACTATGCATGATTATGATTCAATCAAATTTCTATCAAAAAATTCTTTTAATCAAATTATTTCTCTACCTTAAAATTATTTATTTTCGAATTTGAACTTTGGAGTTATCTCTGAATTTAGTTTCTAATGCAACTAGGATAGGTGTAAGAGAACCTGAGTGGCATCTTATTCTAATTAGCATAACATGAACCTAAATATCAAACATAAACACACAAAACACAAACATAAACATAATTTCTTTGGCTATTTCAAGTTGAGGTAAGACACCTAGCGCTCTAACTTAGTAGTCACCAGGCAGGTTTGATTTACTACTTAGCTAGTGGATCACCCTGGCAGTTATTCTGGTTAGGAGTATGTGAGTCTTGGTGCTTCTTTCCAGCTTAACCATTGCAAACCAATGAGCACCTTATCAGTTGGGTGTAATCTATTGCACAACCAATAGGCTACCCCGACGACTTTTTCTTATGAACATGTGAGTCCCAAAGATTTTTTCTTGAGTGAACTGTCATATGTTTATTTGGTCCATATATACATTCACATATTAGGGTAAGACACTGAATGGCTCCTTTCCCTTTTGACTACTTCAAGCTTAAGATTAGTCCTCCTTTATGGATTCTCACTTGGTAGTCACCCTAGGTCGATAGTAATTATCTAGCCAACAATAAATGATCTCGATGATTAATTTCACTAAAGAAGATGTGATTCTCTTATGCTTTCTTCCTAGATTAATTATTATAAAGTGACGTGCACCATAGTTTGGTTGGTGTTTGGTACCATGCTTTCTTATTGAATTTGGCCACTACATACCTACAAGGTTTATAGGTTTTAAGACTTAGGATAAGACCCCAGAGGAACTTTTCCCTATGGGCATGCTATTCGAGTGACATCTTCATAACCATTTAAACATAACCTAACTTACTGTTAGCTTAGGCAACTCTCCTTTTCTTGTAGCCACCCTTTTGGTTAGATAAAGCCATTCTGTGGAAGAAAGAACTACACCTTTGGGCTAGTAAATCTAAGGTAAGTTAAAGCCCATGTCACTCCTCCTTAGCATAGCCCATCACAAATAAGTAGGGTCTATAACAAACAATAAAAAAAAAAAAAAAAAAAACCCTATTTTGCACTTTTTCCAAATAGAAATCCCATTTCTTCAGATAGTGTTAGCAAAACTCCTTATAGGATTGACCTAGATTGCTTCAAGCTAAGATAAGACCCCTAATAGCCCTCACTTGGTAATCTTTGTAGGTTAGGTTCAACTTACTACTTAACCAATAGGCCACCTCAACTGTTGATTTTGCTTAAGAAGATGTGAGTTCTCGAGCTTTCGTTCTAGTTCAACCATCGTAAACTGATGGGTAAACCTTAGGTTGAGTGGTCTTCACCATGCGGCTAGTGATATTCCTTTGAGCCATAAATCTAAAGCAAGTCTTAGTTCTTGTAGCCCTTCTTTGGTGTGGCTCATGGAAAATCAACTGGGTCCATTTTTATATGTTTAGGGTCGGGATCATGAGCCTGAGGCACCTTTCTCGAGTGACTACTTTAAGTTTGGATCAAGCCACTATGACCCCTCTCATAGTAGTTTCCCCTTTAGGTTGGGTAACATTATTCTACATATAAGTAGACTACCCTATTAGGATAATAAATCTAAGGCATGTCCAAGTTCCCATAGCTCCTCCTTAAGGTGGCCCATCATAAATTATTAGGGTCCACATCCATTAAAAAATCAATTTAAAATTAAAATTAAACACTAATTAATAAAATAAAACTCAATCAACAAAATCAAATTTAATCAAATTAAACTAAACTTAACCAAATTATAATAAAATCCTTAATAAATTCCCATTTGTGTCCTTGACACAAATTAACCCATAAATCAATCAAATTCATTCAATCCTCAATGGGGTTTTGTTCTTGTCCTTGGCATAAAACTAATCCTTAATGAGCCAAGTTAAATCCACTTAATTTCCTCTCATGCTTTCAGCATGAAACATAATAAATCAATCAAATCAAACATCAACCTATCTCTCTAATCCCACCTTCTACCTTAAGTATCTTAAATACTTGCTTTAAAACTCCCAAAATTTGGAAATTTTTATTCATTTAAATGAATTTGTTTGGTGGCTTCCATTGAATCTATTTTCACTTCGAGTTAGGTGTAGGCACTGTTTGTTTTCTACATTTTTGGACATGTTGGCCAGCATTGATCAATGCTAATACATGTGGTGTGCCTTGATAGTTACACCACACCTATTGGAGGTCCTTTTGTGATCTCACTTTTGGAGTGAGATTTATGGGGGAAATTTGTGATGCCATATAGATTTCAAAATTACTTATTTAGATAATGAAATTCAACATTAAGGAATAAGCATATTATCTCAAAATATAACCATGTTATCTTATAATAAATTTAATTACTTAAATTAGGACTCATAAGGCCAATGGGTCTTTTTAATATTCCATAGATTCTTCCCTTGAACTAAATGGAAAGATAGAATAAGGTTTATTTTATTCTAGGATCGTAGTTCCTTATAAGGGCAAGCCCTTATAGTTAATTACATCTTAGGAATAAGGATCTCTTCTTATGAATACTCTTGATTAAAGAAATAGGCTTATATTTCTATGAATTTCAAAGTTGGTTCCAAAGGATGGTTGAATTGGAATTTCAAAAGGGAACACTTCAAAGGAGGAAGAGTTCTTTCGAGGCCAATTAAGATAAAGTAAGAAATGCCTATAGATATTGGGATACCTAATAGGCATTTCAACTATCCTACCATTGGCCTTTATATCTTAAGATAAAATTTATTGAAATTTGAATTGATCTTTTATTAAAAATTTAGGACTTGGATTCTAATAGCACAAGACTATAGAAATGCTTAGGGTTGAAGACTTATTCCTAGAAGGATGCTGCAGAACCTAAGTCTATAAATGCTTCTAACATAATTCAAAGGCTCAATCTAGTTTAACTTTTGGGAATTGTTGGCTCTTTCTCTCATTTGAGATAACAAACCTATTTCTGACTCTTTTGGACTTATAACGTACCTAAAAGAGCTACCAGGTTACACTACCTAAGCAAATTTTAAATTCATGATGCCAGTCCTTATGTTATGCAAGATGACTGGGTTATTAAATTTTAGGAAATAATCTAGGAACCTAAACTCACTACCTAATCCCTAAGATCATGTCAGGTACCTAACTAATGCAACAAATTTTTGCTTTTAAATATTTTGACTCATAATTCATTTAAGGCTTTTAGGGAATGCAACTTATTCTTATAATAAGATGCAGCTAGAAATGGTCATGGGACAAATCAAAATAAGAAGGCACACTTCCCAAAGAAGATAGTCATCCTCAAATGTCAGATGTCCCTTATGTGCAATGGGAGAAGCACCCAATTCAAGAAATTAGAATAATATGCTAGCATGGTTGGCAAAATCTAATTATTTTTAGTTACTTTTAAGTTGTTCCTAAGGCTTTAATTTATGTGTGAAGTTTATAATTTCTTTATTTTGTTTAGGTTATTTAAATTTAAGTTGGGTAGAAAATTTAGTTTTTCTAAGATCTTAACATCCAGGCATTTCATCAAAAAATATGGAACAAAAAGAAACCTAGAAAAGCATATAATTTTCACTACACACCCAAAATAAATCACACCAAATTTAATTTAAAAGAATAGGCTAGTGCACCTAGGTACCATTATACACCCTAGAAAAAAGAGACAGCCAAGCTCTACCTTTATGTAGCCCAGCCTAGAACTAAATGTATAGATCTATGGGGTATTTCTTTAATCCTCTCCTTCTTTAGTGATCTACATGAGCCTCATAGGGGACCACTAGCTAGTATGGTCAGCTCTTGCTATTACTAGACCCCATATATCCTAACCAAATTCTAAGGTCAATTTACATTTCAATTTTTAAAATAAATTTTATAGACCCTACAAAATAGATATTAAGAAATATAAATAACATTTCACCAGTTATATTTATAAACATAAGGTCTTAGCATTAGTTGCTTGCCAAGCCCACTTGTCCTATTGGGCTATGCTTAAGCACATAAGCATAACTATAAGAAACTAATATTTATTTATTTATTTATTTATTATATAAATCCTTTTTAGCATAGCCCTATGGTGTTTATTTTCAAATTCGTTGATGTGTGTATATGTGAGGGGGCACCATGCAGATCTAAGGATGTACTTATTATGTTGATCATGTATGACATTGAGAATAGTGTACTATCTCGAAAGATAGAAGTCACTACCCTATAATGGACCTAATCACCTAATAAGGACTCCTAAGGCATGATGGATCTTTGAATATACCAGAGATTTTTTCCCCTAGTTTACATGGAAAAGCAAAGCAGGGTTTATTTAAACCAGGTTCATTAAGTTCCCTATGGAGGCAAGCCTTCATAGTTAATTACATCTTAAAGAAAGTGAATCCCTTAAGAATACTCTCAATTAAAGTAGGTGATTATTGTCTCCAAAGAATTCAAAGATAGGACTATCAATAAATTAGTTGTATTTTAGAAAATCAAGTGGGATGGATCAAAAGGAGAGAGTTATTATCGACATCAAAGGAGACAAGAAGGGAGTGTTCATGATACTAGGAAGCCTAGTGAGCACTCCAATCTATTCTATGGTTGGACTTTTTATATTTGAAATGAGGAGATTTATTTATTTGAGTTAAAATTTTATTAAAAATCTAGGACTTATAATTCCATAATATGAGGTTATGGAAATGCCTAAGAGGTGAGGATTTATGCTTGTAGCCGGCAAAGGGAAACAACAATCTCGGATCTTAAATCTAGGGAGATTTGGCGACGGCTAAAGCACGACCTAAATCTAAGACAAAGAATCGGTGCATGGTTTACCTCCATAAGAGAGAGTAAACCACCCGACTGCTAGACTTATAACTACCTAGAGTGGCATCCTGGTAACTCCTCCTATGATTTAAAACCACGTAGGAAAGAGTTATGCTTTTTGCAAGATGGCTGGGTTATTATTATTTAGAAAAGAAACTAAGTCCTTAAACCCACTCCTTAAAATATTAGAGCATGATGGGTATGAATAATGACTTAAATCTAGTGCAAAGTTTCAACAAATTTTATTTAATTTAGGACTCTTTATTTTGACATAGGCTATGGGATTTTGTATGCTTAAATGCATGAGAAATAGATTATGGGCTAGATCAAAAGGGGAAGAGGTGTTCTTCCATCATAGGCTTTTAAAGGTTAAGCCCATTCTATCTGGCAAAGATGGAATCCCTCTCTTAACAAGAGTGAAATAAGATGATTATGCATGATATTAAACATATAGCATCCAGCTAAGGGGTTGTTAAATATTTTATTATCTTGATTTAATACCTTGCTTTTATGTGAGATTATGAGTTATTTAAAAAGTTTAGTTATGAATTTATTAATAGGATAGAAAGTTTATTTTTATCTTAAAAGCCTAATTGCATCTAGACCATACAATAATCACCAATCATAAAAAGGCATACTTTTTCTAATACACAGGCTAAACAAAAACATCAAATAATTTTATAAAGCTATCATAAAAGAATAAAAGGTTGATGCGGTCGGGTGCCGCCACACAACTGAAAAAAAATATGGGTAGCCGTGCTCTACCCTTATATAACCCAAATTACATAAAAATAATTACAATTAAGAATGATGAATGTTATGAGGGTCTTCATTCTTCATTCTTCCTTCCTCATTTGATTTGCTCCATTTCTTTCTTCCTTTTGGCTTGATTTGGATGTGCTTTTTCCAAAGGCATCACATGGTATAGCTCATCCTAACACCCCCCCCATAACACTAATCCTAATCCTAATGCAAAGTTACATTAAAAGAAGAAAAGTAAACCTAGATACACCTACAAAATAAATGTTAGATAAACACACCATACAACCCAAGCAATTATATGAATAATTTGAACTTAGCACCCCCACACATAAGTAACCAAGCCCACCTGTCCTAACTTGGGTTATGCTTATGGGCTAAGCAACCTACACAATGAAAAGAATTTATATTTTTTATGATGACCCCTTTAAGCACAACCCCCTGCAGAAAATATGATTAGGCTAATATAGGCCTAACCTCCAAAGTACGAGGCATACACCCTAACATCCAAGCTAAAATAATACATCACAAAATAAACATAGATAAAATCATACACCACCTTAACATAAAGCTAGAAATAGTGACTTAGTTTAATGTGTGTGAATTAAAGCTTTTATGGTATGTCTTAATTAGGCTTTAGAGTTATAATTCTCTAAGTGTGAGGGATTTAATTTATAAAGGGTTGATTTATTTTTAAGTGATTTAATTTATTTGGATATTTTATTTAGTCTCTTCTTTTGTTTCATATAGCCTACACTTAACCACTAAGTGCTATAAAGAGAATAAAGAGAGGGAATCTCTCTTTCATCCCTACCTTAAGTCACTTTAAAGCAAGTTAATTAATCAATTTCCTTTAGTGAATGACTTATTATATGTTTTAATCAATCCTAAGTTTAGGTTCACTCTAAATGACCTTATTCAAAAATAAAGATATCTTAAGATTGATTTGAATGAATTACTATCACATAACACATGTTTATTCATTTCTTTCCATCATGTATATCATGCATATGATTAAATCCTAAGCATATCTATACATGCAATTTAGATTTCTAGCATACTTGAATCATAAATGCAAGGAAGTGTATTTAGAGTTTAAATATTTCATTTTTTTTTGAATTATGAATGCATGCCTTTTTTAATAAAAAAAGGATTTTTCATCCATTAGCTGGATACACATTCACATGTATGAAAGTTTTAAGTTAGTACGTCGCCATTATTTTTTGCACCAGGGGCGTAAGGTACAAGACTTACTTAGGGCTACTTAAAGTCTCATAGCCCTGGGGTGTCCAGACTAATATGCCACTTTCTTAGATACATGTAGATGTATGAGCAACTATAAGGATAGGAAAGCCCATGCAAAAGTTATGTTTAATTTGTTTGACTTGTGATTCTTTTTCATTGGCCACGTCACACATACACATGTATAAGAGTTTTAAGTGAGCACAATGCCATTATTTTTTGCACTAGGGGCATAAGGTACAAGACTTACTTAGGGCTACTTAAAGCCTCACAGCCCTTGGTTGTCCAGACTAATATATCACTTTTCTCAAATATAGATGAATGTATAAAAAGAACCACAAGAAGAAGAAGAAGTCATGCAAGAAGTCATATTTGATTTAATTATATGATTTACATATGTGATATGAAATTCTTCCTAAGTCTTGACATGGAAATGCATAAGAATAGATTTAGACAAATGTTATGTTCTGTTCAAATGAACTATACATTTGTAATTCCTATGTGAATCCATGTAAAGTAAGGAAAGAGAGCTTCATATTTCATATTTTATATTATCAACACATGCAAACTTATAGATATTTATAATTAAGATCACTCCATTTATTATAATTGATTTATGAGCTTCTAAAAATGACATTTGATTTAATAGTGATAATAGCCATACCTATTTTATTTAAATCAACACATACAATTAGACATAAAAGAAACCATTTCATTTTGTTAATTTAAAAAAAAATGAATACATGATTACATATGGCAAGCAACATTTAACATAATTGGAAAAAAATAAAGGAACATAAGCACATAATCTCATTCATTCCAATTAATTCCTAACAATAATCATACAAAACAAAGCCATTTAAAACAAACCAAAGTTCTTTGACATTATTTCATCTTTATGTCTGATTTGAGTTAATGAAAGTGAAACAAGTTTGTTGTTCCTAATCCCATTCCCCATGTGTGAATTAATTTTGGTTTAAGGAAGAAGTAATTAGATTGATTTTATGGTTTAATTAGGTTAGGTTATGAATTAAGTGAATTATTTAACCTTTACCTACATTACTTTAAGTTAATTAACTAATTAATAATGAGCCAATATGATATGCAACCCCATGAAAGTAAATTTGCAATGCTCCTAAGAAATGAAAGGGGCCTAATGCAATTGGCTCATGATTAATAGTTAATTAAGCTTAAGAGATCTCACTTAACTACTTTTATGGTTTTTTTCACACATGTGAGCTAACCATAATTACATTATCTCCCCCTTTAGGTTATTGAACACTCAAAGAACTATCCAAGACTAAAATAGAGAAAAAGGTTCAATTGAATTAATTAAGTTCATTAATTAATTAATTAATCCTTAATTAATCTTAACCAACCAAAATGAGATGGGTTTAGAGAAAGAGATAAAGAAGGGAGCCTAAGTATCAACCCCTAAATCTTTTAATCAATTGATTAAAGTTCAAGTGTAATTTGAATTTTTATTAATCTTAATTCATTGATTAAGGGCATTAATTAATTATTTACTTAAGAGGGATTAGAGATGATTTAAAGAAAATATTGGAAGAGGGAGTCCCAATCCATTTCCCTAGACTTCATCATCATTAATAGAGGCTAATAAGCTTAATTGATTGATTAATTTAATGTTCATTTCTTACTTATCACTAATTACATTAAGAAAGTGATTAAAGCTTATTACATTGGTTTTCCTATTTAAGAAACCAATAAAATCTCAAAAAATAGGGAAGGAGGTCATCCCCTTAAACATTCACATAAAGTTTGAGATTAATTTGGGATTAAGTAGTCTAATTACATTTCCAATATAACCTTAATTAAACCAAATCCACTATTTAAAATCAATTAATAATAATTTTCCTAGATTCTAGTCTAAAATATCTTCAAAATGAGCCTAAGTTTATTTCTTTTGGATTTTTCTATAATTAGTTATGAATTCAGAAAGTTTCAAGATTAAAAACTAATTAATTAGCCTTAATTAAAGCTTTAATCCCGTCAGACCATGTGGTGGCTGACGTGGCACACTTTCCATGTGGTGCGATGGGATTCACTATTTAAGTTGTCACATTCGAGTACTGACTCAGATGGTGGCGCACGTGGTAACTTCATGGACCATCCAATCTAAGATTAGATGGCCACGATTAAACCCATAGTTTTGAGGGATTAATCAGGGGGCTCTAAGCATGATTAGATCAGAATTGTTCATCCTAATCACACAAGATGGATGGTCCATGATCTATCTCCTCCGAATGATGAATGATGGCTGCCATCCATCAATGGATGCTCGATCCAAGCTCACCCAAGCTCGGATGGAGATGACAATGATCCCACACCTTCGGGGAAGCACATTAATCAAATCCAATGGTGGAAATCGCATGGCATGAAAATTTCTTTCACAAAAGACCAACCTATTTTCATTCAAGGATCAGTTTCAATGGCATACCTCACCGAAGCTTATGATCAATGATTCCAACGATTGAGGAAGCTTCATTTGGTAGAAATGAAGCTTTGTCGAGCAGCACGAGCTTTGATATGGTGTAGTTTGCTCAGAAGACCAATCCACTAGATGTAGGTGCTTGAGCTTGGTCGAACTCTACCTTTCACCATTGGGATGCTTGGGAAATGATTCATTCTTGCTCGATTGGCTCCAAGGAAGGTGTGTGCAAAGTTAATTTTACTTTGGTAGATATTTGAGCAAATAAGAATCAGATTGAGGCTCCGCTATTACAATTTTGCATAAAATCGAGAATGGAGATTTTGGTGAGCTTGGAAAACCTTGGAGATGGCTCTGTGATTCCTCTCCTTGGCTACTAGGGTTGAATCGAGTGTGTGTCTGTGAGTTTTAGTGAGAATGATGGGGGCATACCCCTAGTCCTAGATCAAATGATCATGGCTGATTTGAATTTTTGATCAAGGGGTCAACATGGGGAGCTCAGTTTGGGTAGGGAATCATGTTAGTTGGCTTCCTTTGAGTGTTGGAGGGTGTGAGAGTGGATTCCAAGGGAGTAGTGGATGTCTTATGGCTTTCTAAGTGTTCCAATGGGAATGGGGAGGTGATTTCACCTCCCCATGGATCATGGCCAACCCAACCATTTTGGATCATGTCAGCCATGGTCCAAGGTGCCTATGTGGACCTGGTTGGGTGCTAAGAGGCCATGGGGAGAGAATGACTCAATAAGCATGTGTCTTATCTCATGGGATGCCCTAAACCCAAGGAAAAAATGGTCATTTATCTATGGGTTTGGTTTTGGCAGATTTGGGATAGGTTAAAAGTGGGTTAGCCCAAATTTCAAGTGATTTGGAGTTCATTTGGTTTGATTTAGCTTGATTTGACCTATTTAGGTTAAATTAGGTTAGGTTGAGTCAAGTTGACCAATTGGTCAAATTGGATCAAACCAAGGATTTGGTCAAGTTTACCTGACCAATTGGAGTGTATTGGTGTCATTGGTTTGATTCAAATTGCTTTGGATTTAGTTATGGCTTATTTGGATTCATATACGTCAAATGGGTCAAGTTGACCAATTTGACTAATTGGCCAAATTGGTTAGGTTAGGTGTTGAGTCAAGTTCAATTGGTTAATTGAAAATGATTGTAGGCTTTGGTTTGGTTTAATTTGGAATTAATTTGGATTTTTGCTAATTTGATCCTTTAGGTCAATTTGGGCTAGGTCAAGTTGACCAATTGGTCAACTTAGGCTCAATCATGGCTTTGGTGAAGTTCAATAAGTGATTTGGAATGTATTTGAGCCATTAATTGTAATCAATTTGGATCAAATCATGATTTTACCCATTTTGGCTTTTTAGGCCAATTTGGTCAACTTGGGTCAAATGGCCAATCAGGCTTGGTTTGGCTCAAGTGAAGGTTTGGTCATGTTCAATCATTGATTATGAGTTAGTTTTGATCAATGGTTTCAATCAATTTGGCATATGGTAGATTTTGACTAGTTTGGGTTTCATTTGGGTCGTGTTGACTTGGTCAAAGGCTAAGTTTTACTTGGTTTGACCCAATTTAAGATAATTGATTATCCTAGGATGATTGTTGATCATGTTGTGAGGTTTGGATGAGCTCAGTTCAATCTAATTTAGGTTGAATTAGAACATGGTTCATAAAGGACCTTTAGGCCACTTTGGGTCAAGTCAACCTAAATGGATTAATTGGCTTGGTCATGGCTTGATTCAAGTTTAGTTGAACTCACACATGAGCCAAGGATTAAAATATAAATTCAATTGTAAGTGGTTTGGAGCCAAATGGATTTTGGTTCATATGATAATTTTAAGTCAAAAGGGTTAAGTTGGGTTTGATTTGGGTTAGCTTGGATTGGCTTGATGATTGTAGTTTATGTTCATATTTGGGTCAATAATTGTAGGAATCATTGACTCATTAAGAAATCCATGAGATTTGAATTGGTTTTGGTATCGTTTAGCCAAGTTCAAGAATTTGACTAAAAGGGCATAAGTTAGGTTTTTGATTTTATTTGGGTTGGGTTAAGGCTAAGTCCATAAGATGAAATCAAAGGGCTTAGGAAAGATTTTAGAATTTGAATTTGAGGTTTGGTTTGAAAGAAGGAAACAAGGATTGGGTTTTGGCTATAGGGTAGGCAAGTCTTCCTAAACCCCTAAGGCATATGCTATTATTATGGCTAACTCTTTTAAGTCTTTAGGGTTAGGTTAAGTGTTCACCTAATCACTAGAAGTGTCTTAAGACCAAGGAACTCTTAATGTTTATAAGAGTCCTAGATCTATGATAAAAAAGTTGAGAGCTCACTTCAAAAGTGAGGTCAACAAGCCCTGAAGAAAATAGTGTAAGCCTAAACGTGATAGCATCCAAACTAGTGGACAAACAATCCTAGCCATCCAATCTAAAATAGTCCACCAAAAAATAAGAAAAATATTTCACATCACATCACAAAAGTATCATAGATCAACCTAACCTAAGCCTAGGGCCGGTGACCTAATAATCTAGTTTGTGAATAAAAATCGGCATGTGTGGTATGACTTTACTAGGCATCTTATATTTGTGTTTTCATGTTTCAAGGTTTGTTTAATTCACTATTAGGTTGTTACAATTTAAATGATTTAATTGATTTCATGATTTCATTTCCATTTTAAGTTCATTTTAAGTTGAAGTAGAGTTTAAGTTTTCAAGAATGAAGAATAAAATAAATTTCACTTTGAGAGAAACCTATTCTATTCAAAATCCTAAATTCTAATAGAATTAAATCTTCATCCAAGGATAAAGATTCATTCTAAGGGTCAAGCTAAGATCCTAAGTATCTTTAAATTAATTTTAGTTTGATTTGATTAAAGTTTTAATTATATTTTGGAATTTAATTAAGATTTATTCTTCTTTTCATTTCTTTTAATTTGATTAAATATTTCATGATTTGATTTACTTTCAAATAATTTGATTCATTCAATGTTTTAGTTTTCATTTTTTTTGTTTTGATGTTCATTTAATTTCATGTGTTTGAATTATTTAATTTATTTTATTTTAGTTTAATTAATTTCATTCATTAATTTAATGTTTACTTCCGTCAAATGATTTGATTCATTCTTAGTTTAGGTTTTGGTTTCATTATGTGTTAAGATCTCATTAATTAATTCAATCCCTTTAGATTAAATTTTATTTATCAATTCATAACTTAGGAGACTTAGGCTAATTTGGATAGTAAACCTAACCTAAGCCATTTCAAATTTCTAAGTTGTTTAAGTTTAATTGATTTGGTTAATCACTTTCTTTTACATTTAAAATTATGTTATTCATTAACCCAAATGAATTTAAGGAATTTCCATGTTAATGAACTCCACATTTAAATATGAAATTTAGAGATTAATTAATTTTGGTTTTAATTGATTAATTGATTTATCATGAGTTTAATAAGTTACTAAATTAAGGTTTAATTTTTGTTTTCTTTATTCTATTCCATTAAACCCTAAGTATATGATTAATCAAATTCTTTAACTTTAGAGGGTTGGAAGAATTTCTTTATGTGTTCTGATGTTAATGAAAATGTTTTAAGTTACTTTTATAAATTTTCACAATTTCCATAATTCTAATTTATTATTTCATTTTAATTGACCTAAGAATTGAAAATTCAATAACTTCAAATCTAAAGGTCCATTGACCTTGAGATTTTTATGGAAAGTGGAGTTCTTTTCTAATATAAGTTCCCTAAAGTTTCATTCTAATCAAATGTGTAATTTATGTTTAATTAAGGTTTTAATTATTTTAATAAAACTTAAATTAAGCCTAAATTAAAAGCAATTAATCAAGGGTTTTGTTTTCTTAAATCTCTCTTTTGAAGATGCATCAATAGATGGCTTATTTAAAACTTATGGAGTTTTGATTGATTTATTATGATTTTCGTAAATTTAAATTAATTAATTGGATTTATTAATTCAATTAATTATCAAATTAGGCCATTTTATAGTTTATTGGATTTCAAAGAATTTTAACAAAGTGTTTGGATTAATTAGGGTTTATTATGATGATTTAAGTAATTTTTCATAATTTTTCGTGTATTTTCTAATTTAATAATAATTTATTTTGTTAAAAATTAGGGTTTAAAGTTAAAAATTCCATAACTTTAGATTTAAGTTTCAATTAATCATGAAACATTTCCCTAAGGCGTGTTTTAACTTTAATTTTATTTCCCCAAAGTTCCAAATTGATTGGATGCGTGGTTGAAGTTTAATTTGAGTTTGATTATTTTCATTTAAACTAAATTAACCTAAAATTATCTTAAATTAATTAGGGATTTTGGGTTTAATGGATTATTCTCACTAAGATGAATCCATAAATCCCTTATTTGCATTTTGTTGATGTGTATTATATTTTCTATCATTTTTTGAATTTTTTTGTAGTATTTTGAACATTTATTTAATTCAAAAAATCAAGATTTCACATTTTAAATGGTCGATGTGACGTGGCATCGACGTGGCACTAATTGTCACATGACGTAGTGCCATTGGGCCAAGTGAGATACACAAGGATCCCATGTCAAAAGCAGCAGGGACTACATGATGATCTATGACTGTCCGATCGAAGATTAGATGGTCAATATTTCACTTGTGGTTTCTATAGAAAATTTAATCAATCATTCGACTAGATCTAAGCCATCCATTCATAATCGAAGGAATAGATGGCCGAGATTCCTCCCCTGTCTTTGCCTACGAGAAGCGTGGATCGTCTGTATTTTAGGGTCAAATTTTTGGTGATTCAAAGGAAATTTCAATGCATTTTCAATTGAAAAATGATAAGGGATTAATTTGCAATTGATCCACATAGCTTGATCTCAATGAAGCTTGACTTTCCTTCATGAAGGACCAAATTAAAAGGCAAGGGTGGTTAATTTGAACTCATACCTCACCAACATTCATCCTCGGTGGCAGAGATAGTTCGTTCACCTTTGTGGGTATGTGGTAAGGCTCTTGGAGAAGTTTCATGTGTTGCCTCCCTATGGATCGCCATGAAGACCAATGCTTGCTGCCTTACCATCATGTTTAATTATTTTCCATCTTAATAGTGGTGAGAGGTCAGGCAATGGCTCAATCAGTTTGCCTTTATCCACATAATATGTTGGGACATCTAATTTGCAGGGAGGAATAGTGTTCTTCCATTTTGACCTTTGGTTGAGAACTTGGCCGCTACCTTTGGCTAATTTAGGCATGTTAGTGGTGAGAGGTCCAAGAAACACTTCATTTCTCCTTCTCTTCACCTCAAGAGTGTGTGAGGATGTTAATGCTGCTTAGAAGATGCTTCCTTCCTCTCTTTCCATCTATGGTTGAAAGCCATATATAGGAGAGTTTAGGTGGCTGGAATTCAACCACTGGCAGCGAGGACCTTGGCCAATGTGTCAATTTGGTTCTTCCTTCTCTTATGAGTGTATTTGGATGAATTCCTTATGGGGAGGAAGCCTCCTCCTACCATTTCTTACTTTGTCCATGAGCTTTTTTGTGGAGGAAAACTAAGTTCTATTCATGGAAGTGGAGTCAACCTTGGTTAGCAATTTGATTGCCACCCTTGGAGGCTAGCTCCAAGGGGTGGTTAACTGATTGGAGATCAGTCCAAGGTCATGAAGATGTAGTGAGGAGAAGGAATCAAAGAGGCATCTTAGATTGGGGAGGGTTTTTTTTTGCATGCTGCACCTCATTTCTCCATATGATGTTTTCCTCTTTTGCTTAATTTGCCTTTGATTTGAATTTCAATCATTTTTAATTATTCCATAGGTAATTTGGATTTCAATTTGTCCATGCCAAATGGGGGTTTGATGTGATTTTAGCTAGGTTTGACCTTTTAAATTTAAATTGGTCAAATTAAATTATTTAGCTCAAATGGCCTTTTAAGATTTAAATTTAGGTTCATTTATGTTTATTTGATTATTTATAATGTTTTAATTTGATTGATTTCCATGGATTTTAAATTAATTTTGATTTTATTTCAACTCAACCCATTTTGAATAAAATGGGTTAAGTTGAGTTCAATTGAATCAAATGACCAATTTGACTCAATTAAATTGTGTTTAGACTTCAATCATGTTTAATCACATGTGTGAGATGATTTGGAGTGATTAATTTCATTTGATTTGAAATTGATTTCAATTTCAACCCATTTAACTTAAATTGGTTTAATGGTGTTGGATTCATTTGGGTCAAATGACCAAATTGATCAATTTGGACCCAATGATGGGTTGGATTGTGTTTAATAATCATTTCCAAATTATTTTGAACAATCAATTTGAGTTGATTTCAATTTAATTTTGGATTTAAACTCAATTAGGCTCATTTAAGCCCATTTAGATCAAATGATCCAATTGGTCTAATTAAGGCCCTAATAAATTTGTATTTATTTAATTCAAGTTTAAGTATATTTATTTTAGCATTTAACTCATTTAGAAAGATTTTATTTGGTCAAATTTTGGTGGTACCAATGTAAGGCAAACCTATGTTAAAAGGTTGACCAAATTTGACCTTTAGTAGTGTTTTACTACATTTATATTCATGTTATGATTTTATGGTTTCATATGATTTTAATTTGGATTTCATTTAGATTCAATTAATGTTGAGCTTAATTAGAATAATTACGTTAATCTCCCAAATTACCTTAATTTAAGCTCAAATGAATTCAAATTTTTGGTGGAATGTGTTTGATTTACTTCTTTGTTTATGTTTGAAATTTAGGTTAAATCCAATTAAATCCATTATGTTAGACCAAACTCCAGAAGGATGCACTAGGTTACTTAGATGTATTATCCTAAGTGCTTAGTTAGAAAGCTTCTAATTTAAGATTAGGCGTCCTTACAAATTTTATAAATGATGTTAACCTCATCCAAATATGAGGTCAATATGGCTGGAAATCATCTCTTTAGCAGTAGGATCCGATCTAGGTAGTAGGGCCTTCTAAGATTTAAAACACTTCTAGTGGCTCATTGAGCACTAACCTTAAGCCTAAAAGACTCATAGGGGTTGACCCTAGGGTTTGGCCCTATCTTAAATTAGGCAAGACCTACTTATCTTAAATCTAAATCAACTCCTATGAACAAATCAATCCCCCAAACCAAACTAGTTGATTACAAATCAAACCTTAACCAAGACCAAAATATTTTAATCCCAATTTGACCCATTAGGGTTTAATTTAGCCAAGTGGCTATGTTGAAACAATTTGACCCATTTGGGCTTAAAAAGGCTATATTCAAATTAATCCAATCCTTTTGGAATTAAATTCACCAAAACTCATTTGAAACTTAACTAAACTTGATTGGAGCTTAATTGTGATCTTTTGAATACCCACATTCATCTAATTGAACCATATAGGGCCAAAGTCCAATCCACTTTGATTTAAGCCAAATTGAACCAATCCAAATATCATGATCACTCCAATCAATTAATTGAACATTCCAATTCACTCCAATCAATCCAATTTGACTAATTGATATGCTTAACTCAACTTGACCCAATTTGGCCAAAAAGTTTGAATCGAGCCAACATTCAATTCAATCCAAATCATATACAATCAAAGTCATTGAACACTTTCAGATTGATCATTAATTATCTCCCAACCTTTAATTGATCATAATCACCTAATCAAGATAATTGACCCACTTGACCCAATTTGGCTTAAAAGGCCAAATTAAGTCAAATATTGATTCAATCTAAATTTAACAAAATCAATCCATCAAATCACTTCTAAAATCTCTTTTGATCATGCCAATCACCTACAACTAATTAAACCAAATTGAGGCAATTTGGCCATTTGACCCAATTTGTCCTAAAAAGTCAAATTGAGCCATAACTTTATCTAAGCCAAATTATATTGAACCATTCTGTAAATTAATCCTGAATTGATTATTGAACACTTCTTAATCACTAATTGAAGCCAATTTGATCAACCCAACTCAATTGATCCATTTAGCCTAATTTGACCTAAATGGTTGAACCAAAACCTATTCTAAAATAAATCAATTCAAATCATAGCCTTCAATCACTATCAAATGATCAATCAAGCATGACTCAACCCCTCATTCGACCCAATTTGACCAAATTGGTCAACTTAGCACATTTAACCCATATGAGACAAATTAACATCCAATCCAAATTAATTATATCAATAAGTTCTAAATCATAATTTAAACCTAACCTAATAGCCCTCTTGATCCAATTTAGTCATTTGGTCAACCTAAACCATTTGAACCCAAAATTAATCTTTATAGGTCAAATTGAGCCAAACCCAACCTAACTTGGCATGACTCACCCTTAGGTCCCCCTTGTCCAATCCAATGGGACCTAACCTAATGTGAACTTAGTTCAACCAAATCAAGTGAACCAAGCCATCTAAATAGAACAAAAGTCCAACCCTTTTCTTCACTTTGGGTAGTTACCATAGCATGCCTTGACTAGACCTAACACAAAATTGTTGGGCTCAACTATTGACCAAGAAGATATCACCCTCACCTTGGACAAACTTTGGTTTAGCCACTAAGTCTTATCCTCATCACCTCTAGCCACCAAACTTCTCTAATCACTAGGGGGCATCCATCTCACTTATCCCATGCCATTTTCGGCCAATCCTTCTAGCCGTCAAATTGCCACAACTTGCACTCCGTTAGGCAGTTCATATAAGGAGGTGGAGTATATACCTCCTCCCCTTTTTAAACTTTACAGAGACCATCCACATAGCATGAGAGCTAATCCCGTAAGTTCCCAGAGCTCCCCGTGCACCTAGCTGTCAGTGAGACTAACTTATCCCTTAGCTCGAGCACTCATAACACCCAACTCCACTAAATTGCCACCAAACCCAAAATAATTCTTTCCAAAACATTCCCTTCATCTAGCAAGCCAAAACAACTTGAAAGCTATCTAATTTGCTCATCAATTTTTAAGGTTTTTAGAAGAGTGAATAAGTTTGAATGGATTCTAAAATGTGAAAAGACCTTTAATGATTTGAAGAGTTTACTTCATCACCTCTTTTATTGTAGATCTTAAAAAAGAAGCTATTATTGTACCTAAGTGTGGGGGAAGACTAAATTAGCTTAGTCCTAATTAAAGAATAAGGTGGAAAATAATGGCCCATCTATTATGTTAGATAATATTTGAGAGGAGCCAAGTTGAACTAACCACTCATGAAGAAGTTCACATTCAAACTAATCACCATGACTAGATGATTGTGATCTTATTTCCAAGCACACTCCATTCAAGTTCTCATTGATAAGAAACTTAAAGCTGTTCTCACTAATCCTGACCACTTGAGAAGATTGCTCAAATGGTCCATATAATTGAGTGAGTTTGACATATTATACTCACCTCAAATCATGATCAAAGCCCAAGAACTCATAACTTTCTTTGTTGACTTCAGTAGCTCACATGATATTCTCATCAACCAGAATCCCTTATGGTGACTTTATGTTGATGGATCTTTTGGTGAACTAATAATTAAATCATCCAATAGGGACCATAATAACATAATCAATTAAATTCAGCTTCAAGGTGATAAACAATCAAGCTGAATATAAAGCATTACCTATCATACTTGAATTTACTTGGGGCTCTTCAAGTCGTGCATGAGGTAGCTTACTTAGGATCACAACTTATGGTAAGATAAGTAAATGGAGAGGTTGAAATCTAAGATGAGTCCTTGATAAAATACTTACTCAAAGTAAAATTATAGAAAATAACTTGGCAAGATCTAGCAAATTCGTAGAGAAAAAAACCAACTCATTGAACTATTATCTCGAGCTAGAAGACTCAAGGAGCATACAATCATTCAACTCTCCCAGTACAGTACTGAAGAAGAAGGGCTAATGTAAGTAGATCATGAATACTCATCAAGCTAGGTCAACTCCATCAAAAATTACTTATTAACTGGTGAAATTGAAGAAATGGCTAAAGCTTTGTGAAGGTTCAAAATCTAGGCAACCCAATACATGCTGATCGGAGGCAAGTTATTCTAAACATTAGTGACCTCAGTGCTAATCTCAAAGTGTCAAGCTGAAGTTCACATTAATGCATCACCCATAGAGTAACTAGCAAGTAGATGTTGCTAACAAAAAGATCCTCTTGCTTAAGAAAATGTCAAAAGTTCCAAAGCTAAATTTATAGACACATTACCCATGGTACTCTGGGCACTGAAAATAACTCCCACTAATGCAATAGAACACTCACCCTTCACATTATCACATGGCACAAAAGCTATCATACCAGTCGAGTATCAAGTCCAAAGTCAAAGAGTCCTAATAATGTAAAGCATGGGAGATGGAGATGGAAAGTGGGCTTAAGTAGACTTAGAGGCTATGGAAGGCACACTTGATATTCTTGAAGGCCCCATGATTGAGGCATCACTAAGGCAAGAGAAAATGAAAAGGAAAATGACCAAGTATTGCAGTCATTATGTGAAGAAGAAATATTTCAAAAGTGTGACCTAGTGCTGAAGAAAGTAGATGCTACTATTTGATAGAATATTAGCTTTCCCACAACTAGGATGGACCTTTCATGATCAAAGAGTAAGTCAATCCCAACATGTTCCAACTATAATCTCATTTTGATGAAGACGTACCAAGAACATAGAATGCTAGAGACCTAAAATAGTTTTATCTCTAAGGGAAAATTCTTTTAATTTGTACTCACTTTTATAATCTTGAGTACCATTATCTTTATATTTTGCAATAATAAAGTTTAATATTTTGCTCCTTCAATAAGTTTACTTATAGGATACTGATAGTTACTAAGGAAACATACTCAAATTCTAAAAGGTGAAACTTATACTCAGGGAGGTGCATGATAACTTAGGATACTTGGTGTCAATTTATGGCCTAACAATTTGCCCCACTCAGTGAGTGAAAAAATCCTTAGTAAGATATCTAAATAATTGGCATGCCACTTTTGGCTCGAGAAATATTGTTGTTGAACAAAGCAAACCCCTGATGTAAGAACACTCACGGAGTAGCATGATGACTCAGGATAATTGGTGTGCCATTTTCAGCTTTATAAAAAGTCCCACTCAGTGAGCTACAGAAGCCAAAGTAGGAGATCTGAATACTTAGTGTGTCACTATTGACCTAAGAAGACTAAAGTTAGACAAGATATGTTCAATTAAACTAACTCTAAAAGATCTATAATGTGAGACTAACACTTCATAAAGTCAACAAGTAAACTCAAAAAGACCAACTCTCTTTGTTGGTAACTCAAAAGACGAACACTCCATATAGTTGGTGACTATAGTGTAAGACTAACACTTTATGAAGTTGGCAACTAAACAGAAAAGATTTACTCTTTTAGTTGGCAACTCAATAGACTAACATTCAATATGGTCAACAACTATAGTGTAAGACCAACACCACATGAGGTCGAGAACTAAAACATAAAATTACTAACTCCCCTAGTTGGCAACTAAAAAGATCGACACCCATTAGGTTAGCAACCAAACATAAAAAGACTAACTCTCCTAGTATGCAACTCAAAAGACCAACAATTTATGCAGTTAGTGACTATAGTATTAAATTGACTAATCGTGAGTGGTTGTGTTTTTCATAGAGTACATTTTTAATTGAACATACTTATCTGAATAATGACTTGATTTATTGCTTCATTAAGAACTTTTGAATGAATGGGTTGATACTCATAAGGTTAATATGCAAGTGGTTGTGTTCAACTTAGAATATTTAAGTTGCTAATCAATAGGTTAGTCTCTTGGCAATTATTTTACCATGGTGAGTTCATGTGTGCTTATTTATCAATATGCGAGTACCATTTGATTATGGAGCCAACCATGGGACAGAGTCATAACCATCCTATGTAAACTCACTAGTGTGCTTCTTATTTGTTTGAATGAGTTAATTCATGACTTAGAATATTTTGAGCCACCATTGACTCATAGATGGTGTTTTCCTGAATGATTTCCTTAATATTATGAGCGCTCATTAGGTTGATACTTGATTATAACTACATAAGTAGCTCAGCTTAGCTTTGAATGATTTATGTGGTCGCATTCTTTGTAACTATCCCCTTTTTAAGTATTAGCCTTGACTTATTGATTAATAAACTTAATCCTTTCTTTATCGCAGACTTCATTGGTGTTTGACTACTCAATAGTCACCAATTTAATAGAGTGTTATCTTTCTAGTTACCAACTAGGAGAGTTAGGCTTTTCAGTTACCAACTTAAGGAGTTAGTCATTTTAGTTATTCACTGGCAGAATTAGTCTTTTTAGTTACCTTTTTCTTCTTTAAGAATATTGGTAGGTTGCACACTTGCCATAGTGACATACCCATTCTTCAGATGGGTGAGTGCTAGCTTCTACTTTCAAGTTTAAGGAAATGATTGGAGTCACTATTGCTATAGTTAGAGTAGCTAAAATGTTCATTGCAACCATGAGAATAGTAGTGGCCTCTTACAAATTCATCATTTTCTTGAACTTTTTGCAAAGGCCTGCTGATAGAGTCCTAAGATTAATGTCACTGCGAGGCCTCTTAGAGTCCATAGTGATTATGTTTTAGTAAGTTTTGCAGACTTGACCACTAGAAGTTGGAGGTTATATCTGAGCTAGTAGCTAGAGAAATATTAAGCACATTAAGGAAGGAAGAAAAGATCCATTTATAGCCTTTAGTGCATTGAAAATTTGTATTAGGTAAAAGGTGATGTGAGCTCTCAATATTTTTATAAATATTTTAGATCATTAATGATCACTTAAGAAAAATTCCCTTTGTACATCTCCATGCCATCTTTGTTGAATGTTCACAGAGTTCATTCATTATTCTATATTTTAGCACCGCAATTCTAAGCTTTCAAGTTCCATATTGATAAAGTAGCATCGAAGCACCATTTTTTAACATGGAGGCATTACATCTTCCACCATTGAACTTGGTTTTTGTGTCAAATGAAATCCTCCATCCATTGATCCTAAATCCATAATAAGGGAGAAAGGTGCAAATGCATTAAAAAAATTAAGAAATCTAGCATTACTATGACATTATGTTATGAATATTTAAAATTTCTCCAAAACTATTAAATTTTAGGCACTAATTAAACAATGCCTAAGAATTGTGGGTCAAGCTATGAGGTGTTGAGCTCTCAAGTTGTATAGGCAAAGTATTCTCATAGCACCATGGCACTATGCCTCAAACATCACAATGTTGGATTAATTTCATGATTTTGAACACTAGGAATACTGATCCCGATAAATTCCAAGTCTAAGTCTTGTAGGCACTACATGAAGAACCATAGTGCTGATCATTTGAGTAGAATGATAAGAAATGACAATCTTAAGAGCACTGTGCACTGACCTTTTGGGTATAATGATAAAAATGATTATCTTAAGAGTGCCATAGTGCTGCATATCAAGTGCCACAACATTGAATCCTCAAGTAAAATGATAAAAAAATTTCTACAATACTTCATATATAGTCACAACATTAGACTCTTGGTTTTTTAATTTATGTCCTATAGGCTAGTAGTGTCTAGGTACTACATTCTCAGTGCCAAAACACTACTACTGTGATGTCATTTTAAGTTAGAAAATTTTCATTATTTTAAATCTTGGAGCTTTCAAATGACAAATAAAAGGACACATACATAGTAATACACAAATATGTGAAATAAAAATAAAAAATGATTATATAAGTTATTCAATATATATCTATATATATATATATATATATATATATATATATATATATATATATATATATATATATATATATATATATATATCTATATATATATATATAAGAAAAAATGGGGGGGAAACTAGTAATCATATTTATCACCCTCCTATTCTTCTTCTTCTTCTTTTGATTCTAGTTGGGTACTTATGTAAGGTGGATATTTAAGCACCATAGTAAAAGAGGCCTAACCCAAATCCATAAAGCCATAATTTTCATACATATGAACTAATGTTAAGTTAAACTATGCCATGTAAGAAAACTATTTTTGCTCCTGATCTATGGTCTCTTGCCTTTAGATACTCTCATAAACTTATTTCCTCAAATTTAAGACTTCTCCTCAAATTTCTTGGAGTTGCTCATTTAAGGTTTTAAAAGATTGGTATTGAGGTTGTAAGGCATATGGACCACCTAAGCTTTTCCCCCACATCAAGCCTTGAGCCAAATCAATTAATTATCCTTTTCATTAGAAGAGCATTTTGAATAAAAACTTCTTCATCAGGCTCCCCTAACATACCCATCACAGTACGTAACTACAAAAAAAAGAAGGATGAATGTATCCTACAATAGTACTACCCCTAAGCTTATTACAAATGGAATTATAAATAATCTTTCATATATCTATTATAAATCCCATTTGAATAACAAATTTCAAAATAGCTCTATCTTTAGTCACCTCACAAGGGCATCAACTTGATAGAAATAAAATAGTGTCAGGCCTTAGACTCTGCCATTAAGCTAGCAGTAGGAAAGATGATAATCCTATCCTATAGTTGTTTCCATTAAATATTGATATTTCTATCATTGAGAATATTAAGGACTTCATCAAAATAAAGATGATTATCAGAATAGAAAAGATATTGATCATATACTACATTTTGCAAAATGTAATATGCATTAATGATAGTCCTATCAAAACATACCAATTTTCCTACACAAGAACTTTATTATCTTGGTGCTCCTTCGCATTGGAGAAAAATCTTGCACCATAAGAATGACATAGAGGATACTTTCATAGGTCAGCTTCTCTCAGCCTTGTTCGATGATGATCTTCTCCATGCCCCCACCCAAATTATAAAAACTTCTCTCTGGAATGAGGTGCTTGTGTATGTGAGCATATTGATACCTCTCCTCCACTTCCATGCTAAGAAACATGTTAGCGTCACTTGAAGTTACCCTCCTCTTTCTACTAAGCCTTTTAAGTAGCATGCTTATCTTCTTAGTGTGAGAAAAAGTTGAGGGAAAGAAGACTAAGAATTCTTATAGCAAGGAGACAACAAAATAAAAAATCTATAACTTAGGGGGTCTATTTATAGACCTGGCCTAGCACCAAGGTGCTAACCTCTTAGGTTCTAGAACTATGGTGCTACCATAGCAGTACTGAAGTGCTAACCTCTCAAATTTTGGAATAAAGAATTCACAGCATGGTAATACCATAATAGTGCTGAGACACTAGCCTCTCGAGTCCTGAAATAAGGAACCAGCATCGTAGTGCTCACATACAACTACTAAGGTGTTAGCCAGCTGGTCAAAATGATTACTCTAATAGTAAAAAAAATACTTGTTTCCATTTTTTACTATTAATTTCATAACTAACTAGAACTAAAAGTGCATCAAATATTGATGTAGGTCACAATGCTCTAACTCATTGCAGTGCTAGTCAAAAAATGTTTATCTTATTTGTTAAATGTGCTATCAACCTGCCAGCCCATTTGAATGATCTTTTGAACTAATATTGCGATGCTACATATTCAATGCTTATGCATTAGATAAACTTCCAACCTACTCTCAACCATCTTTCATAGAATATATGGTGCTATGATGCTACTTTTAGCAATGTCAAGCACTAGCTTTACAGGATCTTAAAATATAAATCTTTATTATAACACTATGGCACTAACTTTGTAGAACTTAGGCACCATCCTATTAATTTTAAGGCACCATGATCTATATCACCATGGCACCATCCCCCGAAGGAAACCTATTTACGTTCACCATGTGAAAAACATATAATTCAATCACCATGTGAACACCTATATAAACCTAACATTTGAAAGTGATTAAGTCCAACCCATGTGTTTACCATGAGAACACTCTAATATATTTTTAATCGATGTAAGGCTAGATTAAGCTTGTAATGAAAGCACAATAAAAAATTATATAAATCTCACATTCAAAAAAAATGTAAGTCTAATAGTTGTTTAATCGATGTAAGTCTGACCTATGATTATAATGCAAGAAAAACCATACTATGTTGGCATTCTAAAGTGATGTAAGCCAATCTTTTATCTATTTGACATACAAACACCATATAATTTATTTACCATGTGAACACCTATATAAACCTAGCATTCCAAAGAGATATAAGTCTAATATATACCGCTACACTAAACCTCTAGTCTACTTGGGATATCTAAGATAAGGCAACCCATTGCTACTAATCAGACTAACTAGATATTATGGCTAGCTCTTTGATATTGGTAGACTAGAATTATATATTCCTAAGATGACAGAACCATGGGATCTTGATTAAGACTATTCACTTATTCCCCTTAGAAAGTCATCTATGACATACCACATGCACCACTAGGCATCAATTCATATCAGCAAGATATTTTTGTTTCCAACTTTAATTGAGAGTGCTCTCTTACTACGTTAAGAGGGATAATTAATTATGAAGGCTTGCATTCATAGGAAGTAGAACTCAATTGAAATAAACTCTAACATAATGTTAAAAAATTATATTAAATATATATCAATGTGCTTCATGAGAAAACATACTCCAACCCATCTCAATAAAGATGGTAGAGAGCATCCTCAAGAGTACTTTTCTAAGCAATCAATATAATATTTTAGAAGTCAATGCTCATAATATTCATGTATCATATAATATTAAGAAACAGCCACTAAAAATATTTCAACTACAAGTAATTTGCTTAAATTTTTCTAATATAAATGGAAGTGATATGAGCTCGATAATCCATAGTAGCCTATCTCTCTTATGCATCATGAAGATGCTAGTCCTAGTTATGGACTAATGTAGAGAGAACTTGCTCGAGCTTAAACACCAATGCATCCATCTATGAGAAATTTTCTTCTATAGCTTTGATAGCTTGTCTCACCATAGACCTTCTCTCCAATAAATACTATCTTTTTTGATGTAACTCTCTCAATTCAGTAGATATATAGACAAGCTCAATCTGTGCTCTTGAGAGTTCTCTCTAGAATGATCTCAAGGATTTAAGTCTATGCTTGAGATCTTGATGGACTATAGAAGCTTGATGTGAAGTAGTGTCGAGCAAATTCTCTACTTTAGCGAGTGTGATCGATAGAAGCTTCGAGTAAGTAGTTGGTAGTGAGAATAGTTTGAACTCAATATCTCTGTATACAAATTTCCAAAGATGTAGCTCTCTTCCTTCAGGGCCAAAAATGGCGCACAATCTATCAAAGAGTTTGCCTCTACAAAAAATCTAGAAAGCTCAAGCAAAACTTTTAAGTCAACACCTAGAAGTAATTGATGTAGTTCCATCAATATATGACATAAGGTCTTTGAAGAGTTGTAATGTGATGCTCTTGAAGGTCTAAGTGAATCCTAGAGATGAAGAATGAAAGTTCCAGACTAGATAATGACATTTTAGGTATATCTCTCAGACTGGAAGTAGGGTGGCTCTCTACATAGGAGTCAAGCTTTACCGAGGAATCATCTTGGGTAGCACTCACTATCACCCAAGTCAAGCTTGGTAGGAATGATTCACTAATAGTCTTTAAAATACTAGATTACTCTATACATGGATCTTATTAGATATGTATATGCCATCATTGATAGACTTAGTAAAATGATAGATAGGGGAAGTCCCATTGTGGTATATCAATTATACTAGAGTGACATCACTCTCTACCTGCTCTACTAATGGTTCATCCTTCACCTGTTCCTACTACTCTTATATTATTTAGCTCAAAGAGGGCTTTGAGTATCCATTTTGATCTTTTTATGAACAGATGAAGGATCTCAGTGGCTTTCTACCAATATTTTGTCAGCCTAATGATTCTTTAGAAGCATGAGCTATGTGATAAGGGGAATACAAGTGTTGTGTTCATTTAGCTTTCCTGAATCAATGATTATATATACAACCCTAGATCTGATAAGCAAAAGAAGGTGTATTGAATCTATAACAACCATAGGTGGCTAATTTTGTGTTAACCTCTTGTGAAGCCACATAGAAACAAGAACCAGACTTCAAGCAAACCAAAAGAGCCCAAGCCATAGAAGCTACCTCCAAATGAACAAACAGTGATAACAGTCCTACAAGGAATGAGTATCTTCAATAAGAAGTATTCATGGTAGTTTATATATAGGTGTAGCCTAACTAAAACCATACTATCTAACAACTCTATTAGCATTACATCCTTCTAAAATCATAGATTCATGATAACGATAGCAAAGCCAAGAAGATCTCAACCAAT
The DNA here is from genome assembly GCA_021442155.1 of Cymbidium sinense. Classification (NCBI taxonomy): domain Eukaryota; kingdom Viridiplantae; phylum Streptophyta; class Magnoliopsida; order Asparagales; family Orchidaceae; genus Cymbidium; species Cymbidium sinense. The sequence goes on from CM038215.1 coordinate 56,985,021, forward strand.
GAGATATTTTGTAATGCATCTATGCCCTAGATTTGATAATAATAAAGGTATACCTCTATCAGTAATAGAATCAACAAATGTTTATCCCAAGCTTTAATCAATAAGCTAAGAAAGATGATCTATGAATAATCTGAAAACGATCCATTATGCATGCTGACACAAATATAAATGTTTGGATTTGATCTCTATCTAAAGCAACAGTTGCTCTATTTAGCTATGTACTCAGCAAAAAATGTTAGTATCTAAAGTAAGGAGGTGCATTAAGATAGCTAAAGGCTCCAAAAATATGTGCATGAAGCCATCCATATATGTAATGCCAAGGAGTCTCCACATCATAGCATCATGAGTTTGACATGACACTCACTCTGCTTAATCCATGATATAGGTAGGATAATACTACAGGTGCTAGTGTGATCCTTTAATGATGAGTAAGAAAATTAGCCATCAAGAGAGTAGAAGGGCGAAGAGTTTGCTACAACTATTGAATACAAAGTAGCATAGCCATGTAGCAATGAAGGCCACTGAGGAAAGCTCCTCATTGATGTATCATGCAAAAATATGTCGAGAAATAACTCTTCCTTTAGGATTAAATCTAGTGCTGAAGGATTCCTCAGATGAATGAAAGCCAATGTCAAATAGATCATCCAATTATGTAGAATGAGGCAAATATACTACCATATAGAGGAAACTCTTAAACTATGTATCAATAGTAACTATAGTACATCAGCTATGGATTGATCCCCACTCCTTAAATAATGTTTGGTAGTGAGCTTGAGCATGATGAAGGCTAGAATAATATGCATGACCTCTTCTCTTCTATTGACCAACTAACTGATGCTAAAAGAGCTCATAATCTAGAGGGATGTACTATTTATGTGGAATGCCACAAATAGGAAGACTTTTATATCCTATATATCTGCTAAAGAAATTATCATATTGTGTGGATTAAACCAATAGGTATTGGTGGTCAAAGAGTGATGCATAGATTGCATGATATATGCCAGTTCTCCTAAAAAAATTGCCATGCATCTATAAATGATGGTGGGCCTAATATATGTAGCCATTGATAGCTGGCAGACATGTGCCAAACACTAACTTTGAATCCTAATCTTTTTCCTTATAATGTAGTATACGATCGAATCATACCTATAGGAGTGTTATCTAGAACTAGCTAAAGTACATCGTGATCCCTAAAGCTAAGATGATCTGTGACTCCCTCTAGAGGGACATCATGACTGTCTCTTCTTTAAATTAATCACCTAATCAAAATGATCATACCTTAATGGGAGATGTGAATCAAAGAGTGGAATGCAGGATGATCGAGCGAATGAATTCTAATAAATGTCTCTACCCATCAATATATCTTGATGCCATAATAAATGATCTTATAGTCTTACTAGATAGTGTAGATCATAAGCTTCAATAGTGGCCCATATTTGCTTCTTAGTAAGCTTAGTAGGAAGCCTATCATCTTGACTTTTCCAAACAATATATATCCTTTTGTGCATGATAGATATAGATTTTCATGTAGATTTAGTTCATTTTCAACTTGTTAAATCTAGATTTATATTTAAACCTAACCCTTTTGAGCATGTTGGGTGTCTTTCAACTTAGATCTGATCTTTGTGTACATGTTGGATATATGTTAGAATTAGATATGGTCCCTTGGGACATGATAGATCTAACTTTAGGTTTAGATCTAATCCTTTTCGACATGACAGATCTAAATTTATCTTTAGATCTAGGCCCTATGGACATGATAGATCTAAATTTAAGTTTAGTGATGGCCCTTTGGATAGAATAAATATAAATATAGGTTTTGATCTGACTCATTCGGAGATAATAGATATACATTTAGGTTAAGATCCAACCCTTTTTGACATGATAGATCTAAATTTAGGTTTCGACTTGGTCTCTTTGGACATGTTGGATCTATGTTTGATTTAGATCCTTTGGACAAGATAGATTTAAATTTAAGTTTAGATCTGGCCCATTTTAATATGATAGATCTAAATTAAGGTTTAGATCTAGTCTTTTTAGACATGATAGATCTAAATTCATATTTAGATCCAACCCGTTTAGACATAATAGATCAAAATTAAGTTTAGACTCAATCCAATTAGACATGATAGATATAAATTTAGGTTTATATATAGTCCCTTTGGACATGACATATCTAAATTTTTTTTATTGGATGGGGTTTTTCTTTGATAGAGAATTTTCTTTGCTTGCAAGAAATATAAAATTTCCCTTATTGACAAGGGAATTTCCCATTTGAGATAGAAGTATTCTTCTCGATCTCAGATGTTGATAATATTTTATCATTTTAGTTAATTAATTTAGAGTCAATTTTGACTCTTATGTTTATAAGACAATATCTTCTATAGTTATGCAAAATATCTCAAAAGATATTATTTATTTAAAGGGGGCATAATCCTTATGCCTTTAACATCATTAAGTTGATAAGTTCCACCTTCATATACCTTTTTGATAATGTAAGGTCCTTTTCAATTTGAGTCAAACTTTCCACCAATTCAATGATGGGGAATGATAAGCCTTTTATGTACTAGCACCAGTTCACCTATTTTGAAGCATCTTGAATGAACCATATGATCATGAGCTCAGGTTATCTTTGCTCTATACATTTCTAGATGTTATTGGACCTATAGTCAAACTTTGTCTAAAGCTTTAAGCTCTTTAAGTCATATTCAAATATTCTCTGCCATTGTAAGTTCATTTTGGATTGCAACATTGAGTGAAGGAAATTCTATTTTGAGAGAAAGTATGGCTTCTACCTTGAAGACCAATGAGTATGGTGTTACCTACATAGCTATTTTATATGTGGTGTGATATGCTCACAAGGCCTCTAAACTTTTGAGTAGTTTGTCCAATATTTTGTTTAATGCCTTCGTGAGATACTTGACTCTTGGATTATATATTAAAGAATATAGATAATTTATCTTATATTTATTAATGAAGTGATAAATTTTGACATTCTTGAAGGTTGTGCCATTATTAGATAAAATTCTTCAAGGTACTCCAAATTGATAGATGATATGATCTACAAAGGATTTCATTACAATGTATTCTTTAACTTCTCTTAAGGGAATTATTTTTATCCATTTTTAGAAGTAATCAGTGGCAGTTAAAATGAAGTGGCCTCTAGATGATTGAGTGCCTATCAGACTTACTATATAAATTTCTTAACTTTAAAATGGTCATGATTCCACTATTGGATGTAAGGCATTAGAAAGTCAATGTAAAATGTCTACATGTATTTGATATTTATGACATCCTTTAGCATGTTCAATGTAGTCTCGAACAATGTTAGGCTAATAATATCACATTCATTTAATTTTGATTTTCATCTTTGGACCTGATTGGTGTGCACCATACAACCTTTCATGAACTTCAACCATTACCATTTTGACTGCATATGGTCCTAGGCATCACAATCACATTTGATTAAATGAGTAGCAATATAATGTGTCATTCATAAAAGCATATCGTAACACTCTTTGTGAATTTGATAAGCTTTTGACTTATGTTTTGATAAGCTATCACTAGGACATGCTTATGATAAAGCACTAATTCAAGACTATACCACCTTGACTATAAATAATCCTAGTGGTTTTGCTAATTTTATTGACAAAGCTCCATTGATGTAAAGTTTCAATTCTAATGATTGTTGGGCTTCTTCTACTTTAAAGATTTTCTCATCGAAATTCTTCATTGAGTGGAGAATCTACCAATAATGGAAGGGCAGCTAGAAAGTCAGCTAGAGCTTACCCTTTTATCACCTTTTGAGCATATGTTATGTCAAATTAAAGTAATAGGACTACCCATTTTGTTACAACCTATTAGAGTAGGCCTAGTCATTAGAAATTTGAGAAGATCGACTTTGGATATAAAAGATATCTTGTGTGATAACATGTAGTGACATAATTTTTTAGTGGAAAATATCACTGCTAAACATTGCTTCCCAATAAGCAAGTATCTTGTTTCAGCTCCTACCATTTTCCTATCCCTCTTTATAGTATTTAGCTAATAGAGCTCCAAGTGATACCTCTAAGGCTATTGTATATAATATCAATGGTTTTCCTATTATTGGTGCTACCAATATTGGGGAATGTAATAATATTATTTTAGACTATTGAATGCTTCTTGACAACCATCATCCCATATGAAAGGTGCATTATTTTTCATTAATATAGGAAAGGGTTAACATCTCCTTGAGAGATTAGAAATTAATCTCCTTATATCAGCCAACTTGCCTTGTAGTGAACATAGTTGATTCAAGGTCTTAGGCGATAGCAACTATGCTATTACTTTGATTTTAGAGGATCTATTTCAATTCCTCTATGGTGCATAATAAAGCCTAGAAATTTTCTAGAAGTCATGTAAAAGCATAATTTAAAGGATTCATCTTTAAGTTGAAACTTTATATTCTATCACATACAACCCATAAATCACTTATGTATGCATTTTGGGCTTTGCTTTTGATGACAAAATTATCAACATAGCATTCAACATACTTATGTATCAGATCATTGAAGATGCAAGTCATTTCCCTTTGGTATGTAGTGCTTACATTTTTCAAACCAAATGACATCATTTTATAGCTATATACTAATCAATGTATGGAAGGATGTATAACTTTCATCTTCCAAAGCTATTTTAATTTTTTTGTAGCCTAATGAACCATCCATAAAAATAATATATCATAGTTTGATGTGTTATCTACCATGATCTACATTAGGTAAGGGGAAGTCATCTTTTGGGCATGCTTTATTTAAGTCCCTAGTCGATGCAAATATAAATTTGCCCATTTTTCTTATTTACTAGGATGATATAGGTAATACAATTAACATATTTTTCTCCATAGATGAATCTAGCTTCAATAAACATTTTGGTTTCAGCAATTACTTGCTCTTGGATTTTTAATCGCATTTGCTTTGATGCATGCATTATTAGTAGTATATTATGTTTAATAGGAAGACAGCCACATCTGCTGATAAGCTTGGTATTTCAAAATTCCATATGAAATAGTATTTGTTTTAGTAGAATAATGCTTTTAATTCCTCTAATTTTTGGATGTGAGATTGGCACTAACAAAGGTTGGCATAGGTTCTTCTTCAATACCTAAGTTAATTTTCTAAAGATCATCATTAGTAGCTTGATTTCCTTCTTTAAATTCTTTCAGGGCTTCTTTGAGGTCATTTATCAATTCAACTTCTGGTGTATTCTCATTTTCATACAAAATAGCCTTTTGTTCATTTATAGCTCCAGAAGAGATTTATTCTTTTTTAGATATGGCATAGCATGAGCTCATTGTAGGAAATACCAGAGCAATATATCCTAGTCTCCATGTGGTGAGCTTTTGATATCTTATAGAATTTTGGGTATTATCTCCTTGCCAGAGCATCTTAAACAATTGAGCTTGAATTTTGGATTTAATAGGCTGAACATAATGTCTTCTTCCTCAAAATCATCCTCTTCAAGCAACATTTATGTGGATTTGTGGTTCGTTCTTTTACCTTGTAGAAAAGGATCCCGTGTTCATTATAGCCTCTTTTAGAGGGGACATAGAAAATTTCCAACTATTATATTTCCTCATTTCTTTAAACTATTAAGGCTTTTATATATGCCTTTGGCACTGAAGTTATTTTTATAGCCTTGTTAGAGATTTGAGATATGGGAACCTAAATTAGAGAAACATGGGTTTTCTCTAATTATTTGGTAATATTTCTAGTACTAGATTCTTCTTTATTTTATATGATTAAGACTTTTTTAGGTTGATAAAATATTAATTCTTCTTTATCATCCTCTATATCACTACCAAGGTAGGGAATTAATTTAGGTTATTTTGATTCATTAACACTTTTGCATCTCATCCCTTTTCAACATTATCTTAATAGGTGGACCTCTTATTTTTAAGTACTGACTTCTCCTTCTTTCTTAGGAATAAAGCACTTTGCATCATCATCGATCTTGATTTCATGTATCAAGAATGGATTCATGTCACCATTAATTTAACACTCCTCATTGTTTTGAATTTATTTCATACATTGATGGAGGGTTGAAGGCACTATGTTGTATTTATGAATCCATGGCCTACCCAAGAATGCTTTGTATGAATCACTAACTTTAATCATATAAAAATTAGCATCTATATACAAATTCTGAAAGCGTGTAGGTAGAGCAAGAGACCCTAAGGTTTGTTGTCCTTGTTCATTGAATCCTTGTAAGAATACTATACTTTTATTCAAATAACAAGAATCAAAAGCTAATGTTTAGCATTTTAGCCATTAAAAGATTGATTGAAGCACCCAGTTGATTAGTGTTTTTTTGTATATTAGTGGAATCACTTTCAACCTGTGACATAAAGGGGCATATTATGTTTGACCATTCCTAACAATATATCACAAAAACTAATATGATGGTTGCTAAATTTTTAGAGATTAAGTCCTCTTTCATCCTCTCTTTAGCACAGAAAGCTTCATATTATTCTAAATTTTGCAAAGTTTTAATTAATATCTAACATACATCTTTGGATAATATGAGAGCATCATAGATATTTAGTAAAGTTAGTAGCTTGTGTAATTAGGCCAAGCCATTATAGTCTGCTCCCATTTTGGTGGCCTTCTAAGGTTTAGCTAGTGGTGGGGCAAGGCATCTTCATTAATTTGAATTTTTTTACTTTTATCACTAGCTTTCCTCTATTGTGGTGGAGACATTCACTTTCCACTTCTTAATTGATTTCAGTTACTTCTTCTATGAAAACTTCTTTATCAGAAGAAGTTTCTTTACTATATACATTTTAAAATTTTTAAAGCTTTCAAAACTCTCAAAACTCTCAAAACTGCTACCTAGTTTAGGACTCAACTTCATTGAGCATTATTTAACCATTCTTTTGATAGTTTTTTCTTTTGGAAAATGTTGCAATCACATAGCATGCCACACTTTGGATTTGAAAATTGGGCTTCTCACTTATACTTACAACCCGACATGTTTCTTTTTAAACCTCTTTTCCAAGATTTTATGTGTCAAGTAATAAGTGGAGCATGTATTCCTCCAACTTAATTGGTTTTCGAGTAGGCTGCTCATATCATCAAAAGAGTTAATTATCTTTTGTGTTTTATACTTTAAATTTTGAGGTTTTAACAAAGAACCCTAGTCAATTTTTCATCTGCTTCATTATTTTATATAAAACTTTCCCCCTATTAGGAAAGAGTATTCTTAGATCTATTTCAAGTTTGATGAAGTATTTCCATTGAATAACTTCTATGATTAGAAGGATGTTGATCAATCATTTAGTCTTCTTTGAGATGAAGGTTTCCCAACCACCTTCTTCTTTTTCCAATGAGGCTTTACCTCTATTATTATCTATATTCTACATTCTGACTAGGTCGACCTCTCTGTCTTTTGTAATTTGATTTAGGAGTATTGTGATATCATTCACATTCTCCTTTCTAGGATGTACCAATACACTATCAAAGAAGGTGAGCTCGATATTTTGATAACTCCTTTTTACCAAGTCTTTCATGACAAAATAATCTTTGATTGGGTGACTTATAATCTTATGGAATGAATAATAGTTGGGATCATTGATTTTGTCTACTTTGTCAGGTCAATGTGGTTTTGACAATTGTAATCCCAATTTAAGGCATGTTTGAAGATTTTAATTATACATTTCTTTTAAATGAATATAGCTTGGTTCATTTTTTTCTTGGAGGATATGACCATTTTTCTTATCCTCTATATTTTGCCACATGTCATGAGGTTCTTCCACCTCCATTTCTTTTTTTTTATCAACTCCAAATGTGAATGTTGTATTCACATTATTTTCTTAAAATCATACGACTTAGGTTGCTTTTTTTTTCCCAAAGAAATAATTGTTATAGCTAGTGTTAAGGCCTTTTTTCTTGGGAAGCCTCTCAAACTTGGCTACATGATCCAACAATCTTGAAATGTATTAATCATGGTTATGGCTATGTACAGAGCCATTTGATCATCAGTGTTTTCCATTAGGAGTTCTACTGCATGATTTTCTTTACATTGTTCATCACATTTCATGCTCAGATTTCTCCATCTTGTAATATATTTGTTGACACTCATTCTTTCTTTCCTTTTTTAAGGTGAGATCTATAATTATCACCTTCTTAGTTGCTCTTGCAAATCTCTTAACAAAGAATGTTTCCAACTTAGCAAAGGTTTTCATGAGTCGTTGGGCAACTCAGCATACCATTTAAAAGCTATGTTGGTAAGATTGCTAATGAATTGTTGAAGTAGTAAGATGACATTTTTGTTGCATTCCATAAGTAGCTTTGAATTAGGCCAAGTACTTCCATGGATTTTTTGTGCTTGAAGTGGTGTTAAATTTTGGAACCACATTTCCTTTGGGATACTATGCTTGGTCATATTCAGTCAGATATGGCCGGCCTTTTCAAACAAATTGTTCAACAGTCTCTGAAGCAATGACCACTTTGAACATTTGGCTAATATATTCCTCTACTTGGGATTTGGTAATGATATCTCCTCTTGGTGAGAATTTTAGTAAAACTTCTATTGGAGGTTCTTGCCTTTGGGGTAAAGCTATTAGCAAATTGGGTGAATGATTTTGCAAACCTCTAGTTTTAGCTGTTGGGTTGATTGTCTCTAGAGAATTTCTTAGAGGCACTTGCTACATTGTAGTTGCTATTAAATTAAGCTAACCAAATAATTCTTTTATAAGCTCTCTCATTTTGTTGAGATGATTATTGTGTTGGTTTATTTCTTAATATCTTCTTTAGAGTTAAAAAACCCATCTGTCATTATAACCTTATTACAACATTTGCTACTTTCTCAATTTCTTCAATCTTCATTTGAGTTTCTCCTTCGGGCACTTAGTTACTTGGGCCCTCTTGATACTATTCTACATATTATTGTTCAGGTGCCACATTATTATTTCATAAATGTGTATCCACCATGTGAATAACCTTGACTTCCATGCAGTCGATATTTTCATTATTTTGGAAATCAAGAGCTGGCTATTCTTCCTTAATCAAGAAGTCATCCTCTTCCTAAAAGGGCTAATTATTTGCATCATCAGCCATTTTCTCACTATTTTGGATTGATACTTCTAGCTGATGATGGGTGATCTATCCTTTTAATAATAAGATTAAGTTTGGATTATTTCATTCTTAATGACTTGGGTTCTTTAGCTACCCAGAATGATCAGGACCTTACAGTGGTGGGTCTCTTGGAATGCATCCTAGATGTCACACAATAGTGTTCAACGAATAGATTAGGATGAGATGATTGGTATTTCCTTTTTTTTGTGAAGGTTGTTGGGACCTTCCAACAACTAGCCACTTAATACCTATGTATTAAAGTGCTTGTTGTCAGTGGTCACCAAACATTAAACCCATAGGTCTTGTGTTTTATGCAAAGTGGGCATGATATTTTTGAATGATTATATTTAGTAGATTAACAAAGGTAGTTCCAACGGACATTGTTGTCAGTTGGAACTACCTTTGTTAACATTTGGTTGCTTAGGATCATTGGGAATGATTAATTTAGTCTTTTTTTCCTTTTTATAATAGCCTTTTAAATGCTTTTAGTAGTTTGGTGCATGAGAGATGGTAGTCATAGGTCCAGATGGTACATATTATATGATCTTAAAATTGTGCCAAACTAGAGAGTGGATCTAATAGAACCATCATTGATCACAACTTGAGAGAGTTTAATAGTTGATCCCTCTCCTAAAATGATTGTCATTAGATTTATTAGGATTGCCATCAAGATTTTCACACCTAGTTGTAGATTTAAAGTTAGGTTCTATAATATTTCAGGAACCTAAACTCTTATAAATAAATTTTTTAATCAACAATGAAATTGTATATTTTAATTTTCTAACCAAAGATGGGGAGAAGTAAACTCTAGAGGAGTCACTAGAAATTTGATCGCTCAAGAAAAATACCATTTACACACCTCTGCGCCATCTTTATAGGATGTTCTGGGAGTTCATTCTTCATAATGCAGATTGATGTATATTCAAATAGATTTTCTTGAACATTATGTTAGTATTTATTTAGACTTGGGTTCTACTTCTTATGAACCCAAGCATTCATAGTTAATTACTCCTCTTACCATAGTAAAAGTAACACTCTCGATTAAGGCTAGAAATAAATATATCTATTTGATATGAATTGGTTTTTAGAAGTGTGGTGTGAATGACTATTTAAAAGAAAAAGGGAGGGTACTTTTGATCAAGATCCCATGGTTATCATTTTAGGACTACTATTATTCTAATCTACCAATATTAGAGGGTTATTATCCATAATGTCCAAGGAGTCTGGTTAGCAACCATGGGCTACCTCATCTCAAATATCCTGAGTAGACCAAAGGTGTTATGTGGATGTTTATTGAATTAAAAGTAAACTTAATTTATAAATTTATCTAATAATTCAATGAAGTATGCTTTACAAACATAGTTAGGGCTTACATCCATTAAAATGTTAAGGTGTTCGTATAGTGAACATGAAAGATTGGATTTAAATCCTTACATCTTTCTGGAATGTCGAATAGGTGTTTCCATGGTGAACAAAAAGATTGGACTTACATCCCTTTGGAATGCCATTATGGTGTAGAGGTTCACATGGAGAACATATAGGTTGGGCTTACACCCCTAGAAATATGATTATGGTTTAAAGGTTTGCATGATGAACATATAGATTGGACTTACATCCCTTGAGAATGTCATTATGGTACGGGGTGTTCACATGGTGAATAGGAAGGTGTTTAATGTGATTTTTAATTTTTTCTTATTTTAAGAGTACAGTGCCTCAGTGTTATATAAACAATGCCAAAATGCTAAGGTTTCAACCCCATGGCACTGAAAAGTTGGCACTTCGGTGCTTGAAGCACAACCCCTTAATATTTTCAGGTAGAAACATAAGCCTCAAAATAAGAGAGGGAAATGCTTTGGTGCTATAAACCCAATGTATTAGTACTAAGCCATAAAGAATAACATAAAATGGGTTCACTACATGGTCAGTGCCACAACACTATGAAAGTAGTGCTATGGAACTATTCAAAAAGCCATTAAAATGCCAACAAGCTAGAAGGCACATTTAATAGAAAAGGATAGAACTTTTAACCAGCATCATGGAGTTGCGTTTGAGCGTTGTGTGGTCCATCAATGTTTGACAAGCTTTTTAGATCAAATTGATTTTAGAATTAATGATAATATATATTAATAAGTATTATTTTTGACTGGCATAGTAGCCATCTTGACTGGGAGACTGGCGCCTAGGCGTTGCATGTATAGCACCTCGCCACTAGTACTAAATCTCAAAAATTGAGAGGCCAGCATTGCGGCGCTGGGTCCAATCTATAAATAAGACTCCTAGGCTCCCAAAAATTTTATTCTGAAGCCTTTGTTTTCTTAAGTATTCTTACACTCAAGTTTTTTCCTCAGCATTAGATTAGCAAAAATTCCACTCAAGACCATCTGGAAGGGTAAGAAGAGGATGTCCTATAGTGACACTAACAAATTCAACAATGTGAATGCTGAGGTGAGGTATCAATATGCGCTCATCAGTGAATATCTCATCCTTGAGAGGATATTCTATAATCTGGGTGGGAGTGCTTAGAGGATTATCAATAAGTGAGGTTGGGAGAAGCTAGCTTATGGCAACAACATCTACGTCACTCCCATGGTGCGAGAAATCTTTGCCAATGCGAAGGATCACCAGGACAACCAAGTTTTTGTATGGGGAAAATGGGTACATTTTGATAGTGCTTCCATTAACATATATTACAATTTACAAAATTTTGCATATGATCAATATCTTTTCTACTATAATGATTACCCCAATTTTAATGAAAATCTTAGTTTCCTCACTATTCAAAATTTAAATGTCTAGTGGAAATGATGAGAGAAAATATTATCAATTTTCCTTCTATTGGCCTAACAACTGAGGCTAAAGTTAGGCACTATTTTATTTTTATCAAGTTGATGCCCACTTATAATATTAGTGAGGTAACTAAGGATAAAGCCATTTTGAATTATATGATTCAAAAGATCTTTACCATTGGTGTAAAAAAGATCATTTACAATTCAATTTGTAATAGGGTATGGTCACCCTTCTCTCATGTATTCTTTATGCGTTGCAAGCCGGTGTGTTAGGGGACTCGGATAAAGAAGTTATTATACAAAGGGCTCCCCTGACTAATTGAATGACTGAAGGGCTTGAATTAAAAATGAAAGTAGGAGAAAGTTCACATGCTCCTCAGTCTAGATCAAAATCCTCTAAGATGTTAATTAAGCATCTCAAAGATATTGGAGGAGAAGCCTCAGAATTTAGAAAATGAGTGGCAAAAGTAGCCTTGCAATAACAAGAATTGGAGGAATTTTTTTGATTATCATATAAATCAATAGCAGCAGTAATTTTCCATGAATAAGTTCAACTTAGCACTCATTCAAATGTTTGAAAATTACAACTTTAATACTGGCCCGAATAGAGTTCCTTTTTCTGTAGCACCTTCTTATCACTGATATATTAGCACCCAGCTAAAGCCAGAAGAAGAAGAGGAGAAGCAAGATGATTAAGACTTCTAGGATATTCCTTTTTTCCCTTTTTTGTAGTTGTATTTGTATCTCTATTTTTTATTCTTTTGTAATTTTATTTGGCACATTTATGTAAGAAGATTCTATTTTTTACAATTAAATTTTATTACATAATATTTATGTACTAGTTGTCTATCCCATGAACTTAATTATAATTTAGATATCTTTTATAAGTCAAAAACTTAATTGAATGAAATTTCTAACTTAAAAAAATTAGGTTAAAAAGTCAACACTTTGGTGCTAAAAAGTTAGTGCTTCAGTAGTGAAAAGTTAGAATCTCGGTTCAAGATGGTAAAGTTATGCTTAAAAATTAGAGAAGGCAATACCTAGGCATTATCAAAGTAGCACTGTGGTGCAGTGGACTCTTTGGCCTCATGACCTTAGAAGGAGGCTCTACAGTGACACGGTGCTGGGTATTGGACATTTTGAGTCTATAACCTGAGAAGGCAGCACTGCGGTACCAAGATTCAACACTGCATAATTAGGTATTGGGCATTTTGAGTCTACAACCTAAGAAGGCGAGACTATGGTGCTAAGATTCAGTGCCATAATGCTATTCATAGCACCTCGACACCATACAATAACATTGTGGTGATGAAAATGGAGTGACAGGGTTAAAAATCATTAGAGCTCAGTTTCGTGATGTTGGTGCGGTGCTACAAGTCAAGAAGACTCTATTCCAAGGTGATTTGATGATTTTCAAAAATTTTGGAATCATAACCACTTAACAATGTTAGTTTTCAAAAAATTTTATTATAAAGTATATTCTTCTCCCTTATTTCAAATCCAAGATTGACAAAGGGAGGGTATTTTCATCCACACAACCAAGTTTGATGGAGGAGGTCTAGACTATTAAATTTGTATTTTTGTGAGTAAAAGCTCGATTTAATTTTAATTTTGGTAGTATTTCATCTTGGAAATACCTAAACTTTTGTTTTTAATGTGGTTTTGTTTTACCCCTACTCCGAATGTAAGATTGATGGAGGGAGGTTCTTCATTTCACATTAGATCCAATATCAATGGTGAAATCTTTTAAGAGTTTTCCTATAGAGTAAGGAATCATATAGATAAAGCATTTTATTTAGAATTTTACTTGAAATCTTGTCTTGCATAAAAAGAAGAGTGTGTAGCAAAGGAAAACTCATAGTAGAGTACACAGTAGAGAGAGGGAAGGGAGTGTGGATAGAAGGGAAAGAAGAAGAAGAAGAAGAAGAAGAAGAAGAAGAAGAAGAAGAAGAAGAAGAAGAAGAATAGTAGAAGGTAGCCCTTCTCTTCTTATACTAGTTGGTCCTCAACTGCTCCCACTTTCCTATCAACTGCTCCCACTCTCCAAACCACTCCCTCTCTCCCTTTGGGAGATTATCGCTAAGGGGGATGACTATTGGTGGGAGTGGTTGGTGTTTGTTGTGCTCCTTAAACTTAGAAGCAACAGTGCTAGCACCAGGATTGTGGTGCTATGGTGCTGGAATCAAGATGTTTCATTTTTAATTATTTATTATATTATTTTATTAATTACAAATAATTAAATATTTATAATTAACCATTCAATTGCAAATAATTAAATATTTTTAAGAGCAAGCTATAAGAGCTTAGAATTTGGGATGTTTATAAGGGAGCTAATGTTATGTGGGAAAAAGTAGCAAGTGAAATTAAGCAAGTTGTAAAAAATGTGCTTGGAGAATCAAAAGAAAAAGCTTTTTTAATAAAAATAATTGGTGGTGGAGTCAGAATTTCAAGAAAAGATAAAAAATAAGAAGCATTATTATAAAATTTGGTTTAGATGTAAGAACTGAGAGAATTAGGAATGATATAAAATAGCATGTAGAGATTCTAAGAAAGCAATAAATGATGCAAAAAATTTAGCTTCTAGTGATTTATACAATAGATTGATACCAAAAAAAAGTGAGAGATATATGTATAAGTTAGCCAACCAAAGAGATAGGAGTAGTAATGAACTAGTTCAAGTGAGGTGTATTCAGGATGAAAATCATAAAGTACTTTTTTTAGAAAAGGGTATTGAAAATAGGTGTATGAGGTATTTTGATAAACTTTTCAATGAAGGATATGGAAATATGATTGATTTTAATAATCTTAATACCCTAAACAAAAATAAAAACTTTTGTTTTTAACATCATGTTAGTAAATTTGAAGTTAGAGAAGCTTTAAAGAAAATGAAATGTGAGAAAATAGTAGGACCTGATGATATTCCAACATAAGTGTTAGGAGATCAAGGAGTTTCTTGCCTTATAAATCTTTTTAATTTTATTTTAGAGACTAAAAAGGTGCTAGATGATTGGAGAAAGAGTTTGTAGGTTCATATATTTAAGAATAAAGGTGATGCACAAGAGTGTGCAAATTATAGAGGAATTAAATTAATGTGTCATACATTGAATTAATGGGAGAGAGTAATTGAGCATAGGTTATGATGTGATACAAAAATTTCTCACAATCAGTTTGGTTTCATGCCATGTGGATCTACTATGGATTCTATACATTTTAAGAGGTTTGATGGAGAAGTATAGAGAAAGTAAGGTGGATATGCATATGATATTTGTTAATTTAGAGAAAGCTTATGATAACATTTCAAGAGATGTTCTTTGGAGAGTTCTAGAAAAGAAAGGAGTTAATATTAGTTATATTCAAGTCATTAAGGATATGTATACTAGAGCTATTACTTGTTTCAAACATAATGAGGATTGAAAAAATATTTTTCTATTTTAGTTGGAGCTGTTACTTTAAGCCCTTATCTTAATTCTTCAGTTATGGATGTTCTTACTAGGCATATACAGGAAGATGTAGCTTGGTGTGTGCTTTTTGTTGATGACATTCTTATTATTGTTAATACTAGAGAGGGAGTCCATGAGAAACTTAAATTATGGAGGTAAACCTTTGAGGCTAAAGGTTTTGATTTAAGTAGATCTAAAATTGAATATATGAAGTTTAATTTTAGTTGTAGAAGTTCTTGTGGTAGTGGTTTTCCATTGGGTAAAAATGTCATTAAAAAGAGTGAGCGATTCAGATATCTAGGCTCTATTGCTCAAAATGATGGTGAAATAGATGGAGATGTTATTAGAAGAATTTAAGTTGGATGGTTAAAGTATAGGAATGCATCTAGCCTATTGTGTGATAGAAAAGTATTGCTTAAACTTAAGGGAAAATTTTATAAGATGGTGGAAAGACTTGCAATGATTTATGGTGTAAAATGTTGTCCAATAAAAGAGAAGCATAAGAAAAAGTTAAGTGTTGTAGAGATGAGGATGCTCAGGTGGATGAGTGGCGTTTCTCTTAGAGATAAAATACAAAATGAGTATGTTCAGGAAAAACTTAGTGTAGCTCTAGTGGAAGATACGATTAGAGAGAGTCACCTTAGATGGTTTGGCCACATAAAGCGTCATCCATCCAATGACCCAATTTGAAGAGTAGATGCAATAGATTTTCCTTATGTTAAGAAAGGTAGATGTAGACATAAAAATTCTTATTTAAGATGTATAAAAAAACTTGAATTAAATGAGAATTTGACACATAATAGGACATAATGGAGAAGAAGGATTCATGTAGCTGACCCCATATAGTGGATAAAGGCTTATTGTTGTTGTTGTTGTTGTTGTTGTTATTGTATTCTATTCAATCTTTTATCTTATTTGTGAGGTACCTCTATAGCAAGTAGAAGAATCATGGAGATAAATGTATACCCAAAGCAGCAGGCAGGCCCAAGCGAGTTTAGTTATCAAGACAAGTGTACTCCCATAAAAGGTACTCGATAATAAAAAAATAAGTATACTCACTAAAGGGCATGTATGATAAGAGAATATTGACTTAATCATGTAAGACAAACACTTTGAGAATAATAACTTAAAGTACAAGGTAAGAATCAACTTGCTAGCAACAAGAAACTATTCAAGGAAATAATGTGACTACTTTCCTCAGCCTTGCCCCAACTCACATGCTCATTTGATGATAGGCTACTCGCCCCATCAATTGATAGATTTATACTTGCTCATAGGCATGCCTCTAGTAGCTTAGGTAGGAATATACTTGCATAAATGGTCACCCCTTAGTATTATAAAAGGGTGACTCATTTCTTATAGGGAGACCTTTTGGCTCTTCACTCTAGACCCCTATATGTTGTACTTGAATTTTGAGCAATAAATATTATTATTTCTTTTACACTTTTCTACTTCTTTATCTTCTTTCTATAGTCTTTAACTTGACTCTATTTCTCAAGTATCTAAGAAGGTTCTTCTTCTATATACAACTAGATTTAGATTCAATAGGTATAATAAACCCACAAAGCTTTAACTAAATTTTCGTGCTATTACCACTTATACTCATCAAGAGCCTTCCTTGAGATTTAGACAAGAATTTTATTGAAGAACTCAATTAACCCATTAGCCTAAGGGTATTAAATAGTGTTTTGTTGTCTAGAAAAATTATTAATTTTGGTGCTTTTGAAAGTAGTACCATTATCACATATGATTCACTAGGTATGTTAAATAAATACTTGATTTTATTCTTAAAGAACCATAAGATGTGTGGATGTTTGACCCCTGTCAATGGGATTTCCTATGGCCACTTAGAAAAGTAATTTATTGTTACTAGAGTGAATTGTTGATCCTTAATGAAGGAAAATCAATTAGACCAACAATTTCAGTGCTCCAACTCTCAAATGGTCATGACACTATTTTTAAGTGGACATTAGGTGGCTAATGAAAAAACAATCCATATCCTCACATTGGTAATAATGATACACAACATCCATGTAATTATGATCATTGAAGCCAGTGATACTTGAGTCTTTTGATATTAGTTTTAATTTTTAATCATAATTGATGAGCACTTCACAATCTTGTATGTACTACTATCATAATATAATCACATGTAATCAAAGGACAACCAATACAATATGTCATCGACAAGAGCATAGTATAACACTCTTTCTTTAATTTAATGAGCATGAAATTTCTACTACATTAGTTTACCTTCTAGAAAATATTCAATGATTTGTTGTCTCCAAAAAACTGCCTCTTAATTATCTTTGGTAAGGGAAATCTCTCATTTATGGAGTTATTTTTCAATGAATTCCAAGTCAAGATGAGATAAAACCAAAAGGTTTGTACTCTATTAAGATCAAATCATTATCTAGGCAAGTCATCTCTTTATAGAACCTTACAAAGTGTTTCAAAGATTTTTATCTATAATTCATTTTAAAAACTCCATCATGTACTTGTGTTATCGTGAATGCTTAGGTTTAAGGACTTTCTAGGTTCTTACAATTTGATTTACCACTAATTGTGAATCCACACAAATTTTCATGCCAATAATTCCTATTGAGATGGCTAATTCTAGATCGATAATAAGTGCTTCATAATCAACCTTATTATTTGTGCATTGGTCTGATAATTTATATGAGAAACATGTCATCCCTTAATTGGGGCTATGAAGATTAACCCAATTTTTGCTTTGCCTAAGAGGATAAATTATGGTTTATCTCCTCTTTGAGAGGATGTTGTACCACTAATGTATAGCTTCCAATGATGGTTATTCACTTCCTCTAAACTCATAACTTATTTATTAGAAAGGTCATCATTTAAAGGTAAGCTAGGGTGTGTGATTAGGAAGTCAGCGCTACTTGAACTTTCATAGTATGGAAAGGGATAAAGGTGATATTGAACTACAATAAGATCATTGACTAGCTTGTTAACCATCTAGATATTATTGAATGTGTCATGAGTTACTATAGTGGGTTCCTTATGAAAAACAATTTTAAATTTTTGAGCAGCCATAAATTAATTTAGTTTTTATGCTATAAATATTATAATTAAGAAAATTTTCTTTATGGGAGAATACTTTTATTCTATAGGTATGAGATAATTACTCAAGTTGTATAGCACATTTTCTTTCTCTTCTTCATTGACTTGCGCTAATAGTGTGCCAAGAGAGTCATCTAATGCAATAATATAAGGAATGAGGGGTTACGAAATAGGACTATCTAATATAAGTGGAATCATGAGATATTGCTTTATACACTCAAAATCATGCTAACACTTATCCACCTATCAAAGTTTAGCATCTTTCTTTACAAGTGCATCAAAAGGTTGACACCTACCTGAGAAGTTTGAAATGAAGCATCTTAGGTATGCTATTCTCCCTTGGAATGATCTTAGCTAGGTTAGACTTATTTGAGGTGGAATTTCTAGTATCATTTTAATTTTTTTTAGATTATTCTCAATTCTATGATGTCATACTATGAGCCCTAGGAACTTTCTTAAGGTTACCTCAAAAGGACACTCTAGGGTATCCATTTCTAGGTTGTATCATCACAATAATATGAAGATAACTCTTAAGTCATATAAGTGGTCTTTATTTCCTTTGCTCTTGACAATTAGATCATTGACAAAATATTTAACTTGGTGATGGATGAGTTCATTGAAGATCTATGTTATGGTCTACTAGTATGTTGCACCGGCATTTTTAAGGCTGAAAGGCATGACATTATAGCAATAAATTTTATTCAAAGTCTGAAACATGGTATGCATCTCATCATCTTGTGTTATCTTAATTTGGTTATAATATATTGACTCATCAATAAATGATAAGATCACACTCAAGAAGGCTATGTCTATCATTAACTTTAGTATAGGTAATAGAAAATCATCTTTTGGGCATGCCTTATTTTGACCACTAATGTCAATGCATATGTGAATTTGATCATTTTTCATTTTAATTGGAATGACACTAGCTAACAAAGTAAGGTATTAACTAGTATAGGTCAAATTCTTGACTTTCATAATGACTAATAGTTTAATGTTCAATCACATGCGTTGAGTAGTTTTTCTTTACCGAGGTGCATCAAACTAAATTTCTCGCTTGTGGACCACAACATTATAAGCTAATCTAGACATTTCTTTATAGACCCAAGTAAAGCAATCCTTAAATTTCAAAAGTAACTTAACTAGGTTATAGGCTTCAAGTGTACTTGAAACTGAACTTATGGATGTTGGATATGAGTTTTCTTTGGTGCCTAAGTTAATTTATTTTGGCTCATCTATAGTTAACTTTATTTTTTCCTTCAATTTTAGTGGTGCATCTCCAACTAGGTTTCATTGAGATTGTCAAAGTTTTTAAGTATATACCTTCATATGAAGTGACACCAACTGAAAAGAACTTATTTGACTTTAGGTTGGTGATCATTAAGCAGTACTTATCATCATCCACTAGAATTATTATGCCAAATACTATTCTTGGGCTTGACTAAGATTTCTTGCATTTATTCTTTTAATTCTTCTTAAAATAATTAGACCCACATTTTGACCAAGTATGTGGTTTTAGTCCCAGCTTTGTTAAGCGAGTGCAAATCAAAAGATAATTATATTATTTCTTTGAATGATTCAACTTTAAGTTTTACATCAACTCTTGAATTGAAGATGATGGTACTAAATAAAAATTTTAAGGCTTATAATCTTTATTGACTCTATTATGGTGCAACTTTAATTACCAACCCTCGACAATCTCTAAGGATAGCAAGGTTAGAGTTAAAGTGCTCACATATAAGTTTATCTTTTTAAATAAATATGAATCAAACACATCAATCTTTTTTGGGAGCCATATCCTCATTATTGTCCAATTTTGGAGCCACCTTTAACTTGGTCTTCAAATCAAGACTACTGTATTGACCACATATGACTAGTCCTCATGTTGGATTTCAAGTTTATGTGTATCATGAGAGGTACTCTTGTGGATGATAAGAATGCTAACTTTCTACCTATCAAGTTTTCTTGGTGAGTTCCTTGTCCTCTTCCTCTAACATGTTAAAACATCTCACATACTCTTTAAGAGGAAGAGGTTTGATGAGACTGAATGATGATGTATGAGCCTACCTTCTTCCTTAATTTATTCTTTTCACTCTTCTTTTCTTTTTATTTATTTATTTTCTTACTCTTTTTCTTTATTTTTATTGAATTTTTAATGCATTATTCTTTATAGGCTAATGCATTCTTTTTATGACATTAATAAAATTATCTTTTTTTCTCTTAAAAAAGCATTATTCTTTATATTTAATGTTGTTTTGGACATCTCTATAGTAGATGGCTTATTTCCTAGGGAGGTTTTAGATTACATCATCATAAATCCTAACCTTATCTATAGAGAATAACTTCAAGCCTCATTTGATAGAATACTCCATCACATTAAGCATAAACTTGATGCACTAGTGGAGTGAGGATGCAACATTATGCCTCCATCTTGAAGTCTTCTTTTTATAATGACAAGGTGATTGAGCCTAAGGCACTCTCACTTTGCTCATTGAATCCTTTTAATGTCATTTTCTCTAAATTAAGTCTATTGATGCCAATCTAAAGTAGGAGTGGGTTCTTTGGCTTATTATGTTGATCGATGCACTTAGATCAATAAGTACTCTAGGAAACCTAAAGTTCTTAGCATTTATAGAGATGTAAAGTTGATGATTATGAATTTTGTTTATTAAGAATATATCCTCATCCAAAAAAGTAACTAATTGGACTTCTTTGAAGTAGCAGGCTTCTTCTTTACATGTAAATGTTGTTGTTAACTAGGCCAACCATATCTCTAGATCTAGTAAGGCCTCATTAAGGACCACCTCATCTCTTTAGATAAGAAAGGGTGACATAAATGCTAAGCTTGCTGGAAATTTTTAAAGATGAAGTAAAATATTATAGTCAACTTTGAGATGTTTATTTGCAAGTGTATCCAGTGATGGAGCACCCTCTGGTGGGCCTATCTATTCACCCGATCTATTTTCCATTATCCTTGTGTGCCATCCTAGGAAGTAAGACTCTACTATTATGAAAGTTGACTTCTACAATCTCTTATATTGGAGAGGCCATAGAAGTGTCCACTTTCTCTTCTAAGACCCCTAAAGCTTCTCTTAAAAGATTTTTTTGATTCAAATTTCCAACTCTATCTCTACGGAGGTGCCTTTAAGGTTTAATATACGGATAGCAACATTAAAGAGTAAAAGTTGTTTTAAGTAAGAGATAAACTATATCCATTTTAGAATCATAAGAGTTATTATTATAAGTGTTTTTGTTTATAGATTCATCATTTGTATTATCTAAAATATACTCATCATGAAGAGACAAAATGTATGCAAAACTCTTTTTCATTAACTTTTTAATTCTCATGGGAACAAAATAAAAGTTATACAAAGTATGAGGCATTAGTGTTTTGACACCCCCATCTATAGTAATCATGATATTCATTCTAATAGATGGCCTAGCCCCTTTGTCCCAGGCTTCCTCCTAATGTTTATGCTTGGTATCCTCTTTATTTGAGTTATTCTTTAAAACTTGCAGACCAACTAATAGAATAGAGGTTTAAGCTTGTTCAAGCACCTATAAAGAGATCTTCTTAATTTAGATGTAAATTTCTAAGAAGTTTTGAATACAAAATTTTCTAACCTTCTTAGATGTGTAAAAGATCAAATGATTCCTCAAAGATTACTTTAATAGATCTTGTGGTAGGTTTCCACTAATTACTTTTTGAAAATCTTTACGACTCCCAATTTATATTTCCTTTATAACCAATCTTTGAAGGTATTATAATCTTCTATAGTGTACCCAAGAAGTGAGTGCTAGAGTTAATAATTAGGATCATTACTTCTGCCACTTCCTTTAATTTTTTGGGCTCAAGTAGCTAAAAATCTAGCTTCTTCATTAGTTTTTTTAAAAAAATCTCTCAGATTGCCTCCATTTTGAAGGAATAATATTTATTTAATTTATTGATGAAAATGGGATGATAGATACCTAGAAAACATTAGATTTACACTAACAACTAACCCTAAAATATGATGTGTTGTCTTGGGTTTTGACAAACATTAAGCACTTTAAGGGATGGTGGCATAAACCTAGGGTATTGGACTACATCAAATTTCTCTTAGTATGGTCTACCTTTTAGAACTAATAAGGTCCATTGGATTTACAACAACACCTCCTTATTTTATTATTCTATCAACTACATAATGTCTCTTTCCTGCAATGTTGTGCTTTTAGCACCACTTTCTATATAGACTGCTTGAATCCTCTTGGAACCCTTTCTATGTAGATTACACGAATCCTCATTTACTAGCATTGTGTTCTTATTTTTCTCAGCTAAATGCACTACATCTTGCATGTCTATCTATTTTAGTGTGACTTGTGATGTTATTTTTTATTCTTGAAGAGCTAACATCAGCTCCTTAAATCTCCTCTCCGTGTGATCAATCTGTTTTCTTTCTCTCTCAATTGATGTAATAGTCATTAGGTCAAGTCTAGTCTCTCATCCTCATTGATCAAAATATCCTAAGCACCATGATGCTACTTTTGTGTGATGATGCCCTGGTCTTAATCACATGATTCTTTGGAGGCTTGTCTAATAATCATCATCATCTGGGTCAAAATCTATCATCCCTTTATCTTGACCTTGATGGTTTCCTACTATCTATCTAACTATAGCTCATTAATCATCTAGAATCTCCTCTAATAAATTATCATTTATTCTTTTATAATCAAATGAGACATACCTAGGAAGATCACTATCTTTCCTTGAGTCATATACTTTCATGCTTTCTTTTTTCATTTTATTATTCTCTACTAAGTTTTGACTTTATATGCATAGGCTATTTTTTTCTTCTTTTCTTCCATGTCTCGTGATTGTGATGGTGCTATTAATACACTTTTGAGCCTCCACACCTTTTTCTCAACTGAAATAATAGAAGGCTTAATAGGGGTGCTTGATCTTGGACCACCAATGAAAGTAGAAGATGGTTAGCTTAAGGGGCATTATTTGATCACTAAATGTAGAGTTTTCTTTCCTAGACTACTTTTGGTAGATTTGTACCTATTATAATGCTGGCAACTAGACTATGGAAGGTAACTTATCAGTCAAATGGTGTGGTAGTCACATTGACTGTGGATCTACAAGTACTTGTTTCACTTGGTTGAACCTAATAAGAATTATCCCATCTAACTCTAATACATTCTCTTCTCCCTTAATAGCATAGAGAGGGTGTAACCTACTATCCTTAAAGATGGGAGAGGTATTAGGTAAAGAACCATCCTTTGATATATATGACAGGCCTTAACATCTCTAAACATCTTCTCACACTTTTTATTAAGTTATGTATTTTTTATTCCTTTTTTGAGTCCAACTGAGAGGAGTATTTCAAGAAGAAGATAAGCCTACTTCAAAAGTGTAAGGGAAACTAATGACTCAAATATTTCCTTTACCTTAGAAGCCTAGGCTACCATTGGTATTATCTCCACCAAGAAATTGTTAAAATATAGGTTCGATAATGAGAATTTTTCTAGCTTCCTTTTCAAAGAGGTAAAATTTTACCTCTAATCTTAAGTCATATTATAAGAGGATCTTCCTTCCAACTACATTTTAGTAGTCCACTACTGTGATGGCTAGAATATCACAAGTAATTCTCAGATCATCAAATCCCATGTTAAATTGACTAAGTAGGCCTAATCCATTGCCAAACCTAGTCAAGTGATGAAGAAGAAAAGAAGCTGTCTTATTAACATCTTCTTATAATTGATTAATTAATAAAAATGATGTTAGAATTTTAATAAGACTTTGTTGATGGATTTTGTAGAATTTGGTCACATACTTTATCAAAATTTGTTATGTCAAGTTATTTTTATATACTTTTTTATAGATATTTTCTATTAGAATTTTATAGAATAGTAAGTTAAGAAACTTGGATTGGGATTTAGATTTCAGAACCTAACTTGCCAAATTTGAATATGACAATAGGTTCAAAATTTTAGGTCTTATGAAGAGGAAAAAATTTTTAGAAGATAGATCATGAGTGCAAAATTGAGATTGATTCATCATGAAGTAAGTTGATTGATTTTGAATTCTTCAGCAAAGAATGGAACTTTGCTTGAACTTGCCAAATTTGAATATGGAAATAAGTTAAAATATTTAGGATTTTTGAAAGAGTCAAATGTACACCCAAAGAAACAAGTGAGTAAGATTAACTTTCACAATGAGATTTTTAGCATGGGTGAGCCTGCAGGAAGAGGTTACTTAATAATAAGAACTCTTCCCAAGCAGGATGAGCTAAAAAATGCATAGAAAATGGATAAGAGAAACCAATAGTGAATCAATTTGCTCATAGTAAGTTAGTGACTAAGAGAGGTTAAACAGTCACAGTAACCTAAATTACCTTTACTCACACATCTATAGAAATAATAGGTTACTCTCTTATACTACCCACCAAGTCACTACTCGCCTAGGTGCACTTTCCTTAGGCCAAGATCAACTCCTTTTTTTACCCGGCCAACTAGCCTTATCCTGCTAGTGGGGGGTGGGGGCGTGGCAGTGGTTGTTATCTTCTTCTTTTCTCACAGTCTTTGCACTCAAATTAACAAAAAAATAAAAATTTATTGTCCCTTCAAACTTATTTATTTTTTTATTTTCCATGCTAGAACTAACTCTATTTTCTAGGTATCCCCGATGGCTCTACCTTAGCTTATGGATAGATTTGAATTTAATATCTTGTTATTAAGCTATGGCACCCAAGATAAGGGGTGGGGGGACTGGGGCAATGAATTGGATTTTTAAAATATATTCAAAATAAAAATTAATTTAATTTTTCTAGAAAAGTTAATCTTAAATGATCCTACATTAAAACATAACAAAAATGAGCAACAATAAAGAAAAGTGAAGGTGCATAAAAAGTAGAAAAGAACATAGATTTTTATGTGGTTTGGCCAAATGCTAAAAATTGGCCTACATCCATGCCTAGCAACCAAAGCTAGATATTCACTAAATTAATATGAGATTACAACAAATCTCACATACTATGCTTCATAAGAAAGTATAACCCAACACTGTACTTTATTACATAGGCAAGTACAACCCAAGAATGAAGAGAAGATATACAAATATCTAACTCTCGATTAAAAATTATTCTGCACTCACAATCCAACTATAATAATATTAAGGAAAGTAATGAAAGAATAAGAGAGCTCACTCTTTATTCAATATTAAATATAATTTAAAAGGATTGCATGAAATGTTGAATGCAAATTAGAACAAAACTACAACTTGTTTTAAAAGATGTGAAAACTTAATATCAAAGCAACTTGATGTGAAGTATTAAAGCACAACCTAATATTGATTTGAATATGTGAAGGATAAACTAAAGCAAATGATGTGAATAATTTAATGTTATGTAACAAGCAAGTTAATATGAAAAGTCTAATTAAAAAAATTCACTTGAGATTTCTTTCACATTAACTATATTGTCTACAAGTGATAAAATAATTTTTAATATAAGCTTGCTAATCACTTGAATGCAACATGAAATCGAACACATAATGTCTTATAGTTAAAGACTTATGAAAGTAAGAGAAGTTGAAGAGAACTTTAGAACCAAATCCTTATCCAATTAATTCAAGTATTTCAGAAAATGGGGGAGGGGGGTTATCTTCTTCTTTTATCGTAGTCTTCGTACTCAAATTAACAAAAGTATAAAATTTACTGTCCCTTCACACTTATTTTTTTTATTTTCCAAGCTAGAACTAACTCTATTGTCTAGGTATCCCAGATGGATCTACCTTAGCCTATGGACAAATTTGAATTTAACATCTTGTTATTAAGCTATGGCACCCAAGATGAAGGGCGGGGGGACTTGGGCAGTGAATTGGATTTTTAAAATATATTCAAATTAAAAATTAATTTAATTGATTTGTAGAAAATTTAATCTTAAATGATTATACTTTAATGAATCATAACAAAAATGAGCAACAATAAAGAAAAGTAAAGGTGCATCAAAAGTAGAAAAGAACATAGATTTTTATGTGGTTCGACCAAATGCTAAAAATTGGCCTACGTCAATGCCTAGCAACCAAAGCTAGGCATTCACTAAATTAATATGAAATTACAACAAATCTCACATACTCTCATTCATAGGAAAGTACAACCCAACACCGTACTTTATTACGTAGGCAAGTACAACCTAAGAATGAAGAGAAGATATACAAATATTTAACTCTCAATTAAAAATTATTTTGCACTCACAATCCAACTATAATAATATTAAGGCAAGTAATGAAAGAATAAGAGAGCTCACTTTTTATTCAATATTAAATATAATTTAAAAGGATTGCATGAAATGTTGAATGCGAATTAGAACATAACTACAACTTATTTTAAAAGATGTGAAAACTTACTATCAATGCAACTTGAAGTGAAGTATTAAAGCACAACCTAATATTGATTTGAATATGTGAAGGATAAAATAAAGCAAATGATGTGAATAATTTAATTCTATGTAATAAGAAAGTTAATATGAAAAGTATAATTAAACAAATTCACTTAAGATTTCTTTCACATTAACTATATTATCTACAAGTGACAAAATAATTTGTAATATAAGCTTGCTAATCACTTGAATGCAACATGAAATCAAACACATAATGTCTTACACTTAAAGACTTATGAAAATAAGAGAAGTTGAAGAGAACTTTAGAACCAAATCCTTATCCAATTTATTCAACTATTTCATCAAAGATGAAATCTTCAATCACAATAAAATTTTCTTCATGAATACCATGATCATATGGATCGGCCAAGAAGAAAATGAGGTAAGATAAAGAGTTTTGAACCATAGAATATATGTAAGAACATTTAGAGCTTTCAGCCAAGGGGTGTTTAACCATTCCTTCAAATTTTCCCAAGTTATCTTCAATTGAAATATTTGGCCCAAGGAAGATGAAGAATGGAGTTTTAGCACTTGAATCATAGAGATCTCTAATAAAGTAATATAGCAAGAGGTTGGCCAAGAATGGAGAAGTAGTAAGAAGAGTGTAAGTCAAATTCTAAACCACTTTAAATAGAAAAGGTGAGACCAAGGAGTCAGCTAATCATGATGAAGTTGGAGAGAAATAAGTTTGGAAAATAATTTTATTTTGATAATATAATCAAATTAAATAAACACCTAAGACTTTTTAGCCATGAGAGAAGGAAAGGGAAAACTCAATTAGGTAGGAAATTGAATTTTGAATCTAATAATATAAAAAAAAGGATAGGCCAGGGCATGAGAGAAAATTCAATCTAATAAAGTATTCAAAAATTGAATGGGGATTTCATTCAAATCATGAGATATCCTTTAGATGATTTTTGGTCAAGGAGAGTATGGAGAGAGGGGGAGAGAGAGATAGAGAGAGAGAGAGAGGGACCAAACAACACAAATAAAGTTTAGAAGGATCCATATTAAGGTGATTGTCCATGAGAGAAAATTATATTAGGAAGTAGTTTGAATTTCAAATAGTATTAAAACATAAATAAAAATTAGAATTGAATGAGAGTTTATGTTAAAAGGGTCGTACAAGAGAGAATAAAGAAAAGGGAAGAATTTAATGGAATTTAGCAAATATGATTTAATTCAATAAGGCAAGTGATTAGAAATTTTGAAATTCAAAGTAGAGTGGCTGGCCAAGATGACTTCCAAGTAAGGATTAAAATCAAATTAGAGGCAAGATATGATGAGAGTATATTAAATTAATTAGAGCAAGATTGAATATAGAAATAATATGAATTTATTCAAATAAAATATACACAAGAAAAATTCATAGGTTTTTTTAGCTAATTATTATTTTCATAATTAGGATGATCTCAAATTAATGCATTCAATTAAATAAAATCCAAGATAATTAATTAATAAGCCTTTTAAGCAATAAATAATATTTAAATTAATTCAAATCAGAATTATTCTGGCCGGCCAAAACTAGTTCTTTAAATTGGATTTAATAAGAAAAGGTAAGATTATAAATAAAGGCTAATTTAAATTTAATTTTAAAATAACTTAAAATAATTTAATTAAACTCCAAATAGTTTAAATAAATCATTCTTGGGATAGTCAACATTCCATAAAAATATTGGAGTTAATTTTGCATTGATATGGCGTGAATTATTCAATTTAAATTCAAACAAATTTAAATTAAAAATATCAAATGAATGAATTTTTAGATTTTGAAAATGAAGAAATTATTTATGAAAATAAATTAATTAAATATAAGAAAATTTATTTGTTAAGAATCTATGAAAAATTCAGCCAAAACATTATTGGGATGATCAGGATGATAGAAGAGAGAAAATAGAATAATAGGAGAGAGAAAAGGATATATAGAATAATTCAAGAATAATGTTAATTGTTATGCATAAAATAAATGGATAATTAATGTAATTAAGCATGGAAATGATTTAATGAAATTTGAACTTAATTTATCATGCTTGAAAGCACATTAAATAGAACTTAACTCATGCACTTAGTTCATAATATCCAAAATGGATAATTCATGGAATAATTAAAATTTTGATATGTAGAAAATATGAATTATTTTAAATAAATTATATTAAAATGAATAAATCATTAATTTTATTATATTGATCTCTTTATTTGTATTAATATTATAATTCCTAGAAAATTCTCAACCAGGTCAAGTCCAATAGCTTTAGCTTTAGATTAACTGAAGAATCTAGATTTGAAGAATTTTCTTGCTTCACTTGAATTTAAATCAATTAATAACATTTGAACATATGTTTATTATTATCAAAATCAATCTCAAATAAGATGGGGCTCATGAAGTCAACACAACTTTTTAGGTGCGGAGAGCATGCATGAGGGCATGAACCATAAGTCAAATACAATGTGAAGTAGGACCCTCAGCATGAGATTATTCAGTAGACTTGGAGTAGAATACCCAACAATTTGCCATGCAGCAAGACTTCAAAGCTATGAAAGATAGAATTGTTAGCCTTGTACAAAAAGTTATGGAGAAGGCACACCATGAAAAACTAAGTACTAGAGAAAACCACAGATCTACAGGGTCAGTGAGTCATCAAGCTTGTCGAGATATAAGAGAATTTCTTAAAACTCCTAACGTGGATAAAGAGTCTAATTATGTAAAAAAAGAAGAAGATACACAATAGAAGCAGCCCAAATGGACCAATTCCTTCACCACAAAGATTGTTAAAGCTCATTCCTTGCACAAGTTCAATTTCCTACATTTAGAATCATATATAGGTCGAATAGACCTAACATACCACTTAACCTACTTTGAAATAATGACATCACTACTAGATTTGGATAAGACAATGAAGTGCCACTATTTCTTTATGGCTTTCATAGAGTTCGCCCTTGGATGGTTTTTCACATCTCCAAATGTGGATTATTGGGTTCATTTGCCAATTTCAAGAGAATTTTTTCCACACAATTTGTCAAGTCTCAAACCTAGTTGAAAAGTTCCCTAGCACTTTTGTAAATAAGATAAAAAAACATAGCATGGCAAGTCCTTAAGAAAATTCATCATCCGCTTCCAGTGAGAAATAATGAAGATTAAATACATGGATCCTTCAATTTCCTTGGTTGTATTAACCCAAAGTTTAAAGGAGGGACCCTTCAAATATTCTCTTGGGCTCCAACAACTAAAACACTCATCAAATTATTGGATTTAGTGAACAACCACATGAATGTTGAGCAGTATAATGAAGTCATCTACCTGGCACTACTAACTTTAAAAAAAAGATTCAATAGGAAGATCTCTTTTAGAGTAGTTATCAATGGCTGAGTTAGTGGAAGTCATCCAAAATAAAGAATATTTTAAATGACCACCACCCATGAAGGCTGATGAAGTTCATGACCACTCGAGGTATTGCACTTATCACCACGATCATGGATATGACACTGAAGAATGCCTCCATCTGAAGATTCTAGTTGATGAGTTGATCAAAGAAAAAAAGCTTAAAGAATTTACTAAAAGGGAGGATAAGGAAGTCATCAAATTTGATAATGTGCCATCTTGCACATATTATTCACATCATAGAATTTGTACCCTCCATTTTTGGAGGTGATGGGGAATTATAAAGAAAGGCAAGCCTAAAAAGTCTACAGAGGTAAACTTAGCTGCCATGCTGTGAGCACCACCTACCTCCATAATTCTTGTGAGTTTCTCAAAATAGAACAAAATCATCATTGGTAATCCATATAATGTCATAGTAGTTGTCATGACATTGATCACCAGTTATCAAGTAGATGTATTTTGATTAACATGGGGAGCTTGTGATCAGTCCTTAAATTATGAAAATTTCATGTAATTTTAATGCCTTTATCATGTGTTTTTATGTTAAAATATATTTATTTTATGTTGTAATAGATAAATAATAAAAATTGACAAAAGAAGAAATTTAGGCTCACAGCCTAACCACTACAAACAACATTCTAGCCTTACAAATGGCATAAATTGGCATAATTTTATAATAAGGCCAATGCTTAGCACTATATCAATAGTATTACGAGCCAGATCAGACTCATTTTGGGATAATTTTACAACAAGCTCAGTGTCTTGGTACTACATAAGCAGCACTATACTAGAGGAAAAATATGAGGCAAAAGCAGCAAGCATAATGTTGTAGTGTCAGATCAATTGCACCCCAACACCACTTCCAACATCACAGCACTACATTAACAATGCCATAGTGCTACAACTTGACATAATAGATTTGTGATTGTTCAATGATGGTTTCAAGAATTTTTGAAGGTAGTTATAGCATAAGCATAAGGGAAACTAACTAAGGTTGTATCTAGGCTATATATTGGGGACATTTCCAAAAAAATACATTTTAAAAGATTTTTTTCTTTTTATTATTTTTGGTAAGAGAGTGAGTGTTTGTGTGAGTTCTCTATGAAGCACTTGGTGAGTGACACTCCAAGTGTTGGGCGAGTGTTGTAAGGGTAGTGTGAAAGAGTGTTTTCTTAACCAAAAGGTGGAGAGAGAGATAAACAATCAAGGATTTCCAGTGGGAGATGCTTGATATTTCCATGAGGAAGTAGTAGAAGATCGTAAAGTGTGAACTTAGAAGATTTACTCAGTGTGCTCTTTCATTTCTTCTCTGGTTATCTTACACTTGTTTTAAAATATTAAATAAGATTTCCATTTCTTTCTCTATTATGGAAAACTAATCTATGAAGTGCTCTAAATTTATGTGAGATTTGGATGTTTGTGTAGTATTAGACTATATTTTCTAGATTAATATAAAAAAAATTATTTGTGTTTTTAATGCATATGTTGTTTTCCTTTGCAATGCTTCATTTAGTTGTAATATGGCCATTTATAAAGTTAAAATTAAGTGTGATCCAGAGATGTCGATAGAATCCTAGAAGAATAATTAGGAAAATGGCAAACAAATGTACTAAATAATCATTAATGTGTTAGATAGTCCAAAAGCACTAAATCTCCATTAAACATATGATTATTTTTAGGATTAGCAATCATTTATAAAAATATAGATTATGCAACCAATCAAAATTTACTTGGCACTAGGTATAAAATTGGATAATAAGATTAGTTTGGTTATACTTTTTTAGATGTATAAGGTATAACATTTTTGCTCGGTTAACACTACAATATTGAAATTAATCCACTACTTAGTTTAATATAATACATAATCCAGAAACTCCATAAATTCAGAGTATTGCTTTTTGAATTAAAAGACACTTATATTTTTTTATGAAAATCTAAAAATATAAAAAAATAGTTTTTTTTTATCTTTTAGAAAATATCATATTTTCATTAAAGACTTGCTTTTAATTGGATAAAAACTAGGTTTTAAAAGATTAGTAAAACTTAATATAAATTAATATCACATTTTACTCTAATCCTTATGGAACAATATTGTACTTATTCTATATTACTTGATTAGACATGTGCACTTGCATATAGGGTAAAAGGATCAATCACTAAGTCAATATCATCTTCAAGTCTATCTTCCAAACTCCAAACTAACCCATATAAGTGGGTCACTATATAGCTTCTTAAGAGAACGTAGAGAGACTGAGGGGATGATCACCCTTCCCATAACTTGGGGAGAGGATAACAAGCAATTCACAGCTATGACCATTTTTATTATAGTGAAGAACTTAGCCACTTACAATCCCACCTTTGGCCAACCTTCAAAGTGTTAGTATCGACATATCATATGGATGTTAAAATCCTTATTAGAGGTGAGCAGATTACTTTCGAGGGAGCCATCAATAAGAACTAAGTTTGTTATTTAAAAGCCATTGGCAGGTTTGACTAAGAAGATATAGTCCTATAATTAAATGTTGTATGAACCATTATCGATGCCCTTAAAGAAATAAAGGAAGTCCTGACCATGCAAGACCATAAGTAAGCCCTAAAGATTAGCTCTATTTTACCCTAAACACAAGAAAGATCTCATCCAAATGCTCTTAGATTATCTTGAGGTATCTGCTTAGACCATAGTGGAGATGTTGAACATTGATATTAATATCATTTATCATTACCTTAATGTTTGCAAATATGCCCATCCAATCAAGAAAAGATGAGGAAAATTGTTGCCTCACTCATCGAGCCCATTAAAGGAGAAGTCACCAAGCTACTTGAAGCTAATTTTATTAAGGAAGTTTAGTACCTATAGTGGGTATCGAGTGTGGTTATGGTGCAAAAGTCAAGTAGAAAGTTAAGAATGTGTGTCTATTTCACCAATTTGAGCTTGGCATGTCTAAAGGATAGGTGCCCCCTTCTACGGATAGATGCAATCATCGACTGACTCAGTAGCTGATTATGTGGTAATGCGCCTCCTTAATTCATTTTTTGGATACCATCAAATACAAATGCATCATACATACTTAGAGAAGATGACCTTTATCATCAAAGAGAGACTCTACTACTACAAAGTTATGCCTTCAAGCTCAAAAATGCAGGGGCAACCTTCCAGAGAATGGTGGATCAAGTGTTCAAGGAGCAAAAGGTAGAAATATAGAGGTTTATGAGGACAACTTATTTGTTAGAGTTAAGTCACCCATACAACACATTCAAGACCTAAAATAAACACTCACCTCTTTGAAAAGTTATAACATGTGCCTTAACCCCGTAAAGTTTCTTTTTAGTGTAGGGTCAAGCAAATTTTTTGGGATTTCTCATCACTCTTAAAGACATAGAAATAAATCTTAATTGAGTAAAGGAAATACATGAAATGCCCTCACCCAAGACTAAAAAAAGGTGCAATGACTCACGGGTGAGTAGCCAGCTTGACAAGATTCATTTCTAAAGCTAGGTGCATTATTTATCATTATTCAAAGTTCTTATGGGAGAAAAAAATTTGTGGACTATAGAACATGAGAAAGCTTTTTATGAATTAAATAGTTTACTTGCATCACCATCTCTACTACAAAGCTCAAATGAGGGAGGTTATTATACTATGTGAGTAAATCTTTGTGAGGTGTTGAGATGATTACCCTGTTGACCTAAGTTTTGGATGAGGGTTACAATATCACCAATCCTAGTAATTAGGACCCTTAATTTTAGATTATGATTTTTTAATTGGGCATTTAAGACACTACACTTAGTGACCATGTGTATCACCAAACCATAAATTAAACAATAAGACTAGGTGTATCACCAAACCAAAAATCAAACAATAAATTGAATCAAACTAAAATTGGAAACAAAAATTAAACATGAAACCAAAATCAAATCAAGCTCAACATTTTAAGATAAAGCCTAGGTCATCTTAGTTAATTCCTTCTAGGAGTTGACCTAACCTAATATGATTAGGTAAAGCCAATAAAACCCCAAAATTCAATAGAAATCTAAATTAAACACATTTAAATTAAAATTTAAATTTAATTGAACCTAGATCGAGATAGTTGGGATTGTTGACCCAATTGATCCATTTAAGCCCAAAATCAGTTAAGTAAAATAAAAATTAAATAAAATTTTTAAAAAAAATCAAAATCAAATCAAATAAAAAGCATAGAATTAATGTACACATATAAATATACCTAAAAGTAAATTTATGTGAGGATTAAAATGATCAACTAGATCATTTTGACCTATAATTGACCTATGTGGGCCCCCCAAGCTAAAAGTCAATTAATCAAAATTTGTTCAAACTGAGTCATCCCAAAGACTCAAAATTATTAAAAGAATACTTTATAAGATAAATTAAACAAATCCAAATATAGTGAGGATTTAAGTGGGTTGATTTGGCCACTTATCACAAATACCAAATGGACACTATTGAAATTAAAATTAAATTAAATTGAAAGTAATTTAAACTAAACATCCAAAATTATTTAAAAATCATAATATCACATAATCCAACCAATCATTGGGCTTAATTTGACCAATTTGGTCACTAAATCCACATGAACTCATATAACCCATTACGGCCGATCTATGTCAAAATAGATCTAAATCAAAATCAAGTTCACATTAATTGCAATTAATTGATCTAAATCATTTCAAACACTTAATTGAATACAATTAAATTCCAAATTCATTTCAATTTGAGTAAAATAGATTGTTTGATTCAAATCAATTCACTTTAACCCATTTGACTTAAAAAATGTTTAAGAAGGATTTAACCAAAAGTAAAATTTAAATAACTAAGAATAACCACTCTTTAACATCTTGGATGATCAATTACTCATAAAAGAATAAAAATCCAACCCCTAAAATGGTTACCTAAACTAAATAACCCACTTTGCCTCATTGAGTCAAATGGGTCAAATTTGGCCTAGCCATGGTCAATTCATATGAAACATGAATCAATTGATCCATGAAATATGTGGAAAGAAAATAACAATGATTGAAACTTAAAATTAAATCCAAATAATTGAATTGAAAGCAATCAAAACAACATAAGCTAATATAATGCCATCCAAATCTAAATGGTATAACATAAAACAATTAACCCTAAACCAAACTCAAATGAGTTCAACCCAACCCATAACCCATTTTGGTTTGATTTGGGTAGTCAACCACAAACCCAAAAAGGGTGATGAGGTGGAGCTAAGGTGATGAAGAAATGTTCCATTGGAGAAAAGTTTAAAATGTATGCACATGAAGCCAAATAATCTCATCTCCTTCTCATCTCTTAATACATTTGACTTAATGATAATCTATGGCTCACTCAAGACTTAATTTAGGCTATAGCAACCAAAAGACCATGTGATGATTGAGGTTGCAAAAAGGGGGGAGGGAAGGGGGTTGATATGGAGCTCATGGAGAGCAAGCATGGCCTATCCACCCCATCACCTCAGAAGGTCACCCATGCTTGATCTCTCAGCCCCCCAAATGATTCAAACATCATCTCCTACCTTTCCACTGCCTTCTCCATCATGATGGGATCCCAATTCCCATGGTTGGACACCTCCATATCAAACCAATGAGGGAGCTCTCAACCAAATATAATGAAGAGAATTGAGGCTTCAATTGCACCTTTTGACCATTCTACACCTTTCCCAAGTTAAAATGAACTCAAATGAACTCTCTCCCTCCTTCCTAATCACTCCCATCATTCCATAGACCAAGCTCTATTGAGCGACATTCATTCATGGTCTCCAATTCAAACTTGAGGGAAACAATGCACCAATTCATCCCCAGAGCTTCCTCTCAATCTCTCTGAGTTTTTCGAAACAAGAAAGAAACTGAGGATCCATGTTGATCCCACGTGATACATCATCATCACTTAATGTAGGATCCATGTTGATCCCACGTGGTCTAATGGCATGCCGCCATGACAAGAGTGGTGCCTTGTTAACTCCATGTGACACTAAGTGGTTTAATAGAAAATTCAGACTTTTTGAATTAAATAAATCTAAAAAATGCAAGAGAACTTCAAAAATTTGTAGAAAATCAAATATTCAATTAAAAAATATAAATAATGCCTCTATGGATTCATCTCAATGAGAGGAATACATTAAATGCAAAATCTACAACTTTTATTTGGTCAATTTATGTTAATTTAAGTTTAATTGAAAATAATCAAACTTAAATTAATCTCAAAATACTCAACCAATCAATTTAAAACTTTAAGGAGTTGAAATTGAGGTCAAAACACATCTTCAAAAATATTTAAGGAATTTTTGGTGATTGAATTGAATAATATAAAATTTTCAAACTCCAAATCCAAATTTAGTGAAATAAACTAATAATAATTTTAAAAATCAGAGAGAGTTATAGAATCAGTTCAAGACATCATAATGAACATCAATAAACATAAAAACACCAACAAAGCCCACTAAAACACGTTAATCCTAAAAATGGCATAATTAGGAATTAAATAATTCAATTAATTGGGTTGAATTGGAAATTTCATAACAAATTAAAAAAATTACAAAAAATTTAAGTAAACCATCTCTAGTTTCATCCTACATTTAGGGATTAATGAAAATTAAAAGTCCCTAATCAAATCTTAATATTTTAGGCTGAATTTAAGTTTTAATAAAATGTTAAAACTTTAATTAGTCTTAAAATATACATCTGATCAAGAATAAACTTTAAGAAAATAAAATTGATGAAGAACCCCACTTTGCATAAGAATTTCAAAGCAAAATGACTTCTGGATCAAACATTATTAAAATTCCAAATTCAAAGTCAATAAAACCAAATAATAAATAACTAAATTACAAAAATTATAAAAATTCACAAAATAAATTTAAAATGTTTCCATTAATATTTGATGACTTAGAAAAAAATTTATCTCTTTAAAGTTAAAGAATCATAAAATAATCACATATTTAGGGTTTAGCAACTAATTTAAGGCATGGAATTAAATATTAAGTTCTTAAATTAATAAATTCGCAAAAAATTTAACAAATAATTAAAAATTATGATTAATCAATCTATAAAACTCCACGCTCAAATAAACAATTATTAAGATTGAAATCATTCCAAATTCAATTAATAGTAAGTTAACAATTGAATTTATAATTAGACACAAATAATTGATCAAACCATCAATAATATGAACATTTAAATAACCTAGAAGCCTATGATGGCGTAGATTATGCTTAAAACCCTAAGCTTTCAGCTCTTTAGGTTTCTTAGGCTAAGATCAATAGCCAAACAAAAAGAAACAAAATTTTATTTATAAGAAAGTAAAATTAATTAAATAACAAAATTACAAAAATTCCCCATTTAATCAATTTAAGCATATTAATTGAACTTAATAAAATATAAAATAAAATGAAATTAAAATAGAGTAGATATACATCATTTAACTTTATGAATGAAGCAAATCTCAAATAAAACCTAATAAAACATTAAATATGAAATAATAATTATAGCCCAATAATTGGCTATCTTAACAATTAAAGAACAAATTAATTGAACATTGAATTGAAATTGTAGCAATCAAATCTTACATAAAACTTATATAAATCAAATTAATTAAACTAAATCAAAAGATCAAATTAAACAAAATTATTGTGAAACTAAAATAATTAACATAAATTTTAAATTATTAAGCTTAGTAAACTTAATAAATGGTCAAACTTTTATCTAGAATTTAAATAAAAGATCAATCTAAACTTTAATCAAATCAGAAATTACTTAGATTAAAACATATTAAGAAATATAATATCATTCAATTAAATGACATTTAAAACATAAAACACATAAAATTTAACAAAATCAATAAAATGAGACTTAAAGAAAGGGATTAAACATTAAATCAAAGAAAACAAATTAAATATTAATTGAATTATTGAGGTGAAATTAAACCAAACTAAAATCCAATTAATCCAAAATTGAACATCAATAACAAAACACGTGAAATTAAAGAACTCAAATATATTTTATCAATATAATCTTAATTAAATCTAATAAACATCAATCAAATTAAACTTGGCTCAACTAAAATATTTAAACAAATTAAAAGGGTTAATTAAGATTTCATAGTTTTACCTTGAGAATGAATTTTCACCTAGTGTATAAATTTCATTATATTAGGATTAA
The DNA here is from genome assembly GCA_021442155.1 of Cymbidium sinense. NCBI lineage: Eukaryota > Viridiplantae > Streptophyta > Magnoliopsida > Asparagales > Orchidaceae > Cymbidium > Cymbidium sinense. Next base: position 57,023,427 of record CM038215.1, read on the forward strand.
GATGTCGATTATAATGGCTTTTGACCTAACTAGAATTTATTTTATTCTTCATTCTATAAAACAAAAATTCAATTTAAACACAAAAATAAGCCCAAAATTTAAACAAATTTAAAAGTCAACTAAATCACTTAAATTGAAATCATTCAATGGTAAAATTGAACAAATTCTAAATTTAAATAGAAACTTGAACCTAAAGAGGCTTAGTGCAGTCATACCACATAAGCCCTTCCTTTCACACATTAGATTGTTAGGATGATAATCTGTGATGATTTTTTTCGATGATATGATGCTTTTTCTTATTTTATGGTGTATTATTTTAGACTGGATGACTAAGAATTATTTGCTCATAGTCTGGATGTTAGTGTGTTCTTTTTAAACTAACACTATTTTTTGTAGGGGTTATACTTAAAGGGGTTGTTGTATTAAAATATAATAAATATTGTTTGCATCTAGGTGCTGCCTAGGTCCCTTAGCATAGCCTAATATGGAAGGTGAGCTTCATAGCCATTGGTGCTAAGTATGTTTGTTTGCATTATAACTACTGGTGAGTTGTATATTTTTCTAACAATTTCTTGCAAGATTTAAAATTTTATTTTGGAATTTTAAATATTATTTGAGCCTAGAATTAGGTTAAGATCTATGGAGTCTAAGAATAGTAGGAGCTGACTATAACTATTAGTGGTTCTCTATAGAGCCTATGGAAGTTTATGATGATGGCGACAATCCTGAATGAAGATCCCCACATATGAAGATGTTTTAGTTCTAGGCCAAGTTGTATAAGAGCAAAGCTTGGTTGCCCATTTTTCCTTTTCTTGCAAGGTGTGCAACAATACCTAGCTACACGAGCCTATTATACTTAATTAAATTTATATTAATTTATTTTGGGTTGTTCAATATAACAACAAGATTTTATAAGTTTTTTTCTATGATTTATGTGCTTTGTGATAAAGCCGAACACATTAGGCTCTTAGAAAAATTAATTTTATAACCCAATAAAATTAATCCAACTCAAACATAAAATGAAAACTAATAGCCTCACTAGAAATAAAGCCCTAGTTATAAACAACTAAAATTAACTAAAAAATAATTATACTTTGTGAACCAAAGGACCATATTCCTTCAAACTTTTTAAAATGGTCACTTTTCTCATTACACATAAGGGGGCATCTGACCTGTGATGATGACCAACCTTCCTAAGGAAGTGTGCCTTCTTTTATTAGTTTGTCCCATGGCTTGTTTCTAACTACAACTAATCTTAGCAATATCTTGCATACCTAAAGCCTTAAATGAAATTATGAGTCAAAATACATTTAAAAAACAAAACTTTATTGCATTAGTTAAATGCATAATATTCTAGTCATTATCTTTGGGTAAGAGAGTGAGTTTAGACTCTTAATTTGTTTTTTATAAATATAAAAACCAACCTAACTTGCATAACATAAGACTAAACTCATGGTTTTAAAATTACTTAGGTAGTGTTAGCTGACAACCTCTTTTAGGTAGGAACTAAGCCCAAGAGAGTCAAGGATAGGTTTCTAATCTCAAGTGAGATGAAAACCCATAGCTTTTGACTTATGTTACAAGCACTTTTAGAATTAAGGTTCAAAGCATCCTATTGAAATAAGTCTTCAAATCCTCAGCATTTCTATAGACTTGTACTGTCAGAATCTGAATCTTAAAATTTTAATAAAATGCCAACTCATAATCTCAATAATTTCAATTTAAAAATGTAAAGCCCAATAGTAGGATTGTTTGAAATGCCTACTAGTATCCAGTATCCAAAAGCATTTCCTACTTATTCTCGATTGGCATCAAAAAGAACTCTTCCTCTTTAGATCATTTTCTTTTGAATTTTTAAATAAACTATCCTTTTAAGACAAGATTTAAAAAGTAAAAATCAATTCTTTTAATAAAGAATTTTTTAAAGAAAATATCCCTTTCTTAAGATGTAATTAATTATAGTGGCTTGCCCTTATAGGGAACTAAGAACCCTATAATAAAATAAACCCTATTTTATTTCACCATATAGTTTAGAGGAAGAATCTCTGGAATATGGTAGACCCATCTATTTTGAGAGTCATTTATTAAGTAATCAAATTCATTGTATGGTGATATTTTCAACTCTTAAAATGATGTATTATCTTTTAATGCATGTTTGATTACTTAAATGAGAAATTCCTGAAATCTGGATGGTGTCATAAATTTTCTCCACAAAATTTTCTAGAGACTCCATTAGAGAATGGTTTCTCACTTCATCTTTAGAAAATAATTTTTACTTAAATATGAATTCATAGTTGAGACTGCCTTTCTTTCCATTGGGTACCTCTTCTTTTCACCCTTAGCAGAGCTTACTCAACATTTATGAAATAAGTTATTAAACTATCATATTTGTTAAAATTAAATAAGTGGGTCCTATAATATATACATTATAACTTTCAAAATAAATTTTAAAATTCTAGCCATAGTAAAGATGGCTAAACATCTCTTAATGTTCAAAAGAATTTTAACTTAATTATTTTATTTAAAGTTTGTTATAACTTATATAAATCAATTGCTTTAAGCAGAAAAGTAGTTGGAAAACACATTTTTATTGCTACTTTTGAGATTATCTTGTTCATCGATAGTGGGAAATTACCAGATGGCTCCATAATAAAATTTGGAGCTAGCTTTGAAGATCAAAACATCACTACTGATAGAGTGACCTTGGCTCCTATTAGCAGCATAGCTATTAAAGGCAAGAAGACCTTTCTAGAATTCTCCAATGTAGTCCATAACACGTCTATTGTTAGTATGGTGGCAACTATGGAAACTACTATGAGAGTTCGAGTGGGTCCTGTATTAAAAAAGCTAAACTACTTACTGAAAAGACACATAATCTCTCTTTTCCTAGCACTTTTGAGATAAGCTTCACCTATGAGCCTCCCCTAATGAATAAGAGTCAAAAAAAAAAAAATAGGAATAGGTGGCTTAAGAGATAAGCCCTTAATTAGAGAAAGCAAAGTGAGCTCTTAGTGCTTGAAAAATCTAGGGAAACGGAGTGGTATACCCTTCTTGATACTTCTTTTTTGGGTGGAAGTAGGTTTCATCCTCTTTTTACAACCTAGGGAGAGCATGGTGTTTCTAGAATAACAAGTTCAACACCTCAATGTTTCATTAATGAAATAGAAAGAGTTTTAAGTTATTGAACCAAGAAACCTATGGTAGGTTAAGACAATTCCATAGAACTATAGGTCCTCTAGTTACACTAAAAAGGAACTACTCGGGGTTATAAACGGTAATGTTTCCAAAGAACTTGAAAGAGAGATTCTAAGAGAAGTCATGACTACCCAAAATAAGGGGAAAGAGAGGTAGTCTTTAAAGATTAAAGAAAACCTTATCAACCCTATCTTATTGTATTGATCGGTATCACTGTCCAAAAAGTTCTTTATCTTACAATACAAATGTGTGACTGATAGGTATAGCCTAAGAAAACTTTTGTGAGGAAAACCACATTGTCCATAGAGACATAGACATACTCCATTTACCTCCACCATCACATCCAAAGAGATCGATAGTTGATAGGCCTCTTGAAGAAGAGCCATCATCTTCCTTGTCTAGGCCATGAATTAAGGGCCTATCATCATCTTCTCATTGTTCTAAAAGAGTCACAAAATTCTTTAATCCATCCCCTTATGATAGAGAGATTTCAAATGATAGACACCTTAGTTTGAGAGCCACTCATACTAAGGAGGAAAATCTTATTATTTAAGAAAATCATAAAGTAGAGATATCCAAGCCCAAACCTACAAATGTAGAAACCAATGAAGAATTTAAAGTAGTTCTTAATAGTAATGGTGAACCGATTCATCTAACTGAAGAGGAAATTGAAACAATTATGAAAGAGGATAAAGAAAAAGAAATAATAAATATGATTCAAGAATGTTTTGACTTAGATTAGGATGACATTTTACTTAAAGATTTAAAGCTACCTATAGCCCATATCTTCATGGTAGATATAAGAGTGTCCAAGAAATAATAAGAGGAAACTTAAAAGATTATAAAGGAGGGACCTACACCTAATCCAACCCAATAATTAATTCTTCAGTTGCAAATGAAGGATGACCAAATCTTGAGAATGGAATGAAAAATGGAGGGGATGATGGATACAATGTTATCACTTCAAAGCTGAATTTCTACTACTTCTCACCCTCATTCACTAAAACAACTAGAAGATTCTCCTCCCATAAAAGAAAAGTAGTTTGATTTAGGGGATCATCAACAAGAATATAAAATAGTAGAAGATATATTGCCTAACATTGACTTAGAGTCTTTAGTTGAACAACAAGTGAAAAGGCATTACCATAGTCCCGAGGTACCACACTAGTTCTAAAGGATAGAGAATATCCTGAGGAATATGATTATGTACCTTATCTAAAGGAATTTGTATCCCCTACTTTCAAAGTATTTGATGGAACAAGCAAGCTTAAATAACATATAAAACATTTTCAAACAACTTGATGTAATGTTAGAGGGAGCGATGCTCACTGTTTAGGCCATTTGTTAGTAGTCTAACTAGGGTGCCTTTGACAAGTACATGAAATAACCAAATGGTTTAAATCACATATTCATTGACAGAAAATCTTTTTGTAAAATGATTCATCGATACCCAACATCATGTCATAGTAGATGACTTTATCATCAATAGATATCAGGTGAGTCTCTTATGGACTATATTTTGAGATGGAGGATTCTTAGCCTTAGTTACAAGAACAACATATTTTGGAAATCCTTCTTCAAAATATCCATGGTCTTATTATCTTTTATTGAAAGACTTTACTATTAAGACCTTCAAAAAATTATTAATTAAAGCCTTGAGCCTTTTGGAGGAAGCCCTTAAGTTGTCATTCTTAAAGCACCAATCTACTATAAAGTCTTCTAAAATTATGAAAGTTCTAGAAAAGAGAGCATGTATTGTATTTACGGTGCATACAGGAAAAGCTCCAATATAAGTCTTGGTAGAGCGACCTCCACCTCAAATGCTATAACAAAAGTAATTAGAACCACCTAAAAAACACCTTTCTTCAAGCCCTCTCAAAGAAAGAATAAATTATATTTATTCTTTCAAGAGAGAGGTCAGAAAGATATTTAAAAACTTAATGAAAAGGCTAGATTTCAAGCTTTTTAATCCAAAGAATCTAGAACAAATTAACAAGATTAATGACCTGAATTATTGTCCATCATCAAATGTTAGGTCATATCATTGAAGATTGCTTCACCTTTTAAGACTAAATTGAAAAGAATTACACAAAGGGATGGTGGTTATTCCTTAAGAATACATTATGGACTTTGGGCAAGAGTCCATTAAGGTGATTACAAGGGAGTCTTCCACTTCTTCTTTAAAAAATATTTCTTTTTCAAATGATAGGGATATAGGCTTATCCCATGTTGATCTACCAATGTCAAAAGCAATTCTTCTTGGACCCCATTTAGCATAGTGTCCAATAGTCTAGAGAGTGGTGACAGACGAATGAGATTTGTATTAGATAGAGACTTGTATAATAAGAATGAAAAGGCTAGCCCTTACGTCCCTTTATCCTTATATACATATTTAAATAATATGAATTAAAAACCTATTAAGTAGGGCATTTCTTATATTTTATTATCTCTAATGATTTCTATATGAATGAATTTGAAAAGAAAGAAAATAAAGTAGATCATTCTCATAATGAATGCAATATGTTTTATGAATTATGATCAGAAAATGATATTTCTATCAATGATTTGCAAGGAGACCTATAAACATATATATAGGTTCTTAAATTCAAACCAGTCCATAGAAAGACACATCAATGACGAAGATTAGGTTGATAGCACCCTTGTTTCAAATTTAAGAGATATTATTAAAGTTAATCTCCATAATGGGAAGGTCTTACCACTTCGCTTTACCTTCCTCCAAGGACAAAGGCAAACAAATTATTGGCCAATATTCTAAACACTTATAAAATGATCCAATAATTAAAACATCTACTCTGAAAGTTGACTACAATGTGTTAGCTCATCTTAAAAAATACCTACTGGAGTAAGCATTTATGATGCCCTTGTTCTATCAAAAGAAATGAGGGAATTAATAGTTAAGGCATTAGATTAAGAATTTATGATGCCTTTATTCTATCAAAAGAAATGAGGGAATCATTAGTTAAGGCATTAGATTAAGCATTTATGATGCCCTTATTTTATCAAAAGAAATGAGGGAATCATTAGTTAAGGAATTACTTGACCTAGAGATATGCTTGACAAAGTTAGCATCAACTTTCTCTGATGAGACTGATTATTTTAAAGAAGTTCTCAAAGTGACTTTTTTTTATGAAGATACTTTTGGGGATTATTGATCTTAATCATCCACTCCACATTTCAGTCAAAGTGGAAAAGTACAAATTACTATAGTCCTTGTTGATCTTGACACTTCAGTCAACATTATGAACTTAAGACATTATCATTTTTGAAGATCAACACATGAAGACTTAGCTCTAAAAAATGTTATTATAAGGGTGTGATATTTATTTGGAGTTATAGGGACACCATGTAGATCTTAGAAGGTACTTATTAAAATGTGTGAGTATGATATCAAGGATTGATATACCACCTTAAAAAGTAGAGATATCACCTTATAATGGACTTAATCATTTAATAAGGACTCCTAAGACTGATGGGGCTACATATACCATAACTTTTTTACCTACTTTACATGGATGAGGTAAAGCAAGGTGTATTTTAAGTTGGCTTAAGTTCTTTATAGGGACAAGCCCCCATTGTTAATTAAATCTTAAGAAATGGGGAATTTCTAAGAATGCTCTTCATTGAATTAGTTAATTAATGTCAATAAAGATTTTTAAAGTTTGATATCAAAGAATCAATGATCATTAGAAATCAAATGGGAAGGATCAAATAAGAATAGTTCTTTTTGGAGTCCAAAGGAGGATAAGTAGGAAGTGCATATGACTTTAGGAAACCTAGTAAGCACTTCTATCTAAATGAAGAAATATAGTTATTTGAGTTGTTATTTCATTAGAAAGCTATGGCTTAGATTCCAACAACATAAGATTATGAAAATACCTAAGAAGTGAGAACCTGAACTTATAGCAAATGAGAAATAAGGAACCTCTAACCTATATCTAAAGCACTCTAACACAAGCTAAGAGCTTAATTCTATTTGAGGGAAATGGAATATGTTGGTTTGCATCTACTAGAGAAAGTGAACTAATTTTGACTCTTTTAGATGTACAATGACTTAGAATGACTGCCAATTAACACCTTATACAATTTAAAATCATGTGGGTCAGTCTTACCTAAATTCAAGATGATTAAGCCATTATTTATTAGGAATGAACCTATAATCCTAAATATAATGTCAAAGAGAATAGATCATGATTGGTATGAAAATCATGTTTTGGGCTAATGTAATAAAATTTATAAGGTTTATTTCATTTGACTCAACATCCTTTGACTCGAAGCTTGGGAAGGTTTATGTCTACATGCATGATAAATTTAAGTCATGGACCAAAATAGAGAGAATGGGTGTTCTCCACTACAAGGGAGCTATTCTCATAGGTCAAGCCTTGCCCGTTATCATACATGAGTAGAGACCCCCTTATTTGCAAAGTATGAAATAATATACATGCATGATATTATAAGTACCACCATCTACTCTAAAACATTACACCACAAAACAAAATAAACATCAATACATAGCAAAGCACCATCCTAACCTAACTCTAGTGTCAAAAGATTCTAAGTGTGTGCTAAAGTTGGTGTGTTATGATAGAACTAGGCTTTGACATTTGAATTATAATGTAAGAATGAGTGTTTAATTTTCTAAACAAATAAGGATGATTATAATGCAAGTGATTAGTGGTTACTAGACTAAATTTTAAATTCTAATTAATTTTTTAATTTTAGGTGAATTTAAAACTTTAAAGAGTAAGAAGATGAGTGGATGCCACTTCAAATCCTATCCTTAAGTTGAACCTAAGAATGAATTTTATAATTTTTAATCGTCTTAATGAAGCATAATGGAATTTTTACTAAATCTTATGTTTGAATTTGACTTAAATGCAATTTTAAAATTATGAAAGTTTTTTTAAGACTATTGGATTTAAACTATAGTTAATTTGGCAATATTTTCTTAGCTTCACTTCATCACTTTGTAATATTAACTTAAAGGAGTGGTTTATTTAAATGGGTGATTTGATTTAATATATATATATATATATATACAGTGTGTGTGTGTGTGTGTGTGTGTGTGTGTGTGTGAGATGCATGCATGAATTTTGTAGTAGAAATAATTTTGAAATTGTTTATACATAAATGCACACATTTGTATGTTGAACTTATAAAAGTAAGTGTCATTGTTAAACCAAGAAAGTAAGGTAATCTAAAACCCTGTTGGGATTACATAAAGTCTCTCACTCCCAGGATATTTAGACTGTATACTTGTTAGTTCACATACATATGCACTCGTATATAAGGATAATGATGAATTGTAATGATTTTTGGATATTTAAATATTTGAATACAATTTAACCTTAATATGCATTTCACTACAAACTGTAAGGTACATGCCATTGTTAAATAAGGAAAGTGTGGTAATAAAGACTCCTTTGGGACTACTTAAAGTCTCATGCTCCCAAGATATCCATATTATATATATTTTAAGCATATAGATCATACTTATAAGTATAGATTTATGTTTTAATTATCATGATTACTTAAGATCTACACTAAATAAATACTTCATATTTATTAAAGAAAATCATTTGAGATTTACTTATGATAATAGTCACACTATTAGTTCAAAGCATGAAATTATTGAAATCTTCTATTTTTAAAACATGAATGCATGAAACACATGAAACTTCATAGAATGATTGAAGAGAAGCAATTAAACATTGTCAAACAACTTAAATCAAAACCATTAGATCCTAAGGCTATTTATATAAAGATAATTAAATTTAAGCCTAACTAGATTTATTAAATATTAATTATAAAATTTATGTTGTTGAAACTTAATGAGGAGACAAAAGGTCTAAAGTTATTCCTTAGCCCACTTCTATTCATAAAGTGATTTAAAGTTAATTTATGTGATATTTATAAATTAATTGGGGTTATCTAATCAATTAAGCCCAAAAGAGCCTAAAAATTTAATTATACCATAAATACAAGCCCATAAATTATGAAACAAATCTTAAAAATAAATGAATAAAATAAATAGGTCCTAAAAATTCTTATACAATTTGGCTTATATTTACGGGCTAATTAAAGAAATGGGGAAACACAAAATCATCAATTATATTCAAAATTCCTCAAATCAATTGAGAATTTTGATTTCATTGAAAACTTTTTTGCTAACTGGGTATAAAGAGGGATTGATCATAATTTTTAGAGATCTAAGCTCTTTATAAGAATTTTCTAAGCCTTAAGATAATTAATGATCTAATTAATTAATAAAGGCCCTTTATGGTGTTATTTTAATAAATAATTAATACTAATGGCCTTAATTAATTTGTTTGATTAAAATTAATGTTTTAAAATGTATTTAAGGTCTCACCATAATTTTCATAAATTTCCACATTATATATATTTATTAAATGCATAAAATGACCGTTTAGGTTTTGGAAATCTAGATTTCCCAAATTACCAAACTAATTAACTTAAAATATATGAGGCATAGGTCATCTGATAGAACAATCACCAAAAATGTCAAGTTAATTAGCGAAGTCATTAGGGCTTAATTTCACTAGTTATAAAAATCTCCAAACCCTAATTAGTCATTAAACACTTAATAAAATTTTGGGCTTTTATTTTTTATAGATTCTCCTTTATCAAAGCTTTCCATAGAGGATTTATTTATATTTTTGAGATTTTTCTATAATAAGTTATAATTTTTTTTGATATTTTAGCTATTTAATCAGATTTTTAAATCTAATTACATGATTTACATATTTGGCACTATGTTAGCGCTTTAGACGTGGTGCTGCACAGTTTATTACTTAAAACTTATAATATCAAATGCTGACTTCGTGATAATAGATGTGGTTTATTTTTGGTCATTCAAATAGAATGATTGAGATTAATTTGACAATTTAAATAAGAAAAATAAAAAATCTAACATGATTAGTCATTAACATCAGTTTTAATCACATAGAACGAATGTCGGATGATCTATTATTAACCTCCGTGAGAGATGAACACTATTCATCTTTCATTGCTCGATCCAAGCTCACCAAAGCTTATTTCACTATATATTTAATTCTAAAATCATCTAGGGCTGATTCTAAGGGGATCTTATGACATGATTCACATTATGCCACAATTTTCTTCATAAAAAGACCAATGCCTATGGTTTATGTCTATGGTTTTGGAGAATTACCTCATCAAACCTAAAGACTAGTGGTTTGAAGAGTGAGGTAGCTTCATATGGTAAAGACGAAGCCCTGTTGATGAAGTTGCATCTTGCCTCCCCTCTGATTGGTCTATATATCAAACAATGTTAAGAGCCTCATTAGAGTTGGTCTAAGAATGCCTTCCTATGCTCAAATTGAGTGGTTCTTTATTCATTTTGACTCACTGGAGTAAGGGGAAGGTGTAATAAGAGTTACTTTAGATTTTATAGACTTTTGGGATAGTTGGATGTGAGGGACATTCAGGTTGAAGAAGAGCTTGGACTTGCTAGAGATGGGGTGCTCTGGGAGCTCTAAGAACTTATGTGATTGGTTTTGGGAGTATGATGAGCATGTGTTCTGAGTTTGAATGGGAGAGGAGGTGTATATCCTCTTCCTTAAGTGAACAAACCAAAGAGGTTGGTTCAGGCCATGATAGCCACCCAAGCAATTGGCAGGGCCATTTCAGGTTTAGGACTGGTGAAGTGGACCTCCTCCATTGGTTAGGGGAGTTTGGTGACCAAAGATGAAGGGGACAAGCCATGGTGGCTGATCGAAGGTTTGGATAAGGTGAAGGTGACCTCTTCTTAGTCATCCTTTGACAAATAAAAGGTGAAATTTCTAATATTTCTTTGAACTTCTCAGAATTGATTTCAATTTTGTGGTGTCATAGGATTAACCCTAAAAGCTTCCATGAAGTTACCCCGAATGCATAATTCATAATGTTCATCTTAAGGTTGTATCACCTCGACCATTTAAAAACTACTCTCGAGTCTTATAAATAGTCTTCCTTTTGTTTGCTTTTAACCATGAGATCATCAACGTAATACTTGAATTGATGATGGATAAGTTGGTTGAAGAGTCAAGTCATGGCCTGTTGATATGTAATGTGAACATTCTTAAGGCTCAAACATATGACCTTATAATAGAAGATTCTGATTAGGGTTCTAAATGCAATGTTCTTCTCATCTTCAAGCACCATCTTAAATTGATTGTAACCAGATTAGCCATCAATGAATTAGAAGATTGAATGAGATGAGGTTATGTCCACCATCAATTTTGGTATAAGTAGTGGGAGCTCATATTTGGGACATGCTTCATTAAGATCCCTATAGTCATTGCATATGTAAATTTGGTCTTTCTTTTTTTAAGTGGAATGATGGAGGCTAACCAGGTGGGGTACTCTTCTTAACTTTTGAGATAACTGTTGGCCTAATTTTTGGATGAGGTTAATGACACTCCCAAAGACAATCATTAAAGCTCATAACCCTAAATTGGAAGTCTTCTAACTAAGCACCTAAGACACCACACTTAGTGACCTAGTGCATTCTCTTTAGATTGAACTAACTTAATGGGTTTAGTTAGATTTATCCCAAATTTTTGACCTATACATACAACAACCCAAATTTGAAATTAATTAAGCTTAAATTAAGATTTAATTAAGGAACTAAACATAATCACCTTAATTAAGCTAAGAATCATAAAAACCTAAGGATATTCAAATTAAATCCAAACAAACCCAAATCAAATGAAATTAAAAGCATGAATGGGTTTGACTTATGAACCAAGTCAAAGGTCAACCCACCAAAATTTAAGCAAATAAGTCATTCCAAATGGTTTGGATGATGATATGAACATATTTAGACATGAATTTAAAAGAAAATAAGTCCAATGTGGCCTTAATTCGACTAATTAGGTCCTTTGATCTAAATAAGCCTAAATAAGTCTTATTGGGTTTGAGCCTAAATCAAACTCAAATCAACCAAAATCAATAGTCCAAAATCATTTGAAAATGATTATTTAACATAAACCAACCCATCATTGGATTCAATTTATCAAACTAGGTCATTTTACTCAAATGAACCCAAACTTAAGCCAATAAGCCCAATTTGGGTCAAATGTGTTCAAGTTGAAATAAAATTGAAATTATTTGATCCAATACATTCTAAATAGCTTGGATTAACCCAATTTAAAATTAAATGCATTATAATTGAGCCAAATAAACCATTTTGACTCAATTAAGTTAAACCCAAATCTAGTTGAATCTAAATGGACTAAACACAAAATAAGCGCCAGTAAACTTCAAATTCTATAAATCATTTGATTAAAAAGTTCATTAGTCATTAAATGAACATAATCCAAGCATTGATCTAATGTTAATCCATCAAGTAAAGTAACTTAGATCAAGCTAAATGAAAAATCATTTAGTGGCATAATTCAAAGGGATTTTGAACTTAATCTTTAGCTAATCTCTTTGGGATGCAATCAAATCTTTCTCAAATTGAATTAGTGTTGATTCCCATTCAACATTAAGCCATTTAGTCAAATCCAAATAGTGCAAAAGTCAAGTAATATTCTATGGCAAGTCAAAGGCATATGAAGCCAGATCCAATTTGCATAACCTTATTTTCTCATTCCCTACTCAACCTCTTTAGCTTAGGACAGATGTTAGAGAGGTAGTGAGCCATAGAACTAAATTCCAAAAGCTCTTATCACCCACAATCGACCAAGTGAAGGGAAAACCAATCTTAAAGCTCTCAGCTTCATGGAAAAATGTAAGAAAGCTATTCCTAAGTGAAATTGACCATCCCATGACCTTCCCCACCTTGCATGAAGACAACCCATCTTTTCCTAATCCCCTCTCCATTGGGAGGCCAGAAAATGACCAAAGCCAATGGAACTCAAATCAAGCTTGGTATAGGAGATGATCCACAAGGAGGAAACTCAATTCCTTTTTAACAAAAGCTCCCCACATTATTTGAAGCTATTGGAGTTGATTCCACCGGAGATCATTAGTATCAATGTATGCCATTAATGACCTCTCCAAGCTTTTGATTTTGGCACTTTTTGATAGAAGTTTGATCTCAAGTGAGTTAAAACCATTTAAATCTTCATGATTTCATCCACTGATATATTTGGCATCAAAATCATATGATTTCAACGGTTAGATGGCAAAAAATCATGTAGAAATGACAAATGAAATCTTCGCAGTCTGTTACTTTTATAAGGAAAGGATTATCAAGATCTAGTTAGATATTTGGTTAAACTGTTAAGAAGAACCATGGGTCAGTCATGACTATCTATTTTTCACTCGGACACCCATAATTAACCCATGTGCTATGTAATTTAACATGGATCCATGTGGATCCCATGTGGCCGAAAGTTGTGATGCCACATGGAAAGTAGTGCCACATTGAATCCACGTGGATCTAACAAGCCTAAATTGAAAATTCGGGTTTTCCAAATTAAGAAATTAAAGAAAATTCCTAAAATTTAGTAATTCATAAAAATTAAATATAAGTCCAAAAATTATAAACTTGATAGAAAATTAAATAAAAGTCTAAGAATTATAAACTTGGGCTATATGGATTTCAGTTGATGAGAGGAATCCATTAAAATCAAAAACCTCATATTATGTGGAGTATTTTGGCCTTAATTTGGGTTTGAATGAAAAAATTTTAAATCCTAATTAATCCCAAACCAAAGATCAAAATGAAATGAAACTTTGGGCCATTGAAATTGATGTTAAGATACACATTAGGTAAATTTTTCATAATTTATTATGTAATAAATTTTAATATTTGAAATTTCAAACCTAAACATTTATTTTTATAAAATAAATTAATGATAAATAAAATAAACTATGGAAAATGATCAAATCAGGTTAAAACATCATAAAACATCTTAATGAACATAAATAAGTCATTGAAACCCACTGAAACTTAATAAATCATAAAATCACTCAATTTGGCCATTAATCAACATACACTTAAATAAATCATAATAAATCAACGGAACCTCAAAAATTATAAATAAATCCACTTTGGATGCATATTCCAAAAGGAAATCAAGAAAAAATATAACCACTAAATGAGCCTCACTAAATTAGGCTTAATTTCGATTTTAATGAAATGATTAAAATCTTAATTACACCTTAATTATACATTTGATTAAGGTCAACTTGTAGAAAAATCAAATTGGCATACCCAACTTTACATAAAACTTTCAAACCCATTTGACCTTTGGATTGGGAATATTTACATTTCCAAGTCTTTAAGTCAATTTAAAAGAAATAATCAATAAAAATAATAATAGAAATTACAAAACCCATAATACAAATTTGAAACATCTATATTGACACCAAAACACTTAAATAAAAATACCCAAGCAAACTAAAAGTAAAAGAACCTAATCAATCCTAAGTTAAGGGTTATGAATAAGTAAAAAATATAGAATTTGATCATATTCTAAGAATAATAACCCCTTAAACCATAATAAATCCATCGATAAACTAACATACAAAGTTCACTAATCTTTTAAATTTATAAACCATCATCATAGAAATACATTAGAGGCATTTAGATTAAGAAATGAAGTGGAACAAACCCAAATATGAAAGATTAAGTCTAATTGAACTTTATGGTAGATTGAATTAAATTTAAAATGACATAAAACTCTAAAGCAACATAGGGCAAGTTTAATGCACATGAAAATAACATTTCTTTAAACTCCTTAAGTCATGATGAATAATAGAAATTAAATTATGCTAAATGTTTTTCAAATAACATAATCATCACTCTTTTTAAATTAATTCAAAAATGAATTTAACTATTCCATAATGCATAAAATCATGATTTGAAAATAATCATCTTAATCTAAATTTATTATTAAACACTAGAAAATTTTATTAAATGAATAAATTGAAACAAAGAAGGAGTCATTGATGTAATTGGGTTATAAAATTGAAACATAATAAATTGAGTAATAATAAACTTAAGATTAAAATGTGAATTTACTTAAGTTAATACACATAAAAAAATTAATAAATGAATTTAACTTAAATCAAATAAATGACATGAAGTTTAACAAAAAAATGAATATTAAAATAAAAATAAATTCAAACAACAGAAACAGTAACACCTAATCAATCTAAATTATAAAAGTAGGATAAATTCAATGTACAAGTAAAGTAAATCTAATTAAAAAAATTATAATTGGAAAGGCATAAATCATCATAAACATTAAAGCATACATACAAGTAAGAGAATAATGAATCAAATAAAGAAAAGATTAAATATAGGATAAATGATAAAATATAAAATGTCAATAACACAATATTAAGCTCAAGGAATTAAATGAAATTAAAATCATAATAATAAATAAAATAAACTTAAAGAGAAAACCAAACTAAATCATAATAGCAAATAAGTTAAATAAATTTAAAATAAAATGAAATAAACTAAACTAATTCAAATCATCTAAAATTAAAGAAAACATTAATTAAAATACTTAATGTTTTAGTTAGATCTTTAGGATGAATTTTTACAATATGTTTTACCCAAAAATGGAACTTATTTTATTCTTCATTCTTGAAAATTGAAATTTGACTTTAACATAATAAAATGAATCTAAAATGAAAATATAAATAAAAAAATTATTAAATTATTTGAATTGAAACCATCAAAAGGTAAATAAATAAATACTTAAATCCAAAATTGAAATTGAAACAAAAAAGCCTAGTGATGTCTTACCACACAAATCCCTTTTTTTCACACACTAGATTAATAGGTTACAGAACCTAGACTTAGGTTAGGTAATTCTATTATTTTCTATAATATTTTGTGATACTATGATGAGAATTATTTTTATTATTTTATGGTGCACTATTTAAGATTGAATGGCTATGATTGATTATTATTAGTTTGGATGGTAGGACATTATTTTTAGAATTAACATTATCTTCTACAAGGGTCGTCTTAAAGGGACTGTTGTTATATATATTATTTTACTTGCACGTGCTAAATAGTACCTTAGCATTACTCATACGATAGGTGGGTTTGGCAAGCAACTAATGCTAAGCCTGTATGTTTGTGGAATATTACTGTTGTTTGCTATTTGTATTTTCTTGATATCTATTTTGCAAGGCTTGAGATTTATTTTTCAATTTAAAATGTAAATTTGAGCTTAGAATTATGTTAGGATCTTTGGGGTATAGGATTAAGAGGAGCTGACCCTACCAAGAGATGGTGTAGAGGTCCTCCTATAAAGCTCAATGAAGGTCCCTAAAGAATGAGATGATCTAGGAAAGAAAACACATAGATCTAAACTATAGCTCTAGGTCGTACTACATAAGGGCAAAGCTTGGCTGCCCATTTACCTTTCATCCGAGGTGTACATCGATACCCAGTCGCATTAGCCTTTCTTTAAATTAAAATTAGCTTGATTTATTTTGGGTGTCTAATAGAATCAACCTACGTGTCTAGGTTTCTTTGTATGTGGTGCTTTCTAAGATGAATGCCTGGATATAGGGCTATAAGAAAAAAATAAATTTTCTTCTAGATTAAATATAATCAATTCAAGCATAAAAATAATTAAATTCAAAAGTTCATATAAGTTAAAGCCCCAAGGAATAACTTAAAATCAATTAGAAATAAATTAGCTCTTGAAAGTCATACAATCATATTACTCTAGTCCTTGAATTGGGAAACTTCACCCATTGCACATAAGGGGCATTTAATCTGTGAGAATGACTGCCTTCTTGGGGAAGTCTACCTATCTTTTGTTGAATTGGCCCAAGACCTTCTTCTAATTACATACCATGTATGCATAAATTGCATACACATGGCCTAAAATGATTATTTAATGAAAAAGTATAAAATCTAAAAACTGTGCATTAGTTAGTGCATTTCATACCCTATATGATCCTAAGGATTAGGAAGTGATTATAAGATTCTTAGATTCTTTTCTAAAAGACAACAACCTATCCATCTTGCATACATGAGACTTGACATCATGAATTTAATTTACGCTTAGGTGGTCTTACCTAGCAGTAACCCCTCCAAGTAGATTGTAAGTCCACAAGAGTCTGGGATAAGTTTGTTTCCTAAAGTTAGAGGAATAGTCAATAATTCCCAAAATAAAATTAGGTTGAGCATCTGACATGGTCAAAAGCACTTGTAGACTTAGGTTCTAAAGCATCCTCTTTGGAGTAAGTCTTCAACCATAGGCACTTTTATGATTTTATGCTACTAGAATTTAAGCCCTAGATTTCTAAGAAAATATTAACTCAAAATCTAAATTAAATTTCAAAATTTAAAGCCCAATGATAGGATGGTTGAAATGCATACTGGGCCACCTAGCATCAACAAACATTTCTTATTTCAACCCTTTTGTCTTCTTAAAAGAAATCATTCCACTTTTGATCATTCTGAATTAAAAGTTCCAAATGTCATTCCTTTGAAAACCAACTTAGAAATCTGCTCGAATAATAACTTATTTCTTTAATAGAGAGTATTCTTAGGAAGAAACCCTTTCTAAGATGTAGTTAACTATGGGGGCTTACTCTTATAGAGAACCATGAATCCAGTTTAAAATAAACCCGATTCTACTTTCCATGTAGTTTAGGGGAAAACTCTCTGGTACATGAAAGACCCATTAGCCTTAGGAGTTTTTTATTAAATGATTAAATCTATTATAGGATAACATGTTTATCTTTTGAGATAATATGTTTATTCCTTAATGATGCATTTAATCATTCAAATAAGAAATTCCTAACTCTATGTGGTGTCATAAATTTTCCCCCTAGAGATATTTTCTAGCGACTCCGCTAGGGATTAGTTCCTCTCTCCAACTTTAGCAATAAGTTATTATTTATATAATCTGTAATATACTTGTGTTTTCACAAGTCAAGATTGCATGTCTTCCTATTGGATATCTCTCTATTTCATCCTTGGTAGAGCATATTCAACATCTACTAAACAAAAGAAATAATATAGAACTATCCCACTTGTGAAAATCAAGTGGGATAGTTTTACAACTCCTATATTTTTAGAAAAACATATTAGTTTTAAAATTGGCTAAAATTTTCTATTGGTTCAAAAGTCTTTCTTTTGACTACATTTTGGTTATTGTTCATTACTTCTCATTTAAAAATTATTATTTTTGTAAGCATAAATGGTTGGAGAACTAATCTTTGCTGCTACATCTAGAATAAGCTTCTCCATAGATAGTAGCACATTGGTAGACAACTCCATAACTAAATTTAGGGCAAGCTTTCAAAATTTAAACATTATCGCAAATAGAGTGACACTAGCTTCTATTGCTGAGATAAAAGTTGAAAATAAATAATCCATCTTGGAATTCTCTAGTACACCTCCTCATACTCCTTGAAAAGGCAGGAAGGTCACTACTCATGTTACTGAGAGGATCCAGCTAGGTTCTACTCAAAAGAAAGTTAAGCTGCCCATTCCAAGGTATTGCTTGCTCCTTTTATGTCTAGCCTTTAAGGTTAGCTCCACTTCTAAACCCCCTGAGATGATAAAGAGTCTAAAGAAAAATAAAAGTAGATGGCCTAGAAGGGTAGCCCTTAGGGAGAGAAAATAAAAAGAAATGCTAGATATAGCACTAGCTAGGGCGAGGGATGGCTATACCCTCCCAGATTCTTTCCCTCTCTTAGGTAGAAGTAGATATCACACTCTATCTACTGCCTAGGGAGAGGAGGATGTATCCAAGATTGTGAGTTCTCCACCTTACCCCTTTATTCAAAAAGAAAAGAAAATTTTTTAAATGATAAGCAAAGAGACTCATGGTAGGCTGCATCAGAGCCTTCACAGGATCCGTGGACCCTCCTCGTACACTAAGGAGTAGTTATTTAGGGCTATGAAGGATCATGCATCAAAAAGCATAAAAATAGAACTCTTACAAAGACTGTGACTTCCATTACGAAGGGAAGGGGAAGGTAGTTGTTCCTATTAGAAGGAAGTCATCTTATCCTATGACTATAGCACCAGAGCGATAACATCACCCTAGACAATCATTGATGTGGCATAGAGATTAGTCTAATAGTCTAGGGAGAGATAGAATCCTTCCTAGAAAAGAAAATAAGATAGTTTATGTTAGGAAGGTTCCACTATCCCTTAAGCCGAGGATACCTTCACCACCTTTGCCACTCTCATCTCTAGAGAGAGTACTTGTCACTAGGCCTATTCAAGATAGGCCTCTATCATCTTCACCTGGGCCTCATCATTTTATGTTTTTAGTAAGGAAACAAAGTTTCTTCATCCATCTCTTTATGCTAGAGGGACTACTTATGAGTGTCACCTTGGCTTGGGAGCCCACCCTTCAAAGAACAGGATAAATCACAAGAAAATCCTATAATAGATGCCACTCAGTAGCTGATCCTTCAAATATAAAAGAAGGATGATCAGATTGCTTCAATAGAAAAGAGGATAGTGGAAATGATTGCTACTATGTAATCACTTTAGAGCATGATCCCCTCCTCTTCACAACCTCATCACATTGAACCACCTAAATTAGCACTTCCCCTAGATGATTTGAGGTTTCATTTAGTGGAGTATCTTCAAGAACCAAAGCCTATCAATGATGTATGCTCTACAACTGAACTAAAGTCATTGGTGGAATAATAGGTAAAAGAATCCTTGGCATAATCATGAAGCACGACCTTAATTCCAAAGGGTAGATCCTACCTTAAGGAATATGATTCCATTCCCTATCCTAAAGGATTCATTTCTCCCTCCTTTAAAGTATTCAACGAGACTAGAAATCCCAGACAATATTTAGCTCACATCTACATAAGTAGTTGCAATGCCATAGAGAGCGATGCTTTATAATTCAGATAGCTTGATGGGAGTTACTTTTGATACATATGCAGATATGTCCAATGGGTACTTTCACTAAATTAGAGGGCATGTTTGTAAAGAAATTCACAAGCACTCAACACAACATTATAGTGGGGGACTTGGTAGTGGAAAAACAAAAGCCTAGTGAGTTCTTAGTGAACTATATTGTAGGAGCAGCATGTTATTGAGATTCTCCTTAGAAAAATCCATGATCCCAATGCCTTCTTGTTGAAAGGCTTAATAATTAAAACATTTAAAAAAAACTCTTGAATAAAGCCTCTAGCCTATAGGAAGAAGCCCCTGGGATGACTTTTCTAAAAGATCACTCTTTTGTAGAATAATCAAAACCTATGAAGCTTCTAGAAAAGAAAGTGGGCAATGCCTCTACAGTGGACAAGGGAAAGACTCCCATCTAGATATAGTTAGAGCAACCTTTATCCTTTAGGCCACCATAGTAAGAGTTATCACCTTCCCCTAAGAAGGTTCCAACTAGCCCTTTTTCTAAAAGAATGAACTAGACATATTCTTTCAAAATAAAGGGGGTGTGGAAGATTTTCAAAAATTTAAAAGAGAAGCCATATTTCAAACTACTTAACTCAAAAAGGCTAGAGGAAGTTGGAAAAGTAAATGACCCTAGCTACTATCCATACCACTAGATGTTAGGGCATATTATGAAAGATTGCTTTATATGTAAAGACTGGCTTGAAAGAAATTATAAGGGGGTTAGTGATCATACCAAAGGAATACCTTGTGGACCCTAGATAAGGGTCCATTAAGGTTATCACAAGTTACTCTACTTCATTTAGTACTCTTTCTTCAAATGAATGGGATATAGCTCTATCCCATTCTTCTAAAAGGACTTTGATGAAAAATTTTAAAAATTCCATGCAGGATCCAATGAAGACGTTAAGGAAGATCATCCAAATTGATCCACCGTAGTCTAGAGAGCGGGTTCTACCTCTACCTGATTCAACATCTTTAGCTACATAGAAGGCTGGAGAGTGTGGTGAGGGAAGGACATCTATTATATATGATAGAATTTTGTGCAATAAAGATGGAAAGGTAAAACTTTATATGCCTTTATTATTTTTTATTCATTTTGAAAAAAATGAATAAAAATTCTGCCTCCAAAGGCATTTCATATATTCTTGCTATTTTTAATGAGCATATTATTGAAAATAATGAAAGAGAAAGTGATAATAAAAGAAAATTCTCATGATTGTTTTATGAACCAAGATTAGATACTGATAGTCATTTGGAAGTCCTACATGGTAATCATCTTAGCATACAGATAGAATTATCAGATTCTGATCAATCCCAAAAGAAAGATATTAGTGATGAGGATTTGATAGATAGAACCTTTAGAGATATTATTAAAGTCAATCTCCATAGTGGAAGAGTTTTACAACCTTGCCTGCCTTCTCCTTCTAAAGAAAGAGAAGAAAATTATGGATCAAAGTTCAAATCTAGAACCTTTTCCAAAAGAAATTGTAGTTGAGCCAAATATTTTTGAGGTCGACTATAACATTTTAGCCCATCTCAAGAATCTTTTTTCTAGGTTGAGCATTTATGATGCTCTTATTCTCTTAAATGAAATGAGAGAGTCATTAGTAGAAGCATTACTTGGCCTAAAGATATGCTTGACCTAACTAGCAGCAACTTTCTTAGATGAGGCTTACTACTTTAAGGAGATCCCTAGAGTTACTTTCTCCGATAAAAATCTACTTTTGGGGACTACTAATCATAATCATCCCCTATACATTTCTATTAGAATAGAAAACATCAGGTTCTCAAGAGTTCTAGTATACCCTAGGGCATCAGTCAATATCATAAACTCCAGAACATTATCATTCCTAAAGATAGATACCAAAAGACTCAATTCAGATAAAATGTTACTGAAGGGTTTCAATGAAATTGGGGAGAAAGCTTTAGGTTTAATCACTCTTTTAGTTGAAATAGAAGAATTGAAAATTGAATTCCACATCATTGACTCATAGACATCCTTCAATGCCCTTTTAGGCAGACCTTGGATTCATGAGTATAGAATGGTACCCTCTTCACTCCACCAGTGTATTAAGTACACTAGGGATGGAGCACAATATACTATAAAAGGAGATATACAACCATTCTCTATTCATGAAATTGAACTTTATGAAAGCATAGCTTATTATATGCCTAAGAAGCCAAAATATGATTCTATAAAATCTAGTGAGGCATCAAATAATGCAACAAATGAAAAAGAGAAAAAGAAAGAAAAGGAGAAAAAAGAAAAAGAAATATAACCTCTAGTGATACAAATTGATTTGAAATTTAGTTCTGATTAGGATTCCAATCAAAAAGATGCCCTAATAAAAATTAAGATTACATTAGAATCAGATAGTGATGAAGAATAAATCAGGGCATTAAAGGATGATCCTAGGCTTCCCACATTTGAAAAATTAAAGAAATATATTAACACTTTGACTTTGACACCCTTTATTCAAAATAAAGTATCTCAATTGGAAATCAAAGTGGCCCTGAACTTGTTAGGAGAAGTGGGGAAGTTATCAAAATTTTACTCTGTACCCGGACCTACAAGCTTAGAAGCAAATGCAAAGCTTGAAGATCCACTATCAAATAAAATAGCAGAACTTCCTTTTGACTTATACTCTGAGTGTGTTAAAAACTCTATGAAACATGGTTTTATTACAAATACTTAGCCTAGAGATATAGCTCAATGCATAGAAAGCTTATGCAATACTAAACATAAAATTCAAAATCCAAAGTTAGCATTAGGATTTTATGTTATTGGACCACTAGATGATGTAGAACATTATTTAATGATAAGCAATCATCTGGAATCAGAACAATTATTTTAAATTCCTTCAAGCCCTTTAAAAGAATCATGCATTGAAACAACAAGTGAATCCAATGATTTCTTACTCCAAAATGTTCCTCATGAGTTTGAAGAAGAAATCAAGTCTACTACTGATGAGTTAAAGGAGGTTAACCTAGGAATTGTTGAAGACCCAAAGCTAACTTCTATTAGTACTTTGCTAGCTCTAGAAGATTCTGTAGAGCTAATCACTCTACTCCGTAAATATGAAGATTATTTTGCTTAGAGCTATGATGAAATGCCAGGTTTATCTCTAAAAGTTGCAGTGCATAAACTAGAGATTAAACCTGATGTAATTCCAGTAAAGCAAGCTCCTAGGTGAATGCACCTATAAATTGAATAGCAAGTAATTACTATAGTTATAAAATTGATTGAAACTTCTTTGTGTAAGAAGAATAATGCCCTGATTAGCTAGCCAACATAGTCCCTGTGAAGAAATAGAATGGTCAAATATGCATTTGTGTTGACTATATAAACTTGAATAAGGCTTATCGTAAAGATGAGTTCCCATTTCCAATACCGAAACTTATAGTAGCTATAGCCTCTTCACATGAGATCTTTTCATTAATGGGAGGATCATTTGGGTATAACCAGATTAAGATGTCTCTAGAGGATGAAAAGCATATGGGGTTTAAAACTCTTATAGGGATATTCTATCACACGGTCATGTCATTTGGTCTCAAAAATCATGGGGCTACAACGTAGAGAGCTATGACTAGAATCTTCAATGACTTGATTCATAATCAAGTCGAGTGTTATATCAATGGTATAGTCATCAAAAGAAAATTAAATAAAGATCATTTATATGATTTACAGATCATTTTTGAACGATTGTGCTGCTATAACCTAAAAATGAACCCATTGAAATGTGCTTTTGTAGTAACTTTGGGAAAATTCTTAGAGTTCATAGTGTGGCACCTTGCAATAGAAATCAATGTAGAAAAAATAAAATCCATTATAGAAATGTTGCCACCTACAAGTCTTACATAGTTAAGATCATTCCACGAAAGGCTTGCATATTTAAGAAGGTTCATGTCAAACTTATTAGGAAGATGTCAACTATTTGCAGCATTAATAAAGATATATTCCAAATTCATTTGGGATAAAAATGCCAAAATGCATTTGAAAGCCTAATACAATACTTGATGAATCCTCCCATTTTGGCTGCTCCAATTCTTGAAAAGCCACTAATTTTATACACTGTAACTTTGGATGAATCACTTGGGGCTTTATTAGCCCAAGTGAATGAAGAAGGGAAAGAAAATGCTCTTTACTATCTTAGCCATAGACTTATCCCATTAGAAATGAATTATCCACCTATTAAGAAGTATTATTTAGCCTTAATCTTCACTGCTCAGAAACTAAGACATTACATGCTTGCTCATAGAGTTAATTTATTCTCAAAAGTGAACTCATTGAAATATCTTATGACCTGCTCGATGTTGTTTGGATGTCTGGCATGTTGCTCAATGATTAAATTGCAATTTGAGATCACTTATACTCCACTTAGTGCTGTAAAAGGTTAAGTCATAGCTAACTTCTTAGCAGCACATCTATACTTGAGAGTTCCTCTTTAAATGATGATCTTCTAGATGAGCAAATCATGACATCATAAAGTGAACCTAATGCCACTTAGGAGTTGTATTTTGATGTTGCAGCATCATCAAAGAAAAACAAAAAAAATTTAGTTCATCTATTCCAATGAAGGTAGTGATTGGGTTAATTTTTATAACCCCAAATAAATGAATGATGCGAGATGCCTATCATCTGGCAGAGCCTTACACAAACAACGAAGCTACATATGAGGCTCTCATCACTATATTATAGCCAGCAATCCTTATTGATATCAAAAATATAAAGAGCTTTGGAGATTCTCAACAGGTTATAAACCAAGTGAGTGGAATTAAAAGGTTTGGCATCCAAAACTTTTTAGTTATTATCAATACACGATAAAACTACTTGAGAAAATTCTATATGTAACTCTATATATGATATCTCGTAGAAGTAATTCTATTGTAGATGCTTTGGCTAAGCTTACCATAGAAATCATATGTTCAAAAAAAGAATCTATTTATATAGAGGTTCAAAATTAATAAGTTTTATCAACTATAAGTTTAGATTACATGAATAGTAAAGTAGAAATGCAAAGGATAGCTGCTCTTGCCAAAGGTCAAGAAGAATATGACTGGAGGCAACCATTCATTGACTACCTGAGTAAGGGGAGGCTTCTTGAAGGAAAGTCATTGACAAATCAAATAAATAAATGTGCCTTGTCTTATGCATTAATTAATGATGTATTATACCATAGGTCATTTGATCAATTATGTCTACGTTGTTTAAACAACTAAAAAGTCCATAAGATTGTGAGTAAGGTGCACTTTGGATTGTGTGATGTTCACACCTCCAAATCTAAAATGAAAATAAAAATCAAAAGACTTGGATATTATTGGCCATCAATGTTAAATGATGACATGTAAATTGCACGTGATTGCCATCAATGCCAGATACATGGCGCAGTCTTACATTAGCCTCCTAATGTACTACTCCTTATTATTGCTTCTTGGCCCTTTGAGAGTTACGGTATTGACATCATATGGCCTATTGACCCTCCTTCATTAAAATGGCATCATTTTATATTAGCTGTATTATATTAGTTTCCTAAATGGACTAAAGCGGTACCACTAAAAGAAGTAAAGGAATATCAAGTGTTAAAATTATTTTATAAAAATGTCATATATCGATTTGGCATTCCTTGTAGAATCATATCTGACATTTGTCCACCATTCAAATCCACAAAATTAAATCATTTTAGGGCTAAGCATAAAATAGATTGGAGATATTCAACCATCTATTACCCCATGGTAAATGAATTGGCTGAAGAATTGAATAAAACTTTAGTAAGAATTTTGAAAAAAGTACTTGATGAAAAAAATGCTAAAGGCATGAAAAGTTGGTGGAAGCATCATGGTCCTACTGGATCATATGCATGACACCAACTTAGTCTACACCCTATGCTTTAGTTTATGGAACTGAACCAGTTATTCCATTAGAAGTGCAATTTCTTTCATTAAGAATAATAATCAACAACAGCATTACAACAAATCAAAATCATAAACTCTGATTGGATGAACTTGAAAGCCTTGAAGAATGATGCTTGAAAGCTCAACAAGACCTTGAACTATACTAAGAATGTATGGTTCAAGAACATGATAAATTGGTCCATCCTAGAACTTTCTAATTATGAGACTTGGTCTTAGTTCTTAAATGGCCAATTTTAGCTCATCGCAGGATCAGCAACAAATTTGAACCAACCTAGGAAGGACCAACCGTAGTGGAAAAAGTCTATGAAGGAGGTTCTTACCAACTTATTACTTATAATGGTTTAACATCCAATGCCACCTATCAATGAACTTTACTTAAAGAAATACTATGTGTAACTTGTACTCTATTTCAAAAGAATGATGATCAATAAAAATTCTATTTCTCTTTAGTGCTTTTACAATGAACATTATTTTTTTGTAATGGTTGCTAAAATCTTATATAGTCTTCTTAAATATAATCTTTTTAGGATCAGAGTAAGCCTCTTTAGGGCAACTTTCCTACACTTACCTTGAGCTAGAATAAAGCCTTTTATGGCATCTTTTCATGCCTTACATAGGTTTGGAGCAATCCTTTTATAGCACCATTCATATTATCCATAGGTTAGGATAAAGTCATTGAAGACCCCATTCCTAACAAATTGGATAATTATATAAGAATTAAGTCATGAAGACTTCTCTTCTATTTGCCAAAAAAAATTGAGGATTGGAACAAGTCATTAAGACCCCTTCCTCTTTCATAGTTATCAATGTTTGATTAAGCCATTGAAGGCCCAATCTTAATAGCTAATCACATAAGTGTAACACCCATAGAAGCCATCCTATAAAATGTTAAAGTTAAGATAAAGTCATTAAGATCCCTATTCTATTAGTCAAAACTTAAGGAATGGGATTAAGTCACTAAGACTCCTTTTCTTCATTTAAGCTATTTAGGTTGGAATTTAGTTTGTAAAAGCCCCTTCCTATTAGCTGAATTTCACTAGATTAGGATTTAAGTCATTATGACCTCTATTCTAGTTTTAAGTAAAAGAAATGTAGGAATGGAATAAGTCATTGTAGATCCCTATAGGCTACCTAGGTTAGGAGCAAGTCATAAAGACCCATTTTCTAAAAGCCAAAATCTTGAGGTTTAGAAATATGTCAATAAGACCCCTCTTCCTCATTGTAACTATTCAAGAAGACATAAAGCCATTGAAGGCTTCTTTTTAATAGTTAAATAGAAGAAATTAAGTCCCATATTAGGCAACTTGTCTAAAAGAAGAAATTTTTAAGATATACCTATAGATTCTTTCTTAAGGTTGGTTAATCATTAAAACTATCCCCTTGGCTAGTTTATGTAAGAAGATGATTCCCTATGACTTCTTCTTAGGTTAGCCATTGAAAACCTATTGAATTCAACTCTATTATAGTCAAACTAAGAGTAAGTCCCATGAAGGTATCTCTTCTGACTATTTTGATTATAAAGGGATTACAACCTCTCTTTTGAGTACTACTCCTAATAACAAATTTATCCTCTTTAGGACTTAGTAAAATTAAGTTCCTAAGTATGAATCATTCTATATGAATTTAGGCATATTTATGTCTATCGTTCATAATCAAATTAAAAAGTAACTTTAAACTCAAAACCAAAGACAACACTTCTACAAACTTTTGCTTGTTGTGTTGACTAGTTCAGTCAACAAAAATATATGCAGTGTACTTTGAATAGCCCACTACACATATTGGGGGTCCATTTATTGATTTAATTTTTGGATGAACTTAATAACACTCCCTGAAATAGTTATTAGGACTTATAATCTTAAACTAGAAGTCTTCTAACTAAGCACCTAGGACACCACGCTTAGTGCATCCTCTTTGGGTTGATCTAACATAATGGGTTTAGTTAGATTTAACCAAAATTTCTAACCTAAACATACATCACCCCAAATTTGATATTAATTAAGCTTAAATTAAGATTTAATTAGGGAACTAATTAAGCTAAGAATCATAAAAACCTAAGGATATTCAAATTAAATCCAAATGAACCTAAATCAAATAAAATTAAAAGCTTAAAACCATGACATGAAATTAAATAGATCCAAATCCAAAACAAAGGTAAAAAAAATTGGTCAACCTTTGGGACATGGGTTTGACTTATGAACCAAGTCAAAGGTCAACTCACCAAATTTTGACTAAATAAAGCATTCCAAATGGTTTGGATGATGATATGAACATATTTAGACATGAATTTAAAAGAATATAAGTCCAATGTGAATTATGTCCTTTGCCCTAAATAAGCCTAAATAAGTCTTATTAGGTTCAAACCTAAATCAAACTCAAATAAACCCAAATCAATTGTCCAAAATCATTTGAAAATAATTATTGAACATAAACCAACCCATCTTTGCATCCAATTTTTCAAATTAGTTCATTTTACCCAAATGAACCCAAACTTAACCCAATAAGCCCAATTTGGGTCAAATGTGTTCAAGTTGAAATAAAATTGAAATTATTTGATCAAATGCATTTTGCATAGCTTGAATTAACCCAGCTGAAAATTAAATGCATTATAATTGAGCCAAATAAACCATTTGACTCAATTAAATTCAACCCAAATCCACTTGAATCAAAATGGACTAAACACAAAATAAGTGCAAGTAAACTTCAAATTCTATAAAACCTTTGATTAAAAAGTTCATTAGTCATTAAATGAACATAATCCAAGCATATATCTAATGCTAATCCATCAAGTAAATCAACTTAGATCAAGCTAATTGAAAAATCATTAAGTGGCATAATTCGAAGGGGTTTTGAACCTAATCTCCAACTAATCTCTTTGGGATGCAATCAAATACTTCTGAAATTAAATTAGCATTGATTCCCAGCCAACATTAAGCCATTTAATTAAATTCAAATAGTGCAAAAGTCAAGGAATATGCTACGACAAGTCAAAGGCATATGAATTCAAATCCAATTTGCATAACCCAATTTTCTCATTCCCTACTCAACCTCTTTAGCTTAGGACATATATTAGAGAGGTAGTGAGCCATGGAACTAACTTCCAAAGCTCTGATCACCCACAATCAACCAAGAGAAGGGAAAACTAAGCTTAAAGCTCTCAGCTTCAATAATAAAA
The DNA here is from genome assembly GCA_021442155.1 of Cymbidium sinense. Classification (NCBI taxonomy): domain Eukaryota; kingdom Viridiplantae; phylum Streptophyta; class Magnoliopsida; order Asparagales; family Orchidaceae; genus Cymbidium; species Cymbidium sinense. Next base: position 57,052,568 of record CM038215.1, read on the forward strand.
TTTAAGAAAGCTATTCCCAAGTGAAATTGACCATCTTATTACCATCCTCACCTTGCACGAAGACAAACCCGATCTTCCTCTGATCCCCTCACTGCCAGGAGGCTAAAGAATGATTAAGGTCAATGAAACTCAAGCTGAGCTTGGTCTAAGAGGTGATCCACAAGGAGGCAACTCAATTCCTCTTGCACACAAGCTCCCCACATCATTTTGAAGCTATTGGAGTTGATTCCACTATCAAAGACTATTGGGATCAAGGTATGCCATTAACAACCTCTCCAAGCTTTTAGTTTTGTCACTTTTAAAGGAAGTTTGATCTCAAGAGAGATTAAACCGTTTAGATCTTCATGATTTCATCTACTGAGAGATTTCACATCAAAATCATGTGATTTCCATGGTTAGATGGCCAAAAATCTCATAAAAATGATGGAAGGCTCTCGGTCTCTGTTGTCACCATAGGAGATAAAATCTCCTCTATCCATTCCATTTATAAGGATCAGACAACCGAGATCTAGTTGGATATTTGATTAAAACTATTAAAAAAGCCATGGGTTGAATCACGACTATCTGATCATCGATCGGACAGTCCACAAATAACCCATGTGCACAGCCAATTTAGCATGGATCTATGTGGATCCCGCATGATCCAATGATGGAAATCCACATGAAAAGTGACACCACGTTGGTTCCACATGGATCAGACGTGCCTAAATAAAAAATTTGGAATTTTTGTATTAATAAATTAAAGAAAATGCCTAAAAATTCAAAAATTTATTGAAAATTAAATATGTACCCAAAAATTACAAACTTGGGCTATATGGATTCCTCTTGATGAGAGGAATCTATTAAAATTAAAAATCCCCAAATTATGTAGAGGTATTTTGGACTTAATTTAGGTTTGAATGAAACATTTCAAACCCTAATTAATCCCAAACCATTGATCAAAATGAAATGAAACTTTGGGGTGTTGAAACTAATGTTAAGATACACATTAGGTAAATTTTTCATAATTTATTGAGTAATAACTCTTAATATGTGAAATTTCAAACCCTAAACCCTCATTTTTCATAAAATAAATTAATGATAAATGAAATAAACTATGAAAAGTGATCAAATCAAGTTAAAACATCATAACACATCCTAATGAACCTAAATAAGTCATTGAAACCCATTGAAACTAAATAAATCATAAAATCACTCAAATGATCATTAATTGAATTAATTAATTCAATTAATCAACTTGAACATAAATAAATCATAATAAATCAACTAGAACCCCAAAAATTATAAATAAACCCTCCTTGGAGCCATATTCTAGTGGGGAATCAAAGAAAAATAGAATCCCAAAATGATCCTCTCTAAATTTGGTTTAATTTAAGTTTAATGAAATCATTAAAACTTTACTTACATCTTAATTACACATTAACTTAAGGTGAAATTCTAGGGTAATCAAATTGGAAAGGAACCCCGTTACCTTAAAAATTCCAAACCTAATTGACCTCTAGATTGAGAATATTTGAATTTCTAAGTCTTTAGGTCAATTTAAAGTAAATGTTAAATAAACAAATCAAAAAAATTACAAAACTCAAAATAGAAATTTACAACATCGTAATTGACACCAAAACACTTAAATAAAAATACCTAAGTAAATTGAAAGTAAAAGAACATAATTAATCCTATGTTAAGGGTTATGAATAAGTGGTAATATGGAATTTAATCATATCAAGAATAATAACCCCTTAAACAATAAAAAATCCATCAATAAACTAACATTTAAAGTTTATTAATCTTTGAAATTTATAAACCATCATATAAATACATTAGAGCCATTTAGATTAAGGGATGAAGTGGCACAAATGCAAATATGAAAGATTAAGTGTAAGTGAACTTTCGGGTAGGTTGAATCGAACTTGAAATGACATAAAACTCTAAAGAAACATAGGGCAAGTTTAATGCACATAAAAATAACCTTTCTTTAAACTCCTTAAGTCATGATGAATAAGGCAAATTACATTATGCTAAATAGTTTTTAAATAACATAATCATCACCCCCTTTAAATTAATTCAAAATGAATTAAACTATTCAATAGTGCATAAAATCATGGTTTAGAAAAAAAATCATCTTAATCTAAATTTATTAATAAACACAAGAAAATTTCATGAACTTAATAAATTGAAACAAGAAGGAATCATTGATAAAATGGGTTATAAAATTGAAACATAATAAATTGAGTAATAAAAACTTTAGATTAAAATATGAATTTACTTAAGCTAATAAACTTCAATGAAAATGAATAAATGAATTTAACTTAAATCAAATAAATGACATGAATTTTAACAAAAGAAAATGAATATTAAATTAAAATGAATTCAAACAACACAAACATTAACACCTAATCAATCTAAATTATAAAAGTAAGATAAATTTAATGTACAAGTAAAGTAAATCTAATTAAAATATTTTAAAATTGGAAAGACATAAATCATCATAATCAATAAAGCAAACATACAAGTAAAAGAATAATGAATCAAATAAAAAAAGGTTAAATATAAAATGTCAATAACACAATATTAAGGTAAAGCAATTAAATGAAATTAAAATAATAATAATAAATAAATTAAACTTAAAGAGAAAACCAAATGGAATCATAATAGGAAATAAATGAAATAAATTTAAAACAAAATGAAATAAGCTAAACTAATTCAAAGCATCTAAATTTAAAGAGAGGGCTAATTAAAATACTTAGGATTTTAGTTAGATCTTTAGGATGAATCTTTACCTTAGAATAAAAATGTCATCCTATTAGGATTTAGGATGTTGAATAGAATATGTTTCACCCAAAAATGGAACTTATTTCATTCTTCATTCTTGAAAATTTAAATTTGACTTTAACACAATAAAATGAATCTAAAATGAAAATAAAAATCAATAAATCAATAAATTATTTGAAGAGAAACCATCCAAAGGTAAATAAACAAATACTCAAATAAAAAATTGAAATTGAAACCAAAAGCCTAGCGATGTATTACCACATAAATCCCTTTTCTTCACACATTAGAATAGTAGGTCACAGACCCTACACTTAGGTTTGGTCATTTTGTAAATTTCTATAATATTTTATGAATCTGTGATGAGAATTATTTTTATTATTTTATAGTGTATTATTTTAGATTGGATGGCTAGGATTTATTATCGTTAGTCTAGATGGTAGGATGTTATTTTTAGAATTAACATTATCTTCTACAAGGCGCTGTACTAAAGGGACTGTCGTTATAAATAAATTATAAAATTATTGTTTACATCTAGGTGCTAAATAGTCCCTTAGCATAGCTTATAGGATAAGTGGGCTTATTGAGAAACTAATGTTAAGCCCATAGGTTTGTGAAATATATTAGTTATGTGTTGTTTATATTTTCTTAACATCTATTTTGTAGGGCTTATGATTTTTTTTTGAATTTAAAATATAAATATTAGGTTAGGATCTATGGGGTCTAGGATTAGCAGAAGCTGACCCAACCAAGTGATGGTGCAGAGGTCCCCCATGAAGCTCAATTGAGGTCCTTGAAGAATGAGACAATCCTGGAAAGAAGAACCAAAGATCTAAACTATAGTTCTAGGCCAAGCTGCATAATGGGAAAGCTCGGCTGCCCATTTTCGTTTCTTCTAGGGTATACAGTAAATTAAAATTAGCTTGATTTATTTTGGTTGTATAATAGAATCAACCTACTTTTTTAGGTTTTTTTTCTATGTGGTGCTTTCAGTGATGAATGCCTAGATGTAGGCTCATAAAAATAAATAAATTTTCTACATAATTAAATATAATCAATTCAAGGATAAAAATATTGAAATTTAAAACTTCATATAAATTAAATCCCTAAGGAATAACTTAAAATCAATTAGCAATATATTAGCTCTAAAAAATCATAAAATCATATTGTTCAATGCTTGAATTGGGCAAGTTCTCCCATTGCACATAAGAGGCATTTGACCTATGAGAATGACTGCTTTCTTGGGGAAGTCTGCCTACCTTTTATTGATTTGGCCCATGACTTCTAATTACATACCATGTAGGCATAAATTACATTCCATGGCTTAAAATGATCATTGAGTCAAAATGTATAAAATTTGAAAATGTGCATTAATATGTACATTTCATACCTTATATGATCCTAGGGATTAGGGAGTGAGTTTAGGATTCTTAGATTCTTTCCTAAAAGACAACAACCTAGCCATCTTGCATACATGAGACTTGGCAGCCCCTCCAGGTGAGTTGTAAGCCTAGAAGAGGCAGGGATAGGTTTGATCCCTCAAGTGAGAGGAATGACTGATAATTCAAAAAATGAAATTATGAGCATCTAACATATGTTAGAAGCACTTATAAACATGGGTTCTGAAACATCTTCTTTAGAGTAAGTCTTCAATCTTACGTATTTCTACAGTATTGTGCTACTATAATCTAAGCCCTATATTTCTAAGAAAATGTAAACTCAAAATCTAAATTAAATTCCAAAATTTAAAGCCCAATGATAGGATTATTGAAATGCCAACTAGGCACTCTAGTATCAACAAACATTTCTTAATTCATCTCATTTGAATTTCTAAATAAAACTTTCCCTTTGGATCATTCCCAATTGAAAATTCCAAATATCATTTCTTTGACAACCAACTTAGAAATTTATACCAATGTGGTGCTTTAATTTGGAGTCATAGGGACACCACACAGATCTCACGGGGTATTTATTGAAGTGACGGTGTAACATTAAGGTTTGATGTATTATCTCAAAATATAGAAACATCATTCTATGTTAAACCTGAACACCTAATAAGGACTCCTAAGAAAGATGGGTCTATATATATATGAGATATCTTTCCCCTACTTTACATGGATAAGTAAAGTAGGGTTTGTTTTATGCAAGGGTTCTTTAGTTCTCTATGGAAGCAAGCTTCCATAGCTAATTACATCTTACAAAATAGGAATTTCCTAAGAATACTCTCGATTAAAGTAGTCAATAAGCATTCCAAAGATTTTAAGGTTAGATTATCGAAGAATTGGTTTTTATTGGAAATCAAATGGGATTATTTGAATAGGAAATCTTTTTCATATGTTCCAAAGGAGAATACATAGAAAGCACCCATGATACTAGAAAGCCTAGTGAGCATTTTAATCAACCTTATAGTGAAGCTTTATATTTTTGAAAAAATTTACTTTTATTTAAGTTGGAATCTTATTAGAATGCTAGGGCTTATAGTGCAATGACACAAGATTATGGAAATGCTAAAGAGGTAAGGACTTGTACTCATAGCAAAATAAAAATGAGCGACCTCAAAACCTAAATCTAGAGTGCTCTAACTTAGGCTCAGAGCTCAATCAAATTCTAATGGGGAAAATGGGATATAGTGGTTCACATTCTTAAGAAAGGGTGAACACATCCTAACTCTCTTAGACTTACAACCTCTTAGAGTGGCTATCAGCTAACACCTCCTACACTTTAAAATCATGTAGGATGGTCATATGTAGATGCAAGATACTTAGGTTGTTATTTAATTAAGAAGGAAGCTAAAGTCCTAAACTCACTCTCTAAGAGACTAGGTAATGTTTGGTATGCCAATATGACTTAGAAAAATGTTGAAGATTTACAAGTTTTTAAAATCATTGACACATTTATCTTTAGACCAAGACTTTGGATAATTATGCTTGCATCCATGATGAAATTAAGTTATGGTATATTTATCTTATAAGAGTCTTATATCCCTTATCTTATATCCTAAGAGTCTTTATCTTATAGTAAGAGTAGAGGTATATTTATTTTCTTTTTCATAAGACTTAGACTTTTCTGACTTATCTTATACTATGCTTCACCTAGGCACTTATCATTCATTGGCGGGGGAGAACTTTTATGATAAAGAACAAAAATTCGGATAGAGAAGCAAAAGTTTTAGCTCAACATATATATATGTCTGTTTTCAAAGCACGAAGAGTAATTGATCAGATTCGGGGACGTTCTTAAGAGGAAACACTCATGATACTGGAACTAATGCCTTATTGGGCATCTTATCCAATTTTAAAATTAGTTTATTCTGCAGCAGCAAATGCTAGTCATAATATGGGTTTAAATGAAGCGATTTATTTATTAGTAAAGCTGAAGTCAATAGAGGTGCTATTGTAAAAAAAGTTAAAACCGGGCTCGAGGACGTAATTATCTGATAAAAAAAACCACTTGTCATATAAAGATTTCTTTAAAATCTAAAATTTAGATTCCTATTTAGAAAAAAATGGATGGAAAAAGAATATAAAAATATGGGACAAAAAATAAATCCACTTGGTTTCAGGCTTGGAACAACTCAAAGTCATTATTCTTTTTGGTTCACAAAATCAAAGAATTTTTCTATGGGTCTACAAGAAGATGAAAGAATACGGAATTGTATTAAGGATTATGTAAAAAAAAATAAGAAAATATCCTCAGGTTTTGAAGGAATTTTCCGTATAGTAATTCAAAAAAGAATAGATTTGATTCAGGTCATAATCTACATTGGATTTCCCAACTTATTAATAGAAGGACGAACACGGGGAGTCGAAGAATTATAGATGAATGTACAAAAAAGTTTCATTATAAACGGAGACTCAATATTGCTATGACAAGAATTGAAAAGCCTTATGGACAACCTAATATTCTTGCAGAATATATAGCTTTACAATTAAAAATAGAGTCTCATTTCGAAAGGCAATGAAAAAAGCTATTGAATTAACTGAACAAACGGATACAAAAGGAATTCAAGTGCAAATTGCAGGACGTATCGACGGAAAAGAGATTGCACGTGTCGAATGGATCGCAGGGTTCCCTTACAAACAATTCGGCTAAAATTGATCACTGTTCCTATACAATTAGAACTATCTATGGAGTCTTAGGCATCAAAATTTGGATATTTGTAAACCAAGAATAAGAAAATAAGAATAATGGACCTTTCTTTATCTCGCCATTCTGCTCATCGATAAAAAAGATTTAGAAACTCTTTTCTTATTTTTTTCTTAATCAATTAATCAAAGAAAAACAAACAATTATAATTCTATAAGGTTGAATAAAAATTTGATTTACCCTTTGATTTCATTTAGATTTTATTATAATTGCTATGCTTGTGTGTGACTCGTTAGTTTTTTCTTTAGAGTTTAGAATTTAGATTGAAAAAGAAAAAAGAAACAGTCTACTATAAACTTAGTAACTATCAAAACTCAAGAAACTCAAAATTAAAACCAACTTATTGCTTCATTGTCGAGATCCCAAGAAACAGTCACTATATGACTGAATCGATCATATAGTTATAGCAACTGAAATTCTTTTAATAAAAAAGAAATCTGATTATGAATTGTGAAAAAAAAGGGGGATGTGGAAAAATGGAAGGATGATAGAAAGAGAGAATAAAGATATCAATGATATATGATTCCCATATGTATGGTTTATGAAGAATTAACTCATAAAAAAAATAAAAAAGGCAGTGTTATAAAGCATCAACATCAATATATATCAATATATAATAAAAAAAAAAATATCTAATTACACTAATTACAATAGAATAAGAAATATACAAATAAAAAATAGAAACAATAGAAGAAAATAAATTAAATAAATGAAATTAAAATAATAATCTAAATAATAGAAAATAGCTTCGGGTTAAGAAAAACTGAGGAGATTAACTCGCAAACAAATAACAAATTTTGTTGAGAGCTCCATTGCAGAGTTCAAAGCCTAAGCATTAATAGAGAAGCTATGGAAACGATGGAACCCATGATTACATAGGATTTTCTTGAAAATGAATCAATCCTAATGATTCATTGGGTAGGATGGCGTAATGAACCAAAAAAATATATTTATTCTGAATGGTCATGAATTGACCCTACAAATGAAGGAGGAAAGAGTCAATATTCCGAAACCTTTCTTTTTTTTTTTAATTTCAGAATTTCTTTATTAGAAATTTTGATAAAATAAAAGATAAAATAAAATAGAAAACACACCTAGTTATATATAAAGCTACCTATGTAACAAATCCAAAATTCAATATAAAAAATTAGTATATTCTTTATTTTGATAGAATGAAATACAGAAATACATGTGTATATTGTGTATATATAATATTATAATATTATTGAATCATTATTCATGGAATCATTTCATTCATGTGAGGAGCTGGATGAGAAGAAACTCTCATGTCCGGTTTTGCAGTAGAGATGGAATTCAGAAACAACCATCAACTATAACCCCAAAAGAACCAGATTTCGTAAACAACATAGAGGTCGAATGAAGGGAATATCTTGCCGAGGCAATCAGATTTGTTTTTTGGCAGATACGCTCTTCAGGCACTTGAACCTGCTTGGATCAGCTAGACAAATAGAAGGGGCGAAGAGCAATGACACAATATGCGCGTCGTGGTGGAAAGATATATACGTATCTTTCCCGACAAACCTGTTACTGTGAGACCTACAGAAACACGTATGGGTTCGGGCAAGGGATCCCTCGAATATTGGGTATCCATTGTTAAACCGAGTCAAATACTTTATGAAATTAGTAGAGTATCAGAAACTGTAGCCAAAGCTACTATGAAAATAGCAGCATGCAAAATGCCTATACGAACTCAATTTGTTATTTCAGGATAGGTAAACAAAAGTAAAAGAAGAAAGAGTATGGATAATGAAAAAACAACTATGGATTTCTTTATCTCTGGACAGACAATATTTTTTTTTCATTATCCCTTGCATTTAAATAAGAGATTAAAATAAAAATGATATGATTCAACCTCAGACCCTTTTGAATGTAGCGGATAACAGTGGAGCTCAAGAATTGATGTGTATTCGAATCATAGGAACTGGTAATCACCGATATGCTCATATTGATGTTATTGTTGTAATCAAAGAAGCAGTGCCCAACATGCCTCTAGAAAATTAGAAATAATTAGAGTTGTGATTGTACGCACGTGTAAAGAACTCAAACGTGACTATGGCATGATAATGCGATATGATGACAATGCAGCGGCTATCATTGATCAAGAAGGAAATTGAATCTTTGTTGTGGTTGCTCGAGAATTGTGACAGTTGAATTTTACTAAAATAGTTTCATTAGCACCCGAGGTCTTATAGATTCTTATAGATGAAAATAGGATATATCCTATCTATATTCTATATATAGAATATTCAAATATCTGAAATAGATCTGATTAATAGATTGTGTCTCATGTATATACTTTAAATTTCTTAGAAATTTTAATAATGAAATAATAAAAAAATTTAATAAAAAATAAAAAAAAAAGAAGCATGTTGATTATATCAAAATTAGAAGGCACCAATAACTATAGTTCATCATGGGTAGGGACATTATTGATATAATAACTTCTATAAGAAATGCTGACATAGATCAAAAGGAAGAGTTCAAATAGTATCTACTAATATCACTAAAATTGTGAAAATACTTTTACGAGAAGGTTTTATTGAAAACGTTCGAAAACATCAAGAAAGTCAAAAAATTTCTTGGTTTCAACCTTACGACATAGAAAGACTAGGAAAGGGAATAAAATAAAATTAAAACGTATCAGCCGACCCGGTCTATGAATCTATTCCAACTATCAACGAATTCCTAAAATTTTAGGTGGAATGGGAATTGTAATTCTTTCTACTTCTCGAGGTATAATGACAGATCGAGAAGCTCGACTAGAAAAAATTGGAGGAGAAATTTTGTATATATGGTGATTCTCCTGGGGTACCCTAATTTTCTCTTGAACTTACTATTTGTAAAGAGAGAGAGAAGTGAATTATAGAACTCTTCCTCTATTAATTAATACTTAAAGGGGTTCCTGGAATGAAAGAACAAAATTGATTCATGAGGGTTTAATTACTGAATCACTTCCCAACGGTATGTTCCGAGTTCGATTAGATAATGAAGATCTAATTCTAGGTTATATTTCAGGGAGAATCCGACGCAGTTTTATACGTATACTACCCGGAGATAGAGTCAAAATCAAAATGAGTCGTTATGATTCAACCAGGGGACGTATAATTTATAGACTTTGCAAAAAAGATTCGAACGATTAGATCATTATTTGAAACATCCTTTTCGTAGGGATCTAATTCGAAGTTTAAAAATGCAATAAACTAATTTTTATTTCAAAAAAAATAGATTCAGAATGAAAATAAGGAATGATAAATATGAAAATAAGGGCTTCTGTAAAATTTGTGAAAAATGTCGTTTGATTCGTCGAATTATAGTCATTTGTTCCAATCTGAGACATAACAGAGACAGGGTAATCCTTCTCAAGTTCTAAATCAAGAACTTTTTTAAAGAAAACCCATGTACATGTAAAAAAAGAAAGGATTTTTTATTAAATAGCTATCCCGTATCTTTCTGATTCTTCTTTCTTTTATTTTATTCTTATGAATATGATCTAATAAAATATGACAAAACCTATAGCAAAAATTGGTTTATGTAAGAATGCACGTATTGGTTCAAAAAAGAATGAACGTAGAATACCAAAAGGAGTTATTCATGTTCAAGTTTCAACAATAATATTGTTATGCAGATGTACGAGGTCGGGTGGTTTCTTGGGCTTCCGCAGGTACTTCTGGATTCAGAGGCACAAGAAAAGGAACACCCTATGCTGCTCAAGCCGCGGCATTTAATGCTATTCATACATTAGTTGATCAGGGTATGCAACGAGCAGAAGTTATGATAAAGGGTCCAGGTCTCGGAAGAGATGCGGCATTACGAGCCATTCAAAGAAATGGGATGCTATTAAGTTTCGTATGTGATGTAACACCCATGCCAAATAATGGATGTCACCCCCCTAAAAAAAGACGTGTGTAGAAATAATAATTCAAGAGATTCCAAGAGAAATAAATGATTCAATGATCTGATCCAATAATCATAAATAAAAGAAAAATAATAGTATGGTTCGAGAAGAAGTAGCCGGATCCACTTGAACACTAAAGTGGAAATGTGTTGAATCAAGAGTAAACAACAAGCATCTTTATTATGGTCGTTTTGTTCTGTCCCCGCTTATGAAAGGTCAAGCCAATACCATAGGTATTGCCATGCGAAGGGCTTTACTTGGAGAAATAGAAGGAACATGTATCACACGTGCAACATCTGAAAATGTTCTGCATGAATATTCTACGATAGAGGGTATTGAAGAATCAGTACATGAGATTTTAATAAATTTGAAAGAGATTGTATTAAAAAGTAATCTCTATGGAGTTAGGGACGCATCCATTTGCGTCAGGGGACCTAAATACATAACAGCTCAAGATATTATCTCACCACCTTCTGTACAAATAGTTGACACGACACAGCATATAGCTAACCTGACAGAACCAATTGATTTGTGTATTGAATTACAAATCAAGAGAGGTCATGGATATCATATGAAATCCACAAATGAATCTCACGATGGAAGTTATCCTATAGATATTGTATCTATGCCTGTTCGAAATGCAAATCATAGTATTCATTCTTATGGGACTGGGAATGAAAAACAAGAGATACTCTTTCTAGAAATATGGACGAATGGAAGTTTAACTCCTAAAGAAGCACTTTATGAAGCTTCTCGTAATTTGATTGATTTATTGATTCCTTTTCTACATGCAGAGGAAGAGTACATGAATTTAGAGGAAAATGAAAACAGATGGAATCTACCCTTTTTTTCCTTTCAAGACAGATTCACTAATCTCAAGAAAAACAAAAAAGGAATTCCATTGACATGTATTTTTATTGACCAATCAGAATTGTCTTCCAGGACCTATAATTGTCTCAAAAGGTCCAATATACATACATTATTGGACCTTTTGAATCACAGTCAAGAAGATCTTATGAAAATGGAATATTTTCGCATAGAAGATATAAAAAGATATTGGGCACTCTAAGCATTTTGCAATCAATTTACCTAAGAAAAAGTTTTCATTTTAAATCCATTGGAATTTTTAGTTTTAGAATTATAAATAAAATAAAAATAATAGAATAAGTTTTGAATCTCCGACACGGTCCATATATTTGCAGAATAGATACATAATAAGATTGAGGTATCTAGGAAGATCCAGAAGAGGATCTTCCTTAGATACCTATGTCGGTATTTAACTTTGAAAAGACCTAAAGTGAGGGATTTATCGATAGGTAAAGTTGCTCCAATACCTAACCAAAGAGCTACTGCGGTACCGATCAAAAAATACTGTTGTAGCTGGACGACGAAATGGATTTTGGAATTTATTGACATTCTCCAAAAGGTAATCAATAATCCTATTGGTACTGAAACCATTAAAATAACACCCAATAATTTATTGGGCACTGTGAAGTATTTGAAATACGGGAAAGAAGTACCATTCGGGTAATATTTCCAACGGAGTTGCAAACGGATCCGCCGGTTCACCTATCATTGACGGCTCTAGAACTGCTAAACCCACACTACATGCAATAGTGCCTAGGATTACTACTGGAAAGATATATAAAGATCATTGGGCCATGCGGGTTCTCCATAATAATATGTCCCATCCCTTTAGCCAATTTAGCTCTTAATACAGGATCATTCAAATCAGGTTTCTTTGTTATTTGGATAGGTTAACTCTTGTGGATCCATCCCCCAAAAGAACCGGACATGATAATTTTTTATCATCCGGCTCGAGCAAGAATCAAAAGAATCACAGAAATAGATCCATAGAACATAAATAGGTCCATAGAAAACCTATATTTTATACATATCTACATATATAATGTAGAATGACTCTATGTAATAAACTATTTATCAAATTCCATTTCCCCGAGTTTCAACGATTCATTATTCATTGCAAATAATTCAGTTCTGGCAACAGGGAAATGCTCAATATCCAAGTCGGCTTACAAATTTGATCATGATCAAGTGCTTTTTGGATTGTCTCATATCTTTTGGTTGGTATTTATCCTCACAACATCTCGATTGTATTACATAAACAAAATACAAAGTTTTTACTTGTTACTAATAAATTCTAGCCCCTGTTCTTCCTTAGATCCCTTATTTAACTCCGATAGTATAATAGATCAGGGTCGATGCAAAGGAAATGAATGCATCTACATACTATAAAAAATTTACTAAGATTACTAAAAAATTAATCAAACAAAGTAAATAAATAGAACATTGGATCATTCCACATCACTTATTCTAGGGATCTTACGGAGCCTTTTCATGTATGACATGATTCGGGTATGATCATAGAAAATATTCTCCTCAAGTTAAAACCCTATCCTATGCTACATAAAGGGACTGACATGATGGTTGGATGTGGAGACACGTTGGGTTGTGAATTCCAACTTGGCGGATAAAATCATAGATCTGCATGGACCAATCAATAGTTCAAGTCACACACTCCCATAATCCATCCCCTTTAGGAAAATATAGTTCAACTATTCGATTCGTATCAAATAAAAAATACTTCAGAATTGAATACAAGTATCCAAATAACATGCCTTATTTTTCAATAATACATATTTGTAGCAATAAAAGACTCTTGTTCCTCCCCCTATATAATAAATTACAAATATCTATGATCTGCCTTCTCTATAAAGGACCCGAAATACCTTGCTTACGTATCATTGGAAAGTGCATTAACATAAATACTGAAAGTAAGAAGAGGCAATACAAAAGTATGTAAACTATAAAATGAGTCAAAGTGGACTGGCCCACACTAGCACTTCCACGTAAGAATTCTACCAAAGGTGATCCTATTATAGGAATAGCTTCAGGTACGCCTGTTACAATTTTTACTGCCCAATAGCCAATTTGGTCCCGAGGTAAGGAATAACCAGTTAAAAAAGATGCGGTCAATACAGCCAGAACTACCCCTGTAACCTGTTAATTCGCGGGGTTTTTTAAAACCCCCCGTAAGATACACACGAAATACGTGCAAGATCATCATTAGAACCATCATACTTGCTGACCATCGATGAACTGATCGAATTAACCAACCAAAGTTGGCCTCAGTCATTATGTATTGAACAGAGGAAAAAGCCTCTGTAACAGTTGGACGATAGTAAAAGGTCATAGCAAAACCCGTAGCTACTTGTACTAAAAAACAAGTCAGCGTAATCCCCCCTAAACAATAAAATATATTGACATGAGGAGGAACATATTTACTAGTTATATCATCTGCAATCGCTTGAATCTCGAGACGTTCCTCGAACCAATCATATACTTTATTGAGATAGGTAAACCAAGAAAGACTCCCCCTCTTAGAGCCGTATATGAAAATTTCATCTCGTACGGCTCAAGCTGAAACACAAATACTGGTTTCAACGGATATGGAATAGAGAGTTTCAAACTTCTTGTGGCTTAGCCACTTGACTCGATTTGACCCAAAGATACGAAGTAAGAAAAATCCGGAATCTCTTCTTTGTGATGATAATGCCAAGAAATACAATATCAAGTTGGCTCATCTATCTTTCTTTATGTTAATCATGACAGGCCTCTTGAATCTTCTCTTCCCTATCTTTTTTTTTTTTTGATAGGAATTCTCTTGTTGAGACCCTATGAATCAATTGAAACCTCAGATTCATACTAGAACCACGATGATTTAAGAAAACCAAAGCTAAACTCAAAGGATTTCTGAGTAAAAACCATTTGATCATCACTTCTTCAATGAATGTAATAACTCAACAAAATCTAGAGAAAGAGGTTTCTTTCGGAAGTATGAAGGAAAAAATTGTTTGATTTAGAAAAGACCTATTTCCCTATTTCCATTTTTTTTTTTAATCCGGTTGCGAGGTCTGAATAATAGGTATGAATCATAGTTCAACTATTTCTTTTCTTGATCTATTCTATATAGTCCGTGCTCCAGAGACTAGAATAAATATCTGACGGTAGAATCATCTTGATAGAGATGACAGGTCCATTCTCTGTATTATCAATAGGATCAATTATAACAAGTCACACGCTCATATTCCGGAAATGAAATATCGAAACAAATAAATTTCACGATCGAACTACCAGAATGGTCTATAAATCCAAGTCTTAGGTAATCTTAAGTTGAAGTATTCAGTATCTTAAGCATTAAGTAAGTATAAGTAAAATAATCTTTTGCTAGGACTTACTAGTTTTTATGAACTAATTAATTGAAATTCCATCCAGTAAAACAGATGAATTATAAATTTCTAAAATAATAGATAGAAATATTGCAAATAGAGCCATTGCAACTCCCATAAGTGGTGTAGTCCCCCACCCTGGAGCTACTTTTCCATATTCCGAATTCAATGGTTTCAATAAACTCCCTACGCTTGATCTTCGCCCAGATCTGTAACTACCTCAATGATTTTGTATAGCCATAAATCCTCTTTCATCATGGGTTTAAATCTGTTGACTTTGTATACCATTCCTAGTTGTAAATAAACAACATTATCGTGATCCTTTGTGATCTTGAAATTATCGAAAAATGGAAACAGCAACCCTAGTCGCCATCTCCATATCCGGTTTACTTGTAAGTTTTACTGGGTATGCCTTATATACCGCTTTTGGGCAACCCTCTCAAAAATTAAGAGATCCCTTCGAAGAACATGGGGACTAGTTGAAGTAATGAGCTCCAATATTAATATGGGGGCTCATTACTTCAATGGAAATAATGAAAAATCATTTCATTTTTTAGTTGGAACTTTAGGTGGTTCTCGAAAAAAGATAGCGAAAAAAATTATCCCTAAAGTCGAAACTAAGAGGAATATATAAACCAATGCTTCCATAGATTCGATCGTGGTTTACAATTATAGCTTCCACACCTATTCATTTTGGATTATTTACTAAAGAAATTCAAATTTGAGATTTACAATTTACTATTACTAACTATTACTATCTATATAGTATGTATATATAGATATAGTCATTCATATCTTATTACTATTCGATTATATTCTATTTTGAATTTTTCTATATTATTCTATTTATACATAAAAATATAGAAAAAAAGATAAATATATGAAATATAATGAAATATCTAAATACTAGAATAAAAGAAAAAATAGAGGCAAAAGATGGCAAAGGAATTTTGTATCAGACTACTTGTCTCCTTGTAGTTGGATCTCCAAGTTTTTGGAATGCTCCAAATTCCACTTGAGCATCCAAATCTGGATCAATACCGGCAAAAACATCTCTGAACAAGGTTCTGGCACCGTGCCAAATGTGTCCGAAAAAGAAAAGCAAAGCAAACGTAGCATGCCCAAAAGTGAACCAACCCCTTGGACTACTACGAAAAACACCATCGGATTTCAAAGTAGGTCTAATTCAAAAATCTCACCTAATTCTGGGCACGTCTAGCATATTTTTCACAGTAGCAGGATCACTATAAATGACTCCATTGAGTTCTCCACCACAATTCAACCCCCTACTTGTTCAACACTATACTTGGATTCTGCCCTTCTAAAAGGAACATCCCTCACAATTCCGTCCATCCATCTACCATCGAAATGTTTCAAAAAAGGTAGGCATACGACGTACAAAGAGTTCACACCTTCTTTATCTCTAAATATGGGGTGCCCCAACCACCCAACAGCTATTCCATCCCCATTATCCATTGAGCCTACTCTGAATAATCCCCCTTTCGTCGGATTATTACCAATGTAATCGTAAAAAGCTATTTTTTTTGGGAATTTTAGACCAAGCTTCCAATTAGCTCAAATTTTTGGCTAGTTCGGCCCCAACTCTTTGATATATTTCTTGTTGGAAGTACCCTGATCCCACTGATAACTAGTGGGACCAAATAATTGATTGAAGCTGAACCATACCACATAGTTCCACTACGAAAGCGAAAAAAAAATAGCAGCAATACTACTGGAAAGCAATTTCAATATTACCCATGCGTAATCCTTTGTATAAACGTTGAGGCGGACACTAAGATGGAATAGACCCGCTAATATGCCCAATGTACCAATATGATGAGAAGCTATTCCCCGAACAAAAGGATCAAAACCTTCCGCACCCCACGCTGGATTTAGATTATACTTTTCCCATTAGTCCATAAGGATGACACCCATATACCAGGACCATATAATCCTGTTACATGAAATGCACCAAAGCCAAAGCAAGCAACTCCTGAGAGAAATAAATGAATTCCAAAGATCTTGGGAAAATCCAAAGAAGGTTTTCCCCATCACGAATATTTCTAGGTCCCAATACACCCAATGCCATAGATGATAGAAGACACAAGCCAGAAAATAAAGTATGTACCACCACCTTCATAACTCCAAATGCCCGGATTCATTATAGTTTCTCCCGATATATTCCAACCACCCCACCAATTGGTTATTCCTAAATGAGTCATGAAGGGTATAACGAACATGCCTTGTCTCCACATTGGATCAAGAACATCAGAGGGATCAAAACCGCTAATTCATATAGAGCCATCGAGCCCAACCAGAAACTAGAGCTGTATGCATTATATGGAACATAAAGTAATCGACCGGGATCATTCAATACAATGGTATGAACACGATACCAAGGCAAACCCATGTAAATACCCCTTTCAAAAGAAATAGACATTATGTAACTTTATCGCATTGGAAAAGACTAGACCATGGATTTCACCTGTTTGGTAGATTTTTTATAGGAAAGGATTAATATTTATTTGTATTCCCTTCTTTTTTATTTTTAATGAAATAGACACAATATGGTATGCATGTTATTGTAGCAGACAATCATTTAGCTAAAGGGTTGTTAAATATTTTATTATCTTAATTAAAATCCTAGGCTTTAAAATGAGATTATGAGTTGATTTGATTTTAGTTATGAGTTCTTAATATGGTAGAAAATTTAATTTTATTCTAAAGATCCTACCACATCCAGGCCACACATCAAACATACGCACTTTAAGAAACGTATAAAAAGCATGCAATTTTTATTGCACAATCTAAACATAATAATCAAATAGTTGAATTTCATAAAATAATAAGAGGCCAATGCAGCCAGGTATCTTCGTATACACCAAAAAAGAGAAAAAGTTGGGTAGCTTAGCTCTACCCTTATACAACCCAGATTATAATTAAATTTCACAAATGAAATGAATGTTATGGGGTCTTCAATCTTCAATCATCTTTCCTTCTTTAGATTAGTTTGCTCTAGACTTCAGAGGGCCTCCAAAGTCTTTGCCTTCTTGCCACTGCTCATCCTAAACCCCACAACACTAATCTAAATCCTATTACAAAAATTATATATTTATGAAAAATAAAATATAACTACGCCTGTGAAACAGATGTTAGCTAAACAACCATACAAGCCAAGCAATTATATTTCACATATTTGGACTTAGCACCCGCACATAGGTAGCCAAGCTCACCAGCCATAATTAAATTATGCTTAGGGGCATAAGTAGCACCTACATGCAAGGACTTTTATATTCCTTTATTATATAGTAGCCCCTTTAGCACAATCCCCTACATAAGACATCATTATGCTACTAATGACCTAAGATCAAGTTTATGCACAAACAATCCTAACATCCAGTCTAAAATATTACATCATAAAATAAAACACATCACCATAATATACACCAGCCTAACTTAATACTAGAACTGATGACTTAGCATTCTAATGTGTGCTAAAGCTTAGTGTGGTATGTCTTGGTTAAGCTTCAAAAGTATGGTTGTCAAAAGTTTTAAAATAATTTAAATAATTCATTAAGGATGGGTTCACTTTAAGTATTTTAGTAACTTAATTGATTTTTTTAACTTACATGTTTTCATTTCATTTAATACTTACTTAGAATCTAACTATTATAAAGAGAAGAAAGGTGATTAGCCCCCATCAACCCTATCCTAAGTTATTTTCTAAAGATAAATTATTATAGCTTTGGTTTTCTTAATGAAGCACTTATAAAAAAAATTTATTGAGCCTAAGTTTAAATTATTTCTAAGGAATCCTATTTAAACATTAAAGGCATCTTAGGATTAATGAAATTAAGTCACCCTCACATGAGTAATATTCCACTACTTCCTTTCATTATCAATGACATTCACTTTCTTTCATTTTTAATCCTCTTAATATTCAATTTAATACATACATATACATGTAATATACTCATATTTCTGCACACTTAATAAATTTTAATGCATGAATTTGATAGAAAAGTGAGATCTCATCTCATGCTAAGTATATGCAAATATATATTTGAAAATTTAGCAAGTTTGTGCCTTTGTAACACCAATGAAGTGAGATTACCTAGGAACTCCTTGGGGCTACTTAAAGCCTCTTGTTTCTGGGATATCTAGACTATATACTTGCTAATTAAAATAGATGTAAGCACATACATGAGCATAGAAATAAACTAAGTAGAGGTTATATAAAATCTTATATTTATTTAGAGTTTAATGGCATGAAGAGAAAAAGTTTTACCATATATTCTAGCACATGTATACACATAAATAAAATTAAGCAAGCACGTGTCATTGTTAAACTAGGGAAATAAGATTATCTATGACCTCCTTGGGGTTACTTAAAGCTTCATGTTCCTGAGATGTCCAGACTATATACTTGCTAATTCAAATATATGTAAACATATACATGAAACATAAATATATAATTTACCATCTTTAAATTATGACTAAATAGAAACTTCATTAAGTATTTACAATAAACATTAGTTTAAATTATACACTATTTGATTCATTATTAACTTATAATTTTAAAAATAATTTAAGACTTATTAGGGATAATAGTCACACTATATAATAGCATTTATCCAACTCATGCAATTTGAATGCACTTTTATTTATTTATTTTTCTTAAATCATAACCAAATGAAATAAATGGCATGCACATTTATAATAACTGAATGGAAGTAATTAAATGTTATCACATAACATACTCAATTTCATTGAATCTTAAGGGCAATCAAGCAAAATAAACATTCTTTAACACTAACTAAAGCTTTATAAGATTTAATTTTGATGTTTAAGTTGTTAAAACCTAAAGTGGAGAAATGATAATTAGGATTCACCCCATACCATATTGGTTATTTGACATGTTTAAGGAAAGAAATTAAATATATTTTATGAGTTGATTAGGTTCAAGCCAATAATCACATCAATTTGATTACCTTTCGCCAAGCTTTGTTAATTTAATTAACCTCTTGATCATGAGCCTTCAATGATATGATTTGGGAAAATAAAATCAACAATGCATCAAAAGAGTCTAATATAATTAGGCTCATGCTTAAGAGTTAATTAAATTAAAGGATGAGAAATATTTAAGTTAAATGCTCTTCTAATTTTCCCACACCAATGAGATAATCATAATGTCTTTAATGACTTTATGCTATTAAACACATAAATGGATTAATGGGTTGCACTCGAGTTATTTAAACTAATTTCAATATTTATTTATTTTTGTTAATTTATCATTAATTTTTCTTTAATTTTCCTTAATTATTAAACACATTAATTAGATTCTCTTAAGGGAATATATTTGGAGAAAATAATTATAAAAGTAGTCCAAATTAATTCCCTCATCATCCCCACTATTTACATTGATTGTTAACATTAATTGCTTAATTTTTAGTGTTCATTAATTTTAGTAATGATTTAATTAATTAAAGAGGGTAATTAGGGATAAAATCCTAAAATCTTCAAACCACATGGTAAATAATTCTAAGAAAATTATGGGAGGTAATAGACATCCTGTAGAATCATCTCACAAAATTTGGAATTAATTAGCCAAGTAATTTATACTTAATTAAAGTAATTAGCCCAAGTTCCAAACTATATTTAAGCACTGTTCATTAGGTATTAATTAGAAATTTTATTTTTGTTAAATTTTACTCTACCTAAGCTTTCCAAAATGGGTTTAATTGTATTTTTTATATTGCTCTATAATTAGTTATGATTTTTTAAAGTTTTAGCCATTTAATTACATTTTTAAACCTTAATTAATATTTTTAAACTTTTGGCGCCATGTGGACACTGATGCAGTAGTGCTTTCCATGTGACGTTACAGTATTGGCTACTTAAATCGTCTGATGCAGTAGTTAACTCCACGATGAATGATGTAATTTTGTCTCGGTCATTGGATCTTGGATCGGACAGTCGAGATTAGTTTCAAGATTTTGAAAAGATTAAATCAAGATTTGTAATTTGATTAATCATGATTGTTTGTTCTAATCATGCATAATGGATGGCTAATGATCCATCATCCTTTGAGCATCAAAAGATGGACACCATCCACCTTCTGATGCTTGATCTGAGGTCATTGGATCTTATTTGATGATGGAATTGACTTCAAAATGATTAGGGAAGACATCTTGGGAAATCCTATGGTGGAGATTGCACAAAAGTAGGATTCACTTCAAAGAAGACTAACATCTAATGGCCAAGAGTATGGTTAATGACTGAGGTAGCTTCATCCTTATGAGATAAAGTCCTATTGAGAAGATCTCAAGTTGCCTCTCTACTGATCGATCTATGGACCAAATGTTGTCACAAAGCTCACCGAAGATGGTCTAGAGACTTCTTTCAATGATCGAATCACTCGAGAAATTATTCATTTTGATTTTCCAAAGTGAGGTGAAGGTGTGAGAAGGGTTAGTTTTAGTTTGGTGTAGGTTTGGAGAGTTTGGATGAATGGAGCTCTCGGGTCCGAGCTGGTCTCGCCAGCGGTAGGGTGCAAGAGAGTTTGTGAGAGAGTGTAGGACAATGTGGAATGCTATGAGGAAGCTCTCTAGAGAGTTTGAATGAATGGGGAGGAATATATTATCCTCCTTAACTAAATTAAGGGCTAGGATTGGTTCAACTTTTGGCAGCCATTTGGCTAAAGTATGTTGCTGAAGGTAGTAGGGGACTGTTGAGGTGGATGTGTATGAGAGGTTGAGGGAATGTAGTGGGCTACCATGGAGTGTACACTCCTCCTTAGGTAAACTAATGGATGCCCATGGGTGAACTCATCCTCTTGGCCAAAGACTGAACCCAATAGCTTTAGGTTAGGTTAGGTCACTAGTCCTTTATCCACGAAAGGCCAAAGGTGGTTGCCAAGGGGTGGGGAGTTAGAGAACCCTTCAAAATGAGGATTTTGTCTCATTTGGAAGGTTGGTTTAATGGGTTGATCCAAACTGGTTTCACCATGGGTTGGGCCCACTTGGATAGGCCATGGTGACCCAAGGATGTGTCATGCCAAGTTTGGTTGGATTTGAGCTTGGTTTGGTTGGGTTTGGCTCAATTTGACTCATGTAGGTCAAATGGGCTAACTTGTTCTAAGTTGATTATTTTGACTAAATTAGGTCAAAGTGAGAGTTTGGGTAAGTTTATTTGGTCATTTGGAGTGAGTGAGCATAATTAGTTTGATTCAATTTGGGTTAGATTTGTATTTGAGTCATATGGTTCAATTTAGGTCAAATAGGCTATGTTGGCCAATTTGATCAAATTGGCCAAATTGGCTTGAGTATATGTTAAGTATATGCTTAATTGATCATTAGTGATTGATGGGAAGAGTTGATTTCAATTGATTTGAATTAGGGAATGATTTGGTTCAATATGACCTTTTAGGTTAAATTGGGCTAAGTTGGTTAATTGGGTTGGGTTGACCCAATTGGGTCTAATTGAAGGTTGGATCATGTTCAATATTCAATTGGTGACTGATTGAAAGCATTAATTTCAATCAATTTGTTCTATGATTTTATTTAGTTCAATTTTACCTTTTAGGTCAAATTAGGACAAATTGGGTAAAAGGGCCAAATTGGCTTGATTAGATTCAATTGATTGTTGTAGTGAAGTGTTTGATAGTGACCTACAATCATCAATAAAAAGGTTGGATGGCTTGGTTTGATCTAATAGGAGTTTGATTGGAGTTTAGCTTAATTAGGCATTTTAGGTCACTTTGAGTCAAGTGGCTTGGTCAAGTCAACTTTGACCAATTAGAGTTATGGATGATTGGGATGTGTTCAATGATGAATTTGAAGTTGAGTGTTGGCTTTGATTACAATTGATTTCTTGATTGGGTTTTAGCTCATTTGGACCTTTTAAGTTAAATGGACTAACTTGGGTTGATCAAATTTTCTTGATTCAATTGGCTTGACTGTAAGTGTTCGAATAGTTTAAAAGGATATATTGCATAATTAGAGTGATTGAGAAAATTAAATTTGATTTAGTTTGCTTTAATGGGTTTGGATGGAGTTATAAGATCATGGTGGGCTAACATGGGTTAAGGCCCGAGTTAATTTATCTTAGAGCTTGGATTGAAAAACCTTATTCAATTAAGATTGATTGAATAAGTTTGAGTTGGTTTAGCTCCAATCACAAGAGCTTATGTTTGGATGAGTTGATTGGCATGAGTCTTGGTTTGGGCCTTAGGGTAAGTGAAGCCTACTTATCCTAAGGTAAACACTAAGCTCATGGTTATGCCCTATAAGTCTCTAGTTCTAAGTTTAGTATTCTCTTAATCACTATAAGTGTCTTAGCACTAAGGAAGTCAAAGTGTCTAGAAGACTCCTAAATCTAAGATGGGAGGGATTAATCCTCACTCCAAAAGTGAGGTCAACAAGGAATAATAACTTATTTCTTTAATTGATAGTATTCTTAAGAAGAGACCCTTCTTGTGATGTAATTAACTATAGGGGCTTGCCTTTATAAAGAACCATGAACCTAGTTTCAAATAAACCCTATTCTACTTTCCATGTTCGGAAAAACTCTATGGTACATGAAAGACCCATTATAGGATAACATGTTTATCTTTTGAGATAATATGTTTATTCTTTAATGTTGCATTTGATCATCCAAATAAGAAATTCTTATAATCTCTGTAGTGCCATATTTTATTCCTACAATAGCCTATTTTTTATGTCTAATCACATGCATCTAAGAGCTTACTTAATAGGGATTACATCATGATGGATTGTTAGTTTATGAAATATGACTTCAGGAGCTTGTCCATTTCTTTATAACTCCATGAGAAGCAATTCTTAAACTATGAGAGTATCCTAACTAAGTAATTGGTTTCAAACTCATTCAACAAAGAAATGAGATATGTCAAACATGGTTTAAACTCATTGATTTGATCTCTTCCCCTAGTTTTGGGGGTGTATCCATAACTTGGAGGTCATTTGAATTAACTAATGTTTTTAAGTACACCTCTTTATATGATTTGGTGTTGTTGGAAAAGAACCTATCAGACTCCAAGTGATTAGTAATGACAAAGCAGTTCTCATCATCATCTATTAAACCCACTATGCTAAAGCCTAGTCCAAGTCTTGATTGAGAATTATTGTATTTGTTGACCTATAGCTTTTTAAAGTACTCTGATCAATGCTTAGACCAAGTATGTGGCATTAAGCCTTTTTTTTACAAAATTTAAAACAAAAGGTGAGTACTGATGAAATGGAAGTTATATTAATTATTTAAATGAGTTATCCTCAAGTTCTACACCAACTTCTAAACTCAAGGATGATGCTCCTAGATAAATTTTTTGAGGTCTACCATCTGTATATAACTAAGGAGCATCTTTAACTAACAAACCCTCAACATTCTATGGGAAAAGTAGGGTAAGAGCTAAGGTGCTCACACGCTATTTTATAATTTCTTATAAAGATGATTTACATACAATTATGCTTTGTTTATAGATCCTACCTTCATCAGTGTAGGGCTGCAAAATCACCTCATTTTGGGTCTTCAAGAGAGCGGAGATGGTTGGTGCACTTACTACATAGGACTCATCATCTGAATTAGATTCAAAGTTTATGTAGATCGTAGGAGGGCCTCGAAGTGATGGGATGGAACTTTGAGCTGGTGGTATATATGGTGGTCTCCCTCCACTAATGTACCCTATAAGTTTGTCTCATTCTCATCCTATGGGAGGTTAGGGCATCTCACCAACTCAGTGGAAAGGAGTGGTGATATGTAAGCAAAAAGTGATGTGAGGTTCTCTTTTCTTTTATTTTATCTTTTAATTTTATTTTTTTCTTTTCTTTCTTCTATTTTTTTTTCTTTTTTTTTCTTTTACTTTTTAAATTAGTTTGGAAGAATAAATATTTTGCTTCTTGGGGAGATAGTAGGTAGCATCCTCATAAATCCCTATCTTGTGTACTAAGAATGGCTTTAGATCACCTTTGAGATAATACTTGAAGCCACCCTATATGAACTTGATGCATTGGTGAGTAAGGATGGTACAATATTATTCTCATTAATCTTAGGTTTCCCTAACAAAGCATTAAAAGATGTATTTCAATCTATTATATGAAATTCGGCCATAGTCTTCCAATCATCTATCTCTAATGGCAATGTAATGGAGCTTAAGGCCCTCTCACCTTACTTGTTGAATCCTGTCAACATCATCTTTTTAGATTAAAGTTTTGTGATGTCAATCCTCAAGAAGGCATGGGTTCTTATACTTATGATATTGGCCGATGCACATGGGTGAACAAGTACTCTAGATAATAGGAACTTACCCATATCAACTGTAATGTATATCGAACCATTATGCTCTATTATCCCAAGTAATAGACCTTTAGCTAACAATGTGACTCTCAGGACTTACTTTAAGAAATATTCCTCTTCATTAGCTGAACTTACTATGACCAACTGAGGTAAATGAAGAAATCCTTTGATTAATGACACCCTCATCTCTTTGAATAAGTCAAGGGCATCATATATGCTTAACTTAGCCAGTAACTTTCTTAGATGTGCTTGTGGAGAAAATTTGTGACACCACATAGAATTTAGAAATTTCTTATTTAAGTAATCAAATTCTTCATTAAAGAATAAATATATTATATCAGAAGATATTCATGTTATCCTATAATGGATGTAATCACTTAAATAAAGACTCCTAAGGCTAATGGGATTATTAATATTCTAGAGATTTTTCCCTTGAACTACATGGAAATGTAAAACAAGATTTATTTTATACTAGATTAAATTTTTTTTATCATAACCTAGGGCACTTAAGCTATTTTGGGCACCAATCCTAACTTAGGTCATTTCAAGTTCCTAAATTATTTTAAGTTTAATTGATTTGGTTAATCACTTTTATTTTCATTTAGAATTATATTATTCATTAACTTAAATGGACTTAAGAAGTTTTTCTATGCTTATTAGATTAATATCTTAATTTTACTTTTTGTTTGATTTCTCTAATTTATTATATTTCAATTTCATAGTGTATTGATTAGTTTATCATTTAAATTTACTTGAGTTTGATTATATTCACATTTAATGAATGTTATTTGTATTATGTTAATGAACTTGGATTTGGCTAGCTTGATTCCAACTGTCATTTTATTCTTGGTTTTAGTTCGGTTACTACATGTTTAAATTTAATTTCTTAAAATGAGATTGTACCCATTTTAACATAAGTCATTTCAAATGTTTAAGCTATTTAAGTGTGATTTATTTATTTATGCTTTAGAATTATATGACTTATTCACTTAAATAAATTTAGGGAATTTTCATACCAATGAGTTTCACATTTAAATATAGATTTTAAAGGTTAACTATTTCTAATTTTAATTGTATATTATGGATTTCCTAAATTCATTATTTAGGATTTAATCAAATTTCATGTTTTTAATTGATTCATTAAGCTCTAATGCATAATTTATTGAATTTCCTACTCAAAGGATTGGAAAATTGTTTTTAAATGTTCTGATGTTAATTGAAATATTTCAAGCTAATTTTCTAATTTTTTATAATTTTTATTATATTTTGATTTAATATTTCATGTAAATTGACCTAGACTTCAAAATTCAATAACTTCCAATCTAGATATTAATTTGCATTAAAATGTTTATGGAAAGAGGGGTTTGTTGCAAGTTTAATTTTCATGAAGTTCCACTTTAATCACGTGTATATTTTAAGACTAATTAATGTTTTAATTGTTTCATTGAAACTAAATCAAGCTAAATTTATGTAAAATTACTTAGGGATTTTACTTTTCTTAGATTTCTCTATGGAAGATGCATCCATAGAGAGTCCATTTGAAATTTTTAGATTTTTGGTTGATTCACTATGATTTTCTTAAACTCATATTGATTAATTAAATTAATTACATCAATTAATTACTAAATTCTATGGATTATTCAATTTTAGATAGTTTTAGTGGGTTATTTTTATTCATTATAGTTTATTATGATAACTTAAAGTAATCTTATAATTTTGTATGATTTTTATAATTTTATATTAATTTATTCATTAAAATTAGGGTTTGAAGTTTCAAATTCAATATTCTTTTATTTACTTTGAAATAAATCATGAAAATGTTTTCTAATGTGTATATTAACCATAATTTTATCTCCCCAAAGTTTCATATCAATTGGAATTGTGATTTGAGGTTAATTTAAGTTTGATGATTTTCAATCAAACTCAAATTAACTGAAATTACCCAATAAAAATGGGGATTTTGGGTTTAATGGATTCCTCTCATTGAGAGGAATCTCTAGAGTCCTTAATTGCATTTTTTATGTATATTTTATTTCATGATTTTTTGAAGTTTTTATTAACTTTTTGTAATTTTTAAATTAAAAAACCTGAATTTCCTACTTAAATGCATCGGATGTGGCACCATGTTATTCATCCATGTAGGATCTATGTGGATCTCGTGTTAAAATGGTGGTAGGAAGCGATTTGATCCGGTCCATCCGATCTTTGATCGGGCAACACATATCAAACCCATGGTTTCTATGGAGGTTTAACTGATTGGTTTGACTAAATCTCAGTCATCCGTTCTAAATAAGGAACAGATGGTGGAGATTGCAACTTGTTTGATGGTAGTGAAAGTCCAGAGCTGTCCGTCACTTCTAGATGATTTTCAAAGATCCAACCAGTGAAATCATTATTTTAATTCCAAATCCATCAGGGACTCACATTGATCACAAATATATGAGGCAACCTCACTTGAGATTAAGTTTCCCTCAAAAGGACCAAAATTAGATGAAAAGGAGATCAGGTTTGGTGCATAGCTCACCATCATGGAGACCAAGCTTTGCATGTTTTTCAGTGAGTTTGGTCATTTTTTGCTACTTAGCAAATGTCCAAGGGTTCTGGTGGAGGAGCAAGGGGAAAGAATGGACTAGGGAAGGAAAATTTGTCTCCATGCATTCATTTCTTGTCATGTCATATTCCTTCCCTTGGATTGACTTGAACTTTATTAATTTGCTTAATCTTAGCTGCTGATTATCCTAAGCTCAACTTAGGATTGGTTTGAATGTATTCTAAGGAGTTTGGTTTAAGCTTGGGTTCAATCTTTTGAAATTAATGCCACTTAGGAACCTTTTTATATGGTTTGATCTAGCTTGCTCCATTTGGTAAAGTAGCATTAAATTGATACTTCAATTATATCAATTTAATCATTTATAATGATTTTAATCAATGGGTTTTATGAAATTTGAATTTGATCATTTACTTATTCCATATTTAACCCATCATGGCTTAAGTGAGTTTGGTTGAATTGAATTGAGTCGAATTGACTTTCTTGGCTCAATTACAATGTATTTATCCTTCAATTATGTTAATCCATGCATCTGGAATAGATTGAATTAATTAGTTTCATTTATTTAGAGTTTAAAACCCATTTTGTCCTAACTTGGTCTTAACAGGTTATGCTTGGGTTAATTAGGTAAAATGGTCATATTAACCAATTTAACTCTAATAATTGCATAATTATGTTTAATAATCATTTTAAAATAATTTTGAACAATCAATTTGAGTTGATTTCATTTTGATTTTGATTTTGAATTCAAGAAGACTCTTTTAAGCCCATTTAGATCAAATGATCTAAGTAGCCTAATTATGTCTTTAATGAATTTATATTTCTTTAAATTTATGTTTAAACATATTTATTTTATCATTTAGATCATTTAAAATAGTTTTATTTGGTCAAATTTTGGTGGGTTGACCATTGACTTGGGAGGGCCCACATAAGTCAACTTTGAGATAATCTTACTTAAGTATATTCAGTGATGAAACATCTTGTGGAAGGGTTATCTACTTTTTGGAACCAATGATTTGTTTACCTTTATCTTGTGGTGCTACCCTAAGAGGTGGAACTTTGACACTACGAATGTTAAGTTCAATGATTTCATTGGTTGGGAGATTTGTAGTCTGATCTACTTACTCGTCAAGTACACCTATAGCTTCTCCTAATCTTCAGAGTCAGATGACTCCAACTCTATCTCAAGAGGGCAATCCTGAAGGTTCAAGAATGGAAATTCTATTTTTGAATCAGAAAGAGAATGATCAAAATAGTTTAGATTGTTATTATGACTTGGAGAGTTTTCTATTGGAATGAACTCAATAGGATCATTAAAAAGAGAAAAAATGTAAATGGAATTCTTCTCTTCATTGAATTAATGTATTTTGGGGGTACAAAGTATAAGTCATATAAAAACTAAGTGGCATGAGTTGCTTAATGCCCTCATCCGTAGATACATTGCTCCTAGAGCTAGTAGTGGTAGTAGTACTACTAGCATAGTCGAAGATGGGGACTCAAATGGTGGCTATGTTGGTGAAAAATCTTGGGCATGTGATGGCTACTACAACTTAGCTTCCACCCACTCTGAGTTGTCCCACATAACTGGCAAACCTTTAGATGTCATAGAGGTTTAAGCTAATTTGGACACCTTCTATTCACTTATGAGAGGGACACAATTATTTTCCATGGAAGCTAAAGGGCCTCGTGGTGATATCGATTTATCTAAACTCTTGGTGCTTCTTTAAAAGGTGATTAAGAAAACTAAGAAATTGATGGAAGTCATAATCATTTCTCGAATCAAGATGAGCAGCTTAACTTCCCCCGCCTGAGGCAACATTATTGTTCCAACTAAGAGTAGTGCAAATGATTCACAGGCGTAGGTGAGTACTCATTATATCATGATGGAGTGTGTGGTTATGGGGACAAAATTGCGCCCCTCCCCCCCCACCTTGTTCTATATAGAAGGTTGTCTTAGCCTCTATGAAAATATGATTATGGAAGAATGTCTCACTGAGGTAAGACTCATTCTTATTTGGTTTTTAGGCTTTTCTCATTATTACAACATAGAATGATAAGTTTATAAGCATTAGTGGATGCTAATGATGGGTGCTCACTAACTCCTTAGATTATATTTCTTGATATTTAGGTCACCTTTAAAAATGATTTATATTACCATGGGTGAGTTCTAGGCTATTGTTCAAGAAATGTGGAAGTCCATTTATTTAAGTATTGGCTTCCTTTTTCAAGGATCATGCTCTTAGATAATTGCTTCATTAAAATCCCATTATCTATATTTGATAAACTCATTTGTAATCATTTAGGGGTGACTCCAATTTTATCTTGCATTGACTCAATGAAGCTAAGTATTACCTTAAGAGAGGGCTTACTTTTGTAGGGAACCATAATTGTGGCACCCATCTTATCATTTGACTTGGAAATTAGCTTCACATTAGCTGATATTCAAGATATGTTGGTGAATTTCTCTCCTTTCACTTGCTAAGATAGTGGAGTATGATAGGAATGAATCCTCTTATGAAGTGGGAAGAAGTTGAGAGGTAGCTAGAGCCACTTGCTCATCACAAGGTTGCTCATTTGATGGAGGACTCCAACTCGTAGAAGTTGGAGTTAAGCAAACTTCTATTGATGTTAAAGATGGAGCCTCAATGGAGGAAAGCTATCAAGGTGGAGGCTCAGAGAACTTTGGCAGCCATAAAAGCTAAGTTAACTTCACTTTGATGCTCAATTAAGTTGAAAGGGTCATCTCTCTTCATTTATAGTGCCAACTTCATGTTCGATTACCTTTGTGATAAGGGTGGATTCGACGAAGAGTGGTACTTGAACCCATTGTAAAGAAATTCAAAAAGTGATAGATATGGGTTAGAGCAAGTGCATAGTAATGAATTTTTTAATTTTAATGAAAAAATTGAAGAAATAATTATCTCATTTGCCTTCTCTCTTATCAATTTCTTCTTATGTTGAGGATGTAAGTGGGAATATTTAATTATTTTATCATGGCTTACACCACTAAAGATTTCTGGGGGATCTAATAATGATTCCTTAATTTAATATTTGATGTAATACCCTTGTTACTGAGCCTTAATTATTGCATCTATAAATTCACTTTTATTATGGGTGGTTGAATCTTTATTGCTTTGCTTTTTTCATGCATGCAGATTATATTTCCTCTTGACTTTAAGGTGATTTACCTTTGAATTATTATGATTATCACTCTAACGAAGGCATTGATTGCATTCATGCAATCCAAGGACAAAAAAGATGTCTGACTTTGAGTCATTGATCTGACTTTTTTTTCCCATGGCTATTACAAAGAAACCTAAATTTCTTTTTGTGAGTGGCTGACCAAGATGTGTGATTTAACTTGACTCACATAGATGAGTTGTGCATACCTTTAGACCACTTTAGATACAATTTCTAACTTGCTCTTCCTTAGTGAGTGGTAAAGATTATAAATTTTTATGGATTTTATTTACACAAGTCCTACCAAACTTGGTGGTATCGCCACTTTTATTTTTATTTTTTATTTCTGCTAAAAGAGGGCTTATTATGGAGCTTGTCCTTTTCTCATCATGTCTTCTCAATGAAGGGTCATCGAGATGAGACCATTTAGTTCTCAGTGATCTTATTATGGATTCACATCTTAGCAAACAAAGTGATGAAATGGTGCTTGAAGCTCTTGTTTGTTAAAAGATCATCACCATAGCTAGTGTTGACCATTCCCCACCCCTTTTGGCTAGCAAGGTTTCTACTCTAGGCATTGAAGATAGTGATAGATATGACTTTGAACATTTGTTGCTATCTCCATTTTAGTAGAGTCAAAAATCCTTTTTGAGCTATAAAGATCAACATTTTTGCAACTTTATGTCATTCTTTCACTAGACTATTCTTATCATTTTACCTACTTATTTATACAAGATGAGGCTTCAACACCCTCTCCACTTGATCCTTAGAAATCCAATTACTCAAGGATGTGAAGGTGAGGAAGGTAGTGGCAAGTTGGCTCTTACTATGGTTACCGATAAGGCTGGGCTGAGTACTGCTCCTCATAATTTTGTGAAGAAGGGCATGAGTTCCACACCTTGTGGTAACCCAAAGAAAAAGAGAGAGTGTGAAAGGAAAAGGTGGAGGAGTATGTTGTCATCAAATTTACTCTAATTTATTCGAGCCAACTAGTCAAGCCTTTGAGTTCGACAAAACATCCTCTTGAAGAGCTTAACTCGCTTCATGAGGACACTCCTAATGGTTGATTACCCTTTATTGTAATGACTGCTTAAGCAAATGCCTAGCAATTGACTTAGAAAGTTTGCAAGAATTTCTTTCTCAAGAGAAAGATTTTTCTACAATAAGGATGGAACTCGCATCTATGATGGATGAGCTAGATTCTTTTGAAGCCAGGTTCATAGAACTTCAAGAGGAGGTAAGGTGGAAAGTGTTTACATCTAAAAATAAAATAAATTGAACATCCTAACTTGGGCATCGAGTGCTGCTATCATAGTGCCTAAGTACTATCACTACCTTATAGAATCAGGAAACTCAAACTTCCCCCAACAGTTTCCTACTTAAATAACACAATATCATGCTATGATCCCAGTGCCTAGGCATTGTATCGAAAGCTTTCAATTTTAAAAGTGGGAAACTAACCTTTCCTTCCACAATAATGATAATCTCCTAGGAGGGAACTAGGAGAACAGTTATGGAGTTGAAAACTACCCAAAAGGTGAGAATGGTTGCTTAAAAAATGCTATAAAGGGAGGGGAACTTCCCTATACCAGCTTCTTCTTCTTCTTCCTTTTCCCTTACTCTCCCTCTATCTAACTTGCCCCATTCTTAATCTTGGTCTCCTACACTCTCAACAACATGCTTTTCGTTGCTAAACAAGAGCATTCTCCTTGTGCATGAGACAAGATCAAAGCTTACCACTATTAACTCTAGGTAATTTTTTTTGGAAATGGTACATTTATATAATTTTCTCTATAAAAAAAATTTAAAAGTTTCCACCATTGATCTTGGATTCGATAATAAATAAAGAAGATTATCTCTAATGATCTTGGATCCAAAGAAAAAGGAACATCCCTAAGATTTAAAATCCCACAATCTTAAAATCCAAAGATCTCCACCTTTGAACATGGTTCTAGCGTGAAAAAAAAAAAACCCTCCCTTTATCAATCTTGGATCAAAACAAAGGAAAAGAGTGCTTTTATACTAAACCAAAGTAAAAATCTAACACTGCTAAAATGTTATGCCACAAAATTTTGATAAAAATTATCAAATTCATCAAGAAAATAGTTCTCGCCTTGAAGCATTATGGTGTCATGTTTCAGCACTAAGGCATCGAGCTCTCGAGAGTGAAATCCATGAAACTCCATCCTACAAGACTGAGGTGCCAAATATCTGGCACTACATTGCTAAAATCTCAAGTTGGTATCTTACTTTAAGCACCACAGTGTTGTATTTCAGCACCGTGGTGTTAAGCTCTCTAGTTAGTATCTCATTTTTAGTGTCATAGTACTATATTTCAACACCGCTATGGTACACACTTGGGTTTCACCTCTTTAAAGTAGAGATATCATGCTATTTTCCTAGCACTTATGCATTACATCTTGAAATATATTTCACCATTGGACTTGGTTCTAGTGTGAAATAAAATCCTCTCTCCGTTGATTTTGGATCCAAGGTAAGGATGAAAGGTGCTAATGCACTAAAAATCATAAAATCAAGCACTACTAAGGCATTATACTATTGAAATTTCATATTTTTCCAAAATTATTAAATCTTAGAAATTGATGAAATAGTGCCATGGTGCTGAGCTATCAGGAAAATTAAGCTTAAGTGTGCATTCCACGACACCAAGGCCCTGATGTTCCAGCGCTAAGGAATTAATATTCTAGCACCGAGGCACTAGGCTCTGTAGAAAAATTAAAATTATAATACTAATTTGATAGCGTGGAGCTGATATTGCAACATTGAGGCACTGTGCTTTCAATAAATTAAGCCTTAGGCACCCAATTGATAGTGCCATGATGTTCACATCATCGCAACGAGATGATCCCTCTAACATTAAGCCAAAGTCATAGCTATAGCGCTACAATGCTATACATGTAACACCGAGTCACTAAGCTCTCAATTTTTAATCTTATATCTTTCAACTTAACAACGCCAAGGTGTTGGTTTGGCAGAGTCAAGGTATTGAGTTATTGATCATTTTAAATGAAAATTATAATATTAAACTTTTAAATCCTGAAGCATTCAATAAAAACACAAAGCATTAAAATGAAAATGTATTTATTAATAACAAAATTTATTACAAAATTTTTACAATAAAAAAGGGAGAAAATAAAAAAGAAAAAGGGGAAAACTAGTAATTGTTGTCATCATCATTCTCTTATTCTTCTTCTAGTTCTAGCAGGGTGCTCATATAAGGGTGATATTAAGGCACTTAAGAGAAATAAGCCTGATCCAAGCCTGCATGCAAGCCATATTTTCAAAGATATGAACAAGTGCTAAGTTAAACTCAGTCATAAATGAAAACTACTATTGTGTGAACCATGTGGTGGTTAAATTTTATCCCAAGCTAATGTTTCACCTGGTTTCATTAACCTTTTTCCTTAAATCTTAGGCTTAGCCTCTAGTTTCTTGGAGTTGCTCATTTAAAGTCTTTGTGGATTTGGGTCTAGATTGAGGGGTGCATGAACTTTCTCTTACCTCATTCCTCAATCCAAATCCTTCAATTAGTCTTTTAGTCATGGGAAGTTTTTGTATAAGGACTTCTTCATCTGAATCCCCTTTCACACATGTTGCAACACACAATGCATAAATTAAAGAAGGATGATTGTACCCTATGATAATACAACTCTTAAGCATATTACAAAAAGAATTATAAAAATCCTCCCTACATCCATAATAAAGTAATATTGAATTATAAAATTCAAAATAGCTTTATTCTTATTCATACCACTGATATGGCCAGAGGGCATTACCATGGTAGAAAAAAAAAATGCCAAGCTTTAGCCTCAGTAGTGAGGCTGATGATAGGAAAATTAATAATTTTATCCTCCCATCATTTTCACTAGACATTAGAATTTCTAATTGTGAGAAAACTATCCAAATCAAGATAATCATT
This sequence comes from Cymbidium sinense, assembly GCA_021442155.1. Classification (NCBI taxonomy): domain Eukaryota; kingdom Viridiplantae; phylum Streptophyta; class Magnoliopsida; order Asparagales; family Orchidaceae; genus Cymbidium; species Cymbidium sinense. The sequence continues at coordinate 57,087,625 of CM038215.1, forward strand.
ATAAAAGAAGATATATTATCATATACTACATCTTATAAATTATAATATACATAGATAGTACTACTTTCAAAACTTATTAGTTTTCCTGAATGAAAACTTGATTATACTGGTGCTCTTCACATTAACAAAGAACTCCAGCACCACAGGGATGTTGCCAAATATGATCTCATACCCAACTTTTCCTAGCCTCGCTCATTTATAATCCTCTCCACATGTCTAATTGGGTTAATTAAACCCCTCTCCAAGATGAGATGTTAGTGTAGGAGAGTGTGGTTCTATCTCTCCTTAGACTCTACACTAATGAATCTATTAGTGTCGCTAATAGCTACCCTCTTTTGCCCTTACTAAGGTATTTTATTGGCATGATGGCTTTCCTAAGGAAAACTGCAAGCTTAGAGGTGAAGAGAATAAGGATTTCCAAAAATAGAACTAAAGATTTAGAAAGAGAAATGAGCAGCCTAGGGGTCCTATCTATAGACTGGCCTTAACACTGTAGTGATACCTTATCAGCACTAATGTGCTAGCCTCTTAGTTTTTAAATAAGGGTACAGTACTGTAGTGCTAAACATGCAACACAGAGGCATTAGTTAGTGTACTAGAATGGTCACCATGCCAATCAAAATTTTATTTAATATTATTTATGATAATTAATTTCGTAACCAACACGTGCAAAAAGTGAGATCGAACATTGATTAAGCATTACAACATTCTGAAATAGCTCCACAATGTTAGTCAAAAAGTTTATCCTTTTCCATTTAAAGTGCCTTTCTGTCTACTAGCTTTCTTGAATAAACTTTTGATTTACATCATGGCAACAAATACAATATTGATGTGCCATTCAGCTAGTCAACCTAATCAAATTACTCCAATCTCATGCCTTCTTAAGTTATACAGAGCTAAATTTATTGCTTCGAGGTGCCAACCATCAGGTTTCAAGAAACATATTCCTACTTTATAATGTTATAGTGCTAATTCCTCAAAACTAAGGTGCCATTTTACTTGTGCCTAGGCATTGACCTTGAAAACCACAAATTAATGATTACCACATAAATATTATATTAATCTATTTGTTCACTATGGGAACATCTTATTGACATTTTAATATATATAAGGCTAGTTAATCTATATGTTCCCTATGTGAATCCTTTAATGGCATTCTAATGGATGCAAGTTTAGTTATTTGATTCATTCACCATGCGAACACCTTAATGGCATTCCAATGGTTGGATGCCTAGTTAATTTATTTGTTCTCCATGTGAACACTTTAATGGCATTCTAAATAAATGTAAGTCCAATCTAATAGCTTTCTAACCAATGTAAGTTAGTCCCATGCTTGCAATGCAAGTACAACCCAAACCTTAGATGACATTCCTAAGGGATTTAAGTACAATCTATCCATCTACCGCGAAATGACCTTATAAATCATGCATTACAATAGGATGTAAGTCCAATCTATTTGTTCACCATGCGAACACCCTATTGGCATTCTAAAGGATGTTTATATGTTTTCCATGAAAACACCCCTACACCAAAAACTCTAGCCTACTCAAGATCTAGGATGAGGTAACCCATGACTACTAATCAGAGTCCTTGGACATTATGGCTAGCCTTTTGATGTTGGTAGATTAGAATAATGTAGGCCTGAGATGATGAAACCATGGGATCTTCATAGATACTATCTCCAAATTTTCTTTAGACAGTCATCTATACTATGTCATACACACCACTAGACACCAATTTATATCAGAAATATATGTTTGTTTCTAACTTTAATCAAGAGTGTTCTCTTACTATAGTAAGAGGGGTAATTAACTATGAATGCTTACATTCATAAGAAGTAGAACACATACTAAATAAACCCTAACATAATGTTAGGGAAAATCATGTTGAATATATATCAATCTACTTCATAAAGAACATACTCATACCCATTCCGATAAAGATGGTAGAGAGTTTCTAAAAAGATGTTTTCCTTTTAGTAATCAGATTTTTAGTGACTCCACTCAGGATTACTTCTCTTTCCATCTCTGGTTGGAAAAATTATAATATACGGTGTCATCATAGGCTAAAATATCAGGTTATATTTTTTTTAAAAGTTTAGATCTATGACAAAGTTTGAAACCTCTAATGCCAAATTTCACAAACATGATGGCTATCAAGTTAGGAGAGGGGTCAACTTTTAAATTCTCTCAAGATATAATCAATGCTGGTTCTATTAGAGCTACTCTCATGATCAAAATAATTTCTTATGTTGTCTAGTTTCTACTACTGAATATATAACTGAGCTTATCATTAAGGCACTAGAATGTAAATGGCATTCAGTAAAGGAAGGAGGTCGAGCATGATCATTCAAAATTAGCCCAAGCCTAAACTTAACCTTAGAGTAGGTTCTATCATTGATAGGCTATTAAAGGAAATTTTGATAATGTCTGATAAGGATAAGTTAGTTTTCAAGCCCAAACTAAAGTCATCATCGTCAAACCACTTAGCGGTGCATTAGAGGAGCCTACTATCCCACAAGATGCCACTTTTACTCTAGGCAGTAATGGCCACAAAGCATCTTCCTTGGGCACCAAAATGTCCAAGAGAGCTCAAAGAAAATACAATCTTAGTTATAGAGTTGTCAGATTGTCATTCATTCTGAACAGTAGTATGATCCACTATTGGAAGCAAACATATCCACAAATAATAATTTTATTTTGCTCTAATGGATCAAGTGAAATAGCTTTAGAAGAGCTATAAAAAAGTCTTTCTAGGATGAACATATACATCTTATGTTATAGAATCAACAACAAAATGAGGAGACTGTCTCTTCCAAAATCTACAAAGTGCTAAAGGTTATTAAAAATGGAAACCTTAAAAAAAGAATCAAGAAGTTGGTGAGCTAGGTCCCCAACCCAAAAAATTATTACTCTAAGAGAGGTGGGAATATTGAATAATACTGTGCTCATCTAGAGAGAGACTCAAAGTCTAAAAGTATTATATTTGGTGAACATTGATAATGTGCCCTTAGATACAAAAATACTAAGTGGTAAGCTTTTAGAAGGTCCTACCAATCACCATAGACAAAATAATATAATTCATTCAGTGAACAACAGGGTGTGACATCTAGGACGCATTCCCAAAAATTCACCACAAGAAGGTCCTCATCAATTTGGGTACTTAAAGAATTCCAAATCATCAAAGATGAGACAACTAAAAATGAACTAGCTCCACCAAATGTCAAAGGAACTAAATCTCCTATCATCAATTGGAAATGTCATTCTGAAAAGAGTCAACCTAGAGATGATGAGGAAGATAATCAACTCTTCTTGAAAGATGAGGATTTTCCAATCAATGAAGAGCAACCAATTTTGGACTTTTAAAATTATGAACACATTGATTGTATGGAAGTTGAAGTTTTTTGTATGGTCGATACACATTTATAAAAAAGAAATGTGGCACTCATATAACAAAATGAGAAGGACATCAAGAGAACACAATTCATCAAGAACCTGAAGTGAAGCTCAAGTAGAAGTTGAAATAACTGAAGAGCTAATCGATGTTATAATAATGTTACAATGATGAATATGTTCTCAGCTTCAAAGAAGAGACCAAGAAATCAACTAGCTTAACAACCATTTCAATGAAATGAATGAGTTGATTTAAGAACTATTTTGTTAACTTAACTTTATAGTAACTACAATGTACAAAGTGCCTCAAAGAAATTCTTAAAAGATAAGCAACCCAATAGCTGAAACTAGGGACATGCAAAATGCTACATACAACTTACCAACAACTTTAATGCAAAGGTAAGAAGCCCTAGGAGAAATTACATTAAATGCCCATCAAGATGCGATGTTATCATTAAATCACAAGTAGAAGATCTCATCAACTAGAAATTCAAACTAGTCATCACTTTAGAAGCTACTGAAGAACTAGTTGGGAAAGGCCGACCATACTCGACCAAATACTTCCAAGTAGATTATCCTAAATGGTACATTGTGCCAAAAATTAGCACGTTTTCAGGAGCAAAAATTCATGATTGGATTTAGCCCAGTTCAAAGCTACATCTGGAAATACAAGATGGAGTGATGCTTTACTGCTACGATAATTTATTAGTAGTCTAACATAGCTTCAAAGATATGTTGAGTTACTCAATGACTCAATAAAAACCATCACCATGTTCGAAACACTCTTCACAAGAGATTTGTAGGTGCAACCAAGAAAGTAACGATAGCAGATCTCTCCTTAGAAAAAGAAGGAAAGATTTAAGTGATACCAAATATCATAAGATGGAGAAATCAAAGCATGAAATGTGATCAGTAGCTCACAAAAATGCATGAAGTAGAACTCCTTAGGGAGAACAATGATGATCAAATGGCTCCATATGTATCTATGACTTCAATTAATATAGTCCAAAAATTATTGGATTATGTAGCCAAGTTTGAAAGGCTCCCCAAGCAAAAAGGCCTTATTGCCAACTATAATAATAATCCCTTTGGGAAAGGAAAATAACCAAAATCACATGATGTAAAGAAGAATGATGTGACTACAATTTTACATTCACCATTGGCAAAAAGGGAAATGGAGGGCGGCAATCTCACAACTAGTGGCAACCTCATGACTGGCAACAAAGCTGATAGAGGATAAGAAAAATGGGTCAACCCTTCAAGAGAAGATGGCTAAGTAGTACTCGTTTAAAAGAGAATGTATTGCTAAGATCTTTAGACATGCTCTAAAATTGGGATTAAAATTACTAGAGCCATGTTGGCCAAACCAAGTAGACAAAGTTGATGATCCACACTATTATCCATTTCATAGGTTTATAAATCATATAATTGAAGATTATTTTGTCTTCATAGATTGGATAGAAAATAGTTATCAAAATGGGGAACTCACCTTACTAAACACTGTACTGGTATATCTTAAAAAGGAAAAGGTGAAGGTTATCACAACACACCCAATCCATAATGTAGAAGGAAAAAATAGCTAAGTAGTACTCGTTTAAAAGAGAATGTCCTACTAAAATCTTTAGACATGCTCTAAAATTGGGATTAAAATTACCAGAGCCATGTCGGCCAAACCAAGTAGACAAAGTTGATGATCCACACTATTATCCATTCATAGGTTTATAAATCATATAATTGATGGTTGTTTTGTCTTCATAGATTGGATAGAAAATAGTTATCAAAATGGGGAACTCACCTTACTAAACACTATACTGGTACATCCTAAAAAGGAAAATGTGAAGGTTATCACAACACGCCCAATCCATAATGTAGAAGGAAAAAATGCTGACCAAACTAGAACTCAAAATATAAATGATGATAAGGGCAAAGCTCTGTAAATACAAGAAGAGGAAGAAGGTGGTTGGGATAATTTCATCTTAAAAGACCAAATAGATGATCAACATTCTTTCAGCTATAAAATGCATTTGGTGAAAGAATTTCTTAGAACTAGAAATAGATCCAAGAAGGCTTTTACCCAACAGGAGGTTATTTTTATATAATATAAAGAACCAAATAAAAATAATCAATCTCTTTTATAAAAGACCCAAAAATCAAAGAAAATGGAGAAATCTAGAGAAAAACTCTGAAACATAAAAAAAAATGATTGACACTATAGAGGATTATGAGCAACCTCCTCGAAGGGCTATTAAGCTAGAAGAATATATGGCCCACTTACAACTTGACATGAAACATCTTGAAGAAGAGGTTTTCTAAGAAACATATCAAGTCATAAACATACATGAAAATTCTAATATTCAAACCCAAAGAGAAGTATGTTATGTGATTACAAAACTAACTCTGAGGAAGAAATATGCTTTCCCAAAAAAAGCTTAATAAATGGAAGGTCAAGTTAGGCTCAAGGAAATTATGTCCTAGACTAAGCAGTAATTTAAAGAGTACTAAAAACTCCAAAAATTCTAAAGAAGTGCAGAATTTAGAGACTTCTTTTGATAAAGATGATTAAACAAAAGATGTAACTCAAGTCTAATTAAGGAGCGAAAAATAAATTTCTCCACCTCCATAATGGAAAGCCATTGATAAAGGAAAAGAAATTTAAATTAACAAAAATACATAACCTCCATCTCTGGCTAAACCTTAAAAGTCTACCAAAATTGGAGTAGACTATAATGTTCTAGCACATTTACATAAGCTACTTTAATAAGTATTTACAGTGCTCTCATATTATTTAAGAATGGGCATGAGACATTAATCAAAGCCTTGCAAAATCCAGAATAAGATGAAGTGTTTTTTGCTAAAGAAAAGATGAAAAAAGACTTAGCCTCTTAGAAATCAACAACCATTACAATCAATAAGGATGACCTATTATTAGGGATGATTGAACATAATTGGCCCTTTATGTTACAACTGAAAGCAACTCTATCCACATAAAAAAGATATTGATCAATCTAGATACTTTGATTAATCTCTTAATAGTTAAAATGATTCAAGCATAAGTTTTAGATGCTCATTATCTGGATAAAAGTACAATATTCCTATAAAGATTCAATGAACAAGGCCTTCAAACCTTAGGGTCTCTTATTCTACCTATACGCTTTGAGAAACTATACATAGAGGCTAAATTTCATGTGATTGAAGCTAGTGTTGCCTAAAAAGCACTCTTGGGTGGGTGTTGAATTTATGAATACTACATAGTTCCCTTAACTCTTCATTAGTGAATGAAGTATATCTACAATGGTGAAGAACATCAAATTGATGTTAGCATGAATCCATTCTTGATACATGAGATCAAGATCTACGATGATGCCAAGTACTTCATACCTAAGAAATTAGGGGAAGTTAATTCCCAAAACTAAGTGGATTCACCTATCAAACTAATGCTGGAAAGTTATACTTCAAAGGGTAAAAGTACCAATGAATCAAAGTAACCTGAGGTAATTCTCCACCTTGGCAGTGATACTGAGGATGATGAAGAGGAATTAGTGCTTTATCAACCTAAGAAAGCCTCAACTTTCTAAAAGAAAGAAGAAGCTAGTACTAGTAACATGGAAAAATAATTATAGAAAACTCATGTTTCTCTAATAAGGGTACTTGAATCCCAAATCTATAATAAGGATATAAAAATAATTATAGTGCCAAGGTACATATAAAAGCCTTAACAACTTTAAGAAATGAGAAAATAATATAGTTGAAAACTCTCTATATCCCTCTTAGAAGAGGCTACAATGAATGTGGGATCCTTTTCTATAAGATAGAAGGGTGAATCATAAATACTACATAAATATTATTCGAGGAGGATGATTTTGATGATGAGGACATTTTAATAATGATCCATTAATAATTCTCATCAATTCTAAAGAAGCTGGTTAAAAAAAAACATTCAGTTTATACAATCAAACGTTGAAGCTCGATTGTTTAAGAGACTCTAGCAAAGGAATAACACCTAAAATTCCATAGGATATATGAAGTTCACCATATGGGTGTTATGATATATTGCTTCAGCATCTCCTCCAATAAGCTAATGCTATATTATATTCTATAAAGAAGATGTCCCTTTGGAAATTATAGATGAACTAATGGATATTTCACATGAAAATGAAAATATACTTGAAGAAGAAATAATAATTGCCATAAAGAGGCCCCAAAGGAATTCAAAAATGGAACTTAACCATCATTGATGAACTTCAAGAAATCAACCTAGGTACTAAAGAAGAGCCTACGACCTTTGTTAGTACTAACCTAACATCAAAAAGTTTGGAGGAATTAAAAGAACTACTATGTAAATACAAAGATTGCTTCAAATAGAATTATGGCAAAATACTAGGCTTATCACCAAATGTAGTTGTACATAAGGTTGCTATTAAACCTAATGTATAACCTATAAAGCAAGCATCAAGATGAATGTAATTAGAATTTGGAGAGTATGTAATTGTTGAAACCAAAAAGCTCATTGAAGTAGGTTCCATCCGAGAAGAGAAGTATGCTGACTAAATTGCTAATATTGTTCTAGTAAGAAAAAGAATGGAAAAATATGTGTTTGTATTAACTTCAAAGATTTAAACAATGCATACCCAAAAGATGACGTTCCACTGCCCAATACATAACTCATGGTAGACAACACATCAAACTATGATATGTTTTCCTTCATGGATAGTTCATCAGATGCACCAAATTAAAATGGCTATAAAAGATAAAAAATATACATCCTTCCTCACACCAATCGATATATATTACTACAAAGTGATGCCATTTAGCTTGAAAAATGCTGATGCTACATACCAAAGAGCAATGAACTGCATCTTTGATGACCTCATACATAGATATGTGGAATATTACATCGATGATTTGGTTGTCAAGGGCAAGAATCAAAGTGAACATATAAGTGATTTAATTGTATTCAATAGAATTTGAAGTTTAAACTAAAGGATGAATTTATGGAAATGTGCTTTTGAAAAATTCTTTGGCTTTATTATGCACCAAAGAGGGATTGAAATTGATCCCTCTAAAATAAAAGTAATAATATAAATGTAATTGCCTAAGATCTTGAAGCAACTACATTCACTAGAAGGTAAATTGGCTTACATTAGAAGTTTCATTTCTAATCTTTCAGGAGATATCAACCTTTTGCTCGATTGATGAAAAAAGATGCACCTTTTATGTGGGATGATGCTTGTCAAGAAGCATTTGATAGCATAAAATAATATTTATTACATCTCTTAATTTTGGAACCACCGGTAATGGGAAAGTTGTTGATATTGTATACAAAAGCTTTAAAAGATTCATTTGGAGCTTATTAGCCTAGAATAATGAAGAAGGGAAGGAAAATGTCTTATATTATATAGATTAATGTTTGATAAGAGCCAAAATAAGATATTATCTTATTGAGAAGGAGTATCTAGCATTGATATTTATTACTCAAAAACTACAGCACTATATATTATAACATAAAATAACTTTGATATCTAAAGTTGACCCTCTTAAATTCTTAATGACTAGGCTTATCTTACTGGTTGCTTAGCTAAATGGACAATCTTATTACTAATACTTGATATAACATATTTCCCATAAAAGGCTATAAAAAGGAAAGCTCTGGGTGCTCATCCCTTACTAGCAAACTCTCCACTTAATGATGAATTACTTAATGAACAAATTTTTGAAGTGGAAAATGCTCAATAATCATCAAAATGAGAGCTCTACTTTGATGGGGATTCATTAATAAAGCAAACTAAACCACCCCATTTACCAATAGTACATGATATAATTATGTTAATATTTATGACACTAGAAGATGGTATTCTCTGATATTCATATATTCTAATGGAACCTTGAACTAATAATGAGGCTAAATATGGAGCATTAATTGTGAGTCTAAAGCTAGCAATTAACATAAAAATTAAGAAAGTTTTTGTTTAAGGATATTCTCAACTCATGATTCGATAAATAATTGGGACTCTTAAGATAAACAAGCTTAAATTGGCACTTTATTATAAGCATGTCTTAAATCTTCTAAAATAAATCCATGAAGTAATAATTATAAGGGTCACATCGAGATAATGGAAAAGCTAACATATTAGCAAAATTGGCTAAAGAAATGATAGCCTAGGGAGAGCCAAATATAGTAATAGTCCAAAGAAAACTACATTGGCACCAACCATTCTGTAAGCTTTTAAAGCTAAAGAAAATCATGAAATTTCAATGATAATAGAAGAAGATGACTGGAAAGAACAATTCATCACCAATCTTAAAGGCAATAAATTATCAAAAGTTAAATCAAGGGCTCATTAAATTTTATAAAGATTGATACTATATGCCCTTAAAAAATACAACAACAACAACAACAAGCCTTAATCCCATTAAGTGGGGTTGGCTACATGAATCCTTCATCTCCATTGTGCCTTATTATGTGTTAAATTCTCATTAAATTCAAGTATACTAAGGTCATTTTTTATACATCTTAACCAAGTCTTTTTAGGTCTACCTCTACCTTTCTTAACATAAGGCAAATCTAATGCATCTACTCTCCTAACCGAATCATCGAATGTTTGATGTTGTATGTGGCCAAACCATCTAAGGTGACTCTCTCTAATCTTATCTGCCACTAGAGCTACTCCAACTTCTTTGTGAACATACTCATTTTGCATTTTATCTCTAAGAGTAAAGCCACTCATCCACCTGAGCATCCTCATCTATGGAACACTTAACTTAGTCTTATGCTTCTCTTTTATTGGCCAACATTATACACCATAAATCATTACAGGTCTTACCACCATCTTATAAAATTTTATTTTAAGTTTAAGTGATATTTTTCTATCACACAACACTAGATGCATTCTTCTACATCAACCATCAAACTTGAATTCTACTAATAACATCTCCATCTATTTCATGATCATTTTAAACAAAAGAGCCTAAATATCTAAATAACTCACACTTTTTAATGACTTGTTCACCTAATGTTACAACACTACCACTAGAACTTCTACAACTAAAAATACAATCCATATATTTAGTTTTGGATCTACTTAAATGAAAACCTTTGGACTCTAAGGTTGACCTCCATAATTCAAGTTCCTCTTGAATTACCTCTCTAGTCTTGTTAACAAGAATGTCATCAGCAAAAAGCATACACTAAGGTACATCTTCTTATAAATGCCTAGTGAGAACATCCATAACTGAAGTAAAAAAGATAAGGGCTTAAAGCTGATCCTTGATGTAATCCAACTGAAATAGAAAATTTATATTGTCAATCCTCCTTGTGTTTGGACACAAGTAACATCTCTAATATACATATCCTTAATGACTTGAATAAAACCAATATTAACTCCTTTCTTTTCTAGAACTCTCCAAAGAACATCTCATGAAACTTCATCATAAGCTTTCTCTAAATTAATAAATATCATATGTAAATCCTCCTTACTTTCTCTATACTTCTCCATCAAACTCTTAACAAATTTATAACATCCATAATAGATCTACCTGGCATGAAACCAAATTGATTATGAGAAACCTTTGTATCACATCATAACCTATGCTCAATTACTCTCTCCTATAATTTTAATGTATGACACATTAACTTAATTCTTCTATAATTTGCACACTCTTGTGCATCACCTTTATTCTTAAATATAAGAACCAACAAACTCTTTCTCCACTCATCTCGCATTTTTTTAGTCTTCAAAATAATATTAAAAAGATTTGTATGCCAAGAAATTCCTTGATCTCCTAAAAATTATCACACTTCTATTGGAATATAATCAGGTCCTACTATTTTTTCACATTTCATTTTTTTATAGCTTCTGTAACTTCAGATTTACTAATATGATGATAAAAAAAATTTGCTATTTTTTGTTTGGGGTATTAAGATTACTAAAATCAATCATATTTTCTGATCCTTCATTGAAAAGTTTATCAAAATATCTCATCCACCTATTTTCAATATCTTTTCTAAGAAAAGTACTTTATGATTTTCATCCATAATACACCTCACTTGAACTAGATCTTTACTTTTCCTATCTCTTTGGTTGGCTAACTTATACATACATCTTTCACCTTCTATGGTATCTAATATATTGTATAAATCACTAAAAATTCAACCAAATGTGATTATGATGCCTAAGACAATATGAAGCAAAGATCGTAGTGGTTGAAGTCCATGAAGGGTTATACGGTGTACACCAATCAAGTCCTAAAATAAAAATCAAAATCAAATGAATGGGATACTATTAGCTCGCTATGGTTCAAGAATACATTGAACATGCCAAAAGATGTCATCTGTGTCAAATATATGCAGACATGTTGCATCGACCACCTAATAACTTACATCCAATAGTGGCATCTTGGCCATTTCAAAGTTAGAGAGCAAATATAATAGGCCCAATAGATCCACAATCATCTGGGAGACATCATTTCATTTTAGCTACCATTGATTACTTCTCTAAATGGACATAACTAAATTCATTAAAAAAGTTAAAGCGAATAATGTAATGAAATTTTTTTGAGGCCATATCATCTATCGATTTGGAGTACCTCAAAGAGTTATATCTGATAATGTAACTATCTTCAAAAATACCAAAGTATATCATTTCATTGAGAAATATAAGATATATTGGCGATATTATTCAATCTGCAATCCAAGAGCTAATGGTCTCACAAAAATATTCAATAAAATATTAGTTAAACTTGTTAAGAAAATTCTCTCTAAGAATAAAAGAAAATGTCATGATAAATTAATAGAAGACTTATGGTCATACTATATTACATGAAAAATTGTTACAAAAGCAACACCATACTCCATAGTCTTTGGTTCAGAAGTAATACTTCCTTTTGAAGTAGAGCTACCTTCACTCTGTATAGTAGTTCAAAATGAACTTACAATAGAGGAAAGTTTTTGAATATGACTTGAAGAACTTGGAGATCTAGATGAAACTTGATTATAGGCCTAAGAAATCATAAAACATATAGAGTAAGGATGACCCAAGCTTATGATTACATGGTTCACCCAAGAAGCTTCAAAGATGATGAACTTGTATTAGTATGTATAAGGCCTATCATTCCACATCAACAAACCTATGGAAACTTTGACCCAAATAGGGAGACCATATATCATTAAAAATATATGAAGGGGAGCTTATTAGCTCATTGATGCAAAAGGGATAAGACATATGCCCCATATAAATAGATAATATCTTAACAAATATAATTCATAACAATTAAAGGTATTCTTTCCAAATGAAAAAGTTGAAATGAACTCTAAATAAATCAACTTAAGGGATACTCTTTGCTTAAGTACGAGAAGAATATACTCATCTCAAATGAAAATTCCCCTGTCAATAGGGGCAATCTTATAAGCTTTACAATGCAAGAAAAATCTTTCATCAAAGAGAAACTCACTCTAATTAAAGACATCTTAAATGAAGATCCATTATGCCCAAAAGGGTTGAATCTAAATTTAAATCAAGATTCATCATGCTTAAAGGGGATGTATTAGATATATTATGTCAAAAGGGGATAGATCAGATCTATCATGCCCAAAGGAGTTAGATCAGATACATTATGCCCTAAAAGGATGGATCAAATCCATCATGTTCAAAGAGATCATATCTAAATTTAATTCAAGATCCATCATAATCAAATGGACCAAATCAGATCCATTATGCCCTAAGGGGCAAGATCAGATCCATCATGTGCAAAGAGATCAAATCTAAATTTAAATTAAGATCCATCATGCTCAAGTGGGCCAGATCAGATCCATCATTCCCAAATGGGTTGAATCTAAATTTAATTCAAGATCTATCATGCCCAATGGGGTTGATCTAAATAATTTAAGATCCATCATTCCCAAAGGGCTAGATCATCCATCATGTCCAAAGGGGCAAGATTTTTCCAAATTTATATTCTATCTTGCTCAAAAGGGTTGGATCTAAACTCAAATTTAGATTCTATCATGTCCAAAGGAACTAAATATATTCTTAAACTTAAATCCAACATGTCCATATGGACATGATGTAAGTCTAGATGTAACCAACATACCCTAAAGGAGTGGGCCTAAATATAAGCCTAGATTTAATAGACTAAAAAGGGAATTAAATCTAAATTCTATAAAACTAGAGAAAATTAAATTAAAGCCTACAATCATAGCTCATTTACAAATTCAGATACCACTATTTTTTATAATGCGTATAAAATTTATATGCTTCTCTTGTCCTATATTTACTATAAATTGGCTACAATGTTTACATAAAAAAGGCTAAATGATATGCCTCCTATTGAGCCCACTGAAGTAGATATGGGCCATAATTGAAGCCCATAATTTATATTCTTTAGTCATTATAGGATTGGCTATCATGACATCAAGATATGTTGATATATATAGGGATATTTTTGAGGATTCATTTGCACGATCATCATGCATTCTATCTCTTGATTTAGAGCTTCCATCAAGTCATGATTCTACTGATTGGGTGATTAATTTAAAGCTGAGACATGATCATGATGTTTCTTTAGAGTGGGTTATTGATCACCTTAACTTTGAGGATTAGGATGTTCTTTAGAAAGATGTTGCTCCCTCTACTGGCACTTCAAGACTTTTGGGTTATCAGATATTACATCACGAGGCAAAAGATTGGGACCCAAAATCAATGTTTAGCACACCTTTGTCAGCTTTAGTGGCTATATATACTAGGCCCACCATCATTTATAGATGCATGATGACATTCTCAAAAGAGCTAATATATATCAAGCAATCTATGCATCACTTTTTGATTATAGTCTCTTTTATTTACTTAGATTTGGAGCATAATAGAACATTAGGATAGAATTAGTAATACTTACTGGATTAGCTTGCATGAGATGACAGTCACCTTGGCCAACATGGATGATATAATTGGCCTCCCCATTATAAGCATTCCCTGAGGAGTGCATCCCCCCAGATCATGAGCTCTTTCAGTGTTAGCCAGCTAGTTAGTGTAGGAGAGGCAATTATGTATATTTTTTGGTCTCCATCACACTCTAGTTCACTATCAGAGACTTTTTAGATAGAAACCAAGCCATAAGAGTTGAGGCATAGTTACTCTAAACACATGGTCGAAGAGTTTCTTTAATTTAGTAGTATGTTTGCCTCATTTAGCATGATTAGAAGATCCATTTGACATGGGATTTCATTCATCAAAGAACTCAATCAGTGTTATGTTTAAGATGAAAATAAGAGTCAGTTTTCAATGAATCTTAGCATGGGACACTAATGAGGAGCAATCTTTAGTGGCTTTCATCATCTTACCTATGTTATTTCATATTTCCAAGTCACAGTAGACTTTTTTATCCTTCCACTCTTTGGGTGTCTAGCTTGCTTGCTCATGGTGAGAGGATAGCAGTAGCAACTACATCATTAGCCTACTTATACCATGGATTAGGTAGAGTGAGCATTAAGACTAACTCGCAATGTTATGACATAAATGATCTTCTGCACTACTTACATGGATAGATTCATGTACATATTTCAAGATATTTTAGCTCTCTTGACTTGCCACCCTATTTTAGAGAGTATTATTTCCTTATAATCATGCAATTAAGTAGGGCTATAGTCACCTTAGATAGGGATCAGATCTAAACTTTTTTGTTTGCTCTATCACACATGATAGATTGCTTTCATATCATTCATAGATCATCCTTTCATAGCTTACCTACTCAGAGCTTAAAATAGAGATTCATAGATGCTCTTATTAATAAAGAGACACCCTTAATATTATCAAAGCCAAAATATAGATGCATAGTAGAATACCTCATTGGGCTGAGACTTACTTGGCTTTATTATTAATGTCATGAGTTCTTGATCTTAGATGGATAAAATCCCATTAGAATGGCTAGGTAGTATGGCTTCACTTAAGCTATGCAAATATAGAGACTACTGTATATAGTAGATATAATAGAAATGCATTCCTTAGAGATGTTGCCACTATCTGTTAGTTTAACAGTAGCTTCGATGACATGAGCTTTCTTACTTTGCTAAGGACTAGTTTAGGTTTCTATATAACCCCATAGGAGACTTACACAAGAGTTAGTCACCTATAGGAGATCAACCATACCTTCTCTTCCTTCTTTGAGCTATGCTTTCATTAATACAACTGTAGATTGGGGTGGGCTACATCAGTTCGGCATTTGCATTTCCCCTGATGAGCGACTTATGCTGATAAAAGATAATCAGATATGAGCGAGGAAATATTAGGAAGCAACAATGAAAGGCTTCATCCACTCATGAGAGAGATGATAGATATATTCATAGTATTTTTTTAGCTGGTTATGATACATGAGGAGTAAAAATAGAAGATTCCACTTATATTCACATCCCACTAGTGACAGTTAAGCCACCAGCATCATAGATGGAGAGTGATGCTACCTTAGTATTAATGATAGATACTAGTGATGCTTCCCAATGTTTACTCAGCCTATTTGTAGTGACCATATGCATATTGAAGAAGACCCACATATAGAGGAATCTAGCACTTTGATGACTAACCATAAGTCACTCTTATCAGATTCAACTTGGGTGACAGTGAGTGCCACCCAAGATGATTCTTCAATAGAGCTTGACTCTTGTGTAGATAATCACTCCAGTCATAGTTTGAGGGAAGTAGCTTAGAAGTAATTATATGGTATGGAGATCTCATGCTTTGTCTCTAGAATATGTCCTAGGCCTTCAGATCCACTACATTATGGCTCTTCAAAGAGCCTATGTCATATAGTGATGGCATTACATCACCTACTTCTAAACATTAATCTGAAGTCTTGCTTAAAATTTTTAGCTTCTGTGTGGAGGCAAATTCATTATTATTGTGCCACTACCTTTGACCTTGAAGTAGAAGAGCTACAGTTTTGAAAATCTTATGCAGAGATATTGAGTTTGGACTATTCTCACTATGCACTATCCTATTAGATACAATCACTATTATAGAGAACTCACTCAACACTACTTCACATCAAGTCTCTCTAATTTGCCAAGATCTTAAGCATAGTCTTAGAGCCTTGAGATCCTACCAAAAGAGATATTTCTAAAGCATAGATTAAGATCCTCAAAATATCTACTGAATTGAGAGAATTACAGTTAAGGAGATAGTATTTATTAGAAAGAAGATTTATGGTAAAATAGGCTATCACAGCTATAGATAGAATTGCTCATAGATAAATGCTCAGCTGACTGAATTTAAGTGGATTCTTTCCTCATGAATCCATAACCAAGAAGCTACCCTTCAATATCTCCATGAAGCTCAAGAGAGAGACAATCTACTATGGCTTATAGAGCTCATACAACCTCTTCTATATTAGAGAAATTTAAGATAATCATTTGTAGTTGTAACCTCTTTTATGTCAATATCTTATATGATATATTAAAGTGATTAGAGATTTTTAAAGACTATATTTTCTCTATTCCTATTATATTACTATATATAATAATAAATAAATAAATATATAAGCAATGAATGCATCATATTAATCGATTCGTTAGAGGGAAATTTTATTTACATATAAAAAATAAAATAAATTGAACATCATAACATGGGAGCCATGACACTATAATCCTAGCACCTAGGTGATGTCACTACCTTAAAAAATTTAGAAACTCAAACCACCCCTGATGGTTACCTACATAAATAAGAAAGCACCATTGCACTATGATCCAAACACCTAGCCCTATCATGATGGATTTTAGTTTTAAAAGAAAGAAAACTAATCCTTCAAAAAATTTAAGATATCTCTATCCCTAGTGACCTCACTAATATTACTAATAGGCACTAACTTGGCAAAAATGAAATAATGCCAAGCTTTAGCCTCAGCATTGAGGCCAAATAAGAAAATTAATAATTTTATTCTCCCGCCATTTTCATTAGACATTAGAATTTCTAATACTGAGAAAATAAAGAACTTAATCAAAATCATGATGATCATTATAGTAGAAGAGATAATGATCATATACTACATCTTGTAAATTGTAATATGTGTTGATAGTACTACTATCAGAACTTATTAGTTTTTCTTGGATGATAACTTGATTATTCTGGTGCTCCTTCATGTTGGTGAAGATCTCCCACACCATAGGGACAATGCAAGATACATTATCATATGCCAGCTTCTCCCAACCTCACTTATTGATAATCCACTCCACTTACCCACAGGGAATAAAGAAACTCCTTTGTAAGATGAGATGTTTGTGTAGGAGAGCATGGTGGTACCTATCCTTAAACTCTATACTAACGAATCTAGTAGTGTTGCTGACAATTGTCCTCTTCCTGCCCTTGCTAGGTATTTTATCGGCATGATGGATTTCTAAAGAAAAATGCAAGCTGAGATGGAAAGAGAGGAAGGATTTCCAAAAA
Source organism: Cymbidium sinense (assembly GCA_021442155.1). Lineage (NCBI taxonomy): Eukaryota > Viridiplantae > Streptophyta > Magnoliopsida > Asparagales > Orchidaceae > Cymbidium > Cymbidium sinense. Next base: position 57,105,440 of record CM038215.1, read on the forward strand.
AAGAAAAAACCAAGGATCCAAAATGAACATTTATTATTATTTATGATAATTAATTTCATATCCAACATCATGCAAAAAAGTGAGACCAGACATTAATTAAGTGCACAACTCTGGTCAGACAATTTGTCCTTTTCTATTTAAAGCATCAATTTGTCTACTAGTTTTCTTGAATTGACTTTTAACTAGACCACAGTGCTGAGGGGTCGGTCAACTATTCAACCTAATCAAATTGCTCTAATCTCATGCCTTCTTAAGTAATAAAGTGTTGGTTTTATATTACTGAGCACTGAAACCTTAAGTTCCAAGACATTAAATCCTATTTTATAATGCTACAATGTTAATTTCTTATGGCCAAATTGCCATTTTACTTATGTCTAGGTGTTATCATGATAACTCCTAGGCACTATATTTCTAGTGCCTAGGCATTTACCTTTAGAACCACAAATTAACAAGTACCACATAAACATCCTATTAATCTATTAGTTTGTTATGCAAATATCATAATGACATTCCAATGGATGTAAGCCTAGTTAATCTATTTGTTTGTTATGTGAACACTTTAATGACATTGTAATAGATATAAGTCTTGTTAATCTATTCATTCACCATGTGAACACCATAATGGCATTCCAATGGATGTAAGCCTAGTTAATCTATTCAATCACCATTCAAACACTTTGATGGCATTCTAAAGAGGTGTAAGTATAATCTAATGGCTTTCTAATCAATGTAGGTTTGACCCATGCTTGCAATGTAAGCACAACCCAAATCCTAGCTGGCATTCCAAAGGGGTGCAAGTCCTAACTATCCATCTGCCATGCAAACTACCCAATAAATCTATCATTCCAAAGAGATGTAAGTCCAGTCTATATGTTTTCCATGTGAACACCATGTTAGCATCCCATGGGATGGAAGTTTAATCTATATGTTTGCCATGTGAACACCCTTACACCAAAACTCTAGTCTACTCAAGATATTTGGGATGAGACAACCCATGGCTCCTAATCAAACTCTTGAATATTACAGTTAGCCTTCTAATGTTGGAAGAATAAAATAATGTAGTCCTAAGATGATAGAGCCATGGGATCTATTGGGACTATATCCATTATTCTTTTAAATAGTCATCTATGCTATTCCATGCACACAACTTGACACTGACTCATATCATAAAGATATGTTTGTTTCCAACCTTAATTAAGAGTGTTCTCTTATTATGATAAGAGGGGTAATTAACTATGAATGCTTGTGTTCATAGGAAGTAGAACCCATATCTAAATAAATCCTAACATAATGTTAGGGGAAATCTGGTTGAAAATTTATCAATTTGCCTTATATAGAACATATTCCTACCTATCCATATAAAGATGGTAGAAAGTTTTCAAAAGGACATTTTTTGAGCAATCAATAAGAAAAGTAGAAGAAGAGGGTAGTCCTAGAGCTAATTTGTCTTGGTGAGATGAAAAAGGAACTATAGGAAGAGCTCTCTCATTGTACTAAGCAATTTCTAAAAAGGAGGCCAAGTTCACAAGCTTTCTTGTTTTGATGAGTATCGGGATCTAATGTAGTAGAAATTCAAGGTGGGCATGAACTTAATTATTGATAAGCTAGTAAAATATGATCAAATGGAAGCCAAGTTTTTGGATTTCTGTAATATACGTGCTCTTTCAAATTCTAATGAGGATGACGATAAAGGTAGCACATGCTAGTTTTTCTCTTCTTTTTTCTTTTTCTTTTGGGAGTTTGGAAAAAGATGTAATAATGTATCTTATGCTCACACCCCTATAACATTTTTCTTGTAAATGAAAAGACCTCATTCTTCTTTTGGTGAGTGCTTCTATTATTTTAAATGTTTGTATTTGTATGGTTGTGATTGTTGTCACTTCATGAAGACACTTTAAATATTTTTGGGTAAGAACTTATTTACAATGTTTGTGTTGTGCTTATCATAATTTGAATGTGATATGTAGTACTTAGGAGAATATGAATATCAACTATGGGATGTACTTATTTTTGTTTGCTGACTATAAGAAGTCATCCTTTGTTTTAGTTATCAATCATGGTAGATTTGAAGTTTTTTTATATCCAACCATAGTGAGTTGGACTTTATATTTTCTAACTTTGGTGAGTTGGTATTTATATTTACCAATCATGGTGAGTTAGTCTTTCTATTTTCCAACTATAGTGAGTAGGTCATTTTTATAGTCATCGACCTCAGGCTTTTGTCTTACATTTGAGTTGCCAATCACATGGAGTGTTGGTCTTTACTAAATAGTCATTAATCTTGGAGTGTCAGTCACATGATCGAGTCACAACTACATGATTGTTAGTTTATTAGTTTAATAGTTGCTAACCTCTTAAGGTGTTGGTCTTACACTTAAGTCACAAATTGCATGGAGTGTTGGTCTTCAGTTGATAATTTTTGACCTCTTTGGGTGACGATATTATACTTTAGATGTCAACAACATGGAGTGTTGGTCTATTAGTTAATAGTGGCGACCTCTCAAGGTGTCGTTCTTACACTTGAGTTACTTATGGCATGGAGTGTTAGTCTTTTAGTTAATAGTTGTCAATCTCTCAAGGAGTTGGTCTTACACTTGAGTTGCAAACCATACACAATGTTGGGTATTTAGTTAATAGTAATTGACCTCTTGAGTTGTAAGTCTTGCACTTAAGTTAACAATCACACAAAGTGTTGGTCATTGCATACCATAATATACATTTAGACAAGCGCTAAAACTTTTAACCCAAGAATTTCTTTTGGACTTTAATATTCTCTAAAAGAATGACAAGCAAATACTTAGATTTTCCACCCAAATACTTTTGTAGCTCGATGGGTGGAACCTTTTTCTTTGGCCAAAAATTATGCATTGAGTATCCTGAGTTGTCACACAGCTCATTGAGTATTGATATTTGCTTTAAGGGTTTTTTGGTCATTCTCAATGTTCTTGGGCCAAGGATACCACGTCAAGTACTTTGATTTGTTTCTTAGGCTCTTCATAGCTCACCTAATGAAACATTTTTTTGGGAAAAAAATTATGCAACAAGCATTTTGAGTCATTACATAGCTCTCTCTATATCGTACATTATATTCTACAAAGCATTTTGACACTCAACAAAGTATTCTTATTAGTACTAATTTTATCAGACAAAACTTAATACTTGGGTTCAACACTCCTAAGATTTTATTTCACTCTATAGATGGATTTTGATTCACCACTTAGGATAATATGTAGCTCTAAGCATTTCCATTCATCTCTCCTAGGTAAGTTTGTTCATGTTTACATTAGTTAAATACATCTTTTAATGTCATATTAGTTTCATTTTTGCAAAAGTAATTCTTTGATAATCATTTTGTTAGGGGTGTAAATGTATTAACAAAGTGACATGATTTTTAAATAAAATATTTAACTAGAAAGAGAGAAAAGTATAATCTAAACAAGATTGAATCTCTTATTTAAACTATGAGAGAAATTTATTTCTTGGTATCTCACAAAGGAAATAAGATTATGGGTTTCCTATTCTCCCTAGGAGATGAATCTTCTCTAGTTAATTACACTTATTGACATCTTAATAAGAAACTCTCTATTAATGAAGACATAAATATTAGTTTTAGTTAATTTATTCTTATGATTTTAAAGAAGAAGGCTGTAATTTAGCTTAAGTTACTATAGTAAGTAATCTATATATTGAATGTTATTATACAAAGCAGAGATTGAATCATTGTAATCAAGCAAGATGATAATCTGAAATATAAAATGTCCATATAATAATTATTGTTAATCTACAAAACACTTTACAAGGGAAATGAATGTCTCAAAAGGAGTTATAGGTGAAGAAAGAGATTAACTAAAAGGTAGAAATAGACTTGGTTTAAATCTCATGGATCAGTTAAATTAAGCTATTAAGTGCATATCCATTTAGCTTGAGAAGTTAGTCAAATCAATACAATCGAGAAATGATCTATCAATAACCACAAGTTGTGCCCCATTTCCTGGACTAAGGAAAGAAAAAAGGGAACCTTAAATGGGGTTCCATAAAGGGGGAAGATTAGAAGGGCACAAGGCTTACATTTTTTACATTGATAAAGACCTAGTTATAAATAAATAAGAAATGTCATAACAATATCATTTGACTAAATTATCGAGAGTAGAATTAAAACCTATCTATTTTAGGCTATCATTTCCTAGCTTACTAACTTAGTTGCCATTAAATATGATGATGTATACCCAAAGTAGTTGGTAGGCCCAAAGAAGCCTATATATTGAAATAACTACTTTTGCACAAAGGGTACTCGATAACCTAGAATAAGTATACTCATCGGAAGGTGCATCCGATAAGAGAAAATATATCTAACACAGCAAACCAAAGAACTTATAAAATACTAACTCAAAGGCAAAGCATAATCCAACTTGCGAACCTCTAGTGACTATGTAGAGGAATAATGTAATTACTCTCCTTTGTCCCATCCTTACTCCCATATTCTATAAATAATAAGCTACTTGCCCCCATAAGTTAGTGGACCTCTACTCGCTCACTACCATCCACTTAGGCAAGAATTTACTTGCATTAAACTTACCTTATATGATATTTATATGAATGTTCATCCCTTAATATTATAGAAGGGGGACTTCTTTTTTATGGGGGAACCATTGGGCTCTCAATCTGGACCTAAAGATAATTATTTCTTCTTAATGTTTCTATTTTCCTATCTACCTACTAGTAATCTTTCTACCTAACTCTATTTCCCAAGTATCTTAGAAGGTTATTCCTCTATCCATGATCATATTTGGATTCAACACATGTATACATAAAGGTTTGTTCTAAAGTGGTTAAACATGACATGCAAATTATACATCCTCAAGTAATTTTTATTACATGCTTAAGTCAGGGCCATATTTTGATGTGATAGCAATAAATGCTAAGAAAGCTATATACCTCTTCTAAGAGATATATAAAAGTCAAGGGCTTTAATTATTGGAAAGCTAACTAGAGAGGGCTTTAATTATAACATTTATCCTAATCACTTATTAAATTTCTTAAAACTTAATAAATTTGGTAAATATATAATTTTTTAACTTAAGAGTCTCTGGCATAGTTCATAAATTCTAAAAAATCCACATTATGATAAAACAAAAGAATAAGAGTTGAGCAAATCATATAATGTAATCAAATAATTATTATATTGAAGTGATTATAAAAAATAGAAAGTAGGCCATTGTGGTAGGGTTGCCCACTTCTATGTACCAAATTAAATGAAAAAGTATAAATGGGTAGTCGAGCACTACCCATAAATACAAGCTCATAAATATTTCATTAATAAAATAGAAATTAATCTTCCTAAAACTCTTAGTCCTTCATGTAAATTAAGATATCTGTTCACCCTTCAATGTATGATGAATCCAAGCACAAAGTGAAGAAAATTAATTTATATATATAATTTTACATAAAATAATCCAAGTTGATATTATAAAAAAATGCTCCAAAGCTAAATGGACCTATCACAACACAACAAAAATAACATTAAACATATGAATTACAAAATAAATATTATAAAGCAATTATTTTTGGCACACTGCCCCTTATAAAGTAAAGTACAAGCATTGGCTATAAATTTGGCACATACAAAAAGTTTAATTCTATTCTAATGAAAATACAATAGCAGAGTAGTACAATAATGTACAATTTACATAATCAATTAAAGAAAAGAGTTCTAGTCCTACCCTTACAACCTCATTCCAAGTAGCCAATCAGGTACCTTAAACAAAGTGACCTAGCTACAACATATTATGCTAACACCTATAGGGTTGTGAACTATCATTGCACATAAGTGTTAGTGTAAGTCAGTGTTGTTGGTGTTTTCTCTAGAATAGAGAAAAGAAATGACACCACATAGAGTTTAGGAATATTTTATTTAGATGACCAAATACGGCATTAAGGAATAAGCTTATTATCTCAAAAGATAAACATGCTCTCTTATAATGGATTCAATAATTTCAATAAAAGACTCCTAAGGCTAATGGGTCTTTCGTGTTCTAGAGTATTTTCTCTTGAACAACATGGAAAAGTAGAACAGGGTCTATTTTATCCTAGGATCATGGTTCCACTATAGGCAAGCCTCACATAGTTAATTACATCTTAGGGAAGGGTCTCTTCTTAAGAATACTCTCGATTAAATAAATAAGTGGTTATTCTAAGACTGGAAAATGAGAGTTAAAGTCAAATTGGATGCCCAGGATATTTCATCTATCCTATGATTGGGCTTCAAATTTGGGATTAAATTTTAGATTTTAAGTTATCATTTTCTTAGAAATCTAGGACTTAGATTCTAGCAGCACAAGACTACAAAAATGCCTAGGGTTGAAAACTTATTCCTAAAAGGATGCTTCAGAACCTAGTCTACAAGTGCTTCTAACACATGTAAGATGCTCGACCTAGTTCTATCCTTGGGAATTATTGGCCATTCTACTCACTTGAGGGAACTAACCTATCCCTGACTCTTCTAGACTTACAACCTACCTGGAGAAGGCTGCCAGCTAACACCACCTAAGTGCATTTCAAAATCATGAGGCTAAGTCATATGAATGCAAGATGGTTGGGCGGTTGCAATTTTAGGAAAGAAATCTATGAACGTAGACTTACTCCCTAATCCCTAAGATTATGTAGGGTATGAAGATGCACCTAAATAATGCATATTTTTCATATTTTATGAATTTTGACTCAAGATTCACTTTGGTCATAGGAATGCGATTTATTTTTAATGCATGCAATTAAAAAAAGATTATGGGACAAATTAGAATAGAAGAAGGTGTACTTCCACCATAGGCTCTCAAAGGTCAAGCCTAGATTCTCTGGTAAAGATGAAATTCTTTATTAATCAAGAGTGAAACAATATGATTTATGCATGATATTAAATACATCCAGCTAAGGGATTGTTGCTACAAATTTTATCTTTCTTTAATACCTATACTTTTATGTGAAGATTATGAGTTATATTTATTTTTATGTTTCAATTGATTTAGTTGGATACAAAATTTAGTTTATCTTATGAGCCTACATCCAGGCATATAGTATAAACATAGCATAGAAAGAAAGCTAAGAAAAGCATGTCATTTTTATTACGCTCCCAAAATAAATCAAGCCAAATTAAATTATAAAAGAAAAAGGCCAACATAGCTGGGTACTACTATACACCAAAGAAAGAAAAATGGCGACCGAGTTCTACCCATATACAACCCGACCTAGAACTACAAGTTTAGATCTATGGGTTTTCTTTCCAGGAAAGTCTCATTCAGGGACATCCATCGGGCTCCATAGGGGACCACCGCACCATCTCCTAGTCGGGTCAGCTCCTGCTAATCCTAGACCCTATAGATCCTAACCTAATTCTAAGCTCAAATTTACATTTAAAATTCAAAAGAAATCTTAAACCTTACAAAATAAATGTTAGGAAATACATAACACACAAAATAGTTTATATTTCACAAACATACGGGCTTAGCATTAGTTGCTTGCCAAGCCCACCTATCCTATGGACTATGTTAAGGGATTTTTAGTGCATGCAAGGATACAATAATTTTATGATTTATTTATTACAATGATCCCTTTAACATAGTCCCTTATAAAAAATAGTGTTAATATCTAGTCTAATGAATAAACAAGCCTAGGCATCCATTCTAAAGCAATACACCACAGAGACATATGAAGCACAACACAACATATCACAGGAGATTAAAAGAAAATCACAGAATGATCTAACCTAAATTTAGAGCCGTTAGCTAAATAATCTAGTGTGTGTAGAAGTGAGGTTTGTGAGGTAAATCTTTACTAGTCCTTTAAGTTTAAGTTTGAATTTGATGTTTGAATTTGTTTAATTTTTACCATTGGTTGGTTTCAAATTCAAATGGTTTACTTATTTAATTCCCATTTTTATGATCATTTTATTCAATTAAAGTTGCATATGAAATAAAATGAAGAATAATGATTCTACAAGATATTTATGTTTGGGTTTGAATGAATTTGTCTTTATTAAGTATTTTAATTTACTTTAATTTTATTTAAGTTTGATTTACATTTATTAAGTTATATGGGTTTAATTTGATTTGCCTTATGTTATTTTAAGGAATTTGATTTTATTCAATTTATTATTAAATTATGAATTTGTAAGCTTAAGTTTTAAATCCATTAATATGAATTAGTATTAGGTTATGTTTGTAAGAAAGTACTTAGGTTAGTTACTTAATTTGATTTGATTAACCTAGGTTTTAGATTCATTATTTAAATTCATTAAGGATGAGTGGTTTCATTAAACTTAATGAAGTTATTTAATTATGTTTGAAGTTCATTAAGCATTGATTTTCTTAAAATTTTCATATTTGATTAAATTCTTTGACTTAAGAAGTTTTGATGAACTACCATAAGTATTTTTTTATGTTTATTTCAGATTAGTTCAATTTATTTGTTGATTCAATGAATTAATGATTCTTCTTAATTATTATTTAGTTCATATTGACCTATATATTTGGAAAATCAAGAATTTCAAGTATATGGATCCAATTGGGTTTGAAATAAGTATGAAAAGTAGGGTTACATGCCAATTTTATGTTTCTAAAGTTTCAACTTGATTAGAGATGTAATTAGGGTGTAATTAAAGTTTTAATTATTTCATTAAAACCTCAATTAAGCCTATTTTATTAAGATTCATTAAGAGGTTTTATTTTTTACTTATTCTTCATTGAAATACCTTTCTAATGAGGGTTTATTCATAATTTTATTAACTAGTTGATTTATTATGATTTAATAAATTTAGGTCATTTAATTGAATTATTTAATTCTTGTAATCACCTAATTGAGTTAATTAGTGATCTATTAAGTTCATATAGATTTGATTAGGTTTAATTAGTATTCTGATATCCTTTATTATTATTATGTTGTTCTAAGATTATTAGATTAAAGTTTTCTAATTATTTCATTAAAGGATAATTAATTTAATTAATTCAAAGGTTAATACACATGAAATTACAATTTCTCTTGAATTCAAAGAATTAAATCCTCAAAAATTTACCTAAGGTTTGTTTTATGCTTAGCTTCATTTCGCCAAAGTTTCAAATTAATTGGATTATTAATTTGAGAGCAATTAGGGTTTAATTTTTTCAATTAAACCCAAATTAAGAAAATTACACAATAAAAATTAGAATTTTAATTTCCATGGATTCCTCTCATCAAGATGAATCCATAGAGCTTTTATTTATAATTTTCTAATTTTCCTTTGATTTTATATGATTTTTAAAGTTTCAAGATTTTAATTAATTAATTAAATGGTTAACTAAAGTTAACGGTTTTAAGTGGGGAGGGTCCCACGTGATGCAAGTTAAAAGAGCGGGATCGTTTATGGACCATCCGTTCAAAGATCGGATGGTCCATACTGACCTTGTGGTCCCACATGGCAGACCACTTATCACACAGTGTGTGGATAGTGTGTCACGCGTGGGATGGTCTGCATGATATGCATGGGTTGAAAATGCGAGCGATCTTGGACCGTTCAATTGCAAATTGGATGGTCCGATCACCCCCATGGTCCTTAAGGGATTTAATCAGATGGTGCTCCTAAATCAGAGCTATTCGATCCTAAGAGAAGGATCAGACGATCGGATTAAATCTTGAGGCTCGCCAATGAGAAATGGACACCATCCATGATTCCTTGCAAATCATTGGTGATCATCAGTGAAACAAGCCTTGATTTCAATCCCAAAATGATCAGAGATCGAATTAGGGTCAATCCATACAGTTGGATCCATTTGAGTATCCAACTTTCTTCACAAAGCTTCAAAATCGAATGCATAGGGGGAGGGAGAAATTCCATACCTGGATTGTGATCATCAATGGTGAGGGGTTTGGATCATGGTTGCAAACTTCATCACTCTCCTTGGTGATGATTTTGGAATGAAAATGGGGAGGTGATAGTCTCTCCTACCCCATTTTCATTGTTGGCTAAGAGCTTCATATGGAAGAAATTTGAAGATCGAACTCCGACCACTGGTGGTAGGAAGGATAGTCAAGGTGTGGGATCAACCTCCCTTAGTCTTGTGGACATAATGGGATGTTCACCTCAGAGGTGGAGAGTTTCTTGCCTTGTTTTCCATGCATGGTCGAGCACTATTCACTTCTTCATCTTCTTATATTTTTCTTCTTCCCTTAGTTGGCTAAGGTTTTTTTGGCAAACTTTTGGAGGTTTTCCTTGGCCTTAATTGCTTCCATTGCCTTCACTTGAAGGCAGACACCTCTTAAGAGGTGACTTTTGTCTTGGAGTAGATGAAGTGGGAAGAAGAGATTTTGCATGGGGAGAGGTGGAAGAAGGAAATTAGCATTTCTCTTCTTTTTTTTATTTCCTTTTTTTTTTGCTTTTGTTATTTCCATGCAACATGGAATTATCATCTTAGTTTGGATTAAAGTATGATATGCCCAAATTAATCTCAAAATGGATTTGAGATTTGATTTAATTCCATTTAAATTTTCTCAAGGAATTTGAATCCAATCAAATGCTTTGATGCAAAGTATTTGGATTTAATCTTACCCTTTGAATTTGCTTAGTTTATTTTTTTAAACCATAATGCAATTGAAGATCAATTGCATTATGATTTAATTTGAATTGATTTTAAATTTAATTTCATTTTAACTCATTTAGCTTAAATGGGTTAGGTATAATTTCAAATGAGTTCAAATGATCAAATTTATTCAAATAGAGTGGGATTTATTTCATTCATTTTAATTTGGTTTTAATTTGATTTATTTGAGTTAATCCAAATTGAAAATTTGGATTGATTCTACCTATATCAAATAGGTAGAATAAACTCATAATGATTTTATAAGACACTAGGTGAGGTCTCCTAAGCATTAAGAAAATCCTATTTGAGATTAGGATCTCCTAATTGCTAAATTAACCTCATCCAAAAATGAGGTCGCAAATGGACACCCAATGTGTGTAGTGGATTAAACAAAATACATTGCACATATTGGTGTTGACCAGATTGATCAATATACAAGTATAAACTTGGGGTTCCAATTCATGATTTTGATTTTTAATTTGAATTTTATTGTGATTTTGATTGTGAAAGATAGGTAAATGTATACCTATCTTTGCTTTGGAGTGTGATTCATGTGATTAGCTAATAAGATGGGGTTGTTAAGGGCATGATCCATCCTAGTTAGATAAAGAGAGGAGAGGAGTCTTTAAAGACATGATTCAATCCTCAAAAGCTATGCCAGAAGAGGCTTGAAATGATCCTAATCCAGACTTAGACTACTAAATAGGGTCACATGGACTTAATCCTATTTAAGTAGTTCAAAGCAATGGGGCCTTCATTGGCTTGATTCCATTTCTTAGAAGTTTGAATAAGATACCAACTGGGGACTTACTCCAATGTGATTAGCTAATAAGATGGGGTCGTTAAGGGCATGATCCATCCTAATTAGCTGAAAAGAGAAAAGGGGTCCTTAAAGACATGATCCAATCCTCAAAATAGGATGTCAACTGAGGACTTACTCTTATATGATTAGCTAACATAAGTTAAGGGCATGATCCATCTAATTATCTAAAAAAGAGGAGAGGGTCTTAAAGACATGATCCAATTCCTCAAAATAGGATGCAAACGGGACTTACTTATATATGATTAGCTAATAAGATGGGGCCATTAAGGGCATGATCCATCTTAATTAGCTGAAAAGAGGAGATGGGCCCTTAAAGACATGATCCAATTCTCAAAATAGGATGCCAACTAGGGACTTACTCCTACGTGATTAGTTAATTAGATGGTGTCGTTAAGGGCATGATCCATCCTAATTAGCTGAAAAGAGGAGAGGGTCCTTAAAGACATGATCCAATCCTCAGAATAGGATGACAACTGGAGACTTACTCCTATATGATTAGCTAATAATATGGGGTTGTTAAGGGCATGATCCATCCTAATTAGCTAAAAAGAGGAGAGGGTCCTTAAATACATGATCCAATCCTCAAAATAGAATGCCAACTGGGGACTTACTCCTATATGATTAGCTAATAAGATGGGGCCATTAAGGGCATGATCTATCTTAATTAGCTAAAAAGAGGAGAGGGGTCCTCAAAGACATGATCCAATCCTCAAAATAGGATGCAAACTAGGGACTTACTCCTATGTGATTAGCTAATAAGATGGGGCCATTAAGGGCATGATCCATCCTAATTAGCTAAAAAGCAGAGAGGGGTCCTTAAAGATGATCCACCTTCAAAATAGGATGCAAACTGGGAACATACTCTTATGTGATTAGAAAGAATGTCGACTAAGAGACTTAAATCTTTTGGATATTAGAAAGGGGTCATAAATACTTAATCCAATCTAACTCACCTATGTAACATGAAAGGGGCCTTGATGGCTTGATCCAATCATGTACACAAAAGTAGGATGTTGACTGTGGACTTACTACTAGATGATTAGAAAGAATGTCGACTAAGGGACTTATATCTTTCTAGCTATTAGAAATGGGTCATAAAGACTTAATTCAATCTAACTCACTAGTGTAACATGATAGGGGCCTTGATGGCTTGATCCAATAATGTACATAAAGGTAGGAATGGTGCCACAAAGGCTTACTCCAAACCCAGAAGGACATGAGAAAGGTTCTACAGAGGGCTTGCTCCCATCTCAAGTCATGTATAGGAAAGGTGCCCTAAAGTGCTTGCTCCCAACTTATAGGTGATATGGATGAGGAAAAGGGGTCAAAGTGACTTATTCCTAATCCCCAAAAGTTTTGACTAATAAGCAAGAGTCTCATAGACATAGTCCTTACTTGATTAGTCTAATTTGATGAAAGGGTGATGGAAGGTTTGCTTCCTTACACATGAAGAAGTTTAGTGAAGGAGGTTTCAAAGAGTTGGAATTTATTTTTGAAGTAAAACTTGGGTATATTTTGGAACCAATACTTTACTATGCCATGAGCATAGATTTTCATCATTTTTCTTTTTATATCTCAAAGTTATAATGAACCATGCTAGATGTCTAATTTATTGAAGACAAGATATCATAGGGTAGTAACCTGAGAATTCTATCTCTTTGAGCTTGCATGTGGCTGTGTAGTTCTTTAGGTAATAAGAACCAAAGTCAACCAATGCTTCTCAAATGGAATTTCTTTTTCTTTTTTTTATTTGGGCATGTATGTTATTTTTAATTTGTTGACATTAATCAACAGCTTATAAGGCATTCTCTTAGATTCAATGAAGATCAAGAGATTCCTTTAAAGCTTTCTAAAGTGAATGAGAATCAGGTTAATTCTTTTGGATTCTTATAAAGACACAAAATTCTTATCCCTAATCAATAAGGGAATTGAAAAGATTAACTTATTATAAAAATTAAGATTCTCTTGATAAGTTTGAAATTGAATTTCTTCAGTTGATTTATTATTATATGAAATGAAATCTCATAATTATCTTTGATTAATTTCTTATTTTTGCATTTTTGATCCTTCTACATTTTACTACAAGGTCTTCAAAATTACTTCAAAAGTAAATTTCAAGACTCTATATATAGTAAAAGAACTGCCCTTCAAGTCATATTGAAGTTTCTTTTCTTTTCTTTTCTTCTTTAACAAGATTTTCAATATAACCCTCTACCTAATTGAAATTGGGATTATAAGAAATCTTGATCATGAACCTTTTTGTTAAATTGCCCCAATATGTTGAGATTGAATGATATGACTCTATAATAGAACCTTCTTATAAGGATTCTGAATGTTATATCATATGCTTTCAATTCTTATTTTCTAGAATTATTTTAATTTGACAATTTTCAGATAAGATATCCTTAAGAAGGATAATCTTATGCATGAAAATATATATTTTTTATTTTAAAATGAAATATGGGTAATGTGAACCCATTTTTAAGGTAAATATTCTACCCTAGTCCCAAGATGTGGGTCATATAATGATGATAGCTAACCATGAAGAATCTTTTCTTCTTATGTACAACCATCATTTTCTAACTTTTAATTTTGCACAATTTTACTTTTCTTTTGGAATTTGACCACAGTCATCAAGGGACTTAATTTATGGAAATGGAATCAAGCTTAAGTTTATAAACCATTGTATCTAGAGATCATTCCAATTTATTTCCAGATAAGGTAGTCTTTAAACCCAAAAGATAGCTTGATCAAATCATCGATAGCTAACTCATTAAAGTGTTAGATCATTGATATCATCTTGTCAGTTATGGATTTGGATTTTTCTTCAAATTCTAAGGGTGCATCCCGAACTTGAAGACTATATAAATCTCCGGACACATCTATACAACATTGATGTAATGTGCTAGAGTGCCTTTTGAAAGAAAGTTAGAACCCAAACTACTTAAGCTTTTTAACTTGTAATGGCTCTATAATTCCATAACTTTTCTTGTTTATGGTTATTGACCACTTATAATGGAATTAGAGTATACTCAACGAGACCTTTGCCATACAAAGGATATGGACCCCTAGAAAAGAAGATCCACTATAATTTCTTTTAACCTGCCAAGTGAGCTCACCCAATCATGACAAAGGCTAAAATGACAAAGTATGAGATATCGCTTATTTTTATTCAGCTAGGGATAATTTTTTGACTTCTAATGCTACCACTTCATTTTGATGTGGAGAAGTTTGAAGTTAAAATGACCATTTACATTGGGTGTCTTTTACTTCATTTAAAATCATAATATACTCAATAAAATCTTTGCCATTCAAAAGATATGGTTTCTTGAAAAAGAAGATCCACTATCTTTTTATTTAACCTGCCAAGCGAGCTCACACAATCATGGCAAAGGATAAAATGATAAAGCATGAGATATCTGATTATTTTTATTTCATTTAAGCTATGTTAGTTTTATAGGGTATTTTTGTTTTATTTAAAATGGTATCAGAGTGTACTCAATAGAATCTTTTCCATTCAAAAGATACAAACTCTGAAAAAGAAGATCCACTATCTTTTTATTTAACCTGCCAAGCAAGCTCACCTAATCATGGCAAAGGCTAAAATGACAAAGCATAAGATACCTGATTATTGTTTATTTAGCTCAAGGATGATTTTTGACTTCTAACCTTACCACTTCATTTTGATGTGGAGAAGTTTAAAGTCAAAAATGTCTACATGCTTGAAAATTTTATACTTCATCCTTTTGCTCTTGGATATAGTCTTCCATTCTTTTACTTTTCTTTCTTTCTTTTGGTAATATTTCAATTTAATTTTTTTATGAAAGGTTACATTTGGTAATTTTTCTAGTTACAAGATTCACTAAGAAGATAAATGTATTTGACTCATTTCCATATCATTTTATTCTTTATGAAATAACTCCTCTAAATGATTTGCTAGGAAATTTGATGTATTTGACCTTTTGTCCAAATACAACATTTTATTGATTGGCTTTTTGATATGATTCAAGTCTTTGCTTGATTGATCATATAATATGATCCAAAATTGCTATTTCTTTTTCATCTTTTCATGGAACAATCTAGTAAAGCCATTTAAGATTGGTAAAAATGACTTTCTAAAGATGTTACACTTGTTGAATTCAAAATTATTTAGTGGAGTTAGTCATTTAAGATTGGCATAATGACTTCCTTAAAAACTTTACACTTCTGAAATTAGAATTTTCTATTGGAATCAAATATTTAGTGAGGTCATTTAGGAATAGCTAAATGATATTCCTAAAGACTCAACACTTTAGGATGAATATGAACATCCTTCAATAATCAATATGTTTCTTCTTTTTCTTTTCATTTGATTCCTTTTTATTCTCTTTTTTTTTGTAGGCTAGATAGGACCATCGATGAGCATTTAAAGATGTTTCATGAATTCCTAAGTTGCTCTTTTTCATGTTTGAATTTTGGCTTCGGCCAACAAAGTGATTGAAATTAAGTTCTTTTTCTAGGTTGAGTTTTTAAGATTGAATTTTCATGAAGCTAAAACTATTTTCTTTATTTATTTGAATTTATATGGCACCATTTTATCAAAGCTTAATTAAAATTGGTCCTATATAAATTCACTCTCATGTTTATATTTGATGTTGACTGATGCACCCGAATCAACATATATTTTAGAGATTTTCTTCTTTTAAATTTTCCACTTCGACTAAGATGTTAATAAATTCTTAATATTCTATCTTTGTCATAGAAGATAACCCTAGGACTTCTTTATAGTGGAATGCCACACCAGGAAGTTGCTTATAGATAAGTGAGGTAAATTACATGATTATGTAATGCCTTGCTTTACTTTCATTTCTTTATTCATCATTTTTTTATTTTATATTTCAATTTATTTTATAACAGAGCATTATGATGCTTGATTTTGAAAGCAGCTTCTCTAAGATGGGCAAAACATCACATTTCGAAAATGATTTATTTTGTCATTTCTTTTCAATGTCATTTGAGGTGGTATGACTCTACCATTTTGAATTTGAGTTCAAGAATCTCCCTTTTTATATGAAGGGAAGGTAGGTCTAACTCTATCCTCAATAGATCAATAGACCTCATGATCTATTCATTTAGAGGATCATCATTTAAGAGAAGACCCTCTAGGGTAGTGGATGTGCTATTAGAAAGTCAAGTTTTGACTTGCATTCTTTTATAGCACATATAAGATTAAAGGTAATCTCAGCTTGCAATGGAATCTTTGACAACCATACTTGACATTAAGATAATGTTAAATAGGTCATAAGACATTGCAAAGGATTCTCCTTAGATTCACTTTGTATTGAAAGTATATAATGCCTTAGTCTTGAAAATTAAGGCATTTTTTCATTCATTTGGATTGACAAAGTCCTAAGTGATTTATCTATCAACTTTCCAGAGATAGAAATTTCATACTTTCACTCTGAGAGATAAAAATATCACCCTTAGGACCCAATCCTATGGTCATGATTTCTTTAGAAGGATTAACTTCTTATTTTCTTTTTTGATTTGGCCTTAAAGTTAATTAAAGCCAATCATGGAATATCATTTCATTCAATGGGAGAAAACTCCCATTAAAAAAAGTTGATTTAAATTTCATTTATTTCAACTTTATCAAGAGAATCAGAATTCTCTTTTGTTACCTTCTCCTTTCTTCTATTGATTAGAAGCAAAAGTGAATCTTGTCATTTTATTTTTGTTTATGTCATGTCATCTTCTCTTTTGACTCTCTCTAAACTCTTAAGAATTTGATTTTGGAAGGTCTAAGAAGGTGTTACCTCAAGTCACTCCTTAGAATGGTCAATCAACTTGAGTAGTTGGTTTTCCAATATTCTAGTGGACTTTTGGAAATTAAGATTAATGCTAATTTGCGTTCATGTATAATTTTCTTCTATAAGAATAGAAGATGTTCATTGAGTTCCTTAATCAACCTCTACCTAAGGTCAATAAGGCATTCTTTTTTGGGATGATTGTTGTTTTTATTCTTCTCTTCTAAATGCAATTCAAACTTCAATCATGGTGGGAAAAGGGGCAATAGGCACAACTATGCCTCCTTTTGATTTAAGTTTTCTCAGGGTTTGAAGGAACTCCTTTATCTCAATTTACATCCTTAGGTGTTTTGACACCTTTTGAATGTAGTAGAACAAAAGGTGTTCATTCAAGGACCCTATCTTGATTCCCTTTATCTCTAGTACAAATCCAAAGTAAGATCAAGGATAAGTTTAATTTTGAGACTTTATTTTTGGAGATTTTCTTTTCAAATCTTGAAGTACTTTTCATACTTTTTTAAATTTAATATCTCTTTTCCATATTGGAATGGTTTGAAATCCATCTTGACCAGATTTAGGTCATAATAGAGATGCCTTATTTTTTCATTTATTTCTCTCACCTCTCATTTTATTTTGGGATTTGATTCTAGGAACCAATAGTTTTACTGTGACAAATGAAGAGTTCTAGAACCTCTATTCAAGATGTTGGGTAAACTCAGCCAAGAATGAAATGGAGAGGTATCCAATGGAAAGAAAGGCAGTACTGACCAGTGAGTGGTACTAGTATACTACCGATATATAAAAATAACCACCTATTTTTAAAGATGGAGAGAGGAACCATTCCGTAGCGGAGTCACTAGAAAATATGTTGGTGTTTCTCTGGAATAGGAAAAAGAAATGACACCACATAGAGTTTAGGAATATTTTATTTAGATGACCAAATATGACATTAAGGAATAACCATATTATCTTGAAAGACAAACATGCTCTCCTATAATGGATTTGATCATTTCAATGAAAGACTCCTAAGGCTAATGGGTCTTTCATGTACTAGAGTATTTTCCCCTCAACTACATGGAAAAGTAGAACATGATCTATTTTATCTTGGGATCATGGTTCCCTATAAAGGCAAGCATCTAGTTAATTACATCTTAGGAAGGGTCTCTTCCTAAGAATACTCTCGATTAAAGAAATAAGTGGTTATTCTTAAAGACTACTAATGTAGCTTTCAAATGAATGATTTTTGAAGAAATTCAATGGGGAGAGGTCCAAATTGGAGAGAGTTATTTTTAAGAGTCAAATAGAGTAGAAATGCCTATTGATAAGATGCCTAGTAGACATTTCATCTATCCTATGATTGGGCTTCAAATTTGGTATTTAATTTTAGATTTCAAGTTATCATTTTCTTAGAAATCTTGGACTTAGATTCTAGCACAAGACTGCAAAAATGCCTATTGATACTGGGATGCCTTGTAGACATTTCATCTATCCTATGATTGGGCTTCAAATTTAGTATTTAATTTTAGATTTCAAGTTGTCATTTTCTTAAAAATCTTGGACTTAGATTCTAGTAGCACAAGACTGCAAAAATGCCTAGGGTTGAAGACTTATTCCAAAGGATACTTAACCTACATGCTTGACACATGTCAGGTGCTCGACCTAGTTTTATCCTTGGGAATCATTGGCCATTCTTCTCAATTAAGGGAACTAACCTTTCCCTAACTTTTTTGGACTTAAAACCTACCTAGAGAAGGCTGCGAGTTAACACCACCTAAACACATTTTAAAACTATGAGGCTAAGTCATATGAATGCAAGATGACTATGCTGTTGTAATTTTAGGAAAGAAATCTATGAACCTAGACTTACTCCCTAATCCCTAAGATTATGTAGGGTATGAAGATGCACCTAACTAATGCATATTTTCCATATTTTATGAATTTTGACTCAAGATTCACTTAGGTCATAGGAATGAAATTTATGTCTAGTGCATGCAATTAGAAAAGATATGTGCCAAATCAGAATAGAAGATGGTGTACTTCCACCATAGGCTCTCAAATGTCAAGCCCAAGTTCTCTGACAAGGATGGAAGTCCTTCATTAATCAAGAGTGAAACAATATGATTTATGCATGATATTAAAAACATCTAGTTAAAGGGTTGCTACATAAATTTTATCTTGCTTTAATACATAGACTTTTATATGAAGATTATGAGTTATATTTATTTTTATGTTTCAATTGATTTAGTTGGGTAAAAAATTTAGTTTTTCCTATGAGCCTACGTCCAGGCATACAACACAAACTTAGCATAGAAAGAAACCTAAGAAAAGAATGTCATTTCTATTACACACCCAAAATAAATCAAGCCAAATTAAATTATATAAGAAAAAAGCCAATGCGTTGATGCTTGTACACCAAGAAGAAAGAAAAATGGGAAGTTCTACAATCCGAAGAACTACAAGTTAGATCTATGAGTCTTTTTTTCAGGAAAGACTCATTGTTCAAGGACATCCATCGAGCTCCACAGGGGACCATCGCACCATCTCCTGGTTGGGTTAGCTCCTACTAATCTTAGACCCCATAGATCCTAACCTAATTCTAAGCTCAAATTTACATTTAAAATAGATGTTAGAAAATACACACAACACACAAAGTAGTTTATATTTCACAAACATACGACCTTAGCATTAGTTGCTTCTCGCCACTGGACTATGTTAAGGGATTCGGTGCAAAAGAAATTTTATGAATTATTTATTACAACGATTGCTTTAACACAGTCCCCAATAGAAAATAAAGTCAAATCTGGAAAGAACGCCCTAGCATCCAGTCTATGAACAAAAAAACCTAGGCATCCAGTCTAAAGTACACCACATAGACATATGAAGCCTAGCACAACATATTACAGTAGATTAAAAGAAATCACAGAACGATCTAACCTAGATCTAGAGTTTATGACCTAAATAATCTAGTGTGTGTAGAAGTGGAGTTTGTGTGGTAAGTCTTTGCTAGTTTAAGTTTAAGTTTGAATTTGAAGTTTGAATTTGTTTAATTTTTACCATTAGTTGGTTTCAATTCAAATGGTTTAGTTATTTAATTCCCATTTTTATGTTCATTTTATTTGATTAAAGTTGTATAGGTTTTCAAGAATGAAGAATGGAATAATTCCATTTTGGATGGAGCTCTTTCCATTCAACATCCTAAACCCTAATGAAGTTTCCAAAAGTCTAACTAAAATCCTTAAGTATTTTAATTAATCCTTTTGATTTTATTTATGTTTGGGTTTGATTTATGTTATTTCATTTATTTAAATTATTTTATTTGATTTAATTTATTTGATTTATTTAAGTTATGATTTGTTTCAATTTTAATTAAGTTATATGGGTTTCATTTGATTTGGCTTATGTTATTTTAAGGAATTTGATTTTATTCAATTTAACTTAAGTTATTAAATTATGAATTTGTAAGCTTAAGTTTTAAATCCATTAATATGAATAGTACCTAAGGTTTGTTCATGGATTATGCTTAACCTAAAGTTCTTAGGTTAGCTACTTGATTTGATTTGATTAACCAAGGTTTTAGACTCATTATTTAAATTCATTAAGGATGACTGGTTTCATTAAACTTAACTTAAGTTGTTTAATTATGTTTAAATTTCATTAAGTATTGATTTACTAAAATTTTGTTATTTGATTAAATTCTTTGACTTAAGAAGTTTTGATGAATTACTCTAAGTATTTCTAATGTTTATTTTAGATTAGTTCAATTTATTTGTTGATTCAATGAATTAATGATTCTTCTTAATTATTATTTAGTTCATATTGACCTAGAGATTTGGAAAATAAAGAATTCCAAGTTTATAGACCAATTGGGTTTGAGATAATTAATGCAAGTGGGGTTACATGCCAATTTTATGTTTCTAAAGTTTCAACTTGATTAGAGATATAATTAGGGTGTAATTAAGGTTTTAAGTATTTCATTAAAACTTAAATTAAGCCTATTTTATGATTAATTAAGGGATTTAATTTTTTAGTTATTCTTCACTGAAATACCTTTCCAGTGAAGGTTTAATCATAATTTTTAGCTAACTGGTTGACTTATTATGATTTAATTAAGTTCAGGTCATTTAATTCAATTATTTAATTCTTTTAATTACCTAATTGAGTTAATTAGTGATCTATTAGGTTCAATAGGTTTGATTAGGTTTAATTATTTTTGATATTCGTTAATATTTACTATGCTGATTTAAGATTGTTAGATTAAAGTTTTCTAATTATTTCATTAAAGGGTAATTAATTTAATTAATTCAAAGGTTAATACACATGAAATTACAATTTTCTTGAATTCAGAGAATTAAATCCCCAAAAATTTACCTAAGGTATGTTTTATGCTTAATTTCATTTCCCCAAAGTTTCAAATTAATTAGATTATTAATTTGAGAGTAATTATGGTTTAATGTTTTTCAATTAAACCCAAATTAAGGGAAAATTTCCTAATAAAAATTGAGGATTTTAATTTCTATGGATTTCACTCATCAAGATGAATCCATAGAGCTTTTATTTGTAATTTTCTAAAATTTCTTTGATTTTATATAATTTTTTTGAAGTTTTTCAAGATTTTAATTAATTAATTAAACTGTTAATTAACTAAAGTTAATGATTTTAAGTGGGGAGGGTCCCACGTGGCATAAGTTAAGAGAGCGATCATACCGATCAAAGATCGATGGTCCATCTCGCGGGTCCCACAGCACCGCATGTCATGTAGTGCGAGCGTGTGTCGCATGGATCGATCGATGTTGAAAACATGGGTGATCCTAGACCATCCAATTGCGGATCGGATGGTCTCAATCGCCCCCATGGTCCTTAAGGGATTTAATCAGGTGGTGCACCTAAGTTGTTTAATCCTAAGAGAAGGATCAGATGGTCGGGATTAAATCTTGAGGCTTGTGAGTGAAAAACAGACACCGTCATGATTTCTTGCCAATCACTGGTGATCATCTATGAAACAAGCCCTGATTTTGATCCCAAAATGATCAAATATTAAATTAGGGTGAATCCATAGTTGGATCCATTTGAGGATCCAACTTTCTTCACAAAGCTCCAAAACCAAATGCACAGGGGGAGGGAGAAATTGCATACCCAGATTCCAATGATCGTCAGCGGTGAGTTGGTCGGATCATGGTTGGAAACTTCATCACTCTCCTTAGCGATGATGAAAATGGGAGGTGATTCTCCCCAACCCCATTTTCCATTGTTGGCTGAGAGCTCCATATGGAAGAAATTTGAAGATCGAACTCTGGCCACCAGTGGTAGTAAGGCCGGTCAAGGTATGGGATCAACCTCCCTTGGTCTTGTAAACATAATGGGATGTTCACCTTAGAGGTCAAGAGTTTCCTTCCTTATTTTCCATGCATGGCCGAGCACTACTCACTTCTTTGTCTTCTTATATTTTTCTTCTTCCATTAGTTGGCTTAGGTTTTTTTTTTTTTGGCAAACTTTTGGAGGTTTTTATTGGGCTTATTTTCCATTGCTTTCACTTGAAGGTAGCCACCTCTTAAGAGGTGGCTTTTGTCTTGGAGTAGATGAAGTGGGAAGAAGAGATTTTGCATGGGGAGAGATGGAAGAAGGAAATTAGCATTTCTCTTCTTTTTTTTATTTCCCATTTTCTTTTGTTTTGCTTTGTTATTTCCATGCAATATGGCATTATCATCTTAGTTTGGATTAAAGTATGATATGCCCAAATTAATCTCAAAATGGATTTGAGATTAGATTTAATTCCATTTGAATTTTCATAGGGAATTTGAATCCAATCAAATGTTTTGATGCAAAGTATTTGGATTTAAGCTTACCCATTGAATTTGTTTAGTTTATTTTTTAAACCATAATGCAATTGATGATCAATTGCATTATGATTTAATTAAACCATTTAATTTGAATTTATTTTAAATTTAATTTCATTTTAACTCATTTAGCTTAAATGGGTTAGGTATAATTTCAAATGAATTCAAATGGAATGGGATTTCTTCCATTCATTTTAATTTGTTTTTAATTTGATTTATTTGAGTTAATCCAAATTGAAAATTTGGATTGATTCTACCTATATCAAATATGTAGAATAAACTCATAAAGATTTTATAGGACACTAGGTGAGGTGTCCTAAGAATTAAGAAAATCCTATTTGAGATTAGGATCTCCTAATTTCCAAATTAACCTAATCCAAAAATGAGGTCAACAGGTGTATTCTTAAGGATAATCATATATAACTATGACTTATTAGGTTAAATCAAGTTGGTGACTCAGTCATCTTATGGCTTACACTTTGTGTGTATTTTATCAGAAATAAAGTGATAAGCTTTAAGGTAACCAAGTATCTATGATGGTCATATAAGAATTTAATTGTGATTAGGTAACCTTAAAACTAGATAATTTTCATTTAATATGTATAATTACTTAACCAAAACTTTGGTCATGTCTAAGCTTTAATAGGACACAATCTAACATAAGGTGTAACTATCATGTATATGCATAAATTTGATAAATTATATTTGGCACAAACAACTACTAAATAAAATTTTGATATTTAAACATATCATGAATACTAAAGATCCTAAACAAAATAATACAAGAATTAGAATATTTAGGGCATAAAGGGAAACAAATGAAAATCATTCATTCAAATGAAAAGTATTGGACTATGTATAGGTTTAAGTTTAAATCCTGATACTATTTGATATTAATGACTGACCAAACTAAGGAATGACTTGCACATATTTGTATAACTTAGTCAATTATGATTGGCCATAGTGGTTGGTCAGTGATATTTAACCTGGTCCAATGGGTTGACCAAGTTCTCTGGCTAAATTTAACAAAAATAATGGAAATAAATGAAGCTAAGAAAGAGTTGTATCATGATTTGTATGACCAACTCATATAGTATTTCATAATCACACTTGTGTAAATAAAAAAGATATTAAGAGTACTAATACGTAAGAGTACAACACTTAACTCAAGCATTGGCTAAGTGTAATAAAACATACCAAATAAAAAGAGCTAAGTTTATGAAGGAATATACCCACAATAGCTTCTCAAAAAGTTATTTTCATTACAACAACTTTACAACAAGCTTTATAAAAACTATAGCTATCCCAAATGGACCCAAGTGCAAAATAATGTGGAAAATGAAAATAAAAAAAGACTAAAAGTAATATAGACTAATAAATAAATACATAATATATTAGTATTCAAAAAATATTAAATAAGTTATATTTAAATAAAATTTAATTGAACAATATATAAGCTACTATGAAGTCTTTAATAAGCTAGATGAATAATAAATAAGTTTTTGTGAATATAAATTTGATGCAATTTTCTATTAGGTTGGTTTGGAGATAAATTAAACCCAAAAATACAGGGTGATCTTAATTTATGTGTTTCCCCAACAAGTTGATCTACCCCGAGGAGGTAATCACCTTATGTGTACATGAATTAGATATATGGGATAGATTGATATAATCAATCTCAAAAGATAAAAGGTAGAGTTCAAATTAATTAGACTCATATATCTATTTTTCTATTATATGCATATAGTAGATGCCTAATCTAATAAAAATGCATGCACAAGAATTTGTCACATACACAAGTATTCTAAGGTTTTTTCTTTAGATAATCTAGGATGTTAATGGTGTGAAATGAGATAGGTTAAGGTTTTAAACATACAATTCTAGGTTAATTCATGTTCAAGAGTAATGCTAACCTGAAAGCAAAACTTAATTGACTGGACCTCACTTATTAGTCACAAACATGAGTTATTTCATCTTAGTGGATATATTTATGATTCTTAATGTTTGATCATTTGAATTCTTAAATATTTTGGATTTCAAAATGTCTGTTTGACTTTATTTTATTTTTATCTGCTTTTTTTTTATATTTCATATTAAATGCCTAATGTTATTAAGCATATTCATTTATAAAATCATTAAAAATTAATGGTTCAAAAAATTTATTTTATTTATTTGTAAATATTTAAAATAATTTGTAAAAATTCTTAATAATTTTATTTTCTATTTATAAAATTAATTTTAAAATACTTATTTTTTATGTTGGATCAACTTTCTAATTATTACATCGATCATAATTCATTCCCATTTTATGAACAATAAAAAATATTATTTCAATTATTTAAGCCTTCTCTTTTATTTTCTTTAATAATTATTAATAATGAATTTAATTAATATATTTATTAATTTCAACTTTAAAATGAATTTCATCATTCATACCATCATAAAGCTTATGAAATTGTTACATAATGTTTGGATAATTAGTCCAAGCTTTCATTGAATTATTCATGATTTTTTATAATTATTGTTTTCTCTAAACTTTAAACTACTTATAAGAACTTTAAAAATTCTTTCAAAATTTATTTTACTTCATTAAAATATGATATTATCATAAATGTTTATATTTTATGTATTAATCATTTATATAATTTTCATAAATTTCTTTAATATCTTTTGAAATTTTATTTATTTAAGAATTTATTGATTTACCTAGGAATTTGATAATTAGATCCTCTTGAATAAAAAAATACATAAATATTTTTATAAGTCTAGATTATTATTGTGAACATTTTTTTAACTTTTCATAAATGCTTTTCATAACTTTTCATAATTTATAAGTCTAGAATGACTACTACACTCTCTAGAGTGTATTTCTTTAAGCACCTTCTTTTACACATTCTCTTATATGCATCTCATATTGAGCGAGGTCCATGATCTTCAGAGTAGGTCACTTTTGATCAAAACAATGATTTTGATCTTAAATTTTCTTAGGTTTTTGGTTGCTCCTTTGATTTCCCTAGTTTATAATTACCCTTTTATAGGATCAATCTATCTTGGCGAATCCTCAATTTTTAATTTGCATGAATTCTTCTTCCTTTATGCTTGGTTGGGTGAGTTTAATAATGGGGTGCTCCTTGAGTCTATTTTCCATGGTGAGTATGTTATTGAGGTGGTTCTATTCTCTAAGTATATATTCTCTTGTACACACCATTCTCCACTTCCCACTCGACTTCATGCCATTACTACACTTGATATCCAGTATGGATACTAGACTTCTCTAATGAATCTTGGTTCAAGTAGTTTGGTGACATCCACTTTAATCGATTTGGTAAATAGTGCATTAGTATTTCTCATTTTTGTTTCTTTATAGGTCAAGTATATTTTAAAACATTGATACAATTACAAATGATGTTGATATCAATACCTAGTATTTCGACCATAATCCAGGAAAAAAATATTAATATCATTGTAGAGAGTTTGGATTAAGTCCCTCTTATGCTCAGCATAAAAAGTTGAGCTAATTCTAAGAACTTGCTCAAAATTTTTATATTCAATACCTCTTAAATTTATTCAAAGACCTCTATCTTAATGCATGTGACATCTAATTGTAAAAATTTTGCTTCTTTGATTGAGCTGTTTAATGCATTTAGGTAATAGGTCATAGATTCATTTTGATTTACTTTAATAGTGATCTCTTCCCCTCCTATGGAAAATTTGGCTGCTACAGTTATGTTGATACTACAACACTTAAAATGTTAAGTAATTGTTATCCAAAGATAGCATTGTAAGTGGAAGGTGCTTCAACTATAATGAAGCTGACCATTGATGTTGGTTGAACTCCTAGTAAAAATTTGTACACTCCTAAATTGATAATAGGAAATTAATGTTTTGATGATGGTTACATCATGATATGGGTTGTTGATGGTCAATTAACCTTTTCTAGAAGGTTACATGAATGGTGGGGATGTGTTATGCACACACCATGGCTAAGGAGTTAACATCTCTGGATCATAGTTATTTCAGGCTCACTCTTTTGAAGGATTCCTCATCCCATCCAAAAATGACAAGCATAACTCTGGTAATGTGGATTGGGTGCACCAGTGTAGGTGTGTTGGCCATTTATGTGACCTCTTTTTTCCTTTCATCTAGTAAATTCCTTGAGCTTTCTAAACTTAATAAGCTCTTCAACTAAGCTTGTTAGGTGACCTCTTTATCCTCATCTTAGGATCAAAGAGGATAGTGTCGTAGTGCTTAAAATGGTACATTTAATTTCAAGTAGTTTTAGAGCCAATAAAGGGAGTTATTTCAAATGGGTTCTTTGTTAATTTTATAAAAATATATTTTATGGTTAATAAAAGAAATTTAT
This sequence comes from Cymbidium sinense, assembly GCA_021442155.1. NCBI lineage: Eukaryota > Viridiplantae > Streptophyta > Magnoliopsida > Asparagales > Orchidaceae > Cymbidium > Cymbidium sinense. Next base: position 57,132,847 of record CM038215.1, read on the forward strand.
TATTTTATGAAGAAAATTGAGTAAATAAACCCTTTTAGTTTGAGGTTTATCACCAACCAAGGAAGAGAATTTGGTGATTTACTTTTATCACTACTATGGAGAGCAGTGTGTTTACATTTTTATTTAATTTTATGTGTGTTATTCTTAGCATTGTGTTTTACCGTAGAAAAAAAAATCAATGCACTAAATTCCTTTCTCAATTTGTTTTGGAGAAAATTCTAAATAATCTACAAGACTCCTTCAAATTTAATAAAATTTTCTAGATAACATATACAATATTTATGATATAGTTTGCCTTTTTATCATATGTGATTTGGATTTCTAATGGGAGAGATTTAATTGAAATAAATGGGGTTCCAGAACTAGGATTATTTTTGCCAAGTTCTTAGTTGACTAGTTTCCCTTTTGAAACCCTGCTTTCACTTGTAATAAAACCCCAAATCATATGTCCTTATTCTCTTTAGCAACATTAGAGATCCCCTAACCTAAGAATTTGATCACTTAAGTGATCCTACCCCCACCCTCATCACCATCCTTTATTTCTAGAAGAGATAATTTTTTAATTCTTTTCAAAGTGTTAGACGCTATATCTTCTTAAGCTTATCTAGAACAACATTTATATTTACTTATCTTTTTTATTTAACTTTTAGATGTTCTTATATAACCCTAGCTAATATTTTTGTTATTTAAATAATTGGCTCTTCTAATATTAATTATATTCTTATTCTAGTGTGATCTTAAGTCTCTTGGTTGAGTAGGAGAGCTTTGTATACTAGGAATAAATAATTTATAAAAATAATGTAACGTGTAATAGTTATGTAACTTACTATTTTGGCTTTCTAATCATGCATAACAAACTCAAAGTTCTTACCAATGAAATTAGGTTAATTTTGGTTAATCTTTCTTATATGTGCCATATTGTCTTTATAATGAAGAACACTACTTGTGTTTTAAATAAAAATTCAAGCAGTGAATGATGCTATGGTCGATAAAGGAACTAGTGTCAAAAAAAACATTTTGCCACTTAAATTGTTTGTACTAGTTGCTAGGTCCTTCAGATTGTTGCACTTATCACCTCTACCCTTAATTGTTCTATTGTTTGGATCTATGCCCTTTGTATCTGTTAGAATTATTCCTAAATTATTTATTTTGGATCAAAAAGAAGAATATTTTAACATATTTTTCTTTCTTATTTCTAGATAGCTTGTTAAAATCTCTTATGCTAGAAAAATAAATATTTTTTCCTCCTACCATTACCAAGTGCAAGATTATATCCAAAGGGAATGCATCTAAGAGGGCTTTCTTCTTCTTCTTATCCAATCTCCCAAAAATGGATAAGAACAAAGACTACACCTATAGATCACACATTAAATATATTGTATAACTTTGTTAACCAAAATGAGAAAGGTGTCATTAACTTAGTACCTATCACTTCACAAGATACGGTATTTATTATCATACATTTTATGATCTTAACGAATCCATACCTGATAAAGATCTAGCTAATGAGACGATTTGGCTGATGATGTCACTATGGATATTATAAAAAACTTTCCTTTTATTCATATCATGGAAACCAAAAAATGAGGAAGACTATTGAATCCAAATTTGTCGATGGAATGATGAACGAATTTTTTTAAACACAAAAGAAGTAGGGCTAGTTCATGTGGATAAATTAGATATAAAATAGAGAAAAAATGCTAAAAAAGTATAACAAAATCTAATTTATCTATAAATACAAGTACAAATAGAAGATTTTAGTACAAGAATCTATCTCTCACTCCTAGATCCATGGAAAAGCTAAGGGGAAGAAATATCACCACCCCCTTGAGATGTATCCTTTTCATAGAATTGAGTGGGGGGGGCAACATAAATAAATTATAGTTAAAAAAGTGCACATTAGCTATGTTTGTCACATAAGGGACTTACTAATGATCTAGTGAGTCAATGAGTGATGTATGCCAAGCAATGATCTCTTGAGTACAATCTCATATGCTAGTAAAGCAAGTCAGATGTGAATGCTTTGCTGCATGATCACCTAGTATGGTGGCGAGTCTTCATATTCAAGAAGTATTTAATACTAGTTTCTTGATTTGGGTGATCTATTTTTATGTTTTCTAGCTTAAGATGTGTATACCCAAAGGGGAAATAAGCATGAATGATTCTACTAAGAAGGCTATTAGAATGACCAATCTTACTGAAGAATATACTCAATAAAAAAGCCTATCACAAGCAAGCGAGATGGAGACTTAAAGAAATAATAAAAGAATTGACCATGGATTACTCCTCCCATGGTGGGTAGATAGCTACAGATGTCAAACATCAATAATCACTCAAACTTGATAGTTTGGTTCCAACTCGAGCACTTGACCCAGAATGATAGTGTACTCATTGGATTCATTACTTGCACATACTCATTTAAGCAGAAGTGTCCATCTCTATACCTAACATAGCATGTGTGTTCATACCATATGTATAAATCCTTCTTGAGATAAAAATGGGAGCACCTCTATTTATAATGGGGGATTTTTCTATTTTCTTATCTTACTTTCTCACAACACTTGTACTTTAGATTTTCAAGAATTAAAATTTATTTTCCTTTTTTACTCTTTTGACCTCTTAGTTTTTCTTTACCTAATCTCATTTTTATAGTATCTAAGAACATTATTACTCAATCCATGGATAGATTTGGATCAAACATTCCTTTAGGTGCAGTAGCATGGAATGAGGCCAAGAACTAGAAGTCAGATATAAAGTGAGCAAGACTCTCAAAATGGGATCCCTTAATGGGTATGCAATAGAACATCTAATAATTTGTAACACAATAAGACTTGTCAAACAAAAAAGATAAGATTTTACTCACCTTATATAGGCATCCATAAAAAAGGTGCAGCATGAAGAATAAAGGGTAAGACAAAATGAGAGATCCATGAGTTTGACCATTCAATAAGTTCATCAAGCAAGAAAAGGATTTTCTAGAACTCCTAGTCTAGATGGTGAGTTTTATGACATAAATGAAGAAGAAGATGTGCAAAAGAACTATTCATAGACAACTAATGGTTTCTCCATGAAGATAGTCAAAACTCTCCCCTCACACTGACTCAAGATCTAACATTTGGAGTTATACAAAGGTCATATAGAACTATCCATCCACATCACTCAGATTGAATCAACTAGATACGGATGACATGATGAAGCTCCATCTCTTATTTAGCACTTTCAAAGAGTCGGCCCTTGGGTGGTTCTCACACCACCCAGTGGGGGTCATTCCCTCATTTTCCAAGTTCAAGAGGATGTTTACATTGCAATTTTCCAATAATAAAAACTATTGAAGAGTTCTCAAGCTCTTATATAGATGAGGCATAAACCTAGCAAGCCATTGAGAAAATTTATAACTCATTTCAATGAAAGATGTTAAAGATTTGGATCCAAAATAGCCGAAGCTACACTTGCTAAAGACCTGGAGGAAAGACCCCTTAGATATACTTTTAGGCTCCAACAATCAAAGACATTATTAAATTACTAGAGCTCGCAAGTAACCATGTAAACACAAATGAATAGATTGAAGTTATCCAGTCGATGCTATGGACCCGAGCGAAAGACTTGGAAAAGAGATCTCTTTAGAGTGAATACCCAATGGTAGGTATCAAATATGAAGAGCAGATAAAAGAAGGCGACATGAGCAATCACTAGTCAGGTGGTGTTTTAAGAATCCCACTAGTTATCTAGGAGTCGAATACCCATAACCTGCTTCATCAACCCCTCTCAAAGTATCAATGATTGAGTTAGAAGAGACCATCCAGAATAAAGAATATTTTAAGAGACCACCACCAATAAAGCTCGATGGAGTTCATGATCGATCAAGGTACTACACCACCATGATCATGGCCATGGCAGTAAGGAGTCTCAAAACCTAAAGATTCTAGTTGATGAATTAATGAATGCAAGAATGGTTAATAAATTCAATAGAAAAAAGGACAAGGAAGCCACTAATAAGTGAACAAGTTTAGTTAAATTAACATATGTTTTAAGTAAAAAGAATCTATTATTTTATGATTTATTTTTATAATTTTAAGTTTATGATAGAAAATCTTTTATTGGAGAAAAAAAATGCATAAAATGTGGAATTATTCAACACTTAGGAGACTTACGGTGCTAAAGTAGCTATGTAGAAATAAAGAAGATAGTGCCACAACACCAGATTTATAGCATTGAGGCACTAGACTTAGAACTATAAAACTACATTATTGTGTTGAAGAGCTAAAATTAGAAATTTGAAGCAAAAAATTAGAGAGCACAATGCCTAGATGCTATAAAACCAGCATTGAGGCACTACAGCCTGATAGAATAGATTCATGTCATTTTAGCAATGATTTTGAATAGGTTTTGAGGAAATTTTGATAGGAACAAAATAATAACTTACTAGGACTCCTATTAGGCTATAAATATGAGGCCTTTTCTTCTATTATAGGGTTTTTTAGAGTTTTTTAGCAAGTGAGTTAGTATAGTTAGAGTATATGGGAGTGTAGTGACAACACTTAGAGAGTGACACTCCAAGTGTTGTGTGATTTTTTTGTGTGTGTGAAGTGGCAGTGTAGTGTGTTCTTATTAAGCAAGTGGCGAAGAAGGAGATAAAAAATTAAGAATTTTTAGCTAAGGATGCTTGATATTTTCACGAGGTAGATGATCATAAAGAGTGAACTTAAAAGACTTCAGTGTGCTCTTTCCTTTCTTCTCTAGTTATCCTACATCTTAATTTATACTATTTATTAAGTTTTTCTTATTCTCCGCTCTGAAGCACTAATCCTATAAAGTGCTCTGAATTCATGTGAGTTTTTGGATGTTTGTATTATATTAGGCTAAGTTTGTGGATTAATATAAGAAAATAATTCATGCTTTTTATTAAATTAGTGTTTTTATTTTCTCCATGCTTTATTTACTTGTGATGTAGCCAATTACGAAGTTAAAATTGTGGCCTAGAGATATCGATGGTGTCCTAAAAAAAATAGTTAGGAAAAAGCCAAATAGGTGTATTAATTAACCATTAATGTGCTAAATAAACATTAAAAATAGATCTATTTTTAAGATCCACAATCATTTCAAAGGAAATATGGGTAATGCAAACAATCAAAATTTATCCAGCACTAGGTAGAAAATTAGCTTAAGGGATTGGTTTGGTTATAGTTTTTTAGACATAGAAGGTATAATATTTCGCTACTAATTGACACTACAAGCTTAAAATAATTCCACTACTTAGTTTAATAGAATACATGATCTAAAAATTCTATAAATCAAAGTACTATTTTTAAAATTAAAAACAACTTTATTTTATATAAAAATTATAAAAAATTATTTTCAAAAATTAAATATAATTTGTTCCTAATATTTCATTCAGTTGGATAAAATTATGGCTAATAATAGATTAATACTTAATAAAAATTTTAAATAGATCATCATAGGAATGATAGTTTACTCATTATTATATTACTTGAATGACACGTGCACTTACGTACACCATTTTAGTTGATCAAGCTTTTGGCGTAATTGTTGGGGAATGATAGTCTATTAAGCGAATAACCTATTTTTAATCCAACTTATTATTTATGCTTTAATGTTGTTTGAGTGAAGAGGTTAAAATTATAATTATTAGTTATGAAATTAATTGTGTTCAACTTATACATTGTCTTATAAGTGAAAGTTGATTTCATAAAATTATTGTAATCATATATTGTGTTTTAGAATTTTAGTTTGTTTGTTTGTTTTGTATACATAATGATATTGCATAAATATTATGCCACTTAACTCTAAACAAAATAGATTATTTTGGAGATTGCTAAAATTTTAATTCTAGTATTCTTGATTGGTAAAAGTAGTGAAGTATTCATGTTTAAAGAGTCTAGTGATCTAAGTACAAAAACACTTAATTATATCACTAATAGATTCAATGATCCTTCCTCAAACACATATAACCTCAGTTAGAGAAATTATTGTAACTTTTCATGGAACAATAATAATTTAAAATTTTAGGAATTTTAATAATAATCAAAATTATAGACTTAAAGTTCAATTAGGGTATCCTCTTCAAATCAAGTTGAAGAAAACTAGCCTTCACATGAAAACATATTGTTGCAAATGGGAATCTAATTACGAAGTAATACTACTTCTTTTAGAAATTTAGAAATCCAACTAGAACTATTGGTTAAGAACCTTGCAAATAGACCCCAGTGTAGTCTATCTTGTGACACATAAATTAATCCTAAGGAAATGGATAAAGAGCAATATAATGTGATAAAATTTAGAAATGATAAATACTTAGGAGAGATAAAGATTGATGAGCATAAACTTGAAGTTCAAATTTGGGGCTTAGAAAATATCATTGAGAAAAAAAGATAAAAGAAAAAAAATGAAATTAGTGAGAAAAATGAAGTTAAGAAAGGGGTTTTAAAGAAAATAAGAGAGTGACCACCTCCACCATTCCCTCAAAGATTTGAAAAATATTTAGATAATTAATTCCCAAAGTTCTTAGATATTTTTAGGAAACTTTTCATTAATATTCCTTTTATTGAAGCCTTAGAGAAAATGACTTCTTATATAATTTTATAAAATATATTTTATACAAAAGAATGAAATTGGGAGAAAATAAAACTATAGTATTAACTAAAAAAAATGTAGTGTTATAATTCAAAGACCATTAACTAAAACAATTATAAGATCTTAATAATTTTACTATACCTTGCACTATAGAAGATAGATTCTTTGGGAAAGAATTATATGAGTTTGGAGCTAGTATAAACTTGATACTATTGCCTATTTTTAAGAAATTAGGATTAAAAATAGTCTAACCCAAGCTAATAAATCTTTTATTTATCCTAAGAAGATAATAGAGGATGTGTTGATTAAAGTAGATAAATTCATATTCCCTACAAATTTTACTATGTTAGACATAGACAAAAATAAAGAGATTCTTATTATTTTAGGAAGACCATTTTTAGAAATAGGGAGGAAAATGATAGAAGTGGAAAAAGAGAAATTAATAATGAGAATTCAAGGCCAAGAAATAACTTACTTCATTTTTCAATTCAATGAAATTTTTTGGTGATTAAAATGAAGTGTTTAGGCTTTATGAAGAAAGTGTAACCGAGAATTTAGAGATATCATTAATTGACACTTTATTAGAATAAGCCTTAATTGAGGATGAGGAGGAGAATGAGGATGATCCATTCTTGGATCTATCCTTAGAGAGTCTAAAAAAATGTGACTTAGTTGTGTTTGTTAGTACTCTTAAGTCATCTATCTTAAAAATACTAGATTTTGAGTTAAAGTCATTTCATAGTGATTTAAGGTATGCCTACTTAAGAAAATCATCATCTTTACTAACCATAATTTTAAAGAATTTTATTTATGTTAAGAAAAAAGAGCCGATAAAATTTTGAGGATTATTAGAAAAGCTATGATTGGTCACTTGTTGATAAAAAGTACATATCATATTAGTTCATCTAAAATTAGGAAAACTTGATATAGTCGAGCTAAAGATTATAAACTAAACACTGCTTGGGAGGCATCCAAATAGTTTTTTAAATTTGGTGTTGTTGAACCTAAATATTTGATAAATAAATATTTTAAAAAAGAAGAGGAGAAAGAATCAAAAGAAAAAGATTAAGGAATGAGAAGTTCATGTTCTTCATTTTATGTGTATGTGGAGTGTGGTAGTGTGTTCTTCTTAAGCAAGTGGTCAAGAAGGAGATCAAAAATTAGAAATTTTTAGAGAGGGATGCTAAATAATTCCATGAGGAAGCAGAAGAGGATTGCGAAGAATGGACATAAAAGACTTCTTCAGTGTTCTTTTTTCTTTCTTCTCTATTTATCCTATATCTTATTTTATAATATTTAATGAGTTTTCCTTCTTCTATGCTATGAAGCACTGATCCTTAAAGTGCTCTGAATTCATGTGAGTGCTTAGATGTTTGTATTGTATTAATCTATGTTTGTGGATTGATATAAGAAAATTATTTATGCTTTAATAAATTTATATATTTTTTTCTCCATGCTTTATTTACTTGTGATCTGGCCAATTATAAAGTAACAAATTAAATATGATCTTTAGATATCGATGAAGTTTTAGAAGAACAATTACAAAAAAGATAAAAATATGTATTAAATTTCTATTAATGCTCTAAATAGTCCTAAAGTGCTAAATAGCGATTAGACATATGACTATTTTTGTGCTTCACAATATTTCAAGGGAAATATTAGTAATGCCACCAATCAAATTTACTCAACACTACATTAAAAACTAACTAAAGGGATTAGTTTGGTTAGGCTTATATAGACATAGAGGGAATAACATTTCACTCCTGGTTGACACTACAAGCATAAAATTAATTTTACTACTTAGTTTAATATTAATACATATTCTAATTTTTTTATAAATTTAGAGTACTATTTTCAAAATGAAGAACAACAACCTTATCTTTTATATAATATATAAAAAAATTACTTTCAAAAATTAAAATATAATTTATTCTTAATATTTCATTTAGATGGATAAAAAATAGGGCTAATAATGAATTAATACTTAACTTAATAAAATTATTAATTATATCATCATGGGAATGGTACTCCACTCATCACTATATTACTTGAACAACACGTGCACTTGCATATCATATTTTAGCCAATTAGTTGATGTGCACGACAATGAGCCTATTCCTACACATGAAGTCCATATATCGTAGTTCCTACCATCTTTGGAGGTAATGTGGAATCTTCAAGAAAGACAAGCTTAAAGAGAGTATGATTATGAGAGGTAAACTCAACCACTATGCTATCACAACATACCTCAATAGTTCTAAGAAGATTTTAAGAGAAAGATAAACTCACCATAAGAAACCCATATAACAATGTCATCATCATCACTGCCCTCATTACTAAATATCAAGTTTGAAGTATTATGATCAATATAGAAAGCTCGGTCAACATAGTCTCAAAGTTACGGTTTGATAAGCTGGGATTAGCTAACTCTAAACTTTCCCCCATAGGGGGATTACTACACATTTTCTTAGGAGATGAAAAAGAAACTATAAGGATGATTACCCTTCCTATGACTTGGGAAGAAGGCAGGAAATAATTCATGACAATGACTGACTTTATCAACGTAGAGGCTTTGGTCACCTACAATTCCATCTTTGGCTAAACTTTACACAACTCCTTTTGAGTAGTGGATCAACTTACCACATAGCTATCAAATTCCTTGCTGGAGGTGAGGAGATTAACTTCAGAAGAAATCTCAACTAGTCCTGAGCTTAATACTTAAAGGAAATTGGTGGGTCTGACAAGGAAGATGAAGTATTACAATTAGAGACCATGAGAACTAAAAATTCTATTCTCAAGAAGATAGAAGAGGTTCCCACCAAGCAAGATCCAAATAAGTTCTAAAGATTAGCTCAACCCTCCTAAGTATAGAGAAGAACTTGCCAAACATTTTTGAAGAGGTTAATTGGAGTACTTCAAGAGTGAGCAGATACCGAGGGAGCAAAACCAACTTGTTGACCTATTATCTAAAGCTAGTGGACTTAAGAAGCACTTAGTCATAAAACCAAGTATGAAAGAAGATAAGCTTATACATGTTGAATATGAATATTCACCGAGCTGGATCGAACCTATTAGAAAATTATGTAAACTATGGAGATCAAAGTAATGATTAAGTATTTAAAGAGACTAAGAATCAAGGCTACACAATACATGGTAATTGGAGGAGAACTCTTTCAAAGGTTTGTGACCTCACTCAACCTCAGATGTGTTAGGGAGTTAGAGTAAAAGAAAGTCTTGGAGTAGAATCACTTAGGTGAATATGGTAGTCACTCAAGAGGGTGAACACTCATCCATAGAATTTTAAGGCAGGGGTACTTTTAGCCTACAATTAGGAAAGACAGTGAAGAATTTTTGAAAAGTTGCATCTAATGTCCAAAATTAGTAGTTTAGCAGTAGCTACCACAACCTCTACAACCCATCATGAGTCTTTGTCCATTTTCTATCAAGGGAATGGATTTAGTAGGCCCCTTGCCCATAGTTGGTAGAAAGAGAAGATTCATTCTAATCTTGATCGATTACTTCAACAAGTGGATCGAAGCAAAGTCACTCGCCAAGATAACCTCTACAGCATATCATGAGTCTTTGGCCATTCGCTGTCAAGGGAATGGATTTAGTAGGCCCCTTGCCCATAGCTAGTAGAAAGAGAAGATTCATTCTAATCTTGATCGATTACTTCAACAAGTGGATCGAAGCAAAGTCACTCACCAAGACAACCTCACAGGTAGTATGAAATTTTATTTGGACTAACATTATTTGTGAATATGGACTCCCTATGGCAATCATCTCGGATAATGGGCTGTAATTTCATGAAAGGGGTTTAAGGGACTTTTGTTAGTCTCAAGGTATTAAGATGAAGTTCACCTCAATACTTGATCCATAGAGCAATAGACAACTAGAGGTAGCTAAAAAGAAGATTCTTAACTTGCTTAAGAAGTAAGTGGAAGGTGCTAGAGCTTTATGGTTAGACTCTTAACTATTGACCTCATTTTGGATGAGGATAACATCATCTTTAATCTTAGTGATTAGGACATCTAATCTTAGATTAGGTGTTTCATAATTATGCACTTAGGACACTACTCTTAGTGACTAGGTGTATAAATAAATTAAAATCAAAAGAAAAAACTAAATTAAATTTAAATTTAAAATTAAATCCAAAAACAAAAATAAATCATACTCAATACCTTAAAACTTAAGATATCCTAGTGAACTTTTTTTAGGATCTGACATAACCTAATGAACTATGTAAACTCAAAGTACACTTAAATCAAATAAAATTCAATGTAGACCTAAATCAAATAAATCTTAATTGAAATCAAAATCCAATTGAGCTTAGATCAAGGTAATTGAGGTGGTTTACCCAATTAATCTATTTAAGCCCAAAATCAGCTAAGTCTAAAAAATTTAAATAAAATCAAAATGAATTGAAATCAAATCAACCAAAAAAAATCAAAAAATCAAAAAATCAATGTATGAACATAAATGAACCTAAAAATAAATCTAAATGAGATTCAAGATAGTCAATTGTATCATTTGACCTAAAATTTATATATTGGGCCCCATTAAGTCAAAGGTCAATTCACCAAAATTTGACCAAATTAAATTATTTCAAAGACTTAAAATTATCAGATGAACATATGTAAACATAAATCTAAATGAATCTAAGTCCATTAAGTTTAAAATAATCTAATTTAATCACTTGATTCAAATGAACCAAAATGAACCTTATTGAAACCCAAATCAAAATAAAATTGAAATTAATTTAAATCAAACATACAAAATCATTTTAAAGTCATAAATGAATATAATTCAACTAATTATTAGGATTAATTTGACTATTAGGTTCATTTGAGTTCATCTAAAATGAAATTAAGGATCTAAATCATTTCAAATACTTAATTAAATATAATTAAAAGATAATTACAATTTAATTATATCAAATTATCCATTTGACTATATTAAACCAAACTTAATATAAGATGGGTTTTCATTTGTGTTCAAATCAAAATCTAACCCAGATTAAATGAAATCAATAATTTAAAATCATAAATGACCAATTGTGCACAATTTAATTTAAATTAAAATCCTAAAATGGCCTAATAGGCTATGAGATCCAATTTGACCCATTTAGGCAAATGGGTCAAACTAGCCTAAATCACATTAAACCTCCATGTTGTCTGCATCAATTGATCCATAACTCGTATGATGAATAATTTATAATTACTATAACCCATGGTTAAAACCAATCAAATAATCAAATTAACTCAAATCAATTTAATCAATGATAATTCTAAATTGCATGAATTCAAATAGCTAAAATTAAATCTAATCCAAATAAGACTTAGACTAACTTTCCATAATGGATAAATATCTTAATTATAAACATAAAGTCAAAGAGAATAATATAATTGAGCTAGCCTAAGTCAAATCAATTCACCAAGAACATAAGCCTAAAGCCAAAGCAATTAAACTTGGATTTCACTTAGACACATCTTAGGATAGGTCTAAGAAGCTACCAACCGATTCTAAAGTCCAAGATGTTGTCAATTAGCTCAAAGGGAGATATGACAGTGCCATAGGTGAAGAGAATCCATTGGAAGCTCAAAATTTAGTCACCTCACTTCATCCAAGCCTATACATGCCTCTTTCATCATCCAAAGCATTTTCACTTTGTGCTTTGACCTTCTTACATTTAGCATCATCATTAAACCACAAATCCTCATAGCCGGTGACCTCCATCTCAAGCCAATGGTGAAGCTCTCAGCCAAACATAAAAACCTATAGGAGGTCAAATTCTAAGCTTTTGTCGATTCAAACATGTTCCATGAGTGAAATTGAGTATGGGTATACCTTCCCCATGATCTCAAGCTTATTTGATCATTCTTAACACCTAACTCTAGCGAACAGTGGTAGACATTCATCTCCACACCAATCCAAAGGAAGGAAAAGTGTGATTCCTTCTCCAAAGCTTCACTCAACCTCCTTTAATGATTTTGAAACTAAAACCACTATTGAGACTCAACACCAGCAAGGTATGTTCAAAATTGAGTCCCCTTCAAATTCATGTAGATCATTTCTGAAATGTTAGTTTTAGGAATGTTGAAATCATTTAGATCCCTTCAAAATTATATCTTGATCATTTTGCAATCAAAATCTTTTGATTTCGCTATGTGGAATGCTAGGGATTAGCCACAAAATTCTAATGGCCCTCGGTTGCCGCTGTGGATGGAGATGGAATCATAGTAGTTTGTTCCCTCTATTTGGAATGAATAGCTATGATTTAGTAGAACCAATTGATTAAATCCCTTAAGTAAACCACTGGATGATCCAGAGCCATCTAGTCTTCGATCGGACTACCCAAAAAAACCACATCTTGGGCACCATATTAACGTGGGATACATGTGGATCTTGCATGGACCAATCACATGCTACCATGTCAACACCACATGGTGCTGACTACTTTAAAGAGAAAATTCCAATTTTTTGGATTTAAAAGATGCAAAAAATTTAAAATTTCATATAAAATTAAATATTCAACCAAAAAATCTAGATAAAAGCTTTATGGATTCATCTCAATGAGAGGAATCTATTTAACCCAAATATTTTTGATATTTTTAGGTTAATTTGAGTTTACAACAACAACAAGCCTTTATCCCACTAAGTGGGGTCGGCTATATGAATCCTTCATCTCCATTTTGTCCTATTATGTGTCAAATTCTCATTTAATTCAAGTATACTAAGGTCATTTTTATACATCTTAACCAAGCCTTTTAGGTCTACCTTTACCTTTCTTAACATAAGGCAAATTTAATGCATCTACTCTACTCATCAACTGATGCTTTATGTGGCCAAACCATCTAAGCGACTCTCTTTAATCTTACCGCCGAGCTACTCCAACTTTTTTCCAACATACTCATTTTGCATGTTATCTCAAAGAGTAAAGCCACTCATCCACCTGAGCATCTTCATCTTTGTAACACTTAACTTATTCTTATGCTTCTCTTTTATTGGCCAACATTTTGCACCATAAGTCATTACAGGTCTTACCACCATCTTATAAAATTTTCCCTTAAGTTTAAGTGGAACTTTTCTATCACACAACAGATGCATTCCTCCACTTCAACCATCCAACTTGAATTCTACTACTAACATCTCCATCTTTTCACCATCATTTTGAATAATAGAGCCTAAATATCAATCTCACTCATATTAATGACTTATAATGTCACAACACTACCACTAGAACTTCTACAACTAAAATTACACTTCATATATTTTGTTTTAGATCTAGTTAAATGAAAACCTTTAGACTCTAATGTTGACCTCAATAATTCAAGTTTCTCTTGGACTCCCTCTCTAGTCTTATCAACAAGAAGAATGTAATCAGCAAAAAGCATGCACCAAGGTACATCTTCTATAAATGCCTAGTAAGAACATCCATAACTAAAGCAAAAAGATAAGGGCTTAAAGCGGATCCTTGATGTAATCCGATTGAAATGGGAAAATATTTTGTCAATCCTCCTTGTGTTTGGACACAAGTAACAGCTCTAGTATACATATCCTTAATGACTTGAATATATCCAATATTAACTCCTTTCTATTCTAGAACTCTCCAAAGATCATCTCTTGAAACTTTATCATAATCTTTCTCTATAGGTATTTCCTACTTATTCTCAATTGGCTTTCAAAAGAAATCTTCTTTATTGAAGCATTTCGATTGAATTTTAAATGAACTATCCTTTAAGACAAACTTTGAAATCTATAATGATAAAAGTCAATTTCTTTAATCAAAAGTATTTTTAGGAGGAATTTCCTTCTTTTGGAGATATATAACTATTGGTGCTCTTTAGGAGGAATTTTCTCCAAAGGTATTTTATGGTGACTCTACTAGAGAATAGTTCCTCTCTCCATCTTTAGAAATATACTTGTAGCTTTATACATCAACAATGTACTTATGTTATTCACAGGTCAATATTGTCTTTTGTTCTCATGAATACCTCTTCATTTCATCCTTGGAAAACCATAGTCAACATTTACAAAATGAAATATATAACCCCTTTATTTGTTAATGTCAAATATATGGGTCCTCTAATTTATGCATTTTCAAGTTTCAAAATATTTTCTTTTAAAAAATTTCCAATCAATAATTAAGATGGTTAAATTCTCTTAATAGGTGAAAAAGTTTTATGACTATCTTTTATTATTTAAAAATTGTTTTAATTTATATAATTTTATTATTTGAAAATTAGAAAACATGGTTGGACAACTCATTTTCACTACTACATCCATAATTTAACTTTTTTGTTGGTGTAAGCTATTTAATGGCTCTGTCATAATATTTCGAGCCAATTTTGAGGATTTAAACATCATTACTAATAGAGTGACTCTTGTCATTATTAGCAATGATTTTTTGAAAGATAAAAGACAATCCTAGAGTTCCCCAGAGTGCCCTGTAGTACCACTCCCACTAGAAAAGAGGTAACTATAAATGCCACTAAGAGGGTCTAAGCAGAGCCTATATTGAAGAAGATAAAATTTCCTGCTTAAAAGACACATGTTCTTTTCTTTCCTAGAAATTTCAAGATAGGTTTTACTTCTGAGCCTCCACTAATGACTTGGAGTCAAAATAAAAATAGATGTAGGAGGCTTAAGAGGCCCTTTAGAAAAGAAAATAAAATGAGATGTTAGAAATTTAGCAAGCTAGGGAGAGGGAGGGGTATACCCTTCTAGATACTTCTCCTCTTTTAGGAGGTAGTAGATTCCATTCTCTTTTTGAAGCTCAGGGAGAGGAAGATGGATATAGAATTATGAGTTCTCCACTTAGCCCTTTTTCTTATGTAAATAAGAAAAGTTTTATGTTATTATACTATGACACCCAAGAGGGTGGGGGTTAATTAGGTTTTTAAAGTTTTTTTAAATGAAAAATTAATATTAATGCATCTAAAAATGTTAATCATAAATGATTATACTTTAATGAATCACAACATAAAATGAGGAATAATAAAGAAAAGTAAAGGTACATAAAAAGTAAAAAGAGAACATAAAGATTTTTAGGTGATTCAGCCAATCCTTAAAAACTAGCCTACATCTTGCCTAGGACAAGCTAAAATTCACTAAATCAAAATAAGATTACAACAAATCACCCAAACTCTCCTTCATAGGCAAGTACTACCCAACATCATACTATTCTACATGGGCTAGTACAACTTAATGTCATTCTTTCCTCACGGGTAAGTACATCCCAACACGTACTTCTCTACACCAGTAAGTATATCCCCAACAAAAAATAAGATGAAAGAGGGGAAAAGATACAAATATCTAACTCTTAATTTAAAATTTTTTTGCACTCATATTCCAACTATAACAATATTACGACAAGTACTGAAAAATAAGAGAGTGCACTTTTTATTTATTCAATATTAAATATAATTGAAATGGATTGCATGAAATGTTGAATGCAAACAAGAACAGAACTATAACTTATTTTAAAAGATGAGAAAACTTACTATCAAAGAAACTTAAAATGAAGTATTAAAGTACCACCCAATATTGATTTGAATATGTGAAGGATAAACTAAAGCAAATGATGTGAACAATCTAATGTTATGTAACAAGAAAGTTAATATAAAAAATGCACTCAAACAAATTCACTTATGATTTCTTTCACAATAACTATATTGAATGCAAGTGATAAAATAATTTGTAATACAATCTTGCTAATCACTTGCATGTAGCTTGAAATCAAACACAAAATATCTTCCACTTAAACAATTATGAAAATAAGAGAAGAGGAAGAGAACTTTCAAACCAAAACCTTATCCAATTAATTCAAGTATTTCAACAAAGATGAAATCTTCAATCACAATTAATTTTTTTTCATGAATACCATGATCATATGGATTGACTAAGAAGAAAACAAGGTAAGATGAAGATTTTGAATTCTTGATCGATACCATGATCCTTTTAACAAGGAAGTAGCTTAAAATTCAAATTGTATTGAAACATAAATAAATATTATAATTGAATGATTATTTAGGTTAAAAGGGTCGGCCAAGAGAAATAAAGAAAATGGAAGAACTTAATGGAATTTAGCAAATATGATTTAATTCAATAAGGCAAGTGATTAGAAATTCTGAAATTCAAAGTAGGATGGTTGGCCAAGATGAATTCGAACTAAGGATTCAATTAAAATTAGATGCAAGATATGATGTGAATATAATACATTAATTAGAGCAATTTTGAATATAGAAATAATATGAATTTATTCAAATAAAATAAACATAAGGAAAATGCATAGGATTTTGTCTAATTATTGTTTCCATAATTAGAATGATCTCAAATTAATTCATTCAATTAAATCAAATCCAAGCTAATTAATTAAGAATTTTTTAAGTAATAAAAATATTTAAATTAATTTAAATTAGAATTAATTTGGTTAGCAAAAACTACTTCCTTAAATTGGGTTTAATTAAAAAGGTAAGATTATAAATAAAGTTTGGTTTAAATTTAATTATAAAATAACTTAAAATAATATAATTAAACTACTTCTAATTGAAATAAATCATTCTTGGGATAGCCAAAACATTTCATAAAAGATTGGAGTTAATTTTGCAATGATATGGCATGAATAATTTAATTTAAATTCAAAAATTTAAATGAATGAATTTTAAAATTTGAAAAATAAAGGAATTATATATGATAATAATTTGAATAAATCTCACATAATTTATTTGTCAAGAATCTTTGAAAAATTAGGTCAAAATATTATTGGGATGATAAGAATGATAGGAGAGAGAAATAGAATAATATGATAATTCAAGAATAATGTTAATACTTATGCATGAAATAAATAGATAATGAATGTAATTAACCCTGGAAATAATTTAATAAAATATGAACTTAATTTATCTTCCTTTAAAGCAAATTAAATTGAGCTTAACTTATGCACTTAGTTCATATTATCTATAATGGGTAATTTGAGGAATAATTGTAATTTTGATGTGTAGAAAATGTGAATAATTTTAATTAAATTATTTTGAAAAGAATAAACCATTTTTTTATTTTATTGAGCTCTTTATTTTCCTTAATAATTATAATTTCAAAGAAATTCTCAACCAGTTTAAGTCCAATAATTTTAGCTTTTGAATTGACTAAAGAATCTACATTTCAAGTTTTTTCTACATCACATGAATTTAAACTAATTAATAACATTTGAACATATGTTTGTTATCATCTAAATCAATCTCAAATAAGGTAGGGCTCATGAAGTCAATAATTCTCCCTTTTTGATGATGACAAACCTACATTGGTATTGAATAGTGATGAAAGGGCAAATTGACCTTATACCAACTTTTTGAAATATAAATTACATTAATAAGAAAGTATGACAAGTAAGTAAACAAAGTTTAATATAATTTATAGTTAGGAAATTTTGTAAGCTGAAGATAAATAAGAAAGTATGACAAGTAAACAAAGTTTAATATAATTTTGTAGTTAGACAACTTAAAAGAAAAGCCCACTAAAATTATGCATCATAAATAAAAGAACCAACATAATACATTCTCCCCATTTTGGCAACATTAAAAATATTTTAAATATGAAGACCAATAAATTACATAGATGGATCTGCCTAACATGTGTCTTAAAAGTACAAAAATATTCTTTATTAAAAACTTTTGTGAAACTATCAGTAATTTGCAAATTCATACTAACAAAATCAATATTAAGATTACCTTTACTAACATGATCCCTAATGAAAGGATGTAATTTCTATATTCTTGGTTCAAGAATATTGAATAGGATTTTTAGTTAAACTAATTGCACTAGTGTTGTCAAACTTAATCAGAATGTAACTTAATTTAAATAAAAAATCTTTTAATTGTTGCTTCAACTAAAGAATTTGAGCAACATAAGTTTTGGTTTTTATATACTCAGCTTCAATAGTGGAAAAGCAATGAAGTTTTCTTTTTTAGAAGACCAAGAGATGAGAGAGGATCCTAAAAATTGACATGTTCTTAATGTACTTTCCTTTCTACTTTACAACATGCAAAGTTAGCATCAGAATAAGAAATTAAGACTAAAGATATAAAAATAACTAATTTTAGGTTTCTTGCTCTAGAATAACTCATAGGGGGTCTTGTTTAAAATTTGTCTTAAGTAAAACATTATTTATTACATAGCATGCAGTGTTAACGATGTTAACCCAAAAATACTCAAGCAATTGATAATCATCTAGCACAGCTCTACTCAACTCAACTATAATTCTTTTTTCCTTTCTAGTCCACTACTTTGTTTAGGGTTTCTGGTAGCAGAAAAGTTATGCTTAATGCCCAACTTATCACAAAAATCTTCAAAATTTTTATGTTTAAATTCACCACAATAATCAATTTTAATTCTACTAACAAGAAAACCTCTATCCCTTTGAATGTGTTTAATAAATTTTCTAAATCTTCCAAAAGCATTATTTTTGTGAGTTAAAAATATGACCCAAGTGAATCTAAAAAAATCATCAACAATAGCAAAGTCATAGAATTTTCCACCAAATCTTGTAGTGCTAATAGGACCAGATAAATTCATATGCAGTAATTCTATAGGTCTAGAAGTAGAAATAATATTTAGAATGGTTTCCATGAATATATGCATCACAGACATAATCAGAATAAAAATTCATTCTAGGTCAACCATATAAAAGATCAAGTTTTGCAGTTTTGTTTGAGTGCATATTAATATGACACAATCTTTTATGCCATAATCAAATATCATCATGCAAACTTTTAAAACAAAACAAATTTAAATTAGTATCATATGTAATTTCAAAATCAAAAAAATATATATTTTTGTACCTATGACCAATAAGTAAAACATTTTTCTTATCTCTAACAATAAAGAAGAATCATGAAATTCAACATTAAGTCTTTTATCACATAATTGAATAATAGAAATAAGATTTTTCTTTAAACCTTCAATGAAGTAAAATTTTATCTAAAGTAATTGAATTTTTTTAAAACATAACCAATGCCAACTAGTTTTTCTTTAGCATTATCACCATGAACTACATACTCTTCTTCACAAGGTTCTAAAGTATAAAATTTTGATTTATCACCTATCATATGTCTTGAACATCCACTATCTAAGTACCACATACCTTCTTTGAATTTTTCTTTAAAGGCATTATTACAAAAGAAAAATCAGGAGTCAACGTTTAGACAAACAACATCTTTGGGTCCACATCCTAATAAAATAGTATGCAATGAATGATTTGTAGTGTGTGTTTCTTTTGAATTTTTAATTTTTAGTACGCAAATAAAATTTGATTTAGGAAATGTTTAAGATTTTCTTACATGATCATCAAAAGACACATGATTCTTTTTATTGCATAAATTGCATGTAACATTTGTATTTGCATAAAGTCTAAATTTAAATGACTTTTATACATTTGATGATTTATTTGTAATGAATGAAGCATGTAACATTTTTATTTGCATAATCTTTCAATAAGAATATATTGATCTACTAAAGAGGCATTCTTAGTTTTTAAATCATTACATTCTTTTTCTAAAACTGAAACATGCATTTCTAAATTTTTATTTTCTTTTTCTAAAGCATTTAATTTTCTTTTTATTTTATTTTATTCAAGTGCTAATTCATTGAAAGTATCATTTAATTCATCATATGAGATTTCTTCATTTACCTAGCTTGTAATATCCACATCTACCATCAAACATAAGTTTGCTTCTTTTTCTAAAGTGTCCTCATTTAATTCTTTAGAATCAAAGTTTGCCCAAAGTGCTCTTTTATTTTTCCAAGACTTCTTCCTTTCAAGTTATTTTTCCTTTTCAACAATATTTAGGCAAACACTTCTCACATAACTTGACTTTTTACAATTGTAACATATTATTATTTCACCTGCATTCAACTTTTTAGTAGAAATTTATGTATTTTAGATTTTCCATACCTATGCTTTTTTTATCATATTTTCCATCTACTTTGAAATCATAGCAATCTCATCACTATTAACATCAGAACACAAAGAGTTTTCCTCACAAGTGTCTTCCATCTACAAAGCAATTAACTTTCCTTTCTCATTCTTTTGGAAAGAGTCATTTTGATCCTTTTTTACACTATCAAGGAACCAAGAAGTTGATCAAGTGTATATCTAGTCAAATCCTTTGCTTCACTAATTGCAGTAGCTTTTGCTTCCCATTCTTTTAGAAGGCATCTTAGAATTTAATAAACTAAATCTTAATTTCTATATATTATTTTCCATGTGTGAAATGTGTTAATAATTTTCATGAAATGAGTGTACATATCGAAATACTTTCAATTGGTAATATGAAAAATAATTCATATTCATGTACTAACCTATTTATATGGGTAAATTTAATTTTGTTAGTACCTTCAAAAGTAAGAATTAATTTGTCCCAAATTGTTTTTGTTGTGCTAAGCATGGAAATTCTTATATAGTCATTGAAAGGTAATGCATAATATAAGATATTACAACCCTTAACATTTAATTCATCTAAATCTTCTTCATAAGTAGACCATTCATCAAAGGGTTTATCAACTTTCAAATCATTCTTTCAATAGTGGGTGTGTGGTATTGATGTGTCAACATATGCCACATTCTAGAATCTTGTCCATAAATAAAAGTACTAATGTAGTTTTTTAATAATCAAATGGAACATTATCAAGTAAAAGTGGCTATGTGTAGACTTTCCTTCAGGTAGTGTACCCTTAGAAAATAGTTGTTCCATAATGATCTAATTCAAGGATGTTAAGCTACAAATTGAGCTAAGGCTCTGATACCAATTGTTATGAAGTTATGGCACCAAGAGAGGGGATGGGTGTGTGTGAAATAGGTTTTTAAGATATTTTCAAATTAAAAGTTAATTTTAGATCTTTGTAGAAAATTTAATTGTAAATGATTATGTTTTAATGAATCACAATAAAAATAATTAGTAATAAGGAAAAGTAAAGGTGCAGGAAAAGTAGAAACAAAATATAAAGATTTTTATGTGGTTCAACTAAACACAAAATTGGCCTACCTCCATGCCTAGCAATCCAAGCTAGAAATTCAGTAAGTTAAAGTTGAGATTATAGTAAATTTCATACTCTCGATTGCTAAAAAAATATCTTTGAGGATGCTCTCTGCCATCTTTATTAAGATGGGTAGGAGTATATTTTTCTATGAGGCAGATTGATAGATATTCAATCAAATTTCCCCTAATATTGCATTAGAGTTTATTTACATCTAGTTTCCATTTCTTATGAATGCAAGCATTCATAGTTAATTACCCCACTTACTATAGTAAGATAGCACTCTCAATCAAGGTTTGAAATAAGCATACCTTTCTAATATGAGTCAACATTTATTAATGTGCATAATATGGCATAAATGACTATCATTTAACATAAAGCATATATGGGGGGATAATCACATTCCTGATCAAGATCCAATGGATTTGTTATCTCAAGCTATCACTATCCCTAGTCTACTAAGCTAGAAGAAATAATTCTTGATTTAATAATCCTTGGCAACAGCCATGGGTTGCATCATCCAAGGTGTTCTTGTAGGGTGATATTTGTATAAGGTGATAAATTTAAGTCAATCTTAGCTAACAAAAGATTTTTTTCCTACTAAATATTTTTCATGATTCATGGCTCAAGGAGCAAAGCTTTTATGGAATATACATGCTATTACTATGATTAAAATATAGTGGAGCCATATAGAAACCAAGCCACTTGTTGTATTTGCATTTTGTGTGGTGCTGTCTGGCAGCAAAACTACACAAGCAGAGGATAGAGGTCATGTCCTTACTGGCATGAGATTATTTGGATATGAATATAATTATATTTAATTTGTCATTAGCTATTTATGAGCAAAGTTTTTCTTAGCTTATCATCCTTGACAAAATAATGATGGATGGATGGGTGAATGATTATTTACTATAAGTTATTTTGAATAATGAACTTCATTCAATTTGAACATATTTCCTCCATATGAATTTTATAATTAACAAGGCCATCATTGAGTAATGATTAGGTTTTGTTAACCTGGACCCTTTCATAAGATCTAATTGGAAAATTAATTCATGATGTATCCTCTGACATTTAACAGTAGCGGATAAACTGGAGGGGGAACGTGAGATGACTTTGGGTTTTGTTGATTTATATTTTCATACATGTGTCAGAGCATATGTGGGTATTTTTCTTAAATTTTTTTATTGAAATTGTAAGATTGATTCTTGCAAGCAATTCAAATTTATTTTATGTTAACTTGTGAAGCATCCTTAGACACTGAACTTAGGTAATTATTATTATGATGGGGCTCATGTGGGTAATTCAAATGTATTTTTTTATAAAATGCTATGACACCAAAAATATGTTTATTAGGGTAGTGTCTCAGAGCTTGATAATACCGTGGCACTATCAAATTGGTGCTTTGGCATTGAGTGATTTATATTGTAGCATTCTAGGGAAGATATACATGTCTCTTAAAAAAGTAAAGGATTGATGCTACAAATATAGTGGTGCAACACTTAATGTTGGATTTATTTAGCTGAGTTTATTCAAGTTTACCAATTGACTAGTGCCTCAGTGTTAACCATCTAGCATGATGTAGCTAATCAAAGATCAATTCAAAAAAGCTAACAAATGGATGGGAGCTTTAAATGATAAAGGACAAACTTTTCTATCGACATTATGCTATGTTGCATCAAGAATTATGGCTCTCCATCAATGCCTAGTGTATTTTATGGTACTATCGATACAGAATTAATGGTAATAAATAATCTTTTTGATCAACAAAACAAATGGCTTGACTAATGGACTAGCACCTAGGCACTGCTTGTGAGCACAGTGGCATTGGTTAATATTCCAAAACCTGAGAGAATGGAACCTTGATGCTACTATTATAGTGCCACAATACTATGCTTAGTTTATAAATAGACCCTTGGGCTGCAAGTTTTTTTCATTATGTATTCTCCATTTCTTATAGCTCTCTCTCTCTCTCTCTCTCTCTCTCTCTCTCTCTCTCTCTCTCTCATTCTCTTAATTTTCCCACTACTAAGAAAGTAATCATGTCTCTCAAGAGGCTTACTAGTAAGAGGAAGTCTACTTTAAGTGAGGCTAACCGATTTATTAGCATGAAAGTTAAAGAGAGGTATTAGAATGACCTCACCCACAAGCATCTCATCCTAGAAAGAAGCATCTATAACCTAGATTGGAAGAGTAGAAGGGGTGATCAATGAATGTGATTGGGAAAATCTAGCCTATCAGAGCTACTCTTATGTTATCCCAATGGTGTGAGAATTCTTCACCGAAGTGAAGGAGCACCAAAATAATAAAATTTTCATTTTGATAAAAATGGTAAGTTTTGATAGCGCTACCATTCAATTCATATTATGAATTACCAAATGTGTCTTACAATCAACATCTTTTCTATTATAACAAGCACCCAAATTTTGATAAAATTTCTTGGTTTTCTCATTGGTATAAATACTAATGTCTAGTAGAAATGATGGAAGAAAAGGATTATTAACTTTTTTGCCATCAGCCTAACGGCAGAATCTAAAGCTTGACACTATTTCATTTATGTCAAGCTAATGCCTACTAATAATATTAGTGAGGTAACCAAGGATAGCGTCATTCTAAATTTTGTAATTCAAAAGGGCTTTAAATTAATATAAGAAAGATTACTTATAATTCTATTTATAATATGCTTAGGAGAAGTACTACTATAGAGTATGGTCATCCCTCTTTTATTTAAGATTTATGCACCAATGGGTGCATTAAGAGAGCCCGATGAAGAAGTTCTTATTCAAAAAGCTCCTCTAACAAAAAGGCTTACTGATTAGTTTAGTTCAAGGGTATGAAGTGGGGGGAGAGCTCATGTGCTCCACGACCTTGACCTCAATCTTGTAAATCCTTAAACAAGAAAATCTCAGTTTTAAGGAGAGAGGTGGGTGAGAGTAATCATAGGCAATTGGCTTTAGAAAAAAGGTTTGATTATCACATGGATCAACAACAAAAGTAGTTTTCTTATATGGCCTAGTTCAATACAATAATGGTCCATATGTTTGAAAATTATGGTCTTACATATCTAGGTCAGGCTTCTTTTCTTACAGTGCCACAATATCCCCTTTATGCAGTTACCTCACTGGAGCCAGACATAGAGGAGGAGGATGATGATTATGACTACTAGTTTACCCTTCTCTCTTCTATCTTTTATTTTATATTTTCTCCCTTTTTAATTTTCATAATAGAATTTTTCTTTATTTAATAAAGATATGTTTTCTTCAACTTTGCTCCCTTTTGTTTGTCACTAAGTAATGCTCCAGGATTTAATTTTTTTTAAGTGTAAAAGAATTTTTGCTCAACATCAGTGGTTCAACACCTCGACACTGGTATTCTAGTATCTTAGTGTTATGAAGTTGAAATGATTGATTTAAAAACTTAAGAGCTCAATACCTCTGTTCTATATTTATAGCACCACAATATTGTGAGATATAATTTTGATTATATTTTTAATGTCTTAACATTATTATTTGTGTGTGAAAACACACCACCTCGGTGCTAGAATATCAACTCCATAGAATTATGAGATGCCCACTAAAGCTTAACTTTTCTGAGGAATTAGCACCTCAGCACTATACTTATAGTGCCACGACACTATGTGTATAATTTGAATTATGATATAAATGCCTTAACATTATCACTTGCTTTTAATTCTAAGAGAATACAACACTTTGGCACTAGTATACCATTATCATGGTGCTATGAAATGCATACTTAAACTTAGATTTCCTCGAGGATGCATCACTTAGGTGATGGACCTATAGTGCCATGGTGTTGTTTCACTGATGTCTAAGATTAAAAATTTTGGTTACATAATGCCTTAGTAGTGCTAGTTTTTATAATTTTCTTAATGCATTAGAATTCTTCTCCCTTATTTTGTATCCAAGATCAATTGAGGGAGAATTTCATTTCACACCAAAACCAAATTTAATAGCGGAGGATATAGCTCCTCAATGCTGAAAGGATGACATTATTCCACAACATTAAATGTGAGGGACTTGAAAAGTTAATGCTACAGTGCTGGTTGAGAACACCTTGGTGTTAATAAAATTGTATCTAAACCAGAGAGCTTAGTGATATGGTGCCCAATTTTTGGTTCTTGGGGCTATAGATAGAAAATTCAAGAATTTCATGCCTGAGAAGATGGTACCTCAACACTAGGACTTGGCACTATGAGATAAAATGCCTATATTGAATTGAATTCATCAAGATTTTAAAGGGTTTTTATGAAAATTTGTCGGCATAATGCCTTAGCAGTGATAAACTTTTACATATTTTAGCAAACACACTCTTCTCCCTTATCCTGGATTTAAGATTGATGGAGGGAGGGTGTTCTTCTCATGTTAGAATCAAGTTCAATGATGGAGGTCATTAATATTCAAGATTATAGAATTTTTAATTCTTAGGGAGCGTTATATTTTACTTTGGATCCAAGATCGATGGTAGAAATTTGGTTAAACTTAATTTTCAAAGAGAAGATTGTATAAAAGAGACATTATTCAAGAAATCTTTTACGTGGAGTAGATGGGAGATCATTCTTATAATAGTGGAAAGCATGATTTTAGAAATATCAAATCACTGGGAGCAAGAATGTAGCAAGCCAACTAGAGAAAGTGAGTGAAAGAAGAAGAGAAGTCCTTTGGGGTGGGGGAGAAAGGGGGAGTTAATATCCCCTTTTTATAGTTAATTTTCCTCAAATGTGGCAATTTTTGTTGTCATAATCGTCCTTACACCCCCCCCACGACTCCCATAGAAAGTTATTATTCGTAGAGCCTGGGACTATGCCTTTCTTGATTTTAAAAAAACTAAGAATTCTTATGTTGTGGCACTATAGTGTTTAATTGAGCAACTCTCAAGGGTGGTTTGAGCTTCTAAATTCTTTAAGGTGGCAACAATACCTAATAATTGTGATTGCAACACCATATCACCCTAAGCTAAGATGTGTAATTTTCATCATTTCATTTTTATTATTCAATTCATCATTTTTTTTAGATGCAAAAAAAATTGCCCCCCAATAAATCTGTCATGTAGATTGGACATGATGTATTCATTATTATTCTTATTTATTTATGATTATATGCAATAATATAATGAGAAGAAAACATATAATCTTTAAAAAATATATAATCACTTTCATTGTTCATATATAATAGTGGCATAAAAAGTTTACAGCTACAAACATTTAGCCTAGATTTCTTTAATATAGACTGAGGCTGTATGATCCCTATAGGCCATAGTAGACTGCCTCTCCCTAGCTTTATGGAGATGCTGAAGGGAGGTTTCTTGGTCATATACTAATGAGGAAAGAAGCTGGTCAAGTTCAGACACCTAAGCATTTATCTACGAGAAGTCCTCTTCTATGACTATGATAGCTTGTTTGACAATAGATCTCCTTTCCGACAAATACTTTCTACTTATCTATAATTCCTTCATTTTGGTAGATATGTTGAGGAGCTCAATCTATGCTCTAGATAGCTCTCTCTCATAGAATCTAAAAGCTCTGAGATTGTGCTCAAGGTTTTGGAAAACTAGAGAGACTTGATGTGAAGTGGTGCTGAGTGAGGTCTCTACAATAGTGATTATATCAGATAAGATCACTTGATAAGTACTATATAATGGGAATATTCCAAACTCAACATCTCTGCATAGTGGTTCCCAAAGCTATAGCTCTCCTGCTTCAAGACCCAGAGTGGCAGCACAATCCAATAAAGAGTTCACCTCCACACAAAAGTTAAAAAGCTCAAGAAATACTTTTGAATTAATACTCATTAGCAAAAGGCATAATGTCATCATTATATGGCATAGTCTCTTTGAAGAGCTATAATGTAATGAATCTGAGGGCCTATGGAGTATCCTAGAGATGAAGCATAAGATTTCTAGACAAGAGAGCCTTTAAGTGTATCTTTCAAGCTAGGAATATGGTGACTCTCTACAATGGAATGAACATCTGAAGAATCACCCTAAGTGGTGATTACTATTACCTATGTTGAATCTGATAAGAGCAACTCATGGCAAATCATCAGAGTGCCAGATTCCTCTGTATGTGGTCTTCTTCAACATTCATTTGGTCACTACTAACTGGTTGAGCAAATGTTGGGAACACAAAACTAGTGCCTATTAATATTACTAGTGTGACATCACTTTTGATATGTCCTATGGGTGGCTCAACTGCTACTAGTGAGATAGAAATATAAGTAGGCTCATCTATCTTTACTACGTATATATCATGACCAGCTATCATAAGACCGTGAATATCTCTGTCATTTCTCTCCTGAGTTGATGAAGCTATTCATCATCTCTTCCTATTGTTGCCTAGCTCATCTGATGATCTTTTAAGAGCATAAGTCACATGTTAGGGTAAACACAATTGTCCTACTAGTCTGGCTCTAACCAATCTATGATTGTATAAATGGAAGCCTTCCTCCAAGAAGGAAGAGTATGTATGATGGATCCATAGTAACCATAGGTGACTAACTCTTGTGTACGTATCATGTAAAACTATATACCAAAACCTAAACCAGTCCCTATGTGGAGTAAGAAGGGCTGTGCTATAGACACTGCTGCTAATCAAATAGATAATGGGAACATCCCTAGGGAATGAGTATCTACTATGCATAATATCTGTGGTAATCTATATATGGTTGTAGCCTGAGTGAATCCATACTGTCTAGCCACTCTATTGGGAATTGTATCCCTCCAATATCACAAACTCATGACTCCTACAATAAAGTCAAGCAGGTCTCACCCAATAAAGTATTCTACTATGCATTTATATCCTAGCCTTGATACTAATAATGGTGTTCCTCTATCAATAAGAGAATCTATGAATCATTGCACTAAGCTCTGAATAGGAAGACTATGAAAGGAAGATCTATGAACAATCTGAAAGTGATCTATCAAGTGTGATAGAGCAAACAAGAAGGTCTAAATCTAATCTCTACCTAAGGTGATTGTAGCTCTACTCAAGTGCATGATTATAGGGAAATGTTGTCCTATTAAATAAGGTGACATCTTAAGACACTTGAAAGATCCTGATATATGTGCATGAGTCCATTCCATATAAGTAGTGCTAAGAAGCATTTTCATCATAACATTGTGAGTGAATCATCATACTTACTCTACCTAATCCATGATATCAATAGGCTAGCCATCAAAAGAGTGTAAGGATAAAAAAGTTTAGTTGTGACCTAGAAATATAAAATAGCATAACCAAGTGGTAAGAGAAGCCACTAAAGATAGCTCCTCATCCACATCCCATGCTAAGATTTATTAAAACAAGACTCTTCCTTTCAACTCAAATTTGGCACTAAATGGCTCTTCAGCTGAATGAAATTCCATATCAAATGGATCCTCTAATCATGCGAAGTGGGATGAACATGTTGTTGCATGTTGGAATCTCTTAAACCATGTGTCTATTGTAATTGTTCCCCTTCAACTACATCTTGCTCTCCGCTCTCTAAATAATCTCTAGTTGTGAGCTAGTGTACAATGGAGACTTGAGTATACATGACTACCTTTCCTATACTACTTAGCTGGCTGACATTGAAAAAGGTCATGATATAGAGGCATGAACTCCTCATAGAGAATACTTACAATGGGGGAGACCTGCTATATCTTGTGGACTTAGTTAGTAGGTATTGGTGATCCTATCTCAATGCTCTGCTATGCTCTAAATCCAAGTAGATGAAAGATGGCTATAATCAAAAAGTGATACGTATACTACAAATTATATCCCAGCCCTTCTGAGGATGTCACCATGAGTCTATAGGTGATGACGTGCCCAGATACATAGCCACTAACAACTAGTAATGGTGTACCAAATACTGACTTTGGTCCCAATCCTTTGCCTTGTGGTGTATGCAAAAACCCAAAAGTTTGATTGTGCTTGCAAATAGACTTGATCTACGACTAGCTGAAGTATGTCTTAATCACCAAAACTAAGCTAATTTGTGATCTATTCTAAGAAATAGTATGACTATGTCTAAGCTTAAGATTAATAACCCAATCAGTAAGATCATGACCTGATAGAAATTTTGAATCTACAGGTAAGATGCGTGATGATTGAGCAAATGAATATTCAAACATATCCTTGCTAATTAACATATCCACATCTCATGAAAGTTGCTGTACTACTTGACTATGCCATATGGATCATGGGCTTCAATAGTGGCCCATATTTGCTCCTCAATAGGCTTTGTAGGAGCCATATCATCTGGTCATCTCTAAGCAAACATAATTACTAATCCATAATAAATCTAGATAAGAAAAACATATAAATTTTAGAAGCATTAAGAAAAGCAATAATATTTGAATTTGTAAATGAACTATGTTAGTGCTCTTTGATTTAATCTTCTATGATTTCAAAGAATTTAAATTCATATTCGAATTTAGTCCTTCACTGAACATATAAAATCTAGCCCTTTTGAGCATTGATGGATATGATCTGGTCCCTTTGGGCATGTTGGATTTGACCTAGCCTTTAGGCATGATCGATCTAATTTAAATTTATGTATGACTCCTTTGGATATGATGGATCTATCCTGACCCTTTTGTCCATGATAGATCTTATTTAAATTTAGATCTAGTCCCTTTGAGATGATGAATTTGACCTAGCCCCATTAAGCATAATGGATCTTATTTAAATTTAAATTTGGCCTCTTTGGACATGATGGATCTAACCCGACCACTTTGGGCATGATGGATCTTATTTAAATTTAGATCTGGCTCCTTTGGACATTATGGATATGATCTTACCCCTTTAGGCATGATAGATTTGATTTAAATTTAGATTCTTTTTGATTGGAGAGATTTTGTTTTTGATGGAGTAATTTCCTTGCATTATTAAGGCTTATAAAATTGGCCCATATTGACAAGGGATTTTTTCTTTGAGATGAGAAATTTATTCTCAAAATTTCAATGAGTATCTCTTCGGTTGATCATTTTAGAGTTGATTTTGACTCTTACATTTATTAAACATAATGATTTTAATTGTTATGCATAATATCTTTTGAGATATTGTCCATTTATGAGGAGCATAGGTCTTATCCCTTTCGCATCAATGAGCTGATAAGCTCCTCTTTTGTATACATTTTCAATGATATATGTTCCTTCCATGTTTGGGTCAAATATTTCACCTATTTATTGGTTTGAAATGATATGCCTTTTGCATATAACATGAGTTAAGCTCCATGGGTGAACCATGCGATCATGAGCTCTGGTCATTCTCACTCTATAGGTCTCTAGATTTTATTGGGCTTGTAGTCACACTTCATCAAATGCTTCTAGCTCTTCTAGTCACATCTAGACACTTTCCTCCATTGTAAGTACATTTTGAACTACTATTCAGAGTGAAGGTAGCTCTACTTCAAGAGGAATTATTACTTCTGCTTCAAAGACTAAAGAGTATGGTGTTGCTTATGTAGCCATTTTATATGTAGTATGGTATGACCACAAAGGTTCTATTAATTTATCCTGCCATTCTCTATTATCTTAGAGAGAATTTTCTTAAGTAGTTTAATCAACATTTTGTTGAAAGCTTATGCGAAACCACTGGCTCTTGGATTATATTTTGAAGAATATCAACAATCTATTTTGCATTTTCCAATAAAATGATAGACTTTAATATTCTTGAAGGTGGTGTCAATATCAAATATAATTCTTTGAGGTACTCCAAATTAGTAAACGATATGGCCTCAAAAACATTTTACTATAATGTCTACTTTAACCTCTTTTTATGGGATTGCTTATGTTTATTTAAAGAAGTAATCATTGGCAGCTAATATGAAATGATGCCCTATAGATGATGGAGGATCTATTGGAACTATTATATCAATTTCTCAAATTTTCAAATAGCTAAGATGCCATTGTTGGATGTGGGTTATTAGGTGTTCAATGCAATGTGTTGCATATATTTAACATTGATGGTATTTTTTGGCATGTTTAATATAGTCTTGAACCACACTGGCCAATAATATTCCATTTGTGTGATTTTAATTTTCATTTTAAGACCCGATTGGTGTGCACTGCATAACCTTCATGGGCTTTAGCCATCACCATTTCTACTTCATCTGGTCTTAGGCATCATAACCACATTTGGTCAAATGATCACTGATATAATTTAGCATTCACAAGGGAATAATATAGAGTTCTATGTAAAATTTGATGAGCCTTTGATTTATCCTTTAGGAATCTGCCTCATTTAAAATAGGTGATGAATGGTTCTCACTAGTCATCTTCTTATGTTATTATTGAGATCATCTAATTTTCTTTATCTTTAGAGGCTTACAAGAGGGTTAGTTTCAATGCTATTCTTTTTCAGAATATTATTATAATTGGTTGTCACTAAGGGCCTATCATTTCTTTAGCCAATTTAGCTAATGCATCATCTTTGCCATTATCGTGATGTGACACCCTTGTAATTATTACTTCAAGGATTTATTTTAGAATTTCTAAGATGTGCTTATGATAATGTGCTAATTTAGGCTTGTTTATCTTGAACATCCCAACTATTTATTAGATTATGAGTTGAGAATCTTCGTAAATATGAAGCTTCTTAATTTTCATGTTGATTATTCGCTCTAGACCCACAATCAAAGCATCATATTCAACCTCATTATTAGTTCAATGTTTCATTAGACTATATGAATATCCGAGAATACCACTTTGGAAAGTGTGGGGAAAATTTGTGACATGACATAGACTTTATGAATTTCTTATTTAGGCAAGTAAATTTGTCATTAAGAAATAATTGTATTATCTCAGAAGATAAACATATTATCCTATAATCAATTTAATCACTTAAATAAAGACCTAAAGTAATGGGTCTTATTAATATTCTAGAGAATTTTCCCTTGAACTACATGAAGAAGTAGAATAAGGTTTATTTTATACTGGGATCATAGTTCCCTATAAGGGCAAGCCCTTATAGTTAATTACATCTTAGGAATAAAGATATCTTTTTAATAATATTCTTCATTGAAGAAGTAGGCATTTATTTATATAGATTTCTAAGCTAGTTCTAAAGGAAAATTATAATTTAGAATTTTAAATAGGAACATTGCAAAGTGGAGGGAGTTCTTTTGGAGGAAATTTGAGATAAAGTAGGAAATATCCATAGATACTAGGATACTTAGTGAACATTTCAACTGACCTTTTATTAGGCTTTAATTTTAAAAATTTAAATTAAATTTTGAGTTAAAATTTTATCAGAGATCTAGGGCTTTTATTCTAGCAGCACATGACTATAGAAATGCCTAGGGTTGAAGTCTCACTTTAGTAAGATGCTTCAAATCCTAAGACTATAATTATTTTCAATACAAGTCAGAGGCTCAACCTAATTTAACTTTTGAATTACTGGCTCTTTCTCTTATTTGAGAAAATAAACTATCCCTAACTCTTATGGACTAATAATCACCTAAAAGGCTACCAGCTAATACCACCTAAGAAAATTTTAAATCCATGATGTCAAGTATCATGAATGTAAGATGATTAGGCTATTGAATTTTTAGAATGGAATCTAAGAAGCTAGACTCACTCCCTAATCCTTAAGATCATGTTGGGTATGATATGTACCTAACTAATGCAACAAATTTTAGCTTTTATATTTTGACTCACAATTCATTTAAGACCTTCTGGGGTATGTAATTTATTCCTATAATGAGATGCAATTAGAAGTAGTCATGGGACAAATCAAAAAAGAAAGTAGACCTCCTCAGGAAGGTGGTCATCCTCAAAGGTCAAATTCCCTTATGTGCAATGGGTGAAGTGCCCAATTCAAGAATTTAAAATAATATGCAAGCATAATTCACAAAGCTAAATATTTCTTGTTAATTTTAAGTTATTCTTAGGGCTTTAATTTAATTGAAAAGTAGGTTGATTCTATTTGTCCGCCAAAGTGAATCAATCCAAATTTAAATTAAAAGAATAGGCTAAATCATCCAAGTACCACTTTACACCCAAAAAGAAAGCAAAAAATGGGCAGCTGAGCTTTGCCCTTATACCGTCGACTAGAACTATAAGTCTAGATCTATAAGTCTTCTTCCAAGATCATCTCCTTCTTCAGGGACCTTCTTTTGGCTTTATGTGGGACCACCACCTAGTAGGTTTAGCTCTCACTATTCCTAGACCTCATTGATCATAACTTAATTATAGACTCAAATTACATTTTAAATTCAAAAAGAAATTTCTAAGCCTTGCAAAATAAGCATTAGGAAATATAAATAACACATCAACAATTATATTTATAAACATACGGGCTTAGCATTAGTTGCTTGCCAAGCCCACCTGTCTATTGGGCAATGCATAGGGACTTAAGCATACCTACAAGAAAATATCATTTATTTATAATTTATTATAGCTGTCCTTTTTTGCATAGCCCCCTACAAAGATAGCATTAGTTTTAGAAAGATTTTTCTACCATCCAATTTAAAGGAAAACAATCGCACGCATCCAGTCTAAAACATTACTCCATAAAATAATAAAATATCACATCACATCATAGAATATTATAGATAGGCCTAACCTAAATCTAGGGTTGGTAACCTAATATTCTAGTGTGTGATGGAAATGGGCTTGTGTGGTGAGGCTGTACTAGGTCTTTTTTAGTTCAAGTTTCAATTTGAATTTCCAATATTTAATTTAATTTGACTTTGGACACATTTTACTTTTCATAATTTTGCTTTATAGGTATGTTCCATTATTATACTAGAATTTTGAGGAAGCAAGACCTCCTTCGCACCAATAGCTCTATGACCTCGGGTGTCCAAACTGTATACCATATGTTGCTAATAATGATAAATTCATTTTTTTTGTTCTTTTGATTTCTTTTAATCTTAAAATGATTTAATTTATCATTGGTGATTTTAATTTAATTAATTTAATAAATTACAATTTCATTTCCATTTTTTATTCATTTTATATTAAAATAAATTTAAGTTTTCAAGAATGAATAATATAATAAGTTCCATTTGGGTGGAACCCATTCTATTCAACATCCTAAATCCTAGTAGAATGAAGCCTTTAACCTAAAGTAAAGATTCATTCTAAGGGTTAAACTAAGATCCTAAGTATCTTGACTAGCCTTCTTGAAATATTTTAAGTTAGATTTGCTTTGATTAAAGTTCTAATTTTGATTTAGATTTTCTTCTTTTTATTTGATTAATATTCCTTAATTGGATTAATGTTTAAATGATTTGATTTACTCATTATTTTAGTTTTCATTTTTTTTGATTAAATGCTTATATATTTTCATGTATTTCAATTTTTTAATTTACTTGATTTAATTTGATTTTATTTATTCATTTCAATAATGTTATGTTAATGAATTTGGATAAATTAACATAATCAATTTTTTAATTTCATTCTTTCATTTTATTGATGTCATGTTTTTTAATGTTTATGGTTTATAGCTTAATCTTCATATTAATTCTTTCTTCAAATGATGTGATTCTAGTGATTAGGTTTATTTGACTTAATTATTTCATTAAGGTTTATGTCTATTAATGTTTATGTTCATTTAATTTTAATGAACTTAATTAATAACTTAAATTTAATCTTAGTTCTAATGTTATCATTTTATTATATTTTAATTTTATGGTTTATTTATTTTATTAATATTCTTATGCTTGCTAATGAGTCCAAATTAATGTAATATGTTTCAAGTTATGATTTCATTCATTTTTTTATTGACATTCATGAGTTAAGAACTTAAATAAAATGATTCAATTATCTTTAATTAGCTTAAAGGAAATGTTAGTTTAATTATTTAGGAAGGTTTTTTTATCACTTAATTTAATTGGATCCTTATTCCTAGTCATGATCTAAGAAGTTTAATGACTTGACCACTTGGATATCAAATCTATCCTAGGCCATTTTTAACTTTTTATATCATTGCAAGTTTAATTGATTTGACTTTTCATTTTAGTCTAATGTTTCTTAATGTTTTTCAATTCAATTAATTAGTTGGAAATCATTTTAGGTTTATTTACATTTGCAGCTACATTACTCCTTAAATTAAATGGGTTTGATTGAGTCAGATGTTAAGAGAATATAAAATTTAGAGGTTAATGAATCTTACATTTCAATTTATTAGTGGATTTATCATGACTTAATCAATTATAACTTTGAAGTTTAATTGAATTTTGTAGTGTTATTTTTTTTATTGATCCCTAAGTTTATAATTAATTAAGTTTCTTGAACTTTAGAGTGTTAGACAACTTTCTCTAAGTGTTCAAATGTTGATAACAATATTTCAAGTTGATATTATAAATTTTATTATTTTTATAATTTTTAGATTTATTATTGCATTTAAATTGACCTAGATGTTTGGAAATTCAATAACTTCCATTCCAAAGGACAATTGGATTTGAAATTTTTATGGCAAGTGGGGTTCTTTGCCAATTTTATCTTTCTAAAGTTTCATTCTCATCAAATATATATATTTTAAGATTAATTAAGATTTTATTATTTCACTAAAACTTAAATTAAGCCTAATTTAGGTAAAATTACTTAGGGGATTTATTTTTCTTAGATTCTTCTGTGGATGATTAATCCATAGTGGGATCATTTGAAATTTGTCATATTTTGGTTAATTTTGTGTCATTTTCTTATGTTTAGGTTGATTAATTGAATTAATTAATTCAATTAATTACTAAATTAGATGATTTTATGGATTATTGGATTTCATGAGGTTTCAATTGGTTATTTAAATTCATTATAGTTTATTATGATGATTTAAGGTGATCTTATAATTTTCTATGATTTTCTTAATATGTATTAATTTATTTCAATAAAATTAGTGTTTAAGGTTTGAAATTCTATATCTTTTGACTCATTTTGAAATAAATAATGAAATTTTTTCTTAAAGTGTATATTAACTCTAATTTCATTTCCTCAAAGTTTCAAATCAATTAGAATAGTGATTTAAGATTAATTTGAGTTTTATTGACTTCATTCAAACTCAAATTAACTTAAAATTATTCAATAAAAATTGGGGATTTTGGGTTTAATGGATTCCTCTCTCTAATAAGAATCAATAGAGCCCTTTATTGCATTTTTTCATGTAGATTTTATTTTATTTTTATCATTTTTTGAAGTTTCTATATATATTTTTATAAATTTTAATATTGAAAAACTTGAATTTTTTATTTAGACACCTCAGCATCACATGGCCCCACTTTATGCATGGTGCTATGTGATTCATCCATGTAGGATCCACGTGGATTCCAGGTTAAAATGGTGGTGAGATGAATTTTGCTCTAGGCTATCAATTTGAAGATCGGATGGCTCAAATTAACTCATGGTTTCTTATGGGGGGTTTAATTGATTGGCGTCTATTCTTAATAAATGGAATAGATGATGAAGATTAAGTCTTGTTCGACAGTCATGAAAGTCGAGAGTCGTCTATCAATTTTAAATATTTTTGGCTATCCAACCAATGAAATCACCCAATTTCAATTCCAAATCCATCACGAATTCAAATCGATCACATCTATATAACTTAATATCTCTTGAGATCAAGTTTCTTTCATAAAAGACTAAAAGCAAAAGTAAAGAAGGTCAGGTTTGGTGCATACCTCATCAGTGGTGACTTCAAGTGGCAGGGGCAACTCAGTTAGCTTCATGGGGATGCAAGAATCCTCTAGGATGGAGGAATTAGATTACATCCACATGGATTTGCATGGAGACAAGCTTTGTAGATTTTTCAGCAGGTTTGGTCATTCACTAGCTTGCCGATGGCATGGGGGTTGGGGAAAGTTTGCACATAACTTTTTTTGCTTTGGAAGGTGATGGGATGCTCAATTGTGTCTCAAAATGGCTCAATCTTTATTTTCCATGTGTGGCCAAAATCCAAGCTTCCATATTTCTTTGGTTGGCCAAGTTGATTGCTACGGAAGCTAGCTCCAAAGGGTGATTGGTAGCTTAACACATGTCCAAGGGTGCAGAGATGGAGGAGCAAAGTGAAGGAGTGTATTGGCAAGAAAATTTGTCTTCATGTATTCCTCTCTTGAAATGGAACATTCCTTCCCTTGGGTTGACTTGGACTTCATTAATTTGATTAATCTTAGCTATCAATTATCCTAATCTCATCTAAAGATAGGTTTAGATGTATTCTAAGGTGTTTAGTTTAAGCTTGGGTTCAAATCTTCTAAAATTATTTCATTTAGAAACTTTTTTATATGACTTGATCTAGCTTGATCCATTTGATGGATTACCACTATATTGGTACTTTAATTACATCAATTTAATCATTTATGATGTTTTTAATCAATGGGTTTTATGGAATTGTAAATTGATCATCTACTTATTCCATATTTAACCCATTATGGCTTAAGTGAATTTGGTTCAATTAAATTGAGTCAAATGACTTGCTCGGCTCAATTACAATGTATTTATCTTTTGATTATGTTAATCCAAGCATTTGGAATGGATTAGATTAATTAATTTTACTTATTTAGAGTTTAAAACCCATTTGGGCCCAACTTAGTCTTACTGGGTTAAGATTAAGTTAATTATGTTAAATGATCATATTAACCGATTTAAATCCTAGAATTGATTGATTTATGTTTAATAATCATTTTCAAATGATTTTTAACAATCAATTTGATTTTAATTTTGAATTTAAGAAGGCTCATTTAAGCTCATTTAGATCAAATGATCTAATTAGCTTAAATAAGTCCTTAATGGATTTATATTTCTTTAAATTCATGTTATAAGTTTATTTTATCATTTTGACCATTTGAAATGATTTCATTGGGTTAAATTTTGGTGGGTTGACCTTTAACTTGGTGGGGCTCACATAAAGTCAAACTTATGTCAAAAAGGTTGACCCGATTTGACTTTGATCATGGTTTCATTTGATTTGGGTTTATTTTGATTTAGTATGAACTTCTTTAAGTTAAGGCGACTCTAGGGTTAAATAGGATAACTAGGTTAATTATAATATTCACCTTGATTTAAGTTGAAATATATTTAGATTTCAATTATTTTAGATTTGGATTTGAATATAGTCTAGGTCTATCAAATCCTTTTACGTTAATTTAGACCATAGAAAGGTGCACTAGGTCATAAGTGAAGTGTCATAAGTGTCTAATTAGGAGATTACTAATCTAGGATTAGGAATCCTATTTATAACTTTAGAAATGATGTTAACCTTATTCAAAAATGAGGTAAACATGATGTTATAGATATAAGGCCAATCTGAACAAGTATTGTGGTAAACTGGGCAGTTTAGTTGGCTTTATTGATGAAGCCCAATCATAGTAGAAGTTCCAATTTTGATGGTTATTGAGCTTCTTTCACTTTGAAGATTTGTTCTACAACCAATTCAATGTTGAGTGGAGAGTTTATTGGTAAGGGATGAGCAGTTAGAAAGTTAGCCAGAGCTTGTCTTTTATAGCCTTTTGTGAAACATATGTTATATCAAATTGAAGTAATATGATGGCCCATTTAGCTAAGCAACTAGTTAGGGTGGGTCTAATCATTAAGAATTTAAGAGGTTCGACTTTAGATATCAACTTTATTTTATGTGATAGCATATAGCATCATAGCTTTTAAATAGCAAATATCAATGCTAGACATTGCTTCTACATAAAAGAATATTTTACTTCGGCTCCTATCAGATGACAACTTATATAGTATTCTTCTTTATTTTTCTGAGCTAACGAAGCTCAAATGGCACTTCTAATGTTGTCATATACAACAATAATGGCTTTCATGTTCTTGGTGTTACCATAATTTGGGGATGTAATAGATATTATTTTATATTATCAAATGCTTACTAAGCATCAGTCCATACAAAAGGTGCATTATTTTCATCAATCGGGTGAAAAATTGGTATCTCCTTGAATGATTAAAAATGAACCTTCAAATGTAAGGTAATTTTCCTTGTAGTGAATATAACTATTTCAAGGTCTTATGTGCTATCATTTTCATTATTGCTTTAATTTTAGAGGGATCAATTTCAATCCCTCTATGGTGCATAATAAAACCTATGATTTTTTTGAAAGTTACACCAAAAGCACATTTTAACACATTTATCTTAAGTTGAAACTTAGTATTCTATTGAATACAACTCTTAACTTGCTTATGTGCTTCTTTTGTTAACCAAATCATCGACATAACATTCCACATATCTATGTATGAGGTCATCGAAGATATGACTCATTTCCCTTTGGTATGTAACTCCAACTATTTTTAAGCTAAATGACATTACTTTATAGTAATATATGCGATTAATGGGCTGAAAGATGTATGTTTTTCATCTTTCAAAGCCATTTTAATTTGGTTATAGCATGATGAACCATCCATGAAGAAGAACATATCATAGTTTGACATGTTGTCTACCATAAGTTCTACATTGGGTAGTGGGAAGTCATCATTTGGGTATGCTTTATTTAAGTCCTTGAAATTAATACATACACGAATTTGTGTGTTCTTTTTCTTTACCTAGACAATATTGGAAATCTAGTTAGCATACTTTTCTTCCTAAATGAATCTTGCTTCAATAAACTTTTTTATTTCAGTGATCGTCTTTCTTTGATTTCTAATTGCATTCACCTTGATTTTTTCTTTATAGGTTGTACATCAAATTTAATCGAAAGCTTATGTACAGTTATATCTAGTGATAAGCCTGACATTACATTGTAATTCCACACAAAGCAATCTTTATATTAATAGAGTAGTTCTTTTAATTCCTCTAATCTTTTGATGTGAGGTTAGCACTAACAAAGGTCAGCCTAGGCTCTTCATTAGTGTCTAGGTTGATTTCTTGGAATTCATCAACAGTGGTTTGATTTCCTTTCTGAAATTCCTTTGTATGGCCTCTTTGAGGTTACTAATTAATTCTTCTATAGGTATATTTTTATTTAAAACATTCCTCATTCATTAGTAGTTTTCATAAGGGCTTTTCTTTAATTGTTATGGTGAAGTATGACCTTATCAAAGGAGATTCTGAAGCAATATATCCTAATCCACATGTGGTGAACTTCCCATATCCTATGGGGTTTTGGGTATTATCCCCTTGCCAAAGCCTCTTAAATAATCGAGCTTGAACACTTGGATTGAATAGGCTGAATGTTGT
The DNA here is from genome assembly GCA_021442155.1 of Cymbidium sinense. NCBI lineage: Eukaryota > Viridiplantae > Streptophyta > Magnoliopsida > Asparagales > Orchidaceae > Cymbidium > Cymbidium sinense. The sequence goes on from CM038215.1 coordinate 57,173,588, forward strand.
TTTTATCTAACTTCTTTATAGCTAATAATAAATATTGAAAAATAATCTTCTTCTCAAGATCATACCCTTCTAACAACATTTGTGTGGGATTTGTGGTTCACTCTTCTGTGTATAGAAAACAATCCCCTATTCATTATGTCCTTTTCTAGGAGAAACATAAAAAGTTTTTAATTATTCTATCTCCTCACTTCTTAAAACTATTAGGGCTTTTATATGTACCTTTACCACTATAGTTATTTTTATAGCATTGTTAGGAATTTGGGATTTAGGTACCCTTATCAGAGGAATGTGAGTTTCCTATAATTGTTTTGCCACCTTACTAGTACTAGCTTCTTCTATCCTTCGATTAGCTGAGGCTTTCTTAGGTTGTTAAAGTACTTACTCATCTTCATCATCTTCAGTATCACTGCCAAGGTGGGGAATTATCTTGGCTTACTTTGATTCATTGGTACTTTAATCCTTTAAATTATAACCTTTTAGCATTAGCTTGATTGTTGGAGCCACTTACTTTTTTGGATTTTACTTCATCTCCATTCTAAAGTATGAAGTACTTCGGATCATCATAGATCTTAATTTCATGTATAAATAATCAATTCATGTCTCCATCAATTTGATGCTCATCACCATTTTGAATTTACTTCATACATTGATGAAGCATTGAAGGCATTATACTGTATTCAAGAATCCATGACCTTCCAAGGAGCGTTTTGTAAGCAACTTGGACATCAATCATGTGGAATTTAGCTTTTATGTATAGTTTCCAAAGCATATGGATTGAACAAGAGATCTTAAAGTTAGTTGTTCTTATTCATTAAGTTCTTGTAAGAATACTGTACTTCTATCAAGGTAGCGAGCATTTAAAGCTAGTGCTAGTATTTTAATAGTTAGGAGATTTACTGAAGCTCTTTGATCAATCAAAATCCTTTTTATATAGGTAGATTTACTTTCAACTGTAACATAAAGGATTATGTTTGGTCACCCTTAATAGCAGGTCATTCTTGCTAAATATGATGGTTGTTGAGTTCTAAGAGGTTAAGTCCTCTTTCAACTTGTCTTTAGCAAAGAATGCTTCATATTATTTTGAGTTTCATAAGGCTTTGATTAATGACTCAAGTATATCTTTGGACAAAATGAAAGTATCATAAATACCTAATAAAGTAGGGATCTTGTGCAAATGTGCCAGAACATTATAGTCTACTCCTATTTTGGTATACTTTTGAGGTTTAATCGGTGATGGGGGTAAAGAATTTTTTATTAACTTGAATTTTTTTTCCTTTATTAACAACTTTCCATTATGGAGGTGGAGAAATTCATTTTTCACTCCTTAATCACTTGGGCCACTTCTTTTTTTTATCTCCTATATTAGAAGAAGTCTTTGAATTTTGTGTTTCTTCGAAGTTTTTAGAGTTTTCAATGCTCTCAGACATATTGCCCTATTTAGAACATAATTTCTTTGAGCCTAACTTGACTTTTTATTTAGCAAACTCTTCTCCAGCAAAGCATAGTTCTTCCTCAGAGTCTGTTATAATTACACACTTATGACACAACGTGTTTTAATCAGACTCTCATCTTCAAGATTTTTCATGTCATGCTGTAGTTGATCCATGTATTCTTCTAGTTTAATTAGCTTCGAGGATGTTGATCATACTCCTCTAAAGAGTCAATCATTTTCTATGTTTTAGACTTTGGTTTTTTAGATTTTCTCTTCTTATTTGATTTATGGGGCTTTGATGAAGGAGACTGATTATTTTTCATCTACTTCTTTGCATTATTTAAAAATTTCACCCTATTAGGAATGAATCTTTTAGGATCTATTTCTAGCTCTAAAGCATTCTTCCATTTAGATACCTTCTATGGATAAAGAATATTAATCATATTTTTAGTCTTTTTTTAGATGAAGGTCTCCCAACCACCTTCTTCGTCTTGTGTTTGCAGGGTTTTGCCCTTATCATCCTTTATGTTCTAAGGTCTAGCTACCTAATATTTTTATCTTTTGCATCTTGGATTAAGATGTTATAATAACTTTTACCTTGTCCTTCTTAGGGTGTATCAATATAGTGTCTAATAAAGTGAGTTCCCCATTTTGATAACTCTTTCTACCCAATCTTTAAGGATAAAATAATCTTCAATTGGGTGGCTATGAGCCTATGTAATGGACAATAGTTGGGACCATCAACTTTGTCCACTTGGTCTAGCTATTATAGCTTTAGTAATTGTAATCCCAATTTTAGGGCATGTCTAAATATCTTAGTGGTAGATTCTCTTTTAAATGAGTACTACTTAGACATCTTCTCTTGGAGGTTCGACCCCTTTTTCTTATTTTTTATCAGCTTTGCTACTGTTCATGAGGTTACCGCACCTTCATTTCCTTTTTTATCAATCATGAATCCGAATATTGTATTAACATAATTTTCTTCACATTATGCAATTTTGGTTGCTTTCCTTTTTCAAAGGGCTTTTTATTATAGTTGGCATCGAGGCATTTTTGCTTAGGTAGCCTTTCAAACTTGGCTAAACAATCCAATAATTCTTTGAATGTATTAATTGCGGCCATGGCTAGATATGGAGCCATTTGATCATTGATATTCTCCATGATGAGTTCTACTGCACAGTTTTATGTGAGCTATTGATCACATTTTATGGTTAGTTTTCTCCATTTAGTGATGTATGTTGTGACACTCTTGTCTTTCCTTCTCTTTTCCAAGGTGAGATATGCAATCATTACCTTTTTAATTGTTCTTGTAAATCTTTAAATAAATAGTGTTTCCAACCCGACAAAAGTTTTCAGAGAGTCATTGGGAAACTCAACATACCATTCAAAAGCCATGTTGGTAAGACTATTAATAAATTATCTTAGTAGCAAGGTGTGATTTCCTCAAATATTTCCACACATGGCTTTGAACTGGGTGAGAAAATGTGTTGAATTTTGGCATAACGTAGCCTTTAGAGTATTGTATTTGGTCATATTCAGTCAGATATGGTCAACCTTTCCCAATTAATTATTCATCAGCTTCTGAGGCAATACCTACTTTGACTCTTTTACTGATGTGGTCTTCTACCTGGGACTTGGTGAAAACTCCAAAACCACACTTCAAAGGATTCATTTTCAAGTTATAATGACACAATTATTTGAAAACACTTCATAAGTCATACAAATGGTTTTCCTTTTTCTTACTTTTAATGACTAAATCATCGATATAGCATTCAACTTGATTATGAATCAAATCATTGAATATTCTAATCATTGTTCTCTATGATAAGTAGCTCTGACATTTTTAAGATTGAATGTCATGACCATGCAATATAATATTCTAATAAGTGTTCTGAATGTCATGTACTTTTCATTCTTCTAGGCCATCTTTATTTGGTTGTAACCAGATGATCCCTCCATGAATGAAAATATTTCATGCGATGAAGCTATGTCCACAATAAATTCTGGTATTGTTAACGATAACTCATCTATGGGACAAGCCTTATTCAAGTCTCTAAAATCTATGCAAATGCGCATTTGATTGTTCTTTTTCCTTACAAGAATAATGCTTATTAACCAAAATATTGGTCTTCTCATATAAAGCTAGCCTCAATTAATTTCTTAACTTCAGTAATGACTGGTTGTTCAATTTTTAAATGCATACATCTAAGAGCTTGTTTTACTGGAATTACATAAATTTAATCTTTAGCTTGTGAACTGCAACATCGGGAGATAATCTTGGTATTTCATCATAATTCCATGCAAAGTAATCTTTATACTCATAAAGTAAATCAACTCATCAAAATCTTTTGGGCCCAGAAGTGAACTAATAAAAGTTGGTCTTGGGTCTTCCTGAGTTTCTATGTTGATTTCCTTTAATTCATTAATGATATATTTTATTTCTTCTTCATATTCAAGTGGTAATTTTGAATTAAATAATCATCTAAATTATTTGATGTTTCAAAATAAAGTCCCTTTATAGAGTTAGATATATTTCCAAGGAGTTGATTAGATTTCATATGATTGCTTATTATTAAACAATGTTCATCATTATCCAATGGACTAATGGTACCAAACCCAACACTAACTTTGGATCTCAAGTTATTATTTTTAGTATTCCATAAGCTTTTTATTCATTGAGTTGTATCTATGGGCCAAATATTAGGAAATAAATGTTATTTTGTAGCATTTTTAACACAATTAAGATATTAGTTGAAAGGGAGTTCTATTATTTTATTCTAAAATGGATCTTCAAGCTTTACATTTTTTTTGGAGCTTGAGGATGTCGGTACAGAATAAAACTTTGATAGGTTTCCAACTTCTCCTAAAAGGTTAGGGGATACTTTAACTTCTAATTTTGAGATTTTATTTTGGGAAAAGGAATCAAAGTATGTACATACCTTTTCAATTTCTCATAGGTGGATGACTCAGGTCTAATCTTTAATGCTTGTATTTTTTCTTGATTACTATTTGACTCTAATGGAATCTCAAATTTGTTTAAGGCATCCTTTTGATTGGAATCTTTGTCAAACTAGATTCCAAATTAATTTGTATTGTTTGAGGTTTTTTATCTTTCTCTTTATCTTTTTTTCTCCATTTCTTTTCTTTCTTCTTTTTCATTTGAATGATTTCCTTCTTTTGTTTTCTTGGATGCCTTAGTAATGTTTGATTTCATAGAATCAGGCACTTGCCTTTTAGGCATATAATAGGCAACATCTTCATAAAGCTCAATCTCATGAATAGAGAATGGTTGTATGACACCTTTTATGGTGTATTCTACTCCATCTCTAGTGTACTTAATACCCTGAGGGAGTGATGAAGGAACCATTCAATACTCATGTATCCATGGACTTCCTAAGACAACATTAAAGGATGTCTTTGAATTAATGATATGGAATTTCACTTAAGTTTTCAATCCTTCTAATTCCAACAATAGAGTGATCGAACCTAAAGATTTCTCCCCTATTTCATAGAAACCCCTTCATAACATTTTATTTGAACCTAACTTTTATGTATCAATTTTAAAAAATGATAGAGTTTTAAAATTTATGATTTTGATCAATGCAACAAGGTCAATGAGAACTCTTGACAACATGACATTTTCCACCTTAACAAAGATATAAAGTGGTCGATTATGATCTAGTTCCCAAGAAAAAATCTTCATCTAAGAACATAACCAGGGATCTCTTTAAAGTAGCAAGTCTCATCTGAGGAAGTTGCTACTAAATGAGTCAGGCATATCTCTAGGTTGAGTAATGCCTGGACTAATGATTCCCTCATTTCGCTAGATAGAATAAAAGTATCATAAATGCTAACTATACAGGAAGTTTCCTAAGGTGAACTAAAATGTTGTAATCAACCTTGGAATCAGATGGCTCAATTATTGGATCTTTCTCTTTTTGTGGAGATTTAGGACATTGATCAACAACCTATTTTCCTTTGTCTTTAGGAGGTGGTATGCGAGGTGGTGGAGCCATTGCACTATATAGATTAACTTCAATAATTTCTTCTGAATCAAATGTAGGGGTCATGTTAACCTATCTCTCATAACTAATGCCTTTTTTTAAGGACTGATCAAAATCTAAAAGTTCTACTTCTATTTTCATAGGAGTGCCTTGTAAATCAACCATAAAACTCTCATTCTCTAACCTTGACTTACTAAGTACATCACATTCAATATAAGAAATTTGTTTTTCATTTTTTTCTTCAATTCAGAACATAATCACTAGAAATAGTAAGAACATAAAAAGGCCTTTAATGGCATACTTTTTATTCATATTTCCATAATGAGTATATAAGGATATAGGAGTACAATGCCTAGCCTTTCAATTTTTATCATATAAATCCCTCTTAGATACAACATATATTTCTCTCTCACCACTCTCTCTAGACATCTGGACATCTAACAAAATTAAATAGGTTTCAGGAGGAACTAACTCGTATGTCGCCAACTGATTAATCTAGATGATCTTTTTTTGCTTCTTCATCTATTCTTGCATGGAATTTTTAAAAGTTTTCATCAAATACTTTTTTAGAAGAATGGGATAAAGAAATATCCCATTCATTTGAAGGAGAAGAACTAGAAGATGTGGAAGATTCACCTGTGATTACTTTAATAGACCCTTGTCCAAGGTCCACTAAGTATTCTTTGGGAATTTTCACCTAACCCTTCTTATAGTTTCTTTCAAGCCAATCCTTGAAGATGATGTAGTTTTCAATGGTATGACCTAGCATTTCATGATATCAAAAATAATTTGGGTCATTCACTTTGCCAACTTTTTCTGGTCTTTTCAGATCAATTAGCATGAAATATAAATTTTTATTTAGATATTTCAAAATATTCCTCACTTCCTCTATCTTGAAAGAATAAGTTTGGTACATTCTTTCATTGAAAGGGCTAGTGGGAGCTTTCTTGGGTAGTGTTGATAACTACTATTGTAATAGCTTATAAGGTGTTGGATGCTCTACTTGGACTTGATGGAAGCTTTTCTTGATCCACTACAGAGACATTTCCTGCTCTTTTTTTTAGTACATTCCTAGGTTTTATTGTTTCCATGGTAGACTGATCTCTAAGGAAGGACATCCTAGGAGCTTTTTCTTGTAAACTAGAGGTTTTACCTAATAGTTTTTTTTTCAAAAGTTTTAATGGTAAAGCCTTTCAATAAAAAGCAATAAAGCCATGGATATTCTGAAGGAGTATTTCTATAGCATGCTACTCTTGTATTTGAGGCTTGCACTTAAGACTGAGAATCTTCCATCACAAGGTATAATCAACAAGAGATTCACCTATCTTTATTTTACAACTACTAAGTTACCTACAACGATGTGGTGCTATGTGCTAGTAAATCATTTCATAAACATGTTTTCAAGTTCAGAGAAAGTGTGCACTAAACCATTTAGTATTTTCTCATACCAATCAAAGGCAACCCCATTCAGACTATTAATGAACTATCTAAATAATAGGACATCACTCCCTCTGGCATTTATTAGCTTAATGAGCCTTATGTTCAATCCGATCAATTTTGATGATAACAAATGAATGTTTAGATGTTCTAATGAATGTTTTTATGAGTTTTATATCAATTGCTAAGTATCCTATACATCTCACAATATGTTTGAGGAAATTGCAAGAGTAGAAGAATAAAAGATAGATCAAAATGGATAATGTGAAGCTCAATATACAATATTTCAGGTCATATGCATTTATAACTATCTTAGAAATTCATTGGCATGAATCAATTTGCTCACAACTTAACATATTATTTTAATGAGGTTAATTTATATAAATCTCAATCTAATTTACATTCAATTATATATTTCATACATTTGAATTATCAAAATAATAAATGATAATGATTTATGTAATTATTTTTTTAATATAATTACACTTAAATTTGAAGGTTATATGATAACTCACATATATATGATTATATAAAAATTATATCATAATATTTAAATGTCACATGTCAAAATTAACAAAAATATATGAAATTTTGTATTCTAGCCAAAGTCATTTTATAATCAAGGAATTTATATCTGATTTCATCTCCAATGGATTCCTTGGATTGTTTCCTTTAATTTGATATCACATGACCCACGTTTGATTAAAATTGAATTTATTATGACTTTTGAAATATTAGCTGATTTTAATAATGAATGCATGCTACATGCTTTGAATATATTAAGAGCCATATTTGATTATTTTTGACTTACCCATGTGAATAGCCAAATTTTGGCTGCTTAAATTTAATATTTATTTAATATAAATTATATTTTTATTGAATATTAAATTATTAGATAATATCATGTGGTTAGAATAATGTATTTTTTTGAAATAATTTAAAATGACCTTCTTGCTTATAAATAGCTCTCATTCTCTTCATGAAAGAATTCCTCATTTCAAATTGAAAATCCCTCCAGAGAAAATTTCTTAGATTTTCCCAGTGTTCTCCAAATATTGCAAGATCAAATCCTTGGTTTGGAAGCTTCAACATCTTCAACTAAGCAAGCTTTCAAATTACTTGAGTTTGTTTTCTTGATCTTAATCTTTTTAGTTGTTCATGCTATTTTCACCATCATTTATTCAAACTTTAGATTTATTAGTCTTTGGACATTACTAAATCAAAGTTTCAATCATCTTTTGTGAAAAACTCTTGATAGTTTAGGATCTAATTGAAATTTTTAACTTCCTACAAATTTCTTTTGGTTTATTGAAATATTTCTTCATTAATCTTATTTTGAAAGATTATTTATTCTTAGATCTATTTTAGAAGTATATTTTAAGCATTTTAAATTAAATTATTATGCTAAAATTATTTTCATATTTGCTAGATCTCTTTTTTTAATTAAAAGCTTACTAGCCTACTTTGATATATCATATACTCATTTTATTTAAGTATTTTGTGATCAATAATGTTAATTGAAAGAATATTTTTGTTAGAATGAAACAAATTATTCTTTGTTGAAATTAATTTTATTGTGCAAAAGAATATTGTCAATTTATTTTGAAATAATTTTTAAATTAGTCTACAAATTGTAATAACATAAACATCTTAATAAGATCACTTTAAGATATTTATTTTATTATTTTATCAATATTATGAGCATTTTATCTTGCCAAAATTTTTTAAGTGATCATTTGTGAATCATTTTTTTGAATTGATAGTTTGGTATATTTGTGAGAGATTTATTTTATCAAAATTTATTATTTTGTATTTTTCTTTTTGTGCTATTAAATTTATATTGGGGTTGTACTCGCCCCTTTGTAGGAGAGTACATAGTATTGTAGAGGTTGTACTGAAGAGAGTACTATTTGTAAGCTATTTTGTATTTAGTGATTCCAAGCCGTGGGTGGCTAGAGGACGAGGCCGTTTTGGGTTTATACATAAAAAAAATTGTGTGCCTATCGTCTCTATTTATTTTACTGTACTTTTATTTTTGCTACATTATGAATTGTATCATGTCATTATAAAATCAAAATTTTATTTTCAACTAAAACTTAAATTTTAAGATTTAAGTTTTAAAATTTTTAATATCAATCAATCAATTTTAAGATTTAAGTTTTAAAATTTTTTCAACTTAAAGTGATCTTAATAAGATCACTTTAAGATATTTATTTTATTATTTCATCAATATTAAGTGAGCATTTTATCTTGCCAAAATTTTTAAGTGATCATTTGTAAGTTGTGAGATTTTTTGAATTGGATAGTCACATATTTGTGAGAGATTTATTTTATCAAAATTTATTATTTTGTTTTTTCTTTGTGCTATTAAATTTATATTGGGGTTAAATTACTTTAAGAGTACATAGTATAGGAGGTTGTACTAATATAGGAGAGTACTCATTTGTAAGCTATTTTGTATTTGTGGATTCGCCGTGGGTGGCTAGTGGACAAGTTTCTGGGAGCCACATAAAAATTGTGTGCCTATCGTCTCTATTTATTTTACTATACTTTTATTTTTGCTACATTAAGAATTGTATCATGTCATTATAAAATCAAAATTTTATTTTCAACTAAAACTTAAATTTTAATTTTAAAATTTTAATATCAATCAATTCATTTATGTCTTAGTGATATAGTGACTCACATATAATTTAATAGGCTCTTTTATTGTTTAACATCCAAGACTAGATCTTTAACTATGGCACAAGGTTTAAAGGTTCATTAGAGGGACAATCCACTCATACCTCCACTTTTAGATAGTGTACCATTTTGATTATTGGAAAAATAGAATTAGTACATTTTCAAGAGGTCAAGATGCACACATGTGGTACATTTTCAACTATGTTTGTGATGCATGTATTCATGGTAAGCATTCTAGAAGCTCATTTAAAAGTAAAAATATTGTTTCTACTTCTAGACCTCTAGAATTATTGCACATGGATTTATTTGGACACTAGCTTAGGTGGAAAAAATTATGGTTTTGTGATTGTTGATGATTTCTCTAGATATACTTGGGTTTTATTTGTAACTTACAAGGATAATGTTTTTGGTGAGTTTAGAAAGTTTTCTAAATATATTCAAAGAGAACAAGGCCTTTTGATTAATAGGGTTCAAACTGATCATGATAGTGAATTTGAAAATAAATTATTTGAGGATTATTGTGATGAACATTGGATTAGACACAATTTTTTTTCACCTAGAACTCCCCAACAAAATGGAGTAGTAGAGAGAAAAAATAGAACTTTAATTGAACTAAGTAGATCTATGCTTGATGAGTATAAATTGCCAAAATATTTTTGGGTAGAAGCGAATAAGCATATTATGATAGAATAGGATCTATTTTAGACCAATTTTGAAGAAGACACCCTATGAATTATTTTTTTGGAAAGAAGCTAAGATTGAACATTTCATGTATTTGGATGTAAATGCTTTTATTTTGAATAATGGAAAAGATCATTTAGGTAAGTTTAATTGTAAATCAGATGATGGTATTTTTTGAGGATACTTTCTTTCTAGTAGAGCTTATAGAGTTTTCAATAAGAGAAAAATGATTGTAGAAGAATAAATACATGTAATTTTTGATGAAAATTTAATTGATCCCATTAGAAATGAAGTGATTGATGAAGAGATTGATAATTTTAAGAAAATATCTTTAGATGATAATGTGGATGATTCATTTCCTAAAGAATGGAAATATAATAAAAGCCATCCAAAGGAACTAATTATAGGAGATCCTTCAATAGGAGTTATGACCAGAAGACATAGTAAAGAGGTTGTAGATCATTCAACATTTTTATCTCAGGTTACTCCTTGCTTATGCTTGTTTTAGGGATTTTAAACATTTTCAAATGGATGTCAAGAGTGCATTTTTAAATGGATTTATTGACCAAGATGTATTTGTAGATCAACCACTTGGGTTTGAGAGCCTTGATTGTCCAAATCATGTGTATAAATTAAAGAAAGCCTTATATATGGCTTAAAACAGTTGCTTGGTATGATAGGTTAAGTAACTTTTTGATAGATCATGGATTTAGAAAGGGTAGAGTAGATACCACCTTATTTTTTTAGAGCATAGATGATGATGTGATTGTGCTACAAGTGTATGTAGATGATATATTATTTGGAAGTACAAATGAATCTTTGTGCCATGAGTTTTCATCTTTGATGTCAAAAGAGTTTGAAATGAGTATGTGGGAGAACTTAATTTTTTCTTAGGTCTTCAAGTGAAGCAAAATGGCACATTCATCGTCAAACTAAGTACACAAATGAATTTCTTGAGAGGTTTGACATGAAAAGATTTAAATCTAGTAAAACTCCTATGAGCCCATCTACAAAATTGGATTTAGATGAATTAGAAAAATCTGTTGATCAAAAACTTTATAGGAGTATGATAGGTTCACTTTTATACCTTGCTGCTAGTAGACATGATATTATGTTTGTTGCTCGTTTGTGTGCTCATTTTCATCCCAAACCAAAAGAATCTCATTTAATAGCAATCAAGCGTATCTTTCGGTATTTGATAGGCACTACTAGGTTAGGTTTATGGTATCCTAAAAATTCTTTATCATGTGATTTGGTTGCTTATTCTGATGCTAATTTTGTGGATGCAAAGTAGATAGAAAAGCACATCATGTCATGTCATTTTTAGGATCATCACTTGTGTCTTGGTCATTTAGGAAACAAAATTATGTAGCTTTATCCACTGCTGAGGTTGAATACATAGATGCCGGTAGTTGTGTTGCTCAAGTCCTTTGGTTAAAGCAACAATTAGAAGATTTTGGAATTAAGCAAGATCATATTCTAGTTCAGTGTGATAATACTAGTGCTATTAGTTTAACTAAAAATCCTATCCAGCACTCACAAACCAAGCATATAGAAATTAGACATCATTTTATTAGGGATCATGTTTTGAAAGGTGATGTTGATATTAATTTCATTAGTACCGATTTACAAATTGCATATATTTTTACAAAACCAATTACTAGAAGAATGTTTTAGTACTCTAAGATGCATGCTTGGAATGTTAGATCCTAATAATGAAAATTATATGTAGTTTGTTCTCACCTGTTGATGTTGTCAAAAGGGGGAGAAGAGTAATATGTTGGTTAGTATTAAGGCTATTTTATGCATACATTTAGGGGGAGCAACATTATTCATCTCTTGTGCATAAATTTGTTTAAGAAAAGAATTTTTTTTCAAAAACTATGATGAAAGGGAAATTTGCACCTTCATCAAAATCAATACCCAACATTAGTTTGTCATCATCAAATAGGGGGAGATTGTTGGCTTAATGAGCCTTATGTTCAATTTGATCAATTTTGATGATAACAAATGAAAGTTTGGATGTTCTAATGAATGTTTTTATGTGTTTCAGAAATATCAATTTCTAAGTACATATCCTATACATCTCATATGTTTGAGGAAATTGCAAGAGTAGAAGAATAAAAGATATATTAAAATGGATAATGTGAAGCTCAAGATATAATATTTTAGGTCATATGCATTTATAACTACCTTAGAAATTCATTGGCATGAATTAATTTGCTCACAACTTAACATATTATTTTAATGAGGTTAATTTATATAAATCTCAATCTAATTTAGCATTCAATTATATATTTCATACATAGCATTTGAATTGTCAAAAAATAAATGATAATGACTATTAAGTGTAATTATTTTATTTACTTAATATAATTAAATATTTTAATATAATTTGAAGGTTATATAATAACTAACATATATATATATTATAAATTATATCATAATATTTAAATGTCACATGTCAAAATTAACAAAAAATATATGAAATTTTGTATTTTAGCCAAAGTCATTTTATAATCAAGGAATTTATATATGATTTCATCTCCAATGGATTCCTTGGATTTTTTTTTCCTTTAATTTGATAGGTCACATGACCCATGTTTGATTAAAATTGAATTTATTATGACTTTTGAAACATTAGCTGATTTTAATAATGAATGCATGTTACATGCTTTGAATATATTAAGAGCCATATTCAATTATTTTTGACTTTCCCATGTGAATAGCTAAATTTTGGCTACTTAAATTTAATATTTATTTAATATAAATTATATTTTTATTGAATATTAAATTATTAGGTGATAGCATGAGGTTAGAATAATATATTTTTTTGAAATAATTTAAAATGACCTTCTTGCCTATAAATAGCTCTCATTCTCTTCATGAAAGCATTCCTCATTTCAAATTCAAAATCCCTCCAGCAAATCTAAGAGAAAATTTCTTAGATTTTCCTTCCAAGTATTTTCTAAATATTGCAAAATCAAATCCTTGATTTGGAAGCTTCAACATCTTCAACTAAGCAAGCTTTCTCAAATTACTTGAGTTTGTTTTCTTGATCTTAATCATTTTTAGTTGTTCATGCTATTTTCACCATCTATTTATTCTTTAAAATTTATACTTTTTGGTGGATTAGTGACATTGTTTTTCACATCAAAGTTTCTTAATCATCTTTTCGTGAAAAACTCTTGTGATAGTTTGTAGGATCTATTTCAACTTGTTGAAATTTTTAACTTCCTATAAATTTCTTTTAGTTTCTCAAAATATTTCTTCATTAATCTTATTTTCAAAGATCATTTATTTTTTAGATCTATTTTAGAAGTATATTTTAAGCATTTAAATTAAATTATTATGCTGAAATTATTTTCATATTTGCTAGATCTCTCTTTTTAATTAAAAGCTTACTAGCCTACTTAGATATATCATATACTCATTTTATTTAAGTATTTTGTGATCATTAGCTTTAATTGAAAGAATATTTTTGGTTAAAATAAAACAAATTATTCCTTGCTGAAATTTATTTTATTGTGCAAAAGAATATTATGAATTTATTTTGAAATAATTTTTATATTAGTCTACAAATTGTAATAATATAAACATCTTAGTAAGATTTAAGATATTTATTTTATTATTTCTTATCAATATTAAGTGAGCATTTTATCTTGCCAAAATTTTTTAAGAGATCATTTGTAAGTTGTGAGATCATTTTTTGAATTGGATAGCTTGGTATATTTGTGACTGATTTATTTTATCAAAATTTATTATTTTGTATTTTTCTTTTTGTGCAGTAAAATTTATATTGGGATTGTACTCGCCCCTTTGTAGGAGAGTACATATTATTGTAGAGGTTGTACTCGCCCCATTATAGGAGAGTACTATTTGTAAGCTATTTTTGCATTTAGTGGATTCCTAGTCAGGGGTTAGCTAGGCATGGATGTAGGCCGATTTTGGGGTTTGGCCAAACCACGTAAAAATTGTGTGCCTATTATCTCTCTTTACTTTACTGTACTTTTATTTTTGCTACATTAAGAGTTGTATCTTATCATTATAAATTTTAAAATTAATTTTCTACTAAAACTTAAAATCTAAGATTTAAGTTTTAAAATTTTTAATATCGCCCAATTAACTCCCCCCCTCCTTCTTAGGTGCTATAGTGTGACTCACAACATTGTAGCAACTTGCCCAAAAATGTGTCAAATGTTGTTTGGGATGGCCTATCCCATCAAAAATCTGGAAAAAAGGATGCATAAATCCCTTTGGATATGCTAAAAAATCATATTCTTCAAGGTAGGATCTACCCATTAGAATAAGGGTAATACCACAGGATTAAGCTAAAGCATGCTTCACCTGTTATTCCACCAGAGACTTCAAGTTGGTTATAGGAGATATATCATTTGTTGGTTTAAGCTCTTGGTGATATTCTTCTAAATCAAGCTTTGTCTCATCTATCATGGGACTCTGCTGGTCTCTCTAAAGAATGTGGTTGGGAAGAGATGGGAACTAGACTTTGGAGTGATTGCATAGTAGCAATCATCTCCTCCTTCTTTCCTTTCTCAAAATTTGATCATCCTTCATTTGTAGTTAAAGAATTAACTGTTAAGTAGGATTAGGTAAAGGATCCTCATGTGTTCCTTCTTATTCTTTTTTCTATGCTCTTGTATCCACCATAAAAATATGTGTGATGGGTAACCTAGGGTCATCATCCAACAAGTCATCTTGATCTAGATCAAAGTGGTCTTGGACCCTACTTATCCTATCTTTTTCTTCATCTTCTCTAATAATAGTCTCTACTTTTTCTTTTGTGAGATGAAGGGTAACACCATTGCTATCAAGGATAGCTTTTGATTCTTCCTCTACATCCCTGAGTTTCATTTCAGATATGTCTTTTTCCCATGGATGGTGGGAACTTTCTCTATAGCTAGAGTGGTATCCAAACCAAGTTGTCCCTCATCTTCAACATCTCTATTATAAGATGATAGATGAAGTGGCTCTATTTCTCAACTAAAAGCATGAGATAAGGATGATCCTTTAGTTTGAGGCCTAAACATAGATGATGATGGCCTATTCTTAATAGATTTAGTAATAGATGGTACTTCTAATTGTGATAACAGGGGAGTCTTTGGCTCAGAAGCCAATGGATCTTTCATAACATAAACTTTTTTAGAGATAACCTTATCTCTATGTGAACTATCTGATTCACCCTTATGCCATTAGTGACCTCCCTAAGTGGTGATATCAGTCATATAATAAGCATGGCATGATAAGACCTTCTTCTATCAAGGAAGACCATCTTTACTTTCCTTTACCTTGAATAGTCATAGATCTCTTTAAGACTTCTCTCTCTAGTTCTTTGGAAATTTGTCTCTTCATAATCCTAAGTAACTCTTCTTTGGTGTAAGAAGAGCACCTAGGAGTTCTACAAAGGATCTAGTGTGATCTACTATGAGATTCCATATTTACCATTCTAGAGTTCTATCTAGTTTCATATAAAAAGAGGCAAAGTGGAGAACTTGTAATTCTAGATGCATTATCTTCACCCTAGGCTATAGAAAAAGGGAGGAATCTATAACCTCCTATGAGAGGGGAGGTATCCAAAAGGGTAAACCCCTCCCATACCCTAACTTGTTCAATTTATATCAATTTTTTTGTTTTCTTTCCCTAAAGGCCTACCTTCTAAGCCTTCTACCTCTATTTTTTCCTTTGGCTTTTAATCAATAACAAAGGCTCAAAAGTTCATCATATTTCAAAAGTATAAGGAAAATGGGGATCAGGTGTCTCTATAATAGGTAATTTTGCTTTCTTTAGTGTAAGGCCTATATGAATCTCCCTAGAAGCCTCCATGGCCATCTCCTTACCAGTGGCAAGAGTGTTATGGGGAACTCTAAAAAACTCTACGATATGCTTCTTATCCTTAACAATTAAGTCATTAATAGGATCAAGGGTTACTCCATTAGCCATAATATTTAAGTCTTTAAAATTAGTCCTAAACTTGATGATATGGCCATCACATAATCTATTATTGTCCACCAAAATGCAAATTCCAGACGTGGCAGCAAAAATCAACTGGCCAACCATTTTCTATTTTTCAGATAAGAAAATTGATCAAATTATAATGAACTTTTAACATCATTATAACAAGTTTTAAACATAAGGTAGTCAAAAGAAAACAACTTTTGACTTATTAGAAAAAATCAACCATTTTGATTAGAGCTAGAGTTTTTTAAAAGAATAATTTTATTTTGAAATATAGAGTTATAGAACCATCTTATTTGACTTTAACAAATAGGAAAGTCTTACTCCATTTAATGGATGTTGAATATACTCTACCAAGAATGAAATGGAGAGATACCTAATGGAATGAAAGGCAATCTTGACCCATGAAAACATAAATGCATTACTGATATATAGAAATAAAAATATACTTCTAAATATGGAGAGTGGAATTGTTCCCCAGTGGTGTCTCTAGAAAAATCTATGGGAATATTATTTGGAACACCACACAGATCTTGGGGTACTTATTTAAGTAATTAAATACGTCATTAATGGATAAATATATTATCTTCAAAGATAAATATATTACAATGTAATGGATTTGATTACTCAATAAGGACACCAAAAGATGATGGGTCTTTGATGTACTAGAGATTCTTCCCAAAACTATATGGAGAAGTAGGAGAGGTTTATTTTATTACAGGTTTCATAGTTCCCTATAAGGGCAAGCCCCTATAATTAATTACATGTTAGGAATGAAGGATCTCTTCCTAGGAATACTCATAATTAAAAAAATAGATTTTTATTTCTATGGATTTCAAAGTTTGTCTTTAAAGGATGATAGTTTAGAGATTTAAAAGGGAATGCTCGAGAGTGGAAGAATTTCTTTTAGAGACCAATAGGGAATTAAGTAAGAAATTTCTTAGATACTGGGATGCCCAATAAGCATTTCACCTAACCTACCATTGGGCATTATAATTTTGAGTCAAAAATTATTAAGATTTAAATTGATATTTTATTAAAATTCTAGGAATTAGATTTTCGCAGTATAAGATTGTAGAAATGTCTAGTAGTTGAAAACTTACTCCAAAAGGATGCTTTAGAACCTAAGTATACTAATGCTTCTTACACAAGTCAGAAACTCAACCTACTGTAATTATTTTGGGAATTTTTAATTTTTTCCTACTAAAGGAATAATAAACCTATCCATGACTCTTTTGGACTTATAACCCACCTAGAAGAGTTGCTAACTAACACCACCTAAGAGATTTTTAAAAATCATGAGTTCAGTCTATGTTTGCATCTATAAAAATGATGATGAAATCAAATGAATAAAAAAATGATGATGATGATGATAAAAATGTACACATTCTGGCTTTGGGGTTCCGCAGTACTACAATTGCAGCACCTAGGTGTTGTTCCTGCCTTAAAAAAAATCTAAAAGCTCAAACCTAGATGGTTGCCTGACAAAATGATACAATGTCACAGAATCATGATATAAGTGTCAAGGCAACATCAAGTATCTTTAGTTTCTTAAATAAAAAATCATCCAACCCACCCTAGCAGATATAATTGTTTAGGGGGAGTAGGGGGAATATTTATAGAGCATAAAACTATCCCAATAGTGGGAAATTCACAATAAAAAGGAGAAAGTAGCCCCTCTCATGCACTTCTTTCCTCCCTCACTATCACTCTAGCCCCCTTCACTGTTCTTTCTCCCAATCGATTGTGCTTTCAATAGCACATTTCGGCTACAAGAGTGATCGTCTTATGCAAGAATCAAAAACAAAACTTTCATCAATTCCATGTAAAAAACTTCTACAAATTCTTTCTTTACACAAATTTCTTCTTAAAAATGAAATTTAACCAAATTTTCATCGTTGATCTTGGATCAAGTGAGAAATAAAAGTGCTTATCTCCATTGATCTTGGATCTGGAGTAAAAAAACCTCTTTTAGACTTACAATATTCTAGAATCTTTAAAGTTAAATGTCTATGTCCTCTACCATTAAACTTGATTCTAGCATGAGAATAATATTCTCCCTCCATTGATCTTGGATCCAAAACAAGAGAGAAGAGTGCATTTGCACTAAAACATGTAAAAATATAGCACTACTAACGTGTTATGTCAAATTTTTATAAAAAATATGTTAAAATTTTCAAGAATTCTGTTCAATATAGATTCTTTTGTTATGTAGCATCGTCGTACCAAATTCTAGCATTGAGGTGTCAAGTTCTTGGGAATAAAACCTTCAACACTCTCTCTAGAAGCTGAGGCACCAAGAATTGGGTGGTGCAATGCTAAGCACTCAAGCATAGAGCAATTTTATTAAGACTGAGGTGCTGTAATTTAGCGCCACTGCGCTAAAGTATTCATGACCTCTTATCTCTAATACAACACCGCAATGCCATCCATTCGACACTATGGTGCTGTAACTTCCACCTTTAAACTTGGTCCCAATGTGAAATAAAATCCTTGTTGGTAGATCTTGGATCTGGAATAACGTTGAATAGTACTTTGGACTAAAATCATGAAAACTAGCATTGCTAAAGTGTTATGCTTCCAAAATTTTGAATTTTAGATATCAGTAAAGTAGTGTTGAGGTGCTATAGGCTTAGCACTAAAGTGTTATATCCTTGGGAAAATTAAGCATGGGCTACCAGCTTTTAGCGCTATAGCATTGACATCTCAATGTCGAGGCACTACACTCTCAGAATTGAATTCATGTCTTCATATAATGATTTAAGTTATAACTACAACATTGTGGCTCTACAATTATAGCACGGATAAGCTAACTTCTTAGGAATTAAACTTGTTGGGCACCCTATAGTGTCATGGCACTACCATCCCAACATCGAGGCGCTATGTTTCTACACTTAAAATAATAAGATTGGTACATTCATAGCATAATCTAAATCATACCCACAGTGCCATGGTGCTATAAATATAGTGTCAAGGTGCTAAGCTCTTCAGTTTTGAGCCTATGTCCCAGGTTAGTAGCTCTTAGTGATTCTCAATGTCAAGCATCAGAATGTCATTTTTTAAGTTAGAAAATTTTTATTTTAAATCCTGTATCAAATCTCAAATAGAAAGGCATATACATGGAAGTACACAAAAGCATTCAAATCAAAATATCTTTATTAATCAAATTAATTTATTATAAAAAGTACTAGAATAAAATAAAAAAGAAGAAAATATAAAAAATAAGAAAAATAAAAAAGAGGGGGAAAGTAATATCCATAATCATCCTCCAATTCTTCATTTAGATTTGGCAAGGTAGCTATAAAAGGGGGATATTGAGGTACCATAGGAAAAGAAGCTTGATCTCCATCCCTAAAGCCATAATTTTCAATCATATGGGCCACTGTCATATTCAATTGGGCTATATAAGAAAATTTCTTTTAATGTTGATCCATATGATAATCAAAATTTTTTTCTAAAGCCCATTGCTTACAACTACTCTCACCTACCTCTCTCTTTAAATCTGAGACTTGCTCATTTAAGGATTGGGAAGATTATGGTAGAGGTCATAGGGTGCGTAAACTCTCCCCCACTTTGAACCTTCTGCCAAATCCCTCAATAATCCTTCTGTTGGAGGAGCCCTTGAATAAGAACTTCTTCATTGGTCTCTCCTAACGCACTCACTGCAATGCATAAACTATAGATAAGAGAGGGAAGATCATACCCTATTGTAATACTGCCCCTAAGTATATTATAATTAGAATTATAAATAATCTTCTTCATATCAATCATAATGCCCTTTTGAATTATAAAATTCAAAATGGCCCTATCCTTAGTTACCTCACTGATATTACCAGTGGGCATCAACTTAGAAATAAAATTATGCCAACCATTTGATTCTCTCATTAGGCTGTTGGAAAGAAAGTTAATAATTCTTTCCTCCTATCATTCTCACTAGACATTGGCATTTCTACCAGTCATAAAATTAAGAATTTTATAAAAATCTAGGTGCTCATTATAATAAGAAAGTTATTAATCATAAGCCACATTAGGCAATTTGTAATATGTATTTATTGTAGTACTATCAAAACTAATCAGTTTCCCTTATGAGAACTTTACTATTGTGGTGCTCCATTGCTTTGGAAAAGAATTCTCACACACTGGGGATGACATAGTAGCTGCTTTTGTATGTTAGCTTGGCCCAGCTGCATCCATTGATCAAACCTTCTACTCTTTCACCAAGGTTATAGAAGCTCATTTTCGGGATGAGGTTCTTATGAGTGAGAGTGTATTTATACCTCTCAACCCCTGCACTAACAAATCTGCTAGATTTTCTTGAAGTCACCCTCCTCCTGTTGACAAGCTTTTTGAGTGGCTTGATCACTTTCTTAGAAGGAGAGAAAACTAAGAAAATGAGAGAGAGAGAGAGAGAGAGAGAGATCTAGGGAATATAAAGTTCAAAATTAAAAATGAGAAGCCCAATGGGTCTATTTATAAACTCGGCCTAGTGCCACAATGCTACAATATTAGCGCTGAGGTGCTACCCTCTCAGGTTCTGAAATAGTAACATAAGACTAATCTCTCACATGCAGCACTGCAACAATGGTCATCTAGTAAAGTCAGTTATTTTGTTAGTCAAATAAATAATTTAATATCATTAATTTTATAACTAAAAATATATCAAGCATTGATGTAGCGTCGCAATTCCATAATGCTAGTAAAAAAATTGTCCTTTCCATTTAAATCATTTGTTTGTATGCCTGCTTTTGAAAACTAACCTTTAAATGGCACCACAGTGCAACGTGATCAGTGCCTAGGTGCTACTCAATTTGGCAACATGAATATCTACCCTAAAATGCTACAGTACTAAACACCCGATGCCATGATGCTAATTTGGTAGCCCTACAACACTATCAAGCACTGAGGAGCTAAATCCCTAGCATTGAGGTGCTACCCTAAATAACATATTTTTTTTTAATATTATGGTAGTTAATAAAAATAGACCTAAATTACTTGTATGGGTCCATAGTACAGTGACAATTGCCAAAGTTCAATGTTTGAGGATGCTTAGCAGGTTAACATAAAGTCATTTTGAATTACCTAAAAGATTCAATCTTCTAATTTCAATGAAAAATTATAAAAAATTACCCGCATGTGCCTCAACATAGTAATAATTGGCTGAGTTCCATGTCTAAAGATGCTATGCGGGTTAATATTCTTGGTTGGATTTAATGACTTGGTCCGAGTCAACAATACCTAATTATTCCTCAATTATGGTCATGTTGATTGTAAAATTCATCTGGAGTGTATATGTTTAAAATGAATGAAGTTCATCATTTAAGATAAATTCAAATAATTATTCATCCATGCATCCATCATTATTTATCAAGGATGATAAGCTAAGAAAATCTCTGCTCATAAATATCTAAAGCCAAATTAAATATATAATTAGATTCATGCTCAAATAATCTCTTGTCAATAAGGATGCAACAAGTGACTTCTATCTAGATGGTTTTGTCATCAAATAACACCACATAAAATACAGATATGACCAAAACCCTTTAACCGAGTGGCTTGGCTTTCATATTACTCCACTATATTTTGGTCATGGCGATAGCCCGAATGTTCCTTAATGACTTTTCTCATTGAGCTATAAATTATTGAACATATTTAATAGGCAAAAAACCTTTTGTTAGCTAAGGTTAACATAAATTGATCACCTTAGAAAAATATCACCCTAGGTCTATAATGACATCTTGGATGACACAACTAATGATTGCTGATAAGGATTCTTCAGTTAGGTTGGGACAACTGTGTCCTTTAACTAAAAAGTAGGGACCAAGATAGCCCAAGATGATAAAACCATGGTACCTTGATTGGTCATGTCATCATCTTTCCAATATACACTTTAAGTTAAATAACTATCAATTATGCCATATTATGCACCACTATACACCAATGCATATTAGAATGATATGTTTATTTTACAACCTTACTTTAGTGTGCTCTCTTACTATGGTAATAATGGTAATTAACAATGAGGGTTTACGTTCATAGAAAGTGGAACCTAAATCTAAATAAACCCTAATGTAATATTATGGAAGTCTGGTTGAATATACATCAATCTGCCTCACAAAAATATATACGCTTACACATCTCAATAAAGTTGATGGAGAGAATCCTTAAATATGTTTTCTCTAAGAAATCAGTCTTACATATGAAACATGGCTATGTTGTTTCATTTAGGATTGAAGTTAAGAGCCTAACTCACTCTTTAAACCTAAGATAATGTTTGGCATATTGTGCATCACACTAATGTAACAAGTTTCATCTTTTTGTTTTGACTCATAAATCATTTTAAGGCCTTGGGTATGCCTTTTATGCCTACAATGATATGTAGTTAGAAGTTTCAATGGGCCAAATAAAAAAGAGAAGGCACACTTCCCCCAAGAAGGGTGATCATCCTTAAAGGCTAGATGCCCCCTTACGTGTAATGGGTGAAGTGCTCAATTCAAGGAGTACGAACAATATGTTATCATGTTTTATAAAAGCTAATTATTGCTAGTTACTTTTAAGTTGTACCTAAGGCTTTAATTAATATGAGGTTTGTAATTTCTTATTCTATATTTGAGTTATTTGAATTTAAGTGGGATAGAAAATTTAATTTTCCTAGGAGCCTAATGTTCCAGGCAATTTATTAGAGAAACATACCATAGAAAGAAACCTAGAAAAAGCAGGTAAATTCTACTACACATCTAAATTAAATCAAGCCAAATTAATTAATAGAATAGGCCAATGCAGTCGGATACCACTATACTCCCTGAAGGAAAGAGAAAATAGGTAGCCAAGCTCTTCTCTTATACAACCCAAGCTAGCACTAAAAGTTTGATCTATGGGGGTCTTCTTCTAGGATCGTCACCTTTTTAGGGATCTCCATGGGCTTCATAAGGGATCATCAAATAATAGTGTTAGCTCCTACTATTCTTAAACCACATAGATCCAAACCTAATTCTAGGCTTAAATTACATTTAAAATTCAAAAAATAAATTTTTAACTCCCTTTAAAATAAATGTCATAAAATACACACAACACCCAAGTAGTTTATATTTTAAACATATAGACTTAGCATCAGTTACTTGCCAAGCCCACCTATCCTATTCATCTATGCTTAAAGACTTAAGCATTCTTGCAAATAAATAACATATATTTTTTTTATGATAGTAGTCCCTTTAAGCACAACCACCTATAGAAAATAGTGTTAGCCTAAAATGAACGTCTAATAATCCAGACTAGCAGGCAAATAATCTTAGCCATCTAGTCAAAAATATTACACCATAAAATAAAAATATATATATTATATGTCATAAATCACAATAGATCATCAGCTTAAACTGAAACTACACCTAATAATCTACTATGTGAGAAAATGGGCTTCTGTGGTGTGACTTTACTAGGCTTTCTTAGATTCAAAGTTTGGCCTATTTTGATTTAAGATTTAAAAATTTACTTTTTATAATTTTACTTCATAGGTATGTGTCATTATTAAATAAGAAGTTTAAGGTATCAAGACCTTTTTCGGACTAGTAGCCCTGTGACCTCGACTGTCCAAACTATATATCATACGATTGCTAATTATGAAAAAAAATTATTTTCATTCATTTGAATTTTTTTATCTTATTCTGAGTTTGTTCAGCTTTCTATTGGGTAGCTTTAATTTAAGTGATTTAATTTATTTGTAAGTTTACTTCCATTTTTAATTCCATTTTATATTAAAAGTGGAAATTAAATTTTCAAGAATGAAGAATAAAATAAATTCCACTTTGGGTGGAATCAAACATCCTAAATTCTAATAGAATGAGATTTTCATCCATTATAAAGACTCAAACTAAGATACTAAGTATCTTAATTAAACTCTTCTGAATTGATTTGGATGGTTTGTCTTAAGTGGGTCTGATTTGATTACTATTTTAATTTCCTTTTTAGGTTTTAATGTCTATGTATTTTAATTTTCTTAAGATTTTGAAGACTTCATTATTATTTCATTTCTTTTGTCTTGATTATTGTTTCTTTATATCTTAATTAAAAGTTGATATTATCATGATAAATTATTATGTTTTATTTAATTTAATTTTAGTTTAGTTTACTTCGAAGTGCTTTAATTTATTTTATTTTATTATATTTTTGATAACCCAACTTTATGTTTGATTTTATGTTTCTTTTAATTGAATATTTATTTAATCTTATGTGTTTGAATTATTTATTTAATTTTTTTAAATTAATTTCAATTATTAATTTTGTTAAATGTTAGGTGTTTTTTAATTTAAATGAGTTGACTTAGGTAATTTAAATTAATTTTCAATTCAAACTTGATTTAGAAGTGATTCAATATAATTCAATTTTTGTGGCTTTTTAACTTACGTATTTACACTTCATCATTTGGACTAATTTTAATGAATATTACATGTTAAAGTTTCATTATTTTGTTGAATTCCTTTAGGATAAAATTTTATTTATCAATCATAAACTGGGGAACTTATACTACATAAACTCCAAACCTATTCTAGGGCATTTTAACTTTTAGGTTATTTAGATTTAACTATTTTGATTAATCATTTTTTTTTTGCAATTTGGAATTATGTTATTAATTTAAATACATTTATTAAATTTCCATATTAATAAATTCCATATTTGAATATGAAATTTAGAGGTTGATTAGTTTTAAATTTTAATCAATTAATTGATTTACTAGAAAATTATCAAATTAATAACTTAAGATTTTATTAAATTTTTATATTCTTTTATTTCATTAAACCCTAAGTACATACTTAATTATATTCCTTAACTTCAAAGGATTAGGAGATATTTCTTAAGTACTATGATATTAACGAAAATGTTTTAAGTTAGTTTTATAAATTTTTATAATTTCTATGATTTTTAATTTATTATTTAATTAAATTGATCTAAGGATTGAAAATTCAACAACTTCTAATCTATAGGTCATTTGACTTTGAACATTTTATGGCAAGGGGATTCCTTACCAATTTAAGTTCCCTAAAGTTTCACCTTAATAAAATGTATAATTTAGGACTAATTAGAGTTTTGATTATTTCAATAAAACCTAAATTAAGCATAAATTTAAAGAAATTAAATAGAGGTTCTAATTTTCTTATATTCTCCTATGGAAGATGAATCCATAAAGGGTTATTTAAACTTTTTAGAGTTTCAGTTTATTTAATATGACTTTTTGAAGTTCAAATTAATTAATTAAATTAATTAATTCAATTAATTACCTAATTAGGCCTTTTTGGTATTCATTAAATTCCATAGAGTTCTAATGGTATTTTTGTGTTCATTGGTACTAGCCTAATTCCATAATTTTTCATTATTAATTTAATATTAATTTATTTTTTAAAATTAAAGCCTATCACTTGAAAATTATATATATATGAATTTAACTTTAATAAATCTTGAAAATTTTATCTGTGTGTTTTAACCTTAATTTAAATTCCTCAAAATTTCAAATTAGTTAGATTAATGGTTTAGGTTTAATTATTTTTAATTAAACTCAAATTAGACAAAAAAATACTAAATAAACATTGGGGATTCTAGGTTTAATTGATTCTCCTCAATCAGATGAATCCATAAAGCACTTATTAGCATTTTTGGTTGAGTATTTTATTTTTTATGATTTTTTAAAGATTAAACTTTTTTTTGCATTTTTTAAATTAGGGAAAACATAATTTTTCTATTTAATCTTGTCAATGTCATGTGGCGCTGATGTGGTGCCACTTTACATATGGCAGCTCATGATTAGGCCAGCTGGATCCATGCAGATCAAGGTTAAATGGCGGTGGGGATGCAAAATTCATGATGGTTATCTGATCAAACTCCAAAATTTATCATGGCCATCCGATCTTCGATCAGATGGCCATGATTTCACTCACGATTTCCTATATAGGATATATTCAATTCATGCAGCTAAATCTTAACCATACATTCCTAATAGAAGGAGTGGATGATAGAGATTGTGTCTCCCAAATCAATAATAGAACTTGAGCTCCATCCATCGAACTCTTGTAATCTCCAATGATCTAAGGGGCAGAGGCGGACAATTTCACTTGTAAAATGAGCAAGGATCAAATTTTCACACATCTACATAATTAGATCTCACTTGAGAACAAATTTCCTTCATGAAGGACCAAACTGAATTCAATAAGAGGTCATGTTTGGGGGATACTTCGCCGGTGTCAATCCTTGGAAATGGGACTATTCCAAATAGATTCGTGGGGATGTGGCAAGCCTCTAGGTGCATAGAATTAGATTATCTCCTTAGTAGTTGCTCTATGGACTAAGCTCCTCCTTTTTTCTAATAGCTTTGATCTAAATATAGCTTACTGGTTGCATGGGAATCGAGGAAAGTGTAAATTCTTCTTCGTTTCGCTTAAGGAAGGTGTGTGAATGTTCAAATAAGATTGAAAAGCTCTCTTTATCCTTTTTGCCATGAGAGGCCAAGAGCTATATAGGGAGGTGTTCCACTTTGGTTTTTCTAGGGTGATTGCACCCTTGGGGGCTAAATCTAAAGGGCGGCCATTTTATTCGAAACATTCTAAATCAGCAAGGATGGGGAGTGGAGGAATGGAGGGAGAGCTTTAGAATGGGAAGAATTTGTGTTCATGCACCATCTCACTCTCTCATGGCATATTGCTCTTTTTTGGATTGACTAGAGGGCTTTTTATTCTCCCAAATTCAGCTGCCACCCCTTTTAGACTCATTCTAGAATGCGTTTAGGCGAGTTGGAATCTGATTAGCATAGGTTTAAGCTCAGATTCTCACATTTAGTTTATTTAAGTTTGACTTGATTTGGATTAAGCTAAGTGTGATCAATGTTTAGTATCCATTGATTTAAATTAGCAATTAATTGTTCAAATCATATTTAAAATAATTTATGAGTCAAACAAACTCATTTTAATTGGGTTTAGAAATAAATACCATAGGTTAGTTCACTTAAGCATTTGTTCCCCTTGGTTTAACTTGGTTTGTTCCATTTGATGGATTAGATCTAATTTTAGGCTTTAATTATGTTTATTCAAGAATTTAAATGATTTGGATAAATAAATTTTATTTCATTTGAAGTGAATTTAGAATTTAAACCCACTTCAACCCATGTTGGATTTAATGTGGCAACTGGATTTGATTGGGTCAAATGATCGAATTGATCAAATTAAACCCTATTATTAGTTAAAATATTTTTCAAGATGATTTTCAAATGATTTAGATATTTAAATTTGGGTTGATTTTAGTTTAATTTGCATTTAGACATAATAGGGTCCATTTAAGCCAACTTAGATTAAATGATCTAATTAACCTACTTAAGATCTTATTGCTTTTAAATTTCCTTAGATTTATGTTTAAACAAGTTTATTTGATGATTTTGCATCTTTGTAATAATTTAATTTGTTCAAAATTTGATGGGTTGACCTTTGAGTTGGTGGAACCCACATAAGTCAACTCTATGTCATATGGTTTACTAACTTTGACCATCATTTGGATTTAGTTTTAAATCCATTCAGATTTATGTAATGACTTTATGCTTTCCATTTGATCTAATTTTAATTTATTTTGAATTTATTTAAATTTTCTTAGATTTCAAAATTTTTGAGTTTAGGTAGGTTAATTGGGTTAACTACCTCATTCACCTAGGCTCACTTAGATTTAGATTTCAATTAGAATGTGTTTGATTTGGTGATTTGTTTAAATTTGAGTTTGGTTTGGAAGTACCTAATCCTATTAAGTTAGGCTAAAACCTAAAAGGCTTCACTAGATCACTAAGTATAGTGTCTTAAATGCTTAGATATGAAATATCTATGCTAAGATTAGGTATCCTATTTAATTAGATTGAAAATGATGCTAATCCTCATTCAAAAATGACATCAACCAATTGACCCTCAATATGTGTGGTGGACTAATGAGAGTACACTACACATATTGGTGTTGACCGGACTAATCAACAAAGGCATAAGCATAAGACTAAAAAAGTTTGAATTCAGTTTCTTGAAATTTAGAATTTTAATTTAATTTTTGTTTTGATTTCAAATTTCATTTTAAATTTAATTCTAAAAGATAGGCATAAACATGCCTAAAATTGTCTTAATTTAAAAAAAAATATTTCTTCTTAGAGATTTAGATTCTCTAATTTTTAAGAATAATAGAGATGTCATTAGAAAAAAGATATAACAAATAATATAATCCTAACATAGTTATGGTAGTCAAAGTATATGTATTCAAGAGACTTATTTTCACTCTAACTATAATAGATTTTCAATGGCTAACTAGAATGAATGCACTGGGACTCAAACCTTTCTAGGTGAAATTACCCAAGAGGTAGTCTAAATGACTAACCAATTCTGAAGAAAGGACCTATAAGTAGACCCTAATGTTTTCTTCTCTAAGAAAGGATGCCACTATGGATACTTACTCATATCAGGAGGTAATAGTTAGAAAGGATGCCAATATATATATTTTCTCCTAGCCAAATTGTATGAATTTTAACTAGAAAAAGATACCACTTGGGGATGTACCCTTATCTAGTTAGCTATTAGGAAGGGGTCTTTAAGGACTTGATTATAACCCAAATTGTTGATTCTGAAGAAAAGGGGTCTTCAATGACTTAATTCTTAAACCTCAAAAAGTTAACTAATAGGTAAGGGTCACATGGACTTAATTCCTATCTTAAGCAGTCTACAGGAATGGGGCCTTCAAATGACATATTTTCTTTCCTTAATTTTATTTATTTTAAATAGAAAAAATGTCTTCAATGACTTAAATCCTAATCTAATGAAATCCAGCTTAACAGGAAGGAGCCTTCAATGGCTTAATTCCAACCTAATTAGCTAGAAAAGGAAAGGGGTCATAATGACTTAATCCAATCCTAATTTCCTTATAATGATGCTTACTAAAGTACTTACTTCTATCTGATTAGCTATTAAGAAGGCCTTTTAATGGCTTAATTCCTTCTTGAATAACTATAATGAACAAAAGGGGTCATAATGACTTAATCTTAAACCTTAAATTTTTTTACTAATAATAAAGGAGTCTTAATGACTTAATCCTAACCATGTAGTCTATTTGACAAGAAGGGTCTTCAATGACCTAATCTTATCCTTGTATTTCAAAAAGAATGCCTTCTATAGGATTCATTTCTATATTGTTAGCTATTAAGATGGAGCCTTCATAGGCTTAATCTCAACTTAAATAACTAAAGCGAGGAAAGAGTTGTCAATGACTTATTCCTATGTTAAAATAGTCTATTTGACAGGAAAAAGGTCATCATGACTTAATCTGATTCTATCAATAGTAGGAATAATGCAACGAAGGGCTTTCTTCAATCTTAAGGAACTTATAAGAAGAGAGTATACCATGAATTGGCTTGCTCCAATCCTATATGAATGCAGAAATTGTGTTCCAAAGGATTTAAGAAATTTTTGCAGTAGTTTTAATTGACATTGTAAAAAAATGTAAATTGAAAGAAATAATATATGATTCTAAATAAGTTGCAAAGACAAAGATACTTTTATTGATTACCATATTTAAACTAAAGTAAATTTTATACATAATATTTCTTTAAGTAACATCCATAAATAGGTGGCATTGGATGTTCACCATTACAAATTAGTAGTTAATAATAATGTTCTTTGTAGGCTTTCTCCACAATAAATGGTCTTTCCCATGTTGGCTCAAACTTCCTGCCTATCCTACGATGAGTTAAAATTAGCCTTCTAAGAACCAAGATCAAGTCTCCTACATGGAAAGTTCTAGGACAAAAAAATTTATCATGAGCTTGAACCATATGTGATTAGTACAATTCAAGGTGTTGTTGAGCTTTTAGACATTTTCCTTTGAAACTTTCAAGTTCTTATAGTTGGAGTTTATGATTCTCATATATTGTAATGTTGTTATTAACTGTTATCCTTAAACAAGATAACTGTACTTCTAATGGAAGAATAACTTCAATTCTATAAACCAAAGCATACAGTGTAGATTGAGTTGGTGTACTATATTTATTCTAGTAAGCCCATAAAGCTTCAACCAACTTTTCATTCCACTAGCATTTATTTTCATTAAGTACTTTTTAAGAATTTGTACCAGAGTTTTATTGAATGCTTTGGCCAATCCATTTACCCTAGGGTAATAGATGGTTGAATATCACTAATCAATTTTATGTCTAGCCACAAAAAGATTTAATTTAGTGGACTTAAATGCAAACCATTATCAGATTTGATTTGATGAGGAATGCCACAATAATTTTTTAAAAGAATTTATGCACATGGTATGCTTTCACCTCTTTTAATGGAACTACTTCACCCACTTAGAAAAGTAATCAGTTATGGATAAGATAAAATGATGCCCTTTTGATGAAGGAGGGTTAATAGGTTATATGATGTTAGTACCCCAACACTGAAAGGGCCAAGATGTAATTTTTGGGTGTAATACATTAAGTGATTGATGTAATACCACACCATGTAATTGGCATTAATGATAATGAGGTGGAATTTCTATGTAGTCATTTAACATCAAAGGCCAATTGTATTCAAGCCTTTTAATTCTTAATTTCATCTTAGGTCCATGTTGATGAGCACCACATAATTCAGAGTGTACCTTAATCATATTCTTATAGGCTTCATGTTTATCCAAACATCATAGCCACATTTGATGAAATGACCTATATTATAACACATTATTAATTAATTCATAAGATAAGGCACATTTCTTAATTTAATTTGCTAATGACTTCCTGTTATGGAGCCTCCTTTCACTTAGATAGTAATTGAATGGTTGTCTCCAATCACATTTTTCTTGACCTTCAGCAAGAGTTGTTATAATTTGCATTTATATTATTCTATTCATGTAAACTAAATCTATATGAGAAAGAATTTATTAATTTTGAACTTTTATTGATATAGATTCTTTTTCTAGACATATGATTTCTTTGACAAACTTAACCAAAGCATCTTCCATATAATTATTTTATCATGATATTCTATGCAAAGTCACAAAAGGATTCTTTTCAAGTAGTTTCATTGTATATTGGTAATAATTGAAAAGCTTTGAGTGCAGATTCTTATAGATTCAGCTCACTTGGTAAATAACTAGTTGGGAATCCCTAAAGATTTTAATATTTTTAATATCCAAAAGGATTGCTAACTCTAGCCGAGTTATGACTGCCTCATATTTGGCTTCATTATTCATGCAAGGTTTAGACAAATGATAGGAATACCATATCATTTGTTTATCTAGGGTTATAAAAATCAATCCAATCCTTTCATTCCCCTAAGATAGAAGAATTTAATTCTTTTTTTTCTTTGACAATGCTGCACCATTAAAGTATAATATTTAGGTGGCATTAGGTTCATCCTCTAAAGTCATGATTGTTCATCTAAAAGATCATCATTTAAAGGAGAACCTTTGGGTAGAGGATACATTGCTAAAAATTTAGCTACAACTTGACCCTTTATAGCATGTAGAGGAATAAATGTGATCTCAAATTATAATAAAATCATTGACAAACATGCTAGACATCTAAACAAAAGCAAACTGGTCATAAATTATTGCAAAATATTCACTTTATGTGAAAGCACGTAATGCCTTAGCTTTTGAGTGGTAAAAACCAATGCTAAATAATTCTTTTTGATGGACAGATAATTCACCCATGTTATGGTGAGTCTATGGATTAGATAACAAAGGGCATTTTCTAACCCTTTCTTTATTAATTTGGGCTAACAATGCTCTAAGCAATTCATCTAAAGCTACAATATACAAAATTAATGACTTCCCTAGAACTGGAGTAGCCAAGATAGGAGGATTCATCAGGTATTATTTTATGCTTTCAAATGCACTTTGGCATTTCACACCCCAAATAAATTTATAATCTTTCTTTATTAATGCTACAAAGGGTTGGCATCTTCTGATAAGTTTGATATAAAGCTTCTCAAATATGCTAGCCTTCCCTAGAATTATCTTAACTATGTAATACTTCTACATGGTGATATTTCCATAATAGTTTTTATCTATTTAGAATCAATTTTGATTCCATGGTGTTTCACTACAAATCTTAAAAGCTTTCTTGAAGTTACTCCAAAATCACACTCGAAGAGATTCTACTTCAGGTTATAAGGACATAAACATTTAAAAACAGTCTGTAAGTCAACAAATGGTTTTATTTTTTCTTACTTTTAATGACTAAATTGTCAATATAGCATTTAATTTGTCAAATATTCTAGTCATTGCTTTTTAATAAGTAGCTCTAACACTTTTGAGACCAAATGGGATGACCGTGTAGGAGAATATTCCAGTAAGAGTTCTGAACATTGTATGCTTTTCATCCTTTGGGGTGATCTTTATTTGATTGTGTCTAGATGATCCACCCATGAATAAAAAGATTTCATGTGATAAGGCATTGTTTACTATAAGTTCTGGTATTGGTAACAAAAACTCATCTTTGTGACAAGCCTTATTCAAGTCTTTAAAATCTACACAAATGCATTAAAAAGGTTATTGCTCTTCTAGTATAAAGCTATCGTCAATTAATTTCTTGACTTCAGTAATGACTTATTGTTCAATTTCTAAATGCATGCATTTAGGAACTTGTTTAACTGAAATTACAACTAGTTTGATATCTAGCTTGTGAACTACAACACTTAGAGATAAGCCTGACATTACATTATAATTTTATGCAAAGTAATCCTTATACTCAAAAAGTAAGTCAATCAACTCATCATAATCTTCGAACCCAGAAGTGAACAAATAAAAGTTAGTCTTAGGTCATCCTTAGATCCTAGGTTGTTTTCCTTTAATTCATTAATGATATATTTTATTATTCAAATTTTGGTGGCACATTTTGAATTAAGCAATCATCTGAATTATTCAATGTCTCAAAATAAAATACCTTTACAGGGTCAGATATATTTTTAAGAGTTGATTAAATTCTACATGATTGCTTATCATTAAATTAAACAATGTTCATCATTATCCGAAGTTCCATTGGTACCAAACCCAATGCAAGCTTTAGATCGTAAGTTGTTATTTTTAGTATTCCATAAGCTTTTTGTGTGTTGAGTTGTATCTTTGCACCAAACATTAGGAATCAAATCATGCTTTATAGCATTTTAACATAGTCAAGATACTGATCAAAAGGGAGTTCTATTATTTCATTAAAACGTGGATCTTCATGCTTTACATCTTATTATGACCTTGAGGACCTAGATACAAAATAAAACTTTGATAGCATTTAACCTCTCCTAAAAAGTTAGGGGTTACTATGACTTTCAATTAAGAGATTTATTTTTAGAAAGAGGTGTTAAAGTATCTACATACCTTTTCAATTTCTCATAGGTGGATAGCTCAGGCTCATTTTTTAATGCTCATATCTACTCTTCATCACTATTTGACTCTAATGAAATCTCAAATTTTATTGAAGCATCCTTTTGATTGGAATATTCATCAGAACTATATTCCAAATCAATTTGTATTATTCTAGGTTCTTTTTCTTTCTCATTTTTATATTTTCCCTCATTTTTTCTTTCTTTTTTTCATTTTAATGAATTTATTCTTTTATTTTTTAGGATTCCTTAATAATGTTTGAATTCATAGAATCACGCACTTTCCTGTAGATATTTAATAGGCAGCATCATTATAAAGCTCAATCTCATGAATAGAGAATGGTTATATGTGACCTTTTATGGTGTATTCTACTCCATCTCTACTGTACTTAATACACAGGTGGAGTGATAAAAGAACTATTCTATACTTATGTATCCATGGCCTACCTAAAAGAGCATTAAAGTATGTCTTTGAGTCAATGATATAGAATTTCACTTCTATTTTCAATCCTTCAATTTCCAATAATAGAGTGATTGAACCTAAAGCTTTTTCACCTATTTCATTAAATCTTTTTAATAACATTTTGTCTGAACTTAACCCTCATGTATCAATTTTCAAAAAAGATAGAGTTTTAAAATTCTTGATATTGATTGATGCACCAAGGTTAACCGAAACTTTTGATAATCTGAGAACTCTTGACAATATGATGTTTTCCACCTAAATAAAGATATAAAGTGGTCGATTATGATCAGTGGTTCCCAAGAGTAAATCTTCATCTGACAAGGCCACCCTAAGGATCTCTTTGAAGTAGCAAGCCTCATCTAAGGAAGTTGTTGCAAGCTGAGTTAGGCATATCTCTAGGTTGAGTAATGCCTAGACTGATGATTCCCTCATTTCTTTAGATAGAACAATGGTATCATAAATGCTAATTCTAGTAGGAAGTTTCCTAATATGGCTAAAATGTTGTAATCAACCTCAGGAACAGGTGGCTCAACTATTGGATCTTTCACTCTTTATGGAGATTCATGACATCAATCAACAACCTATTTTCTTTTGTCTTTAGAAGGTGGTAGGAAAGATGGTAGGACCTTTCCACTACGTAGATTAACTTCAACAATAATTTTTCCTGAATCAGATGCAAGGGGTCATGTCAACCTATCCCACATAAATAATGTATTTTTCTAAAGATTGATCAAAATCTGAAAGTTCTACTTATATATTCATAGGAGTGCCATGTAAATCAGCCACAAAACTCTCATTCTCTGACCTTGATGCACTAACTACATCACATGCAATATAAGAAGTTTCATTTTCATCTTTTTTTCTTCATTCACAACATAATCACTAGAAATAGTGAGAACATAAGAAACATCTTTGAAGGCCAGCTTTTTATTCATATTTTCAAAATGAGTATATAAAGATATAGGAGTATAAGGCCTTACAAATAGAACCTTCTTAGATACAACACATATTCTTCTCTCACCACTCTCTCTAGACATCTGGACATCTGACAATGTTGAATGAGGTTGAGGAGTAACTAACTCTCAAGGAGATGATGGATCAATCTGGATTATCTTCTTTTGGGTCTTCAACTGCATGGAAATTTTAAGTTTTTTAATCAACATTATTTTAGAAGAATGTGATAAAGCAATATCTCATTCATTTGATTGAGAGGAACTAGAAGAAGTGAAAGATTCACATGTGATTACCTTAATGGACCCTTGTCTAGGGTCCACCAAGTATTCTTTAGGAATTATCAACAAACCTTCTTATAGTTTCTTTTAAGTCAATCCTTAAAGGTGAAGCAGTCTTCATGGTATCACCTACTGTCTGATGGTATAAGCAAGAATTTGGGTCATTCACTTTGCTAAATTCTTTTGGTCTTTTCAAATTAAGTAGCTTCAAATTTGGTTTTTTTGTTAGATTTTTGAAAATCTTTCTCACTGCCTCTCTCTTGGAAGAATAAGTCTACTTTATTCTTTCATTGAAAGGGCTAGTGGGAGCTTTCTTGGGCAGTAGTGATAACTGCTACTATGAATGCCTATAAGGTGGTGGATGCTCTACTTAGACTTGAATTGGAGCTTTTCTTTTTTTCCCTTTTTCAAGTACTTTCTTGATCTTTAAGGAATTACATCCTAGAAGACTTTTTTTGTAAAATAAAGGCTTTTCCTAATAGTTTTTCAAAAGTTTTAATGGTAAATCCTTTCAATAAGAAGGAAATAGGGCCATGGATATTTTGAAGGAGTATTTTTATAGCATGCTACTCTTATAGCTAAGGCTCATAATTAAGATTGAGAATCCTCTATCTCAAGATATAATCAAGAAGAGATTGAGAATTATCTATTAAGTCACCTATGGTGATGTGGTGTACTGTGCCAGTGAATTATTTCACAAACATGTTTTCTAGTTCAGTGAAAGTGTGCACTAAACCATTTAGTATTTCTACATACCAGTTAAAGGCAACCCTAGTCAAACCACTGATAAACTACCTAAATAATAGGGCATCACTCCCTCTAGAATTACAAAAACTTGCCTAAAAATGTGCCTAATACTATTTGGGATTCCCTATCCCATCAAAAACCTTGAAAGAAGTAGGCACAAATCCCTTTAGATATGGTACTGAATCATACCCATTAGGGAAGGGCCTACTCTTTAGAATAAGATTCATACCACAATTTTGAGCCAAAGCTTCCTTCCCCTGCTATTCCACCAGAGACTTCAACTTAGTTGTAGAAGATATATCATCTTTTAGTTTAAGCTCTTGGTGATAGTCTCCTAAACCAAGCTTTATCTTTTCTATGGGATGGGACTCTGCTGGTCTCTCTAAAGCATGTGTCTAGGAAGAGGTGGGAACTAAACTTTGGAGTGTTTGCATACTAGAAATCATATCCTCCATCTTATTTTTTATTCTCAAAAAAAGATCAACCTTCTTCTGTAGCTGAAAGATTAACTATTGAGTAGGATCAGATATAGAATGCTCGTGCATTTGTTCTTTTTCTTATTTCAATGCCTTTGTATCCACTGTAAAAATATATGCGATGGGTAACCTATGATCATCATCCAACAACTCATCCTGATCTAAATCAAAGTGGTCTTTGACCT
This sequence comes from Cymbidium sinense, assembly GCA_021442155.1. Classification (NCBI taxonomy): domain Eukaryota; kingdom Viridiplantae; phylum Streptophyta; class Magnoliopsida; order Asparagales; family Orchidaceae; genus Cymbidium; species Cymbidium sinense. The sequence continues at coordinate 57,210,254 of CM038215.1, forward strand.
TACTTATCATTTCTTTTTCTTCATCCTCTCTAATAATAGTCTATACTTCTTGTTTTGTGAGATGAAGTGGAACACCCTTACTATAAAGGATGGCTTATAATTCTTCGTCTACATCCATGAGTTTTATTTTAGATATTTTATTTTCATAAGTCCCCTAGATGGTGGGAACATCCTCTATAGCTAGAGTGGCACCTAAACCAAGGTGTCTGTGATTTGCAACATCTCTATTGTAAGGAGATAGATGAAGTAGCTCTATTTCTCTATTAGAAGCATAAAATGAAGATGACCCTTCAATTTGAGGCCTAAACACAGATGATGATGGTATTTTCTTAATAGGTCGAGTAATAGATTGTACTTTTGATTGTGATAATGGGTAAGTCTTTACCTTAGAGGCCAATGGATCTTTCATAACATAAACTTTTTTAGTTTCTTTTCTAGAGATAACCTTATCTCTCCTTGACTAGCTAATTCACCCCTATGCTAGGTTATTGACCTCCCTAGGTGATGATATTGGTCTGGTATAATATGCACGAGGTGATAAGATCTTCTTCTATCAAAGAAGACCATCTTTCTTCTTTATTTACCTTGAACAGTCATAAATATCCCTAAGGCTTCTCTCTCTAGCTCTCTAAATAATTTTCCATTCATAATCCTAAGTAACTTTTATTTGGTGTAAGAAGAGGACTCAAGAGTTCTATGAAGGATCTGGTGTAATCTACTATGAGCTTTCTTATTTACTATTTTATAGTTCTATCTAGTTTCATGTAAAAAGGGGCAAAGTGGATAACTCATAATTCTAGATACATTCTCCTCACCATAGGTTGTAGAAAGAAGGTGGAACTTGCTACCTCTTAAGAGAAGAAAAGAATCAAGAAGGGTAAACCCCTCCCCCACCCTAACTTGTTCAATCTCTAACATTTCTTTTTTTCCTAAGGCCTATCTTCTAAGCCTTCTACCTCTATTTTTCCTTTGGATTTTAGTTATTAGTGAATGCTTAGTGGAATGGGATCAAGTCTGGGAAAAGGGATTTTCATTCTTTAATGCAAGGTCAATTTGAATCTCCCTAGAGACCATGTCATCTCTCCATCTCTACTAGTGAAAATATAATATAGGGCACTCTTAAAAGACAAAGACAACCTTAGCAGTCAAGTTACTAATAGGAGAAAGAGTCACTCCATTAACGATAATGTTTAAGTTTTCAAAATAAGTCCCAAACTTGATAACAGGGACATTAGGTAATCTACTACTATCTATAGAAAAGTAAATCCCACATGTAGCAGTGAAAATCAACTGGCCAACCATTTTCTATATTTTGGACAAGAAAATTGATCAAATTATAATGAACTTTTAATATCATTATAATGAGGTTTTCACATAATGTAGTCAAAATAAAATAACTATTGACTTATTAGGAAAAATCAGCCATTTTGATTATAGGTTGAGTTTTTTAAAAGAAGAATTTTATTTTTTAAATGTAGAAGTTATAGAACCCTTTTGTCCTCAACAAATAGGGAAGTTCAATACTTTATTTATTAGATCTTGAATATACTCTATAGGAATAAAATGGAGAGATAACCAATGACATGAAAGAAAATCTTACCTTGTGAAAAATATAATTACATTATCAATATATAGACATAAAAATCTTTTTCTAAAGATTAAGAGAAGAACTATTCCTCAACAGAGTCACCAAAAAAATATGTGAAAATTTTATTTGGAACACCATGCAGTTCTTAGGGTACTTATTCAAGTAATTAAATATGTCATTAAGGGATAAATATATTATCTTAAAAGATAAAAATATTACTCTATAATAGCTTCGATTACTTAATAAAGACACCTAAAGCTGATGGGTCTTCGATGTACTAGAGATTCTTCCCATGAACTACATGGACAGGTAGGATGGGTATATTTTATTGCATGGTTCATAGTTCCCTATAATGGTAATCAAATATAGTTAATTATATCTTAGGAATGAAGGATCTCTTCCTAAGAATACTCTTCATTAAAGAAATAGATTTTTATTTCTATGGATTTTAAAGTTTTTCTTAAAAGGTTGATGATTTATAGATTCAAAAGGGAATGCTCCAAAGTGGATAATTTTTTTTTTCAGACCAATAGGTAATAAGTATGAAATGCTTTAGATACTGGGATGCCCAGTAAGTATTTCAACTAACCTACTATTGAGCTTTATAATTTTGTGTCTAAAATTATTAAGATTTAAATTGATATTTTATTAAAAATCTTGGACTTAGATTCTAATAGCTCAAGACTGTAGAAATTTCTTGTAGTTGAAGACTTAATCCAAAAGGATGCTTCATAACATAAGTCTACAAATGCTCTTGAAATAAGTCAGATGCTCAAACTAATGTACATTTTCTAGGAATTGTCAGTTATTCTCCTACCAATGGAAAAAATAAACCTATCCTTAACTCTTCTAGACTTATAACACACCTTGAAGGGTTGCCACCTAACACAACCAAAGCTATTTTTTAAAACCATGAGTCTGGTCTTATTTATGCAAGATGGTTATGCTATTGTGTTTATGAAGGAAGCTAAGAGCCTAACTCACTCCCAAACCTTAAGATAATGTTTACATTTTGTGCATCTAACTAATACAACAAGATTCATCTTTTATGTTTTGACTCATAATTTTTTTAAGGCCTTCGATATGCATTTTATTTCTACAATGATATGCAGTTGGAAGTAGTCATGGGCCAAATAAAAATGAGAAGGCAGACTTCCCCTAAGAAGGGTGGTCATCCTCAAAGGCTAGATGCCCCTTTATGTGCAATGGGTGAAGCACAAAATTTACGGAGTACGAACAATATGCTATCAAGTTTCACAAAAAATAATTATTTCTAGTTACTTTTATGTTGTACCCAGGGCTTTAATTAACATGAGGTTATGAGTTTCTTATTTTATGTTTGAGTTATTTAAATTTAAGTGGGATAAAAATTTTAATTTTTTTAGTAGCCTAATGTTCCAAGCATTTCATTATAGAAACACACTATAGAAAGAAACTAAGAAAAAGTAGGCAATTTTTATTATGCACCTAAAATAAAACATGCCAAATTAATTAATATAACAGGCCAATGTGGCCGAGTATTGATGTACACCCAAAAGAAAGAGAAAATGAGCAGCCAAGATCTGCCCTTATATAGCTTGGCCTAGAACTAAAAGTTTTATCAATGGGGGTCTTTTTCAAAGATCATCACCTTTTTCAAAGAACTTCACAAAAGACCATCAACTAGTAGAGTTAGCTTTTGGTATTCTTAGGCCTCATAGACCTTAAAATAATTCTATGCTCAAATTACATTTAATTTTTCAAAAAATAAAGTTCTAAATCCTTATAAAATAAATGTCAAAAAATATACATAGCACACTAGCAATTTATATTTCAAACATACAAATTTAGAATTAATTGCTTGCCAAGACCACCTATCCTATTTGGATATTCTTGCAAACTTAAGCATACCTACAAACAAATAGTATATATTTTATTTTATGATAACAGTCCCTTTATGCACAGCCCCTTCTGTAGAAAATAGTGTTAGCCTAAAAAGAATGTCCTATCATCGAGGCTAGTGAGAAAATAATCTTATCCATCCAGTCTAAAATATTACACCATAAAATAAACAAAAAAAATTTTATATCATAAAATATCACAAATCATTGGCTTAACCTAAATCTAAGGTTGATGACATAATAATCTAGTGTGTGAGAAAATGGGCTTGTGTGGTATGACTTTTCTAGGCCTTCTTAGATTCAAAGTATGGTTTATTTTGAATTAAGATTGAACATTTCACTTTTCATAATTTTACTTCATAGGTATGTGTTGTTGTTAAACCAGAAGTTTGAGGTATCAAGATCTTCTTCAAATTAGTAGCCCTATGACCTCAGATGTTTAGACTATATATCATATATTATTAATTATTAAAAAATTATAAAAAAATTATTCTTTGATTTCTTTTATTTTTTTTAGAATTTTTTCAATTTATGTGATTTATCAGTTTACTTCCATTTTTAATTTCATTTTGTATTAAATTGGAATTTAAATTTTCAAGAATGAAGAATAAAATAAATTCCACTTTGGGTGAAATCCAACATCTAAATTCTAATAGAATATGATTTTCATCCATTCTAATGAGTATAACAAAGATCCTAAGTATCTTAATTAACCTCTTTTTAATTGATTTGGATGGTTTGTCTAAAGTTGGGTTCAATTTGATTAAAACTTTAATTTTCTTTTTAGGTTTAAAGTCTATGTAATCTAATTTTATTAAGATTTTGAAGACTTCATTCTTAGTTTTTTTCTTTTGTTGATTAATATTTCTTTCAATCTTAATTAGAAATTGATATGATAATTGAGTTTCATTTAATTTAATTTTAGTTTAGTTTACTTTCAAGTTATTTAATTTATTTTATGTTATTATACTGTTATTCATAACCTAACTTTATCTTTGATTTTATGTTTCTTTTAATTAAATGTTAATTTAATCTTATGTGTTTGGATTATTTAGTTTATTTGATTAAATTAATTTCACTTATTAATTTTAATAAATGTTAAGTGTTTGTTAATTTAAATGAGCTGACTTATGTAATTTAAATTGATTTTCAATTCAAACTTGATTTAGAAGTGATTCAATATACTTTAATTTTTTGTGACTTATTAACTTATGTATTTACACTTCATCATTTGGATTAAGTTTAAAGAAATATTACATGTTAATGTTTTATTATTTACTTTAATTCTCTTAGAATGATATTTTGTTTATCAATCATAACCTTGGAAACATAGGCTATATTGGGCACCAAAACTATTCTAGGTTATTTTAACTTTTAAGTTATTTAGATTTAACTATTTTGATAAATCATTTTTATTTAGAATTTAGAATTATGTTAGTAATTTAAATGAATTTATTAAATTTCAATATTAATAAATTCCATATTTGAATATGAAATTTAGAGGTAGATTAGTTTTGAATATGAATTAATTAATTGATTTATTAGATATTTATTAAATTAATAACTTAGATTTGATTAAATTTTTATATACTTTCATTTCATGAAATCGTAAGTGCATAATTAATTATATTCTATAAATTCAAAGAATTTGGAGATTTTTCTTAGGTATTACGATGTTAATGAAAATGTTTTTGAGTTGATTTTATAAATTTTTATAATTTCTCTGATTTGTTTGACTTATTATTTCACTTAAATTTATTTAAGGCTTAAAAATTCAACAACTTCTAATCAAGAGCTCATTTCACCTTGAACTTTTTATGACAAGAGGGGCTCCTTACCAATTTAAGTTTCCTAAAGTTTCACCTTAATCTGATGTATAATTTAGGACTAATTAGGGTTTTAACTATTTTAATAAAACTAAAATTAAGCCTATATTAGAAGGAATTAATTAGGGTTTTAATTTTCTTAAATTTTCCTATGGAAGATGAATCTATTGAGAGTTTATTTAATTTTTTTATATTTAGATTATTTATTATAATTTTTTCAAGTTAAAATTATTTAATTCAATTAATTACCAAATTAGGTCATTTTGGGGTTCATTAAGTTCTAGAGAGTTCTAATGTGTTTTAGGGTTCATTGGTATTTATTATGATGATCTAGGCTAATTCCATAATTTTTTATAGTTTTTAATTTAATATTAATTTATTTTATTAAATTAAGGCCTATGACTTGAAAATTACATATCTATAGATTTAATTTCCAATAAATTTTCAAAATTTTATCTAAAGTGCCTTGTAATCTAAATTTTAATTCCCAAAATTCTAAATTAATTGGATTAATGGTCTGGGTTTAATTTGAGTTTAATTATTTTCAATTATACTCAAATTAACCTAAAAATATCAAAAAAAAAATTGGGGATTTTGGATTAAATGGATTCTTCTTCACTTAGATGAATCAATAAAGCCCTTATTTGCATTGTTTGTTGAGTATTTTATTTTTTAAGATTTTATAAATTTTTAAATATTTTTATATTTTTTAAATCAGGGAAAACCCAATTTTTTTGTTTAATCTAGTCAACACCATGTGGCCCCGCTTACACCTGATGGCATGTAATTTGGCCAGCTGGATCCATGCAGATCCAACTTAAATGGCAGTGGGGATGCAAAATTCATCACCACCCTCTAATCTTCGATTGGATGACCATGATTTCTCTTATGGTTTTCTATATAGGATATAATCAATACATGTAGCTAAATCTCATCATCCATTTCTAATATAAAGAACAAATGATGGAGATTAGGTCTCCCCATTAATGATAGAAACCGAGCTCCTTTTATCAAATTCCCATAATTTGTAGTTTTTTAAGTAGCAGAGGTGGGCAATTTTGATTGCAAAATGATCAGGGATCAATTTTACACATATTTATAAAGTTAGATCTCACTTGAGATCAAATTTTATTCAAAAAGAGATAACGAAACAACCTAAAGTAACTCCCCACCATGGCAGTGATATTGAGGATGATGAAGAAGAGTTGCTACTTTATCAACCTAGGAAAGCCTCAATTAGCCAAAGGAAAGAAGGATCTAGTATTTATAAGATAATAAAATAATTAGAAAAAACCTATGTTTCTCTAATAAGGATACAAATCCACATTTCCAAAAAGACTATAAAAATAACTATAGTGCCAAAGGCATATATAAAAGCCTTAACAGGTTCAAAAAATAAGAAAATAGAATAATTGAAAACTTTATATGTCCCTCTTAGATGTTACGATGAACATGGAATCCTGCTCTACAAAATTAAAGTGTAAGTTGCAAATCCCACAAAAATATTATTTGAAGAGAATTATTTTGAGCAAGAAGATATTTTAATAATAATTTCTTAGTACTTCTCATCAACACTAAAGAAGTTGGTTAAAAATAATATTCAGCCTACACAATCAAATATTTAAGCTCAATTGTTTAAAAGGCTTTAGCAAGAGGATAATAATAATATATGAGAAATTCACCACATGGGGATTAAGATATATTGCTTCAGCATTTTTCCAAATGACCTCATGCTTATGCTATTCCAAATGATACAAATGAACAAAGGGGTGTTCCACATGAAAGTTAGAATATACCTAATGATGAACTAATAATTGACATCAAAGAAGCCTCAAAGGAATTTGAAGAATACAATCAAGATACTATTGATGAACTTCATGAAATTAACCCAGTCACTAAAGAAGAACCTAGGTCAACCTTTGTTAGTGCTAACCTCACATTAAAAAAATTAGAGAAAATAAAAGCACTACTCTATGAATACAAAAATTGTGTTAAATTATAGTGAAATGATGGGCATATCATCAAACATCATTGCACATAAACTTTCCATTAAACTTGGTGTACCACCTATAAAGGAAAATGCAATCAGAAATCAAAAGGCAAGTAATTTTTGAAACCAAGAAGCTTATTAAAGTAAGGTTCATTCGAAAAGAAAAATATGATGCTTGATCACCAATATCATTCTAGTAAAGAAAAGGAATGGGGAAATCCATGTTTTCATCGACTTTAGGGATTTAAATAAAGCATGCCCAAAAGATGACTTTCCATTACTGAGTGTAGAACTCATGGTAGACAACACATCAAACTCTGATATGTTTTTATTTATGGATGGTTCATCAGGCTACAACCAAATTAAGATTCCTACAGAGGATAACAAAAATACATCCTTTCGTACACCAATTGGCATTTATTATAGTAAAGTGATGTCATTTAGTTTGAAAAATATCAACACTACATATCGAAGGGAAATGATAATGATCTGATACAAAAGTATGTAGAATACTGCATTGATGATTTTGTTGCCAAAAGTAAAGCTCATAGAGAGCATATAAGTGACTTCAGAGTTGTATTCAATCGAATTCAAAGTTTCAACTTAAATATGAATTTTAGAATATGTGCTTTTGGCATAACTTCTGAAAATTTTCTAGGCTTTACTGTGTGATATAGAGGAATTGAAATTGATCCCTCTAAAATCAAAGCAATAATTGAAATGTTATTGCCTATAATCTTGAAGCAACTACGTTCATTTCAAGGAAAGTTGACTTAAATAAGGAGATTCATGTCTTAACTCCTAGGGACATGTCAACCATTTGCTTGATTATTGATGAATAATACACTTTTTAAAAGGGATGATGCTTGTCAAGAAGCATTTCATAACCTAAAATAATATTTGTTACATCCCCCAATTTTAGCGGCACCAATAATAGAAAGATCGTTTGCTGACACCATGAACCCCATCTCATATGATATTAATTTTGCTGATAATAAACACATGTTCAAATGTTACTAATCAAGTTAAATTCAAGTGTGCACTAGGTAGGAATTTTTTCTAAGAATTACTATCTTAAGGAAATAAAAATTAAAATAAAATAATTCATTCATCAGATTTAAAATTATTTTTATTTTTCTATATCTTAATATTACAATTATTCATTAAGTTATCCATTTTTGATTGTATGAACTAAATGCATGATATAAGTTCTATTAAATGTGTGTTAAAATAAGATAAATTATGTTTGAATTTTATTAAATCATTTCCATTCCATTCATAATTTTTAGTGCATGAAAATTGAATTATCACAAAATTATCCTTTCTTCTTCTTATTCTCTCTCCTATTATTCTTTCTTCTCTCTCTCATATTATCATTTGCATATTAACATTGTTTTGGAAAAAACATTTTAATGCATTTTGTGTAATAAATTGTGTGATGTTCATTAAAAGATTTTCAATTATTTTCTCACTTTTTTCATATTTTAAAATTCATTTATTTGAATTATTTTTTGAATTATTCTTTAATTCAAACTTCTTCATGCATGACATGTACTTGCTAAATCAAATCAAATTTTTTATGGAATATGTTGAACATCCCAACCATGATTAGCTATGATTATTTTGAGCTTAATTAATCTATTATAAGGTATTTTAAATTTAAATGCAAATCAGCCCTCTTTTTCAAAATAATTTTATTTTAAATTTGACTTATTGTAGGAAAGTTTAAGGTAGGCCGGCCACTATGCATGAAATTCAATAAATTTATATATTATTTAAACATTCAATAAGTATAAAATACAATCAACTTTGATCTAAATTTGTTCATGCATTATTTTGAGAATTTCCTATTTTAGGAAAACCCTTTGGGTCAAAATCCTTGAATGGATTTTCCATGGATTTATTTTATTCAAAACTCCCTCCTTCATGTCTAAATTTGCTTTGCTGAATTTCTATGTGAATTCCTCTATCCTTAGCTATCAATCACATAGCAAACATTCTTTATTGGGTTTAAACAAATTTGTAAAGGAGCCTATGGAAGATCTCTGTGGCTGATCCCTTCTCCTTTGAATTTAAAATTCATATTGATCCCAAATCACTTTCCGTCTTATTGGATCAATTTTTGGCCAACTATAGACTCATCTCTCATCTATTTAATAGCCTTTTGTCAGCTTGAAAAAGGTTCAAAAAAATCAAAACTCTTTCTTGCTCTCTTGCTCATCTTCGATCGATCCTTGCTAAAGCAATTCTTGTAGATTTTTGGTGATTCAAGTGCAAGAGTTCCTCATTATTCTTCACTTTCCTTGGAAATTTATTTGGCTTGAATATTGATTGGGAAAAGTGAAGGTTTGGTGTGTTTCCTCCCCTGGATGGAAGCATCAATTCTTTGGTGTTGACATTCTAAGGTGCTAAGTTCTTAAACTTATTTTATTTCTTCTTTGCTTTGAAGTTTACATGATTATGTAAATTTTCTTGTGTTCATTCATGAAATAATCTTTAAATTTTGTTTGGCCAAAAACAAACATAAGAAGATCAGTTTGTGTGGATAACTACTAGATAATCTTTTGATTTCTTGTTTGGCTAAAGCTAACATAAGGAGATCAATTTCTTTTGTGCTTAATCACTGGATAATCCTTTTCTTTCTTGTTTGGCTAAAGTTTATTTCAAAGGTTTTTAATTTCCTAGTGCTTAATCATTTGGATGTCCATTATTTATCACTTTGGCTTAAAGTTTCATATAAGTTTGTTAAATTTAATTATGCTTAACATCTTATTTCATCTTTTTCTCCATTTGTCTGACCACACCACATCTTGCATAAATTATTTTTTTCTTATTGATTACTTGCATTCAGTTAGTTTATGTATATGTTATGTGATAGCTTTCATGTGATATAATTCAAATCCTTTTTCAAGTGATTGTTGAGTGATTCCAATTGCAAATACATTTATCATTTGAATGAAAGTTATCTTGCATGAAAAATAATTCAAAGTAAAGTTTTCGTGATTGCATTTTACTTTACATTTCAAAGAATTCAATAAAATCATTTTAAACTTTTTAAATATCATTCAAGAAACATTAAGTTACTTAATTGCACTAAACATCTGATTAAACATCTTGTTTTAATTTCATTCAAAGTTAAAGTGAGCTCTCTTTTTCATTAATATTCAATTGTCTTAATATTATTAGAGATTGGGTTTTGAATGCAAAAATATTTTAAAATTGAGAGTTAGACTTGTATCTTTCTCTTTGCCTTGCCTTGATTTCTTGTTGGGTTGTACTTGCATTAAAAAAAGTAGTGTATTATATTTATACTTAAGGAGAGATGCAGCGTTGGGTTATACTTGCTCGTGAAAGAGAGTATGTGAGGTTTGTTGTAATCTCAACTTTGATTTAGTGAATTCCTAGCCTGGGTGGCTATGCATGGACGTAAGAGGGTTTAGCCGAATTACATAAAAATCTTAGTGCCCTCTTTCTTTACTTTTCTATTATTACATTTTTTATTTCTTCATTTCGCTAAAGAATTATAATTAAATATTTAAGTTTTCTACAAAAGATAAAATTAAAATTTCTAAAATTTATTTTTAAAACCAATTCAGCCCCTTCCCCCTTAGGTGGTATATCTAAGTAACACTATTGATATTATATACAACAGCCCTAGAGGAATCACTTGGAGCTCTGTTATCTTAAAACAATGAAGAAGGGAAGGAAAATGCCCTCTATTATATAAGTCAATGTTTAATATAAGTTGAAATAAGATACTCTCCTATTAAGAGAAATATTTAGCATTGTTATTTGCTATTCAGAAATTGCATCACTACATGTTATCGTATAAGATAACCTTGGTATCCAAAGTCAATCCTCTCAAATTCTTGATGACTAGATTTACTTCAATAGGTCACTTAGTTAAATGAGCGGTCTTATTACTCCATTTTGATATAACATATGTCCCATAAAAGGTGATAAAAGGGAAAACTATGGTTGACTTTCTAACCACTAATCCTTTACCGATAGATTTTATACTCAATGATGAATTGCCTGACGAGCAAATCTTTTAAGTGAAAGAAGCTCAATAATTGTCAGAATTAGAGCTTTACTTTGATGAATCTTCATCAATAAAGCCAACTAACCCACCAAGATTACCTATAATATAGGTTGGAATTGGTTTGATATTTATTACAGCATAAAGTGGTATACTTCGATACTCAAACAACTTGACTAAACCTCAAACCAATAATGCAGTGGAATATGAAGTATTAATTATGGACCTAGAACTAGAAGTTAATATGAAAATTAAAAAACTCCATGGTTATGGAGATTCTTACCTCATAGTTCAACAAATAATTAAGACTTTTAAGATAGATAAGCTCAAATTAGTTCTTTATTATAAGCACATCTAAGAGCTCCTAAAATTAATCCCTAAAGTAATAATTATAAGGGTCTCACATCAAAAAAATAAAAAGGCCAACGCATTAGCAAAACTAGTTAAAGAAATTATAGACCTTAAAAAAACTAATTACAATAATAATCCAAAGCAGGCTACCATTGGCAGCAACCCTTCTTCAATATTTTAAAGCTAAAGAAATAAAATGATTTTAGCAATAAGTGAAGATGATGATGAGAATCATTCATTGCTTATATTAAAAGTGGTGGATTACCAAAAGATAAGCCAAAGCCTCAACAAATTTCATAATGAGCACTACAATATGCTCTTATGAACAATGATGCATTATATCACTACTCATTTAATCAAATGTGGTTGCAATTGTTTGGACCAAAAGATGCCAAGGTAGTAATGGCTAAAGTTCATGAAGGGTTGTGCAGTGCACATCAATCCAATCCTAAAATAAAAATTAAAATCAAATGAATAGGTTATTACTAGCCTAGCATTGTTCAAGACTGCAATGATCATGCTAAAAGATGTCAAACATGTGAAATACAAGAAAACACATTATATCAACCTCCTAATTTCTTACATTTAATAGTGGCATCTTTGCTATTTCAAAGTTAGGAATTGACATAATTGTTCACTAGACTCTGGATGTAGAGTATTTTAAGACCAATCATCTATCGATTTATAATTACTACCTTCAAAGAATTCTATCACTTTATTAAGAAATATAAGAGAGATTGGTGATATTCTTCAATACATAATTTAAGAGACAATGGTCTCATAGAGGCATTCAACAAAACATTGGTAAAATTACTCAAAAAACTTATCTCTAAAAATAGAAGAGAATGGCATGATAAATTAATAAGGCCTTTGGAGCATATTGCACTCTCTATAAAACTATTGTGCAACACCATACTCATTAGTCTTCAGAGTGGAAGCCATACTTCTGCTTGAACTACCTTCACTTCATATCGTAGTCCAAAATGGACTCACAATGAAAGAAAATGTTCTTATACAACTTGAAGAACTTGAAGCTTTAGATGAAAATTAGATACAAGCCTAGCAAAATCTAGAAACATATAGAGCAATAATGATCCAAGCTCATGATCATATGGTTTGCCCAAAAAAGCTTCAAAGTAGGTGAACTAATGTTGGTACATAGAAGGCTTATCATTCTGCATCACTGTGTTTGTGGAAAGTTCAACCCAAATTAAAAGGGATTTTACTTTATCAAAAATTTATATAAATGGGGAACTTATCAACTCATTGATATAAAAGGCATAAGGATATGCCACCTATAAATGGACAATATCTCAAAAGATATTAAACATAAATTTTGAAATTTTATTTCTTTATAAAGAGTCAAAATTGACTCTAAATAAATCATCCAAAAAGATAAATCATTATTGCATTTGAATTTGAAAAAAAATAAATATTTTTTATCTTAAAGTTAGATTTTCCTGTCAATAGGGGCAATTTTAGGTATCTTGCAATGCAAGAAAAATTCTCCATAAAAGATGAATCCGATCAAATCAAATAGATCTAAATTTAAACATAGATCCTCGTGTCCAAAAGGACTGAATCTAATCTAAAATTTATATCTATCATATCCAAAGGGACTGGATCTAATCCTAAACATAGATCTATCATGTCTAAGGGATCACATCTAAACCTAAATTTAGACTTATCATGTCCAAAGGGGCTAGATCTAAACCTAAATTTAGATCTATGATGTCCAAAGGGGCTGGATCAAAACCTAAATTTAGATCTATTATGACCAAAGGGGCCAGATCTAAACATAAATTTAGATATATCATATTCAAAAGGATTGAATCTAAATCTATGCCTAGATCTATCATGTATAAAGGGGACAAATCTTTTTTTAAACCTACATCCACCATACCTAAATGGATCATATCTAAAACCAAACATAGATTCAACATGTCAAAGAAGAACGAATCTAAATTTAAACACACCCAACATGCCCAAAAGAAGTTGTATAAATATAAATTAAGATTCAACACTTTAATAAAAATTGAATCTAAATATAAATTTGCTTCTATCAAGTTTAAAAGAGATTGAATCTAAATATAAATCTAAACTCTTTAATGTTTAGACAAGATTGAAGAAAATCCCACAAGCACAGCTCACTTATAGATTCAAATATTATTGGCTCTTTTATAATGTCCACAAACTTTATATGTTTCTCTTCTCCATATTTGTTATAATATTTATTTAGAAAAGGCTCGATGATATGCCTCCTATAGAACCCACTAAGCAGTAGATATGAGCCACTATTGAAGCTATGATCTGCATCATATAGCAAGATTGTAGGATCATTTATTATGGTATCAGGAGATGTTGTTGGGCAGAGATATTTTTAGAGATTCATTTGCTTGATCATATCACATTCCACTCTTTGATTTACATCTTCCATCAAGATATGATCCTTCTGATTGGGTGATTAATTTAAAGTTGATATACAATCATGATGTTCTTCTAGAGAGAGTCATAGATCACCTTAGTTTTGGGGATCAAGAGGTACTCCAACTAGTTGTAGATAGCTCTCATTCTGCCAATACAATTCCACTTTTAGGTTATTACATACTACATCATGAAGCAAAGGATTAAGATCCAAATTCAATGTTTGGCACACCTCTATCGGCTATTAGTGGCTACATATATTAGCCCTACCATCATTTGTAGTTGCATGTCGATACTCTCAAGGGAGCTAACATAGATCATGCAATTTATGCATTGCCCATTGATTATAGTTATCTTCCTTTCAATTGGATATGTAGCATAGTAGAGTACTGGGATAGGGCCACCAATACTTGTTGGATTGGACCACAGGAGATGATAGTTACTTTAGCAGACATAAAGAATATAGCAAGCCTCCCTATTTTAGGCATTCCATATAATGTGTGCATTCCCTCCAGATCATAGGCTCTTTTAGCATCAATCAATTGGTTAGCAGAGGAGAGAAGGTTATGTATATTCTTCTAGCCTTCATCATTCTCTGGCTCATTACCAGAAGTTGTTTAGAGTGCAGAGATGAGGTTGTATATTATGTGGCACTATTACTCTTTATATATGTTGTGAGAGTTTTCTTCGTTCAATAGTATGCTCACCTCATTCTACATGCTTGGATGATCCATTTGAAATTGGCTTTTATTCATCTAAAGGCTCATTTGGCACTAGATTTGAGCCTAAAGGAAGAGCCAATTCTTTACATTTTTTAACATGAGGCATCGATGAAAAGTATTTTTAGTGGCCTTTATTGCCACATGTTTATGCTACTTTGTATTTATGGGTCATAATAGACTATTTCGTCCTTCTACTCCTATGATGGCTAGTTTGCTTGCTTATGTTGAGAGGATTGCACTAGCATCTATAGTATTAGCCTACCTATACCATGGATTAGGCAGAGTAAGCATCATGTTCAACCTATCGCTATGATATAAATGCTCCTTAATATTATGTACATGGACAAATTCACCCATAAATTTTTGGAGCCTTCAGCTATCTCGACACACCTCTTTACTTCAAGGAGCAATGCTTTCTACAGATTATGTAGCTGAGTAAAGCTATAGTTACTTTAAATAGAGATCAAATTTACACATTTATGTTTTTGGCTGCAAGCATGATGTTTCACTTTCAGATTATTCATCGATCATCTTTTTATAGCTTACCTAATTAAAGCTTGGGACAAAGATTCATGGATTTAATTACTAATAGAGGTACACCCTAATTATTAATAAAGCTAGGGTATAAATACATAGGAATATCTTATTAAGCTGAGACCTACTTGGTAGTGCTACCAACATCATCAGTCTATGATTTTAGAGCATTAAAATTCTAGTAGAATAACTAGACAATATAGATTTAGTCTGACTACACCTATATATGGACTTCCATGGATACTAGATATAACAGACACTCATTTTTTGGGTACATTATCACTATTTATTTATTTGGAGTCAATTTCTATGTCTTGGGCTTTTCTACTTCACCTAGGGACTAGTTTTTATTTCTATGTAGCTTCATAAGAGCCTAGTACAGGAGTTAACCACCTATGGTTGCTATGGATTCATCATACCTTCTCTTCTTTTTTGTAGCTATGCTTCCACATATATAGTCATAGAATTATGAAGGCTAGATTGACATGACACTTATATTCTCCTTACCAAATTGGTCATGCTTTTAAGGAGATAATAGATAGACGAGACAGTGGTAGAAAGTGTCATCGAGAGCCTTCATCTATTCATATAAAAGGCGATAGGGATGTTCAAAGCCCTCTTCTAACTTATTAAGGTATAGCAGTAGTAGAAACATCTGACTCTATTTATGTTCTATCTCTGCTAATATAAGTTAAACCATCAATAAAGCAGATAGAGAGTTATGTCACTTTATTATTATCGATAAAGGCTTGTGTGACTTCCCTAGTTTCTCATTCACTTGATCCTATCCGTGATGATCAAATGTATGTTGGAGAAGATCCATGTATAGAAGAATCTGGTGCTTTGAAGATTATTTATGAATCAATCATATCAGGCTTAACTTGGGTGATAGTGAGTTCCACCCAGGATGATTCCTTAACAGTGCTTGACTCTTGTGTAGATATTCACCCCACTTTTAGTTTGAGAGAGATAATTCAAAGGTGTTTATCTGGTTTGAAAATTTCATGCTTCATCTCTAAGAAATGCTTTAGGCCTTTAGGATCATCACACTGTGGCTCTTCGAAGAGATTATGTCAAATAGTGATAGCACTACGTCACTTACTTCTAAATATAGCATAGAAGTTTTGCATGAGCTTTCTAGCTTCTATGTGGAGGTGAATTCTTTATTAGATTGTGCTACCACTTTGGGCCTTGAAGCAAGAGAGTTACAACTTTGGAGTCCCTATTCCAAGATGCTAAGTTTGGATTATTCTCAATGTGCACTATGTACTTGGAGCTACTATTAGACACACTAATTGATGTAGAGAATTTGCTCAACACTAGTTCCCATCAAGCCTCTCTAGTTTGTCAAGACCTTGGGCATAGCCTAAAAGCCTTGAGATCATACTATAAAGAGCTCTCTAGACCACATATTAAGCTTCTTGATATATTTGTTGAATTAAGAGAGTTATAGTAAAGGAAGCAATATTTATTAGGAAGAAGGTCTATGGTGAGACAAGTTATCACCGCTATAAAAGTAGATTGCTCATGGAGTGCTCAGGAGATTGAGCTTGAGTAGGTTCTCTTTTTATTAGTTCATGACTAGTAAGCCACCTTTTAGCATCTTCATGATGCATGAGAGAGATAGCCTAAAATGGCTTAACGAGTCCATACTACTTTTATTTGTATTAGAGAAATTAAGACTAATTACCTGTAGTTGAGTTTTTTTAGCAATAATCTCTTGTTGTTACATGATATATGAGTATTATAATTATTGACTTCTTGAATATTATGATCTTTCTCCCTTTTATGTTTCTAAATAAAAGAAAGGAGAGTAATGAATGCATCATGTTTAATTAACATGACACATTCATTAGGAGGGGAGGGGGAATTTATTTGTAACTAAAAAAACCAAAAAATGAAGTATCTAATGCGGTCTAGAGAATCCAAAATTACTAACCACTCCTACCAACAGCCATTCACGTCAACGATAACCACCCAAAGGGAGAGTTGAAGTAGTTAGGAGAGAGGGAACAATTATGAGAAGTAATTTCTTATAAAAAGGGGAGGGTATGATCCCAGTCTTCATTTTCTTTTCTTTTCTAGCAAATCTCTTTCTCTCTCTACAACATGCTCTCCATCTTGCATGAGGCAAGATTGAAATCAAACTACCATTGATTTAAGGTAAAATTCAAAATAAAAAGTTTCTTCTTTATAATTTTTCACTCCAGAGAAAATTTTTGAAGAATTCCACCATTAATCTTGGATCTAATGCAAAATGACGATCCTCCCTCCATTGATCTTGGAACTAAAGTAAAGGAGAAGAATGTGATCACATTAATTACAGAATCTTATGCATTGCCAAAATAATTTTTTTTTGAAATTAAGATTTAATTGAGGTTTAATTCACTAAAACATAAATTTAAAACTTCAAGAATTCCTCCATCAAACATGGTTATGATGTGATATAAAAAATCCTCTCCCCCCCGTTGATCTTCGATGCAGAATAAGGGAGAAGAGTATGTGTTGCACTAAAATATTTCATAACTTAGCATTGCTAAGTCATTATAAAAAAAAATTGTACATAAATCATTAAATTACACAAGAAAAATTACCTTAGAATGGAGTTCTATGACTTGTAGTATCATAGAGCTGATGCCCAATGTTGCAGTAATGAGCTCTCAAGAGTTTGAACCCTAACACTCCGCTTCATAGCACCACTGTTGTATGGCATCGAGGCATTGTGACTAATGTTGTGGCATTGAATCTTAGCACTACAACACTACCTTCTCAAGTTGTAAGATCAAAATGTTCACCTGCAATACTGCAGTGCTATTCTAATAGTGATGAGGCACTATCACCAGCACCGTGACACTTAATCATGGCACCATAGTGTGGCCTTCTTGGGTTATATGGCCGCAGCATTATTCTGAAAGTACTGAGGCACTATAATAGCATCACAACACCACTTTTTGGCACCTAAGCACTATCTTATCTAATTTTAAGCTAAAGTCCCACAATCTAGCATCAAGGCACTAATCTTGAGCACCTAGGTGCTGACTTTCCAACTCTGAGACACACTTTTCTGTTAGTTTTTTTTTTTAATTAAATTTTTTATTCAATTAAAATTTTAACTTATAATAAATATTTAAAATTATAATTAGGTTCATGAGAAATCCAATTGGTATGTGAGATAAGAAATAAATAATACAAAATAAAATTTTATTATAAAAAATAAAAATTTAATACATAAATGTGCAAAATAAATTATAATAGTGTAAAAAAAGAAATACAAATGCAAATGAACAAAAGGGCAAAAGACTATCCTAAAAGTCATAGTTATCTTCCTCCTCTTCTTCTTTTAGCTCTGATGGGGTGTTAACATAAGGGTGATATTTAGGCGTTATAAGAAATGGAACTCTATTCGAATGGGATTAAAGTTGCAATGTTCAAACATTTGAATAAATTGTGAGTTTAACTCATTCATGTAAGAAAATTACTACTGCTGCTGACCCATATGATAATGAATTTTCTTCTCTAATTCTTGCAGCCACTAGCTACATTCACCCATCCTTTTTCTTAATTCAGAGACTTCTGCTCCAATTTCTTTGAGTTGCTCATTTAAATCTTGGAGGATTTAGACTGAATTGAGGAGCACATGAGCTTTTATCTATTTTTATTTTTGATCCAAACCATTCAATCATTCTTTTAGTCAAGGGAGCCCTTTGTATAAGGACTTCTTCATTCGGGTCCCCTAACGCACTAGCCACAACAAATAAAAAATAAATAAAAGAAGGATGACCATATCATAGGGTAATACTACCCTTAAGAATATTACAAATTGAATTATAAATAATCTTCCCTACACCTATAGTAAAGCCCTTTTGAATTACAAAATTTACAATGGCTTTATCCTTAATTACATCACAGATAAAATAAAACCTTACTTTAGCCTCGACTATTAATCTCTTGGTAGGAAAATTGATAATATTTTTCAATCTCCATTTTCACTAAATATTAACATTTCTAACAGTAAAGAAATTAATAATTTTATCAAAATTAAGGTGATTATTATAATAGGAAAGATATTGATCGTATACAAAATTTTACAATTCTAATATGCATTAATGGAAGTAATAGCGAAATATACCCATTTCTTCCATACAAAACTTTATTACCCTAGTGATCCTTCATGTTGGCAATGAACTCCAACACTATAGAGATGATGCAAGTAATGTTATCATAGGTGAAATGCTCTTAACCTTGCTCATTGATGGCCCTTTCCCTGCTCTCAAATAGATTATGGAAGCCCCTCTCTAGAATAATGTGCTTGCTGATACGAGAGTGCTAGTACCTCCCTTCGACATCGACATTGATAGATCAGTGAACATCACTTGAGAATGCCCTCATCTTGCCCTTCTAGATGATCTTGGGAGGCTTATTTGTTGTCCTAGAGCTGAGCAAAAGGTAAGAAGAAAAGTGTTGGAAGAACTCTTGAGAGAATAAAGGATTTAGAATAAAATTTTTGGTAGCCCAAGGGTCTTATTTATAGACTGGGTTCAACCTTGTGGTGCTAAGGTACTAGCCTCTTAGTTTCTAAGATGTGGGACCATCATCATGGTGCTCCACATGCAATGCCTAGGTAATCAGCCGATCAAGATGGTTATTGTGCCCATCAAAAAGATGTATTTATGAACAATTATTACTATTTATTTTGTAACTAACAAGATCTGAAAAGTGCATTAGATATTGATGGAGCATTGTAGTGCTCTGATGCAGCACCACATCACCATGTCATTGATCAAAAGATCTATCCTTTCTTTTAAAAGCACCTACCAATCTGTTGGTCCTTTGAATGGCTTTTTGACTGGTACTACATCATTACATTAATAGCACCTTGGCACTGATCAAATACTCAACCTACTTTTTCTTATTCTTTATGGACCCTAAGCACTGTGCTTGGTTTATAGCATTGAGCCCTACCCTCTCTAATTTTTTGACCAATGTTTCTGCCTGTTAACGCTGGGGGATTGGCTCACTAGCACAGAGGCACTAAACTTTAAGAGCCAAAGTCATAACTTTTTAGCACCATGGTCCTTATGCCCAAGCAATGCAGCATTACTTCTATTGCACTGAGGCACTTACCCTAGAAATAAATTCAAAAATAAAAAAAATCAAATCAAACACCTTTTTATTTGCCATATGAACATCCATACAATATTGGCATTCTAAAGGGATGTTAGTCCAATCTATTTGTTCTCTATAAAAATAACTAAATTTTAAATGGCTTTCTAATGGATGTAAGCCCAGTCATATGTTTTTCATGTGAACTTCCCTATAATATTGGAATTACCAAAGGGATGTAAGTCCAACCAATTAATTTTCCATGCAAACATTTAAATGTGCACAACCATACAATTTTCTAGCATTCCATAAGGATGTAAGTCCAACCTAAATTCTAAATGGCCTTCCAATGGATGTAAGCTCAATGATATGTTCTCCATGTGAACTTATTTATAATATTGGTGCTCCAAAGTAATGTAAGTTTAATCTATTCATTCATTATTCAAACATTCTAACTGACTTTCTAAAGAGATGTAAGTCTAATCCATGTTTGTTATGCAAACATCACCCAAATCAATTTGGCATTCTAAAAGGATGTAAGTCTAATTTATTTGTTTGCCATACAAACATTATTCTATTAGCATTCTAAGGGATGTATGTCTAATTTATATGTTTGCCATATGAACATTATCCTACTAGCATTTCCATGGGATGTAAGTTCAATCTATTTATTTTTCATATGAACATTATCCTACTAGCATTTCAATAGGATGTAAGTCCAGTCTAATGGCTTTCTAATAGATGTAAGTCTGACCCGTAGTTACAATGCAAGCATAACCTAAATCCTATTTGGCATTCCAAATGATGCAAGTCCAATCCATATGTTTGCCATACGATCACCCTAATAGTATTCTAATGGATGTAAGCTCTACGTATGTTTGCAACACAAACTTCATTAAATTATTAGATAAACTTATAAATTAAGTTTGACCTAAATAATTCAATAAGCACTCACAACTATAAAACATGCATTATAACTTTAGTCAACTTGGATATCTGAAATGAGGCAACCCATGGCTGCTAATCAAATTTCCTAGACATTATAACTAATAGCCCTCTAATATTGGTAGATTGAAATAACATAGTATAGGATGACAAGACCATGGGATATTGATTGGGACTACCCTCCTTTTTGACTTAGATAGTCATCCACATCACACCTATAGACATTGATTCATATCAAAGAGATATGCTTATTTTCAACATTAATCAAGAGTACTCTCTTACTATAGTAAGAGGGGTAATTAACTATGAAAGCTTGCATTCATATGAAGGAGAACCCATTTCTAAATAAACCTTAACATAATGTTAGGTGAAATCTAGTTGAATATATATATATATATATATATATATATATATATATATATCAATTTACCACATAAAGAATAAACTCCTGGAACTTTCTATGAAGATGGAATGGAGTTTTAAAAGAGCTTTTTCTGAGTGATCACATTTCTTCAATTTTAAAAAGCCAAAATGGCTGTGAAATACATCAACAAGGATAAGAATAGAGTGAAGGGTGAGAACGAGTAACTCTGATCTCTTTATTAGGCTCGTGGTGAAAGAAAGATATCAACATGCTCTTCTTCACAAGCATCTCATCCTAGAGTGGGAATTCTATAATTTGGTTATGAGCATGGAAAGGATTATCAAAGAGCAAGGTTGGGAACACTTCTCCTATGATAACAATTCTTGTGCCATCTCTATAGTGTTAGAGTTTCTCGCTAGTGTGATGAAAGCTCAAAATAATAAGGTCTTTGTATGGGGAATTAGGATAGTATTATCATTAGTACATATTATAATTTGTAAAACTATGTATGTGATGAATAACTTTCCTATTACAATAGTCATCCACTCTTTAATGAAATTCATAGATTCCTTATTGTAAAAAAAATACTAATATATAATAGAAATGATGGGAGGAAAAGATTATAAATTTTTCTACCACTTGCATGACTATTGAAGATAAAACTTGGTACTATTCCATTTTGCTAAGTTGTGTCCTCCCAGTAATATTATTGAGGTAACATCATAACGTTATTTTAAATTATGCAATTCAAAAGGGTTTTACTATAGATATAAAAAAGATAATCTTTTATTCAATTTATAATATGATTGAGGGTATTATAGTAGGTTATGGTCACCTCTTCATTATTTATGCTCTTTGTCTTAAGGCTGGTGTGACGGGGGAGCTAGATGAAAAGGTTCATATCCAAAGTGGTCCCCTCACAAAAAGGATTATTGAAGGATTGGGATCAAAATTGGAAGTAGGAGAAAGTCATGTTCTCTTTAATCCAAATCCCAATCCTCCAAAATCTTAAATATCTAACTCCAAGAAATTGGAGGAGAAATCATAGATTTAAGAAAAAGGATTAGTGAAATTAACTAGTGGCAACAGGTGTTGGAATAGAAATTTGATTATTTGGTGAGTCAACAATAGCATCAGTTTTCTTATATGGTTGAGTTCAACTCAGAAATCATTCATATGTTCAAAAATTGTAACTTTAATGTTGGCCCAACCCAAGTTCCTTTCTTGTAGCATCGTAATAGCAACCCTATCACCCAATCAGAGCTAAAAGAATAATAAGAGGAAGATGAGGAGAAGGATTATTAGGTTAGTTTTAATTTTTGTTCTGTAATTTTTATTTATTTTCCTTTTTGTATATTTTTGTGTATTTTTATTTGTAGTAGTTTTAAATTTATGTTTCTGTATCTATTTTAAAATATTTAATGTTAAATGTTTATCTTTTCATTTGTGTGGTATTCAAATGTGATGTATGGCTATTTTAGTATATTTAATGTTAAATGTTTATCTTCTCATGTCTGGTATTCAAATGTGATGTATGTATAAATGTGTTAGGTATCACAAGATTTAATTATTATACCATTTGAATTTGATATAATTGCAATTTAAAAGTTGAAGTAAAATTTTTTTGGAAGCTAATATAAATTAAATAAAATTCTAACCTAAAAATAAAAAATTACATTTAAAGTTTAATTTAATCTTTGAATAAATTTTAAACTAAAAATAACTAAAAAAATTAGATCAATTAGTAATTTTTGTTAAGTTAAAAATTTTCCTTAAGCACACACATTACACATAGGAGATTCTTAATGAGTTGATATTAAAATAAATAGAAATACATATAATAAGAAATAACATAATTTAAACTATTTTAGTTGAAACTTATAAAAAATTGTTAAGTAAATAAGGTCATACTAAATTGAGTAAAGATTGAGCATATTTATCATGGGATTTAAGGCCAATACGGTGTACTTCTAAGAAAATAAATATCATAAAAAGAAAATAAAAAAGAAAAAGAAAAAAAGTGGAGGAAAAAATAATTATAAGATGTCACTTGAGGCTAAGTATCAAGATTGAATTTTAAAATTATTGCAATCTAAGTTAATTCAATGAAATTATAGAACAATAATATTCATAATTTTAATTAAGAACGTAAAAATTATGCTTATTTCTATTATATGGACAACTATTTATTAAAATTCAATTCATTCATCTTCATAAGAATCAACTATGATAATATGCACAAGAGAAATTTAACTTAAGAAAAATATTAGTTAATAATAAAAATTTGGGCTATTATAGTTTGGAATAATTAAATGAAAATAAAAAACATTAAAATGTAAATTTTATTTTTAGTTAAAATTTTTTACTTAATTATTTTAGACTTTTAGAATTTTTATATTACCAATTAACTCAAAGAGGCATATGGGCAAGGGTAACAAATTACTTGAGGACGAGTAATAGTTTAGGTTTGTGGGTATTTGATAAGAGTTAAAATTATAAAAATTTCATGTGATTATATTACCTTCGTCATGTGTTTTATGTTTAAAAATGTGTCAATTTTAAGTATTTTTTATGTTGTAATAGGAAAATTATAAAAAAATGAAAAAAAAAATTTAGGCCCAGCACCTAAGTGTTGTAAAAGCAGCATTGCGACACTGTATTTGGCCTAAATTAGGGAATTATACAGTAAGGACAACACTTAAGCAATGTTGTGGCAACATATCATACTCATTTTGGGGAAATTTTATAGCAAGTTTAGCGACTAAGCATTGCATAAGTAGCACCTAGGCATTTCAAAAGCAGTTTTGTGATGCTATACTAAAGGAAAAAATATGAGGCAATAATAGTAAGCCACAATGCCACTTGCTGCATCGCAAGGAAATGGTTCGACATAATAGATTCATGATAGTTCAATAATAGTTTCAAGCAATTTTAAAATAGTTATTACAGGAGTGTTTGGATAACCCAGGGCAATATCTGGATTTTAATAGGGTTCATTTTCAAGGCAAAAAGATATTTTTTTAAGATTTCTTTTCTTTTTCTCTTTTCTTAGCAAGAGGGTGAGTGAGATGTATTTTTTCTTATGAAGCACTAGCAGAGTGACAGTCCAAGCGCTATGAGAGTCTATAAAGATAGTGTGAAAGAGTATTTTCTTAAGCAAGAGGTGGAGAAGGATAATAACAACCAAGGTTTTTTAGGGGGGATGTTGGAAATTTTCATGAGAAAGTAATAGACGATTACAAGGAGTGGACTTAGAAGATCTACTCAGTGTGCTCTTTTTTTTCTTCTCTGGTTATCATACATCTTGTTTTACTATGTTTAATATGATTTCTTTTTTTTCCTCCTTTTATGGAGCACTTATATATAAAGTGCTCTGAATTTATGTGAACTTTTGAAATGTTTATGTTGTATTAAACATTATTTATGGATTAATGTAAGAAAAATATTTGTACTTTGAATGAAAATATGTTTTGCTTCTTTCATGCTTCATTTACTTGTAATTTGGCTAATTATATTGTTAAAGTAAGTATGATCTAGAGCTATCAACGAAATCCTAAAAGAACTAGTAGGAAACTAACTAAATGTACTAAATAATCATTAATTTATTAGAAAAGTCAAGGTAGATAAATAGCCATTATATATATATATATATATATATATATATATATATATATATGATTATTTTAGGATTTGTATTCACTTAATGGGAAATACAAGTAAATCAACCAATTAAAATTTATTTGACACTAGGTAGAAAATTGGGTAAAGGGATTGGCTTGGTTATACATATCTAAAGATAGAGAGTATAGCACCTTTGCTCTTAGTTGACACTATAATTTTAAGTTAATCCACAATATAGTTTAATATAATACATCATCTAAAAGATTCCATAAATTCAGGGTACTTACTTTAAGAATTATGAAAACATCTACATATTTTCTATGAAAATAAAAAAAGTATAAATTTGTCTTTTATTATCTTGTAAAATAGTAGATAGTAATTTTAATAAAGCACTTGAATTTTGTTGGATAAAAACCAAATTTTACAAGATTAGTACTTAACATAATAGAAATTTTTATCTAATTTTGCTCTAATCCTCACGGGAATGATACTAATCATCTTGTATTACTTAATTTTATACGTGCACTTGTGTATAAAAGTAAAGGTACTAATCAAACCTCTAGGTGACTGAATCTTTCATTCCAAAGCTCTATTCTTCCAATCCTCTCATACTCTTTCACCATAGCTCAGCAATTTAGAAAGATAAAATGCCAGTCAAGTATTTAAATAATGACTAAAGAGAGTGTCTATGAGTGACTCTGATCATTTATTAACATTAAGGTGGAAGAGAGGCACCAACATGCTCTCATTCACAAACATCTTATTATGGAGAGGGGATTTCACAACCTTGGTAGGAGTGTGGAAAGAATTATCAACAAATGAGGCTGGGAAAATTTCCCCTATGATAAAAAAGTCATGCATTGTCCCTTTAATGCGGGAGTTCTTTATCAATGTGAAGGGGCATCAAGACATCAAGGTTTTTATGAGAGGAAAATGTGTAGGTTTTCATAGTATTACCATGAATGCATATTACAAATAATAAAATTATGCATATGATGAATATCTTTCCTATTATAATAGTCATCCAGACATTCATAAAATTCTTTAATTTCTCATTGTTAAAAATGCTAATATTCAATGGAAATGATGAGAGAAAAAGATTATCAATTTTTTTGCCATCAGCATGACTATCAAAGCTAAATCTTGGCATTGATTTATTTTTGCCAAGTTGATGCCCACTAGTAATATCAATAAGGTAGCTAAGAATAGGGCCATTTTGAATTATGCAATTCAAAAAAAAATTTCTATAGATATAAAAATGATAATTTATAGTTCAATATATAATATGATTAAAGGTAATACTACAATGGGTTTTGGTTACCATCTCTTATTTATGCTTCATATCTTTTGCTAGCGCAACAAGGGAGTTGGATGAAGAGGTTCTTATACAATGGGCTCCCCTTACTAAAAGGATAATTGAAGAATTGGAATAAAAAATGGTGGTAGGATAAAGTTCACACACTCCTCAATCCAGATCCCGATCATCCAAATCTTGAAATGAGCAACTCCCAAAAATTAATGGAGAAGTCTATGATTTAAGAAAAAGGGTTAATGAAAGTAGTACACTACAACATGAATTAGAAAAACAATTGATCATCATATGAGTCAATAGCACTAGCAGTTCTCTTATATGACTAACTTTAACTTAGTACTCATTCAAATGTTTGAATGTAACATTAATGTTCAAAATAAAATTTCTTTTTCTATAATGCAATAATATCAACTCTATGTCAACACCTAGCTAGAGCCAAAAGAAGAAGAAGAAATGAAGAATTATTGGGAAAGTTTTTATTTTTTTTTTGTAAATTTTTGTGTATTTTTGTGATGGTTCATTGATAATTTCAAGAAATTTTCAAGGCAGTTATAGCAGGAATGTCAAGGAAACTAACCAAGGCTATT
Organism: Cymbidium sinense; assembly: GCA_021442155.1. Lineage (NCBI taxonomy): Eukaryota > Viridiplantae > Streptophyta > Magnoliopsida > Asparagales > Orchidaceae > Cymbidium > Cymbidium sinense. The sequence continues at coordinate 57,237,540 of CM038215.1, forward strand.
TCTAGGCTATATATAAGTGACATTTTCAAGGGAAGAGGATATTTTTCTAGATTTTGTATTTATTTATTTTTTATTTTTTATAATGGCTAGAGGGTGAGTGTGTGTAAGTTCTTTATGAAACACTTAGAGAGTGACACCAAATTCTTAAGAGTGTTGCAAGGGTAGTGTGAAAGAGTGTTTTCTTAAGTAAAAGGTGGAGAAAGAAATCAACAATTAAGTATTTTCAATGGGGAGTTCTAAATATTTTCACAAGAAAGTATTAGAGGATCGGGAAGAGTGGACTTTGAAGACTTACTCGGTGTGCTCTTTTCTTTCTTCTATGGTATCCTACATCTTACTTTATAATGTTTAATGAAATTTTCCTCTTTCTCACTATTATAGAGCACTAATTTATCAAGTGCTATGAATTTATTTGAGCTTTTGGAAGCTTGTGTTATATTAAACTTCATTTATGAATTAATATAAGGAAATTATTTATGCTTTTAATGAATATGGTAATTTTATTTTCTCTAAGCTTCATTTAGTTTAGATTTTGCCAATTACAAAGTTAAAAATAAGTGTGACCTAGAGATATCAATGGAGTCCTAGAGAAACAATAATGAAATAGACAAATGAATGAACTAAATAATCATTAATGTGCTAGATAGTTCAAAAGTGCTAAGTAGCCATTAAACATATGATTATTTTTAGGATTCACAATCATTTATAAAAAAAATATGGGTAATACAACCCATCTTAATATAATTGGCACTAGACAAAAAATTGGGTAAAGGGATAGTTTGGTTATACTTATCTAGACATAGAGGTATAACATTTTTGCTCTTGATTAACACTACCAGCTTAAAATTAATTCATTCCATATTTTAATATGATACATAATCCAAAAACTCTATAAATTTAGTGTACTACTTTTAAAATGAAGGAAAATATTTATATTTTCTATAAAAAAAGTATTCTTTTTAATATCATACAAATTAGTGGATAGTCATTCTAATTAAACATTTTATATTTTGTTGGATAAAAATTAAATTTTAAAGGATTAGTACATAACATAATATAAATTATATTAAATTTTGCTCTAATCCTCTTGGGAATGATTCTCTACTCATTCTATATTACTTGATTTGATGTGTGCATTTGCATATAGGATAAAAGTACCAATCACCCTTGGAAGCTCCAAGGTCTAAGCCACAAACTAAGTTTGGTGATGATGGGAATAGGTATACTCACTCTGAAGTGTGGTAGCATTAATATCACCGTGATGCTTCTTAACATCCATGGTAAGTAAGCAAATCTTTCTCATATACTAGAAAACAAAGTTGAATGATTCAAGCGGGTAGCATAATGCATCGCAAGACATTCCAAAGGAAAATGTAAGTTTCCTTTTATAATCACTAAAATCCTAGGTGTCTCAAAGGAAGGAATATGGACAAAATGTGACTTAACTTTTCATAATTGCATGAAAATTTTTTTCTTTAAGATTCATTAAATGCTTATAGACTAATGGTACTTTTAGTTCTTTTGTATTTTTTATGAGTCACCTCACCAAGGAATAGAATAATTACAGAGCTAAATGTATAGCTAAAAAAGCAAATAAACATGAATGATCTTACTAAGAAGATTATCAGAATGACCAAGCCCTTAGGAAAGTATACTCAATCATATAAACCAACCATAAGAAAGTGAGTTGTAGACTAGGAGAAAGAACTGGAGAACTAACTATGGATTACTCCTCTAATGGTGAGTAAATAGTTATGAAGGTCGGAGAGCCGCATTCACTTAAACTCGGTAGTCTAGATCCAACTTGAGCAATTGACCTAGAATGATAGTATACTTGTTGGAATCTTTACTTGCACTTATTTGCATTATGACAGGCTTGTCCTTCTCTATACAAAGTTCTTATTTGTACCCAGGTTAACATATATGTTCTTACCATATGTATAGACCCCTCTTGAAGGATAAAAGGGGCACCTCTATTTATAAGTGGGGAGTTTTCTTATTCTCCTACTTTTGCACATCACTTGAACTAGAATTATAAAAGAATAAAATTCATTTTACTTTTCTACTTTTTTTTCCTCTTAGTTTTACATTACCTAACCCTATTTCTTATGTATCTAAGAAGAAGCTTCCTCAATCTATGAATAGAATTAGATCCAAAAGGATGAGTTCTCTAGGTGAATGAATTACTTGTTCAAATTTTACTCCTCTTATTTGGATTCTTCTGTGCTAACTCTTTAGCACACAGGCATTAGTTAGGTCCTTATGAATTCCATGGGTATACATTTACTCCCCTAACTCTTCTACTCCTTGTTGAGCCAACCTGCAAAAAAAAAAATATATGTTAAATATTAACATTTAATATATAATTTTTGGCTAAAAATATTTCTAATATTAACATCACATAACCTTCGATTTGATTTATCTCTTTGGATCTCTTTTATTCTATACCAAGAAATGAATCTTAGCACTAGAGCTTGGTTTTCCTACTCTTATCTTTGTATAATATTTTTTTTGATAAAGTGAACATTGTTATGGACTCCAAAAGGCCTCATGGCAATATAGATCCCATTGAGCTTTGGTTTATTTAAAAAAGAAAAAAAATCAAAGTTGTCAAACCTGTTGTAGCACTTCCTATTGAGGTGAGTTTTTTGGTGATGCCAATTTTGAGTGACATTACACTAGCTAAAGAAGGTGATAAAGACTCATGAGTAGAGGTAAGTGTTTTAATTGAACTTTTTCTCCTATGGGAATTCTTAATGATAGTGTTTTTCCTATTTTATAGAGACAGGTTATGGTTAGTAAGTTAGCTAGAATCCCTTCTCAGCAAAGGGTATCTAAACACTGTCCCACTATAACATGAATTTTAGCTTTTGTGATTACTATTTTTTGTACATTCCAACATAATATTATGGGCAAAATTTATGACACCACAAAGAGTTTAGAATTTCTTATCCAGATGATCAAATGTGTCATTAAAGAGTAAACATATTATCTCAAATAATAAACATGTTATCCTATAATGGATTCGATCATTTAAGAAAAGACTCCTAAGGCTAATGGGTCTATCATGTACTAGAGAGTTTTTTTGTGAACTACATGGAAAGTAGAATAGGGTTTATTTAAATTGGGTTCATGGTTCCCTATAAGGGCAAGCCCCAATAGTTAATTACATCTCGAGAAGGGTTTCTTCCTAAAAATACTCTCGATTAAAAAAATAAGATATTATTTCTATAGTTCTAAGTTGGTTTTCAAAGGAATAACATTTGAAATTTCAATTGAGAATGATCTAATATGGAAAGAGTTCTTTCAGGAGGCCAAACAGGATGAAGTAAGAAATGACTGTTGATACTAGGATACATAGTAGGCATTTTAACTATCCTATCAATAGAATTTGAATTTTGGAATTTAATTTATAGTTTGAGTTGACATTTTCATAGAAGTCTAGGGCTTAGATTCTAATAGCACAAGACTATTGAAATTACTAAGGTTGAAGACTTACTCGAGATGATGCTTTAGAACCTAAGTATATAATTGCTTGTAACACAAGTTAGATGCTTGACCTTATTTTATTTTTAAAATTACCGATCATTCCTATCACTTGAGGAAATAAACTTATCCCTAACTCTTCTAGACTTATACCACACTTGGAAGGCCTACCAACTAACACCACCTAAGCATATTTTAAATTCATGATGATAAGTCTTATGTATGCAAGATGGCTAGGCTGTTGTCATTTTTGGAAAAGAATCTAAGAATCCTAGACTCACTCCCTAATCCTTAAGATCATGTAGGGTATGAAATGCATTAACTAATGCACATTTTTCAAATTTTATTTGTTTTGACTTGATAATTATTTTAGGCCATAAATATGTAATTTATGCCTACATGGTATGTAATTAAGAAATTCATGGGACAAATCAATAATAGAAGACAGACTTCTCCAAGAAGGCGGTCATCCTCAACGATCATATGCCCCTTATGTGTAATGGGTGAAGTGTCCAATTCAAGAGTTGAGAGCATTATGATTGCATTTTGATTGCATGATTTTTTAGAGCTAATTATTTCTAATTGATTTTAAGTTATTCCTAGGGCTTTAGTTTATGTGAGGTTTTGAATTTTATTATTTTAATGTTTGAGTTGATTAGTTTTAATTGGGTAGAATATTTATTTATTTTTCTATGCACCTAATTTTAGACATTTATCTTAGAAAGCATAACATAAAAAAAAACTCTAGAAAAGTAGGTTGATTCTAATGTGCACCCAAAGTAAATCATGTCAATCTAATTAAAAAAAGGCTAATGCAATTAGGTACCACTGTACACCCTAGAAGAAATAGTAAATGTGTAACTACTACCTTTATACAGCCCAGTGTAGAACTACAAGTTTAGATCTATGGGTCTTCTTTCTAGGATTATCTACTTCTTTAGGGTCCTCCATTGAGCTTCATAGGGGACCTACACCATCTCCTAGTAGGGTCAACTATTGCTAATCCTAGACCACATAGATCATAACCTAATTCTAAGCTCAAATTTACATTTAATATTCAAAAATAAATCTTAAGCCCTGTAAAATAGTTACTTTCACTAATCAGGAAAAATACAAACAATACAAAATAGTTATATTTTACAAACATATGGGCTTAACATTAGTTGCTTTCTAAGCGCACCTATCCTATTGAGCTATTCTAAGAAATTGTTCAGTACCTGCAAGTAAATAATAATTTTATAGATTTATTTAATGACAGACCCTTTTAGCACAGCCCCCTACAGATGATAATGTTAATTATAAAAATAATGTCCTTCCATCCAGACTAATAATAATCAATCCTAGCCATCCAATCTAAAATAATATATCACAAAATAATAAAGAAGCATTTCATATCAAAAAACATCATAGAATATTACAAAAAATATCATAGAATGACCTAACCTAAGTCTAGGATCTATGACCTATTATTCTTGTTTGTTAAGAAAATGGGTTTGTGTGGTAGACATTACTAGGCTTTTGGGTTTGCATTTTATTTCTAGATTTGAGTATTTGTTATTTTCCTTTGGATGGTTTCAATTAAAATAATTTAATGATTTATTGATTCTTATTTCCATTTTGGATTCATTTCAATATGTTAAAGTGAAATTTAAATCTTCAAGAATAAAGAATAAAATAAGTTCCACTTTTAGGTTAAACCCATTCTAATCAATATCCTAAATTCTAATAGGATGATATCTTTATTCTAAGGTAAAGATTCATCCTAAAGATCTAACTAAAATCCTAAGTATTTAATTAGTCTTTTCTCTAAATTTAGAAGATTTGAATTAGTTTAGTTTATATCATTTTGTTCTAAATTTATTTATTCTTCTTTCACTTAATTTTTTGTTTTGATTTCTTTAGGGTATGTTTCTTTATTAATAATATTATTATTGTATTTCAATTTAGATTAAATTTAACTTGAAGTTTAATTCATTTATTATTATAATTTAGTTTTGTTTTCTCTTTAAATTTAATTCATTCAATATTATGATCATTTAATTCCTTTAGCTTAATATTGTGTTATTGATATTTCATATTTTATAATTTATTATATAATCAATCTTTTCTTAATTTGATTCATTACTCTTTACTTATATGTTTCCTTTATTGATTATGATGATTTATATCTTTTCAATTTTAAATTATTTTAATATTAGATTTACATTACTTGCACATTAGATTTGTCTTACCTTTATAATTTAGATTGATTAGGTTTTGTTGTTCAATTTTAGTTTACTATTTATTTTTTGTTAAACTCATTTCATTTATTTGATTTAAGTTAAATTCATTTATTATGTGAATATTTATATTTAATTTTATGTTTGTGTAACTTATAAGTTTTAAATCATGTTTAAATGGTTACTTTATTATGAGATTTTGATTGAATCAATTATCTTTAACTTATGATTTCCTCTCTTAGCATAAGTTACTACATGATGATTCTATTATCATTTATGTATTATGAATTTAAATCAAAGAATCAAATTATTTCAAATTTCCTTTAATTGAGATGATAATTTTATTATTATAAAAAATTTTCCCTTTCATCCTATGATTTAATATATATTCATATTGATTATGACTTAAGGAATTTAGGAGAGTTATTCCTCTTATGTTAACTTATTAATTCCTTTTTAAGTTTACTTTTTGCTTAAGTCTTATTGATTCCATTTCTTGCTAAGAACTTACCTTTCTAAATTTCCAATTATATAACTTATGCATTTCATTATGTTCATTTAATTCATTCAAGTTTAATTTGAATTAATATAAATCTTATTAACCTATTACATTTAAGATAATATTTGATTCATTCCATAGTTTGAATTAATTCTACACTAAAAAATCATTAATTTATTTACTTGTGAATACATTAGTATTAAAGTTTACTTAAGCTTTATTTTATTATTATTTTTATTAAACCATAGGCTTATAATTAATCAAATCTATAACTTAGGGTGATAAAAAATTTTATATTTAAGTGTTTTGATCTTGATAGGAGTGTTTTAAATTGATTTATGAATTTTTATTATTTATTGTAATTGTTTATTTATTATTTATTTAAATTTACCTAGTGACTTAAAAATTTGATATTTCCCAATTTAGAAGTCAATTGGGCTTTAACCTTTTATGGCAAGTTGGGTTCTTTGCTAATTTGGTTTTCGCAAAGTTTCATTTCAATCAAATGTGTAATTAAGGTGTAATTAAGGTTTTAAGAATTTTCTTAAAACCTAAATTAGGCCTAATTTAGTGAGGATCATTTAGGGATTTTATCTCATCTTGATTCCCCTCTAGAGTATGCATCCAAAGAGGTTTAACCATAATTTTTGGGGTTCTCATTGATTTATTATGTTTTATTTATGTTCAGGTTGATTAATTGAATTAATTAATTCAATTAATGACCAAATTATGTAATTTTGTGATTCGTTAGGTTTTAGTGGGTTTCAATGACTTATTTATGTTCGTTAGGATGTGTTATGATGTTTTACATTTATTTGATCACTTTCCATAATTTATTTCATTTAATATTAATTTATTTTATGAAACTTAGGGTTTAGGGTTTGAAATTCCAAATATTATGCAAAAATACCTAATGTGTATCTTATCATCAATTTCAACTCCCCAAAGTTTCTTTTGATTTTGATCAATGCTTTTACATTAATGAGGGTTTGAAAATTTTCATTTAAACCCAAATTAATGCCAAACTATCCCACATAATTTAAAATTTTTAATTTTAATGGATTCCTCTCATCAAGAAGAATCCATAAAGCCCAAGTTTATAATTTTTGAATTTATATTTAATTTTCTATGATTTGTTTAATTTTTAGACGTTTTCATTAAATTGTTTTATTCAAGAAATTCAAATTTTCAGTTTAAGCGCATTTGAACCAAGTGGATCCGACGTGACACCATGTCATTGGGCCACACAAGATCCATGTGGATCATATGTTAAATTAGTGACATACATGGGTTAATTTTGGACAATCCAATTGAAGATGTGATGGTTGTGATTTGATAGGTATTTCTCCTTATCGGATTCAATCAAGGATGTGACTAGATCGAGTTGTATGTTCCTTATAAAAGGAAAAGACAATAGATCAGGTATTGGTGATTTGGCCATTAGAGTCGAGAGGTATATACTCATTTTTCCTTCTTTTGTGTAGCTTCTGGTGATCAAAGCTTTTCAAAGCTAGCTCCATGGCTCACTACCTCTCTAACATCTATGCCAAGAAAAAGAGGTGTAGTTGGGAATGAGAAATAGGAATTGGAAAATTAGATTTGGCTTCATGATGCCTTTGATTTTCCATAGCATATTGTTGGCTTTGGCTCCTTTTGGGTTTGATTACATGGATTAATTTTAGCTGGGAATTAATCATTAATTAATTTGGAAGAGATTTAAGTGCCTTCCAAGTGGATTAATTAGAGATTGAGTTTAAATCCCTTTAGGATCATGCCATTTAAGATCTATTCAATTGGCTTGAGTTAAATTTTTTTGTTTAATAGATTATCCTTTATTCAGTTTGGGTTATGTTCATTCAATCATTAATGAGCTCTCTAACTAAGGTTTAAAGGATTTTAAAGTTCAAGGATTGCTTACTTTGAGTCTTGACACATTTTGATTCATATAAATTTGGGTTGATCCTAATTGAGTCAAATAATTTATTTAAATCAAATTAGATTGTACATATTTTTTAATTAATGTAATCCAAGCACTTTGGAATGCATTGAATCAAATCATTTCATTTATTCAAGGCTTGGAATTCAATTTGGCCAATGTTGGTCATATAGGTTGAATTTGGGTTGAGTTTAAATCCATTTAGGTCAAATGGCCATTTTTAACTCAATTAAGTTATGCTCACACTCTAATTATGATTGATCACATATGTAGATGATTTAGAGTGATTAAATTTATTTTATTTCAATTTTATTTTAATTTGAACCCATTTGATCCAAATTGGGCTTAATAGGTTAAGTATGGGTTCATTTAGGCCAAATGATAAAATTTGCCATATTAGACCCAATAATGGGTTGATTTATGTTCAATAATCATTTTCAAATGATTTTGGATAATTTTTTTGGGTTGATTTGAGTTTGATTTGCTTTGAAACCTAAGACCCATTTAGGCCCATTTAGGTCAAATGATCTAATTAGCCTAATTAAGGCCACCTTGGATTTATATTCTTTTAAATTCATGTTTAAATATGTTAATATCATTATCCAAACCATTTAAAATAATTTTATTTGATCAAATTTTAGTGGGTTGACCTTTGACTTGATGGGACACACATAAGTCAAACCCATGTTAAAAGGGTTGACCAATTTTTGACCTTTGGTTTGGATTTGGATTTATTTCATTTCATGTCATGGTTTCATGCTTTTTAATTTTATTTGATTTGTGTTTGTTTGGATTTAATTTGAATTTCTTTAGGTTTATATAATTCTTAGCTTAATTAAGGTAATTAGGTTTAGTTCTCTAATAAACCTTAACCTAAGCTAAATTAATTTCAAATTTGGAGTGGTGTATGTTAGGTTGGAGATTTGGGTTGAATCTAACTAAACCCTTTAGGTTAGATCAATCTAAGGAGGATGCTCTAGTTGACAAAGTGTAATGTCTTAGGTGCTTAATTATAAGATTCCTAATCTAAATTTAAGTATCCTAATTTGTAAGTTTGGAAGAAATTTTAACCTTATCTAAAAATGAGGTCAACAAATATTTCTATTATTGTAGCTGAGTTTATTGAGTGTTCATGAATTAGTTGAGGGAGATGATGGCTATTGAAATTTTTATTGTAACACTACATAGATCTTAAGGGTACTTATTTAGGTAATCAAATAATTCATTAAAGGATAAACACAATATCTTAAAAGATAAATGTATTTCCCTATAATGGATTCTTTTACTTAATAAGGACTCCTAAGGCTGATGGGTTTTCGATGTATTAAAGATTTTTCCCTTGATCTACATGAAAAAGTAGAGCAGGATTTATTATGATGCATGGTTCATTATTCCCTATAAGGGTAAGCCCTTATAGTTAATTATATCTTAGGAATTAAAGATCTCTTCCTAAGAATACTCTCCATTGGGAAATAGATTTTTATTTCTATTGATTTCAAAGCTTGACTTAAATGGATGATAATCTAGAAATTTAATTGGGAATACTCTAAAAGAGGAAAGAATCTTTTTGGATACCAATTAAGATTACTTCAGGAATACTTGTAGATATTTGGATGCTTAGAATTTCAACTAACCTACCATTGGGCTTTATAATTTTGAGATTGAATTAGTAGTGTTTGAATTGACATTTTATTAGAAATCTAGGACATAGATTCTAGCAGCACAAAATTATAGAAATGCCTAGGTTTGAAGACTTATTCCTAAAAGGATGCTTCATAACTTAAGTATACAGGTGCTCCTCACATAAGTTAGAGGCTCTCTTGACTTCTTTCAACATTTGGGAAATATCGGCTCTTTCTCTCATTTAGAAAATGAATATATTCTTGATTCATCTAAACTTATCACCTGTCTTGAAGGGCTGCTAACTAACATCACCTAAACAATTTTTAAATCCATGCATTAAGTTTTAATGCTATGCAAGTTGGCTGTGATGCTATATTTAAATAAGAGAATAAGAACATAACACGCTCCCTAAGCCTAAGATAATGTCAAGTATGATATATGCTTAACTAATGCAACAAAATTTTTTTTGATTTTTTTTTGACTCACAATTCATTTGCGGCCATAAGTATGTAATTTTATGCCTACAAGGATATGAAATTAAAAGTGGTCATGGGCAAATTAGAAAATAAGGCACACTTCACTAGGAAGGGTGGTCATCCTCAAAGGTGAGATGCCCCCTTATGTGCAATGGGTGAAGCTCCCATTTCAAGGACTACGAATAATATGCTATTATGTTTTGCAAAACAAATTATTTTAGGTTGCTTTTAAGTTATTCCTAGGGGATTAAATTAATGCGAGGTTATGAGTTTATTTATTTTTTATGTTTAAGTTATTTAGATTTAGATTAGGTAGAAAATTCAAATTTTAGAAGCCTAACATTCCAGGAATTTCAACACAGAAACACAATCACAGAAAAAATTCTAGAAAAGTAGGTTGTATTGAATATGACCCAAAATAAATCAAACCAATCTAATTAAAATAGAATAGACTAATGAGGCCAAGTACTATTGTACACCTTGGAAGAAAGAGAAAAATGGATAGCTAAGCTCTGTCCTTATACAGGACAACCTAGAACTAGATGTTTGATCTAGAAGGTCTTCTTCTAGGATCATCACCTTCTTTAGGGACCTCCACGAGCATCACAAAGGACCATTGAGAGCATGCACTAGTAGAGTCAGTTCTTGCTATTCCTAGACCCTATAGATCCTAACCTAATTTTAGCCTAAAATTAAATTAAAATTCCAAAAATAAATTCTTAAACCCTACAAAATAGATGTTAGGAAATACATACAACACTCTAGAAATTATATTTACAAATACACAAGCTTAGCATTAGTTGCTTGCCATGCCCACCTGTTCTATTGGGTTATGTTTAGGGACTTAAGCATGCCTACAATAAAATAACATTTATATATATTTTTTCTATTACAATAATCTCTTTTAGCACAACCCCTGTAGAAAATAGTATTAGGCTAAAAAACACGCCGCCATCCAAACAAGTGAGCAAATAATCCTGTCCATCTAGTCTAAAATAGTACACCTCAAAATAAGAAAATATTTTACATTACATCACAAAATATCATAGAACATCGAGCTAACTTAACTCTAAGGTTGGTGACTTAATAATATAGTGTGTGAAGAAAAATGGGCTTGTGTGCTTTGACCTTACTTAAACACTTTAGGTCAAGTTTTGATTTATTTTTCAAAGTTTGTTTAATTTACTATTGGATAGTTTTAATTTAAATGACTTTGTTGATTTAGGATTTTATTTCATTTTTAAATTTACTTTTGTGTTAAATTTGAAATTTAGGTTTTAAAGAATGAAGAATAAAATAAGTCCCACTTTGGGTGAAACCCATTATATTCATCACCTTTAACTCTAATAGAATGGAATTTCATCCATACTAGAAGGTCAAGCTAATATCCTAAGTATATTAATAACTTCTTTGAATTTATTAAGTGATTTATTTTAATTTGAGTTTGTTTTGATTAATATTTTAATTCTCTTTTGAAAGTTTAGAATTTATTCAATCTGACCTTATTAAGATTTGAAGATTTTATTCTTGTTTCATTTCTTTTGATTTGATTAATGTTTCTTTAGTTTGGCTTATTACCTTTCATTTTATAACATTTTGTCAAAATTTAAAATGTTTCATTTAATTAAATGTTCATTTGATTTGAACTTACTTATTTATTTCATTAATGTTTATGAATTTGGATGAGTTAACTTAGTTTGATGACCTTGATTATTTTGAATTTTAATTACTTTAATTTTTTTAATTATAATTGATTTAATTTGATTATTTTGAATTTTAATTTTTATGTTCATTACCTTAAGTGAATCCACTTAATCCATTTAAGTTGATATTATATTTCAAGCTTAATTTAAAAGGTTTTGATTTTAATTAGCTAGTTGATTTATTAGGAATTTATCAAATTAATAATTTAATATTTGATTTTTTTTCTTTCATTTCATGAAACCCTAACTATGTAATTAATTAAATTCCATGACTTTAGAGGCATGAAAATTCTCTTCATGTTTTCTAATGTTAATTAAAATGTTTTAAGATGATTTTAATTTCATAATTTCTATGATTTTTTGATTTATTATTTCACTTAAATTTGACCAAAGGATTGAAAATTCAACAAATTCTAATCCAAAGGTCATTTGACCTTGAAATTTTAAGGAAAGGTGAGGTTCCTTGCTAATTTTAGTTCCCTAAAGCTTTATCCTAATCAAAGATGTAATTTAGGGCTAATTAAAGTTTTTATTATTTCAATAAAACCTAAATTATGCTAAATTAAAAGGAATTAGTTAAGGGCTTTAATTTTATTAAATTCTTCTAGAAGATGCATCCATAGAATAATTATTTAGAATTTTTGAAAATTTGGATGACTTAGTATGATTCTTTGAAGTTTAGATTTATTAGTTAAGTTCATTAATTTAATTAATTCTCAAATTAGGTCATTTTAGGATTTATTAAATTCTAGAAGTTTAAATGATGTATTTAGCTTCATTAGAGTTTATTATAATGATTTAACTTAAGTTTATAATTTTCTATAATTTTCTTTATTTAATATTACTTTATTTCATTACATAAACATCTATGTCTTGTAAATTTTGTATTTTGAGATTATTTTTCCAATAAATCATGGAAAATTTATATAAGATGTGTTTTGATTTTAATTTCAATTCCCCAATATTTCAAATTGATCGGATTAATTGTTTGAGTTTAATTTGAGTTTAATTATTTTAATTTAAACATAAATTAACCCAAAACTATCAAATAAAAATTTGGTATTTTGGGTTTAATGGATTCTCCTCTTTGAGATGAATCCATAGAACCCTTATTTGCATTTTTTGATTGAGTATTTTATTTTTTATGATTTTTTAAAGTTCTAGTAAATTTTTACCATTTTTTAATTAGGAAAATCAATTTTCTTACTTGATCCAATCAGCGCTTAAATGGAGCTGACTGGGTGCCCTTTTGCGCATGGCCTAATGCTACTAGACTACGTAGAATTCACATTAAAAAGCACACAAACACGTGACTCATCAAAGCTATCTGAACACAAATCAGATAGCCTAGATTTTCTCCCAATTTTTCTTAAGGGATTAAATTGAGCATTCAACCAAATCAAAGCCACCGATTCCAAATAACAAGAATGGATGGAAAGGATAAGATCTTTATACTAATTAGAGAATCGAGGCGCCCTTTGATGATGATCTTTGATGATCGAAGTAATAAAACCATGCCATTTTGATTGGAAATCAATCAAATCAACATCCAATCCATCTAATTGGCTTGATTTCAATATAGATTAATTTGACTTCACAAAGGACCAAGCTATGCATGGGGGCGCTTAGTTTGAACTCATAACTCACTGACATTGATCCTCTTCTTTGAAATGGTTTGTACACCTTTGTGGTGATGTAGTAAGCCTCTAGGACAAGTTTCACATCTTGACTCCTATATATCATCATGTAGACCAAAGCTCCATAGTTTGTCATTGGGTTTGATCATTTTTTGGCTCACCAGTGGTGAGAGGGTTGGGAAATGAGTTTATTGAGCTCATTTTTGCTTATAGAATGTGTAAAAAGGTCAATTTATGGGGAGGAATGGTCCTCCCACATTTCTATGTTTAGCTGAGAGCCTACCAGACAGCTTTGGCCAATTCCTGGCTCACTGGTAGTGAGGAGTCTAATGAAGAGTTCGATTCTTCCTTACTTCACCTTAGGAGTGTGTAAAGATGTTGAGATTGCCTAGAGGAAGCTTATTTTCTCTCTTTCCATGTATGGCCCAGAGCCATGGAAGAAGATTTTGGGATGGTTAAAATCTATCCATCGGCAGTGAGAGGTTTGTTCAAGGGGTCGGTTTGGTCTCCACTCCCTTGTGAGTGTATTTGGATGCATAGCATGAAGAGAGGAGGTATCATTCCTCTCTTTTCTCTTTGACTGTGAGCAATATCCAATGGAATCCATGGAATGTTTCTTATAATGAAGTCAACTATGGTTGGCTCTTTGATTGCCACCCTTAGAGGCTAGCTCTAAAAGGTGGTTAACTGATTGGAGATCCAAAATCAGTTAAGGTAAGGAAGTGGATGAGGTATAGAGGAGAGAAAATGGATTTGGAAATCTTTGCATGGAATTTTTGTTTAATCATGCTTTCCAAATGATTTTGGACAATTAATTTAAATTGATTTCAATTTAATTTGAATTTGAATTTAATAAGGTTCATTTAAGCTCATTTAGATCAAGTGATCTAATTAGTCCATTTGAAGCCTTATTGGTTTTAGATTCATTTGATTCATGTTTAAGAATGTTCATTTAAGGATTTTGAGCCATTAGGAATGATTTAATTTGGTCAAATTATGGTGGGTTGAGGTTTGACTTGGTGGGACCCACATAAGTCAACACTATGTTCAATGGTTGACTTTCATTTGGATTTAGTTTTAGGTTCACTTCTATTCTTGCATCGACTCTAATGCATTTTATTTGATTTAATTTCAATTTTGATTTCATTTAATTTTCTTTAAGATTAGGTGATTTTGAGCATATGTAGGATAATTGGTTGGAATGTGTTTGATTCAATTCTTTTTTTAGATTTGGGTTTTGATTTGAGTCTAGTTAATCTTATTAGGTTAGGTCAAACATAGGAAGGATGCACTAGATCTGTAGATGTAGTATCCTAAGTGCCTAATTAAAAGGCTTCTAATCTAGGATTAGATGTATTAATTACTAGTTTAGAGATCATGTTTACTTAACCATAATGAGGTCAACAATGGATAATCATCAACCCCTATGGATATTTCTTTAGAACTAATAGTTTGATCAAAGATGAGTATTAATGTTACAATATGTAAATTATATGGGCATCATCAGAATGAAAAAGAATTTCTTGAGAATGTTGTCTCTAAATAAATGCCTTATAGTAATTCTTTTATCAATATTTGAAGTATCTCTTATCATTGTGTAGGTGTTGACTTAACTTTTGGGTGAGGTTGATAATCATCACTAGGAATCAATCTAAGCACCAAGGCTTTCTTAGAATTAAGGCACATCTAGTGACTAAGTGAACACCAATTCTAAGCCTATATGACTCATGGGACTCAACCCAGGGTTAGACCCCAACTTAAGTTAGGCAGAACCCAGTTACCCCAAATCCAAACCAACCTTTATACCCAAGTCAACTTATTACAAACCAAACTTAAGCAAATACCAAGTGATTTTAAACCCTATTTAACCCAAGCAGGCTTAATTTGGCCAATAAATTAAGTTGTCCCAATATAACCCATTTGGGGTTTAAAAGGGTTAAACCCAAAATTAATCAAATCCAATTCAAGTTGAACTCATCTAAACTCTCCCAGATCTCAATTGAGCTTGATTGAAGCCTAATTGCAACTTAATCAATCCAATTGATCCACTTATCCCAACTTGACCTAATTTGGCCTAAAAGCCTAACTTGATAAAAAAAATAATGCTAATCTAAATTAAATCCAATCAAAGTTAACCATCACTCCTAAATTAATGATTATTTATATTCCAACTTTCAATTAATTCCAACTGGTCCAATCAAGCCCATTTACTCACTTGACTGAATTTGACCTAAAAGTCCAATTTGAGTCAAATCTCAATTCAACCTAAATTGGACCAAATCAATCAGCCCAGTCATTTCCAAAATGATTATTGATGATGATCAATCATTAAAATGCAAATAATTGAACCAAATTGACACAATCTGGCCTAAAGGTTCAAATTAAGCTAAAACTTGATCCAAGCCAAATTTGATTGAACCCATGTCCACAATCATTCTTAAATTGACGATTAAACACTTTTCAATCATCAATTGAAGCCAATTTGACCAAGCCAAACCGATTGACTCATTTAGCCTAGTTGAACCTAAAAGATCATATTGACTTAAAACTTAATTTAAACTAAATCAACTCAAATCAATGACTTCAATCATTTTCAAATAATCAATCAAACATGACTCAACCCCCATATCCAACCCAGTTTGGCTAATTTGACCAAATTGTTCAACTTAACCCAATTGGCCCACATGAACCAATATAAGCCAAATTAAAATGTAATATAAATTAAATCAAATTAGTTACACCAATAGGTTCTAAATCATCATTTGAAATTTATCCAATAGACTCTTTGACCCAATTTGGGCAATTGATCAGCCTAACCTAGTTAGACTTAAATTGACCTATATTATTTTAATTGAGCCAAACCCAACTAAAGCAAGTCCAAACCCAACCAAATATTGCATGGCACATCCTTAGGATCCCCTTAACTAGCCCAAGTGGATCCAACCCATGGAAAACTTAGTTCAACCTAAACCAAGCCACCCATATGAGATAAAATCCTAAAATAGGATAGTTAAACACCTCCCTCTGGTTAAACCACCTTAGCATGCTTTGAGCTCACCCATGTTGACTAGACCTGACCTAAAGTTATTTTCCTCAGCCATTAAATAAGGAGAGGTCTCCCTCACCTCAGCCAAGCCTTAGTTCAACCATGTCCCTCTCACCACTGGCCACCAAAACTCCTCCAACCACTCCCCATGCCATTTCAGCCACCCCCATTGCCCACTGATTACCATAGCCTGAACTAACCTCTTTGGTTGGTTCACTTAGGAGGAAAGTATGCATCTTCCCACCCCCATTTAAATTCAACACACACTCCTCACAACCATAGAGCAAGTACCCAAAAGGTTTTAGATCCCCTCAAACCCAAGCACCTCTCATACTCAACTCCACCAAAATCCAACCAAAAATAATTTAACTTTTCACAACTTTCCCATATTCTCTTGAGCAAGAATTAACTAAAACACACTCAATTGAATCACTAGAGCAATTATTTCAATCATACTCTTATGAGTGGCAACAGAGCTTGGGGTCAAAACATTCAACAAGGAGGTAATCTCTTCAAACTATAAGCATAGCCCCTTGGTGATGTAGCATTTCAAGTGGATAAAGAAAATGAAGTTAAATTTCCACATATAAGATCCCAAGCAAGGGCCCAAAATAGTGCCCAATCAAGTACTCAATCAAGGCCCATTAGAAGGGCCTAATTAAAATGAAATAAATAAAATTTATATTTAATTATTTAATTTTAAATTTAGTTTCTAGAAGCTTTGACTTGACAAGTTTAAGGGGTTGTACTGGCCATTTAAATTTTTTTAAAAAGTAATATTAAAATTATGAAGGTTGTTAGCACCATCCATCATTTAATGGCCACCCACTTTTCCCTCAAAAGTTTCCCTCTTTTTTTGAATTATTTTTTAATGTAATCCCTATAAATAGGGCTTTTATGTAATTAGGTGTTTATCCTTTATCCCACTTTATATTTGATTTTACTGACTTAATATTGTTTAAATTTACTTAAATCTTTCTTCCCATCCATATCTCCCTCTAAGACAATCCCTTACACATTTCAAGCTCCACATCCACTCCAAAGTAACCACTTAAAGCTCTTGACCAAATTTGACAAGACTACAAACTAGTCTTCTTCCCTATCCCTCAACACCATAATAAAATCCACCAAACTTAACCATCTACTCCAAATTATTAGTACACATATTTATTTATAATCATTCACCTCACCAAAAAATGTTGCTATTTAAGAGATCTTTTAAATCAAACCAAACTAGCTCAATCTGAGCTAGTATTGAAAGTTCCACTAGAAGACCATATGAAACACCTCAATGTCTCACCAAAATTCTAGATATCATCTTTAGAATTAAACTAAAGATTCATAGTATTTTATATCACTTAATCTCACTAAAAGATTACCCACCACTATCATATTTGATATCAGAGCAAAATATGGGAATAAGCAAATTTTATTCAGAAGAGTTTTCAACATGAGGAATTTTCTTATGGTGGACTTTCCTTCAAGAAGCTTGTGATTCAATACAACATATTTGAGGTTAGTTATTCTTTTTATGATAATTTTTTACTTCATTTTAATAGCTTGGATATTTGGTATATTTCTTGCAAATCTTTTGTGCTAGTTTAAAGTCTAATTTAGTGAATTCCACTATATAGCTTGGCCAATATTTTTGGTGAACCTATCTTAAAATTTTATTAAGTGTATAGTGACTAATTAAGATTTGAAGTTTTCTAATTAGTGAAATTAATCCTTAATTACTTAGCTTATTAACTTGAAACTTTGGGTGATTATTCTATGAGATGACCTCTGCCTCCCAAAATTATTTCAGGCTAATTAAATGAATAATTTGCTAAATCTAAATTTTAAAAGCCTAAAAGGTTATTTTATAAATTTAATAAATTTATATGATTAATAAAATTATGAAAATTATTGTTGAGTGGTGACCAGAGAAATAAATTAGGACCAGTGCTTCTAATTATTTTTCAAAATCACCATTAAGGGACTTTTATTTAAATCATTAGCTATTCTAGGACTTAGAAAATTTATAATAATTAGCCTAATTTTCTAAAATTTGTGGTCAATCCATCTTTGTGCTCAGTTAACAAAGAGGTTTTCAATAGAATAAAAATCCCTAATTGGTTTGGGTATTTTAAGTGTAATTGGTGATATTGGGCTTTTCCCTTTTATTTAATTAGCAATTAAATGTAAGCCTAAATGTATTAGAACTTTTAAGACATGTTTATCTCATGTTTATTTATGTTTAAAATTTTTTCATTATTTTTGGACTGATTAAAATAATTAAATAGACATAATTAATTCATAAAAATTAATTAAATCAATTTTAAACCACTTAATGATCATAAATGGGTTATGAGATAATTTTAGACTCTTTTTCTCCTCATTAGGTTTAAATAATTCTAATTTCAAAATTGATGCTTAATGAATTTTATTAGGCTTAAGTGTGGTTATCTTCATATGCATGACTTGAAAATGTAATGATTTTAAATAATTTTTTTGGTAATGTTTAATAGGTTTTCTTCAATCATTTTATAAATATGTGTTTCCATATACTTCATGCATTCATATTTCAAATTAAATAAAGAGATTTCATTTATTTGTATGTTTTGAATTAATAGTGTGGTTATTATCGTTAGTAAATATAAAATTATTACCTCTAAAAAGCTCAAGTATATATTAATATGAATATAAATTAATCTTTATAATTGAAATATAAATTTAATACTACATATATGATCTACATAGTTGAAAGGTCTATAGTCTAGACATCTCGAGAGCAAGAAGATTTAAGTAGTCCTAATGGGGTCTTTGATTACTTCACTTTCCTAGTTTAATAATGGCATATACTTGAAATTTTGTACTAAAATATATAATTATATATATATATATATATATATATATATATATATATATATATATATATATATATATATATATATATATATATATATATATATATATATATATATATATATATATATATATATATATATATATATCTAGTTATTCCTATAAATAAATAACTCACTTAAGTGAAAATTAAGAAGTGATGAAGCAAAGCAAGGAAAATATTGCTAAATTAACAATAATTTAATTTTATCTTGAGATGACTTTTGTATTTTGATAAGATTATTTATGTTAGATCTAAATATAAGGCTTAGCAAGAAAATTCCATATGCTTCATTTAGATGATTAAAATCCTAAAATTCATCCTAAGGTTCAAGTTAAGGGCAAGGTTTGAAGTGGGCTCTATTCCTCTTCTTACTCTCTGAAACTCTACATTCAAGTAAAATTAAAATAAATATATTAAAATCTGAAATCTATTCTAGGAAATCACTAATTAGTTAAATTACAATTATCTTTTAATGATAAAAAAAACTAAATACTCATTCTTATGCTATAATTCTAACATTAAGCCTAGTTTTATTATACCACACCAACTCTAACACTCACTTAAAATGCTAAGTCACTGATCCTACACTTAGGTTGAGATGGTGCTTTGTTGTGATGTATTGATTTTCCTTATTTTTTGATGTAATATCTTAGATTGGATGTAAGTGCGTAGACTAAATGGTAGGGCAATATTAGACTAATGATGTTTTATATGGGGGATTATACTTAATGGACTACTATAATAAAAAAATTTCTTTTCATTAAAAAAAATTATATTGAAGAAGGAGCGAAATGAAGTGATCACTCTCGGGTATATCTTCTCCTCCTCTCTAGTTAATAAATTTATATAATTAAGAAAATTATGGGGTATGTCTTCTTCCCTAGTCTCATCTTCCTTTTTGCACCATGGACCTTCCATCTTATGCTAATGTGGTGGTAGGTGGCCCCAGCTCAATTGAGGGCAGCTCTAACCCCAACATTCTAATATTACAATAATGCTACCATGATTTGTATTTGGATGGTTCTAACTCTTCTTTTTTGAGAAAATCCTCCACAAAGGGAGATAAACTTGCTCTCATTTTGTCTGAAGTTAAGACCTAGAGCCTTCTGGAACCTTTTAGATTCACTCTGGTTAGGCAAATTTACCTACAAACACTCTAAGATGGATATAATAAGAAAACATTTTAAGGAACTGAAGCTGGTTAGGGCTTGGAGTGTTGGGCTTCTAGATGGAAGACATATAATGATAAAGCTCTCCAAAGAGGAAGACTATGCTAAGCTGTTCTCTAAGAAACTATACCACATTGAAAATGTCCCTATTAAATTTCTTTAATGAACCCCCTCTTTTGATTATAGTATTAAACCACTTATTTAGATCAAACTACCTAGGCTGAAACTACATCTTTTCAATAAACAAATCCTTTATTCAATTTCCACCATCTTTGGTAGAGCCCTAAAGCTAGAGACTATTACCTTCAATATTACAAGACCATATGTTTCAAGGATCTTTGTGGAAATGGACATAACTACTAACTATATTGAGAGATTAGGATTGGAACCCAAGAAAATAGATACTAGAAAAATGTGGAGATAGAACAAAAACCTCTATATTATGGTAAATGTAGAATTTTTTGCCACAAGCTTGAGAACTACTTTATTGCACACCCTGAGTTAAGATATAGAAGGATAGAGAATTAGAAGCAACCATTGAGAGAAAAATAGCCCCAACGCCCATCAATTATTAGCAACCCAAGAATGGAACACTTATAGTAAACATAGAACCAAACATGCCATATAATATACCAAGAAAACATTTGGAGACTAGTAATCAGCTACAATCACCTGATAACATCAATTATGAAGTGACAAATCTCCAACTACAACAACCATATGGAGATTATGATAAGGATATTTCTATTGATGATAGAATTTGAAAAGATAATACAACAACAGTACTCACAATGCCTGAACTGAAAAACTAGCAAGATAAGTCCAATCCAATGCATAAAATCAACAATAACACTATTGAGTACAATGAAACCACAACCAATACAATTACTAAAAGGGGCATTCTAAAACATCTTCAAGCTAATTCAAGGTAGTTGAATATGGCCTTGGATAGTAGCACCCCACAACCATTGGTAACCCAAGCCATGACTAGTGAGGAAGAAGCTAATACACTCTCACAAGAAGAGAATTTAAAAGGTGAACAATATGAGGACATACTCAATGTTGTTGTGGAGGAGTGGCATACACACAA
Organism: Cymbidium sinense; assembly: GCA_021442155.1. Taxonomy (NCBI): domain Eukaryota; kingdom Viridiplantae; phylum Streptophyta; class Magnoliopsida; order Asparagales; family Orchidaceae; genus Cymbidium; species Cymbidium sinense. The sequence goes on from CM038215.1 coordinate 57,259,314, forward strand.
GCATAGAAAACTCAACTAGAAAGGCATCAGAGAATTAATGAATCTACTAGCAGCTAAACATCAAAGAGTTGAGGCTTCCTCAATTAGAGAAGGGTCTATAAAATAGTCCACTAGGAGCAAACCTCCTCATTTGTGTTGAACATAATGATTTAAAATATTAGAGGAATTGATAAGGCTAATGCCTCAAATAAACTCAAAAGCCTTGTGAGATACAACAAACTTGAATTTTTTTGCTATACTAGAACCTTTGGTCAGCAACCAAATCTTCAAAATAAAAAGTAGATTTCCCCAATTCACCATCCATTTTAATACTAGTAACAAAATCGTGGCTGTTCTGGAAATCCAATTTTCATATTCAAATCCTCATTGATACCACTTAATACATCCATATCCACATTAAGAATACCAATGTAAATACTTTTTCTACAATCATCTGTCCTGCTTGCAATATGCAACACAAAAAAGAACTTTGGAAGGACATAATACATGTCAATGATAATACCACTGACCCTTGGTTGGTTGATGGATACCTTAACATGATTACATAAGCCCTGTTGAAAATAAGGGAAGAAGAAGGCCAAACTTTTTGGTTATTGCTGAATTTGTTGAATACATTATAGAGGCCAACCTATTTGATGCAGGTTTTAATGTCTTTCCATTCACCTAGAGAAGAATTTATTTTATGAGAAGATTGATAGAATCCTTGTTAACTCGGCCTAGAATTCTCATTTCACAATAGAAGTACATCACATTGCTAAAATTTGCCATTGATGGCTACCTAGTTCTAATCAGCTTTAGCTCATTAACCAAATCGAAACATGATCCATTTAGATTCTTTAATATGTGGACTTTGCATTCTAAGTTCAATAATTGCATATGGAAAGCCAAGAATGGGGTGCAACATGAAAATCCCTTGGTTAAATTATGGTCATTGCATAAAACATAATCCTGGCTCTCAAAAATGGAATAAGGAAGTCTTTGGAAACATCCATTCCCTAATAAAATCCACTAAAGAGAAGATTAACAACATTGAAAATGAGCTGGCTAGAATAGAAAATTTGAATACCCAATGAGATGAGACTCAATTAGAGAAACTACAAGCAACCTTGCAAAGATATATCGATAAAGAAGAGGACCTTCTTAGGCAAAAAGCTTCATCAAATATCTTCTTCCAAGGAGATAGAAACTCAAAATACTTCTATGCTTATATTAAGAAGAGAAGAAAAGGAAAATGTATAACAAGAATTAATGGTAATAATGGGAGATGGATTCAAAGTCAACAAGGTATCATAACAGATTGTATGCACTAATTTTCCAACCTACTCAAGCTACATGAAGATAATAGAACCCTTCAATCTGATCAGCTCTTTAATGAAAGAGAATTGATGAACAATGAGAAGCTTATCTCAATAGCATTGGAAGAAAAAATTCTAATTGCACTCAACTCAATGGATGGCTATAAAATTGTTAGAACAAATGGTTTTACCACCCTCTTCTATCAAAAGGCATGGAACATTGCAGGTAAGGATGTCATCAATGGCATACAAAAATTCTTCAAAGGATAGAATATCCACCAATTCTTCCCAACATTTACTATTGCCTAATTCCAAAGGACAAAGATCATTAAACTTGGGATCAATTTAGACCCATCTAGCTAACCCCTATTATCACAAAACTATTAGTAAGATCATTTGTTGACCTCACTTTTGGAGTGAGGATTCAATCTTCCATCTTAGACCTAGGAGTTTTCTAGCCACTAGGATCTTCTTTGTCATAGAACACTCCTAGTGACTAAGTGAACACTTAACCCAAACCTAGGGACTTAAGAAGACTTTCCATAGGTTTAGGTTGTGCCATAAAATCCAAAGGTGGCTAAACCAAGTCTCATTCCTATCCCCTTAACCAAATCCAATCTCAAACTAATCGAACCAAAATCCAATTGAATTTCATTTCATATCCAAGCTCCAAGCCAAGTGATCCAAACCCAATCCTATATTAAACCAATCCCATGGACTTAACCAAAATTCCTTCAATCAAACCTAATTCAATTGACTTTCACAAAGCACTCCAACCCTTTAAATATTTATTTCAAACTCTTCCATGATCTACAATCAAGTCATTTGATCAAAATCAAATCAATTAACCCAAACTATCCCATTTGAACCCAAAATGTCCAAATGAGCCAAAATCTAATTAAACCTAGATCAATTATAATCAAAGCCAACAATCATTCCTAAGTCAATCATCAAAATCAATTCAACCCTAATCAACCTAAAGCCCAATTGGTCCACTTTACCCAAAGTGACAAATTTGATCATATTGGACCAAACTCTAATCCAAGCCAAATTAGATTGAGTCAACTCCTTTAAAACATTCTATATTGATTATTGATCACCCTTGATTGATTTTTTGCAATCAGTTGGGTCAAATCAAGTCAATTTGGTCATTTGATGAAGTTGACTCAATTAGCCTACATAAGCCAAATTGAACCAAATCCCCTCTCGATTCCAAATCAATTGGAACCAAGGATCCCTATTAACCCAAAATTGATCTTTGAACATGACTTGACCACCAATTGAGCCAAACCAAGTCCAATTGGCCTCTTGACCCAAGTTGACCCAATTTAACCTAAAAGGCCAAATTGTGTCAAATCAATTCCTAATCCAAATTGAATGCAACCAATGACTCAAATCCATCTTAAATTATTTATTGAACATGATCAAACCCTTATTTGAACCCAATTTGACCAAGTCAACCCAATTGACCCATTTATCCCAAATTATCCTAAAGGGTCAAATTGGTCTAAATCATTCTTAAATCAAAATTAATTGAATTCAAAACCTACAATTATCTTCAAATGATCAAGTGAACCTAAACCAACACCTAACCCATTTGACCCATATGAACCCATATGGGTCAAATCCAAATCCAATCCAAATCAAGCCAATTGAACCAAAACATCCCAAATCATCATTTGAACATGTCTCAACCCATGGTTTGACCCAATTTGCCCAATTGGTCAACTTGACCTAATCTAACACAATTTAACCTACATGGGTCAAATTGAGCCAAACTCAATCAAACTAAACTCAAACCCATTCAAACTTGGCATGACCCATCCTTAGGCCACCATGGGTCAGCCCAAATCAAACCCAACCTAAATCAAACCATTAACCCATTACCCATTGGGTGAAGCCTTCCAAATGGGAAAAACCCCACATTTGGATGGTCAAACCCACTCTCCTACCCATGCCAACCATCCTAAGCTCAAAATGGACATGAGGACCACTGGCTCAACTAACCCAAAGTTAGTTGGGTGAGCCATGAGCCAAGTGCAAGTGAGCTAACCCACTTCCTCTCATTAGCACACATAGAAACCTAGGACAACCACCTCCACCTTTGGCAACCCACTTTCTGCCCACTCAAAATAAGCCACCTCGATGATTCTCTGACATCCCTAGCCAGCTGCACTAGCCGAACGTCTGCCCATGGTAAAATTGATCCAAGCCATTGATTTGAATGGGGAGGAGTATACTCCTCCTCATTCAATTCGAACTCACAACAGAGCATTCCTAGAGCTTGAGAGAGTCTAAACAAACTCTCCTAAGCATCCTTCGAGTTCCCTAAGCCTCCCCATCACCAAAAACACCAAACCCAAAATAGCATAGAGCTTATCTCCATCCAACCTTACCCAAACTCCATCAAACTCAAATTAACTTTACCCACTAATTCACCAAGCTCTGGAGAGGAGAAAAAAATTGATTCCTGATCGATTCGAGCACCGAAGACCACTCCAAGCTTAACTCTGGTGAGGACTCTGGCTGCATTTGATCCATGGAGCCACTGTGAGGAGGCAAGTCATGAGCTTCTTAGTAGGGATTCACCTCTTGAAGAAGAAGCTACCTTGGATGATAGACAACTAATCCTAAGTTCCCATGAGGTAAATTTTGACAAATAGTAGAAATTTTAAATTTTTTTTGGGCCTTTATGAAGTAAAGTGTGATTTTGTGTGAATCCCATCAAAGGATCCCTTTAGATCTCCGTGAACATTTTGTAGTCAATCACGAGGCTAACCAAGCTCCGGTGAGCTCGGATCGAGCGGGGGAGGTGGACGGTGTCCATCTTTCATTGCCTAAAGGATGAAGGATCATCCATCATCCATTCTATGTGATTTGAATAGACAACCATGATTTGCCCAATTAGATTTAATTGGTTTAATCTGTAGAAACATGAGATTAATCCCCACCATTCCATCTTAGATGGGATGGTGGTGATGATCCAACACAACTTCACGTCGCGGATGATTTAGGTGGCCAATCCTACAGGGTCACATGGAAAGTGCTGCCATGTCAATCGCTCACATGGCATCGATGGGATTATGGGTTAATTAAGGTTTAAAATACAATAAATTGATTGAAACTTTATAAATGCATAACTAATTATAGAAAAATCCAAAAATACAAATAAATACATTTTGGAAAGGTAAAACATAAGAGAATTTAATAAAAATAATTTCATTTGATTTTGAATAGTGATTAGAGCTTAATTAGGTTTGAATGTTTTCCTAATTAGCCTAATTCAACCATAATTACTAGGCAATTAATCCCAAACTTACCATGTTGATTTAATGGGATGACCTCTCTCTCAATTTTCTTGGGATTTATTGACCACTTGATTAAGAAATTTGAAATTCAAATCTTAATTACTCTCTTAATTAATTTAATGATTATTTAAAGTCCCAAAAAATAAAAATTAATTAATTAATGTTCATTAATCATAGATTAATAGTGAGATGATGAGGGAGAGTGATCAGGACCTCTTCCCTAATTACTTTTCCAAATTCATTTCATTAAAGATAATTAATTAATGAGAGGTTTAATTTAAGGATTAATTAATCAATTAATAAAGAAATCAAATCAAATTAAATTGATAATCACTTTGGATATTCAATATTTAAACTAAGGGTTCCCCTTTATGTGTTCAACAACATAAAGACCCTTAAGGAAATTATGATTAGCCCATAAGTGTGGAAAAATTATAAATGTACTTAATGAGATTCTTTAATCTAATTAATCTCTAATCATGAGCCAATTACATTAGGTCATTTAGGAGCATTGCAATTTTATTTTCCTCATGTTCATATCATTTGTGTATCATGATTAAATGATTAATCAAATTAAAGAAGTAAATAAAAGGGTAATTAAATGGAATGCTTAATGGTTAAACTTAATTAAATCCTAAAAATCACTTAATTATCTTACATGAAACAAATTAAGATTACCAACATGGAAATGGGATGAAAAATAGTAAAATACTTCTCCTCTTTAAGTTTAATTAAAGTCCAAAATTAAAATTAATATGAAGCTTTGGTTCTCTTTAAATGGTTTTATTTAATGTGATAGTCCTTAGAATTAATGTAGTTGAATGAATCATATGGAGATGTTTGGTTATTCCTTTCAGTCACTTTATTATTGTATGTCATGTCATATCATGCATTCATGTTTTCAAAATCAAATAGAATTTACCTATGTAAAATTGCATGTGTTGGCTTAATCTTATTATATGTGTGGCTATTATCACTAATAAATCTAAATTTATTTTTCAATTGAAGTGATAATAGTTATGAATACATATAGGATTTGTATGTGTTTATAGCTTAAGCATGTGAAGGTAGTGCTTTCTTTCCTAAGTTTTTATATAGATTTACATATGTTTGAATGATAATAAATATATAGTCTGGACATCATGGGAATATGAGGCTTTAAGTAGCCTCAAGGAGGTCATTTGAATTATCTCACTTCCCTGGTTAACAAAGGCACGTACTTATTTAATTTCATTCTTATGAACATTTGTATTAGAATTTGGATAGAGCTTTAATTTACATGCATAAATAATTCAATTAAATAAAATACAATCTTTTGCATGATTTTCATTATTATTATTATATATACATTCATATGTATTTAAGATAGCAAATATATAGTCTTGACATCCCAGGAATATGAGGCTTTAAATAGCCCCAAGGAGGCCATTTGATTATCTCACTTCCCTAGTTTAAACTATGACATGTACTTGCTTATATCTTTTATACATGTGTGTGTATTTGGCTAATGAATGAAGATCCTCTTTTCTACAAAAAATGCATAAATTCATGATCATTTAAGTGTGCAAAAAATTCATTGCATGTATAGGTATACTAAGTGTTAAATCATATGCATGTTATGGGTGATGAAAAGGAATGGTCCAACAAATTCTATGTGATGGTAATTCAACCACATTCATCTTAAGATGCCTTTCAAGTTGAATAGGATTCTTTAAGGTTAACCTAAACTTAGGATTCATTAAATATTTAATAAATCAATCATTAAAAAAACTAAATCATAAAAATGTACTTTTAGGAAATAACTTAGGATAAGGATGAAGAAGGTTTAGCCTCTTTCTTCTATTTATAACTCTTAAATGCTAAGTGTAAATCAAATTAAATAAAAACAAAACACAAATTAAAATCCATTAATTCTTTAAAGGACTTAAAGTGAAACCATCCTTTCATATTTAGATTAAATTAATCCAAACACATAGATAATTAAAATCTTAAAGTCTAGCTAATACATACCACACTAAGCCTAAGCACACATATTAGAATGCTAAGTCACCACTTCTAGCTTTTGGTTAGGATGGTGTATGTAATGATGATGTGTTTTTGTTTTATGATGTAATGTTTTAGACTGGATGTTAGGGATGTGGATCGTAGATAGAATGTTAGGCCGTTGGTAGCCTAATATTACTTTTCTCTAAGGTATTATGCTTAAGGGGCCACTCAAAAGAAAATATAAAGGGTCTACTTGCAGGTTGTTCATGCCCCTAAGCCTAATCCATTTTAGGACAAATGGCTTGGCTACCCATGTGTAGGGTGCTAAGTCCAAATTATGAAATGAAACTGCTTGGGTTTGTATGTATGTTTAGCTAACATCTATTTTTCAAGTGTAGTAAGATTTATTTCCCATACAAAATATAATTTTACAATAGAAATTAGGATTGGTGCTATGAGTTTAGGATGAGCAGTGGCTAGAAGACTTAGTCCTGGGGAGCCCTCTGATGCTTTTGAGCGAATCAAAATCAAATCCAAAGAAGAAAGAAGAAATGAAGAATGAAGACCCAATAGCATGTATTCAATTCTAAATTGTAATATTATTTTGTAATCTAGGTTGTATAAGGGTAGAGCTTTGCTACCCAATATTTTCTCCTTACTAGGGTATATGGTGGTATCTGGCCCACCAACCTTTTACTCCTTCATGGTAGTCTATAAACTGATTGTTGTTATCTTTAGATTGAGTAATATAATAACATGATTTTCATAGTTTCTTAGTAATTGATGTTTGAATGTGTGGCCTGGATGCAGTAAGATGTTAGGATAAAATTAATTTTTCTACCCCAATTAATAACTCATAATTAAAATTTAAAACAACTTTCAATCTCATTCTAAAGCTTAGGTTGTAATCAAGATAACTAAAATATTTAGTAACCTCTTAGCTATATGTTGTATATATAATATCATGCATGTCATATTATACCACTCTTGTAAAAAATGAGGGCCTGCATTTCAGCACTTTAGGGATCGCTTGACCTATGAGAGCAACCGCTTATGATGGAGGTCCACCCTCTTTCTCTTTTGATTTAGCCAATAAATAAATTTCATCAAGTATTTAGGCATAAGAAATCCTAAAGCCTTTGTCCAAAATGTTGTGTCAAAAATATTATAAATTTTGAAAAGAATTTGGAAATAGACTAAGTCATATGCTCATACCAAACCTGATCTAATCTCTTAGGGAGTGAGTTTAGGACTCTAGCCCCTTTCAAATTAAATAACACCTTAAACCATCTTATATTTATATAAGATCAGCCTATATATATTTGAATCATAAGAGGTGTTAGCTGGTGGCCACTCCATGCAGTTGTAAGTGCAGTAGAGTAAGACAGGTTTACTTTCTCTTATAGAGGTGGACCCTTATGTCCCCCTTTCCACTTAGATTTAGGCCATTATGATGAAGCTCCCTTGATTCAGGATTGGAGGTCACTTGTTTCCCTTGGCTACAAGCATAAATTCTCACCTCTTAGTCATTTCTACAATCCTGTGTTGATGGATTATAAGCCCTAGCAATCTAATAAAATTTCAAATCAAACAAAATAAATCCTTTCACATTCAAATATGTAAAGCCTCACCATAGGATATGTTGGAATGCTTACTAGGCTTCTTAATTTCATGAGCATTTCTAACTTATTTTTCTTTGGATTCCAAAAATAAGTCTTCTAATTAAGTAATCCCATTTGATTTTTCCAAAATATCCAATTTATTGATAGTCTTAACTTTGAAATCTTGGGAGATAATAATCGACTATTTTAATAGAGAGTGTTATTAGGAAATCACATTTCCTAGGATGTAATTAACTATGAAGGTTGACCTTTATAGAGAACTAAAGAACCCGGTATAAAATAAACATTATTTTACTTTTTTTCCATATAAATTAAGGGATGAATCTCTAGTATAAATGTAGACCCATCATGCTTTAGGAGTCCTTATTAAGTGATTAGGTCCATTATAGGGTAATGTTTCCATATTTCGGGATAGTACATCATACCAATATTGCACCATCACTTCAGTACCCCTATAATGTGGTGTACTGGCACATCTAAACACCATAGATTTTTCTAGTGACTACATCCTCTCTCCATCTTATTAATAATTATTATCTCCAAGCATCAATATTGGACTTATATTTTATGTAAGCCCAAAACTATCTTTCTTTCAATTGGCAACCTTGCTTATTTTATCCTTAAGCAAAGGTGGCCAACATCCTTTAGGTTTTAGGACCTCACTCCGAGTAGGTTTTAAAATCTTTATTGGGTCCTCCAATAGGTAAAAATAAATTAATCAATTAAAGAACAATAACCAAACATCAACCAAATAAAATTAAGTACCTCTTACCACTAGCTTGGTGAAGTAAGGTTCATCCAAGATTCAACAAAATTTCAATGAAATCCAAAGCAAAAATAAAGAAATCTCCTTTCAAAAATTTCAAACTTTTCAAAAAAAAATTAATGAACCCCATTTAACACAATCAAATTTGTTAAATGAGGGTTCTCATTCAAAGTCAAAATCAATCAAAACAATAATAACAAACAAAAAAAAATCCTTTATTTAAAAATTCCCAAAATCTCTTTTTAAATAAAAGTAACCAACTCCTTTTAACGTAACCAAATTTATTAAATGATAGTTCTCCTTTCAAAACTAAATCAAAACCAAACATTAACAACAATCAAAAGAAAAACCTCTTCCCCCAAAAATTTTCAAAATCTATCCAAAATAATTGAACCTCATCAACATAACCAAATTTGTTGAATGTGGTTCCAACATAAAATCAAAATCAAATCCAACAACAATCAAAAGCAAATAATCTCTCCTTCAAAATCTCCAAATCTCTCCAACATGAATTGAACCCCATTCAACATAATTAAATTTGTTGAATGAGGGTTCCAATTCAAAAAAAATATCAAAATTAACAATTCAAGTGAACATCAAAGCAAAGTCTAATCTTATTCTTTTTCAACAGTCCCGCAGAGATACCAGCCTATCTTTTTTCCTCCATCCTACAGTCAGTCTTTCACTGTGTCTTTTGGCAAGCTAATCTTCTCTTTCTCCTCTAGTGTGGATCTGGCCTTGGATCAGGCCATACTCACCAGTGCCCATGTGATCAAGTTCGATCTTGGCTTTAGGCATTTAAATGTCACCAACAAGGGACCAGCCAACACCATTATTAACTAAGAGGAGGTGGCAGGCAAGAAGCCACTCCTATAGTTAGATTTGAAGTCTGACCCTGAGTTCCCCATTTTGAAGAGGAAGGTTGTAGAGGTTCCCCTGCCAGTCTTGCCAGTTTGGCTAGTTATATAGTCAGCTTCCCCTGCTACAGTTTTAGCATGGGCTAGTATCACCTCTATGGTTTCCCTTGCTTTGAAGGGAAGGTTATCTTAGCTTTTGAGGTAGTCTCCCCCACCTTTGAGGTTGGTTCTAGTTCCTTTCTAGCCCCACTCACCAAAAATCAATGTTGTAACAAGAATCATAAAATTAAGAGACATTACGAGCGTGTGACCAAGTTGGTAGATGAAGCCTCCCATGTTGTTAAGGAGGGCTCCCCTTGTGAGACCTCTCCACTCTTGGGTGGCAGTAGATTTCACCCCCTTTTTAGCTTCCGAGGGAGAGGAGGACTACTGGAGGATTGTTGCATTATCCCTATTGCCTATAGAGTATAAGACACCGGCTATGGATAGGAGGAAGCCCTATGCTAGTCTATGGTCCATGCTTCATAGAGTTAGGAGAGCCCATGGATGCTTGGAGTCTGGCACATTGCATGACTTGAGAAGGTTAATCTCTAGACGTGTTAGGAATCAGATTAATCAAGAGAGGTCCACTGAGGCCAAGGTACTACCCAAAGTAAGCAATAGAGAGAGGAAGAGGTTTGTCGGGCATATAACAGCCTCCCCTTTGATTGGTTTTCCTGAATATTGAGCTAATAGAGCTGATCATTCTGACCACACAGTCCTTATTGGTACCACCAGTCATAGGAGAAGATATCTAGTGGAGAGGCAGCCAGTGTCACCCACATTACATGGCTCCACCCATAGTTTACCTTCACCACTCTAGGTTCCACCATCTATAGTCCCCACCAAAATCCACAAGCCCCCATTTAGAGAGAGAGCTCCCCCTTTGGTGATCTAGTTATGACCAAAGTATCCCACTCCATCTACATCACCCGTTGAGGTGAGGCTGAGCTCCTTGCTCGGCCTTCCATCCCAACATGGTCACTCTACCACAGCATCTGGAGGAATAGAAGGGAGGGGAAATGAGATAGTCCCCATGATGATTGAGTTAGTTAGGGAGAGTACTCCACTAGTATAGAGTATTTGTGCATAGCTTCCATAAATCAGCATAGTAGTCAGTCATCAGCTAGCATATATTCCAGTAGAGCAGGGTTGAGTAGAAGACCATTCTTCGGATGACATTCTAGAACTATCATGCCAGTGAGACAGATAGTTGGGGATGATCATTTTGACCAGGAGAAGGGTAGATTAGAGTTTGATGCCGATGAGGATGATATGTTAGATGACCTAGCAGAAGTTCACATGGTTGATACCCGAGGATCCCTACACAGGGAACATCCTAGCCAACAAGGCAGTGTAGTTGAGGAAGGTGAGGTATTAGACTCAACTCAATGCCTCCTCCAACAAATCAAGTAGAAGATCATCAGATTGATAGAATTGAGAGAAGGGTAGAGGAGTTGATGGCAGTGGTCCTAGTCTGCTGAACCAAGCTCTAGTTTCATAACCTTCTCCCATGAAGGTCGATCAACCTGAGCTAATTCATTCGTTAGATCTTCCCAAGTGCACTCCCATGGATGATGATGCTATCAGCTTGCATAAGAAGGTCACTGATAGCACCTACATGCATGAAAAGGACATAAAGTAATTGGTAGAGCAACTGGTGAAGGAAGCATTAATGCAAGCCCCGGGGAGCTCATATGTTCCAAAGGGTAGACCCTATTAAGAGAAATTTAATGTAGTTCAATACCCCAAGGGTTTTGTACCACCTTCCTTCAAGATCTTTGATGGTAGTGGGAACCTAAGGCAACATATAGCACACTTCTGAGCTAGTTGTTGCAACGTCGGTGGTAGTGAAACACTTCTTTTTGGTTATTTTTAGTAACCTTTCAGGGGTTGCATTTGATTGGTTTGTCAAACAGTCCAACAGATTGGTGAAGACCTTTACAGAGTTAGAGCATCTCTTCATCAAGAGCTTCACAGGAACTCAACAAAGGGTAACTATAGGGGACCTCATTGTAGAGAAACAAAAACCAAATAAGTCCCTTATTGATTATATTCTTAGATGGTGCAACCTAAGTATGAAATGGGAACTACAGCTATAAGAATAGCATGTCATTGAGATTCTACTCAAGAATATCCATGGCTCATCCTTATGCTTAAGGGCTTCACCATTAAGACATTTGAGTAGTTAATCAGCAAGGTGGCTAACCTACAAGAGGAAGCCAAACATTTACACTTCTCAGACCATTCATCCAAGCCAAAGAATTAGAAGGTCTTTGAGAAAAGGCCTGGGATAGTAATGGTATTCAATAAGGGGAAGCAACCAGGGAGAGCTCAATTTGAGAGGCCTAAAATTCAACAGCCTCTGCTACCACTTCCTCTTCCACTACCTCGACTGCCACAATATCCACCACCACCACCACAACAGCCAACTCAGAAGTGATACTTGTATCCACCACTAGGTAGCAATTTTCACCTACTCTTACTAACAAACTCAACAAAGAGGGAGGTAGTCAAGAAGATCTTCAAAAACCTCTTGAAGAAGCTTGATTTTTAGCTACCCAAGCCTAAGAACCTGGAGGAATGGGCATGAGTGATGATCCTAACTATTTCCCCCCTACCACTGCATGTAGGCCACATCTTAGAGGATTACATTACCTTCAAGGATTGGCTTAAGTGTAGATACAAGTCAAAGCTATAGTTATCTAAGGAATACTTAGTAAAATAACCATCTAGTTCCATCAGAGTAATCCTTGGGGATACCTCCGATCCTCTTAAGATAAAAGAAGATTGATATATTTATTTATCTTGTTCCTCTAAAAATATAATTTCTAAAATCAATAAGCTTTCTCTATATGTGCTTGAATTAGCTCAAACCTCCAACACTAAGAAGGTTTGCCAATTATGAGGGACAACTCAGAGAGGGTGGGTAAGATACACTTGCTCGGGATAGATCCATAGTGCAACCATTGTTAGATTCCAACACTCCTTCCACCGTTGCAACTGCTACCACCTCCACTAATTCCTCCACCTCTAGTTGAAGCATTGTATCAGTGGATGAGCCACCAAACCCCTCATCCAACTTACTTTACTTGATTTTTACTATGTACCTCCCCAAAAATTAAAGAAATCTGATTCCACTTACATCTTTTCTACTTCTAATGTCCCTGTTGATTTTATGCTAATTGAAAGCTCTTCAAGTCAAACCAATAATAATTCAAATAATTTTGATCAATCCCAATCTGATTCAAGAATGGATTTCCTTTTCTAAATCATCAGGGTTTACCTCTGAGATTGATTGAGTCATCCACTCAGGATCCAAGAAAGATATAGCAGATGAGTAAGAAAACTTACCACAAACCCCTCCTTCCAAGAAATCATTAAAATCAACCTCCATAATGGCAAAGTTCTACCTCCTAGGGTAGCACCTCAGGATAAAGGTAAGTCATTGGTTATAATGAGTAGATAGCCCCTCCACAAGATGCTCCACCTATGGATATGCTTGTGAAGGACCAGTCCAAAGTTGATTACAACATCCTTGCACATCTTAGAAAGTTTCCAGCTAAGTTAAATATATATGATGCCCTTGTCTTATCCAAAGAGATAAGAGAATCTCTAATCAAGGTCTTGCTTGATCCAGAGATACGCTTAGCTCAACTTACCACTACTATAAAGGAAGCATACTATTCAAAATAGATCCTAGGAGATACATTCATAGATGAAGACCTACTTTTAGGAATGATCAGCATAACCGTCCCCTCTACATTACAGTGGATGTTGGCAGATTCTGGCTATATAGAGTTTTGGTTGAATATAGGTGCATCAATCAATATTATGAGTTTAAGAACCCTTTCTTGCTTTAGGATTGACATCTCTAAACTTTAAATGGAGAGGATGATGTTGAAGGGATTCAATGAACAAGGTGAGAGGGCCTTAGGCTCTATAGTGTTGCCCTTAGAGATAGATGATTTGAAGACTGAAGCCAAGTTTCACATAATAAACTTGGATACTTCTTTCAATGCTTTGTTTAGAAGACCATGGATACATGAGAAAAACATGGTTCCATTTTCTTTACATTAATGCATCAAGTTTAAGAGGTGGAATCGAATATTATGTCAAAGGAGATCTCAAGCCCTTTGTAGTTCATGAGGTTAGGATATTTGAGGATGAGACCTACTATCTCTCTAAGAAACAAAATATTTATTATTATGAATTTAGTCAATACCTAGATGTAAGAGAAAAAGAAAAAGAAAGAAAATAGAAAGGAAAAAAAGGAATGAAAAAAGAAAAGAAAAGGGAGCCCGAGATTAGATTCCACCAAGAAATAGACCTTAGGGAAGACATGGAGCCTGAGATTAGATTCCACCACAGTTCGTTACTTCATTCAAACAAATGGGGAGGATGACCCAACCTCCACTAGGTTGAGGAAGAGGCAAGTCTAGAAGGAGTCCTAGGGTGAAAGGTTTAATTCTGCATATGTTGTCTAAGCACCGATTAGAGTATGGAACAACAAATGCAAGAATTCTTAATCAAGACCTAGACTAGGCTTTAGTACAGTAAGCCCAGTCAATGATGATGATTATAGCTTGGTCATCACCAATTATTTGGAATCTATGTTCCTTTCAAATCACATTAACTCATATGATGAGGTGTGCTTAGAAACTTCAAATTATCTAGATGATTTCCATGTTAAGGATACACCTCCAGAATTTAAAGAAGAAATTAAATCAACCATTGAGGAACTCAAGGAGATCAACTTAAGGACTAAAGATAACCCACCTCCAACGTGCACATCAATTCCTTATTGAATGAAACTAAAACCAATGACTTAAGTTAGGCTACTCACTAAGTTTAAGACTGCTTTGCATGGAGTTATGAAAAAAATTTTAGATTGGCTCCTAACATAGCAATTTATAAGCTAGAAATACATTTGATGCTAACTCTATCAAGCATGATCTTAGACTCATGTGATTAGACATTGAATGATAGGTCATTTCTAAAGTCAAGAAATTGATCAATGTTAGTTTCATCTCGGAGGCAAAGTACCCTACCTAATCGGCTAGTGTCATCTCTGTTAATAAGAAGAATGGTCGAATTCGTATATGCATCAATTTTAGGGATCTTAATAGGGCATGTCCAAAAGAGGAAATTCCACTACCAATACCAAAACTAATGGTGGACATCTTCTCATCTCATGTAGTCTTCTCTTTCATGGATGATTCATCTAGATATAACCAAATAGACATGGCACCTGAAGATGAAAGAAACACTACATTTAGAGCCCCAATCAGAATATATTGCTACAAGGTCATGCCTTTTGGCCTTAAAAATGCCACTACCACATACCAACGGGACATGACCCAAATCTTTGATGAACTCATTCATCACTAAGTAGAATGCCACGTCGATGAGCTCATGGTCAAAAATAAAGAAAAGGAAGATCATCTCTTTGACTTGAGAGTAGTTTTTGACTGGTTAAGATAATATAACCTCAAAATGAATCCTTTAAAGTGTGCATTGAATAGCTTCAGGGAAGTTTCTTGGGTTCATTGTTCGACACCACAGAATTGAAATCAACCTGGACAAGATTAAAGTGATATTAGAAATGCCACCTTATAAGTCTAACTCAACTTAGATCATTCCAACAGAGGTTGGTGTATCTAAGATGCTTTTTATCTAACCTATTAAGTAGATGCAAACCATTATCAACACTGCTCAAGAAGGATGTCAAGTTCAAGTGGGATGACTAGTGTCGGCATGCCTTCGAGATCATCAAAGCGATTGATGACACCGCCAGCTCCCCTATCCCTGCAAGCTACTCACACCCATTAGATGGCTCCCTTGGCACTTTATTAGCCTAAGCCAATGATGATGGGAAAGATAATGCACTTTACTATCTCATCCATCATCTAAACCTTATTGAAGCAAACTATCCACCCATTGAGAAGCTTTGCCTAGCTTTATCTTTGCATCCCAAAAGCTACGACATTATATGCTTTCTCATAAAGTAAACTTGGTTTCTAGAATCAATCTAGTACAATATCTCATGACCTGTTGACGCTATCTGAACGGTTGGCATGATAGTCCATGATTTTATCACAGTTTGATATAATTTTCATACCCCTCTATGTAGTGAAAGGACAAATACTTGTAGATTTCTTTGTAGCATACCAACTTCTCACTGATTCTCTGCTTATTTATGATCTCCCTGATGAATAAATCATGAACTTAGAGGATACTAGCATTTGCCACTGGGAGATATACTTTGATGGTGCAGCTTCCTCTCAAAGAGGAGGAGAACCACAATCTACTCTTCCAGGAAAGGCTGGGGTAAGAATAGTCCTCCTAACTTTGGACCGTGATATGTTGAGATTCTCATATTATATATCCAATTATTACACCAATAATAAAGCCAAATATGAGGCTCTGATTGTCGATCTAGTTAGCCATCTCATTAAGCATCCAGAACATCAACATCTTTAGGGATTCCCAACTAGTGCTCAACCAATTTGTTGGGTCCTATAAGGTCCTAAAGCCCAAACCCATCTCTACCACAAGTACATCATGGAGTTGTTGGCCCAAATCCTAGAGGTGACCATCTATAAGATCCCTCGAGAGGAGAATGCCATAGTGGATGCCTTAGCCAAGCTTGCCAAGAAGTTGGCATGTTTGGAAGATGAGTCCATATTAATTGAGGTCCAAAATAGGCAAGTCTTACCTCTTATTAACACTGAACTCATAGAAAAGTACTTTCTTGAAATGGAGGTTGCCATTGCCAAAAAGGACAAAGAACTTAATTGGAGGCAATCCTTCATTAATTGCATAAATAAAGGAAAACTACCTTAAGATAAGTCTTGAGCACATCAAGTGAAGCAAATGGCACTTTCTTATGCCCTCGTAGATAGTTTTATATCAATGGTGCTTCGATCATATGTGGTTATGATGTTTAGACAAGCACGAAGCCTATAAGATTATGACCGAGGTACATTTTGGATTATGTAGAGCTCACCATTCTGGTCCCAAGATGAAAGATAAAATCAAAAGAATTAGGTACTATTGGTTGTTGATGATCAATGATTGCATGGGTGTAGACAAGGAATGCCACCAATGCTAAGTACACAAAGTGGTTCTACACCAACCTCCCAACATTCTACATCTAACTTTGGTCTCATGGCCATTCAAGTGTTTGGGGTACTAACATAGTGGGTTCGATTGATCCACCTTCGTCTAAAGGTCATCAATTTTTCCTTGCTACAACGAACTACTTTTCCAAGTAGGCAGAGATGAATTTTGCTCAGGGAGGTCAAAGCTCAACATGTGCTCTTATTTTTCAGGAACTATATCATTTGGGGTACCCCACCAAATATATTCGATAATGGCACAGCATTCAAAAGCACCAAAATTAACAGCTTTGCTCAAAGACATAACATAGATTGGAGATACTCTACCATCTATTACCCATTGGTGAACTTTTTAGTAGAAGCCTTCAACAAAACAATCATCCAAATACTCAAGAAGATGCTCATCGACAATAAATAACAATGGCATGAGCAGTTAGTTGAAGCTTTGTGGGCATACCACACCACCTATAAAACTCCAACTCAGTCTCCATTTCTCCTTAGTGTATTGGTCTAAAGTCATCTTACCATTAGAAGTCAACTCCCATCACTAAGGATAATTATTTAACAAGATTACAACCGAACAAAATGCCAGGTTGCAGTTAGAAGAACTCAAAGGTTTGGAGGAAAGATGCTTACGAGCATGCCAAAACCTCAAGTTGTACAAAGAAAAAAATGATTCAAGCTCATAACAAGTTGGTCCACCCTAGTGCTTTTCAAGTAGGAGAGCTTCTCTTAGTTCTGAGGAGACTAATTATTGCCCACAAGATGGGAGGCAAGTTTGAACCCACTTGGGAAGACCCTTTTTCCATAGAGAAGGCCTACCAAGAAAGATCATACCAAATTATCAACCACAAAGGAGAGCATAAGATTCTTCTAATCAATGGCACTACCTTAAGACAGTACCCATAAAATAATGTTTAGAAATAATTTTCATCAATAAAACTTCATTTCAAATCACATATTTCTTCAAATTGAAAGTGTTTCCCTTTGTGGATCTTTCGTGGTGTGTTTAGTGTAGGGGTAAGAGAGAGACATCTTATCCCTCGTTAGCACAACACAAACACAAAATTACACACAAACATAAACAAATCAAACACAAATCCAATTACGTCAGGCTACCTTGAGTTGAGATAATGCCCCCAGTGACCCTCACTCAATAGTTGATCTAGGTCAGGTTAACTCACTACCTAGGTAGTGTGGCTCCCCAGTGATCTTTCCTACTTAGGAGGATGTAAGTCCCCTTGCTTTCCTCCTAGCTTAACCACTACACACTAATGAGGACCCTGTTAGTGGTATGTCTTATTGCATGGCCAATGAGCTACATGGATGTCAACTTTGTTTAAAGATGTGAGTCCCCGTGTTTTATTCTTAGACTAACTATCGCACTGACTGGGTTTGAGTTTATCTTTGAGGATTAGGGTAAGACCCCCAGAGGCTCCTTTTCCTCTTGACTACTTCAAGTTGGATCTAGTCCTTCTTTGTGTCTTCCCACTTAGTAGTCATCCTAGGTTGGATAGTAGTTGTCTAGCCATCGATAGACTGTCCCGATGACAGTTCTGCTTAGGAAGATATGAGTCCCTGATGCTTTCTTCTTAGATTGATCACCGCACACCGACGGGCACCTTAGATTGGTGTGAGCGACCCACCGTGGATAACACCTCGGCATGTAAGTGCTTGTGCTTTTCCTTCATATCATACTTACAAGCTTCATCTTTTTTAGAAATCAGGATAACTCCCCCAAAGGCACCTCCCCTATGGGCATTCTATTTATATTATGTCTTCATGACATCATCTAGACACTACCTAGGTTACTACTAGATTGGACAGTTTTTCGTTCCTAGTAGCCACCCATATGGTTGAAAGTTATGTATTGCGGATGTGCAAACTCTTCTTTTGGCCAGTGAATCTGAGATAGGCCAAAGCCCCTGTGGCTCCTTCTTAGTGTGGTCCCTCGTAAACCAACAAGGTCTACACTAAACAAATAAAACAACAAAATAAAATCTATTATGGATTAGGATAATTCCCCCCATGGCACCTTTTCCCAAGTAGACATCTTATCTTTTGGGCAATGTTAGTAAAACTCCTATCGAAATCGCCTTAACTACTCTTGAGTTGAGATAAGATCCAACGACACTCACATAGTAGTCATCCTAGGTCAGGTTCAATTTGTTGTTTCATCAACAAGTCAACCCCTGATTCCACTTTGGAAGATGTAAGTCCCCGTGCTTTCTTCCTAGCTTAATAGTTGCACACCGAAAGGCAACCCATAGGTCGAATAGTCTTACCCTTCGGAAGGTAGACTACCCCTTTGGATTGGCAAATCTAAGATAAGCCTAGGCTTACATAACCCCTTCCTAGTGCAGACCATCATAAATCGATGGGGTCCAAATCAAATTCAAAACCAAACTTGCTTCCTCAGTGAAGTTAAGTATCGATCAAATTAAATCAATCAAATAAATCTCCCCAGTGGAGCCAAATCAAAACCAAAATCAAATTAAATCAGCAAACCAAATTAAATAAATTCAAATCTGTATCCCTAATAGATCTCTCTTCCATAAATCAAATTCTAAACATACTTTCCTAGTGGAGTTAAGTATCGATCAAACTAAATCAATCAAATTAATCTCCCCAATGGAGCCAAATCAAAACCAAAATTAATCAAAAAAATCAAATTAGATCAACAAACCAAATTAAACAAATTTAAATCTGTATCCCTAGCTGATCTCCCTTTCATAAATCAAATCAAACTAAATCAAAATAAATTCAATCAAATCTATATCCCTAGTGGATTTTTCCCTTTTATGCCCTTGGCATAAATCAACCCCTAATTCTAATCCAATTCACGTGCGATTCCCAGTGGATCTCTCTTCATGTCTTTGACATGAAATCATCTTCAACAAATTCAAACCAAATCTTCTTGGCTCTCTTATGCCATTGGCATGAGATGAGTTGCATTGCACTAAGATCGTGATTATATCTACATCGTGGTTTAGGTATAGATATTCTTCATTAGTGCTTGTAGCCCTTTTGGACACTATTGATCATCTCAATCAATGCCAATACATGCGGTGTGCCTTATTAATTATACCACACCTATTGGGGGTCCTTTTATTGACCTCACTTTTGGAGTGAAGATTCAATCTTCCCATCTTAGACCTAGGAGTCTTCTAGATACTAGGATCTTCTTAGTCATAAGACACTCCTAGTGACACTTAACCCAAACCTAAGGACTTGGGAGAACTTGCCATAGGTTTAGGCTATGCCATAGGATCCAAAGGTAACCTACCCTATGGCCTAAACCAAGTCTCATGCCTATCAGCCAATCTAATCTCAAAACCCAAATCTAAAAACCTAATTCATTTCATATCCAAGCTCCAAGCCAAATGATTCAAACCCAATCCTATCTTAAACCAATCCCATGGAATTAACCAAATTTCCTTCAATCAAACATAATTCAATTAACTTTCACAAAGCACTCCAACCCTTCAAATCTTCATTTCAAACTCTTCTAGGATCTACAATTAAGCCATTTGATCAAAATCAAATCAATTAACACAAGCTAGCCCATTTGAACTCAAAATTTCCAAATGAGCCCAAATCCAATTAAACCATATCAAATGCAATCAAAACCAACTACCAATCCTAAGTCAATCATCAAACTCAATTCAACCCAAATCAACCTAATCCAATTCAGTTAGCCCAATTGGTCCACTTGACCTAAAGTGACCAATTTGACCAAATTAGACCAAACTCCAATCCAACCCAAATAAGATTGAGCCAACTCCTTCAAAACCTTCTATATTGATTATTAATCACCCTTGATTGATTAATTGCAATCAATTGGGTCAAACCAAGTCAATTTGGTCATTTGATCAAGTTGACCCAATTAGCTTACTAAGCCAAATAGATCAAAATCTCCCTTGAATTCAAATCAATTGGAACCAAGGATCCACTAATCCAAAATTGAATCTTTGAACATGACTTGATCATATTTGAGCGAGACCAAGTCCAATTGGCGTCTTGACCCAAGTTGACATAATATGACCTAAAAGGCCAAATTGTGCCAAATCAATTCCTAATCCAATTTGATTGCAACCAATGACTAAATCCTTCTTAAATTGTTTATTTGAACTTGATCAAACACTTGATTGAATCCAATTTGACCAAGTCAACCCAATTGACCCATAAAGCTTAAATTCACCTAAAGGGTCAAATTTGTCAAAATCATTCTTAAATCCAAATTAATTGAAAAAAACCTAAAATCATATTCAAATGATCAAGTGAACCTAAACCAACACCTAACCAAAGCTAATTTGGTCAATTTGACCAAATTGGTCAACCTAGCCCATTTGACCCATATGATCCCATATGGGTCAAATCCAAATCCAATCCAAATCAAGCCAAACCAATCAAACTAAAATATTTTAAATCATCATTTAAACTTGTCTCAACCCATTATTTAACCAATTTGACCAATTGGTCAACTTGACCCAACCTAACCTAATTTGACTTACATGGGTTAAATTGAGCCAAACCCAATCAAACCAAGGCCAAACTGATTCAAACTTGGCATAACCCAACCTTGGGTCACCATGGGTCAGCCCAATTCCAACCCAACCCAAATCAAACTTAAATTAACCCATTATCCATTGGGTAAAGCCTTCCAAAGGGGTCAAAACTTACATTTGGATGGTCAAACCCACTCTCCTACCCTGGGAAGCCACCTTAAGCTCAAAATGGACTTGAGGACCACTGGCTCACCTGACCCAAAGCTGGTTGGGTAAGCCATGAGCCAAGTGGAGGTGAGCTAACCCACTTCCTCCCATTGGTACACATAGGAAACTAAGGACAGCCACCTCATCCTTTGGCAGCCCACATATCTCCCTTGCCAATCAAACTGAGCCACCACGATGATTCCCTTATGTCCCTAGCCTTCTACATTAGTTGGACATCTGACCATGGTAGAATTAATCCAAGCCATTGATTTGGATGGGGATGATAGTATACTTCTCCTCTCTCATTCGATTCAAACTCATAATAGAGCATTCATAGAGGTTGAGAGAGTCAAAATGAACTACCCCAAGCTTCCTTTGAGTTCCTTGATCCTCCTTGTCATCAAAAACACCAAACCAAAAATAGGATAGAGCATATCTCCATCCAACCTCACCCAAACTAGCCAAACTAAAATTAATTTTACCCGCACATTCACCAAGCTCAGGTGAGGAGAAACGAATTGATTTTCGATCGATTCATGCACCGAGACCACTCTAAGCTTAACTCTTATGAGGATTATGGGGGAATTTGATCCATAGGGCCATCGACGAGGAGGCAAGGCATAAGCTTCTTAGTAGGGCTTTGTCTCTTCAAGATGAAGCTACCTCGGTCGATAGATTGCCAGTCGTGAGTTCCAACAAGGTAAATTCTAGCAAACTATAGAAATTTCAATTTTTTTATCCTTTATGAAGAGAAGTGTGATTTCATGTGAATTCTTTTAGATCTCCTCTATGAATGTTTTGTAGTCAATCCTGGGGCCTCACAAGCTCTGAGGTCGAAAGAGGAGTGCGAATGGTGCTCATCTTCATTTGCTCAAGGGATTAAGGATCATCTGGCATCCATTTTGCATGATTAGAATGGACAACTGTGATTTACTAGATTAGATTTAATTGATTTAATCTATAGGAACCATTGGATTAATCCTTATTGTCTGCTATTAGACAGTGGTGATGAAAACATGTCTATCACCTCTGACTTAGTTGCCTCATCGAATGATTTAAATGGCCAATCTCACATCCACATGGAAAGCACTATCACATCAGCCACCTCCATAGCACCGATGGGATTAGGGGTAAATAAAAACAAAAAAAGGAGAATTTAATAAGTATAGAAAAGTCCAAAAAATCCAATTTAGTAATTGGCTGAATCTTCATAAATTCATAAATATTTTTAGAAAAATACAAAAAATGCAAATAAAAACATTTTGTAAAGGTAAAACATAGGAGAATGTAATAAAAATAATTTCATTCAATTTTAATTGGTGATTATAGCTTAATTAGGGTTTGAATATTTTCTTAATTTGCCTAATTAAGCATTAATTATTTAGGCAATTTATTTTGATCTTCCATGTTGATTTAATGAGATGAGCTCTACCTCCCATTATTTTTTTGGGATTTATTAGCCATGTGATTAAGAAAATTTAAAATTCAAATCTTAATTACCCTCTCAATTAATTTAATGATTATTCAAAGTCACAAATAATAAAATTAATTAAATAAAGTTCATTAATCACTGATTAATAGTGAGATGATGAGGGAGAGTGATTAGAGCCTCTTCCCTATTTACTTTTCCAAATTCATTTTATTAAAGAAAATTAATTAGTGAGAGGTTTAATTAAGGGATTAATAAATTAATTAATAATGAAATCAAATCAAATTAAATTGATAATCACTTTAGATAATCAATATTTAAACTAAGGGTTCCTCTTTATGTGTACAATAACATAATGACCCTTAAGGGAATTATGATTAGCCCATAAGTGTGGAAAATCATAAAAGTACTTAATTAGATTCTTTAATCTAATTAATCTCTAGCCATGAGCTAATTGCATTATTTTCCTCATGTTCATATCATTTGTGACTCATGATTAAATGATTAATAAAATTAAAGAAGCATATGAAAGGGTAATTAAATGTATTGCTTAATGGTTCATATTAATTAATTCATAAAAATCACTTAATTATCTTTCCTAAAATAAATTTAGATTACCAACATGGGAAAGGGATGAAAAGTAGCAAATGACTTCTCCTCCTTAAGTTTAATTAATATCCAAAATTAAAATTTATATGATGATTTGGTTCCCTTTAAATGGTTTTATTTAATGTGATTATCCTTAGGAATTAGTGTAGTTGAATGAATCATATGGAGATCTTTGGCTATTCCATTTTAGTCATGTTAAATATTGTATGTCATGTGATATCATACATTCATATTTTGAAAATCAAATGGAATTTAGTTATGTAAAATTGCATGTGTTGGCTTAATCTTATTATATGTGTGGCTATTATCACTAATAAATCTAAATTTATTTTTGAAAAGCTATAAACTAATAATAACATTTAGACTAATTGTAGTTATGAATACATACACGATTTGCATGTGGTTAGAGCTTAAGCATGTGAAGGTAGTGCTTTCTTTTCTAAGTTCCTATATAGATTTAGAAATGTTTGAAGGATAACAAGTATATAGTCTAGACACCCAGGAATACAAGGCTTTAAGTAGCCCCAAGGAGGTCATTTGATTATCTCACTTCCTTGGTTAACAAAGGCACATACTTATTTAATTACATTCCTATGAATATTTGTATTAGAATTTGGATAGAGCTTTAATTTACATGCATAAATAATTCAATCAAATAAAATACAATCGTTGGCATGATTTTCATTCTTATAGTTGTGTACATTCATATGTATTTAAGATATCAAGTATATAGTCTTCACATCCCAGAATACGAGGCTTTAAGTGGCCCTAAGGAAGTCATTTGATTATCTAGTTTAAATAATGACACATACTTGCTTACATCTTTTATACATGTGTGTATGTATTTGGCTAATGAATGAAGATCCTCTTTTCTACCTAAAATGCATAAATTCATAGTCATTTAAGTGTGCCAAGAGTTTATTGCATGTGTAAGCATACTAAGTGTTAAATCATATGCATGTTATGGGTGATGAAAAGGAATAGTCCAACATAATCTATGTGATGGTAATTCAACCACATTCATCTTAAGATGCCTTTCATGTTGAATAGGATTCTTTAAGGTTAACCTGAACTTAGGATTCATAAAATATTTAATAACCCATTCATTAAAAGAAACTAAACCATAAAATGTTCTTTTAGGAAACAACTTAAGATAAGGATGAAGGAGGTTAAGCCTCTTTTTTCTCTAAGTGTAAATCAAATTAAACAAAAGAAAAATATAAATTAAAATCCACAAATTATTTAAAGGACTTAATGTAAAACCATCCTTTCATGTTTAGATTAAATAATTCCAAACACTTAGACAATTAAAATCTTAAAGCCTAGCAAAGACATACTACACTTAAGCACACACATTAGAATGCTAAGTCACCACTTATAGCTTTAGGTTAGGATGGTGTATGTAATGATGATGTGTTTTGTTTTATGATGTAATGTTTTAGACTAGATGTTAGGGATGTGGATCTTAGACTGAATGTTAGGCCATTGGTATCCTAATATTATTTTTTTGTAGGGGATTATCCTTATGGGACCGCTCAAAAGTAAATATAAATGTTCTACTTGCAGGTTGTTTATGCCCCTAAGCCTAATCCATACTAGGATAGGGGGCTTGGATACTCATGTGTAGAGTGCTAAGTCCAAATTATGAAATATAACTACTTGGGTTTGTATGTATGTTTAACTAATGTCTATTTTGCAGGTATCGTTAGATTTACTTTCCCATCCAAAATGTAATTTTGCAATAAGAATTAGGGTTAGTGCTATGGGGTTTAGGATCAATAGTGGCTAGAAGGTTTAGTTCTGGGGTGCCCTATAATGTGTTGAAGTGAATCAAAATCAAATCCAAAAAAGAAAGAGGAAATGAATAATGAGCACCCTATAGCTTGTATTCAATTATAAATTATAATATTATTTTATAATCCGGGTTGTATAAGGGTAGAGCTCGGCTACCCAACCTTTTATCTATTTTGAGGTGTACATCGGTACCCGACTGCACCGACCTTTTTTCATGGTAGTCTATAAAATGATTATTGTTATGTTTAGATTGTGCAATAGAACAACATGATTCTAATTATTTCTTAGTGATTGATGTTTCAATGTGTGGCCTAGATGTGGTAGGCTCTTAAGATAAAGTTAATTTTTCTACCCCAATTAATAACTCATAATTGAAATTTAAAATAACTTTCATCCTCATTCTAAAGCTTAGGTTATAATCGAGATAACTAAAATATTTAGCAACCCCTTAGCTGTATGTCGTATGTCTAACATCATGCATGTCATATTATACCACTCTTGTAAAAAATGAGGGCCTCCATTTCAACACTTTAGGGACCTCTTGACCTATAAGAGCAACCCTTTATAATGGAGCTTCACCCTCTTTCTCTTTTGATTTAGCCAATAACTAAATTTTATCATGCATTGGAGCATAAGAAATTATAAAGACTTTGTCCAAAATTTTGTGTCAAAATAATATAAAATTTAAAATTTTTTTACATTTAGACTAAGTCATATGCTCATACCAAATATGTTATAGTCTCTTAGGGAATGAGTTTAGTACTCTAGCCTCTTTCAAATTAAATAATAGCTTAAACCATCTTATAATTATATAAGACTGGCCTACATGGTTTTGAATCATAGGAGGTGTTAGCTGGCAGCCACTCTAGGCGGTTGTAAGTCTAATAGAGTCATTTACTCTCTCTTATAGAGGTGGACCCTTATGTACCCTTTTTGCTTAGATTTAGGTCATTCCTCCTGCTTGTGCTGATCCTCCCTAGATTTAGGATTCGAGGTCACTTGTTTCCCTTAGGCTACGAGCATAAATCCTCGCCTCTTAGGCATTTTTATAATCTTGTGTTGATGGATTATAAGCCTTAGCAATCTTATAAAATTTCAACTCAAACAAAATAAATCCTCTCACTTTCAAACATGTAAAATCTCACCATAGGATATGTTGGAATGCTCACAAGGCTTCCTAATATCACAAGCATTTCTAACATATTTTTCTTTGGATTCTAAAAATAAGTCTTCTAATTGAACAATCACATTTGATTTTTCTAAAATATATAATTTATTGATAGTCTTAACTTTGAAATCTTGGGATACAATAATCAACTACTTTAATCGAGAGTGTTCTTAAGAAATCACATTACTTAGGATGTAATTAACTATGGAGGCTTGCCTCCATAGGGAACTAAAGAACCTGACATAAAATAAACCCTGGTTTACTTTTCCATGTAAAGTAGGGGAAGAATCTATGATTTAAATGAAGACCCATTATGTCTTACGAGTCCTTATTAGATGATTATGTCCATTGTAGGGTGATATTTCTATCATTTGAGATAGTACATAACACCTCAATGTTTTACCTGATCACTTCAATAAGTACCCCCTTTGATTTGCGTGGTGTCCACCTGGCGCATCCAAAAATAAACACCACTTCATTGCAAATAAGATTCAAAGTTTTCTCTCAATTTTCATCTCCTAAAACCAGGAAGCTTTTGTGAAAGGTAGGAATATGACAGACAACATACTACTAGCTTAAGAACTCATTAAGGATATTTATAGAAAGTGTAGAAGAGATAATATCATCATGAAAATTGAACTCCAAAAATTCTTAGATACTATTAATTTGAGTTTCATACTTTAATCTCTCAAGGAAAGAGGTTTTTATATTGATTTTTGCATTTTAATTCAAAGTCTTTTCACTCAAATCCATTATAAAATTCTTCTTAATGGGAAACCAAATGGCTTCTTCCAAACCAGTAGGGGTGTCAAGAAGGGAGACCCTCTCTCCCCTTCCCTCTTCATTTTATCTTTGGACTTACTCTCTAGGAGATTAAACAAAGAAGCAGAATCCAAGAATGAATCGAATTTCAAAATTCAAGTAATCTAAGGATCACACACTTGGCTTTTGTTGAGGAGCTATTACTTTTTTGTAATGGGAGTAGGAATTCCATCAATACACAAATGGAAATCATCATGGAATTCACATTATTATCAGATATAAAACTTAATGCTAACAAATGTTTTTTTTTATGATAGGGAAGGGAATTAATCAAAGCAAAATCAAATCGATTAAAGAGAAGATAGGGTTCACTCATACATCATTTCCATTTAACTACATTGAAATTCAACTTTACAAAGGAAAACTTACTTCCTCATTATTTCATGACCTCCTTGACAAAATACAAGATAGAATACAATATTGGGAGAATTCTTTACTCTCATTTGGTGGAAGGATCATGTTGGTGAGAAGCATCCTCAACTCCATTCCACTATAAACTACCCAAGTGCAACAAATCCCTAAAATAATTCAAAAGAGAATAGAAAGGATGCTTAATAGATTCATTTGAATCCCCAAGCACAAATCAATCCACTAGGCTAGCTAGAAGAAGTTATGTAAGACAACTTGAAATCTTTGATATGCTTATAAATATACTTGCTTAATCAGTGGTTCATTGCATGAACATACTCACATGATATGCTCATTGAATAAATATACTTGCCAAATATACTCATTAAATGAAATTTTCACTTTAAGAATCTACTTTTTGAATAAACATACTCACTTAATATGCTTATCAAATGAATATACTCATTGAATATTCTAATTAAATGAATATACTTTCTCTACGAATTTTTTTAATGAATAAAGTTGATGAGTTTTATGAATATACTCACTTTTTGAGAAAAAGGAATGTATTTTTTAATTAATTATTATAAGTGATTGCTTCACATTATTAAGGTAATACTAAGTCACCAATTATAGAGCATCATGCTTAGATGCTTTAGTTGTAAACCATAAGGACCATTGGTCTTTTATTTATAATCACCAACCAAATAATTTTTTGGTCATACATTTTATCCACCGGTCACATGGAGAGTTAGTTTTTTATATATAATTGTCAACCACAAGGAGTGTTAGTCTTACACTTTAGTAGCCAACTGTATAGAGTGTTGATCTTTTATTCATAGTTCTTAACCATGCAATGTTCTTTAATCACCAACCACATGGAGTGTTGTTCTTTAATTCATTGTCACCAAACATAAACAGTGTTGGTCTTCATCTCATAGTTACTAACTACATAGAGTGTTGGTCTTACATTTAGTCACCAATCACGTAAGTGTTGGTCTTTCTTTTGCATTCCCTTTATATTTCATGAAGCATATAATGCAACTAAGCTTAGAAATTTTTTTGTTAGCATTTTGAGTCAATACTTGTGCACTTGGGCCAAAGTTAATTATCTAAGTGACCTTAGTCAGCATGCAAACGTAACTTTAATGATTGTATCTCACCAAGTGGCTTTTGCAAATGTAGCTCACCATGTCACTGATAGAGTATAGATTGCCAAGCATTTTTATGACAAATTTTAAATTTCCAGCAAAATAATTTAAAGAGTAATAAAAATTACTAGGTGTGTGGAAATGAAGAGAACTATTATTCTAATCTTCAATGTACTTTTTTGCATTTATTTAAATAATAAATGAAAAAGAATAATAAAAATAATGCAAATACTTGAAAGAGGCTTCCCTTCTAGGCTGAATCTCCTAAAATTCCTTATATTCCAGATACGCAATACATAATGTCTTCAATGTGTTTATAGTTGATAGGCTCTTATACCAACTTTCTTCTTAATAATGTAAGGACCATCCCATGTGTGGGTGTGTTTTCCTAATAGGTTTTAGAGAGTTTCTATATTTACCTTCTTCAAACAAAGTTTCTTACCTTAAATATTTTTTTCTTTATGTGGCAGTTGTTGTACTTAGTCATTCACCTCTTAGTTCCTTCCTATATGATTAATGCTTCAATGCTCTATTCCTCAAGTTGGTTGAGTGTTGCTTCCATGCTTTCTACATTCGGCCATTCCCATTCATTAGTTCTTTGATCTAATTTAGTAGTCACCTTAACCCTCTTGTTATGTAATTCATACTCGACATGTAACCCCAAAAATATGTGACCATAATTAATGAGTACCTATAGGCAATAAAAAGGGACATATGAACACTTGTGTGGAGAAAAATTAATAAAGTAGTTCACTCACCCATAAAAGGCTACCACTAAGCAAGATGAATATGAAGAGAAATTTACTTAGTTAGTTGGTCAATATCCAATAACCTCCCCAAATGTGAAGACATGTCCACATGCTGATCACTATAAACAACCTGCTTCATTAACAAAAGTTACCACATCTAAGAACTTTATGACTAGACATGCAACACTTACCTCTAACTAGCAAGTCTCATTACTCATGTAATTGACTTAATGTGTACCTTCCTTTTGTAAGCATCTCTAGATCATATAAAAAGGGGATTTTTGAAGAGGTGGGTGACTTTTAGACTCTTCTCTAATTTTTTAGCACTAGTATACTTCCATTGTTCTATGTGCTATTTATAGAGAGGGAGAAGGAGAGATTCTCATACTTCATTCTTCTGTCAAAGTGGATTTTTTCTTATTTTCTATACTTTCTTACGTTCCTTTCTTGTCCCACTCCTAGCCTTATTGCTTAAGTGCATAAGGGGTTCTACTTCACCCCATGGACAAATTTAGATTCAACATGACTAGTAGTATAGCTTTTTTTCCAATGTGACAAGGTCAATGGTGTTTATCTAGTAGGTGATGATGGAGTCATCCTTATGGCATAGAGTACAGTGGGTAGGGCATCCACCCACATTACTCTTGTGCCTTCCATTTTTTTCTTCAATAAGTTGACGATTTGCTTATTTACTACTTCCACTAACCATTTGTCAGTAAGTGATGTAAAAAAGCATATTTAATATGGATTATTTTATAATTGTAGGAGTATTTTAATCATCTATCAGAAAATTGTGGTCCATTGTCCATAATGATTGCATTCTTGTCTGTACCTACAAATAATGTTAACCCAAATAAAAATTTGAACCATCTAGGCAATTTTTTCGATGAGTTGTCTAGCTTCAATAAATATGTTGATGTAGTCAATCATCACTAGTACAAATGTTCTTCATATGTTGGTGACTAGCAGAGGGCCTATCAACTCCATTCCTCAAACTACAAAAGGCCAGAGATTTGTGATGGGTTGTTGAGGTTATGATAGTTGCTATAGTGAAGGGACAAACTTCTGACATTGCTCGTATCTCTTAGCAAAATCCTCAGCATGCTTCATAATGTTGGCCATAAATACCCTTGTCAGAAAATTCAATGGGCAAGTGTTCTTCCCAAGGAATTACTTTTAAACTCACTTAAATCTATTTCATTATGTACCATACTTTGTTTAATTTTCGTTCTCACACCATAGATTTAATGAGGTGGTAGATCTCTGAAATAACTTGCCATCGATTAACAAATATTGGCTTATTTTGATTATGAACCTTCTTGAGTCCTTGACTCTTTCTTCAAGCTCACCACTCTAAAAATGCTTTTTTATGGGATCAATATAGCTAGAAGAGTATTCACTTTTGATTTGCAAGGACAAACTTTCTTTTATGAGTGGATGGGAAAGTTGGAGGGTAGAATGCTCCCTGAGTTTATTTGCCAGTCTTAAAGAATTTGTTAGATCATAAAGTGTTTTAATTTCTTAATTTTTACTTTTATTTAAGTTGATACTTCTATAATGGCTCATCCTTTGTTTCATATTCTCCATTGGTCTAAATCACCATAAGCTACCATATTATTTCTAGTGCCTAATTCTTGAGTGAATCACAACCTAATGAATAATGTTTCATGCCCTCATTGATTGTTAGTGACATGAAAGCTAAATTTAACTGACTAGGACACAATGAACTCTATTGGTCCCTTCAACACAATACTTATTCCAATTTTTTTTCTTTCATAATAAGCAATCCATATATAAGTACCATAAGGGTTTTCAATTGATTGGAATTCCATGTGAGTCTTTGAAATCTAAAAGAAGCTCAACGAGTACTTGTGCCTTGATTACTATCTTAAGCAAGCATGTTATTTTGAACTCGCTTAATTGTACTAACAATTTTAGTAATATTCCTGAATGATCCATCTTTGTGAGTATTTAATAAAGTGGTTATCTAAGACAACCTTGATTAAATGAGCCTAGAAATATGGTTTAAGTCACCGAGCAAACACGAAAAGTGTGAGCATGAATTTTTCTATAATTAGATTATATGGCTTGTTTACACAGTACATTAACCAGTGCCTTCCTCCTTCTTTTCTCACAGAGGCTGAGCTGACTGACTCATCTCTAACTTCTAAATATAGTAGTAATGTCTCAACCTCCTTCAATCTTTGTGGTAATAGTGGTGACATGAGTAGGCTTTAATTAAAAGCTTTCTTGCATTCTACAGTCCATTCAAACTTATTTGCACCTCTCAACATTTTGAAAAATATTGAGCAATGTTCACTTGCCTTAATAATGAATCTATTCGATCCAATAACTCACAGAGTGAGTAACTAGACCTCTTTGGTTGTTCTTGGTGATGGCATATTGAGGATAACTTTAACCATGTTGGGATTTACCTTTATTGCTTCAAGAGTGATCAAGAATCCAAAGAACATGCTTAATTTAGCACAAAATATGCACTCTAATGGATTAAGGTGCATAGTATATATCTTTAAAGAAGAAAAGTTCTTCTTCAAATATTATATAAGCTACTTGAGGGACTTCTTTTATTTAGGAAGTTATCCACATAGGCTTCTACATTTCTCTGTTCTTATTCTTTGAACACCAAATCTATCTTTCTTTGGATGAGTCACCTAACATTCTTTAGCCCAAAGGACATTATTCTATAATATTGTAGTCCTTCCCCAGTAATTAAAGCCATTTTCTCTAAGTCGAGAGGATGCATTTGAATTTGATGATACATTAAAAAGCATCTTTGAAGCTTATCATAGCCATTGAGTCAACAAATGCGCCTATTCTAAGAAGTGGGTACCTATCCTCAAGACTAGTAAAGCTCAAATTATTAAAATATACACAAATTCTCCACTTGCCATTGGAGTTTATACACTGACCACATTAAATATCCATTATGGATATTAGACATCTTAATGAAATCAGCTTCAAGTAGCTTGGTGACTTCTTCTTTAATTAGCATGACAAGTGAAGTTATCATTTTCTTTTCCTTATCTTTTATTTAACTGGACGATCATCCTTTCTACTCAAGCTTATGATAAGAAATATTAATATCAATACCTTATGTTTCAGTTAATGTCTAGGTGAATAAATCTATATCCTTTTGTAGTGCTTGAACAAGGGCTTCTTTTATACTCATTGCTAAAGATTGAGCTTGTTGAATCAAAACCTGTTAGTGCAATGAAGAATAACCTTTTACAAACTTGAGAAATAGGGTTAAGATAAGTGGAATAATAGAATATGTGGCAAGAAAAGTACAGAAAATATGAAAGATTCCATCTAAGTACAAATGACTTTCCTTTCCCTTTATAGGGTATTACATAATAAGATGGAAGTATAAGATGTAAGAAATTAAAAAAAATCCAAAAAGTCCTCCTCTCATCAAAATCCTCCATTTTATAGGATCCAAGGGTAAATACATAAGGTAAGTAAACATTAGCTAAATTGGTTACATAAGAAAAGTAACTTGCTAGTAAAAAGAAAATATCACACTCTAGTGGTCAAATCTCCATTTAAGGCTCTTAGAATTACTGAGATGAACTATTTGATGTGTACTTTGAGTATGTTGTCATCCGTGTATGATCGATCTTTTATATCTGAGGTGAATTGATGAACATTAGTTGCTATGCTAGAATATTCTATCTATGCATTCACCCACTTTTGCACTCACCTTATTTATGGAAAGTGTTTATTAGCAGATAGTTTATTTGTATGAAATTGCTCCTTTGTTGACAGTTGTTCATTCCTCATGAATACACACCAAGTTCACTTGTAAATTTGGGTATACAAAGCTGATTCTTAGTACTTGGTCTAGATCTTAAATGGTCAATACTTTTTCAAATTGTTCAATGATTTCCCCCCTATGCATGCAACTTATAATTATAGAACTTCTTCCACTCTATGTGAGTCACCAACTACTTCTAGATTATAAGATCTAGATTGATTAAAGTTTCTCTTGATCATGATTTCTTCTCCTCCCACCATGAACTTGAATGACACATGGTAAGTTGACACTACTGCTCTAAATGTATTGAGGAGTGGTCAACCAAAAGTAATGTTAGACATGGTAAGTGTGCCCATGATAACAATGTCAGCCATGGTTATAAATAGCTTCTCCCCATTTCCTTAAGTTTTTAGAAAAGTGAAGATTCTTTCTTTCTCTCTTCTTTCTCCAGAAAACCCATGAAGGGGACCTTCTATTAAGGTAATTTTTGAACTCACAAAGTTGATTTTGACAATTAGAATGCTTTCTATCTAATAATTAGTGACTAACATCATGATAGCCATTGTATCATTATATGGGTTATTAAACACTGGTCGATCTTTCTTGAGAAAGCATTAGGGTAATTCTTATACTCGGTGCTTGTGCCATGACCATCAAGTTAACTTCTTCTGATCATAGTCATTTTTAGATTTACTAACTTCATTGAATCCTCATCTCTACTAAAAATGGTTGGTACTACTCTTATAATATGAATCACATAAGTAGGATTAGGTTCACTACTTAGCTCGATAACCTCCTTTCCTAGTCTCTACATGAACTCCTTTAGCTTTAATATTTTTATGAGTTCCTCCACTAAGCTCTTAAGATGTTAGCATTCCTTAGTGGCATACCCATGGTGCTAATGATATGCACAATACCTAGATCAAAGGTGAACACTTCTAACCTTTAAAAGTGGTGGTGTCTTGAAGTATTCTTAATTTAGAATGACCTCCACTAGCTTGGCCATTGACAATCTCAAAGTTGTGATTGAAGTTGGTTGCAATACTCACCTCATTTTTGGAAAGTTGATGAATTTTTGAATTTAAGCTTGCACATAAGCTCATCTTGCCATTGAACATGTCTCCTTCTATCATGTCAAAGGTCTTAAAATCTATCCATAGAAAATTGCTCTTAGGAGACTTCTTCATTGAGTCCCTTTTATAAGCATTGGTGTTGACTAGGCAACCTCATTATATTCTTCAACATTTATATGCTATTGGATAACTCCAATAACTCTACAACTATTTTGGGCTACTGAAGCCCAAGAGCATACCTAAATGGCCCATCTTTGAAGTCATGTGCGAGTGTAGCCTGAGCGATTGCAAGCTCAATTTTTTTCACTAAAATTTATTTATGAATGCTAATAATAAATTTATGGAGGGACTCACCTATTTTCTATATCATCTATAGAAGATCATGTGAACTCTCTAAGGGTTTCTAGGCATTAACAAATTATCTTTAGATCATTTTCTTAAACTCTACAAGTGATAACTCCCACTAGTATATGTAAGAAATATCTATGGGCTAACTCCTTAAAAGTTATGAAGATTAGTCATTGCTTTATTGTATCATCCATGCCTAGTAGTGACATTGTGGATTCAAAGTACGTAACATGGTCGAAAAAGTTAGTGTGACCTTTGTAAGATTCTAAGTGTATAATCTTTAACTTTTGTGGGGGTTAGTTTTCATGATCTTCCTATAGAAAGCATTAGTGAGAGCATTAATCTCTTGTTTGCTCCTGGTGACTTCTTCCTCACTCACATGGTAGGACTTGTAAAGGCAGGGCATCCTGGATAATTTCTTTTTGTACTAAGTTTGAAGTGTCACAAAATTAGTGGACTTGTCAATCTCCTTGGTCCTAATATTTTCATTTTTTTACTTTATCTAGAACTTCCTAAACTATGTGAGTGATACTATCTTCTATGTCCTTCAAATCTTACTATGGAACAAACTATTATGTGTATACCCAAAATGTGTAAGTGCATCTAATAAGTACTCATAGGCAATAAAGAAATGATACAAGAACACTAGTGTGGATCAAAATTTGTACAAATGGAAACTCACCGATAAAGACTCACTTTAGGTAGGGTGAATACAAGGAGAGAAATCCTAAGGTTCAAAGTCCAATAATCTACCTCACATAAAGAATACTAGCTCTAAATCAAATGAACATGAGAAGTTACCTAAAGCTAGGCAGTGAATATCCAACAATTTACCTCACATATGAAGACTCACCCACATACGAGCAACTATACCAAAGGTACACATAAAAAAGCTCATATCATCAACACTTACGAGCACATTTAGGGAACTTATCACTTGACATATCATACTCGCCTATCACTAGGTCTTTTTGCACTTGTTTACTTTCAATATTCTCTATACTTCTTCCAAAAAGGGAGTGAGAATTTTGTACTTTGATTTTTTTACATAGTGGAATTTCTCTTATTTTTATTCTTTTTTTATTTTTCTATCTTGTCCCACTCATTTTTCTTGACTCCACAAATAAATTTGAATTCAATGTTCTTTTTAGTGCGGTGACCATCGATGAGGATGAGAACCAGATAATATAGACCTAGCAAAGCAAGCCATTCAATAAAGGTCTACTTAACAAGCATGGGTTCAAGTGCTCATAAATTCATCACATAATTAAATTTAAAGAACATGGTGTTTAGAATCAATCATGCAGTATTGGTAGCTATGAAGACCATAATGAATAAAACTTTGCAAATCCAAGACCATGAAGGATCCTTTAGATTAACAGCTTACAAAACTCAATGAAATCGAAGGGAGCTATCTAAGTCACATAGTGTTGATGATGTGTTGTATTAGGCGAGTGAAGAATAAAACACTAGAGATAAACAAGCAAACACTAATCCTATGAACACTTTTTCCATAAAGATTATAGAAGCTCACACACCATAAAAATTAAAGATCGCACATTTGGAGTCATATAAAGGTCGCACCAACCCCGTCCATCACATATCTCACTTTGAATCAATCACATCATTATTTTACTTAAATGACATCATTAAGTAAAACTACTTTCAAAGATTCAACCCTCACATGGTTCTCACTACTATTAGGGAGAGTCATCACTTCTTTTGTAGAGTTAAAAAGATTGTTTCCTACAAAGTTCACTAGTAACATGATAAGTGTTAAATTTATGAAATTTTCATGTAATTATAATGCATTTTATCATATTTTAAGTTAAAATGCATTTATTTTAATTATGTTTTATGTTGTAATAAGAAATGTTTGTTTAAAAAATATGAAATTTAGATCCAAAATTATGGTGCTGAAAATGGCCTAAACTAGTGCATATTAGCAGTAATAAGGCCAGGGCCTAGGGATTATATTAGTAGCATCATGTCATTGAATTAGGATCATTTTGAGATAATTTCATTGCAAGCTTAGTGCCTAGGTGTTGTATAAGTAAACGTAACAAGCACAACTCCTTAGTGTTGGATCAATAACATTGTAGTGCTACTTCTAGTGTTGTAGCACTATATCAATAGCATTGCAGTGCTACTACCTAACATAATAGATTTGTGATGGTTCAGTGATGGTTTTGAGCAATTCTTGAGGTATTTTTGGCAGGAGCATAGGAGTAATTGATCTAGGCTTTTTTTTAGGCTATATATAGAGGATATTTCTTAAGAAAAAAAGACCTTTTTAATACTTTTCAAATTTTTGGTAAGAGGGGGAGTGAGTCTGAGGGTTTGTGAGTTTCATTTTATTTTATGAAGCACATGGAGAGTGACACTCCAAGTACTATGAGAGTGTTGTGAGGGTGGTGTGGAAGAGTGTTTTTCTTATCTAAATGGTGGAGAAGGAGATCAATAATTAAGAATTTTCTTCATTGGATGATAGATATTTCTACAAGTAGTAGAGGATCACAAAGGGTGGACTTAGAAAACTTACTCAGTATGCTCTTTCCTTTCTTCTCTGGTTATCCTACGTGTTATTTTAACATATTTAGTAAGATCTCACTCTTCTCTACTTTGAAGCACTAATCTATAAAGAGCTTTAAATTTATGTGAACTTTTTTAATGTTCGTATAATATTTGACTATATTTTATAGATTAATATAAGAAAATTGTTCATGCTTTTAATGAATATGGTGTTTTTTTCTCCATGCTTTATTTACTTATGATCTAGTCAATTGCAAAGTTAAAATCAAGTTTGATCTAATGATATCGATGGAGTCCTGAAAGAATAATTAGGAAAAGGCAAATGAATGTACAAAATAATCATTAATGTGCTAAATACTCCAAAAGTGCTAAATAACCATAAAACATAAGATTATTTTTAGGATTCGTAATCATTTAAAGGGAATCATAGGTAATGCAACCAATCAAAATTTACTTAGCATTAGGGAGAAAACTAGTTAAAAGAATTGGATTGGTTATACATGTTTAGACATAGAGGGTATAGTATTTTTGCTCCCGTTTAACACTACAATCTTATAATTAATTTCACTACTTAGTTTAATATAATACATAATCTAAAAATTCTATAAATTTAGAGTACTACTTTTAAATTTATAAATAACATTATATTTTCTATAAAAAAATAGTCTTTTTAATATCTTGCAAAATAGTAAATTGTTATTTTAATTAAGCACTTTACATTTTGTTAGATAAAAATCGAGTTCAAAAAGATTAGTACTTAGCTCAATATAAATTAATATTGAGTTTTGCTCTAATCCTCATGAGAACGTTACTCTAATCATCTATATTACTTGATTTGACATGTGCACTTGCATATAAAGTAAAATATTAATCAAGTTTTTGTCACCACTGCCAAGGATTAGAAAGTAAAATAATAATTTGTATTAAGTTAATATTAGTTTTGCTAAATTATTTTAATTCAATATTTTTGTTATGTGTATTTGTGTTAAGTATTAAGTTTGAAATATATTTTATATACAATCTTCATACTTGTTAAATGTATTGTTATTTTAGTTTTGAATCAAGGTTGTGAATTCTAAATGCATGCTCAGAGACAAAACTATAGAAATATTGCCATTGAACTTTGAAATTGAACAACTTGTAGGAAATTAGGAAAGAAAAGAGAGATCAAGTGAGAAAACTAGCAATGGACAATCAACAAGTAGGTGAACCATCTAGACCTCTTAGGGATTATGCTACATGAATAGTACATGAAATGCATCAAAGTATTGCTAGATAACTATTCAAGCCAATAATTTTGATAAGTGATGTTGCTATTAAATTAATATTATTCCTTTTCTTACTTAAAGATAAGTCTAAAATGTGTCTAAATTCACTACCTTAAGGATTTATAACAACTTGAAATGAATTAGCTCAAAATTGCTAGCAAAATATTTTCCACCATTATATAAAATTGTTAAGCTAGGAAATTACATTATATTATTTATACAATTAGATAATGAATCTATATATGAGGCATGGGATAGGTATAAAGAATTACTTTGGAAATTTATTTATCATTCATTATCTAATTGGCTTATCATTCAATCATTTTATAATGGCTTAGTAGGATCTCTAAGGACTATGATAAATGCAATAGCAGGAGGTAGCTTAATGTCAAAACCATTTGAGTAAGCTTATTCTTTGATAAAGGAAATGGAAACTAATAGTTTTCAAGGGTCATCTAATAAATTATATCCTAAGAAGTTAGCCAATGTTAATACTAATGATATGATTGCAATGTTAACCTCTTAAGTAGCTTTTCTATCTAAGAAATTAGACAGTTTAGGAATTTATCAAAATATTAATAATATGAATCAAGTGGAAGATAATGGTGAAATTTGTGTAATGGAAGATCAAAATAATCAAAGATTGGAAATGTATAACTATATCTCAAATAAACCAAATGATCTTTATTCAAATATATTCAATCAAGGTTGAAGGAATCGCCCAAACTTTTCTTGAAATAATAATGCAAACTTTAATTAAAATTAAAATATGGGAAGTTGAAACAATATTATTTATTATCCTCAAAACTCTAACTTTAGACCTATCATTCCACTAGGATATCCTCCATAAAATAAAACTAAGGAAAAGAAACCTACTTTTAGAAGAATTAGCACTACAAATGGAAACTCAATTATAAAGCCTCAATTAGAAATTTAGAAATTCAATTAGGGCAATTGATTAATAGCCTTATAAATAGACCACAAAAGAATTTACCTAGTAACACTAAATAAATCCTAAAGATAAACATAAAGAATAATGTAAATATTGAATTAATAAGTGAAAAGAAACTAAAATAAATAGGGCTAGTAGATAAAAGTAAAATATTAAGTAGAGAAAAGAAAAGAAGAAAATAAAAATAAAGAAATTGAAGAAAAGAAAAAAAAATTAGAAAGAGAAGAATTTAAGAAAATGATAAAAAACCACCACCTCCATTTCTCCAAAGACTTCAAAAACAAAATATGGATAATAAATTTTTATAATTCTTACAAATTCTTAAAAAATTATCCATAACATACAATTCACTAAAGCTTCAGAACAAATGCCTTCATATGCTAAATTTATGAAAGACATTTTATATAAAAGAAGAAAATTAAAAGGAAATGAAAAAATATCCTTTACTAAAGAATGTAGTGTAATAATTCCAAAAAAAAAATTTACTTGAAAAACATAAAGATCTAGAGAGTTTTATTATTCCTTACACTATAGGGGACAAACTTTTTGGAAAAGCATTATGTGATTTGGGAGATAGTATAACTTTAATGCCTATATCAATTTTAAAGAAACAAGGACTAAGAGAAGTACAACCTATAAATATGACTCTACATTTAGTTGATATATCTTTGACTTATCCTAAGGGTATTGTTAAGGATGTTTTAATTAAGATAGATAAATTTATATTTTGTATAGAAATTATAATATCAGGTATGAAGGAAGATAAATAAATACCTCTAATTTTAGGGAGACTTTCTTAGCTACTGAAATAATTATGATAGAAGTTTAAGAAGGGGAATTATTAATGAGAGTAAATGATCAAAAAGTTAAATTTAATGTTCTTAATTATATTAAACTTATAGCTGATAGAAATGAAGAATATTATAGGATTGGGTTAAGTGAAAGTAAAATAGAAAAAGAATTATATTCTTATATCATAAATGATTTTATAAAACAAAATTTAAAAATGAGGATGGAAGAATATGAAGGCATTCATTTTCATAGACTTGCACTTAATAAGTTTAAAAAAAAAATTAAACAATAAAAAAAAAATCAATAGAAAGAAAGAAATTTAAATAATCTATAATAGTACGCCTGAAATAGAGTTAAAACTATTACCAAATCATTTAAACTATACTTACCTATAGAAAGGATCAACATTACCTATAATCATTTAAGTAGTTTTAAAAAAAATTAAGAAGATAAATTAATGAAAGTTCTTAAAGGACATGTGAAAGTATTTGAATGTACAATAGCAAATATTAAAAGAATTAATCCTTCAATATGTATGCATATAATTCTATTGTAAGAAAATAATAAACCATTCATCGAAAGCCAAAGGTGAGTAAATCCTATAATGAAAGAAGTAAGACAAAGAAATCTTAAAGTGGTTGGATGCAAGAACTATATCCTATATCCCATAGTACAAGGGTAAGTCCAATCCATTATGTGTCTAAGAAATGAAGAATGATTATTGTTACTAATGTTAATAATGTAATCATTTCTACTAGAATAGTAATAGTATGGACAATTGTATTGATAATAGGAAGTTAAATAAAGCTACTATAAAAGATCATTTTTCTTTACCTTTCATTAATCAAATGTGAATTCTAGATATAACCAAATTGCCATAGCACCTAAGGATTAAGAGAAAACAACATTCACTTGTCCTTATAGAGTACCTTTGCTTTAAGAAGAATGCCCTTTGGCTTATGTAACACACATGCTATTTTACAGCATTGTATGATGGTTATATTTTCAGATTTAATTAAAATCTGCATTGAAGTATTTATGGATAATTTTTTTATTTTTAATCTGAGATTTGAACATTGCTTAGAAAACCTAAAAATCATTCTTAGGAGATGTGAAGAGAAAATTTTAGTACTTGACTAGAAAAAAATATCATTTATGGTTTGAGAAAGAATAGTAGTAAGTCATAAAATTTCAGAAAAAGGAATAAAAGTGGATAGGGAAAAATTACAAATTATAAAAAAAACTTCCACCACCAACTCATGTATAAAAGAGTTAGAAGGTTTCTAGGACATGCTAGATTTTATATAAGATTTATCAAAGACTTCTCAAACACGTCAAACCCATTGTGAAACTTATTAGAGAATTATATGCCCATTATTTTTATGAAGGAATATCAAGAAGCCTTTAATCTATTAAAAGTCAAATTATGTTAAGCTCTGATTATTATAACATCTCATTGGAACCTTCAATTTGAATTGATGTGTGATGCAAGTAATTTTGTAGTAGGGGCAATCTTAGTATAAAGAAAAGACAAAAATTTTTATGTGATATATACTATGCTAGTTGTGGTATTTTTTTTTTTGGATGCATATGGGGAGACACCACTCAGATCGTGGGGGGTACTTATTGAAGTGATCGGGTATGACATTGAGGTATGATGTAATCTCAAAAGATAGAGACATCACCCTTCAATGGACCTAATCACCTATACAAGCTCCTAATGCATGATGGGTCTTCGAATATACTAGAGATTTTTTTCCTACTTTACATGGATGAATAAAACATGGTTTACATTAAACTAGGTTCTTAAGTTCCCTATGGAGCAAGCCTCCATAGTTAATTACATCCTGGGAATGAAGTTCCCTAAGAATACTCTCGATTAAAGTAGATATTTATCATCTCCAAAGAAATCAAGGTTAGACTATCAAAGGATTGGTTATGTTTGGAAAATCAAGTGGGAAAGCTTAAAGAGAAGACTTATTTTTGGTATCCAAAGGGAGGAAGTAGGAAATGTGCTTGATACTAAGAAGCCTAGTGAGCACTCCAATCTATCCTATAATTAAGCTTTATCATCTCCAAATATTTCAAGGTTAGACTATCAAAGGATTATGTTTGGAAAATCAAGTGGGAAAGCTTAAAGAGAAGACTTATTTTTAGTATCCAAAGGAAGGAAGTAGGAAATGCGCATGATACTAAGAAGTCTAGTGAGCATTCCAATCAATCTTATAATTGAGCTTTACATATTTGAAAGTGAAGAGATTTATTTATTTAAGTTGAATTTTTATTAGATTGCTAGGCCTTATAATACAACAACATAAGATTATGGAAATGCCTAAAAGGTGAGGATTTATGCTTATAGCTGGAAGAAAATAGCTATCTCAAATCCTAAATTTAGGGAAATTTAGTAAGAGCTAAAGCACAACCTAAATCTAAGTGATAGGTGGACATAATGGTTTACCTCTACAAGAGAGGATAAACCGTCTGACTTCTGGGCTTACAATCGCTTGGAGTAGCTGCCAATTAACTCCTCTTATGATTCAAATCCATATGATCTAGTCATATGAAATTGTAAAATAGTTGGGATGTTATTTATTTAGAAAAGATACTAAAGTCCTTAACCCCACTCTAGGAGACTAGAGCATGAGTGGTATGAGTAATCACTTAATCTAATGTAAAAATTTTTCAAATTTTATTTAATTTTTGACACTTCATTTAGACAACAACTATAGGATTTTGATGCTTA
Source organism: Cymbidium sinense (assembly GCA_021442155.1). Taxonomy (NCBI): domain Eukaryota; kingdom Viridiplantae; phylum Streptophyta; class Magnoliopsida; order Asparagales; family Orchidaceae; genus Cymbidium; species Cymbidium sinense. Next base: position 57,302,576 of record CM038215.1, read on the forward strand.
CATGCATAATGAAATAAATTTGTTAGCTAAATTAGTGTGAAGGGGTGTTTTCCAACACAAGGGATACTCTCAAAGGTCAAGCATTCCCCTATCATGCAAGGATAAAAATCTCCTATTTTTAAGAGTGAAACAATATGATATGCATGTTGTGAAACATTCAACCATTCAGCTAAAGGGTTGCTAAATCTTTTAATATCTTATTTAAGACCTAAACTTTATGGTGAGGTTATGAGTTATTTTAAAATTTAGTTATGAGTGAGTAATTATGGTAGAAAAAATAATTTTACCCTAAGAGCCTAACGTATCCAGGCCAAACATTAAAGCATCATTCATTTAAGAAACTAAGAAAAGCATGCCATTTTTAGTGTGCAAACTAAACTAATCATCAAATATTTTTATAAAACTAATGCAAAAGAATAAGAGGTTGATGCAATCGGGTACCACTGTATAACCTAAAATAAAAGATGGGTAGCCGAGCTCTACTCTTATACAACCCAAAATTATAAAATAATAATTACAATTTACAAGTGAATAAATGCTATGGTGGGTCTTCATTCTTCATTCTTCATGTATTCATTTCTTTCCTCATTGATTTGGTAGGCTTCAAGGCATCATAGGGCACCCCAAACAAAGCCTTCTAGCCAATGCTCATCCTAATCTGCCATAGCACCAATCATAATTCCTAATACAAAATTATATTGAAAATAGAAAAATTAAATATAATCACACCTACAAATATGTGTTAGCTAAACACACATACAATCCTAAGAAGTTCTATATATAATTTGGACTTAGCATCCTGCACATGGGTAACCAAGCCCACCTGTCCTAACTTGGATTATGATTAGGGACTTAAGAAACCTACAAAGAGAGTATTCATATTTATTTTTAAGCATCCCCTTAAGCACAATCTCCTACATAAACTATGATTAGGCTAAGAACGACCTAATATCCAATCTATGAGGCATACACCATAACATCCAGCCTAAAATATTACATCATAAAATAAAGCATACATCACCCCATGCACCATCCTAACTTAGGACTAGAAGTGGTGACTTAATTTTAATGTGTGTGTTAAGGCTTGTGTGGTATGCCTCACTAAGCATTGAAGTTGTATTTTCTTGGATGAATTTAATTTAACATAAAAGGTTGATTTCACTTTAAGTTGCTTAATTGATTTAGGAATTTTAATTTATGTTTTCTTTTTTTTCATATGACCTACACTTAGCAACTAAGTGTTATAAAGAGAAGAAAGGGGATCATTTTCTTTCATCCCTACTTTAAGATATTTTCTAAAGCACATTAATTTGATTTAGTTCTCTTTAGTGAATGGCTTATTATATGATTTGATTAATCCAAGTTTAGGCTCACCTTAAATAACTCTATTCAATGTGAAAGGCATCTTAAGATTAATCTAATTGAATTACTATCACATGATATATATCAATCATTCCTTTCCATCACATGTAACATGCATATGATTTTAATCCTAAGCATATCTATACATGCAATATGTTTTAGCACACTTATATGATGAATCTATATGCATCTTTGGATTTTATACTTTTCATCCAATTGAGTTATTTAATCATATTAATTTAAAGCTCTATCCAAATTCTAATACCAAAATACATATGGATGGAATCACATTCCAAACCTATGTAAATTTATACATGAATAAAGAAAAGAGAGAACTAATTTATATATAACATATGTTAATCACTTGGGTGAATATGGATGCATGCATTTTTAGAAGAAAGGGAGGATCCTAATTCTTTAATTAAATACATACATATATGTATAAAAGATATAAGCAAGTAAGTGACATTATTAACCAAGGAAGTGAGGAAATCAAATGACCTCTTGGGATAGCTAAAGCCTCATATTCTTGGGATGTCTAAACTAAACACTTTATTTTATTAAATATATATATATATATATAGATGCATACATAAATATAGGAAAGAAAACCATGCAAATATTATACTTTTATTTGATTGAAACACATATGCATGTGGATTAAATTTTTATCCAAGTTCTAATGTAGAAGCACATATAAATGAAATCAAATAACTATGTGTCACTGTTAACCAGGGAAGTGAGGTAATCAAATGACCTCCTTCGGGCTACCTAAAGCCTCATATTCTCAGGATGTTCGAACTATATACTTATCAACATTCAAATACATGTAAACCACATAAGAATTAAGGAAACGAAAGCTTTACTCGACATATCTAAGCTATAAGTACATGCAAACCTATATGTATCCATAATTACTTTCACTCTAATCAATGTAATTGATTTATAAACTTTGGCAAGTAATTTGAATTTATCAGTGATAATAGCCACACATATTATAAATTAATACAACACATGCAAGCTTACATATAAGAAAACTATTTGATTTAATTAATTTTAAAAAGATGAATGCATGATTTCAAATGACTTACAACATTTAACATGAATGGAAAGGAATAAATAAACATAAACACATGATTTCATTCAATTAAATTAATTTCTAAGGACAATCATATCAAATAAAATCATTTAAAGTAAACCAAAGCTTCTTTAATGTCATTCTTAATTTCATGTTTTGATTTGATTTGAGGATGTGAGAAAGAGGTTTGCTGATCTTAACCAATTCCCATGTTTGTTAATAAATTTGGTTTAATTAGATGTAATTAAGTTAATTTTATGAGTTAATTAAGCTATGGAATGTATTAAATGCATTAATTAACCATTTCTTATGTCACCTTAAAGTAATTAACCAAATAATTATGAGCCAACATGATATGCATAGAAAATAAATTTGCAATGATCCTAAGAAATAAAGGGGCCTAATGCAATTAGCTCATAATTAATGGTTAATTAAATTAAGGGACTTAATTAATTACTCTTATGGTTTTCCCACACATGCGGACTAACCATAATTTCATTAAACTTTTTTAGATTATTAAAGTCCTAAAGATCTACCCCAAAATTTCATTAATTAAGTTCTGATATGATTATTCTTTTTAATTTAATTAATTAAGTGATTTGATTAATTACTTAAATCATAATTAATTTGATTTTAATTAATGGAGTGAACTTATGGGAAAGAGGCTAAGAAAGAGGTCTTAACGTCATTCTATTAGTCCATTCACTATTTGATAGTGATTAATGAACTTAATTAATCAATTTGTTACTGTTCATGAGATTAATCAACCATTAATTAGATTAAGAGAGTAATTAAGTCTTAATTAGTCAATTCTCTTAATTAAGTAAGCAATAAATCTCAAGAAAATTAAGAGAGGCAGAAGTCATCCCATTAAATTAACCCACAAAGTTTGGGGTTAATTACTTAAATAATTAAGGAATTATTAAGCTAATTACTTTGTAATTTGACCTTAATTAAGCCTCATTTACTATTTAAAATTAATTAATATTATTTTTATTAATTTTCCTCTAAAATATCTTTAAAATGAGTATTAATTTGTATTTTTCCAATTTTCTACAATTAGTTATGATTTTTACAAAATTTAGCCATTAAAATACATTAATTAAGCCTAATTAACCCCTAATCCCATCAACGCCATGTGGTGCACTAACGTGGGCATTTTTCACATGGCATCATGAGATTAATTATTAAAAATAATTGTAGTCAATGCTTGCGTGGTGGTGACTGAATGCACTTTCTCGTGCAACATTCGATCTAAGATCGGACGACCACTATTAATCATATGACTTAATAGGATTAAATCAAATTGATCTATCAGATCTAATCATGACCGTCCAATTTGATCATGCGGAATGGGCGGTGCATGATCTATCATCATATGAGCGAGGGAGAATGGAGTTCGCCCGCCATTGCTCGAATGATCCAACCTTACCCAAGCTCAGATCAACTCCAAATGGATCCCACACCTTCACGACATCGATCGGAGGGGATCCAATGGTTAAAATCACATGAGATGAACATTTCTTTCAAAAAACTCCAACAAAACTTTCACCCAAGATTGATTTCAATGTCATACCTTACTAGAGCTCAAGACTAGCGGCATATGCAATTGAGGAAGCTTCGTCTAGTGGAGATGAAGCCCTACTGAGTAACAATTGGATCAAGTCCTCACTGTTCACTCAGAAGGCCGCAAACTGATAATTTGGAGCTTGACATTGATCGAAGTCCCACCTCCAGTGCTTGGGAAGCTTGCAAGATGATTCATTCTTGCTCGATTAGCTCCAAGGATGGTGTTTGCAAAGTTAGTTTCACTTTGGTTGGGGTTTGAACAAATGGGATTGAATGGGGGTGTGCCCTATTTCTGGACAGATGGGAATCTTGCTTTCAGAGAGTGCAAGTGCTCGTTTGGAGTTGCAATGAGGAAGGGTGGGGAGGTTTAAGGTATACCCCTCCAATTGAGATGGTTCAACTTGATTTCAATTGTTGTGATCATTCAGCCATCACAGGACATCATAGGTGGTGGGGAGTGGATGAGGTGGCATGATTTAGTTGGGTGAAGGTGTGGAGGTGGCTGCCAAGGAGGGTAGTGGGCATCCTATGGGTTTCAAATGCCCTAATGGGAGAGGTGAGGTGATTTCACCTCTCCATGAGTCATGATGCAAACCACCCCTTGCATCAGGTTGGGCAGTGTCCTAGGTGCCTAGGTGGACAAATGGGAGAGTGTCAAGTGGCCAAGGAGTGGAAATAACCACTTACATGGGTGATTTGTCTCATGTAATACCCTTATCCCAAGGTATCATGGTCATTTGGAATTGGATTTGATTTGGGTAGATTTGGAATGATTCAAAAGTGGGTTGGGCAAAATTTCAAGTTATTTGGAGTTAATTTAGTTCCATTTAGCTCAATTTGACCCATTTAGGTCAAATTGGGCAAATAGGATTAGGTTCACCAATTGGTTGGGTCAAGTTCATATGATCAATTGGACTATATTGGTGTCATTAGTTTGATTTGGTTTAGCTTAGATTTTATTTTGACTCATTTGAATTCAAATGGGTTATGTTGATCAATTTGACCAAATTGCCCAAATTTGCTTAGGTTAGGTGTTAGTTTAGGTTTGGTTGACCAACCGAAGATGATTGTAGGCTTTGGTTTTAATTTAGGTTAATTTGACCCTTTAGGTCAATTTGGGCTAGGTTTGGGTTCAATTAGGGGCTTTAGTCAAGTTCAATAATCAATTTGGAATGAACTTGTGCCATTGGTTGCAATCAATTTGGATTGTATCAAGATTTGACCCATTTTGGTCTTTTAGGTCAATTTGGGTCAACTTGTGTCAAGAGGGCCAATTGGGCTTGGTTCATCTCAATTGAAGGTCAATTCATGTTCAAATATTGATTTTAGGTTGGTATGAATCATTGGTTTCAATGGATTTGGCTTAAGTTTCAATTTGGCTTGTTTGGGTTCACATGGGTTAAGAGTATGGGCTTGGTCAAAGGGCTAGGTTGACTTGGTTTGAGCTAATTTATGATAATTTATTAACCTAGAATGATCAAAAATCATGTTATGAAGTTTGGATTGGCTTAATTCACTCTGATTTGGATTGAATTAGATTTTGGTTCAAATAAGTCAAATTGGTCACTTTGGGTCAAGTGAACCAATTGGGTTTTATTGAATCAATTTTGGGTTGATTTGTGTTTAGTTGAGTTTATATGTGAGCATAGGATTGATATATAAATTCAACTACAATTAGTTTGTGTTCAAATGAGTTTTACTTCACTTGAAAATCTCAAGTTAAAAGGGCTAGGTTGGTTTTGACTTGGGTTGATTTTGATTTGGCTTATAATTGTAGATTTTATTTATATTTAGAATGGTGATTGATGTAATGATTGATTTATGAGAAAATCAATTGACTTCAGGTTTTGGAATGAAGGAATTTGGCTAAGTCCATGGAGTTGGGTCAGGCTTAAGTTTGAATTTTGATTTAGTTTTGATGATTTAAGTGTATATCTTATATATATTTGTAAAGATGATTGAAGATATGATTGATTCATGAGAAAATCAATTGAGTTTGAAGTGACTTGGGTTACTATTTAGCTAAGCTCATGAAGGAAGGTCATAGGGCTTAGATTTGGATCTTTATTCAATTTGATTTAGTTTTATTTAGTTTTGATCATTTGAATGTAGATTTGATTTATATTTAGGTAGATGATTAAAGATATAAATTGATTATGATAAAATCAATTGATTTGGTTTTATTTGGATGGGATTTTGACTAAATTTATGAAAGTGATTCAAAGGACTTAGGTATGATTTCAAGTTTGGAATTGATCATGGGCTACAATCATTTGGTTTTGGAATTTGGGTTAGGATTTGGATTTGAATTTGGAATTGAGCTTGATTGTAAGTTCGATAGATTGATTGAAGGGTTGGATTGATATTTGAGAAAATCAATTGAGTTTGGATTGATTTGAATTTGGTAAGGCTTAAGTCCATAAGATAATATCATAGGGCTTACGTTGGTTTTGAAATTGGGTTTGATCATGGGCTTCACTCATTTGGTTTGGAATTGGTTATAGATTTGGACTTGCATTTGATTTGAATTTAGCTTAGGAAGGTAAGCTTGGATTGGGTTTGGGTTGTAAGGTAGGTGGATTATCCCAATCCCTAAGGCATAACCTCTTCCTATGGTAACCCTTTTAAGTCTCTTGGCTTAGGTTTTAAGTGTTTACCTAATTTTTAAAAGTTTCTTATGACTAAAGAATTCTTAGTGTCTAGAAGACTCTTAAATCTATGATGGGGAGGTTAAGAACTCACTCCAAAAGTGAGGTCAACACTAGTAAAACTCTAAATGAAAATCAATTAAACTATTCTACAATTAGAAAAGAATTACTTGTTGTTGTCTTTGTCTTTAATAAATTTAGATCATATATAGTTGGAATAAAATTTATAGTATATACTAATCATGTGGAAATTAAATATCTATTATAAAAGAAAGAAGCTAAACTTAGATTAATTAGATGGGTATTATTATTGTAAGAGTTTGATCTAGAAATTAAAGATAAAAAGGTTTCAAAAACAAAGTAGCTGATCACTTATATCGATTAACACCTAAGGAAGAATTTAAAGTTAGTGGAGTTATTAAAGAAGAATTCCCAAATGAATAATTATTTTCATTTAAGCATAAAGTTATTCCATGGTATGGAGATATTGTGAATTATCTAGTAAGTAAAATTTTGCCTTATAGAATCAATTATCATCAAAAGATGAAATTTTTATATGATGTAAATTCTATTTGTATGGTAAACTTTATCTCTTTAAGAAGTGTCCAGATTAGATGCTAAGAAGATACATATCTAATAATGAAATTTTAGAAATTATAAGATCTTATCATGATTCTGAATATAGAGGATATTTTGGAGGTAGTAAAGTAGTTGTTAAAATATTACAAAGTGGATTTTATTGGCGAACATTATTTAGAGATGTACATGAATATGTTAAAAATTATGATAAATGTCAAAGAATAAGAAATATGTTTAACCATCACAAAATGCCCTTAAATTATATTTTAGAGGTAAAAGTCTTTAATGTATGGGGAATATATGTTATGGACCCATTTATTTCTTCATATGGAATAAATATATCTTAGTAGGTATTTATTATATTTTCAAATGAATAGAAGGAATAGCTACATCGAAAAATGATTTTAAGATAATTATTAAAGATTTAAATAAAAATATTTTTATAAGATTTAGATCACCTAGAATCATTATTAGTGACGAAGGAACCCAATTTCTATAATAAATATGTGAAATAAAATTTAAGAAAATATGGAGTACAACATAAAATAGCTACTAACTATCATCCCCAAATAAACATCCAAGTTGAAATTTTAAATAGGGAGATAAAGAGTATTTTAGAAAAAAAACTATAGTGCCTGCTAGAAAAGATTGGTCATTAAAATTAGATAATGTGTTATGGGCCTATAGAACTATATATAGAAAAAAAAATTTTTAACACTACATAGATTTTAGGAATTTCTTATTTAATTAATTCAATGCATCATTAAGGAATAAATTTATTAACTCGAAAGATAAACATGGTATCTTATAATGGATTTAATTACTTAATAAGGACTCCTAAGGCTAATGGGTCATCAATATTTTAGAGATTTTTTCTTGAACTACATGAAAAAGTAGGACAAGGTTTATTTTATGTTGGGTTCATAGTTTCCTATCAGGGAAAGCCCTTATAGTTAATTACCTTCTAAGAAGAAGAAAATCCTTCTTAAGAACACTCTCGGTTAGAGAAATAGACTATTATTTCTATGCATTTCAAAGCTTATCTTAAAAGAATGTTTAATTTAGAATATATTAATAGGGAACATTTCAAGTGAGGTGTGGGGGGGGGGTTGGAGTTCTTTGTAGAGGCCAAGAATTGAGTAAGAAAAGTTTATAGATACAGTGATTCCTAGTAAGCATTTCAATTATTCTACCATTATGCTTTATATTTTTGAGATTAAATTTAATAAGATTCTAAATTGAGCCTTTAATTCATTTTTCTTAGAAATTTAAGACTTTGATTCTAATAACACAAGACTATAATTAACTATTCTTAAATTATTTTGGGAAATATCAGTTCTTTCATACTAAAAATAATGAACCTATTGCTAACTCTTCTAGAGTTATAACCTGCTTAGAAGGGTTGCCATCTAACACCACCTAAGTGCTTTTTTAAAAACCATAGTCTAGTTTTATGTATGCAGGATGGTTGGGGTATTGTATTTAAGAAGGAAGCTAATAACCTAACTCACTCTTTATCCTAAGATAATGTTTGGCATGTTATGCACCAAATTAATACATAAATTTTTTTTTATATATTTTGACTCAAAATTCATTTTAGAGGTCTTGGTATGCAATTTATGTCTATAATGATATGTAATTAGAAGTTGTTGTAGGGAAATAAAAAAGAGTAGCCATACTTCCCCCAAGAATGGTTATCATTCTCAAAGGTCAGATGCCTCCTTATGTGCAATGGGTGAAGTACCCAATTCAAGGAGAACGGATAATATGCTTTCATGGTTCAAATAAGTTAATTATTTCTAGCTATTATTAAGTTATTCTTAGGCTTTTTATTTAAATGAGCTTATGAGTTTTTTTTGATGTTTTAGTTATTTAGTTTAGATGAGGTAGAAAATTTAGTTTTTCTTAGAGCCTAATGTTCTAAAAATTTCATCACAGAACACATCATAGAAAGAAATCTAAATGAAGCATGCATTTTTATTGCTCACCCAAAATAATTAAAACTAATTCAAATTAATAAAATAAGCTAGTGTAGTTGGGTACCACTATACACCCCAAAAGAAAAAGAAAATAAGCAACCGAGCTCTATCCTTATACAACTCAGCCTAAAAATATTTTGATCTATGGGAATCTTCTTCCAAGATCACCACCTTCTTCAGGGACCTCCACGGGATTCATAGGGGACCACCAACTAGTAAAGTCACCTTTTGTTATTTCTAGACCCCATAGATTCTAGCATAATTCTAGGCTCAAATCATATTTTAGAATTTCAAAATAAATTTCTAATCTCTAAAAAATAATGTGGGGAAAATTTATCACACCATGCAACATTTAAGATTTTCTTATTTGGATGATCAAATGCATCATTAAGCAGTGAACATATTAATAAAAGACTTTTAAGGCTAATGAGTCTTTATGTACCAGAGAGTTTTACCTAAAGTACATGAAAAGTAGAATAAGGTTTATTTTAAACTTGGTTCCTAATTTCATATAAGGGTAAGCCCCTATAGTTAATTACATCTTGGGAATGGAGGAACTCTTCCTAAGAATACTCTCAATTAAGGAAATAAGTTATTATTTTTATGAATTTCTAAGCTAATTTTCAAAGCAATGATATTTTGGAATTTTAATTGGGAACAATTCAAAGTGGAAAGACTTATTTTTGGAAACCAATTAGGATAAAGTAGAAAATTCTTGTTGATACTAGGATGCCCACTAGGAATTTCAATTGTCCTAAATTTTAGAATTTAATTTAGATTTTAAGTTAACATTATTTTAGAAATCTAGAGCTTAGATTCTAGTAGCACAAGACTACAGAAATGTCTAAGGTTGAAGACTTACCCCAGAGAAGATGCTTCAAAACCAAGTCTATAAGTGCCTTTAATACAAGTAAGATGCTCGACCTAGTTCCATATTTTAGAATTATCAATTTTTCTTTTCACTTAAGGGAATAAACATATCATTGACTCTTATGGACTTACAACTTGCATGGAAGGGCTGCCAACTAATATCAGCTAAGCGCATTTTAAATTCATGATGCCAAGTCTAATGTATGCAAGATGGCTATGTTGTTGTATTTAAGAAAAGAATTTAAGAACCTAGACTCACTCCCTGATCCCTAGAATCATGTAGGGTATAAAATACACTAACTATTGCATATTTTTTATATTTTTACATATTTTGATGCATGATTAATTTAATGCTTCAGTGTGTGCATTTTTATGCCTAAATTCCATGTAATTAGAAGTAGTCATGGGCCAAATCAATAAGTGGAAGGTAGACTTCCCCAAGAAGGTGGTCATCCTCATAAGTCAGATGCCCCTTATGTGCAATGGGTGAAGTACCCAATTCAAGAATTTAAAGTAATATGATTGCATGATTTTCAAAGAGCTAATTACTTCTAGTTGATTTTAGGTTATTCTTAGGGCTTTAATTTATATAAAATTTTTAGTTTCTTTATTTTTATGTTTGAGTTGATTAGATTTAAGTTGGGTAGAAAATTTAGCTTTTTTAAAGAGCCTAATCATCCATGCATTCAACACAAAAAATACAGCACAAAAAGAAACCTAAAAAAGTTGGTTGGTTTTATTGTGCATCACAAATAAATCAAGCCAATTTTAAATTAAAGAAAGGCCAATGTGGCAAGGTACAACTGTACACCCCGGGAGAAAGAGAAAATGGGCAACCGAGCTCTATCCTTATACAACCCATATTATCTTCTTTCCAAGATTCTCTCCTTCTTTAGAGACCTCCATTGAGCTTCACAGGGGACCACTACAACCATCTGCTTGTAGGGTCAGCTCTGCTAATCCTAGACTCCATAGATCCTAACCTAATTCTAAGCTCAAATTTATATTTCAATTTTAAAATAATTCCTAAGCCCAATAAAACAAATGTTAAGAAAATACAAATAACCCATAATAGTTATATTTTATAAACAAATGGCCTTAGCATTCGCTACTTGTCAAGCCCACCTATCTTAATGGGCTATGGTTAAGGACTTAAGCATACCTGCAAAAAAATCTCATTTATAATTTTTTATGACCACAACCCTTTTTAGCATAACCTCTTGTAGTTGACACAATTAGTTCTAAAAAGAATGTCCTATCATCCAGTATAATGGGCAAACAATCCTAGACATGAAGTATAAAATAATACACCACAAAGACAATAAAAGCACATCACATCACCACATAGAGTATCACAGATTGGCCTGACCTAAGTCTAAGGTCTGTGACCTAATGATATAGTGTGAGAATAAAATAGTATTATGTGTGGCTAAACTTTGTTAGACCTTTTTAGTTCAAGTTTTAATTTGAACTTTGAAGTTTTTTTGGTTTACTTTTGGATGGTTTCAATTCAAATGATTTAATAATTTATGATTTTATTTTATTTTCAAATTCACTTTTATGTTAAAGTGAAGTTTAGGTTTTCAAGAATGAAGAGTAAAATAGATTCCACTTTTGATGGAACACATTCCATTCGACATCTTAACTCCTAAGAGAATGAAGTCTTCATCGTAAGATGAAGATTCATCCTAAAGATCTAACTAAGATCCCTATGTATCTTAATTAATCCATTTAGATTCATTTAAATGATTTGGGTTAGAGTTCAATTTGGATTAATGCTTTTAATTTTGTCTTTGGAATTTAATTATTCATTTCATTTCTTTGATTTAATTATTCTTAATTTGATTTGATTATTAATTTGGATTGATTTAATTAATTTTTTCTTTATCTTGATTTAACATTTGTTTCCTTGATGTTTAGCTTAAATTATGTTAATATTTATTGAATTCAAATTCATTTAGTTCTAATTATGTTATCCTAACACATTTAAGTTAGTGTTTTAATTCAAACTTAACATGAATTGATTGTGGATTAAGATTTCATTAATTATTTGATCATGAATTTATTATCCTTAAGGTTTAATTAAACTTAATATTCATTATTATTTTCTTTAAATCTTAAGTATGTAAGTCATCAAATTCTTTGATTTAAAATGTTGGAGAATTATCCTTAAATGTTCCACATGTTGTTGAAGATGTTTCAATTTATTTTTATGAATTTTGTGATTTTATGAATTTATAATTTATTATTTCATTTATATTGACTTAGAGAATTGGAAATTCAATAATTCCCAATCCAAAAATTAATTGGGTTTTAAATTTTTATGGTAAGTGTGGTTCCTTTTTTTATCTTCCTAAAATTCCATTCCAATATGCATGCTTAGGATGTAATTAAGGTTTTATTTATTTCATTAAAACATAAATTAAGCTTAATTCTCGAGGAATCATTTAGGGTTTTCTTCCTTGATTCCTCTCTGAAAAATGTATCCATATAGGGTTCATCTAGAATTTTTAGAGTTTTAGTTTATTTACTGTGATTTAATTTAAGTTCAAGTAATTTAATTAATTGATTAATTAAATTAATTAAAAATTAGGCCATTTTGTGATTTATTAAGTTTTTATGAGTTTCATTATTGTGTTTAAGTTCATTTGGATTTATTATGTTGATTTAAAGTGATTTAATCAATTATCATGATTTATTTTATTTGATATTAATTTATTTCATTAAAATTATAGTTTGGAGTTTAAATTTTAATATATTTTGATTTACTTTGAGATAAATCATGAATTTTTTTCTAAGCTGCATTTTAGCCTCAATTTCAGTTCCCTAAAATTTTGTTTCAATTGGATTAATGGTTTTTGATTAATTTGAGTTTAATTAGTTTTAGTTAAATTCAAATTAATCTAAAATTATCTATAATTAATTAAGAATTTTGGGTTTAGTATTGAGATGAATCCATAGAACCCTCATTGGCAATTTTTTTCATTTATATTTTTTTTTGTGATTTTTTGAAGTTTTTGGTATTTTTAATGACTTTTTAATAATTTAAAATGAAAAATACCATTTTAAATGGCGGCACTAACCTTTGGGCCATGTGGCATGGTGCCATTGGGCCACATGGATCCCACGTGGTGGCCACGTGGATCCCACATCAAAAGTGGCGGCCACGTGGGATGGATCCTGACCATCCGATCAAAGATCGGACAATCCTGATTCCACCTTTAATTTTCTATGGGGATTTAATCAAACTATGTGGCTAGATCTCGGCCATCCATTCAAATAGAAGGAACAGACTGTGGAGAGAGTTCATGGTTCTCTCCGATGAGAGAAGGATGTTGTCCCTCGAATCAAATGGATTTTTAGCAATTCAAGGTGAATTTCAACATGATTTTGATTGTAGAATGATCAGGATGGATTTTCAATTGATCTATCTAGTTTGATCCTATTGGGAATCAAATTCCCTTCGTAAAGGACCAAAGAATTTTGATAAAAGGGTCGGTTGTGAGGCATACCTCATTGGTGATAATCCCCGATGATCACTATGCTCCAACCACCTTCACCTCGATGGGACAAAGTTGTGGATGTGATTTGGTGGCTTCCCTCCTTACAAATGCCTTGGAGACCAACTTGTGGCCATTTCCCATCAGGTTTGACTATTCTCTAGCTTGTAAGTGGATGAGCCTTGGTGAAGATTTGATTAAGGTCTCCTCAACCTCTAAAACATATTGGGACGTTCAATTTGAGGTAAAATACTCTCTCTCTCTCTCTCTCTCTATCTCTTATTTTACCATTGGGGGCTGAGATATTGGCCGTTGTCTTTGGCCAAATTCTATCTTCCTAGTGGCAAGAGGTCAGGGGAATGCTCCATTTCTTCTTCTCTCCACCTTGTGAGTTTTTTGGGATGAAAATATGGAGAGGAGAGGGCCTCTCTCCTTTCTTTTCATACATGGCCAAGAGCCATGCATGAAGGCTTCTAGGTGGCCCAATTTTGGTGACTAATGACAGGAGGCTTAGCTAAAGGGTGGATTTTGTCCCTCTTAGCTTTGTGAGTGTGTTGGGATAATAAGTTTGAGAGGAGGAAGTTATTTCCTCCCTTTTCTTCCTTGGCTGAGAGAGATCTCCATGAAAGATCATCTTACTTTTTTCTCTTGCTCCTTCATGTAGAGGAAGTCAAGTCCTCCTTTATGAATAACCACTTGATTCCAAACCATTGGAATCATCTTCCAAGAGGTGCTTAAAATAACTTGGATACAAATCAAAGGTGGTTTGGATGATGGGAGGAGGAAGAATCATAAAGGCAACTTTACTTGGTAAATTTTCAACTCATCTCCCTTTGACTTCACTTTTAGTTTTTAGAATCACCACCACAACCATTAGACTAATGTTTTGCTGACCAAATTAAACCCACTATGAGTTTGTGGTTGAATCCAAATCCATTTGTGTTTGATAGGAGGTTTAAACCCAATTCATGCCATTTGGATTCAAAGTGTTTCAACATTATTTGTTTTAATTTAATTCACTTAATTTTTGGTTCAATTATGTTTAATTTATGATTTATCAAGTTTTAATTTATTTTAATTCCTTTATTATTTGAGTTGGATTTAGATTTCATTTTATTTTAACTCATTTAGGCTTAAATGGGTAAAGCTTGATTTCAATAAGGTTCAAATGGCACATTTTACTTAATTGAATTTTGTTCAGACTCTAATCATGTCTAATCACATGTGTGAGATGATTTGGATTGATTAATTTTATTTGTTTTAAATTTTATTTCAATTTGAACCAATTTGACCCAAATTGGGATTAATGGGTTAGGTTTGGGTTCATTTGGGTAAAATGACCAATTTGGTCAAATTGGACCCAATGATTGGTTTAATTATGTTTTATTATCATTTCAAATGATTTTGATCAATCAAATTGAGTTGATTTGAATTTGATTTTGGTTTGAACCTAATATGACTCATTTAAGTTCATTTAGACCAAGTGGTCTAATTAGCCTAAGTAAGGCCTAAATAAATTTAATTTTCTTAGATTCATAATTAAACATGTTTATTTTATTATTTGGAACATTTGGAATGATTTCATTTGGTCAAATTTTGGTGGTTGACCTTTGACTTGATGGGAGCCATATAAGTCAAACACATGCCAAAAGGGTTGACTAGATTTTATTTTAATTTAGATTTAGATTTCTTACATTTGATTTAATTTTGATTCATTATTTTATTTGGATTTATTTTGATTTAATTCAAGTTTAAAATTTGGGTTGAGTCTACTTAAACTCATTAGATTAGATCAAACCCAAGGAAGATGCACTAAGTCACTAGGTATAGTGTCCTAAGCATTTAGTTAAGAGGCTCCTAGAATTAGGTGTCCTAATAATTAATTTCATAATGATGTTAACCTCATCGAAAAATGAGGACAATAAAAAATGTCAGGAAATACACACAACACACCAATAATTTATATTTCAAATATACAGGCTTAACATTAATTGTTTGCCAAGCCCACTTATCCTAATAAGCTATGCTTAGAGACTTAAGCCAGCTATAAGAAAATAACATTCCTTTCATATTTATTACACCGATCCCTTTCATAACCCTCTAGAAAAAATATCATTATGCTAAAAAGGATACTCTAACATCTAGACTAGCAGACAAACAATCCTAGCCATCTAATCTAAAATATTACACCACAAAAAAAACATCACATCACATAATAGTGCATCACAGATCATCGGTATAACCTAAGTTTAGGGTTGGTGACCTTATAATCTAATGTGTGTAGGAGGGGTTTGTGTGGTATGATTATGCTAGGCTATGTTTAATTTTAAATTTAGTTTGAATTCAAATTTTATTTAATTTATCATTTAGTGGTTTTAATTTAAGTGATTTAACCATATATGAGTATATTTTCATTTTTAGGTTTATTTTGTGTTAAGATGGAGTTTATGTTTTAAAGAATGAACAATAAAATAAATTCCACTTTGGGTGAAACCCATTCTACTGAACATCTTAAATCCTAGTAGAATGAGATTTTCATTTTAAGATAAAAATCCATTCAAGGGGTCAAACTAAGATCCTAAGTATCTTAATTAATCACTTTTGAATTGATTTAAATTGTTTATTTTAAGTTGTGTTTGATTTGATTAATGTTTTAATTTTCCTTTTAAGGTTTGGAGTTTATGTTATCTAATCTTATTAAGTTTTGAAGACTTCATTCTTAGTTAATTTCTTTTACTTTGATTAATGTTACTTTATTTTGATTTATTATCTTCAATTAAAATTAATTTTTTTAAAAAAAATTTTAATTAAAAGCCTATGTTATCATGATTAAGCTTAATGTAAGGTTTATTTTAGTTTGATTTCCTTTCAAATGATTTGGTTTATTTATATTTTATGTTTTTAATATTTTATATTATTTTCATAATTAGCTTTATATTTAATCTTATGTTTTTTTAATTAAGTGTTCATTTGATCTTATATGTTTTAATTATTTAGTTTGTTTAATTTGAACTAATCTCATTTATTCATTTCATTAATTTTATGTTTATGAATTTGGATGAGTTAACTTAATTAGTTTCAATTAATCTTTAAGAAGTTTTCATTTCATCACTTAAGGAATTCATTATATTTTAATTTCATAATTTAAGAGAATTTATTAACTTATGCATTTTTTTAATTCATCATTTAGGTAAATTTTAATGGAACATTTTATGTTAAAGCTTCTTTCTTAAATTTAACCTATTAAGATGAAGTTTGGCTTATCATTCATAACCTAATAAAATTAAGAATGAGCTTCTTTGGGTATGCAAATTAAATCTAGGCCATTTTAATTTTCTAGGTCATTTAAATTAAGAGATTTGATTATTCATTTTTATTTTCATTTTAAATTATCATTATTCATTAACATTAAAATGGAGTTGAAGTAATTTTAATATTAATGAGTTTCTTGATTTGGGTATAAAGTTCAGAAGTTGATTGATTTTAATTTTAATTAATTTAATTGATTTAATGTTAATCCATTAATTTAATTAGGATTTGATTACTTTTACATTTTCTTAATCATTTCATTAACCTTAAATATGTAATTAATTAAAATATTTAACTTCATAGAGTTAAGAATTTTTTTAATTGTTATGATATGATATAAAAAATATTTTAATTGGATTTTAAATTTTATAATTTTTATAATTTTTAATTTTTTATTTCATTTAAATTAACATAAGGATTAGAAATCATACAACTTCTCATCTAGAGGTTATTTGGCCTTGAAATTTTTATGGCTAGCGGGGTTCCTTGTCAGTTTAAGATTCTTTAAATTTCATCTTCATTAAATATATACATATTTTAGGATTATTTAATGTTTTCATTATTTTAATAAAACTTAAATTAAGCCCTAACCATTAGAAATTAATTAGGGGTTTTAATTTTCCTTGATTCCCCTCTAGGAGATGAATCCATAAAAGATTTATTTAGATTTTTTGGAGTTTTGATTGATTTATTATGATTTTTCAAAGTTCAGACCAATTAATTGAATGTTAGGGATGATGTGGTTTAAGTGAGGTTTAATATTTTCCAATGGTCTATTGATGTGGATTATGATGTTTCAAACTAATTTTAATAATTTTTTCCAATTTTCTTAAATTTTTGGTATTATTTTATTAAATAAAAGGGCTTGAGGATTGAAAATTTCATATCTTTAGGTTTACCAACCAATAAATCCTAAGAAATTTATCTAAGGTGCGTTTTAACCTTAATTTCATTTACCCAAAGTTTCAAATTGATTGGATTAATGTTTTGAGTTTAATTTGGGTTTGTTCATTTTTAATTAAATTCAAATTAAACTAAAAATACTTAATAAAATTTGAGGATTTCAGATTTAATAGACTCCTTTCACTGAGATGAAAGCATAAAGCCCTTATTTCCATTTTTTTAGTTGATCATTTTATTTTTAATAAATTTTTAAAGTTTTGTACATTTTATAAATAAGAAAAAAGCTTATTTTTTACTTAATACAGTCAGCGCATACGTGGCATTGATGTAACATTATTTGTCATGTGGCGTGGAGCCATTGGACCAGTTAGATCCACATGTATCTAACTCAAAAGTGGTAGGGACCATGGGTTTATTTAATGATGCGATATTTAACCCACTGTTCCTTAAGGGAATTTAAATCAAACCATGCAGCTAGATTATAGCCATCCCTTCCAAATAGAAGGAAAGGACCACACAAATTTCATCTCTATTCTCACTAGAGAGAATTGCAAATTGTTCACATTTAAGGGACAAACCCCGATGGTCTAGGGGAAAAGGAATTTTAATTTATTTTTTATTTTAAAATGATCATGACTCCATTTTGAACACATCTATATGTTTTAATCTCTCTTGAGATCAAAATTTCTTCATAAAGGACCAAAATTGAAAGTAAAGGTGGTGGGGTTTGATGTGTACCTCATCGGTGATGATCTTCGATGGTGGGGATGCTTCAACATCGTTGAGGGGAAGTAGACAACCTCTGGGAGAGAGCAATTGTGTTGCCTCCACTCTAAGCACTATAGAGGTTGAGCTCCACTCGTTCACTGGGTGGGTCAAATTTTGTCTTACTGATAGTAGAAGGTCCAAAGAAAGGGTTGTTTTATCATCTCTTTACCTACGAAATGTATAAGGATGCTTACATTGCCATAGCTCCTTTCCTTGGTCTCTTTCCTTATATGGTCGAAAGCTTCCTATGGGAAATTCAAAATGGATTTGCTTATGGTGATTACCATCTTTGGAGGCTAGCTCAAAGAGGTGGTCAACTGATTAGGATTAGCCTTTATCAGGTTAGAATGAAGAGGTGGCTAAGGCATGGAGGAGGGAAATAGGATTTTGCATCTTATGCTTTGATTTTTGTTTTCTTTCTTCCATTATTCCACATTACCTATAACCCTATGGTTTTGGGATGTCTTCACCTCACTTGAAATGTGGTATGATCAGCCTACTTAAATTGAAAGTGGTCTTTAAGTTAGGCTAACTCAATGTTGATTTGGGTTTAATGATTGTAATTAGTTTGATGCTAAATTAATTTAAAATAATTAAAGTGGTTTGATTAAATTTATTTTGATTAATTGACCTTTAATTTGGATTTTAATCAATCTTGATTATTTATCAGATAATTTGGAAGCCAATTAATTCTTATTAGATGAGGGTTTGATATGGTTTGAGCTAAGTTTAGATCAAATGTTCACATTTGGTCTATTTGGGTTTAACTTGATTTTGATTAAGTTAAGTATGATGAATGTTTTTTATTCATTCATTTGGATTAATAATTAGCTATCCTAATGAAATTTAAGATGATTCATGAGTTAAATAAACTAATTTAAATTTGGTTTAAGCACAAACACATTAAGTTAGTTCACTTAAGTATTTGTTCCCTTTGGTTTAGCTTGGTTTATTTCATTTGATGGATTGAATATAAGTTTAGACTTTAATTTTGTTTATCCAAGAATTTAGGAAGATTTGAATCAATGAACTTCATTTCATTTGAGCTTAAATTTGAATGCAAACCCATTTTGACCCAAATTAGCCTTAATGATTCAACATGAGTTTAATTGGGTCAAATGATCAAATTGATAAACTTAAACCCCATAATTGGTTGAATTATGTTTAAAAATGATTTACAAATGATTTTGCATATTTAATTTTATTTTAATTTAATTTAATTTGAATTTAGGTTCAATAGAGTTTGTTTAGGCTTATTTAGATCAAGTGATCCAATTGACCCAATTAAGACCATATTGATTTAGATTTATTTAGATTCATAATTAGACAAGTTCATTTGATGATTTTCAGCTTTGGAAATGTTTTAATTTGGTCAAATTTTGGTGGTTTGACCTTTGGCCTATGGGACCCACATAAGCTAACTTTATGCCAAGTGGTTAAACATTTTTATCCTTTATTTATTTATAGTTTTAGGTTCATTCATGTTCATGTTGTGACTTCATGTTTTTACTTGATTCAATTTCCATTTCTTTTGATTTTATTTAAATTTCTTTCAATTTAGGTGGTTTTGAGCTTTGGTAAGTTAATTAGGTTGACCACCTCAATTATCTTGGTCTAAACTTAGTTGAATTTATATTTCAATTAAGATGTATTTAATTTATTCATTTATTAATTTGTGTGTGGATTGGGTTAGATCAAATTTGAGAGAGATTCAATAGGATAGCCTAAGCCTTAGGATATTAAGATTTGTTTTAAACTTTGATTTTGATTTGTTTATACACTTGGTCACCAAGTATAGCATCCTAAGTGCCTAAATAAAAAATCTCTAATTTAACATTAGGTATCCTAATCAATAAGATTGAAGATAATGTTAAATCTCATCCAAAAATGAGGTCAACAAGGACTACATACGAAACCCCTATTAGAATGTCACCATGTAGACTAGTATTTAGAAAGGTTTGTCACATACCATTAGAGTTAGAGCACAAAGCATTTTGGGTAATTAAAAAATTAAATTTTGAAATAAAAATAAATATAGAAAAGTGTCTCATATATCTGATTGAGTTGGAAGATATAATATTAGGTGTACATGAAAATTCAAGGATATATAAAGAACAAATTAAAAATGACACAATAGAAAAATCAATAAGAAATAGTTTAAGCCTAGATACTAAGTATAATTATCTAATTTAGAATTAAAATTATTTCCAGGAAAACTAAGATCAAGATGGCCAGACCCTTTCTTAGTTGTTAATTTTATGCACATGGAGTTGTAGATATTCAAGACAAAGACGAATGAAGCTTTTAAGGTGAATGGTCAATGACTTAAGACATACTATGAAGGAAGTTGAATCAATTTAAAGAGTCCATTAATTTAGTTGAAGACCTTAAAAATTAGAAAATCTATGTTAGGCTGAGGAATTAAACTAAGTTCTTGTCTAGGCAACCTAATATATAAGTTTAAAGATTATTAGTAGTAGGTTTAGTGTTTGTTATAAAGGATTAGGAGTTGAAGATCCATTAGAAAGAGATTGCATTATTGGGAGGCTTAAGAATTGAATTAAGGACAAAGCTATTTTTTATTTTTTCAATTTCTAAAATGGTCTCATACAATCAAGCCTGTAAATATTCATTTCACCTAAATGAAAAAATATATAAAAATATTATTTATAGGCACATCACGTGGGCACTACATATTTAATTCCACAACACTAATTCATTGTAGTGAAAAAAAGATAAAAGAAAAAAAAAAGGAAAAGTGGGTTAACTAGTTGACCAGTGCCTAAGTGCTGCCAAAGTAACATCGTAGTGACAATCAAAAAGATTGTTTAAATGGATGGAAGTTGGACAAACTCATTTAACATAAAAAAGATAAAATTTGTACCGGTGCCACACTATACCCAGTGCTTAGGTGCTATATAAATGCCTGACATGACTTTTGTACATAGTCAGTTACATAATAATGAGCATAAATGTATGTTATGATTGGAAAAAGAAATGCATTGAGTAGTTGACAAGTGCTTAGGCACTATACCTCATAAAATAGGATAAAAAAGCTAACACCTTGGTGTTAATAATCCAGCACTGTAGTGCTAGACCTTGTATATACATAGTACCCCTAAATAGTCAAATTTTTCATTCTAAGACTTGTTCTTAACATCCTCTTAATCTCTTTCTCCTTTGCATTTCTCCACTTTAAAAACCAAAAATGTTGGTTAAATTCATAATAAAGAACAAGAAGAGAGTCGCAAACAACTTCGATTGCTTTATCAATATCGAGGGCAGAGGAGAGATATCAATATGCTCTCATCTGCAAACACCTTGTTTTTGAGATGGGATTCAACAATCAGGGTGGGAACATAGAAAGAATTATCAATGAGTGAGTCTAGGAACATTTCCTTTGACAATTAAGCTCACATCATCCCTGTGGTGTGGGAGTTCTTCACTAATGTGAAGAAGCATCGAGACAACAAGGTTTATGTGAGGGGAAAATGGGTATGTTTCAATAGTATTACCATTAATGCATATTACAAACTATAAAATTATAGATATAATGAATATCTTTCCTACTATAATAGTCACCCAAATTTTGATAAAATTATTAGATTCCTCACTATTAGAAAAGCTAATGTCCAATGAAAATGTCTCGAAGAAAAGATTATCAATTTTTCTACCACTAGCATGACCATCGAGGCTAAAGCTTAGCATTATTTTATTTCTGCCAAGTTATTGCTCATTGGTAATATTAGTGAGGTAACTAGGGATAGGGCCATATTTTATTATGCAATTCAAAAGAGTTTTCTATATAAATGTTGGAAAGATAATTTGTAATTCAATTTGTAATGTGATTAAGGTTAGTACTATAATAGGTTTTGATCAACCCTCTATTCTTTAATTTTTATATTATTGTGGCTAGTGTGGGATAGCCAGATAAAAAGGTCCTTATATAAAGGGCTTCCCTCACTAAAAGACAATTGGATGATTAATATAAAAAATGGAGCTAGATGAAAGTTGATGTACTCTTCAATTCAGATCTCAATCCTCTAAAACTTTGAAGGAGCAACTCCAAGAAATTAGAATAGAAAATTCTAATAAGAAAAAGGGTTAATGAAAGTAACCAGTGACAACATAAACTTAGAAAGAAATTTTGATCATCATATCGTTCAGTAGTGGCTATTGACCTCATTTTTGAATGAGGTTAGCATCATTTCTAACGTTAATAATTAGAACACCAAAACCTAGATTAGGAATCTTCTAATTAGACACTTCGCTTAGTGACTTAGTGTACCTTTCTAAGGTCTAACCTAACTCAATAGTGTTGGATAGACTTAGATTAAATTCAAATTTAAATCCAAAATAATTGAAATCTAGATCTAAGCAAACTTAAATCAAGGTGAATATGATAATTAACCTAATTATTTTATTTAACCCTACAGTCACTCAAACTTAAAAGAAATTCAAGCTAAATCAAAAAAAATCTAAATCATAAGCAAATAAAACCATGAAATCAAATGACAAGCATAAAATCAAATCCAAATCAAAGTCAAATATACTCAACCCTTTTTTATATAGGTTTGACTTATGTGGGCCCCACCAAATCAAAAGGTCAACCCACCAAAAATTGACCAAATAAAATCTTTTCAAATGGCTCAAAAGATATAATAAATATGTTTAAACATGAATTTAAATAAATACAAATCCATTAAAGAATTAATTAAGCTAATTAGATCATTTGATCTAAATGGGCTTAAATGAGCCTTTTTGAATTAAAATCCAAATGAGATTGAATTCAACCCAAATTAATTGTTTAAAATCATTTAGAAATGATTATGAAACATAATCTAAACAATCATTGGGAGTAATTTGACCAATTTGATCATTTGACCCAAATGAATCTAACTTAACCCATTAAGGCCAATTTGAGTCAAATGGGTCAAAACTGAAATCAATTTCAAACTAATTGAAATCAATCATTCCAAATCATCTCATACATGTGATTAAGAATTATTGAAATCTAAATAAAACTAAATTAAACCAAATGGGTCATTTGACTTAATTGAAATCAACCATTCCAAATCATCTCATACATGTGATTAAGAATTATTGAAATCTAAATAAAACTTAATTAAACCAAATGGGTCATTTGACTTAATTGAAATCAACTTAACTCATTTAAGCCTAAATGGGTCAAGTTGAGATGAAAACAAAATCAACTTAAAACAAATACTGAAAAGAATTAATCAATTAAAACATCATCAATCATTAATTAAACATAATTGAGCCTAAATCTAGAATCAATTAACCATTTGAATTGATTTAAACCCAAATGAATGAAAGGTGAGAATGTGACCTTAAAGCTTCACTAATTATATCCTAAATCATTTAAACCTATTCTAAAATGAGTTTAAGATAAATGAAAACTAAATTTAAGTGGATTAGAAAGATCCAAATGCATCCAAAAGAAGGAAACATCACATGAAGAAATGAGGTGGAATATGCAGACAAGCTTCTCCCCAATCAAAGACACCACTTTGATTCCTCTTCCCCAATTCATCGTCATTTCCTTAGACCCATCTCAATGAATTAACCACCCATTAGAGTTAGCCTCCAATGGTGATAATTACGTTGGCTAACCAAGGCAAGCCCCCTTACATAAGAAGCTCTAGGTCTTTAATGGAAAAAGAGAGAGAGCCAATTTCAAGTACATTTGAGCATCCCCTCACCATCCTTGAGTCAAACAAAGTTGAGCACAACCTTTCCCCAACTCCCATGACACCGGCAAGCCTGAAAATAACTAAACTTGCCAAAAAATTGTGTGAAGTTTGGTCTTCACACTAATCCATAGGGAGACAATCTAATTCCTCCTTCCCATAGGCTCTTCACACCTCCACGAAGCTAATTGAGTTGTTCCTGCCTCCTAAGATAGTTGCTGGTGAGGTACTCACCAAACCCGACCTCCTTTACTTTCAGTTTTGGTTATTTGTAAAAAAACCTTAATCACAAGTGAGATTAATCCATATAGATGAGGTTTATGTGAGTCTCTAATAGATTTGGAATTGAAATTGGAAAATTTCAACGATTGGATCATCAAAAATCATTCAAAATAGATAGATAGTTCATAGCTTTTGCCATCGTTGAACAAGATGCAATCTCAACCATTCGATCCTTCTATTTGGAACGGACGACTGAGATTTAGTTGAACCAATTGATTAAATCCCAATAGGTAACCATGAGTTTGATCTGAGCCATCCGATCTTCAATCAGACGATCCGGATCAAAGTGTGTCCTTCTGCCATTTTAACGTGAGATCCATGTGAATATCACATGGACAAATCACATGACCCCACTCATAAAGCAACCTTCACATGGCTCCAATGTGCTTAAGTAGGAAATTTGGGTTTTTCTAATTTAGAAATTACAAAAAATTAACAAAAACTTCAAAAAATCATAAAATAGAAAATATGCATAAAAAATGCAATTGAAGACTCTATGGATTCCTTTCAATGAGAGGAATCCATTAAAGTTTGAATGAAAATAATTAAACTCAAAGTAAACCTAAACCAATGTTCCAATTAAGTTGAAACTTTGAGAAAATGAAATTAGGGTTAATATACACTTTAAAAATATTTATGATTTATGTCAAAGAAAATCAAAAGATATTGAATTTCAAACCTTAAATCCTCGTTTTAATGAAATAAATTAATATAAAATTAAAAAATCATAGAAAATTATAATATTACTTTAAATTATCATAATAAACTATGATGAATCGAAATAACCCACTGAAACCCTATTAAATTCAATAATCCATTAAATCACCTAGTTTGATAATTAATTGAAGTAATTAACTCAATTCAACCTAAACTTAGAAAATCATTGTAAATCAATCAAAAATCGAAAATTTTCAAATGAAACCCTCTATGGGCGCATCTTCCAATGAGGAATCTAAGAAAAATATAACCCCTAAGTAATTTTACCTAAATTAGGCTTGATCTAGATTTTAGTGAAATAATTAAAACCTTAATTAGTCTTAAAATACACTCCTGATTAAAGTGAAACTTTAGGAAAATTAAATTGGCAAGAAACCCCTTTTTCCATAAAAACTTCAAGGTAAATTGATATATGGATTGAAAGTTATTAAATTTACAAATCTCTAAGTCAATTTATATGAAATATTAAATAAAAAATTATAAAAATTCTTGAAATTAGTTTGAAATATGTCAATTAACGTCACAACACTTAAAAAAATATTGTAACCCTCGAAAGTTAAGAAATATAATTCATTATGCATTAGAGCTTAATGAAATAATTAAGAACATGAAATTTGATCAAATGCTAAATAATCAATTTAGGAAATCCATAATAAATTAATTATCAAATTAAAATCAAAACTAATTAACCTTTGAAATTCATATTTAAATGTGAAACTCATTGGTATGAAAATTACCTAAATTTGTTTAAGTGAATTAGTCATATAATCCTAAAGCATAAATAAATGTAATCACACTTAAATAATTTAAACATTTGGAATGACTTAGGTTAAAATAAGTACAATCTCTTTTTAAGAAATTAAATTTTATCATAAGATAACCTAACTAAAACCAAGAATAAAATGAGAATTGAATTCAAGTAAGTTAATATAAATGCATTAACATAATACTAATGAAATGTGAAAATAATTAAAATCAAGTGAATTTAAATGATAAATCAATGAATACATTTTGAAATTGAAATATAATAACTTAGTGAAATCAAACTAAATTTTGAATTAAGATATTCATATAATACACATGGGAAAACCTCTTAAGTCTATTTAAGTTGATGAATAATAATTTTAAATTAAAATATAAGGGATTGACCAAATCAATTAAACTTAAAATAATTTAGGACCTTGAAATGGCCTAAGTTAGGATTGGTGCCCAAAATAGCCTAAGTCCCTTAGGTTATAATAAACAAAATTTAATCCAAAGGGGTTGAACTAATCTTAACACATGGTGAAACCAAAACCTAAACTAAATCAAGAATGAGTCGTAATACCAATTTAAATGAATTAAGTTAGATTCAAATTAATTAAATGAATATAAAAATTAATAGACATAAACTTTAATGAAATAATTAAATTAAATTAACTTAATCACTTGAATCAAATCATTCAAAGAAATAATAAATGAAATTAAATTCATTAAAATCAAACTAATTAAATAAAATTAACATAATTAAATGAATAATGAGCCAAATCAAAAGGATTGAACATAAAAATTAACAAAACATTAATGAGATCAACGAATGAATTAAATTTAAATCAAAGAAATAAATAATTAAAACATATGAAAATAAATAAGCATTTAACCAAATAAAAAAATAAAAAACGTAAATAATGAATAAATTAAATCATTTGACCATTAATCAACATTAAGAAGAATGAATTTTAATTCAAATCCAAATTAAAATTAAAATTTTAATCAAAAAATTAAATCCAACATAATAGAACTTAAGAAGTTAATCAAGATTCTTAAGATCTTAGTTTGACCATTAGAATGAATCTTTACTTTATGGAAAATAATTCATTCTACTAGGATTTAAAATGTTGAATAAAATGGGTTCCACCCTGAAGCTTATTTTATTCTTTATTCTTGATAACTTTAAATTTCATCTTAACATAGAATGAATCTAAAAATAAAAGTAAAATTGCAAATTGTTAAATCATTTAAATAGAATAACCCATGATAAATTAAACCATTTTAAAGAAATTAAAAGAATAAAAATAATTTTTCTTTATAATTAGTAACATACTATATATAGTTTGAACACCTGAGATCGTATGGTTACTGGTCTGAAGGAGGTCTTGATATCTCAAATTTCTGGTATAATAATGGCATTTGTCCATGAAGTGAAATTATAAAATTTAAAAAGTCTAAAAATTAAATTAGCTTAAATATTGAAAACCTAAATTGAAATTTGAATTAAAAAAAGGCCTAGTATAATCTTACGACATAATCCAATTTTTTTCACACACCAGAATATTAGGTAACTGACCCTAGATTTAGGCTAGGTCGATCTATTAAATTTTGTGATGTGATGTGATATTATATTATTTTGTGATGTAATATTTTATATTAAATGGCTGGGATTGTTTGCCCGTTAGACTAGAAGGTAAGACGTTCTTTCTAGAACTAATGTTGTCTTTTCTAGGAGGCTTCACTGAAAAAGGATTGACATAATAAATCATATATAAATATTTTTTTTAATTGTAGCCATACTTAAGTCCCTAAGCATAGCCCAATAGGATAGGCGGGCTTCGCAGGCTACTAATGCTAAGCCCGTATGTTTGCAAATATAACTACTAGTGTGCTGTTTGCATTTCCTAACATTTATTTTACATGACTTAGGAGTCTTTTTTTAATTTTAAATGTAGTTTAAGCCTAGAATTATGTTAGGATCTATGGGGTATAGGAATAGCAGGAGCTGGCCCTACTAGCTAGTGGTCCCCTATGAAGCCCAAAGGAGGTCCGTGAAGAAAGAGATGATCTTGGATGAAGACTCATAGATCTAGACTTGTAGTTCTAAGCTAAGATGTATAATGGCAAAGCTTGACTTCCTATTTTTCTCTTTCTTTAGGGGTGTACAATGGTAGCCAGTTGCATTGGCTTGTTCTTTAATTTAAATATGGCTTAATTTATTTTGGGTGCACAATAGAATAAACATGCTTTTCTAGGTTTCTTTCTATGATGAATGCAAGGACATTAGGCTCTTAAGAAAATTAAATTTTTACCCAACAAAAATTCTAAATCACTTAAATAAAAATAAAAAAATCAAAACTTCTCACATATATTAAAGGCATATGAATAACTTAAAATCAACTAAAAATAACTAGCTTTTGCAAACAATTTTAGCACATTAATCAAAATTATTGAATTGGGTGCTTCACCCATTATACATAAGGAGCATCTAACCTTTAAGGATGACCACCTTCCTAGGGAAGTCTATCTTGTCTTCTTGATTTGGCCCATGACCACTTCTAACTATATCTCATTGTATGCATAAATTGCATATCACAAAAACCTTAAATGAAATATGAATCATGATATAAAAGCTAAAATTTATTATATTAATTATGTGCATATCATACCCAGCATGATCTTAGGGATTATGGAGTGAGTCTAGGTTCTTATATGCTTTTCTAAAAATACAATAGCCTAGCTGTCTAGCATTCATGAAACTTAGTATCATGGATTTAAAATTCGCTTAGGTGATGCTAGCTAACAGCCCTTCCAGGCAGGTTATAAGTCTATAAGAGTCACTACTATTGTGCTGTTTGCATTTCCTAACATTTATTTTACATGATTTAAGAGTCTTTTTTTAATTTTAAATATAATTTAAGTTTAGAATTATGTTAGGATCTATGGGGTATAGGAATAGCAGGAGCATACTAGCTAGTGGTCCCCTATGAAGCCCGAAGGAGGTCCGTGAAGAAGGACATGATCTTGGAGGAATACTTATAGATCTAGACTTGTAGTTCTAAGCCCTTTCTCAAGTGAGAGAAAGAGCCAATAATTCCTAAAATTGAAACTAGGTTGAGCCTCTAACTTGTGTCGGAAGTAATTATTGACTTAGGATTTGAAGCATCCTACTTGAGTAACTCTTCAACACTAGGCAATTCTATAGTCTTGTGCTACTAAAATATGAGTCCTAGATTTTTAATAAAATTTTAAATCAAAATTTCATTCAAATTCTAAGATTTAAAGCCCAATAGTAGGATAGTTGAAATGGTCATTATGTATCCTAATATCTATGGACATTTCTTACTCTATCCCTTTTGTCTTCTAAAAAGAACTCCTTCCACTTTGTAGTGTTCTCTTTTGAAATTCTAAATTATGATTTTCCTTTGGAACTAGCTTAGAAAACTATAGAACTAAATGCTTATTTCTTCAATCGAGAGTATTCTAAAGAAGAGATCCTTATTCCTAAGATGTAATTAACTATAAGGGCTTTCCCTTATAGGGAACCATGATCCAAGTATAAATAACTCAAAACCTCACCTAAATCCTAGGTTATAAAAAAAAGATAAAAGATTTAGCAACCCCTTAGCTGGAATTTATATGTTTTCACATCATGCATAAAAAAAAGCATTTTGTCTCACTCTTGTTATGGAGGGCTTCCAGCTTCACCAGAGAACTTGTCTTGAGAGCCATGGTGAAAATGCACCTCCTTTCTTGCTAATTTTGGCCCATAATTCAATTTCTCATGCATTAGTCATATGAATCTTAAATCATGTGTCAAATTGATTATCCAAAATGAAAATAAAACATAACAAAATTTGCATTAGATTTAAGTCATTAATCACACCCTCATGATCTAGTCTCTTAGGGAGTGTGTTTAAGGACTTAGTCTCTTTCTAAATAAACAACAACCTAGCTATCTTGCAAAAGCATATGACTTGCCTACATGTATTTAAAATCATAGGAGGAGTTAATTGGCGGCCACCCCCAGGTAGTTGTAAGTCTAACATTCGGATGGTTTATCCTCTCTTATGGAGGTAAACCAAATAGCCACTTTCACTTTAGATTTAGGTAATGCCTTGGCCCTCACCAAAGCTCCCTAGATTTAGGTTCAGAGGTTTCTACTTTTCTATGCGGACTATAAGCATAAATCCTCACCTCTTAAGCATTTCCATGATCTTGTGCCATGGAATTGTAAGTCCTAGATTTATAATAAAAATTCAATGCAAATAAATAATTCCCTTCAATTTCAAAAATATAAATCCCAATCATAGGGTAGTTTGGAATTCTTACCAGGCCTCCTAGTATCATAAGCATCCCACACTTATCTTCCTTTGGTTTCGATAATAACTTTCTCCTCTTGATCAATCCCACTTGATCTTCTAAAATTAAACTAATCGATTGATAGTCCTATCTCTGACATCTTTGGAGACAATGATCATTTACTTTAATCGAGAGTATTCCTAAGGAATCTCATTCCTTATGATGTAATTAACTATGGGGGCTTGCCTCCATAAGGAACTTAATGAACCCGATTTAAAATAAACCCTACTTTACTTTTCCTTGTAAAGTAGAAGAAGAATCTCTGGTACATCCGAAGATCCATAGTCCTTAGGAGTCCTTTTTAAGGTGATTAGGTCCATAGTCCTTAGAAGAAAAATCTTTAAAGTGCCTTAAATTTATGTAAACTTTTTGGATGCTTGTATTGTATTAAACTATATTTTATGGATTAATATAAGAAAATTATTCATACTTTTAATAATTTTTCTTTTTTTTTATCTTTATTTTTTTGTGATCTCGCATATTGCGAAGTTATACTCAAAAATTTTCACCACAGTTAGTTTGAAAAGTATTAGACATTATTGGAAGCTAAAATTAATTAAACAAACATTTTACTCAAATATAGTAATTTATACTTAAGGTTTGATTTTATCATTGCACTACTTTCAAACTAATAATAATCAAATATCTTAGAAAAAATAAAATTTTTATTAAATTCAAAATTTCTTTTAAACGCACACATCACACATAGAAGATACTTAATTAATGAAATGACATTAAAATAAATAGAAATATTTTCATAATGTCATGGGTTAATTTAAACTATTATTAATTTACATATAAAAGAAATAACATAATTTAAACTATTATTAATTGAAACTTATAAAACATTATTAAGTAAATAAGGTTATTTTGAATTGAGTTAAGAATATTGCATATTTATCATAAGTTACAAAGCCAATATGGTATACTTCTAAAAATATATATATATCATAAAAAAGATGAAAAAATGATAAAAAAAATAATTAGAAGGTATCACTTGAGGTTGAGTATTATGAGTGAACTTTAAACTTTTTTGCAATCTAAAATAATTCAATGAAATTATGGAATAACAATGATCATAATTTAATTATGAACATGACAATTATGCTTATATCTATTACTTGGATAAATATTTATTAACAAGTCAATTCATTCATCTTCATAAGAATTAATTATGATAATATGTACTAAAGAATTTTAACCTAAGAAAAATACAAGTTAATAATAAGAATTTAGGATATTTTATTTGGAATAATGAAATGAAAGAGTAAACATTAAAATGTAAGTTCACTTTTAGTTAGAAATTTTTATTTAATTGTTTTAGACTTTCAAAATTTTATATTATCAACTAACTCACAACTACAATATATAGACAAATGTATTAAATTACTTGAGGACAAGTAATAATTTGAGTTTGGAGGTATTTAATATGTATTAAGCTTGTGAAAATTTCATGTAATTATGATGCCTTTACCATATTTTTATATGTTAAAATGTGTTTATTTTATGTATATTTTATCTTGAAATAGAAAATTTTCCAAAAAAAATAAATAAATAAATTTAGGCCTAGCACCTAGGCACAACAAATGCAATCTTGTGGTGTAGAAAATGGCCCAAATTAAAGCAAATCAATAGTAATGCTAGCATCAAGGCACTATATCAGTAGCACCGCGGCACTAGATCAAGCTCATTTTGGGATAATTCTATAGCAAGTTCAATGCAACACTTAGGTGCTATGCTAGAGAAAAAAATATGAAGCAAAGGTAGTAAGCATAGTTTTGTAGTGCTAGATCAACAACGCAGTAGCAACACATCATGTGTCGCAATGCTACGAACTAATAGCATAGATTTGTGATGGTTCAACGATGGTTTCAAGCACTTTTTGAGGAAGTTTTGGCAAGAGCATAAGAGTAATTGATCAAATCTATTTTAATGTTATATATAGAAGACATTTCTAAGAAAAAAAACTTTTTTTTTACTATTTTAGACTTTTGGCAAGAGGGGAGAGTGAGTGTGAGATTGTGTGACTTTTTTTTGTGAAGCACTTGGTGAGTGAGAGTGGCGTGGAAGAGTATTTTTTATAAGCAAGTGATGGAGAAGAAAGAAATAGAGGATTGTAATAGGTGGACTTAGAAGACTTACTCGGTGTGCTCTTTTCTTTCATCATTAGTTATCCTATGTCTTGGTTTACTATGTTTAATAATATATCCATCTTCTCTACTATGAAGCACAAATCTTTAAAGTGCCTTAAATTTATGTAAAATTTTTGGATGCTTGTATTGTATTAAACTATATTTTATGGATTAAAATAAGAAAATTATTCATACTTTTAATGATTTTGCTTTTTTTTATTTTATTTTTTTGTGATCTCGCATATTGCAAAGTTATACTCAAGTGTGATATAGAGATATCATTGGAGTCCTAGAATAATAATTTGGAAAATGGCAAACGATACTAAATAGCCATTAATATGTTAGATAGTTCAAGAGGGCTAAATATCCATTAAACCTATGATTATTTTTAAGATTTATAATAAATTATAGGGAAATACAACTAATCAAAATTTACTTGGAACTAGGTAGAAAATTAGGTAAAGGGATTGGTTTAATTATACTTGTCTAGACAAAGATGGTATAACATTTTTGCTTTTGGTTGTCACAAAAAGTTTAAAATTAATTCCAATACTTAGTTTAATATAATACGTAATCTAAAATTTTTGTAAAGTTAGAGTATTTCTTTTAAATTTAAGAGCAACACTTATAGTTTTTAGAAAAATTAATCTTTTTAATAACTTGCAAAAGAACATATAGTAATTTTAATTAAACACTTTACATTTTATTGGATAAAAATCATGTTTTAGAAGAGTAATACTTAAATCAATATAAATTAATATCTAGTTTTGCTCTAATTGTCATGAGAATGATACTCTACGCATTCTATATTACTTCATTTGACACGTGCACTTGTGTGTAAGGTAAAATATATTAATAAGCTTAAAGCTATAAAAAAGCTAATGACTTTTCTACAAATGAGACTAGAGCTTGGTGAGTCCCTTACGAAGTTCATTAGTAACTTCCAAGGGGAGATGTTGGAAGCCAAGGATTTAGAGCCAATAGTTGCACATGTGACACTCTCCTAAGGCCTTAAAGAATGTCCTTTCAATTATACACATGGGCTTCAACATTAGAACAAATTGGTAGAATTTTTGGAGCTCCAAAACAACCACATAAACATAGAGGAATGCAATGATGTCACTTAGCCATCAATGATAACCATCGAAGGTTGTGATAAGAAAATTGCTTTGATAGATCTCAAGTTAGGAGGAAAAATAAGGGATGGAAAGAACCAATTCCCAAACAAAAACCATCGATGCATCAGTGCAGGTTTAAAAATCCATTGACTTGACATCAGCCTGATGAGTATCTACTCTAGCTATTATCATACTATGAAGGTTTTGATAGTTGAGTTAGTCAATGCCATTTACAATAAAGAGTAATTCAACCCCCCAACCAATGAAGGTGAATAATGTTCATGATCGCTCAAGGAATTGCTCCTACCATCAAGATTATGGTCATGATAATCAAGACTTTGAAAAATTGAAGAGCTTAGTAGAGGAACTCATCAAGGCCTAAAAGCTAAATGAGTTTATAAGGGGAAAAGGAAAGGAAATTGTCAAGCTGGGTAACAAACCTAGCCTAACTCATGCAATTCATATCACTGGGGTCATACCTGACATCATTGAAAAAGATGAAGAGTAATCTTAGGGACCAAGCATTTAGTGATTATGATCAAGAGATTTCAACTTGGTAGCCATGGTGTGGGCAATGAGTAATCAGTCGTTCCAATAATATTTTTGGATAAAGATTGACCTGTAGTCAACAGTCCCTATATTAACAAGATAGTTATCATGAATGTTAATTACAAACTATCAGATTGAAAGTATGTTGATCAACATAAGGAGATCAAAACAAATTTTTTTTAGGTTCATGTTCAATAAGAACAACTCAGAGATTTTAAAACTCATCCAAATAAAAAAAACCCTCTATGGATTCTCTAAAGAAAGGAGGGATACTAAAAAAAGTATCATTCTCCCATTGACTTTAGGAGAAGGAGAACCAATTCACCACTATGACATTTTTGTAATTATGGATGAACCTTCCATAAATAACACCATCTTTGGTTGACCATTGCTTAATATATTTAGGCTAATGGTGTCAACTTACCATATAGCTTTTAAGTTTCTAGTAGCAGGAAAAGAACTCTCAAGCATGCTATTTGCGAGTAGTTGGTGACTTGCATAAAGTAGAGGAAATGCTATAGCTTGATGTCACATGCTCTGGAGTTGAGATCCTTAAGAAAATCAAGAAAGTGCCATTTTCAAAGAACCCCAAGTGATTCCTCATAATTAGTTTAACATTCAATATCAAGCACTATGAAGCTCTTATCTTAGCTCTTCAAGAAGATATCAATTTATTTGCTTGCATTTCTATCGAGATACTTGGCATTGTCATCAATATCTCTTGCCAAAAACTTAATACTAGGAAGGATCCTCAGCTGCTGAAGCAAACAATGAGAAAGACAATAACTCTACTCATCAAGCAGATTAAGGAAGAGGTCCCCTAGCTACTCAAAGTTGACTTTATTAAAGAAGTCTAATATCCATAATGGATATTAAATTTTATAATAGAGAATAAGTCTAATGGAAAGTGAACGATGTGCTTAGACTTTGTTAACTTGAACTGTGTATGTTTAAATGATAGTTACTAGCTTCCAAAAATAGGCTCACTCATCGACTCGGTGGTGGGTTATTCTTCAATGAGTTACTTGGATGCTTTTGCAATGTACCAATGAATTGAAATTGACATTGAAAACTCTTGGAAGAGAGCATTAATCATTATAGAAGGAATGTATTTTTATAGAGTAATGCCCTTTGGGTTTAAAAATGTAAAGGCAACTTATCAAAGTATGGTGAACATAGTATTCAAGGAGCAAAAGGTAAAAAATTATGTGGATGAATTGCTAATCAAAAGCAAGTCACCTAAATAGTACATTGAAGATTTAAAAAGGCATTTATCACCTTGAAGAAGTACAATATGCATGCCAACTTAAGATTAGGAAAATTCCTAGGATCACAAATAACTTCATAAGGCATAAATCGTGAACCCTTATAAATTAAAGACTAAACTCATCATGCTTTTTCCATGGAACAAAAAAAAAGTGCATTGTAGGTTTAAAGAGATTCATTTTTGAAGTAAGAGAACACTACTTATTGTTCTTTAAAGTGATCAGAGGCACAAAGAAGTTCAAGCAAACACTAAATTTGGAGAAAGCTTTTTGAGAGTTTAAAAGCTTACTCGCCTCACCACTCTTTTGCAAATCTTAGAGGAGGGTGAGATATTATTATACATAGAAGTTAGAGAAAACTTGTCAATTTGATTCTAATTAAAGAAGATGGAAAGAAATGGCTAGCATTTATATGCCCAAGTCATGAGAGGGTGTCTAATCACATTATCCAATTAGGAAGAGGTTAGCACTCACACTAATCATATCAGCATGGTGACTCTAATTATACTTTCAAGCTTACTTGATTCATGTCGATAGAAGTAATCCACTCAATTCAGTGTTCATCATGTTGAATTAGTCTAGAATATTAGTACAAGTTTAGTGAGTTTGCCATATCTTACTCACCTAGTAAAGCAATCAAGGAACAAGTGCTCATCAATTTTTGATAGATTTTAGTGACTCGTAGAGAGTCTTAATTAACCCTGAACCTATATGAAACTTATATGTAGATGGATCTTTAAGTGACTAAGAAATTAGAGTGGGCATTGTGTTAAATTGTCCAGCAGGAATTACTACAAATTAGCCAATAAAGTTTAATTTCAAGTGACAAATAATCAATTAGAATATGACACTTTACTCCCATAACTATGATTTACTTAGGGACTTGGTGCTTAATACATCATAGGTCATTTAAACTCGTAACTCATGGTGAAATAAATAAATGAAGATTATGATCTAATAGATGACTCACTATAAGAAATAGATAAATTTGAATACTTCAAAATTGAACAAGTCCTACTAGATCAAAACTAACTTTCCAACCTATTATCAAGAGTGAGTGGACTTGGGAAGCAACTGATCCTCTACTTTACATAGCCAAGCATATATGAAGATGAGTCAATGTAAGTAGAATATAAAGATTTACCTAGAATTGGGGATCAAGGATCCATGAAGATTCAATATCAAAGTTGGCCAATATCTTGTAGTTATTTTGAAGGTTGATGATCTCATTAATATGAGGTATGTGAAAGAAAGTGAACAAAGTAGAGTACTTGATGAGGTGCACTCAAGTGAATGTGATAGCTATTTAGTAAGCTGAATACTCACCCATATAATTCTATGAAAAGATATTTATGGCCCACACTAAGGAAAGATGTTAAAAAAATTGTGAAGAGGTGTAAGCAATGTCAAAAGTTTACCCCTTTATACGATAGCTACCACAGCCTCTATAGCCTCTCACAAGTCCTTGGCCCTTTGCAATTTGTGGAATGGACTTGATAATCCTTTTATTAATTGCCAGCAGACAATGAAAATTCATACTCATCATGATCGACTGCTTGTAGGTATTTTTAGATAATGGTCAACACTTCACTAACAAGTTACTAAGAGAACTCTATGAGTCACAAGGAATACAACTCAAGTATATTTCAGCACATCATCCTTAGAGTGGAATATTGGAAGTGGCAAATAAGAAGATTCTTAACTTACTAAAAAAAATGGCAGAAGGTGTAAAGGCCAAATGAGTAGATTCCTTACTCGTTGTATTATAGGATCACATGATGACTCCAACATTGGCCACTAGACAACCACCATTCATCTTAACACATGGGATAGAAGACATACTACCAGTCAAGTATGAACACCATAGTTAAAAAGTTATGACGATTGTTGAGTTAGACAAATAGACTGATGAGTGGGAAAGATTGAGCATAGAGGGCATAGAACCAAAGATGGCCTACTAGAAGCATTATGGATTAAACCTTCACTATGGAAAAAGAAAACAAAGAGAAAAATAATAAAATACTACAACCACAATATTAAAAACAACAATTAAAGGCTAGCAACTTAGTGTTGAAGAAAGTAGATCTCATGGCTTCTCAAATTATTTTGGGCAAATTCACTTATACTTGGGATGGGACATACATAGTCAATAAATAAGTGGGTCTTAGAGCCATTCAACTACAAACACATTTAGGACAAAGATGTGTCATATACATGGAACAAGAGAAATTTAAAGAAGATTTACCCATAAGATAACCTTTATCCTTTTACTCATTCTATTTTTACTTATTCATCATTTTTTTAGAATGAATCCTTCATTAATGTGAGTGCATGTGATTAAGTGAATTAATAAATTTTTGTAATTTTACTTGTCCAATGGTACTTTGTTACTCTTATATACTCAAAATTCAAACATAAGGAATGAGAATCCAAACTACTCTCACCAAGTGTGTTGATGAATTACTTGATGATCCATGATACTCAATAAGTTATCCTAGTATGAGTTAACACTTAGGGATTTACATGTTGACTCAGGTCACTTGGCAAGCAACTTTTAGCCTGAATAAAAAACTTGGTGAGCTAATTTTGGTTTGAGTATGCAATGGGCAACTGAGTAGTTTGGTAAAATCACTCACTTGAAAAACATGACAAAAGTATTAAGGGAATACATAAGACCAACACTTTGTGTGGTTTACAACTCAAGTGTAAGACCAACAATCTATGCGATTGGTGATTATAAATAAAAGGCCAACACTCCTTGTGGTTGGCAATTAAAACTAAGAAAACCATGGTTGAAAACTTAAAATAAAAGACTAATACTCTATATGATTAGTGACTTAAGTGTATGACCAACACTCCATGTGGTTGGCAACTACAAATTAAAATACTAACACTTCATGCAATTAACAACTCAAGTGTATGAACAATAGCTCATGTGGTTGGCAATTACAAATAAAATGACTGCCACTCAATGTGATTAGTGACTCAAGTGTAAGTCCAACACTTCATGTGGTTAGCTTACTATAAATAAAAGACCAACAGACTATATGGTTGGCAACTTCAAATGAAAATGGCCAACACTCCATGTGCAATTACAAAAAAAAAAAAAGATCAACACTATGTATGGTTGGTGAACATTTTATTCCCTTAATAATATGAAGTAGTTACTTTAAATAATTACTCAATATCATGTTTAAAAGATACTTAGCAAGTACATTAAACAAGTGAATTATTTCGATAAATATATTTTACATAATCATTACTCATTCAAATAAATGTTTTAGAAAGTATATTAAGCAAGTATATTAAATTTAATGAAGACTTTGAATGAGAATATTCATTTAATGAGCACATGGAATATATATAAATCTAATCAGTGAGTATAGTCATAAAAAGAATACATTCACAAACATAGTAAAAAATAAGCAATATAAAGAAAAATTTCTTTCATCTAAGAAAACATTTAAGTACAACGGTGAGCAATGAGTGTACAAAATTTTAATACACAATCACTCTTCTAACTCACACATACAAAAAAAAATATGAGAAAATTATTAGTAAAAAAAAAAGAAAGGTTAGCTTGAGCTGTCTTCCTCTTCACTCACCTTTGTGTTCAATTTAAACAAAGTGAGCACGTTTTTGAAATCTAGAAACTAAGCCTCTAGTTGACCAAGTTATATCAACTTGGTGATAATGAACTAGAAAAAATATTTGAACTTCTATTGTAACAAGCCCTCATAACTCAAACTCCTTCTTTTTAAACTCCTCATTGTAATAAGAAAGTTTCACCTCGGCTTCCTTACTTGATTCAAAAAGATGAGTCAACTCTAAAATTGCTCTTTCCTTCTTATCTTTATCTCACTTTGCTTTCTCCTACAACATGCTAAACTTGTACTAGGCATTCTATTAATGAATATTCATAGTGTGCCACTCTAACTTAATAGCTATGAGTTCCTTCACATTGAACATAAGCTTTGTGACATTGAACATAACTTCCTAACAAGTTCCTAAGTTAACTGCCACATTATAGTTGCCTCTTTGGAAGCCTTCTAAAATGTACACATCTAAAAAATAGTTTGTCATAACCTAAAGGCTTCACTTGATGTATCAACCAAGTCAAGATTATTGTTAACCTCATGAGCCTTCACATAATATTCTCTATTTTAATGATTATAAATATTTATGATTGAACAATCATTTTCACTAATCAATTGTGTATGTAGGTTATGGTAAGCTTTCAATGTAGAAACTATAATTAGAAAACCTAATCAAGATTCACTACATATGAGAGGATAAAAAATGGCTAATTTCAAATGCTTGATCAAGAAAGAGTCTTTGAAGACTATAAATGAGAAATAATTAATGCTAGAAAACTCAAGTCAAGTTCAAATATTGTATTATTATGTCTAACATTTATATTTTATCTTCATGTATTTAGCACATGAATGATGAAAACAAATCATTAAAGAAC
The DNA here is from genome assembly GCA_021442155.1 of Cymbidium sinense. NCBI lineage: Eukaryota > Viridiplantae > Streptophyta > Magnoliopsida > Asparagales > Orchidaceae > Cymbidium > Cymbidium sinense. The sequence continues at coordinate 57,342,498 of CM038215.1, forward strand.
GTAAAAGTCAATCATTAATTTCTTTACTTAGAAGTTTGACCAAATTATTTTAGATTTTTATGTCATATCACTTTTGATTTGAGATTTTGGCATTTTACGCACATCTTGGCTATAAATTGGTAGTTCAACTCCAGAGCTAGTTTGTAATTTGTTATGCTTTTGTCAAAGGCCTTTTTAATTTTATGTTGACTCATCTTATTTGTGAATCTAGTTTTTTTTTTTATTGCATCCAAAAGGACTCAAGGTAGCAGTAATGCTACAAACTTCTAGTCAAGCTTCTAGAAAAGAGAAGAAGAAGACCAAGAAAATGCCTAAAGTAGAGGTTGTTGTAGCACCTCTTGATGAGGCTAGTTCATCAATTTCAGTAGGTCAAACTATGGTTGTAGAAACTACACTCAATAAGTTAAGTGGCATAGACTCAGTCTGAGATTAGTGCCTCTAACATTACATGGATAAGTATCATAGGCATAGAGATTATAGGGACTTCCACTTTATCTCTATGGAGAAATTTATAACATGACATAGATCTCAGAAGTTTCTTATTTAGGTGATCAAATACATCATTAAAGGATAACATATCATCTCAAGAGATGAAAAATAATCTTTCAATGGATTTGATCACTTAATTAAATAAACTCCTAAAATAGATGTGTTTCCAATATTCTAGAGATTTTTCCTTATACTATATGGTGAGATAGAATAGGGTTTATTTTATTGTAAGATTCTTAGTTTCTTATAAGGCAAAGCATCCATAGTTAATTATATCTTAAGAAAGTGATACATTCTCAAGAAAACTCTCAATTATGATCAAGAACCCAACACTAACTACTACAAAATATAGCTCCAAGGCACCAGATTGACACCTATGCAAATAACACATGAACTGATATGTTTTCAATCACAACTCTGCTACAACATCTGAACTTGATTAAATATATCCATTGCTACATAATGCAACAATAAAATATAAATCCACATCACATAAAGTGTAATAAAGCCCAAGTTTTTAAAAGATCATAAAATGAATAATTAGCAAGTTAAATTGATATTAAATCAACTATTTCATTGGGTCATTCACTTATCACCACTCAGCTTTTTTGGATTTTCTTTTTTACTTTCTAATAAGTTTTCTCATGCTAAGAACACCAATAAATAAGGCCTCTCCTTATAAATTAGTCAATGTTTTACCACATATCTCCTACTTTTATATTTAACATTTACTATTAATTATAAAGAAAAATTTTAAATAACTATTCTTATTAAATTTTTTGTTACTTATGTAAAAAATTTATATAAGAGTAATTAAAAAAATTAGAAATTGAATATTTTAATGCTTAAACTAAATATATATTAAGTGTATTTTAAGAAGACTAGAGCTACAACGATTATGGTAGCTTTCTAATTATGCACCCACTAAAAAAATGAAATCTAAATCCACTCTTATTAGTTATATTCGCTAAAGGACTATCAAAATTAGTATGAGATTTATACACCCCAAATATATCAAAAGTTGAATGGCATATTGTAGGTTAACAAATCAGACCTGGCGCTCACTCGCTAAAGCTAATATGAACTTGCTAAGTTTGTCATGAACTTGCCATAGTCAACTTATGTGTATTCACTTAAGCTCATGAGCTACACTATATTAAGTTTTTTTTTTTTTTTGGCATTTCAATGACTTCCTCGAATCAAGTTTCAAGCTTCATCTCGTTTTAGGATGGTGACTTCCTATAATTTAGTGTACTACTTAACTATGTACTCAATCAAATAGTTTATGATCATTCTAATGTAGTGATGCTACACACCTTTTGAATAATACAACATGGAACTATTAAGTCCTATGATGTTTTTATTTATTTATACAACTCAATATATGGTCTTTCTTGTAGCCATTATAACCAAATTCAAACCCATAAATGGAAGGTCGTAAGGAGAGACCAAGTTATACAACTATTATTATTGAGTCACATTATAGTAAAATCACATAATTTTTCACTCTAAATTATCTTTTTTCTCTATTTTCTTTGTTCTTTCTCTAAATTGGCTTGTCAGTATGTTTTAGTGTAATTCATGAAAAAATTTTATCAAACAATCTCAATGTGAAATGTTCCCTCATGGAAACGCTACATTGGCAACTAAAAAAATTTAGGGCATTAAGCTGCATGAAAGAGGTAGTTAACTCCAATTCAGATTCTAATTCTAGATTCAAGCCTTAATTTTTGACTCAACGTTTATAAAACAAATTAGTCCCAAATGGAAGAGTATGCACTAGTAAGAACCTACCCTAAATGGCACTTTTTAAATCACCCGACATGATTTTTTTTTCTTCCATTTATCATGTCTTAGTGGTCGACCTTTCAGCTAATCCTACTCCACTTTTTTATCCTTTCTTGCTCTAATTGAAAAATTATTTACATTTATACCATTATGTTTATTTTTATATTTTCAATCTTGATCCAAAAAAAAAAAAACTCAGCAATGTGTCTGATGCTCCAACAGAGAAGCGGTGGCATTGATACAATTTGACTGCAAGGTGATGAATATCAAACTTTTTTTTTTTTGGGTCAAAACTGCCACTTTCAACATGAAAATGTAGGCCATTCAATTGTTAATGAAATTGTGCCATACTTTATTTAACTTTGGATGCCAAGATACGGAAATGACTTTGAGAATTCTAACATAATATAAGTGAAAAACTTAAGTAATTAAATATAAAAAATAAATGTTTAAATTAAATGACAGTTAAAATATTTTAAAGGTTATAAAATTAATTACCAGTAATTCAAATATTTTCTCGCTTTAAATAATTATTTTTATATTAAATTATTTTTATCTCCTAGAAGTGATCCATAAAATTTTCGCGCGTTCTTGCTAGAAATACTAATGGAAATGGGAAAAGACGAGACTTATGTGGGGTCAAGGAGACACACAAGGAAGAGCTTCACGTGAAGATATCCTTTATTATTTGACCCATAAGTTTTTAACTAATAATTGCTAGGGTTTTCCACGTGCTTTGGAGAAAAAAAAAAGCGTTATCGAAATTTCTATTGGCCATGCCAACGGTGCCTGGCGTTTCTATATTCTAAGCCCGTAAAAACAAGGAGGCGGGGCATTCCAACTTGACATTTAAGCTTCGGCGGCAAGGCGCATGACAATTAAAAATATGTTAAAAAACATATGACATTGAAGAAGTTAAAGAAAAATTTCATATGAATCACATTGAGAAACTTTTTTTTTTTTGGGGATAGGTTATAAGTTTAGGGCATTGCCTAACTATCCATTGCAAAAAAATAAAATTAGAAATAAAAAAATAGAGAATATGACTTATATGCTACCAGTTACAACAAATGAAGAGAAATTTTGACAACATTTAAAACTACAAAGACATTGTCAAAGGAAGGATTAAATCGAGCATATCTAGAGCAACATACCTACTGAACGATCTAGAATACTAACATCAAGAAGACATTTGCTAAGAAATCAATAACCAACTGAAGATTTATCAAGCAGCAAAATATTTATGTAGACAAGACAAACAATCAAATTAGAGATTAAGCGACTGCTTAAAGGAAAACCTGCAAAAGAAATTGGTGAGCAAACTAATGAATAGCACAACACTAGTAAATAACATCCAATGGCTAGACAAAACCAATGGTAAAGATCCAACAAGCATCAAGAGTTGGAAGTTGTATAGCCATGAAAGCTGACTTGCATCTCCTATAAAGGCTGAGAAAAACATCTTAGATCATAGCCCATCAAGTCAAAAAAATGAAGAAATCACACAAGCCACTAGAACATAAATAAATATTGCAGTAAAACTACTACCAATGCATTAAAATCTATATTCTTGTGCCATGAAGGTGTCTAAGGCACTAAACTAGATATTGGATAACCTACCAAGATAATGATGCAATTATAAACCTAACATGTTATTATAAGCCTCATTTATGAAGCATGGATTTTGACCAAATTTTTAGTTCACAAGTCATCTTAATGATCAAATTAGAAATTTTTGCATCAACTTTAAGTCTATCCAAGCTCCATTAATTGAAAACTTAAGAATGAATTGAACAGCATAAGAAAATATGCTTAACAATACCATGCATGTAGTGATTCTCATATAAAATTAAGTACTTGAAGTATATATCAAAACTTTATGAAAAAAAAAGTGAGGGAGAAAATGGCTTTCAAATTTTGCATGCTAATACTCTAAACTAGTATTCAAATGCCACAAAATAATAAATCCATAATCATTCAATTGTAATCATTAAAGTACTCATTCAAAAAATATCAACTGATTAAAGGTATCACTTTAGACCATTATATGGGGGTAACTAGATAAGTTTAATACTACTTAAATAGGTGCCTAAGTCACATAAGACAATAAATACAGGATAATGGTGTCTCAAAATTAAATCATTTAGCTTATATAAGGATCAATAACAACAACAATTACAATAAGATGGAGTTCTCCTACTTCAAAATTAATTATTAGGACTTGTCAACTTATGGGTAGCCATTTCATGCACTCGAGCCTTTATATTAGAATTTCCCAAGGTAACCAAAAAAACATATTTGCTTAAGGAGTAGATTTGAGATGTTACCTCATGAAAAACTAAAATAATGGATGATGGGTGAAGATCGCTGTGGATGGATGAAGAAAGCGATGCTCTAATGTTCTTCCACTCACCAAAGTTGAAGATGTCTGAAGTTGGTCTACTCACCAAAGTAGAACTACAGTAAAAGATCATCGAATCCCTCTGAAGGTTGGCCACCAAGCTCCAACCAAGAGTGTTTTCACTAAAATTCATGCTCAAAAATCAAAAGTCCTTTATTATGTTAGAAAAATAGTTTAAATAAGCACAATACTCTAAGGGATTCGTCCCTTGTGGAGAAAACCACCAAAAAACTAAAAAAAATGTTGGTATTATCATATCGCAGCACTGTGTCGCTACGAATTAGTGTTGCGGTGCCAAAATTTAGCATTGTGGCATCATATCGAAGTGCAGTTGCCAGCTTCTCAGTTCCCACACACTAAACTCTATAAAGTGTAGCGTTGAGGTGCTAGACCCACACCTATGAAATTAAACATATAAACTCACATGTTTTCAACCACAATTCTAATACAATACTTACACATGATTAAATATACTAATTACTACATAATGAAAACACAAAGCATAAGTCCACATATAAATACTACTAAAAGTTCACTTGAGTTCATGCTTTGGCTTGTAATCTAGTGACACATCCTTTGCTCCTTTGATGTGTTACATCAACTCCCTGGGGCCTCAAAGAACTCTTATCTGAAGAGTTAGTAGAAAGTTTGAAGAAGTTTAAGGGTGAAGCTCTATAGTTCTTATAAAGTCATTTATGCATCATCGCATGGTGGTTTGTCTTTCCACCTGACTAATAATCTTTGACTGACACTATTATTTGTGGGTACCTCTGCTATGATGATGTTTTCCACCTCATAGAATGTTGGTTGAATAGGTACTTGCAAATAACTTCTATCTACTCCTATAAAAGTATCATTTGCACATTTGAAGGTTTGGTAACTCCTTTAAAAGATATTAAATCCTTCATATTGAAAATAGGGCTAATAAATATGAGGGGGAAATTCAAGAACATAAGCATTAGTACCATGTTTCCTAATAATTTTGATTGGCCCACATGCTCTCACTTGTAATATTTTATATTTGGTGAAAGAAAACCTTTCATGATAAATGCGAATTAATACATAATCACCTATCTTATATTCTTTTAAATTTTTACTTTTATTCTTTTATTCAACATACTTTGTATTTTGTATTTCCAAATTTTTTTATTGTCTTTATGAAAGCTATGAAAATCACATGCAAATGGATATGCTGAATAAAAAAAATACATAAGTGTGTTAGCTAGGTTAATAAAAAATTTATGGTTATATCTATAAACTATCTCAAAAGGTGACTTTTAGGTTATCTTGGAAATGAAACTATTATATTCAAATTTAGATGTAGTTATTTTTAAGTCCCAATTTCATAAAAATTTCCCAACTAAACACCTTAGTAGATTTCCTTTTGCCCTACATTCGTATTCATCTATTTGTGGATGAAATATATAGAAGAATTTCAATTGTGTTACTATTAGTTTTCTATAAGATTTTCAAAAAATAGGATATAAATTTAACTTCTCTATCATAAATTATAATAGACGAGACTCCGTGCAATAATAATTTCTCCAAAGAATAATATTGCTATTTGAGATGCATCATTTGATTTTGAATAGAGTGAAATATGTCATCTTAAAAAATTAATCTATTATGACGAATATAATTCCATGCCTACGAGGTGTTCTATGAAAACTTAATATGAAATCTATAGATAGATCTAAGACTACAACAAGTATGTTGTGATTCTTAGTATCAATGGAGATTTCTTGAAGGTTAAGATAAACAATGAAGTAGGGTCATTGAATTCTCTATCTAAGCATCTAAACCTCAAAGTTATAATTTAAGTTCTAGCAGATTCACATGTATTAGGATGTATATCAGAAGTATCCTCCTTATCATTGGATGGTAATATCACTATGAACTAGAGTTTAGCATTCCTTCATTGATTGGATGTGGGTTGAAGTTCAAAATTGGGTTTGTGAGGAGGTGGAGAAGAATTGTTTGTAATAGGTAGGGATTTATGGTTTGCCCAACTAACTTGGAATAGTTTTGGGTGAGGTTCCATTTTAAGATTGGCTCTAATGATAGCATGGGTTGATATGACATTCATAGCATCTCCATATATTACTAGCTTACACCTATTCTCTTTACACAAAATATACATCGAGATAATAATCTTCCTCCAATCGTCTTCTTTTCTAGAAGCTGTCATACACCTCATAACTGATATTGGATCATCTATATTGAATTTACTTCTTCATCAAATAAGGTGTATCATTATATATATATTCAACATCCTCTTCTTCTTCTAAATGTTCAAATTCATCTATGAATATTATTTTTACCCTACATTTGTTTCTATATGATCCTTCTTATGACATTTAAAGAAAACTATCTCTTTCACATTTTTAGAAGTAGCCTCATTAGGGTTTGTTTTAGAAGGTTTGTTTGATGTAGAAGGATTATGTTTAATGATAGATTTTTGAGATTGTGATGTAAGGATATTTATAAAAAGTTTAATCCTTCATTTTAAATATGAATACAACTTTCTTATGCTTTTGTAGGAGTAAAGCATAATGAAAGACATCCTCTAAAGTTTAAGGATCAAGAAGGTCTACTTCATTTCATATATCTTCTCTTAATCCAATAACAAATTTGTTAGCTATTTACCATTCTCGATCAGTACATTGGGTTTTAGCTATTAAGTCCCCAAATCTATATGTTCATATACTCTACTATTGGTATGATTTCTTGCTTAAGAGTAGTTAATTATTTGTGGATTCTTTTATAATGATTTATAAGATAATATTTCTCCCTTAAGATTCCTTTCATTTCTACCCATGTCATAAAGTTTTTTGTATCTTCCTCCTTTACCAAAAATGTTATTCCAATAGATCTTCGCATGACCTACTAGTTTCATTTTAGCAAATTTTGTTCATTAGTAATCATTCATATGGTACCAATCAAAGAAATCATCCTTTTGGGTCAACCAATCAAAAAATTTATTGGGATCATAAACACCATCATATGTTAGGGCTTCTATTTTAACTAGTTTCATAGGCTCACGTGATATTTTATGGACTCTAAGATAGCCTTGTCTAAGGGGGTTTCTTAAGTTTGGCCTTCTCATAGGATACTTATCTCTTAAAGTTCAATGTCTTCTCCTCGTACGGGCTCTAAGTCATCTGGATGTGGTGTAGTTATGGGGTTTGAAGCCTCGTATTCAAGGTTTGAATTTGTGTAGTGAGATTTATGAGTAGGTCTTCTACCATAGTGAATTTATCTTCACTTCTCATGAAAATTTTATCTACTCTTCTACTTAAGTCCTCTAATTGATCCAAACTAATAGATTTAGGCAGCATGATGTAAACAAAAAGATGCAATATGATACTCCAAATGATATTTTTAAATATGAAAAGAAGGTGAACTAAACTTAACACAAAATGAGATGAACAAATTTTAAAATTTCTAGCCTTCAATAAACACAAAGGAACACATAAATATTACAAAACATTAAACATACTTAGAAAAGAAATCAATCATAAAATATTTAAGGGTATGATTTTAATTTTTTTTATGTAAGGTTAGGTATCTATGTAGGCTCTTTAGCCTCTCCATTATGCAAGTTGTCACTCAAGTATGATGGGTTATGGTGAAGTTAAGTAGTGGAAAGTTTAGGATTAGATTCAACTAGTTGATAGTAATATAAATATTCATAAAATATCTTATCACATGAATTTAGCATGCATTCCCAAGTAAAATTACTAATTTTGTGAAGGAAATTACTCAAAATCCAAAACATGGAACTAACCTTGCTTAGATGATATGAATTATCAACAAACACTTAATTCACGCCTTCAAACCTTAGGCTTTGATACCATGATTGATGACAGGTGAAGACCATAGTGGATGAAGAAAGAGATGCTCGAATGTTCTTCCACTCACCAAAGTGAAAGAAGTCTAAAGTTGTTCTACTCAACAAAGTATAACTGTAGTAAAGGATCATCAAATCCCTTGGATGGTCAGCCACCAACCTCCAAGCAAGATTATTTTCACTCAAGTTTCACACATAAAAGTCAAAAGTTCTTCATTATGTTAAAAATAGAGTTTAAATAGGTACAATAATTCAAAGGATGCATCCCTTGGGGAGAAAACTATAAAAAAAGTTAGAACTGTCATTTCACAGTGTCGTGGTGCCACAAACCAGTGTCGTGGTGTCATAGTCTAGCACCGTGGAGCCATAACCCAATGCTAAGGCACTAGCTTATCGGTTCCCACACACTAAAATCTACAAAGTACAGTGTCAAGGTGTTAGGCCCACATCTATAAAATTAAATACTAAACTCACATATTTTTAACCACAACTCTAATACAACACTTACACATGATTAAATATACTCATTACTACATAATGCAACACATGAAACATAAATCCACATATAAAGTATACTAAAAATTATCTTGAGTTCATGCTTTGGTGTGTGACCTTGACAAATCCTTTCCTCCTTTGAAGTGATACATTAATAACAATCAATGTTACTTTCAATATTATAATCTAAAGAAAAAAAATTAAGACAATTTTCAAAGAAATATAAATGTAATCAGATAAGGTGCCAAATAGAAGCCTATGTTTCCATATGTATAAGTAATTACTTTTCGAGTATGATACTCAAGAAAACTCTTAATAAATTTTTTTTTTTGATTTATATTAGAAAATATGGTGTTTAATTACTTAATTAAATAGAGATAAACTCGAGTGAATAATTATCATAAGTTTTTTAGTAGTAGGGCATGACTATGAAATACTTAGTTGAGATGTGAAATTATAAGGTTTATAATTAAGCATAAAAGGAATGTCAAATTAGTAGAATGGAAAGAATTTAGAAGTGCATGTAGATAACCTATTAGTGAAAAGTAGGTCACCAAAATAAGATATACAAGACATAAAAAACCTTCACTACCTTGAATAAATACAACATCTGCCTTATTCCCATGAAGTGCACATTTTGTGCTAGATTTGGCAAACTATTGGGGCACCTCCTCACCCTCAAAGGAAGAAATATGAATCTCTATGAATAAAAGGGCATACTGAACATGTCAACTTGAAAGAAGACTAAGGAGGTAAAGCTAAATCAATTTATCTTTAAGGTTAGTAAGCATTGCTCTCCCTTCCTTCACATTCTTAATAATTTAAAGAGATTCAAGTAGATAAATAAATTCAATGCTTCCTTTCAAGAGTTGAAGTCACTAATCACCTCATAGTTTTTGTTGCAAAGTTCAAGACCTTGAGAAACATTACTTCTATTTTGGGAATATAAAAAAATGCTAAAAGCTTAATACAAATCCTAAAAGAGAGGAATAAGCAATAATCTATTATGTCAACAAGTCATTGAGGGGTGCCAAGTTAAAATATCTCATTATAGAAAAACACCCACACTCACTTTCATTATATTATCATGTTAACTTCATCTCTATTTTTAGGCTCTCTTAATATAGGTGATTATTGACAACTTGTTTAGTGATATGCTCGCCAAGCCCAACCACTCTAGGAGTTGCTTGAGTGGCCCATAATATTGCAAAATTTGACATTTCTTACTTACACCAAATAGTAATTGAGGTGCAAGCCATTGTTGACTTCTCAATGGACATTAATAACTCACAACATGAGCATTTATGGTCACCCTATTTAGATGAAGCTTCAAGAGAGCAAAGGAGAAGAATCATCATATTCCAAAAGTAAAAAAAATATATCTATTGCATAGTTAATGAGAATTTAGTTTAAAGTCATAAATAATTAAGCTGAATACAAGTAATGGAGGTGGATGTTCTTCTTTTAGTGAGATTGAAAGAATTAAATGGCCATGGATCCTTAGATTGATGTCTAAGAATATATTTTATAGAATTTTTTGGATAATGGATGGTGTAGGATAATATGATAATGGGAATAACTAAACTAATCCAGTGTAGGATAGATTAGGCTATTTACATAAAAATGCAAATAATAATTTTTTATTTATAGCACTACGGTGCTGTGATCTTGGTGTCATGACATTGTAACTATTAACTATTGATTTAGTTGGAAAGTCAATGGGCTGGCACCGTGACACTATAATGATAGTGCTGAGTGCAAGGACCATGATCTACAATTTAAAGAAGCAAGAAAGACTATCATTCCCTCCCCATGAGCGCTAACCACATAGGGGAATGGTTATGAGGCAAATAACTGTCCCACTAGTGGAAGGAATTCTATAAAAAGGGGGGAAAACTACTGCCACCTCTTGTTCTCACATATCTCTCTAGTTTGCTCCTATTCTTCTAGTTATTTTTATCATTCTTGCTTCCAAGAACCTACTTTTGGTGCAAGATTGACTCTTGCCCTTATGAAAACCATCTCTCATCCACTCTAGATAAAAAATTCACAATAATAATGCTTCTTGAATTCCTTTACCCAATCTTTCTTTCTCTGTACTAGCTTTTATCAAAGAACCTTCATCATTGAACCTAGTTCAATGTGAGAAGAAGAGAAACCTCCCTCCATTGATCTTAGGTCTGGAACAAGGGAGAATGACATCAAAGAACAATAATCTAAAATTGAAAAATGCCACTCTGCCAAAATTTTCATAAAAATTGGAAGAATCCACACAAATTTCTCTCCAATGGTGCATTCTCAACTTCCGATGACCAAATCTAGACCGACATATTTTGGGAAACATATTCCTGTCACTTTGCCATATGGGGCCATAGTGCCAACTTCTCTAGTCTCTTGCACTTAATTCAACACTGTAGAGCCATTCTTTAAGTGTCGAGGCACCACACCTTAGAACCTATTCCACCATCAAACTTAGTTCTAGCATGAAATAAAACCCTCCCTCCATTGATCTTAGATTTTGAATAAAGTAGAAGAGTGCCTTGTACTAAACATGTAAAAATTTAGCATTGCTAAGGTTTTATGCTGAAATTTTCTTTTATAGGCATTAAATGAATAGTGCCTTAGTGATGTATCATAAGCACCATGGTGTTAACTTCTGTTTCTCTGTCCATATGAAGAACATTATTAGTGTCTTAGTGTTGTATATTAAGCATTGTGGCACTGTAATATATTAAAATTTTTTGGGACCTCTTAGAAATATACACTTAAGTTTGGCTTATAACAACATCATGGCATTGAACATCAAGCATTGAGGCGCCATCCTCTCAAGTGATGAATGAAGTTAACTTCTGCAAAGCATCATGGCATTGCATAACAAGCATCGAGGTGTTGTAATCTATGATTCTAAGCTTAACTCTTACTGAATGCAGGGTGCCAAGGCACCATAATAATAGTGTCGCGGTGCTACCTCTCTGATGTCATTCATTTTAAGTGAAGAAATTTTATTATTTTAATTCTGAAACTTATGATAAGAAATCATACACACAAAGAAAAATAAATACATAAAAGAAAAAATGATGTATTTATTGATATAAAAAAGAAGATGTTACATAAATTATACAAAAAAGAAAAAGAAGAAATATAAAAAAATTTAAAAATGGGGAAACTAGTAGCTATGGTCATCCTCCTCCTCCTCTTCTTCCTCCAACTCTGATGAGGAGCCTACATAAGGTTGATAATGAGGCACTATAGAAAAATAAGCTTCACTAAGACTTGCATAAAATTCATGGTTTTCAAACATGTACATGGCAGGTATTAAACTCTATGTAGCTATATCTAGACCCATGTGATGTTCAAATTTTCTCTCTAGTTCTTGCTAGACAGGACTAGTCTCACTGACCTTTTTTCTTAATTCTGAGACTTGTCCTCCAATTTCTTGGAGTTGCTCATTTATGATATTATATGATTTGGCCTAAGATTGAGGGGCGCGTGAGCTTTCCCCCACCTTAGTCCTTGAACCAAATCCCTCAATGACTTTCTTGGTTAGGGGAGACTTTTGTATAAAGAGTTCCTCATTAGGATCTCAAGCCACACCTCAACACACAAAGCATAAATAAGAAAAGGATGATCAAAGCCTATTATAGTACTACCCTCAAGCATATTATAGATAAAATTATAAATAATCTTCCTTACATCCATAGTAAAGCCATTTTAAATTACAAAATTTAAAATGTGCCTACCTCTAGTTACATCACTAATATTCTCAATGGGCATCACCTTGGCAAAAATAAAATAATGCCAAGATTTAACCTCGGCAATAAGGCTAACATAAAGAAAATTGATAATTTTCTCCTCCCACCCTTTTCATTGGGTATTTGAATATCTAATAGTGAGAAAATTATGTTTTTCATTGAATTTGGGATGATCATTATAATAAAAAAGATACTGATCTAATTCTTATTATAAAATTATATTTTTATAAATATAAAATCTAATTACACCTATAAAATAGAAGTTAGAGCAATATACATGCAAACCAAGTAATTTATATTTTGCACATTCAGACGTAGCACCTTATCTTGGGTAGCCAAGCCCACTTATCCTAATGGATCATGCTTAGGGATACAACAACACTTACAAGAAAAAAAATTATATTTATATTATTATTATAGAGGTCCTTTAAACAAAATCCCCTATAGATGACATCATTAGTCTAATATCGCCCTAACATCTTGGCTATGCACAATCAATTCTAACATCATCTTGTCAAAAATATGGCATCACAAAAAAATCATCACATCATCACAATAATCACCAGCCTAACTTAACACTTGGATTAATGACTTAGTATTCTATAATGAGTGTAAGGTTTGGTATAGTGTGTCTTTATTTGCCCTTAAGGTTATGAATTCTTCTAATGTTGGATCTTTTAATTCTTTATTTAAGGTGGTTATACATTGCATAGTAAGTCTTTTAGGATAAATTTTAGATGCAAATTTTGTATTTCATTTATTTGAAATTTAGGGTTGTAAATTTTGGATTCTTTCCATCTATCCTTAGGTTGAATCTAAGAAGTAAATTTAATGGCATTTAATTTTCTCTTTTGTGTTTATGTTTAGACTCAACTTAAAGAACCCATCTTGAATAGCACAAGTCAACCTAAGATTACTAAACCCAAGATAAATTTGGTGATAAAGCACCATTACTTTGTATGTATAAGTGTTATTTAATCATTTGAAAGAATACAATATCTCTTATTTACATATATTTATCCTTATGTCAACATATGTGCACATGTATATATAATGAATATTTGCAAATATGTGCCATTGTTGAAATAGGAAATGAGGTAATCAGAGAGTCTCATGTTCTCGAGTTGTCCAGACCATATACTTGCTAATTCATACATTTATGCACATACACATGAAGATAAAGATGAACTTGAAAAATTTCTCTTGAATTTAATTAATAAATTTAATTTATCCCTAACACATAATTTATCACAAATCTCAAGGTACATGCCATTGTTGGACTAGGAAAGTATGGTAATTGTGGGAAAAATTTATGACACTACATAGAGTTTATGAATTTCTTATTTGGATTATCAAATGCATCATTATAGAATAAACAAATTATCTTAGAAGATAAACATATATATATATATATATATATATATATATATATATATATATATATATATATATATATATATATATATATATATATATATATATATATATTTCAATAGATTTGATCATTTAATAAAATACTCCTAATAAATATATTTTTCTACAATAGATTTGATCATTTAATAAAAGACTCCTAAGGATAATGGGTCTTTCATGTACCAGAAAGTTTTCTTTTGAACTACATACAAAGTAGAACAAGGTTTATTTTAAAATGGGTTCATGGTTCCATATAAAGGCAAGCCCCTATAGTTAATTATGTCTCATGAACAGTTTCTTCCTAAGAATACTCTCGATTAAAGAAATAATTTATTATTTCTAAATATTTTAAGTTGGTTTTCTAAGGAATGATATTTTGGAAATTTTATTTGGGAATGATCCAAAGTAAAAAATAGTTATTTCTAGAAACCAAATGGGATGTAGTAAGAAATTCTTGATACCAGGATGCCAAGTAGACACTTCAACTATCCTATAATTGGGCTTTAAATTTTGAAAATTAATTTATATTTTGAATTGACATTTTTTTAGAAGTATAGGGCTTAGATTCTAGTGGTATAAGACTGCAAAATGCCTAGGGTTGAAGACTTACTCCAAGAAGGATGTTTTAGAACCTAAGTTTATAAATACTTCTAACACATTTCTGATGCTTGAGCTAATTTTATTTTATGAATTATTGGTCATTCCTCTCACTTGAGAGCACAACTTATCCTTGACTCTTCTGAACATACAACCCACCTGGAGAGGCTGCTAGCTAACACCACCTAAGTGTATTTTAAATTAATGATGCTAAGTCTTATGTATGCAAGATGACTATGATGTTGTCCTTTTAAGAAAGGAATCTAAGATTCTTAAACCCATTATTTAATCCCTAAGATAATGTAGGGTATGAAATGCACTAACTAATGAACATTTTTTAGATTCTAAACATTTTGACTCGATGATAATTTTAGGCTATGGGTATGCAATTTTATTCCTACATGTCATGTAATTAAAAAAAATCAAGTGCCAAATCAATAATGAAAGGTAGACTTCCCCAAGAAGGTGGTCATCCTTACAAGTCATATGCCTCGTATGTGCAATGGGAGAAGTTGTTCAATTCAAGGATTAGAGCAATATGATTATATGATTTTTGAGAGCTAATTTATTTTTAATTAGATTTAAGTTATTCCCTATGGCTTTAATTTATGTAAGATTTTAAATTTAATTATTCATTTATTTTATTTATTTACATTTAATTGGGTAGAAAATTTAATTTTTTTATGAGTCTATGTCCAAGCATTCATTACAAAAAGCACAACATAGAAGGAAACCTAGAAAAGCATGTTGATTCTAATAAGAATGCAAAATAAATCTTGCCAATTTAAATTTATAAAATAGGCCAATGTGACAAGGTACCACTGTACACCCTAGAAGAAAAGAAAATGGGCATCTGAGCTCTGTACTTACACAGCCTGGCCTAAAACTATAAGTCTATATCTATAGGTCTTCTTTCCTAGATCATCTCCTTCGTCAATGACCTCCATGGGCTTCATAAGGGACCTTTGCACCATCTGCTGGTAGGGTCAACTCCTGTTAATCCTACACCCCATATATCCTAACCTAACTCTAAGCTCAAATTTATATTTTAAATTTTAAAATAAATCCTAAGCTCCTTAAAATAAATGTCAGGAAAATACAAAAAATATACAATAATTATATTTTACAAACATGCGGGCTTAGCAGTAGTTGCTTGTTAAACCCACCTATCTTGTGGGCTATGTTAAGGGACTACTTAGCACCTACAAGTAAAAAATAATTTTATAATTTATTTATAGTTGATATCCTTTTAGCACAACCCCTTGTAGAAAATAATGTTAGTTCTAAAATTAATGTCCTACCATCCATA
The DNA here is from genome assembly GCA_021442155.1 of Cymbidium sinense. Lineage (NCBI taxonomy): Eukaryota > Viridiplantae > Streptophyta > Magnoliopsida > Asparagales > Orchidaceae > Cymbidium > Cymbidium sinense. Next base: position 57,358,592 of record CM038215.1, read on the forward strand.
CTAACAACAATCAATTCTAGCCATCCAGTCTAAAATAGTATATCACAAAATAATAAAAATAATTCACATCACATCATCATAGAAAATTATAGAAAATCATAGAATGATATTACCTAAGTCTAGGGTTCATTACCTATAATTCTAGTGTGTGAAGATAAGGGGTTTGTGTGGAAAGGCTTTGCTAGGCCATCTTTTTAATTCAAGTTTTAATTTAATTTCTTAGGTCATTTATTTTTTATGTTTAGGTGTTTTCAATTCAAATGATTTAATGATTTGCAATTTTATTTTTATTTTATGTGCATTTTATATTAAAGTTATATTAGGTTTTCAAGAATGAAGAATACAATAGGTTCCATTTTGGGTGGAACCCATTCCATTTAACATCTTAAGCCTTAATAAGATGATATATTTATTCTAAGGTAAAGATCCATCTAAAGATCCGACTACAATCTTAAATATTTTAATTGATCCTTTCTTTAAATTTGGAAGATTTGAATTAGTTTTGTTTATTTCAATTTGTTTTAAATTTATTTATTCTTTTTCACTTAGTGTTTTGTGTTTTGATTTCTTTAAGGTATGTTTCTTTATCAATAGTTTGTGATTTGAATTAATTTTCACTTGAAGTTTAATTCATTTGTTGTTATGATTTTATTTGGTTTTCTCTTTAAGTTAATTCATTTTTTATTATGATTTTAATTTCATTTAATTCTTTTGGATTAATATTATGTTATTGATATGCTAGATTTTATCATTTTTTTTCTTAATTTGATTCAGTATTCTTTTACTTTACATGTTTGCTATATTGATTATGATGATTTATATCTTTCCAAGTTTAAATTATTAGATTTACTTTACTTATACATTGAATTTGTTTTACTTTTGTAACTTAGATTGATTAGGTTTTAATATTTACATTATTTTAATTATTCTTTAATTTAATATTTATTTTTTGTTTATTTGTTTCATTATATTTAATTTAGAGTAAAGCTTTAAGTTCAATTTTATTTTATTTTATGTTTCATTAAGTTATATTTTTATGTTTCATTTAAATTGTTTTCATTTCATTTGTTTATTTAATTTCGGAATGCATTTAATTTACTTATTACATTTAGATTTTTGTATTTCATTCATTTAATTCTAGTTAATTTCATTTATTCATTTTCATTAATGTTTATTAACTTAAGTAAATTTACATTTAATTTATTATGTTTAGTATTATTCAATTTGTTATACTTCAATTTTATAGCCCATTTACATTAATGATTCATTCTCATTTTAATTTATTCATTTCATGAAATTTTCTAAGGTTTATTAATGAATTTAGACTAAATTGATTTATTCCAAATTATATATTTATGCATTATGGAATAGTTCAGTTCATTTTAATTAATTTAAAGGGAGTGATGATTAAGTCATTTGAAAACACTTTGCCCAATGTAATTTCCCTTAATCATCATGATTTAATGAGTTTAAAGAAAGGTTATTTTCATGTGCATTAAACTTGCCTTATGGTACTCTAGAGTTTTATGTTATTTCAAGTTCTATTCAACTTACCTTATGTTTAAAGAAAGGTTATTTTCATGTTTAATTACACTTAATCTTTTATATTTGCATTTGTGCAATTTTATTTCTTAATCTAAATGGCTCTAATGTATTTATATATTGATGACTTATAAATTTTAGAGATTAATGAACTTTATATTTCAGTTTATTAATGGATTCATTATGGTTTAAGGGGTTACTATTCTTAGAATATGATTAAATATCATATTTTCACTAATTCATAACCCTTAACTTAGGATTATTTGGGTTCTTTTGCTTTCAGTTTGCTTGGAAATTATTATTTAGGAGCTATGGTACCCAGTATGTTTTCTTAAGTTTGTATTATGCGCTTTGTAATTTCTATTTTTTTATTTAATATTTCTTTTAAATTGACCTAAAGACTTGGAAATTCAAATATTTCCAATCCATAAGTCTATTGGGTTTGAATTTTTTATGTAGGTGGGGCTCTTTGCCAATTTAATTTTCCTAGGATTTTACTTTAATCAAATTTGTAATTAATGTGTAATTTAAGTTTTAATTATTCCATTAAAACCTAAATTAGGCCTAATTTAGTGAGGAACATTTAGGGGTTTTATTTTTCTTCAATTCCTCTCTAAAATATGCATCCAAAAAGGTTTTATTCATAATTTTTGAATTTTTGGTTGATTTATTGTGATTAATTTTAATTCAAGCTAATTAATTAAATTATTTAATTCAATTAATAACCAAATTGAGTCATTTTTTGATTTATTAAGTTCCAATGGGTTTTAATGACGTATTTATGTTCATTTGGATGTATTATGATGATTTAAGCTAATTTGATTAGTTTCTATCGTTTATTATATTTGTTGTTATTTTATTTTATGAAAATAAGGGTTTAGGATTTGAAATTTTAAATATTAAGATTTATTGTTCAATCAATTATGAAAAATTAATCAAATGTGTATCTTAACATCAATTTCAACTCAAAGTTCCATTTTAATTTTATCAATGGTTGGAATTAATTAGGGTTTGAAATTTTTTATTCAAACCAAAATTAAGGCTAAAATACCCCTTATAATATGGGGATTTTAATTTTAATGGATTCCTCTCATCAAGAGGAATCTATAAAGCCCAAGTTTGCATTATTTAGATTTATATTTAATTTCTTATGATTTTTTTGTATTTTTATACATTTTTCTTAATTTTTAATTTAAAAAACCTACCTTATCGATTTAAGCACGTTAGATCCACTTGGTTCCAATGTGGCACCACATCATTGCGCCACGTGGGATCCACATGGATCCATTTAAAATGACTGCATCTATGGTAATTGTGGGTCGTCTGATTCTTGATTTGATTCACAGCTCCAATTTTAATCAACTATTTAGCTAGATATTGTTTGTCTATTCCTCATAAAAGGCAATGGACTATGAAGATGGAGACCTAGAGCCATCCATCATTTTGCATGATTTTCGGCCATCTGATCATCAAAATCACATGATTTTGATGCCAAATCCATCAGTGGATGAAATCATGAAGATCTAAATAGCTTGATCTCACTTGAGATCACACTTCCATCAAGAAGTAGCAAAATTATAAGGTTGGAGGAGGTCATAATGACATACCTTGATCCCAGTGATCTCTGGTTGTGGAATTGATTCCAATAGCTTCAGAATGATGTCAGGAGCTTGTGTACAAAAGGAATTGGGTTGCCTCCTTATGGATCACTTCCTAGACCAAGATCAGCTTGGATTCCATCAACTTTGATTGTTCTCTGGCCTCTCAGTGAGGGAATTGAGGGAAGATTAGTTTCATCTTTGTGCAAGGTGGGGAAGGTGGTGGGATAGTCAATTTTACTTAGAATCTCTCTTGGTGAAGTTTCCATTAAAGCTAAGCTTTAAGCTCAGTTTCTCCTCTTCTTAATTGGCTATAGGTAAGGAGAGCTTTTGGAAGTTAGCTACATGGCTCACTTCCTCTCTAACATATGCCCTAAGCTAAAGAGGTGGAGTAAGGAATGAAGATATAGGGTTGTGCAAATTGAATTTGGTTTCATATGCCTTTGACTTGACATAACATATTCTTTGGCTTTGGCTCTATTTTGATTTGATTAAATGACTTAATGTTGGCTAGGAATAAATATTAAATCAATTTGGGAAGGATTTGATTGAATCCCAAGGAGATTATTTGGTGATTTGGTTCAAAACCCCTTTAAATTATGCCACATAATGATTTTTGAATTATCTTGATCTAAGTTGATTTACTTGATGGATTAGCTTTAGATCAATGTTTTGATTATCTTCATTTAATTACTAATGAACTTTTTGAAAAAAGATTTTAAGAATTTTAATGTTCATTGGTGCTTACTTTGGGCTTAGTCCATTTTGATTCAAGGGGATTTTGGTTGAACTTAATTGATTCAAATGGTTTATTTGGCTTAATTATAATGCATTTAATTTTCAATTTAGTTAATCCAATCCATTTGGAATGCATTGGATCAAGCAATTTCAATTTTATTTCAATTTGAACCCATTTAACCCAAATTGGGCTTAATGGGTTAAATTTGGGTTCATTTGGATCAAATGACCAAATTGGCCAAATTGGACCCAATGATGGTTGGTTTATGTTCAATAATCATTTCCAAATGATTCTGGACAATTGATTTGGTTTGATTGGGTTTGAACCCAACATGACTCATTTAGGTTCATTTAGGTCAAGGCACCCAATTAGTCTAATTAAGGCCATATTGGACTTATATTCTTCTAAATTCATGTTTAAATATGTTCATATCATCATCCAAACCCTTTGGAATGATTTTATTTGGTCAAATTTTGGTGGCCTTTGACTTGGTGGGACCCACACAAGTCAAACCCATGTCAAAAGGTTGACCAATTTTAACTTTGGTTTGAATTTGGATTTACTTAATTTCATGTCATGATTTCATGCTTTTAATTTCATTTGATTTGAGTTTGTTTGGATTTAATTTGAATACCCTTTGGTTCTTATGATTCTTAGCTTAAGTAAGGTAATTAAGTTTAGTTCCATAATTAAACCTTAATCTAAACTTGATTAATTTTAAATTTGGAGTGATGTATGTTAAGGTTAAAGATTTGGGTTGAATCTAACTAAACCCATTAAGTTAGACCAATTCAAAGAAGGTGCACTAGGTCACTAAGTGTAGTGTCCTAGGTGTTTAGTTAGGAGATTCCTAATCTAAGACTAGGTATCCTAATGATTGTCTTTGAGAGTGTTATTAACTTCATCCAAAAATGAGGTCAATAGTAATTAGAGACCCCTTGGGACTACTTAAAGTCTCATGTTATTGGGATGTCTAGACTAAATACCTTTTTTGACTTGTGGTTCATATATGTAGGGAATTAAGGTCAACATTTCAATTCATTTGAATGAAAAAGATTGATTATCTTTTGCTTGCTTTAAAAAAAGAATATAACTTGAAATTTATTAGTGATAATAGCCACACCATTTACTTCAAATGCATGCAATTAATATAAATTTTTTTTTCTATATAAGTTTATTTAGGAAAATTTTGTTTGAGATTTATTAATGATAATAGCAGCACTATTTCTTTTAAATTCATGCAATCAATACAATTTCTCTTACATGGTTTTATCTCAAAATATGGATGCATGCACACATGAAATATGTAACTTTGTAGGCAAGCTAACTAAAATAAATGTAGATTCACCAAATATCACACTTGGATTCACTAATTCTTTAGGATAAACCACATCACATGAATGCTCAAAACTTCATCAAAATCATTAAATTTAGTTTAAGAGTATGAATTACCAAAACCTAAATGAGATATCAAATGATTTAGATTATCCGTACTCATCTTTATTTATTAATTAGTTTAAAGAGAACTTAGATAATTTTTATAGATTAATTAATTTTAAATTAATTACTTAACCATTTAAATTCTCAAAATTAACAAACACAAAATATGATGAATTCTTAATTATGAGCCTACAAATCATAATGCAAGGGTTGAAAAATTAACAAACACAAAATTAATAATGCTCTAAAGATTCTAATGCAATTAGGCCCATAATTAATAATTAATTAGATTAAGAAAGACCAAATTAAATAATTAACTACTCTCAAAATTCTCCACACAAATGGAGAGTCTTGGTTTCATTGGGGAATCATTATGTTTGTCAAGCAGATAAATAGTTTTGGATAGAAATTTTGATTAATGCAATTTCTTCCATTTTTAATTAATTAAGTGCTTTAATTAACTAATTAATCATTCTTAAAAGTGATTTTGGGGAATAATTAGAATCAACAGTCTTAATTTTTTTTTTTATTTCATCATCCTTATTGTCTTAATAATTAATTCATCACTTATGGTTCATTTTATTAATTTTTAAAATTTTTTAATAATTATTAAATGCATAAAATAAGAAATTGTGATTTGAAAAATTTATTCTCTTAATCCACTTGGCAAATTAACCCAAGAAATTTATGAAAGGCAGAGATCATCCCAAAAAGTAATCACAAAAAATCTCAAATTAAGTAGATAAGGAATTAAGGTTTAACTAAAATAATTAAGTAAAATATTAAACCCTAATTAGCCACTATTCATTGAATGAAATTTGAAGATTTTATTTTTTCCCTAATTCTCTTATTTTCAAGCTTTCCAAAATGTGATTATTTGTATTTTTGATTTTTCTATAATTAGTTATGAATTTTTGAAGTTCTTATTAATTAAATCACATTTTAATCTTTATTAATCCATTTAAATAGTTGATGCCTCGTGATGGCTGACATGGTGACACTTTTCATGTATTTCCATGGGATTGGAAACTTGAATCATTTGATGTGGATGCTTCCTTAATGGCAACGATGCACTTTCATCTCAGTCATTTAATCACAGATCAAATGGTGGAGAATCATCTCGTGGTTTTAAACGGAGAAAATCAAAAAAAATTCTATGATTAATCATGGTCATCTATTATAATCACACAGAATGGACAACTCACGATCCATCGTCAACTCGTAGTGAGAGACTTGCATTATCTACCTTTCACTGCTTGAATCAAGCTCTCTAATGCTTATTCAATGGCAATTTGACTCCAAAACGATCAGGAAAGAATTCTAGGGAGATCGTACGGTGGGACTCGCATGAAATGCAAATTTCTTTCTCAAAAGACCAAGAATTCTATGGTTTTCTATGGCTAGCTAAAATTACCTTGTAGATGCTAAAGATTGGTGATCCATCGACTGAGGTAGCTTAGCCTTGAAGAGGTGATTCCTTGTTGAGAAGCATGTGACTTAGCTCCCCGTCAATAGTCCTCTAGACCAAATGATTCCATGAAGCTTGCTAGAGTTTATCTAACTCAGTCTTCCGGTTATCAAAATAGATTAGGAATTTATTTATTTTAGTTCTTTGGAGCTAGGGAAGGTGTGGAAGCATTTAATTTAATTTTAATGGAGTTTAGGTGGTGTTAGATAGAGTAAGGGTTCAGCCGAGGGTGGAGTTTGTCTCACTTATGGCCAAGGGGATGGGGAACTCTAGGAAGGCATGGGGATTACTTGGGGCTCTCTAAGGAAGGAATCTTATCAATTTCAGTAGGAGAGGGGTTTATACCCTCTTCCCTATGTGAACTAACCAAAGAGATTGGATTAGGTTATGGCATGAGCCGGCCACTAGGGGTGGCCAGAAATAGCATGGGACTGATGAGGTGAAGGCCCCCTAGTGGTTGTGGTAATATTATTGCAATGATTAGTAGTACGAGTCCCTTGGGATTAATTAAACTTGACCAAGGTGAGAGGGACCTCACCTTGGTCAATGGCTAAACCCAATAGTTTAGGGTCAAATCTAATCATCATGGGGGAGCTCATGGCATGCTAAGGTGGTTTCCTTAGGCAAAAGGAGGAGTTGGACCTTCCTATTTTGGTTTTTTATCCTATTTGAAACTCTTGGTTCAATTGGTTTGGGCTGAACCGGGTTCACCTTGGGTTGGGTCCACTTGGGTAGGTCAATTCGGACCTAATGGTGAGTCATGTCAAGTTTAGTTGGATTTGGACTTAGTTTGGTTTAGTTTGGCTCAATTTGACCTAAATAGGTCAATTTATATTCAAATGGGTTAAGTTGACCAATTGGCCAAATTGGGTCAAGAAGGCACTTGGGTTATATTCAATTGGTCATTTGGAATGCATTGGTGTAATTGGTTTAATTCAATTTGAAGTAGATTTGAATTTGGCTCAAATGGGTTTATTTAAGCCAAATGGGTTAAGTTGACCAAAATGGTCAAATTGAGTTGGGTGAAAGGTTAAATTATGTTTGAATGATTATTTGAGATTGATTATACGTGTTGGTTTGAATTGATTTAGATTAGAATAAGCTTTGGTTCAATTTGACCCTTTAGGTCAATTTGAGTCAACTTGAGTTAACTGGTCAAGTTTACTTGGTTAGGTTCAATTGATTGCAATTTGGTGATCAATGATGATGAGCATCATTTTAAAGAAGGTTGGATAGACTGATTTGGCCTAAATTAAGTTGAATTAAAGTTTGAACAAAATTATTCTTTTAGGTCATATTGGACTACGTGAACCAATTAGGCTGGCTATGGTCAAATTGATGCTAATTAGATGTTGAAAGGTACTCAATGATGGACTTGGAGATGATTTATGGCTTTGATTGCAATCAACTTGTGTAAGATTTAATTTTGACTCATTTGGACATTTTAGGTAAAATGGGTCAAGTTGGGTCAATTAGACCCTTTCGCTTAATTAGATGGATTATAATTAATTGGAATGTTTAACTAAATGTTTGAAACAATTTAGTTTTAATCAAATTTAGTTAGGTTTTGACCCTATGGAGTTCAATTGGGTTAATTTGGGTTAAGGGCCAACTTGGTTTAGTTTAGTTCAAATGGATTGAAGTCAAGGTTCAATTAGGTTTAATTGGATTTTGATGGGTTAGTTTGATATAGTGTTTAGTTAGGTTTAGGGTAGGTGGTGTTCTACCTATCCTTAGCTGAAGTCTAACCCTGAGGATGAACTCTACGAGTATCCAAGCTTGGGATTAGGGTTCTCCTAGGATGTATTAGTGTTTAGATGAATCCTAGGTCTAAGAAGGTTGTAGCCAACCTCACTCCAAATGTGAGGTCAACAGTCCAATATATTTTAACACGTCCAAAATTTTCATTTTAAGAAAAGTAACCCTTTAATAGTCATCCATTTTATACCAGTCAAAGAAATCATCCATTTGATCTAACCAGTCTAGAAATTTATTTGGGTCATGTACACCATCATAAGTTGGGGCTTCAACTTTGACTCTTTGAGATGGATCATTAAAGTCTTCTATAACCTTAAAATAATTTTCTTTCCTACCTTATTTTCTAAAAGTTGGGGGGGGCCTTCTAAGTTGGTGATTTTTTCTAGGGTTTGGATATGAATCATCTTCATCTATTCCTATTCATACAATATGTTCAAGTATTAGAGGAGGGATTGATATTCTATTATTTTGTAGATTGGTTATCAAAACTTTACACTTATTATTTAAGTTCTTTTATTTGGTTCTTACTTTCTTCTAATATTTGTTGATTTTTTTAATTATTTTCATTTGGCATAAACTAATCTAGTTAAATTTTCAACTTGGTCTTGGGAGGTTGATTTAGGTGCCATGTAGAAACAAACCTTTTAAAGTAATATATAATAAGAGATTAAATGAAAAAAATAAATGAAAATAAAAAAAATAATATAAATGTATAATCAAAGTGAAATTTTAGGTCAAGAGAACTTCCAAGTGAGGAGGGTATAAGATCACTTATGTCCCAAGCACTCCTTAAATAGTTTAGGGCTTTTTGACTAAGTTCTATTTAACCTCAAAGATTACAAAATTTAACATTCTTATATTCTATGTTTTAATCTTTTTCTATTATTCATTAATGCAATGAAAAAATGCTTAAAACTATCAAGCCTCTTTGACATAAGAAAGCAAGTTATCATAAGTTATTCAAATAAATTTTTATAATTAACCATAACCATCACTAAAGAAAACAAAGCAAGAAATTAAAGTTTGATTTGTAATAAGGGTAAGGTTATTTTTAGAGTGAATTACTACTTTGTATCTTACTCTCTTAAAAGTATTCATAGGAAAGTTTGCACAATGGGGAAATGGCTAAGTTACATAGTGGAGCCTACTACTTTGAATTTTATGCTATCATCATAGACTTGCAAGTAAAATACATCTTTCCAAGCTATTAATATGAATTTAAAATATCAAAAAGGAAATTAATTAACCTCATTAGTTTAAGAAAAAACTCATAATTTTAAAGACAAGTCCAACACATAAAATGATCCTTGAAGAAATAATTTGATTGAATTTGATCCTTCCAAGTTTTACGTTGATACCCAATTTTATAAAGGTTCATGTTTTTCTTTTGGTGCGATTGAGAGAATTAAATGATAATGGATCTTTAGATTTATATCTAAAGATATGTTTTAAAGTATTGGTTGGATAATGAAGGGTGCAGGTTAATATGATAGTGGAATAACTAAATTAGTCTAATTTGGGCTAGATTGGGTAGATTTGAAATATATCTTTAAGGAATGAGCTTTAAGTGAGATAAATGGATGAAATAACTTGTTGAGGTTTAGGTTATAATATGTATTTATGATCTTAAGAGGTCATTTTGATGTAAAGACCAAGACTAGATCATAATGAGTAAAGTAGAGGTATTATTGAGTGAGAGGAACATGTAGTCCTATAAAGAGAGTAGAAGGCTTAGTGGATGGTTGGAGATGATTTTAAGAAGTATGAGAAATATTAAAATAAGTTAGTTTTGGTATTGGATATGAGAATAAGAAAGATATGTTTGATAGCTAGCACTCCCACCAAGAATTGATAAGGTTTGGCCACTAAGCTCTCAAACTACAATAACAACTCAAATAATTTTTAATTATGAAAATATCTTTTTTCATTCAAGAAAAGGAGGCTATTCATAGCCATTACAATCATCTTTAAAAGAAATCAAAATATGGAGTGAAAGGTGGGTGGCCACATTAATGTAAAGTAACAAGTTACCTTATTATTTAATGATATCCTGCCATTTTACAAACTATTATTTTATGTGGATTCAATCACCTCACAAGTTCTACTTTGAATCTTTTAATTCAAAGTTTCAATTATAGAGTTTCAAGAAATAAATTAAAAATTACATAATTAAAAAAAAAGATAAAATCATAAAATGGGGGCCATAACAAGCAAATGGACTAAGCATTCTTCTTTATTGATTTTTTTTGGGTTTAGCTTGAGATCTAGTAAATGGATCTTGAACTATAATTTCTTAATCTAGATGATATTCTACATCAATGAGGCTTTACTTACTGGACTAAGATTTGCATAAGAACTTGGTATAAAACACCTTGTGATATACTTGGTCTCGTAGATGTGGTCAATAATGTCAATGGTGGCCTTAAAGTTTGAAATGAAGTACTTCAAAGATATCTACTCAAGATAAAGGTGGACATAAAAATCTAGAGTTTTTTTTTTAAATTTTCAATTACAAAAGGAGGAAAATGAACTTGTGAACTTGTTCTCTAAGACAAATAGCTTGAACTCTTCATTCTATGCATAAAAGAAGTTGGGCCTTCCCAAGTAGAAGAGTGTCAATTAATGAACTAGAGGATTCAAGGTGCAGACACTAGAATATGAAGTTCTTAGGGATTCCACTTACCAAAGTGAAATGATAGTGAGAGATCACCAATTATTTGGGAAGGTCAGCCACCAAGCTCCATCCAAGAATTTTCGCACAAATTTTACAAACTAAAGCATCCACCTTTTTATTTCCACTCTCACAAACATTTTTATAACTTGCAATACTCCCAAAAAATTTGTTTTATTTAGAATAACACTTAATTAATTCTAAAAAATTGAACTAGGTGACTTGCATCACCTAGGCACCAAAAGCCAACACCTTAGTGTTATCCTCTCTATTGTTGATCTCAAAGAATAACGATTTTGGTGCCAGATGATTAATGGCTAGGCTCCAGGATGACTATTATATACTAATATTTGATTTCTATCACAATAAACATATAATACTTAAACATGATAAACACATCTTCTAATATAAATTATAACACATAAAACATATATGATGCTCAAAAGCAATGTCTTCTGGCTTAAGAACATAATAGGTCCCCTTCTTTTCTTCCTTGATGTGCTACAACTCCCTAGACACCTAAAGAACTCTTCTCCAAAGAGTTGAGATCCTAGAGGTCTTCAAGAAGTTTAGGGGAAAAGCTCTATGCTCTTACAAAGTTAATCGAGTATCCTCACTTGGAAGTTTACCTTTCCACCAAATTAGGAATCACTAACTAGTACCATTATCTGATGATGTTTTAGTTATGATGATGTCCTCCATGTCCAAAGTATATTGGCCAAATAAGTACTTGTAATGATTTTAATACCTTCCTGCAAAAGTGTCATCCTACAAATTTAGAGGTTGAGTAGCTCTTCTAAAAGATATTAGCTCTTCCTCATTAAAAGTTGAATTATTAAACATGTGAGAGAGAAATTCAAGATCATAAGCATTAGTACCAAGTTTTTTATTAATCTTAAATAGCCCATAATTTATATTTGGTTGAAGAAATTCTCTCATGATGGATGTGTACCATAATATAATCACCTGCTTCATATTCCTTAAAAATTTTACTTTTATACTTTTATTCCATATACTTAGCATTTTATTTTTCTAATTATTTTTTTTATGTCTCCATGAAGTTATTAAAATCATAAGCAAATTCATATGCTAAATTAGAGATTGCATGAGTAAGTGTGCTTGTGAGATCCAATAGTCATCTTAGGATTGTAACCATGACCTGTCTTAAAAGCTAACTTGTGGGTTATCATAAAGATGGTACTATTGTAGAAAATTTAGATGCAGGTAAGATCAAATTCTAAATTTCTACATTCTTCTTAACCATAAATCTCAATAAATTCCTTAAGGTCCTATAGATTACTTCTATTTATCCATCAGTATGTGGGTGAAATATTGAGGAGAATTTTAGTTTTGTTCCCCTTAATTTTCATAGGTTCTTCCAAAAATAAAATATAAATTTAACATCTCTATCAAAATTATTGTAGATAGGACTCCATGTAACCTCACAATATCTTTAAAGAAGAATCTAGGTATGTGGGATGCCTCATTTGATTTTGAATAGGGTAAGAAATGTGCCATGCTACAAAATATATCCATAACCATGAAAATACTATCATGTCCTTGAGGTGTTCTTCTCAATCCTAACATGAAATCCATGGGTTCTCATGGTCAAGAAGGAATAGGAAAATATGTGTAACACCATGCCTTTTTTTTCTTTATAGTCTTAGCTTGATGATAAGTATACCACTAGACTATAACACATTCAACATCTTTTTATAAAGAAGGTAATTAAAAACTTTGCACAACTAGATATTAGGCCTTTAATTTATTCAAATATTCTATTATGCCTCCAAAATGAAGTTTAGAGAAAAAGAATTCCCTCATGGATGTTCTAGAGATACATAACCTCATGCTTTTGTAAAGATAATCATCAATGATGACAAAAGAGTGATTAAAAGTCAAGGGTTTGGATTCTTGCTCTAAATAAATCATATAAAAATTAGGGAAAATCTTATGATCTTTTAATAATATTTCAAATCTAGGGATTTGAAATTTTAAATATAAAATTACTACAAATACCCTAGTTAAAGCATCTACTATCATGTTTTCTAATCCAGGTATTTATTTAAGTACAAATTTTTTTTGAAGATATTCATTCCACATAGCATGCTCACAGTTCAGTTTCTTTTGAGAATTGATAATTTTTAGAGCATGATGATTTGTACTCAAAATAGACATATTGCATAAAAGATAATGTATCTAGTTCTTAAGAATTTGAATTATTGCATAAAGCTTTTGATCAAATGTACAATATTTTTTTTTAGTGTCATTTAATTTATAACTAAAGAATGCAATATGATGATTTTCTTGAATTTATGCTCCACCATATCTAGCACATGAAGCATCATAAGTTACTTCAAATATTTTGTTCAAATCAGGAAGGTTTAATATTGATGAAGAGGTAATAAGAATTTTGATTTATTCAAAGGCCCTTCAACATATGTAGTATAAGTAAACTTTTCTTTCTTTAAGTTGTTGTTAGTAGGAGTTACAATCATGTTGAAATTTTTAATGAACTCCTATAAAAGGTGGTTAGTCCATGGAAGCTTCTAACATCTATAAAAGATTTTAGGGTAGACCAGACAATAATAGACTTGATTTCATGGGATATACCTTTAAACTATCAATAAACATGATCAAACCTAAGAAAATAACTTTAGATTAGTAGAAGGAACACTTCTTAAGATTTACATATAATTTTATTGCTTTTAACTTCTCCAAAACTATTCTTAGAAGATGTAAATGTGACTACTCATAAAAATTATAGATAAAAATATCACAAAATGGAACACAAGGAAATGACTAATAAAATTTTTTAGAATAGTGTTCATCAATCTCTTGAATGTACTAGGTGCATTTGAAAGTGTAACTGGCATAACTAGCCATTCATAAAGAACATCACGAGTCTTGAAAGCTTTCTTCCATTCATTATTTGGTCTAATCCTTATCTCGTGTTACCCATTCTTTAATCAATATTGAAAAATAAAGGCAAACTAAAAATGAAAATATCTTACATATCATCCAGCCTAGATATGAAATATATATATATTTTTATTGTAATTTTTTTCACTAATCTACTATCAATGCACATCATCTATGTTCCATCTTTCTTAGGGTCAAAAATGCTAATACCACATAAGGACAGGCTTTCTTAACCCCTTCTTCAAGAGTTCATCTTCAGTTGGGTTCATTTTTAATGGGGTAAATCATCTACTTATGAACCAAGAATGAAATCTATGGCATGTTGTATGTTTCTTAATGGTGGTAACTCAACATGTAAGTCATCAGGAGTTAAATTAATAATTTTAAAAAATAGATCTAAGACCATAGTAGGTATATGGTGTTCTTTAGTATCTAAGAAAACTTCTTTAAGGTTTAGGAGAAATTGAGAAGTAGGGTCAATGAATTCTCTAGCTAAGCTTTTAAACCATAAGATTATGATTTGAATTCCAAGAGGTTCAAGTATATCAAGACATAGAATAAAAGTATCTTTGCTATCACAAGAAGGGACATTATAATAAACTAGAGTTTTGCATTTTTTTTAAAGTGGGTTTGGGTTGTAATTCATAACTAGACTTTGTAGAGGTGTAGGAAAAATTTTATGTGGAGGTGTGATCAGCCTCTTTTTATTGGATTGTAATAGAAATAGATTTATGGTCATGTCATTATACTTGAATATATAAGTATTTTCTTGATCATAATGTATCTTGTTTAAATCATAAAAGGCTTTCCTAATAATATATGTGTGATCTCCATAGGATCTTTAGCAACATAGCTACAAATAATAATAAGAACAAGATATCCACAAGTCAAAGGTAGAGATGTAAGATTCACCCAACTAACATGAAAGGGTTCTTGATAAGGTTAAGTCTTAGAATTTTCTTTAGTAATAACATAGTTTGATACAATATTCATGACACCATCTCCATCTATTACTTTTTTTTTCATTGCATAGAACATACATTTGAAAAATATTTCTCTTCCTCTACTCTTCTTCTTCTCTAGATGTTGTCACAATTCATTACTAACATAAGATATTTATATTATGATCCACTTCTTCATCTAATAAGGGTGTGTCATCATATATCTCTTTTATATCCCACTTTCTTCTAATTCATTTGCCTCATCTAAGATTATAATTTTGGCCTTGTACTAATTTTGCATATGATCCAACTTATGACACTTAAATTGTAATATATCTCTTAAGTTTTTAGAGGTAATTTCAATAGTAGTCGTATGGGATTGGTTGCTAGATGTTGAAGGGTTAGGTTCAATAGGAGGCAGAGATGTGGATGGGTATTTAAATTAAAATTAAGTCTTCATCTTAGATGTGAATGTTGCTTTCTTATGCTTTTCAAGAAGAAAAGCATAGTGAAAGACATCCTCTAAAGTCTGGGGATCATGAAGCTCTACCTCAATCTTAATATCTCCTCTTAGGCAAATGACAAACTTATTGGCTAACTAACATTCCTGATCAGTGTAGTGTGTCCTTATTACTAAGTCCTTAAATGTGTTCATATACTCCATTAGTTGCATTCTTGTCTAAGAGTCATTAGTTGTTCATGGAGCTTCTTATCATGGTTCATAAGACAATATTAAGCCCTTCTCATCAATTTCATTTCCACACATGCATAAATTTTCTACCAAGCATTTCCACCTTACATAAAATATTATTAAAATAAATTTATATGTGGTCTACAAATTTATTTTACAAGCAAAGTTTTTTGATAGTCATCCATATGATACTAGTCAAAGAAATTGTCCATTTGGGTAAGCCAATCCAAAAAAAACATTTTGGGATCATGAACACCATAATATATTGAGGGTTTTATCTTAATTTATTTTGTAGTTTAATGTATGGTTTTATGAGGTCTAAGATGATCATGTTTTTTTTTATGTTTCTTAGGTTTTTCCTTCTAAGAGGATAGTCTTCTCTATAAGCTCATTTTTTTTCTCTTATGAGTTTTGGATCCTCTTAACATGAGATAGTTATTGGTGTTTGAGTCATAGTACTTAAGGCTTGAACGTGGGAAGCTAAGTTCATGATAAAGTACTTTTCTCTAGTGAGCTTCTCCTCACTTTGCATAGTAATCTCATTTACCCTTTTAGTTATGTATTCTAACTAAACCATACTAGTAGACTTGCATGGCATAATTAAAATAATAGATATACAAGTACAAATATGTCAAACCCAAATGATATTTTAAAAGTTGTTTTATGTCACTAGTTTTGGAATGCAATAAGATGCACTAGTTTAAAATAGTTTAGCCTTCAATAAACATAAATTAAATATGCATAGTACGAAATATTAAGTAAATACACAAAAATAAATAATTAAAAATTGTTAAGGATATGAGTTAAGTTTTACAATGATTGCATCCTATGTTTGGTTTTTTAGTGTGCACTCCCTTACTAAATTGGTCACTCAAATGCCATAGGTTATGGATAAGTTTAAATAGGTAAAGGCTAGCCTTATAGATTGAGCCAAAAAATTGGTAGTAATAATAAATGATCATAGAATTGTATTACCACATGAGTTCTAACATAAGTTTATCAAGTAAAATTACTAAAATCAGTAAAGGAAATTACTAAAAGTTAGTAAAGAAAAATAGTTTAAATAAAAAATTCAGTGACTAACTCTACTTGGATTAAATATAAATCACTTAAAACCTCAATACCTCCAAACTTAAGCTTTGATACAAAATATGGTGTGGTTATTGTAGGAGGTAAGCATAGGGATTCTACTTACCAAAGTGGAATGGTAGTGAGAGATCACTAAATAAGTTGGTCACCATGCTCCAACTAAGAGTTTCTAATCAAATTTCACAAAACAAAACATGCACCTATTTATTTCCACACTTATAAACATTTATATAACTTGTAATACCCCTAAAAGGTGTGTCCCTTTGGAATATCTCTCAATTAGTTTAAAAAAACTGTACTTAAAATTGAACCAAGCAACTTGAGGTGCCTAGGCATGAAAAGCTAGTGCTTTGAGACTATGCTTTCTGTTTCTATACAAAAAAGTACAGTTGCTATGGTGCCATAGGTTCAAATGATCAACACTTAAATGCTAGAATTCTATTACATACTAATACCATATTTTGACCACAATAAACATACAACACTTAAACATGATAAACATATCTTCTAATATAAATTATAAAACATATGATGACTCAGAGGCCATGTGTTCTACCTTGAGACCTTTTCTTTTCTTTCTTGATGTGCTACATCAATCCATTTGTTGAATATTTAAAGATTGGAACTTCATGAATGTATTAAGGATTAGAGGAAGTTTAAAATGAAAGTAGCATAATAGAGGGGAGAGCCATTTAGAAGGTTAGTTACTTCACTCAACTTCGAATGTGCCAAAAAAGGTGAGTAAGAGAAAGTTTTAAGAGAAACATCTTTGCATAAGTGTGAAAATCATTTTAGAGACAATACACTAGCCCATAAACTTTTAAGAAAGAGAACTTTTGGTTGACTTTAAAAGCAAGATGTTGAAGACTTCTCAAGAAGATGTAAGCAATATTGGATGTTAGTACCATTATAATTGTTAAGAGGCTATGGCACCCAAGAGGGGATGGGGGAGGGGGTTGAATTGGGATTCTAAAAAAATAAAGTTAAAAAAACTTAATTTTAACTTTTATAAAAAGACTTAAATATTTAATAATGTTGCTTTAGTGAAATGAAACAATAGAATAATAGTAGTAGAAAAGTATAGTGCAAAATTAAAGAAAAAGAATAAAAAGATTTTTATGTGGTTCGACCAAACCCCAAAAATTGACTTATGTTCATGCTAGCCACCTAGGCTAGGAATTCACTAAAACAAAGTTGAGATTACAACAAATCTCCCATTCTCTCCTTCACAGGCAAGTACAACCCAACACATACTCCCCATAATAGGAAAGTACAACCCAACACTATACTTTCCTTAATGGGCAAGTACAACCCCACAAGAAATCAAGACAAGACAAAAAGAAAGATACAAATCTAACTCTCAATTTTAAAATATTTTTTCACTCACAACCCAATCTATACTAATATTAAGGAAATTTAATGATAAAGAGAGTTCACTTTAACTTTAAATTGAAATTGAAATAAGATCTTAAATCAAGTATTTAATGCAAGTAAAAAATTTAATATTGCTCTAAATGATATTTAGAAAAGATTGAAATTATTTTCTTGTAAGACTTTTGAAATGCAAACTAAAATGCAATCACAAATCTTTACTTTGAATTATTTTTCACAGAAGCTAACTTTTATTCTAATGATAAGTGTATTTGTAATTAGACTAACTAAATAATAACTTCAATAAAGATTTGAATGATACCACAAGAAAGCTATCAGATAACCTATATATAAATCAATTGAAGACAAGTAATCAACAAGCACAAAATTATTTATTCGAGTTATGGCGTGGTCAACAAATAGAAAAATGAAATGAAATAAGTTGCTAAGCACAATCAAAACTAACCAACCTATATGAAACTTTAAGCCAAAGGGATAAACAGTGGATATTCAAATGATTAAGCACTAAGAAATTAAAAAACTTTGAAAAGGACTTCAACCAAACAAGAAACATAAACATTATCCAATGATTAAGCATAAAAAATGATCTCCATATGTTATCTTTAGGACAAACAAGAAATCAAAAGATTATCAAATAGTTAAGTCTAGAACAAATTAATCTTCTATGTTTGTTCTTACCAAACAAAAGCTGAAGGTTATGAAGTTAATGAACAAAAGAAAATTTAAATAACTTTGTAAACTTTAAAGCGAAGAAGAAAATAAATATATAAACTTAACACCTTAGAAATTCAAGACAAACACTATGATGCTCTAGGCTAAAGTAGAAAACACACCAAACCTTTACTTTTCCCAATAAATCTTCAAGCTAAATAGATTTCCAAGGAAAAAAGAAGAATGATGGGGAATTCTTGCACTTCAAGAAACCAAAAATCTCCAAGTATTTGCTTTTGAAAAGATCGGCTATGGTGGAGAAGATGAGTTATAGAGCAAGAGAGAATATTAGCTTTCTAGAACCTTTTTCAAGCTGAAACAAGGCACTTAAATAGATGAGGGAGGAGTCTAGGGTAGGCCAAAAATTGATTCATTGAGAGGAAAATTGATTAGGCATCAATTTGAATTTCAAATTAAAAGGAATAAGGATCGCCCAAGGAGATCTTTAATAGGCTCCTTTACAAATTTGTTTTAACCTAATATGAAATATTTGATATGTAATTCATGGCTAAAGATAGAGGATATCCCATAGGAAATTCGGCCAAGAAGGTTTAGATATGAAGAAGAAAATTTTGAATGAAATAAATCTCTGGAAAATCTATTTAGTGAGTCGACCAAAGGAGTTTCCAAAAATAGAAAATTCTCATATTGATGAATGAATCGATTTAGATCAAGGTTGATTATATTCTATACTTATGGAATGTTTAAATAATATATAAATTTATTAGATTTAAATAAAAGTGGTCAGCACCCTAAAACAGTCTTAAAATAGAACAAATTAAAAATGAAATTATTTAAAAAAGAGGGAAGATTTGAATTTAAATTTAAAATAACTTGTAATAGATTAACTTGGCTCTAAATAATCATAATTAATCATTCTTTGTATGTTCAACATATTCCATAAAAAATTTGATTTGATTTAGCAAGTACATGTCATGCATAAAGAAGTTTGAATTAAAGAATAACTCAAAATAATTCAAATTCAGTAATTCAAATCAATAAATATTTAAATAAGAAAAATGAGATAATAATATATGTAAATGTTTTGAATGAACTTCACACATTTTATTACATAAAATTCATTAAAAAATTCAGCCAAAATAATGTTAAGATGAAAATGATAATATGAGAGAGAAGAAAGAATAATATGAGATAAAATAAGAGGAAAAAGGATAATTTTAGGGTAATTCAATTTCATGCCTTAAAAATATGAGTAAATATTATGAATGGCATGAAAATGATTTAAGTTTAAACATAAATTATCTTGCTTGACCACACATTTAATGGAACTTATTTTATGCATTTAGTTTATACTATCCAAAATGAACAACTTAATTAATAATTGCAATATTAAGATATAGAAAAATATAAATAATTCTAGAATAATGAATCTAAAATTTAAATGAATCAATTATTTTATCTTATTGAGCTTTTCATTTCCTTAATATAGTAATTCCTAGAAAACTTTCCTCCTAATCCTTGTCCAAAAGCTTTAGCATTTTAATATAATTGAAGAACCATAAGCTAAAAAATGTTTCTTGCACACTTCAATTTAACTTGATTAATAACATCTAATATATATATATATATATATATATATATATATATATATATCATCAATATACATCTATATATATATATATATGAAATTCATAATGATTAATGTAAATTAACCTATAAATAAATAATTAGTTCTTATTAGATAAGGTTTATTATCATCAAATCAATTGGTGAGATACATAAGGTGTATAGTCAATAGCAATTACAACCTTCACACCAACTAAAACTAATTGATAGTCCTTAGCTTTTTGTCATGTGGGTAATGGACCTCATCAGTCTATTACCACTCACATAGGTGATTAGATGAAGTTTATTATCTTGATGGAAAACTACTTACAAAAATGGATTGGAGTTAATACACTCACCACAGTTATTATCGAAGTAGTGAAAGTGTTTACACGATCTAACATCATTTGTAAGTATGATGTGCCAATGATCATCATCAATGATAATAGGCCACATTTCATTTAGAAGGAATTCTCTTACACTCAGGATATTTGCTTGAAGTTTATCTCAGTGTATCACCCTTAAATCAATTATCAAGTTAATATCACTAACAAGCAAATCTTGGAACAACTAAAAATGAAAGATTGAAGGTTCGAAGTCTAAGTGGGAGGAACTACCATCTATTCTCTTAGCCCTTAAAAAGACACCATTCCTTCGCGATAAGTTTGACATCCTTCATACAATTTCATGGAGCTGAAACCTAACCACATGTCGAGCTTAAACTACATAGGCAACAAGTCATGATATCCACCTAATATGATTAACATCTTGCTGAGTAGGAGAAACAAAATAATGAAAGGATGGAGATTGCACTTAATCTATTGAGGAACTAATGGTGAAAGTTTATTTAAAGTTAGAAGAGACATATTGATAGGTGGAAAAATTCTATTATAATAACATTAAGGAGAAGAGATTCCAACATAAAAACTTAGTATTGAAGAAAGTTGATGCTGATATTGAACATAACAAATTTGATAAACTTGGAATGACCTGGGATAGACCTTTCATCATCAAAAAGTAAGTCAATCTTGGTGTTTATCTATAAACTCATTCTAAGAAGAATGTGAAAGTAATTGGAGTGCTTTTGATCTAAAAAAAATTATTTTCAAGGGAAGTTTTGGACATTATATTTTCAACTACATATATAGTTTCCTTTTTTAATTTTTAAACTTGTAGAATTTCTTTTAAAAAATAAATGAATAGTTACTCATTGGCCACTTAGGGAAATTAATGTATGGATGATAAGATTCATTATACTCATTCTATTCATAAATGAGCTTACTCATGTTTTATTATATTCATGGAACTCACATGTCAAATGAAAGTACATAATAATAAATATTCTATAATCTAAATCCACTAAACTTTCTCCGAACATGACTAACTTTATGTTTGGTATGAGTAAATTTAAGATGACTAAGAATTAATCAACTTAACTAGTGCCTTTGACTTTAAGTGAGGGTCAATTAACTTAAAGGTTGTCCATACTTTGGCTTCAAAGTATTAAAGTGTGATGAGACTACTCAGTGTATGTGAGAAAAATCCCCTAAGGGTAAGATCTATAGGCAAGCCAAAGGCCCAAAGAGAATGAAAATCTAAGCCTAACATAATTACCCTTACCTATAGGCCTAATCACTATACTATTGAACATGTTCTAGTTGTTGCAATAAAAAATATATAAGAACCATCCTAAAACATTCAAAGTACTCAACTCACAAAAAAATAAAAGATGAATACCATAAAAGAAAATGGGACCTTAAGATGACCCACAAGTCTAGTGAAGTGAAAAATGGCCCCAAGTCTTAATGAACTTTGATAAGCTCTACATTGAGTAGTGCACAATTCCCTCTAAGTAGATAGGCCTTGGAACATTCCTTTGTAAAGACCCAAAAGTATAGCAAAAGAGCTCCCAAGATGATGAATATAGCCATAGCAAGCTGACTTCCATTTTTGCCTCGTGAGCTTCTCCTAGTTCCCTTATGAAGACCAAAATTTTTGGCATTATACTAGGGTGCATTTAAGGCAACTACTCTATCTTTCACACTTAAACTCACTAATCTTGATGTGTAACCTTACAAAAGAGTAATGAAATATAATATACAAACTATACATCTATAAGTACAACTACATCCATAAGTTATAAAAATAAAGACAAGTCCACTATGAAACCTATTATAATTAAGGCATTTGCCAACATTCATGATGAGTACAAGCAAAAATAATAATAAATAAATAAATAAAAAGAAAAAAGAAAGTGATCTCATTATCAAATTAAAGAGAAGTCAAAATGATGAATTTTCATTATTCTGAAGTACAAATGCTACATGTAAAGAATACAAAAGATATCCAAAAAATTGAAAAAGTAAATTCACTCTTTCTCCTTGCACATAATTACAAATAAAGAGAAAATGAGAGTCAAATAGCTTACATTACTCAACCATAACTATTCTTGAGTCCAATAAGGAAAGAATGTTGTCAAAGGCTAAGAATTTATTATTGAACTAGTCATACTCTACTAGCTTCTTTATTGCAAACTTTAAGCCCAAGACGTTTATTAGTTTATAAATAGTTTGCCCGCATATGTTCTTATTCTTAAACTTTGTTGCCCTCAGATGAAACTCTTCTTCACCATGGGTTAGCTCTATGATGTGTTTATTTATTTCTCCCTCTAGTGTAAAACATGAATAAGGTCCCATGATTAGAGCTAAGTCAAGTGCATTGAAGGCTAATTAGGGTGGTCCCATTAAAAAGAGTAAAAATTCTTTGGGAGATGCATAAAGACAAATTGGAAGACTCTCTTTATATAATCCATGTCTTATTGTAGTAATTTTATGGTATTGTTGTAATTGCATAATTGCATAATTTCCTTATATCATTGTTATGTAATTTGTGCTGAGTGGTTGATAATATCTTGAAAAAGGAAATGCATAAGTGTAATTTCCATTATAAATAATTAATAAATAAATTTAACAATTATAATAATTAGAAATAGAGTGGAATGGTTACACACACACACACACACACATTCTACCCACTCCAATTCAAAATCCAACATTTTGGATTCATATGAAAGATGGATAGATCCAACTGACCATAATGCTTACTTAAATCAACAACATCACTACTAGATTAGGATGAAGTGATGAACTAACTTCTCTTCTTTACCATGCTTAAAGGGGTTGGCTCTCATGTGGTTCTCATACCTCCTGGTGAGGACCATTAACTCATTTCTTGAGTTTAAGAAGATGTTTGTTACATAATTTTATAGTGCTCAAAAATTGCTAAAGAGTTCCTAAGCCCTTATGCAAATGAGACAAGAGCCCAACAAGTCACTAAGGAAGTTCATCATATGCTACTTATGAGAGATATTAAATATTAAAGATTTGGAACCACAATCATTTAGGCCACACTTGTGCAAGGCCTAAAAGAAGGACCCTTCAGGTATGCTCTTAGGCTCCAACAATTGAAGACACTCACTAAATTACTAGAGTTTACAAATATTTATGTAAATGTAAAGAGTACAATGAAGTCATCTAGTCGATGTTGCTGACTCATGCAAAAGTCTTAGCAAAGAGATCTCTTCAGTGATTACTAAGTGGGATGTATTAAGCATGAAGAGCATACAAAATAAGGTGATCTAAGGCAACACCAGTGGATGGGGTTTTAGGAATCCCATAACTTGATATTTGGGACTACTTCAACAACCCCTCTCAAGAATCAATGGCCGAGATAGTGGAGGCCATCCAGAACAACGAGTATTTCAAGAGACCACTACCAATGAAGCTTGATGGATTTTGTGATCAATCAAGGTACTATGCCTACCAACATGACAATGGGCATGCCACTAAGGAGTTTCAACATCTAAAAGTTTAGTTGATGAACTAATCAAGGTAGGCAAGCATAAAGAGTTCACCAAAAGAAAGGATAAGGAAGTTGTTGAACATGACATTGAACTAGTTCCTACACATATAGTCCCCAGAGAAAGAATAGTTCTTGCCACCTTTAGAGGTGACAGTGAATGTTCAAAGAATGCAAAGCTTGAAGAGACTATAGTCTAGAGAGGTAAGCTCAGCTACTATATTGCAAGGACTGCCTAGCCCTATAGTTGTAGTAAGTTTTTCAAAGAATGATAAACTTAGTCAACATAATCTTTAAGTTCATATTTGATAAGTTGAGATTAGCCAATTCTGAACTTGTCCCCATAGGGCTATATGATTTTTTTGGGAGTGAAGTGAAATTAAAGGGATGATCACCCTCATCATGACATGCAGAGAAGGGAAGAAAAATTCATGGTTTTAGTCAACTTTATCATCCTAGCGGCTCTGACCACCTATAACATCTTTGGCAAACCATTGCTTAACACTTTTCAAGTAATGATATCAAGTTATCACGTAGACATCAAATTCTTCACCAAAGGCAATGAGATCATAGTTAATGGAAATCTCAACTAGTTTTGAGCATGCTCCTTAAAGGCAATCAATGCATCAGATAAGAAACAAGAAGTGCTATAGCTAGAGACTATGAGAATTAGAATTTAAGTTCTCAATGAAATAGAAGAGATTCCTACTAAACAAAATCTTGATTGAGTTTTAAAAATTAACTCAATCTTTAATCCCCAGTATAGAGAAGAACTCGTCAAGATGCTTTTAAAAACCCTTGTTGTATTCACTTGGACAACCATAGATATGTTGGGAAATTAATCATTCTCTCTTACCATCATCTTAACATCCATAAAGATGCACAACCCATCAAGCTAAAGATGAGAAAGACAACTACTCTACTCACCAAGCCAATTAAAGAGGAGGTCACCAAGCTATTTGAAGCTAATTTTATTAGGGAAGTATAATACTCAAAATGGATATCTAATATAGTTATGGTATAGAAGTCAAGTGGAGAATGTGTGTCGAATTTAGTAATTTGAACTCAACATATCCTAAATACAAGTACCCACTCTTAAGTACAGACACACTTATCAATTTGGCTATTGGATATTTAGTGATGAGTTCTTTCAAAACATTCTTGGGGTACCACCAGATACAAATGCATCTGACAGACTTAAAGAAGAGAACCTTCATCACTGATAAAAGATTATACTATTATTGGGTTATGCCCATTGGACATAAGAATGTAGGAACAACTTATCAAAGGTTAGTTGATCAAGTGTTCAAAGAATAAAAAGAGAAGAATGTGGAAGTCTACATCCCAACACATCCAAGACATCAAAGGGACATTCACCACCTTTAAATGCTATAACACATGCTTTAATCCATTGAAATGTGTTTTTGGTGTTGTATTGGGGAAGTTTTTTGGATTTCTCATCACCCCTAAAGGCACCAATATGAATCCTGACAAGATGAGTAGCAAGGCTAAATAGGTTTATCTTAAAGGCTGGGGGGAGTTCTCAGGATTCGAGTGGACACAAGAGTGTGACAAGGCTTTTTGTAACTCAAGACTCTATTCGCATCACATCTTTATTAGAAAGCCTGGAGAAAGGTGAACCCTATTATTATACTTGGGAGTATGAGAAGATGAAGTTAATTTTGTCCTCATCAAAGGTGTTAAGAGGCTATGGTACCCAAGAGAGAGGGTTGAATTAGGCATTTTAAAGATTATCAAATTTAAACATAGTTTTTAAAACTTTGTAGAAAAGTTAGTTACAAAATATATAAGGTTATTTATAATAAAATATTTAAGCAACAACTAAACCAAATGCAAAAAAGTGAGGGGACAATAGGCACAAAGTTTTTCATGTGGTTCGACCTAACCCAAATACTGGCCTATGTCAATGCCTGGTCACCCTGACTAGGAATTCGATAGTTAAATAAGATTACAACCAAACTCTCATGCTCTCTACATTGAGCATGTACAACTCCAATATGTACTTTTCTACATAAGTATAACTCAACACAGCACTTTCCTACATGAGCAAGTACAACCTAACATGATACTTTTCTACATGGGCTAATACAACCCAACACCATACTTTCCAACACGGCCAAATACAACCCAACATCATACTTTCCAACATGGTGTAGTACAACCCCAACAAAGAATAAAAGAATAAAAGAGGAAAAGATACAAAGTATCTAACTCTCAATTTAGAAGGATTTTGCACTCAAAACCCTACTAACAATAATATTAAGACAAATAGTAATGACAGCTCAAGGTGACTAAATTTCTTATTTAATTAAAGTTAGCGTGATGATATGAGCTTCATATGAAACAGTTGAAGTAAACAAGTATTAAAAGAAATTATTTTACTTTAAAAGAAATGAAGACTTGAAATGAAAGAACTTGAAGAGCTATATGAAATCAAATCACATGGATGATCAAAACATTTGCATTAAAGTGTAATTCAAATAAGTTATGAAATAAATACTTTCAAACAAATAATCTAATATTAATGTCTTATTTGTAAAATAAATTTAATCAATCTAAAGACAAAACTTTTAAATCTTTTGAAAGAAGAATGAAATTAAGTGAATATTCTGACAATAAAGCACATAAAACTATTCATTCAAATCAAACCAATGAACTTAAATATTTAAGAGAATAAATGAAAGCACTTTTCTTACTGAAGTCTTTTATGCATTTACAAAAAGATCTATGACTTGAAAGTTTCTTGAAAGAAGATTTTAAAAAGGACTTTAGAAAATCTTTTACCAATGTTAAAGCAAACCTTTTTAGTTAACACAACATGAATGTCAAATATTTTGAATATAAAATTTATGAAATACAATAAATATGAGAAGTCTTAAAGAGATTATTTCAAATAAATCAAACCAAAAGGAATCACTTGAAGATGAATAAATAAATAATATAGAAAATTCTTAACTATAAAGCACATAAATCTTTTAATCCAAATCAGACCAATAAAATCAATGATTTAAAAGATTGAAATAACATAAATACTCTTTCTCAAGCCTTTGTATGTAAGCAATAAAATCCATTAACTTGATGTGAACTTTCTAAGGAATAAAAGTGGCATGAAAGAGTTGAAGAAGGTCTCCACTTGAATGTAGTTGAAAGAGTGAACAAGAGATATGAGCTTTAGCACTTTAACTCCAAGAAATTCACTAGCATAGGTTTGGCCAAAATGGTGACAATCAAGAGGAATTTAGTCATGAGATCTTCTCTCTAAATAAAGTTAAGGTCATAGGAATTTCACCCAAACCAAAAAGAAGAAAAGAAAATTTATGAGATAGAAAAGTTAATAAGGAAGACATTTGATTTCAAACAAAAGAACACGTGCAAAATAAATTCAAATAAGAGTATTTGAATTTCGGCTGAGAGAGAGAGAGAGAGAGAGAGATGAGGGAAGAAAATTAATCAATCTACTTAAATAAAATCAAGGGAATAAATCCAAGGATTTTGGGCCAAGCCTGAATAAAGAAAGGGAAAATTATTTGGCAAGAAATTGACCTTTAAAAAATTCAACCCTAACTAAAATCTAAACAAAGAATTGAATCAAACACATTCCAATTGAAATAGAAATCTATTTTTGAGGTTAAAATAAGATAATTAGAGTGGTTAACACAATTATCTTACTTAAGCTCAAAATCACCTAAACTCAAAGAAATTAAAATAAAAATCAAAATAAATTGAAATCAAATCAAATGAAAAGTATACAACCATTACATAAAAATAAATCCAATGAAGGTCAAAGTTGGTCAACCATTTAACATAGAGTTGACTTATGTGAGTCCCACAAACTTTTTTATCAGCATTACAACACTGTGTTGGAGCACTGCGATATTACATCAATGTTTGACCTCACTTTCTGTACAATATTAGTTACAAAATTTATTATCATTAATGTTCTTAATATATCATTTTAACCATTGATAACCATTCTTCTGCTTCAGCATGTTTCGCTTTTCGATTTTTTGGCTTGGCTTAAAAATTAATAATCATTAATTTTGAAATCTTTGGTTTAATTATAGACTTCTCTCTTTCTTCTTCGATCAACATGTCAATCAAATACTAATTTTATTAAGAAGTAAAGAAGATATATCTCATCCATAAAATATCTTATCTCAAAGAGAAGTTTATCAACTTGTGGGTGGGAGACATCTTTGAGAATATAATCTTTAATATTCCATTGAGGTCCGAGTTCTTCACCTAAATGAGTGACTAAGAGTTAGTAAGTTTTTAATATTTATAATATTATAAATTATAAGATGTTGTATATGATTAGTATCTCTTTCTTTATAATTATCAATCAAATCTTGATGAAATTCTTAGTTTTCACATATCCAATGAATGGAAAATGAAAAGATTATCATTTTTCCTGCCATAATGGCACTATTTTTTAAAGGATGAAATTAGCGATTTAGAAGGGATTTACTATGGATGTAGGGATGATCATTTATAATTCTATTTGTAATATGTTTAAGGGTAGTACTACTATAGGTTTTGGTAATTCTTGTTTAATTTATTTTGTGTGTTACAATTGGTGTGCAAAGGGATTCTGATGAAGAAATTTGATTCAGAAGGCTCCCCTTACTAAGAAAGTAATTGAATGATTTGGCTAAATGACCGAGGTGGGAGAAAGCTCATGTGATCCTTAGTATTGAACTAAATCAAATGATTAACTCCAAGAAATTGGAGGAAAATTCTCATATTTAAGGAAAAGGGTTAGTGAACCTAGTCGGTGGCAACATGAATTGGGAAGGAGATTTGACCACCATATGGATCTGCAACAACAACATCAATTTTCATACATGGCTAAGTTTAACTTAGCACTTTTTTGTATGTTTGAAAGTTGTGGGTTTCATGCAGGCCTAAGTCAAGATTCTTTTCCTATGAAACCTCAATATCACCCTTATGTGAGCACCTCACTAGAGTTGAAAGAAGAAGAGGAGGAGGAGGAGGATGATAATGACTATGACTATTAGTTTTCCCCTTCTTTTTATTTATATTTTTTATATAAATTATGTAATCATTTTAATTTTATAATGAAATATATTTTTATTTCATTTCCTATGTATCTATTATTTTAATTATCATTTGGATGCTCTAGGATTTAAAATATTAATAAAAATTATAAGTTAAAAAATGACCTTAGTGCAATAGCACCTCAACATTGGGAAAATAGCACGTAAGTGCTGTAATATATTATGCAATAGAGCATAATACTATTATATAGATGAACTCAAACTTAGACTCAAAGAAGGTAGCACTGAAACACTAAATGAATAGTGCTATGGCATTAGAAATAGACAAGTTTTTTCATAGAACCTAAGAAGGTAGCATTACAGTACTGAAAGGACAGCATTACGATTATGGGTTAGGAATTTTTATCATTTTTTACATAGTGCTTGATGGATGGCACTATGGTTGATTTAATAATGAGACTTTTTGTTTATCTGTAAGGGTAGAACTGTGGAGCTAAAGATGCAGTGTTGTGGCACTATAAGATAAATAATTGTTGAGTTCGAACCCAAGAGGCAAGTGTTGCAGCACCTGATTGCTAGTGCCTTGGTATGGGGTGGACAAGACTTACTCTTTAGATTTTGAGAAGTCAATATTCTAAGTGTTAAAAATTATAAAATTAGTGCAATGCCTAGGTACTTTAGAAATAGTGTTGTGATGCTATAACTGAATGTTTCGATCCTGCAAAACTTGAGAAGACCATATTGCAAAACTAAATATGTAGCACTATGATGTTGAGTTTAGCACCTGGGTGCCATATAGGGCATTGTCGCACTATGATGTGGAAAGCTATATATTTGATTTCCCAAGAGGTTAGTGACACAGTGCAATCCCCCAACATCGTGGTGCTATGAGTCGAGAACTCCATTTTTGTGTAGTTTTCTTATAAGAATTTAATGATTCTTTAAAAATTTTGGTAGTATAATGGCTTAGTAGTGCTAGATTTCTACTTTCTTAGTGCAAAAACACTCTTCTCCCTTTTCTGGATCCAAGATCGATAAAGGTAAGATTTTCTTCTCATGAAGAAATCAAGTTCAATGGTAGAGGTCTTAAGATTTCAAGATTCTTAAGAGTTTTGAGTTTTACGCTATTCTTTCTTACTCTACATCCTAGATCAATGGAGATAAACTTCTTTATTTTTCATCAGGATCCAAGATCAATGGTGAAAATCTTCTTTAGGGAGAAAAATATATATAAAAGAACATTTTCAATAATCTTTACATAGAGTTCAAAGTGGCTAGCTTTGATCTTATCTCGTGTAAGAGGAGAGCTCTCTCATATAGTAGTGAGAAACTTGCTGTGGAGAGAGAGTGCTAGACTAGGGTAGAAGTAGTTAAAGGGAAGGGTTAGTTTTCTTGCTTTTAAAACTAAATGCCATCATGACAACACCTAGGTATTGGGATTACAGTGATGTGGTGCTATGTTATTTAAGTAGACAACCAACATGGGTGGTTATCCTTCGTGGAAGCTTCAAAGTGCCTAGGTGCCAAGATTATACTGTTGTAGTGCTCTAGGAAAAATTTTATTTTATTAATAATTTTTTATATGAAAATAAAATTAGCCCCCAATGGATGTGTCATGTAAATTGGACATGATGCATTCATTATTTATTCATTTATTTATTGATGATTGGATGCAATAATATAATAGGAAGAGAGATAATATAGTCTTTGAAAATATTTAACCACTTTCATATATTATATGAGATAGTGACATAAAAGAGGTTTCAACTACAAATAATTAGCCTAAATTTCTCATTATATATAGAGTCACAATGTAGTGGATTTAAAGGCCTAGAGCATATCATACATATGAAGCATGAGATCTTTAGAATAGATAATTGCTTTTGAGCTATATAACTCAAACTAGAAATAATGTAGCTTTCTGCACAAGAGTCAACATCTAAGGAATCAAGTAGGATGACACTCACTATCATTCAAGTCGATTCTAATAAGAATGGCTCATGGATAGCCATCAAAGTGTCAAATTCCTCTGTATATGAGATCTCTCCAATATGCACATGACCACAGTTGATAGGCTGAGTAAACACTCGGGAAGCCATGGTATCCATTGATAATATGAAGGTGACATTACTCTCCATCTATCCTACTAGTGGCTCAACTGCTACTGGTGAGATATGAATATAAGTAGAGTCATATATCCTTACTACTCCTATAACATAACCAATTTATAATGGACTATAAATATCTCTATCAACTCTCTCTTGAATGGGTGAAAGCCTCTCATCACTCACTCGCTCATCTGATGATCTCTTAGGAGCATGATTCACATGTCAGGGAACTACAAATGTCATGCCAATTTAACTCTTCCCAATCAATGATCATATATGCGAAAGCTAGCTCTAAGAAGAAAGAGAAGGTATGGCAGATCCATAGTAATCATAGGTTACTAACTCCTGTGTAAATCTCCAATAGGGCCACATAGAAACTAAAATCAATCCTTTAAGTAAAGTGATAAAGTCCATGCTATAGAAGCTACTACTAAATGAATAGATAGTGGAAGTGTCCCTAAGGAATAAGTAGCAACTACGTGTACTATATGTGGTAATCCTTATATAGGTGTAGCTTAAGTGAATCTATACTTCCTAGACACTCTATTAGACTGTTCTCATCTAAGATCATAGACTCATGATGCCATTAATAAAATAAAGTAGGTCTCAACCCAATGAGGTATTCTGCTATGCATCTATATTCTGGCTTTGATAATAGTAAGAGGGTCTCTCTATTAGTAAGAGAATTTATGAATCTTTGTCCCAAACTCTGAACAGGCAAGCTACGAAAAAATGATCAATGAATGATCTAAAAATGATCCATCATGAGTGATGGAGCAAACATTAAAGTCTAGATCTGATCCTTATCTTAGGCGACTATAGCCCAACTCAATTATACAATCAGAGGGAATCACTACTCTCTGAAGTAGGGTGACATGTCAAGGTAAGTGAAAGCTTTTGAAATATGTGCATGATCCCATCCATGTAAGTAGGGCTACGGAGCATCAATGTCATAATGTCATCAGTCAATCATCAAGCTCACTCTGCCTAATTTATGGTATATGTAGGCTAATAATGTTGGTGTTAGTGTTATCCTCTTGCCATGAGCAAGAAAACTATCCATCAAAAGAGTAGAAGGATGGAAAAGTCTATTTTGACTCAGAAACATAAAATAGTACAGTTAAGTGGCAATGAAGGCCACTATAGATAGTTCCTTATCAATATCCAATGCTAGGATATGTAAGAAACTTGCTCTTCTTTTAGGCTTAAATTTGGCACTAAAGGACTTTTTAGATGAATAAAACCCCACATCAAATGGATTATTCAATTATGTAAATTGAAGTGAACATACTACTAAATTGGGAAATTCTAGGACCATGTGTCTAGAGTAACTATGTCCTGTCACCTAAGGCCTAATCTATGCTCTCTAATTAGTCCTTAATAGTGAGCTAGAGCATGATGGAGACCTAAAGAATATACATAGCTACCTTTTATACTCTGGCCAACTAAATGATTCTAGAAAAGCTCATGATATGGAGGAACGCACATTGTAGGGAATGCCTATTACATGGAGGCCTATTATAACTTACATGTCTACTAAGGTGATTTTCATCTCATGCGGGCCAATTCTAGAAAGTATTGGTCATCCTATTCCAATGTTCTGTTATACTCCAGATCTAGGAAATTAGAAGATGTTATTGACAAAAGTGATGTGTAGACTATATGACATATGCTAGCTCTCTTAAGGATGTCACCATACATTTGTAGATGATGGCATGACCAATATACATAGCCACTAAAAATTGATAAAGCTATGCCAAACACTAACTTTGGGTCCCAATCTTCTTCCTCATGATGTAATATGCAATAACCCAAAAGCTTAATTGCACTTATAGAAGGAGCTACATCTGCAACTGGATGAAGTACATCTTAATACCCAAAGCTAAGGCAATCTATGACCCACTCTGTAAAAATATCATGACTATGCCTAAGCTTTAAATTGATCACTCAATCAATAAGATCATCACCTGATAGAAGCTTTAAATCAAGAGGTAGAATGCATGATGATCCAAAAAATGGATCCTCAAAATATCCCTACCCATCAACATATCTTGATACCATGATAGTCTATCATGTAATCTAACTGAATAATGTGGATCATGGACTTCAATAGTGGCCTATATCTGCTGCTTAGTTGGCCCAATATGAGACATTCATCTAGCATTTTTGAGGTAAATATTGTAGCTAATCTATAGTAAATCTAGATAAGAGGAACATATAAATTTTATAGGCATTCTAAAAACTAGTAGTATCTAAATTTGCAAATGACCGATGTTTGTAAGCATTGATTCAGCCTTCTGTAGTTTCATAGAGTTTAAATTTATATTTAGATTTAATCCTTTATTGAATATATTGAGTCTAGATTTATATTTAGACCCACCCCTTTTGGGAAAGTTAGTTATATTTAGACTTAAATAATGTTAATATGGACATGTTGGATTTAAGTTTAGGTTTAGATCTAGCCACTTTGGACATAATAGGTCTAATATTTGGATTTAGATATGGCCCTTTTAGTCATGGAAGAATCTAAATTTGAGTTTTAGATCTAGTCCCTTTGGGCATGATGGAATCTATATTCAAATTTAGATCCCTTCGGGTATGATAAATTTGATCTAGCCCCTTTAGGTATGATGGATTTGATTCGGCCCCTTTGGGCATGATGAATCTGATCTGGCCCCTTTAAGCATTATGGATCTTAGTTTAAATTTAGATCTAGCCTTTTTAGGCATGATGGATCTTGGTTTAAATTTAGATCCAAACTCTTTAGGCCTAATGGATCTGATTTGGCTTTTTAGGCATGATGAATCTTGATTTAAATTTTGATCCAATCTCTTTGGGTATGATGGATCTGATCTAGCCCCTTTGGGCATGATGGATCTTAGTTTAGGATAGCTTTGATTGGAGAGAGTTTCTCTTTGATGGTGAATTTTTCTTGCATTGTAAGGCTTATAAAATTGCCCCTTGTTGATAAGGAATTTTCCTTTTAGATGAGAATATTCATCTCATACTTAAGCAAAGAGTATCCCTTTGATTGATCAATTTAGAGTTGATTTTCACTTTGCATTCATAAAACAAAAAAGCCTTTAATAGTTTTGTATAATATCTCTTCAGATATTGTCCACTTATAGGTGGCATAGGTCTTATCCCTTTTGCATCAATAAGCTAATAAGCTCCCCCTTCGTATACATTTTCAATGATATATTATCTTTCCTAAATTGGGTCAAACTTTCCACCAACTCAATGATTTAGAATGATAAGCATTCTGCATGCCAGTGCAATTTCATCTGCTTTTAAGCTTCTTGAATGAACCATGCGATCATGTGCTCATGTCATCCTTGCTCTATATATTTCTATATTTTAGGGGCCTATAATTGAGTTTCATTTAGAGCTTTAAGCTCTTTGAGTCATATTTGGACACTTTCCTCCATTATAAGTCCACTTTTAACTATTATACGAAGTGAAGGTAGCTCTACTTCAAGAGAAAATATTGCTTCTGATCTGAAGACTAAGGAGTACGATGTTGCTTGTGTAACAATTTTGTATGTAGTACGGTATGACCGCAACACTTATATTAATTTATCATGCCATTATCTTTTATTTTTAGAGAGAATTTTCTTGAGAAATTTAACTAATGCTTTATTGAATATTTTTCTAAGACCATTTGCTCTTGGATTGTGTATTAAAGAATACGGCTATTATATCTTGTGTTTCTTAATGAATTGATAGATTTTGGCATTCCTAAAGATAGTGCCATTATTGGATATAATTCTTTGAGGTACTCTGAATCGATAGTCAATATGGTCTCAAAAAAAATTCACTATATTCTTCACTTTAAGTTCTTTTAATGTTACTATTTTCCATTTGGTGAAGTAATCATTCAAAACTAAAATAAATGATATCCCCTAGATGATGGAGAATCTATTAGGCTAATTATATTAGTTCCTCAACTTTCAAATGGCCAAGATGACACTATTGGATGTAAGTGATTAACTTGTCGATGTAATGAGTCTACATATATTTAACACTGATTGAATTTCTTGGCATGTTCAATGTTATCTTGAACCATACTGGGCCAATAGTATCCCATTCATTTTATTTTGATTTTAATTTTAGGACAGGATTGGTGTGCACCGCATAACCCTTCATGAATTTCAACCATCACCATCTTTGCTTCATCTAGTCTTGATCAAATGAGCGTCGATATAATGTATTATTCACAAGAGCATATCGTAGTGCTCCTTGTGAAATTTGATAAGCTTTTGATTTGCTCCTTTGGCAATTCACCACCTTTAAAATAGGTGATGAATAGTTCTTCCTAGTCATCTTCTTTTATTATCATTGAAATCTCTCAATTTTCTTTGGCTTTAAAGGCTTGTAGGGTTGGTGCCAATGCTAGCCTACTTTGGACTATTATTTTAATTGGCTCTCTCTCTCTAGGTCTATCATTTCTTTAGCTAATTTAGCTAATGCATCAGCTTTGCCATTGTCCCAATGTGACACTCATGTAATAATTTTAGGGATTTGTTCTAGAAGCTCCAACACATGCTTATGATAAAGCACCAATTAAAGCTTTTTTATCTTGAAAGTCCCAATTATTTATCAAATTATGAGTTGAGAATCTCTATAAACATGAAGCTTTTTAATTTTTATGTTAATTGCTAACTCTAGACCCATAATTAATGCTTCATATTCAGCTTCATTATTAGTTTGAGGTTCGGTCAAACTATATGAATATTAGAGAATACCACCTTGCAGTGTCACAAATACTAATCCTATTTTGACATGTATTGTAGGTAAATTGGGATGTTGATCTCATTTTTGGATAAGGTTAACATCAATTCTAAAATCAATAATTATGATACATAATTTTAGATTAAAAACCTTATAACTAAGTGCTTAGGACACTACATCTAGTGACCCAACCCAAATTCCAAGTTTGGATTAAATCAAATCAAATCCAAATAAGTCAAAATGAATTCAAATTAAATAAAATGAATGAATCCAAAACAAATCAAAGTAAAATCTAGTCAACTCCTTTTGACATAGGTTTGAATTAAGTGGGTCCCACCAAATCAAAGGTCAGCCCACCAAAATTTGACCAACTGAAATCATTCTAAATGTTCCAAATGATAAAATAAGTATGTTTAATCATTAATATAAAAGAAATTTAAATCTATTTAAGCCTTACTTATGTTAATTAGACCACTTAGTCAAAATGAACCTAAAAGGGTCCTATTGGGTTCAAACCCAAATCAAATTAAAATAACTCAATTTAATTACTGAATATCATTTGGAAATGATAATCAAATATAATCCAACCACAACCCTTGGATTCCCATGAGAATCAAACTGTATAGATCAACTGCAAATTGATCCTTGATCATATTACAATCCAAATTGAATCAAAATTCTTGAATCACCAAAAAATTATCGAATTCGGTGGACAACATTCATCTCTCACCAAAGACCCTCGAGAAATAATCTCCACCATCCATTCCTTCTATTTGGAATGGATGATCTAGATCTAGCAACATGATTTGATTAATCTCATTAAGGAAATCACATAATGAGTTAAGACCGTTTTATCAGACATTGAGATTCGTCCCACATGGCACCGCTTTTGATGTGGCCTAATTGCGCCATGCCACATGGTAAAGGTGCCATGTCAACGTAGTCATTTTAAAATAGTAAATCCCAATTTAAATAATTAAAAAATACCTAAAAATTCAAAAAACATAGAAAATAAAATATAAATCCAAAAACTGCAAATGAGGGATCTATGGATTCATCTCAATGAGTGGAATCAATTAAACCCAAAATTCCTAAATAATTTTTGGTAAATTTTGCTAAATTTGGCTTTAAATAAAATCCATTAAACTCAATTTAATCACAAACCCTAATCTAATTAAAATGAAACTTTAGCATAACTAAAATTGAGGTTAAAACGCACATTAGGATAAGTTTTCAAGAATTATTGATAAGTAATTCAAGAAATATCAAATATCAAACTCTAAACTTTAATTTTAATTAAATAAATTAAAATTAAATGAATTAATTCATAAGAATAAATCCAATCCCTTCAAATTAACATAACAAACATTAATGAGCTTAAAAACATCAATGAAACTCATTAAAACTTGATAAATAATAAAATACCCTAATTTGATAATCAATTGAATTAATTAATTCAAATAATTAATAGGAACTTAAATAAATCATAATAAATCAACCAAATTTCCAAAAATTAAGAATGAACACTTTATGGAAGTATCTTTCAAAGAGGAATCAAGGAAAAATAAAATCCCCAAATAATCTTCATTAAATTAGGCTTAATCTAAGTTTTATAGAAATAATTTAAATTTTAATTACATCTTAATTATGCATCTAATTAAAATGAAACTTTGGAAATATAAAATTAGCATGAAACCCCACTTTCCATAATAAAAAAAATTCATAAATCATAAAATTCATAAAAGAACTTCAAATAATCCTAATTAACACCAAAACACTTAGGATAATTCTCCAACATCCTAAATCAAATAAGTTGATCACTTTCATACTTAAGGGTTAATGAAACTAATAATGCATATTAAGTTTAATTAAACCTTAAGGTTAATGAATTTGTTATCAAACAATTAATGAAATCCTAATCCACAATCAAAGTAACCTAAGAATGGATTAAAGCACTAACCTAAGTGTCTTAAGATAACATAATTCAAACCAAATGAATATGAATTAAATAAACGTAAACATAATTCAAAATAAATGTCAAACCATTTCAAACCAAATCAAAAGAAACAAATCAAACTAAACCAAGAATGGAAATTAAATTAAATCAAAGAAATGAAATGAAGAATCAAATTCAAAAAGAATTAATAAAACATAAGCTTATTCCTTTCAAACCTAGTCCTAATTAAAATGAAACTTTAGAAATATGAAATTGGCATGAAACCACACTTTCCATAAAACTTTCAAACCCAAGTGACTTTTGGATTGGGAATTATTGAATTTCTAAATCTCTAGGTCAATATCAATTAAATAATAAACAAAAAAAAATTCATAAATCATAAAATTCATAAAAGAACTTGAAATATTCCTAATTAACACCAGAACACTCAGGATAATTCTCCAACATCCTAAATCAAATAAGTTAATCACTTACATACTTAAGGGTTAATGAAACTAATAATGCATATTAAGTTTAATTAAACGTTAAGGTTAATGAATTCATAATCAAATAATTAATGAAACCCTAATCCACAATCAAAATAATCTAAGAAAGGAATAAAACACTAACCTAAGTGTCTTAAGATAACATAATTCAAACCAAATGAATATGATTTAAATAAACATAAACATAATTCAAAATAAATGTCAAACCAATTCAAACTGAATCAACTGAATCAAATGAAACAAATCAAATTAAAGTAAAAAAGAAAACTTAACCAAGAATGAAAATTAAATTAAATCAAAGAAATCAAATGAAGAATCAAATTCAAAACAAATTAAAAATTACAAAACATTAATACAAAATTCAAATTGAATTCAAATACAAATAATCTAAATGAATCTAAAAGGATTAATTAAGATACTTAAGGATATTAGTTAGGCCTTTGGGAAGAATCTTCATATTAAGATAAAGGTTTCATTCCAATAGGAGTAAGGATGTCGAATAGAATGGGTTTCACCAAAAATCTATTCTACTCTTCATTCTTGAAAACCTAAACTTCACTTTAATAAAATAAAAGTGAATTTAAAAATGAAAATAAAATCATTAAATCACTTGAATTGAAATCATCTGAAGGTAAAATTTAAACATACTTCAAAACTCCAAATTGAAAGTTGAACTAAAAAGGCCTTGCAAAGTCTTGCCCATAAGCCTACTCTTTTCACACACTAGATCATTAAGTCATAGAACCTAGACTTAGGTTAAGTCAATCTATGATACTTTGTGATACTCTTTGTTGTGATGTGATGTGCATTTTATGTCTTTGTGGTGTACTATTTTAGAGTGCAAGGCTAGGATTGTTTGCCATTAGACTAGATGATAGGACGCTCTTTTTAGAACTAACATTATCTTCTGTAGGGGACTATGATAGAAAGGATTGCTATCATAAATAAATTAAAAATATTATTTTATTGTAGGTGTGCTTAAGTCCTTAAGCATAGCCCACAAGATAAGTGGTCTTGGTAAGCAACTAATGCTAACCCATATGTTTATGAAATATAACTATTATATGTTATTTGTATTTTCTAACATCTATTTTGTAGGGCTTAAGACTTATTTTTGAATTTTAAATGTAAATTTAAGCTTAGAATTAGGTTAGGATCTATCTAAAATTAGCAGGAGTGACCCTACTAGCAGATGGTTGTAGTGGTCCCCTATGAAGCTCAATGGAGGTCCCTAATGAAGGAGATGATATTGGAAAGAATACCCATAAATCTAAACTATAATTCTAGGCTGAGATTTAATTAGGGTAGAGCTTGGCTGCCCTTTTTCCTTTCTTTTAAGGTGTACAGTGGTATCCGACCGCATTGGAGTTTCTTTAAATTAAATTGGCATGATTTATTTTGGGTGTACAATAGAATCAACCTTCTTTTCTAGGTTTTTTGTGTTGTGATTTCTATGATGAATACAGAGACATTGGCTCATAAGAAAAATGAAACTTTATACCTAATTAAATATAATCAATTGAAACAAAAATAATAAAATTCAAAACTTCACTTAAATTAAAGCCTTATGAAAAACTAAAAATTAATTAGAAATAATTAGCTCTCAAAAATCATACAATCATATTGGTCTAATCCTTGAATGGGGCAACTTCTTCCATTGCACATAAAGGGCATCTGACCTGTGAGGATGACTGCCTTCTTGGGGAAGTCTACCTTCCGTTATTGATTTGGTCCATGACTTTATTCTAATTACATACCATGTAGAAATAAATTGCATACCTATGGCCAAAAATGATTGTCGATCAAAACATATAAAAATCTAAAAATGTGCATTAGTTAAATGCATTTCATACCATACATGATTCAATAGATTAGGGAGTGATTATAGGATTCTTATATTCCTTTCCTAAAAGATAATAGTGTAACCATCTTACCAACATAAGACTTGGCATCTTGAATTTAAAATGCATCTAATTGGTGTTAGCTGGTAGCTCTTCTAGGTGGGTTGTATGTCTAAAAGAGTTAGGATAGGTTTATTCCCTCAAGTGAGAGGAATTATCAATAATTCCTAAAATGAAACTAGGTCGAGCATCTGACTTATGGCAAAAGCATTTATAGACTTAGGTTCTAAAGCATCCTCCTTGAGTATGTCTTCAACCTTAAGAATTTCTATAGGCTTGTGCTGCCATA
This sequence comes from Cymbidium sinense, assembly GCA_021442155.1. Classification (NCBI taxonomy): domain Eukaryota; kingdom Viridiplantae; phylum Streptophyta; class Magnoliopsida; order Asparagales; family Orchidaceae; genus Cymbidium; species Cymbidium sinense. The sequence continues at coordinate 57,399,488 of CM038215.1, forward strand.
ATCTAAGCCATGAAATTTTAAGAAAATGTTAACTCAATCTCAAAATTAAAATTAAAATTTAAAGCCCAATGATAGGATAGTTGAAATTCCTACTGAGCATCCTAGTATCAACATGCATTTCCTACTTCATCCTGCTTGGTCTCCTAAAAGAACTCTTTCCACTTTAGGCCATTCCTAATTAGAATTCCAAATATCATTCCTTTGAAACCAACATAGAAATTCTTAGAAATAATAACTTATTTTTTTAATTAAGAGTATTCTTAGAAAGAAACCTTTTTTTTCTATGATGTAACTAACTATATGGGCTTGCCCTTATGGGGGACCATGAACGCAATTTTAAAATAATCCATGCTCTACTTCCCATGTAGTAGGGAAAACTCTCTAGTTCATGCAAGACCCATTAGCCTTAGGAGTCTTTTATTAAATGATAAATCCATTATAGGGAAATATATTTATCTTTTGAGATATATATTTATTCTTTAATGATGCATTTGATCATTTAAATAAAACTCTTAAACTCTATGTGAGGCCATAAATTTTCACAATACTGATAATTTAGCTGGCTTTTTTGATGAAGCTCCATCAAAGTAGAGCTCCCATTCTGATGATTATTGGCCTTCTTCTAGTTCAAAGATTTGTTCAGTAAGCAACTCATTGTTGACAAGAGTTTGCTAGTAAGGGATAAGTGGATAGAAAGTCAGCCAGAGCTTTCCCTTTTATAACCTTTTGTGGGATATATGTTATATCAAATTAAAGTAATATGTCTACCTATTTAGCTAAGTAATTAGTTAGGGTAGATGATCACTCGAGAATAAACATCTTTGGAAACTCATCACCATCTTTATTGGGATGGGTAGGAGTATATTCCTCATGGGTAGATTGATGTATATTCACCATATTTCCCTTAACATTATGTTAGTGTTCATTTAAATATAGGTTCTACTTTTTATGAACATAAACATTCATAGTTGATTACCCCTCTTATTGTAATAAGAGAGAACTCTTGATTATGGTTCAAAGAAAACATATCTTTGATATGAATCAGAGTTTAGTGGTGAGTGTGGGGTGGTATAGATGACTATCTAATGGAAAAATAGAGATAGTCTCGATCAAGATGCCATGGTTCTGACATCTTGGGACTACACTATTCTAGTCTACCAACATCATTGGGATATCAATCATAATGTTCAAGGAGTCTGATTAGCAACCATGGGTTGCCTCATTTCATATATCTTGAGTAGACTAGAGTTTTAGTGCAAGAGTTGTGGTGTAAGAATGTTTGCATAGGAAATAGTTAAATAAACTAGATTATATTTATGAAAATGCTAGAATATATGGGTGTTCACATGGTGAACAAGTAGATTAGGGTTACATTTCTTGGGAAATGTAGAGTAGAAATGTTTGCATGATGAACGAATAGATTGGACTTACATCCATTTGGAATGCCATATGAGTATAGATTGTTCGCATCAAAAGCATATAGATTAAACTTGCACCCTTTAGAATACCCTTATTTTAGGGTTGTTCCCATGGTGAACAAGTAGATTGGGCTTACATCCTTTTGGAATGCCATTATTGTAGGGTTGTTCGTATGGAAAACAAGTAGATTAGACTTACATCTTTTGGAATGCCATTATTGTAGGTGTTCTTATGGAAAACAAGTAAATTATGCTTACATCCCTTTAGAATGCCATATAGATATAAATTGTTCACATGATGAACATTTCATTAGACTTACATTACTTTGGAATGCTCTTATTTTAGAGTGTGTTTGTATGGAGAACAGATAGATTTATTAAATATTTTAATGAAAAATTAATTTGTGGTTTTGAGGGTTAGAGTGAAAATATAGTGCTTTACTATCATGGTAGAGCCTTGGCACTATTAGGGTAGCACCTTAGCATTGGGTGCTTAGCACTATAGTATTAGAAGGTACAAACTCATGTGTTAAGACCTGAGTGCTCAACTCTTTGGCGTACTATAAATAGTGTTGCAACACATTTGGTAACATGATATTGGAATAGTAAGACTGAGTTGACTAGTTGACTGGTGCCTAGGAGTTGATAATTTAGCATCATTATTGACCTCATTTTTGGATGAGATTAATATCATCTTTAAACTAGTAATTATGAGACCAATTCTATATTAGGAGCCTTCTTATTAAACACTTAGGACACTGTACTTAGTGACCTAGTGAATCCTTCTAGGGTTTAGCCTAACCAAACTAATCTCAAATCTAAAAAAAATTATTGAATCAAACACATTCTAATTAAGAACCTAAATCCAACTTAGCTTAGCCTAAAGTAATTGAGGTGGTTAACCCAATTAACTACCTAAGCTTAAAACCTCTCAAACCCAAAGAAATTCAAATAAAATAATAATAAATTGAAATCAAATAAATTAATAGAAACATAAAGTCAATGCTTGAATAAAAATGAATCTAAAACTAAATCCAAATAAAGGTCAAAGATGGTCAACTATTTGACATAGAGTTAACTTATGTGGGTCCCTCAAGATCAAAAGTCAACCAACCAAAATTTGATCAAATTAAACCATTACAAAAGCTTAAAATCATTAAATAAATATGAATGAACATGTTTAAACATGAATTTAAATAAATCTATATTCAATAAGGTCTTAGTTGTGCTAATTAGATCATTTAATTTAAATGGGCCTAAATGGACCTTATTGAACCTAAACCAAAATTAAAATTAAATAAATTCAAATTAAATGTCAAAAATCATTTAAAAATCATAATTAGACATAATCCAACCAATCATTTAGTTTAATTTGACTAATTGGGTCATTTAACCCAAAAGGATCCAACTTAACCCATGAAGCCCATTTTGGGTCAAATGAGTCATAATTGAAATTAAGTTCAAAACAAATGAAATTTATCATACCAAATCATTCCACACATGTGATTAAAAATGAATTGAGTCAAAACAAACCTTAATTGTGTAAAATTGGTCATTTGACTCAATTGAACTTAATTTAAGTCAAAATTGGTCAAATTAAACCCTCATATGGCATGGAGCAATTGAACTCCAAATTGTCAATTGGATAATTAAAAATGATTGAAACATAAATATAAAATCAATTAATCAAAGGAAATAAAATAAAATCACTTTAATTAATTTAAATCTAGATGGCATTGAATTAAGCTAAATCATCAAAACCAACTCAAATGGATTTGTGTTTGACCCATGATTCATCTTGGTTTGACTTGGCCAATCAACCACCAATCCAAAGAGGTGTTATGGTGGTGCCAAAAAATCAAGAGATGCAATATAGGATGCCATGGAAGATGAGCCACATCTATGGGAAAGAAGAAATCAAAATTATATTGAAAGAAATCAAATTCCATTTTCTCTGCTCCATACTTCATCCACCTCTTCACCATGATTGATTTGGACTTTCTCCAATCAATTGACCACCCCTTGGAGCTAGCCTCCAAGAGTGGTAATCACCATGGAAAATCCAATTTTCTTTCTCTAAGAAGAATCTCATAGCCTAAAGCATAAGTGAGAAGTAAGAGAGTTCATCTCCTCAAAATAGCCATCCTCACATGCTCCTGAAGAGAATAGAGACTAAACGAGATCATTAGGTGATTTCAACCATTCCAAATCTCCCATTTATGGATCTCGTCCATATTAGAAAGATAGGAAGCAAACTTCCTCCCACAACTTCAATCATCCCTAAATTCCCTTGAGATAAATAAGGATTCAATTGAACCCTTACTTATGTCCTTCACTGCCACCAGGCTGGAGATCAGTGATGATTGACCGATGGCAAAGAAGAAAAAATTTTCATCCAAGCTAGGAAAGAGGGAAAATAAGCTCCTCAAGCCCAATTGAAGTTTCTTACACGTTCCTTGGATAGAGGCAAACTCAAAAAAACATTCACTGGAGTTCACTGTCTCCAGTGTATCACTCTAAAAAGAACATCCATCGAGGGATGCACTCTGCCATCTTTGGATGGTGATGTGGGTAAGAACATGTTCTTTCATGAGGTCTCATGTATATATTTAACTAAATTTCCCTTAACATTATGCTGGGGTTTGTTTATATCTAGGTCTACTTCTTATGGACACAAGCCTCCATGGTTAATTACCCTTCTTACCACAATAAGAGAGCACTCTCGATTAAGGTTGGAAATGAACATATCTATCCGATATGCATTGGTATCTTTAGAGGTGTATGTGTCATAGATGACTGTTATATGGAATTTGCATAACAAAAAAGAGATTGACCTTACATCCATTTAGAATGCCAAATCATAACTTAAATATTCATCTAATGAGAAATGTAAGCATTTAATGCATAGCATATAGCCAATAATGAGTGAAGTCAACATATAACTTAAAGCATGTATTGGGGATGGTGGGATAATGATATGCCTGATCAAGATCCCATGGTTCTATCATCCAAGTCTATCATTGTCCATAGTCCATTTAGCCAGGGAAATTATTCTTGGTAGAAGAATCCTTATCAGCAGCCATGGGTGGGGCCATCTAAGGTGTTCTTGTAGACCTGGGATGGTATTTGTCTAAGAAGACAAGCTTATAATAGAAAGCTTTTTTCCTATTAAATATATTCCATGATTCATAGATCAAGGAGCAGAGCCATTTAGGAACATATGGGTTATTGCCATGACTGGAATATAGTGGGGCTATATGGATGCCAAGCTAGTTGGTCAGAGGGTTCTGGTTGTATCCGCATTTCATGTGGTGCTGGTTGGCAACAAAGCCACTCAGATAGAGGAAATAAACCACATCTTTATTGATATGATATTAATTGAGTATGAATATAGATATAAGTTTAGCTTAACAATGGCTGCTTCTGTGAGCAAAGGTTTTCTTTAAGTTATCAACCTTGATAAATAATGATGGATGGGTAGATGGTTGTTTACTTAAGCTATACTGAATGATGAGCTTCATTAAATCTACATGTATCCCCTCCAAATGATTTTTATAATCAACATGTCCATCATCAGGGAAAGATTAGGTTTTGGTAACCCGGACCCAATCATAAGATTCAACTGGAAAATTATCTTGTGCAGCATCCTCAAACACTTAAGTTAGATTTTTTTTATGCATATGTTGGGGTACATGAGAGGAATTCAAGCTTATTTGGTGCTAACCAATGAAGCATCCTTAGGCGTTGGATTTACACAATTATTAATTTTGCAGAGGCCCATGGTAATTCATATATCAAGCATAGCATCTCAATGTTGTAAACATGGCACCTCAGCATTGTAGCTCCAACACAGTGGCACTGCATGGTCAGCGCCATGGTGCTAATGCATTTAATCTATTGATCACCTTACTAGTGCCTCAACATTGATATTGTAGTATAGTAGCATCGATCAAAAGTCAGTTCAAGATAATTGACAAATATTAAGGTTATTTAATGATATGGGATAAAATTTTTGACAGCCATGGTGCTACATCAATGTGACTCATCATTTTCCATTTAATAATTTATGATAGCTAATGTTCCTTTTTTACTAGCATAGTAATCACCTTAACCATCTGACCAGCATTGTGGTGTTGCATGTGAGCATCACAACCAAAATTTTCACTCTACATTATCCTTAGAGCTTTTCATTAGAGTTTTCTCTCTCTCTCTCTCTCTCTCTCTCTCTCTCATCTAACTTATACTTTCTCATACACTATGAGGGTAAAATATGTTGGTAAGGGTAAGAAGAGGGCCACCATCAATGACACTAATAGGTTTGTTAGTCTGGAGGCCAAGGAGAGGTACTACTATGCTCTCATACACAAGCATCTAATCCCATAGAGGAGCTTTTACAATCTTGTCAAGCACATGGAGAGCATCATCCTGAGCAAAGCTAAGAAAAGTTGACCTATGACAACAAATTCGGTGTCACCCCCGTGGTGCAGGAGTTCTTTTCCAATGTGAAGGAGCACCAGAATAATCAAGTTTTCATCTAAGGGAAACTGGTAAGTTTTGCTAGTACTGTCATTAATGCATAATACAGTCTATTGAACATGGATTATGATAAATATATATTTTATTATAATGATCATCTCAACTTTGATGAAATCCTTAGTTCTCACTATTAGGAATTCTAATACTTAATGGAAAAGGCTGGAGGAGAAAGTCATCAATTTTCCTTCCTTTAGCCTCACTACTTAAGCTTGGCACTATTTTATTTTAACCAAGTTGATGCCCACGAATATCAGTGGTGTAACTAGGGATAGGGCTATTTTGAATTTTGTAATTCAAAAGGGTTTTACTATGGATATGCGAAAGATTATTTATAATTCTAGCTATAATATGCTTGAGGGTAGTACTATAGGTTTTGTCATCCTTCTATAATTTATGCTTTATGTGTTGAGCTGGGTGTGGAAGGGGATCCTAATGAGGAAGCCTTTATACAAAAGGCTCCCCTAACCAAATGGGTTATTGAAGGGTTTGGTTCTAAGATTAGGGTGGGGGAAAGCTTAAGCACCTTGGTCTTAGGCCAAATCCTCCAAAACCCTAATAAGCAACTCCAAGAAATTGAAGGGCAAGTATCAAACCTAAGAAAAAAGGTTAACGAGACTAATCGGTGCCAACAGGAACTGGTGAGAATATTTGACCATCACATGGAGCAATAGTAGTAATAGTTTTCATACATGGCCGAGTTTAACACCTCACTTGTGCACATGTTTGAAAATTATGGTTTCCATTTGGGTCCTAGTGAGGTTTCTTTTCTTGTGGTATCTTATTACCAACCTTATGTAAGTTCCCACCGAGCTAGAGGAGTCACAAACCCCTATTTCTTTGTAATTTTATTATTATATTTTATACAATTTATATAGCTCTCCTTTTTATGTTAATAAATACATCATCATTTTTTATATATTTATTTTTCTCTATGTATATGTGTCATCTCTTGTCATTTGTGAAGCTCCAGGATTAAAATAATAGAATTTCTTCACATAAAAATGACAACAGAGAGGGAGCATCATGGTGTTGTAGTTGTAGCACCATGGTGCTCTCATGTAGTAAGGGTTAGCCTTATAACTTGAGAGTGGATCACCTCGGTGCTCGATATTCAATATTGTGGTGCCCTCAATGGGTTCATTTCTACTAATTTACCCAAGAAGGTGGCTCCTCGGTGCTGGATGTTCAGCATCGCGGTGCCATCAGAGAATTTATTTTTTATTTTTACAAAGATGGCAGCACCTCAGCATTATTGTCTTGTGTTGCTTAGGCTTATAACCTAAGAGGGTGGCGCCTTAGTGCCTGATATTTAGTACCATGATACTAACCTAAGTGAAACTCAAGTGTTTTTTAAATTTGTTGTCCCGTGTTTTATAGAAATGTTAAAATATCATAGCATCGCATCTCTTGATATGCAGCATCGAGGCACTGATAATATTTTCTATAAGGGCTGAAACCAAAAGGATAGTGCCAAGGCACTCCAAGTATAACTCCCAGGCACTATTCTCTTAATGACTAAAATAAAAAAATTTGCCAGCGTAACACCTTAGCAATGCTAAATTTTTTACATGTTCAGTGCAAGGCACTCTTCTCAATTATTCTGGATCTAAGATCAATGGAGGGAGGATTTTGTTTCAATGAAACTAAGTTTGATGGCAAAACATGTTGCAAGGTGTCGCACCTCAGCGCTGAAGGAATGCCGCTGCGGCTCTTGTGCAAGGGACTCAAGAGCATGGCGCCATATAGTTGGTGTCACAACACCATAGGTCAGAGCCATATGACTATATTTCTGACTGTGTGGCTCTGTGACACTGTGAGTTAAGAATGTACAAGTTGGAGAGAAATTCTTGCAAAATTTAGAAATTTTTTCTGAAAATTTGGGCAAAGTAATATTTTAGCAATGCTAATTGTTGACCTCATTTTTGGATGAAGTTAATATCATTCTAAAATTACCAATTAGGATGTTCTAATCTTAAATAGGAATCAGTTAATTCAATACATATGACACTATACTTAGTGACCTAGTGCACCCTCTTCGAGTTTGATCTAACCTAATGAGCTTAGGTATACTTGACCCAATTTTCAAATTTGGATTAAATAAAATAAAATTAAATTAAAATAAAAGAACAAATCTAAAACAAAATCATATTCAAATCTAGTCATGTATCTAAAGAGGGGAAAAAGTGCCTCTTACTCCCCTATTTCATCTTAAATTGCTCACCAAGGGTAGAGATGGATGAGGTGAGCCTTCCCCGGACTCCTCACCACTGGCACATAAGAAAATAGATGAAATCTTGTAGCCATTGAGCTCTTTTAATGGTGAAATGCAAGGGACACTCTCCCACATCAAATTGAATGTTTCAATAAGTTTTAGACCTTAAATGAATCACCAGCCTATACCCTTGTCGTTGGTGAGCCGGAGAACCAAGGCCAATGGAATAAAATTGAAGGTTGGTCTAAGAGGCGATTCATGTGGAGGAAAGCCACTAAATTACATACATGACATCATCACATTGAGACCAAGCTAATGGAGTCAATGCCACTATCGGTGATCATCATAAATGAGGTATGCTCCACCACCGACCCTTTAGGCATTTGGTTTTGGCACTTTTTGAAAGAAATTTGATCTTCATATGAATCAAACCATATGGATTGGTTGTACATCGATTGTTGATCATTTTAGGTTGAAATCTCTTTGAAAATAGCTAGTGATTGCCAAAATTTTGGTGAAAATGATGGATGACATTCATCTTTCACCAAGACTCTCAGGATTTGATCTATATCCTCCAATCCTTCTATTTGGAATGGATTGCTGAGATCGAGCCACATGGTTTGAATTTAACCCTTAAGGATACCGTAGAATGAATATGGACCATTCAATATTTGATCAGAGGATCGAGATCCGTCCCGCTCGGCACCGCTTTTGATGCAAATGCCACGTGAGATCTTCATGGCCAAATCCAACCACACAACATGGCGATGACACCACGTACACCACCATGTTTGCTCGCATTCTTAAAATGAGAAAATCTTTTTTAATTAATTAAAAATGACAAAAAATTCAAAAAATCATAGAAAATTAAATACAAATCCAAAAAAATGCAAACTTAGGCTCAATGGATTCATCATGATGAGAGAAATCCATTAAAATTAGAATCCTTAATTAATTTGGGGTATTTTAATACTTTGAATAAAGTTAATTAAATATTAATTAATCATGAATTATTAATCTATTTAAATTGAAACTTTGGGGAACTAAAATTAAAGTTGAAACCCACCTTAGAAAAAAATTTCATGAGTTATTGCAATGTAATTCATAAAATATTAAATTTCAAATCTTAAACCTCAATGTTAATTAAATAAATTAAAATAAAATAAAATAAATGACAAAATGGATAAAATCACTTGAAATTAACTTAACAAACCTTAATGAACATAAATTATCAATAAAACTCGTTAGAGCTTAATAAATCATTAAATGACTTAATTAAGTAATTAAATAAATTAAATAATTCAAGTAATTAACCATAAATTAATTAAATCACAATAAATCAATCAAATTTCTAGAAATTATAAATGAATCCTCTTTGGAAACATCTTTCAAAGAGGAAAATGAAAAAAATAAAATCTCTAAATGATTTGCATCAAATTAATCCTAATTTAGATTTTAATGAAATAATTAAAATCTTAATTATACTCTAATTATGAATCTAATCAAGGTGAAACTTTGGAAACATGAAATTGGCATGGAACCCCACATTCCATAGAAATTTCAGACGCAATTGACCTTTGGATTGGGAATTGTTTAATTTCCAAATTCCTAAGTCAATATGAATCAAATAATTTATAAAAAAAATTTATAAATTCATCAAATCATGAAATAATTTGAACTAATCTTAATCATACATTAAAAATATTCATGATGGTTTTCAAACATCCTAAATACTAGAACTTAATCAATTCCATACTTGAGGATTATGGAAATTAAAAATTCATATTAAAAGTAATTAAACCTTAAGTTAATAAAATCATAAACAAACACTTTATGAAATTTGAATCCATAATTAATCTAATTTAAGAATGAATTCAACCTCTAACCTAAGTGCCTTAGGTTAACATAAATCAAACTAAATGAACGAACATAAATTCAACAAACTTAAACATAACTCAAACCAAAACCATTTCAAACTAAATTAAATGAACCAATTAAAATAAAATCCAATCAAATAATTCAAATCAAATGAAATAATTCAAACCAAACCAAACCAAATTGAAAACTAAGCCAAGAATGAAAATCAAACCAATAAAAAGAAAAGAAATAAATAACTAAATTCCAAAGATAAGAATAGAATTAATCCAAAAATCCTAACTAAATTCAAACTCAAATTGTCTAAATGAAAGTGAAAGGATTAATTAAGATACTGAAGGATCTTATTTAGAACTTTGGGATGGATCTTCATCTTAGGATGAAGGTTTCATTGCATTAGGGGATAAGATGTTGAATGGAGTGGGTTCCACACAAAAGTGGAATCCATTCTACTCTTCATTCTGGAAAACCTAAAGTTCACTTAACCAAATAAAAGTGAAATGAAAATGAAAATAAATCACTAAATTGTTTGAATTAAAACCATCCAAAGGTAAAATTTAAACAAACTTAAAACCCAAATTGAACCTTGAACTAAAGAGGCCTAGCAAAGTCTTGCTACATAAGCCTATTTACTTCAAGCACTAATCATTAGGTCACAGACCCTAAACTTAGGTTTGACCATTCTGTGATTCTTTATGATTCCCTATAAATTATTGTGATATGATGTGCTTCACATGTCTTTATGGTGTACTATTTTAGACTACATGTTTAGAATTGTTTGCTCGTTGGACTAGATGATAGGACATTTTTTTAGATCCAACATTGTCTTTTGTTGGGGGCTATGCTAGAAAGGATTTCTATCATAAATAAATTAAAATGATGTTTTCTTGTAGGTGTACTTAAATCCTTAAGAATAGCCTATAAGACAGGTGGGCTTGGTAAATAGCTAATGTTAAGCATGTATGTTTATGAAATATAGCTGATACATGTTGCTTGTATTTTTCTGACATTTGTTTTGTAGGGCTTAAGATCTATTTTTAAATTTAAAATATAAATTTGAGCTTAGAATAATCTTAGGATCTATGGGGTTTAGGATTAGCAGGAATTGACCCTATTAAAAGATAGGTGTAGTGGTCCCTTGTGATGCCCAATAGATGTCATTGAAGAAGTAGACAATCTTTGAAAGCAGACCCATAGATCTAAACTTGAAGTTCTAGGTTAGGTTGTATAAGGGCAAAGCTCAACTGCCCATTTGCTCTTTCTTTTGAGGTGTACAATGATATCCAATCGCATTAACATTTTTCTTAAATTAAATTTTTTTGATTTATTTTGGGTGCACAATAGAATCAATCTACTTTTTTAGGTTTCTTTCTGTGTTGTGTTTTCCTCAAATTGAATACATGGACAATTAGGCTCATAGGGAAAATTAAAATTTCTACCCAACCTAAATCTAAATAACTGAAATGAAACTAAAGAAAACTTGAAACCTCACATAAACTAAACCCTTAGGCAAAACTTAAAATCAATTAGAAACTAATTACGTCTTGAAAACATGAAATTATATTTCTCCATTCCTTAAATTAGGCACTTCTCCCATTGCACATAAGGGGCATCTGACCTATGAGGATGACCACCTTCTTAGAAAAGTTTGCTTTCATTTAATGAATTAGCCCATAACCATTTCTACTTACATGGCATTAAGCATAAAAGTTCACACCCAAGACCTCAAATAAATCTTGAGTTAAAACATTTAAAATCTCAAAAGTGTGCATTAGTTAGATGCATTTAATACCCTACATTATCTTAAGAATTAGAGAGTGAGTCTAGGTTCGTAGATTTCTTTCCTAAAAATACCACAGTTCATCCATCTTGCATTCATGAGACTTAGCCTCATGAATTTATAATGGGCTTAGGTAGTGTTAGCTGGCAACCCTCTCCAGGAAGGTTATAAGTCTAGAGGGATAGGTTAGTTCCCTCAAGTGAGAGGAATGACTAATAATTCCCTAAATAAAACTAGGTCAAGCATATCACATGTGTTAGAAGCTCTTATAGACTAGGTTTTAAAGCATCCTTCTTGGAATGAGTCTTTAACCCTAGGCATTCTATAGTGTTGTGCTCTTAGAATTTAAGCCCTAGAATTCTAAGAAAATATCAATTCAAAATATAAATTAAATTCCAAAAATGTAAAGCCCAATTAAAGGATAGTTGAAATGTATACTAGGCATCCCAATATCAATAGGCATTTCTTATTTCATCCCATTTAGATTCTAAAAATAACTATTTCCTCTTTGGATGAATACTAGTTGAATTTCAAAAATCAATCCTTTGAAAACCAACTTAGAAATCCTTAAAAATAATAACTTATTTCTTTAATCTAGAGTATTCTTAAGAAGAGATCCTTCTTGAGATGTAAATTACTATAGGGGCTTTCCTTTATAAGGAATCATTAACCTTGTTTAAAATAAATCATGTTCTACTTTTCCATTTAGTTCAGGAGAAAAATCTCCAGTATACTAAAGACCCATTAGCCTTAGAAGTCTTTTAACTTTCTAGATAATATGTTTTATTATTTAATGATGCATTTGATCATCCAAATAAGAAATTCCTAAACTCTACGTGATGTCATAAATTTTCCTTCACTAAGTTCTTGTATTTCAGTGTCAGCTTCCTTATTCTGGATCTAAGATCAACGTGGAAATTTCTTTTGTTCTTGCACCAGAACTAAGTTTAATGGTGGAGGTTTCTTTTATCAAAACTCAAGCAAAAAAAGAAAATCCAAGTAAAATAATGCAAGAAAATATAATTTGATCGAATCTTTTACCTTTAGTAGGCAAGAGATGGCTTTCGTAAGAGAGAGTGTCGATCTTGTAGTGAACACAAGTTTTCAGAACCAAGAACCACCATAATAATTAGAGAGAACCAATCAAAGTGGAGTGAAGAAGTGGAAGACAAGGGGGGGTTTTTCCCCTTTTTTTCATAGAGTTCTTTCAACTAGTGGTGTGGTTTTCCGCCCCATAACTATTCTCCCCACTCTTAGGTTGGTTAGCATTCATGGGGAGTGAATGTTAGTTCTTTCTTACTTCTTTAAACTACAGATAGTGGTCAAAGTGCCTCGACATTGAAATGTCAGCATGGCATCACTAAACCATCGGTTCTCCAACTAAACTAATAATTATCCTTCTAGCAAAAATTTCTTTAGCATGACGGCACTATGGCAAAGAATTTAGTGTTTGCATTTTTTTTATGCAAACAATCGGTGAGCCAAATTTTGATCAAACTTGATGGTGAGCGGTGAAGTATTGGTGCCCACGGTGATTAGTGGGGAGGCAAGCCGAGATTTCTTCACCAAAGCTTCATCATATTAAGGCAAAGGTGTTTGAAGCATTTTTGCTAGGAAGGTATAGACTCAATCCACCACTTCCCTTCCATGGTTTGGTTATTTTTGAAGGCAATTTGACTTATATCAAGATCAATCCATGTTAACTAATAATAAATCAACCCCTGATGATTTTCCAATCAAAATAATGAGAAACCATGGCTAGATCATCAAAAAACCCTATCTAATTGTGGATGGATCTTCACTTTCGGCTGGAGATCAGGGACAAAATCACCACCATATGTTCCTTTTATTTGGATTGATAGTTATGAACTTACTAGTCCATTTTATTTGAATCCTATAAGAATCATGGGTGACCATCCAATCAAAGATCGAAAGGTTGTAGCCAATACTTTAAATGTGGGATCTGTGTGTTCTAGTGGACCTACACCACGTGTACAAGGGTGACTAGCTAGCACCGTGGCAGTATTAACTGGATTAAGTAGGAAAATCAATTTTTCCTAATTTACAAAAAATGCAAAAAAATATTTAGAACCTCCAAAATTCATAAAAAAATAAAATATACAACCAATAAATGCAAACAAGGGCTCTATGGATTCATCTTAATGAGAGGAATCCATTAAACCCAAAATCCCCCATTTTTATTAAGTAATTTTGGATTAATTTGAGTTTGATTAAAAATAATAAAACTAAATTAAACTAAAAATATTATTTCAATCATTTTGAAACTTTTGGGAATTGAAATTAAGGCTAAAATACACCTTAGATAGATTTGTTAAGATTTATTAATAAGGTGACTATAGAAGGTGACAATCGTGAAGAAGACCCACATAGATCAAACTTTTAGTTCTATGTTGAGTAGTATAAGGGTAGAGCTTGGATTTCCATTATCTTTTTCTTCTATGGTGTACAATGGTACCCGGATGCACTAGCATGTTTAATTTAATTTGAATTTGGCTTGATTTATTTTGAGGTATGCAATAGAAACATCATAATTTTCTAGATTTCTTTTTGAGATATGTCTGTGATGGAATGCCTGAAGCATTAGGCTCCTAAAAAAATTAAAAGTGTCTAATATGTCTAAACTAAACAACTCAAACATAAAATAAAAATTCATAGCTCATTCAATTAAAGCCCTAGGCATAAACAACTAAAATTAACTAAAAACAATTAGACTTTGTGAACCATGCGAGTATATTGTTCATGATTATTGAATTGGGCACTTCACCCATTACATATAAAAGAGCATTGACTTATTAAGATGACCACCCTACCTAGGGAAGTGTGCCTTCTTATTTATATTTGGCCCATAATCATTTTCTAACTACATCTCATCTTAGGTATGAATTGCATACCCAAAACCTTTAAATAAAATTTGAGTCAAAATACATAAAAATAATAAAAAAAATATTGCATTAGCTAGATGCATAACATACCAGTCATTATGCAAGAATAAGAGAGTGAGTTTAGGTTTTCAACTTTCTTTCCTAAAGACAACAACCCAACCATCTTGCATACATAAGATTAGAATCATGGTTTTAAAAATCAAGTAGGTGGTGTTAGCTAGAACCCTTCTAAGAGGGAAATAATTCCAAAAGAGTGAAGGATAGGTTTAATTTTCTCATTTGAGTGGATAAACTAGTAATTCCCAAATTTCTAAAATTAGATTAGGTCAAGTTTTTTTACTTATGTCAAAAGTATTTTTAGACTTAGGTTTTGAAACATATTGTTGGAAATAGTCTTCAACCACTAAGCATTTCTATAGTCTTATGCTGATAGAATCGAAGTCTTAGATTTCTAAAAAAATATCAACTCATAATTCTTAAAAACTTTAATTTCAAAAATATAAAGCCCAACACTAGGATAGTTGAAATCTAAAAGCATTTCCTACTTATTCCCTATTGGCTTCTAAAAAGAACTCTTCCTCCTTGAAGCATTCCATTTTGAATTCCCAAATTAAACATTCCTTTAAGGCAAACTTTAAAATTCATAGAAGTGAAAGTTAGTTTCTTATAAGATGTAATTAACTATAGGGGGCTTACTCTTATAAACAACTGTGAACCCTACACTAAAATAAATCATATTCTACATCTTCATGTAGTTCAAGGAAGAATCTCTAGCACATCAATATACATTAGTCTTAGGAGTCCTTATTAAGTAATCAAATCCATTATAGAATAATATATTTATCTTTTAAGATAATATATTTATCCCTTAATGACATGCTTGATTACATAAATATGAACCCCCAAGATCTATTTTGCATTCCAAATAAAATTCCCATAGTCGTGGTGCCAGTCAATGGTTAGTTCAGAAAGGTTGGTAGATGAATAAACACTTTTAATGAGAAAGACAAACTTTTTGACTAGCTCTGTGGCACTGTGTCGGAGAGCTATGGCACACATCAATGCCTGGCCTCGCATTTTATATGATACCGATTAATGATTTAATTATCATTAATTCCATTAATATATCTTTTTTGACTAGCATGATAACCATTCTGGTATGTTGACTAATGCCTCAGAGCTACATGTTCAGCACCGCAATATTGGTCCTATGTTTTAAAAATCAAGAGGCTAGAGCTACAATGTTGAAAGGATAGCATTGTGATGTTATAGGTTAGAAATTTTATCATTCATGTTGTGGCATTTGATGGATGAAGCTTCAACAAATATCAAAACTTTTGGTTCAAAACCACTGAGGGTAGCATTACAGTTCTTGCGGTGCCAAAGCTGTGGCTCTATAAGATAGAGAATTTTTGAGTCATAATCTAAGAGGTTAGCACAACGCCTTATTAGTGGTGCATAGTGTTATGTTGATAGGACTTATACTTTAT
Organism: Cymbidium sinense; assembly: GCA_021442155.1. Classification (NCBI taxonomy): domain Eukaryota; kingdom Viridiplantae; phylum Streptophyta; class Magnoliopsida; order Asparagales; family Orchidaceae; genus Cymbidium; species Cymbidium sinense. The sequence goes on from CM038215.1 coordinate 57,415,702, forward strand.
TTTGGAGAAGTAAATACTCTAAGTGCCAAAAATTATAAAATTAAAGTAGCACCTCGGCACTTCAGAGACAACATTGTAGTGTTATAACTGGATATTTTGATCTTATAAAACTTTAGAGGTCAGTACTATGGTGCTGGGTTTAGTGCCTAGGCACCATATGGGGTGCTTTGCTACCATGACATGAGATGCTATATACTTGATTTTCGAAGAGCTTAGCATTACCACACTATTCCCTCAGCACCGAGGTGCTAAAAGTTGGAAACTCCATAGGGTAGTTTTCTTACAAGAATTAAATAATTTTTATAAATTTTTGCAACATAACAACTTAACAGTGCTAGATTTTTACATTTTTAGTGCAAAAGCTCTTTTATCCTTTATTTTAGATCCAAGTTTGACAAAGGAAAGGTCTTCTTCTCATGCCAAAACCAAGTTCAATGGTGGAGATCTTCAAATTTTAAGATTCTTGGGAGTTTTGAGTTTTGTGGCTTTCTTTTTTTACTTTGGATGTAAGATCAATAGAGATAGGCTTCTTTATTTCTCACAAGATTCAAGATCAATGGTAGAAATCTTCTTTTAGGGAGAAAATTATATAAAAGAACATTTCCATTAATTTTTACAAGGATTTCACAATGGATGGCTTTGATTTTACTAATGTAAGAGGAGAGCACTCTCGTACAGTGGTGACAAACTCAATGAAAAGAGAGGGTCCTAGAGATTGGGAACTAAAATGGGTAGCAAGTGGAAAAGATAGGGAAAAATGGGGAAGAGGTGATTAAGAAGTTTCCACCTCTTTTTATAGAGATTCGAGTAACCATTCCCACTCTTCTTGAGCAATTTTCCCATCTTTTAACTATTCCCCCTTCCCCCCCCAGGTAGTTGTCACTATCGAAGAAGTACTTTGCAGGAAGGGTTAGTTTTCTTGCTTTTAAAATTGAAGGTCATCACAATAGTGCCTAAGTGCTAGAATTATTGTGTTATGGTGCTATATTATTTAAGTAGATAATAGACAGGGGTGATTATCCTTCTACAAATTTGTGACAATGCCTAGGCTCCATGATTGTAGCACTGTGATACTCTAAATCAAAATTTTATTTTATTTTATTATTGTTTTCTTAGATGCAAATAATATATCTCATCATTAAGACTTTTAGAGGGTCAACTTTAGATATTAAAGTTATTTTATGTGATAGTATATAGTGTCGTGATTTTTGAGTAGCAAATATTAATGTTTAAAATTACTTCTCAATAGGAGAATTTTTTTTTTGCTTCTATCAAACGTCAACTTATATAGTATATGGATTTTTCCTTCTATTTTTCATTTTTCTAAGCTAATAAAGGTTCTAATAACTCTTTAAGGTAGTTGTGTATAATATTAATGGCTTTCCCATTATTAGTGCTACCAAAATTTGGGGATATAACAAATATTATTTTATGCTTTCAAATGCTTCTTGATAAGCATCATCCCATATAAATGGTGCATCCTTTCAATCAATCAAGTGAAAGGTTAACATCTCCTAGAAAGATTAGAAATGAACCTTCTAATGTAAGCCAATTTGCCTTATATTAAACATAGTTTCTTTAAGGTCTTAGGCGATGACATTTATGTTATTATTTTTATTTTAGAGGGATCAATTTCAATCCCTCTTTGGTGCACAATAAAGCCTAGGAATTTTTTAGAAGTCACACCAAAAGCATATTTCAATGGATTCATCTCTAAGTTAAAACTTCAAATTCTATCAAATATAACTTTTAAATCTTTTATGTGCTCACTTTGATTCTTTCTCTTGACAACCAAATCATTGAAGTAACATTCCACATACCTTATGTATGAGGTTATCGAAGATGCAGTCATTTCCATTTGGTATGTATCACCTATATTTTTCAAGCCAAATTGCATCACTTTGTAGAAATATATGTTGATTGGTGTGCATAAGATGTATGCTTCTTATCTTCCAAAGCCATTTTAATTTGGTTGTAGCCTAATAAACCATCCATGAAGGAGAACATATCATAGTTTGATGTGTTATCTACCATGAGTTTTGCATTGGGTAGTGGGAAGTCATATTTTTAGCATGCTTTATTTAAATCCCTGAGGTCAATGCAGACAAATATTTGACCATTTTTCTTACTGGGATAGTATTGGCAATCCAGTCAGCATACTTTTCTTCTTGAATGAATACTTCTTCAATGAACTTTTTGGTTTTAGCAATTACTTCTCTTTAATTTCTAATCGCCTTAATGCTTGCTTTACAGACTATACATCAGCTTTAAGGGCAAGACATCCAATGTTAGGCCTGTCATTTCACTATAATTCTATGGAAAGCAATCTTTGTATTCACAAAGTAGTGCTTTTAATTCCTCCAGTCTTTTGGATGTGAGGTTAGCACTAATAAAGTTTGGCCTAGGCTCTTCTTCATGACATAGGTTGATTTCTGGAGTCATCAATGGTGGTTTGACTGCCTTCTTCAAATTTATTTGGGGCCTCTTTGAGGTCAATTATTAATTCATCTTTGGGTACATTCTCATTTTCATATGTAATGTCCCTTCATTCATCTATAGTTTTTAAAGGGGCTTCTTTTCTATAAGATATATTATAACATGAGCTCATTAGGATAAATGTCAAAGAAATATACCCTAATTCCCATGTGGTGAATTTTCCATACCATATGGAATTTTGGCCATCATCCCATTGTCAAAGCCTTTTGAACAATCGCTTATATATTTGTTTGTGTAAATGAACATTATTCTTAATTAGGTTATTTATGGTCAATGAGAAGTATTGAGAAATAATAATTAAAACATCTTCTTCCTCAAAATCATCTTCTTTAGATAATTCTTGCATGGGAGTTGCAGTTCACTCTTCAATTTTGTAAAAAAGATCATGTGTTTCTTTTAACCTTTTCTAAGAAGAACATAAAAAAGTTTTCAACTATTCTATTTTCTCTTTCTTTGAAGTTGTTAAGGCTTTTACATGTGCCCTTGGTATTATAGTTATTTTTATAACCATATTGGAAATTTAGAATTCAGGTACCCTTATTAGAGAAACATGAGTTTTGTTTAATTATTTTTCCATATTACTAGTACTAGCTTCTTCTTTCTTTTGGCTAGTTAAGACTTTCTTATGTTGATAAAGTAGTAACTCCTCTTCATCATCCTTAGTACCGTTGTGAAGGTGGGGAATTACTTTGGGTTGCTTTAATTCATTGGTACTTTTACTCTTTGAATTATCACTTTTCACTATTAGTCTGATAGGTGGAGCCACTTGCTTCTTAGAATTGACTTTCCCTAATTTTATAGGCATGAAGCACTTGGCATCATCGTAGAACTTGTTCTCATGTATCAACAATGGATTCATGTCATCATCAATTTGATGCTTTTCACCATTTTTAATATAATTCATACATTGATGGAGACTTAAAGTTATTATGCCATATTCATGAATCCACAGCCTACCTAGGAGCGCTTTGTAAGAAACTTTGGCTTTGATCACATGGAATTTAATTTTTATATATAGTTCCTTGAAGCATAATGGTAAGATAATAGATTTAAAGGTTTGTTGTCCTTTTTCATTAAAACTTTATAAGAATATGATAATTTTGTCAAATAACAAGCATCTAAAGCTAATGATCTAAGTGTCTTAGCTGTTAAGAGATTGATGGAAGTGTCTTGGTTGATCAATATCCATTTTATGCAGTGAAATTACTTTCAATTGCATAAAGGGGTCTATTATGCTTGGTTGAGCCTATTAATAGGTCATCATCACTAAATGTGATAGTTTCTAATTTTTGTTAGGTTAAGTCTTCTTTCATCCTCTCTTTAATAAAGAATGCTTCATATTATACTAGATTTTGCAAGGCTTTGATTAATTCCTCACGTATATCTCTAGGCAACATGAGATTATTATAGATACTTAATCAAGCATGTAGTTTGTGTAAGTGGGCAAAACATTATAGTACACTCTTATTTTGGTTGACTTTTGAGGTTTAATCGGTGGTGGAGGTAAGACATTTTAATAATTTGAAATTATTTGGCTTTATCATAGGCTTTCCATTATGGAGGTGAACAAATCTTTTTCCACTCCTTGAATAGACTTGAGTTACTTCTTCTATCTTATCTTCTTTATCAAAAGAAGTCTTTAAATTTTGTATCTCTTCAAAATTTTAGAGTTTTCAATACTCTCAGAACAACTATCTAATCTAGGATCTAATTTGTTTGAGCTTGACTTGATCTTCCATTTAATAGCTTTTCTCTAAGAAAGCATAATTCTTCCTCAAAGTTAGTTGAAGTTGTAGTCACATAACATGCTTATTTGGGTTTGAAGATTAGAATTTTCATGCATGTTTATGACTTGACACATTTCTTTTGAAATCTCTTCTGCAAGATTTTTTGTGTCAAAGCTTTAAGTAATGCATATATTCTTCTAGTTTAACTAGCCTTAGAAGAGGTTGTTTGTATTCCTCTAAAGAGTCAATCATTTTTTGTGTTTTATATTTTGTTTTCTAAATTTCATATTTTTCTTTGATTTGTGGGGTTTTGACAAAGAAAATTGATTGATTTTCATCTGCTTCTTTACATTATATACAAATTGACCCCTATTAAGGAAGAGATTTCTTAGATCTATTTTAGACTCTAAGGAATTCTTTCATCGGATGCCTTCTATGACTATGAGAATGTAAATCATCTTTTTAGTTTTCTTTGAGATGGGCATCTTCTAACCACCTTCTTCTTCTTCCTTTGATTGTAGAGCTTCACCCTTATCATTATTTATATTTTAAGTTCTAGCTAGCTCAACATCTTTATCTTTTGCACTCTAGATTGAGTGTGTTGTAACAACATTCATATTTTCATTTTTAGGATGTCCAGTACACTATTTAATAAGGTGAGTTCCCCATTTTGATAACTCTTTTTATCCAATCTTTGAAGACAAAATAATCTTCAATTATGTGACTTATAAGTCTATGGAATGAACAATAGTTGGATCATCAAGTTTTTCTACTTAGTCTAGCTGACATGGCTATAGTAATTGTAATCCTAATTTTAGTGCATGTTTAAAGATCTTAGTAGTACATTCTCTTTTGAATGAGTACTACTTAGTATCTTCTCTTGCAAGATTGACCCCATTTTATTATCCTCTATCGGCTTTACTGCTGGTTATGAGGATGACACACCTCTATTTCCCTTTTCGTCTACTGTGAATATGAATGTTGTATTCACATCATTCTTCTTTGAATTGTGCAACTTAGATTGCTTTTCATTCTCAAAGAGATTATTATTATAGTTGGTATTAAGACCTTTTTTCTTAGGGAGCCTTTCAAACTTGGCTACACAATCCACAAATTCTTGGAACATATTAATCATTGCCATAGCTAGATATGTGGCAATTTGATCATCACTGTTCCCCCATTAAGAGTTGTACTGCATGCTTTTTTATAAACTATTAATCATATTTTATGCTTAGATTTGTCCATCTTGTAAAGTATTTTATAACACTTTCATTTTTCCTTCTCTTTCTCAATGCAAGATTTTCTATCATTACTTTCTTAGTTGCACCTGCAAATCTTTTAACGATGAGTGTTTTCAACTCAGCGAAGGTTTTTACTGAGTCATTGAAAACTCAACAAACCATTCAAAGGCTATGTTGGTAAGGCTACTAAAAAATTATCATGGTAGTAAGATGTCATTCCCTCTAGTATTTCCACAAGTGGCTTTAAGTTAGGCCAAGTGATTTTCTATGCCTCAAAAGGTGTTAATATTTGGCACAATGTACCCTTTAGAATACTATGCTTGGTTATATCCTACTAGGTATGGTCACTTTTTCTAACTAGATATTTAGTAGTTTTAAAAGCAATGATTGCTTTGAATTTCAAGCTAATGTGATCTTCTAATTGAGACTTGGTAATAACATCAACTTCCAGATAAACTTTTAATGTAATTTTTCTTGGGGGTTCTTGCTTTTGTGTTGAAGCTGTTAGCAAGTTGGGTGCAGCATTTTCATGCCCCCAATTTTAGTTGTTGGGTTGATCATCTCTAGAAGATTCCTTGGTGGTATTTATTGCATTACTATTACGTTAAGTTAACTAAATACCTCTTTCATTAACTCACTCATCTCATCAAGATGATTGTTGAGTTAGCTAATTTCTCAGTCTCTTCTTTAAAGTTGAGAACCCATTTGTCTTTGTAACCTTATTATAACATCGATTAGCTCTTCAAACACTTTAATTTCTACTTGAACTTCACCTCTAGGTTCTTGATGATTTGGGTTCTCTTAATATTCTTCCTCATTTTGCTGCACACGTGTCAAATTTGTTCCAAAAATGTGTATCAACCATGTGAACAACTTTGATTTTTATACAATCAATATTATTTTGGAAGTTTACAATTTGTTGCTCTTTATTGATTGGGAAATCCTCATCTTCTGAAAAGAGTTCATTATTTGTGCCATCATCTACTAGCTAAGTTTTTTTAGACTAACTTTTAGTGATGATAAGAGATTCAGTTCCTTTATCATCTGGTGGAGTTGGTTCATGTTAAGTTGTCTCATCTTTGATGACTTAGGACTCTTTAGGTACCAAAATTAATCGAGACTATATATTGGTGGATCTCTAGGAATGCATCCTAGATGTCACACCCTAGTATTCTCGAATGAATTATATTACTTTTTTATGGTTGACCATGTAACAACTGGCCACTTAGTACTCTTGTACTTAAAGGCTCGTTGTTGGTGTTTATCAAATATTTGACTCTTGGGTTTTGAATTCTGCTTAAGGTGGACATGGTATTTTTTAATATTCCCACCTCCCTTAGAGTAGTAATTTATGGAGTTGGCGACCTAGCTCACCAGCTTCTTAATTCTTCTTTGAAGGTTTCTATTTTTAACACACTTTAAACTTTGTATATTTAGAGGAAACAATGTCCTTCTTGTGAGATATGCTGCATGTACTTATGCCAAAAAGACTTCTTGATAGTTTTCTCTGAATTCTTTCTTTTGACCCACCTGAGTAGTTCAAAATTATTATTGGTTGATATATTCACTTCCACTAGTGGTTCATGCTATTGTTTAGTTTGTATAGGCAATCAATAGTTCTATGACTAGCAATATACTTTCATCTATCTCTTCTAAACATATTAGTACTTGAGGAAGATGCTTCATGATCATGCTTGGCTAGAGTAAAAGTAGTATTTTGCATGATAGTAGGCTCCTCATGCACTGCTAAGTGGATTGATGATGATTAATTTTAACTTGGGATTAATGACCATCTTGTCCTTGATGGGCATTGTCAGCATTTCCTTTGACAATTTATCTAAAATATAACCCCTCTTTGAGGTCAAGGCTTTAGGCTTAGGCTCGCTAAGAATGATCACATTCACCTACTTTCCTTTATTGAATACCTTTGTCATTTTAATGCCCTCAGTGTTAGGCTCCATTATTGGTCCAGTAGGTAGGAACTGGACGAATTTAGAAATTATTCCAAACTGGAGAGTAGTTCAAACAAAACCAACATGGATTATGACCTGAAGGAATCTAATGGTGGACCCCTCTCTAGATTATCAATCATCATGTTTGTCAAATTTACCATGGAAGGTTTTGAACTTTTTCATAGATCAAAAGTTAGGTTCTACTTGATTTTAGAAACCTAAATTTTTAAAAGAATATAACGGTATTTAAGTCTAAGACAACACCATATATTTTAATTTTTCTAACAAAAGATGGAGAGAGAAGTAATCTCTAGTGCAGTCGGCATAAATTTGATCACTTAGGAAAAATAACTTTTTGAAAACTCTCTGCCATCATTGTTGGGATGGGTAGGAGTATGTTCTTCATATTATAGATTAAGATATATTCAACCAGATTTCTCCTAACATTATGTTACGGTTTATTTAGATTTGGGTTCTATTTCTTATGAATATAAGAATTCATAGTTAATTACCCCTCTTACTGCAATAAGAGAGAACTCTCAATTAAGGTTAAAATAAACATATCTCTAATATGAATTGATGTCTACTAGTGCATGTGGCATGGCATAGATGATTGTCTAACAAAAAAAAAGAGATAGTCACGATCAAGATCCCATGGTTCCATTTTCTCGGGACTATGTTGCTACAATCTACCAACATTAAAGAGCTATCAGCCCCAGTGGAGTCTAGAGAGTTTCATTTGCATCGATTTGTTGCCTCATTTCAGATATCCTAAGTAGACTAGAATTTTAGTGTAGGGGTTGTGGCATAGGGATGTTCACATGGAGAACAAATTAATAGATTGGGCTTACATTTATAGGAAAGCTAGAATATAGGGATGTTCACATGGTGAACAAGTAGATTGGGATTACATTCCTTGGGAAATGTCAAGTAGGAATGTTCGCATGGTGAATGGATAGATTGGGCTTACATCCCTTTGGAATGCCAAATGGATATAAATTATTCACATGGAAAACATATAGATTGGACTTACATCCCTTTGGAATGCCAAATGAATATAGTTTATTCGCATGGTGATCATATAGATTGGACTTACATCCCTCTAAAATGATATTTAGATATAGATTGTTCACATGATGAACATATAGATTGGACTCACATCCTTTTGGAATGCCATATTTATTGTAGGTTATTCACATGGAAAACAAGTAGATTGTGATTACATCCCTTTGGAATGCCATATGGATATAAATTATTTGCATGGAAAAACATATAGATTTTACTTACATCCCTTTGAAATACCATATTTATAGGGTTGTGTTTGCATGGAAAATAGATAGATTTATAGGATGCTTGTGTGGTAAACATTAATTTATGATTCTGAGGGTTAATGCTTCAATGTTAGAAATATAGCACTTAGGCACTATCATGGAAGTGCCTCAATGCTATTAGGGTAGTACCTTGGCATTGGGTACTTAGCACTATAGCATTAGAAGGCAAAAATTTGTATGTTAAAACCCAAACGACTCAGCACCTCAGCATGCTATAGCTAGCTCCACAACACTTTTGGCAACATCATATTAAAGTAGTAATACCGAGTTGACTGGAGCTTAGGCATTGGCGATTTGGCACTACTACATTAAGGGTAGGCTCAGAAAGGCTGGTAGACAGATAGATTTTTTTAATGAAAATGATAAACTTTTTAACTAGCACTATGACAACATTAAATCATTGTCCAGCCTTACTTTATGTATGACATCAATTATTGAGTTAATTGTCATTAATGCTATTAATATATCTTTTTTTACCAGCGTGATAACCATTTTGGTATGCTAACTAGTGCTTTGAAGCTATATGTTTAGCATCAGATATGTCCCATGTTTTAGAAATCAAGAGGTTAGCGCCTCAATACTAATAAAGCTGTGTCGCGATGCTATGGACAATTTATAAATAGAAACCTTAAGCTGTTCATTTATCATTATGAAAGCTTTGGTTTGATTCTAGAGTTCCCTTGCCCTTTCTTTTTTTAGCTTTTATTCTACTATAAGAAAGTCAATATGTCGATCAAAAAAATCAACAAGGGAAAGAAGAGGGCAGCCATCAATGACTCTAATTGGTTCGTTAGTGTGGAAGTAGAGGAGCGATACCACCATGCTCTCATCCTCAAACATCTTATCCTACAAGAGTTTCTTAGGAGAGCATTCATTAATGAGTTCTTCACCAATGTGAAAGAGCACCAGAATAACAAGGTTTTCATGTCAAAAACACTAGTATGTTTTAATAGTATTGTTATTAATGCATATTACAATTTATGAGATATTTTTTATAATTAGTATCTCTTTTATTATAAAGATCATCATGATTTTGATGAAATTCTTAATTTCTTTACTATTATAAATTCCAATGTCCAATAAAAAAGGTGGAAGGAAAAGATTATTAATATTTCTACCATTGGACTCACTTTTAAGGCCAAAGCTTAGCTATTTTATTTGTTTCAACTTAATGCCCATTAGCATTATCAGTAAGGTGAATAGGGATATGGTCGTATTAAATTATGTGATTCAAAAGGGCTTTATAATTGATGTTGGGAGGATCATTTATAATTCTATTTATAATAAGCTTAAGGGTAGTACTCTTATAGTTTATAATAATTCTTTTTAATTTATTCTCTATTTATAGCGGGTGTGCGAGGGGATTCTGATGAAGTAGTTTTAATTCAGAAGGCTCCCCTTACTAAATGAGTAATTAAAGGATTTGGCTTGAAGACTAAGGTGTGAAAATGCTCACACACTTCTTACCTTGACCTTAAATCCTCCAAGACCTTAAATGAGAATCTCTAAGCAAATAGAGAACAAGACTCAAATTTAAAAAAATAGGTTGGTGAAATTAGTAAGCAGTAGTAGGTACTGAGGAGAAAATTTGACCACCGTATGGGTGGCCAACAATAGTAGTTTCCATACATAGTTGAGTTTAAATAAGCACTTGTTCATATGTTTGAAAGCTATGGATTTCATACGGGCCTAGGTCAAGCTTCTTTTCAATGGTGCAATCACCCTTATATGAGCATCCCTCTAGAGTTATATGAAGAAGAGGAGGAGGAGAATGATGATGACTATGACTATTAGTTTTCCCCATCATTTATTTATTTATTATGCAAATATTTTTGTTTCACATATCTATGTATCTACTATTTTAATTTTTATTTGGATACTCCAAGATTTTAAAAAAAAAAAAATTTAAGACTAAAAAATGACCTAAGAGCAACATTGCCTCAACACTATAACATTTTTCACTCTAAGGCTAAATAATATTATACAAAAAAACTAAGACTTAGGCTCAGAGAGGGCAGCTGCAAGCCTATATGAATAGTGTTGTGATGCTAGAAATAGATAAGTTTTCCCTTAGAATCTTAGAAAGTAGCACTGCAACAATGAAAGGATAGCTTTGCGATGCTATGGGTTAGAAATTTTTATCATTTAACCTGAAATGGTAACACTACAGTGCTTGATGGATGATGTTAAGGCACTTTAATATTGAGACTTTTGGTTTTTCCATCAAGGAAATGTTGTGGTGCTAAAATATAGATAATTTTTTATCCCTAACTCTAGAGGCTAACATTACGGTGCCTGATTGGTGGAACTTTAGTTCTAGGTAGACAAGACTTAGACTTTTGATATAAGGAATTCACTATTCTAAGTGTCAAAAATTATAAAGTTAATTCAACACCTTAGCACTTTAGAGATAGTTCTATGATGCTATAATGGAATGTTTTGATCTTGCAAAACCCTAGAGTTCTATGCTGTAAAGCTAAATATGTAGTGATATAGCACTAAGTTTAGTTCCTGAGCACCATATAAGGGCATTGCATCCCCATAATGTGGGACACTATATATTTGATTTCTTAAGAGCTTAAAACTGAGGCACTACGAGTAGGGAACTCCAATTTTGGGTAGTTTTCTTACATGAATTTAACAATTTTTTAAAAAGTTTAGTAGTATAATGGCTTAGTACTGCTAAATTTTAACTTTTTTTAGTGCAAAAGCACTCTTCTCTATTATTTCAGATCCAAGATTGATGGAGGGATCTTCTTTTTATGCTAGAACCAAGTTTAATGGTGGAGGTCTTTGAACTTCAAGATTCTTGGGAGTTTTAGTTTTGGGGCATTTTTTCTAACTATGGATCCAAGATCAACGAAGATAGGCTTCTTTAATTTTCATTGGATCCAAGATCGATAGTGGAAATCTTCTTTTAAGGAGAATAATATATATATAAAAACATTTTAAAGAATCTTTACTTAGAGTTCATGGTGGCCATCTTCAATCTTACCTCATGCAAGAGGAGAGCATCCTCGTACAGTGCAAGAAACTTGCTGTGGAGAGAGAGTGTTGGAGATTGGGAACAAGAAAGGAGAGAAAGTGGAAGAGAGAGAAAAAAGGTGAAGAAGTGAGTGGGAAATTCCAACCTCTTTTTATACGAGTTCAGGTAACTTCACCCACTCTTCTTGGGTAGTTTTCCCATCTTCTAACCATTCCCCCTCTTTACCTGTAGGTGGTTGACGCTCTTGGGGAAGTAGTTGGCAGGAAAGATTAGTTTTCTAGCTTTTAATACTAAAGGCCATCACAATAACACTTAGGCGCTAAGATTATAACATCACGGCACTATTTTATTTAAGTAGAAAACTAGCATGGGTAGTTATCCTTCTTGAAAGCCATGATAGTACCTAGGCACTAGGATTGTAGCACCGTAGCGCTTTAGGAGAAATTTTGTTTTATTTTATTATTATTTGTTTAGATGCTAACAGTAAGAAATAAGATCAACAACATTAAAGTGAGGTGGATATAAGAATACATGGCCTTAGAATAAACCAATTCCATATCAAGTACTTATGCAACACTATCTACACTAGAAGAACCAAGAAGACATACTTCACTGATATCATCTCTAAGATTTAAGATAGGCTACTATCATGGGAAAACCATTTATTTTTATATGGAGGTAGATTAAATTTAATTAAAGCATATACAGATCCATTCATTTGCACATTCTTCAAATGACAAACATGCTTATTAATATCCATAGAAGAATTGAATCTATTTTCAACACTTTCCTTTGGAACGAAAATGGGGAGGGTTATCACTGGACAAGTTGGAGGAGAACATGCAAGCCTAAAGCCCATGGTGGCCTAGAATTTAAATCATTACAAGGCACCATCAATTGTAATGCCATGAAATGTTAGATTAAGCTAAGTCCAAAGTTATGTTAGCCAAGTATTGCAATAAAGTTTGGCCCATGGAAACTCAACTAAAGCATTTAGATTCCTCCTTTTGGAAAAGTCTACTAAGAACTAGAGGCACTGTAGAAAACTTTATTAGATGGAAAAATGGAGAAGGAAGCATTGATATTTGGCAAGACATATGATTTCTGGATGAACTACTAGCTACTCATCAGCATAAGCTAACATCCAAGAACCTAGTTATCAACTACTTTCTTAATTTTTAGGGTACCACTACTTAAAATCTTGATGAAATGCTTTAGGTCCTTCCCAAGGGCATTATTGTTGAAATTATCCACATCCCTCTCAACATAACTACTAGACACAAACAACTAATTATACCAAAGGAAGGTAAGTAACTAACAAGCATGTTGTATAGGGTAACCTCAATGCTTACATCCATTTCTTGGGGATAGCTCAATTTGGAATACTTACTATAGGCATACCATCACATTCCTTTGCTGGAGCTTCTTTTACAACACTTTACCCATTGAGGAAGGCCTGAAGAGGAAAGGAATCCACCTAGCATTTAAATTTTCAATTTTGTAGTGATGAGGAAACTAATGAGCATTTATTTCTTCATAGCAACAAATCTAGAACCATATGGTGAAAGCTTCAAACACACTAAGAGTTGTAAGATTTGGTGCAACAATCTAGAAATATCATCTAACTATTGATTTCTTGGATTAATTTGGGCAAACACAAATGTCTCAAGCTACATTTCAAGCTCATTCAAATCTTATCATTATGGTACATATGGATGGATTAAAATGAAACCAATCATAATAGCAATCTGAGGAATCCTGATGCATTATGCAGCAAATTGTTAGCCATATTAAATAGGTTGTCCATCACAAAAGAATGCAACTAGAAAATACTAGAAAATAATTCAAATACACAACCAAATCATTCCATACACAACCTAATTTTTGGTTTAAATAGAAACCCCCCTGGGTTAAATTCAACATTGATGTCTTACTTAATTCTATTAGCAACATAGCAGGATCATGTGGAATCATTGAGACCAGAACAGTAATGTAATCTACATCTTTCACAAACCTTGCCATCTCATAACCTCATTATTTGCTGAAGTTGATGGTCTTCTATTTACTTTTAGAATTGCTCAAGCTTTCTCTAATCCTATATGGATCAAAACAAACTCTAATTGCATAATTAACATATTCAATGGATCCACTAAACCACCATGGAGCATGGTCTACCTGCTTGTAACTATATGGTAGCTAAGCACTAACATGGATGTAAGGCTTTCTCATATTTTTTGTGAGTGGGAAATTGCCTAGCTGATCATCAAGCCAAGCTTGGCAAGTCCTTGCAAACCACACCAATATCTTTTGTTCTCCTTCTAGCCTTAGACCCTTTCTCCTTGGAGATATGCTCAATTTACCTTACATCATGGGTACAATCTTATAACTTCTTTTGATTAATGAAATCTTTTGCTTTCATGAAAAAAAAAAATCTTTAGTTTTGAATCATTATCAGCAAGGGTATTATGAAATTGAGAATATGTTGTGCTAGAGAACTAATTGGCTAGAAGATACACAAGATCTAGGACTATCTTTTTTCATTTGCCATTAGGAATTGAATAATCCATTTGTTCATTTTCTTAAACCTTTGGACACTAATTCATGCAATTGTCAAAGTTTAAGCTAGTTATTATCTAAGTGAGACATGTTCCAAAAATGCTATTAATGAAGCTTAGATATTTTGCATGTTAAGATGACATGTTAAGATATCTAAAATTAGAATTAGTTAGTTTAAAGGAGATTCCAATAGAGGTTAGAGTGGATCATGGTTAGAAGAAAATCTAGATAAGTGATGGATAGATGTATTATGAAAATTTAGTCTCCATTCCAAATTGATGAGTATTTGGTCATTCCTTTAATGCAACATCTCTCCTCCAAGTGAAGTTAAAAGCCAAGTAGCTAGCATCAATAGTCTAGTCATCAAAAAAACTTAGAAAAATCATTTAAAGTTCTAGGATGAGGATTAACTCCTCCTTTTTTTATTCTCAACATAAGAAATCATGTGAAAATCTTCCCCAACCAGCCAAGGTCATTAAAGATACTGCCATTTCTAGTAAGGTGTGACCACAGTTTAGATCTATCTAAATGAGAACAGGAAACATAAATAATGGATGCAAATCTAAAGCACTACCAATGGATACTATGGAATGAATGAATTAAGGATGATCAATTATAATATCAAATAAGAATCCTTCTTTCTAAAAAAAAATAAATCTTATTGTTGTAATTATAAAATGCATATCTCATACCAAAAAAATGTAGACATCATTTTGATTTTGTTATAGTCTGCAATAGGCTCTAAGCTACCAAAAGAACCAAGGTTGTGTTTCTTAACTAAATATTTTATCCTAGTATAACTAATGTTTTACAATACTTTTGACAATCTATATCAAGAAATTAATCATTGAGAGAGAGTTTATTTTAAATGTTATCTTGGAAAGACATATTATTAGTGATGTTTGGTCTCTTCAATGTTTTTTTCATCCTTCAAAATCCTTTTAGTTCTTTAATACCCTTTCTTTTAATTTGCACTAACCCCCGACCTTCATTTGTATCATTAACTAAAGATTGAAGTTGGACCTTGTCAATATAAATTTTCTACCCTTGGTTGCTAGACTTATGCTATATTCCTCCTCAAAATCTTCCACAACAACCTATTTTCCTAGGCTCTTAACTTGTCACCAAATGAATTTGTGAGAAGCACAGTTGCAGCATTGATAGTAGGCACAATAGTATCAACATAATTAATTTTTTAAGCATTCATGGTCTTTTATTGAGTAAGATAATTAATTTCATTGTTAGTTGTTCCCCTAATAATGTATTATTAATAAGTAATTTATTAGATTTAGAAAGTATTATATGATTTTGAATATCCAAGTTAGTTAGTGGTAACTTTTCCTTAGTGGGAGCACATTCCCTAAAAGGGGGATGAACAACTACCTGAGGAATAGACTAGAGCTAGAGCATTAAACATTCTTTATGGTATGATTAAATTATTTACAATGATTGTAGTATTTAGGCTTAATTTCCAAAACCATTTTTTCTTAGCCTATTATTGTAGTATCAATCCACACATCATCATTAATATTTGTAGTGATGTCTATTATATTAAAACTCAAGTGATGGAAGGTCTGGAAAGAGTGGTAGTAGGGTTGTCCATGCACAAAGTTCTACCACTTGGTGGCTAAAGAGAACATAATTTGTTTGTTGAAATAATGCACCTTCATTCTAGGAAATTGAACCCAAGGAAGAACTACATGGGATTCAACCTTTAGGGTGAAATATATAGTCCATTTGAGATTTCTAAAAGGGAGGTCATTGGCATAAAAAATCCTTTTGACAAACACCTTAGCATAGTCTTCTTTATTCTCTAATATAATAAAATAATGTCTAGAATTGATGAAGCCAACTGAACACTTGCCAATGAGGTTGAGCTCTACAAAATATTTTTTTGATATTAGCATAAGAGATAGGTTTAGTGGCACATTTACCAACCAGCAATAATGAAAATGGAGTAGCTAGATTGCAAATTCCATCTTCATTTAAAATAATAGCCATATTTATCTTTTTAATGTGCTTCTTAATGAATGGAAAGCATCACACGTTTGGTTCAGCAAAGCATCAAAGAAAGATGGAGGAAAAGTCATAATAGAGCCACCATCAAATACTTGAGGCTCATTAGGCCCATTCAAAGCAATAATGTAGGATGCTGACTATGCTAGTCAATGATCAAAACTCTTAAGTGTTGGTGTACACCTTCATAATATGACCAAGTTAAGAATGCATTAGAGGACTTCTTTATTAAGAATAGATAACATCCATTACATATTATATTGCTTTAAATTAGTTCTTAATTAGGCATGATGCTAACTATGCTTATAGTCTTAATGTGTTAAATAGTGGCACTATAACCTAGATAGGATTGCAAGTTCAATGTCAAGTTGCTCTAATTATGTACAACTAGGTTACTTATTTCTTTTCTTTATGTAGGCACTTCTCTACTTTGATGGAAATTAAAAGTCTAATATCAATTAATCCTTTTCATGGAAGTCATTTTTATATGAAATTCTTAGTTTCCTTTTTCTACTTTAATGTCCTAAGATCAACTATAGAAGATAAAATATATGTTTGCAATTATATCATCTCATAATTATATACAAATATTTAATAATAAAAATGCTTGGACATTTTATAACTTTTTTTGCTTTTAAAACACCATTACTAGCCATAGATTCAACTCCAAATAGAATGCTCTAATGATTCCATAAAATTTAAACATTCTGGCGATATGGTAGAACTATAGTCAACAGTCCCTAACTAGTGTTAAATATAAATGAGAGAGCATTTAAGCTTGGTATATAAAATTATCTTCTTCTGAAGGAGATGGGTTTAGCTTTCTGTATGTAAAACATTCTTTGGGCTTCAATTAATTATCTGCTTCAATTTTCTAGCACTAACATGCACCACACCCTAACCCCTTATTCAGTCAATGCATCCCAAGTCCATCTCAACATAGGTCATTTAGCTGGTCTATGCACTAATCACTATTGAAGACTTTAGAAAAGGTGTTCATAAAAATTAATAGAAGCTCCATAATGACTCAATTATATCTCAAACTATGTAGATTGTGATAACCCTAATCTTCTCACAAACTACATAGATTGAACGATCATCATCTGATGTTAGAAGAAAAGAAGAAGACAATGCCTTTACCTCCCATTCTTTTAAATCAAATAAATGCAAAGATAACCCTAAATTTTTCACAATTTAAACCTTCCATTGCTATTGTGAAATTAATCTAAATCATTTGATCTATGATTGGATGGCATAAATTGTTAAGTATACACCTTATATATTTCACAATATGATTTTAAGATAAGAATTCTTGTATGATGTAGACT
Organism: Cymbidium sinense; assembly: GCA_021442155.1. NCBI lineage: Eukaryota > Viridiplantae > Streptophyta > Magnoliopsida > Asparagales > Orchidaceae > Cymbidium > Cymbidium sinense. The sequence goes on from CM038215.1 coordinate 57,433,335, forward strand.
AACAATATATTTGCATGTTCAATTATATATATATATATATATATATATATATATATATATATATATATATATATATATATATATATATATATATATATATATATATATATATATGCTTGGAGCTACTAATGGATTAATTCATGTGTTGCAAGAAATTTAGTAGACTCACCTTGCTTAGCCAAGTTTGGAAAGTTATATTAGCATGGACTAGGGCAATTTAGATTTTCTTAGGACTTGTAGTAAAGTAAGATAGATAAGAGCTCATAAATAAGATAAATAAAAGCTTAGATTAATTTTATCTATTTATTTTAGCAAGTGACATGGCTTACTTATTAAATTATCCATATTATTCTTTTTCATTATCTTATAATCATTTTTCTCTCTCATCATATCAATAATTTTATTTTATTTTCATAATCCCTCATGCATGGCTAAATTTTTTATGGTTTTGAAATTTTTTTAGAGATTTATTTAATTTATTTCCATATCAATTTTTCTTATTAAATGATTTTTTTTTCAAATTTTAAATTTGATTTTGGCATGATTTTTGTCTCCAAAATGGCTTATTCAATTTATGTATGCTTTGGCCGACCATTAAATAATTTTTATGTGATTTTATTTGATATAATTTGATATATATTGATTTCAAATGCATTTTCAAATTTTGAATTTCAAGTGCATATTGCCTTAGTTTTTTTCCAAATTATTGTTAATCAATTATAGCATGTCATGGTCGGCCCCCTCATGTGCTTCACTTGATTAAATTTAAATTAATTTAAATTAGATTTTAAATTATGCTTGATTTATTAAACTTTTTAAATTTAAATCTTTACTTTGGGAATTATTTCAAGGACCTCCTCGCTCATGAATGTATTATATTGAAATTGTGTTTATTTTTCAAATAGCTTATTAATTAATCTCTTAATTTAAATTTATTGGAGATTGGAACCAATTAGGAAAGTTCCTTGGCTAACCCACATATATTGATTTTATGGGTTTATTTTATTCCATTAATTTCTTTGGCTTATTTTATTAAAACCCTCATAATTTAATGCAATAATCCATCATATATTATGCATTGATTCATGATTGAACACCATATGGAATGCCTTGACCGTCCCATGCATGTAAGTCCATTGGATTAGTTTTATTTCTAATTAATTCAAACTCTTTCTTTTTTAAATCCCTTCTTAATTGGAAAGTGCTTAATTAAATCAATTACATTTATTTTTATTCCCTCTTCTTGCATGATCAGCAACTCTATTTTTGAATTTGATTGGATTCAAATCAATTAACATGTGTTATATTTTCTTTCAAAATCAAAATCCTTTCTTATTTAAGTTCCGTCTTGAAGTCTCATAATCACAATAATCATAATTTAGATTTTTTAAACTAGTATGTGCAATATCATTTTACTAAATCATATGCACATTACTTGATTCATAATTGCTTTAATTAAAAAATTAGCATTTAAAATTTTTATTTTTGTTCTTTAAAATAAATTTAATAAAATCATAATATTAATTATTTATTTTTTGTTTACTTTATTTTAATTATTTTGTAATTTTATTAATTTTTTTTAAAATTTCTAGTATTTGTCATTTTATTATTTAATTAAATTAATGAAATTTTACCTTGCTAAAGGTCATTTAAATTAAATTTAGAATTAGCTAAATTAATGGCTAATCACTTTCATTAATTTTGTCATCTTATTTCACTATTTTCTAAATTGTTTAGCCATTTAAGTTTACATGATTTATTTATTTTATTAATTACATAAATTTAATTCTTTACTTTCCTAATATAAATTCACCTTATTTTCTCCTTGTGGCTGAAATTCCCATGATTTTTGTGAGAGTTTATTTATATTAAAATTTTCTCGAAATCAATTTGAATAATTTTCATATTATTCCTTACCCATTTTAAATTATTCTAGCATTAAATCTTTCCATAGTTGCATACTTATTGGGGCAAGCCACTATTAATCAATAAATCAAATAATTTTATGCTAAACCTTCCAAATATCTCTCCTTGGTAGTGCACCTCATTATGGAACATTTGAAATAATTTGATAACAAAACCCTAATTTTGAGTAGCCATAATTTGATAGCACCAAAACCTCATTTGAAATAATTTTTTAATTTGTGATAATCATCTTGATTGAAATTTCAATTCTTTTTTTCTTTCAACTTAATTAGTTTCAAATTTGAAGTTTATTTATAATAAATCATTTTGTGAACTAAAGCAAGTGTTGTAAAGCATATTTTTATGATTGTGTTTAGATTCAATCTCATCATTCAAATATTAATATTTTTTAATTATGCTCTCTTGATTTACTTTGGAATTCTCATTGTAGTTTTAGTTGAACCATTTGAATCTAAAGCAATTTCTTTTTTTGAGAAAACCATTGATACAACTTGTAAAAAAATATTCTACATTGCTAAAAAAATTTTCTCCAACTAAAATCAATTGTATACTCAAAATTGTTTTACTTAAGATTTATTTAAAAGGTTCTTTATCATTAGAATCATTTTTAAACTTTATAATGAGTGGAGTAAAAGTATTTTTTTTCTTGGATATCTTTTCATTATTGAAATGTCATTTTATTACAAAATATTTTATTTTCTTAAAATTATTTAAGCATAGCATTATTTAAAAGTCTCATCATCATTTGAATTACATTATACCATAATTTTGGTTTGGAAAAAAGTATATTTTTGCTAGAGTTATTTTTTCTTTTACATAAAATTTAATTTCATTGCAAAATTATTTTATTTTCTTAAAATTATTTAAGCATAGTATTATTTGAAATCTACATCATCATTTGAATCACATTGGAGCATAATCTTAGTTTGGAGAAAAGCATTTTCTTTTGCTAAATTTTTTTTCTTCTGAATTTATGAAAGTTATCACAAAAATTATTAGATTATGAAGATTTAAATCATATAAATTATATTTGATATTGTATTCATCAATCATTGCATTCTAGACTTTAATTATTTCTTAAATTTAAATTATAATTGTTGAAATTTATTTTTCTTTATTGAATTTATTATCCCAGACTTAAAAAAATCATTCTAGTGGAAAATCATTAATTTTTACATTGCTAAGTTGGAATTAGTTATAATCTTTCTTGAAAATAAATTTGATATTTATTGAAATTTAGTTTATTGCATAATAGAAAGTTTCTTATTAATTTTGTCTTAGTCTATTAATTGCATTAATATAAATAATATTTTAAGATTATTTTTAAACAAATATATTGTCATTTCTCATTAAAAATAAGTGAGTCATTTACTTTGTTAAATTTGTTACAAGTTGAAATGAGTTGTAAGATCACCATTTCAATTGGTGTAGATTGCTAGATATTTAATTTTTAATTTAAATAGTTAAGATTTATAATTTTGTAAACTTTTTTATGTTTTAAAATTTTTTTTGGTTGGGGTTTTATTCTTCATTTTATTGAATAATACAAGATTTTATTAGGGTTATACTCACCCCATTATAGGAGAGTATAGTTGTAATTTACTTTTGTTAGGATTATGAATTTCTAGCCAAGATGGCTAGGTGTGGATGTAGGCCTGTTTAGGGTTTTTCTTAAACAGATTAAAAATCTTATGCCCATTGTCTCTCTTACATTCTCTGCACTTTACTTTTTTTTGTATTGTGTTTTTTTAGTTAATCATTATTTTATATTAAATTTAAAGTTTTAACATGTAAAATTTTTAAACACTTAATTCACCCCCTCTTGAGTGCCATAATTGCTCCTATTCATATCTTAAATGTCTTGGTAAAATATTTTATTAGCCAAACACCTATCACTTTATTCTAACATAATATATAAATTGATAAGCCTTATGTTAGTCAAAGATACATAATTGAACTAGATTGATAAATCATAGTAATACAAGTTTTCTCTAAGATACATTAACCTACACACACTTAGATGCAATGATAGTTCATAACCCCATTATTGTTTAGTAATAAGAAGGATATAGCTAGGTCATTTTGTTATGCAATATTTTTGGCTACCCAAGAAAAGGTTAATAGAGTTTAGTTGGTCCTTTTTGTGATTATTTGTTTGCATAGTAATGTATTGTGTTGCTTTATTATTATGCTACAAGTAAGATAAAGATATTTTCTCGTAGGTGCTTCATGTATGACCAATAAATTTATTTTTCTTTTAGAGATGGTCATGTGTCAATATATAAATGTCAATATTGATCTATAATTGTGTTATGATTCTACTATGATGTGATGGTTTCATTAAGATTAGCATTTTCTTTTATAGCATTATTTTATTTTATTTATTTATGTAAAAAATAATATTAATTAAGTTTTTTAACATGATACAAGGTGATTCAATTTTGATGAGTGAACATACAGCTTGAATTGGAAGGTGGATAAGGAGCAGAGGGACTTAATTTATATTTTATTCTTGAAACTTGCCTAAGCTTGTTAGGTAAAACATAGGTACCCATTTATATTTGGGTATGTATAAGCAAGCTACCCAACCACATCATCTTATTATGCCTATATTTTCATAACACAATGATTGTTCATTCACATCATTTGTTTACTATGACTTTTTCCTTTTTTTTTTTGGCGTAGTATGATTATTTGGAAACACATATTTTTGTTAGACTCATAGAATAAAATGATTTCTACTAGCTTTAATAATTATTAAATAATATTAGATTGATTAAAAAATTTAAAAATAAAATTAAGGCTCTTTCTCTAGCCACTTTTTTAAATTTATTTTTCTACATTGTACCTTGAAGAGTAGGTACAAGTACAACCTACTGGTGATCAAAACCCCCAAGCATTGGTGCATATTCATAACATGGACATCAAGCATTAGCAAAAGTCTCACTTAAAGATAGATTACTCACATTGCATAATATATCCTCTTAAACTAGAGCCTTAAGTAGACATGGTATTAATTATGCTTAAAGAAACTTAATACGATAGGTAGTGGAAGCTTAACCAAGATATATTCATAAGTACAAAAATTGATAGCCTTAGTTAAATATAATTGAGTTATCACCTATCAATTTTTTTTACAATCATTTCTTCACTTATGTGGTGATTGCAAGTTCTATATCATTTAAGCATGCTTTCTAAAAAATTTCTCCTTAAGAAACTCTTATATTTTTTTTCCTTGGTCTATGATTATGAGACCAACTCTAGATGATGCAACTTATGGTTGCTGAGCTCCTCATGATTGGGCTGGTTCACAACCTTTCGAAGTTAAATACCTACGAGCTTATGGGGAAATTTTATGACACCACATAGAATTTAGGAATTTCTTATTTGGATGATCAAATGCATCATTAAGAAGTAAACATATTATTTTATAATGGATTTGATCATTTAATATAAAGACTCCTAAGACTAATGGGTCTTTAATATATCAGAGAGTTTTCCCCTGAACTATATGGGAAGTAAAACAAAGTTTATTTTAAATTGGGCTCCTGGTTCTCTATAAGGGAAACCCTTATAGTTAATTACATCTTAGGAATGAAGGAACTCTTCCTAGGAATACTCTCAATTAAAAAATAGGCTATTATTTCTAAAGATTTCTAAACTCATTTTTAAAGGCAAATGATAATTTGGAATTTCAAAAGGGAACAATCCAAAGTGGAAGGAGTTCTCTTAAAATCCAACCAGGATTAAGAAGAAAATTTCTACAAATATTGGGGTGCCCAATAGTCATTTCAACTATCCTATCATTGGGATTTCAATTTTGGAATTTAATTGAATTTTAAGTTGACATTTTATTAGAAATCTAGGACTTAAATTTTAGTAGCGAGACTGTAGAAATGACAAGGGATGAAGACTCACTCCAATAGGATGCTTCAGATCCTAAATCTATATGTGCTTCTAACATAAATTAGAGGCTCAACTTAGTTCAACGTTTGGGAATTATTGGCCCTTTCTCTCATTTGAGAAAGGAAACCTATCCCTGACTCTTCTAGCATTAAAACCTACTTGAAAGGGCTACCGGTTAATGCCACCAATGTGGTTTTAAATACATGATGTCAAGTCTCATTTATGTAACATGGTTAGGCTATTACATTTTAGGAAAGAATTTTATAACCTAGACTCACTCCCTAATCCCTAAGATTATGTAAAGTGTGATATGTGCCTAACTAATGCAACATCTTTTAGCTTTTAAATGTTTTGACTTAAGATTCATTTATGTTTTTGTGGTATGCATTTTATACCTAAATGACATGCAATTAGAAGTAGTCATGGGCCAAACAAGAAGAGAAGGCAGACTTCTCCAATATGGTAGACATCATCAAAAGTTATATGCCACTTATGTACAGTGGGTAAAGCACCCAATTCAATAATTTAAAATAATATGCTAACATGATTTCCAAAGCTAGTTGATCTTAAGTTATTCCTAAGATTTAAAAAATAATTTTATTGCTTTGTATAAAAATTAACTACAAATTAATTTTCCTTAATTATCCACAGTAATTATAAGTAGTAATAAAGAAAACTAGAAAGACAATACATAGATTTTTATGTGGTTTGACCAAACCCCAAAAATTGGCTTATGTCAATGCCTATTCAAATGATAAGTGAATTTTCAATTAGGATAACTAGATAATCACTTGAATAATAATTGGAATGATACCACAAGAAAGCCATCACATAACCTTTTGTAAATCAATTGAAAGCAAGTTAACCACAAGCACAAAATAAATTAAATAGGTTATGAAGTGGTTGACCAAGTTAATAAATAAGTGAGATGCAATGTTAAGCACAATCAAACTTAACCAACCAATTAGAAACTTTGGGCCATGGTGATAAACAAAAGATATTTAAATAATTAAGCACTATAAAATCAATAGTCTTTGTAAGAGCTTTTGGCCAAACACATAAATAATGGATGGTGAAATGATTAAACACACAATAAATTAAAATCCTTGTGTTAGATTTCGGCCAAACAAGAAACTAATGTTAATCATGAAGTTAATAAGAATAAAATAAAATAAATTAATCTTATATAAATCAAAGCTAATAAAATATAAAGGAAATATAAGAAATATACCACCTTAAGAATTCAAAAAAAAGTTTTGAAGCTCTTGGCCAAGAAAAGAAACATAGAAATCCTTCACTTTTTCCAATCAATATTCAAGCCAACTAATGTTCAAGGGAAAAATAAGAATGATGAGGAATGTTTGCACTTGAATCACCATAAATCTTCAAGAGTTTGTTTTAGCAAAGATCAGCCAAGGTGGAGAGGGTGAGCGAGAGAGCAAGAGTAAATAGTAGATCTAAGGAACCTTTTAAAATTGAAACAAAAATCTTAAATAGAAGATGGAGGAGTCTAGGGTCGGCCAAAGAATGATACAATGAGAGGGAAATTGATTAGGCGGTAATTTAAATTTTAAATCCATGGGATATTGGATCAGCTAAGGAGATATTCAAGAGGCTCGTTTGTAAAATTGAGTCAAGCTAGTATGGAATTATTTTAGTGTGATTCATGGCTAGAATAAGAGAGGGAAGATCCTATGAATATTTCACCCAAAGCGGTCCAATGGAGGATAAGTGAATGAGGAGATTTGAATAAATTAATCCATGGAAAATCAATTCAAGAATTTTGGCCAAGGGAGTTTCCAAAAATAGGAAATCCTCAAATTAATTCAATGAATCAAATTGAATCTAATCTTATTATATTATGTATTATTTAAATATCAAATTGATAAAAATTAATTTAATTTTTAATTTAAGTGGATGGCCGCCAAAAATTTCCTAAAATGGATTTAATTAAAAAGGAATTATTTTAAATAAGTGTTGATTTTGAATTTAGATATAAAATTACTTATAATAAATTAATTAAGCTTTAAAAATCATAATAAATCATGCTTGGTACGTTCAAAATGTTTCATAAATTATTTGATTTAATTTGGCAAGAATATGTCATGGATGAGAAATTTGAATTAAAAAATAACTCAAAATAATCCAATTTTGAAAATTCAAATTAATGAATTTTTAAAATACAATATTAAAGGAATATTATATTGAAATTCTTTTAATTAAATTCACACATTTTATACAAAATTCATTAAAAAATTTGGCCAAAACAATGTTAAGATGAAAATGCTAATTATGGGAGAAGAAAGAATAATATGAGAGAGAATAAGAATAAAAAGATAATTTTAGGATAATTCAATTTTCATGAAATGAAAATATGAATAAAAAATATAATTAACATGGAAATTATTTAATGAAGTTTAAACATAATTTATATTGCTTTAACACACATTTAATGTAACATGTTTCATGCACTTAGTTCATATTATCCAGAAATAAATAATTGCAATTTTAAGATATAAAAAATATAAATGATTTTTGAATGATAAATTTAAAAGTGAATGAATTATTTATTTTATCTTAGTGAGCTTTTCATTTTCCTTAATATAGTAATTCTATAAAATTTTCACCCAGCTCATGTCTAATAGCTTTAGCATTCTAAATTGAATAGAGAACATGGAGTTGAAGAATTTTCCTGCACACTTGAATTTAACTTGATTAGTAGCATTTGAACACATATTTTTTATCATCAAAATCAATCTCATATGATGTGGGGCTCGTGAAGTGAACATTAATTTATGTGAAGTTTTAAATTTCTTTATTTTTTATTTAAGTTATTTAGATTTAGGTTGGGTAAAAAATTTAGTTTTCCTAAGACTCTAATAATGTCTAGGCATTCATCATAGAAGGCACAACACAAAAAGAAACTTAAAAAATTAGGTTGATTCTATTACACACCCAAAGTAAATCAAGCCAATTTTAAATTAAAAAATAGGCCATTATGGCCAAGTACAACTATACACCCTAAAAGAAAGAGAAAAATGGATAGTGAGCTATACCCTTTTACATCTCATCCTTGAACTATAAGTACATATCTATGGGTCTTCTCTAGGATCATCTCCTTCTTTAAGGACTTTTATTGGGCTTCAAAAGGAACCTCTGCACCCATCTATTAGTAGGGTTAGCTTTTTCATATTCCTATACCCCATAGATCATAACCTAATTCTAGGCTCAAATTACATTTAAAATTCAAAAAAAATTTCTTAAGTCTTACAAAACAAACCTCAAGAAAGGAAAACAGCACACCAATAGTTATATTTTCAAGCATATTGGCTTAATAGTAGTTATTTTTCAAGCCCACTTATCTTATTGGGCTATGCTTAGGGACTTAAGCATACTTGCAAGAAAATAGCATTTATGTATAATTTATTACAATGGTCCCTTTTAGCATAGCCCCCTACAGAAGATGACATTAATTCTAAAAGAACATCTACCATTTAGCCAAACTAGCAAGTAATCCTACACATCCATTCCAAAATATTACCATACAAATAAAAAATATATAACATCACCTCATAGAACATCATAGATAGACATAACCTAAGTTTAATGTCTGTGACCTAAATCTAGTGTGTGAAATAAATGAGTTTTGTAGCAAGACTTTACTAGGCCTTTTTAGATTCAAGTTTTAATTTGGATTTTTTATTTAATTTAATTTGATTTTAAGACTTTTAAATTTTTATAATTTTTCTTCATAGGTACATATCATTGTTATACCAGAGATTCAAGGTATCAAGACCTCCTTGAGACTAGTAACCCTGCAACCTTGGGTGTCCAAACTATATACCATATATTGTTAATTGCATAAAAAATTTATTCTTTTAAATTCTTTTATCTTAAAATTGGTTTAATTTACCATAAGGTTTAATTTTAAGTGATTTCTAATTTCATTTTAATATTAAGTGCATTTTATTTTAAGATGAAATTAAGTTCTTAAGAATAAATAATATAATAAGTTCCACTTTGGGTGGAAGCCATTCTATTCAACATCGTAAGTCCTAATAGAATTAAATCTTCACCCTAATGTGAGGATTCATTCTAAGGGGTTTATCTAAGATTTTAGGCATCTTAATTAACCTCTTTTGATTTCTTTAAATGATTTATTTTGAGTATAATTTAATGAATACTTTAATTTTATTTTCAATTCTTCTTTTGATTTCCTTCTTTTGTTACATCTTGAATGAGTTTGTTAGTTTTTTATTTAAAATTGTTGATTAAGATTAAATATGTTTTTTAGGCCTTAATTAGAGAATCTCCATGTTTATATTATTATGATTTGATTTTATTTATCTTTCATGTTGAGTTTACTTTATTTATTATTGAAGTTTATGTTTTCTACTTTAAGTTCATTTAATTCATTTGATGGGATTCATTTTATTCATCTATTCAATTTATTTTATTTATTTAAATTGGATTAATTAGGTTTATTTACTATATTTGTGTTTATGTTATTTGAACTCACTTTCATTTAATTTTTATTTTTTAAAACTTTATTTCATTTGTTATTGTAGTTTATTTTATGTTTATTATATGTTTGTTTTATGTTCATGTTATGTTTAAATTATATTCATTGTATATTCATTTTATGTTTATGTTATATTTAGTAATTTTGATTAATATTCTACATTTTAGCTTAATTTCATTACTTAATTAATTCATTATATTTCAATTTCATGATGCATTGGTTTATATGTTTTAAATTTATTTGATTTTAATCACATTCATATAATCATTTCATTATGAAGTTTGGATTAATTACATTGGCATCAATTTATGAATCCATTTGTTGGTTTAGATTAGTTAATTATATGTTAAGAATTTGATTTCCTAAGTTTCAAACAATATAAATATTATTAACTTAATTTATGTGTTAATATCTTATGATTGTGTTGTTCACTCAAGTTGAATGAGTTGAGAGGATTTATATGTTAATGACACTCATATTTAGATCAAAAATTTATTGGCTAATTTTAATCCTAATTGGCTAAAAGTGATTATTTAATTAAATTTTATTCCTTTAATCACTACATTAAGTTTCTTTAAATATATAATCACTTGATTTATTAATATTAGAGGGTTCAGCAATTTTTTTGAGTGGTATGAAGTTAATTGAAATGTTCTAAGTTAATTTTTCAAAGTTTTATCATTTTTATAATTTTCTAATTTAATATTTAATGTAAATAGATCTAAGGACTTTAAAACTCAATAACTTTCATTCTAAAGTTTAATTACTCTTGAAATGTTTATGATAAATGGTGTTCATTAGCAATTTGATTTTCCAAAATTTTATCTTGATCATATATACAATTTTGGTTTAATTAAGATTTTAATTATTTCATTAAAACCTAAATCAAGCTTAACTTAAAGAGAATCACTTAGAGGTTTTTTTTCCTAGATTCCTATTTAAAATATGCTTCCATAAAGGGTTTATTTGAAATTTTTGAAAAATTGGTTGATTTATTATAATTTTCTAAGTTCAAATTACTTTTTTGAATTGATTATTTTAATTAATCATTAAATTCGATGAATTTGTATTTTATTAGATTTCAGAGATTTTCAATAGTGTGTTTAAGTTCATTGTTAAGATGATTTAGGTTATTTCCATGATTTTTTATAATTTCTTTTATTTAATATTTGCTTATTTTAAAGAAATTAAGTTTTATAATTGAAAATTTCTTATCTTTAAATTTCCTTTGAAATAAATCATAAAAAATTTCTTTAAAGTGTATTATAACCTTAATTTCATTTCCCCAAAGTTTCAAATCATTATCATTAATGGATCATATATTTCATTTAGGTTTGATTATTTACATTTAAAGCCAAGTTAATCTAAAGTTATCCCACAAAAATTAGAGTTTTTAGGTTTAATGGATTCCTCTCATTGAAAAGAATCCATAGAGCCCTTATTTAGATATTTTGGCTCAATATTTGATTTAGAATGATTCTTCTTAAGTTTTTACCATTTTTCTATAAATTGTAAAGGCAAAAAATTCCTAAATTTTAAATTTAATCATGTCGATGCCATGTGGCACCACTTTACACTTGTAGGCTGACTTGGCTTGGTCCATTTGGTTGATTAATATTAAATTGATACTTCAATTAGATTAATTTAACTATATAATGTTGTTAATCAAAAATTTTAATGAGATTTGAAGTTTATGATTTGCTTACCTCATGTTTAACCCATTATTGGATTAAGTTGGTTGGGTTGAATTGAATTGAGTTAAATGGTGTGCTTGGCTCAATTATAATGCATTTTCTTTTCAATTGATGATCCAAATATTATAGAATGGATTGGATCTTTCAATTCCATTTACATGGGGTTTAAAACCCAATTTGGTCCATTTAGGCTTATTGGGTTTAGTTTGGGTTCATTTATGTCAAATGTCTATATTAGAAAATTGAGCCTAATGATTACTTACTTTATGTTTATTAATCATTCCTAAGTAATTTTATACAATTAAGTTGGGTTAATTTTAGTTTTATTTGAATTTGAATCCAATAGGGTCCATTTAGGCCCATTTAGGTAAATATACCTTTTTAGCCCAATTAAGGCCTCATTGGATTTATATTCTTTTAAATTAATGTTTAAACATGAATATATTATCATTTAAACCATTTAGAATAATCTTATATAGTCAAATTTTGGTGAGTTGACCCTTAACTTGGTGGGACCCACATAAGTAAAACCCTTTGCCAAAAGGGTTGACCACTATTTAACCTTGATTTGGATTTGATTTCATTTATGTTCATATTATGATTTCATGCTTTTCATTTAACTTGATTTGGATTTATTTTGATTTAATTTGAACTTTTGGGTTTATGTGATTTTTAGCTTAAATAAGTTAATTAGGTTTAATTTCCCAAGTTAAATCTTAATCTAAGCCTAATTAAATTCAGATTTCAAGTGGTGAATGTTTTTATTTAGAGGTTTATTTTTTGTTTGAGGATTGGGTTAAGTTCACTTAAGCCCATTAGGTTAAAATAAACACCAAAAAGGATGCACTAGGTTATTAGTTGTAGTACCTTAGTGCCTAATTAGGAGATTCCTAATCTACGATTAGGTATCCTAATTACTAATTTTAAAAATGATGGTAACCTCATCTAAAAATGAGGTCAACAGGGCTTGATAGCTTAAGATAATGGATCCATAAATTTAGACTAACTTTTACTTTTTCCTTGATCTCTTGCCCTGCCTATTTACACTTTGAAACCATCATACACTTTATTAATTCTTGGTGGTTAATAGTCATTCTCATGTACACATTATATATTTTGAGTTGTCATCTCACTTGGTTACAGTGACTCACCCATGCCTCATGAACTAACACTTAGTATTTATATTATCCTACCAAGATAATCATTATAGAACATAAAAATATAAAATCAGAATGATGACATGTTTTTATTTATTGAGAGTCTCATGTGTAAGTGTTTGTGAGTGTAATTAACTAGAAGTTATCTCCCTTTGTGAGATCAAGTAATCCACAATCTTTCATTTCCTTTTATTAACATGATATTGTATACCTTTAAATAAATACTAATCATGAGTTTAGATGAAAAGTGAAAACCTCACCTAGATCTCTTTCTCATTTTCTTTGATTAGATACTTTTATTTGTAGAATATATTATCTTGTTAATATAATTTGCACCCCCAATAATGATTTAGATGTTTGGTTTAATAAATTTAAAGGCTTATAAGAAATAAGAGTAGGGAATGAACTTATTGTCTTCTCATCTCTAGCCTTTGAATCAAATATTTGGATGAAAGATGATTCAATGATATTTATTTAGCAAATTTATAAAATCTTGAGTCATGATTTACTTATATCTTAAATTTTAACTTCATTTTATTGTATGATTGATGAGCTCCATATATGCTCTTACAAATTTTTCTTGTAATTCCATGGGCATAATGTTTTAAGATAACATAACCACATTAGAACAAATAAGTAGTCATAAAGATATTTACCAATTAAAGTATTGGATATTGCTCTTTTAAAATTTAAATAGTATGAAATGATCTATTGTAATATTTCATAATTTAAATATTTGATGATGGCTCATCACCAATCAACAATCATTTATATTAAAGCATTTTAAACTTGATAATAATCTTCTAGTTTTAATGATTCAAGTGCATTAAAATAAGCTCAAGATAAAACTTGTATATTCCAAATAAGACCATAATTTGATCTTCATTTAAGTTTAAAAGGTTCTTTTGAAAAATTAGCTAGAGAATTACCCTTACTATTGTAATACATATGTAATGATATTAAGCTTCAAAACATTGTATACTCTAACTACTTGACAAATAATCAATTGAGAATTACCATTGTTGACCTCATTTTTGGATAAGGCTAATATCATTCTAAAATCAATAGATTGGATGTCCTAATCTAAAATAGTAATCTCCTAATTAAATATTTAGGATACTATACTTAGTTACCTAGTGCACCCTCCTTGGGTTTGATCTAACCTAACGAGCATAGGTAGACTTGACCCAAATTTTAAATTTGGATTAAATGAAATCAAATTCAAATAAGTCAAAATAAAATAAAATTAAAATTAAGGATTAAATCTAAAACTAAACCAAAGTCAAGTCTAATTAATCCATTTGGCATATGTTTGACTTAGGTGGGTCCAACCAAGTCAAAGGTCAACCCACCAATAATTTAACCAAATTAAATCATTCCAAATGTTCCAAATGATCAAATAAACATGTTTGATCATTAATCTAAAGAAATTCAAATTTATTTAGGCCTTAATTAAGTTAATTAGACCACTTAATCTAAATAACCCTAAATTGGTCTTATTATGTTCTAACCCAAATCAAATTGAAATCAACTTAATTCGCTTAAAATTATTTGGAAATGATAATTAAACACAATCCAACTCATCATTTGTTCTAATTTGGTTAAATTGGTCATTTTACCCAAATGAAACCCAAGCTTAACTTATTAAGCCCACTTTGGGTCAAATGGGTTCAAATTGAAATCCAATTGAAATTAAATAAAATCAAGCACTCCAAATCATCTCACACATGTGATCAAGCATAATCGAAGTCCAAACCCATTCTTATTGAGTCAAATTGATCATTTGAACCAACTTGGATTCAAACTTAACCCAATTTAAATGGGTTGAAATAAAATAAAATTTAAATTTAATTTAAATTTAAATGAATTAATTAAATCAAAACTCAATCAATCATCAATTAAAGATGATTAAACTCAAAATTACAAGAATTGAATAAAAATAAATACCTTGAATCCAAATCCTTAGATTGGATTCAAAGTTCCAATCTAATCCAAATAAATTTGAATTTGACTTCAAACTCACATGGAGTTTAAGTTGGGTAGTCATATATTTGTCTAAGGGCTTTAATAGTGATGCCATAAATAAAAGAAAATAAAACCAATGAAGAGGAGTGGATATCTTTGAATATGGGAAATCCCTCCTATTTTTATCATAAAAATCTCTTGGATTTTATCTAAGTAGCCTTGGACCTTTGACCACCTTAGAGAGTAGTTCCAATGCTAGAGGAGGGGATCATCCCTCAAGACAAACATAATTTAGCTTCCTCCAAGAAGAAATCAAGGAGAAGCCATGGAAAAAAGAAAGAAGAGCCAAGGGCTCAGCCAAGCAAGGAAAAGGGAGAGATGTCCTCCTCCCTTTTCTCATCTAAGCAAGTTTACAAGGCCAAGGGGGATTCAATCCACCGCTTAGCCAGCCCTGCCACCACTGGTGGTAGGATTCCAGCCACCATGAAAGCATATAATATGGCTTTGGCCAAGCAGGGAAAGAGGGGAAGGAGAGCTAATTCCCTCACTCATTTTATCTCAAATTATTCACCAAGGGTAGCGATGAAGAAGGTGACCCTTCCCTCGATGCCTCTCCACTGGCATGCCAAAAAATAAACAAAATCCATTAGAATCTAAGCCCCTTTAATGGTGAATTGCAAGGGAGACTCTCCCACATCAAATTGAACATTTCAACACATTCTAGAGGTCAAGATGACCTCAAATGAATAACCACCCCATCACCTTACCATCAGCGAGCTGGAAAATGACCAAGGCTGATGAAAATTGATCTAAGGTTGGTCTAGGAGGCAATCCACTGGGAGGCAAGCCACCAACTTGCATACATGGTGTCGTCACATCCAAGCGAAGCTAGTGGAGTTGATCACACCACCGGTGATAGCTAAAAATGTGGTATGCTCCGCCACCGTCCCTTTAGGTGTTCAATTTTGGAACTTTTTGAAAGAAAATTGATCCCCATGTGAATTAAATAGCATGGATGAGTTGCAAAATGATCATAGATCATTTTGTAATCAATCAAGTTGAAATCTACCAATGATCACTAGAATTTTGGCAAAAATGATGGACGATGTCCGTCTCTTGTTGGAGACTTTCGGATTTGATCTTTACCATTTGATCCTTATATGTAGAATGGACAGTCAAGATCTAACCTAACAATATAATTATCTTAAGGATACGGTAGAATGAATTAGGACCCTCCGATCTTCAATTGGATGATTAAGATTCATCCCCCATGGCACCTCTTTTGATGCAGATGCCACACAGGATCCACGTGGCTAAATCACATCGTGCCATGTGGTGATGGTGCCACGTAGCCCACCACATCGCCCATCTTCTTAAAATGGAAAAATCCTTAAAACTTAATTAAAATTTTAATTAAAAATCACTAAAAATTCATAAAATCATAGAAATTAAAATACAAATTCAAAAAATACAAACATAAGCTCTATGGATTTACCTTGATGAGGGGAATCCATTAAAATTAAAATTTTCAATAAATTTTTGGATATTTTAGCCTTAGTTTGACTTTTAATAAAACCAATTAAACCTTATATATCCTTAAATTACTAACCCAATTCAAATGAAATATTTGGGAACTAAAACTAAGATTAAAATACACCTTAGGAAAAATTTTATGAATTTTGCAATGTAATTCATGAAATATGAAATTTCAAATCATAAACCTCAATTTTAATTAAATAAATAAATAAAATAAAATAAAAAACAAAAATATATTAAATCACTTCAAATTAACTTAACATACCTTAATGAACATAAAATCATCAATGAAACTCATTCAAACTAAATAAATCATAAAATGGTTTAATTAGGTAATTAAGTGAATTAAATAATTTAAATAACTAACCAAAAATTAATTAAATCATAATAATCAACAAAAATTCCAAAAATTAATAAACCCTCTTTGGAAACAACTTTCAGAGAGGAATCAATGAAAAATGAAATCTTTAAATGATTTGCATCAAATTGGGCCCAATTTAGGTTTTAATGAAATAATTAAAACTTTAATAACACCTTATTTATGAATCTAATTTGTTGAAACTTTGGAAACATGAAATTAGCATAAAACCCCACTTTCCATAAAAAATTCAAACCCAATTGACATTTGGATTGGGAATAGTTGAATTTCCAAATTCCTAACTCAATATGAATCAAATAGTTAATAAAACAAATTCATAAAATGATGAAATAATTTGAACTAATCTTAATCAAACATCAAAAATATTTAAGATAGTTTTCCAACATCCTAAGTTAAATAACTTAATTAATTTCATATTTAAGGGTTAAGGAAATTAATAATGCATATTAAAAGTAATTTAATAGAGAATTTCAACATCCTAAGTTAAATAACTTAATCAATTTCATATTTTCCAACATCCTAAACAAAAATAGAGAATTTCATTTTTATCATCGTATTAGTAATTCTGAAGTTAGTGAAGCTTTAAAGAAAATGAAATGTGGAAAGCAGTAGGACCGGATAATATTCAAATAGAAGTGTGGAAATGTTTAGAGATCAATGAATTTCTTGGCTTACAAATCTTTTAATGTCATTTTAAAGACTAAAAGATGTCGATGAGTGGAGAAAGAGTTTGTTGGTTCCTATATTTAAGAATAAAGGTGATGCACTAGAGTGTGCAAATTATAGAGGAATTAAGTTAATGTGCCATACATTAAAATTATGGGAGAGAGAGCATAGGTTACGATGTGATACTGTAAGTTTCTCAATCGCTTTGGTTTCATGCAAGGTAGATCTACTATGGATGCTATACATTTGTTAAGAGGTTTGATGGAGAAGCATAGAGAAAATAAGAAGGATCTACATATGATATTTATTGATTTAGAGAAAGCTTATGATAAAGTCTCAAGAGATGTTCTTTGGAGAGTTTTAGGAATAAAGAAGTTAATATTGGTTATATTCAAGTCATTAAGGATATGTATACTAGAGTACATTGTGTCCATACACAAGGAGGATTGACAAAATATTTTCTTATTTCAGCTTGGATTACATCAAGGATCAACATTAAGCCCTTATCTTTTTACTTTAGTTATGGATGTTCTTACGAGGCATTTACAAGAAGATGTACCTTGGTGTATGCTTTTTCGATGACATTCTTCTTGTTGATAAGACTAGAGAGGGAGTCCAAATGTAAACTTGAATTATGGAGGTCAACTTTAGAGTCTAAATGATTTCATTTAAGTAGATCTAAAATTGAATATATGGAGTGTAATTTTAGTGGTAGAAGTTTTAATGGTAGTGTTGTGACTTTAGGTGATCAAGTCATTAATAAGAGTGATATCATATTTAGGCTCTATTATTCAAAATGATGGTGAAATAGATGGAGATGTTATTAGTAGAATTCAAGTTGGATGGTTGAAGTGGAGGAATGCATCTAGCCTATTATGTGATAGAAAAGTTCCACTTAAACTTAAGGAAAATTTTATAAGATGGTAAAGAGACGCAATGACTTATGGTGCGAATGTTGGCCAATAAAAGAGAAACATAAGACTAAGTTAAGTGTTTGAGATGAGGATACTCGTGGATGAGTGGCTTTACCCTTAGAGATAGAATGCAAAATGAGTATGTTCGGGAAAAAGTTGGAGTAGCTCCAGTGGTAGATAAGATTAGGGAGAGTCGCCTTAGATGGTTTGGCCACATAAAGCGTCGCCCGTCTGATGACCCGATTAGGAGAGTAGATGCATTAGATTTGCCTTATGTTAAGAAAGGTAGAGGTAGACCTAAAAAGACTTGGTTAAGATGTATAAAAAATGATCTTAGTATACTTAAATTAAATGAGAATTTGACACATAATAGGACACAATGGAGACGAAGGATTCATGTAGCTGACCCACCTAGTGGGATTAAGGCTTGTTGTTGTTGTTGTTGTTTGTTTTCCGACATCCTAAGTTAAATAACTTAATCAATTTCATATTTAAGGGTTAAGGAAATTAATAATGCATATTAAAAGTAATTTAACCTTAAGTTAATGAAATTACAAACAAACACTTAATGAAATTCTAATCCACAATCAAGGTAAAAAATGGGTCAAACATTAACCTAAATGCTTTTGGCCAATATAAATTAAACTAAATGAAATGAACATAATTCAACAAACTTAAACATAACTTAAACCAAAGAATAAATGCAAACCAAATGAAACAATTCAAAGAAAATCAAATGAAACAAATGAAATAATCTAAATCAAATGAAATAATTCAAACTAAACCAAATCAAAAACTAAACCAAAATGAAAATGAAATCAAATCAAAAGAGATGAAATAAAGAATCCAATTTCAAAAGAATTGAAACATTAATCCAAAATCCAAATTGAACTCAAATCCAAACCATCTAATTGAAACTAAAAGGATTAATTAAGATACTTAAGGATCTTAGTTAGACCTTCGAGATAAATCTTCATCTTAAGATGAAGGTTTCATTCCATTAGGAGCTAGGATGGGTTACACCCAAAAGTGGGATATATTCTACTCTTCATTCTTAAGAACCTAAACTTCACTTTAACAAAGTAAAAGTGAAATAAAAATGAAAACATATCACTAAATCATTTGAATTGAAACCATCTAAAGTAAATTTCAAATAAACCCAATCTCCAAATTCAAACTTGAACTAAACAGGCCTAACAAAGTCTTGCTGCACATGCCTATTTACTTCACACACAAGATCATTAGGTCACAGTCCCTAGACATAGGTTAGGCCATTATATAATTATTTATGATTCCCTACAATGTGTTATGATATGATGTGCATCACATTTCTTGGTGGTGTACTATTTTAGACTATATGTCTAAGATTATTTATTGGTTAGACTGATGATGTGATGTTATTTTTAAAATCTAATATTATTTTTTGCAAGGGGCTATCCAAGAAAGGGTTGCTATCATAAATAAAAATTAAAATGCTATTTTCTTGCAAGTATGCTTAAGTCTTTAAGCATAGCCCATAAGATAGGTGGGCTTGGCAAGCAGCTAATGCTAAGCTCGTATATTTATGAAATATAATTATTTTTTGCTATTTGTATTTTGCTGTCATTTTTTTGTAGGGCTTAGAATTATTTTAGAATTCAAAATGTAATTAAGAGCTTAGAAGTAAGTTAGGATCTTTGGGGTCTAGGATTGGCAGGAGCTGACCTTGCTAGAAGAAAGGTGCAGTGGTCCCCTGTGAAGCCCAATAAATGTCCCTAAAGAAGGAGACGAACTTGGAAAGAAGATCCATAGATCTAGACTTGTATTTCAAGATTAGGCTATATATGGAAATAGCTCGGCAACCCATGCGCTCTTTCTTCTAGGGTAAATTAAATTTGCTTGATTTATTTTAGGTACGTAATAGAATCAACCTACTTTTCTAAGTATCTTTTTATGTTGTGCTTTTCTGTGATTGAATGCTTGGATGATTAGGCTCATAAGGAAAATTTAATTTTATACCTAACTTAAATCTAAACAACTAAAATAAAAATATAAGAAAATTAAAACTTCACATAAATTAAAGGCTTAAGCAAAAACATAAATCAATTAGATGCATTTCATACCCTATATTGTCTTAGGGATTAATTAGTTCTTGAAACTATGAAATCATATTACTCCAATCCTTGAATTGGCCAACTTCTCCAATTACACATAAAGGGCATCTGACTTATGAGAATGACCACCTTCTTGGGGAAGCATGCCTTCTATTATTGATTTGGCACATAACCATTTTTACTTGCATGGAATTAGGCATAAAAATGCATACCCAAGACCTTAAATAAATCTTGAGTCAAAATATTTAAAATCTAAAAAATGTGCATTAGTTAGATGCATTTCATACCCCATATTATATTAAGGATTAAGGAGTGAGTCTAGTTTTATAGATTCATTTCCTAAAAATATAATAACCCAACTATCTTGCATTCATGAGACTTAGCGTCATGAATTTAAAATGCGCTTAGGTGGTGTTAGCTGGCAGCCCTCCAAGCGGGTTATAAGTCTAGAAGAGTTAGGGATAGGTACTTCCCTCAAGCGAGAGGAATGGCCGGTAATTCTCAAAATAAAATTAAGTTGAGCATTTGACATGTGTCAGGAGCACTTGTAAACTTAGGCTCTAAAGCATCCTTCTTGGAATAAGTCTTCAACCCTAGGCATTTTTTCATTCTTGTGCTATAATTTAAGTCTTACACTTCTAAGAAAATATCTATTCAAAAACTAAACTAAATTTCAAAATTGAAAGCCCAATTATAGGATAGTTGAAATGCCTACTAGGCATCCCAATATCAATAGACATTTCTTACTTTATCTCATTGGATTCCAAAAATAACTCTCTCCAATTTGAATTAATCCTGATTGAAATTTCAAAAAATAAATCCTTTGAAAACCAACTTAAAAATATTTAGAAATAACAACTTTTTTAATGAAGATTATTCTTAGGAAGAGACTCTTCTTAAGATGTAATTAACTATAGGAGCTTGCCTCTATACGAACCATGAACCCAGAATAAATTAAACCCTATTCTACTCTCCATATAGTTCAAGGAAAAAATCTCTAGTACACGAAAGACCCATTAGCCTTAAGAGACTTTTATTAAATGATCGAATCATTTATAGGATAACATGTTTATCTTTGAAGATAATATTTTTATTCCTTAATGACATATTTGATCATCCAAATAAAGAATTCCTAACTCTGTGTGGTGTCATAAATTTTCTCATCAACCATATACTTTGATTCTCTTAATTCTAATTTAAATTTTTAATTCAAGATTAGAAATGAGTGCTTCATATGCTATATTAATATTATTATGCTCATCAAAGAATATAATTATTAAATGATATCTCTATTTAGTAATATAAAACTAAATCTTTTTTTCTCAAACTATAAGGATTTTAGTAGATATATTTATGTAAATAGAAGAAGAACCATCACTGTTACACACATTTTAGATTCTTAATTGATAAAAACTACATGCTAGGTGAACTACCATGCACTATTTAGCATAGGATGAGAACATAAAAATTAGCCAGAGCATATCTATTATTACCTCACTAAAGTTTATATGTAATGTTAAAATAAATTAAAATAAACATTCCTATTATAAGACACTTGATAAAATTGATCTAGTTATTAGGTATTATAAGGAACTAACTCAAAAAAAACAAATTAAATATATATAATACATTGTAATGTGTTAACTTTTGTACAATAAAGTCTAAGGCTAGAAAATATTTTCTAATACATCTCAGTAGATACAAATCTATGCTTAAGATTTTATATCATCCTCTGCCTATCTTATTAACTAGTGTCAGTAAAATCCCTGTAAACTATCAAGACTACAATTTATAGAATTTAATATTTTTTGAGTATTGGAGATCATAATACTAAAAAATTTAATAAATTTATTTAATGTCATTAAACTCATCATGGTAAATTTTATCCAAATGAAAATGGTATTTTTCATAACTATTGTTGCAATGGATGACATCACTCAATAAAATTATAGATAAATAAATAAATAAATTCAAAATGATAAACATCCCCATAGGGGATCCTACTAGAGTAAAACTTTTGAGTAGTTTCATTTTAAGATTAATTTAATTTTTATTGGGTTTGTTATATTTTCCATCATAATGCATAATAAACACTAGAAATTTAAGTCTAAAAGCCCATTATAATGGATTCTTTTTTAGACAATAATTTTTAATTTGGTGGAATTTGATTTTTAGACCTTTTATAGGTTCATCAATGATCTTACTTTAAATAATCTTCCTATCAATGTAACATTCAACCACATGATGTATAAGAATAATTAAAATTCATGTTATGCTATACAAATATGTTTCACCAACATTTTTAATATCAAGAAATTATTTAATAAAAATAGATTTCTTTTATAGTTTTCTAAGAAATAAAGCATTTATTTTGATTTGATTATGTCAAAATAAGCAACCATGAAAGAGCATATTAAATTCTCACGATTTATATTAATATTCATCTTAAGGATATGTATACAAAATATTAAGTTATGTGCATTCCTTGATTAAATTGTTAAAATTAATGAAAACTCAAATTTGACCACATCTTCTATAAAGAGGGAGAATTCTTTCCAACAAAGTAGGATATACTCTTTTTAAAGAAACCCTCAAATAACTTCAAGGTCTCCATAATGACTTATTTTTTAATGTTAAGGCATATGCCCTAATGTGTTCATTTAACATAGATTGATTCTCCAACTAATTGGTATTGGTATTTATTAAATCTAAATCTATATATAGATGGAGAAAGAACCTTTTGAGATACTTAGGAAACAAGGTTAGGCAAAAAGATGAGAAGTTAAAAGATAATAAAGTATTGGGAAGATAATAATCTTTATTGTTCAAAATTCAAGTACAAAGTATAGTGGTCTAGAGTGAGGGCCAAAATGTCCCCTCTAAGAAAGGAGTTCCCTTTTTATAATACAAAAGGTAACTATATGTCAAAAATACTTATAAGGTAAATCTTATAAGTGGATTCCTATTTAAGTTGATGGCGGTATGCATGTAAGCAAGTATGAGTCTGTTGGTTGATGAGGGAAAGTAGCCTGTTGTTAAACGAGTATGTGAGTTAAGATGGGGTAGATGAGAGTAGTCAATTCATTCCTTTGATTAGTTTCCTACTACCTATGAGTTGATTTATGCATTATCCTCTAAGTGCTTGGCTCATAGGATTAACTTAATCTTCTCTTCTAGTGAGTATACATACTTTTGTTTATTGAGTACCCCTTATACGAGGATACTTGCCTTGAGAAATAGACTACCTAGGGCTTACTCGCTACTTTGGGTATATATTTAGCTCCCCGATTCTTATTCTCCTTGTAGAGTACCTCATAAAAAGGATATAAAAATGAATTGAATAATTATCTAGAAATATTTAATTATTTGAGAAAATTTATGCAATTATTGAGAAGTCACATCACCTTTTGTCTAATCTAATTTTTCAACTCACCGGAGGCTATAAATGGATCATTTTTTTCTTTAATAAGCTCAGGACTTCTTCTGCTACTCGCTTAGATAAACCCTTCAACTTCTAAGGGTCAAGTATGTAAAACTTACCAAAACATAATCACCGGATGAAAGGCCTCTCAATGACATTGATCCTGCAATTATATGGGTAGGTCTTCACAAAAAGGCCAAGAAAGTGACAAAGTTGGAAGAGGTCACTACCATTCTTTTGGCCATGACAAGCATCTCAGCTCCTCTAGCTATAATGACTATTGATCCAGCCACATTCTTGATCTTACAAAGAGAAGATTACACTTGCCCAGCTGAAGAATGGATAAATATGGCGAGTGCACGACCTGCAAGTATTTTTGGAGAGGAGAAAGGAAGAGAAGAAGTATGTTTGATTTGACATAAGAAAGTGGTGGTAAGTCAAATGGTTGGACTAGCTATTACAAAGGTGGTTGTAAAGGAATGCCTCACTAAGGTGAGATTGGCCTAGTATGACATTCCATGACTCTTTTTTATCTACATCTCATACTTTCTTCTTTGATTACAATTGAGTGTGACTATGGTTCAATCCTCCATGTCAATTTCTTCAACAGTCTAAATAGCTTTATAGAGTCACTTCACTTATCTTTGGGTGATTTACTATGCCACTTTCATTGTAAAGAGGAATTCCACTTACTTGATAGGTGGTTTCTTTTCCCAAGGTTTGGACCTATTGAAAATCCCTTCATTGAAATTCCTTTTCAAGTTTTTTATTTTCTTTCTCACCAACTAATGGTGACTCCAGCTTTTATTACAAACCAAATTGATGCACTACACATAGACTTGGTGGAGATTTCACATCAAGTAGGAGCAACCATCAAAGCTCCCTTTACTACGACTAGCTTCACCTCTATAAATTTCAAGGAAATTATGGTTAGTTTCTTCTCTCTTACTCATAGAGATAGTGGTGAATCTATGAAGGATGAGCTTATTTAGCTACAAGGAAATAATATAAAAGAATAATAATAAGTATTCATAGATTTCTCTGAGTTCACCACTCTATGAGGGGAGGTCTCTCTTGAGAGAAGCTCTAGACTTGTACAAGCAGAACATAGGTGAGATGTATCATAGTTAAAATTAGATTCATAGCAACAGGTCCTTGGAGGTTGAGTACTAGCATAACTTCACAACCATGAGGGCTGAGATAGCGTTGGTAGAACTCAGTCAAGTTGTAGAGTACTTTGCTTCTCTTTTCTAGCATAAATTTTTGAATTGATTATATGTGTGAGAAAGGTGGACTCCCAAGTACTAGCACTCAAAACCTATAATAAAGTTGTTAAAACAATAATGTGTCATATCGAGTGTGCTATACTTTTTACTTATAAATAAATAATAAATATTTTGTATTTTATTCTACTTATGAGTACTATTTCATTTTGTTACTATTGTGCATTAATTTTTTCACTATAGCACCTATCACTTGAGATATTTGTGAGATTCAAATAATTATTTCTTCACTTAATATTTGATGTGATGTCTACGTTATGACACCTTTCTTACTACATCTATAAATTCTTCTTAACTAGAGTAGTTGATATTTCTTCACCTAAGATGTTTGAGAAAAACCTCTGTAGTTCTGTCATCAATGAGTATAGCTTTGCTGAAGAAGGCTAACTCAACTTTCCATTAAGCCCAAATTAAAGTGGTCCCCAAGCTAGACTCCTTTACTATAACCTCCATAATTTATAGATATTATGATGAAAACCCTAACTTTATCATGCAAGTGGCCAAGAAGAGAGAGCGGCTAACTAGATCAAGATGCATATCCTATGTACTCCACTTGCCTAATTTAGGAATGGGTTTAGATCCCTCATTTCCATGAGTGGATTAATATTTTTGATTTCTTTGGAGTGGTGCCTACCTAAATCCTTCCAAACTTGGTGGCAAACATCATTACTTCTATCTTATTCTTGCAATAAGAGGGCATTTCATGGAGCTTGGACCTCTTCCACCAATAATTTATCATGAAGGACCTCTAAGATGGGACCATGCAATTTTAAACAACTTTGTTGAAAATTCATGATCTATAAAATAAGGTGCAGAAGTGGCACTCACAACTTCTTTTATGAAGAGCACATCATAATGGTCAATGTTGATTATTTTTCCACCCTACAAGTTGAGTAGGACAACCAAGCTCGGTAAGCTATGCGGGTAGAAGGAGGAAGTTATGGCAAGGCTATAGGGTCATCACACCCTTAATATCTCTCTCTACCATTGCTTTGGCAAGCTTTCTGCTATCCTCAGTAAATACTTCTTTTCCTATTCACAAATCATTTTGTATCTTATGCAACTCTTCATTTCATATATTTTTTCTCTTCTTTACTTGGAGGAGAGGCAACTTCAACTGCTCCTGAGCTTTGCCCAAATGTTCTCCAATTCCTTGAGGAGGGAAAGCACAAGATAGGCAAGCAAGTGGTTAGCGACATGGATCCAACCTCTCTTAAGGTCATCAAAGAGGAAGTGGAGGGAGGGATAAGTGTGGCTCCCACTGAGGCTGCCGATGAACCAAGGCTGAGTACAGATCCCAAAAAGTCTATAAAAAAAGTTAGGACCTCATCTCCTCACATTCTGCCCATAGAGTGGCAAGTCTGATGAGGAGGAAGAGCAAGATGAAGGATTAGAGAATGACTATACTCAAAATTTGCATGAGCCAACTAATGACGCTTATAAGCTCAACTCCTCCATATTCTTGAATGATCTTGATCATCTCTTGGCCAACCTTTCTAATGCTCTCCTACCATATGCTATTATGAGTAGTCAAGTGATGGTGGTAGTTAACATGGGAAGTTTGTAATAAACTTTTTGAGAAGAGGAAGGAGGCCTATGCTAATGTCCCACCAACTAAGTATGAGGAAGAAGTTGACATCTCTTAAAGTTAAGCATAGGGACCTTTAGACCAAGACTGCTAGAAAGAAGAGGAAAAGGAGAGGACAACTCTCGACCTTACTCTCCTTGTGGACAAAAAAAAAGAGAATTGGATAAATAACTCTCTGATTGAATTTAGGAGTTTCAAAAAAAGAAGACAAGTTCAATAGGTTTCTTATTTCTAATGACTACCAAGAGCTCTTACAACTGAAGAGCAAAGATGACACCTACTTTATTATCACCAAATTAGTAAAACATGGTCACTATGACTCCAAGTATTCAGACTTATCTAATATACTTGTACTCACAAACTCTAATGATAACGATGATGAGGGTAGTTCAAGTTGATATATCTTTTCTTCCTTCATCTCACTATAAAAGTTTTTTTACTAAGTGGGATGCTTGCATCTTACTCAATTAAATATTAAAATATTATATAAAATGAAAATCATGATTGAATACAATTAAATTTTTAGTCAAATATACTTATTTGAGTAGCAACTGGATTTATTTTCTTGTTGAGTATTCTAAATAGGGACTTTGTCACTAAGCTAATACTCATTGGTCGATGCATGAAAAACTCTATTCATAACTTAGACTATTTGGAGCCATTGATCAACAAAAAGAACCTCCCTCAATAGTCACATTGGCATAGCATGATGGTGTACACTCATTGGATTGGTACTCGCTTACAAGTCCGCCCATGCCATAGAATACTTGAGAATATTCTTGGATAGTTTCTTTAGAGTTGTTTGACTATGTATACTTCTTGGGATAATATTTGCTTGTTGATATTTGAGTTGCTTAGCTTACAACATTGGATAATTCAAGTCATAAATTAATAAAAAGAACCTCCCTCGATGATCACACTTGCATAACAAGTGTATGTATACTCAGTAGATTAATACTTGTTCATTGATGCATGAGTAACTTCACCTATAACATGAAATATTTGGTGTCACTTATCACACGAGAGAGCCTTATATATAATCGCATTACAATGACAAGTTTGGTATACTTCTTTGAGGAGGTAATTTCTTGTTATTGTATGAATAATCATGTCTGTGATAGAATATTTTAAGTCTTTGATTACATGAGAGCTTATTCCCTACATAGTCATATTTTGTGTTAGTCACCCTTTTTAAAGGTTAGCCTTGACTCATCAATAAAAGAATGGTCTTTTCTTAGTCACTAACCTCACAGGGTGTTGGCCTTACTCTATAGTCCCCAACAGCACATAGTGTTAGTATTTTTAGTTGCCAATTAAGAGAGTTGGTCTTTTTTATTTTAGTTACCAACCTCATGGGGTGTCAGTCTTATAATAAAGTCACCAACTGCATAAAGTATTAGTCTTTTGAGTTTCCAACTAGAAGATTATGTCTTTTTGAGTTTAGTTGAGGACCTTATGGGGTGCCAATCTTACACTATAGTTTTCAACTATACAAAGTGTTAGTCTTTTGAGTTGCCAACTAGGAGAGTTGAATTCTAATTTTAGTTTTTGACCTCACGAGGTGTTGGTCTTACACTATAGTCACCAATAATATGGAGTGTTGGTCTTTTAAGTTGTTAACCAGAAGAGTTGGTATTTTGAGTTTTAGTTTCTAACCTCATAGGGTGTCGATCTTACAATACATGTATACCCAAAGTAGTGGGTGGCCTAAACAAGCCAATAAGTCCAGACAAGGATGCTTGCATTTGTTGGAATTTTTATGTTTGGAATGCCATGCAGATCTTAGGGGTACTTATTTGGGTAATCAAATGCATCATTAAGAGATAAATATATTATCTCAAAAGTAAACATATTTCCCTATAATTGATTCAATTACTTAATAAGGACTTTAAGGCTAATGGGTCTTCGATGTACCAAAGATTTTTTTCCATAAACTATATAGAGAAGTAGAATAAGATTTATTTTGTTGTAGGTTTTGCAGTTCTCTATAAGGGAAAGCTCTTATAATTAATTGCATCTTAGAAATGAAAGATCTCTTCCTAAGAATACTCTCGATTAAAGAAATAGATTTTTATTTTTATAGATTTTAAAGCTTATCTTAAAAGGATGATTAATTTAAAAATCTAATAGGAAACACTCTCAAAGAGGAAAGAGTTCTTTTGGAGGAAAAATGAGATTAAGTGGAAAATGGCTATAGATATTAGGATGCTTAGTAGGCATTTCAACTAACCTACCATTTGGCTTGTCAATTATGAGATTAAATTTATTAGAGTTAGAATTTATATTTTATTAAAAATCTAGGGCTTAGATTCTAGCAGCACAAGACTGCAGAAATGTCTACGGTTGAAGGCTTATTCTAGAAGGATGATTTATAACATAAGTCTACATGTGCTTCTAACATAAGTTAGAGGCTCAACCTAGTTTAAATTTTAGGAATTATCAGCTCTTTCTCTCACTTGAGAAAACAAACTTATCCCTAGCTCTTTCAAACTTATCACCAGCCTGAAAGGGCTACCAACTAAGACCACCTAAGTGATTTTTTAAATCCATGAGTTTAATCTTCATGTTATGCAATATGGCTAAGATATTATATTTTAGGAATGAATCTATGAACCTAAACTCACTCCCTTACCCTAAGATCATGTTAGGTATGATATGCACCTTACTAATGTAAAAAATTTCATTTTTTTTTTGCTCACAATTCATTTAAGGCCATAGGTATGCATTTTTTCCCATAATTATATGAAGTTGGAAGTGATTGGGGACCAAAATAAAAGAGAAGGCACACTTCCCTAAGAAGGGTGGTCATCCTCAAAGGTTAGATGCCCCTTATGTGTAATGGGTGAAGAGCCCAATTCAACGATTATGAATAATATGCTATTATGTTTTGTAAAAGCTAATTATTTCTAGTTGCATTTAAGTTGTGCCTAGGTCTTTACTTAACATGAGGTTATGAATTTATTTATTTATTTTAAGTTGTTTAGAATTAGGTTTGATAGAAAACTTAATTTTCTTAGTAACCTAATGTTCCAAGAATTTCATCATAGAAATACGGTATAGAAAGAAATCTAGAAAAATAGGTTATTTTTATTGCACACCAAAAAATAAATCAAACCAATTTAACCAAAATAGGTCAATGCATTCAAGTACCACTCTACACCCTTAAAGAAAGAGAAAAATGGGCAGCCGAGATCTACCCTTATACAACCTGGCCAAAAACTAAAAGTTTGATTTATATGTGTCTTCTTTCAAGATCATTACCTTCGTTAGAGACCTTCATGGGCTTCACAAGGCGTTGAGATAATGTACTAGTAATATTAGCTCTTATTATTCTTAGAATCCATAGATCCTAACCTAATCTTAGGCTCACATTACATTTAAAGTTCTAAAAATATATTCTTGAACCTTGCAAAATAGACATTAAGAAATATAAATAGCACTCCAATAATTATATTTGCAAACATACAGGCTTAACATTAGTTTCTTGCCAAGCCCGTTTATCATTTTTTATGCTTAAAGACTTAAGCATATTTGCAAATAAAAAATATTTATATTTTTTATTACAACAGTTTCTTTTAGCACATCTCCCTGTTAAAAATAGTATTAGGCTAAAAGAATGTCCTGCCATTCAGACTAGCAGAGCAAACAAGCCTAACCATCTAGTCTAAAATAGTACACCACAAAATGAAATAAAAAACATTTCACATCACATCACAGAATATCATAGAACATGAACCTAACCTAAGTCTAGGGTTTGTGACTTAATAATCTAGTGTGTGAAAAAAATGGCCTTATGTGGCATGACTTCACTAAGAATTTTAGGTTCAAGTTTTGATTTATTTTTCAAGTATGGTTTAATTTTATTTGAGGTTTTTAGTTTTCAAAACTTAACTTCATAGGTATGTATCATTGTTAACCAGAAGTTTGAGGTATCAAGACTGCCTTCGAATAAGTATCCCTACAACCTCAGGTGTACATACTATATACCATATGTTTGCTAATTATAAAAATTTTATTTTCATTCCTTTGATTTCTTTTATTCTTAAAATTTATTTAATTTCTCATTGGGTGATTTCAATTTAAGTGATTTAATTAATTTATAATTTCATTTTTATTTTTAATTCTATTTATGTTAAGTGGAATTTAAGTTTTCAAGAATGAAGAATAAAATAAATTCTAGTTTGGGTGGAACCCATTCTATTCAGCATACTAATTCCTAGTAAAATTAGATCTTCATCCTAGTTGAAGATTCATTCTAAGGGTCAAACTAAGACTGTAAGTATTTTACTTAATCTCTTTTTGATTCATTGAGTGATTCATTTTAAGTTGAGTTTGATTATGTTTAACCCTTTTTCTATTAAACTTAGAGTTTATGTTAATGAGGTTTGATTTATGATCTTAAGTTAATATTCAAAAGTGCTTCTTTAAATCTTAATTTAAAGTCCATATTACCATGATTTAGTTTGATTTTGGTTTTCATTTTAAATTTTATTTGATTCATTTATATCTGATGTTAATTAATCATTTTTATAACTACTTTGATCTTATGTTTCTTTTTATTTAATTCAATGTTCATTTTATCTTATTTGCATTACTTATTTGTTTATTTGATTTGGATTGATCTCATTTATTTATTTTATAAATATTTATGTTAATGTTTATTAATTCTTATTAGGTTGAATATCTTAATTCAAACTTGGTTTTGATTTAATCATTTAAATGATCTATTAAGCTTCAATTTCATGATTTATTCATTTATATATTCTTAATTTATCATTTAGGTCTACTTTATTTTTATTAATTTCATTTATACATTTCATTAATATTATTTTGGTGAATTTTAATAAGTTAACATAATTGATTTCATTCATTCATTTTATTAATGTTTATGTATATAAATTTAGATAAGTTAATTAAATTTCAATCAATATTTGGGAAGCTTTGGTTTTATCATTTAAGGAATTCATTATCTTATGTCTTCTAGTTTCTTATTCAAAGTAATCTAATGTAACATTATATATTAAAGTTTCATTACATGGTTTAATTTATTAAGATAGAGTTTTGTTTACTAACCATAACTTAGGATACCTTAGAGATTTAGTATTTTAGGACTTCCAACTTAAATCTAAGACATTTCAAGTTATTTGATTAATTTAACCAAATACTTATCTTATGTCTTCTAAGATTACTTCATTTATTAACCCAAATAGATTCAAAGGATTTAATG
Source organism: Cymbidium sinense (assembly GCA_021442155.1). Taxonomy (NCBI): domain Eukaryota; kingdom Viridiplantae; phylum Streptophyta; class Magnoliopsida; order Asparagales; family Orchidaceae; genus Cymbidium; species Cymbidium sinense. The sequence goes on from CM038215.1 coordinate 57,465,612, forward strand.
AATCTTATATTTAGGTAAGAAATTCAAAGATTAATTAATTTTGCATTTCAATTGATTAATTGGTTTAATGTGAATTTAATAAGTTATTAAACTAGGGTTTTATTAATTTTTATATTCTTAATTAATTTATTAAACACTAAGTGTGTGATTAATCAAATTCCATGACTTTAGAGTGTTGGAAAATTTTCCTCAAGTGTTTTGACGTTAATAATAATGTTTTAAATTGATTTTATGAATTTTTATTATTTCTATAGTTTTTTTATTTATTATTTCAACTATATTGAACTAGAGATTTGAAATTCAATACCTTCAAATCCAAAGGTCATTTGACTATGAAATTTTTATAGTAAGTGGGGTTCCTTGCCATTTTAACTTCCCAAAAGTTTCATAGTATTTAGATATATAATTTATGACTACTTATGGCTTTAATTATTTTTAAACTTAAATTAAAAGGAATTACTTAGGGGTTTTAATTTTCTTAATTTCTTCTCTTGAAGATGCATGTATAAAGGGTTTATTTAGAATTTTGCAAAATTTCAATGATTTATTATGATTTTTTGAAATTCATTCATTATTTGAATTAATTAATTTAATTAATTCTCAAATTAGGTATTTTAGGGATTATAGATTTTTAGTTAGTTTTAATGATGTATTTGGGTTTAATAAAGTTTATTATGATGAATTAGTCTGATTTTTTCTAATTTAATATTACTTTATTTCATTAAATTAATAGTTTATGGTTGAAATTTACATATCCATTGATTTACTTTCCAATAAATCATGAAAATTTTATCTAAGGTAGGCTTTAACCTTTTTCAATTCTTTAAAGTTTCAAATTAATTGGATTAAGAGTTTGAGTTTAATTTGAGTAAGATTATTTTCATTTAAACTCAAATTAATCCAAACATATCCAATAAAAATTGTGAATTTTGGGTTTATTGGATTCTCCTCACTAACATGAATCCATAAAGCCTTATTTTCATTTTTTTTGGTGTAATATTTTATTTCTTATGATTTTTTGAAATTCCATGCATTTTTTACCATTTTTTAAAATAAGAAAATTTGAATTTTCCATTTTAAACAATTAGGGCCATTGGCATTGGACCAGCTGGATCCATGAAGCATGGTGTTATTAGACCAGAACTATTTGCCATGAGGCACAACTCCATTGGACCAGCTGGATCCACATGGATCTAGCTCAAAAAGCAAAGGCCGCACGGGATGATTTACGACTATCTAATCTTTGATCGGATGATCATAATTTCACAAGCATATCTAATATAGGATTTAATTAGATGTTTGACTAGATCTCAGCTGTTTATTTCTATCAGAAGGAATGAATATAGATTGTGCCTTTCTTATCAACGATGAGAACCGAAACCCGTTCATTAATTTCAAGTGATTTCTAGCATCTAGGTAGCTTAATCACTTGATTTCATTTACAAATCTATCAAAAGGCATTTAGAACACATCTATATGGCGTGATCTCACTTGAGGTTAATTTCATTTCAAAAAAGGACCAAAAATAAATGCTTAAATGGTCACTTTTAATCCATACATCATTGTGTGGTGATCTCTAGTGGTTGGGATGATTCAAAAAGCTTTGTGGGGATGTGGCGAGCGTCTGGGTGCAAGAAATTTAATTTCCTCCTTGTGGATTAGTCTATAGGCCAAGCTTCACTCATTTTTTAGTGGGTCTAGTCATACTCTAGCTTGCAGGTGGTGTGAGGATCAGGGGAAGGGTATGATCTTCTGTGTTTCACTTAAGGAAGGTGATGAAAGGCTCAAATTAGCTAGAGATAAGCTCTTTTTATTTTTTCCATGGATGACTGAGAGCTTTAAGGAGGAGGGTGGCCAACCTTGTTAGCCATGGTGATTGCTGCCTTTGGAGGTTAGCTCCAAGGGGTGGTCAATTGATTGAGGTCAGTCCAGGGCAATTACGATGAGGAATGGAGGTGGGAAAGTGGATTGAGGAAGAGGTTTATCTCCATGCTTGTCTCCCTTTCTCCATGGCATATTCCCCTTTCTAGATGGATTTAGATCCTCTTAATTCTTTTTATTTTGGCTTTAACTATTCTAAACTCATCTTAGGATGCGTTTATATGCATTTTAATATAATCAATTTGGGTTTGAATTCAAATACTCACATTAGGTCCATTTGGGTTTGATTTGATTTGAATTAAACTAAGTGATTAATGCTTAGTATCCATTCGGTTTGATTTCATAATTAATTATTAAAATCATATTTAAGATGCTTTATGAGTCCAACAAACTCATTTCAATTGGGTTTAGGGACAAATACCTTAAGTTAGTTCACTTAAGTTTTTTTTCTTGGGTTTAGCTTGGTTTATTCCATTTTATAGATTGGACTTAAATTTTATCTTTAATTATCTTTATTATAAGTTTGTAAGATGATTTGGATTAATAAATTTCATTTCATTTGAAGTGAACTTTGAATTTAAACTCATTTTGGCCCATGTTGGATTTAATGGATCAACATGGGTTTGATTGATCAAATGATCAAATTAAACACTATAATTGGTCACATTATGTTTAAAGATGACTCCCAAATGATTTTGGATAATTAACTTGAGTTAATTCCAATGTAATTTGAGTTTGAGTCAAATAAGGTCCATTTAGGTCTATTAAGATCAAATGATCTAATTAGCTCATGTAAGGCCTTATTAGATTTAGATTCATTTAATTTATGTTTAAACATGTTTATTTAATGAGTTATAACCTTTTGGAATAATTCAATTTGGTCAAATTGTGGTGGGTTGACCTTTAACTTGGTGGGACCCCAATAAGTCAACCCTATGTTCAATTGTTGACTTTTAATTAGATTTGAATCTTTTCATATTCATGTAATAAATTTTATGCTTTGATTTGATATGGTTTGAATTTCTTTGGGTTTAAGTGATTTTTAACTTAAGTAGGGTAGTTGGGTTAGCCATTCTAATTACCTTAACCTAAGTTAAATTAGATTTAATTTTCAATTGGAGTTTGTTTAAGTTAATTATTTTTTTAGATTTAGATTGGGTTTGGATCCACCTAATCCCTTTAGGTTGGGTCAAAACCTAGGAGAATTAACTAGATCACAAAGCATAATAATCTAAGTGCTTAAATCAGGAGGCTCCTAATCTAATATTAGAGTCCTAATTCTTAGTTTTAGAAATGATGTTAACCTCATCCAAAAATGAGATCAATAGAATGAAGGGTACTCGATAACCTAGAAAAAGAACACTCACCAAAAGGAGCACACAACAAGGGAAGATTAGTCTGACCTAGCAAGCCAAGAGCTTGGAGTGCCATAACTCAAAGATAAGCCTAATTTTACTCACAACATCTAGCTGAGGAACAATGCAACTTCACTCCTTCATCTCATCCTTACTCATATGCTAGTTGAATCTTGCTCACTTACCAGCTTCAACTTAGGTGATAATCTTATGTATTAAAATTACCTTATATGATCTTTCTATGTATAATTATATTTTGATATTATAAAAGTGTATTTTTTACTGGGAGAATCTTTGGCTCATAATCCTGATTTATACTCTGTACTTATATTTTGGAAATCTTGAGTAATAAAAATTATATTTTTTTTACTTTTATTACTTTATTGTCTTATTGGTACCAATCATTTTGCTTAGCTCTATTTCTCAAGTATCACAAAAGGTTCTTCCTCCATCTGTAGATAGATTTGGATTCAACATCCTTTTAGGTGTGGTGTGCATGGATGAGGATGTGAACCAAAAGTTAGATACAAACTAAAGTAGTACCCTCCACATGATATCATTCTATAAACATGGAGCAAAATGTCTAGTAATTTATGACTCAGTAGGATTTATGTGACATAAAAGAAAGGATCACTCACTTTGTGCAGCCCCCATCTAAAAACCACACCATGAAGAGCCTAAGATAAAGGATATTGAATGATCTAAGAGATTAACTACTCATTGAGCTTGGCTAGAGAGAAGACACTAGTGCCCAACCACCCAAATTCTAAATTTTTAAAGACAACTCCTATGACATTGGTAAAGAAGGTGTGTCAAAGAAATAACCTTAACCTACTAATGCTTTCTCCATTAGGATTGTAGAAGCTCGCCCTTCTTATAAGTTTAAGATCCCTCATCATGAATCTTGCAAAGGTTAGAAAATCCCCACCAACAACATAGCCAACTTTGAGTCAACTACATCGCTACTATACTTAGATGACACGATGAAGTGTTGGCTTTCTTCACCACTTTCAAAGAGTTGGCTCTTAGGTGGTTTTGTGCCTTCCTCTAGAAATCATTATGTCATTGGCAAACTTTAAGAGGATGTTTGCCATGTAATTTACTAGTGCTCAAAAGCCACTAAAGAGTTCTCAATCTCTCCTACAGATGAGGTAAGAGTTTGATGAGTCCAAGAAAGTTAATCAGTCACTTCCAACAAGAAATGCTAGAAGTTAAAGATCTGGAGCCTGTAGTCACTCAATCGGTGCACTCTTAGGGTCAATAGGAGGGGTCTATCAGGTATACCTTGGGACTCCAACAACCACATATGCTCATTGAACTATTAAAGTTGGCTAACAACCATGTCAATGTTGACAAGTATAATGAAGTGGCTTAGTCAACATTATAGACTAGGGAAAGGACTCATTAATGAAGCCTTTGCAGTGATTATCCAAGATAAGTATCAAAGGTGAATTGTGGATATAAAGAGGTGACCAAAAGTACTAAGGTAGGCTTCAAAAGTCTAGCTACTCTTTATCTAGGTGGTGATTATGTACAACTCACTCTAGTGACTCCTTTGAGAGTGTTTATGATAGAGTTTATTGAGGATATCTAGGATAGAGACTATTTAAAATGACTACCATCCATGAAGGCTAAAGTATATGATCATTCAAGGTATTGTACTTATCACTATGATCACAGACATGAAATTGAAGACTGTTGCTATTTGAAAAGTTTAGTGGAGGAACTGATGAAAGTGGGGAAGCTTAAGGAGTTCATCATGAGGAAAGAGAAAGATGTTGTTGAAACTAGTAAACCTCTACCCATGCATATCTTCGAGAGTGATTGAGAGTCTTCTAAAAAATTGAGCATGAAAAGGTTATGATCTGGAGAAGTTAACTTGGCCACTGTGATGCGAGCACCCTCTACTACTGTCATACTAGTAAGTTTTTAAAAATACATAGACTCATTATTAGGACTCCCTACAATGATGCAGTTGTAGTGATGACCTTAATTGCCATCTATTAGGTAGGGTGTTTTTTGATCAACATGGGAAGCTGAATAAATGCTATACTTGAACCAAGATTGAAGTACTCGATGAGATAGAAGAAGTCCTGGCCAAACAAAGTAATAGATGAGCACTAAGGGTCAACTCAACTTTTTATCCCAAACATTAGGATACTCTCGTTCAAACCTTAATGGATAATATAGATGTGTTCTCTTGGATAGCCATGGAGAAGCCAAGCATTGAGGTCAATGTTGCATGTCATAACTTGAATGTTCATGGAGACGTGCAACCTATCACACAAAAAATAAAGAAAATAATAGTTATACTTATTGAGCTTATCAAGGGGGAGGTTAATAAACTACTCAAAGTAAATTTTTCTTTAGAGAAGTTCAATACCTTGAGTGGTTGTCCAATATAGTGATGGTACAAAATTCAGGCAGTAAGTGGAGAATGTACATTGATGATTGGTCTATTTTTTACTTTATAGACAAGTACACATGTCACATCAAATAATATAGATTGAGTATAGTATCATTCCCACAAGGATTAGAGCATAATTCGATGTTAATTTTATTTTAAGTTAAATGCTAATTTTATATAACCTTATTTTTATCCAAGAAATTATAAAGTTGTTAATTAAAATGACTTTCTACAATTTTGCAAAATATTAAAATTATAATTTTTATATTTCTTAAATTTTTATAGAAATATTGGTGTTTTTCTTAATTTTAAAAGTAGTATTCTGAATTATGTAAGTTTTAGATTATGTTTTATATTAAACAAAGTAAGGAAATTAGTTTTAAGTTTGTAGTGTCAACTAAGAGCAAAATTACCTTACCCTTATGTATATACAAGTATAACCAAACCAATCTCATTACCCAATTTTCTTCCTAGTGCCAAGTAAATTTTAATTGGTTGCATTATATTTCCTTTTAAATGATTGTGAATCCTAAAAATAATCAAATGTTTAATGGCCATTTAGCGCTTCTAGACTATCTAGCACATTAATGATTATTTAGTGCTTCTATTTTCTTTTGTCCTTATTGTTATTATAGGATTCCATCAATATATCAAGATCACACTTGATTTTGTTGACTATACATCTTATGTATCTTACCATTTGATTTGATGATAACAAATCTTATGTAATAAGAACTAATTATTTTTTTGCTGGATAAATTATTCACATTAGTTATTATGAATGTCATTCTTAGTTTAGATTTATTTTGATGATAAATATATATTATTGCTGCTACTATTCAGGTTAAATTTAAGTGTGCAAGAAAATTCTTCAATTCTAGGTTCTTCAATCAATTCAGAATGCTAAAGCTATTGGACATAAACTAGGTGAGAATTTTTCTAAGATTAACTATATTAAGGTAAATGAACAGCTCACTAAAATAAAATAAATCTTTCATGCATTTCAAAATAATTTATTCTTCAAATTTTATTCATTTTGGATAATGTGAACTAAATACTAAAACTTTGTTCCATTTATTGTGATTCCCTACAAGTTAAATTAAGTTTATATTTCATTAAATTATTTCCATGCTTAGCCATGTTCATTATCCATTTATTCAATGCATGAATCTAAATTATTCAATGTATTATTTTTCTCTCTTATATTATCCTAATTTTCTCTCTCCTATTCTATCTCTCATCCTAAACCTTTTGGCTGAATTTTTTCATGATTATTTTCTAAATAAATTTTGTGAGAATTATTCAAATTATTTATATAATTTTCTCATATGTTTATAAATTAAAAACTAATTTATTTGAATCTTTAATTTGAATTATTTTTTAATTCAAATTGAATAATCCTTTAATTACATATGCAAATTTGAACTCCTCTCTTTATGAAATGTTATGTGGTTGATCTTATGATACTTTAATTGAACTAATTTAAGTTAAATTAAATTTTTGGGTTAATTCAAATTTTATTAAAATAAGCCATGAAATTATCCTCTTTCTTTTATATAATTTCTATTTTTGGATACTTCTCATGGCCAACTATATCGTTAATTATATTCAAATTAATCTAATGATGAATATTAATTTGAATTGTCCTAAGATCTTATTCATCATCATTTAATTTAAATTGAGTGCATTAAATTAAACATAATCTATTTTAGGAAACAAGCTTGGCCAAATTTTTTAATATTCTTTGGATTTTATTAAATAAAGCTTGTATGTTATCTCTTTCCTTCCTTCATTCAATCAAGATGAATTGATTGAATATTCCATGATATTGCATTAAATACTAATTGAATGCCATCATAAAAACTTCCTTTTGGCCTACCATATATCATGCTTAATTTAATTAATCAAAAGTTGAATCATTTTCTTTTTCACTTGGACAATTAGTTGTGTCATGACTTGTTTGCTATTAATTTAAATTCTTGTCTCTTCTCTCACTCTTGGCCAACTCACATAAGAAATAACTTTCTAATTACATTAGAGATCAGATCATATGATGTTTCGAATCAATTTAAATCTCTTTCCAAATTATTTTTCCCCCCATAATGCCTTGGCCAATTTTTTTCTTGAAAAAATAAATATATTTGAATTCAATTTAAATCACTTACCATATATATTTTTCCTCTTACTTTCCTTGGCCAAAGTCCCTCTCATGAAATTTAAATTTTAATTGATTTTTAAATTAAACCAACCTTCCATATTAAATTCCCTCTTATTTCCCTTTGGCCAATTTTTTATCTCATGCCATTTATTTTGATTTTGATTGGTTTATGTTTAAATTAATTCCAAATGAGTTTCCCTCTATTTTATCTTCTCTTGGTCGACCCACATGACCCCTTGTCTTTTAAATAATATTCTTTAGACTAGGTTAATCTCTCTTGGAAAAATCTCTCTTAGAAACATTCTCTTGGCCAAATTCTTGCAAAACTCTTGGAGATCTCTTCTTGGTGAATCAAGTGCTAATTTCTACATCCTTCTTCCATATTCCAACCTAGAAGTGATTGACTTGAAGATTGTACAAAATAAGTTGTTGGATTGGTGGAAATTTTTCTTGGCCGAAAGCTATTTAGAGGTTCTTTTAATTTATTTCATTGCTCCTCCTGTGTGTGGTTTCTTTCTTGACCTATGATTCTTTGGTATTTGCTGAATTGATTTATGCTTAACACATCTATACATAAACTTTCTCAAGTTTCCTAAAAGCTTTGTTTTTGTTTTGATTAAAGTTTTGTGTTTGTAAACTCTTCTCTTCTCTTTATTTTTATTTATGTTTAAGTAAAACTTATGTTGTGATACTTTGTTCATAAAGAACACTTGTAAGTTGCAAGTTTTCTTTTCTCTCAAGTAGTCTCATACTTTGCATAAGTGATATTCCTTTAGAAAAGATATTTTTTTTGAGTTTATGTGATTTAATATTTCTCTTTCATTTGAATTTTTGGAAAACTCTAAGTCTCTTTCTAACAAGTAATTGATTTAAGTTTCTAATCATTATTGTGCTATATTTCAAATAATAAATTAATTCACCTTGATTCCAAGTTATTATATTCACATCAAATAGTTAAAACATTCACTTGCATCATACACATCTTCCATGTTATATCATTGCATTCAATTTTAACTACAAATTGAAGTGAGCTCTCTTTCTTACCTTTGTTTTTCACTTGCCTTAATATTGTTGTAGTTGGGTTATGAGAGAAAATTAATTTTAAATTGAGAGTTAGACACTTTCATATTCCTCTTTCTTGTTTTCTTATTGGGTTGTACTTTCCTATTAAGGAAAGTATGTGGTTGGATTGTACTTGCTCATTAAGGAAAGTATGGTGTTGCATTGTACTGATTGTTAAGGAAAGTATGGTGTTGGGTTGTACTTTCCCATGAAGGAGAGTATGAGAGATTGTTATAATCTCAATTTTGATTTAGTGAATTCCTAGCTTGGGTGGCTAAGGGTGGTCGTAGGCTAGTTTTGGGCTTTTGAACCACATACAAATCTTTGTGTTCTCTTTCCTTATTTTTCTACACTTTACTTTTCTATACTATTGTTTGTTGCTATATTTTATTAAAGCATAATCATTAAAGTCTTAAGACTTCTACAAAACATTAAAATTAAAATTTTGAAATTATTTTTTAAAAACTCAATTCACCCCCGTCTTGGGTGCCATAGTCTCTTAACATATTTTAACTTCATAATTATCTAGACCGCAAATAAATGAAGCATGGAGAAAAGAAAAACACTAAATTCATTAAAAGCATGAATAATTTTCTTATATTAATCTACAAACAAAGTTTAATATAATACAAACATTCAAAAGTTCACAAACATTCAAAAACTCACATAAATTTTAGAGCATTTTATAGATTAGTGCTTCATGATAGAGAAGAAGGAACTCTCACTAAATATTATAAAATAAGATGTAAGATAACTAGAGAAGAAATGAAAGAACACATTGAGTAACTTTTCAAAATCCACACTTTGTAATTCTCTACTACTTCCTTGTGAAAATGTTTGCTTTTGATCTCCTTCTTCACCACTTGAAGAACACACAACTATAGTTCAAACACACACACACGCACAGACACACACACACCCCAACACTTGGGCTGCCACTCCTTAAGTGTTGCCACTGCTCTCTTACATACTCTCACTAGACTCACTTGATTTCCAAAAAAAATTCTTGACACCCTTATTTTAATCCTTTAAGTCACTTGCATAGTTATTGGTCTACTCCCCCCTTGAAATTGCTCCAAGAACTACATAAACTACTTTTTTAAATTACTCTGGTTGTGCTGTAACACCTTCAGGCTAGTTATAAAGGACCTAGACGTTGTGCTCTCTAATTTTTGGCTTCAACTTTCTAATTTTGGTGCTTCAACACTATAATGTAATGTATTGGTACTAGGTCTAGTGCCTCAGTGCTATAAATATAGTATCGTAGTGCTATCTTCTAGGTTTCTAGATAGTTTTTTTTCGATACTAGTGCATAGACACTATAAATGTAGCACCATGATGTTGTACCTTGATTCTACATTTTTTATATTTATTTCTTTCTCCGATAACAGATTTCTTATCATAAACACTTAAAATTATGAAAATAAACTATAAAATAATTAATTCTTTTACATTATAAAATACATGTTAATTTAATTAAACCTTTTCACTTATTAATTGACTTCACTAATGTAAACTCATCATATCCAAAGGACGGGTATCCACTCCCTTGAATAGAAAAACTTGTGGACTCAATGGATAGATTCTTGGTGATGAATTTCGTAGATACCTTTCTAGATGTCATAAAATTCCAATGCATATTGCAGACTCTAATAAGATAACTTTCATCACTACAAAAGAATTATACAGTTATAGAGTTATGCCCTTAAAAAAGAATGCTAGTGTGACATATCAAAGACTTGTAAACCACTTGTTTATAGAATGAAAGGGCAAACATATAGAAGTCTATGTAAATGACCTACTTGTCAAAAGAAAGTTTCCAGTGCAACATATTTGAGATATTGATGAGACAATCGCCACACTCAAAAGGTACAACATGTGCTTTAAGCCTTTAAAGTGTGCTTTGGTGTAGGTGAAAGGAATTATTTGGGGTTTCTTTTTACTCCTAATGGAATAGAGGTGAACCCAGATAAGCAAAAGGCTATAATCAACATACCCTCACCTAGAAACATAAAAGATGTACAATGACTTACTGGACGAGCAGCAAAACTAAACTAGATCATCTCAAAGCTAGGGAATGATGCTCGCCATCCTTTAAACTTTTCAAAGGAGCAAAAAAGTTTGAATGGACCTTAGAATGTAAAAAATACTTTAATGATTTGATGATCCTACTTGTATCTCCTCCTTTATTACAAAGTCTAAAGGAGAGAGAAGTCCTATTATTATACCAAAGAGTAGGAGAAGATTCAATCAACTCAGTCTTGATCAAAGAAAAAGAGGAAAATAATGGCCCATATACTATGTTACAAAACCTCTATGAGGTGCCGAGTTAAACTACCCACTAATGGAGAAGCTTGCACTAGTGCAATCACTTCAGTCAGGCCATTGTGACCTTATTTCCTAGCACACTCTATATAAGTTGTCATTGATAACTTGCATATATATCTACTCACTAAGCCTAACCACTTAGAAAAATTATCTAAGTGGTGCATAGATTTGAGCAAGTTTGATATGTCATACTTGTCTTAAACTGTGATCGAAGCCCAAGCACTCATGGATTTCTTTATTAACTTTAGTAATTCATAAGATATTCTTGTCATTCTAAGCCCTTGTGGAAACTATACATCTATGAATCTTTTGGTGAACCAACCATGGGTGTGAGCATAGTTCTAAAAAGTCTAGTAAGGATACCAATAACACAATTAGTTAAATTTAGCTTTGAGGTGACAAATAATCAAGCCAAATATGAATGACATGAGAGCTTCCCCATGAGTGGATAGTTCAACTCAGCACCACATAGAGATTTTCTAACATAATATAGGCCATTATTTCCCACCTTCTCTATTCAAGATAGAGCTAATCGAGACTTCCCCCATTCTTATGTATAGAACTAAGACTTCTCCCTCCTTTGGCTTGCATAATAAAGGATGGAATGTGAGTAGGGTCTTCAAATCATTAAAATATTTCACATCATAAAGTCCATTCAAACTTCCTCGCTCATGCATTCAAGAGGAACATGTTCAGTCTTACTACTCACCTAATAAGTCACTATACCTCTTTCATATTTCTAAGTGAGCACATGTCTGGTATAACCTTCATCTTATCAAGATTCACCTTTATTTCTTTAGGGGTAATGAGAAACCACAAAAACATCTCTACTCCTGAACCAAAAATGTATTTCAAAGGATTAAGGCATAAATTGTACCTTTTATATGTTGTGAATGTCTCTTCTAGGTCTCAAATATGCTATATTAGAAACCTATTTTTGACTAGCAGGTCATCCATATAGACTTTCATATTTCTCCCTTTCTGCTTTTTGAACACCTTATCCACTAATCTATGATAGGTTACCATACATTTTTCAACCCAAAGGGCATACCCTTATAGAAATATCATTTTTTTTCATAGTCTGATGAATGCATTTACATCTATTGGTATCCTTAGAATGTATCTAGGAAACTCATCATAGAGAATTCAACTCTTGAGTCCACAATTTCATCTATTCATGGGAGTGGATACCCATCTTTCGGACATGTTGAGCTTAGGTTGGTAAAATTGGTACACATCATCCATTTTCTTCTTGACTTATGGACCATCACCACATTGGAGACCCATTTCGGGTATTGAACCTCTAATAATATCTTTTTTGAGTAAGTTGGGGACCTCCTCTTTGATGGGTTTGCCTAATATGGCTACCATTTTCCATATTTTTTGGTTGATGAGTTGCATGTCCACCTAAATGTTTAAGCATTGGTAAGCAATATTGATGTTATTGCTTGGAAGTTTCACTACTATCCAAGAAAATACATCTATATTATTTATCAAAGCTTAAATGAGGGCTTTATTATGCTCAAGGTAGAAAGCTAAACTAACCATTAATACTCACCCATCACCTTGTGTTTCTTCTATCTCCTCAAACACTTCAAAACTCATTAGCATAATGTTTAGCTAAAATACCTCATCTTCCTTGGTCAAACCATCAATGACTCTTAAATAGCACACATGGGACTAGTCAAGATTTCCTCTATTGGTAATTTCTTTACTTCTAATGGGGAATTTGATAGCTACATGATATGGAAGCACCACCACTATGAATGTGTTGACTAGAGGTTGGGCAAAGATAGCATTATAAGTAGTATGGGCCTCAACTATGATCAAGTCAACCATCACCATATAATATTTCTTGCCTTTTCCCCTAATGATGGGAAAAGTAATCATCCAATCAATTTCTCTATGCTATTTTGAAAAAATGTACAATGGTCCTCATGTGGGTGCGAGTTTAGAATTTGCTAGCACTACTTTGTCAAAAATTAATTTAAAAATGATATTGATTAACCTCCCCCTATCAATCAAAATGTTTCCCACTTCATAATTAGTGATAAAGGCTATCACTATGACTGCATCATTGAAGGGATTCCCAATAGTGGGTTTTATTCTTTTTAGAAATTCTCACTGGTATAATAGCTATTGATGGTGCTCATATCATTGCTACCAAGTTTACTTCTCCAAATCACAACATTTTTGTACTCACCTTCTTGGAGGACCCACTCACCTGTAGTAGGTATAAATCCACCAATATTTATAGTGTGCATAGGTATGAGTTCATTGCCAACTTTAATGATTTATTTGTCTTTCTTCATGATGAACTCTTTAAGCTTCCTAGCCTTTATCAATTAATCAACTAAGCTCTTCAAATGGAGATAGTCCTTAGTGTCATGGCGATAATCATGATGAAAAGCACAATACCTTAACTGATCATTCATTTCATTAGCCTTCATGTATGGTGATCACTTGAAATACTCTTTATTCTATATTACCTCTACAAGCTCAGCCATTGACACTCTCAAAAGTGTCGCTATAGTGAGTTGCATGTAGTCAACTTTTAGATAGTGACTAGTTGGATTTTTGAAGTTTTGCCCTAGAAATTCTAGTATTTTTTTCTTATCTATTCACCTCTTTTCATAACCTTCCTTAAGTAGTCACTATGTTAATCAGTCTTTAGTCTTAGCCAACAATATTGACTAGACCACTTTTTATACTCTTCAACATTGACATTATTTTTCACCAGTTCCAATAGTTTAGCAAATTTCTTTGGTTGTTGGAGTCCTAAGACAAACTTGAAGGGCCCTCCTTCATGTCTTGAGTGAGGTCCACTAGAGTGATTATGGGTTCCAAATTTTTGATTTCCATCATCTCTTAGTAAAAGCAAGTAATGAACTTCTTTAGGGACTCACCTGGTTTTTACTTTTTTTTGGTAGAGAGCTCAAGAACACTTTTGTGGCTTTATAGCACTAGAAAATTGCATAGCGAACATCCTTTTAAAGTCAACATATAATATCATGAATTCTAAAGGAAGGCACGAGACCACATGTGAGATGCATCTTTGAAAGTAGTGAATATGAGTCGGCACTTCATTGCATCATCTAAGTCTAACATTGATGTGGTTGACTCAAAATATGTTATATGGTAGATAGGATCTATCTATCTTTAGTATGATTCAAGATGTGAGATATTAAACCTATGAGGAGGGAAAGCTTCTATAATTTTCATAGAGAAAGAATTGGCTGGCTATGGATACTATTTTGACACACCCTCTTCTTCACTAATGTCATAGAGTTCATCCTCAGAGTTGGAGATCTTGGATGGATGAGAGCTCAGAACCCTATATGGGTGTCTTCTATCTCATCAAGTTTGATGAGTAGCCAATCTCATACATCCTTCATTATCCTTTATTCTAAGTTCTTTAGGGTGTGACTTATTGATGGCCATCTACACAAGGTAAGAAATTTTGTCTTTTGTATCTTATAAATCTTGTTAAGTTACAAATTATTGGACATTCTATTCCATGTTTGCCTATCAATCTTATTTTAAGGGACCTACTTCACTTTGTATTTGGCTTCTAATTTTTACCTTCATCCACACTAACTACACTATAAGGATGTTAAATCCAAATCTTTTTGTAGATGGTAGAAGAACCTTCTGAGATACCTGGGAAATAGAGTTAGGCAAAAAGACTGCAAGCTAAAAGACAAAAAATGTACAAGGAAGATAAAACTCTTTATTATTCAAAATTTGTGTAAAATGCATGGGGAACTAGAGTGAGGACCAAAAATCCTAATATAAGAAAACAGTTCCCCTTTCATAATGCTAAAGAGTAACTATACATGGAAAAATCACATATAAGATAAATCTAGTATAAGCGGACTAATACCTAACCTGAATGGAGGTATGCATATGAGTGAGTGCAAGTCTATCAGTTGATGAGGGCGAGTAGCCCATCATTGGATGAGTATGCAAGTTTGGATTGGGCTGAGGAGAGTAGTCACCTCATTCCTTTGAGCATTGGATTATTATTGGTGAGTTGATTCATACCTTGTCCTCTAGGTTATTATTCTCTAAGTGCTTGGCTCACAGGATTAAGTATATCTTCTCTTCCAATGAGTATACTTATTCTAGATTATCGAATTCCTATTTGTGAGTATACTTTTCTTGATAAATAGACTCTCTTGAGCCTACTTATTACTTTGCATTTATAGTAATCAATTGTTATAGAATAGAACACTCACTACTGTGTTAAATGCAAAATATTTGAGAATTTATTAGAGAACAACTATATTCCACACTATAGCTTTATGATAAGAAAATTAATAAAGACCCTCGAAATACAACCAATCAGAACAAGAGAACTAAGGATGGAATTTTCAATAATAAATCTCAACATAACCTACCTTCAACGAGCACATAGCACATCATTGATTCCAAAAATGTTGAAATTGCAATGTACAATAAAAATATTTAAAATGAGGTTGTACCATCCACCTACTAAGTACAATCTTTGAGATTACTTTGAACACTAGTAGCATGACAAATATTCCTCTCATACATATTTTAGATGTAACTAAAATAAAAATAGTACCAAAGATCTCAATTAGTACCCCACCCATAATAATGCTAAGGGAATATAAGATTGAAGAGAATAGAGACAGACATTTGATTCAAACAACTAATCTTAAAAGGACCTCCTCTAATGAAACACATACAACCACCAATGTTGAAAGCTTAAATAGCACTCAAGGAATTTGAAGATGATTGGAAAATTCAGAGATTAAGAAAACATAAACCAAAAGGCTAAAGAAAACTAAAATATGTTAACCTAGATGTCACAGAAAAAGTGGAGAACTTAACAAGTGTTGAAATCATATCCAACCTTGATGACAGGCTCTTTGCAAGATCTTATGTTGAAAGTCATACTTCACTTTCTATCTGGTTTCTAGTTTTTACCCTCATCCATGCTTAGTACACTATAAGAATGTTGAATTCAAATCTATTTTCAAATGAAAGAAAAACCTTTTGAGATACTAGGAAATAAAGTTAGGCAAAAAGACTACAAGTAGAAAGATAAAATAGTAGAAAAGTACAAGAAAAATATAAATTCTTTTTATTTAAAATCTAAGTACAATGCATAATGGACTAGAGTGAGGGACAAAAGCCAATGTACCTTTTATAATGCTAAGGGGTGACTATACATGAAAAATACATATATGGTAAATCTAGTATAAGTGGACTAATGCCTAAGCTGAATGGTGATATTCATATGAGCAAGTACAAGTTCTTTAGTTAAAGTGGGTGAGTTGCCCATCATTGAATGAGTATGAAAGTTAGGATGGGGCTGAGGAGTGTAGTCACCTCATTCCTTTGAGTTGTCACTGCTACCAGAGAGTTTATTCATTCCTTGTCCTCTAGGTTATTATTCTCTAAGTGCTTAGCTCGTAGGATTAAGTTGATCTACTCTTTCAATGAGTACTTATTCTTAGTTATCAAGTACCCCTTATGTGAGTACACCTATCTAGATAAATAGACTCGCTTATATAGTAATCAATTATTATGGAATAGAACCCTCACTACCATGTTAAATACAAATGTTTAACAATTTATTAGAGAACAACTATATTACACACTAGAGCTTAATGATAAGAACATAGATAAAGACACTTAAAATACATCCATTCATAATAACAAGAGAACTAAGAATGGATTTTTCAATAATAAATGTTAAAATTATTATGTATAATGAAAATATTAAAAATGTGGTTGGATCATCCACCTACTTAGCATAATCCTTAAGATTACTTTGAACACTAGTACATGACAAAGATTCCTCCCATACAAATTTTAGATGCAACTCAAAATAAAAATAGTACTAAGTAAACATTGCCCTGCCCATCAACAACTATAATGCATAAGATCTCAATTACACCCACACCCCCCAATAATGCTAAAGGAAGATACAAATGAAGTGCAAAAAGATAGACATTTGATTCAAACAACTATACTTAAAAGGACCTCCTCCAATGCAGCACATACAATCACCAAAGTTGAAAACTTAAACAACACACTCAAAGAATTTCAACATGATTAGAAAATTTAGAGATCAAGGAAAAATAAACCAAAAGGCTAGAGAAAACTAAAATATGTTAAACTAGATGTCACAAAAAGTGGAGAATTAATAAATGTTAAAATCTATCTAAACTTGATGACAGGCTCCTTGCAAGATCTTACATTGAAGGTCCCACTTCGCTTTGCAAATGGATCCTAGCTTTTACCATCATCCATTCTCACTACACTATAAGGATGTTGAATCAAAATTTTTTTGTAGATGGAAGAAGAACATTCTAAGATACCTGAGAAATAGAATTAAGCAAAAAGACTGCAAGCTAAAATGAAAAAAAGTAGAAAAATACAAAAAATTAAAAATCTTTATTATTAAAAATCTAAGTATAATGTATAGGGGACTAGAGTGAGGCCAAAAATCCGTGTATAAGAAGAAATTTACCCTTTCATAATGCTAAGGAGTGACTATACATGAAAAATACATATAAGGTAAATCTAGTGTAAGAGGACTAAAAGCTAAATGGTAGTTGCCATATGGCGAGTATGAGTCTTCTAGTTGATGAGGGGTAATAGCCCATCATCGGATGAGTATGTGAGCTAGGATGGGGCTGAGGAAAGTAGTTGCCTCATTCCTTCGAGTATTCAATTGCTACTAGGGAGTTGAGTCATGCCTTATCCTCTAGGTTATATTCTCTAAGTGCTCTCAGGATTAAGTTGATTTTCTCTTTTGATGAGTACTTATTGGTTATTGAGTACCCCTTATGTTAGTACACCTATCTAGATAAATAGACTTGTTTGGGCCTACTTGCTACTTATCATATATAGTAATCAATTGTTATAGAATAAAACCCTCACTATTATGTTAAATGCAAAATGTTTCAAAATTTATTAGAGAACAACTATATTGCACACCAGAGCTTTATGATAAGAACACTGATAAACACCCTCAAAATACAACAAATTAGAACAAGAGAACTAAGGATGAAATTTTCAATAATAAATCTCAACACAACCTACCTTCAACAAGCACATAGCCCATTGTTGATTCCAAAAATGTTGAAATTGCTACGTTCAATGAAAATATTCAAAATGAGATTAGACCATCTACCTACTTAGTACAATCCTTGAGATTACTTTGAACACTAGTGGCATGACAAAATTTCTCCCATATAGATTTTAGATGCAACTCAAAATGAAAATAATACCAAGTAAATGTTTCCCATCAACAACTATAACACATAAGATCACAATTACACCCCCACCCATAATAATTCCAAAGGAAGATAATAATGAAGAGCTTATAGACAAACATGTGATTTAGACAACTATACTTATGAGGACCTCCTTTAATGAAACATATACAATCACTAATGTTGAAAACTTAAGAAACACACTCAAGGACTTTGAAGATGATTGGAAAATTTAGAGATCAAGGAAACATAAACCAAAAGGCTTGAAAAAACTAAAATATGTTAACCTATATGTCATAAAAAAGAGGAAAATTTAAGAAGTGTTGAAATCTTATCCACCCTTGATGATATGCTCATTGCAAGATTTAAAAGAGAGAGCCTCTCCAATATACATGACTAGTCCACATATTTGGAATATCAATGGAACTCATAATGTCTATGATCATTTTGTGAACTTTAGTAAAAGATACAAACTTGACATCTTTATTCTGCTTAAACCTATGGCCAACACTAATAACTCTTCAAAAATCCTTTACAAATTGGGTAACTTCAATTTGTTTGTTAATTACACCAACATGGCTTGGATATTTTTATGTAACAAATTTCAAGGAAACATATTAATGAATGACTCTCAATTCCAACATGTCTTCATTAGTAATCATAATTTTAGTATTCAATCCACCATTATTTATGTAGCCTACTCTAGCGAATCATGGAGAAAGGTGTGAAATTAAATTAATTCTATTAGTTTCAACGTTATAGGCCCTTAGTTTGTCAAGGATGACTTTAACATGATTGCCT
The DNA here is from genome assembly GCA_021442155.1 of Cymbidium sinense. Taxonomy (NCBI): domain Eukaryota; kingdom Viridiplantae; phylum Streptophyta; class Magnoliopsida; order Asparagales; family Orchidaceae; genus Cymbidium; species Cymbidium sinense. Next base: position 57,484,857 of record CM038215.1, read on the forward strand.
ATCTTATGGAAAAAATGGAGGATGGAAACCCAATTCTACTTTTTTTGAATGAAATCTCTAATGCTATTATTGACGTTAGCCTTCTTGATGTTATTGAGTTTATATTTGGAACACCATGTATATCTTAAGGGTACTTATCTAGTCAACCAAATACATCAATAAGAAATAATTATATTATCATAAGAAATAGAAATATGATCTTGTAATGGATTTAATTACTTAATAAGGACTCTAAGGTTAATGGATCTACAATATACTAGATATTTTCTTCTAAATTACATGGACAAATAAATAAGGGTTTATTTTAGTGTATGTTTTATAGTTCCTTATGAGCAAGTCCCTATATTTAATTACATCTTAGATGAATAAGAGTTCTCCTAAGAATAGTCTTGGTGAAGAAAATTGATGTTAATCTTTATGAATTTCAAAGGATGATGACTTTTGGAAATCAAAAGGAAGTGTTCTTCTTTGAGGCTAAATTGGATTAAGTAAGAAATTCTTTAGATACTAAGAAGCCCAATAAGCATTATAAATTCTAGTGTTGGTCTTTATAAGTTTGAGAGGAAAATTAGTTTAGATTTTAAATTATCATTTTACTAAAAAAACTAGGACATAGATCCTAATAATTCAAGACTGTAAAAATACCTAAAGGTTAACATGTATTCCAATAGGATGCTTCATATACTAATTCTAAAACTATTTTTGACATAGGTTAGAAGCTTGTCTTAATTTAATTATAGGAATTTAAGAATTATTAGATCTTTCTCACTTGAGAAGGAGAACCAATCCTGACTCTTTTGGACTTCACTTCCTGCCTAGAAGGTTGCCATAACACCTCCTACAATTTTAAATTCTTAATTTTGATCTTATAAATGCAAGATAGTTTGGATATTGTAAAGAATCTAAGAGCTTAAACTCACTCTCTAACCCATTATAACTAGTATGCTATGCTTCTAGCCAATCCAATAAATTTTATTTTTAATATATTTTGAGATAATTAATTTTATTTTAATGCTTTAGGTATGCAAATTATTAATAAGATGAGATGCATTTAGAAATAGGTTATGAGCTAAATCAAAAAAGAAGGCCGACTTCCTCAGAAGGGTGGTCATTCTTATCGGTCAGATGTCCCCTTATGTATAATGGGAGAAGGGTCCAATTCAAGAGAGATAGAAAATTATGCAAGCATGGATCACAATTTATACTGGTTTCTAGTTTCTTTTAGTATTTATCTATAAGAATTTAAGTATGTTATGTTGTAAGTTAGTTAATTTTATATTTGACTTATTTAATTAAATTATCTAAAAATTTTAATTTTATCCTAAGAGCTTAATATAAATCTAGGCTTTCATCATAAGCACAACAATCACATAAAAAAACCTATAAAAAACATGAAATTCTATTGTACACCCTAAAATAAATTATACTAAATGATTTAAACTAATAAACAGGCTGGTGCAACTGGGTACCACTATACAACCTAAATAAAAATGGGTAGCCAAGCTTTGTCCTCATATAGCTCAGCTTTATCTATGGGAGTCTTCATTTTACTTCTTCAAGATTGTCACCTTTTTCAAGGACCTTTCCACAAGGTACCATCAACTAGTACTGTTAGCTCCTGCTAATCCTAAACACCATAGATCCTAACCAAATTCTATGATTAAATTACATGTTAAAATTCTAAGATAAGATCCTATACCCTACAAAATAGATGTTAGGAAAAGACATAGCAAACCAACAATTATATAGCAAACATATGAGCTTAGCACCAATGGTTACCAAGCCCACCCATACTAATAGGTTATGCTTAGGGACTTTAGTAGAACACCTGCAAGCAAATAACATCTATTATTTTTTTATTATGACTATCCCTTTAGACACACCTTTATAGAAAATAGTGTTAGCCCAATAAATAACACTCTAACTTCTAGACTAGTGAGCAAATAATTCTAGACATCCAAACTAAAACACTATAACACAAAATATGAAATGCATCTCATCACAAACATATCACCATCTTAAACCTAGGGTGGATGACTTAATAGTATAGTGTGTAAATAAATTCACTAGTGTGGTGAGAATATAATAGGCTTCTTTTAAGTTTAAATTTTTATTTATGTTTTCAAGATTTATTTAATTTACCACTAGGTGGTACCAATTTAAGTGATTTATTTAATTTTAAATTTTTATTTTTAATTTTAATTTATCATATTTTGTTTGGTTAAAAGTTTTTTTTACATTTTCAAGAGTGAAGAGCAAATGAGTTTTTCTTGTGGTAAAACCCATTCAATTCGACACCCTAATCCTAATAAACAAATTTATCAAAAGATCTCAAATTTAAAACTTTTATATTTAATAAATTTTGATTGGGTTTTACTTAATTTTAAATTTATTTCTTTCATTTAATTTACTTTTCATAATTGTATTTCACATATATATGCCATTATTAAACTAGTTATTTGAGGTATCAAGACCTCCTTCAATAGTAGCCCTGTGACCTCAAGTGTCTAGATTATATACCATATGATTATTTATTATAAAATGTTCTAATTAATATTTATGTTTTATTAATAGTTATTTCATTTAACAAAATTCAAAGTAAATTTATAATGATCACTTAGTTTAAGTTCAATTTCAATTTCATCATGGAAGTTAATTAGGTTATTATTTTAGTTATATTCATTAAGTTAATTAATTTGGTTTTATTATTATATGTATTTGGTGATTTTATGTTTAATTTGATTGGTTTAATGATTTAATTTATATATTTTAGATTTAGTATTTTTAAGTTTGTTACTTTGTTAAATTTCTTTTATGATTTGATTATTTGATTAACTTTGATTAAAGTTCATTTTTCTATTTTATTAATTTGATTTAATTAAACCTCAAATTTATTTATTTAGGTTTAATTATCAATTTTTAAATTTTTAATTATCCATTATATTTATTTTTAAAATTTAATTTACTTTATTAAATTTAGTGTTTTATTTAATTTTATATCTTTAATTATTCTTTAACCAAAAATATGGGATTTTTAAGCATAATTAACTTCAAAGGATAATACAAACTTTTCTTAAGTCCTTTGATATTATTAGAAATATTTCAAAGCGATTTTGTAAAATTTTATAATGTTTATAATTTATCTATTTATTATTTAATTTAAATTTTTCTAGAATTTTAAAAATTCAAAACTTCAAATCTTGAAGTTATTTTGATTTGAAATTTTTAGGGAAGGTGGAGTTTCCTTCTTATTTCATTTTACTAAAGTTTAGATTTAATTAAAGACTATTTTAAGCCAAATTGAGATTTTATTATTTTCAATAAATCATAAATTAAGCCTAAAATATCCACTAAGATTTAAGGCTTTTAATTTTTTTATGTTTTCAAATCCAAAGAGAGTTCATTTGAAATTTATAAATTAATGGTTTATTTATTATGATTGATTAAAGTTTAGCTCAATTACATAAGTAGTTTATTCAATTAATCTCCAGTTAGATGATTTTAGGGTACTCTTGTTCCCATATGAGTTTAACATTTTATTAAGTTCATTGATGTCATTTAAGATATTTTGAATCATTTCCATATTTTTATTTAATTTTATTAATTTCTAAATTAATTTTTTTTTTTAAATTAGGTGTTTGGATTTAGAAATTTTTGATCTCTTAATCCAATTAACTCTAGTCCAAAATTTTTTATAAGATGTTCATTACTAACGATTTCATTCTTTAAAATGTTTGCATCACTTAAAATATTATTTTAGGCTTAATTATTATTTGATGTTTTCATTAAAACCCAAATTAGCTAGAATTATGCATAATAAATTAGGGCTTTTATTTTTCCTTAATTCCTCTCAAGAATATAAATCCAAAGAAGGGTTATTCATATTTTTAGAAACATTGATCAATTTCTTCTATTTTTTAAAATTTTTTCTTTAATTAATTAAATTATTTAATTATAATTAATCCTAATTTGGGGATTTTAGGATCTTTATGGTTTCAAATGGGTTTGATGTTTTCATTAAATTCATTAGTATTAGCTATAATGTTTTAAGTTAATCCCATGGTTTTACCTCATTTTCATAATTTTAGATTAATTAATTTTATTAGTTAGAGAGTTTTAACTTCAAATTTTCATAACTTATGATCTAATTAGAATTAGGTCTTGTAATTTTTATGTTAGGTGTGTTATAGTCTTAATTTTAACTTTTCAAAGTTTTAGTTGAATTAGATACTTTTTTGTTTTTAAATTAAACCTAAATTAAACTAAGATTATCAAATAAAAATTTAGACCTTTAGTTTAATGAATTTCTCTCATTGAGCTAAATGTAAAGTGCCATTATTTAAATTTTTTGGCTAAATATTTTATTTTTTATGAATTTTTAAAGTTCTAGTTAATTTCTCATTATTTCTAAATGTAAAAAAGTTTGGATTTCCACTTAACCTAGTTAGCATTGATGAGCACTAACTAGGCAACAAATTTTACATGGTGGAATGCACATAGATCCACCGCATAAAGTAATAGGCGATGCGAGTTTAACCTTGATCGTCTGATTGAAGATTGGATGACCAGTATCTAACCCATGATTTTTTAAGGGAATTAAATCAAACAATGCTTTTAGATCATGGTCATCCATTCTAAATATAAAGAATAGATGGTCGTGATATCATCCCTATCATCTCACTATGTAAAGTTGTCAACTCCTAAAAGGCTAATTTCTACAATCTAAATGGACAAGCTTGGATATTTCAATTGCAAATCAATAAAGGATCAATTTATAATTGATCTATATAGATTAATATCAATGGAAATCAATTCTACTTCATAAATGACCAAACCATAATGAAAGGGAGGTCAGGGTTAGGGAGTATCTCACTAATGTTAATCCTTAATGATGCTAATGTTTCAAACACCTTCTCTGGATTGAGATGAGGTGCTGGAAGAGTTTTCCCTCTTACCTCCCTCTAAATTAGGATAAAGACCAATGTACCCTGGCACTCAACAAAGCCTAATCAAAGGAAGGGTAAGAGAAGTTTCAAGATTGGGGAAAGAGTTCATTTCTACTGCATGGTGACAAAAAGAATGTAGAAAGTATTGAAGGTAGGAAATTTGGCCTCCATCTTGGTGAGTGATGCAGAGGTCAGTTGAGGGATTAAGGCCTTGGAATTATTCCCAAAGGTGGTGGGATGATCAAGAACCTTGATAAGATGTAATCATTCAAGAAGGAAGAGGTGATATGGGTGCATTTTGGTTGCTTAATGAGTTGGCTCAATTTGAGGACTCCTATGGATTCCACTTTTCTTCCCTATGGTAGCCCACTCTTTGGGCTTGCTGGAAACTTCTTGAACAAGTCTAAGTCAAGCCATAGATCAAGCTGGAGCGCATTTGAGTTTAATTTTAAGCTTGGAGTTTGAGTTTATGCTATATAAGTTAAATTAGATTTAAATTTCATTAATTTAATTATTTTCCATTTGATCAATTTGTTTTAGATATATTTTTCAATCATTTTTGATTATCCATAAGATTATTAAAGAATCAAATTATTCAAGACTTATGTGAGTTTGATTTGATTTAAGTTAATTTGACCTGTTTGATCCAAATGGGTTAAATTAGTTTTTCACCTATTTGCCATTTAAAGAATTGGATTTATGCTTATTGATATTCAATTGATCATTTATTATGTTTATGTTCACTTAGTTTCATTTGATTTTGGCTTGATTTTGAATTTGACCCAATTTGACCCATTTCTACCCAAGTTGGTTAAATTGGATTTAATTGAGTCAAATGGCCAATTTGACTCAATCAAAAGCATTGTAAGCTCTAATTATGTTTGATTAAATATTTGAGAAGATTTAGAGCAATTGATTACATTTGATTTTAGGTTACTTTTTATTTTGAACCAAAATTGAGCTTAATGGGTCAAATGATCAAATTGACCAAATCAAACCCAAATAAATATTGAATTATATCATGTTATGATTTTAAAATTGCCTTGAAATGTTTTATTTGGATTAATTTTAATTTAATTTGTATTTGTGCTTAATATGGTCCATTTAGGTCTATTTGGATCAAATGACATAATTAAGCCATTTAAAACCTCATTAGATTCATATTTGTTTGGATTTATATTTGGACATGTACATTTGATGATTTTGAGCCCTTTGGAAGGATCAATTTGATTTAATTTTAGTTGGATTGAATTTTGACTTAGCAGGGCCTACATGGGTCAACTCAGATCAAATAACCTAAATGGACACTTTGTGCCCCATTTGAACTTAGTTTTAAATTTGTTTGTGATTGTGTTTCATTTCAATTTTTTATTTCAATTTGTATTTATTTTATTTGATTTTTCTTGAATTTAGATGATTTTGAGCTTAAGTGGTTTAATTGGGCCAACCATCCTAATTACCTCAATTTAGGTTCAATTGAATTTAGATTTTAATTTTGATATTTTTTAAGTTTATATTTAATTAAATTTTCTTAGTCTAACTAAGTTAGGTTAGGTTCTAGTGGGGTCCACTATACTAATAGGCTTTCATCAAAAGGTGCTAAGTTTGATTATAATTTTAGTTTCAAATTTAGTTTTGGTTTCAAATTTTTATTTGGTTCAATTTATTATTTGATTTTAGTTTGGAGATGCACCTAGCCACTAAGTGTAGTGTCTTAAATTTCTAATTAGAAAGATCCTAATCTAGAATTAAATACAATACTTATTAAGTTTGGGATGGTATTAACCTCACCCTAAAATTAGGTCAACATATGTTGGTTTTCAAGGTTATCAATTTACTTAGAGAATAGACAAAACTTTCAAGAGATTGGACAAAATTCTTACCAACTATAATTCAAAAAATAGTTTCACTACACAAGCATTAAATACCTTAGCAAATCTACTTTTGAATTCTCTTGATTTTTTTTCCTTATTATTAGCTTGATCTGTTAGCCCCAACACTCTTCCTTTATATTCTTTAATATATGGACCCTTCATTCAGTTTTAATAAATGTGTTAAAGCTATTTTGACTATAGATTTACTCATAAGCCATGGACAAGACTTTGGAACCTATATAAGAATCTTGCTATAGCACTTAAGAAAAATTGAATTGGGATATTTTTGATAATATTAAAATTCATGTAAAAGAAGCTGAAGTGAAACTTGTAATCTTGAAAAGTAGATCATTGATGATATCTCAATTGAAACTTTGAAATGGGTATGGCTAAAATAATGTAATCATCAGCATTTGATCAACATGGAAGAATCATTTTGAAGGAAAAAGATATCTACTACTTCTTTCATGAATGGAGATAAAAAATCAAAATATATCCTTACCTACATGAAGAAAAAAATAGAGGCTAAAACCATGCAAAGTTTTATAGAATAAGCTAGAGGATGGCTGACTAACCAAAATAATAATATAGAGAGTTTTATGACATACTACTAGTAGTTACTTAGTGATAACAACTATTTTAGCACTATCTATTCCAACTTAAAATATTGTGCATTATTTGTTAATAGAAGGGATATGACTAGAGCTTTAGACATTTCCTCCATTCTAAATGAGACCAAAAATAAATCAGCCCTTGACTTTTATTGATGGATAAAAAATTGGAAAATATCAAAATTAATGTTATATGTGCCATGCAAGATTTCTTTTGTGGTTCAAAATTACATAAATACTTCTCTACCTCTTTCATTATCTTCATCCCCAAGAATAATGATATTCAAAATTAGTGCAATTTTAAACCTATTATGGTCGTTCAAGAAAAAACCTTTGAAAATCTCCATCATCTTATAAGATGTTTAAGGAGTTTGGTCTTCATGAGGAAGATAAATTTATATTCAGCCAGATTTCCCCAACATATGTGCTTATTTAGATTTACGTTCTAGTTTCATATGAATGCAAGTATCCATAGTCAGTTACCCCTTTTACCATCATAAGAGAGCACTCTCGATTATGGTTGGAAATAAGCATATCTTTGATATAAATTGATGTCTAGTAGTGTGACATAGATGACTATCTAAGGGAAAAGGATGGTACTCCTAATCAAGATCCCATTGTTCCATCATCCTAGGACTACATTATTCTAGTTTACCAATATCAGATGGCTATTAGCCGTAATGTCCAGGGAGTCTGATTATACCATGGGTTACCTCATCTCAAATGTCCCAAGTAGACCCTAGTTTTAGTTGAGGTGTTGTGGTGCTTGTTTATTAAATTAAGGGTAAACTTAATTTATAAGTTTATCATAATAATTCAATAGGGTTTGCATTGCAGAGATATGTAGGCTTACATCCATTGGGAAAGCTAAGATTATAGGGGTGTTTGCATGGCAAACATATGGATTAGACTTACATCTATTTGGAATGCCATGTAAATTTAGGATGTTTACATAGAAAACATATAGGTTCGACTTAAATTCCTTTGAAGTGCCATTTATAGGGTTTAAATGTTCACATAATGACCAAAAATATTGGACTTAGATCCCTTTAGAATGCCATTTTAGATTGGTGGTTGTTACATTGCAAGCATAGGTTAGACTTGCATCTATTAAAATGCCATTATATTCTTTTACATCCCTTTAGAATGCCAAAGTTATAGGGGTATTCACCTGATGAATATATGGATTGGACTTACTTTGATTAGAAAGTTGTTATATTGGGTTTACATCCCTTTGGAATGCCATAATTATAGGGGTGTTTGCATGATGACCATATGGATTGGACTTACATTTATTAGAAAGTCATTAAATGAGTTTACATCCCTTTGGAATGCCATGTAGATTTAGGATGTTCGCATAGAGAACATAGAGATTGGACTTACCTACCTATGAAGTGCTATGTAGGCTATAGGATGTTCACTTTAGCAAACAAAAAGATGTTTGATTTTTTTTCATTCCTAAGGGACAACATCTCGGTGCTAGAGTAGCAATTACTCGAGGTCAACACCATGGTGCTAGGAAGTTAGCTCTTTGATGCCTTGCATTCATCACCTTAATGCAGGGAAGTCAGTGCCCATGCCCCACAACTCTGAGGTTCCATAAAAATTAAAAGAAACTAGGTTAACTGGTTGACTATCATCTAGGCATTACCAAAGTAGTACTATGATGCTAGTCAAAAAGCAGTTCAAAAGGCTAATAGGTTGGTCGATGCATTTAATAGAAGAAAAAAAGAACTTTTGACTAGCGCCATAATGCTCCATAAATACCTAACGCACATCATGGATTTTGTTGGTTTTAAAATTTATGGTAATAAATATCATAAATTTATCTTTTTTGGTGGGCATAGTAACCACCTTGACAAGCTGATCGGTGCTTTGGTGCTAAATGTGGAGCACTATAGCGCTGATTTTGTATCTTAGAATCTGAGAGGCTAGCACCTCAACACTGTAAAAGCAACATAGCAGTGCTAGATCCAGTCTATAAATATGACCCCTAGGAAGCCAAAAAGTTTCATTCTAAAGCTTTTGCTATCTTAAGAGTTCTTGCAATCCTTTTTCTTCTCAGCATTTGTAACTCGGGATAATAAATATGTCACTCAAACAAATCTAAAAGGTCAGGAAGAGGGCTTCCTCGAGTGATGCTAACTGATTTGTTAATGCATATATGGAGGAGAGGTACTAGTACACTCTTATCAACAAGTAGCTCATTCCAAAGAGGACTTTCCACAATATAAGTGGGAGCGTGGAGAACATCATAAATAACTGAGTCTGGGAGACCTCGCCTAAGACAATGCATGTTGTATCATCCTTGTGGTCTAGCAGTACTTCATCAATGTGAAGGAGCATCATGATGTAAAGTTTTTGTATAAGGAAATAAGTACTTTTGATCGTACCACCACTAATGCATATTATAATTTACAAAATTTTGTATATGATTAATGCATTTTATAATTTACAAAATTTTATATATGATTAATACCTTTCCTACTATAATAATCATCTCAATTTTGATGAGATTCTTAGTTTGCTCACTCCTAGAAATCCAAATATTTAGTGAAAATGGTGAGAGAAAAAATTATCAATTTTCCTACCACTGGCCTAACTAACAAGGCTAAAGCTTGGCTTTATTTTATTTCTGCCAAGTTGATGCCCACTAGTAATATCAGTGAGGTAAGTAAGGATAAATCCATTTTGAATGATGTGATTCAAAAAGGTTTTACTATAGATATAAAGATAATTATTTATAATTTAATTTATAATATGCTTAAGGGTAGTACTACCCTAGGTTATGGTCATCCTTCTCTTATGTATTCTCTGTGTGTTATAGCTGGTGCATCATGGGACTCAGATGATGAAGTTCTTATATAAAGGGCTCTCCTAACTAAAAGAACAACTAAAGGATTGGATCAAGAATTGATGTAGGATAAAGCTCAAGTGCTCCTAAATCCAAGTCTAAATCTTCCAAGACTTTAAATGAGCAACTCCAAGAAATTGGATGCGAAGTCTCTAAATTAAGAAAAAGGGTGGGCAAAAGCAGTTGGCAGCAACAAAAATTGGAAAAGAAAATTGATCATCATATGGGTCAATAGTAGTATCAATTTTCTTACATGAATGAATTCAACACAACATTTGTTTGAATGTTTGAAAATTACAACTTTTATATTACCTTATTATCATGAAGAAGAAGAGGAGGAGAATGACTATGACTATCAGCATAGTTTTCTCCATCTCTCACTTTTTAATATTTATAATTTTATATAACAAATTTTATAATAAAATTTTTATTTTTAATATTAGTTTGTCATTTCAAATGTTGCTTGGCTATCTCTAAGATTTATAAGTTAAAATTTAATCCAACAAAAATTTCAACTCAAAATTAAAAAAATTGAGAAGTTAGTGGTGTTGTATGGTTGAATTTGGGCTTTAAAATTAGAGAAGGTGGCACTAAGGCACCATAAAAGTGCCACTGAGTGCCTTGATTCTATCTGGATAGCACTACAACACAAAAAGTGGAAAATTTGAACTTACAACCAAGAAAGCTACATTGTAGTGCCAAGATTCATTGCCACAATGCTGATAGAGTGCCTCAATGCTGTATGGATAGTGTTCCAATAGCACAAGTGGATAATTTGGCCTTACAACTCGAGTAGGTAGCACTTCAATGCTAGGATTCAACACCCTGGCATTGATAAAGCGCATCAATTATGCAGAATAGCAATGTGGCTCTGTAAAGTGGACTGTCAGGGATCCAAATTCATGAGAGCTTAGCGTCAAGGCATTAAGTAGTAATGCTACGGTGCTTCAAGTTAGAGGCTCTATTCTAGGGAAAATTTCTTATGTAATTTAATGATTTCCATAAAATTTTGGCAAAAAAATAGCTTAGCGATGCTAGGTTTTAAATTTTTTTTTAGTGCAACAAGTACACTTCTCCTTTGTTTTGGATCCAAGATCAATAAGAGAAGATTTTCATCTCATGTTAAAACCAAGTTTGATGGTGAAGGCCTTCAAATTTTAAATTTATGATTTTATAAATTAAATTTCAAGTTAATCTTGATTTTTTAGAGTTTTGTCTTGGTAGCCTAATTATTTTGTAGTTAGTGTGATCATGCTCTTCTCCCTTGCTCTATATCTAAGATCAATGGAGGGAGAATTATCATTTACTTTAGATCCAAGATCAATGATGGAAGTCTTCAATCATTCTAAATTTTACCTGAAATTTGAAAGGGCTTGGTTTTAGTTGTCTCACATAGGAAGAAGACTTTGCATACGAGAGGAAGCATTCAATCAAAGGAACAATGGTGATTATAGGGCATGTGAATTGGAGAGTAAGAGTGTGTAGAGAGTAAGGTGTGGCTAGAGTCTAGAGAGAAGGGGAAAAAATTAGAGTGGTCAGCCCTCTCTTCTTATACGATCTAATTCTCAAGCACTACTGCTTTCCATTTAGGCAATTACACTATTAGGGATAACTATTAGCAAAAGTGGTTAAGGTTTCTAAAATTTATAGAATTTGGGGTAGCAGTGCCAACACGTAAGCTCTAGTATTATGATGTCACGTTGCTCCAGGTTAGATGCTTTATTTTTTCAAAAAAAATTTTGATTGCAAATAAATTGCTCCCCAATGAATGTGTTATATCGATTAGGCATGATGCATTCATTGATCTCCTTTATTTATTATATATATTAAAAGAGAAAGAGTATGATATTTGAGAAGTCAAAAATCATAATATTCATATATCATGCAACAACAAAGAGATGGTTGTTAAAAGAAATTTTAGCTATAGGTAATTAGTTTGAATTTCTCTAATACAAATAGAAGCTATATGGGCTCAATAAGCCATAGTAGCTTGTCTCTCTCATGCATCATGAAGATGATGAAAGGCAATATTCTAGTCATGGACCAATGAAGAGAGAACCTGCTCAAGTGTAGACACTTGAGCATCCACCTATGAGAAATATTCTCCTATTATTATGATAGCTTGTCTCACATTGGAATCTCCTCTTAACAAATACTCTCTTCTTTATTATAGCTCTCTCAATTTAGTAGATCTATCAAAAAGTTTGATCTACACTCTAGAGAACTCTCTCAAGTATGATCTCAATGATCTAAGGTTGTGCTCGAGATCTTGGTAGACTACAGAAGCTTGATGTGAAGTAGTGCTGAGAAAATTCTCTACATTAGTGAATGTGTCTAATAAGAGCTCCTAATAAGTACTACATGGTGAGAATAATCCAACCTCAACATCTCAATATAAGGACCCTCAAAGCTATAGCTCTCCTACTTCAAGTTCTAAAGAAACACCACAATCAAACAAAGAGTTCACCTCCATACAGAAGCTAGAAAGATAAGGCAAAACTTTTAAGCCAACACTTACAAGAAAGTGTCGTAATGCTATCACTATATGGCATAAGCTCTTCGAAGAGCCATAATGTGATGATCTTGAAGATCTAGAGTGTATCATGGAGATGAAGCATGAACTTTTCAAACTATATAAGCTACTTTGAGCTACATCCCTCAACCTAGAAGTGGGGTGGCTATTTACATAGAAGTCAAGCTCTATTGAAGAATCATCCTAGGTGGCACTCACTATCACCAAAATTGAGCCTAATAGGAATGATTTACAACTAATCATCAAAGCAAGAGATTCTTATGTACATGGATCCTCTCTAATATGCATATGGTCATCACTGATAAGATCAATGAAATGAGAAATTAGAAGTCAAACTACCACTTGTTGATAATACCAAAGTGACATCACACTCTATACACTTTGTTGATGGTTCAACCTTTACTAGTGAAGGTGGAGCATAAATAGAGTTGGATGTTCCTATTACTCTTATATCATAATTAGTTAGAAGAGGGGTTAAAGCATCCCTATTTGACCTTTGTATGAATAAATGAAGGCTCTCGATGATGCTTTTTACCACTATCTTGTCTATCGATGACTTCTTAGATGCATGAGTCATGTGTCATAGGGAATGTAAGTTTCGTGTAAGTCTAGCTCTCCCATGACTATATATGCAAAAGCTCAGCTCCAAAAAGGAAGATAATGTTTTACAAATTCATAGCAACCATAGGTGGCTAACTCCTATACTAGCCTCCTATGAAGCTACATAGAAATAATAACTAGTCTCACATGAAGAAAAAAAAAAGCCCAAGTTATAAAAGCTATCTCTAAACACATAGATAGTGGTAACGTTCCTAGGGAATGAATGTTTGTATATCAAGTATCTTTCATAGTCCCTATATGGGTGTAGCTTGAGTAAAGCCATATTATTTAGCTACTCTATTAGGATTGCATCCCTCTAAAATCATAGACTCATGATGGCAATAATAAAGCCAAGAAAGTCTCAACCCAATTAGATATTCTGCTATACATCTATACCCTATCATTCATAATAATAAAGTTGTACCTCTATTAGTAATAGAAACTTTGAATCTCTATCCCATGCTCTAAGCAAAAAAGCTTTAAAAAGATGATCCGTGAATAATCTAAAAGTAATCCATTATGCATGTTGGCACAAACATAAATGTATGAAATTGATCTCTATCTAAAGTCACTATAGCTCTACTCAGTTGCATAAAAAGTGGAAAACATTGCTCTCTGAAGTAGGGAGATGTCTCAAAATTATTGAAGGCTTCAAAAAATATGTGTGAATCCATCAATATAAATAATGCCAAGAGGCCTCAACATAATAGTAGCATGAGTCAGTTATGATGCTTACTCTGCTTAATCCATGGTGTAGGTATGGTAATATTTTAGCTACTAGTGCAATCCTCTTGCCATAAGCAAGCAAACTAGCCTTCATGAGAGTAGAAGGCCAAAAGAGTATGTTGTAACCCGATAACATAAATAATACAATCACGTGGCAAAGAAGGCTGCTAAAAATAACTCCTCATTAATGCCTCAAACTAAAACATGTTGAGAACGGCTTCCCTTTCAGGCTCAAATCTAATGCTGAAAGATTCCTTGGATGAATGAAAGCCAATATCAAGTGAATCATCCAAGTAGGCAAAATGAGGCAAACATATCGCTAAATTAAGAAAGCTCTTGGACCATATATCTAGAGTAATAGTGCCACATCATCTATGACCTGATCTTCACTCTCTAAAAAGCCTCTGATAGTGAGATAGAGTATAATAAAGCCTATAAGAATATATAAAACTTTCTCTCCTTTGTGGGCCAACTAACTGATGTTGAAAGAGCTCGTGATCTGAAGGGATGCACTTTTCGTATGGAATGCCTAAAATATGGAGTTCTACTATATTCTACATATTTTCCAAAGTGATTGTCATCTCATATAGACTATCTACTAAGTATTGGTGGCCTTATTTCAATGTTCTTCTATGCCACTGATCCAAGTGAAGAGAAGATAATGATCACTAAGAAAAAACACTTTTAAGGATGCACTCCACCATCTTTGGTGAGATGGGTAGGGAGTATGTTTTTTTGTGAGGTAGATTGATATATAATTTCAAACATATTTCCCCTAACAGTATGTTAGGGTTTATTTAGATCTAGGTTCTACTTTCTCTGGGCATAAGACTTCATAGAGCTTTAAGGCTCACACACAATAATACACACCACTCACACAATAGGTTGGAAATAAATATATATATATATATATATATATATCATATATATATATATATATATATATATATATATATATATATATATATATATATATATATATATCTATATATATATAGCAATTGGTGT
This sequence comes from Cymbidium sinense, assembly GCA_021442155.1. NCBI lineage: Eukaryota > Viridiplantae > Streptophyta > Magnoliopsida > Asparagales > Orchidaceae > Cymbidium > Cymbidium sinense. The sequence continues at coordinate 57,500,009 of CM038215.1, forward strand.
CTTAGAGGTGTGTGTGGCATTGATGACTATCTTGTAGGAAATAGGAGTGTAATCTCGATCAAGATCCCATGGTTCCATCATCCTGAGATTATGTTATTCCAGCCTACCAATATCAGAGGGACATAGTCATAATGTCTAGAGAATCTGATTAGCAGCCATTGGTTGCTTCATTTTAGGTATTTTGAGTAGGCTTAGAATTTTTGTGTATGTGGTGTAAGAGTGTTCACATGGTAAACATATTATAAGGTATTCACATGGTGAACAAGTAAATTTTCACATGGTGAACGAATAGGAGGCTAGGCTTACTTCCCTTTGGAATGCCAAAATTAGAGTTATCCTACATGGTGGATGGATATGAATTTGTTCATGTGAAGAATGAATTTATGGTTGTGTTTGCATGGAAAATGGATAGATGTTTACATTGTGAATGAATAGAAAGTTGGACCTTCAATCTCTTTGGAATGCCAAAATTAGTGTTATCCTACATGGTAGATAGATATGATCATCCTATGAATAATTTATGGTTGTGTTCACATGGTGAATGAATAAGAGGTTGGGCTTACATCTCTTTGGAATACTAAAATTAAGGTTATCCTAAATGGTAGATGGATATGAATTTATCCACATGGTGAATGAATTTATGGGTGGGGTGTATGCATAGTGAACAAATAGATGTTCACATTGTAAATGAATAGCAGGCTAAGCATATATCCCTTTAGAATGCCAAAATAAGGGTGTTTACATGGAAAATAAATAGTAAAATTTAACTTACATCCATTTTTTATTACCATATAGATGAGTTATCTACATATTGGGTAGACATGGTGGTGTTTGCATGGAAAACAAATAAGAAAGTGAATTTTAATAAAAGTACATAAATTTTTTATTTTAGGACCCAGCGCCTTAATGCTAGGGATTCAACGCCATGACTCTATGATAGTGTAGCCTATTACTTATGTGGCATGGCACGGGGGCTGATGAGCTGGAGGCTCAACACCTTGGTGCTACATATTTGGCCATTTGAATAGCATTGTGGCACCATCTAGTAGCATCACAGCACTGGTCAAGATTTATGATAGGCATGCAGTGAGTTTTAAGGGGAAATGATAGCCTCATTTTAATGAGCATCGTGGTGCAATGCTCTTTTTACGTGTGTTAGTTACAAAATTTATTATAATTAAATCTATCTTTTTGATCACACATTATCTAATGTGATGGGCTAACCAGCACCTCGGCACTGATGTGGGCGCCATGGTGTTGAGGCCATGTTCTGTAACCTAAGAGGGTAGCACCTCAGTGTCGAGTCTAGGTGCCACGGCACTGGGACCTGATTTATAAATAAAGGCCTTTACGAGTTTCTTTCAGCGGTCCTTTCTCCTAATAATTTTATTTTTTTTCTAGCTCTCTCACCTTTTTAGTTTTCATTATTAATCATGCCTCCAAGAAGAGTAGTGGTCAAGAAGAGGGCATCTAGCAATGCCAACTACTTCATCAACACCGACGCCGAAGAGCAATATCAGCACGCTTCCTTCATAAGCACTTGATCCCAAAAAGAGGTTTCTAGAATCCCAATAGTAACATGGATGGGATAATTATGGAGAGTAGGTGGCTCAAGTGGCCTACAATAATAACTCATGCATCATCTCGGTGGTGCATGAACTCTTTGCAAATGCATGGATGGCCATGACAATAAAGCATATGTTTGGGGGAGCTGGGAAGTTATGATAATAGTGCTATAAATGCATATTATGATCTCCCTAATATGGAGCATAATCAATATCTCTCTTACTACATTGATCATCTTAATTTCAATGAGATTATTCTTTTTATTTATGGCGAAAATGAAAGCATTCAATGGAAATGACAAAAGGAAAGGATTATCAACTTTTATGTCACTGGTATGACACTCACTTCTAAGGATTAGCACTATTTCATTTTTGCTAGACTTATTCCTTTGGTAACATTAGTGAGGTTACCAAGGTTACCTATGATGGTAATAACCTTCTTGGGGAAGCGCTTCTATATTGATTTAGCCCATAGCCATTTCTAATTACATGGCATTAGGCATAAAAATGCATACCAAATAACTCAAATAAATCTTGTATCAAAATATTTAAAAATCTAAAAAAAGTGCATTAGATAGATGCATTTCATAACTTACATGATTCTCGAGATTAGAGAGTGAGTCTAGGTTCATAGATTCATTTCCTTAAAATGTAACATCCCAACCATCTTACATATATGAGACTTAGCGCCATGAATTTAAAATGCACTTAGGTGGTGTAAGTTGATAGCCCCCTCGAGCCGGGTTGCAAGTCTAGAAGAGTCAATGATAAGTTAGTTCTCTCAAGTGAGAGGAATGGCTGATAATTTTCAAAATAGAACTAGGTTGAGCATCTGACTTTTGTTAGAAACACTTATAGACTAGGTTCTGAAGCACCTTTTTCAAGAATAAGTCTTAAACCCTATGCATTTCTATAATCTTGTGCTGCTAGAATTTAAGTTCTAGACTTCTAAAAAATTTCAACTCAAAATATAAATTAAATTCTAAAATTTAAAGCTCAAATGTAGGATAGTTGAAATGTCTACTAAGCATTCCAGTATCAATAGGCATTTCCTACTTCATCCTGTTTAGTCTTCGAAATAACTCTCTCCAATTTGACCAAATTCCAATTGAACATTTAAAAAAATTAATCTTTTAAAAACCAACTTTGAAATCCTTATAATTAACAACTCATTTCATTAATTTAGAGTATTCTTAGGAAGAGATCCTTCTTAAGATGTAATTAACTATACTATCTTACCTCTATGAAGAACCATGAACCTTGTTTAAATTAAACCATGTTCTACCTTTCATGAAGTTCAGGAAAAAAGTCTTTGGTACATGAAAGACCCATTAGCCTTAAGAGCCTTTTATTAAATAATCCAATCCATTATATAAAAACATATTTATCTTCCGAGATAATATGTTTATTCATTAATGACATATTTGATCATCCAAATAAGAAATTCCTAAACTCTATGTGGTGTCAAAAATTATCTCCACAAAGCCCACTTGTTTTATAGGCTAAGCTAAGAGACTATTTAACACCTACAAGCAAATTATAAGTTTTATAGATTTATATGACGACAGTCTCTTTTATACAGCTCCCTGTAGAAGACAAGGTTAATTCTAAAAATAACATCCTACCATCTATAGTAACGACAATTAATCCAAGTCATCCAATTTAAAATAGTACACCACAAATAATAAAAAAATAATTCACATCAAAGCATCATAGAATATTACATAAAAACATAGAATGACCTAACCTAAGTCTAGGGTTTGTGGTTTATTATTCTAGTGTATGAAGAAAAGAAGTTTGTGTGGTAAGACATTACTAGGCTTTTGGGTTTCAGTTTCAATTTTGGATTTGAGTATTTGTTTATTTACCTTTGGATGGTTTCAATGCAACTAATTTATTGATTTATTGATTATTCTTCTCATTTTAGATTCATTTTATTATGTTAAAGTGAATTCTAAATATTGAAGAATTAAGAATAAAATAAGTTGCACTTTTATGTGAAACCCATTCTATTCAACATCCTAAAACCTAATAAGATGATATATTTATTTTAAGGTAAAGATTCATTCTAAATATTTAACTAAAATCATAAGTATTTTAATTAGCCTTTATTTTAAAATTTAGTTGATTTGAATTAGTATAGTGCACTTCATTTTATTTTAAATTTATTAGTTCTTTTTCCCTAAGTGTTTTGAGTTTTCTTTATTAATAATGTTGTTATTGTGATTTGAATGATGGCTCTCATTCTTGGTAGGTTTTCTCTTTCTCTTTCTAGGGTTCCACTATTCCATGGCATGTAGAGCTATTGCTCCATTACCACCGTCGGTAATGTTCCATTGCCATCTAGTTACTATTACATTGCTACTATTTTTATTGTTCCTTTGCCGGTATGGAGTTTGTTCCTATGTTTACGCTCTATCAAACAACATCCCCTCTAATGAGTCATCTGGCACATCCATTAAACTTGTTTTTTCATAAGCTTACCATGACAAATTCAATGAGGGTAATGAAGTTGGCTTCAATAAGAAAACTAGTAGAAAAAATTGGAAACCCACCCTTTTCCTTTTTGAATCTGAGTCTACAATCCTTGCTAAGCCTCTCTGCTTTACTCTAGTTGGCAAGTTCCCTTACAAACATCCCAAAATGGACACAATCTGCAAACATTTTGATGAGCCAAACTTTTGAGTGATTGGAGTGTGGGATTGCTCGATGGTCGGCACATAGCTATCTGACTTAATAGAGAGAGATTATGCAAGGCTCTTCTCCAAAATCTTTATCATATTAATAACATCCCCATGAAGATCCTCAAGTGGACTCCTTCATTTGATTATAGCATTGAACTTCCAATTGTTCCTATTTGGCAAAATTTCCTAACTTGAAACTTCACAAATTCAATAAGCAGATCATGTAGTCTCTTGCAACCACCTTTAGTAAGCCACTCAAACTTGACTTTCCTACATTCAACCTCACAAGACCCTCTGCTGCCCAAGTTCTTGTCGAGATGGATATCACCTCCTCTCATGCTGATGAAATTTGGTTCCCCCATAAATGGTTATTGGAAATAAGTTGTGATAGAGCAAAAACCTCACTATTGACCTAAGTGTAGGATGTTTGGGCACCTCATGGATAATTGTTATGTTGCTAATCTTGAGTTAAGAACAAGGAAGTTACCTCCTACTATAACCAAAGAGGCTCGGGTTGATCTCCAACTAAATAATTCTTGACCCTCTATAGAAACTATTATCCCAGCTGAACACCTAGCTATTCCTAGGAATTAGGAACTGGATAGAATGATGGAGGAACCAACTTTAATTAGTAAAACTTGTAACACTAAATAATTCACATATTGTTCACTCCATAGTGTATTCATGGTCTCAATCCAGTCTTAATCGATTACCAAAATCCAATGGAAAATGTCCCTACACACCAGCCTGATACTACCCAACTAGCAAAAGTATTCTCACAAACCATTCATCATAAGTCCATCATTCAGAATGATTTTGTTAATCCACTCTAGAACATCCAAGATGAATGGCTCATTCAAAAATCCAAGAGAAATAAACACAATAGCATAAAGAAATTAAAATATGTAAGTTCAAATGAAGTTAATGCCTTCAGGAATTCATCTACAGTAGCTATTTTGTCCAACTGGGTTGACAGACTTGACAGAATGGCTACTAGAGCCTTCAAAGGTTATAAATACTCCAATGTCTAATCGATTGATTTGGAATATTATAGGTATAGCTTATAAATCTTCCTCTAATAGGCTTTTGAGACTTATTAAGACTCACAAAGTACACATCTTTGCAATCCTAAAACCACTCATTCATTCTTAAAACTTTGACAAATTAAGAAGAAAGTTTAGAAGATTCAATATTCTCCCTAAATTATGTTTTTCTAGAAGCATTCATTCAAAATTGAGTTGCACCCAATTTTTACATCATCAAGTCAATTATTGTAACTACTCAATCCAAACCACTATTATAAATGATGCTTGCACGAGGGAATCTAGAAAAACACTTTGGACTAAACTCATTGGTTTGGCCAGGGGTCCAATTCTACATGGCGGTTGGTGGTGATTTTAACATGATCACCACTACTTTGGAGAAAAGAGGGGGAAGGAAGCCTAATAATTCTTTTTTGAGAGAGTTTATTAAATACATTGAGAAATCTTAGCTTTTTTATCCTTATTTCAGTTGGAATCCCATCATCACTTGGAATAGGGGCAAGTTCCATGAACGCCTTGACCAAATTCTCCTCAACCCTAATTAGTTCACTCAATTCCATCATATTGTTGTACAATACCTTTCCTGGACATGCTCTGACCATTCTCCTCTACTTATTACAATTCAACAAATTTAGAGCCCTATCAACCATAATTTCAAATTTTTGAACATGTGGATAAACATCATCAACTTATTGAGTGTCTTCAACAAGGTTGGCAAACTGAATATAATGACCCTTGGAGAAGATTGTGGTTACTTAATAAAAGCATCACTAAAGAAATCAAGAAATGGAATTGGGATGTCTTTGGTAAAATTCACCAACAAATTAACCTTCAATAACAAATGCGGTAATTAGTTTACAAAATACATGCATTCCTAATTCAACCAAGAATAATGAAGAAGAGATCCACCAGGCACAACTCATCTTAAGCAAACTCATTGATATGGAAGAAGCCTTCTTAGCACAAAAGGCTGCGGTTACCAATCTTAAAGAAGGAGATATGAATACTAAATATTATCATGCATGCATTAAAAAGATAAGGCAGTTCAAAACCATTATAAAGTTTAATAATCAGCAAGGCTGGTTAACTACAAAGAAGATGTCATTAATAATGGCATCAACTTTTTCAAAAATCCCTTTCAGAAAGTAGATATTCATCTAGAGCTCTTTAACAGTGATCTTTTCATCTCTAATAGAATTCATACTAATCATGTAGATTAGGACTATGTCCTTGATGAGGGCAAATCCAGATTTGCCTTAACTCAATGAATGAAACCAAAATTGCATGACATGATGGGTATACCACACATTTCTCCTAACATTGATGGGATTGGATTAAACAATATATTACTAGATCCATACAAGCCTTCTTTTTGGGCAAAGATATCCATAAATTCTTTAGCTCCTCATCTATTACCCTCACACCCAAATCACATAATAGCTTCAAATAGGAAGATTTTAGGCCAATTAGCCTTTCTACCATCATCAGTAAACTAATCAGTAAAGTTATTTCCAGTTGAATACAATCACTCCTCGCATGCCTCATCCAAACTAACCAAACTGCTTTCATTAAAGGGAAGAATATAATTGAAAATATCTTATTAGCCCAAGAGCTTACCCAAGACATTGATAGGAATTATAGAGGTGGCAACATGATTATTAAGCTGGACATAAAAAAAGCATTTAATACCATAAATTGGCAATTTATATTGGCAACACTAAGAGTAAATGGTTTCTAGGAAACTTTCTTTGAATTAGTATCTAGGATTCTTTCCAACAATCTTTACTCCATCCTCATCAATGGTGAATCCCATGATTATTTTTAGGCTACTAGAGGCATAAAGCAAGGTGATCCCCTCTCCTTATCCCTCTTTATACTTGCTTTTGATTACATATCTAGACTTTTGGACATTGAATATGCTAATTCTTTGATACTACATAGATAACATGTCAAAATTGTGAATCAAATTTAGGCAAAAATAATCATTTTGGGCTCAATTTATCTTCAATAAATACCACAAAAAGAATCATCCAATCATGGTAACTCCTAAGAATTCTAATTCTAGCATTTGGAGGAACATGCAAAAAACTAGGAGCCTTGCTGAAAGATAAATCTTCTGGCAGCTAGGTGAAGGTTCCATCAACTTCTCTAAGGATCTCTAGTTCACCGATGGCCTATTACCTTAATGCACAACCCAACCCATTCATGAGGGAATCCTAGTTTTAAAATTCTAGAATAATGATAATTGGAACCTTCCAATGCTTTCTCTATACCTTCATGATAATTTGGTGAAGGAAATTGCAAGAATTCTTAATAAAGCATGCTCCAAGGATCAACATATTCCAAAATGCTCGAAGGGCAACTCCTCTTTTTCTAAATCTTTATACCATATATTACAAATTATAGAAAGATGTAAATGCTTTAGGAGTGGAAACATGCTTTATATACACATAACATGATGCTTTATATTCTTAAGTAAATGCTTTAAAAAGTAATGGCAACTCCTCTTTTTCTAAATCTTTAAGTTCAAGTTGATTAATTGAATTAATTAATTCAGTTAATGGCCAAATTAAGTGATTTTGTGATTCATTAGATTTTAGTGGATTTCAATAAATTATTTATGTTCCTTAAGATGTATTATGATGTTTTAAGTTGAATTGATCATTTTCCATCATTTATTTCATTTATTTCATTTATTATTAATTTATTTTATGAAAATTTAAGGTTTAGGGTTTAAAATCTCAAATATTAAGATTTACAACTCAATAAATTATGAAAATTCACCTAATTTGTATCTTAACATCAATTTCAACTCTCCAAAGTTTCATTTCATTTTTATTGTTGGTTTAGGATTAATTAGTGTTTAAAATTTTTTATTCAAACCTAAATTAAAGCCAAAATATCTCCCACAAAATTTGGGATTTTAATTTTAATAGATTCCTCCCATCAAGAAGAATCCATAGAGCCCAAGTTTATAATTTTTGGATTTATATTTAATTTTCTATGAATTTTTTAATTTTCAGGCATTTTTCTTTAATTTTTTAATTTAGAAAACCTGAATTTTTAGTTTGAGTAAATCAAATCCATGTGGATCTGATGGCACCACTTTCCATGTGGCATCACGTCATTAGGCCACATGGGATCCACATGAATCCACATAAAAATGGTAGCATACATGGGTTAATTTTAGGCCATCCGATCGAAGATCAATGACTCTGATTCAACTTGCAATTCTCTTTACGAGTTTTAATCAAATATTTGACTAGATCTCAGCCATCCATTCTTTATAAAGGGAATGGATGGTAGAGATTTCATCTACTACTGTGATGGTGGAAGCCGAGAGCTGTTCGTCATTTCCATATGATTTTTGGCCATTCGATTGTCAAAATCACACAATTTTGATGCCAAATCCATTAGTGGATGAAATCATGAAGATCTAAATGGTTTAATCTCACTTTAGATTAAACTTCATTCAAAACTACCAAAATCAAAAGCTTGGAGAGGTCGTTAATGGCATACTTTAATCTTGGTAATCTCCGATGGTGGAATCGACACCAATAGCTTTGAAATGATGTGGGGATCTTGTATGCAAAGGAATTAAGTTGCCTCCTTATAGATCACCTCTTACACTGAGCCCATCTTGAGTTCCATTTGCCTTGGTCATTCTCTGGCCTCTTGATGTTGAGGGGATCGGGTTCACCTTCGTGCAATGTGGGGAAGGTGATGTGATGGTTAATTTTGCTTAAGAATGGCTCTCTTGGGTTTTTCCATTGAATCCTAGAGCTTAAAATCTTGTTTCTACTTCTCTTGGTCAGTTGTAGGTGATTCTTTGGCTTGTCCTATTCTAATTCCAGAGGTAAGTAAATTATGGTTTGGCTTCATATGACTTTGACTTGCCATAGCATATTGGCTTTGTCACTATTTGGATTTGATTAAATGGATGTTGGTAAATCATTAATTCCTTATTGTAAGGATTTTAACAAATTTTAAATTTTAAAGGCCTTAATGCTCCATTGAATCTAATTATCAAATGAAATCATTTGAACTCAATTATAATAAAATTTTAATTGGGTTGTCCAAGAATTTAAGGATCATTAGTCAAACAATTTCATTTATTAAAGTTTAATTCAATTTGGCCATTTGGGTTAATTGAATCCATTAAGGTCATGGTCATTTTTTAATTTATATGTTATTTTTTTCACACTCAAATTATGTTTAAACACATATGTGGGATGATTTGGAGTAATTAATTTCAATTAATTTTAATTTTATTCCAATTTGAATCCATTTGACCCAAATTGGGCTTAATGGGTTAAGTTTGGGTTCATTTGGGTAAAATGCCGAAATTGGCCAAATTTGACCCAATGATGGGTTTTTTATGTTCAATAAACATTTTCAAATGATTTTGGACAATTGATTTGGGTTAATTTGAGTTTAATTTAATTTGAACCCAATAAGACCCATTTAGGCTCATTTAAGTTAAATGGCCTTTTAATTAAGGCCACATTAAACTTAATTTCTTTTAAATTCATGTTTAAATATGTTCATATCATCATCCAAACCCTTTGAAATGATTTTATTTGATCAAAGTTTGGTGGGTTGATCTTTGACTTTGTGCGGCCCACATAAGTCAAACCCATGTTAAAAGGATTGACCAATTTTTTACCTTTGGTTTGGATTTGGATTTATATAATTTCATGTCATGGTTTTATGCTTTTAATTTCATTTGATTTGGGTTTGTTTGGATTTAACTTAAATTTCCTTAGATTTATATGATTCTTAGCTTAATTTAGGTAATTAGGTTTAGTTCTTTAATCAGAGCTTAATCTAAACTTAATTAATTTTAAATTTGGAGTTATGTATTTTTAGGTTAGATATTTGGGTTGAATCTAACTAAATACCTTAAGTTAGATCAATCTAAGGAGGATGCACTAGGTCATTAAGTATAGTGCCCTATGTGCTTAATTAGGAGATTTCTAATCTAAGATTAGGTATCCTAATTATTATCTTTAAGAGTGTTATTAACCTCATCCAAAAATGAGGTCAACAATTGTGCTTGTGTTCCTTGCTTTAGTATTATCTAAACTTTAAAGAGTTTAGACTTGCACTTAGATTTAGTTAATTTTGAGTGTATTGAATCAAATTTTATGTTAAGGCATAATCCATTTGGACATGATGGATTTGAATTCGGATCTAGCCTATTTGGGCATAATAGATATAAATTTAGATTTAAATCCAATCCCTTTGGACATGATGGATCTAATTTGGGTTTAGATCCAGTCTCTTTAGACATTATGGATCTAAATTTGGATCTCACCCCTTTAGGCATGATGGATCTGAACTTTAGGATTAGATCTAGCTCCTTTGGACATGATGGATCTGATGTTTAGGTTTAAGTCTAGCCCCTTTAGGAATGATGGATCTAAATTTGGATCTGGCCTCTTTGAGCATGATGGATCTAGATTAAATTTAGATCCAACCTCTTTAAACATGATGGATCTAAATTTGGATTTAGATTTGATCCATTTAGGACATATTGAATTTAAGTTTAGATTTCGATCCAACCCTTTAGGCATGTTGGATCTAAGTTTAGATTTAGATTTAGTCCATTTAGGACATATTGAATCTTAAGATTCATTTATTTGATTCGATGGAGTTTCTTTTTTATGGAGATTTTTCCTTGCATTGCAAGAAATAAAAATTGCCCCATGTTGATAAGGGAATTTCCTTTGGGATAAAGATATTCTTCTTGAATTTAAATACTGATAATGTCTTCAATAGTTATGCATAAAATCTTTTGAGATATCATCTATTTATAGGGGCATAGGCTTTATACCCTTTGTGCTAATCAGCTGATAAACTCCCCTTTGTATATGTTTTTGATAGTGTAAGGTCATTCCAAATATAGGTTGAACTTTTCACCAACTCAGTAATGGAGAATGATAGGCCTTCTACATACCAGTACTAGTTCACCCGCTTTAAAGCTTCTTGGGCTAATCATATGATCATGAGCTTCGGGTCATTCTTGCTCAGTATATTTCTAGATATTGCTAGGCTTATAGCCATATTTCATCTAAAACTTTAAGTTTTTCAAGTCATAATCAAACCTTTTCTTCCATTATAAGTCCATTTTGGACTGTAAAATGAAGTGAAGGTAGTTCTACTTTAAGAGGAAGTATGGCTTCTACCCCGAAGACCAATGAGTGTGGTATTGCCTGCATATCAATTTTATATATGGTGCAATACACCCATAAGACTTCTATTAATTTATCCTTTTATTCCCTTTTATTTTTAGAGAGAATTTTCTTAAGAAGTTTGACCAATGTTTTGTTGAATTCCTCTGTGAGACCATTAGCTCTTGGATTATATATCGAAGAATATCACGAATCAATCTTAAATTTCTCAATGAAGAAATAGATTTTGACACTCTTAAAGGCAATGTTATTGTTAAATATAATTCATTGAGCTACTCCAAATCGGTAGATGATGTGATCTTGAAAGAACTTCATTATATTGTCTACTTTAACTTCTCTTAAGGGAATTACTTCTGCCCATTTTGAGAAGTAATTAGTGGCAGCCAAAATGAAATGGTGTCCTCTAAATAACGGAGAGTATATTGGACTAATTTTATTTGTTCTTCAACTTTCAAATGTTCATGATGCCACTGTTGAATGTAAAGCATTAGGAGGTCAATGTAACATGTCTGGGTGTTTTTAACATTAATGACATCTTTTAGCATGTTCAATGCAATCTTGAACCATACTAGGCCAGTAATATCCCATTCATTTGATTTTGATCTTCATCTTAGGATTGGATTAATGTGCACCACATAACCCTTCATGGACTTCCGCCATTACTGTTTTAGCTTTGTCTAGTCTTAGGCATCGCAACCAAATTTGGTCAAATGAGTGATAATATAATGTGTCATTCACAAGAGCAAATTGTAGCACTCTTTAAAAAATTTGATGAGCTTTTGACTTGTCTTTTGGAAATCCATTGATTTTAATATAAGTGATGAATGGCTCTCACTAGTCATCTTCTTCAATTAATGTTAAACCTCTTGAAATTCTTTAGCTTTAAGAGCTTGAAGAAGAGTCAGTGCCAATGCTAGTCTGCTTAGGACGACTGTTATTTTAATTGGTTCTCCTTAAGGATCTACAATTTTATTAGCTAGCATAGCTAATGCATCGGCACTTATCATTTTCCCAATGTCACACCAGTGTAATTATTACTTTAGCGATTTATTTTAGGAGCTCTAAAATGTGTTTGTGATAAAGCACTAATTCGGGCTTGTTTATCTTTAAAGTCCTAATTATTTGACAAATTTTAAGCTAGGATCTCCATACACATGAAGCTTTTTGATTTTCATATTAATTGCTAGCTCTTGGCCAGTAATTAATGCTTCATATTTAGCCTTATTGTTAGTTCAAGGCTCAATCAAGCTATATGAATATCAAAGTGTGCTACCTTATGGTGTAATAAATATTAAACCAATTCCAACCTATTTTATCTCATTCCATAACCAAGTACAAAAATGGAGGCTTTTAAATTTTAAATTTATGATTTAGTAAATTAAATTTTGAATTAATCTTAACTTTGGTAGAGTTTTCTCTTGGAAATGCCTTATTATTTTATAATTAATGCAATCGCACTCTTCTTCCTTACTCTAGATCCATGATTGATGAAGAGAGGATTGTCATTTCAGACTAGATCCATGATTAATGATGGAAGTCTTCAAAATTGTCCTGTAAGGAAAGGAATCATGTAAAAGAAATCTGTTCAATCCAAATTTTACTTGAAATTAGTGTGGGCTTAGTTTTAATTATCTCACATGAGAAGAAGACTATTTGTGCGAGGAAGGGTCCAATCATAGGAATGATGGTGACTAGAGGGTGTGTGCAACATAGAGTAGTGAGTGGCTACAGTCCATAGATGAGAGAAAAAATTTAGAGTGGTCAGCCCTCTATATTGACCTCTTTTGGATGAGGTTAGCATCACCTTTAGCATTAGTAATTAGGACACCTAATCTTAGATTAGGAGCCTTTATACTTGGTGACCTAGTGGGCCCTTTTGGGATTTGACCTAAACCAATGGGATTAGATGAATGCAAACCAAACCCAATTTTAAATAAATGATTAAATTAAATATATTTTAATTAAAATCTAAAATTTAATTAAACTTAAACTAAGGTAATTGGAGTGGTCAACCCAATTAACCTACCTAAATTCAAAATTACATAAACATTAAAATATTAAAATAAAATTAAAATAAATTGAAATCAAATCAAATATAAAGTATGATATTAATTCATGAATATAAACAACCAAACCCGCTCCCTCTTCCTCTCTGGCGATTCTGAGATCCCCTCGGTGGATTGGCCATTCTCGTGTTTTGGCGCTTGTGTGCCCCCTCTCGCCTAAGCGTTCGGGCTCTCCAGGTATGGTGGCGTCTCAGTTAGAGAAATGGCGAGGCTTTGGTCTGAATCCGCCGTCGCTTCCGGCCGCCCGGCAACTACTTTGCTCGACTCCAGGTTTATGGATTCAATTGCACTGTTAATGCACCACTGTTGTTAAATCATTCAAAGACGCTTTATCGGTAAGATACTACCCGAATGCTTGGTTAATCTCATTTCTACATCTTATTGTGATGCCGTGATAATGTGTTGAATGATGTTGAGAAACTTGCTAAGCCCTTGAGTTAGCTTTGGTGGGTAAATTCTCCCTTGACGCCGACTCTTGATAATATTCGCTCTTTCTTTCATAGCTTAAAATTATCGAGTACTTTCACTATCGGGCTGATAGATCCCCGTCACATTCTTATTCAACTCTCAAATGATTTAGATTATTCACGGGTTTTCGCTCGTTGTTCTTATTTTGTGCATAATTGTCATATCATTATTGAAATGGTGCCCTCTTTGATGTCAAAGAGGAATCTCCCATTGTCCCTCTTTGGCTTGCTTTTCCTAACATGCGCATACATTATGTCACTCATCAAGTTTTGTTTGCTGTTGGCGGCCTTTTTGGTAGGCCTCTCCAAATTGACCAAGCAACGGCCACTAGATCTAGGCCATCCGTCACTCGTATTCTCGTTGAGATAGACATCACAAAAAAATATCCCAAAGAGGTTTGGATTGGCTCCGAAAAATTTGGATATAGTCAAAAGTCAATTGAAAATTTTCTGTCTTTTGCACTCCGCAAGATTCACACGACCACTCAGAATATTTTGTGCTTCATCTAATCTGAAAAATTTAGCAGTCGACTACCATTAATGGGCGGGAAAACCACTACTCTAGCATATGTGCCTAAAGATACTCAAAAGACCCTCTCCTTCCCACACCTCCTCTTGATTTGTCTAGTGGAAAACACTCGACCTTGGTACTAAAATGCACATTGAGGGGTGTGGCAATGACAATTTACCTAACCTCACCCTTGTAATAATCTGGTTTCCCACGATAGCTCTTTCATTTAAATCCTCGAAAATCGAATGGTAGCCTTATATTGGACACCCAACTAAACAATTTGAATGAGAATCATATAATGGACCAAAACAATGATGACCCTATGGCTTCAGAACATATTGAGAAAGATATTGGTATTACGAATGGTGCTAGAACTTCCCCATCTATTTCCCTTCAGAGTGATAATCAATAATTGAACCCAATTTCTCACACTCTATCCGAGATGGGAAGAAGGTGAAATCCCCTCTCTAAAACATTGATAGATCCTTCTATTATTCCGGAACTCAAAATCAATCTCTTTCTGATGGAGATAATTTGGATTCTGATAAACTTTTTCAAATTGTTAAATACAAAAAATCCTACAAAGCAAAAATTTCTAATAATAACTTCACTAGAACCACTCGCTCTTCTTCCACCCCAAAAAAGTAATGTGTCATCACTTCTTTCCTCTCTTTCCTTTCTCTTCTCAAACTTCTGGCACAACTCCTTTAACCTTAATTAATCATTGCTGGAGGAAGTTATCTACTTTGATGGGCTTAGATTTTTATACTAACTCCTTTAACCGACTTTTCTCACAATATGGTTTGGAGCATGCTACTAACTATGTTGACTCTAGCATCGATTAGTGTGGATTATCTTTGGTTTGTTTTATTTTGATGATTATAGTATTTTTTTGCTTACATTCCTTGGGACTCTTTATTCCTTAAAGGCCTTATTCATAAAGGTTCCATCACTTATGCTTTGAAAGGATTTTTGGTTGTTGCTTAGGACTCTCTATGCAGTAGTCCTTGCTTGTATAATGTCTAACCTCACATGCTTTCGCAAGGGAAGAAATTATGTCTACGGTCTCTTTTAATGGTTATTTTGGTGCAATCCTTATCTTTGGAATGGATTGGGTTTAATTGCTTTTGGGTTTTGGAGGTTTCTTTGCCATGGTTGTTTGTTGATTTGTTTGTTGATTTGGTTTTTCATCACTGTGGGTTGGCTGCAGACTCTTCTTTCTGCACCCTCTTCCTCTCTCTTTTGCCATCTTGCCTCTTAGCAAGTTAGTTTTGGACCTTTATTTTCTTAAAATTCTTGATTGGCCTTATACAGGTTCCATCACTTATCGAAAGGATTTTGGTTAGTTGTTGGGCTTGAGTTTCATGTAGGTTTCCTTGCTCATATAATGTCTAACCTCGGCATGATTTCCGAGGAAGAAATTGTAATACCCAGTCTCCTTTAATGGTTATTTTGGTGAAATCCTTATCGGAATGGATTGGGTCTAAAGGCTTTTGGGTTTTGGAGGTTTCTTGTCATGATTGTTTGTTGATTTGTTTGTTGATTTGGTTTTCATCTTGTGGGTTTGTGCAGTTTTTTTACGATCGCTCCTCCCGATTTTCTTCGTCTTTTGCCATCTTGCCTACTCTTGTTTTAGCAAGTTGGTTTTGGACCTTTATTTTATTAAAATTCGATTGGTAATGATGTCTCTACTTGAATCATCTTCTTATTTTATATTCTAGTGACTTACAATGTTGCATTTGTTGCTTATGGGAGTGACTTGCCGTTTACTGGATTTTTTCACGGCACTCATTTTCGGTGGTGAATCATTTTACATTCACTATTTATATTGTATTCCACATCTAATGGGCTTTCTTGTTACCTTCTTGGTTTGGCGTTCGATTATTTTATCGATATTATAGTCGATGTTGCCGATGTCTTAAGATTTTGGATGTTTGTGGATTTGGCTTATCGATTGTTTCTCTGTTGTAACACTTATATCCCTATTACTTCTTTAATCTGCAGATCACTTGTACTACTCAAGCTCTCTTGGAGCTTAACCTATGGTTTGTATACTCTCAATGATTGTTATTATGGAAAGCCTGTGGGGTATTTCTCCAAGGATAGTGTTGCTACTATTTTGAATGTTCCTTATGTGGTAACTTTTCTGATTTTCACTGATCAGATTTATCTCTGCTGGGGTGCTGACATTATCTTTTATCTCTTCATCTGCTGCAGTCCTTTAATCTGCTATAAGTTCTGTGATAAGTTAGGCTGGGACTTTCTTTGATTTACCTTTAATTGTGGTTTCTTATTACTAAATGCATGAGGACTATTTGTTTGCTCTTAGGACTATTGAGCACCTATTGGTTGCTTTTCTTTATTGATTATTTTTCGATTAGATCCCATCTCTACACTAATATCTCTTTGGAATTGTGTTATTCTTTTCAATATTAGTATTGTTGTTTCTGGTTTTGGTTCCCATGATCAGCAGGTTTGGAGTTTTTCAAAAGATTATCATTATGCATCTGTTGGGATTGTGAGCCGCTTACTCGATGGAAAATCCTTGAACTTATACAATTTCTTCTATATATCCATCTTAGTAATATTTCCTTTTCTTTATGAGTGTTAACGTATTGTCCATCTTTGGGATGTTGTTGCTTTTCCTTTTTATTGTTCTTCCATCCTATGCTATGATTGGAATACGTTCAACTTGAAGCACATTTCTTTGTTATGCTTGGAATTAGTCAATGATTTATCTTATATGCATAATTGGGTCATTAACAAACCCACTGGTTATTATTGTTATTACCCGGAATTGGATTATGGTTCGACCGATCTAATTTCCACAATATCACCTCTTGGATAGGCTTATGGTGGGAGATATGCATTATCCATATATGTTATGGGTGGAATCTTGGCGCCTTGTTGGTTTTTTCGCCTTGTTGGTTGGTCTGGATCAATCCCCACCTTACTCCCCACGCTTTGGATTATTTGGTTCAGGTTTCTATTGATGATGTTTGATTGGTTGTTTTTTCTTTGAATCACCTTCCTCTTTTTATGCTTATCATTGGAATTCATTGATCTACCTTTTTCTATTGTTTAGTTCATCCTTTTTTTCAAACCTTTTTTTTTTTACGGATGAGTGGCAACTTGTGCTTGGTTTTCTTGTTTTGGTGGTCTCTTTCTTGCAATGAGATTTTGCCTTTTCTTTGTCTTGTTTGGATTGATTGTCGAGCCGGATTCTAATGTGGACTCTAATGTGGATCCTAATCTGTATTTCTGTTGCACTAGCTATTTTGTTGTTGGGACAGTTTCTCTGAGTGCCCATCCTATTTCTATGGGTATGCTCATTATCGATAGCGCAATCTTATTGCCCTTGCTTTTTTACTATTCCCTGGGACACAATGGCTTGTGCTGCTACTATCTTTTTGTCTTGGGAATTTATCCTGGAATGCATTCTTTATGAGACACGATCATGTCTTGATTTTGGCTATCTTGGCTGCTACTGCCTAGGCTGTCCTTTACTCTGGGTTATCTGTACTCTTGTATTTCTGGATTCTCATATGGAAATTATTTGGCCTACTCCCAGTTTTTCTAATCTGGGACCGGCCAGCTTAGTGTTTACTCCTTGGAATATAATCTCTATTATTAAAGGGTGGTATTATGAACTGTCTCTGTCTTTTCCTGTTTATGGTTTAATTCCCACTGCTTTGACATGCTTATTATTTCTTGGGTTTCTAGTTCTTTGCCTTCCCCTTACTATGTTTCCAAAACTATTGAATTGTATCTAATATGTGATCAATGCATTATATTGATTGGGCACTTTTCTGACCTTACATCTACCCCTAAGCCATACTTCTGGCCCGACTGAGTTATTTATTTACCTTACAATGGGATGGTGTCTTTTAAAGACCCATTGACTTGCTTCACAGATTTCAACTAATTCTACTGTTTTCCGGGGATGGTTTCTTTCACTATTGCATATGCATAAATATGATTTTGTTTAGGTTTGCAAGTAATAAAGCTCACATGATTATCAACAATTGGGTACTCCCTCCTCACAGTTTGTTGGCTATGATGGGCGTGATGTTCTCACACCTTTTGGTTTGGTAGTAGCTCTTGTGATGTAACCCCTTTGAAGTTTGGATGCTCATACTTGCATCTGCAACATGGTGTGATTGAGCCTGAGCCTTCTCTACCACATTTCCTTATTATCATACTCTTATTATATTGTTTCCTTCTACCTTTTTATTTGTATTACATTAACTATTCTAATCTCTCTCTCACTATCACTTTGTAGGTGTTTCTCCCTTTTTATCTTGCAGGTTTGCTCCATATTATCAAGCACTCTTACAACCATCAGAGCATTGGACTTATCTTTTCTTTAGCTCATTATGTTAATCATCTTGTATCTTTTGTTTGCATTATGGTTTTCTTTTGCTCTTGGATGTACTTAGTTGGGGATTTACTCCTTCGATTGTAGCTCTTTGAGCAGTAGTTTCGGAGTTTATCCCCTTTAAGGACCTTGTAACCTTTTTTTTTGTGGCAATAAAATACCCCCGTATAATGGGGTTTCCCTAAAAAAAAAAAAAATTCATGAATATAAATGAAGCTAAACAAGGTTCAAGATGGTCAATCATCTCATTTTCCCTAAGATTAACCTAAGTGGGCTCCACTAAGTCAAAGGTCAATTCATCAAAATTTGACCAAATTAAAATAGTCGAATAACTTATAATCATCAAATGAGCATGATTAAACATTATTAGAGTCAAGAATGCCTTAATTGAGTTAAATTGATCATTTTACTCAATTAAACACAAGTTAACCCATTTAAATCAAAATGGGTCAAGTTGAAACAATAAATCAAAATATAACCTATATCTAATAAAATTTATTAATTAGAAACATCAAAAATAATTAAACAAAAATAATTAAAACTTAAATCTAAAATCAATCAATCAAATGGAATAAATTAAATTAAGCTAAAAGAAAAGATAACCAAGTTTGTTTGACTCATAAATCACTTTAAGCTTAATTTAGGTAACAAACCATTAATCCAAAAGGTAAATAAAAAGTATTTAATGCTAATTGATCACACCTAGCCCAATCCAAATCAAATTAAATGCTAATGGATCAAGCTTCAACATTTGAGTTTAAAATCAAACTAATTCCATATGGATTCAATTAGACTCATCCTAGGATGAATCCAATGTCACTAACATTCAAAATTAAAGGGTATAAGGAGGTTCAATTCATCCCAAAGGAAAAGGAATATGCCATGGAGGAGAAGAGGCCAAATCGAGCCAATCCCCTCCCAATCTCCAAAATTCCATCCATGTGTCATTCTCAACTACTCTAAGGATACAAATAAATGTTTTAAACTTCTCACTGGCTTTAGCCTCCTCATTGGAGTGCAAATCACTATGACCTGTGACCTCCATTGAAATTCAATAAGAGAGCTCTCGGCCAAGCTTAAAAAATTGCAAGGGTGGATTAAATTTTCTTCTTCCTTCGATTCCAACAACTTCCTTAAGTGAAATCAAATACAAGTACACCTCCCCCCTCCTCCCAAGCTCCCCGGATCATTCCCAACACCAAAATCCAACAATCCATGATGAACATCCATCTCCACATCGATCTAGGGATGCAAAACTATATTCTTCTTCCAAATGCTTCGTGTCACTTCCTTAGGAATTTTTGAAAAGAAAATCACCATCAAGACCCCACGCTGGTGAGGTATTACATAAACTGACCTCTTTTCAATTTGATGTTATCATTTTTGAAACAAAACTAGCCCTAAGATCAATTAACATTTCTTCTATTTGAAATGAATGGCTATTATTTAGCCAGATCAATTAATTAATTCCATTTAGGAAATCATGAGACAATTCAAAGATATCTGATCTTTGATCAGATAGCCCGGATCAAATTACATTCTTGTTGCCATATTAACATGGGATCCACATGGATCCCACATGGCCTAATCATGCGCCATAGCATGTAAAGCGGCACCACGTCATCACCTCATGGAACTGATTATTTAAAAAGGAAAATGGGAATTTTTTTATTAATAAATGCTAAAAAATACTATGAACTTCAAAAATTCATAAAAAAATAAAATACTCCACCAAAAATGTAAATAAAAGCTCTATGGATTCATCTTAGTGAGAGGAATCTATCAAATATAAAATCCCCAAATTTTATTGAGTATTTTTGAGTAATTTCATTTTAAATATAAATAAATAAATTTAAATTAAACACAAGCTATTAATCCAATCATCTTGAAACTTGAGAGGAATGAAATGAAGGCTAAAATACACCTTAGATAAAATTTGGGGATTTTTGATAATTAAAATAGAAGATATATAATTTTCAAGTCATAAGCTTTAATTTAATAAAATTAGAAAAATAAAACAAAATCAATTTAAATTATCATAATGAAACTAATAAATCTAAAAACATTATTAAGACTCTTTAGAATATAATAAACCTCAAAATGACTTAATTGGAGATTAATTAAATTAAATTAATTAATTAATTAACCTAAACTTTAAAAAATTATAATTAATCAAATAAAAATCTAAAAAATTCAAATGAACTCTCTCTAGATTTATCATTTAGAGGGAAATAAAATAAAATTAAAACCCTAATTAATTATTTATAATTTAGGCTTAATTTAGGTTTTATTGAAAACATCAAAACCTTAATTAGCCATATAATACATATTTGATCAAAATTAAGCTTGAGGGAAATGAAATTGGCAAAGAAACCCACTTGTTATAAAACTTTCAAAGCCAAATGACTTGATTTGAAGTTATTGAATTTCTAAATTTTAAGTTAATTTAAATCAAATAATAAATAAAAAATTATTGAAATTAAAAAATTAGTTGAATTAATTTAAAGCATCTTAAACAACATCACAAGCTAGGAAAATTTTCTATTCCTTCGAAGTTAAGAAATCTAATTGATTCTTCACTTAGGGTTTATAAAATTAATTAAAAGTAAGAAATTAATGAAACCTTGAATTACTAGATTAATCAAATTAGGAATAAAATAAACATATACCTAAAAATTGAAACTAATTAAATCCTAAATATCATGTCTAAATAAAGGTAACTTAAGCTTACTTAACATCAAATAAAAAAAGTATTAATGATTGATAAATATGAATGATTAAAATTAAATTTTTTAACTTAAATGCCTTAAGAATAGGAATGGCCTAGATTAGGTTTGACACCTAAATAGTTCTATTTTTAAGTTTTCTTAGGTTATGATTAATAGGAAAAACTATATCTTAAGAAGTTTAATCAAATAATGAACCTTTACCATATAATATCCCATTAAAACCCACCTAAATAAGGGTTAAATACATAAATTAATGAACTTCCTAAGTTATGAAATTTAAATATAATCAACAACTTGAATAATGAACTCAACGCTTTTAAAATAAGCCTAAATAAAATTTTAATTAACTTAAAATCATTTAAATTGAACCACCTAATGGTAAATTAAATAATATAATAAACTTTAAATTTAAACCAAATTCAAATCCAAACAAGGCCTAATGCAGTCATACCAAGCAAGCCCCTCTTTCACACATTAAATTATTTTGGTCCACCGGATTTAGGTTAGGCCGACTATCTATGATGCTCTGTGATGTGAAATGATATTTTTCTTGTTTTGTAGTGTAATGTTTTAAACTAGATGGCTAGGATTGTTTTTTCGTTAGTCTAGATGTTAAGGCATTCTATTTAGGCTAATGTAATTTTTTGTAAGGGATTGTGATTTAAGGAACTACTATAATAAAAATAAAAATAAATTATGCTTTCTTACAGGTGTTTCTTAAGTCCCTAAGCATAGCCCAATAGGATGGGTGGGCTTGACAAATATTAGTGTTAGTCCTATATGTTTGAAATATAAATTGTTGGTGTATTGTATGTATTTTTCTGGCCTCTATTTTACAAGGATTAAAAATTTATTTTGAAATTTTAAAATATAATTTGAGCTTATAATTAGATTAGGATCTATGGGGTCTAGGAATAATAAGAGCTGACTTTACCAGCTAGTGGTACCTAAAGAAGGTAACTATTGACCTCATTTTTAGATGATGTTTAACATCATTTTTAGTCCTAATAATTAAGATACCAAATCTTAGATTATGAATCTTCTAATTAGGCACTTAGGATACTACACTTAGTGACTATGTGTATAAAATAAATCAAAATTAAATAACAAATTAGACTAGTCATAAATTTAAAAAACAAAATCAATCTAAAAGCCAAACTCCTTAACGTAGCCTCCTTCAAGATTTGACCTAACCCAATAGAATTAGGTGAACCAAAATAAAACTCAAATTTAAATTAATGATTTAATCAAAATACTTTACTTGAAATCTAAAATCTAATTGAACTTGAATCAAGGTAATTAGGTTGGTCAACTCAATTAATCTACTTAAGCTCAAATTATTTAAACCCAAAGAAATTTAAATAATATCAATATGAATTGAAATCAAATAGAACAAAAAGAATAATGTCAATACATTAACATAAATGAAACTAAAAAGAAATACAAATGAGGTTCATAATGGTTTAATTATTCCATTTGGCTTATGATTGAACTATGTGGGCCCCACTAAGTCAATGGTCAACTCACTAAAATTGACAAAATTAAATCATTCCAAAAGCTCAAAATCCTTAAATGAATATGTTTAAAAATGAATCTAAATAAATCTAAATCCAACAAGGTATTAATTTGGTTAATAAGATCATTTGATCGAAATGGGCCTAAATGGACCTTATTGAATCTAAACTAAAATTAAAATGAAATAAATTCAAATTGAATGTCCAAAATTATTTGGAAATCATCATTAAATATAATTCAATCAATTATTGAGTTTAATTTGACCAATTTGATTACTTAACCCAATTAAATCAATGTTGACCCATTAAGCCCAATTTAGGTCAAAGTGGATTTGAATTCAAAAATAACCATAAATAAAATAAAATTAATTTACTTAAATCATCTTTAAAATATTTAACTAAACACAATTGAAACCTAAATACATTATAATTATGTTAGGCCATTTGATCTAGTTAAACTCAACTTGACCCATTTAGGTCAAAAAAGATAAACCTAGCTCAAACAATATCAAACCCTCACATAATTTGGATCAATTGGCTTCCAAATTATCTATAGGAAATCAACATTGATTGAAATTTAAATCAAAGGTAAATTAATAAAATCACTTAAAGCAATTTGGTATCAAATCAAGTACAATCACTATTCCCAAACCAGCATAATGTTAAGCTAACTCAAACTCCCCTTCAATCTGGCTAGGAGTGATTATACTTCACTCCAAATAAAGTGCAAATAGCCTAAAGAAAATAAGGTAAGGGTGACATGAAACCATAAATGAAGGAAGCTAGGAACCCATGCAAAGAATTCAATACCCACTTCCTCTCCTACATACCTCATCCACCTCTTCACCTTACCTAATTTAGACTCTCTCCAATCAATTAATTGCCCTTTTGAACTAGCCTCCAAGGATGGCAATCACCATGGCCAACAAAAGTTGACCTCCTTCCCATAAAAGCTTTTTCCATACATGAAAAAGAGAGGGAGAGACTACCTCTTGGAAAACTAGCATCACACACACATTTCTGAGGTGAAATAAAGGAGATCCAACCACTTTCCAGATTCCCACACTATCGACAAGCTAGATTTTGACCAAACTCACTGGTAAATAAGTAGAGCTTGGTCTCTATAGTCATTTATGAGGAGGAAATTTAATTCTTTTCTCCCAAAGGTTCACCATATCCAAACAACATGCTTGAAGCATTTCCAACATCGAGGATCGATGCTAGTAAGGTATTCATCAAAATTAACCTCTCCTTTAGCTTGATTTGGTACTTTATGAAACAAATTTTATTGTAAGGGAGAACAAATCATATGGATCGATTCATGATCATTTTGCAATCAAAATCATGCATCCCTACCACTTAGATCATTAAAAATCAACTCTAGAGAGCCAACAGCTCTTAGTTATCCATTGGGAGGAAGAGAACAAAATTTTCACCATCCATTCTCTCTATTTGAAGTAGACAGCTAAGATCTAGTCATATCATTTGATTTAAACCCCTTAAGAAAAGATGGGTTAAATCTTGACCATCTGATCATTGATCGAAAGGCAATAGATGATCTTGCAATCCATGCCACTTTTAAGTTGAATCCACATGGATCTAGTTGTCCCAATGGCACCACGTCGTGAAAGTCTTGCATCCATGCCACATGGCACTCATTAGGTTTAAGTAAGAAAATTTGATTTTTTTTTTTTTTTGAGTTTAAAAATTACTGGAAAATCTTAAAAACTTCAAAAATTTATGAAAAATATAATATTCAATCAAAAATGCAAAATAAGGGCTCTATGTATTCATCTAAGTTAGAGAAATCAAATAAACTTAAAATCTTCAAATTCTATTATGTATTTTTGGGTTAATTTGAGTTTAATAAAAATAATTAAACCCAAACTAAACTCAAATAATTAATCCTAATAATTGGAAACTTCAAAGGATTGAAACTAAGGCTAAAACACACACTAGATAAATTTCTTAGGATTTATTGGTAAGTAAATCTAAAGATGTGAAATTTTTAACCGTAAACCCTAAATTGATTAAATAAATTAATGATAAATTAAAATATTATCAAAAATAATAGAATCAAATTAAAACATCATAATTCATATTATTAGACTTTAAGAAAATATTAAACCTCTTTGAAACCACATAATCCTTAAAATGACTTAATTAAGTAATTAATTGAATTAATTAAATCAATTAATTGATCTAAATTTGAAAAATCATAATAAATCAACTAAAACTTTAAAAATCTAAATAAACCCCCAATGGATACATCTTTTAGAGAGGAATTAAAAAAATTAAAACCCTTAATTAATTTATACTAATTTAGGCTTAATTTGGTTTTATTAAAATACTTAAGACGTAATTAATCTTAAAATATACATCTAATTAAAATGAAATCTAAAGGATATTAAATTGGCAAGGAAGTCGACTTGTCATAAACATTTCAAAGCCAAATGACCTCTCGATTAGAAGTTGTAGAATTTTCAATTTCTAGGTCAATTTAAATTAAATAATAAATAAAAAAATTATAAAGTTTCTAAAAGTTTATGAAATCAACTTAAAACATTTTCATTAACATGAGGACACTTAATAAAAATTTCTTAACCCTTTGAATATAAGGAATTCAATTAGTTATACAATTATGGTTTAAGGAATAATTAAGAATATAAATATTAATCAAATCTTGAATTATAAAATTAATAAAATTATAATAAATCAATTGATCAATTGAAAATCAAAGTTAATCAACCTCTAAATTTCATATTTAAATAAGAAATTCATTAATATTGAAATTACTTAAGCCCATTTAATATTATTGAATAATATAATTCCAAATACAAATAAAATAAGAATGATTTATCAAATTAACTAAATCTAAATAACCTAGAAGTTTGAAATAGCCTAGTTTAGATTTTGTGCCCAAAGTAGCTCATTTTCTAAAGTTGAGAAAAATAAACAAACTTTAGTTTAAGAGATTTCATGAAATAATGAAACTTTAAATATAATATTCCATTAAATTTAACCCAAATGATGAATTAAAAATGCATGTTTTAAATCCTCTTAAGTCATGAAATTAAAATATAATGAATCACATAAATAATGAATGATAAAATCAAAAATTTTAATCTAAGATTAACTTAAATTAACTAAGTTAACTTATTTAAGCTGGTAAACATAAATATTAATAAAATAAATGAATGAAAATAATTTAATTCCAATCAAATAGATTAAATAATTATAATAAATAAGATTAAATGTGTATTTAATCAAAAATGTAAGTTATGAATTTATACACATCCTACATAATATAAAAATTAAATAACCTAAAACATAAGTGAATGAAACCATTTGAAACTAAATGAATCAAATTAAAAATAAAAATTAAATTAAACCTTATCATGATAAATGATTGAACTCTTAGTTAAGATGTAAAGAAACACTTTACAATTTAATTGAAGGTCATAAATCAAATTAAGAAACATTAATTAAATCAAAAAAAAAGAAGAATAAATCATAACCATATTTATAATCAATTTTTAAAAGAAGGATTGAACATTTATCAAATCAAAAGACAATCAATCAAAAAAGTAAAATTCAATAAAATCTAGATTCTTAATTGGTTAAGTCAAGATGCATTAATCAATTTGAATAAAACACAAATAAAAAGAACAAAGAATCTTTAAACAACTTTTCATAAACACAAGATGAAACTTAAAAATTAAACACTAATTAAGAATTTAAATCCTAATCAAATCACATGAACATCAATTAAATCTTAAATTCAAATAAATCCTTCAAATTCAAAAGAGGTTAATTAAGATACTTAGAATCTCAATGTGACCCTTAGAATGGATTTTTATCATCAGATGAAAACCCTATTCTACTAAAATTAGGATGTTGAATTGAATGAGTTTCACCCAAAGTGGAGTTTATTTTATTCTTCATTCTTTAAAATCTAAATTCTATCATAACACTTAATAAACCTAAAAAATGGAAACAAACTCTTAAATTAATTAAATCATTTAAATTGAAGCTCCACAATGGTAATTTGAACAAACACTAAAATAAAATTAAAAAAAACCAAATCTAGCTATCATACAGTATATAGTTTGCACACCCGAAGTCTCAGGGCTATTAGTCCGAAGGAGGTCTTGATACCTTGAACCTCTGGTTTAACAATGATGCCTACCCATGAACAAGATTATAAAAAGTAAAATATTAAATTTGAAATTAAACCAAAACTTGAACTTAAACAAAATCCTTGAATAGACATACCATGCCAGCTCCTCTTTCACACACTAGATTATTAGGTCACCAATCCTAGACTTAAGTAATGCTGATGATATGTGATATTCTGTGATGTGGAATGATGTGGTTCTTTTTTTTTCTTATTTTATGGTGTAATGTTTTAGATTGGATTGCTAGGATTTCTTGCCAACTAGTCTAAATACTTTTTAGGCTAATGTGTTTCTATAGGGGGCTATACTTAAAGGGACCACTAATAAAAAAATAAAATAAATATTATTTGCTTGTAGGAGTTTTTAATGTCCTTAAGCATAATCCAATAAGACAGGTGAGCTTAGCAAGCAACTGATGTTAAGCCTATATATTTGAAATATAAACTATTGGTGTATTGTATGTATTTCATGACATTTATCTTCTAAGGATTATGATTTTATTTTGAATTTTAAAATGTAATTTGTGCCTAGAATTTGGTTAGGATCTATAGAATCTATGAATAGTATGAGCGGCTTTACCACCGGTGGTCTCTTATGAAACCCATGCAGATCCATGAAGAAGGTGGTGATCATAGAAGAAAATCCCCAAAGATCAAAACTATTAGTTCTAGGCCGGGTTGTATAACGGCAGAGCTCGGCTGCCCATTTTCTTTTTTCTTTTGGGGTATATAGTGGTATCTGGTCATGCCAGCCTATTTTATTAATTTAATATGTTTTAATTTATTTTAGAATGCATAAAAGAAATGCATGCTTTTCTAGATTTTTTTCTGTGAAGGATTTTGTGATGAAATTCCTTGAACATTAGGCTTTAGGAAAATTAAATTTTCTACTCCACCTAAACTAAATAACTCAAACATAAAATAAAATTGATAACTTCACTTTAATTAAAAGCAACTTAAAAGCAACTAGAAATAATTAGCATTTGTGAACCATGAGAGTATATTGTATGTTCTTCTTGAATTGGACACTTCAACCATTGCACATATGGGGCATCTGACCTTTGAGGGTGACCACCCTTCATAGGGAACTGTGCCTTCTCTTTTTGATTTGGCTAACGACATTTTCTAATTGCACCTCATTGTAGGCATGAATTTCATACCCAATGCCTTTAAAATTAATTGGAAATCAAATTATATAAAAGATAAAATTTATTGCATTAGTTAGATACATAACATACCAAACATTATCTTAAGTATAGGAAGTGAGTTAGGTTCTTAGCTTCCTTCCTAATTATAACTGCCCAACCATCTTACATACATAAGACCAGACCCAAGGCTTTTAAAAATTGCATAAGTGGTGTTAGTTGGCAACTCTTCTAAGTGGATTATAATTCTAAAAGAGTCAAGGATATGTTCATTATTCTTTGGTATGAAAAAAGCCAATAACTCCCAAAACTTTACATTTAGTTGAGCTTCTAACTTCTATCAAAAGAATTTAAAGACTTAAGCTCTAAAGCATCCCATAATAATAAATTTTCAACTATTAAGAATTTTTATAGCCTTGTGCTTCTAGAATCTAAGTCTTAGATTTCAAATAAAATGCCAATTCAAAATTTTATTAAAATTGATCTCAAAAATGTAAAACTCAAAGATAGATAGTTTAAATGCTTATTTATCAATCTAATATCCATAAACATTTCATACTTAAATACCAATTGGCATCTAAAAAGAACTCTTCTCCTTTGAAGTGTTTCCTATTAATATTTTAAATTAAACATTCTTGTAAAATTAGTTTTGAAAGTCATAGAAATAAAAGTCCATTTCTTTAATCTAGAGTGTTCTTACAAAGAAGTATTTTCTTCTTAAGATGTAATTAACTATAAGGGCTTTCACTATATGAAACTATGAACCTAGAATAAAATAAACTTTGTCCTACTTTTTCATATAGTTCAAGAAAAAAAATCTCTAGAATATTGAAAGATCCATTAGTCTTAAGAGTCCTTTTTCAAGTAATTGAATCAATTGTAGGAAAACATGTTTATCTTTCAAGATAAGATATTTATTCCTTAATGACTTATTTAATTACCTAAATAATAAATTCTTAAAACTTATGTGGTGTCATAAATTTTTCCCATTGTGATGATCCTAGATGAAGACCACTGCAAATCAAAACTTTTAGTTCTAGGCCAAGCTATATAAGGGCAAAGCTTGGCTATTCATTTTTTTTCTTCTAGGTTGTACAGATGTACTCAACCACATTATCCTATTTATTAATTTAAATTCAGCTTACTTTATTTTGGTATGTGTAATAAAAATGCATGCTTTTTCATTTTTTTTTGTGATGTGCTCTGTGATAAAATGCCTAGAAATATTAGGCTCCTAGGAAAACTAACTTTTCTACCCAACAAGATTTAATAACATAAACATAAAAAGTATAAACTCATAATCTCCTTTTAATTAAAGCCCTAGGCATAACTTAAAAGCAACTAGAAACAACTAACTATTGTGAATCATAAGAGCATATTATGCATTTCTCTTGAATTGAGACCTTCACCAATTACATATAGGGTGATATTTGACCAATGAGGATGGCCACCCTTCTAGGGGGAAGTGTACCTTCTCATTTTAATTTGGCTCACAACCACTTTCTAATTACATCTCATTGTAAGCATGAATTGCATACCTAAGTCTTAAAATAAATTATGAGTGAAAACATATAAAATACAAAACTTGTTCCATTATCTAGGTCCATAACATGCCAAATATCATCTTAAGATTAATGAGTGAATTTAGGTTTCTAGCTTCTCTTCTACATGCAATAGCCCAACCATCTTACATACATAAAACTAGAATCATGGTTTTTAAAATTGCTTAGGTGGTGTAAGTTGGTAACTCTTCCAGGTAGGCAATAAATCTGGAAGAGTCAAGGATAGGTTCATTTTCTCAAGAGAGAAAGAGAACCAATAATTCCCATAAGTTATAATAGGTCTAGCTTTTGACTAATGTTAGAAGAATTTTATACTTAAGATCTAAACATTCTATTAGAATAGTCTTTAACCACAAGGTCTTACTATAATCGTGTTGTTATAATTTAAATCCTAGACTTTTAATAAGATGCCAATTCAAAAATTTATTAAATTCAATTTCAAAAATGGAATGCTCAATGATAGGATAGTTGAAATGCCTACTAGGCATCCTAGTATCTATAGATATTTCCTACTTAATTCCTATTGGCCTTTGAAAAGAACTCATCCCCTTTGAAGCTTTCTCTATTAAATTTCTACATTAACAATCCTTTTAAGACAAGCTTTGAAATCCAAAAAAGTTTTCTCTAATATTCTAATAGATATTCTAGTCTTAAAAGTTATTCTACTTATATTTAAAGATAATCCAAGATAAGGACATTAAGAATTGATAATGACATTACCTAAATAAATAATTCCTAATATTTATGTGGTGTTCCAAATAAAATTCCCACAATCTCCTTTTATAAGAGCCAAATCTTAATCGCTCCCTCTCTCCAAATCACTCTCTCTTTCCCCTTGAACTATTATAACTGATGGGGATAGCTGTTGGTGGCAGTGGTTAAGGTTTTTAAATTCTATAAACTTACGTGGAGTCAGCACCACTAGTTACGTTATTGTAGTGCTCCACATAAGGATGCTTTATTTTTTTCATTCTTTTTTATTGCAAATATATTATTCTCACATCAGTTATTAGCAAAATCCTCTTTGCTTGACTCCAAAAGATGCTCCCTTTTCATTATTATGGGAAATTAGGGTGCTTTGTGAAAAGTAGATTAATATTTGATAACATTCTTTTAGCCCAACAGTTAATCAAGGAGTTAGATAAGAAGAGTTAGGTTGGTAATCTAATTATCTAGTTGGATTGCAAGAAGGGTTTTGATTGAATTAACTAGGACATCATCCTTGTTGTATTTGGAGCTAAAGGCTTCAATACTCACTTTTGCACGGTCATAAAAAAACATCTATCTAACAACTTTTATACTATGTTCATTAAAGGTAAATTTGATGGCTTTCTTATGGAAAATAGGGGTATTAAGCAAGGTGACCCACTATCTTCTAATATCTTTATTATTTCCTTAAACTACTTCTCTAGAATATTAAATCAGTTATGCCTTAAAGATAACAATATTTGCATCTCTTCAAGAGGTAAAACAATCATATCTCATCTAGCTTTTGTGGATGACATTCTTCTATTATGTTTTGGAAGCAAGAAATATCTTATGAAAATAATCTAGGTTCTTCAACATTTTCAAAATATATCTAGTAAAATTTTCAATAAATGTAAATCTCAAATTACTGCTAACAATGATATTAAAGTGGTAAGAATTAAATGGATTAAAAAAAAATTTAGAATTTTTTATAATTCAATTTCCCCTAAAATATTTGGGCATCAATCTATATGAAGGAAAGCTCACAAAACCCTTTTGAGGATATCATCTACAAAGTCCAAAGGCATATCAACTTATATAAGAATACATTCCTCTTTTTTGGTTGTCATATTACACTTTGTTAGCAACATCCTCAACTCCATTATACTATACTGTAACTAGGTTTTGAACATGCTAGCCAAAAATCAAATGAGGATAGAGAGAATTTTTAACAAGTTCATTTGAAATCAAAAGGGTAAGGCCATTCACTTGACAAGTTGAAAGACATTTTGTAAATCTAAAGATAAAGAGTTTAGGCTTTAAATCTTTAGATGATAGCATCGAGTGTAACATCATCAAACACTTGATCAATTTTATAGAAAAAAACTCATTATTGGGCTACTTTCTAAATGAAAAGTATTGTTCAAAATCTCATTCAACACAAGTTGAATATTATACAGGTGACTCAAAACTTGGAAAATAATGCTCTCCTATAGAAATCTATCCAAAGACTTTATTTATTGGGACATTAGTGAATGTAAAAAATAACTTTTAAATTCATAACTAGATTAATGATCACTCTCTCATTGACTTCTAATTAGTAATTTACCTTATACACAAGTGCACATGTCGGATCAAGTAATATAAAATGAGTATAGAATCATTCCAATGATAATTAGAGCAAAATCTATATTAATTTTATATTAAGTTAACTACTACTCTCTTAAAACTTGACTTATATCTAATGATATGTAGAGTTCTAAAAGTCAAATAACAATCTACTATTTTGCAGAAAATATTTCTATTAAGAAGACTAAATTTTATATTTTATAATAAATTTAGGTGTTGTTCTTAATTTTAAAATAATATTATAAATTTATGGCATATTTGGATCATGTATTATATAAAACTAAGTAGTGGAATTAATTTTAAGCTTGTAATGTTAATTAGAGAGAGATGCTAAACCTTCTATGTCTAAACAAGTATAATGACACAAATCCCATACCCAATTTTTTGCTTAGTGCCAAATTAATTTTGATTGGTTGCATTATCCATATTTCTCTTGAAATGGTTGTGAAAATCCTAAAAATAGGCATTTGTTTAATGGATATTTAGCACTTCAAGACTTTTTAGCATATTAATGTCTATTTAGTACATATGTTTTCCTTTTTCCTAATTATTCTTCTAGTACTCCATCGATATCTCTAGATCACACTTGATTTTAACTTTGCACTTAGCTAAATCACAAGTAAATAAAGCAAAGTGAGAAACTAAACACCATTTTTATGAAAAGCATGAATAATTTTTATATATTTATCCATAAATATCATTTAATAGAATATAATCATCCAAAACTCACATGAATTTAAAGCACTTTATAAATTCATGCTACATAGTAGAGAAGAGGAAATATAATTAAATATTGTAAAATAAGATGTAAGATTACCATAGAAGAAAGGAAAGAGCACACCAAGTAAGTCTTATAAGTCCACTCTTCGTAATTCTCTACTACTTTCTCATGGAAATATCTATCAACACCTGCTAAAATTCTTGATTTTAAATCTCTTCTCCACCACTTGCAGAAGAACACACTATTACACTGCAAGTGCTTTACAAAAATTTACACACACACTTACACTTCACTCACCCACTTGCCAAGAATTCAACAAAAAATCATAACACTAAGTAAGGTCTCCTATTTATAGCCTAAAAGTAGGCATGGTCAGTTATCCCTTGACTCTTATTGAAATTGCTACAA
The DNA here is from genome assembly GCA_021442155.1 of Cymbidium sinense. Taxonomy (NCBI): domain Eukaryota; kingdom Viridiplantae; phylum Streptophyta; class Magnoliopsida; order Asparagales; family Orchidaceae; genus Cymbidium; species Cymbidium sinense. The sequence goes on from CM038215.1 coordinate 57,533,489, forward strand.
AAATAACTTCAAATCTTCATGAATATATTCTACCAGGTCATAGCAATGTGGTGTTGTTGATGTAGTGCAAAAATGCTAGACATGGTGCTACAATGCTATTAGTCTAGCACTGTGACATTGTGTTTGCTATCTTTACTTCATATTTTTTCCTCTAATACAACACTATGACATTGCTTAGGCAGTGCTTAGGCGCTACGCTTGTTATCAAAATATTCCTAAATGAGACTGATCTAGCACTGTGGAGCTGTAATTATAACACTTAGGTGTTGTCCTTGCTATCGATTTGCACTAATTTATACCATTTTTAGCACCTTAATGCTACTTTTTTTAGTTCCTAAGTGTTGGGCCTAAATCTATTATGTCTCATATTATTGAAAAAAAATTTCTGTTACAACACAAAATATACTTAAAATTAACACATTTTAACATATAAAACTATGATAATGCATTATAATTACATGAAATTTTCACAAATGTAATACTTATCAACATCTTTCATTCCACTCAGCATTAAATTTAAAGATTTCTAGCATCTAGTAGATTGAGTAGTGGAATATCACAAACCATCTATGTTTCTTTTTCAACTCTCATTCATGACTTCAGGCTCATTTCCATCACCCTCAATAACAAAGACAATTTATTGATCAAGTATAAAAATTAGAATTCCATGATCCCTAAGGCTATCGATGCATGGTTGAGTGTTGAGCTAGCAACTCAATGGGGTAAATTTATTTGAAACTGAATTTTGCAACTTTAAATGTTTTTTATTCGGAGACTTTTTTGATAAGATATTTGCCACTAATGATATACTCAATATAAAAGAGCTTAGGCTACCTTCCATATGTTGTCTTTATTTAAAATTTGAAGAAGACATTGACCTATTTCTCAAATGTAAATTTAGTAATGAGGCTTAGAGGAACCTTGAAAACATCTTTAAAATTTCTAGTTTCAGTGAGGTGGACGTCCCCATATAGATTTCCATAACAAATGGATACCCCCTCACATAATAATGTTCATATTAAAACCATAATTCTATTAGTCACTATTTAGTATAATTGGATGGCCCATAATAATTCTAAACATGTTAGAAAAATGAACTGAACCTACAGAGACACATCAATTAATCAAAAACTACTTCTACAAAGCATAACATAATGATTGCATAAGACAAACTCACATCAAGAGACACATTAATAATATCCATATTCTAAGTCTCATAATCATTTCCCAACTTGGGATTTTATCTACTAGACTAAGCCAATAGAATCCTTAATAAAAGTGAATATTATTAGGAACTTCAATCCAACATTGAACATTGGTGAAATCTTATTAGATCATTAGGGATAATGTATCCTCTTCTTTTTTTATCCCATGGTATGACACCACTTCTCTTCACTCTAAATCTCTTACATTATTAGCATCCTTAAAGATATTAGGATTACTTCTTATTACCAACTATTGTATTAGGATAGATCTTGTTACTCTTAGTAAGGTATTTAAAAACAAATATTGCATCCCCTAGTATTTGATCATAACCTTTAGAAACTCAAGAGCTATATAACAAAAAAAAAACATCACAAGGATCATTCAAATTTGCAGAGAAGGTAACCAACCATTAAATTATCTTATAAGCATGAGAGTTTCAACCAATTGAATTTTAATTTCAACCAATCCTAACAAAAATTTTCAAAAGCATCTACATTGAGATAACTAAAACATATTATACATCAAAAGTCCCATTTTGTAATATTTTTTTACAATCCTTGCACACATAGCATTTGTATCTTAACCCTTCACCTAGTGAGGTTTCCTTTATAGAAAAAGGTTAATATTGGCTGCATTAGAATATTTTTCAAAATGGACAAAAATTGTATCATTAAGAAAGTCAAACTAGATCATATGTTACAATTCTTTATGGATCACATTGACTACTTATTTGGTATTTCTCACCAAGTAATCTCCAATAATGATATACTTTTCAAAAGTATAAAATATACTAGATTTTTTTGTTTCCATAATATTGGCTAGTGATATTTAGCGGTCTATCATTGTAGTGAAAAGCGTTTAGCAAAATCTTTTTAATAAAATATCAATAATGATATACTTTTCAAAAGTATAAAATATACTAGATTTTTTTGTTTCCATAATATTGGCTAGTGATATTTAGCAGTCTATCATTGTAGTGAAAAACGTTTAGCAAAATCTTTTAATAAAATATTTAAAATCTTTTGAAAAAACTTTTATCTTTTTATAGGAAAAATAAAATGAAAAAACTTAAAAAGCTCTATAAGTATAAAAGATTACTTCTTACATAATCTATTCCTTAATTTTTACTTTTAAATCATAATCAACCATGGAATTTTTTTTTTCTATGCAAAATAGTGAGTACTAGTTTTAGTAGCAATCAACATATCCATCTATACCTTAAAGAACATAAAAAATACAATAAATTTTTATTATATTATTAAAAATGTAAAGAGCATTATTATGCACAGATGAGTTAAGCAAATGATCAGTTTACTTAAGTAAAAATATGTAATACTAAAGACTTACTTTTATTTTATGATGAATGAGTATAACTCATATCTAATATAGTTTCAATCTACATTAGTTCATACAACATAAGAAGGTGAATTTTACTTTTTAGACAACAATTGTACTCTTTGATTGTCTCTTATAAATGGGAAATATTTTAAGAAGTACTATATTAATGGTGTTATAAGAGACTACATTAAAATGACCATGGCACCATGCCATTTTTTAAGGTTAAAATTTACTGTTATAAACTATTTATTTGGTAGACCATATACTTATAATATTTTTAACATTAATAAAATATTTCTCTCAATCTTGCAAAGAGGTATTTAATATATTAAAATTTGTTAAATATATTATGATGTTAGGTTAGGTTTAACATGACCAACAATTTAATGCCTAAACCATTAAATCTTTAATAAGATTTTATCTTAAATGATGGTTGAATTGATGATTTGAAATTTTCCATTGATTTTCTCTATTTATGATCTTTGAAAGCTAATTTTATCTACTCTTTCAATTATTACTAGTCTTATTATTGAATTTTATAGTTGAATGCCTTTGATAAGTTAATTTAATATTGTTTAATGAATCTAGTTTCTAAATATTTTTGTGCATAAACTTCTTTTAAATGGATACTAACTAGAGATAGTATAAATTTATTGTAAGATTATCTAGAATCTATTTCAATGTGATTTCTTGATGATTACTTTTATTAAATTTTATTTTTCTCTAAGATTATTTTGATAAGCTAATTCTATTATTTCAATGAAATGAGTTTTTAACCTTAATAGAAAAATACCCTCAAAAACCCTCTTATATATCAAATTCTCTTAATCTCAAATTATGAAGATTAAATTTAATTTCAATCTAAAACTAGCAAAAAATCTAATATCAAATTCTCTAGTTTAGTCTTAAGTGGTGGAGCAATTGACTAAACCTTAATTAGAGTCTAAATATATTTCTAAATGATTCCCAAGAGTATTAGGATTATGATATATGCTTTGGTAGGATTAAGTTTTGAGTTTAGTTAAGGATTGGACAAAAAATAAGTTCAACTAACCATAGTTCTTAGCCAAACTTAAGACTCCATAACTTGAGATAAAATGGAAATGGTAGAAGTTTGACTCTAATTCAAATCTATAGAGTTTATATTTCCAAAATTTTGAAGTATTTGTTTCCAAATTTTGTCATAAGACTGGTATGGTTGACGTTTTCTTTTGGTTGACCACTATATTTACCAAAATTGATGTTGGGAAATTAGTTTTGGTGGATGAAAACTTCAAAAGTCATATTTAGATGATATATGAGTGTGTTAAGACAAATTCTTTGATTTTTTTAAAGGATTTGTGATAAATTAAAGCCACCAAACTTTAAGTTGAACAAGACTAGGTTTGGTTAAACCAAAAGCCTATATGCCAAACAAGGGTAGGATTTTAATGATGTTTTTGACATAATCTTGTGGAGTAAAAAATTTATAAGATAGTGGAGAAATACTAGACAAAAACCTCATAAAACATTTATTAAAACAAATACATGGTAATGTTCAAATCACTCTCTAAAGTGAGTTGTAAGGAAGATCACCTAATCTACCCTTCTTTATTGACCTAAGTTTTGGATGAGGTTAACATTACTGATGAAATATATAATTAGGAGTGCTTAGGACACTATATCTAATGACCTAGTACATCTTTGGGTTTGATCTAACTTAATGGGCTTAGGTTGACTTAACCCAAATTCCAAATTTGGATTAAATAAAAAATCCAAATAAATTAAAATGAATTTAAATTAAATTAAATGAATGAATCCAAATAAAAATAAAAGTCAAATCTAGTCAACCAATTTGACATAAGTTTGACTTAGGTGGATCCCACCAAGTCAAAGGTCAACCCAACAAATTTTGATCACATGAAATCATTCTAAATGTTCCAAATAATCAAATAAATATGTTTACTCATGAATCTAAAAAATTTAAAATTATTTAGGCCTTACCTATGTTAATTAGACCACTTGGTCTAAATGAACCTAAATTGGTCCTATAGGGTTCAAACCCAAATCAAATTGAAATAAACTTAATTTGATTACTCAAAATCATTTGTAAATGATAATAAAACATAACACAATCCATCATTGGGTCTAATTTGGTTAAATTGGTCATTTGACCCAAATGAACCCAAGTAAGAACCTACTTTGGGTCAAATGGGTTCAAATTGAAATGAAATTGAAATCAAATGAAATCAATCACTTCAAATCATCTCACACATGTGATCAAGTATTTGAGTCTAAATAAAATCCAATTAAGTCAAATTGGTCATTGTACCTTATTGGAATCAAGCTTAATCCATTTAGGCCTAAATGGGTTAAGGTAAAATGAAATCAAAAATTAATTCAAATCTAAATGAATTAATTAATTGAAAACATAATCAATCATCAATTTAACATAACTAAGCTCAAAATAAAATGAATTAAATCAAAACAAAACACTTTAAATCCAAAGGCTTGAATTTGGGTTAAATTTCTAATCCAATTCATATGGATTTGAATTTAACCTCAAACTCACATTGAATTTGATTTGGGTAGCCACACACTAGCCTAAAGGTTATGGTAATGATGCCAAAAGAAAAAAAATGAAACCAAAGGGAAATGAGTTAAGGTTTGGACCAAGTAATGATGCTTGGTAGATTCCTCCTCTTTCCATCATCAAAAATTCCTTGGATTTTATCCAAGTGATCTTTGACATTTGACCACCACTTAGAGGATGGTACCCAAGCAAAAAATCAATTGACCATCCCTCTATAAAAGAGAGAATTGGATTCCTCCATGAAGAAGAGGAAGAAGAGACAAGAGAGAATGCCATGGAGAGCAAGCTCTCAATAGAGAAAGGGAGGAAATGAATTCCTCCCTTAAAATTTCTTATCCCAAGAGGCTCACAAGGCCAAAGGGGACAAAATCCACCCTTTAACTGATCCTCCTGCCACTAATGGCCGGAATCTGGCCACCTAGAAGGCCAAATACATGGCTCTTGACCATGTATGGAAAGAAAAGAAGGAGAGCATTTCCTCTTCCTCTTTTTATCCCAAAACACTCATAAAGGAAAGAGAAATATAGTTGGATCATTTCCCCGATCCCTCACCACATGCACGCCAGAATTTGACCAAATCTGACAACCAACCAATAAACCATTAATGGAAAAATACAAGGGGACTTTCTCATCTCAAATTGAATGTTCCAACACATTTTAGAGGTCAATGTGACCTCTTACAAATCTTCATCGCAACCCCTCACAGCCGGCGAGCTAGAGAATGTCCAAACTAGATGAAAAAAGGTTGCATGTTGGTTCCAAGGCATTTAGCCAAGAAGCAAGCCACCAAATCATTTCCAAGACTTCGTCACTTTGAGGAAAAGGTGTTTGAGTCTATCACACAGTCAGAGATCACCAATGTTGAGGTATGCTTCACAACCGATCCATTTAACAGTCAAGTTTGGTCCTTTGTAAAGGAAATTTAATCCCTATGAGGATCAAACTGTGTAGATTGATTGCAAATCAATCTTTAATCATTTTGCAATCAAAATTAGGTCAAAATTGGCCTTGGATCATAGAAAATCCATCAAATTTGATGGATGGTATTTTTCTCTAGGTGAAGACAAATATGGAGTAATCTTCTCCATCTAGTCCTTTTATTTGGAATGGATGGCCAAGATCTAGTAGCATAATTAGAATAAATCCCTTAAGGAGACTATGGAACAAGTAAGGGCTGTCTTATCTTTGATCAAACATTCGAGATCCATTGCACGTAGCACGCTTTTGATTGGTCGCCACATGGGATCCTCATGGCATGATGCTGCACCATGTGGCAAAGGGGCCACATCAGTGCCACTGTTTAAAATGATAAATTTAATTTTATTTAATTAAAAAATATTAAAAATGCCTAAAACTTCAAAAAAAATTCATAAAAAATTGCATATAAATCCAAAAAATGTAAATGGGGGATTTTGTCGATTCATCTCGATGAGAAGAATCCATTAAACCAAAAATTCCCAATTAACCTTTGGGTAAATTTGGCATAATTTAGCTTTAAATGAAATAAATGAAACTTAATTTAATCCCAAACCACTAATCCAATTAAAATGAAACTTTGGAGAACTAAAATTGAGGTTAAAATACACCTTAGAAAAAATTCATGAATTATCTCAAAATAATTCAAGAAATATTAAATTTTAAACTCTAAACTTCAAATTTAATTAAATAAATTAAAATTAAATTAAATAAAACATAAAAATTGAATCAAATCACTTCAAATTGACATAATTAAATAAACCCTAATCAACTTAAAATCACTAATGAAACCCCTTAAAACTTGATAAATCTCAAAATGATTTAATTTGGTAATTAATTGAATTAATTAATTCATATAATTAACCAAAATTTAAATAAATCATAATTAATTAACCACAACTCCACAAATTATGAATAAACCCCCTATGGAAGCATCTTTTAAAGACAAGTCAAGGAAAAATTAAACACCCAACTAATCTACATTTAATTAGGCATAATTTAAGTTTTAATGAAATAATTAAAATCTTAGTTACACTTTAATTATGAATCTGATCAAAATGAAACTTTGGAAATATGAAATTGGCATGAAACCCCACTTGTTATAAAAATTTCAAACTTAATTTATCTTTGGATTGGGAATTTTTGAATTTCCAAATATCTAGGTCAATAAAATAAAATAATAAATAAAAATATTCATAAATCTTAATATTCATAAAAGTAACTTAAAATAATCCTCATTGACACCAAAACACTTAGGATAGTTCTTCAATATCCTAAATCAAAGAATTTGATCACCTAATGGTTAACAAAATTAATAATGCATATTAAGTACTATTAAACCTTAAGACTAATAACTTCATAATTAGATCAACTATTGAAACTTTAAATTCTTAATCAATGTAACCTAAGAAAGGATTACAATTCTAATCTAATTATCTTAAATTAACATAAATCAAACCAAATGAAAATGAATTTAACAAGCATAAACATAATTCAAATTAAACTTCAAATGAAACAATTCAAATCAAATGAAATAAATTAAATCAAATCAAAGAGGATTAAATGAAGAATTAAACTTTAAAAGAATTGAAATGTTAATCCAAAAATTCAAACTAATTTCAAACCCAAATCATCTAATTGAAACTAAGAGGATTAATTAAGATACTTAAGTATCTTAGTTAGGCCTTTGGGATAAATCTTTATCTTAAGATGAAGGCTTCATTCCACTAGGGGTTAGGATGTTGAATAGAATGCGTTCCACCCAAAAGTGAAATATATTATACTTTTCATTTTTAAAACCTAAACTTCACTTTAACAAAAATAAAAGTGAACTTGAAAATAAAAAATGAAAACACTTCAAATTAAAATTGAAATCATCTAAAGGTAAAAATTAAATAAACTCAAAACTCCAAATTGAAACTTGAACTAAAAGGCCTACAAAGTCTTGCTACACAAGTTTGTTCACTTCACACACTAGATCATTAGGTCATGGACCCTAGAATTAGGTTAAGTTATTCTGTCATTCTCTATGATACTCTGTGATGTGTTGTGATGTGCTTTTCATGTCTTTGTGGAGTACTATTTTAGACTACATGTCTAAGATTGTTTGCCCGTTAGACTCAATGATAGGATGTTCTTTTTAGAATTAATGTTATATTTTGCAGGGGGCTATGTTAGAAAGGATTGCTATCATAAATAAATTGAAAATCCTATTTCCTTGTAGGTATGCTTAAGTCCTTAAGCATAGCCCAATAAAATAAGTTGGCTTAGCAAGCAACTAATGTTAAGCACGTATGTTTATAAAACTATATCTATTGTGATATTTATACTTTGCTAACATTTATTTCATAGGCTTAGGATTTATTTTTGAATTTAAAAATAAATTTAATCTTAGAATTAGGTTAGTATTTATGGGGTCTAAGATTAGCAAGAGATGACCCTACCAGGAGATGGTGTAAAGGTAAACATGTAGATTGGACTTACATACCTTTGGAATTCCAAATGGAGTGTTTGCATGGAAAATAATTAGATTGGACTTACATACTTTGGAAGGATATGTAACATTTAGGTTGTACATGCATTGTAAGCACAGATCAAACTTACTTCTATTAGAAAGTCATTAGATTGGACTTATATCCCTTTGGAATACCAATGTTATACGATGTTCACATGCTAAACAAATAGATTGAACTTACCGTCCTTTAGAGTGCTAGCATAATTTAGATGTTTGCATGGAAAATGAAAAGATTGGACTTACCTCCCTTTGGAGTGTCAGAATATAGGGTTTATGAAATTTATCATTTAACTTAAAGAATATTTTAGGATAATAATGATGTGCCCAATCAAGTTCCCATGGTTCTATCATCTCGGGCTATCTTAATCCCTAGTCTACTTTGTCAAAGGAGTTAGTCTACCCATCCTGACCAAAGAATATTTGTCAACAGCCATGGGTTGCATCGTCCAAGGTGTTCTTATAAACCTAGGTTGGTTTTTATCTAAAGAGACAAATCTAAATCAAACTTAGCTAATAGAGGAATTTTCACCTAATCAAATGCATTCTAAAGCTTAACGAGCAAAACCATTGAGGAACATACAGGTTACAACTATCACCATAATATAATGGTGTCATTTGGCAGTGAACCATCTGATCAGAGGGTTATGGTCATAACCATAATTTATGTGGTGTCATTTGACAATAAAATCAAACAAATAGAGGACACGGGCCACATCCTTACTAGTGTGAGATTATTTAAGTGTGAGCATAGTGATATTTGATTTGACATTAGCTCTTTATGAGCAAAAGTTTTTCTAATTTGTCAACCCCAATAACAGTACAGATGGGTGGATAATTTAGCCTTAAATTTAAATGATTAATTTCATTCAATTAATTTATTTTAATTAAACAAATAATAACTTCATATTAAAGTTTTAAGAAATTCAAATGTAAAACCCTTTGGATAAAATATTTAATTAACACAATCATCATTGGGGTAATAGAAGATAGTCACCTTACTATTATTTGATAGAATTAGGTTCATAGAGACTTTATCAAGTTGAGAAAGTTATAACAATATTATTAGGTTTTGTTAACATGAAACCAATCATAAGACCCGATCAGGAAATCAACCCACACAACATCCTCAAATAATGAAATCAAATAATGAACTTAGGCACATGTGGCACACGTGGCTGATTCAGATTTATTAGAAATCAAATAAGGAAATCAATACATTATTAGATTTAATACATGTGTTGAGGCACATGTGGCTGTTCAGATTTATTTTATGTTAAACTATGAAGCATCCTCAGATAATGAACTTAGGCATTTATCATTACATTGGGTCTCATGTGAGAGTCATTTGACTACTCTAGAAGTTAAAATTAAGATTTAATTAATTATTTATTTTTAACTCAAAATTTGTATTATTGGGAGAATAGTGCCTCGGTGCTGGGACATTAGCATCGTGCCACTAAGAGGTTAGTGTTATCTCACCATAGGATAAGGGCTTTTGATTTTTTATTACTCAAGGAGGTACTACTATGGAATTATAAAATAAGTATTTTTTAGCTTATTACCCAAGAAGATAGTGTTGTAGTGCAATAACATAGATACTTTTTTTATTGTATAATCCAAGAGACTAACATTATGGTGTAGAATGGACAACACTGCAGCACTATAAGATAGAAATTTTTGGTTTGTAACTCGAGAGGATGGTGTTGTGGTGCCCAACAGGCAACACCTTGGCATAGAGTGATAGGATTTAAATTTTAAATTTGAAAAAATTGATGTTTTAATTATTAGAACGAAAGTTACAAATTTGTGTAACACCTCGATGCTTCAAGGACAGCACTGCAGAGTTATAGATGGATGTTTTGACCCTACAAAACTTGAGAGGGGAGTTCCTAAGTGTTAAAGATTTAATGTTGTGGTGCTACATTTAGCACCTTGCACCATATAGAGAGATGCAATGCTATGATGTAGGATGCCATAAGTTTAAATTCTCGAGAGCTTAGCATCGCGATACAATTCCCCAGCACTGTGGTGCTACGAGTCGAGAACTCCATTTTTTGATAATTTTCTTGGGACAATTCAATGATTGTTAGAAATTTTGTCAGTATAATGACTTACCAATGCTAGATTCTATAATTATTTTAGTGCAAAAGCACTCTTATACCTTATTTTAGATCTAAGATAGATGGAGGAAGGGTCATCTTATCATGATATAACCAAGTTAAATATTGCTAGAATTGCTTATCTTTAATAGAGAGGTATGGAGTGAAAGGTTACATAAGAGCTTTGTATTTAAAGTTTTACCTAAAATATTGCCTTACACAAGGGAAATATTTCACAAAGGAGGGATTTTTTACTAGAATCCATAATACAGAGAGGAAGAAGATTATGGATGAGAGTGAGAGGAGAGAGTGACTCAAGGGAGTGACCAAAGAAAAGAGTTAGAGGCCAGCCGTCCACCCCTTCTATAAGAAGCCACCCTTCTTAATTTATTACTCCCTTCGTTGGGTGGTTATCAATAATGGGAAAGATAGTTGGTGGGGGTGGTTTGAGTTTCTAGATTCTATAAGGTGGCGATAGCACCTAAGCACTATGATTGTAGTGTCGCGGCACCACAAGTTAGGATGCCCATTTTTAGATGCAAACACCAACATTCCCTCTTAAAATTAATAATGATTAATTAATTATAATTTCAAGAATTAATTTACCAATTTACACAAATAAAGATAAATATTTGCATAAATACCTGTCTTCATACATGGCACTACACAACACTAACTACACGTAATACATGAAATAAAATTTTCTTGGTTTTCTAATATCAATTTTCTCTATGTAATTGGTCCAATATGCTCGGTTTCAATCCTTTTTGTTTAATCTCTAGTGATTGGACCTTCATGAACCCCATTTGCTCCATATGCTACACAATTAAAACATAGCCCTCATTAGATAAACCCACAAAATGCCAATTTCATATAACTTAGTTTTTAATACACCCTTATGGTAAAAAGCCATATTAGTTCACTTTTAATTATTGTCTTCATGTTTAAGCTTTTAGTCTTCATAGTAAAATCTTTCTTAATTTTGTGTATGCTTTTAAAAATAAAACTAGGAAATATCTAGCTATCTTACACTTTATATGTTAATTTTTTGGATTTCTTTATGATTACTTAAGAGTTTATCAAACATAGTGCATCTATTAAGCTAAAGGTTGTTACCACATATATATCAAACATAAATATGATTTATCAAAGGTCCAACCAAATCAATCAATCAAGAGAATAATAGACCTCTTGGGTGATCTTCTAATTAAGATTATGTTGATTTAACTCAATTCCAACCAACACCTTATGAAGTATCTTTTATGTAAAGGTTATCACTTATATGGATAAGGTGATTCTCCTTTCATTTTGTAATCATGTAAACTTAAAATAATTTTGTTTTTGTATAAAGCTAATAAAATTTAATTTTAGTTTCCATAAATTTTGATTTTTTTTTAATTTGATAATATAGCCCAATTTAGGATATGACACCAGGATATTAGATTAAAAATCTCATCTTAAGTCTTATTTCATTGATGAAAATGATAGGAAATGATTAAGGAGAAACATGATTATTTACTTGGTCATTTTATTTGGTACATCTTATTTATTTATGTTTAAGGGAGAAGAAGGCACCTCGTTACCATAATTACTTACTGTAAATGTTAGACTTGATATTTCAAGTTTGAATTTAGACCAATAGGAGCAAGTAAAAGACATGTTGTTTATTTGATCCATGAATTAAGTTTCAATCTACTAGCTCAAGGTTTATTAGTGTATGGTATGGCTTTATTATCACCTTAGGTATGGGTTCTCTGGTTATGTAAAAATGTTAAGGGTATAAACAAGAATAACATTGACTTTAAATTCTAGAAAGTTGTGTTTAGCTCTAATGAAGATAGCAAAATTTTATCAATCACTATCTTGTAAACAAAATTATTAATAGGACATAACTTCATATCCTCCTTAAACACTAAAATCTCAAACCTAATTTAACCTATTCGATATAACATAGTAAACCCCTAGGAGGAATTAATATAGAAGGGTCACTAGTAAATCTTTCCAATGTTATAGGCTTTATTATAGCCAGCCCTATGGTATAATTATTCCATTGCTTAGGTTCAATCATTCCCAAGCAAATATAATTGTTAGATTTAAGCAATCAATACATCTAATCAATTAAATTATTTATGTGATTAATCATGAGACTTTGTGGTTGGAATGACCATCCTCAAAATCATTCTGAAATATTTGACCCATGGTTAAGTTAAAAGTACCACCTTCACTTATCTACTTTAGTTCTTCAACTAAGTGAATACCCTACATAGCCAAATTTATCAATCACCTTTGATAATCAAACTTGAGATGTTCTTAGTATGACTATGAATCAAATAACCATTAAAACCCCAAGATATATGCCTTATTGACCAAGTACTAGGAAAGTCAAATACAACCCAATATAGGTCAATGCTAACCTTAGATTAAATTAAAATTCCATGGACTTCTTATCACTTTTTTTTCTTTTTTAATTGAGTGCTGATACAAATGGACTTGAAAATGTCATAAGAGTTTAAAAAAGCTTCATAAAATTATAAAGGTTTCAAGTTCATTTAAGTCATAGAAGATGGCTTAATATTTCTCCACATTATAACTTCATATTAATAAGAAAAATAAAAAAAATTAGACAATAGTATATACTCCTTAGATTCTTTTATACTTCCTTAAAGTTTAGAAAATAGTTTTAAATTTTATTGGATCAACCTAATTAATTAAAATACATATTATAACTATTTTAAATTTTTAAATAATAATTATCAATTTACAAAAGTATTAGATAAATTAAGAGGGTTTCCTAAGAATGAAAAGCATCTCTTTATATTTTTTTTTCCAAAATTAATTTATGTCATTAAGATAAAGTTTTTAATTAAATAAGATGTCCAATATTTTTGGAAAACTTACCATTTTAGCCTTTGTGTGTCCATAATCATGTAATACTCCTTAAAGTTATGGTGTTTGCAATATGATTTTATTTATTAGAAATTATTTGATATATTTTTATTTTAATAATATAAATACTCATTTTATAATTATTAATTAGTAAGTTTTGTTAAATACCTTCAAAACTTTAAAAATTGTTCAAACATGTTATTGCATTACATAATGTTTTATAAAAGAAAGGGTAGCCAAATAATTTGAACTTATTTTAAGTTTCATCAATTTAATCAATATGCTAATTTTTTTATAAACTTAGTTGTCTATTACATTAAGTTCAAGTTCAATTTGGCAAAATTGTACTTGGTCTAACTTTTTTGACTAAGTCATGCAAGCTTGATAAAGTCATCTATAGTCCAGTCGCACACTATGATTAAATCAATTGGGTTCAAAGTATACACCTATCCTTAGTTCCATTCTTTTCTTTTCTGAAGAGATAGTTTCTATTTAATATTACTTTATACTCTAGATGTTTGGGATATTCTCCTACTTTTCCAAAGCCTATCTAAAATCAAGTGTTCATACCCCACTTGAACACTTAAATCTTGTATCAATTTTTAATGATTTCAACTAATTTTGTCATAATGATGCATAAACAAGAATATATAGTTTTGTCAATACTTTAAGTTAGGACACATTCTATTGAACCTAGACATAGCTTTGATTATTGGGTGATAATTCATCAAATAATAATAAAATTTTAATCATATCACATCTCATATGATCAAATAATAAATCCAATCAGCCCAAAATTGATCACTCTAGTTCACTATAAAGTAATCAACCTTATTATAATTAAGTTCTTATTAATTACTTACATTAGTAAGTCATAAGGTTCATGAGAGTTAACCTTAGAATACACCAACTTCTACACACACTTAAGAGTTATGATAGTTTATAACCCTTTAATCCCTTAGCATAAGGAGGATATAGTATGGTCATTTTAATTCATATACCCTTTGATGTTCGAAATGAGGTTGCTTAAGAGTGACTAGAATTTGAAATTGATTGTTAAGTTTGTTTTATGATGTTATATCACTTTAACTATTTTTTTTTTTGCACTATAATAGAGATATTTTCTTATAGAGGCTTGGTATATGACCATTATTTTATTTTACCTTTGCAAGGATCATTTGTAAATATAAATGTTATTATTAATATATAATGTCACATTTTTACTCTTTGATACAATGTTTATATTGTGTTGTGATGGCTCCATTTAGTCTATGATATTTTTTTATTGACTTTTCTTCTTTTATATCTAATATATGCAATAATAAAGTGTAAAACAAATTTCTAGGTCTAAGACAAGTTAATCTTATACCCAATCAATAGATGTATGCTTTGAACCAAGAGTAAAATCTAAGAGTAGAGAAAAACTAAACTTAGACTTTATTACTTAAAGTTGTTTGACCTTCTTGGGTAGAACTTGGCTGACTCTTTCATATTTTTCATTTTAAGTATGTATAAGCAAATTAACCAGCTGCATGAACATTTTATTTTATTAATAGCTATCAAAGCATAGTGGTTGTTTACTTTTATCTTGATTATTTTTATTGCTCTTTTTTATTTTCTTTTTATACTTTGATTGTTTGGCTATAGAATATTTTATGTTAACATCATAAGATAATATATTTTATATTAATTTTATTAAAAAATATAAATAACTTTAAAATCAACTAGGAAAATGTTTTGAGATTTTAAATTATGGCTCATTTCTGGCAAGTATTTAAAATTAATCTTACTCTCTTATATTTTTTGAACGATGAATAAGATAGAGCTAGCCAATGATAAGACACTCACCCACTAGATTACATACATAACATGGGAAGTAAAGCATGCAATAGAGGTCTCCATATAACAACATATAACCCACATCTCATATCTTTTAGAATGAATTTTAAGTAGGCATGGATTGGGTTACACCTAAAAAGTCTTTATACACTATGTAGAAATATCTTGACTTAGATTGGCTTATAAATTTAAAATTGAGTGGTATTGATTGATATATTTGAGAAATCTCATTTATTTTTCTTTATATGCATTTCTTTACTAATGTTGAGATAATAAGTTTTGCATCTTTCTAGCCTCATTTTTAGAAACCATCTTTCTAGAAAATGTTTAATTTCTTTTCATGGTTAGAGGACACTAGTTTAACTCTAAAAGATGCAATTCATGATTACTTACAAAGCATCTCATAACTTGGTTGGATTGACTACCTTCCTAAGCTAAATGACTTTAAGATTGATAACTTGAATGATAGATCCATGAAACCAAAACTTAGGTTGTCTCTACTTCTTCATTGGTTTCATTCATTTACATATTTACCCCCCTGAGCCCACTGTTCTTGGTGAGTCTTTGGTGATTATGTGATTAATATTACATAGATTTTTTATATTTTAAGATGTTGTCTCACTTAGTTGTGGAGACTCACCCTCTACTTAATAGATTAGCATATTATATAGGCCATTATATTATATAATAACTATTAAATCATATGTCCTCCTTATTAAATATGTAAAAATAAAATAAAAATAAATGCATGTTTTCTCTAATCAAGAGTATTCCTTAGAGGTCTCATTGAGTGCAATTTACTAAATGGAGCAAATATTTCTCAAAGATTGGATAATCCACATACTCTTGATGCTTTTTATTAAATTAATGATAAGTCTACAAATAAATATTTATGATAAGTTCAAATAAAAGGTGGAACCTCATCGAGATTCTTTTTTATTTCTTCTTGTGAAATATTTTGTTTAAAGACTATGTCATCCCATTAATACACTTATTCCCACACCACCCTAGTCTTTAGGACTAAATTTATTAGCTAAGGGTTTTAGAGACTAGCCTATGTCAACCTTTTACAAATTAAAAAAATAGTTGAGCTACTCCTTTCTATAGTCATCCATTACAAACAAATTAGCTTATTAAAATAATAAATATTTTAACTTACTTTTAATTTGAGAGATTCTTTGGTGTAGTACATATTTAGAGATAGACTAAGAGGATTAGTAATTAATTCATATATCTTCAAAGATCATCTCACACTTCAGATAAATAATTATACCTTTATAAAATAAAAAACTTAACATGGTTATCAAGATAATTAATAATAGGAACTAGTTGAATTGATGAGATTATGTTTGAAAGATTTATTGGTTTATCAACTATGGTTTCTAGCATTTGAACTAGTTAGAAGATTTCAATCATAAAGCCTCCATCATTTTTTAGACTAAAGTGTTTTTAAAAAAGAACATATTGATAGAGTCAAGTGATTATAACTAAGCACTTTTTAAGAAGTAAAATTGTTTATATTCTCTATAATATTTTTTATATTTTATTGATATATCTTTGTTGAATCCAAATCTATCCATGAATGGAGGAAGAATATTCTGATATACATGAAAATCGAGGTTAAATAGAAAGACTTCTTATAGAAAGATAACAAAATAGGAAAAGTGTAGAATAATAATCTTTATTACCCAAAATGCTTAGAATACAAGTACTAAATATAAGAGTCTAGAGTAAGAACCAAAAGGTCCCCACATAAGAAAGAAGTCCCTCTTTTATAATATCAAGTTGTGGTTATACAAAGAAAGATCATATAAGGTCAATTTAATACAAAAAATTTCAACCTAAGCTAATGGTAGTCACCAAGTATGGGTCCATCAATTGATAGTGGGAAATAGCCCACTATCGAATGAATGTATGAGTAAGGATTAGGTTGAGGAGAGTTGTCTCATCATTCCTTAGCATAGTCACTAGATGTTTGAGTGGAATTATGTTTTTTCCTTAGAATTATTATTCTCCAAGTCCTCAGCTCATTGGATTGAATCAATCTTTCCTTGTTGGATTCTCATTCCAATGTGTATTTATTCCAAATCACCAAATGCCTTTTATGTGAGTATATTTGTTTTAACTTATAGGATTATTTGGGCCTACTCGTTACTTTAAGTACCTAATTCTTTTGTTCTTTGTAGTTGTACCTCACAAAAAAGATAGAAGAATGAATAGAATGATTAGCTATTAAACATTTAATGACTTGAGAAAATTTATGCAGTTAATAAGATGTCACATCACCTATGGACTAATCTAATTTTTCAATGCTCTAAAGATTATAAATGGTGTTGAATCCAAATCTATTTGTGGATGGAGAAAGAATCTTTTAAGATTCCTAAAAATAGGATTAGGTATAAAGATTACTAGAAGAATATAAGAAAGTAGGATAAGTGCAAAATAATAATTTTTATTACCCATAATGCTTATTATATGAGTACATAATATAGGGTTATGAAAGTAAGAGTGGAAAGGTTCTCCTGCAAGATAGAAGCCCCCCTTTTATAATATCAAGGGTGGTCATACATAAAAAAATCATATAGATAAATTTAACACAAAAATTCCCACCTAAGTTTATGGTGAAGTGCAAGTATGGGTCCATTAATTGATAGGGGGATGACTAGCCTACTATAGATTGAGTGTGCAAGTGAGGATGAGGTTGAGGAGAGTGGTCGTGTCATTCCTTAGCATATTTTTTAGATGTCAGTGAGTGGAATTATGTATTGCCTTTGAACTATTATTTTTTAAGCCCTCAGCTCACTTAATTACATCTATCTTCTCTTATTGGATGCTCCTTTTGGTGAGTTCTCTTATTCTGGATCATTGAATTCCCTTTATACTAGTATATTTATCTTTATTTATAGGCTTGTTTGAGCCTACCCTCTACTTTGGGTATAGATTTAGCTCCTTAATTCTTTTACTCCTTATAAAGATACCTCACAAAAAACATAAAAGAATAAACATAATGATTAACTATTAAATATTTAATGATCTACGAAAATTCATGCAATTATAGAGAGATCACATCACCTATGCACTGATCCAACTTTTCAATGTTTAGAGGTTATAAATGAATCTTTTTTTTATTCTTTTGTGCACTCAGCATTCATTCTACTACTCGCTCGGATAAGTCTTTTATCTCCAAAGAGTCAATTCCACAAAACATATTAAAACATAATCATCATAAATGAAAAGAGACCTCACGATGACATTGATCCTGGCATTCTATGGGTAGGCCTTCACAAAAAGGAAAGGAAAGCAAAGAAGTCGAAAGAGGCCACTGCCATTCCTATAGTTGAAATAGGCATTTCAGCTACTCTAATTGCAACAATTGTAACCTTGACTATTATTTCTGATCGATTAGGATAATTGAGAACCCACCTTTCTTAGGAGTAGGCTACTGTGATGAGTGTGTGAATGATGACTATTCCTAAAGAAGAAGAAAGCAAGGAAGATCTTTTATTGATTCATCATAGGAAGGTGTTGGTAAGCCAATTGGTTGGACCGACTACTATAATGGTGATTATAGAGGAATGTCTTTCTAAGGTGATACTAGGAGTCCCTTTTATCCAAGTCTCTTACTTTCTTCTTTTTGCTGCAACTAAGTGTATCAAGTGTTCAGGCTTCAACAAAGAATGGTGAGGGGCACTCACCAGCCCTCCAAGTCATTTTCTCTAATAATCTAGGTAACTTTAGAGTTGCTTCACCTTTCTATGGGAAATTTGTTTGTCCATTTCCTAAATAGAGAGGAATCAAACATACTCGATAAGTGGCTTCCTTTTCCAAAGTTCGGACCCATAGCAAATCCTCTTATTGAACTCTCCCAATTTTTGATGAATTCCACTTACTCAATGTTCCTATCATCATGATTTGCTTCACTTCCTCAATATTAGGGAAATGATGGTTTATTTTCCCTCTCATACTTGTAGAGATAATGATAAGCCTACAATTGGTGATTCTACCCATCATCTAGAGAATGATAAGGAGAACATATAGTGAGTATTCATGAAGTATGTTGAGATTAAAACTCTATAAAGGTAGATTGCCCTCTTAAGGTGTCTTTAAACTCATCTTAGTAGGACATGGTGAGCTATGAGCACAATTAAAGCTAGAATAATAGTGGCATCAATTTTTGGAGGTGGAGTGCTAGCATAACTTCATGATCATAAGGGCTGAAATATTGTTGTTACAAAACTTCATCAAATAGTACTTCACTTCTCTTTTCTAGCATGAGTTTTTTGTTTAATTATATGTCTGAGAAATGTAGACTTGCTAAGTACGAACTTTAAGACACCAAAATAAAATTACTAAAAAAATAATATATTTAAGGTTATAGGGAGTGTCTTGTACCTTTATACTCATAAATAAATACAAATATTTGTATATTTATCTACTCATGAATATTGGTTGATTTTTTTTATTAGTCTACATTAATTATTTATCTATAACTTCTATCGCTTGAAATATTCATGAGATTTGGGTAATAATTTATTTACTTAATGCTTGATTTGATGTCCATGTTACTACATCATTCTTACCACATCTATAAATTCTCTCTAGCTAAGAGTATTTGGGGCTTTTATTACTCTCTTTGAGTCATGCAAGTAGAACTTCCTTATGAGTAGATTTTGATTAGATTTGCATCTTCAATGAGTCTTTACTCAAGAAGGCTACTTCATCTTTCCACTAGGCTTAGATCAAGGAGGCTCTCAAGTTGTAACCCTTTATCATGATCTCAATATTTTGTAGTTACTATGGCAAATCCAAATTTCTTCATGCGAGTAGTCGGGAGAATCAAGCATCTTAACATAATGAGGATGCACAAGCTGTGCATTTCACTCACCCATTTTAGGAATGGGTTCCACTTCCCTTTTCAAGTGAATGGATAGACATCCTCAACTTCTTCAAAGTGGTGCCTGCCCAAGTCCTTCCCAAATTAATGGCGAGCATCACTGCTTTTATCCTATGCCTATGAGAACAAAGCATCCCTTGGGGACTAGATCTCTTCTACCACTCATTTATAGTGAAGAACCACCATGATGGGATTGTGAAAATTTTAGTGACTATACTATAAATTTATGGCCTGAAGCTAGTGCAAAAGTGTTGTAACTTCTATTTAGACAATGTGGTTGTGTAGCCTCAACATCGCTCTTTTCCTTCGCCATTCTCAATAAACACTTTTTTTCTTTCCACTCGCTGGTCCTTTTATTTATTTATTGGCTCATTCTTCTATTTTTTTTTTCACTTCTTGTTTACTTACAAAAGAGGCAAATCCTGCTTCCCCAAGCTTAGTCTTGAAGTGCTCTAATTTATTTAGGAAGGTGAATGCAAAATCAATGAGAGAGTGGCCAGCAGCGAGGAACCAACCTCTCTTGAGTTCAATAAAGAGGAAGAGGAGGGTGAGTTTAGTGAGGCTCTCACCAAGGCTATTAATGAGGGATCAAGCATAGTTTCTAGGAAGTTCACAAAGTGAGCCACATGATCCACTCCTCCTAGTCGCTTGTAGAGTAATGAGTCTACTAAGGAGGAAGAGGAGGAGAAAGGCTTGGAAGATAACTTATCTCTAAACTTGTGCGAACCCACCCATGAAGCCAAAGAATTGGGCTCCTCCATCTTCTCCTATGATCTCATTAAGCTCTAGTGCAACCTTCTGAATCTTGCCTACCACATGCGACCATGACTACTTAGGCAATAGTGTGGCAGTGACTTGAGAGGTGTGCCACAAGTTTTTTGGGAAGAGAAAAGAGGCCTTTATGAGTTAGTCCCAGCTGGTATAGACAAAGAAGAAATTGATAGCACTCAAAGCCAATCATCTTTAGGTTGAGGCAAAAAGAGAGAGAGAGAATTAGAGGAGCTCATCCATCAGACTAAAGAGTTTTAGAAGAGAGAAGCTGAGTTCAATGGGTTTCATAATTCTGATGAATACCAAGAGATCTTGCAAAAGAAGTTAAAATATGGTGCCAACTTTATTATCCCAAAATTAGTGAAGAATTGTCATCTTGACATAATGTTCTTGGTCTTCTCTAATGTACTCTCACTTTCAGACTCAAATGATGATGATGAGAGTAGTTTGAGTTGATACATCTTTTTCATCTTCATTTCTTTGTAACAAATTTTTTTTGTGTAGGATACCTGTATCCTACTCACTTAACTATTAAATATATTATATGAATTAAAAATTAAAAGTACAATTCCAATTTAGTATACATATTTATATGGTGACTTGATCACTTTCTTTGATGAGCATTTCTAAATGATTGAGCTGACACTCGCTACTTGATGTTTGAATGGCACTATATCTTAGAAATTTTATATTTTTGATAAATATAATATTCTCTAAGTGATGGAGGTGGGCATTCTTTCTTTTGATGAGATTGAGAAAATGTGGGAATTAGAGGTGAAGGAAGAGGATATGTTGGATAACTAGCACTCCCACCAAGGATTGCCAAGGTTTGGCCACCAAGCTCTCAAACCACAAGAATAACTCAAAATTTTGTAATTGGCAAAAGATATCTTTCATTCTAGTAAGAGGGACTATTTATAGCCATTATAAGCATCTTTCAAAAGAAAATAATTCAAAACAATGGAGGGAAAGGTGGGTGGCCACATTAATATGAAGCATTAAATTATCTCATTATTTTATGTCATCCACCCATTTCACATGCTATTATTTTATGTGGATTCAACCACCACATGTCATCTTTAAATTTTAAATGCAAAATTTCAAACATGGAGTTTCTAGAAGAAAATTAAAAATTACATAAAAAAAAGATGAAATCATAAAATGGGCCTTAGCATGCTAATGGCTGCCTTCTTCTTTCTTGAATTTTCTTGGGCTTTAGCTTGAGATCTTATAAATGGACCTTGAGCTCTAATTTCTGGATCCTCATGATGTTCTACATCAACTCCCCTAGGCGCAACTCTGCTCCATAGAGTTGAAATCTAAGAAGTCTTCTACTAATTGTGGGGCTAAAGCCTCCAAATCAGTATGGGTCAACCATGTGTCTTCAATTGGTGGCTTATTCTTCCAATGAACTAGAAAATGATGTTCAGATGCTAGATTAATGGGTGCTTCCTCGGTGATAATATAGTCAACTTCAAAGGAAGAGGGCTTCTGCAAGTATGGTGTTATATCTCCTGCTAAAGAGTTAGAATGAACAAGTGGAGGTTTTCTAATTCCTTCATATGATAGAATATCTTCAATATTTATAACTAGATGAATGAGGATATAATTTTGAAGACAAGTCCAGCACTTGAGATGCTCCCTTTGTTAAAAAACTTTTGACCAAATTTGCTCTTCCAGGCTTCACTCTGATACCAAATTTGATGGAGGTGGGTGTTCTTTCTTTTGATGAGATTGAGAGAATGTGGGAATTGGAGGTGAAGGAAGAGGATATATTGGATAACTAGTGCTCCCACCAAAGATTGCCAAGGTTTGGCCACCAAGCTCTCAAACCATAAGAATAACTCAAAATTTTGTAATTGCCAAAAGATCTCTTTCATTCTAGTAAGAGGGGCTATTTATAGCCATTACAAGCATCTTTCAAAAGAAAAGAATTTAAAACATGGAGGGAAAGGTTGGTGGCCACATTAATATGAAGCATTAAATTGCCTCATTATTTTATGCCATCCACCCATTTCACATGTTATTATTTTATGTGGATTCAACCACCTCACATGTCATGCTTTGAATTTTTAAATGCAAAATTTAAACATGGAGTTTCTAGAAGAAAATTAAAAATTACATAAATAAAAAAGATGAAACCATAAAATGGGCCTTAGTAGGCTAATGGGCTAAGCCTCCTTCTTTCTTGAATTTTCTTGGGCTTTAGCTTAAGATCTTGTAAATGAACCTTGAGCTCTAATTTCTAGATCCTCATGATGTTCTACATCACTAAGTAGTCACTTTAACAAATCAAGTTTATGTATACTCACTGGATTGAAATTCATTCATTAATACATGAGCAAATCAACTTATGATGCCAACTATTTAAGGAAATCTTCCCTGGATATTCATAGCATATCTATGCATACTCATTAAAATAGTGCTTACTTATTTGAATAAATTGGCTTATGACTTGGAATATTCTTAGTCATTAACCAATGGAAAGCACTTTCCTGAATGGTGACTTTAGTATTACAAGTTTATGTACCCTTATTTGATTGATACTCATTTATAGATGTGTAAATAGCTCTACTTGACTTAGAAACCTTTATGTAGTCACTTTCTACATTAGTTTCCTCTTTTAAAGATTTGCATTGACTTAATTGATTAGGAAAATTGGTCCCTTC
The DNA here is from genome assembly GCA_021442155.1 of Cymbidium sinense. Taxonomy (NCBI): domain Eukaryota; kingdom Viridiplantae; phylum Streptophyta; class Magnoliopsida; order Asparagales; family Orchidaceae; genus Cymbidium; species Cymbidium sinense. The sequence goes on from CM038215.1 coordinate 57,557,253, forward strand.
TTAGTCACCGACCTCACATGGTGTCGCCATACATGATAACACCAATTTCATAGAGTGTTGGTCTTTTTTAATTTCTAACTAGGATAATTAGTCTTCTAACTTAGTTTTCGACCTCATGTGGTGTCATTCTTACAATTTCCAACCATATGGAGTGTTGGTCTTTCTAGAAATTGTGACCACATGTGTCGATCTTACATTATAATTACCAACTCAATAGAGGTTGCTCTTTTTTTCTTTTAGTTTCCAACCTCAGAGGTGTCGGTCTTACACTATAGTCACCAATCACACTGAGTGTTGGTCTTTTTAATTTAGTTGCTGATTGCATGGGATGTCAGTCTAACACTCTAATCACCAACTGCTTGGAGTGTTGGTCTTTTTAAGTTTAGTTGTTGACCTCATGTGGTGTCAGCCTTATATTAAGTCTCAATATAGATTGTTAGACTAGTCTTCTTGGACCAATAATGGCATGTCAAGTATTTAGGTCTCCTACATGAGATTTTTTCATTCATTGAGTGGGACTTTTCCTTGAGCCAAAAATGGTGCACTGAATATCCTAAGTCATCACATGGCTCCACGAGTATTAAAGGTTTTCTTTGCTCAAAAATAGTTTTCTTCAAGTCAATAGTGGCACATTAAATACTCAAATCTCATACTTAGGCTTTCATCGCTTGCCATGTGGGATTTTTCTCGGGAAAATAATGGCATATCGAGAATCCTGAGTCATCACACAACTCCTTGAGTATAAGTTTTACTTTTTAGTGTTTGAGTGAGCTTCTTTGGATACTATTATTATCCTACTAGTAAACTCATTTAAAGAGCAAAATGTATAAAATTTCATTGTTAAAAATAAAAAGATACATGATACTTGAAATTATTAAAATGAGTACAAATGATAATGATTTTCCTTAAGGATAGAACTTCATCAAATCTCTAGCATTCCATGTTCTTAATATATCTTTACCCTTTATAATCGATATGCACTATGATCGACTTGCTCTTTGATTATGAAAGGCTCATCCTAATTATGGGCAAGTTTTCCTAGAATATTCTGTCGAGCAGTGGCATTTAATTTCTTCAACACAAGATCACTACTATTGAAAACTTCTATTTCATGTAGTAGTTATAATACTTAGTTGTCCACCCTAACATTTTCTATTATCTTAATGATGACTCAATTCTAAGTTCTTTGACATATCGAGTGTGTCTTCTATAGCCTTTAAGTTCTCTTATATCCACTCTACCTCCATCTTTCATTCTTTCTATTGTTAGAACTCTCTAACTTTAGACTTAACACTTAATTGGTAGAACTTCAATGAAATTCAATAATATAATGGTCAAGTGTCTAGTGGAAATAGTGGGAGTCATCCTAAGCACCCAAAGTATTGTGAGTAGTGTTTCTTCCGACTTGAACTTTGTGCCTCCGACATTTCTTTTAAGTTGAGTATTTCTTATTTGTGGCTTCCACTTGTCCATTGCTTTATGGTTGATGTACTATTGTGAATTTTAATCTGTTTCCTTAAAACTCATTGAATTCCCTTAGGCTACTCTTGACTAATTGAGGCCCATTATTAGTGATGATCGGCATTGACAACCCATACCTAAAAATTATGTTAGTTCAAAGAAAATTTCTTGTTATGTGAGAGGTAATTTTTGCTAGTATCTTAGCTTTAATCCACTTACAGAATAGTTGATCATGACTGGGATGAACTTACTATATGTTGGCGGTTGGCACTGGTGCTATAAAATCCAATCCCAAAATAGTGAATGGTCATGGACTAGCAAAGTGTTGTAAAGGTTGTCATGGCTGCTACTAGAGTGTTACAAATTTATGGCATTGTATATATCTTCTCATGAATTCATTAACATCCTTTCCCAATGTGGGCCAGAAGTACCATTGCTTAAAATTCTATTTATGAGGTTCTTTCCTCCTAACTTACTACCACACTCATTAGAATGAACTTCCTCTAGGACTTTTCTTTGTTCTAACTCTTTGCATATTTATGGTTAAGTGAGATCACCATCCTTCAGAATAGTTCTCTTATTAATAGATATTGGACTACTCTGGTCTTGAACCTTCTCAAGTCCTTCATCATTTCTCCAATTTTACCATTTTAGAAGTAGTTCTTGATGGGGTCAACCTAGATTGGTGAGTATTCATGATATATCTATATCGCTCATCTTTCTCAGTACTCGTCAGGGTGAGTTGAATGATTATGTGCACCCTGAGTCTTTTAGCCCTGATAGCAAATTAGCGAGTTGGTTTTCTTCTCTAGAAATTTGCTCAATCTTAAAATATTCTAGTTACCCAATTTATGCTTTCACTTTAAGTAAATATTTCATCAAAGACTCATCTCAAACTTTATATTCTCCATTCACTTGTCTTACTATGAACTATGAGTCTGAGTAGGCTACCACATATGTAGCTCCAAGTCCCCAAGAAAATCTCAATATGACTAGTAAAGCTTTATATTTTGCTTGATTATTTATCACTTTGAAGCTAAATTTAACTAATTGTGTGATGATGATCTCTATTGGACTCTTCAATATAATGCCTTCTCCCAAATAATTGATTTTCTAGAAGAACAATTAACATATAGTTAGCATAAAGTATCTAGACTGATAAGAATATTCTGTGAGCTGTTGAAGTCCACCAAGAAATATGTGAGTCCTTGAACTTTGATCAAGTTCTAGCGAGTATGATGTATTAAATTTGCTCAGTTATACAGACCTCTTGAGCAATCTTCTTGAATGATCAACCTTAACGAGTAATTACTTAAGTGAATTTTTAGTAATGACTGGTATGAAGTGTGCCTAGAAATAATGTCATAGTCATCTAGTAGAGGTAATTAATGCAAGTGCGAGTTTCTTCATGAGCAGATAGTTTAACTCAGCACCTCACAGGGGTTTGCTAACATAGTAGATGGGCCAATATTTTCCACCTTCTTCGAGTCTTCTCCCACTTCTATGTATAGTGATAGGACTACTCTTCTAGGGTCCACTCAAACTTCTTTGCTCTTCTTAAAACATTGAGAAATGGTGAGCATCATTCCTCAGCTTTTGAGATGAACATGTTTAGTTCATCTCCTTGTCTAGTAAGTCTTTGCACCTCTTTCACATATCTAGGTGAGGGAATGTCAGGTATCATCTTTTCCTTATCTAGAATATATAAGTTTCTTAAAATTTTAGATGTCTCATTACCCTTGAAGGAATACATGCAATTTTAAATAGGTTTATTTAAGATTGATTGTTTGTTACATGGCTTGGATATGATAGGCTCTTTAAGAAACTTATATTTTCTATTCCAATTAATAATACTAATTAAAATTTTAACCAACTCACAACCTCTTCATAAAGCCTAGGATTTCTAATCAAGAAATAAAAGTTTTAGCAATACCTTAACTGAATGGTTGTATGTTTCAACATCGTGCATGGATATTATTTCACTCTTGCAAATAGGGGATCACCATTCTTGCATGATAAGAAATATGATTTACCTATGAGAGTAGTCTCTTGTAGTAAAGAACACCCCTTCTCTTTGATTTAGCCCATAAATAATCTTTATCATGCATTTAGGCATAAAATTCTCCCAAGCTTGAGTCAAAATAAAATTAAAATATATAAATTTTTTTGCATTAGCCTAAGTAATAATTTACACACTAATCATGATCTTGTCTCAAAAGGAGTTTGTTTGGAACTCTAGATTCTCTCCTAATAAATAATAGTTTAACTATCTTACACTTACATAAGATTGGCCTACATGGTTTGAAATCATAGGAGGTGTTAACTAGTAACAACTCCAAGCATTGTAAGCCCAAAAGAGTCAGGATTAGTTCACTCTTTTTAGTGAAAGTGAACCATCATATCCCACTTTCCTTGAATAAATTTAGGTCAAGCTCATAGCTTGTGTTAGAGCATTCTAGGTGTAGGTTCAGAGGCTATTCATTTCTTCATTTCTATGAGTATAAGTCCTCACCTCTTAGGTATTTTCAAAATCTTGTATTGTTGGAATCTAAGTCCTAGCATTATAACCAAAAAAAATATTAACTCAAAACAAATTTAATCCCAATCCTTCAAAAAAATAAAGTCTTATTATAGGGTAGATTGAAGCACTCACTAGGCCTCCTAGTATCTTGCATGCTTCCTACTTATTTTCCTTTGTAATCCATGAAGAAGTCTTCCTGATTGCTTTTTAATAGTTTCCCATTCTTTGATATTAATCTTTGAAATCCTTGGAGACATTAGTTGACTACTTTAATCGAGAGTATTCTTAAGAAATCCTAATTTTCTAAGATGTAATTAACTATAGGGGCTTGCCTCCATAGAAAACTAAAGATACTGACATAAAATAAACCCTAGTTTACTTCATCCATGTGGATTAAGAGAAAGATCTCTGCTATATATGTAAACCCATCTATCTTAGAAGTCTTTATTAGGTGATTGAGTCCATTATAGGGTGATCTTTCTATTTTTCAAGATAGTACATCATCCCTTAATATTGTACCAGATCATTTCAACTACCTCATAAGATCTTTATGGTGTCCCTACAAACTCTCCAAATAAAAAAACATCACAGTATATGGTAGAAGCACTTGCAATTGATAGGCATTATAAACTATATATTTTGATCTTAGTTAACTCTTTTAAATGGAAAACTATCTTCAATATTAAAAATTTTCTAATAAACATGTCAATGGGAAAATCAAGATAGTTACCATTTTTGTAAATTTTTTTAATAATTTTAAGTGAATCGTACACCTAGCATGTAATTTCTTATATTTAGTGGAGGTGTATCTCTTTGGTAAAACATTACCAACACAAAATACCTTACATTATACTATTTAATAAATCAATTTTGATTTATGTTCATTATATATTTTGCATTGTTCTTTTTATTTGTTCCTTTATCTCGATTAAAGTTTTGAAATTATTTAACAAATGAGAATGTAGCATTGCAACATTAAATATGTAAGTGTTAGTAAATCAACAATATCCATAAGCCTTTTATGAGTGTAACCATGAACTATATTGAATGATATTTTCTTGTTGCTTCTAGAGATAATACCATTATAAAAAAAACTAAGATGTTAGTAGATACAAATCCCAATTACTTATACTCTTTCCAACTAAACATCTATGGAGGAAACCAAAGGTTTTATTCACTACTTCAGCCTATCCATCAATTTATAGGTGATAGAGGAGAAGAATTTCAATTTTGTCAGAAGAAGCATCCAAAAAAATTTTCAAAGATAATATAAAAACTTCACATCTCTATTTGGTACAATGTTGAATGGTATGCCATAAAATCTAGCAATATCTTTAAAAAATAATTTAGCAAAATAAGATGCATCATTGGTCTTATTATAAGGTATGAGGTGGGCTATTTTATAAAATCTATCAACTATTATAAAAGTATTATCATGACCTATAGTAGTCCTAAGTAAACCCAAAATGAAGTCCATGGAAAGATTCTACTAATGTCTATAAGGGATTGAAAGTGACATGTATGGTCCATACTTTTGGCTTAAAAATGATTTTTCACTAGGTTAATAGTTTAATTTTATTTTTTTAAGTGTCTTGCAGTCCCCCTAAATGTAGTTCCAAACTGAAAACTTTCTAAATGATGATCTTAAAATACTAAGCTATTCATCTTTATATAAAAAACCATATATAATATACTAAGGATAAAGGTTAGTTCTTATGTTCTTAACAAAATTAAATGAAAATTTAGACATATCATACAGTCTTCTTTAATTAAACTAAATCTTAGATCTTATAATTCTAAATAGCTACTGAGGTCACTCTTTATATTGCATTAGCTAGTTTATTTTCTACTTTATGCTTATGTTTAATACATAAGAATAATCTTAAATAAATTCAACCCACTTTGAATGTTGATTATTTAGAATCTTTTGGGTGTTACTAAAACATAAGGCATAATGCTAAGAATAATGGATGAAATCTTTTTGTAATGAATAGCGCCTCCAATGTCATAAGGATTCAATGATAGCATAATTCTCTTAATCATCAGTAGAGTATTGTTATTTTTAATCATTCAATTATTTTTTTGAAGAAGGCAATGTGTAATTTTTTTGGCTTAAGATACCACTTGTCTAATCCTTAATACATCACATATAACTTTAAATGCCTGAGAATAATCAAGTAATCTAAGAATAAGAGAAGATGACTTAATATTGAGCATAATTTGGTTTAATGCCTTTTTAGGCAATAGATGTTAAAAAAATGTGTCCTTTAATAAATCAATAATGGGAGACACTATAGAACTATAGTTTTGAAAAAAAATCAACTTTAAAATGTAGCTAAAATTTAAAAACATTGGACCTCTATAAAGTTCTTAGAAGTATGCCAATGTAGTATTGCTTTAATTTTAGATTGGTCAGGCTTCAATATTAAGGCTAATATCATAAATCCTAAAAAAATTATCTCATTCTATAAGAATTAACAACTTCTTCATATTAATATTATAATTTTATCTTCTAAATGTTTTTAAAACTAATCGTAAGTGATATAAGTTCTTTATTTTTAGGGCTAAAATTGATATATTGTCAAAGCACGCCACCAAAAACTTTTCAATTTAAAGCCTTAAGACAATATTTGTGAGCCTCATTAGCATTCTTGGAAAATTTTAAAGGCTAAATAGCATAATCAGGCATTCATAAAGTCCATTTAGAGTCATAAATGCAATCATCCACTTTTTTGTAAATTGGATCCTAATTTGATGGTAATTAATTCTATGATCAATCTTAGAAAAGCAATTGGCACTTAATATTATATTTAACTTATCATCAAACCTAAGTATAGAAAAGTTATATTTAATATTCATCTTATTAATAACTTAGTAATACACACACATTCTCTAAGTACCATCTTTCTTATGGGTTAAAAGTGCAGAAACTATACATAAGCTAAGACAATCCTAAAGAAATCCTTCTTAAGTAGTTCATCTATTTATATTTTTTTTTCTTAATCTATTTTGTAGGGTTCATTCTATGATGTGGAAGATTTGGAAGTTGTGATCCAAGTATAAAATATCTAGCAAGTTGGATATCCCTAAGAGTTGGTAAGGAATTAAGTAACTCATCATGGGCAATACACTAGAATCAAACAAAAGAGGTGAGACCATAGTAGGTATATGAGTTTATATTAGCTCTAGATTAACATATTTTATATGAATAATGTGAAATAATTGGGGTATATGAATGAAACCCCAACCCTATTAATTTTAGTATCAATGGCATCTATAATTGGCAAAGGATTATGATCACTAGAATCAAATAATGGATCAAAATTTCTAATAATAGGTAGTCCAATCATGATCAATTGAAGCTATAGATTCTTATTTGGATTAGCCTAAGGATTATGGGGAGTAGTGAATAAGACCTTATCTAATGGCTTGATGACATTAAATTTTATAGTTATATTCCAACACATTAATACATAAGTATTCTTTTAACCATAATGAATAATGTCATAGAGCCAAGGCCAATGTAATAAAAATATGAGTTATATCCATTAAGAGAACATCACTTCACAATCGATTATTAAAACAAGTTTTTTTGTTGGGTATAAGACACTTATTACTAATAGGTAGAGAGGTATGGTTCACCCAACGAACATGAAAAGTTCTAGATGTGGTTCTACTTTAAAGATTGCTCTATACAGTGCTGAAGTGCACATAACATTCATCACATTGCCACCATCTATGAGTAGTTTTTATCTGTTATCATTAAAAACTACATGCATACTAAATATGTTCTTCCTTCTCCAATACTCAATAGTTTCTCCTTTGACATGTCAATACACTCATTAGATAATGGTGTGTTTTCATGAAGTTTCTATATAAATCTTTCATTAAAATGATCTGTCTCCTCTAAAAATAAAATATGACTTGAAACTAATTTTACATATGGTCCTTTTTATAACATTTAAAGCAAATGATATCCTTACTTCTCATAGAGCTCTCATTTATAAAACTCTTATTACTTGGCATACTATTAAAAAAAGAGTTTGGCCTAGCCATAAATGTTTGTGTCAGAGTAAATAGGGAAATGGTATATTGCACTAGACCTACAAATGAAGGTTTTTCTTAAAGTTTTTCAACCAAAAGGCATAATGGAACGCATCTTCAAGAGTAAGATGGAAGATATCAACTTTATTTCTAATATTCAACTAAGACCTAGAACAAATTTATTAGCTAGCTACTTATCGATGTCAGTGTAATTAGTTCTAGCTATAAAATCCCCATAAATGAATTGAGGTACTATATCACTTTAGGTTTATCCTATCTTAAGGTCATTATTTGCTCATGTAGCTTTTTTATCATGGAATATATGGGGTTAGTACCCTAATACTCATACTTTCAACTTGGATGGCTAGGTTCATCACTATATCTTAAACTTATTTAACTTTTTTTAGTTTGTGCAACTAACTCTTTTCCCTCTTTTAAAAAGCAAAAATTCACTATAAGATTAACTTGAGAGTATAAACATGTGTGGAAGAAGAAAAATAAAGTCCATTACAAAAATATAATGGATGATAAATAAAGTATATCACCTTTAAGAGTTGAAAGTATTTGAAGTAGAGGATTGCATCATAAGGTAGGCCCCTCCAATTATGATCCCATTCTTGACAAAATATTAGTAGGTTGGTTGCCTTCTTTATGAATGTGGCAGATTTAAGCTAACAATGATGTGCCAATAGACTGATTATTTTAATGATGTAAGTTAGATACCAAGAATTATGGTCTTCTTGAGTAATGTATTTACAAAGATTTAGAGAATCTATTTCCATCCAAATGTTCTAGAGATGGAGGGAGGTTTTCAAGTCTTAAGGCTATGAGACATGCAATGGCTTTAGTATGAAGTGCATTCACAATATAATAAAGGATGGAGAAGTTAAATATACAATGTCTCTTACAATTTCTGAAGACTCCTCCAACACCAGCAATTGTAGAGTCAAATTTGAAGCTCCCATCAATATTTAACTTAATACACCCTTTTTCAGCCTTGTTCCATCTAACTAAAGAGATGTTTTGATGCCTTTGTTGGACCATATTATGTGAGGAAACTTTGAGTAGATTGATGCTTTCAAGCTTGAAAACATAATTCTATATGTAATGCATAATCTGATTATGTCCAAACCATTGGTCTTCAAGCTTATTCAAATTTTTTTCCATCCAAATGAAAGATAAAGCAATAAGTAGTTTATTGATTGGACAAGTGATGAAAAATTGGTTTATATTCTCTTTCATCTCCTCTACAGATGGAAAATAGAAGTAATTTTAAGGCCTTTGAGCTTAGAAAATCAACAGAAGGAAGGAGACTATGCCATAACCTCCAATAAAGGAAGGAGATGGAAGGCTTAATGGTAGCACTCCAGAAAGTTGGTTGTTCAGTAATGTTATTAGAGTAGTGTAAAGTATTGAATAGGCTTTTGGATAAGAAGCATTGACCATTGTCGCACTTCAACAATAATTTATTAGCCTTTTATGGTAAAATTGGAATATTACTTACTTCCTTGACGATGTCCTCATTAAGGTATTATCTCAGTTTTGGGATATTGCATTTACAATCAATTTAGAATTCAGAGACAACAACCTGATCAAAGATAAAATGGTTAGTAAAGTTTGAAAGAAAACCATCAGGAAACCAAAGATCCCTAGAAAAGTTGATACCCCTTCACCCACATGCCAGCATATCTGACCATCTGCAATCTCTTTGTATTTCAGCAAAGTTCTCCATTGATGTGAATATGTAGTCCTTGGTTGTACCATAGATGGATGTACTTATTGATAGTATTTATTGATTAGAAAACATGCCCATAAAGAGTCATTTTGTTTAAGTTTGATCCAAAGTTTCATTTGGTTAATATGGATGGAATCTAATGTAGCTCTAATTCCCAGGCCTCCTTCATTTTTAAGCTTGCACTTTTTTTTAACTAACCCAATGAATTGAGCTTTTGTACTTACTCCATAAGAATCTATTAAACATTCTCTTAATCTTTTTTATGTCCACAATGAAATATCAATTGTTTGTGTTAAGTAGAAGGTACGTGAGCATAAGATACTTTACAATAATGTAATTCTTCCACCAATTGATAGGAAGGTGTTTTGCCATGAGTTAAGTCTATTTTGAATAGAGTTTATAACTATATCAAAATAATGAATTTTTTCTTCCCTTTAAAATGTTAACCCAAGAAACTTGATTAGAAGATGGGATGGAGTAAAACCAATGTAATCTTTGATCCACTTCTGATCCATTTTGTAGAATTTTCTAGGTATAAATAAGCATTTTGTGCAGCTGAAAGTCAAACTAGAAATGGCTTCAAATGAGTATAATATATGCATGATTTGTTTGATAGAACTCTTACAACCATTACAAAATAGCAGGAGATCATCATGAAAAGTTAAATGGGAAATGGTGATCTTCGCTTTGGAATGATACTTGATTGTCTTGTATGAAGCATGATTTTTATCTAACATTTTGGAAAGGTGATCAAAGGTTAGAATGAAAAGAGATGGAGATAGTAGGTCAACTTGTTTGATGCCTCTAGAGGCTTTAAAGAAACCATGCACCTCTCCATTGATAAAGAGAGAATAGTAATTGTTTAAAGGAACCTATTAATAAGTGAGCAAAATTTTTATTAATCCACTTGCTTGCAAGTTTAACCGTGATAAAACTCCAGTTTATTGTGTCAAATGTCTTCTTTATATCTAATTTGATAATCAGTTTACCCCCGCTATATTTATTATCAAGATCTTGTATGAGTTCTTGGGCCAAGAGAATATTTTCAACTATGACTAATTCTTCTCCTCTTCTATTTAAGTTATCCATTTGATTTTGGCAAGATGATTTAGCAAATAAGTTGTCATAATAAGAAATGTAATATGACCTTGATTTTTTTTTTTACATATGCATTGCACTTGTTGATTTTGAAGAAAATAAATGCAAAGTATAATTAAAATAAGGTTTAATCTTTCACAAAATGCAAATAATAATAAAAACTAAACTAAAACACAAATAAAAGTCCATGTTTTCTCAATGTGAGCTACCTATGATAATATGAATCAAGGTGAGGGTTTAATTGATTTAGTAGATCACTCCCTCATTGATTTGATGTAAGTCTTATATTAAAGTAATCTTAGGAAATTTTGTTAAGTTAATGTAATTAGAGCCAACTAATGACACTAAGTAATAAGTTCATAGAATTTCCTTAAACATGTAATCTTCCACTTAAATTTGTTATGAAAAATAAAACCAAAAAATTAGCACTTCTAAATATATAGAAGAACCTTTTTAGAAATCAACTCCACCTATTGTAAGCACTTTGTAAACAATCCACTCCTCTTGGTGATCACTTTCCTAATATGTTCTCAAAACTTAGCTCTAATACCAATGAGTTACAAGCCTAAAAAAGTAGGGAATGCTCTAGTAGGTTTTTATTTAGAGTGATTATATAGATATGCAAGTTATTAAGGTTAGAAAACTCAAGATAGAAAATAGGTTTAGTTCGAGATACCCATCTTTAAGCACTTAAAACTCCCTTTGTAGACGTCCAAATTACATGAAATAAAAGAAATTGTAAATGGAACTATTTACTAATGATTTAGAGAATTTCAAAAAACTTCATATTGTTTAGATAGTCTTTGTGAATTTCTCTTAAGACTAGTCATTAAGAAATTATCACTCCTTAGTGAAAAGCATTGTCAAGTATTTATGGGCCTTGTAACTCTTAACACTTTTCTAGTGTCACACCTAAAACCAATGACAAATTGATTTGCTAACATCTACTCTTGGTCAATGTAATTGGTTCTATCTATCAAATCCTTAAATGTATTCATTGATCACTCAATAAAATGCCTTTTTCACACCTCTGTGCCATCTTTATAAGATGTTTTGGGAGTTCATTCTTTGAGAGATAGATTGATATATATTTAACCAGATTTTTCCTAATATTATGTTAGGGTTTATTTAAATATGAGTTCTACTTCTTATGAATGCAAACATTTATAGTTAATTGTCCTTCTTACCATCATAAGAGAGCACTCTCAATTAATGTTGGAAATAGACATATCTGTTTAATTTGATTCTCTTTCTAGAGGTGTGATGTGGTTGACTATATAAAGAAAATAAGAGGGTAGTCTAGATCAAGATCCCATGCTTTCATCATCTTGCGATTGCTATTATTCTAATCCACTAACATCAAAGGGCTATTAATTATAATGCCCAAGGAGTCTAATTAGCAACCATGGGTTGCCTCGTATCAACTATCACAAGTATACTAGAGGTGTTGTGTAGGTGTTTAGTGAATTGAAGGTAAGCTTAATTTATAAGTTTATCCAACAATTCAATAAAGTCTACTTTGTAGACATATGTAGGGCTTACATCTATTAGAATGTCGTTAGGGTGTTCACACAGGGAACACATTTGTTGGACTTACATTCCTTGGAAGGCCAGGCAAGATGTAAAGGTTTGCATGGTGAACATATAAATTAGGCTTACATCCCTTGGGAGGTTTTAGAAATTTGCATGGTGAAATATATGGATTAGACTTACATCCTTAGAAGGCCATTAGGGATTCACATGGAGAAATATATGGATTAGACTTACATTCCTTAGAAGGCCATTATATTTTATAGGGGTGTTCACATAGTGAATAAAAGTTTTTTGAATTGATTTAAATTTTCTTAAATTCTAAAGGATAGTGTGTCGATGATATATGAAGCACCCAGTGCAAGGGATTTAGCCATGGAGCCGAGAAGTTGGCAATTGGTTCCTAAAGCATAGCACCCTGGCATAAGCAAGAAAGTGCCTCAGCATCATCAAATGGAAACATGGGTCTTAGAACTAGAGAAGGCAACACTTTGGCACTATAAAATTATGACCGTAGCACTAGGGCACCATGTAGAATAATAAAAAATAGGTTGACTATTTGACCAATGCCAAAGCACTACCAAAGTGGCACCTTAGTACTAATCAAAACCCATTCAAAGGTCAATAGGCTAGTAGCCAAATTTAATAGAAAAGGATAATACTTTGACCAGTACTATGGCACTCCATTAATATCTGACACGCTTTTCAAGTCTAGTCAACTATGAAATTAATGGTAATAAATGTTAATAAGTACTCTTTTTAACCAAGACAGTAACTATCTTGATTGAGTGACCAACACCTAGGTGCCACATGTGGAGCATTGTGGTTTTGATCCTAAATCTCAAAACCAAGAGGCCACAACTTGGCAACGTCAAAAGTTGTGTAGTGGCACTGGGTCTAGTCTATAAATAGGACCCGACAGCAAATTTTTCAATATAAAGCCTTAGTCTTTTGGGAGTCCTTATTCTTTTTCTCTACTCAACTTTTGTTCATTTTACGATAGTGAATCGGTCAATCAAGTACTTCCAAAAGGGTAAGAAGAGGGTAGCTTTGAATGTCGATAGTTGATTCATCAGTGTGGAAGAAAAGGGGAGGTATCAGCACACTCTCATCAACAAGCATCTCATTTTGGAGAAGAGTTTCTACAATATGGATGAGAGCATACAGAGAATCATCGATGAGTGAGGATAGGAGAAACTAACTTATGACAATGTATCTTACATCTTCCCTATGGTGTGGGTGTTCTTTGCCAAGATGAAGGAGCACCAAAATAATAAAGTTATTGTATAAGCAAACTAGTGAGTTTTGATAATACTATGATTAATGCATATTATAATTTACAAGATGTTGTATATGATTATTATTTTTCTACTATAATGATCATACTAATTTTGATGAAATATTTAGTTTTCTCACTACTAAAAATGCAAATGTCCAGTGAAAATGGTGGGAGGAAATGATTATTAACTTTTTTGTCCCTAGCTTGACTATTGAGGCTAAAGCATGGCATTATTTTATTTTCTCTATGCTAATACCCATTGGTGATATTAGTGTGATATGTAGACCTCATTTTGGATGAGGTTAATTGAACTCTGAAATTAGTAATTAGGATGACCTAATATCAAATAGGAATCTCCTAATTTAATGCTTAGGACACTATACCTAGTGACCTAGGACATCATCTTTGGGTTTGAGCTAACCAAATTGGCTTTGGTGGAATCAACCCAATCTTCAAATCTAGAATAAATCAAACCAAATTTAAATAAATCAAAATAAAATCAAATTAAAATAAATCTAAAGTCAAATCAAGTCAACTCATTTGGCATAAGTTTCACTTAAGTGGGACCCACCAAGTCAAAGGCCAACCCACCAAGAATTTTACCAAATTAAATCATTTGGAATGTTCCAAATGATCAAATAAACATGATTAATCATAACTTTAAAGAAATTCAAATTCATTTAGGTCTTAATTGGGTTAATTAGACTACTTAGTCTAAATGAATCTAATTGAGTCCTATTGGGTTCAAACCCAAATCAAATTGAAATAAATTCAATTTAATTATTCAATATCATTAGGAAATGATACTTAGACATAATCCAACCTGCCATTAGGTCTAATTTGGTCAAATTGGTCATTTAAACTAAAAGAAACCCAAGCTTAACCCATTAAGCCCACTTTGGCTCAAATGGGTTCAAATTAAATCTAACTGAAATTAAATGAAATCAATCACTCCAAATCATCTCACACATATAATCAAACATGGCTGGAGTCCAAACCCAATCTAATGAGTAAATTAGTCATTTTAACTCAATTGGAATCGAACTTAACCAATTTAGGCTAAATGGGTCAAAATTAAATAAAATTCAATATTCATTCAAATTTAAATGAATTAATTAAATTAAAACTTAATTGATCATAAACTAAAGATGATTAAATCCAAAATTACAAGAATTAAATAAAAATTTAGACATTTTGAATCAAAATACTTTGATAGGAATCAATTTTCCAATTCAAGTCAAATTAGGTCCAAACTTGAACTCAAATTTATTTAAGTTTGATATGGAAGCCACCTATTAGTCTAAAGACTTTAATGGTGATGCTAGCAACCATAAAATGTGGTGGAATTATGAGAAGAGAGGATTTAACAATTCATAGAAAATAAAGGAAGAAAATAAGTCTCACTTCCCCTCTTAAACAAGCCTCATCCCACCTCTTGTCCAAGAGAGATTAGATGGTTACCATCAATTGAAGGCCACCAAGCCATCAAGCCAAAGAAAATTTGGCTTTCTCCTTCTCTGAGGGAAGAAGGAAAATGCCAAGAAGAAGAAAAAAGAAGAAAGATGAAACCAGGAAGGCAAAGAGCTTAGCCAGGAATGAAATGCAAGCCATTTGCATTTCTCTCTTCTGAATCCTCAACGAATCTTGCTCACAAGGCCAAGGGGGATTGAATCCACCCCTTGGCTGGCCTTATCATCGCTGGTGGAAAGATTCCAACCACCAAGAAACTAAAGAAAAAATCTTGATTAAATATGGAAAGGGGAGGAGAGCCTATTCCCTCCTCTTTTCATTCCAAAATGTCCACCATGGCAAGAGATGAAGGAGGGGACCCTTCCCCATCCTCTCGTAGCCAGCACACCGAGGAACTGATGAAAATTGAGCTCAATTCATGGTGAATTCCATGGGAGGGGTTTTCTCATCAAATTGAAAGTTCTAAAACCTTCTAAAGGCCGAGGCGACCTCAAATGAATCGCCATCACAACCCCTCACCATCGGGAGCCAAAAAATGATCGAGACCACCAAAACATTGAGTTGATATTGGTCTAGGAATCAATCCACAGAGAGGTAAGCCACAAAACTTCACCCACACCTTTTTCAAGTCAAAATGAAGCTAATGGAGTCAATCCCATCGCCGATGATCGCATAAATCAAGGTGCGCTCCCTTGCCACCTCCCTAGGCTATTAATTTTGTTCTTTTGGAAAGGAATTTGATCCCCAAGTGGATTAAACTATATAGATGAGTCCTAAATCAATCACTGATTGATTTGTAATCAAAATTATGATGAAAATCATGGGCAATCATTAGATTAGGTGAAAAAGATGGATGATGTCCATCTCTTGCTGGAGAAATGTAGGACCAAATCAAGACCGTCTGATCCTTCTATTAGGAACAAACAGCCATGATTAAGTAGGATGGATTGATTTAAACCTTTTAAGGAACCACAAAATCTATCGAGACCATCCGATATTCAATCAGACAATCGAGGATTTTCTCACGTGGCACCTCTTCTAACACGGATGACACGTAGGATCCGTGTGGCCCACTTGCACTCCACCATGTGGGGAGGCACCACAGTGGGTACCACGCCCGCCATTAGAAAATTGCTAATTCCCTCTAAAAATTATCTTAAAATTAATTAAAATCATAAAAAAAATCAAAAATTCATAGAAAATAAATTTTAATCCAAAGAATGGAAACTTGGGATCTATGGATTCATCTTGATTATAGGAATCCATTAAAATTAAAATCCCCAATTAATGTTAGAAAATTTAGCCTTAATTTAGTTTAATTAAAATCAAGTAAATGTTAATTAATATCAAACTGTTAATCCAATAGATATGAAACTTTGGGGACTTGAAATTGATGTCAAAACATACCTTAGAAAAAAATTTCATGAATTATTATAGTGTAATTCCTTAGAAATAAAATTTCAAATCCTAAACCATAATTTTAATTAAATAAATTAATATAAAATAAAATGATTAATGAAAATAAATCAAATAACCTTAGATTAATTTAATGAACCTTAATGAACATTAATTCACTAATGAAACGCATTGGACCTTAATAAATAACAAATTGGCTTAATTAAGAAATTAAATGAATTAAATAATTTGAATAATTAATTAAAACTTAATTAAATCATAAAAAATCAACCAAATGTTATAAAATTATGAATGAACCATCTTTGGAAACTTTATTCAGAGAGTAATATAAGAAAAATGAAATTCCTAAATGATCTTTATTAAATTAGGCATAATTTATGTTTTAATGAAATAATTAAAATCTTAATTACACCCTAATTATGAATCTAATCAAGTTGAAATTTTTGGAAAGATAAAATTGGCATGGAACCCCACTTGCCATAAAAATTTCAATTCCATTTGACCTTTGGATTGGGAATTGTTGAATTTCCAAATTCTTAAGTCAATATTAATCAAATAATGAATAAAAAATTCCTTAATTTATTAAACCATGAAATAAATTGAAATAATTTTCATTAAACATCAAAAATACTTAGGGTAATCCTCTAAGCATCCTAAGTTAATGAATTTAATCAATTTCATTATTAAGTATTAATGAAATTAATAAATCATATTAAGAGTAATTAAAAATTAAGTTAATAAATTCATAATTAAAGAACGTGAATCAAATCAATTCAAATCAAACCTTAACATAAATACTCTAAATCAACATGAATCAAACTAAATGAAACAAACATAACTTAATCCAAAACACTAATATAAATCAAATGAAATAAACCCAAGTCAAAACACAAATAAAATAAATTTAATAAGTACAATCAAATGAACCAATTCAAACCAAACTAAATTGAAAACTAAACCAAGAATGAAAATCAAACTAAATTTTTAAAGAAAGGAATCAATCCAAATTCAAACAAAAAAAAGAAATTAAAAGGATTAATTAAGATACTTAAGGATCTTAGTTAGGCCATTGGATTTCCATCTTAGGATGAAGATTTCATTTCATTAGGAGTTAGGATGTAGAATAGAATAGATTCCATCAAAAAGTGGAATTCATTCTACTCTTCATTTTGAAAACCTAAACTTCATTTTAACCAAATAAAGTGGAAATAAAAATGGAAACTAAATCACTAAATCATTTGAATTGAAACCACCCAAAGGTAAAATTCAAACAAACTTAAACTCCAACTTGAAATGTAAACTAAAGAGGCATAATAAAGTCTTGGCACACAAGCCTATTCTCTTCACACACTAGATCATTCGGTCATGGACCCTAGACTTAGATTAGGTCATTCTGAGGTTCTTTTATGATTCCTTTTGACGTGTTGTAATATGATGTGCTTCATATGTATTTATGGTGTATTATTTTTGACTGCATGTTTAGGATTGTTTAACCATTAGACTGGATGGTAGGGTGTTCCTTCTAATCCTAACATTTTCTTCTGCATGGGGCTATGCTAGAAAGGATTGCTACCATAAATAAAACTAAAAAATGTTGTTTCTTGCAAGTGTACTTAAATCCTTAAGCATAGCCCATAAGACAAGTAGGCTTGGCAAGCAACTAATGCTAAGCATGTATGTTTGTAAAATATAATTGAAGTGTATTGTTTGTATTTTCTAACATCTATTTTATAGGGCATAGGATTTATTTTTAATTTTTAAAATATAAATTTGATCATAGAATTAGATCTATGTTAGGATTAAGAGTGACCAAGCAAAAGATAACTATTGTGGTCCCCTATGAAGGCCAATGGATGTCCCTGAAGAAGAAGAGCCACTCACAAGTCAAAACTTCCTTTCTTTTGTTGGATACCTCTCCATTTCATTCTTGATTGAGTATATCCAACATCCTGAACTAAGGCTCTAGAACTCTTCATTTTCCATAGCTAAATGACTGGGTCCTATAACCAAATCCTGAAATAAAATAAAAAGGGAAGAGAAATAAATGAAAACCAAGTCATTTCTATTAAGACCTAAATTTGGTCAATACATATTTGAAAAGAAATGTTAAATTCGAAAAGTTTAAAATTTATTTCAAAATTTGAAAAGTAAATCTCAGTAATAAAATCTCAAAGTTAAACCTGTCCTTGATCTTACTTTGGCTTTATACTAAAGTTAAAGAGAATGAGGGGAGGGTCCTATGTTGATACCCTTTGTTCTACTACATTCAAAGGTAATAAATACCCAAGGAAGTATATTGAAATGAAGGAGTTCTAAATCCTAAGAAAATCTAAATTAAAGGAAGAAGGCATAGTTGTACCTATTTCCCCTTTACCAACATGATTGAAGCTCGAATTGCATCTTAAATAGAATCAACTCAAAAGAAAATAAATAGAGGGATAAAACAAAAATAATCCCAAAAGAATGCCTTATTGACCTTAGGTAAAGGTTGATTAAGGAACTAAATGTAAATCTTCTACTCTTATAGAAGAAAATTTTACATAAATGCAAATCAACTAGAATTTTGGAAAATCAACTACTCATGATTGACCAATTCTAGGGAATGACTTGGAGGTAAACCTCTTTTAGACCTCTCTAAAACCTTGGATCAATAAGAATAAAGAAGAGTCAAAAGAAGAAAATGGCATGACATTGTAAAATATAAAAAAAAGTGACAGGATTCACTTTTTCTCCTAATCAATAGAAGAAAAGAGAGGGTAGCTAAAGAGAATTCTGATTCTCCTAATAAGGTTGAAATGAATGAAATTTAAATCAACTTCTTTAATGGGAGTCTTCTCCCATTGAATGATTGATATTTCATAAATGGCCTTAATTGATTTTAAGGACAAGTCATGAAAAGAAAATAAATGAAGACTTTAATTCTTCTAAAGAAATCATGACTTTAAGATTGGTTCCTAAGGGTGATATCTCTATCTCTCAGAGTGAAAGTATGAAACTTCTATCTCATAAGTTGGTAGATAAATCACTTAGGACTTTGTCGTCAAATGAATGAAGAAAACCTTAGTTTTCTTCGTTCAAAAAATTAAGGCATTATATGCTTTCAATACAAAGTGAATCTAAGGTGAATGCTTTGCAATGTCACATGACCACTTGGCATTATTTTACTATCTGTATGGTGGTCAAAGATTTCATTACAAGTTAAGATTACCTCTAATCTTCTCTATTCTATTAAAGTGCAAGTCATATTTGACTTTTTAGTAGCACAATATTTACCCAAGAATTCTAATTTCAAATAATGATCTTTGAAATGAATAGATCATGAAGTATATTGATCTATTAAGGATAGAGTTAGATCTACCTTCTTAATATATCAAAAGGAAAATTTTTAAAATCAAATTCAAAATGGTAGAGTCATACCACATCAAATGGCATTGAAAAGAAATGACAGATAAGTCATCTTCAAATGTGATATATTGCCCATCTTAGAGAAGTTGCTTGCAAAATCAAGCATCGTAATGCTCTAAAAAAATAAAAAATGAAATGAAATAAAAGAAAAAAATGAAAAGTAATGAAAAAGAAATTACCATTATGCAAGGAATTACATAATCCTATAATTTGCCTTCTTTAACTATAAAAACTTCCAGATGTGGCATTCCACTATAAAAAGGTTCTAGAGTTATCTTTCATGATGAAGATAAACTTCTAAGAACTTATTAACATCTTGGTTGATGTAGAAAATTCAAAATAAGAAAATCACCAAAATACTTATTGATCCAAGTGCATTAGTCAACATCAATTATAAACCTAAAAGTGAATTTATATAGGCCCAATTCTAATCAAGCTTTGATAAGATGGTGCCATGAAAATTCAATCAAGTGATGAAACAAAACTTTAATTCAATGAAAATTTAATCTTGAAAATTCAATTTCAAATAAATCTTAATCTCAATTGGTTGAAGATAAAAACTCAAAAATTGAAAAGAAACTTAGAATTCAGGAACATTTTTAATACTCTTGACGGTCTTATCCAGCCTAAATAAAAAAAGAAGAAATTGAAATGAATGAAATGAAATGAAAGTTAAAGAAGAAAATATTTATTATGGAAGGATGTTCGTATTTATCCTAAATTGAATGTGTAGACTCTTTAGGAATATCATTATGCTAATCCTAAATGACCTCACTAAATATTTTGTTCTATTAAATGAATCTAAATTCAAAAGTGTAATGTTTTCAAGAAAGTCATTTTGTCAATCTTAAATGACTTCATTAAGTTTGTTGTTCCATTAAATGATGAAAAATAAATTGAAGTTTTGGATCATATTATATTTTCAATCAATCAAAATAAAGACTTCAATCATATCAAAATGTTAATCAATTAAATGTTGTATTTGGACAAAAAAGTTAAATACAACTGATTTCCTAGTAAATTTAATAACTAGGGAAAATGTCTAACATAACATTTCACAAATAATTAAAATGTTATAGAAATGTTGACAAAAAGAAATAAAGAAAAAAAGAAAGAAAAGTAATGGGATGGAAGGACTATATCCAAGAGCAAAAGTATGGAGTCTAAAATTTCTAAGTGAACATTTTGACTTCAAACTTCTTGACATCAAAATAAATGGTAGGGTTAGAAGTCAAGAAATGTCTTTAACTAAAACAAAAATAATCATATATCTCCTACTTTGTCATCATGACCTTTGCTATATTGGGTGAGCTCGCATGGTAGGTAAAAAGAGACAATGGATCTTCTTTTCCAGGGGTCCATATCCTTTGCATGCCAAAGATTCAATTGACTATACTCTGATTCCATTGTAAGTAGTTTATAACCATAAACAAGAAAAGTTACGGAACCATAGAGCCATTGCAAGTTGAAAATTGTTAGTCGTGGTCCTAACTTTCTCTTCAAAGGCACTCTAACATATTGAATGAATAATGTTTAGATTTGTTTGGAGATCTATAGTCTTCAAGTTTAGGATGCACCCCTATAATTTGAAGAGGAATCTAAATCCACAATTGACAAGTCGAAAGAAATAGATAAAATAAATAAATAATCAAAAAATAATAAGAAAAATTGATCTACAACTGATATCAATAATCTAACTCTTTAATGAGTCAGATATTGAAAACTTTATCAAGCTATCCTTTGAGTTTAAAGAATACTTTATTTGGAAATAAATTGAAATGATTTTTAAATATAGTGGTCTATAAACTTAAGCTTGATTCCATTTCAATAAATTAAGTCCCTTGATGACTGCGGTCAAACTTCAAAAAGAAAAGCAAAATTTTGTTAAATTAAAGGCTAGAAAATGATGGCTTTACATGAGAAGAAAACATTCTTCCTTATTTGCTAACAAATAATAAAAAGAAAATAAAATAAAATAAAAAAGAAAAAGAAAAAGATCAAATCCATGTGACCCACATCTTGGGACTAAGATAAAATCTTTACCTTGAAAATGTGTTCATATTACCCATACTTCAATTCAAAATCAAAAAGGCTTTCATGCATAAGATTATCATCCTTATGGATAACTTATTTAAAAATTGTTAAATCAAAACAATTCTAGAAAAATAAAATTGAAAGCATATGATATGGCCTTTAGAATCCTTACAAGAATGTTCTATTAAAGAATCACATCATTCAGTCCCATAAAAAAATAATTGGGATAATTCATTAAATGGTCATGATTAAGATTATTTATAACCTCACTTACTTTCAGTTAAGTGGATTGTTATATAAAAAAAATGAATGAAATGTCATGCAAAATGATGAAAAGAATGTGAAAAGAAGAAAATAAAAGAAAAATGATTTGAAAATAGTCATATCACTATATGTATGTTCCTAAACTATACCTTTAAGGTGATTTTGAGAAACTTGTAGTGAAAATTTAGAAGGGTCAAAGTTAATAAACAAGAATTAATCAAAGTCATTTATGAAATATCATTTCATAGAATCTTTAAAGAATAATAAATTAATTTAAGAAATTCAATTTCAAACTTATGAGGAGAATCTTAATTTCTCTTATAACTTAATCCTTTCTATTACTTTATTTATTAGGGATAAAAGAATAAAATAAAAAAAATGTATCCATGGGAATCCAAGAGTTTGTTTATCTTGATTATCATTCACTTTAGAAAGCTTCAATGGAATCTCTTGATCTTTATTAAGTCTAAGAGAAGGCCTTATAAGCGGTTGATTCATGTCAACAAAGTAAAAATAACATTCATGTCCAAACAAGAAGAAAAAAAATAAATTTGAGAAGCATTGGTTACTGCCTAAAGAACTACAAAGTCACATGCAAGCTCAAAAGGTAAAATTCTCAGGTTAGTACCTTATGATGTCTTGCCAAGACTGAATTAGACATCTAGCATGGTTATATGTAACTTTGAGATAAGAAAAAAAAAAGAAGAAAGAAAAATGATGAACTTCTTATGGAATAGTAAAGCATTGGGTCAAAAATATACCCAAATTCTCCTTCAGGAATAAATTTCAACTCTTTGAAACCTTATTCACTAGGCTTCTTCATGTGTAAAGAGAATTAGTGCAATCAAGAAATGAAATAAACCTTTCATTACCTTTCACTGGTTAGACTAATTAAGTAAAGATCAAATCCATTTGACTTTTGCTTATTAGTCAAAAGGAGTTAAGGATTAGGAATTAAGTCATGAACCCCTTTTCCTCACCCATATCATCTATAGGTTAGGAGAAAGCCCTTTAATGACACCTTTCCTACACATACCTTGAGTTGGGAGCAAGCCTTTTATGGCACCTTTCTCATGTCTTCCCTATGAGTTTGGAGTAATTTTTTGTGCACCATTCTCATAAATTTAGAGTAAGCCTTTTATGGCATAACTCTTTCTTTCTATAGGTTAGGAGTAAGCCCATTTGTTACACCTTTCCTATACAAATCTATAGGTTAGGAGCAATCCATGTATGCCACCTTTCCTATACATATCTTGAGTTGGGAGTAAGCCATTTTTGGCACCTTTCTCATGTCTTTCCTTATGAGTTTGGAGTAAGCTTTTGTGCACCATTCTCATAAATTCAAAGTAGGCCTTTTATGGCATAACTCTTTCTTTCCATAAGATGGGAGTAATCCCATTTGTGGCACCCTTCTTATAACTTCTGATTGGTATGGTGCGAGCCTTTCATGGAACCATTCCTATTATTTACATGATAGGATTAATTCACTAAGGCCCCTTTCATGTCATATAGCTAATTTGGATAGAAACAAGTCATGAAGATCCCTTTCCTATTAGCCAAACTTTCGAGGATTAGATTAAGTCAAGACCCCTTTCCTCTCCTTAGCTATTTAAGATGGATTAAGCCATTGAAGGCCCCATTTTAATATCTAATCACATAGGTGGAAGTCCCTCAGTAGACATCTATTAAAATGACTAAGGTTAGGATAAATTCATTAAGACCCCTATCTTTAAGTCAAAATAAAAATGCGAGGTTCAAGATCAAGTCATTAAAGACACCTTTCTCCCACCCAAGCTATTTAGGTTGGATTAAGCCAATGAAGTCCCCTTCCTAATAGCTAGCTAGAAAGAAATAAATCCACCAGTATGTATTCTTTCTAAAAGACAAGAATAGGAATAATTCATAAAGACTCCTTTCTTATCAAAGAGGCTACCTAGGTTAAAAATAAGTCATGAAGACCCCTTTCTTATTAGCCAAATTTTGAGGTCTAGGAACAAGTCATGATGACCCCTCTTCCTCATTATGGCTACTCAAGAAGGAATAAAGTCATGAAGACCCCTTCTTATTATCCAATCATAAAGGAGTAAGTCCCTTAGTCGGCATCCTTATAAGGATAGGATAAAGTTATTATGACCCCATTCCTTTCTAAAGCTACCAAGGTTGAAATTAAGCCATTAAAGGCCTCTTCCTGTTAGCTTACTTCAGTAGAATAGGATCCAAATCTTTCTGATTCCTTTTCTAATAAAAAATAGTAAAGAAACTAAAAAATGGAATTAAGCCATTGAAGGTCCCATTTCTTTAAACTACTCAAACAAGAATTAAGTCCATGTGATCCCTGTAGTCTAAAATGTTGAGGATTAGGATTAAGCTATTCAAGCCCCTTCTCCCCATCTTGGCTATTTGGTAATCAAGTATCTAAAGACCCCTTCCTAATAGCTAACCAAATAATAGTAAATCCCCTAGTGGTATCTTTCCCTGGTTAATTTATCATGAAGTATGCAATAGAAGTATGTGTCCACATTGGCATCCTTTCTAACTACTATTCTCAGACAAGAGTAAGTCCCTTGAAGGCATCTTCTTTGAGCACACTGATTCCATTAGGACTAAATCATCCTTTGGCTCCACTCCTAATGACATCTATATTCAACTTGGACCTTAGTGAATTTAAGTTCCTAAGAGTGAATCAAATTGAAACAAGTATAGGCATACATATGCCTATCTTTCATAATTAAATCCAAAATAAAAAAAATTACAATCAAAATCAAAAAAATCAAAATTTTGAATTTGAACCCCGAAGCTTATGCTTGTAATGTTGATCAATTCTGTCAAAGCCAATATGTGTTGTGTACTCCGATCCACTACACATATTGGGGTCCATTTATTGACCTCATTTTTGGATGAGGTTAATTTGAACTCTGAAATCATTAATAAGGATAACCTAATCTCAAATAGGAATCTCCTAATTCAATGCTTAAGACATTATATCTAGTGACCTTGGACATCATCTTTGGGTTTGAGCTAACCTAATTAGCTTAGGTGGAATCAGCCCAATCTACCAATATGGATTAAATCAAACAAAATCCAAATAAATCAAAATAAATAAAATAAATCCAAAGTCAAGTCTAGTCAACTCATTTGGCATAAGTTTGACTTTTAGGTGGAACCCATAAAGTCAAAGGTCAACCCACCAAGAATTTGATCAAATTAAATCTTTGAAAATGCTCCAAATGCTCAAATAAACATGATTAATCACAAATCTAAAGGAATTTTGAATTCATTTAGGTCTTAATTGGGTTAATAAGACTACTTAGTCTAAATGAACCTAATTGGGTCTTATTGGGTTCAAACCCAAATCAAATTAAAATAAATTCAATTTGCTTATTCAAAATCATTTGGAAATGTTACTTAAACAAAGTCCAACCCACCATTGGGTCTAATTTGGTCAAATTGGTCAATTGACCTAAATGAAACCCAAGCTTAACACATTAAGCCCACTTTGGGTCAAATGGGTTCAAATTAAAATCTAATTGAAATTAAATGAAATTAATCACTCCAAATCATCTCACACTTGTGATCAAACATGATTGAGTCCAAACCCATTCCAATTGAGTTAAATTGGTCATTTGAACTCAATTGAAATCAAACTTAACCTATTTAGACTAAATGGATCAAAATTAAATGAATTAATTAAATCAAAACTCAATTAATCATCAATTAAAGATGATTGACTCCAGAATTAGAAGAATTAAATTAAAATTCAAACATTTTGAATCAAAATAATTGGTTTGGATTCAATTTTCTATTTTATGTCAAATTAGGTCCAAAATCATTTGAGTTTATTATGGACAACCACCTATTAGTCCAAAGACTTTAATGGTGATGCCAGCAACCATAAAAATGTGGTGGAATTATCAGAAGAGACGATTTCAAAATTCATAAAAAATAAAAGAAGAAAATAAGTCTCACTTCTCTGCTTAAACAAGCCACATCCCACCTCTTGTCTAAGAGAGATTAGATTACTGCCATCAATTGAAGGACACCAAACCCTCAAGGAAAAAATTTGGCTTTCTCCTTCTCCTAGGGAAGAAGCCAAATGCTAAGAAGAAGAAGGAAGAAAGGAGGAAGGCAAGGAGCTCAGCCAAGCATGAAAAGCAAGTCATTTGCATTCCTCTCTTCTAAATCCTCATCTAATCTTGCTCACAAGGCCAAGGGGATTGAATCCACCCATTGGTCGGCCTTGCCTCAGCCCAACGAAAGAAGTTCTCAGCCAAATATGGAAAGATGGGAGGGAGAGCCTATTCCCTTCCCCTTTTCATTCTAAAATGTCCACCATGATAAGAGATGAAGGAGGGGGCCCTTCCCCTATCCTCTCACCACCGGCATGCCAACGAATGGACAAAAATATAGCTCCATTCATGGTGAAATCCATGGGAGAGGTTTTCTCATCAAATTGAAAGTTTGAACACCTTCTAAAGGTCAAGGAAACCTTAAATGAATTGCCTCCCACAATTGAAAAATGTTCAAGACCATTGAAAAGTTGAGTTGACATTGGTTTAGGGATCAATCCATGGGGAGGCAAGCCATCCAACTTCACCCACATCTTCATCAAGTTAAAACAAAGCTAAAGGAGTCAATCCCATCACTAGTGATTATCAGAGATCTCCCTCTCCACCTCCCTAGGCCATCAATTTTGGTCCTTTCCAAAAGGAATTTGATCCCCAAGTTGATCAAACCATATAGATGAGTCCTAAATCGATCACTGATCCACTTGCAATCAAAATCATAATGAAAATCATTGGTGATCATTGGAGATTAGGCAAAAAAGATGGATGATGTCTGTCTCTCATAGACAAAATACAGGATTGAATCGAGACCTTCCAATCTTTGATCGAACGGGCGAAGATAATCCCACGTGGCACTGCTTTTGATGTAGGTACCACATGGGATCCGCATGGCCAACTCACCACGCCACATGGCGAGGCACCACATTAACCCGCCATTAGAAAATGGCTATTTCTCTTTAAAATTAATTTAAAAATTAATTAAAAATTATAGAAAATCCAAAATTCATAGAAAAATAAATCTAAATCCAAAAAATGCAAAATTAGGCTCTATGGATTCATCTTGATGAGGGGAATCCATTAAAATTAAAATCTCCAATTGATGTTAAATAATTTAGCCTTTAATGGGTTTAATTGGAATCAAGTAAATCTTAATTAATCTCAAACAATTAATCCAAAATGAAACTTTGGAGAATTGACATTGATGTTGAAACGCACCTTAAGAAAAAGTTTCATTAATTATTGCAATGTAATTACTAAAAACTAAAATTTCAAATCCTAAACCTAAATTTTAATTAAATAAATGAATATAAAATGAATTAATTAATCAAAATGAATCAAACAACCTTAGATCAACTTAATGAACTTTAATGAACATTAAAATAATAATGAAACTCATTGGAACTTAATAAATCACAAATTGGCTTAATTAAGCAATTAAATAATTAAATAATTTAAATAATTAACCATAACTTAATTAAATCATAATAAAATAACCAAATGTCTAAAAAGTATGAATGAATCCTCTTTGGAAACATCTTTTAGAGAGTAATCCATGAAACATAAAATTTCTAAATGACCTTCATTAAATTAGGCATAATTTGAGTTTTAATGACATAGTTAAAACCTTAATTACACCCTAATTATGAATCTACTCAAGATATAATTTTGGAAACATGAAACTGGCATGGAACCCCACTTTCCATAAAAATTTCAAATCCATTTGACCATTGGATTGGGTATAGTTGAAATTTCAAATTCGTAAGTCAATATTAATCAAATAATGAATAAAAAATTCAGTAATTCATTAAATCATGAAATAAATTGAAATAATCTTTATTAAACATCCGTAATATTTAGGGTAATCCCTAAACATCCTAAGTCAAAGAATTTAATCAATTCCAAACTTAAGGATTAATGAAATTAATAAATTATATTAAGAGTAATTAAACTTAAGTTAATAAATTCATAATTAAAGAACCTGAATCAAATTACACGAAATCAAACCTTAACCTAAATGCTCTAAATTAATAGAAATCAAACAAAATGAAACCAACATAACTTAATCCAAAACATTAATACAAATCAAATGAAATAAACTAAAGTCAAAACACCAAATAAAATAAATGAAATGAAATAAACCAAATGAACCAATTCAAATAAAATCAAATGAAATAATTAAAACCAAACTAAATTGAAAACTAAACCAATAATGAATGTCAAACTAAAATTCCAAAGGAAAGAATTAATCCAAATTCAAACAAAATAAATTAAATTGAAAGGATTAATTAAGATACTTAAGTATCTTAGTTAGACCTTTGGGTTGGATTTTCATCTTAGGATGAAGTTTTTATTTCATTAGGAGTTAGGATGTAGAATAGAATCGATTCCATCCAAAAGTGGAATTCATTCTACTCTTCATTCTTGACAACTTAAACTTCACTTTAACCAAATAAAGTGAAAATAACAATTGAAACTTAATCACTAAATCATTTGAATTGAAACCACCCAAAGGTAAAATTCAAACAAACTCAAACTCCAACTTGAAATTTAAACTAAAGAGGCCTAGTAAAGTCTTACCACACAAGCCTATTCTCTTCACACACAAAATCATTAGGTCAGAGACCCTAGACTTAGGTTAGGTTGTTTTATGATACTTTATGATTCTTTGTAATGTGTTGTGATTTGATGTGCTTCATATGTCTTTGTGGTGTACTATTTTAGACTGCATGTCTAGGATTATTTTCCTATTAGACTGATGGTAGGCATTCCTTCTAGATCTAATATTGCCTTCTGTAGGGGGATATTCTTGAATGGATTGCTATCATAAATATAGTTAAAAAATGCTATTTCTTGCAAGCATGCTTAAATCCTTAAGCATAGTACATACAACGAGCTTGGCAAGCAACTAATGCTAAGCCCGTATGTTTGTGAAATATAATTACTTGATATTATTTGTATTTCCTACCATTTACTTTGCACAGCTTAGGATTTATTTTTTTAATTTAAAAATATAAATTTGAGCTTAGAATTAGTCATAAAATTCAAACCCAAGAGTTCAAATAAATCTTGAATCAAAATATTTAAAAATCTAAATAATGTGCATCAGTTAGATGCATTTCATACCCTACATGATTCTAGGGATTAAAGAGTGAGTCTAGGTTCAATGATTCCTTTCTTAAAATGCAACAGCTCAACCATCTTACATTCATGTGACTTACCATCATGAATTTAAAATGTGCTTAGGTGGTGTTAGCTGGCAACCCTCTCTAAGAGGGTTGTAAGTATAGATGAGTCAGGGATAGGTTAGTTCCCTCAAGTGAGAGAAATGGCTAATACAATAATAATAACAACAAGCCTTTATCCCACTAAGTGGGGTCCTTCATCCCCATTATGTCCTTTTATGTGTCAAATTCTCATTTAATTCAAGTACTAAGGTCATTTTTTAATACATCTTAATCATGTCTTTTTATGTCTACCTCTACCCAATTAAGAGGAATGATTGATAATTTCCAAATATAAAATTAGGTTGAGCATCTAACTTATGTTAGAAGCACTTGTAGACTACATTCTGAAGCATTATTTTTAGGAATAAGACTTCAATCCTAGGCATTTCTATAGTATTGTGCTGCTAGAATCTAAGTCCTAGACTTCAAAGAAAATGTCAACTCAAATATATAAATTAAATTCCAAAACTTAAAGCCCAATTATAGGATAGTTGAAATGTCTATGGGCATCCTAGTCTCAATAGGTATTTCCCACTTTATCCCATTTTGCCTCCAAAAATAACTCTCTCCAATTTGAACCAATTGAAAATTTTGAAAATCAATCCCTTGAGAACCAATTTAGAAATCTTTAGGAATAATAACTTATTTATTTAATCAAGAGTATTCTTAGGAAGAGACCCTTCTTAAGATGTAATTAATTATAGAGGCTTGTCTCTATAGAGAACTATGAACCTAGTTTAAATTGAACCTTATTCTACCTTTCATGTAGTTCAAGCAAAAAATCTCTAGTTGACGAAAGACCCATTAGCCTTTGGAGTATTTTATTAAATGATCAAATCCATTATAGTAAAATAAGTTTATATTCTGAGATAATATGTTTTATTCCTTAATGATGCATTTGAACATCCAATTAAGAAATTCCAAAACTTTATGTGGTGAGACAAATTTTCCCCACAAGATAACTATAGATAGAGCCATTTTGAATTTTATGATTTAAAAGGGCTTTACTATAGATGTAGGAATGATTATTTATAATTCAAATTGTAATATGCTTAAGCATAGTACTACTATATAATTTGATCATCCTTCCCTCATTTATGCCTTATGTGTTGCAACTGATGCATTAGGGGACCTACATGAAAAGTCCTTATACAAAGGGCTCCATTGACTAAAAGAATGATTAAAGGATTTGGATCCAAAATTGAAGTAGGAGAAAACTCACACACTCCTCAATCCAAATCAAAATCATCCAAGATATTAATTGAGCAACTCCACGATATTAGAGGAGAAGAAATGGGTGGGCAAAAATATTCAGCAACAGTAAGAACTAGAGAAGAAATTTGATTATCATATGAATCAACGAGAATAATTTTATTATATGAACAAGTTTAACTCAGCACTCATTCAAATGTTTGAAAATTACAACTTTAATGTTGGCACAAATAGAGTTCATTTTCTTGTAGCACATCACTACCACCCATATGTTAGTACCCCATTAGAGCTTGAAAAAGAAGAAGAGGAGCAGGAGGAAGAGGACTATGATTTTTAGGCTAGCTTCTCCTTTTTCTTTTATCTATATTTTCTTCTTTATTTTTTTTATTTGTAAGATTTTGTAATAAATTTTATTTTGTCATAAAATATTTTTACTTCATCATATTTTTTATTTTATCAATGCAATTATTATTTGGCAACTCTAGGATTTAAAGCTAAAATCTAATTGAATAATAAATTTTAATCCAAAATGAATGACTTTGAGATATTAGCACCTGACTATCTGATAGCACTATGGCATTATAAATGAAATTTAGCCATAAAATCAAAGAGATTAATACCATTGTACTGCTTGAATAGCACTACAGTGTTGTGGGTGGACATTCTTTACTCTTACAACCTATGAAGACAGTGTTGTGGCACCCAGATTGTATCATTATGGTGCTAAATGATCAATGCTTTAGTGCTAAGTGGTAGGACTTAAGCTTAAAAATTTTATGTAGTACTTAAATGCTACAAAGTTTCATAGTGCTTTGGTGTTTTAAGGACAGTGTAGTAGCTTTGTAGATGGGACATTTAGATTCTACAACACTAGAAGGTGGTGCTGTGGTGATAAGATTTAGTGTCACTTCACTGTGTACTCTACATTTTGACTCTGTAACCCAAGAATGTAGCATTACAACACCAAGATTTAGCACTGCAGTGCTTGTCACAGTTCCTCAACATCAATAAACAATGTGGTAGCACTGTGAACTAGAGCCCCAAGGTTTAGAATCCCAAGAGCTTAGTGCCACAAGGTTATGTATCAGTTATGTGGCACTATGAGTCGAAGACTCCATTCAAAGGCTATTTTCCTATGTGATTTGAACCTTTATAGAAATTTTGGCAGCATAATGACTTAGCATGCTAATTTTCTCAAAATGTTTTAGTGCAAATAAAGAAATTTTGGCAGCATAAACACTTAGGAAATTACACTAATGACCTAGTTCATCCTTCTTGGGTTTAATCTAACCTAATGGGATTAGCTGGACTCAACCCAAAACTCAAGCATAGATAAAGAATTAAATCAAACACATCCCACTTGGAATTTGAATCCATTTGAGTTTAAAGAAAGGTGATTAAAGTGGTTAACCTAATTACCCTATTTAAGCTCAAAATTAATAAAATTCAAAGAAATCCAAATGTTTAAAAAAAATTCAAATCAAATCAAATAAAGAAAACTAAAGCTAAATAAAAGTCAAAGATGGTCAACCATTTGACATGGAGTTGACTTATGTGGATCCCACCAGGTCAAAGGTCAACCCACTAAAATTTGGCCAAATGAAATTATTCTAAGGACTCCAAATAATAAAATAAACATGTTTAAATATGAATCAAATAAATCTAAAAACCAATAAGGCCTCAAATGGGCTAATTAATCCACTTGGTCTAAATGAGCCTAAATGAAACTTTTTAAATTCAAATTCAAATTAATTAAAACCAATTTAAATTGATTGTCCAAAATCATTTGAAAATCATCATTAAATACAATTCAACCAATCGTTGGTCATTTGACACAAATGAATCCAAATTAACTCATTAAACCCAATTAAGGGCCGAATGGGTCAAAATTGAAACCAATTTTAAATCAATTCAAATTAATCACTCCAAATCATCTCACACATGTAAATAAACATGATTGGAATCTAAACATATTAATTAAGTCAAATTGGTCATTTGACTTAATTGAACTCAACTTAACCCATTTAGGTCAAAATGGGTCAAGTTGAAATAAAATCAAAATCAATTTAAAATTCATGAAAATCAATCAATTTAAAAATTTGTAAATCATCAAACAAACACAAATAAAGCTTAATTTAAATCCCAAAGTGACCAATTGAGCTTAAAGATCCAATTTGATTTAAGTTTAATCAAATGGATCATATTAGCTTATAAATTGAAATATGATCCCATGGGTCAATTAGCTTCAAAGCTTTTCATAAGCAATTAAGCACAATTATAACTTTAAAATATCCAATTATTAATGAATTAACAACAATTAATCCAAAAAAATCTAATGGATCAATCCAAAGTACCTAAATCTAAATTCAACTCAAGCAAGCTTGAGTTTTACTCATAGCTCACTATTGGGTTTGGTTTGTCAGCCAACAATCAACCCAATGGAAACATATGAGGTGGAAAAGCCATGTAAGATGTCATGGAAGAGAGAAATATGTTATGGGAAGAGTGAGTTGGAACATCAAGAAAAACTCTCCCAATCCAAAAACATTCCCTCCATTCTTCATCCACACCTTATCCACACTAATTTGGAGTGTTCTTAATCAGCTAACCACCCTTGGAGCTAGCTTCCAAGGGTGGTAATGACCTTTAGCAATTCAAATTGAAGAGAAACTCTTCTCCATGGATATGAGGAGGAAGTAGCTCATGGCCAAGGTAAGGAGAGGGAGAAGGAGGCTTCCTCCCCTCAAGGAATTCATCCAACACACTCATAATGGAAAGAGGAACCAAATCAACCCCATGGTCGAGGCCCTCATCGCTGGTGGCCGGATTCTAGCCACATAAAATCTTCTACATATGGCTTTTAGCCATATATGGAAAGAGAGGAAAGAAACCCCTCTAATAAACTCAATCATTCTCACACATTCTTAAGGTGAAGAGAAGGAGAAATGAAACTTTCCTCGAACCTCCTGCAACCGGCAAGCTAGAATTCAACCAAAGCCTGCGACTAAACTCTTAGCCAAATATGAAACTGAGGGAAGAGTGGTTCTCCCACACAATTGAAGATTCCACACATCCAATGGGCAAAGGAAAACTCAATTGAGCCTTTCCCTGATCATATCATTGCTAGCGAGCTATAATTCAACCAAAGTCGATAGTAAGGTCATGAGCTTTGGTCTCCACGCAATCCATAGGTATGCAAGACATAAAACTTCTTCTAGAGGCTTGCCATTAAGGATCAACACCAGTGAGGTATGGGTTTAAACCGAACACCCTTACATTTTGGTTTGGTCCTTTGTGAAGGAAAGTCGATCTCAGTTGAGATCAAATCATAAGAATTACTTGCAAATTGATCCTTGATCAAATTGCAATTTCAATCTTGCTCTCTTGCCGCTCTGATTCTTCGATAGAATGGAGGAGACAGAATCTCTACCATTTGTACCTTCTATGAGGAATATACACTTAGATTTTATTGCACATTTGATTAAATCCTATATAGGATCTATAGAAAAATTCTAATCGTTTAATCAAAGATCAGATGATTGTAGATCATCTTGCAGTCCTAGCCATTTTTGACATGGGATCTGCATGGATCCTGTGTGGCCCAATGGTGACATGCCAAGTGGGAATTGGTGTCACGTTGGTGCCACATGATGCTATCAGTTTAAAATGAGAAATTCCCAATTTTTGAATTAAATAAATATTAAAAAATATCAAAAATTTAAAAAATTATTGAAAATAAAATACTCAATCAAAAAATACAAATAAGGGCTCTATGGATTCATCTGAGATAGAGGAATCTATTAAACCCAAAATCCCTAAACAATTTTGGATAATTTTGGATTTAATAAAACATAATAAAACTAAAATTAAACTCAAACCACTCATCCAATTAATTTAAAACTTTGGAGAAATGAAATTAAGGTTAAAACACACCTTAGGGAAATTTATCATGATTTATTGTAAAGTAAATCCTAAAGATATAGAATTTTCAACTTTAAACAAAAATTTTGATAAGATCAATTAATATTAAATTAGGAAAATCATGAAATATTTTGCAAATAGTTTAAACCATCATAATAAACCATACTAAATCTAAACACTTCAATTAAAATTTTGAAATCCAATAAACCATAAAATCATCTAATTTGATAATTAATCCAATTAATTAATCTGTATTTAGGAAAATCATAATAAATCAACTAAAACTCCAAAAATTCTAAATAAAACTTCTATGGATGCATCTTCTAGAGAGAAAATTAAGAAAAATAAAATTTCTAATTAATTCCTTTTAATATAAGAATAATTTATGTTTTATTCAAATAACTAAAAATTTAATTTATCTTAAAATACACAAGTAATTGGAGTGAAACTTTAGGGAACTTAAATAGGAAGAGAACCCTACATGTCATAAACATTTCAAGGCCAATTAACCTTTGTATTTGAAGTTATCGAATTTCTAATCTCTAGGTTAATTTAAATAAAATAATAAATTAGAATATCATAGAAATTATCAAAATTCATAAAATCAACTTAAAACATTTTCATTAACATCAGAATACTTGAAGAAAATTTTCCAACCCTCGAAGTTAAAAATTTGATTAATCATATGATTTAATGAAATAAAAAAATACAAATCAAACCTTAAGTTAATAATTTATTAAATTCATGATAAATCAATTAATCAATTAAAATCAAAACTCATTTACCTTTGAATTTCATATCCAAATATGAAATTCATTAACATGGAAATTCCTTAAATCCATTTAGATTAATGAATAACATAATTCCAAATGCAAAGAAAATTGATTAAACAAATCAACTATACCTAAATAACCTAAAAGTTTGACATGGCCT
Source organism: Cymbidium sinense (assembly GCA_021442155.1). Classification (NCBI taxonomy): domain Eukaryota; kingdom Viridiplantae; phylum Streptophyta; class Magnoliopsida; order Asparagales; family Orchidaceae; genus Cymbidium; species Cymbidium sinense. Next base: position 57,592,864 of record CM038215.1, read on the forward strand.
AGGTTAGGCTTAGTGCTCAAAATAGCCTTAGGATTCCTAGGTCGTGAATTGATAAATAAAATTTCATCTCAAAAAATTAAACTTTAACATATAATAAATCAACTTAAACTAAGATTGAATGAAGACATCAACCTAAATGTATTAAGTTAACTAATTCAAGTTAAATGAATATAAACACTAATGAAATAAGTAATAAGCCCAATTCAAATCAAATATATCAAATCATTTGAAAATAAATCAAACAAAAATGAACATTAAATTAGGTCGTGCTATATGGTTAAACTCTTAGATAAGATTTAAGAAACTATATTAAATCTTAATCAAAGGTTATAAACCAAAAGATCATGAATCAAACTAAGAAACATTTAATCAAATTAAAAGAAATGAAAAGAAGAATGAATCTTAATCAAATTTTCAAATAAAATTAAAATATTAATCAAATGAATCAAAATAAAATAAATTTAAAGATAAATAAGGATTTAGCTTAACCCTTAGAATGAATTTCTACCATAGGTTGAAGACTTCATTTTATTAGGAGGATGTTGAATAGAATGGGTTCCACCTAAAATGGAATTTATTTTATTCTTCATTCTTGAAAACATAGACTCCACTTTAACATAAATGGAATGAAAAAGATGAAAATAAAATCATCAATCAATTAAACTACTTAAATTGGAACCAACCAATGGTAAATTAAACAAACTTTAAAACATGAAAAATCAAATCCAAATTAAAACAAGGCCTAATATAGTCATACTACACAAACATCTACTTTATACACTAGATTATTAAGTCATCGATCCTAGATTTAGATTAAGCCAATTTGTGATAGTCTATAATGTGATATGAAATGTTTTAATTATTTTGTGGTGTATTATTTTATATTGGATGGCTAAGATTATTTGCATGTTAGTCTATATGGTAGGGCATTCTTTTAAGCTAACACTATTTTCTACTGGGGGTTGTACTTAAAGGGACCACTGTCATAAAATAAAATAAATATTATTTACTTGCAGGTATTCATAAGTCCCTAAGCATAGCCATATAGGACAATTGAGCTATGCAAGAAACTAATGCTAAGCCCATATGTTTGCAAATATAATAATTGGTATGTTGTGTTTATTTTCTTTTGCAAGGATTAAAATTTATTTTGAAATTTGAAATGTAATTTAAGCTTACAATCAGGTTAGGTTCTATGTGGTCTAGGAATAGTAAGAGCTGGCCTTATTGGCTAGTGGTCCCTATAAAGCCTGTGGAGGTCCCTAAAGAAGGAGATAATCCTGGAGAAATATCCTCATAGAACTAAACTTTTAGTTCTAAGCAAGGCTGTATAAGGGTAGAGTTCGGCTGCCCTTTTTTTTCTATTAGGGTGTACATAATACCAGGTCACACTAGCCTATTCTGTTAAATTAAATTTGGAGTGATTTATGTTGGGTGAGCAATGGAATCAACCTACTTTTTTAGGCTTCTTTTGTGTTGTATTTTTTATGATGAAATGCCTGGAAATTAGGCTCTTAGAAAAACTAAGTTTTTTACTCAACTTAAATAAAAATTAAGAAATCCATAACTTCATACATAAATTAAACCCTTAGGTGTAACTTAGAAGCAACAAGAAATAATTAACTTTTATAAATCATGATAACATATTGTTCTAAATCCTTATATTGGGCACTTCACCCATTGCATATAAGGGGCATTTAACCTTTGACCACCTTCTTGGAGATGTGTGCCTTCTTATTTTGATTTAGCCCATAACCATTTCTAACTACATCTCATTGTAGACATAAATTGCATACCTCAAAGGTCTTAAATGAATTATGAGTCAAAACATTTAAAAGCTAAAAATTATTGCTTTAGTTAGGTGCATATCATATTTAACATGATCCTAAGGATTAAGGAGTGGGTTTAGGATCCTAGATTCTTTTCTAAAATGTAACAAACCAACCATCTTGCATACATAATACTAGCATCATGGGTTTATAAAATTCACTTAGGCGGTGTTAGCTGGCAGCCCTTCGAGGTGGGTAATAAGTCTAGAAGAGTTAGGGATAGGTTTCTTTCTTCAAGTTAGAGAAAATTCAATAATTTTCAAAAGTTGAACTAGGTTGAGCCTCTAAGTTATGATAGAAGCATTTATAGACTTTGGTTCTCAAGCATCCTTCTAGGAATAAGTCTTCAACCCTAGGCATTTATACAGTCCTGTGCTATTAGAATGTAAACCCTAGATTTCTAATAAATGGTCAATTCAAACCTCAATAAAATTTATCTCAAAAATATAAAGCTTAGTGCTAAGATAGTTGAAATGTTTACTAGATATTTCCATATCTATAGGCATTTCCTACTTTATCCCAATTGACCTCAAAAAGAACTCTTTCCCTTTGAAGTGTTCTCTTTTGAAATCCTAATTTAACCATCCTTTGGAACCAACTTTAAAATCCATACAAATAAAAGCCTATTTCCTTAATTGAGAGTATTCTTAGAAAGAGATCCTTATTCCTAAGATGTAATCAACTATAAGGGCTTGCCCTTATAGGGAACTAAGATCCTAGTATAAAATAAACCTTGTCATACTTCTTTATGTAGTTCAAGGGAAGAATCTCTGAAACATTAAGAATACCAATTAACTATAGAAGTCTTATTTAAATAATCAAATCTATTATAGGAAAATATGTTTATCTTTTGAGATAATATATTTATTCCTTAATGATGAATTTGATTACATAAATAACAAATTTTTGAAGTCTATGTGGTGTCCCAAATATTCTCCACATAGAGGTCTTGTACTTACAAATTTATATTTTAATGAGTAAAGGTCCAATTTAATTTTAATTTCAGTAGCATTTCATCTTGACAATGCCTAAAATATTATACTAAATGCAACTATATTCTTCTCCCTTACTCCAGATTCAAGACTAATAGAGAGAGGATCAATGGTGTAATTCTTCAAGATTTTTTTAGAGTGAGAAATCATATAAAAGAGACTTTTCAATCAGATTTTTACCTAAAATTTTGCCTTGCATAAGAAAGAAATTGTGCAATGGGGAGGCACTTGAAATGGAATATATAGCAAACATAGGGAAGAGAGTGTGGGAAAAAATAAAAGAAAAAGGGGATCAACCCTCCTCTTCTTATAGAGGTTGGATCTTCAACCACTCCCGCTCTCTGAAACTACTCCCACTCTCCCCTGGGCGTCATTGATGGGGATGGTTGTTAGTAGGAGTGGTTGGTATTTTTAGAGCTTTTTAAACTTAGAAGTAGTGGAGCCAATGCCTAGGAAAACCTAGTGATGCGGTGTTAGAATCAAGATGTTTATTTTTCTTTTTTCTTTTTTTTTGCTACAAATAAATTGCCTCCCAATAAATATGTTATGTCGATTGTACTTGATTTATTCAATATTTTCTTATCTATTCATCAATGATTATATGCAATAATATAAAGAAGGAGAGAGAACATAGTATTTAAAATGTCTCTAATCATAATATTTATATATCATGTATAATAAATAAACAACGGTATAAAAGAAAATTCAACTACAAGTAATTAGTATGAATCTCTCTAATACTAATAAAAGTAGTATAAACGATAGGCCACAATAACCTCTCTCTTCTGAGTACCATGGAGATGCTGAAAGGAGGCCTCCTGGTCATGAACTAGTGTTGAGAGAACTTCCTCAAGTTCAGACACCTGAGCATCCATCTGTCAGCAATCTTCTTTTATAACTGTGATAGCTTGTCTCACTAAAGACCTTCTCTCCAATAAATATTATCTTCTTTGTTATAACTCTCTCAATAAAATAGATATATCGAGAAACTTGATCATGTTTTGGTGAGTTCTCTTTGAAATGATCTCAAGGCTCTGAGATTATGCTCAAGATCTTGATGTACTAGAGAGGCTTGATGCGAAGTAGTGTCTAGTGAATTTTCTACCTTAATGAATGTGTTTGATAAGAGTTTCTGGTAAGTAATTCACACTTATACTTATTCAAACTCAATATCTCAACTTAGGTACTCCCAAAACTGTAGCACTTTTGCTTTGAAGCCCAAAATACTAGCTAGTAAAGAGTTTGCCTCTACATAGAAGCTAGAAAGCTCAACCAAAACTTCTAAGTCAACACCCAAAAGTAGGTGGCATAGTGTCATCATAATATGACATAAAATCTTTAAAGGGATGTAATGTGAAGCTCCTGAATGTCTAAACTAAATCCTAGAGATGAAGCATGAAAGTTTTTGACCAAATAATCATGTCTGATGTATATCCCATAGACTAGAGAAAGGGTGGCTCTACACAAGAGTTAAGCTCTACTGAGGAATCATCTTGGGTGGTGCTCATTATTACCCAAGTAGAGCCTAATAGGAATGACTCACCATTAGTTTTTAAAGCACTAGATTCCACTATACACAAATCTTTTTCGATATGCATATGGTCATCACTAATAGGCTTAGTATAATGAGAGACTAGGGAAGTTCTACTAACATCTATCAATAATACTAGAGTGACATCACTCTCTTCCTATTCCACCAATAGTTGAACCTCTACTGGTAGAGGTGGAGCATGAATAGGGTTAGGTGTTCTTGCTACTCCCATATCATAGTAAACTATTAGAGGACATCGAGTATTCCTTTTGATCCTTGCATGAACATGTGAGGGCTCTTAATGATGCTTTATACAACTATCTTGTATGCCTGATGATTCCTTCTAAGCATGAGATGTGTGTCAAGGGGAAAGAAAGTGTGGTGTTGGTCTGGCTTTCCCAAGTCTATGATTGTATATGCAAAATCATAGCTCCAAAAAGGAACAAAAAGTGTGATGAATCTATAACAACCATAAGTGGTTGACTCCTGTGTTAAACTCTTGTGGAGCCACACAGAAACTAGAACCAATCCTCAGATGAAGTAGAAAAGTCCAAGCCATAGAAGCTTCCTCCAAATGAACATACAATAAAAATATTCCCAAGGAATGAGTATCTTTTATATCAAGTATATGTGGTAGTTCGTATATAGGTGTAGCCTAAGTAAAGCTATATTGTTTGGCTACCCTATTAGGATTATATCCCTCCAAAATCATAGATTCATGATAGGAATAGCAAAGTCAAGCAGGTCTCAGCTTAATGAAGTATTTAGTAATGCACTTATACCCTAGCTTTGATGATAATAAGGGTATATGTATTTCAACAGTAGAATCCATAAATTTTTTTATCCCAAGCTCTGATCAAATAAGCAATAGTAAGATAATCTATGAATAATCTAAAATAAATCTATCATGCATGGTGATGTAAACATAAATGTTCAAATTTGATCTCTATTTAAAGTAACTATCATGCTGCTTAGCTACATAATCAATGGAAAATGCTGCTCTCTGAAGTAAAGACGTGTCTTAGGAAAGTTGAAGGATCCAGAAATATGCATGTGGATACATCCATGTATGTAATGCTAATGAGCCTCCACATCATAACAGCATGACCCAAACATGACACTTACTTTTCCCAATCCATGATACAGGTAGGATAAAGTTGTAGGTGCTAGTGCAATCCTCTCACCCCGAGCAAGCAAGCTATCTATCATAAGAGTAGAAGGCCAAAAAATTCTACTATGACCAATGAATACAAAGTAGCATAGCCATGTGGCAATGAAGGCCACTAAGGATAACTCCTCATCGATGCCTCATGCTAAAACATGTCGATAATTAGCTCTTCCTTTAGGCTTAAATCGAGTGTTAAAGAATCCATCAAATGGATGAAAGCTAATGTCAATTGTATCATCCAAGCATGCAAAACATGGTAAGCATACTGCTAGATGAAGGAAATGCTTGGACCATATTTCAAGAGTAATAATACCACATTGTCTATTGCTCTACACTCTTTTAACAACATCTAGTAGTGGGCTAAAGTATGATGGAGGTTGGAAGGATATATATGACTTCGCTCCTTCACTGACTAACTGACTAACGTTGAAAGAGCTTCTGGTCTTGAGGAATGCACTCCTCATATGGAATGCCTAAAATAGGGTGGTCTATTATATCTTGTATATCTGCCAAAGTAATCATCATCTCGTGTTGACCAATCTATAAATATTGGAGGCCCAATACCAATGCTCTATTATGCCATGGATCTAGGTAAAGGAAAGTTGGCTATAATCAAAGAGTGATGCATAAAGAGCATGATATATGCTAGCTCTCCTGAGAATATAACCATGCATCTATGCAAGCCCAATATATGTAGCCACTAACAACTTACAAAGGTGTGCCAAATACTAACTTTGGGTCCTAATCCTTTGCCTCATGTAGTATACGATAACACAAAAATCATATCATACCTATAGAAGGAGCACTATCTATGACTAGTTGAAGTACATCTTAAAAGCTAAAGTGATCTATGACTTGCTCTAGAGGGACATCATGACTGTGTCTTAGCTTTAAATTAATTACCCAATTAGAAGGATCATACCCTAATGGGAGCTATAAATTAAATAATGGAATGTAGGATGATCAAGCAAATGAATCATGATAATTATCTCTGCCCATCAACATGTCCTGATGTCATAATAAATGATCCAGCAATCTAGATGAATAATGTGGATCATATGCTTCAATAGTTGTCTATATCTACTCTTCGGTGGGCTTAATAGGACTTATATCATCTAGCATTTTCCACATAAATATTGTAGCAAATCTAGAAAATAGAAGCATATAAATTTTATAGGATCATAAAAAGGCATAATATCTGAATCAATTAGTGAGTTGTGCTTGTGGTCTTTTATCTAAACTTTTAGACTTTTATAACATCATCATTTTACATATAATTTTCAATCCTTTTTGGACTTGATAGATTCAAATTTATATTTAGATTCAATTCATTTTAAACATGTTGAATCTAGATTTATATTTAAACTTAGCCCTTTTAGGCATGTTGGGTGTGTTTAGACATAGATCTAGTCTTTTTTGGATATGTTGGATTTATGTTTAGATTTATATCTAGTCCTTTTAGGCATGATGGATCTAAATTTAAATTAGATTTGGCCCTTTTAGACATGATAATCTAAATTTATGTGTAGATCTGGTCCCTTTGGACATGATAGATCTGAATTTAGGTTTAAAATCTAGCCCCTTTAGACATAATGGATCTAAATTTAGATTATATATATATTCCCTTTGGACATGATAGATCTAAATTTAGACTAAATTTAGCCTCTTATGACATGATAAATCTAAATTTATGTTTAGATCTAATCTTTTTAGACATGATGGACCTAAATTTTGGTTTAGATCTAGCCCATTTAGACAAGCTAGATCTAAATTTATGTTCAGATATGGTCCCTTTGTACATGATAGATATAAATTTATGTTCAAGTCTGATCATTTTGGACATGATGAGTCTTAATTTTGAATTTAGATTTGGTCAATTTTGGTTGTATTGAATCTAGATTTAAATTTCTTCAATTAGACAAAGTTTCTCTTTGATAGAAGATTTCCCTTACATTTCAAGATACATAAAATTACCCTATATTGATAGGGAATTTTCCCTTTTATGCAAATATTCTTCTTGATCTTAAATGTTGATGTTGTTTTACCATTTTGATCGATCGATTTAGAGTCAATTTTTACTTTTGTATGCATAATATCTTTTAAAATATTACCCATTTATAGGGGGCATAGGCCTTACACTTTTTGTATTAATAAGCTGTTATGCTCTCCCTTATATACTTTTTTGATAATGTAAGGTTCTTTCCAATTATGGGTGATGGAGAATGATTGGTCTTCTTCATATCAACACTAATTCACCTATTTTGAAACTTCTTAGATGAACCATATGATCATGAACTCAGGTTATTCTTGCTCTATATGTTTCTAGGTTTTGTTGAGCCTGTAGACAAACTCCACCTAAAGCTTCAAGTTCTTCAAGTCATACTCAAACATTTTCCACCATGGTAAGTCTATTTTGGACTATAATATGGAGTGAAAACAATTCTACTTCAAGAGAAAGTATGGCTTCTACCCTAAACACCAATGAGTATGGTGTTGCCTGCATGGCTATTTTATATGTGGTTTGATATGCCAATAAGGCCTCCATTAGCTTATCATGTCACTCTCTTTTATTCTTAGAGATAATTTTCTCAAGGAGTTTGACCAACATTTTATTGAATGCTTCTACGAGACCATTGGCTTTTGAATTATATATTGAAGAATATTTCCAATCTATCTTATATTTCTCAATAAAATGATATATTTTGATAATTTTTAAGGTAATTCCATTATTCGATATAATTCATCAAGGTACTTAAAATTGGTAAACGATATGATCTCAAATAATTTCATTATCACATCAACTTTAACTTCTCTTAAGGGATTTTTTTTTTTTTGCCTATTTAGATAAGTAATCAATGGTAGCCAATATGAAGTGGTGCCCTCAAGATGACAGAGGATATATTGGACTAATTATATCAATTTCTCGACTCTCAAATAACCATGATACCATCATTGGATAAGGCATTAGGAGGTTAATGTAAAGTGTCTGCAAGTACTTGAAATTAATGACATCTTCTAGCATGTTTAATGTATTCTTGAACCTTGATTAAGGTTGGAAATAGACATATCTATCTAATATGAATTTGGTATCCTAAAGGTGTGTGTAGCATAAATGATTATCATGTAGAATTTGCATAGTGAACAAAGAGATTGGGCTTACATCCCTTGGAATGCCAGAATATAACTTAAATATTTGTATAACAAAAAAATTAAAAGTTGCCAATGCATAGCACATAGCAAATATTGAGTGAAGTTATCATTTAACTTAAAGCATATATTGGGAAATGATGACATGCCTGATCAAGATCCCATTATTTTATCATCTTAAGCTATCGTGGTCCCTAGTCTATTTAGTCAGAGAAATTATTCTTGACTAAAGAATCCTTGTCAGCAACCATGAGTTGTGTCATCTAAGGTGTTCCTATAAACCTGGGGTGGTATTTATCTAAGAGGACAAATTTAAGTCAACCTTAGCAACCAAAGGATTTTTTGCCTATTTAATTTATTCCATGATTCATAGCTCAAGGATCAAAGCCATTAAAAAATATATGGGATATTATCGTGACAAATATATATTGGAGTTGTATAAATTCCAAGCCACCCGATCAGAGGGTTCTAGTCATATCCATATTTTATGTGGCATTATTAGGTGACAAAATTACACAAACAGAGGACATAGGCCACATCCTTACTAGTATGAGATTATTTGAGTATGAACATAAATATATTTATTTGACATTGGCACTTTTATAAGTAAAAGTTTTCTTACCTTATCATCCTTAAAAAATAATGATGGATGGATGGATGATTGCTTGTTTTAAGTTATATGGAAATGATAAACTTCATTCTATTTATACATATCCCATCCATATGAATTTTATAATCGACTTGACTATCATTGGGGAATGATTATATTTTGGTAACCCAAACCCAGTCATAAGACCCAATTAGGAATTAACCCATGAAACATCCTTAAATAGTAAAATAAAGCAATTATTATTATGTTGGGGCCCATACAAGTAATTCATTTGTGTTATGCTCAACACTTTGGTGTTGAGAATATGGTGCCTAGACTCTATATCTCATGGCAATGCTACATGGTTAGCACCATGGCATTATAATTATTGGTCATGTTGACCTCAGTGCTAGGATATTAGCATCATGACACTATGAGATGTATGCCTAAGTCTCCTTTTCTCGAGGACACGATGCATCGACACTGTAATTTTAGCATCATGGCACTATTTCATCAATAGCATTTTTCTTAGGCATAATCCTTATAATCTGATCTTTTACAACTTTTTTAAAGTGCATTAACACCCAGCTCCATTATTTAGATCTAAGATCAATGAAAGGAGGATTTCATTTCACACTGAAACTAAGTTTGATAATGGAACGGGTTCCCATGCAGTGGTGTTACATTAATGGCACTACGACACTGTGGTGTTTATTTTTTATGTTGAGTGTATTTATGTCAGGTCACCACACAAATCCGTAGATGTACTCATTAGGATGATTGGGTATGATATTAAGTAACAGTGTACTATCTCAAGAGATAGAAGTCAATACCTTATAATGGACCTAATCACCTAATAAGGACTCCTAAGACATGATGTGTCTTTGAATATACCAGAGATTTTTCCCTACTTTACATGGAAAAATAAAGTAGGTTTATTTAAACTAGCTTTATTAAGTTCCCTATGGAGGCAAACCTCCATAGTTAATTACATCCAAAAGAAAATGAATCTCTTAAGAATACTCTTGATTAAAGTAGGTGATTGTTGTCTCTGAAGAATTCAAAGATAGAACTATCAAAGATTAGTTGTATTTTAGAAAATCAAATGAGAGAGATCAAAAGGGAAATAGTACTTATCAAAACCAAAGGAGATGAGTAGGGAGTGCTCATGATACTAGAAAGCCTAGTGAGCACTCCAATCTATCCTATGATTGGACTTTATGTATTTGAAATTGAGGAGATTAATTTATTTGAGTTGAATTTTTATTAAAATCAGGGATTATAATTCCATAACACAAGATTGTGAAAATGCTTAAGTGGTGAGGATTTATGCTTGTAGATCATAAAGGGAAACAATAACCTCATACCCTAAATCTAAAGAGCTTTGGTGAGTGTCAAAACACGACCTAAATTTAGGGTGAAAATGTGTATAAGGTCTACCTCTACAAGAGATAATAAACCACCTGACTGTTAGACTTATTACAGCTTGGAGTGATAGCCAGCTAACTCCTCCTATGTTTTAAATCCATGTAGGCAAGCCATATGTTTTGCAAGGTAGTTAGGCAGTTATTTACTTTGAAGAGAAATAGTTAAACTTACTCCCTAAGAGACTAGATCGTGAAGAGCATGAGTAATGACTTAAATCTAATGCAAATTTTTATCAAGTTTTATTTGATTTTGGATAATTTATTTTGACAAAAGCTATAGGATTTTGTATGCCTAGTTTCATGAGAAATTGATTATGGGCCAAATCAAAAGAGAAAGAGGTATCTTTCCATTAAAGGCTCTTTTAGGTTATGCCTTTATTCTTTGGCATAGATGGAAGCCCTCTATTAGCAAGAGTGTAAGAATATGATATGCATGACATTATACATTCAATCATCCAGCTAAGGGGTTGCTAAATATTTTATTATCTTGAGTTAAAACCTAGGTTTTAGGTGAGGTTATGAATTATTTTAAATTTTTGGTTATGAGTTGTTAATGGGATAGAAAATTTATTTTTATCCTAAGAGTCTAATCACATCCAGACCACACAGCAATCACCAATCATAAAGAAATAATGAAAAGACATATTATTTATAATGTACAAGCTAAACAAAATATCAAATAATTTTATAAAGTTATCACAAAAGAAAAAGAGGTCGATGTGATCGAGTACCGCCATACAACCCAAAAAAAAATATGGGTAGTCAAGCTCTACCCTTATACATCCTAGTATAATGAAAGAATAATTATAATTATAGAATGATAAGTGTTATGGGGGTCTTCATTCTTCATCCTTTATTCTTCACTCTTCATCTTTCACTCTTGGCTTGCTTTATTTCTTTCTTTCTTTTGGTTTGATTGGGATGTGGCTTGACATAGTCTTATAGCCAATATTAATTCTTAATCCCTATAACACTTATCCTAATCCTAATGCAAAAATTACATTAAAAGGAAGAAAATAAATCTAGCTACTCCTACAAAATAAATGTTAGCTACATACCCTACAACCCAAGTAGTTATAAGAATAATTTGACTTAGTACCCCACACGTGGGTGACCAAGTCCACATGTCCTAATTTTAGTTATGCTTAGGGATATAAGCAACCCATATAAAAAAGTATTTAATATTTTTATTACAGTGCCCCTATAGCACAACCCCCTACAGAAAGTATGATTAGGCTAATATCATCCTAACATTTAGGCTACACACATACACCCTAACATCCATTCTAAAATGATACATCATAAAACCAAACATTCATCAAACCATGCATCGCCCTAATATAAAACTAGAAATGGTGACTTATTCTAATGTGCAAATGTTAAAGCTTGTGTGATATGTTCTAACTAAGCTATGAGTTATAGTTTGCTAAATGTGAGGGATTTAATTTGTAAAAGGTTGATTTCTCTTTAAGTGGTTTGGTTGATTTGGGGAATTTACTTAGTCTTTTCTTTTATTTTATATGACCTACACTTAGCAACTAAGTGTTGTAAAGAGAATAAAGAGAGAGGGAGTCTCTCTTTCTTCTCTGCCTTAAGTCATTTCTAAGATAAATTGATTAATGAATTTCCTTTGATGAACGGTTTATTATGCATTTTAATTAACCCTAGTTTAGATTCACTCTAAATAGCCTTATTAAATAAAAAAGGCATGTCAAGATTAATTAAGGTGGATTAGTATCACATAACATATACTCACCCCTTCCTTTCCATCATGTATACCATGCATATGAATAATCCTAAGCATACCTATAGATACAATGCAAATCTTAGCATACTTTCATGATGAATGCAAAGAAATATATTTTTGAAATTTAAATACTTCATTTGTTAATTAGATCATGAATGCATGTCTTTGTTATGTAGAAAAGATGGATTTTTCATCCATTAATTAAATACACATAGCCACATGTATGAAAGTTATAAGTGAGTACGGTGCCATTATTTTTTACACTAGGGGCATAAGGTACAAGACCTACTTAGGGCTATTTAAAGCCTCACAACCTTGGGATGTCCAGACTAATATACCACTTTTCTTAGATACATATGAATGTATGAATAACTACAAGGATAAGGAAACCCATGCAAAATTTATGCTTTCTTTGTTTGATTTTTGATTCTTTATTCATTGGCCACATCACACATGCATATGTATGAGAGTTTTAAGTGAGTACGGCACCATTATTTTCTACAAGGGTGTAAGGTACAAGACCTATTTAAGGCTACTTAAAGTCTCTCAGCAGATGTCCATACTAATATATCAGTTTTCTAAAATGCATATGAATGTACAAAAAGGACCAAATGGATAAGGAATCATGCAAGAAATTATGCTTGATTTGATTGTATGGTTTACATATGTAATATGAAAACCCCTCCTAAACCCTAACATAGAGATGCATAGGAATTGATTTAGGCAAGTGTTGTGTTCTTTTCAAATGAACTATACACTTGCAAATCCTATATGAATCCAAGTTAGAAAAAGGAAAAAGAGTTTCATAGTACACATCTTATACTATCATCACATGCAAGCTCCTAAGTATTTGAAATAAGCATTACTTCATTTATAACAATTGGTTTACAGGTTTTGAAAGTAATTTTTGGTTTAATAGTGAGAATATCCACTCATATTCTTAATTTTAGCCGACAATGCAATTTGACATAAAGGAAACATTTCATTTAAATAATTTTAAAAAGAAATGAATGCATGATTTCAAATGGCAAGCAATATTTAGCATGATCGAAAAGAAATAAAGGAATGTAAAAACATGATTTCATTCACCCTAATTAATTCTAAGGACAATCTTAAATAAGGCTATTTAAAATAAATCAAAATTCTTTAAAGAATTTTTTTTGAGTTTGATTTGATTTAGGAAATATGAGAGAGATTTGCTAATCCTAGCCCAATTCCCCATGTGTGAATTGATTTGGTTTAATGAAGAATATTTAAGTTGAATTTATGTTTGATTAGATTAAGGTATGAATTAAATGGATTAATTATCTCTTACCTACATCACCTTAAGTTAATTAACTAATTAATAATAAGCCAACATGATATGCAACCACATGAAAAGTAAATTTGCAATGCTCCTAGAAAATGAAAGGGGCCTAATGCAATTAGCTTATGATTAATAGTTAATTAAGTTTAATGGATCTCACTTAATTACTCTTATGATTTTCTTACACATGTGAGCCAATCATAATTTCATTATCTCTCACTTTGGGTTATTGAACACCAAAAATGCTACCCAAAAGAAATTTTATTTAAGTAATTAGATTCATTAATCCATTTTTGATTAAGCATAGACATCTCCAATTAAGGAACTAACATGGACTAAAAGAAACGGGATCAAGAAAGAGGCCTTGATCTTAATCCCTAAGCCCCACACTTAATAACTTAGGCTTTGATCTTTATATTTAAGCTTAATTAATTAATTAAGCTACTAATTACCTCATTAATCCCTAATAAGATTAACTCCAAAAGTGAAGAGAACTTAGGAAATGAATTAAAAAGTATCTTAATCACATTCCCTAAGCTCCCTTGTTGTTCAATAGAGGTAATTAAGCTTAAATAATTAATTAAATAGTTGTTCATTTATTAATTATCACTAATTAAATTAGAAGAGTGATTAAGGCTTAATCAAGTGATTTGTATAATTAAACAACCAACAAAATCTCAAATAATTAAGAGAGGTAGAGGTCATCTTCATAAATACCCATAGAAAGTTTGAGATTAAATGGGAGATTTATTAATGAGTAATTAGCAAATTATAATTTTAATAAAACCTAATTAAGCCAAAATCACTATTTAAAATTAATTAATAATATTTTTTTTAAATTCTACTCTAAATACCTTTAAAATGTGCCTAAGTTTGTATTTTTTTAGATTTTTCTATAATTAGTTATGATTTTAGGAAACTTTAATATTAAAAACTAATTTATTAGCCCTAATTATATCTTGAATCCTGCCAGGCCACATGGTAGTGACATGGCGTGCTTTTCACATGGCATGATGGGATTGGTTACTTAAGTTATCACATTCATGCACCAACTCAGTGGTGGTGATGCGCTTTCTCTGCAAACCGTTTGATCTAAGATTGGGCAGCCTAGATTACACCCATGATTTAAGCTAAGAATCACAACGGATCTTGTGAGATTTTATCACGGTCGTCCTTTCTAATCATGTAGAATGGATTGCGCATGATCCTTCTCTTTTGTGAGCGGTGAAAGACGAACACCATTCATCTTTTCTCATTCAATTCGAGCTCACCCAAGCTCGGATTGGGATCAAAATGATCTCACACCTTTAGATGGAGGGGGAATGCATATCCAATGATCAAGATTGAACAAATACTAGCCAAAGGCTATCACCGATGCTTCCAACAATAGAGTAGCTTCATCTAGTAGAGATGAAGCCCTGTTGAAGTAATCTGATCTTGGTTTGGAGTGGATTGCTCAGTTGACCAAGCTCCTCTCCAATGGTAATCGATCTTGATCGAAGTTGCACTTCCCATGGCTTGGAAGCTTGGGAAATGACTCGATCGAGCTCGATGAGGTGTGTTGAGGGTGTGGGTAAATGGAATTTGAGTTTGGTTAAGTGAGGAGGGAGTATTGCTTGGAATGGTAATGCCATATTTGGCTTTGCACATAGAGGAGTAATGTCGATCGATGGAGCTTGGGGAGGCCTTGGGAAAGCTTTGTGAGGATTCAAAATCACTCTAGGGTTGAATGGGATTGAATTCTCTAAAAACCAGTTGAATTGAGGGAGTATATCCCTCAATTGAGCCAAGTGGATGGATAGGATCATTCCCACAAATTCTATTAATTCTCCATCATCAAGTCATTGTAGGGGTCACCGTCAATCTGAGGTGGCATGCCATGAGTGGTCGAAGTCATGTCGGGGTCTCAAGGCTTGATATGGATAGGTGGGAGGGGATTTGGTTCTCCTTGCACCCGTCGAGTTCAGCCATGGATGGGGGGAAGTGAGCTTGGCTTGGTGAGTTACCTTTGGTCTAAGGCAAGTCCTAGGGTGATTTGAGTGGGCTAGTAAGCTCTAGGGATACCTCATTTGCTAAAAGGAGGGCTACCATGGGGAGTGCAAAATGAATTTTTCCACTTAAGGTAGGAATCCAAGGTGGGAGCTTTGTCAATTGGGTAGTCAACTTAGGATGAGTTTGTTTGGCTTTGGGTTAACTTAAGAGTGTCCAAGGCTAGTTTGGGGTATGCTTTGGTCGGCCAGTAGGATTCCATGGCTTGGTTTTGGGTGACATGAGCTCATTTGGTCAAATGGGTTCATTTGGGTTAAGTTGGGCTGGGTTGACCAATTGGTCAAATTGGGTCAAACAAAGGCTTGGGTTAGATTCATTTGATGATTTGGGATGTTTTAGTTAAATTAATTTGGATTGGTTTGGCTTAGGTTTGAGTTTTATTCATTTGGATTCAAAAAGGTAGAATTGGTCAAGTTGACTAATTTGACCAATTTGACTAGATTGGGTTGGGTTAGGTATTGAGTCAAGTTCAATTGGTTGATTGAAAATGATTGTAGGCTTTGGTTTGGTTTAATTTGGATTCAATTTAGATTTTGGTCATTTTGACCCTTTTGGTCAATTTGGGCTAGGTTGGGTCAAGTTGACCATTTGGTCAAGTTCAACACTGATTTGGAATGAACTTGAGCCATTGGTTGCAATCAATTTGGATTAAATCATGGTTTGACTCATTTTGGCTTTTTAGGTCAATTTGGGTCAACTTAGGTTAAGTGATCAATTAGGCTTGGTTTGGCTCAATTGATGGCTTGGTTATTTTCAAACATTGATTATGAATGGGTTTGGATAAATGATTTCAATCAATTTGGTATATGGTGGATTTTGGCTAGTTTGGGTTTCATTTGGGTTAATTTGACTTGGTCAAAGGCTAACTTTGACTTGGTTTGACCCAATTTGAGGTGGTTGTTCATCATAGGATGATTGTTAGCCAAGTTGTGATGTTTGGATGTGCTCAGTTCAATCTAATTTGGGTTGGATTAAAACTTGGATCAAAAAGGTCATTTACGTCACTTTGGGTTAAGTGGGCCTAAATGGGTTAATTGGCTTGATCAAGGCTTAATTCATGTTTGGTTGAACTCACATATGAGTTTAGGATTGAAATATAAATCCAATTACACTTAGTTTGGAGCCAAATGGGTTTTGGTTCATATGGCAATTTCAAGTCATAAGGGTTGACTTGGACTTGATTTGGGTTGACTTGGTTTTGGCTTAGTAATGGTGATTTATGTTTATGTTTGGAATTATGATTGAAGGAATGATTGAATCATGAATAAATCCATAGGTTTTGAGTTTATTTGGGTTTCATTTAGCCAAGTTCAAAAGTTTGGCTAAAAGGGAAAAAAGTTGGGAATTTGGTTTTATTTGAGTTTGGATTTTGGCTATTTTAATTTATATTTTATTTATATTTATGAATATGATTGAAGATATAAATGGGTTGTGAGAAAATCATTTGAGTTTGGAATGATTTGGAAGCAAATTTGACCAATCCAAAATATGTAGGTCAAAAAGGCTAACTTGGGTTTTGATTTGGTTTTGATTTATTTTGAGTTGGTTTGGATGGTTTGAACTTGGATGTCATTTATTTTTGTGGATATAAATGAAGGAATGATTGATTTGATAAAGAAATCAACTAAGTTTTTGGTTTGAAGAGTTTTTGGCTAAGTATATGATTGTAGTTCATATGACTTAGGATAGGATTTTGAGGTTTGGAATTAATCATGGGTTTCAATCATCTAGTTTGATTTTGGATTGGAGTTAACTTGGAATTTGACTTGGAGTCTTGAATTTGAAGTTGAATTTGGTAATTAAGAAAATCAATTCAATTGGGGCTGATTTGGATTTGGTTAAGGCTAAGTCTATAAGATAAATCAAAGAGCTTAGGAAGGGATTTGGAGTTTGAATTTGATGATGGATTTTAATCATCGGATAGTTAGATTTAATTTTGGAATTTGAATTTGAATTTGAGGTTTGGTTTGAAAGAAGGAGGCAAGGATTGGGTTTGGGCTATAGGGTAGGTAAGTCTCTCCTAAATCCTTAAGGCACAACTTATTCCTATGACTAACTTTTTTAAGTCTCTAGGGTTAGGTAAAGTGTTCACCTAATCACTAGAAGTGTCTTAAGACTAAGGAACTCTTAGTGTCTATAAGAGTCCTAGACTTACGATGAGGAAGTTGAGAACTCACTCCAAAAGTGAGGTCAACAGATGATGTGTTAAATAAATGAAACTCAAGAGCATTGCACCATGGTGCCAGGTATCCGAGACCACAACACTATAAGACAAAGCACCAAGGACTTCATTCTTGAGAGCTCAACACCTTCACGATAGGCCTTGATTCCATGGCACCATGAAATATAAATGCACATATTGAATAGAATTCTTGAGTATTTTGTTGATATTTTATAAAAATTTTGGTAGAGTAACACTTTATCAATGCTAGCTCTCATATTTTAATGTAATTCTCCCTTATTCTATATTTAAGATCAATGGAGGGAGGTTTCTTTTCATTTTCACACCAAAACTAAGTTCAATGGTAGATGTTCTTTCTAAAATTTAAGATTTCAGGGGTATGGAGGCATTCTTTTACTCCAGATTGAAGATCGATGGAGATACATCATTTGATTTTCCACAAGATCTAGAGTTTGTAGTAAGGGATTTAGCTTTAATCTTGTGTGGGAAGAAAGCATCCTCAAACAACCACTGGCCATCCACTACTGGACATCTCCTTACTATTCTAGTAATAGAGTAGTGAAGAATTAGTGTAATTCTCCCAATTAGGAATACAATGTGTATTTGCTTTAGAATTTTACCCCTGGTGGGGCAATTTTCGGCCCCATAACTATTTCACCAACTCCCTTGGGCAGTTGTCATCATTGGGGTGAGAACAATAGTTTTACTTGCTTCTTTGAATTACAAATCATCTTTGCCCTGTTACTATCGTGGCGGTTCCATAAGGCCATATTATAGTCTTTCCAATTAAACTAGCAGTTATCTTTTGAAAGAGTTGTAGTAGAGCCTTGGCACCAAGGTCATTACGTTATGGCATTATAGAAAAATTATTTTACTTAATTTTTTTATGCAAATAATAGTATAAGGCATTTTCTTTTCCCTCTTCATTATTTTAAGCTAGCAATGCTCCAAGTGATTCTTCTAGGGTTTTTTATATAATATCAACAGTATTCCTATTATTGGTGTCACCAAAATTAGGGGATGCAAATGATATTATTTTAGGCTATCAAATGCTTCTTAACAAGCATCATCCAATATAAAAGTTGTGTTCTTTTTCACTAATTAAGCAAAGGGTTGACATCTTTATGAGAGATTAGAAATGAACCTCCTGATATAAGGTAACTTGCCTTATAGTGAACGTACTTATTTCAAGGTCTTAGGTAATGACATCTCTATTACTGATTTAATTTTAGAGAGACCAATTTCAATTCTTATATGGTGCATAATAAAGCCTAGAATTTTTTTGAAAGTCATGTTGAAAGCACATTTTAAAGGATTCAATGTTAGGTTGAAACTTCATATTCTATTGATTCGATCCTTAAATTGCTTATGTGCACATCTTAGGCTCTACATATGACAACCAAATCATCAATGTAGCATTCTACATACTTATGTATCAGATCATCGAAGATGCAGGTCATTCCCCTTTGGTGTGTAGCATTGCATTTTTTAAATCAAATGGCATCACCTTGTAGCAATATATATCAATCGATGTATGAAAGGATGTATGTTTTTCATCTTCTGAAGCCATTTTAAGTTGGTTGTAGCTTGATGAACCATCCATGAAGGAGAATATATCATAATTTGATGTGTTGTCTACCATGAGTTTTACATTTGGTAAAGGGATGTCATCATTTGGGAATGCTTTATTTAAGTCTCTAAGTCGATGCAAACATGGATATGCTTATTTTTCTTCTTCACTAGGATGATATTAACCTAGTCAGCATATTTTTCTTCACAGATGAATCCAGCTTCAATAAGCTTTTCAATTTCAATGATTACTTTCTCTTTGATTTCCAATTGCATTTGACTTGATTCTTGCTTTATAGGTTGTACAACAAGTTTAATGGTAAGTTTATGTACAATCACATCTAGCGATAAGCCTAATATTTAACTATAATTTCATGCAAAATAGTATTTATAGTCATTAAGCAATTTTTATAATTCCTCCATTTTTATGTGAGGTTGGCACTAACAAAGATTGGCATAGTTTCTTCCTTAGTACCCAGGTTAATTTCTTGAAGTTCATAAATTGTAGATGATTTCCTTCTTCAAATTCTTTTAGGGCCTCTTTGAGGTCAATTATCAATTCATCTTTAGGGGTATTCTCATTTTTATACAAAGGACTTTGATTCATTTGTAGCTTTAGAAGAGACTTCTTCTTTTTATGATATGGCATAGCATGAGCTTGTTAAAGAAAATGCTGAAGTAGTATATCCCAAACCCCATGCAATGAACTTCCTATATCTTATGAAATTTTGGGTGTTATCCCCTTGCTTGAACATGTGGGGAAAATTATGACACCACATAGAGTTTAAGAATTTCTTATTTAGATGATAAAATGTGTCATTAAAAAGTAAACATATCATAAATATGTTATCTTCTACTAGATTCAATCATTTAATAAAAGACTCCTAAGACTAATGGGTCTTTTGTATACTAGAGAGTTTCTCCCTTAACAGCATGGAGAGTAGAATAGAGTTTATTTTAAACTAAGTTCATGGCTCCCTATAAGGGCAAGCCCCTATAGTTAATTACTTCTCAAAAAGATTCTCTTCTTATAAATTCTCTTGATTAAAGAAATAAAATATTGTTTTTATAGAGTTCTAAGCTTGTTTTCAAAGGAATGATATTTAGAATTTTCAATTAAGAATGATCTAAAGTGGAAAGAATTCTTTTAGAAGTTGAACGAGATGAAGTAGGAAATGTCCATTGAACTAGGATGCCTAGTAGACATTTCAACTATCATTTGGCTTTAAATTTTAATATTTAGATTAGATTTTGAGTTGACATTTTCTTAGGGCTTAGATTCTAGCAACACAATATTGTAGAAATGCATAGGGGACTTACTCCAAAGAGTATGCTTTAGAACCTAAGTCTATAATTACTTCTAACACAAGTCAGATGCTCAGCCTAAATTTATTTTGGGAATTATTGATCTTTCTTCTCACTTGAGGGAACAAACCTATCCCTGATTCTTCTAGACTCACAACCCACTTAGAGTGGCTGCCAACTAACACCACCATCTAAGCACATTTCAATATAAGATGCCAAGTCTTATGTATGCAAGATGGTTAGGCTCTTATCTTTTTAGAAAAGAATCTAAGAATCCTAGACTCACTTTCTAATCCTTAGAATCATGTAGAGTATGAAATACATCTAACTAATACACATTTTTCAAATTTTTATATGTTTTGATTTAAGATTCATTTGAGGTCTTGGGGTACACATTTTTATGTCTAAATTCCATGCAATAAGAATTTGTTATGGGCCAAATAAATAAAAGAAGATAGACTTTCCTGAGAAGGTGGTCATCCTCACAAGTCAGATGCCTCTTATGTGCAATGGGTAAAGTGTCCAATTCAAGAGTTAAGAGCAATTTGATTGCAGGATTTTTCAAGAGCTAATTGTTTCTAATTGATTTTAAATTGTGCTTAAGGCTTTAATTTATGTGAGGTGTCAAATTTTCTTTATTTTTGTGCTTGAGTTCATTAGATTTAATTGGGTGAAAATTTAATTTTTTTTCTTATGAGCTTACGACTAGGCATTCATCATAGAAACAAACCTAGAAAAGCGGGTTGATTCTATTGTGCACCCAAAATAAATCAATCCAATTTAAATTAAAGAAAGGCGATGCGTACCACTATACAGCCCAAAAAAAAGCAAAATGGGCAGCCGAGCTCCGCCCTTATAAAGCTCGACCTAGAACTACAAGTCTAGATCTATGGTCTTCTTTCTAGGATCATATCCTTCTTTAGAGACCTTTATTAGGCTTCACTGTAGACCTCCACACCATCTCCTAGTAGGGTTAGCTCCTGCTAATCTTAAATCTCATATATCCTAACCTAATTCTATGCTCCAATTTACATTTTTAAATTCAAAAATAAATCCTAATCCCAGCAAAATATATGTTAGGAAAATACAAATAGCATATGGTAGTTATATTTTATAAATATACAGTCTTAGAATTAATTGCTTACTAAGCCCACCAATCCTATTGGACTGCTCAGGGATTATTCAGCACCTACAAGAAAACATGAATTTTATATTTATGAAAACTATCCCTTCTAACACAATCCCATGTAAAAGATAATATTAATTCTAAAAATGTCCTACCATCCAAACTAGCGAGAAAATATTCCTAGACATGTAGTCTAAAGTAGTACAACACAAAATAATAAAAAGGCATTTAACATCATGACTTCATAGAATATTATAGAAAATCACAGAGCAACCTAACTTAAGTCTATAGTCCGTGACCTATTATTCTATTATGTGACGAAAGAGGGTTTGTGTGGTAAGACATTAGTAAGCTTTTGGGTTTCAATTTCAATTTTGGGTTTGAGTATTTGGTTATTTACCCTTTGGATGGATTCAATTCATATAGTATTGATTCTTGTTTTTGATCCATTTTATTATGTTATAGTTGTTGACCTCATTTTTTAATGAAGTTAATATCAATCTGAAATTAGTAATTAGGATGTCCTAATCTCAAATAGAACATCCTATTTCAGTGCTTAGGACACTACACCTAATGTCTTAAGGAATCTTCATTGGGTTTTATTCTAACCTAATTAACTTAAATAGAATTAACCTAAACTACCCATTTGGATTAATTAAAGTAATCCAATTGAATAAAATTGAATTTAAATCAAAATAAATCAAAGAATCTAAAGTAAAAAAATCAAAATCAACATAAGAACTAATTAAGTGCATCCATTTCTAAAAAATTGAAAAGCTATCTTCAACCTCTTCTTATGGAATAATAATCAAACCTTCTTAGACCTATCTAATAAGGGATTTTAGCACTAATCAACCCTCCTAACCAACTTCAAATAAATCCAAAACCAAGGAAGAGGCAATAACAAGTCAATTGGTGAAATAGCCAAATCCCTTTTGGCTAACTACATTCCCTCTCCACCTCTTCACCTTGGACAAGTGCAAGAAGGTTAGGAGGTATAGTAGAAAGCTTCCAAAGATTGCTCTTAGTTCAACCGACCAAAGAAGGAATAAAGGGAAGAAGAAAAAAAGAGAGAGGCCAAGAATGGAATTGGGCAGGAGAAGCCTAACCCCTCCCCTTTTTTCATTCCACAATCCTCACCAGCGAGATGTTCAAGACCTTTCCCTGACCATCTCGATATTGGCAAGGTGGTGTATAGAGCAAAACTAAAGCCCCTCCAATGGTGAAATCAAAGGGAGCAGGTTTCACCTCAAATTGAAGCTACCTACACGTCCTAGGGGTCGAGGCAAGCCAAATTGAATCCTCCCCCACTTCCCTCGCCATTGGGAGGCTGAAGAATGACCAACACCTATTCATACCAATTCTATGTTGGAATAGAATTCACAATGAGATAGCTCAATTCCTTTGGCACACAAACTTCCCTTGGAGTTTAGAAGCTTTTTAAATCGATCCGGCACCAAAGACCCAAAGAATAGAGGAACTCCATTAACGCACTCTCATTTTTCCTTCAAGCTTTCAGCTTTGATGGTTTTTGAATCAAACTTGATCAAGTGAGATCAAGCCACTTAGATTGATAAGAAATCCTTCCATGATCATTTTGCAATTAAAATTATATGATTTCATTACTTGGATCACCGAAAATCAACTTATTTAGGCAGATGACTCTTCATGCAGAGAAGGGAAAAGAGATAATTGTCATCTATTCCTTTTAAAAGGAATGAACAGCTCTACTCTAGGTATACTTGATTAATTTTATCCCTTTAGGATTCACAGATTAATCATGGAACCATCTGATCAAAACAGCATCCTTCCACCCTTTTAACATGGAATCCTCACGGATACCGCGTGGACCAATCCACATGAGAAACGTGATGCGCTGTGTCACGACAGCACTAATTGGTTTAATCAGGAAAATTGAGTTTTTGGAATTTAAAAATGCAGAAAAATGTCTAGAACTTCTAAAATCATGGAAAAATAAATATAAATTAGAAAAAAAAAATGAGGGCTCTATGGATTCATCTTGATGAGAGGAATCTATAAAAATTAAAATCCCCAATTTATGTTGGGTAATTTTATTTGGGTTTAATATAAATTAATTAAACCCTAATTACTCTTAAACCACTAATCCAATTGAATTGAAACTTTGGGGAAATAAAAATAAGGTTGAAACACACCTAATAAAAAATTTTCATAATTCATTTCACTGTATTTTATGAAAATTAAAATTTTAAATCCTAAACTCTAAATTTAATTAAATAAATTAAAGTTAAACAAATTAATTCATGAAAATAATTCAAATAACCTTAAATCAACTTAATAAACTCCACTGACCATCAAACCATTAATAAAACTTACCTGAAGTTAATAATTTATAATTGGTTTGATTAATCAATTAAATGAATTAATTAAATCAAAGAATCAACCAAAACTTAATTAAATCCTAATAAATCATCCAATTGACCAAAAATTATAAATAAACTATCATTAGAAACATATTTCAGTGAGGAATCAATGAAAAATAAAATCTCTAACTGAATTTCATGAAAATAAGCTTTATTTGAGTTTTAATAAAATAATTAAAACCTTAATTACACTCTACTTATGAATCTAATCAAGATGAAACTTTGGACACATGAAATTGGCATGTAACCCCACTTGTGAAAAAAATTTAAATCCAATTGATCTCTGAATTGGGAATTGTTCAATTTTCAAGTTCCTAAGTCAATATTAATCAAATTATAAATTAATAAAATTCATTAATCCACTAAACCATCAAATAAACTAAACAAATCTTAATTAAACATCAGAAACTCTTAAGGAAAGTTTATTAAATAGTCCTAAGTCAAAAGAACTTAATACTTAATGATTAATAACACTTAAATAAATCATAATTAAATGAATTGAATTAATCTAAATGAATCATAACATTTACAATTAATTCAATCCAAGAATGAACATTAACCTTAACCTAAATACTTTAGGGTAATATAAACTAAACTAAATAAAATCAACATGACTTAATCCAAAATATTAATGTAAACCAAATAAACAAATTCAAATTAAACTAAATGAAGTTAATAAAATTAAATCAAATGAACTAATTCAAGTAAAATTAAATGACATAATTCAACACACACAAACCTAAAACCCAATCTTATGTTTAGGATTGAATGAAATTAACATCATATTAAGACTAATTGAGATTTAAATTTAATAAACATAAGAATAAATCTTTGAAAGGACAAATTAAATATATATATATAACTAAAACTAAATCCAACTAAAATCTAAGTTAATGAACTTATGATTAAACAAATCAAATTAAATGAAACTAACATAATTAAATCAAAACCTTAATACAAATAAATGGAATAAACCAAAAAAATTAAAATATAAATCAAATTAAACCAATTAAAAGAAATGAACCAACCCAAATAAATCAAATGAAATAATTTAAAATAAACTTTAATTAAACTTTAAGCTAATAAAATTATGACTAAAAAAATGAGATAAAATACTATTAAATAAAAGAAAACATCAAATATCTTAAGTTCAAGAACTTAAAGATTAATGAAATTAATAAACTATATTAAGAGCAATTCAACCTTAACTTTACAAACTCACTAAACAACTTGAATCAATTCAGTTAAAATCAAATGAGATCATAAATCTAAAATGAAACAAATTAAATGAAATAAATAAATATCAAAACTAATTCAAATAAAAACTACATAAAATTGAAAAGGATTAATTAAGATACTTAAAGATCTTAGTTAGACCTTTAGGATGAATCTTCATCTTAAGATGAAGATTTCATTAGGAATTAAGATGTAGAATAGAATGAATTCCATCCAAAAATGGGATCTATTTTATTCTTCATTTTTGAAAATTAAAATATTATTTTAACCAAATAAAATGGAAGTAAATTCTAGAGCATTTGAATTGAAACCACTTAAAGGTAAAATTTTTAAAAAAAATCAAACCCTAAATTGAAATTAGAACTAAAAGAGGCTTAGTAAAGACCCACCACATAAGCCCATCTTCTACACATGCTAGATTATTTAGGTAACGGACTCTAGATTTAAGTTAGATCGTTCATGATTTTCTTTTAATTCTCTATAATGTGTTGTGATATGTTATGCTTCACATGTATGTGTGGTTTATTACTTTAGACTAGATGTCTAGGCTTGTTTTCTCATTAGAATGGATGGTAGGGCATTCTTTTTATATTTAACACTATTTTTGCAGGGGCTGTGTTAAAAGGGATCGTTATTAAAAAAAATTATAAAATTGTTGTTTGGTTACAGCTGCTGAAAATCCATTAACATAGTCCATAGGACAGGTGGGCTTGGAAAGCAACTAATGCTAAGCTTGTATATTTGTAAAATATAACTATTGTGTGTTGTTTGTATTTCTAACATCTATTTTGCAAGACTTAGGATTTCTTTCTAATTTTAAAAATAAATTTAAGCTAGAATTAAGTTAAGATCTATGGGGTCTAGGATTAACTGGAGCTAACCCTAGCAAGAGATGGTGCAGTGCACCCCTGTGGAGCCCAATGGATGTCCTAAAAGAAGGAGATTATCCTGGAAAGAAGACCCATAGATCTAGACTTGCAGTTCTAGGCTGGGCTGTATAAAGGTAGAGCTCAGCTACCCATTTTTCTTTCTTTAGGGGTGTACAATCGACTACATTAGCCATTTTCTTAAATTTAATGAGCTTGATTTATTTTGGGTGTGCAATAGAATCAACTTGCATTTCTAGGTTTCTTTTTGTGTTGTGCTTTCCTATGAATGAATTCCTTCACATAAGCTCATAGGAGAAAACTAAATTTTCTACCCTATTAAATTTAACCAATTGAAACATAAAATAAATACAACTAGAAACTTCATCGATTAAAGCCTTAGGCATAACATAAAATCAATAAGAAATAATTAGGTTTAAAATCATGAAATCATATTATTTCCATTCCTTGAATTGGGCAACTTCACCCATTGCACATAAGGGGCATCTGTCTGTGAGGATGACCACCTTCTTGGGGAAGCCTGCCTTCTATATTGATTTATCCCATAACCATTTCTAATTGCATGACATTAGGCATAACTGTATGCCCATGGCCTAAAATAACTCTTGAGTCAAAATTTATAAAAATATGAAAAATATACATTAGTTAGTTGCAGCTTTATACCCTACATGATTCTAGGATTAGGGATTGAGTCTAGATTCATAGATTCCTTTCCTAAAATTATAATAACCTAGCCATCTTGCATTCATAAGACTTGACTTCATAAATTTAAAATGTGCTTAGGTGGTGTTAGCTGTCAGCCCTCTCCAGGGTTATAAGTCCAGAAGAGTCAGGGATAGGTTAATTCCCTCAAATGAGAGGAATGATTGATAATTCCTAAGATACAGCTAAATCGAGCATCATCATGTGTTAGAAGCACCTATAGACTAGATTCTGAAACATCCTTTTCAGTAATAAGTCTTCAACCCTAAGCATTTTTGTAGTCTTGTGCTACTAGAATCTAAGTCCTAGATTTCTAAGATAATGTCAACTCAAAATCTAAAGTAAATTATAACTTTAAATCCCAATAATAGGATATTTAAAATGCCTACTGGCCATCCCAATATCAATAGGCATTTCTTACTTCATCCCAATTGACATCTAAAATAACTCTCTCCAATTTGGACAGTTCCCAATTGAAATTTCTAAAATAATCAATCCTTTGAAAACCACCTTAGAAATCTTTAGAAATAATGACTTATTTCTTTAATCGAGGGTATTCTTAAGAAGAGACCCTTCTTAAGATGTAATTAATTATAGAGGCTTGCCTCTATAAACCATGAACATAGTTTAAAATAAACCCTCTTCTACCTTCCATGTAGTTCATGGTAAAATTTCTACTACATGAAAGACCCATTATCCTTAGGAGTCTTTTATTGAAATGATCAAATAAATTATAGGAAAACATATCTTTTGAGATAATATGCTTATTCCCATCTAAATAATAAATTTTTAAACTTTACATGGTGTCATAAATTTTTTTTCATAGAGATATTTTCTGGCGACTCCACTAGGGGAGTGGTTCCTCTCCATCTTTAGAAATAAGTGGTTATTTCTATATATTGGTAGTGTA
Source organism: Cymbidium sinense (assembly GCA_021442155.1). Lineage (NCBI taxonomy): Eukaryota > Viridiplantae > Streptophyta > Magnoliopsida > Asparagales > Orchidaceae > Cymbidium > Cymbidium sinense. Next base: position 57,620,968 of record CM038215.1, read on the forward strand.
CTAGTGCCACTCACTGGTCAAGACTGCCTTTCTTTTCATTGGATACCTCTCCATTTCATTCTTGGTTGAGCCTATCCAACATCTTGAACTAAGGTTCTAAACTCTTCCTTTGCCACATTTAAATGATTGGGTCCTAGAACCAAATCCCAAAATAAAAAAAGGTTGAGAGAAATAAATGAAAACTAAGTCATTTATGTTAAGACCTAAAGCTGGTCAAGATGGATTTGAAACCATTCCAATGCAAAAGAAATGCTAAATTCAAAAAAAAAAAGTGAAAATTACTTCAAATTTTGAAAAAGTAGATCTCAAAAATAAAATCTCAAAAATAAAATCTCAATCACATTATCGATTGAAGACAAAAATTCAAACATGAAAAAGAAACTTAAGAATTCATGAAACATCTTTAAATGCTCTTGGATGGTCATATCCAGCCCAAATAAGAAAAAGAAATTAAAAAATTAAATAAAATAAAAAGAAGAAAAATATTGATTATGGAAGGATGTTCATATTCATCCTAAATTGAAAGTGTTGAGTCTTTAGGAATATCATTGAGCTACTCCTAAATGACCTCACTAAATATTTGATTCCATCAGAAAATTCTGATTTCAAAAGTGAAAAGTTTTAAAGAAAGTCATTATGCCAATCTTAAATGACTCCACTAAATAATTTTGAATTTAGAAGTGTAACATCTTTAGAAAGTCATTTTTTTCAATCTTAAATGGCTTTACTAGATTTATTGTTCCATGAAATGATGAAAAATAAATTAAAATGTTGGATCATACTATATGATCAATCAAGCAAAATAAAGCTTTGAATCATATCAAAAAATTAATCAATCAAATATTGTATTTGGACAAAAAGTCAAATACATCTAATTTCCTAGTAAATCATCTAGTGGAGTCATTTCATGAAGAATAAAATGTTATGAAAATGAGTCAAATACATCTATCTTCTTAGTAAGTTTTGTAACTAGGAAAGTTACCAAATGTAACTTTTCATAAAGAATAAAAATGTTATCAAAATATTACCAAAAGAAATAAAGAAAAGTAAAAGGAAGGAAGGACTATACCCAAGAGCAAAAGGATGAAGTCTAAAATTTCTACACATGTAGACATTTTTAACTTTAAACTCTTCCACATAAAAATAAAGTGGTAGGGTTAGAAGTCAAAAATTGTCCCTAGCTAAACAAAAATTAATCAGATATCTCATACTTTTTCATCTTAGCCTTTGCCATGATTGGGTGAGCTCGCTTGGATGGTTAAAAGAGATAATGGATCTTCTTCTCTAGGGGTCCATATCCTTTGTATGCCAAAGATTCCATTGAGTATACTCTAATTCCATTGCAAGTGGCCTATAACCATAAACAAGAAAAATTATGGAATCATAGAGCCATTGCAAGTTGAAAATTGTTTAATAGTCAGGGTCCTAACTTTCTTCTCAAAAGGCACTCTAACATATTGAATGAATGTTGTTTAGATGTGTCTGAGATCAATATAATCTTCAAGTTTGGGAAGCACCCTTAGAATTTGAAGAGGAATATAATTCCACAATTCACAAGCTAAAAGAAACAAATAAACAAATAAGAGAAATCGATCTACATCTGATATCAATAGTCTAACTCTTTAATGAGTCAGCTATTGATGACATGATTAAGCTATCCTTTGAGTTTAAAAACTACTTTATCTGGAAATAAATTGAAATGATCTCTAGATATAGTGATCTATAAACTTAAGCTTGATGCCATTTAAATAAACTAAGTCCCTTGACTACTGTGGTCAAACTCCAAAAGAAAAGCAAAATTTTGAATTAAAAAGCTAGAAAATGATGTCTTTACATGAGAAGAAAACATTCTTCTTGATTATATAACATCAATAATAAAAGGAAAAAGATCAAATCCATATGACCCACATTTTTGGACTAGGATAAAATCTTTAGCTTGAAAATGTGTTCATATTACCCATATTTCATTTCAAAATCAAAAAGGCTTTCATGCATAAGATTATCCTCCTTAAGGATAACTTTTGAAAATTGTCAAATCAAAATAATTCTAGAAAAGAAAATTTAAAGCATATGATATGACATTCAAAATCCTTACAAAAATGTTTTGCTACATAGTCATATCATTCAGTCTCAAAATATTGAAACAATTTAGCAAAAAAAGGTCATGATCAAGATTTATTATAATCTCACTTTCAATTAAGTGGAGAGTTATATTAAAAATCTTGCCAAAAAAATAAAAAGAAAATAAAAGAAACTTCTATATGATTTGAAAAACAACCATATTACTACATATAGAGTCTTGAAATTTACTTCTGAAGTAATTTCAAGGACCTTGTAGTAAAATGTAGAAGGATAGAAAAAAATACAAAAATTAGAAATTAATCAAAGACATTTATGAATTGTCATTTCATAAAACCTTTAAAAGAATAATTAATCAACTAAGAAATTTAATTTCAAAGTTAACAGGAGAATCTTAATTTCTCTAATAAGTTAATTCTTTCAATTCCCTTATTGATTAGGGACAAAAGAACAAAACAATGTGTCTCCATGAGAATCCTAGAGTTTGCTTATCTTGATTCTCATTCACTTTAGAAAGCTTCAAAGTAACATCTTGATCTTTATTGAATCTAAGACAAGGCCTTATAAGTTGTTGAGTTATGTCAATAAAAATAAAATGAAATACATGTCCAAATAAAAACAAAAATAAATTTCATTTAAGAAGCACTGATTGACTTTGGTTCTTACTGCCTAAAGAACTACATAGTCACATGCAAGCTAAAAAAGGTAGAATTCTCAAGTTAATACCCTGTGATGTTATTCCTAGAGTGAATTAGACATCAAGCATGGTTCATTGTAACTTCAAGATAAAAAGAAAAATGATGAACTTCTATGCTCATGGCATAGTGAAGAATTAGGTCCAAAATATACCCAAATCTTCCTTCAAAAACATACTTCAAATCTTTGAAACCTTCTTCACCAAACTTCTTCATGTGTAAGGAATATTAGTGAAATTAAGAAATGGAAACAAACCTTCCATTGCCCTTTCACCAAGTTAGACTAATTAAGTAAAGATAAAGTTCATTTGACTTTTGCTTATTAGTCAAAAGATTTGATGATTAGAAATTAAGTCACTTTGACCCCTTTTCCTCATCCATATCACCTGTATGATAGGAGCAAGCCCTTTGTGGCACCTTTCCTATACATACCTTGAGTTGGGAGCAAGCCTTTCATGGCACCCTTCTCATTTTTTTCCTTATGAGTTTGGAGTAAGCCTTTGTGCACCAATCTCATAAACATAGAGTAAGCCTTTAATGGCTTAACTCTTTCTTTCTATAGGATAGGAGCAAACCCTTTGTGGCACCTTTCTCATGTCTTTTTTTATGAGTTTGGAGTAAGCTGTGTACCATTCTCATAATCTTAGAGTAAGCCTTTTATGGCATAACTCTAACTTCCCATAGGTATGGAGCAAGCCATTAATGGCACCTAGAAAGAACTAAGTCCCATAGTCAGCATTCTTTCTAATCACATAGGAATAAGTCCCTCAGTCGACATCCTATTTAAATGACTAAGTTAGGATAACATCATTAAGACCCTATCCTTAAGTCAAAATTTTGAGGATTGGATCATGTCTTTGAAGACCCCCTTTCCTCTCTTTAGCTAATCAAGATGGATCACGCATGGAAGGCCCCATCTTATTAGCTAATCATATAGGAATAAGTTTCTTAGTTGGCATCCTATTAAAATGAATAAGGTTAGGATAACGTCATTAAGACCCATTTCTTTAAGTCAAAACTTTGAGGATTGGATCATGCCTTTGAAAACCCATTTCCTCTCTTTAGCTAATAATGATGGATCATGCCATCGAAGGCCCCATCTTAGTAGCTAATCATATAGGAATAAGTCCCCCAATTGGCATTCTATTAAAATGACTATGGTTAGGATAATGACATTAAGACCCCTATCCTTAAGTCAAAACTTTTGAGGATTGGATCATGTCTTAGAAGACCCCTCTCCTCTCTTTAGCAAATTAGAATGGATCACACCATCAAAAGACCCATCTTATTAGCTAATCACATAGAAAGAACTAAGTCCCATAATCAGCATTCTTTCTAATCATATAGGAGTAAGTCCCCAATAGGCATCCTATTGTAGTGTGAGGTTTAGGATTAAGTCATCAAATGACCTCTTTTCCTCCACCCAAGCTATTTAGGTTAGGGACAAGTCTCCAGAGACCCCTTCCTAATAGCTGACCAGATAAGAATAAATCCCCTAATGGTATCTTCTTTGGTTAAAACATCACGTAGTATGGAATAGGAGTAAGTGTCCACATTGGCATCCTTCCAACTACTTTTCTCAATTAAGAGTAAGTCCCCAAAGGCCTCTTCTTTGAGCATAGTGATTACAATATGATTAGACCATCCTTTAAGTCCACTCCTAATGATATTCCTATTCATCTTGAACTTAGTGATTTAAGTTTCTAAAAATGAATCACATAAGTATAGCCATACATATTCCTATCTTTTACAATCAAATCCAATTGAAACATAAATTCAAAATCAAAAATCAAAATTAAATCCATAGATTTGAACCCCAAGCTTATGTTTGTATGTTGTTTAGTAAAGTCAACACCAATATGTGCACTATACTCTAGATGATCCACTACACATATTGGGGTTCATTTCATGACCTCATTTTTGAATGAGGTTAATATCAATCTGAAATTAGTAATTAGCATATCCTAATCTCAAATGAAACATCCTAGTTCAATGCTTAGGACACTACACCTAGTGTCTTAAAGAATCATCATTGGTTTATTCTAACCTACTTAGCTTAGGTGGAATTAATAAACCTCCAATTTAGATTAATAAAACTAATCCAAATGAAATAAATTGAAATTAAATCAAAATAAATCAAAGAATCTAAATTAAAAAATCAAAATCAACATAAGAACCAATCAAATGCATCAATTTCTAAAAAAAATTAAAAGCTATCTTCAACCAATTCTTATAAAACAATAATGAAACCTTCTTATACCTTTCTAATAAAGGATTTTAGCACTAATCAAACCTCCTAATCAACTTCAAATAAATCCAAAACCAAGAAAGAGGCAATGACAAGTCAAATGGAGAAATAGCCAAATCCCATTTAGATAACTACATTCCCTCTACACCTTTTCATGTTGGATAGGTGCAAGAAGGTTAAGAGCTATAGTAGCAAGCTTCCAAAGATTGGTATTAGTTCAATCGACCAAAGAGAGGAAGAAAGGAAGAAGAAAATAAAAAGATAGAAAAGGAGAATCGGCCAAGCATGGAATTGGGAGGGGAATCCTAACCCCTCCCCCTTTTTCATTCCAAAATCCTAACCAGAGCTAGGGGAGATGTTCAAGAACATTCCTCGGCCATCTTAGTGTTGGCAAGGTGGCATATAGAGAAAAACTGAAGCCCCTACAATGGTGAAATCCAACTGGGTTTCACTTCAAGAAACTAAAGCAAGCAAAAAATGAATCCTTCCCACTTCCCTTGCCATTGGGAGGCTAGAGAATGACCAACACCTATTTGGACCAATTCTATGTTGGTCTAGGGAGCAATTCACAAAGAGATAGCTCAATACCTTTGGCACACAAGCTTCCCTTGGAGTTTCAAAGCTTTTCGAATCAATCCTGCTGCCAAAGACCCAAGGAACAGAGGAACGCAATTAACGCACTCCCAATTTTACTTTAAGCTTTCAAATTTGATGGTTTTTGAATCACACTTGATCTTAAGTGAGATCAAGCTACTTAGATTGATAAGAAATCCTTCTACAATCATTTTGCAATTGAAATCATGTGATTTTGTTGCTTGGATTGCCAAAAATCAGCCTATTTAGGAGACTCTTGCTCTAGAAGGAGAAGAGATATCACCATCCATTCCTTTTAAAAGGAATGGATGGCTCAGATCTAGGCAAATAGATTGATATTAACCCTTTAGTACTCTTAGATTCATCATGCATCATCTGATCTTTGATCGGACGGTCTCGATCGAAACCCCGTCCCACTACCCTTTTAACACAGGATCCACATAAATCCCGCATGGACCAATCTGCATCTGAAATGTAGAGCCCTATGCCACATCAGTGCTGATTAGTTCAAAGAGGAAAATTAGACTTTTGGAATTTAAAAATAGAGAGAAATGTCCAGAACTTCTAAAAATCATAGAAAAATAAATATAAATCAGAAAAAAAAGTAAGGGCTCTATGGATTCATCTTGATGAGAGGAATCTAAAAAAACTAAAATCTCTAATTTATGTTGGGTATTTTGGCCTTTATTTGGGTTTAATAAAATTAATTAAACCCTAATTATTCTTAAACCATTAATCCAATTAATTAAAACTTTGAAAAAATGAAATTAATTGAAACACACCTAATAAAATTATTCATAATTTATTTCACTACATTTTATGGAAATTAAAATTTTAAATCCTAAACCCCAAATTTAATTAAATAAATCAAAGCTAAACAAATTAATTCATGAAAATAATTCAAATAACCTTAAATCAACTTAATAAACTCTAGTGAACATTAAACCATTAATAAAACCTACCTGAATTTAATAATTTGCAAATTGGCTTAATTAATCAATTAAATGAATTAAACAAATCAAATAATCAACCAGAATTTAATTAAATCCTAATAAATCAACCAATTGGCCAAAAATTATGACTGAACCCTCATTCAAAACATATTTTAGTGAGGAATCATTGAAAAATAAAATCCCTAACTGAACCTCATTAAATTAAATGTAATTTGAGTTTTAATGAAATAATTAAAACCTTAATTACACCCCAATTATGAATCTAATCAAGATGAAAATGTTTGACACATGAAACTGGCATGTAACCCCACTTGATAGAAAATTTTCAAATCTAATTGATCTATGGATTGGGAATTGTTAAATTTCTATGTTCCTAAGTCAATATTAATCAAATAAATGAATTAATAAAATTCATTAATCCACCAAACCATCAAATAAATTGAACTAATCTTAATTAAACATCAGAAACCCTTAAGGAAAGTTTATTAAATAGTAATAAGTCAAAAGAACTTAATACTTAACGATTAATAACACTTAAATAAAGAATAATTAAATGAATTGGATTAATCTAAATAAATCATAACATTTATAATTAATTCAATCCAAGAATGAACAAAAACCTTAACCTAAATACTTTAGGTTAATATAAGCTAAACTAAATAAAATCAACATGACTTAATCCAAAAGATTAATGTAAACCAAATAAACTAATTCAAATTAAACTAAATGAACTAAATCAAATTAAATTGAATGAACTAATTCAAGTAAAATTAAACAACATAATTCAACACACCCAATCTCATGTTTAGGATTGAATAAAATTAACTTCATATTAAGACAAATTGAGATTTAAAATTAATAAACTTAAGAATAAATCTTTGAAAGAACAAATTAATGAATATATATATATATAATTAAAACTAAATCAAACTAAAATCTAAGTTAATGAACTTATAATTAAACAAATCAAATTAAATTAAACTAACATAATTAAATCAAAACCTTAATACAAATAAATGAAATAAACCAAAAAAATCAAAATATAAGTCAAATTAAACCAATTAAAAGAAATGAACCAACCCAAATAAATCAAATGAAATAATTTAAACTAAACTTTAATTAAAATTTAAGCTAATAAAATTATGACTAAACAAATGAGATAAAATAATATGAAAGAAAAGAAAACATCAAATATCTTAAGTTAAAGAACTTGAAGATTAATGAAATTAATAAACTATATTAAGAGAATTCAACCTTAGCTTTTTAAACTCATTAAACAACTTGAAGAATTCAAAAATGAAATGAAGTTAACATAAATCTAAAATGAAATAAATCAAATGAATTAAATCAAACTAAATCAAATGAAATAAATAAATATTAAAACTAATTCAAATATAAACTAAATAAAATTGAAAAGGATTAATTAAGATACTTAAGCATCTTAGTTAGACCTTTAGGATGAATCTTCATCTTAGAATGAAGATTTCATTAGGATTTAGGATACAGAATACAATGAATTCCATCCAAAAATGGGATCTATTCTATTCTTCATTCTTGAAAACCTAAATATTATTTTTACCAAATAAAATAAAATAAAAATGGAAATAAATTACTAAAGCATTTGAATTAAAACCATCAAAGGTAAAATTTAAACAAATTCAAACCCTAAATTGATACTTGAACTAAAAGAGGCTTGGTAAAGACCTACCACACATGCACATCTTCTGCATACACTAGATTATTTAGGTCACATACTCTAGATTTAATTAAATAATAGTGTTGGCAAGCAACCAATGATAAGCCCATATGTTTGTAAAATATAACTGTTGTGTACTATTTGTATTTCCTGACATCTATTTTGCAGGACTTAGGGTTTCTTTTTGAAATTTAAAATATAAATTTGAGCTTAAATTTTAGTTAGGATCTATGGGGTCTAGGATTAGCAAGAGCTGGATTTACCAAGAGATGGTGTACTAGTCACTTGGGGAGCCTGATGGATGTCCATGAAGAAGAAGATTATCCTCAAAAGAAGACCCATAGATCTATACTTGTAGTTCTAGGATGGGTTGTATGTATGGCAGCCCATTTTCTTTCTTCTGCATTGCGATCACATTAGCCTTTTTCTTAAATTTAATTGGCTTGATTTATTTTAGGTTTCCATAGAATCAAAATGATTTTTTAGGTTTCTTTCTATGATGTGCTTTCCTCTAAATGAATGCCTGGACATAGCTCAAAAGAGAAAACTAAATTTTCTACCCAATTAAATTTAACCAATTGAAAAATAAAATAAATAGAACTCAAAACTTCATTAATTAAAGCTTTGGGCATAAAATAAAATCAATTAGAAATAATTAGGTTTGAAATCTTGAAATCATATTATTTCCATTCCTTGAATTGGGCAACTTCACCCATTGCACATAAGGGGCATCTGTCCTGTGAGGATGACCACCTTCTTAGGAAAGCCAGCCTTCTATATTGATTTGGCCCATAACCATTTCTAATTGCATGACATTATGCATAAAACTCATGGACTAAAATAAATCTTGAATCAAAATTTATAAAAATATGAAAAATATGCATTAGTTAAATGTAGCTTCATACCCTGCATGATTCTAGGATTAAGGAGTGAGTCTAGGTTCATAGATTCCTTTCCTAAAATTACACCAACCAAGACATCTTGCATTCATAAGACTTGACTTCATAAATTTAAAATGTGCTGTGGTGTGTCCAAGTGGGTTATAAGTCCGTAAAAAGTCAAGGATATAAGCATCTCGGAGGTGACATAGAGTAAGTCTTCATGGTATTTGCATCTAAGTTTTAGATTTCTAAGAAAATGTCAATTCAAAATCTAAAGTAAATTCCAAATTTAAAGCCCAATTATAGGATAGTTGAAATGCCTATTAGGCATCCCAGTATCAATAGGCATTTCCTACTTTATCCCAATTGACTTTTAAAATAACACTCTCTAATTTGGACAATTCCTATTTGAAATTTCTAAAATAATCAATCCTTTGAAAACCACCTTAGAAATCTTTAGAAATAATGACTTATTTCCTTAATTAAGAGTATTCTTAGAAAGAGACCCTTCTTAAGATGTAATTAAGTATAGAGGCTTCCTCTATAGGGAAGCATGAATGCAGTTAAAATAATCCCCATTCTACCTTCCATGTAGTTCATGGGAAAAATCTCTAATGCACGAAAGACCCATTATCCTTAGGAGTTTTTTATTGAAATGATCGAATCCATTATAGAAAAATATATCTTTCTAGATAATATGCTTATTCCTTAATGACACATTTGATCATCTAAATAATAAATTCTTAAACTCTACATGGTGTCATAAATTTTCTCCACAATAGTGAAATCTAAATTTTCAAGAATGAAGAATAAATTAAGTTCCACTAATGGGTGAAACATATTCTAATCAACATCTTAAATCCTAATAGAATGATATTTTTATTCAAAGGTAAAGATTCATCCTATAGATCTAACTAAAATCTTAAGTATTTTAATTAGTCCTTTCTTTAAATTTAGATGATTTGAATTTGTTTAGTTATATCATTTTGTTCTAAATTTATTCATTCCTTTTACTTAACATTTTTTGTTTTGATTTTTGTAAAGTATGTTTCTTGATTAATAATATTGTTATTGTGATTCTATTTCAATTAAATTTCACTTGAAGTTTAATTCATTTATGATTTAGTTTGGTTTTATCTTTAAGTTTAATTCATTCATTATTATGATTTTATTCATTTAATTTTTTGGCATAATATTGTGTTATTGATATTTAATATTTTATTATTTATATTGATTATGATAATTTAAATCTTTCCTTCTTTTAAATTATTTAAATTATCTTTCTTTTATAATTTAGATTGATTAGATTTTAATTATTTATTTGTTTGAACTCTTTTTTAGTTTGTTAATCATTTTGTTAAACTCATTTCATTTATTTAATTTAACTTAAATTTCTTTATTCATTTTCATTGATGTTTATTAAGTTAAGTAAATTCACATTTTAATCTTAAGTTTAGTATTACTCAATTTATTATGTTTCAATTTTATAACCCATTTACATCAATGATTCCTTCTTATTCAATTTGTTCATTTCATGAGATTTTATAGTGTTTATTAATAAATTTAGATTAAGATGATTGTTTCCAAATTATGATTTTCTACATTATGGAATAGTTCAATTCTTTTTAATTAATTTAAAGAGAGTGATGATTATGTTATTTAAAAAATTCTTTTCAACACTTAGCATAATGTAATTTACCTTATTCATCATGACTTAAGGAGTTTAAAGAAATTTTATTTTCATGTGCATTAAACTTGCCCTATGTTACTTAAGAGTTTTATGTCATTTCAAGTTCAATTCAACCTATCTAAAGTTCAATTACACTTAATCTTTCATATTTATATTTGTGCCACTTCATTCCTTAATCTAAATGGCTCAAATGTATTTATATGTTGATGGCTTATAAATTTTAGAGATTAATGAACTTTATATGTAAATTTATTAATGAATTTATTATGGTTTAAGGGGTTATTATTCTTGAATATGATTAAATTCCATACTTTTCACTTATTCATAACCTTTAATTTAGGATTAATTAGGTTCCTTTTATTTCAATTTTCTAGGGTATTTTAATTTAAGTTTTCTAGTGTTAATTATGATCTTTTAAGTTTGTATTATGGGTTTTATAATTTTTGTGGTTTTTTCTATTTATTATTTTCTTTAAACTGACCTAAGGACTTATATATTCAAATTTTCCTAGCACAAAGGTCAATTGGGTTTGAAATTTTTATGGCAAGTGGGGTTCATTGGCAATTTTATTTTCTAAAATTTCACCTTAATCAGCTATATAATTTGGGAGTAATTAAGGTTTTAATCATTTCTTTAAAACCTAAATTGGACTTCATTCAATTAAGATCATTTAAAAGTTTTATTTTTCCTTAATTCCCCTCTAGAATATGCATCCAAAGAGGGTTTATTTATAATATTCAGTGTTCTATTTGATTTATTATGATTTATTTAATTTTAGGTTGATTAATTGCATTAATTAATTAAAATTAATGGCTAAATTAAGTGATTTTGTTATTCATTAGGTTTCCAGGTTTAAATGACTTATTTATGATCAGTAGAATGTGTTATGATGTTTTAAGTTGATTTGATCATTTTTCATAATTTATTTCATTTATTATTAATTTATTTAATGAAAATTAGGGTTTAGGGATTGAAATTTTAAATATTAATATTTATTACTCAATAAATTATGAAAAATTTATCCAATGTGCATCTTAACATCAATTTCAACTCTCCAAAGTTTCATTTCATTTTGATCAATGGTTTAGGATTAATTAGGGTTTTAAATTTTAAATATTAAGATTTATTATTGAATAAATTATGAAAAATTTATCTAATGTGTATCTTAACAAGGCCAAAATACCCCTATATAAATTGGGGAATTTAATTTTAATGGATTCCTCTCATTAAGAGGAATCCATAGAGCTTAAGTTATAATTTTTAGATTTAAATTTAATTTCCAATAAATTTTTTAATTTTCAAGAATTTTTCCACAAATTTTTAATTTAAAAAATCTAAATTTTTAATTTAAGCACGTTGAATCCATGTGAATCTGATGTACTGTTGCTTTCCAAAATAGTGACATATGTGGGTTAATTGAGGGCTGTCCAATCTTCAATCGAACGATTCTGATTCAACTTGTGGTTCTCCTTATGGGTTTTGATGAAATATTTGGCAAGATCTCGGCCATCTCTATTTATAAAATGAACAAATGGCAGAGATTTCATCTCCTATGGTGGTTGTAAGTAAAGAGCCCTCCATCATTTTTTTTCATGATTTTGGCCATCCGACCATTGAAATCATGATTTTGATGCCAAATCCATCAATGGTTGAAATCATCAAGATCATCTCACTTAAGATCAAACTTCCTTTGAAAAGTGCCAAAACCAAAAGCTTGGAGAGGTTGTTAATGGCATACCTTGATCCCAGTGATCTCTTGTGGTGGAATTGACTCCAATAGCTTTAGAATGATGTGGGGAGCTTGTGTGCAAAAGGAATTGAGTTTCCACATTGTGGATCACCATCTAGACTAAGCTCGGCTTCAGTTTCATCAACCTTGGTCATTCTCTAGCCTCTTGGTGGTGAGGGGATTGGGGAAAGATCAGATTCATCTTCGTACAAGGTGGGGAAGGTGATGGGATGGTTAATTTTGCTTGAGAATGGCTCTCTCTTGGGTTTTACAATTGAAGCCAAGAGATTTAAGCTCATTTATGCTTCTCTTGGTCGGCCATGGGTGATCAGAGCTTTTAGAAGCTAGCTCCATGGCTCACTACCTCTCTAACATCTATCCTAAGCTAAAGCGGTGGAGTGGGGAATGAGAAAATAGAGTTATGCAAATTGTATTGGCTTCAAATGCCTTTGACTTGTCATAACATATTCCTTGATTTTGGCACTATTTGGATCTGATTAAATGGCTTAATTTTCACTAGAAATCAACATTAACTCAATTTGGGAAGGATTTGACTACATCCTAAGGGGATTGGTTGAGATTAGGCTCAAAATCCCTTTGGCATTATTCCATTCAATTGATTTTTCAATTAGCTTGATTTGAATTACTTTGTTTAAAAGATTAGCCTTAATTCAATCTTTGGGTTATGTTCATTCAATCATTAATGAACTCTCTAACCAAAGTTTTAAGGATTTTAAAGTTCATGGATTGCTTACTTTGTGTTTGAACCCATTTTGATTCATATGGGTTTGGGTTGAACCTAATTGAGTCAAATGATTTATTTGACTTAATTAGATTGTATTTAATTTCCATTTAAGTTGATCCAATCAATTTGGGATGCATTGGATCATAAATTTTTATTTATTTAAAGTTTGAAATCAATTTGGCCCATTTTGGTTTCATGGGATAAATTTGGGTTAAGTGTGAATCCACTCAGATCAAGTGGCCATTTTTAACTCAATTAAGTTAGGTTCACACTCTAATTATGTTTAATCACATATGTGAGATGATTTGGAGTGATTAATTTCATTTAATTTTATTTTAATTTTAATTTGAAACCCATTTGACCCAAATTGGGCTTAATGGATTAAGTTTGGGTTTATTTGGGTCAAATAACAAATTGGCCAAATTGAACCCAATGATGAGTTATTTTATGTTCAATAATCATTTTCAAATGATTTTGGATGATTAATTTGGGTTTATTTGAGTTTGATTTAAGTTTGAACCCAATAAGACCCATTTAAGCTCATTTAGGTCAAATGATCTAACTAATTAAAGCTACATTGGACTTATATTTTTTTTAAAATTCATGTTTAAATATGTTTATATCATCCAATCATCCAAACTTTGAAATGATTTTATTTTATCAAATTTTGGTGGGTTGAGCTTTGACTTTATGGGACCCACATAAGTGAAGTCCATGTCAAAAGGATTGACCAATTTTTTTACCTTTCATTTGGGTTTGGATTTATTTAATTTCATGTCATGGTTTTATGCTTTTAATTTCATTTGATTTGGATTTGTTTGGATTTAATTTGAATTTCCTAGGTTTTTATGCTTCTTAGATTAATTAAGGTAATTAGTTTTAGGTCCATAATTAAACCTTACTCTAACCTTAATTAATTTTGAATTTGGAGTGATGTATTTTTAAGTTGGAAATTTGGATTGAATCTAACTAAACCTATTAAGTTAGATCAAACTAAAGAGGGTGCACTAAAACACTAAGTGTAGTGTCTTTAGTGCTTAGTTAGAATACTTCTGATTTAGGATTAGGAGTCCTAATGATTGTCTTGGAAGTGTTATTATCCTCATCCAAAAATGAGGTCAATAGATCCTCTTAAATAAATGAGCTTGAATGTTGGATTCCATAGGTTGAACATTGTCTTTAACCAACTTCTTTGAGCTGATGAGAAGTATTAAGGAATCATTATTAAAATGTCTTCTTCATCAAAATCATCCTCTTCAAACAACATTTGTGTGGGATTTGTGGGTTTCTCTTTTGCCTTATAAAAAACAATCCCATGTTCATTATAGACTATTCTAAGAAGGATATAGAAAGTTGTCAACTATTCTTTTCTTCCTTTTCTTGAAGTTGTTAAGGCTTTTATATGTATCTTTGGTATTGTAGTTATTTTCATAGCCTTATTGGAGTTTTGAGATTCAGACACTCATATTAGAGAAACATGATTTTTCTTTAATTATTTTATTACATTAGTAGCACTCAATCATTCTTTCTTTTGGGTTGAGGCTTTCTTAAGTTGATAAAGTAATAATTCTTCTTCATCATCCTCTATATCACTACTGAGGTTGGGAATACTTTAGTTTATTTTGATTCATTAGCACTTACGCTTTTTGAATCATTCATTTTCATGATTATCGGAGCCTCTTATTTTTGGGTCATGGCTTCTCTTACTTTCTTAGGCATAAAATATTTAGCATCATTATAGATCTTGATTTCATGTATCAAGAATGAATTAATTTGAAATTATTTACCATTTTGAATGTACTTCATAAATTGATGGAGGGTTGAAGTCCCTATGCCATATTCTTGAATCCACAGCCTACCCAAGTGTGCTTTGTTAGAAACACTAGCTTCAATCATATGGAATTTAGCTTCTTTGTATAGTTTTCCAAAGCGTATAAGTAGAACAAGAGACCCTAAATTGTCCTTTTTCATTGAATACTTGTAGGAATACTATACTTTTATCTAAATAATAAGCATCCAAACCTAATGCTTAATGAATTTTAGATATTTAAAGATTGACTAACACACCTGGATCAATCAATATTTCTTATGCTAGCAAAATTACTTTCAGCTATAACATAAAGGAGTCGATTATGTTCTATCATCCCTAACAATGTCATCATCACTAAACATGATGGTTATTGAGTTTTGAGAGGTTAAGTCCTCTTTCATCCTCTTTTTAATGAAGAAAGCTTTATACTATTCTAGATTTTTTAAGGCTTTAATTAATGTCTCACGTATATCTTTGGATATCATAAGAGCATCATACATATATAATAAAGCTAGTAGCTTGCATAAATGTGCCAAAACATTATAGTCCACTCTCATTTTGGTGACCTTTTGAGGTTTAGCTGATGGCAGGGGTAATCTTCATTAATTTGAATTTCTTTGCCTTTATCCCTAATTTTCTTCTATGGTGGTGGAGACATTCACTTCCTACTCCTTAATTAGATTTGAGTTACTTCTTATATGAAATTTTCTCTATTTGAAGAAGTTTCTACGTATATATTTCTCTAAAATTTTTAGAGCTTACAAGATTCTCAAAACTGCTACCTAATTTAGTACATAACTTCTTTGAGCTTGATTTAACCTTCCTTTTGATAGGTTTTTCTTTGGAAAGCATAGCTCTTCCTCAAAGTTAGTTAGCTCTTCCTAATTTAGGACATAGCTTCTTTGAGCTTGATTTAACCTTCCTTTTGATAGGCTTTTCTTTGGAAAGCATAGCTCTTCCTCAAAGTTAGTTCTCATTGCAATCACATGACATGCCACTCTTTAGTTTTGAAAATTAAAAATTTCATGTATGCTTATGACCTGACACGTTTCTTTTGAAACCTCTACTATAGAATGTTTTGTTTCAAGTTACAAGTGGGTCATATACTCCTCCAACTTCATTTGTTTTTACAGAGGTTGCTCATATTTGTTCAAAAGGTCAATCATCTATTATGTCTCAGACTTTGATTTTTATGGTTTTTCCTTTTCTTTGACTTATGAGATTTTGATGAGGAAGCTTGGTTTCTTTTCATCTGCTTCTTTGTTTTATATAAAAATTTTCCCCCTATTGGGCAAGAGTATTCTTGGATCTATTTTGAGTTCCACAGAGTTCTTCCACCGAATACCTTCTACGGCTAGAAGGATGTTGATCATTCATTTAGTTTTCTTGGAGATGAATGTCTCCCAACCACCTTCTTCTTCTACCAGTGAGGCTTTGCTTCTATTATTATATACATTTGTATTTCAACTGACTCCACCTCTTTATCTTTTGTATTCTGATTTAGGGGTACTATGATAGCATTCACCTTCTCCTTTTTAAGATGTACCAATACACTATCAGATAAGGTGAGCTCCCCATTTCTATAACTCTTTCTACCCAATATTTGATGATAAAATAATCTTTGATTGGTTGACTTATAAGTCTATGGAATGGATAATCGTTGGGATCATGACTTTGTCTACTTGGTTAGATCGATGTTGTTCTAGCAATTACAATCCTAATTTTAAGGCATGTTTATAGATTTTAGTAGTTCATTCTCTTTTTTTTTAAAGGAAAATTTTCTTGATCATTAAAATACAATTAGTCCAAAAATCACAAGAAAAAGGTTATACATAGGTTTAGCTCTAATATAAGGCAATTCCAAATTGTCACTATTCACCAAAAAAGCTAATTGTGGGTCTATAGTTGTGGAGATACAAAAAGATCTAGAAGAAGCACCATGGTTGGATAACAAATCCATGGGCATGTTTCCCTCCATATGCAAATGAGATATGAAGATGTTTAATTCACATAGCAATTTCCTCAAGACTTTAATCTCATTGATGATGAATTAAGGAATAGAATCTTCTTTGTTCTCCTTTAGTATATGGATATGTGTCATCGAGTCAGATTAAATTAAATACTTCCTCAATGGGTGAATAGAGGCTATCTTGAGTGCAATAAGATATGCTACAACTTTAGCATGTAGTGGGGACAAGGCAGCATAAGGCATGGAAAAATGGCTTAAGTACACAACATTCTTTCCTCTAAAAATTCCTTCAATACCAGCATGTACAATTTTAAGATAAAATCTTCCATCTATATCTATCTTGATTATGCCATGGGACGATTTGTTCCAGCAAATGATTTCCCATCTATGTTTAGTTTTGTCAACTCAAGGTCCTAGGATGTTTGTATATTACATCCTTCCAGCAAAATGAGTCTTTTGAATTGTTCCATTATGTATTACTTTGAATAAGTAAGTTCTAATATTCTATGTAACAATAGTTATTATTATGTTGCTCTCATTATGATTAATCTCATTTCAAGCCATCCAAATGACCCATATGATAACTAGAGGGGTGATCAATGTGATATTGATTTTCCATTGATCCATAGGCTGCCAACTAGCTATTAACTCATACATAGAATAAGCCTTGTAATTCATGTAGATCTAGAATAAAGTAGCAAATTACTCCCATACTTGTGTATTGAATTTATAGCAAATAAAATAATATGGAATGTTTTCTTATCCTCCCTACATAGCAGACATATTAAAGGTAGCCTTAGGCCTTTAAGCTTGAGGATGTCATCCATTGGTATGAGGTTGTGAAATGATCTTCAACAAAAGAAGGAGATCGATGGTTTAATTGTTGAGTTCCAAATAACATTACCCTGGCAATTTTTTGAATGTATCCCACCATTTCCTATATATAGTTTTAGTAATGGATGTTGCATTAGATCGATGTTTAATGATAAGATTGTCCTTTCTGTTATTTTACATTGGTATAATGCAAATTTCTTTTCATATATGTTCTGGAAGTTGCTCTCTCATCTTTAGTTCATCCTAATGTGAATCTATCCGAAAACCCAAGATCTATTGTGAGTATTTAGTCTCCTTCAAATTTTCATCTGAAAAGAGCATCATCCCTAGTCCAGTGATCATTCTGGAAGTCTATTTTTCATCCCCTATATCCCAAAATATCAAGTCTTCAGCCTCTTCTTGGTGTTGTAACATGTGTTTCCAAATTGAGAGTCTGATTTCCTTACTTTCTTTATCTTTTGATGAGTTTTCTGGCAATACTTCTAATGCATATATTCATCCCATAAGGTATTTCATTCTCTAAATCTAATCCACAATTTGATTGTATTGCATTTAATATTATCCTCTATCATTTTGAGCCCCAAACCTCCATTTCCAACATAACTTGAATAGCAAAGCTTAGGGCTTCAAATGAATATTTTAAGCATCCTTTCAATTCTCTTCTGAATTAGTTTGGAGATATGATGCACTTATGTAGTGTATAGTGGAATGGAGTTGAGGATGCTTCGCACCAACATGATCCTTCCACCAAATGAAAGCAAGGAATTCTCCCAAGATTGTATTGCCTTTTATTTTATCAAGGAGGTCATGAAATAGTGAGAAGTAAGTTTTCCATTGTAAATTTGGATTCCAAGGTATTTAAATGGAAATGATGTGTGATTAAATCATGTCTTCTCTTTAATCCAGTTGATTTTACCCTTCCTATCACAAAGAAACACTTGTTAACATTAAGTTTCATACCTAATAATAGTGTGAATTCCTTGATGATTTCCATCTGTGTATTAATGGAATTCTTACTCCCATTTTAGAAAAGTAATAGATCATTAGCAAATGACAAGTGAGTGATCCTTAGATTGCATGAATTTTGAAAGTCCTTCTTGGATTCTTCCTGTATGTTTACTTTCCTAGAGATTAGGTCCAAAGCTCAAATGAAGAGGGAAGGGGCGAGAGGATCTCCCTATTTCACACCTCTACTGCTTGGAAGAAGCCATTTGTTTTGCCCATTAAGAAGGATCTTATGGTGGCAATGATTGAAAAGTCTTAGTATTATAATACAAAAATCATCACAAAAACCTCTCTCCTTGAGAGATGTAACTATGAATCACTTATTAATAGTTTTGAAGGCTTTTTGGAGGTCAAGTTTTATGATGATATTTCCTCCTCTACACTTTCTATCAATGTCCTTAGTTAGTTCTTGGGCTAGCAGTTTGTTGTCTAATAATCCTACCTTTTACAAAATCTACCAGGTTTAGGGAGATAAGATTTGGTAGCAAATTTTGGAGCCTATTTCCAATGATCTTACTAATGATTTTGTTGATAATAGGGGTTAAGCAGATGGGTCTAAATTTGTCCTAAGTTTGATGATCTTTATCCTTAGGAATCAAGACAATAGTAGATGTTAAGAAGAATTGGTGGATATTCTATCCTTTGAAGAAGTTTTGTATGGCATTGATTGCATCCTTACCGACAATGTTCCATGCCTTTTGATAGAAGAGGGCTATAAAATCATCCAATCGAACTGCTTTTATAGCCATCCATGGAGTTGAGTGCAAGTAAAATATTATCTTCCATTGGAATTGAAACAAGCTTTTCATTGTTGATCAATTATTTTTCAATCATAGTGAAATGCTGATCAAACTTGTGGGATATATTGTCTTTATGTGGCTACATGAGTAGGTTGGAAACTATTGCATACAATTATCCATGATACCCTCTTGATTTTGAATCCATCTCACATTATTAGCTTTAAATATTGTTATCCATTTTTCTTCTCTTCTCTTCTTAATACAAGCATGGAAGTATTTTGAGTTTCTATCTCCATGGAGGAAGATATTTGATGAAGATTTTTGTCTAAGAATGACCTCTTCTTTATCAATATATCTTTGTAAGGTTTTTATAATTTCTCTAATTAAGTCTCATGTTCCTAGATATTCATATTGTCCATTTCAACCAATTCATTCTCAATGTTGTTTATTTACTCTTCAGTGGATTTGATATGGGAATGGATGTCTCCAAAGACCTCCTTATTCCATTTCCTAAGGACCTTGATTGTATTTTTATGTAATGACTATAATTTAATCCAAGGATTGTCATGCTCCACCCCATTACAGGCTTTCTATATGAAGTTATTGAACTTTGGATGCAAAGTTCGAATATTTTGAAATCTAAACTGAGCATGTTTTAGTTTGGTTAATGGACTAAAACTGACTAGAACTGGGCAATGATCAGAGGCAATTCTAGCAATGTGTGGTACTTCCATTGTGCTAAAGTGAGAATTCTAGGCTGAGTAACAAGGATTTTATTAAGCCTCTCATAAACCTTACCTCTTCTCCAGGTGAAAGGAAAGCCATTAAAACATGCATCAAATAGATTGGCCTCTATAATTTATTCAGTAAATTTAGTAATAACTAAGAGGTTATGCCTCATTCCTCCTTTCTTTTAACAAGGCTTGTAATCATGTTAAGATTTCCATCAACCAACCAAGGGTTGACTGATGTGTATTATGTCCTGCCAGAGTTCTTTTTTGTGTTTCCCATTGCAAGTAGCATATATGATGGTAGAAAAAGTATTTACATTGGTATTCTCTATGTGAATGTGGACATATTGAGTGGTATCAAGGAGGATTTGAATCTAAAAATTGGATTTCCATAATAGCCAAAAAATTTTACTAGCATTATAATGGATGGTGAATTAGAGGAATCTTATTTATATTTTGGTGAGGTTTTGGTTGTTGACCAAAGATTCCAGTATAGCAAAGATTTCCAAGTTTGTGGTATCTCACGAGGCTTTTGAGTCTATTAGATACATTAGCCTTATTAATTCCTCTAATATTCAAAATCATTATGTTCAACAAAAGTGAGGAGGTTTGCCACTAGTGGGCTATTTTGTAGACCCTTCTCCCATTGAGGAATGATCTTCTCTTGATTTTTAGCTGCTAATAGATTCTTTAATTATCTGATGCCTTTTTAGTTGTGTTTTACGTGCTTATGGGCATGCCACTCCTCTAGCAGCATTGAGTATGTCCTCATATTGTTCACCTTCAAAATTCTCTTCTTAAGAGTGTGTATCATCCTCTTCCTCACTAATCATGGCTTGGGTTACTAAAGGTTGTGGGGTGCTATTATCTAAGGTTATATTCAACTGCCTTAAATTAATTAGAAAGAGTTTTAGAGTATCCCTTTTCAATAATTATATTGGTTGGGGTTTCATTGTACTCAATGGTGTTATTGTTGAGTGTATGCATTAGGTTAGACTTGTCTTATTGGTTTTTTTTTTTTTTGTAGCATGAGTACTATTGTTGTGTTGTCTTTTTAGATTATATCATCAGTTGAAATCTCCTTATTATAATATTCATATGGATGGTGTAGTTGGGGATTTATTTCTCCATAATTTGTGTTATCATGTGGTTATCGTTGATTATAGATCTTCAAGTGTTCTCTTAGTTTATTATATGGAATGTTTATTTCTATGTTTACTACAAGTATTCCATTCTTTGATTATTGTAATTCTGATGGAAGTTGGGGCTCTTTTTCCCCAAATTGTTACTTCCAATTATCTATCCTTCAATCTCTTAATTCAGGGTGTGCAATTAAGAATTCTCAAGCTTGTGGCCAAACATTCTACATTTCCCATAATATAGAGGTTTTTATTCTATTTCTACCTTGTGCCAGTATCTGTTTGCTTGTGTTCCAATTCAGATCTCATTGTAGCTAGCAGTGATATCCATTTCCACAATGATCCTTTTACTAAATGGTCTAGTAAGATTGAAGGTTGGAGTGTCTAATTTTAGGGGTCCACTAAAGATGGTAGCAATGACATAAAGGATTTGTTTATTAAATAGATGGAGTTTTAGCCAAAGAAATTTGATATAAATAGGTGTACTAGGTGCTTCAATACTATAATCAAAAGAGGGGGACCATTTAAGAAATTTAATAAGAACATTTTCAATATGGTATAGTTTCTTAGAGAAAAGCCTAGTATACCTCTTTGGAGAGCTTAATTATTATGTTTCTTCAATTTAGAAGTCCAACATTCCAATCACCTACTAGCTTCAATTCTTCAAAGTATCTTTTAAAGATATCCATCTTAGGGCATTTGTAGGTAAATTTTCCAATTACAATGAATCTAAAGGGTTCATCAAGGCTCCAAGTCTTAGCTTTAGATAGAATGAGAGTAAGATTACCTCCCTTTCTAGAGGCTTTTCTCAGAAAATAAGAGCTAGAACCATCCAAATATAAATCATGGTAGCTTTGCAGGAATAATAAAATATTGGGATTAGAGCTACCCTCGGCTAGGCTGGGGCCACCAGCCACCACATTAGCATATGAGGGACCATGGAGTAAAAAAAAAGATACCATGGAAGAAGTAGCCAATAACCCTAACAAATCAATGGAATAGTAACCAAAGAGGAGGAAGAGAAGTCATACCCAAGAACGGCCGCTTCCTCATCCTCAATTCTTCAAAATGCAATACATTCTCCTTTAAATGAATACTTCTTGGTCATCTTCTCTTGAAGGGTAGGACATTTTTTCTTTTCATCCATGGGTTTTACCACTTGTCATGGGATTGTTCCACCTCAATTTCTTATTTTATGTACTATAAATATGAAGGTTGAATTTACATCATTTTTCTTCAAATCATAGGACTTAGGTTGCTTTTTTTCCTAGATACAAAAATGGTCAACCTGTTGAACTTAGCTACACGATCCAACAATTCTTGGAATGTATTTATTGGGGCCATGGCTAAGTATGGAGCCATTTGATCATCAATGTTTCCCATTAGGTGTTCTACTACATGCTTTTCATGAGTCATTGATAACAATTCATGCTTAGATTTCTCCATCTTATAATGTACTCTATGACACTCTCATCCTTTCTTCTCTTTTCTAAAGCAAGATCTACGATTATCACCATTATAGTTTCCTGCAAATCTTTTGATAAAGAGTGTTTCCAACTCAATGAAAGTTTTTATTGAGTCATTGAGCAACTCAATATACCATTCAAAGGCTGTATTGGTAAAACTATTGACGAATTGTCAAAGCAGTAAAGCGTCATTTTCTTCCATGTTCCCACATGTAGCTTTGAATCGAGCTAGATGCCAACATGGATTTTTCATGCTTGAAAAGTGTTGATTTTGACACAATATACCCTTTGGGGTATTGTACTTGTTCATATTTAGTCGGTATAGTCAGATTTTTCCAACTAATTATTTAGTCTAAAGTAATGACTGTTTTGACCTTATGACTGATAAAATCTGCTACTTAGGATTTTGTGAGGATATCAATCTCTTGGTGAGCATTTAGTATAACTTCTCCTAGAGCTTTTGCCTTCGCGTTGAAGCTATTGACAAATTGGGTGAAGCATTTTGCATACCCCTAGTTTCAGTTGTTGGGTTGATCATCTCCAAAAGATTTATCCAAGATACTTATTGTGTTGCAATTGCTATTAAGTTAAGATACCTAAATAGCTCTTTCATTAGCCCATTCATCTTATCGAGATGGTTATTGAGTTAGCTAATTTCTCAATCTCTTCTTTGAAGTTAAGAACCTTTATGTCATTGTAACCTTGTTATAACATTAGTTTGTTCTTTAATTTTATTCAATCTTTATTCGAATTTCACCTTCAGGTACTTGGTTACTTGGGCCCTCTTGATCTTGTTCCTCATATGGATGTTTGGTACCACATTTTTATTTTATAAATGTCTACAACCATGCAAACAACCTTGACTTTCTTGTAGTTGATATTATCATTATTTTGGGAATCAGGAGCTTACTATTCTTTGTCAACTAAGAAGTCATCCCCTTCCCAAAAAGGGTTGATTATCCACATCATCGTCATTGGCTAACCATTTTTGGATCAGGGCTTTCAAATGAGATGGGTGATTCTTCCTTTTCATCATCTAGTTGAGCTTGGATTACTTCATTATTGATGACCGGGATTCTTTAGATGTCCAGGCTGATCGGGACCTCTCAGTGGTGGATCTCTAGGAATGCATCCTAAATGTCACACCCTAGTTTTCACCAATTGGAATAGGATGATATGAATGATATTCAAATTTTAGTGGGGTTTGTTGGGACCTTCCAACAACTAGCCACCTAGTACTTTTGTATTGAAGGGCTCATTATCATGTTCATTGAACATTAAACCACTAGGTCTTGAGCTCTGCTCAAGACAGGCGCAATATTTTTCAATATTCTTACTCTCTTAACGTGGGAATTTATTAGATTGGCAACCTGACTTGCCAACTTCTTAATTCTTCTTTCAAGGTTTCTATTTTTAACAACCTTCAAAATTTTGTAGATTTTGGAGGAGACAGTTTCCTCCTTCTATGGTCAATCTTGTAAAATGGGATGCATATGTTTATCCTAGAAAGAATTCTTTATAGCTCCTCAAGAGCCATTCCTCTTGACCATTGGAGTGACTCAAAGTTATTATTGGTGGGTATTTTTTTCTTCTACTACTAGTTCATATTATTGTTCAATTTGTACAAGTAATCTAATAGCTCTATGATAAGCATTATACCTTCTTCAAGCTCTCCTAAATATTTTATTTCCTAAGGAAGATGCTTCATGGTCATTACTGTAGAAAGCAAAGGTAGTATTATGTGGGATGATAGGCTCCTCCAATATATTATTGAGTGGATCAACAATGATAGATTTTATTTTAGGTTGAGTAGCCATTTTCTACTGAGTAGAACTTATATAGCTACCTTTGATAATCTATTAATCCTTCTTAGAAGCTAAGATCTTACCTCGATTGAGAGAAGCTTTGTCACTTAGTTTCCTAACTTATTGGGGATGATTACATTTGGTCTTCTTCTCTTGTATGGCAACTTCTTAAATACCTTTGGTATTTTCCATGTTCTTAGTGATTGGTTCAATCATAGGTCCAGTAGGTAAAACATGGATGACTTCAGAAATTATTCCAAACTAGAGAGTTGCTCCAGCTAAGCCAACATTTATCACGGCCTGGGGAATCTTATAGTAGACCTTCTCCTAACTTGGAAATAATTAGATTTGTTAGGTTTTCATTAAAACTTTCACACCTTATCATAGATTTAAAGTTAGGTTCTACTAATTTCAAAAACATATACTTTTAAAGAACAATATAACTCAATAATTAAATCTATGATGACACCGTATATTTTAATTTTTTTCTACCAAAGATGGTGAGAGAAGTAATTTCTAGCGGAGTCACTAGAAATCTAATCGCTCAAGAAGAATTCCCTTTGCAAGCCATTGTGCCATCTTTGTAAGATGTTTGAGGAGTTCGTTCTTTAGAAAGAAGATTGGTATATATTCAACCAGATTTTCCCTAACATTATATTTAGATTTATTTAGATCTTGGTTCTACTTCCTATGAATGTAACCAATCATTATTAATTATAATTCTCACTGTAGTAAGAGAGCACTCTTGATTAAAGTTAAAATAGACATATCTGATGTAAATCAGTGTCTAAAGGTATAGTGTCAATGACTGTCTAAAGGAAATAGGAAGGTAGTCCGTATCAAGAACCCATAGTTTTGTCATCTTGAGATTATCATTATTCCAATCTACCAACATTAGAGGGCTATTAGCCATAATGTCTAGGAAGTCTAATTAGTAGTCATGGGTTGCCTCTTCTTAGATATCTTGAGTAGATTAGAGGTGTTGTGTAGGTGTTTAGTGAATAAAGGGTAAACTTAATTTATAAGTTATCAAATAATTCAATGAAGTATGCTTTGCAGACAAATGTAAGGATTACATCCATTGGAATGTTATTAGGGTGTTCGCATGGCGAATACATGGGTTGGACTTACATCCCTTGAAGGCTAACAACACTTACATACCCTTCTCAAAATTTAATTCTAAATGATAAACAAAAACAAATAAACCTCCATATGAACAATATCCAAGAAAAGCATACACCAAGGTACATCTTCCTATAAATGCCTAGTAAGAACATCTTTAACTAAAGTAGAAAATATAAGGGCTTAAAGTTGATCCTTGATGTAATCCAACTGAAATAGAAAATATTTTATCAATCCTCCTTGTGTTTGGACACAAGTAACAGCTCTAGTATACGTATCCTTAATGACTTGAATATAACCAACATTAACTCATTTCTATTCTAGAACTCTCCAAAGAACATCTCTTGAAACTTTATCATAAGCTTTCTAAATCAATAAATATCATATGTAGATCCTCCTTAATTTTCTATATACTTCTCCATCAAACCTCTAAACAAATGTATAGCATCCATAGTAGATCTACCTGGCATAAAACCAAATTGATTGTGAGAAAATTTTGTATCACATCGTAACCTATGCTCAATTACTCTCTCCCATAATTTTAATGTATTACACATTAACTTAATTCCTCTATAATTTGCACACTCTCGTGCATCACCTTTATTCTTAGAACTAACAAACTCTTTCTCCACTCATCTGGCATCTTTTAGTCTTTAAAATAACATTAAAAAAGATTTTTAAGCCAAGAAATTCCTTGATCTCCTAAACATTTCCACACTTCTATTGGAATATTATCAAGTCCTACAATTTTTCCACATTTCATTTTCTTTAAAGCTTCAGATTTACTAATACAATGATAAAATAAAATTCTATTTTTTTGTTTAGGTATTAAGGTTGCTAAAATCAATCATACTGATCCTTCATTAAAAAGTTCATCAAAATACCTCATCCACCTATTTTCAATATCCTTTTCTAAGAAAAGCATTTTATTATTTTCATCCTTAATACACCTCACTTGAACTAAGTCTTTACTTCTCCTATCTCTTTGGTTGGCTAACTTATACATACATATTTCACCTTCTTTGGTATCTAATCTATTGTATAAATCACTAAAAGCTAAATGTTTTGCATCATATATTGCTTTCTTAGAATCTTCACAGGACACTTTATATCTTTTCCAATTCTCCAAATTTTTACATCTAAACTAAGTTTTATAATAATGATTCTTATTTCTTATCTTTTCTTGTACACTCTGACTCCGCCACCAACTATTTTTATTAAAAGAAGCTTTTCCTTTTGATTCTCCAAGCATATATTTAGCAACTTGCTTAATTTCACTTGCTACTTTTTTCACATAACATTGACCTAAAGTAACCAATTTGACCAAATTGAACCAAACTCCAATCCAACCCAAATTGGATTGGAATCAACCACTCAAACCTCCAACATGATGATTGTTGATCATCTTGGGTAGCCTAATTGCCATTAATTCAATATAATCATTAATTCTAAAGTGAATCAAACCCAAATCCAAAACCTCCTATAGTAATTATTGATCACCCTTGATTAATCAATTGCAATCAATTGGGTCAAACAAGTCACTTTGGTCATTTGGTCAAGTTGACCCAATTAACTTACATGAGCCAAATTAAACCAAATCCCATCCTACATCAAATCAATTGAAACCAATGATTCATACCAACTTCAACCCTTCAACATGACTTGACCATCAATTGAGCCAAACCAAACCCAATTGGATTGACCCATGTTGACCAAATTTGACCTAAAAGGCTAAACTAGGCCAAATCAAGTTCTAATCTATATTGATTGCAACCAATGACTCAAATCCAATTCAAATTAAGTACTGAACATGATCAAACCCTTGGTTGAACCCAATTGACCCATTTAGCCCAAATTAACCTAAAGGGTCAATTTGGCCTAAATCATTCCTAATCCAAATTGATTGAAATAAAAGCCTACAATCATCTCCAAATGATCAACTGGACATAAACCAATGCCTAACCCAAGCTAATTTGTCCAATTTGACCAAATTGGTCAACTTAGCCCATTTGACCTATATTAATCTAAATGGGTCAAAATCAAATCCAAACTAAATTAAACCAAACCAATTGAACTAAAACATCTCAAATACTCATTTAAACTTGACTCAAGCTTTGGTTTGACCCAATTTGACCAATTAATCATCTTAACCTAGCATAGCCCAATTTGATCTACATTAGTCAAATTGAGCCAAACCCATCCAAACGAAGCACAAACCCATTGAAACTTGGCATGACCCATCCTTGGGTCACATTGGGTCAGCCTAAATTGAACCTAAATTAATGCATTACCCATTGGATAAAGCCCTCCCATAGGATAAAATCCATTTTTTTTGTGGTGAAACCTCCATCTTTGTACATGGCAACCACCAAAAGCTTAGTTTGGACACATTGGCTCTATGGCTAGCCTAACCCAAGGCTAGTTAGGTCGGTCCTAGGTCAAGGGGAGGTGAGTTAACACACTCCCTTCCATTAGCTCACTAAGGGAATATAGGGACAAGACATGGCAGCCATCTCAGACCTTCACCCACTCAAACTGAGCCACCTCAGCTTCCTCCTGCCACCTCAGCTTCCTCCTACCACCTCTGGTAGCCTGCGATGGATGGATGTCTGCCCAAGTAGATTGCATCCTCACCGTCTCATTTGGGAGGAGTATACTACCCCTCATCCACTTAAATCAAGACATTGAGTATTCTCGAGCTCAAGCACCCTGAGATGATTATCCCCATCGATTTCCCAAGATTCTTGAGCCTCCCCATTATCAAAGATGCCAAGCCCAAAATAGGATAAGGTCGAACTCCGTCCAACTCCATCAAACCTTGACCAATTTTAAATAAACTCACCCACACATTCACCAAGTTTTGGTGAGGCAAAATGAATCTTCTCCCAACCAATTCAAGCATTATAGTCACCGACGAGGAGGTAAGGTGCAGGCTTCGTCTCTTCAAGGTGAAGCTACCTTGGTTGATTAGCCACCAGTCCTGAGCTTCAACGAGGTAAATTCTTACAAACTAACATTTTCTCAAAAATTTTTAGGCCTTTATGAAATAAATATTGATGTCACATGATTTTCCCTTAGATCTTCTCAGATCCCCTCCGTGAACATTTTAGGATCTATTCTGACGTCCCATGAGCTCTGAAAAGCTCGAATCGAGCAGAGGAAGGAAGGCGGTGTCCGTCTTCCATTGCTAGGGGGACAATGGATCATCTTCCATCCGTCTCCTTGATTGGAATAGATGGTCATAATTAATCCACTAGATTAATTTGATTTTATTCCTATAGGAATTGTGGGATTAATCCCCACTATCCATCTTAGATCGGTATGTGGGGATGAAATGCATCCGCCGCCGCCATGTCAGCATCGCATCGGATGAGTTTAAATAACCATCATGTGGCACCATGTGGAAAGCACTGCCACATCAACGGTCTGCATGATGCCGATGGATTAGAGGTTAATTAGGCTTAATAATTCATTTTAATAATCAAAATTTCATAAAATCATAACTAATTATAAAATAATTTAAAATGCAAATAAATATTCTTTGGAAAGGTAAAATAGAGGAGATTTTATTAAAATTATTTCCATTTGATTTTGAATAGTTGTTAAGGCTTAAATAGGGTTTGAATATTTTCTTAATTAACTTAATTAAGCCCTAATTAGTTTGGCAATTAATTCCAAACTTAATGTGTTGGTTTAATATGATGACCTCTACCTCCCCTGATTTTCTTGAGATTTATTGGCTATGTAATTAGGAAAATTGGAAATTTGAACCTTAATTACTAACTTAATCAAATTAATTATTAATTAAAGTTCTAAATAGTAAAAACTAATTAATTCAAGCTCATTAATCACTAATCAGTGACATGATGATGAGGAGAGTGATTAGACCTCTTTCCTAATTACTTTGACAAATTCTTTTCATTAAAAAAGAGTTAATTAAATCATGAATTAATTAGGAAATTAATCAATTAATTAATGGTCAAATCAAACCAAATTAAAGTGCTAATTGTATCAGATAATCAACAATGAATTTAAGGGTACCTCTTTATGTGTTCAATAACATAAAAAACCTTAAGAAAATTTTGATTAACCCATAAGTGTGAGAAAATCATAAAAGTACTTAATTAAATTTTTTTAACTTAATTAATCCTTAATTATGATACAATTACATTAGGTCCTTTAGGGCCATTGCACATTTATGTTTTCTCATGTTCATATCATTTGTGGCTCATGATTAAATGATTAATCAAATTAAAGAAGCATAGGAAAGGGTAATTGAACGATTTGCTTAATGGTTCAATTTAATTAAACCATGAAAATCACATAATTATCTTTTTTAAACAAATTAAGATCACCAACATGGGAATGCGGTTAAAATAACAAATGATCTCTTCTCTTCTATAAGTCTAATTGAAATCTAAAATCAAAAATTAATACAAAGTTTTGGTTCCTTCAAATAATTCTATTTAATGTGATTGTCTTAGGAATTAGAGTAGTTGAATGAATCATATGGTTGTGTTTAGCTATTCCATTCAATCATTTTAAATTTTGTATGCCATGTGATCCCATGTATTCATGTTTTCAAATTCAAATTAATCAAATGAAATTTATTTATTTAAGCTTGCATGTGTTGGCTTAATTATATGTGTGGCTATTATCACTAATAAATTCAAATTTGTTTTCCAAAGTTTATAAATGGATAACAATATTTGGAGTGATAGAAGTTATAAATACATAGGACTTGCATGTGTTTATAGCTTAAGCATGTGGATGTGAAGTTCTCTTTCTTATATTCACATATTGATTTACATAGATTTAAATGAGAATAAGTATATAGTCGGACATCCAGGGAATACGAGACTTTAGGTAGCCATAAAGAGGTCATTTGATTATCTCACTTCCCTGGTTAACAAAGGCATGTATTTATTTAAGTTCATTCATATTTATATTTATATTAGAATTTGGATAGAGTTTTAATTCATATATATAAATAATTCAATCAAACAAAACACAATCTTTTGCATGGTTTTCATTCTTCCAATTGTATATACATTCATATGTATCTAAGATAGCAAGTATATAGTCTAGACATCCCAGGAATATGAGGCTTTAAGTAGCCCCAAGGAGGTCATTTGATTATCTCACTTTCTTGGTAAACAATGGCATACTTGGTTACATATCTTAAACATGTGTATGTGCATTTAATTAAAGAATGATAATCTTCTTTTTCATTAAAAACACATGCATCCATAGCCACTTATGTCACAAAAATATATAGCCGTGAATGTAAAGTTTCCTTTCTTATATTCATGTATATAGATCTACATATGTTAAGTATATAGTCTGGACATCCCGGGAATATGAGGCTTTAAGTAGCTCCAAGGAGGTCATTTGATTATCTCACTTCCTTGGCTTAAACATTGATGCGTACTTATTTAATTTCATTCTTATATATATTTGTATTAAAATTTGGATGGACCTTTAATTTACATATATAAATAAATCTATCAAATAAAATAGAATCACCAAATATATGCATTCATTCATCAATTATGTATGCCAAAATATATTGTATGCATAGGTACATTAAGTGTTAAGTCATATGCATGTTATAGGTGATGAAAAGGAATGGTTCAACATATGTTATGTGATTGCAATTCAACTACATTAATCTTAAGATTCCTTTCATGTTGAATAGGATTCTTTAAGGTTAACCCAAACTTGGGATTAATGAAATATTTGATAAACAATTCATTAAAGATAACTAAATCATATGAATGTGCTTTAGAAGGTGGTTTAAGGTAGGGATGAAGGAGCTTAAGCCTCTTTCTTCTCTTTATAAAACTTAGATGCTAAGTGTAAACCAAATAAAAAAAGTAAAACACAAATTAAAATTTGCAAATCATCTAAACAACTTGAAATGAAACCAACCTTCATGTTAACTTAAACAATTTCTAATTATAGAGAATCATAATTGAAATGCTTAGCTAAGACATACTACGCAAAGCCTTAACACACACATTAGAATTAAGCCACCACTTCTAGTCCTAAGTTGGGATGGTGTATTTGTGATGTATAGTTTATTTTATGTTGAACTATTATTATACTATGTAAGATGTATGACTCATAGACTGGATGTTAGGCTGCTATTAGTCTAATATTATTTTCTATAGAAGATTGTGCTAAAGAAATTATTCAAAAATAAATGTCTTATTTGATGGTTTCTTAAACCCCTAAGCATAATCCATATTAGGACTGGTGGGCTTGGTTATCCATGTGCAGGTTGTTAAATCCAAATTATGAAATATAACTACTTGAGATTGTATGTATGTTTAGCTAACCTCTATTTTGTAGGTTTAGTTAGATTTACTTTTCATAAAATATAATTTTTCAATAGGAATTAGGATTAGTACTATGGGATTAGGATGAGCAGTGGCTAGAAGGCTTAGTCCTAGGATGCCCTGTGATGCATTAAAGCAAATCAAATCAAAAGAAGAAAGAAGAAATGAGGAATGAAGACCCCCATAGCATGTATTCAATTCTAAATTGTAATATTATTTTATAATATGGGGTGTATAAAGGTAGAGCTCAGCTTCCCAATCTTTCTCATTTTAGAGGTGTACAGTGGTACCTGGCTCACCAATCTCTTATTCTTTCATGATAGTTTATAAAAATGATTGATGTTATGTTTAGCTTTGCATCAGTATTGCATCTTTTTCATAATTTCTTAATGATTGATGATTGAATGTGTGTTCTTGATGTTATAGTAGGATAAAATTAATTTTTTTACCCAAATTAACAACTCATAATTAAAATTCCAAACAACTTTCAACCTCATTTTAAAGCCTAGGTTGTAATCAAGATAAATAAAAGATTTAGCAACCCATTACATGTATGTTGTGTGTCTAACATCATGCATGTCATCTTCTCTCACTCTTGCAAGATGAGGGCCTTCATTCTTGCATTTTAAGGACCACTTAACCTATGATAGCAACCTCTTTTGGTAGAGATTCCCCCTCTTTCTCTTTTGATTTATCCAACAACTAAATTTTATCATGCATTTAGGCATAAATATCCCAAGCCTTTGTCCAAAATATTGCATCTAAATGAAATAAAAATCATAAGATTTTGCATTTAAACTAAGTCATATGCTCATACCACTCATTCTTTAGTCTCTTAGAGTGGGTTTAGGATTTAGTTTCATTCAAATTAAATAATAGCCTAAGCCATCTTGTAATTTCATAAGACTGGCCTACATGGATTTAAAGCATAGGAGGTGTTAGGCAACCACTCCAGGTGGTTGTAAGTCCAGAGTCGACAGTTTATCTTCTCTTATAGAGGTAAACCATTGTGTTCTCTTTTGACTTAGATTTAGGTCATGCTTCTTGCTTGTACTGAAGCTTTCTAGATCTTGGATCTGAGGTTTCTTATTTTCCTTGGTCTATGAGCATAAATTCTCACCTCTTAAGCATTTCCACACTCTTGTTGATAGATTATAAGCCCTAACAATCTAATAAAATGTTAACTCAAACAAAATAAATCTTCTCACTTTCAAACATATAAAACCTCACCATATGATAGGTTGGAATGCTCACTGGGCTTCCTAGTATCATGAGTACTCTCTACTTATCCTCCTTTGAATTATGAAAATAAGTCTTTCCAATTGAACATTCCCACTTGATCTTCCAAATATCCAATCTTTTAATTATCTAACCTTGAAATTTTTAGAGATAATGATTGATTATTTTAATCGAGAGTTTTCTTAGGAAATCCCATTTCCTAGGATGTAATTAACTATGGAGGCTTGCCTCCATAGGGAATTAAAGAACCTGACATAAAATAAACTTAACTTTACTTTTCCATGTAAAGTAGGGGAAGAATCTATGGTACATATGAAGACCCATCATGCCTTAGGAGTCCTTATTAGGTGATTAGCTCCATTGTAAGGTGATATTTTCATCTTTTGAGATTGTACATCATACCTCAATATCATACATGATCACTTCAATAAGTACCTCCTAAAATCTGCATGGTGTCCATACAAACCATCTGAAAATAAATACCACAAAGACTAGATAATGTTCGGTATGCAAATATGACTTAGACTAATATTAAAATTTTATATGTTTCAAAATCATTTGACACATTTATTTTTGGACCAAGGCTTGAGATAATTATGTCTAAATGCATGATGACATTGAGTTGTGTGCTAAATCTACAAGAAGATGTGTTCTCCACTACAATCAAGCATGTCCCCTATCATGCAAGAGTGGAGATCCTCTCCAGAGCAAATAATATGATATGCACGTGATAACATATAATCATTCAACTAAGTGGTTGCTAAATCTTTTATTATATTGATTAAAAGCTTATGATTTAAAATGAGGTTATTATTTGTATTAAAATTTAGTTATGAGTTATTTAGTGAGGATAGAAAATTTAATTTTATTTTAAAGAGCTCACTGGATCTAGGCTACACATCAAACATACACACTTTAAGAAACCTATAAAAAGCATGCTCTTTCTATTGTGCAATATTAAACATAATAATCAAACACTTAGAACTTTATAAAAGAATAAAAGATCAATGTGATCGGGTACC
Organism: Cymbidium sinense; assembly: GCA_021442155.1. Taxonomy (NCBI): domain Eukaryota; kingdom Viridiplantae; phylum Streptophyta; class Magnoliopsida; order Asparagales; family Orchidaceae; genus Cymbidium; species Cymbidium sinense. The sequence continues at coordinate 57,655,501 of CM038215.1, forward strand.
ATCGTACACTCTAGAAAAGAAAAAAAATTGGGTAGAACTCTACCTTATACAACCTAGATTACAATTGAAATATATGTTATGGGGGTCTTCAATCCATTATTCTACTTTCTTTTTCTTGGATCTATTTGCTCTAAGCTTCACAGGGCCTCCCAGGTCTTTGCCTTCTAACCACTACTCATCTTAAACCCCATATAACTAATCATAATCTTATTACAAAGATTGCATATTCTTGAAAAATAAAGTCTAACTATACCTACCAAACTGACAATATCTAAACAAACATACAAGCCAAGTAGTTATATTTCACATATTTTGACTTTAACACCCTATACTTGGGTAGCCAAGCCCACCTGTCCTAATTGAATTATGCTTAGGGGCATAAGTAGCACCTACAAGCAAGAATATTTATATTTATTTATTATTACAATGGCCCCTTTAGTACAATCCCCTGTATAAGACATCATTAGACTATTAACGTCCAAACATCAGTCTATGCACAAACAATCCTAACATCTAGTCTAAAAATATTACATCATAAAACAAAACACATCATTACAACATACACTGACCTAACTTAACACTAGAATTGGTGACTTAGCATTCTAATATGTGTGCTAAGGCTTAATGTGGCTTAATTAGGATTTGGAAGAATGATTATCTAAAATTTTAAGATTGTTTAAATTAACCATTATGGGTGATTTTACTTTAAAACTTTTAATGGATTGATTAATTTTAATTTATAGCTTCTTGTTTCATTTAATTCCTACTTAACATCTAACTATTATGAAGAAAAGAAAGAGTTTTGACCCCCTTCATCCCTACCCTAAGTTATTTTTTAAAGGGCATATTACTATGACTTTGGTTTCATTAGTGAATCATTTATGAACAATTTATTAAACCTATGTTTAGATTAATTTTAAGGAATCTTATTAAAACATGAAAGGCATCTTAGAATTAATAAAATTGAGTCACTATTACATGAATAACATTCCACTACTTCTTTTCATCATAGATAGCATACACACTTCCTCATTTTTATTTTTCATGATATTTAGTTTAATATACATATTTGTACATGCAATAGATATTTATATTTTGTATACTTGATGATCATTAATTCATGAATTTGGTAGAAAAGAAATATTTTATTTCATATAAGCATATGGAGACATGTATTAGAGAAATAAGCAAGTATGTGGCATTGTTAAACTAGGGAAGTGAGATTATCTAAGACCTCCTTAGGGCTATTTAAAGCCTCATATTCTCAAGATATCTAAAATGTATACTTTCTAACTTAAATACATGTAAATATACACACAAGCATAAAAAAATTCATGCAAATGTTATGTAAAGCAAATATTTTGTTCATGTAAAGTAAAGTTTTATCCTAAATTCTAGCACATGCATACATATGAATGAAATTAAGCAAGTATGTGTCATTGTTAAACCAGGGAAGTGAGATTATCTAAGACCTCCTTGGGGCTACTTAAAGCCTCATATTCTCAAAATATCTAGACTATATACTTACCAACTCAAACATATGTAATCATATACATAAACTATAAAAAAAAATTTCTTTACTATTTTTAAATTATAACTAAATGTAAACTTTATTAAATATTTATAGCCAACATCAAATTACACTTTACACATTTTTATTTAATATTATCTTATATTTTCAAAAGTAATTTAAGATTTGAAGTGATAATAGACACACCATACAATAATATTTATCCAACACATGCAACTTAAATGCAATCATATTCTTTTAATTCTCTCTCTTCTTCTTTTTTTAACATGAAGATGTGAAACAAATAGCATGTATATTTATAATGATTGAAAAGAGGTAATTAAATATTATCACATAACATGCTCAATTACATTAAGTCTTAAGAATAATCAAGCCAAATAAATATTCTTTAAGACTAAACAAAGCTCTTGTCAGATTTGATTTTGATGATTAAGTTATTAAAATTTAAAGAGAAGAAATGATACTTAACACTTATCCCATCCCATGTTAGTGATTTTATATATTTAAAGAAATAAATTAATTAGGATTTTATGAGTTGATTGGGATCAAACCATTAAGGGCATCAATTTATTTTCCCTTTCCTAAACTTCTTTGATTTAATTAACTACTTGATCATGGCCCTTCAATGATATGCTTTTAGGTAAGTAAAATTTACAATGCACCTAAAGGAATCTAATGCACTTAGGCTCATGCTTATGAGTTAATTGGATTAAAGAAGGAAAGAATCTATGCTAAATACTCTTATTATTTTCCCATACCAATGGGTAATCATAATTTCTTTAATGACTTCATGTTATTAAACACATAAAGGGAAATTAATGGATTATTTTTGAATTACCTGAAAAATTATTAATTTTTCTTGATTTTTCCTTTTATCATTAATTTTCCTAATTATCCCTAATTATTAAATATGTTAATTAACCATTTTAAGGAAATACATTTAGAAAAATAACTAGGAAATGGGGCCTAATTATTTCTCCTCACTATTCCCACTATCCATAATGATTAATTATCATTAATTATTTATTTTTTTATTTTTCATCAATTTTAGTAATTATTTAATTGACTAAGGATGGTAATTAGAATTTAAATTCTAAATTCTTCAAATTATATGGCAAATAATTCCAAGAAATTATGGGAGGAATAGGACATCCCATAAAATCATCCTACTAAATTTGGAATTAACTAGCCAAGTAATTTGGCCTTAATTAAAGTAATTAACCCAAGCATCAAACATTAATTGAGCACTATTCACAGGACATAAATTAAGGATTTTTTTTTTTTGAATTCTCCTCTATTTTACCTTTCCAAAATAGGTTTACTTGCATTTTGTGGATTTTTTTACAATGTTATGATATTTTGAAGTTCTAGCCATTTAATTACATTTTTAAAGCCTAATTAAGCCTTTAAATTGTAGGTGTCATGTGGAAACTGATGTGGCAGCACTTTCCATGGGAACTAAGGAATTGGCTATTTAAATCATCCAACATGGTGGCTAACTCGTGGTGAATGCGATTTTATCTAGCCATCCGATCTTGGATCAGATGATCGAGATTAATCTCATGATTCCAAAGGAATTTAATCAAAATTTCTATTGGGATTAATCATGGACATCCATTATAATCACATAATAGACAGCTAGTGATTCATCATCCCATGAGTGGGAAGACAGACACAGTCCACCTTTCACTGATTAGAGCTAGCTAGGTCTTGTTTGTAGGAGAAATTAACTCCAAAATGATCAAGGAATGAATCTAAGGTGATCCTATGATGGAAATTGGACAAAAACATAATTCACTTCAAAAAATGACCAACACTTAGGGGCCAAAGCTACAGTTGCTAGATTATTACCTCATGAAGCTAAAGATTATTGGTCTACCAATAGAAGTAGCTTCATCTTGAAGAGATGAAGCCTTGCTGAGAAGATCACAAGATGCCTCCCCATCAATTGCTTTATAGACCAAAAACCACTGCAAATTTCACCAAAGTTGGTTATGAGATGTCTACTGATGGTTGAATTGCTCAGGAAATGATTCATATTAGCTCGTTGGAGTGAGGTAAAGGTGTGAGAAGAGTTAATTTGAATTTGGTGGGGATTTAGGAAGTTAGGAAAAATGAGGCTTTCAAGTTTTAATCTAGAGTTTGTCTCACTGGCGTAGGATGCACGAGGTGATCTGGAGAAGGTATGGGATTATGCGTAATGCCCTAGGGAAAAGCTCTGTCAAGTTTGAATGGATGGGGAGAAGTATACTCTCCTCCCCAACTAAACCAAGGGTCAGATTAGTTCAACCTTTGGCAACCGTCTGGTCAAGGTAGGTGGTCGGAGATGGAAGGAGACTACTAAAGTGGCTAAGGGTGAGAAGTAAAAGGAGTGTAGTAGGCTAGCATGAGGTTGTGGTCTTTTAATTCAGACTCTGAGTGGACACCATGCAGATCTTATACTTATTGAAGTGAGTGGGTACTACATTGAGGTATGATGTACCATCTCAAAAGATGGAAACATCACTACAATGGACCTAATCACCTAATAAGGACTCCTAAGGCATAAGGGTCTTGGTATATACCCGAGATCTTTCTCCTATTTTACATGAAAAAGTAAAGCAATATTTATTTTATGTTGGTGATTTAGTTCCCTATGGAAGCAAGCTCCTATAGTTAATTACATCCTAGGAATTATGAATTTCCTAAGAAAAAACTTGATTAAAGTAGTCAATCATATCTCAATTAGGTATTTTTGAAAATTAAGTGATAATGTTCAATTGGAAAGACTTATTTTAGATTCTAAAGGAAGATAAGTAGGGAGCACTCATGATAGTAGAAAACCTAGTAAGCACTCCAATCTATTCTATGGTGAGGCTTTATATGTTTGAAAGAGAGATTAATTTTTGTTTAAGTTAAATTTTCATTAGAATGCTAGGGCTTACAATCCATCAACACAAGATAGTGGAAATGCCTAAGAGATGAGGATATATGATAGTAGCCCAAAGGAAATAAGCAATCCCATATCCTAAATCTAGGATGCTTTAGCACATGCTAAGAGAGCTACCTAAATCTAAGTGAAAGGGGGGACATAGTAGGTAACCTCCACAAGAGAGAATAAACCTATATGACTCTACTAGACTTACAATCACCTGGAGTGGCCACTAGCTAACACCTCTTATGATTTAAATCTATGTAGGCCGATCTTATGTAATTTCAATATAGCTAGGCTATTATTTAATGGGAAAGAGACTAGATTCCTAAACTCACTCCCTAAGAGACTATATTATGTTTAGTATGAGATATGACTTAGTCTAAATGTAAAATCTTTTAAAAAAAATTATATTATTTTGATACAATATTTTGGACAAAGGCTTGGAATATTTTATGCCTAAATGCATGATAAAATTGAGTTATTTTCCAAATTAGAAAGAGAGAGGGAGATCACCATCATGAAGGGGTGCTCTCATAGGTCAAGCATTCCCTAAAGTGCAAGAATGGAGACCCTCCTTATTCAAGACTGGCATAGGATGATATGCATGATGTTAGACATTCAACATTCAACTATGAGGTTACTAAATCTTTTAATTATCTTGATTATATCCTAGGCTTTAGAATGAAGTTGTGAATTATTTTAAATTTTAGTCATTAGTTGTTAATTAGGATAGAAAAATTAATTTTTTCTTAAGAGCCTACCGCATCTAGGCCACAAATTCAAACCTCAATCTTAAGAAACTATAAAAATCTTGTAGTTCTATTGCACAATCTAAACATAACAATAATCATTTATAAACTTCATAAAATATAAGAGGCCATTGTGGCTGGTACAACCCACACCCCAAAAAAGAAAAAATTGGATAGTCGAGCTCTACCCTTATACAATCGAGACTACAAAATAATATTACAATTGAAATTAAATTAGATGCTATGGGGGTCTTAATTTCTTGCTTTTCATTTCTTTCTTTTGATTTCTTCTTGATTTGATTGTACTCTAAGGCTTCATAGGGCCTCCCAGGATTATGCCTTCTAGCCACTACTCATCCAAAACCCCTTAGCACTAATCCTAATTCCTATTGTAAAAATATATATTTATGTAAAGTAAAATCTAACTATACCTACAAAATAAATGTTAGCTAAACATACATACAATCTAAGTAGTTATAGTTTATATTTAAACTTAGCACCCTGCACATGGGTAACTAAGCCACATATTCTAATCATGAATTATGCTATGGGGCTAAGCAACTTGCAAGTAGAAGCATTTATATTTATTTTTTAGCATCCCCATTAACATAATCTTCTGTAGAAAATAACATTAGGCTAAGAATGGCCTAACATCCAGTCTATCCTAACATCCAATCTAAAACTTTACATCATAAAATAAAACATCACATCATTATATACACCGTCCTAACTTAGAGCTAGAAGTGGTGACTTAGCATTTTAATGTGTGTGTTTAGACTTAGTGTGGTATGTCTTGGCTAAGCTTTGGGATATAGATAATCTAAGTTTGGAAATTATTTAATTCAAACATGATGGGTGATTTCATTTTTAAGTTGTTTAGAGGATAAGTGAGTTTTAATTTGTATTTTCTTTTATTTCATTTGATATTTACTTAGCATCTAAGTATTGTAAAGAGAAGAAGGAGGCTCACCTTCTTCATCCCTATCCTAAGTTATTTTCTAGAAGCATATTGTTATAACTTGGTTCCCTTTAGTGAATGATTTATTAAATATTTTATTGATCCTAAGTTTTGGTTAATCTTAAGGAATCCTATTCAACATGAAAGGCATCTTAAGACTAATGTAGTTGAATTATCATCACATAGAACATGTTGCACCATTTCTTTTCATCACCCATAGCATGCATATCATTTAAGACTTAACAAACCTATACATGCTATATGTTTTTTTTTTTTTTTGCACACTTAGATGATCATGAATGCACATATTTTGATTGAAAATAGGATTTTCATTCTTAGCTAAGTACCATACACATGTATAAAAGTTTTAAGCAAGTATGTACCATTATTTAAATTAGGGAAGTGAGATAATCAATGACCTCATGGGGCTACTTAAAGGCTCCTATTCCTTGGATGTCCAGACTAAATATTTATTAACATTCAATACACATGTAAACATATGCATAAACATAGGAAAGAGAGTAACACTTTAACATGATTAGACTATAAACACATGCAAATTCTATATACATATTCATAGCTAATATCACTCCAAACCTTCATTATCAAATTTGTAATTTTAAAAACTAATTTTGAGACTTATTGGTGATAATAGCAACACATATAATAATATTATTCCAACATATGCAACTTTCACATAAGTAAATTCAATTGATTATATAATTTGAAAGACATGAATGCATGGTATCAAATGACATACAACATTTATGATGATTGAAAAGGAATAATTGAACACTTCCACATAATTCATTCAACTACATTAATTTCTAAGGACAATCACATTAAATAAAATCTTTTAAGGAAAATCATAGCTTCTTATGGAATTCAATTTCATTTTGAAGTTATTAAACTTAAAGAGGGGAAACATTTGTTATTTTTACCCCATCCCATATTGTTTATTTAATGCATTTAAAGATAAGACATTAAGTGGATTTTTTAAAATAATTCAATTCAATTCATTAAACAATCCATTTAATTACCATTTCATATGCTTCTTTAACTTAATTAACCACTTATTCATGAGCCTCAAATGATATGCAAAAGAGAAATTAAAATTACAATGCTCCTAAAGGACCTGATGCAATAGGCTCATGCTTAAGTATTAATTAGATTAAGGAAATAACTATGCTAAGTATTCTTATTATTTTCCCACACCCGTGGGTTAATCATAATTTCTTTAATGGTCTTTATGTTATTAAACACATAAAGAGGAACCCATGAATTGAATGTTAATTATATGAAGTAATTATCATTTTAAATTTTGATTCAATTTTCATCATTAATTGCTTAATTTCTTTAAGTAATTCATGCATTAATTAACCCTCTTCATGAAATGGATTTGGGAAAATGTCATAATCATCTCCCCTCTTAATTTCACTATTAATCAGTGATTAATAGTAATCAATTATTGAAATTTTACTATTTTAACATTTTTAATAATTATTAAATTACTTAAGAGATTAATTAAAGTATGAATTTCAAATTCTCCTAATTACCTAGCCAATAAATCCCAAGAAAATTTTAAGAAGCAGAGGACATCCCATTGAACCAACATTTCAAGTTGAAGATCAATTAGACAAGTAATTAGGACTTAATTAAGTTAACTAAATAAATATTTAAACTTTAATTAAGCCTTAATCACTACTCAAAACTTAATAAAATTATTTTTTATTACAATCTCCTCTCCTTACCCTTTCCAAAATTGGTTGACTTACATTTTTTTTATTTTTCTATAATTAGTTATGATTTTATAAATTTTTCAATTAAACATGTTTTAAGCCTAATTAATCCCTCATTCCATCGGTGCCACATGAGAGCTGACATGGTGATACTTTTCACATGGCACTGCAGGATTGGCCACTTAAATCATCTAATGGGGCATGCGGAGTCAGCGACGGTAGATACGCTTTCATCCCTACTATCTAATCTCGGATTGGATGGTGGGGACTAATCTTGCAAATTTAATAGAATTAAATTAGATAAAATAAGTAGATTAATCATAGCCATCCATTCCAATCATGCGAAATGGATGGAAAATGATATTTCATCCCACGAGCGATGGAATATGGACACCATTCACCCTCCCCCACTCGAACTGAGCTCATTGTTGCTCGTGAGGCATTAGGATCGACTCCAAAAGCTTCAAAGGATAGATCTAAGGAGATCCTATGATGAAAATCACACGAAATCAAGATTTCTTTCACATAAGCCCAACAACTTAGTGGATTTCAATGGTTTGCCAAAATTTACCTCTCAAGAGCTTCGGGTATGGCGTCAAATGACTAAAGTAGCTTAGGTCTTAAAGCGAAGCCACAGTAATGGCTGACTTGCCTCCCTATGTCTGCTCACATGGAGCAAGCATCACATATCACTAGGATTTGATGGTCTGTGGATGCTTGAATTGATCAGGAATTGATTCATTTTATCTTGCTAGAGCTTAGGGATAGTGTGGGTGAAGTTAATTTGAATTCTATGGAATTTAGATTAGGTTCGATGGAGATAAGGATCAATTTCACTCAGGTTTAGTGTTGTCGGTGATAAGGAGCTCAAGGGAGGTCAAGAAGGCACTAGGGAAGCTCATCTCGACTCTCTGAAGCTCTGAGGATGATTATCTATGATTTGGAATGAGATCAAGAGGAGTATACTCTCCTCCCCATCAAATTGGATGGTGGGGATTGGCTCTAATTTTGGTAATTGTCTGACCGATGCAGGCGTCGGGGGTGGCAGTGAGGTGTTGGGGTGGTGCGCCTTAAGTGGTTGAAGGTAGGGAGTGAGCTGACAATGGCTAAGGTGGAGTGACCTTCCTCCCAAGGTGAGCCAATGAGACGGCTTGGGTTAACTCACCTCCAATTGGCTCATGGCTAGCCTAACTAGCTTTGCGTCATGCGAGCCAGTGGTCCTCAAATCCAATTTGAGCTTAGGGGGCTGCCAAGCTATGAGAGTGGGTTTGACCATCCAAATGGAGATTTTGTCCCATTTTGAGGGATTAATCCAATGGATTTTAGGCTAAATTGGGTTTGAAATGGGTTGGGTTTGATTTGGGCTGACCCATGGTGACCCAAGAATGGGTCATGCCATGTTTGGTTGGGTTTAGAATTGGTTAGGTTGGGTTTGGAGTTGGTTTGATTGGGTTAGGGTCAATTTGACCCATGAAGGTCAAAATAAGTCAAGTTGAGTTAGATTGACCCATGGTTCAAAATTGGGTTAAACCAAGGATTGGGTCATGTTCAAATGACTTTGGATGTTTAGGTTCAGGTTTGACTTGATTTGAAGTGGATTTGAATTTGACACATATGAGTGCATATGGTTCAAATGGGCTAAGTTGACTAATTTGGTCAAATTGACCAAATTGGCTTAGTTTAGGTGTTTGTTTAGGTTCAATTAATGATTTGAAGATGATTGTAGGTGTTTATTTCAATTAATTTGGATTTAGGAATGATTTAGACAAATTTGACCCTTTAGGTCAATTGGGTTCAATCAAGGGCTTGATCATACTCAATAATCAACTTATGATGTATTTGAGTCATTGGTTGAATCAATTTGGGATGTATTGAGATTTGGCCCAATTTGGCCCTATAAGTCAAATTGGGTCAACTTGGGTCAAAAGAACCAAATGGGCTTGGTTAGGTTCAATTGATGGTCAAATCATATTTAATACTAAATTTATGATTAATTGGAAGCAATGGTTTCAGTCGATTGAGTTTGGAATGAAGTTTGGTTCAATTTGGTTCATGTAGGCTAATTAGGTCAACTCGAGTCAAGTGATTGATTGGACTTAGTTTGGTTCAATTGATTATAATTGAACAATCAAGGATAATAATGATCATTGTAGAAGGCTTTGAATGAGTTGGTTCAATCCAATTTAGGTTGGATTTTGGATCAAATGAGCCCTTTAGCTCACTTTGGGTCAAGTGAATCAAATACATCAATTTGAGGTGGATTAGGTTGAATTAGGTTGAATTGAGTTTGATAATTGATTTTGGATTGATTGATGGCTTTGATTGCAATTGATTTGGATTTAATCATATTTTAGCTCATTTGGACATTTGGGTTCAAATGGGCTAACTTAGGTTGACTGAAATGGTTTCGTCAATTGGCTTGATTGTAGGTTTTGGAGGAGTTTGATATGATGATTTTAATGGTTGGAGTGCTTTGGTTTGACTCAATTTGACCCTAAGGGTCAAATGGGTCAAGTTGGGCTAAGTTGACCATTTTGGCCAAATTAGGTCAAAGTGGTGACTTGGGTGAGTTAAACTGGTCATTTGTAGTGAATGAGTGCAATTGTTTTGATTCAATTTGGGTTAGATTTGGATTTGGTTCATATGGTTCGATTTGGGTTAAATGGATCATGTTGACCAATTTGACCAAATCGCCCAAATTGGCTTGACCGTGGGTTTGGTTTATCTTCAATTGGTCAATTATAATTGATTGGTGGAGTTAATTTGAATTGATTTGGATTATGGAGTGAATTGGTTCAATTGGACCCTTTCGATCAAATTTGGCTAAGTAGGCTAATTGGGTTAGATGGACCAAATTAGGTCCAATTGAAGGTTGGGTTATGTTTAATATTAAATTAGTGATTGGTTGGAAGCATTGGTTTCAACCAATTTGGTCTAGAATTTGAATTAGTTCAATTTGACCCTTTAGGTCAAATTGAGTCAATTGGATCAAAGAGTTAAATTGATTTGATTAGGTTCAATTGATTGCAGTGGAGTGTTCAATAATGACCCACAATCATTAATGAAAGGATTGGATGGCTTTATTTAATCCAATGGGATTTTAATTGGAGTTTGGTTCAATTACCCCTTTTAGGTCACTTTGGGTTAAGTGACTTGGCCAAGCCAACTTGGACCAATTGGGGTTATGGATGCTTAGGATGTGTTCAATGATAATTTTGAGGTTGATTGGTGGCTTTGATTATAATTGACTTGGGCTCAATTAGGTTTTGGCTCATTTGAACCCTTTGGGTTAATTGGGCTAACTTGGGTTGGCCACATTCCTTTAGTTCAATTAGCTTGATTGAAACTGTTGGAGTGGCTAGAAATGATCTAATGAATAATTAAGCGATTGAGAAAATCAAATTAAATTGGGTTAAGGTCCAAGTTAATTTGGCTTGCAGCTTGGATTGGGAAACCAAATTCAATCAAGATTAATTAAATAGATTTGAGGTTGGTTTAGCTCCATCTACATGAGCTTAAGCTTGGATGAGTGAATAGGTATGAGTTTTTTTGTTTGGGCCATAGAATAGGTAAAACTTATTTGTCTTAAGGTGGATTATAAGCTAAGGGTTATGCCCTCTAAGTCTCTAAGCTTAAGTTTAGTGTTTCCTTAATGACTAGAAGTATCCTAAAACTAAGGAAATCCAAGTTTCTACAAAGTTTCCTCGATCTAAGATGGATAAGATTATTCCTCACTCTAAAAGTAAGGTCAACAAAGTACTTCCATAAAGGTAAGAAGAGGGTAGCTTTGAGTGGCTATAGCTGATTTATTCATGTGGAACCACAGGAGAGGTATTAACATGCTATCATCCATAAGCATCTCATTCTAGAGATGAGTTTCTATAATTCGGGTGGGTGCATAGAGAGAATCATCAGCAAGCAAGGTTGGGAGAAACTAGCCTATGACAATGTATCTTGCATGATCTCCATGATGCAGGAGTTCTTCGCCAACAAAAAAGTGCACCAAAATAATAGAGTTTTGTATGGGAAAAATTGGAAGTTTTCGTAGTTCTATGATTAATATATATTACAATTTACAAGACATTATGTATGATCAATATCTTTTCTACTATAATGATCATCTTGATTTTGATGAAATTCTTAGTTTTCTCAATATTAGAAATGCAAATGTATAGTGGAAATGACTAGAGAAAAAGGTTATCAACATTCCTTCCATTGGTTTGACTGTCGAGGCTAAAGCTTGGTTTTATTTTATTTTGACCAAGCTAATGTCCATTAGTAATATCAATGAGGTAACTAGGGATAGGGTCATTTTGAATTTTGCAATTCAAAAGGGCTTTTCTATAAATGTTGGAAAGATTATTTACAATTTAATTTGTAAGATGCTTAAGAGTGGTACTACTGTAGGATTTAGACATCCACCTTCATTTATGCTTTATGTGTTACGGCTAGTTCATCAGGAGACCAAGATGAAGAAGTCCTTATACAAAGGGCTCCCCTAACTAAAAGAATGATTGAAGGATTTGGATCAAAAATAAAAGTAGGATAAACCTCATGTGCTCCTTAGTCCAAATCCAAGTCTTCCAAGATATTAACTAAGCAACTCTAGGATATTATAAAAGAAGTCTTTGAATTAAAGAAAGGGTGGGTGAAATTAGTCAATGGCAATAGGAACTAAAGAAGAAATTTGATTACCATATGGGTTAGCAGCAACAATAATTTTTTTTATATGAATGAGTTTAACTCATCACTCATTCAAATGTTTAAAATTTCAACTTTAATTATTGCTCGGCGAGTTCCCTTTCCTACAACACCTCATTACCTCATTTATATTAACACCCCATCGAAAAAAGAAGAAGAAGAAAATGAATAAGAGGAGGATGACTATGATTTTTAGGCTAGCTTCCCCTTTTTCTTTTATATGTATTTTCTTCTTTCTTTTTTTTATTTGTAATATTTTGTATAATAAAATACTTTCATTTCATCATATTTTATATTTTGTCATTGAAATTATTATTTGGCTGCTTTAAGATTTAAAGCTAAAATCCAACGTCTCAGTGTTATCTAGATAACACTGTGATGTTGTAAATAAAATTCAGCCTTAAAATCAGAGAGATCAATGCCTTCACGCAGGCGCTGCAATGTTATGGGTAGACATTATTTGTTCTTATAACCCGAGAAAATAGCACTATGGTGATAATATTGTAGCACCAGCACCAAATGATCAATGCCTTGGTACTAAGTGATAGGACTTAGGCTTAATAAATTAAATGAGGTAGTGTTTAAATGCTAAAAAGTCAACAAAATGCATTGGACCTTTAAGGACAATGTTGTGGCACTATAGATGAGACATTTTGATTCTATAACCCGAGAAGGTGGTGCTATGGTGCCAAGATTAAGCAATGTGGCGCCAAGATTTAGTGTTGTAGAAATGTGTACTTGACATTTTTGACTTTGTAACCATAGAAGGTGATGCTACGGTGCCGAGATTTAGCTTATCACAGTGGTTCAGCTCAATTAAGTAGCACAGTGGCATTGTGAACTGGAGCGTCAAGGTTCAAAATCATGAGAACTCAAAGTCCGAGGTTGTGTATGAATGATGTAGCTAAAAGTTAGAAGACTCCATTCTAAGGTGATTTTCCTATGTGATTTGACCATCTTTAGAAATTTTGACAGCATAACGACTTAGCAATGCTAGTTTTTTTTTTTTTTTTGAAATATTTTAGTGCAAAATGCACTCTCGTACTTTTTCCCAAGTCCAAGATCAATAGAGAGAGGGTTTTTTTTATTTCATGTTGGAACCAAGTTCAAAGGTGGAGGTCTTAGACTTTAAAATTTGTATTTTATTATGCTAAAGTCTGATTTAATTTTGATTTCTATAGCATTTCATCTTCACAATGCTTAACATGACTGTGTTCTTCTCCTTGATCTGTATCCAAGATCAATGGATGGAGGATCCTTAATTTACACCGAATCCAAAATTAATGGTGAAATTCTTTAAGATTTTCCTATAGAGCGAGGAATCATATAAAAAGGACTTTATTCAGAATTTTACCTAGAATCTTTCATTGTGAAAGGAAGAAATCATGCAGCAGAGAGGCTCTTATAACAAAATCGACACTAGAGAGAGGGAAGAGAGTGTGAGTAGAAAAATAAAAGAAGAATAAGAAGAATAAGGAGATCAGCCCGCCTCTTCTTATATGGGTTGGATCTTCAACTGCTCCCACTCCATTATCAACTACTCCCACTTTCTAGAATTATTCCCACTCTCTTGTCAGGAAATTATCACTGAGGGGTATGGCTATTAGTGGGAGTGGTTGGTGTTTTCTAGGCTTTTTAAATTTAGGAGCGAGCAAGTGCTTAGGCACTGGGTTTGCCATGCTACGATGCTAGAGTCAGGATGTTTATTTTTTCATTATTATTATTATTTCAATTGTAAACATTCAAATACTTCATAGCAGGCATTCCACCTTTACTAAGGAGTCATCAATTGTTCATGTGATTTCTCTTCATGGTTTCTAGGACAATATTTGACCTTAAGCATTTTTTTTCATCTCTACCAAAATGGGAGCATGCCTACCTAGGTTCTCTTCCTTAATCAGAATGTCATTTTAGTATATCTTATAATGGTCTATAAGTTTCATTTTAGTAATCATAATCATTTAATAATCATCTATTTAGAACTAATCATGTGGGTAAGTTGATCTAATAACTTATTGGGATTATAAATTTCATCATACATATGAGCATCAACCTTAACCTTCTTAATGGACTCACTTAAAACTTCAAGGTTTTTATGGTGGTCAACCTTAAGAGGATTCCTCAAGGGATATCTCTTATAGTGTATGTGTTCTGCATGATTTTCTATGAATTTTCCTCCTAATGGATCAAGAAAAGTAGATTTTAACTACAAGTAAGGTTTCTGCTCTAATACTCATGTTTTCAACTTATGCAACTAAGCTCATGGCTATTTCTTTGATCCTATTAAATTTTTTTTCTCAATTTATAAGGCTAATTCTTCTACTCCCCTATTTAAGTTTTTCATTTGAACTTGGCTAGCTAATTTAGGAGGCATGTTGTCACATTGATTATTAATGCCTTTGAAGTTCATCAGGCAAAGTTATGCATTTATGTGACCAACAAGAACAAAGTAATAAAATAAATAAAAGAAAATAGACAAGATTAAAATAAATATCATATTTTTTAATCATAATAAGGTAATGAAGTTTAATTTTAATTCTAAGATAGATATCAATAAAGTGGGCAGAAATTATAAGGTGTGAACCCAACTCAAGCCTAGCATAATTGATGACTCATACCAAGGGACTTTTTGATAGAGAGATAATGAGTGGCTAGCCTAGTTACTATATGCTTGAAAGTTTGGAATTTTAAGGGATTTAAAGTGTTGTCATATTTAGAGATAAGGAACATACAATCTTAATAAAGGTCATTGATCCAAAATGCTAGTGCCTTTTGTGTAAGTAGTCATATAAAGTCATATAAGCTTTTATAAGGTGGGACCAAGCTAGATTAATGGATGTGAATAAGCATACAATATAATTAGTAAACTTGAGTTATGGTAGTGAAACACATATAAGACAATGCACTGAAAGAGTGAAACATATGTTGATTCTTTGCATATCATAATAACATTAAGTTATAAGAAATGATGGATTTATCTTATATAGAGTAATGACTTTTAAGAAAGTTAATCACTATTAAAGATGATTAGGCCTAATATCATCATCAATGTCTTTATAATTAAGTGGCTAGATAAAGTGGAATACTAGGTTATTATTATGGAAATTTTTTGAAGGCACTCGTAGGTATAAGATCTCAATTCATAAGGTCTCCATTCTAATGAAACCTAATAATAAGATTAAAAAAAATGAGAAGCCTTCTTTAGCACATCATAAAGAGAAAAGCTCAAAAAATTTGTTAGTTTTAGAACCTACGGATGAGCAAAAGATAATATTAAAACCAAATGAAATATTATTTAGTAAAATGTGTTTGGATATTACCTTCTTTACAAGGTTAGTAATATTGAATTATCAACACTTTAATGACTCTATTATAGTGAGCTATTGTTAGCATGATTAGAAGATTATAAGCTACATTCAAGATGTAGCTAATAATTAGTTTCCATTTTCTCTATTAAAGCATAAGCTTCCTTAAAAGGTTTTGACATTAATCTACCTCCTGGTGTGTATCTATGATAGTACTTAATGATCCTACTAAACCATTATAAAATGATTGGATTGTAAGCTAATAAGGTAATGAATGATGAGGACATTTGTTTAGTAATTTTTTATATCTTTCCCAAGCCTCATATATAGATTAATTATCTAATTGGATAAATGATGTAATATCATTTCTTAACTTAGCAGTTTTAGATAGTGAAAAATATTTTACTATAAATTTTTGAGCTAATGCATTCCAAGTTGTAATAGATTCTTGAGGCAATTAATTCAACCATATTTTAGCCTTATCTCTAAGTGAGAAAGGGAATAATCTTAATATGTTAGCATCATCACTTACCCCATTATGTTTAAAAGTTGAACAAATTTCTAAGAAATTAGCAATATGCATATTTGGATCTTCAATAGGTGAATCTCCAAACTAAGAATTTTGCACCATTTGATGGTTTTGTTTTAAAATTGTTGTCTTGAATTGTTGGTCTAGCTATACTCTGATGTATCACATCTATAATTGGTGTGACATAACCTTTAAGAGGTCTAGATGGATCTTTTACTGGTTGATTATCTATTGCTAGTTTTCTCACTTATTCACTCTTCTCTTTTCTAATTTTTATACAAAGCCATTTGATTTCTATGTTCAATGGAACTATTTCTATAATTTTATCTTTATGCATACAATGTTTATAAATTACAACTTTGGTTCAAAATTAAAAATAATAATATTACACTAATTAAGTATAATAGTATTTCACACTTAATAGCTAACAAAAACATTTATAATAAGAAAGTTGAATTAAAAATAGTTCAGGCATTCTAGTATTAACTTAATAAAAATTACTATTTTTACTTCCAATCCATTTCAATGGTGCCAAAAACTTGATTGATACTTTTTATACGCAAGTGCACATGTCGATCAAGTAATACAAAATGAGTAGAGTATCATTCTCAAAAGTATTAGAGAAAAATTAGAAATTAATTTATATTAAGCTATTTACTAATCTATTTAAACTTAGTTTTTATCCAACAAAATACAAATACTAAATTAAAATTGCTATCTACTATTTTAAAAGATAATATAAACATAAATTTTATATTTTTTTATATTTTATAAAAGAAATATATAGATGTTTTCTTAATTTTAAAATAAGTACTCTAAATTTATGAGATATTTTAGACAACACATTCTATTAAACTATATTGTGGATTAATGTAAAACTTATAGTCTCAATTAGGAGCAAAAGTGTTATAATCTATATCTTTAGATAAGTATAACCAAACCAATCCCTTTACCCAGTTTCTTGTGTAGCACCAAGTAAATTTGATTGGTTACTTTACCTATATTTCCCTTTGAGTGATTGTAAATCTTAAAAATAATCATATATTTAATGGCTATTTAGCTACCCTAACCTATCTAGCACATTAATGATTATTTAATACATTTTTTCCTTTTTTTCTACTTATTCTTCTAGGATTCCATCAATATCTCAAGATCACACATATTCTTAAGATTATAATTAGCTAGATTATAAATAAATAAAGTGGAGAAAGAAGCAAAATATATTTTCATTCACAGCACAAATATCTTTCTTATATTAACTAACAAACAACATTTAATACAATATAAATATCTCAAAAGTTCATATAAATTCAAAGCACTTTATAGATTAGTGCTCCATAATAGACAAACATAATGAAATCATAATAAACATAGTAAAATTAGACATTGGATAACCAGAAAAGAAAGAAAAGAGCACATTGAGTATATCTTCTAAGTTCACTCCTTGCAATCCTCTACTGCTTACTCGTCGAAATATTTAGCATCCATCATTAAAATCTTTAGTTTTTGATGTCTTTCTCCTTCTCTTAGTTAAGAAAACACTCTTTCACACTGCCCTTACACGCCTCATAGCACTTGAAGTGTCACTCTCTAAGTACTTTATAAGAACACACACTCTTACCCTCTTGCCAAGAAAAGAGAAAAAGAAAAAAATCTAAACAAAGATTTTTTTTCCTTGAAAAAGAACTCTATTTATAACCTAGATATAGCTCTGATCAGTTGTCCAAATGCTCCAACCATAATTGCTTGAAATTGTCATTGAACTGTCACGAAACTACTATCAACCCATAGCACTATGGTGTTGTTGTTGTAGCGTTGCAGTGCTAGAAGTCCCACTATGGCATTATCATGATATGCTTTCTATTTCTACCTCATTTTTCTCTACTATAGCATCAAGGTGTTGCTTATATAGCCCCTATGTGATGAGCTTTCTATAAAATAACTCCAAAATGACTCTAATATGGCCCTACAATACTGTTGATATAGCTCAAAGTTGCTACCCTTATTATAAAATGCCCCCAATTTAGGCCAACTATTGTGTCAAGGCACTATGTGTTTGCAGCATCTAAGTGTTAGGCTTAAATTTCTTTTTTTTTTTTTTGATAATTTTCTTATTACAACATAAAATATACTTAAAATAAACATATTTTAATAGAAAAACACATAATAATAGTATATAATCACATGCAATTTTCATAATTTTATGGATTAATGAATTCATTTGCATACCCTTATATGTTATAATCATTTTTTTTACATTTCACGGATGCATCATGTGGGCACTATAAGAGAAAGCTATTGTAATAGATGCTTTAGGGAGGATCATAGTGATTTCCTTATGTAACCCTTAAAGTTGCTTGCAATTATGTCCTTAATAAAAAAAATATATATTATAATGGCAATATAAAGAGATGTATCATATAGTGTGCATGATATTATGTGGGATGATCTCATCCTACATTACGCTAAGAAGATTTTAAAGAAAACTTTGATGCTAATTTCTATCAACCACCTCACTCTTATGAAAGGGGACAACAAAAATCATTCAAGAGGCTCTATTTCATTTGCAACATTGTTGACCTCACATTTAGAATGAGGATTCAATCTCCTCTGCTTAAATTTAGGAGTTTTCTAGACACTAGATTCTTTCTTAGTCATAAGACACTTCTAGCAATTAGGTGATACTTAACCTAAGCCTAGAGACTTAGAAGGATTTATCATAGGATTATGCTATGCCTTAAGACTTAAGGAGATTTACCTACCCTATAGCCTAAACCCAATCTATGTCTACCTCTTTGTCCTAAACCAAACCTCAAATTTAATTCATCTAAATTCACATATCAAATCCAAATTCAAATTCCAACCCAACTGATTGAAACATATAAACCAAATTCAAATCAAATTCAAACCTATCCTAAACCCATAATTCAATCCTATAGACTTAGCCAAGATAAAGTAAAACCAAACCAAACTCAATTGAATCTTTCTGAAAGCTAATTTGACTCTCCAATCAACCCATACCAAATATACAATCCAATCAACTAAACCAAATTCAAACCAAACTAAACCTATCCTAAGCCATAAGATTTGATCCTATGGACTTAGCCAAAATCAACTTCAATTCAAGTTGATTTCAATTAATTTTCTCATGAATCAACTATTTCTTCAATCATCTTCCCAAATATAAATAAAATCTACATTCACATGTCCTAAACCAAGATCCAATATCAAATCAAACTAAACCTATTCTAAGCCATATGATTTAATCCCGTGGACTTAGCCAAAATCTCCTTCAATTCAAATCCAAGGTCAATTGATTTTCTCATGAATCAACTATTTCCCCAGTCATCATCCCAATTCAAACCCAAAATCAATTCAATCAAACCTAACCTAACCCATTTGACTTGAAATATTCAAATGAACCAAATCCATTCAAACTTAAATCAAATGTAACCAAACTATAAATCAATCCTAAATCCATATATAAACTCAACTAAACTCAATTCAACCCAAAATTGATTCAACTAAACCCAATTGGTCCACTTGACCTAAAGTGACCAATTTATCCTATCTGAACCAAACTCCAATCCTACCTAAATTAGATTGAACCAAATCTACCAAAACCTCCTGTGATGATCCTCAATCATCCTTGATTGACCAATTATCACCAATTGGGTCAAACCAAGTCAACCAATTTAGGCCAACTATAGTGTAGAGGCACTGTTGCATCTAAGTGTTAGGCCTAAATTTCTTTTTTTTTTATACTTTTCTTATTACAACATAAAATATACTTAAAATAAACATATTTTAATAGAAAAACAAATAATAATAGTATATAATCACATGCAATTTTCATAATTTTATGGATTAATGAATTCATTTGCATACCTTTATATGTTATAATCATTTTTTTTACATTTCATGGATGCTTCATGTGGGCACTATAAGAGAAAGCTATTGTAATAGATGCTTTCGGGAGGATCATAGTGATTTCCTTACTTAACCCTTAAAGTTGCTTGCAATTATGTCCTTAATAAAAATATATAGATATTATAATGGAAATATAAAGAGATGTATCATATAGTGTGCATGAAATTATGTGGATGATCTCATCCAACATTACGCTAAGAAGATTTTAAAGAAAACTTAGATGCTAATTTCTATCAACCACCTCACTCTTATGAATGGGGACAACAGAAATCATTCAAGAGGCTCTATTTCATTTGCAACACTATTGACCTCATATTTAGAATGAGGATTCAATCTCCTCTGCTTAAATTTAGGAGTTTTCTAGACACTAGATTCTTCCTTAGTCATAAGACACTTCTAGCAATTAGGTGACACTTAACCTAAGCCTAGAGACTTAGAAGGATTTCTCATAGGATTATGCTATGCCTTAGGACTTAAGGAGATTTACCTACCCTATAGCCTAAACCCAATCTATGCCTACCTCTTGTCCTAAACCAAACCTCAAATTCAATTCATCCAAATTCACATATCAAATCCAAATTCAAATTCCAACCCTAATGATTGAAACATATAAACCAAATTCAAATCAAATATCCAAAACCCTAATTCAATCTATAGACTTAGAAAGTAAAGTAAAACCAAACTCAATTGATCTTTTCTGGAAGTTAATTTGACTCTCCAATCAACCCATACCAAATATACAATCCAATCAACTAAACCAAATTCAAACCAAACTAAACCTATCCTAAGCCATAAGATTTGATCCTATGGACTTTGCCAAAATCCACTTCAATTCAAGTCGATTTCAATTAATTTTCTCATGAATCAACTATTTCTTCAATCATCTTCCCAAATATAAATAAAATCTACATTCACATGTCCTAAACCAAGATCCAATGTCAAATCAAACCAAACCTATTCTAAGCCATATGATTTAATCCCATGGACTTAGCCAAAATCTCCTTCAATTCAAATCCAAGGTCAATTGATTTTCTCATGAATCAACTATTTCCCCAATAATCATCCCAAACATAAATCAAATCTATAATCAAATGATTCTAACCCAAAATTAATTCAATCAAACCTAACCTAACCCATTTGACTTAAAATATTCAAATGAAACAAATCCATTCAAACTTAAATCAAATGTAACCAAAACTATAAATCAATAAAATCATATATAAACTCAACTAAACTTCAACCCAAAATTGATTCAACTAAACCCAATTGGTCCACTTGACCCAAAATGACCAATTTTCTTATTTGAACCAAACTTTAATCCTACCTAAATTGGATTGAACCAAATCTACCAAAATCTCTTTTGATGATCCTCAATCATCCTTGATTGACCAATTATCACCAATTGGGTCAAACCAGGTCAACTTGGTCATAGATCTAAAGTGGAGGGCTACCACCTTGAGCCACCAACCTAACCTCTAAATAAAAGCCACAGCCAAGTTGACACACCTCTCTACTGCTCAAATGGTGGCTCATTGAAAATAAGGATTGCCTGCCTTCTGAGGGGAGGGGATATACCCCAACATTTTGATCCAAAAGAACATGATTCACACTCAAAGAGCTTCTAGAGTTTGTTTCAAAATCTATAGAGCTCTCCTCAACCACCCCAAGTTGTACCAGCATCGGAGCTCACTGTTCTAAAATAAGGAAACCCCATTTTTGATCAAACTCTCCTAATTCTCCACCAAACTCAAATTCCTTTCACCCACACTCCATCGAGCACGAACAAATCTTCTCCAAAGCTTCTCGAGCATTGAAGGTATGAGTTCAATCAACGTCAGCTTGCACAGTGATGGTTCATGGTCCACCAAGCAAATGATAAGGAATCTTCATGTGTGGTGATCAGCAGGGCCTTGCCTTATCCAAGCAAAGCTTCCTCAGTGTTGCACCACCGATCTTGAAGCTCTGGTGAGGTAATTCGATTAAATTGAGCTTTTGCTAAAAATATTTAGTTCTTTTTCAAGAAAATTTCAATGCCATGCAAATCCTACATGTAGATCCCTTTAGATCTATCTCATGATGGTGTGGATTGAATCTTGAATCGATTCAAGTTTGGGTGAGCTCAGATCGAGCAACAAAAGGTAGATGGTGTCCGTCTCTCACTACTAGGGAGACGATGGATCACACACCATCTGTTTCACATGATTTAAATGGACGATCGTGATTATTCACTAAATAAAATCCAATTTAATCCTATTAAAACTATGGGATTAACCCTGGCCATCTAATCATAGATCGGATGGTGAATAAGAAAGCATGTCCACCATCGCCATGTAGGCGTTGCATTGGTTGGCTTTAAGTAGCCAATCACGAGGCACCACATGGAATGCGTGCCACATCAGAGATCCATGTGGCACCGATGGCATTAGGCTTAATTACTCGATTTAATGGATGAATCTTTGAAAATTCATAAAAAATTATAGAAAAATATAAAAAAATAAAAATAAATGCATTTTTAAAGGTATTTTAGAGGATATTTAATTTAAATTAATTTCAATTAATTTTGAATAGTGATTAATGCTTAATTAAGGTTTAAATGGAAACTTAATTATCTTAATTATCCTTAATTACTTGAGTAATTAATCTCAAACTTTGTGTGTTAGTTTAATGGGATGTCCTCTCATAAATATTGGAGAATTGATTAAGGTTAAATTTAAGCCCTAATTACTTTTAATAATTAATTAATCTTTCAAATAAAAAAGTAATTAAGTGCACTAATCACTGTTGAATAGTGAATGGACAAGGAGAATGGGGTTAAGACCTCCTTCCTAACCTCTTCTCCTAAGTCCATTTCTCTTTAAAGGAGAATTAATTAAAATAAGGTTAATTAAGTGGCTTAATTAATCAAATTAAAATTATGATTATCTCATGTAATTAACAATAGAATTAAGGGTTCCTCTTTATGTGTTTAACAATATAAAGACACCTTAAGGAAATTTTGATTAGCCCATAAGTGTGGGAAAATTATAAAAGTACTTAATTAGGTTCTTTAATTTAATTAACTCTTAATCATAAGCCATTTGCATTAGATTTTTGTAGGAGCATTGTACTTTCATTTTCTCACATGTTCATATCATTTGTAGCTCATAATTAAGTGGTTAATCAAATTGAAGAAGCATATGTAAGCGCTAATTAAGAATCCAACTTAATTAACTCATAAAATCTACTTAATTACCTTTTCTTAAACCAAATCAAACTACTAATGTGGGAATGGGATTAAAATAGCAAGTAATTCTTCTCCTCTTCAAAATTAACCAAAATCTCAAGTCATAAATCAATAATGAACTTTGGTTTTCCTTAAATGGCTTTATTTAATGTGATTATCCTTAAGGCTTAATGTAATTGAATGGAAACATGTGGTTATGTTTAGTCATTTCTTTCCAAGTACATTAAATATTGTATGCCATTGATTTCATGCATTCATGTTTTCAAATTTGAATGAATCAAATGAATTTCTCTTATGTAAACTTGCATGTGTTGCCTTAACTTAAATATGTGTGGCTATTTTCATTAATAAATTCAAAACTATTTTTCAAAGTTTATAAATCAATTATAATACTTAGAGTGTTGATAGTTATGAATATACATAAGATTTGCTCATGTTTATAGCTTAAGCATATTACATAAAGTTATCTTTCTTATGATTCATATATAAACTTATATAAGTTTAAACAATAATGGGTATAAGTCTAGACATCCCAGGAATACGAGGCTTTAAGTAGCCCCAAGGAGGTCATTTGATTACCTCACTTCCCTGGTTTAAAATAGCACATACTCATTTGGTTTTATTCTTATGTATTTTGATATTAGAATTTGGATAGAGGTTTAATTCATATGCATAAATGATTTAATTAAATAAAATATAATCTTGCATAGTACATTCATATGTATCAAGTGTTTAGTCTAGACACCTCTGAATATGAGGCTTTAGCCCCTAAGGAGGTCATTTGATTACCTCACTTTCATGGCAACGACTTGCTTGCTTACATCTTTTATACATGTGTATGTGTGTTTAATTAAAAGATGAAAATCAAAATCAAAAAATGCATGCATTCATATTCACCTAAGTTATTAGCATGTATTCTATATAAATTAGTGCTTTCTTCTCATTATTTATGTATAGATTTACATATATTTGGAATGTTAATAAGTATATAGTCTTGACATCCTGATAATATGAGGCTTTAGTTAGCCCCAAGGAGGTCATTTTTATCTCACTTCCCTGGTAACAATGACACGTACTTATGTGATTCCATCCTTATGTATTTTGGTATTAAAATTTGGATAGAGCTTTAATTTATATGTTCACATAATTCAATCAAAATGAAAACATAAATTCTAAACACACATTCATCATCATCATTTAAGTGTGCTAAAACACATTGCATGTATAGATATGCTAAGTATTAAATCATATGAATTTTACATGTGATGGAAAGGGATGACTTAGCATACTTCATGTGATAGTAATTCAATTAGATTAATCTTAAGAAGGCTTTCACATTGGATAAGGTAATTAGAGTTAACCAGAACTTAGGATTAACTAAAAATTATTTAACAAGCCATTCAATAAAAAGAACTAAATCAAACTAATATGCTTTAAAAAATGGCTTAAGGTAGGGATGGAAGGGGGTACTCCTCTTCCTTCTATTTATATCACTTAGTTGCTAAGTGTAGATCACATGAAACAAAATAAAATGCAAATTAAAACTCACAAATCAATTAAACAACTTCAAATGAAACCCACCATTATGTTAACTTGAACACTTTCCAAACTTAGAAAAGTACAACTCTAATGCTTAGTTAAGATATACCACACAAAGCCTTAATAATTAGAATTAAGTCATAGCTCTATGTTAGCATAGTGTATGTTGTGATGTATATTTTATTTTATGATATAATATTTTAGACTAGATGTTAGGGTATATGCTTCATAGACTGGATATTATGTCATTCTTAGCCTAATCATATTTTCTATAGGGGATTATGCTTAAGGGGATACTTCAAAATAAATATGAATTCTCTCTTTGCAGGTTTCTTAAACCCCTAAGCATAATCTAAGGTAAGATTGGTGGGCTTGGTTAGCCATGTGCAGAGTACTAAGTCCAAGTTATACATATAATTGCTTAGGATTGTAAGTATATTTAGCTAACCTCTGCTTTGCAGGTGTAGTTAGATTTACTTTTCCTCTATGAATGTAATTTTTTAATAGGAATTAGTATTAGTGCTATGGGGGAATAGGATGAGTAGTGGCTAGAGAGGCCTTGTGATGCCTTGTGATGAAACACGTTGAATCAAACCAACCAAGAGAAGAAAGAAATGGAAAATGGAACGATGATATAGCATGTATTCATTCAAATTGTAATTATTCTTTCATATATCAAGTTGTATAAGGGTAGAGCTCGGTTACCCATCTTTTCTTTTTTAGGTTGTACGGTGGAACCCGACTGCACCGATCTCTTATTCTTTTGTATTAGTTTATAAAATTGATTGATTATTTATTTAAATTATGCATTAAGACTGCTTCTTTTTCATAGTTTCTTAAAGATTGATGCTTTAATGTATGGCCTAGATGCGGTAAGCTCTTAGAATAAAAAATAAATTTTATACCCAACTAATAACTCATAATTAAATTTTAAACAACTCATAATCTTACCATAAATGTTTGGCTATAATCAAGATAAGTAAAAGATTTAGCAACCTCTTAGCTGTATGTTGATGTCTCACATCATGCATATCATCTTGAGTCACACTTATAAAATGAGGGCCTCCGTCCTTACACATATATGGACCACTTGACCCAGGAGAGCAACCCCTACTGATAGAGCTTCACCCTCTCTCTTTTTATTTGGCCAATAATTCCATTTCATCATGTATTTAGGCATATAAAAATCCCATTGCCTTTATCTAAATGAAGTGTCAAAAAATAAAAATAAATAAATAAGAATTTGCATTTGTAGATTAAGTCATATGCTTGTACCACTCATGTTCTAGTCTCTTAGGGAGTGGGTTAGTCTCTTTAAAATTAAATAATTATCTTATCTATCTTGAAATTCATAAGATCAGAACTACATGATTTTAAAATAATAGGAGGAGTTAGCTTGCGGCACTCCATGCGGTTGTAAGTCTAGAAGTTGGACAGTTTATTCTCTCTTATGGAGGTAAGCCTTTATGTCCACCTGTCACTTAGATTTAGGTCATGCTTTAGATTATACTAAAGCTCCCTAGATTTAGGATTTGAGGTAGCTATTTTTTTTGGGCTACAAGCATAAATCCTCACCTCTTATGCATTTCCATAATTTTGTGTTGGTGGGTTATAGCCCTAGCAATCTAATAAAACTTTAACTCAAATAAATAAATCTCTTCACTTTCAAATATATAAATCCCAATTATAGGATAGATTGATGCTCACTAAGCATCCTAGTATCATGAGCATTTTCTACTTCCTCCCTTTGGATTCCAAAAATAATTCTTCTCCTTGAAACTTTCCCAATTTATTTTTCAAATATAACCAAACCTTTGATAGTCTAACCTTGAAATCTTTAGAGATGATAATTATCTACTTTAATTGAGAGTATTCTTAGGGAATTTAATTCCCTAAGATGTAATTAACTATGGAGGCTTTCCTTCATTGAGAACTTAAGAACCCGGTTAATATAAACTCTGCTTTATTCATCCATGTAAAGCAGGAGAAACATCTCTGGTATATTTGAAGACCCATCATGCCTTAGGAGTCCTTATTAGGTGATTAGATCCATTGAAGAGTGGTGCTACTATCTTTTGAGATAGTACATCATACCTCAATATCGTACTCGATCACTTCAATAAGTACCACCTACAATCTCTATGGTGTCTCACCCCTACATCTAAAAATAAACACCACAAACATGTAAGTACCATATTGTATTCATTGCATTTAAATTTTTGAATGTATTAAATATAAAAATGTTAAAGTAACCACTTGTTATAATTAACTTCTCATATTTTGTTTTTAAAAGAAATTGAGGTATAATTAAAACTAAGTTCTTCTAGAGAACCCATAAAAATAAGAAGATGATGACTGCATCTACCCTCATTATTATAACAACTATATAATAAAGATATAAAAAAATTTACACTAACTTCTAAAAAGTAAAATAATAAAAAAAATGTCATGTAAAGTTTTATATATAAAAGAACATATGAGGTGAGTATGTTTTTAAAATATCATACAATGTATGTCACTTAGAATAAGTTTTGTCTTGATAAATGGATGGGAATCACTAGAAAACTAACTATGGGTATATACAAGACTTTAGAGGCCATTTTGAAGGAAAAAATTAATACAATCTAACACATATATAGGGGAGCTATTATTAAGGGCAACTAGTTATGCAATAAAGAGTTAAGAAGATTGTGCATTCAATGTGAAAATAGCTGCAAAAATAAGATGCTTAAGTCAATTTTCATGATGATGATGACATGAAGTACGACTTACTATTAGGAGGTGAAACTTTCTCTTATATTACTTGTTGGATGTGGAAGATATAGGAGAGTACACTCTCAAATAAGAAGTGATGATAATTCTGCTATTTTTAATAAAACACAATACTTCATCTCCCTACACTCAAAAATAAAAAATAAAAATAGTAACTCTCCATACATAGACATCAACCTAAAATCATCTACTCTTCACTACTCGAATAAAAACTCTCATTAACTCTCATTAACTTTCATCATCTCTTATCAATTCTCATCAACTTTCATCAACTCTCAACACATAAAAATTTACTCTCCACACAAATTCCAAATAGCATCAACTTTCCATACATAAGCAAGTAGCTCTGATACAACTATGTAAATAATTAACAAGTCAAAAATCTTAGATTAAGTCTAGCATTACTCCCCCTTAATCTTAGCTCCTCCATCTTCAACATACTAAGTTTTTACCTTAGCTTAGTGAAAATATCATGTTTTAAGTGGTTAAGTGAATATATCGATAATTTGATCACTTTACATACAATTTATTTTATTTCAATTTTTTTCTCTAATAAAATAAAATTTGGTATCTATTTTCTTTAACCTTTAATGATGAGTAAAGTTTTTTAGCTAATTTAATAATTGATCTATCATCCATGTGTTCTATTTAAGGCTTAGCATCATCAATATTATGAGACTTCATAAACCTCTTAACCCACAAACCATGATAAACACAAGATGTTGCTGCCACAAATTCTACTTTGCAAGCACTAAGAGTGACAATTTTATGCTTTCTGTTGAACTATATGAAAAATGTTTCTCCAAGGGAAATAGAAAACTCCACTTATGTTTTTCTCTCATCCAAATCATTTCTCTAATCACTAACTAAAAAATCTTTCAAAAAAAAAAATCATCACAACTTCTATAAAGTAGTCTAATGAGATTGTATGTTTAATGTATCTCAAGATCCTCCTTGTAGCTTTCAAATGACTTTCTATCAAAGCCGATGTATCTACTCACCAAACCAATTGAGAATAATATATCTGAATGTGTACAAATCAAATATAGAAGGCTTTTATTAAGGCTTTTGTAGTACACAAGATCAACAAGCTTTCCATCATTATATCTTGACAATCTAACCAACCTCCATAAACTTCTTCAATATCTCTCTGCATACAATTCTTGAGTTATAAAGATTTCATTCCTCATCTTTATAATTTCAATACCCAAAAAGAAGGACTTGAAACAAGAATATCTCATCTTAAACTTTTGTTGCATTCACTCTTTGAATTCTTTGATCATTTCTTCAATACTTGCTATTATCACCAACTTATCAACATTAATTGATAAAAATATTTGTTCAAAACTAATTTTCTTAAAGTTTATAGAGTGCTCATAAACTAATTTCTCAAATCCCTTTTCTTACAAGTAGGCATCAATCCTTTTGTCTCATGCTCTTGGAGCTGCTTTAAATCATTAAGTGGATTTTATAATTTCAACAATTTTCCTTTGCTCTTTAAGTCATCTAAACCTAGTGGTTTTTTTATATAGACTCTTTTTCTATATATCCACTTAATAATTCAAATTTGACATCCATTTAGTGTAGGTTCCATGTTCTTTGAGTTGCCAAATCAACAAACATTTGTATTATCTCTGGTGAAACCATTGGTGAGAATACCTCTTTATAGTCAATTCCTTTTTTGCTTGTATACTTTAGCTATGAACCAAGCTTTGTACTTCACTACTCCACCATTTAAATTGTTCTTGATCTTATAAACCTCTTTAATAGAAATGAGATTCTTTCCTTAAGGCAAATTGGCCCAAGTCTTGTTCTTCATGATAGAAGTAATCTCCTCTTGCATAACTTATTGTCAAGCTTTAGCTTTAGATCCTTCTTCATAAAATTAAGGTTAAATACCTAAAAATAAACAAAATAAGGTACAATCATTATTAGTAAGAGGCCCTCATATATATATTTTTTAATTCTCCTAGACTTTTAGCATTTAGCTTGTCCTCTTTAGTACAATTTGGAATGGTGTTGTTAATGTTTGCTTCATATAATAAAAATTTTCCTTGCTTCATCTCCTTGTACATGTATCAAATCTATTCTTCTCCTTCCATTTTACATTTCTAGATATCACCAACTTTGGTTTATTTATGTCATGCAATTTATAACCTTTTTATCTTTGAACAAAGTCAACAATGATCATCATCTTCTCCATGTCTTCAACCTTGCTTTCAAAAACACCAATTTTAAGCTAATAATCAATACTACAAACAAATTTAAAGTGACTTACAAAATGTTTTAAGCCATTCCATGCTTCTTATGGTGTGATCCTCTCAAGTTCTTTGGTGCAACACCTTTTGAAAATATATGTAGTTGTCTCCATTGTTGTATCCCAACAAATTCTTTCCACAAAGCATGCACCTTTCAATCAAACTTTTATTTTTATTTTCACCATCTCCATTTTGTTGATGTGGATAAGGAGTACTCTACTTTCTTCTAATCCCATATTCATCACAAAAAAATAATAAATGAAACTCCTTGAAGAGATATTCACCTTCATCTTTTTCAAACAATGAATTCTATGACTAGTTTCATTCTCCGTTAACTTTTTATAGCTTATAGAACATTCAAAAAAAATTAGATTTTATAAAGTAGACCAATGATTTTCTATTATAACCATCAATAAATATCAAAAAATACATATTACCTCCAAGTAAAGATGGAGTGATAGGACCACATTGGTTTGAATGTGCCAACTATAGGATTCTTTTTACTCTCCACTGAGATTTATTTGGAAATGGTGTTCTTGTAATTTTTTTCAAGTCAACTTGCTTCACATATTTGTTGTGGATCAGTTATCTTGTGTGGAAGACCTTTCACTCTTGCATTCCTTGAAAACTTATTCAAGTTCTCATAGTTGAAGTGCTCATATCTCAAGTGCCATAACCATCCTTCATCTTTGACTATAGCCTTCAAGCAAGTCATCTTATCTATATTTAAATCCATCAAAAATATTTCTATTTTCAAATAATCCTCCATTCTCACAATGGTTAAGGTTCCATTTTTTAATAATGCACCCGTTTCATTTAGTTGGCACAAACTCAATATGCTTGATGTAATATCTGAAACATAATATACATTTTCAACATATGCGATTTCATTTTCTTTAATAATAAATGTAATCTTTTCTTTTCTTCTTACTAGATCATTAGTGAAATTTCCAAATGTTAATTCATTTGACACACTTTCATCCATTTCAATAAACAAAACTTTTCTACTTGTCATGTGATTTGATGCACCTTTGTCTAAATACAAAAGATCATGTTTTCTCCCATTGTGCTTACCTGCTAACAACATATTGAAAAATTATCTTCATTATTTTCTCTTATAATATTTGTTTATTCTTTATTATCATTTCTTTTGTAGGGTGTATTGGTTTTTGGATTGTACCATTCATTCTTGTGATTGTATTGTGTGGAGATGTGGCCATATTCATTGCAAGTGTAGCACTATACTCATGGTCTCCATAGAATAAGCCTCTTCCTCATCTTACAATTCTTTCATGCCCTCCTCTAGTGAATGGTGGTCTCTTTGCTTCTTGGTCTTATCCTTGAACTTGATTGTTTTTCCTTTCACCAAATCTTCCTTTTATACCTATTAGTCTAACTTTATACCTACCTCTTGCTCTTGGTGGATGTTGTGCATACCCACAATTTGAACTTGTTTTGGTAAGATCTAAAGTGCCTTGAGAGGGCTCCTGAATGATGGTTTCCTTCCTTTGATTGATCATTTTCTCATACACTTGTAGAGAACTCCTTAGCTCATCACATGTTAACTTGGTTTGATCTTTTTACTCTTCTATCGTCGCCACCACATGATTGAATTTTTGTGGGAGAGATCTAAGTATTTATTATTTTTTTATTTTATTACACCACATTAATCTTTACTAACTCTTCTCCATTTTGTTTCATGGTGTTAGAAATCTTAAGATCCCTTTGAAAATAGTCATATATATTCTCTCTTAATTCTTCATGGTGAGTTGTTCAAAGTCACTTCTAAGTAGTTGGAGTTTTATTTGCCTTACCTTTTTATCTCCTTGATATGAGTCTTGTAGAATTTTGAAGCCTCATTTGAGCTTGTGGCTATGGATATATTGTCAAAATCTCCATCACTAAGGCTTGGTAGATAAAGTGCATGGCTTCATTATCCATCTTCCTCTTGTTTCTTAAGTCATTTCTCCTTTGTTGATTCATGATTGCCTCTTCATTTTAAGTAATCATTTCAACCCCTTGTTCTACAACATCTCAACATTCATGGGTGTTTAATAGATTCATCATCTATATTTTCCACTTTCTTCTTGGTTGACTAGACTTTCTTCATCTTAGCTCTACTACCATTCTAGTTGGAGGAGAGACTTTCTTTACTATCACTAGTTAGATGTGGAAGATGCAAGAGAGTACACTCTCAAATAAGAAGTAATGGTAATTCCACTATTTATTTTAAAACACAATACGTCTTCTCCCCACACTCAAAAACTAGAAAACATTAATTCTCCATACATAGACATCAACCTTGCTTTCAAAAGCATCTACTCTCCACTACTCTTTAGTTCTCTCCACTACTGAAATGACAATTCTCATCAACTCTCATCAAGCCAAGTAGCATCAACTCTCCATACATAAGCCAAGTAGCTTTGATACAACTTCATAGAGGTGGAAAATAAAAGATAAAACAAGTGGAATAAGAGATAGTGAAGATAATACAAGAATTTCACTTCATAGCATAAACATTTTTTAGATACACTCATAAACCAAAAACTCTTGTTAATCACCTCATCTTTCATCAATGTTTTATAAAAAAAAAAAAGGAACATCCACCCTTATATAAGGGGGCTCATAGTTTGGACTATTTCTTTTCCATGGGAATATGAGCAAACTCATAATAACTAACAACTAGCCACATAAATCTGAAAGTCACAATTAAAGAGAATATGAAAAGATAAATTAGGATATGATGAGACAAAGAGATAAACATTGAATAGAGACTAACTTAAATGAAATGCTTCATATTCCAAGCATGAGAGAGTTGTTAGCCATCCACTCAATGGTAACTAGTCATTTTCATTTTCCATGAATGCCATGTAAGCAACCCACATCATCAGAAAAAGTAAACAAGTTAAAGAGCTTAGATCAAGTCCAGCACTTAAATTATTTTATGCATAGTTCTTTTTTTTCATTTAATTGTATTGTGGTAATAATTACAATCAATGCGTAGGCACTTTTAAGAAGAGAATGACTATGTTTTTCACTTAACTTTTTCATATTCTCAATGAAATTGATGCTTACTTATATACAAACTATAATCAATCTTCAAAATGTCTTAAAAAGTGTTAGTTTTTATGATTAAAAATCTGTATGTTGTATGAATTCTAAGTGTATCCAAATAATGGTTATTTTGTAGGACATTGCAACAAATTTGCAATCGATACCAGTTGTACAAGTACAGTGGTGATAAAATATCGCAACTATATCACAATGTACGACACGGCAAATGCTAGTGCATCAAAAAGAGCAGTCAAGTAATTCTGAGGCATTTTGCAACTGCACTGTTTGTGAAATGCCCTTTAACCTAAATATATCTGCAACAGAATGGAATGATAGAAATTGTTTGTGGCCATGCTTATTGCAACCGTTCTTGCTGCATGCTAGGTGGTCCGAATAGTCCCTTGCAAGTACTTACTGAATACTTATACTCTATTCTAGGATAAATAAATTAGACAAGTTTCCTTATCCATCTTAGAATTTATTCCCTCTATACAAATACATAATGATCATCTTTTCTTGTTTTTTTATTATTACAGCTTTGTTCAATATTTATTGCGTGGGTGATGGACAAGTTATAATTAATTTATATGCAAAGTTAGGTAAGCATCTCTTAAAAAAAAGAAAGATCATATTTGTATACTTGCAAAACGCCTAAAGAATGTAAAAGTTATGTCAAGATATTTCTGTCTTTCAATCTATCTGCTAGCCGTCAAGCAATCTCTTTTTCTGCGATCAAAACTCAAAGGATATTATCCACTTTATTCTGATAGACACGCCCTTTTTTATTCAATGAAGAGTGAAGAATTGCACCAAAACAGCAAAGTAACCAAAACGAAACTGTCAAAATGTGCTAAAAATTCGGTTTATATTAATAGTATGAATAGCTAGCTATCTGTTGATTTTACTAAACACATAATATTTTCATACAAAAACTATGACAAAATCATATTGTATTTTGCTGACAAAAAAATTGAGGCGGGTCAATAATTACAATTAAATAGTTAATTTATTATTATAAATATTATATATATTTAAATATAATTTTTGGTCATATTAGATTTAAGGGACTGAAATTTTAATCTCATTTACAATGGTGGAACTGGCCCCGATCTAACCGAAATAATTCAAGGCTCATTCTTTAGCTTGAAGATGAAATAATCTAATATGTAAAATATTAATTTTTGTAAGATTCATTTTGTCTGTGAAATTAAATTATTATCCTTTTGCAAATTTAACCTAAATTCATGAAACTCCGAATATTTATTTACACCCAATTACATAATAATTTCTGAAAAGATTATTATTTTCCAGAAACTTTTTTTCTTAACTTCAAACAACAAAATGAGACCTCATAATAAGCTTTTTCTACAAGGCACCCTAGGCTTTTATCTGATGGATGTACATCGAATATTGAAGAAGTTAAATTGATTACCGATTAAGTGATATGATTCCCACCCACCAAAAAGTCGAGGTCATCATCCAATCCCCTTTCTTACCTCAGAATACGTATTTGTCCTTCGCAATCAGCTTTAGACTATAACGATTTCATGAATGATTCCATGCCAAAATACTTAGCAAATTAATTACTGATATTTTTGAGCCGTCAGTCTTGCACTCGATTATATAATATTATCATTTAATCAGGATCATATCCTAGCTCGCTCAAATTCTACTCGTTGAAAAATGTTGAAGAGGCATCCGGGTAACTAGCCTTCAAAAAGGCTAGGGCACTCACGTACAGCATATTGAAAGCTATAAATGAGATATTAAACTGCAGTACTAGTTTATCTGCACAACGGAAAATTACTTATAATGTACTATAAATATTCTAACCTTTTTTATTTACATCTTGATCAATGTACGGCCAACGCATGCATGTAAAGATCTCTAGGAAGGCACAAATTTAGCCTACGGATGGGAATCTCTTTTGTCTATTAAGATCACCAGTACCCCACCCACGTACATTCCCTTCTATATAAATAACCATCGTGCCCTCTTCAATCTACAGCATAAGTTCATTCCTCTCCTCTCTTTCTCCCTCCTCTCTAATAATCCATCCCTATTGATAAGATATCAGTAGCTACAACTTCCAAGTCATATTCTTTGCAAGGTGCCATATATCTACGGTAGGGCATCAAATAAATTACGATGGCAGGAGTTTGGAAGTTTAAAAATGGGGTGGTGAGGCTGATTGAGAATCCGGCAAACGAGCAATCGTCGACTATGAAGCGCAAAACGTTGCTTTACACTCCGACGAACGAAGTGATAAGTTCTTACGCCTCGCTCGAGTGCAAGCTCATCAGTCTCGGTTGGGAGCGCTACTATGAAGACCCTGAACTCCTCCAATTCCACAAGCGCTCCTCCATCGATCTAATCTCTCTTCCTCGTGACTTCAGCCGCTTCAAATCGATGCACATGTATGATATCGTCCTCAAGAATCGCGACTGGTTTCGAGTAATAGATGTATAGGTTGGGTGTGGAATAGATATATATGGGAGTAGCAGCGCTTCCTTGTTGATGTTGATTGTGATTTATATTGAAGGTGCTTTTTGTTTGTACGTGTTATTTTCATTCCATCATGATCTCGCGTGTTTATGAGTTTTTCAGATGAGTGTTTATATACATGTCTAGGGTAGTGAAATAGTTCATATATGTTGCTGGTTTGTGGGGTTAGACTCTCAGTTTGTCGGTTTGCTTTGTATATATGGGATTTGAGATAGAGATGGATATCATGTCTGTAACATCTGTTTCCCACCTGTCTAATAATATTATTTGTTCCTGTGGTTTAATCTTGACTGTACTTTGTCTGCTTAGTTGAGAGGAGATTAAGCACGAAGAATATATCCAAAGCATACTTTTGCGCCATTCTAAAATCTGTCGCTTGCTTAAATTCTGCTAACTTTTTACTTTAACCATATCCTATCATGAGAAAAGCAAGGGTAATCCAGCAGATAAATCTGCAGCACTGAATACGTTTCTTATTATGAACCAATTAAGGATGATTTCGTATATCCCTCCACAAACCCTTGCCGGGAATGTGTTCTGTTGAAAAATTGAAGATGAAAAATTAAACAAGAGCAGGGCTTCGCCGTTCGCACAGACACCATGACAAGCGCAATTGCAAGTATTGGGCCTCATGTGTATCATAAGCAGCACATGCGTATGAACTAAAGATGGCTTGTCAAAAAATTACAGAGCATTTCAGGTTCGATGATGGTGATGTTTTTAGTAGTGAAATACATAGAACGAGATTTGTAAAGGTAAAGATTAACGGTGCAAATGATATGATAAATTTTTGGGCTTAAAACATAAGCATCTGGGTGGAGCAGCAAATTATTGAAAGCTACTGTCTATTTTTTTTATTTTTTACGGAATAAAGGATAAGTACGATATATTAGTTAAATTAGATGTTCTATTCAATGCCAACCAATGCGAGAAACGGAAACTTCAAGCCCATGTGAGCCTGGCGGGACAGGGTTCACGTGATGAGATATCTTCCTGCGTTTTTGGAGCGACACGTGGCAGCATATGAATCTTGATGATGACGAATCTATTTGAGTTGCTAGCCCACGGGCACCCGGCCCAACTCTTGTGTTCTACTTATTAACTAGACCATCAAGAAGCACGTTTGGTACAAGGATAAGGTTTTATTCCACTGTTAAAGACGTGTGGGATAAGATTTTTATTCCTCGTTCCAATATACGTGCTGCTGCACATTTAACTTGAAATTTCGAGCGTATGATGCACGGACTTGCGCTGATAGCACCTTTTTGGAGGAAAATCGAGTCCGCAGTAATTGATAAAGTTGATTAACAAAATAATGTTGAGAAAAAAATGCATGCTTTGAATGCAATGAAAGTCAGTTAACTGAAGTTCAACTCATAAATATGCTTGTGAGCAAAGAATAATGATTTCAATTAAGCTCAAACATGCATGTTGAGATCAATTCATAACTGGTCTCAAGCTAAAGCTGGTTATGGCTTGGCCCAATAACTCACCAAGGTGGTTCATTAATAGTATAACTTATAAATGGTAGATTTGTGAATGTAAGTTATCAATGGACCTATCTAAAAATAAATAAATAAATATTATCCACTCAAACTATCTCACTTGATTTCCCCTAACTAAAATCCCACCCATAGTCAACTGCATGCCAAAGTCCCCTCATCTACCCTTATATCCACACTTTTGATGTTGCCATTATTTTTACCACATCATATCAATCATGTTCATGCTTTTAAATTAGATCTCATCCATCTTCTTCTCACCCCTTTGCTCCTACTCAACAAGCTCCACAAATAGCTGTCTCCACTTTGATGGACCATACACACAAATGAAATTCCTTCTCCTCGATGGAGCTACTCGCAAGTGTAATTAAGCTCAATGAGTTGCATGTCAAGCTAAGTGATGTAGCACATTAAGGGAAAAATGACCTATTTTGAGGTCCCAATCCAAAAACCAAAATCGATGAGACTTATGTTGTGTTTTATGTGTTGTGGTATTTTATATTTGTGTCCCATGTATTGTATTATGTGATAGAGGATATATTTATTCATGTTTAAATTTTGTATGAGAGTTATGATTTAGAAGAAGTGTGTAAAGCAGATAGCATCGTGTGCTACAACCCGATTCCCTAATGTAGTGTCTGGATAGAGAAGCTGACGCCTAAGCGCTGGCCTATGGTGCCTCGACACCACAAGATGATGAATTCCAAGCTGTAGCAATTTTCAGTAATTTCTTCCAAGGAACATATCCCTTATAGTGTCGTACTTATAAAAAAATTTATTCTAGCTTAATGGGGGACTTTTAGACTATTTTGTGTGAAAATTTATAGTAAAAACTCTTAGATTGAAGCTTAATGGCTGACTGTCTCGGGCATTTGATGATTTCTCCCTATCGTTTTAATTATGTATCATTCTACTTAGGTGAGTAGAAGTCATTGTAACCCTTCCACTTTGGTGAGTGAAAAATCCTAAAGCACTCCTTCCTCCCGCCACTATGATGCTCCATGACCGCACCACCATTTTTTGTATTAGAGTCCAAGGTTTGGAGGCATGGAGAAAGTGCTTATAATTGTATTATATCGAATCTAAGCAAGGTTAGTTCTGTATTTTAGATTTTGTGTAATTTTATTTAGAGATGTTAGTAATTCCAGTTAGTAAACTCATGCTAGACTCATGTGGTAGGCAATTTTATAAGCCTGTCTTATTATCAATTAGTTGCCTCCATTCTATCTATAAACCTTGATACTTGAATGACCACTTGAGTAAGGAAGAGCTCACAAAAGATAGCCAAACCTAGGATTTGAACATTGCATAGAAATCAAACTCATATCCTTAACAACTTTGTGATTGTCTTTTTGTATGTTTACTTAATATTTTTTAGTATCCAAAAATTAATTTGAATTTATTGAAGGCTTATCATTTTAAAATATGTGCATCCCATTATGTTAATTTTTGTTCACTCAATGCATATTTAAAATTTCATTTGGTGTGACAAATTTACATTTCCTTATTTACATCATGTCACCCAAATCTGTTAGTTGGATCAACTAAAAAACTTAACTAGGAGTGTACATGAGATCACTATGCGAAGTGAAGAGAAACCCACTAGAGTAGAAGACCTTCTCATGAACCTAGACATACAAGTTCAAATCTTAATAACAAAGATTCAAACTCCACCGACTATCCCATGTTTAGATGACTTAAAATCCATAAGAGGAGAAAATATTTAACTTCATAGAGAAGGGAAAACATGAGGAATATCCAAAAGCAAGACTATCTTAAGGTCCATGAAACCCCACATGAACCAACAAAGCAAGTTAAGATAGAAGTTGAACGTATGATGGCTTTCATGACCCAACTAAATTTTTGGATTGACTTATCCAAATGGACAAGTTCTTTTACTAGTAACATATGGATGACTATTAGAGGACCACATTTGTAAAAATGAAATTAGTGGGTTATGCTAAAGTTTAATAGAAGAATGCTTTAGTTAAGGAAGAGAGATTTAATAGAAATATTATGACATGAGCCGAAATGAAAGAGATGCTAAAAACTAAATATTGTTCTAGAAACCATGATAAAATTGGCCATGAACAATTAACAATTTTTAAATAAGGAAGCATGCAAGTAGTAAAATATATAAATTCATTTGGGGATTTAATAACAAGGATGCACTACACTGATCAAGAATGGCAATTAGCCAATAATAGCCTAAGAAAAGATATTAGGAATGAAGTAGAGCTTCATAACTTCCATACCTTAAAAAATTCCTTTCACTGTGCTTTTCTTTTAAAGATGCATAACAAAGTTGCATCTGCATCCAAATTGAAGGCTCAAATGTCATCTAAATACCCATCCACTTCATAACCTCAAAGGTCTACTGCTATACCTAACCCTTCCACTCCTAGTAACCAATCACATATGATCTCTACTGAATCTACTTCTAAAAATGTGAGAGAGATAATCTGGTTTAAGAAGGGTCATAATCAATGTAGAGCCAAAATTATGTTCTTAGATGAATTACAAGATTTAGAAGAAGGGTAGAATATAGAAGAGATATATGATAATACACCCCTATCAGATGAAAAAGTATACCCTAATAGAGAAAATTCAATGTCAATTACAAGGTGTATGATTGCATCGAAGAAAGAAAAGGACAACAAGAGACAAAATATTTTCTTAATGTATATCTTATGTAAGGAAAAGAGCTGTAAACTAGTAATAGATGAAGATAGTGCTATGAATATTGTATCAAC
Source organism: Cymbidium sinense (assembly GCA_021442155.1). Classification (NCBI taxonomy): domain Eukaryota; kingdom Viridiplantae; phylum Streptophyta; class Magnoliopsida; order Asparagales; family Orchidaceae; genus Cymbidium; species Cymbidium sinense. The sequence goes on from CM038215.1 coordinate 57,695,463, forward strand.
CCATGCTATCCCTAGATCCAATTTTTTGACGGAACCTTATCCAAAACCATTTCATGTTAGTTGGGTAAATCCGACATCTTTACTTATTACAAATATATGTTTTGTTCCTATTAAGATAGGCAGCTATGTGGATTAAATATGGTGTGATGTTCTTACAATGGAAATCACACATATACTATTAAGGATACCTTGGCTTTATGATTTAAATGTAATTCATTATGGTTGTGAAAACACTTACATATTCAAATATAATGAAAAGACCATTAAATTATTTCCCATAAAATCCATAAAAAGAGGCCAATTACACCCCCATATAGAATTCTGTCTGCACCTCCACATAAACCTAATTATGAACTACAACCCAAACTCAATCAAACAATATATATGAAACTATAGTTGATCATGATATCACCATCCATTGATAGGAAGGTACTTCTAATCTATATTTTGATATGTGTGAATCTCCTAACATTCAAATCACATTCAAGATCTTACTTTTAAGTTATCTTTTTAAGGATCATCACATACCAAAGTCTTATCTATTATCCAAATTCAATTAAAAGATTTATCTAATGAATTACCATAATTAAGTGATATACAAAATATTATAGACTTGAACCCCGGATCATAGATACCTAATTTGCCACATTATAGGATGAATCCAACTAAAAATTTAGAATTAAAATGACAAGTAAGCAAACTATTGAAGGTGAGTTTTATCCAAGTGAGTCCAATAGTAGAAATTTCTATCCCTCAGATGAGTATTGATAGTAGAGTTACAATAAATATAGGTTTCTGGATAACATGCAAGATCTATCTTATTTTTAAAATTTTATTATAAATGATTGATTTGAGAAGTGGCTGTCACTAGATAAGGATTAGATTAGGTGATGAATGGAAGATAGCTTTTAAAACCTCTAATGGTCTTTATGAATGATTATTTATGCCATTTGGACTTTCAAATGCACCTAGTATGTTCATGAGATTGATGAAAACTATCTTGAAACCTTTTATTGGTCATTTACATCATTTAAGGATGGATTTAGAAAAGATAAGAGTGGTGAAATGACATGTCAATCTTATGAAGTGTTTTTTCTATCAACCTGAAGTATCTTCTTAGGGTTTATCATTTTATTGTTGGACTAAAAGCAAACCCCACAAAAATTAAAACTACTCTAGACTGTCCTACTCCAAAAATTTTATGGATGTTAGAAGCTTCCATGGATTAGCCACTTTTTATAACAGGTTCATTAGAGACTTCATCACCCTTGTTGCTCCTATCATTGACAAAGAAAATAAATTAGGCCATGCAAATGGCCTTATGACCTCATCCATGTTAAAACACCCTAATTTCAATAAGACATTTGAAGTAATGCGATGCTTCAGGTGTTAGAATTAGTGGAATATTAAGTCATGAAAATCACATTGTTGCTTTCTCGAATGAAAAGTTGAATGATGTTAAGTAGAAATACTTTACGTATGATCAAGAATTTTATGCAATTGTTTAAACTTTTAAGCATTAGTGATATTTTCTATTACACAAAGGGTTTATTCTGAATATGGATCATTAGGCCCTAAAATTCATCTACTCTCAAAAAAAGTTGAATCATAGACATGCTACATGTATTGAATATCTTCATAAAATTTTCTTCATACTTAAACGCAAGCCTCAACTAGGAAATAAGCTAGTAGATGCTTTATCTAGGGTAGCTCTAGTCATTTCATCTTTAGAATTTAAAATATCTGGGTTTAATACTTTAGGAGAAGATTATAAAGATTGCCTAATTTTCACCTAATTTATCTAGAACACGAGGCCAAACATTTAGCTTTTCATAGTCTTTTTGTTATCATTAATGGATTTTTTTATAAGGACATTAGATTATGTATCCCTAGAACATCCATGAGAGACTTCTTTATTTCTGATCTTCATTCAAGTGGTATAGCGACATTTTGGTAAATCAAAAATGCAAGAACTCATTGAACAAAGATTTACTAGTCATCTCTATGAAGAGATGTTGAACGTGTTGCATCCCAGTATTATACTTGTCATCAAGCAAAAACAACTAAGCAAAAGGTATGTTGTTATATGTCATTACCTATTCCTTCTTGACTATGGGAAGACCTATCAATGGACTTCATTTACCTAGAACACCTCATGGACATGATAGTATTTTTGTAGTTGTGGTAGATTTTTTTTAAATGACATATTTATTACATTATTTAAAATCAAATGATGCATCATATATAATAAGATTATTCTTTAGAGAAATTGTAAGACTATATGGAGTTTTGTCCATTATAATTTTTGATATATATGTTAAATTTGTATCTTACTTTTCAAAAAATTCTATGGAAATTAATAGGAACATGATTGAAATTCTCCTCTACATTTCATGTTCAGACCAATGGGTGAATAGAGATTGCCAATAAAACCTTAGAAAACTTATTGAGATATTTAATAGAACATAGGAAACTAAGATTTAACTTTACCTCCATCTGAATTTTCCTACAATAGTTCCATTTCTGAGTCAAGCTACAAAACACCTTTTGAAATAGTTTATGGATAAATTTCTAAGATACCTATCAACCTAACTAGCACATCTACTCATGCATTTTTTTGGTTCAACATATACATTTGTATGTGATTTTTATAACCTTCATGAAGACATAAAGAAATAATTGAAAATACAAAATGCTAAGTATGCTGAATAAAAGAGCAAAAATAAATTTATAGGGAATACGAGATAGGTGATAATGTATTAGTACGAATTTGTACTAAGAGATTTTCTTCCTTCAAATATAAAAAATTTACAAGTGAGTGCTTTTGGGCAATTAAAAATGATTAAAAAACTTTGTACTAATGCATATATTCTTGAATTACCCCATCACAGATTTATTAGTCCTATTTTCAATATGAAAGATCTAATAACTTTTAAAGGCGTTACCCAACCTCCAAATTTATAGGATGATACTTTTACAAGAAGAGATAAAAATTATTTACAAGTACCTAACTAGCTAACATTCTTCGTGTAAAGGATGATGTTAAAACTACGCACTATATCGCTGATAGCAAAAGGTTTCTCTCAAAAAAGTGAAACCCCATGTGAGGATACTTGGGTTACTTTTGATGAGCTGTAAATACTTGCCCCACAACTTTTAGAAGACCTCCAAAATTATAACTCTTTAGAGAAGAGTTCTTTGGAGTCCTAGAGAATTGATATAACACATCAAAGGAGAAAACGACCCATTATGAGGTCCCAATCTGAAAACCAAAGTCGATGAGACTTATGTTATATTTTATGTGTTGTGGTATTTTATATTTGTGTCCCATGTGTTATATTATATGGTAGAGGATGTATTTAGTCATATTTATGTGTTGTATAGGAGTTGTGATTCAGATTATTAAATGCTTAATGTTAGAACTTCATTAACTATATGAAACCTAGGCACTAGCCTTCAAATATAATGGCGCTACAACTAATTCATAATGTTATGTTAGGATAGAGAAGCCAGAGGCTAGGCACTGGCCTATGGTGGCTCGACACCGTGAGATAGTGGGTTCCAAGTTATGACAATCTTTTAGTACTTTTCTCATAAGGGACACATCCCTCAAAGTATTGTACTTATATAAACACTTATTCTGACTTAATGGAGATCTTTTAGACCATTTTGTGTAGGAATTTGGCATGGAAACTCTTAAGCTGGAGCTTGGTGGCCAACTGTTTAGAGGATTGGATGATCTATCACTTTTGTTCTACTTAGGTGAGTAAAACTCCTTGTATCCCTTCTACTTTGGTGAGTGGAAGATCCTGAAGCACTCCTTCCTCCTCTTTCCACTGTTATGACCGCACCATAGGTTCATAGAATTACCTCAAATATGACATGAACCACTCTTATTTGCAATGAAATATTAAATATAATGAAATGAGAATTAGCAAGTCCAAGGATATAAAAAAAATTTAACAAAAGAAACTCCACTCTTTTTAAACACTTTTCTAATCAATTAACTCCTCTTGGTGATCACCTTCCAAAGTTATTCACCAATCTTATGCTCTAATACCAAGTTTGGTGTGGGTTGTGGATGGGTCACTTGGGATGACTAAATTGATAGATGGGGACTCTCCTAAGTTTCCTAAGATAGTAATGAAGGACATGGTAATGTTATACTTGGAGTGGTGTATGAATTTTGAAATGATTATGGTTTACCATCACATGATAAATAATAGGATGAAATCTAGAACCACAAATTCTAACACTTAGGACTCCCTCACCAAAAGCCCAAATTACATGAAATAAAAAAAAAATTATAGAATGGGAAGTATAATTTTGATTTGTAAATTATTATAAAATTTGAATAGGTCTAACTATTTTTTATTATTCTCTTTCATGATTGATAACAGAGAAAACAAACAGATAGCTCTCTGATGTCACACATTGGGTGGGCTAAACTTTTTGAAACACTAAAATTATACCCAAAAAAACACTTGGAAATTAAAGAGAAATGTAATAATAATTATAGAGATTTTCTCATAATTTGTAAGAGTTTAAGTACACCAAACACCATTCACAACATAACTTGGGCAGTCTAATCTTAAGCTTGGTCAACCACCTTAAACACTTAGAATTCTACTTTTATATAAAAAAAATTATAGAAAGTATTTTATAATGTCTATGAGGACAACAAAAATAACTAAAAAAATAACTAAAAAATATTAAAAAAAACACTAATTAGAAAAGATCACCAAACCATCACCAATGGAGATTTTCTCTCAATTTTGATTTTAAATGATATAAAAACTTCATTCTACATTAATAAAGCATTTTTTATATAGCTTACCATATTTCAAATTCAATTTAGGAGTGAAAGGAAGGTAGGGGAACCAATCACTAACTACTCCCACTCAAACCTTTAAAGCTATCAACCTCCTTTAAAATTGAATTAATTTTAGTTAATTATTTAATCAATTTTAATTATTTATTTAGTTAATTAATCCATTATAATTATATTTAGCACATAATATTTTTTTCTTGAGATTACAAACTCAAGATTCACTTTTACATGACAATTACACATATGTTTTAAATAAATGCAACAAAAAAAACTATAATTCCAACATGACATGAATAACATAAAGCTAAATCTTCTAATTGGTCTTCATTTATTCAAGCTTGATCTCCTCTCGCTACTTATTTTCTCTTAGTGATGGGATCACCATGATTAACGTTCATCTACCTTGCTTTACCTCTTAATATAGACCTTCTTGTGCTTATGGTACACAACTCAATACTTTTAAAGTTAGAAATATCTTTCAAACATTTAAATCATATCTCACTGATAAGAGTTAAAACCCAAACCCAAGAGGAAAACCAAGCAAGAAAAAGAAAATACAAATACAAAAAGTAAAGATAGGAGAGAGAGAATGTTGGTCAAACCCTAAACCGCTTACCATGTCATCCTAACGGGAAAACTCAAAAAACTCTATACTTTCCTATAATAGTAAAATTCAACCCCAACACCATACTTTCATACACCAAACAATTATAACATAAAATAAAAGATACAATTTGAATTTCTAACTTTAAATTTAAAAATAAATTTTGCACTCAAGCCTGCTAAAAAATATTAGGACAAACAAGATAAGAGCTCAAGCTTATATTATATGTTTTATGAATTAAGAGTATGTCATGATATGAACTTGAAATGTTTTCTTAAGCAAAATGCTAGAATGAAATTTACTTTTAAAGCACTTGCACAAAATATATGGCAAAGATCGTGTATATGAAACTAGTATTTGTAAAAGCCTTATAATTTCAATTCAGTCAAACCAAAAAAAAATCTTCCAAATCATTAAAAGAGAACAAAAAGATATTAACAAACAACTTTAACTATAAAGCACATGAATCTTTTCGTCCAAATGAAGCCAATAAAATCAATGATTCAAAAGATTGAAATGAAATAAATACTCTTACTCAAGTTCTTTTTATATCAAAAATGAAATCAATGACTTGAATTGAACTTTCCAAGGCTTGAAAGAGGCTTGAAAAGTTTTGAAGATGATCTCCACTTAGATGTAGTTGAAGTTGGGAAGAAATTTATATGCAAAGTGTTTGATTTTGAACAATTAATCACATGCAAATAGAATTCAAATTTGACTGAATAGGATTGGCCAAGCAAGAGAGAGAGAGAGAGAGAGAGAGAGAGAGAGAGAGAGAGAGAGAGAGGGAGAGATCACTTAAATTAATTAAGCAATCTCAAGACAAATAACTCCTTGTGGAACTCAAACAAGGTTAAAAAAATAAATGAAAATTAGATTAAGGCAAATATTCAATTTTCAATAATAAAGCACATGGAAATAATTTGAATCTAAATTCAATTCTAAGAAAGAAAGAATTGAATGCAATAATTAATCTAATTAATTAATTAAAGATTAATTAAGAAATTGATACAAATTAAATTAAATCTAAAATATATCTAAAATAAATTATGCATGGGAGAACTAAGAAGTTTCCAAATGGAGTTCAATAATAATTTAATGCAACATATATGAGAGATTAGTTAACTAATTATAAGATATTGAAAAAGGCAAGCAAAGAGAGATAAATCAAGAGAAATTTCATGGATATTTCAGTCAAGGGAGTTTCCATAATGAAATCTATATACAATCAATCAATATAAGTCAATGAAGATAAATTAAGAAGTATTTTAAATAATAATCATAATTTTAAATTAATTAAAAAAATTAAAGTGGTTCGCCAACATAATTCTATAAAAGGAAATCTAAAATTGGAAAATGCAATTAATTCAAGATCAAATTAAATTTGGATTTGAATCAACCTAAAATGATTTAAATAAATTCAAGTATGATTAGTTAAAATGCATTACGGATAGTTAATTCATGCCATACGGAGATAAAACATATTTGTAAACAAATCATGGAAAAATATAATTTTAAATTTAAAAATACTTAATTTCAAAATTCTAAAAAATATGAATTTAAAAACTCATTAAATATGGGAAAAATACTATGGCAATAATTTGAATAATTCTCACAAAATTTCTCATGCCAAAATCAATGAAAAAGTTAGCAAGAAAAAAATGAAAACCCTAAAAAAAAGTCTAATTGATCTTTTTAGGAATCTATTAGTCCTATTGTTTTTAAAATTCATAATAAATGTTAATAGCTTTAATGCAAACCCTACAAAAATCAAACACATATTAGGTTGGCCAACCCCCAAGAATATTATAGATGTCCAAATTTTTTATAATTTGGATACCGTTTATAGGAAGTTCATTAGAAAATTCAATATAATTGTAGCTCCTATTATAAGCATTTTAAAGAAAGATATGTTTGTTTGGACTACATCAGCACAAAAAGCCATGAAATAGATAAAAATCCTTATGACTTCATCTTTTGTTCTAAAACTTCTAATTTAATTTAAAGCTTCTATATAGAATGTTTCAATAATATCAATTTATAACCTTCAATAATTAGAAATTGTATAATGTAAAATAAAGGTACTTTACATATAATAGATAATTTAAATTATCATTCAAACTTTAAAGCATTGGAGGCATTCCAGATAGCTTACTCTTAATAATGATCATTATACTTTGAAAGAATAATCACCTAGTGCTACACGTGTAGGCGAGTCAATGTACTAAATAGAAAGTATTGAATGATTTTATTATATTTATTTCATTTAGACCATGGAAAGATACTTTCATAGATTTGTACTTGGCTTCCCTAGAACCCTAAGAGAACACTATAGTATATTCATTGTGGTAGATGATTTCTCCAAGATGATAATTTTTATAGCTTGTTCATAGATAAATGATACTTCACACATAACATGATTATTTTATCAAAAAAATTGTTAGGCTTCATGAATGTCCTTTCATAATCATATCCAACAGATATGTAAAATGTATATCATGTTTTTGAAAGACATTTTGTAAATTATTGGGCACAACTTTAAAATTTTCTTTCGCCTTTCATCACAAACTAATAAACAAACTTATGTAGTGAATAGAATGTTAGAAAATATTGTAAGGGTTGAAGTTTAAGGAATTTGGATCTTTACCATCATATAGCTAACCTTGCTTACAATAGCACTATTTCCAAGGCTTATAATATATAATAAGAAACAATTGAAATAATATGTGATGACAATCCATAAAGACTAATTGATCTTCTTAACATTCCTTCACATGCATTTTATAGTCAACATCTACATTTGTTAAAGATTTTCAAAGGATTCCTGAAAATGTTAAACAATAAAAAGAAATAACTAATGCAAATTATGTTAAAGCTAATAATATGAATAAAGTTTTTTAAGGAGTTTAAAGTAGGGGATCATGTGTTAATAAAAATTAGCTCAAAGATGTATCTTTTTACATAATTTAAAAAATTAAAAGCTAGGGCATATGGGCCATTTGAGATCATTAGAAAATTTGGCACGACTGCATATATTATTGAATTATTAAAAAAAACCATATTTATAAGTCCTATTTTTTTTAATATTGTAGATTTTGATATCATTTAAGAGAGTTAACAAATATCCAAATGCACAAGATGATTCATTTGTAAGAATGAAATGTCACCATTCATAAGTACAACCTAATATCCATTCTTTGTGGTGGATCACATCATCACAAATGAGGAAGAGGTAAGATTTTAGATCACAAATTTTTCTATGGTGGAAAAAACAAACAACCTACAAAAGATACTTTCCTGGCTAGAGATGACTTGGAGAAGCTAGCAATAGAACTTACGAGAGATAACTTGGACTTAAACTCTTTAGAAAAGAGTTATGTAAGAGTCACAAAGGAAATTGGGTAATACTAAACGTTGTAAAAAGAAGTGGTCCAACTACAAGAACAAAAGTAAGTAAAGATGAAGTTATGTATCAAGGATCAATTACAAGAAGAAAATTGAAGATTGATATATCTTTATTTTATTTGTATGTAGTATGTGAACTTGGACTTAAGCATAAATTTATGTATGGATTTATATATTAGTGTTGTACTAATGTGTTATTTATGGAGTATATAAAAAATGGATATAAATTAATTAAAACTAAGTGAAAATTATATATTTGTGTTAGTTAAATGTAAACTTATATTTTTCCGCTTGTATTGGTGAGCCACTCCATGTAGTTACTCTAATTTAAACCTTGCTTTGCATGGGTAATATGTGGTATAAATATTATATAATGCTTATTTGTAGTGGAATGAAATTTTAGTTTATTGTTTGGACAAAATTGGAGTGTGTCTTAGGAAATTAGTGGATGGTTGGTCGACCGATTGAAGAAAAAAGACTTTTAGTGATCTCCTTGCAAGAATCACTTTATTGAGTGATTTCTATCTTTATATTATATTCTTCTTTAAATGTTTATTGCATTTTGATGTTATTACCTTCTCTAATCTTAGAAAAATTATTCTATAAGTTAATTCTTATATAATCCCTTACAAAACCCACAATCAAGTTGTTGTTCATACATTGCTATAATCTAACCTAGTTTCAGTCCAAAGAGTGTTTACTGAGCATAAATCCCTTCAAATCACTTATAACTCTCTAGATTAGTTTAAGAAATATTTTACATCCATTACAAGTAAACCCTAGAGGTTTAATCCATAAAACCTCACTTTCTTAAAGCCAAAATTTCAAGTAGGTCTTATCTACTAGATATTAAGTGGCCATTGTTGGGAGAAATCCAGTCAAATTGCTTAAATCTCTTGTCAGAAATCACATGGACTTTATCCAAGAAATGTCTTACTCCATAAAATGCTTTGACTCTATTCCCATAGTTTTCAAACATTTCTTTGAAATTGAACACATCATTCCATGCTATAAGACATTAGATGCATCACATATAGCATATATCTTTTTTTTTAATAAAATACTTTAGTTTACATGGATTCCTAAGATAATTGTATTTAAGCATAATGTAAAATTTTATGTTATTTTAGAAAACATTATGGAATAGAGTTGGCACAAAACACTTATTTGTCATAGCTTACGACCCTTAGATAAATGATCAAATTGAAGTTATCAACTGAAGCTTAGGAGACTTACTTAGATGCATAATAACTAATCATATTGCTAGTTGGGACCTTGTTCTCCCTACAACAAAGTTTGTTTATAATAGTTTAATTAATGGATTAACTAATATAACTCAATTTCATATTATAATTAGATATTAATAAAAAAATAATTGATCTCATTAATTTTTATGTATTATATATGTCTTGTACATTTGCATTTTTATTTGTATAAAATATGCATAAGTTACTTCAAGAAATTCAACATAAACTTATTTTGAGTTATGATAAAAATAAAACTAATTGAACATATGCAAAATGAAGAATTTGATGAAAAAAATTTGGCTCTTGTAAAAGTTAGACGTAAAAGATTTCCTACAAGAACTTTAAAGACACCAACCCACATTAGATTTGTCCTTATAAATGTGAGATTGATAATGACAATACTTCTGATATATATCTTTTAATAAATGTTAGAATCTCTATAGTTTTTAATGTATCATATTTAACATAGTTCCATGGAGAAGCCTCAGATATCATTACTCTATTTGCAAATACTACTAACATGCATGTTGATTCTCTTTTGCTAATCCCATTACCAACTTATGGCATAAGATCACATCACCCAAATTAAATTTTAGAGGATTTAACCAACATAACATATAATGGAAGCATTCAAAGGCTTCTAATTTGTTGAAGCTCTCCACATGAATATTATTGCTTACCTTTGATGAGTTTCTTTAGTTAAGCCTATACATATTACAAGATCACCTAGTTCTTCATTCTCTAGAGGAAAATCCTTCAAAGCTGGGGAATGTTCTTATTATGGCATCATCATCACCATGGTCAATGTCATTATCATAAAATTTAAATTTATGTTTTTAACATAAATTAAACCTTTATGATGTAGTTTGGGTGAGGTACTATTAAGCTTATATATATATATATATATATATATATATATATATATATATATATATATATATATATATATATGTTCCTATAACACTGTGTAAGGGTACCACGGCACTACCCTAGCTTTCTAGAAGGATAACTACTCAGAGCCAACTGTCAAAATTATGGTACAACACCGTCACTATGATCTTGGCACTGAGACATTGCACTAACTATTGAGAGAGAATAATTACAGAAAGCACTGTTATAAATAGCAATGTCCAGTCCACTACTTCTCTCCCCTTTTACTCTCTCCAACCACTCTTACTCTCACTGCACTCCAACACTACACTCACACCTCCAGCAATCTTGTTTTATTTTAGGACTCTCTGTTTATTTTAGGTAAAAGATTTATCCATTATCTTTAAAAAAACATGTTAAATCATAATCTCATCATTGAAATTGGATCCGGTGAGGAAAAGAAGTCTGTAGATTTGAAGAACTTCATTGTTGAAATTTTTTCTTCATCAAGATGAAAACCCCACCCCTCCATCGATCTTAGACCTGAAATATAGGAGAAGAGTGGTTCATAATATGATTTTGAAAACTAGCATTACTAAGGTGAAATGCTGCCAAAATTTCTAAACAATTTTCCTAAAATGTCATAATAAACTCAATTTTTGAGTCACAGCGCCACAACGTTGTACACTCAGGTATTTCTATTATAATGGGTAGCTCCATGATGCCTAAGAACCAGCACTACGATGCCCCATTGAAATCCTTCTAGCATTGCTGCACCATGCTTACTTTGTACTGGAAATATGACTTAGAATATTTTCTAATGAAATTCCCAGTGCTACAACGCCATAGGACCAGCGCCTAAGTCCTATATCTCCCTAACACAAGCAAAAAAGACTTAGAAAAAATTTTCTGCTAAGGGACAAAAATATCACCTCAGTCCGCAGTGCCATAGGATCAGTGTCCCAATGCCAAGCTATCAGGTTTTTTATTCTGTTCATAATGCTGAGGCGCTATCACTCAGATTTCATTTTTATTGATATGTTTCAATATTTTTATTTAGATTATGGAGTGATAAATCAACAATTATAATCTCAAACAAGCATATAATACAAAAATAATAAAAAGAAAATTTTTATTTCTAAATTCAAAAGAAAATTACAAATTATTAAAAAAAATGAAAAGTATGAAAATGGCGGAAACTAATAATCATACTCGTCACCCTCTTCCTCCTCTTCTTCCTCCTCCATGCCTGATACCGATGGGGTACACAAGGCTGATACTGAGGTACCATAGGGAAAGAGACCTGGTTCGGATCTACAAGATTACAATTCTGAAACATGTTAACCAGTGCAGTGTTGAACGAGGTCATGTAAGAAAATTGCATCTACTGTTGACCCATATGATAATTAAACATATACTCCAAAATATCCTACCTATGACTACTCCTATCCACCCTTTTTCTTAAGTTTGTGAGCTGACTACCAATTTCTTGTACTTGTTCAACTAGGGAATTGGAAGATTGGGGTCAAGTCATGGGGCACGTGAGCCCTCCACCACTTTGAACCTTGATCAAAATTCCTTAATTAGCCTCTTTGTCAGAGGAGCCATCTGAAATAGTATTTCTTCATTAGGCCCCCCTACCACTCTTATCACGGCACAAACCATAAATTAAAAAAGGGTGACAGTACCTAACTGTAGTGCTCCCCTTCAGCATATTACAAATAGATTTATAAATAACTTTTATAATATCGATCATAAATCACCTCTAAATAGAAAATTTTAAAATAGCCCTATCTTTGATAACCTCACTAATGTTACTAGTGGGCATAAGCTTGTCAGAACTAAAATACTACCAACTTTAGATTCAGCAGTGAGATTGGTAGAAAGCTTATAATTCTTTCCTCCCATCATTTTCATTAAATATTTGCATTTCTACTAGAAAGAAAATGGAGGATCTAATCAAAATCAAGATGATCGTTACAATAAGCAGGATGTTGATCATAATCAATATCTGGAAGATTATAATATGTGTTAATAATAGTATTATCAAAAATTATGAGTTTCCCCAGTACATATGATTTGTTGTACTGGTTTTCCTATGCATTCGTGAAGAACTCAAGCACCACTAGGAAAATGCACAAGCTATTTTCGCATGCCAGTTTGACCCAACCTCATCTCATGATCACCCCTTTGACACTATCGACGAGATCCTAGAAGCTCCTCTCCGAGATCAACTATTTGTGGATGAGGGCATGTTGATACCACTCCTCAGCATCAGTGCTAACAAATCTACTCACATCGTTGGATGCCCTCTTCCTGCTCATTGCCCTTCTAAGAGGAGTGATGAATATATTAACCAGAGAGAAGAATAGAGTTGAGAGAGAGAAAGGAAATCTTTATGGAGAGAAACCGCTGAATGAAAATCCTTAACAGCCCTAGGTCATATTTATAAATCAAACCCAGTGTCATGGAGCCCAAACATCACATTGAGGTGTTATCCTCTCTGGTTGTAGAGCATTGCATCAGCATTGTAATGCCCACATGTAGCGTCGAGGCACTCGTCTGCCTATCCCATCACTTATGTGTGATTAAAAAGATAAATTTCATAACTGACATGTACAAAAAATGTTGTAGCACCATGACACTTTGACTTAAAACTATGGTTCCCATTAAAATGAGATTGATGTCCCCTTTAATCCGATTATGCATTCTATAAATCTTGACAAGCACCATGGTGCTATTCAAAGCATGATTAAGCAGGGCTAGCCATGTGTTGTGCTACTGGCAGCGGTCATCAGGAGCCTTGGACCTCCGACTCACATGTACACTTGTGTATGAGACTTCCACTAAGTGGTGGCACCCACTAGGCTGAATGTTGAGGAGCAGCTTGCCCCTTTAAATAAAAAATATATTTATAATAAAAATCTTAGAACTAGTCTTCTATATGTTTGACATTGGAACACCCCCTAATTCATTCACCATGTGAATAAATTTATATCTATCCATATGTGGACAACCCTAATTTTGGCATTCCAAAGGGATGTAAACATAACCTCCTATTCATTCACCATGTGAACATTTGTCTATTTTCCATGCAAACACCTCATAATTTGTTCTCCATGCCAAGAAATTCATATTCATCCATCATGTGAACAACCTTAATTCTAGCATTCCAAAAGGTATGTAAGTCTACTCTTTTATCCATTCGCCATGCGAACACCCCATAATTTGTTCACCAAGCAAACAAATTCAAATCCATCCACCATGTGAACAACCCTAATTATGGCATTCCAAAAAGTACATAAGTCCAATCTTCTATATGTTCGTTATGCAAACAACTCATAATTCATTTGCCACACTAATAAATTTATATCCGCCCACCATATGATCAACCCTAATTTTTTCATTCAAAAAGATGTAAGCCTAGCCTCCTATTCATTCACCATGTGAACATCTATATGTTCGCCATGAAAAACTACATAATTCATTTGCCACGTGAACAAATTATATCTGTCAACCATGTGGACAACCCTAATTTTGGCATTTCAAAGGAATGTAAGCCCAACTTTATATTTGTTCATCATGTGAACATCTTGCCATTCATCATACGAACACCTTATAATCTATTTACTACATTAACACTCCTACACCACTTACACTAAAATTCTAAGTCTACTCGGGATACTTGAAATGAGGCAACATATGGCTGCTAATTAGATTCTCTAATCATTGTGGCTATGTCCCGATGATGTTGGTAGGCTAGAATAACATAATCCTGGGATGACAGAACCATGGAATCTTGATCTGGATTACACTTTTATCACCTTTTAGATGGTCATCTAAACCACACAATACTTCACCTCTAAGACTACAATGCATATCAAATAGATATGTCTATTTCCAACCTTAATCGAGAGTGCTCTCTTACTATTGTAAGAGGTGTAATTAACTATGGAGACATACATCCATAAGAAGTAGAACACATATCTAAATAAACCCTAACATGATGTTAGGGGAAATCTGGTTCAATATATTTCAATCTACCTCATAAAAAAATACTCATACCCATCCACCAAAGATGGCAGAGCGCATCCTCAAAAGTGTTTTTTAGCTATCAAATTTCTGGTGACTCTATTGGGGATTGCTTCTCTCTCCATCTCTAGTTAAAAAATTAAAAATCAATGGTGTCCTAGGCGTATCTCAGGTTATATTCTTTAGATTCCTTGATTCTAGTAGAACTTGACTTTAGATTTACACTCAAGTTTGAAATTATCCATGGTGAACTCAACTAATATAATGACTTTCAGATTAAGGGAGGGATCCACCGTCAGATTCCACCAAGCTATAATTAACATCAGTTTCGTTAGAGTCACTATCATGTTCGGAATGATCTTTGAGGTTGTCTAGTTTCTACTGGCTAGACTAGTAAATGAATTCATACCAAAAGTATCTAGGCTTAATACAACCTCAAAGAGAATATCTATTTTTGATGGGTTATCAAAGATAGACCCGACTGCTAAGAATAAAATGACTGTTAAGCCAAAATTAAAATCTATCAAAGTCAACCCACTTAGCATCTCATTTGAGGATCAGATCCAAGCATAAACCACTATCCTAGCTCTAAGTGGCAAAAATGACCAAGAAGCATCTTATTCACGCACTAAAATGTCTAGAAAAACTCAATGGAAATACAATACCTCTCGTAGAGTTATCAAACTACCTATTCATACTAAGCAACAATCTAACCCATAGGTAGAGGCCAACATACCTACAAGTAATAGCTTTGACCTGCTAAAATGGGTCAAAAGAAACAACTCCGAAGGAGTTATAAAGAAATCTTTCTGGAACAAACCTACAAGTCCCATGTCTCAGAATCAGTCACAGTAATAGGAAACTATTTCTTCCTAAATTTGTAAGATCTGAAGACTATTAAGAATAGATGTGTTCAAAGAAGGAGCAAGAAGTTGGTGAGCCATGTCACCAAACCAACAAATTCTTGTTTTAAAAGGAGTGAGAATATTAAGAAGTATCATCTTTCCCTTCTTGAGCAAAAATCAAGACCAAAAAATTTCATGATCAATGAGCATCGATAACAAGCCATCCAATCTAAAACAAATAGATGACCAGTTATTGGAAGGCCCTGAAAATAATATCAAAAAAGACCATATCAGTTAAGCCATTCTAACCAGTCAGTGAGCACCAGAGTGTGACATCTGGGACTCATTCTTAGAGATCCATCATTGGGAGATCCTGACTAATATGGAGGGCCAAAGGATCAAAAGATGTCAAAGATGAGAGAGCTTAGCATGAATTAGCTCCCCTAGATAATGAAGAAGCTAACTGTCCTATCATCAGCTGGAAGCATTGGTTTGAAAAGAATCAGCCAATAGATGATGACATGGATGATCAACTTTTTTAGGAAGTTAAAAATCTCCCAACTGATAAAGAATTGCAAAGTTTAGATATCCAAAATAATGAAGATGTTGATCACATCGGAGTAGAGATCGTTCATATGGTTGACACTCGCCTATGAAAAAAAGGTGTGGTGTCTGAACAACAAAGCGAGGAGGACTAATAGGAAAACCCCAACTCATTGAGAGCCTAAAGGTGAGGCTCAAGTAGAAATGGAAGTGACTAAAGAACTCATGAATATTGTAGCAAGGCTACAGCAATAGATGGGTTCCCAACTCTTAAAAAGGGGCCAATAAATCAGTTAGTTCAATAACAACCTTAATCAAAATAAATGAGCTGATCAAGGAATTATTTGGTCAACTTAACCTCATAGAAACGATAACACAATGGATACTTCCAGGGAATCTATTAGAGATTAAACAATCTAACAATGGAGAATAAGGATGTACAAAATGCCGCAAGAGTACAAAATAAAAATAACCTCACTGGAACAGGAAAGCAGCCCAAGCTGCAAGAGTCCAAAAAGAAAGATGTGAATACAACATTCAAATTTACAATGGGAAAAAAAGCAAATAGAGGAGCATCAACTTCGCAATAGGTTGTGAAGCCGTCAAAGGAAAAAAAAAGAGTACCAACCCTCCAGGAGAAGATGGCTAAGTAGTACTCGTTTAAGAGAGAATGTACTATTAAGAATTTTAAACATGCCCTAAAGTTAGGATTACAGCTGCAAAAGTTGCATCCACTAGATCAAGTAGACAAGGTCGATGATCCCAACTATTGTCCCTTCCATAGGCTTATATGTCACCCGATTGAAGATTGTGTTATTTTTGAAGATTGGGTTGAGAAAAGCTATCACAATGGAGAACTTACCTTATTAGATGGTGTCTTAATAAATCCTAAAAAGAAAAAATGGCACAACTAAATGCTAAAGAATAAAATGAGAAGGCCGAGTCGAGCAAGACTCGGGAACAATAAAGATAAAGAAAAAACTCCATAAGTACAAGTAGAAGAAGGTAGCTGGAAAACCTTCATCTCAAAGAAAACTAAAAAAATTATCAATATTCTTTTAGCTATAGAAGGCATTCAGTAGAGGAATTCCCTAGAACCAAAAATCAATCCAAGGATACTTCCCCTAAACAGGGGATAATTTTTATATAGAAGGAAGGAGCAGATGAAAAAAGATAAGCTTTCTACTCCAAAACCTCATAAGTCAAGAAAAAATAAAAAAGCTTAGAAATAAAAATCCAAGACATAAAAAATGATAGATTCTTTAGAGGAATACGTGCAACCTCCTCGAAGACTGATTAAGCTAGAGAAATATATGCACCATTTATAGTTTGACACTAAAGAGCTTGAAGAATAAGTTATTAATAAAACATGTCTAATGATAAATATGGCTATAACTTCAATTGATGCTGAAGAAGAGCTATACTTTCCCGAAGAAAAGCCTATCAAATAGAAAAATAATCCATGCACCAAAAAACTATGCCTTCAATCAAACAGTAGTTCTGAGAGTCATGAAGACTCTAGGAACTCCAAAGAGTTATAGAGCTCAAAAACTTCTTCTAATGAGAAAATCCAGGTAGAAGAAGTAATATAGGTGCAATTAAGAACTGAAATAAAAAAAAAGATTCCTCCACCTCAACAACGAAAGCCAGCGAAAAAGACAGAAATTCAAATTAATGAGGATCTCTTACCTCCATTATTGGCTAAACCCCAAATATCTACCAAAATAAGAGTAGACTATAAAATTTAGGCACATCTACCCAAGCTTCTTACTCTATTAAGTATATATGATGCTCTCATGCTATCCCAAGATATAAGAAAGATGTTAATAGAAGCTTCATAAAGCTATGAGCAATATGAAGCATTTTTTGCTAAAAAGAGGATGAAAGAAGATCTTACCTTTCAAAAGCCAACAACTATCACCTTCAATGATAAATATTTGCTACTCATAATGATTGTACACAATCGACCTCTCTATGTTATGGATGAAATAAATTCTACATGCATAAAGAGAGTGTTGATTGACCCAGGTGGTTCAATCAATCTTCTAATAGCCAAGACATTTAGGGTACTAGCTTTGGATGCTCGATACCTTGATAAGAGCATGATATTTTTACAAGGTTTCAATGAACAAGGGTAGCAAAGGTTAGGGTCCATTGTCCTGTCCATAAGCTTTGAGAAATTATATACATAAGCTAAATTTTATGTAATCGAGGCCAAAGTTGCATATAAGACACTTCATACTAGGCCATGGATTCATGAGTATGGTGTAATACACTCAACTCTTCATTAATGCATGAAATATATCCAAAAGGATGAAAAGCATTGAATTTATGGGCACATGAATCCATTCTTAATACACAAAATCAAGATCTATGATGATGTCAAATACTTTATCCCTAAAAAGGAAGAAGGAGTTAACTCCCAAAAGAAAGAAGCTCCACCTATCAAATTATTATTAAAGAGTGGTGATTCAAAAGAAAAATATTACTAACAAATCAAAACAACGCAAGGTAATTTCCTGTCTTGGTAGTGATACCGAAGAGGATGAAGAGGAATTGGTACCCAAGAGGGCCTCAACTAGTCAAAAGAAATAAAAGGCTAGTACCAATAGTGTCACCAAATAATAAGAGAATACATGTTTTCTTTAATAAGAATGTCTAAGTCTCAAGTCTCTAAAAAGGCTATGAAATAATGTTAATACCAAAAGCACATATAAAAGCCCTATCAAGTATAAGGAAATAAAAAGTACAATAATTAAAAACATTTTATGCCCATAAGAATCCTCTTTCACCAAACTAAAGAAAGAGTCACACGGGAATTATCAAAAGAAGATGATTTTGGAGAAGAAGATGTGTCAATAATCATTCCTCAATACTTCTCATCAGCTCAAAAGAGGCTAGTAAGGAATAATGACCAGCTTTCATAATCAAACGTATAGGCTCAATTATTTAAAAGGCTTTAGTGAAGGGATAATGTTCAAAGTTCCATAAGATATAGAAAATTCACTACATGGAGATTAAGATATATTCCTTCATCAAATTCCTCAATAAGCTCATGTTATACCATATCTGATAAATAAGCAATCCCTTTCTAAACCATAGATCTGCAAAGGGGTACCTCACAGGGGAACAAAAATGTGCTTAAAGATGAACTAATAATCAACCACAAAGAAGCCCTGAAAGAATTTGAAGAAGGCAATCAAGCCACGGTTGATGAACTTTAGGAAATTAACCTAGGTACTGAAGAAGAGCCTAGGCAAACTTTTGTTAGTGTTAACCTCACATTAGAAAAATTGGAAGAATTAAAAGCACTACTCTATGAATATAAAGACTACTTCGCATGGAATTCTAGTGAAACGTCAGGTTTATTGCCAGATGTAACTATACATAAACTAGCTATTAAATCTAATGAATAGACAGTAAAAGAAGCATCAAGGCAAATACGATTAAAAAATGAAAAATAAGTAATCGCTTAAATCAAAAAGCTCATCGAAGAAGGATTCATCCAGGAAGAAAAATATGTTGACTAAATTGCTAATATTCTCCCAATAAGAAAGAAAAATGAACAAACCCAAGTCTGTATCAATTTTTTAGACTTAAATAAAACATGCACAAAAGATGATTTCCCATTACACAATGCAAAACTCATGGTGGATAATACATCCAACTATGATATGTTATCCTTCATGGATGGATCATCGAACTATAATCAAATTAAAATGGCTCAAGAAGATGAGAAGCATACATCCTTTCACATGCCTATCAGCATATATTGCTGCAAAGTAATACCATTTTGCTTTAAAAATGTGGGTTCCACTTACAAGAGGGTGATGACCAACATCTTTGATAATCTTATACATAAGTATGTAGCATGTTATGTTGATGATTTGGTCATTAAAAGTGAAACAAAAAGCAAGAATATAAGCGATCTAAGAATTGTATTTGATAGGATTCAAAGTTTCAATCAAAAAATGAATCCTCTAAAGTGCACTTTTGTTGTGACCTCTAGAAAATTTTTGGGCTTTATTGTATGCCATAGAGCGATTGAAATTGATCCCTATAAAATAAAAGAAATAATGGAAATTCCACCACCTAAGACTTTGAAGCAATTGCTCTCCCTATAAGGTAGACTAGCTTATATTAGAAGATTTATTTCTAATCTCTCAGACAAATGTCTACCTTTTGCTCGATTAATGAAAAAAGATGCACCTTTTATATAGGATAGCACTTGTCAAGAAGTGTTTGATAGCACAAAGCAATATTTATTGCATCCCCCAATCTTGGTAGCATTAATTCCAAGGAAATCATTGATATAATATACAGCAGCCCTAGAAGATTCATTAGGAGCTCTGCTAACATAAAATAATGAAGAAGGAAAGAAAAACTCCCTATATTATATAAGTCAATGTCTAAAAGGAGCTAAAATAAAGTATTCTCCATTGAAAAGCAGTGTTTATCATTAATATTTGGTACTGAGAAACTATGCCACTATATGTTATCCCATAAGATAACTTTAATATCCAAAGTTGACCCAATCAAATTTCTGATGATGAGGGTTACCTTAACAGGTCACTTGAATAAATAGATTGTCCTATTGTTGTAATTTGATATAACATATGTCCCATAAAAGGCTATAAAATGGCAAGCTATGGTTGAATTCCTAGTCACTCATCCCTTACTAGCAGACTCCCCACTTAAAGATGAGTTGCTTGATGAACAAATTCTTGAAGTTGAAAAAACTCAGCAATCAATAGGATGGGAACTTTATTTTAATAGAGCTTCATCCAAAAAATTAGCTAAACTGCCTAGCTTACCTACAGTACAAGTAAGAATTGGCCTGATATCCGTAACACCAAAAAGGGGTATACTGCGATATTCCTAAAGTCTTACTAAGCCTTAAACTAACAATGAGATCAAATATGAAGCATTAATTGCGGGCCTAGAGCTAGCAATTAATATAAAAATTAAGAAGCTTCATATTTTTAGAGATTCCTAACTTATAATATGACAAATAATTGAGACTTTTAAGATAAATATGCCAAAACTAGTTCTTTACCATAAACATGTCTTGGAACTTTTAAAATAAATCCATGAAGTAATCATCATAAGGGTGTCATGTCGAGACAGTGGTAAGACTGATGCATTAGCTAAATTAGCTAAAGAAATGATTGACCCTCAGGGGAATCCAATTACATTAACAGTCCAAAATAGTCTAGCACTAGCGCCAACCCTCCTGCAAGCCTTTAAAGCTAAAGAAAGTCAAAAAGTTATGACCATAATAGAAGAAGATGATTGGTGAGAACCATTCATCACCTATCTCAAAGGTGGTGGGTTGCCAAAAGATAAATCAAAGGCTCATCAAATTTCACAAAGAGCATTACGATACACTATTATAAATGACACATTATATAGGTGAGCGTTTGACCAAATGTGGCTATGACGCCTTGGATTAGAAAAATCCAAGATAGTAATGGCTGAAGTTCATGAAGGATTGTGTAGACCACACCAATCTGGCCCTAAAATAAAAATCAAAGTTAAACGAATGAGATATTGCTGGCTTAGCATGGTTCAATACTATATCAAATATGCTAAAAGATGTCACCATTGTCAAATACATGCAGACACATTACATCTATCACCCAATACTCTACACCCAACAATAGCATTATGGCCATTTACAAGTTGTGGAACTAATATAATAGGTTCAATAAATCCTCCATCATCTAAAGGACATCACTTTATTCAAGCTGCTACTGATTATTTCTCAAAATGGGCAGAAGCAATCCCATTAAGAGAAGTTAAACTAAACAAATTTGCAAAGTTCTTCCAGGACCATATTGTTTATAGATTTAGAATACCTCGAAGGATTAAATATGATAATGGCACTGCCTTTAACAATAACAAAATATATCATTTTATTGAAAATTATAAGATAGATTGGCAATAATCCTTAATATATAATCCAAGAGCTAATGGTTTGACAGAGGCATTTAATAAAATGTTAATTAAGCTTCTTAAGAAAATTCTTTATAAAAATAAAAAAGAGTGATAGGATAAATTAATAAAAGCATTATGGGCATATCGTACCACTTATAAAATTACTACACAAGCAACATCATACTCTTCAGTCTATGGAGCAAAATCAATAATTCCCCTTGAAGTAGAATTACCTTCACTCGACATAGCAATTCAAAATAGACTTTCAATGAAAGAATATATTCAAATATGAAATGAAGAGCATGAAGCCTTAGATGAAATATGACTACAAGCCCTACAAAGTTTAGAAACAAATAGAGTAAGAATGACTCAAGCTCATGATTATATGGTTCACCCAAGAAATTTTAAAATAGGTGAACTAGTATTGGTATGAAGAAGGCCCATCATTCCACATCAACAAGTTGGTGGAAAATTTGATCCAAATTGGGAGGGACCTTATATTATCAAAAAAAGTATATGAAGGCATCAGGCCCATGTCCCGTATAAATGGACAATATCTCAAAAGATATTATATGTAACTATGAAGAAAATATTTGCATTTCAATAAGAAATCCCCTTATTAATAAGGGACAATTTTATACATCTTGCAAAGTAAAATCCCCTATCAAAAGGATACGATGTCCAATCAACCAAATATAAATCAAGATCCATCATGCCCAAAGGGACCAAATCAGATCCAACATGTCTAAAGAGGTCGGATCAAAAACTTCAATTTAGATTCCATCATACCAAAAAGGATCGAATCCAAATTAAATTAAACTAAGATCTATCATGCCCAAAGGGGCTAGATCAGATCCATCATGCCCAAAAGGGTTGGATCCAAAACCTCAATTTAGGCTCCATCATATCCAAAGGGGTTGGATCTAAATTAAACTAAGATCCATCACACCCAAAAGGGCTGGATCAGATCCACCATGCCCAAAGGGCTAGATCCAAAACCTAAATTTAGATTCCATCATACCCAAAGGAGTCAAATCAAAATTAAACTAAGATCCATCATGCCCAAAGGGGCTGAATCAGATCCACCATGCTTAAAGGGGCTGGATCTAAAACTTAAATTTAGATTTCATCATATCTAAAGGGGTTGGATCTAAATCAAACTACGATCCATCATGTCCAAAGGGGTTGGATCAAATACACCATACCAAAGGAGCTAAAACTAAACCTAAATTTAGAATCCAAATATAATCAAAAGGAGCAAGTTTAAATATAAACTTGCATAAAATACTAAATTGAAAAATCCTACATGCAGCTCATGTATGAATTCAAATATTATTACTAATTTATAAAACTCATAAAAGTTGTATGCTTCTATTGTCCAGATATATTACAGGTTGTCTACAATATTTATCAAAAAAATACCAGATGATATGCCTTCTATTAAGCCTACTAAAGAGCATATATGGCCTATTATTGAAGCTCATGATCTACATAATACAACTAGGATATAGGATAGGCTATCATGACATAAAGATATGTTAAGAAGAAGAGATATTTTGAAGACTCATTTATTTGATCATCACATCTCTCACTTTTCGACTCACAGTCTCTAGCTGGCTATGACCCAATTGACTGGATAACTAATTTAAATTTGAGACATAGTCATGATTTTCCTTCAGAGCGAGTTGCAGATCACCTTAACTTTGGTGATCATAATGTGCTCCAACCTGTCGAAGACATTTCTCTGCCTACAAGCATAGTCAGACTACTAGGTTATCATATATTACATCATAAAGAAAAAGACTAGGACCCAAAGTCAGTATTTGGCACTCCATTATCAACTATCAATGGGTACGTATACTAGGCTTGACACCAGATGTAGATGCATGGTGATGTTCTCGAAAGGGCTATCGTATATCAGGCAATCTATGCTTCATTCTTTGACTATAGCCACCTTTCTTTCAAATGGATCAAAAGTATAACGGAATACTAGGATAGGGCAACCAATACTTGCTAGATTGGTCCACATGAGATGCTAATAATAATCGCAGACATGCAAGATATAGTAGGACTTCTAGTTATAGGGACTCCCTATGAAGAATGCATCACACCAGATCATGAGCTTTTCTAGCGTCAGTCAAATGGCCAGCATTGAAGAGGTAGTTATATATATATTCTTTAGGGTTGCATCATGCCTTGGCTCATTATCAAAGACTATCCAAAGAATGGAGGATAGGTCATAGACATTAGAATATGATCACTCTAGATACATGGTCAAAAAGCTTTCTCCATTTAAAGGTACATCTATGACATTTCACATGGTTAGAAGACCCATTTGACAATGGATTCCATACATCTAGTAGTACAAAATTTGAATTGAAAGGAAGAGCTAATTCTCACTAAATATTAATATGAGATATTGATAATGAGCTATATTTAGTAGCTTTCATTACCACTTGGCTATGTTACTTTGTATTTCCTGGGTACAAAAGACTATTCCATCCTTCTACCTTACTGATGGCTAGCTTACTTGCTCATGGTAAAAGGATCTCATTGGCACCCATAGCACTGGCCTACTTATATTGTGGATTAGACAAAATAAGTGTCATGATTGATTCATGATTCTATGATGTGGATGCCCCGTAGCCTTATCTTCATGGATGGATTCATGCTCATATTTCTTTTTTCCTTCTATTATCCTAAGACGCTATCCTATTTTAGAGAGTAAAATTTTCACATGATTATGCAACTGAATAGAGATAAAATCTCTATAAATAGAAATCAAATATGAATCTTCATGTTTACCTCAATGTGCATGATAAATTGCTTTCAAATCATCCACAGATCATCCTTCTATAGTCTGTCTATTCAAAGTATGGGATAGAAATCTATAGATTCTCTCAATAAAGGCATCATGTTGTTATCATCAAAACCTAAATATAAATACATTATAGAATATCTTATTAGGCTAAGACCCACTTAATTATGTTATTATTATCATGAATCTATAATCTTGGAAAGTTACAACCCTAATAGGGTGGTTAGACAGATTGGCTTTACTCAAGCTACTGCTGCCATCGATATTGAATATAATAGATACTCGTTACTTGGGAGCACATCCACTTATAGTCTATTTAGTGGCAGCCTCTATCGCATGGACCTTCACACTTCATCTGAGACCCATTCTAGTTTTTATATAGCTCTACAAGAGACTCATACAGGAGTTAGTCATTTATAATTGATGTGGATCTATCACACCTTCTCTTTCTTCTTGGTGCTAGGCTTTCGTATATACAATCATAAAATGTTAAAGACAAGACAGGTCCTATATATACCGCTTATGACTAATACTTCTAAAAAGGCATTAAACAATAAAAAAGGTAGTAGAAAATGATGGCATCAAAATTTAGCTACTCAAGAGAAAGATGATAGGGACCTCCACAGCCCTCCACCAGTTGATTCTAATATAAGAGTTCTAGACATAGACTACTCTATTCATATCCCTGACTCGCCAATAGTAAATGAACCATGAGCAAAGCAGAAGGAGAGTAATGTCACGCTGGTATTATCCATAGATACTACTACAATTTCCCTAGTGTTTATTCAACCTATTATCACTGATCACATACATACTAGAGAAAATACACATACAAAAGAGTTTGGCACTGTGGGTACTAGTTTAAAGCCACTTTGATTAGATTCAACTTGGGTGATGGTGAGTGTGACCCAAGATGACTTCTCAGACTTGGATTCTTGTGTTGAGAGTAGTCATATTTCAAGTTCAAAATATATAGTTTAGAGGCAGTTATCTTGCCAAAATATTTCATATTTTATTTTCAAAATACACCCCAGGACTTTAACTCTCTTGCATAGTAGTCCTTCAAAAAGCTTATATCATATAATAGCGGCCCTACATTACAACTTCTAAGTGTTGACTTAGAAGTTTTGCCTAATCTGCCCAGCTTCTGTGTAGAGATAAATTCTTAGCTATATTGTGTTATCGTTATAGGTCTCAAAGTAGAAGAATTACAGTTATGTGAATCCCTCTATAAAGACGTTGAATTCGAACTATTCTCTTTGCACACTACCTATAAGGAGGTCTTGTTAGATACATTTACTATTATAGAACCATCGACTAATACTATTTCGCATCAAGTCTCCCTAATTTGCCAAAATCAAGAGCATAATCTGAGAGCCTTAAGACCCTTCCAAAGGGGGCTTCTTAGAGCACAAATGGAACTCTTTGATATCTCTGTTGAATTGAGAGAACTATAGCAGAAGAGATTATATTTACTAGAAAGGAGATCTATGATCAGAAAAGTTGTCATAGCCATAGAAGAAGATTGCTCACAGATAGATGCTCAGGTGTCCAAACTTGAACAAACCCTTTCTTCATTGGAGTGTGATCAAGAGGATGCCCTTTAACATCTTCATGAAGCACAAGGGAGACATGCTGCTTTAGCCTATAGATCTCATAAAACTTTTATTTGCATTAGAGAAATATAGGCCAACTATTATAGCTAAAATTTTCTCATGTAAACTATCTCTATTTTTGTGTAATACGTAAAAATTATTGGAGAAATACATTAGAAGCTTCAATTTTTTTTCTTAATTAAATCTATATATGGGTGCTCCAACTAATAGATAAGAACAACAAATGAATGCATCATGTCCTAAAGACATGACACATTTATTGAGGGGCAATTTTGTTGACCTATATATATATTAATTATTGTCTTCTACAACATCACTGCAGCGCTATGTTCAGGGCACCGTAGCACTGCCCTAGCCTTCTAGAAGGATAATTTCTTAGAGCCAGTTGTAAAAATTACAAAACAATGACACGACATTGTGGTCTTGGCGCCGAGGCACTGCACCAACTATTGAGAGGGAATAGTTATAGCGAGCACTGCTATAAATAGCAGTGTCCAGTCCACTACTTCTCTCCCCTTTTTCTCTCTCCAACCACTTTTACTCACACTGTACTCCAACATTACACTCGTGCTCTCAGTGATCTTCTTTTATTTTGAGACCCTCTATTTGTTTTAGGTAAAATATTAATGATATTATCTTTTTAAAAATTATGTTAAATCATATTCCCACCATTGATCTTGGATCTAATGAGGAAAATAATATTGTAAATTTGAAGACCTCCGCCATTGAACTTTATTCCAGCGTAAGCTGAAAACCCCTCCCCTCCATCAATCTTAGATTTGAAACAAGGCAGAAGAGTGCTTCACATTATGATTTTAAAATCTAGCACTGCTAAGATGAAATGTTGTAGAAATTTCTAAAACATATTTCTAAAATCTCACAAACTCATTTTTTGGCTCACAATACCTCGATGTTGAATATTAGCACTATAGTGTTATGTTCTCATGGTATTCCTATTATAACTAGTAATACAACGGGGCCCAAGAACCAGTGTTGTGGTGCCCTACTAAAATCCCCCTAGCACCGCAGCACCATGCATACTTAGCACTGGAAATATGACTTAGAATATTTTCTAGTAAAATTCCCCCCATATACGTGATTCAAGACCTCGTGTTATATCTCCAACACAAGTAAAAGGACAGAAAATTTTTTTACTCAAGGGAAAAAAATATCACCTCAGCACCACAGTGCCAAAGGATCAGCGCCACAATGCCAAGCTCTCAGGTTTTTTATTATATTCACAGTGCCACACTATCACTCAGATTTCATTTTTATAGATATGTTTGAATATTTTTATTTAAATCCTGGAGCGATAAATTAATAATAGTAATCACATACAAGTATATAACACAAAAATAATAAAAAGGGAAATTTTATTTCTAAATTCAAAAGAAAACTATAAATTACAAAAGAAGAGGAAAAGTACAAAATGGGGGAACTAATAATCATACTCATCACCCTCTTCCTCCTATTCTTCCTCCTTCGTTCCTGATACCAGTGGAGTAATTACACATGGCTGATATTGAGGTGTCATAGGGAATGAGACCTAGTTCAGACCTATAAGATTGTAATTTTGGAACATGTTGACCAGTACAGTGTTGAACTCGATCATGTAAAAGAATTGCATTTGATGTTGACCCATATGATGATCAAACTTACACTCTATAATTGCCTGCCTATGACTACTCTTGTCCACTCTTTTTCTTAAGTTTGTGACCTAACAGTCAATTTCTTGGACTTGCTTAACTAGGGACTTGGAAGATTAGGGTCAAGGTTATGGGGCATGTGAGCCCTCCCCCACTTCGAATCTAGACTCAAATCCCCCAATTACCCTCTTTATCAAAGGAGCCTTCTGAATGAGTATTTCTTCATCAGGCCCCCTACCACTCCCACTCCCACCATGGTAAATAAACCATAAATCAAAGAAGGGTGACCATAGCCGATAGTTGTACTCTCCTTCAACACATTACAAATAGAATTATAAATAAGTTTCCCGATATCGATCATAAATCCCCTTTGAATAGCAAGATTCAACTAGTGGGCATAAGCGTGGCGAAACTGAAGCTTTAGATTCAGCAGTGAGACTGGTGGTAGTAAAGTTGATAATCCTTTCTTCATATCATTTCCATTACACATTTTCATTTCCTCCAAAAAGAAAATGGATGATCTCATAAAAATCGGGATGATCGTTATAATAAGATATTGATCGTAATCAATATCTTGGATATTATAATATGTGTTAATAGCACTACTATAAAAACTTACTAATTTCTTATGTACATATGCTTTGTTGTCCTAGCTCTCCCGTGCATTCGCAAAGAACTCACGTACCATCGGAACAACACACGAGCTGTTATCGTAGGCCAGTTTGGCCCAACCTTGTCTCACGATCACCCTTTCACTGCTATTATTGGGATCTTGGAAGCTCCTCTCTGGGATCAAGTGTTTGTAAATGAGGGCATGTTGATACCACTCCTCAGCATCAGCATTGACAAATCTGTAAGCATCGCTAGATGCCCTCTTCTTGCTCACCACCCTTTTTAAAGGCATGATGAATATATTAACTAGAGAGAATAATAGAGTTGAGAGAGAGAAAGGAAATTTTTAAGGAGAGAAACCACTGAATTAAAATCTTTAATAGTCCTGGGTCCTATCTACAAATCAGACCTAGCATCGCGGTGCCCAAGCATGGCACCGAGGTGCTAGCCTCTCGGGTTATAGAATATGGAATCAGTGTCGCATGCCCACATGTAGTGTTGAGGCACTGGTCCGCCTATCCCATATGTTATTGTGCAATCAAAAAGATAATTTTAAGTATAATAAATTTCATAACTAACATGTACAAAGCATTACAGCATAGTGGCACTCTGGCCTAGCACAATGGTGCCCATTAAAATGAGGTTGTTGTTTCCTCTTTAATGGCTATACAGTTGTCAGGAATCTTGACTACAGCCATGGTGTTACAAGGAAACACTACAACACTATTCAAATGGTCAAATGGGTCAATAATGCTAGCATTGTGATGCTACCCATGTAGCAGGCACTAAACCTCACAGCTCTCATGTACACTTATCATATGAGACTACCACCTAAGAAATTGTGCCTAGACGTCGTATCCCAGCATTAAGGTGCTGCCCCCTTAAATAAAAAAATTTAATTATAATAAAAAGAATACAACTAGTTTTCTATCTGTTCACCATGCGAACACCCCATAATTCATTCACCATGCGAACAAATTTTATCTGTCCTCTATGTGGACAACCCTAATTTTGGCATTCCAAAGGTATGTAAGCACAACCTCTTATTCGTTCACCGTGTAAACATCTATTTATTCGCCATGCAAACACTGCATAATTTTATCATCATGCCAATAAATTCATAACCGTCCACCATATGAACAACCCTAATTCTGGCATTCCAAAAGGTATGTAAGTCCAATCTTCTATCCGTTCTCCATGCGAACACTCCATACTTTGTTCTCCACGTGAACAAATTCATATCCATCCATAGTGTGAACAACCCTAATTCTAGCATTCTAAAAGGTATGTATGTCAAGTCTTCTATCCATTCACCATGTGAAAACCCTAAAATGCGTTCACCATGTGAACAAATTTATATTTATCCGCCATGTGGACAACCCAAATTTATGCATTCCAAAGAGATATAATCCTAGTCTTCTATTCGTTCACCATGTGAACATATGTTCGTTCACCATTGTGATGGTGTTCAGTGATGTTTTGTGTTGTGAAATGATGTTTCTTTATTTTGTGGTGTAATATTTTAGACTAGATGGTTAGACATTATTTGTTTACTAATCTAGATATTAGGGCATTCTTTTTAGGGTAACACAATTTTCTACAGGGGTTATGCTTAAAAGAGACTATCATAATAAAATAAATAAATATTATTTACTAGTATGTGATACTTAAGTCCCCAAGTGGGCTTGACAACCATTGGTGCTAAGCATGTATGTTTTAAATATAAATTGTTGGTGTATTGTATGTCTTTCTTGCCATCTATTTTACAAGAATTAGAAATTTATTTTGGAAATTTTAAAATATAGTTTAAGCTTAGAATTAGCTTAAGATTTATGAGGTTTAGGAATATCAAGAGCTGACTTTACCTATTGGTGTCCTCTATGAAGCCTGAGGAGGTCCCTGAAGAAGGTGACGATCTTAGATGAAGACTCTCATAGATTAAGACTCCAATTTTAAGCTAGGCTATATAAGGGCAGAGCGCGACTACTCATTTCACTTTTCTTCTAGGGTGTATAATGGTACCTGACTACATTGGCTTATTTTATTAATTTAATTTATATTACTTTATTTTGGAGTGTGTGATAGAACTGCATGCTTTTAAGAGGTTTCTTTATATGATTGTAATATTTTGTGATGAAAAGCCTGGAAATATTAGGATCTTGGGAAAATTATATTTTCTACCCTATTAAATTAAAATAACCCAAACATAAAATGAAAACTTATAATCTCACCATAATTAAAACCTTAAACATAAACAATTAAAAGCAACTAGAAATAATTAGACTTTGTGAATCATGTGAGCATATTATTCATAATTCTTGAATTAGGCACTTCACTCATTACACATAAGGGGGTATCTGACTTATGAACATGACCACCCTTCCTGGAGAAATATGCCTTCTCATATTGATTTGGCTCATGACCTTTTCTAACAGCATCTCATTCTAGATATGAAATTGCATACCCAAAGTCTTAAATAAAATTATGAGTCAAAATACATAAAAAATAAATTTTGTTGCATTAGTTAGGAGCATAACATATTAGTCATTATCTTAGGATTAGGAAGTGAGCCTAAGCTCTTAGCTTTCTTTCCTAAATATAATAGCCCATCCATCATGCATTCATAAGATTGGAATCATGGATTTAAAATTTCTTAGGTGGTGTTAGCTGGCAACCTTTCAAGGTGGGTAATAAGTTCAGAAGAGTCAGGGATAGGTTTATTTCTCAAGTGAGAAGAAGAATCAATAATTCCCAAATTCATTGACTAGGTCGAGCCTCTGACTTATGTTAGAAGCAATTTTAGACTTACATTTTGAAGCATCCCATTGAAAAAAGTCTTCAACTTCCAAACATTTTTGTAGTCTTGTGCTATCAGAATCTCAATCCTAGATTTCTAATAGAATATCAAATCAAAATCTCAATAATTTCAATTTTAAAAATGTAAAGCCCAACACTAGGATAGTCTGAAATGCTTACTAGGCTTCACAGTATCCAAAAGCATTTCTTACCTATTCCTAATTAGCTTCCGAGAAGAACTCTTCCTCCGTGAAGTATTCCCTTATTGATTTTTTGAATAAACAATCCTTTTAAAACAAGCTTGACCTTTTCTTTAATTGAAAGTATTCTTAGGAGGAATTCTTTATTTTTAAGATGTAATTAACTATAGGAACTTGCTCTTATATGGAACTACAGATCCTACAATAAAATAAATAATGTTCTACTTTCCATATAGTTCAGGGGAAAGATCTCTGGTATAGGATAATGTGTTTATCTTTTGATATAATATATTTATCTGTTAATGATGTATTTGATTACCTAAATAAGTACTTCCAAGATCTGCATGGTGTCATAAATTTTCTCCATAATTATAAGATAATCTTTTGCTCAAAATCATCATATTATAATGCGTGCAAATGATCAAAAGCTCTCAAATAAATAAGATCATGCATAAATTATGAGATAATCCCTTATCCATATTTGTTACAATAAATATATGCAAACATTGTAAAACATTGAAATCTTGCACACATTATAAAGCAATCTCATGTTCAAACTCATCGAATTTAAGTGCATGTACACAACCTAAAATGCTCAAATTTAGTGTTTAAGAATGTTATGCATGTCAAATAAAGTAAATTCAAAAGCCTGACCTCACTTTAAAATTGTTTAGACATTAAAATTTTATAAAGATTTTCTAAATTCAAACTTATTTTTAAAACCCAAAGAACTCACATATTCCCCAACATATGTGCTAAATGCCAAAATTGGTGTAAGAGGATTCTATGTGGATCAAAAATAAAATTAACTTGGATTAGCTTAGTATTGAAAAGCATGCAAATACATTATATAATTGCAACAAAATTAATGCAATCTTGCAATGTAAATGCACCAAATGTATGCAATCAAGTTAAACAAACCTGCATGTTCCCCAACACTGCTTAATGCCTAAATCCATTGTCTAAAGATATTACATAGGTTAAACATGAGATAAATTTTGATTACTTGATATTAAAAAGATGTGCAAATAGATTATGTAGTTGCACTAAAATATGTGCAATCATGTAATGCAAGTGCACAAAAATTATGCAATCAAATTGAACATACCCACATGTGCCCCCTAGTACAGTGTTTAATACATAAATTCAATGTCCTAAGAAACAGCATAGGTTTAAATAGGATAGCTTCATGTTTTATCTCTAATAAGAAGCATGCAATAGCTTATTAGAAATTTTCAATTTTATTTTAAATTCAAACTCATTTCAGTAATTAATTACCTACATGTGCCCTAACATAATAAACACTTATTGCCCAAATCTAATATGTGAGAATATTATGTGGGTTAACTATGAAATAAATTTAAATAACTTGACATTGAAAAACATTTAAATATATTGTATAATTACACTTCAATTCATGCACTTACACAATGCAAGTGTACCAAAAGTTGCACAATCAACTTGAATGTGCTAGTATGTGCTCCAACTTATATTTGAAATTCTTAATTACATGGTATGACAATGTTGTGTAGGCAAAGATGAAATCCATGCACATTTTCTCACATTGAGAATCTTACAATTCTTTTGAAAATATGTGAACATCTTAAAAAGATCAATAGTTCTTTTTTAATATATAAACATCTTTTTAAAAATCCAAAGTTTAAAAAATAATATATACACATGAACTCTAATAGGTCATCTTATTTACAAGAGAAGTCCATAAATCATACTTAACCAATATGATCCCTACCATAAGGATTAGAGTTGACAAGAGTAGTTAAAAATTAAGTGTTAATCCCTCAAAAATGAGATTTTATTTGTAGATTTGCATATGACCATCAAAAGCCTTAATCAAAAAATTTCATATTTAAAATAATAAACTTGTTATTTCAAAATCAAAAGTGTTAAGCATCTTACCAGTAAAGGGAGTGGGCTCAATCAGTACTACCCACATGATTGATCACTTAACAAAGCATAGTTTGGAACACCAGTTCCTCACCTTATTTGACAACTCAGTAATTCTTAAGAGAACTAACAAGAACTTGATGGTGTCATCCTTATGACCCTTGATGGAAAAAAAATATGGTGAAAAGGTGTTAACCCCATGCCAACTCCTTTTGCCTCAAGTAAAGAAGAAAGGTTAAGACACTCACAATGGAGTTTGATAGCACCTGGGTGAACACCGCTATGTAAAAATTTAAATTTTCACCCACTTAGTGTGAAAGTAAAGATTGGATTAAAAATTATCAAAGGGATGCAAAGCTCCTCCACCTTCAAAGTGTTTAATAACTCATCTTCATGAGCCACTCACTAGAAATAATTTGATTTGTCATAGCAGTATTCGTAGAAAAAAAGTCTCTCCATTGGATAGATGACTTGTTCTCCGTAGTAGCTGCAAAAGTGGTGGATGCTTTCTCTGGTCTCCATTACCAAACTCGCAAAGGAATTTACAAAAATCAATGGAATGGGTATAAAGGCAACAAATAACTCGACAAACAAAAATCTACTCACTTTGATATTGAAAATGGATGTAATAAAGACTTGCCTAACTACAGTATGGAGAGTTTATAACCACATAAAAAGATCTCAATAATGTGAGCATTGCAACAAGTATTAAATAAAAAATCATTATCAAATCTCACAGAAATCTCATGTGACACAAGTCATGACAAACATATTTTAAGAATTCACTCACAACCATAAGGCATTAAGAGAACTGAGCTTATAATGAAAGGTGGGTAAGAAATACAAACATTTCTACTAATAAGATACACTTTTAGTACATAAACTTTTACATGATCTCGCCACTACTATCATACATCATTTTCTAAATTATTTAACAATTAGGTCTGAGTGCCATTCACTAGTGAGTCCCCTTTTATTATATAGGTAATCATACATAAAGTTTGCACCAATGATGAAGAGAGAAGATCCATTCAACTTGATGCGGTGACAAAGTGAAGCCAACTCAGCCTCTGTGATCACCAACCTCCGTTGAGATTTAACCTAGAATACTAGCCTCCATTACAGCAGGCTCTGACTTCTTTTGTAACTTGGCTATCTCTTACACTATCAAGTTTCTTTAGAGAGATTGACTCTCCTTTACAAAGCCACAAACTTGTTGGAAAAGAAAGATGGTTGAGGCTTCCTTTCATAATTACCTTGCCCTATGTAGGAGGACTCATTCTTCTCAGACTCACTATAAAGATGGGAAGCTCATCATCATTTCTTGAATATTCATTGTAGTGAAGATGGTGCTCAGAAGCTAAATGAATTAGGATTACAACATCCATCTTTGGAAGAAGTAGATTTTCTCCCAAAGGAAGACTCAAAATTATTGATTCAATACTCATTAGAACTGCGGTTGCCCCTACATAACTAGAATAAATATAGTCAAGTAGAAAAAAAGAATTCCTATGAAGCAGTGAAGTGTTTTCCTCAAAAAAGAAAGACACTAGAGAATCAAATGAACTTTCTCCTAATTAGGATGTCACTCAAACAACATGCCTTATATGAGTTGAATAATCATCTCTCGACTCCCTAAAGGTTCCAAAGACCAAAAACAAGAGCAATTAACTATCCATCATCTCCCTCCACAAGCTTTCAAACACTCGACACACTAAGGTGTAGAGATAAAATTAACATATAAAGGACAACAAAGTCAAAAGAAGAGGGTGAGTTATATTGCATCAAAATAATCTTCCATTATACTTTGCTCAGAGGGAGATTTCACCAACTTACTCACTAGAACTTTTCTTCATTGAATAAGACAAACTTCTTCCCATTCCCCCTTAGGATTTGGGACTGCTCTGAATAGAGGAAGGCTCCACCATGGTCAAAGGAGAATTCTCTTCATTTATAATGAGGGCACTCACCTCTAGCATCAAGTCTCTATTATTGTCCTTGGCTGAAATAGCAATTTCACTTTGAGCAAGAGTCACTAAGGTACTCACCTCAACTGGATCAGTAGCGATAAACTCCATTCATCTTTTCCTTCCTTCTTTGAAGTCCTACCAATGCTCACTAAGATCAAAATTATTGTGAAGTTGTTTAGAGGCCATGAAGAGTATTCTCTTTGATTAATAAGCAAAACTCAGTAAGAAAATGCAAGGTGAATTCTACAAAAGGAGTAGCAAAGAAATCTAGATGGAAGGCTTAGACTCATTTTATTTCCAAAAACACAAGGAAATTTCTCAAAGAATAAGCCAAATTGAAAGTGATGTGACTTAAACACTAGAGTAACTCCTTATCTATGATTTTTGAACTAAAGATGAATAAATAATACATGTTGATGTAGGGCATGTCTAATACGAACATTAAATTAAATGGTTACTAACTAGCTCATAATAATATGCAAAAAATTTAAGACAAAAATGCAAATATATGAGGCTTGTTTGTCCTTAATGGTTCTCGATAAGAAAGACCAGGATAACATAAAAGCTATCTCTCTATACTAGGCACATAATATTTTAACATATAGAAAAAGAGCACATAAAGATATTTTAACTCAATTATGAAATCTAACATGAAAATAAAAGATCACACAAATGAAGGACAACTTGAGCGAGAATCATATAATAAATAACCAGCCTTCATAAAACCTAGAAGTTAGAGACAAATAGATCAAACCAAAAAAAACTAAGATTTTGTAGAGATATACCAAAAATATTTAGAATTTTGGTGATGGCATCTTGCCACATGGGCATATTCACTCTATTCTAGGAGACTGGTCAAAACATCATGACACAAAAAATTTATTTAATCCCATACAAGTGTGTAACTCGCACAAGAAATAAGTAAATTTTATATTTTCATATGCATTGCTTATATTAGAGATGGACACCAAATATATAAGGTGCCAAAGACTATAAGAAGAAAAAGTACATGATGTGAAACTAAACTTTTTCATAAATAGTTACAAAAAAAACTAGTCTACATATTTGTCTAAAGAAAGATTATATTTTTTTTCACTACAACACAATTTGATCTAGCTTGACTTATGAACTAAAGATTTGTAGAGAATCTTCTTAGAATTTCCAACAAGCCCAGGATCGCCTAAAATAGAGGAATGAGTTGGAAGATATGATCAAAGAACTAAAACTTTGCAAGATTAGTTGAAACTTGAAAATACTAGTGAACTAAGTAAATAAGACTAAATAACAACTTAAAATTATGACAAATATTATTTAAATTTAATAATTATATATTTCACTCATGTAGAATGTATTTTGAGTGAGCACAACTATGAGTACAAATTGGGCTACTTCGTTGAAAGTCTTTGATAATGAGCATGTCCACATCAACTCCCACAGTGTGTGTAGAACTCAGCTTTAATGAGTATAAGTTGCCACCACCATGATACTCCTCAAGCAACCTTAAATTAATCATCTAGAGTTTGTCTATATTGATCTGTGTGCCTTCAATGTTTAGTTGATCTTTTCACTATACGAAATACCTTTGATAATTGTGATTTCTGGTGATTATTATATGATCATCTATATCTAATCAGTCTACTCACTATTCTTTTTAGATTAATTTAGTGGATGCCAGGGGTAGGTTCGCTCTCAAGAGATGGAAATGATGGATTAAATGGCTGACTTAGTATCATAATTGGTGTCTTATATGCTACTAAGTTTGATATACTGAAAGTATTACTAATACCATTATTATTATGTAGGCCCATTGCATATGCATTCAGTCCAATCCTTTTCAAGATTCAGAAGGGAGTTACACCTCTAACCTGTTATTTTTTAATGGTTCTAACTAGAAACCTTTCAAACATCACATAGCTGATAATATAATACCCTTTAGAAAACTCTTGATTTTTCTATGAGCATCAGCTAACTTTTAAAATGTTTGATTACTTAAATTTATTTACTCTTTAATTTGTTTATGAATATCATGAATATGTTGTGAAAATCCTTGAGAAAATTTAGAAGTATGTGCATGCCTAAGAAAAAGTAATAAATTTGTTGGGTTATAAGGTTTGTAGCCATAACATGCTTCAAATAGACTCATTTATATAGATCTATTTACTGAACTATTATATGCATATTCAACTCTCAGCAAAAGCAAATCCTAGCATTTGATATTTTCTTCTACAAGGCTACAAAATAAATTTCATAAGGTCAAATTGACTACTTTTGCTTGAGAATCAATTTGTAGGTGGTTGGCTAAGAGAAAGTTTAATTTTGTATTCATTATGTGTCGTAAAGTTTTCCAAAAGTATGAAGTAAAGTGAAAATCTCAATAAAAATAATACTCTTTAGAAGGCCATGCAATTTAACCACTACATCAAAAATTAAATGGGTTATATAAGAAGTATCTGATGTCTTTGAACTATGAATAAAGTGAGATACTTTAGTAAACCTATAAACTACTACAAAAATTGAATCATGTTTGCTAGTAGTCTTTGGCAATCTTAAAATGAAATCCATACTAATATCCTCCCAAGGACAACTAAGCATGGTAAAGGGGGTGTATAGACCATTGGTTTTGGTTTTTGCTTAGCTAAAGCACAAGATTCTACAATGAGAAACAATCCTAATGAGACTAAATTTTAATCTTAGCCAATAAAATCTATCTTTCTTGCATCCTTAATTGTTTTATTTCTTTCAAAGTAACTAGTTAAACCACTAGGATGTAATTCTCAAATAAAAAAAACCTCTACGTGAGATTTTTGGGATACATAAGCATTCTCCTTTAAATAGATAATTATTTCTAAGAATGTAATAATCTATAGCTTTGGTAGGACATTCAATGAGTTTATTGTAAATAGCACAAAATTGGGAACACTCAAGATATAATTGACATATTTAATCAAATGTAATAACATAAATAGATTATAAAGATAAAAACAGGAGCTACTTTATTCTCTACATTGGGTTTGTGCTTAAAGATAAATGAAAACATTTGGAGAAACTATGCCCATTTAGCATGTTGGGAGCTTAATTTTTATTGAGAGTTTCAAATTTTAAGGGCCTTATGATCTAAGTATAAGAAAAAATCTTAGGTACTAAGTAATGCCACTAATGTCTTAGAGTTTTAACTAGAGCATAGAACTATATGTATCTGCTAAATATTTCTTTCTAGAATCTCAATAAAAAAGCCACTAGTCTACCTTCTTAACTTAAAACTCCTTGTATTCTTACTCCTAACTGCATACCCAAAGTAGCAGGTAGGCCCAAGCAACCTGACAAGTTTATTTACCAAAATAAATACACTCGCCATAAAGGGTACTCAACAATAAAGGCTACTAGAATAAGTATAATTACTAGATGGTATATCCGACATGGGAAGATTAATCTGAGCCAGCGAGTCACGGACTTAAAGAATAATGACCTAGAGAATAATGTCTGGACCAACTCACTGATAATAGGCCAATACTTGAATGAATAAGGTTGTTATTCCTCTCAACTTAATCATTACTCACATGCTCGCACAATGATATGTCACTAGCCTTTAAAATCTACTAAATCTATACCTACTCACTGTCAGTCTAGGAAAGCCTCCACCTATGCTCGATTTGCCTTACATGTACTTTTTATATATAGTCACCCCTTGGTGTTATAAAAGAAGAACTCTCTCATGGGGGGAGCATTTTTCACTGTATTGCTCTAGTCCCCTTAGTCTTTGTACTTCAATTTAAAAAATAAAAATTATTAATATTGCACTTCATTACTTTTTTGTCTTTCTTTTTGCATTATTTCTGTCTAACACTATTTTTTAGGTATCTCAAAGGGTTCCCCCTCCATCCACAAACATATTTAGATTCAACATCCTTTTAGGTGTAGTGAGCATGGATGAGTTTAAGAACCAAAAGCCATATACAAATTGAAGCAGGGCACACAACACAAGATCACTCAATGGACATGGAGCAAAATGTCCAATAATTCACAACACAGCAAGATTTGTGAGACATGAAAGACATAATTACTTGCCTTGTGCAGGTAGCCATAGAGAAACCACACTGTGAAGAACCCAAAGTGAAAGACAATGAAGGATCAATAGGATTAGCTACTCGCCATACTTATCGAAAAAAGAAGAAAGCTATCTAAGGTTCCCATCTCTTAACCATCTAAGATTTGCAACTCTGATGATGAATCATATGAGATAAGTGAAGAAAAAGATGTGCAAAGAAAGCAGCCATGGCCAACTAATGCTTTCTCCATGATGATTACTGAAGCTTTCCCTTCTCATAGGTTCAAGACCTCACATCTTGAATCATACAAAGGTTCAACATATTCAATCAGTTATATAGAAAATTTTGAGTCAACCACATCACTAATAGACTTAGATAATGCAATAAAGTATTGACTATTCTTTACCATTTTAAAGAGTCGACCCTTAGGTGGTTATCATGCCTTTCTTAGAAAGTTATAACAACATTTATTGATTTCAAAAGAATATTTGCCATACAATTTGCTAGCTCTTTGAAAGGCACTAAAATGTTCACAAAATCTTCTGCAAATGAAGCAGGAACCTAGTGAGTCTTTAAAGAAGTTCATTACTTGCTTCTAGCAAGAAATGTTGAAAGTTAAAGACTTGGAACCTGTGAACTCTTTAGATATGTCTTGGGGCTCCAACAATCTAAGACACTTGCTGAATTACTAGAGATAATGAACAACTATGTAAATGTAAAAGAGTATAATGAAGCTATCCAACCAATATCACTATCTAGAATTAAAGACTCACTAAAAGGGTGTTCAAAGTGATTACCTAGAGATGGATATCAAAAGCGATGAATAGATAAGAGGAGGCAACTAGAAGTACCAGAGTGAGGCTTCAGACCTAACAACCCATTATCCAGGAGCTGACTATACACAACCTGTGATAGCGACTCAACTTAGAGTGTCAATTGCTGTTAGATGCAATTCAGAATAAAGGATATTTCAAACTCACACCACCTATAAAGGCTGATGGAGTATACAATTGATCAAGATATTACACTTATCAACGCAACCATGGTCACGACACTGAGGAGTGTTTCCATTTGATAAGCTTAGTGGATGAGTTAATAAAAGTAGGGAAACTAAAGGAGTTCATCTGGAAGAAAGATAAATAAGTCATCGAAGCTAATAATGAACATGTACCCGCACACACTATGTATATCACTAGAGTCATACCCACCATCTTTGCAGGAAATGGAGAGTCCTCCAAAAAGACAAGTATTTCGAGGAAGTAAACTCAATCGCCATGATGCAAGCACCATCTGCAATCATAGTCTCAGAGAGTTTTTTAAAGGGATAAACTTCTATTGGGAACCCCTACAATGACACATTCATGGTAACAGCCTTGATCACCAACTACTATGCAGAAGTATTTTAATTGACATGGGGAGCTCAGTCAATATTATTTTTAAATCAATATTTGATAAGTTGGGACTGGTCAATTCTAAACTTGCAGGTGAACCACGATACAATTTCTCAGAAGAGCAAAGAAAAACTAAAGGAATGATTACCCTCCCCATCACCTAAGGAGAGGGCAAGAAATAATTTATTGCCATGGCCAACTTCATCATAGTAGAGGCCCTTATTAGTAACAATGTTATCTTTAGATGACCTCTACTCAACACATTCAAAGCGTGGTGTTGATGTATCACACAGTCATTAAATTCCCCATTAGAGAAAAGACTACTATCAAAGGAAACCACAATTAATATCATGCATGCTACTTGAAAGTCATTGGTGAGTCAAGTAAAGAAGATGAAGTGTTGAAACTAGATATTGCTTGAACATGAATTAATGTCCTTGAAGAGATAGAGGAAATTTTGACCATGTAAGGTAATGGGAATGTATTAAAGGTCGTCAGCTTTCTATCCTAAGCATAAAAATCCCTCATCCAAACTCTCTTAAACAATCTAGATGTATTCGCATGGATGGTAGCATAAAAGTTGGGCATACATATCAACATTGCTTGTCATCGCTTGAATGTTCATAAAGATGAGCAACCTATCAAACAGAAGATGAGGAAAACTCCTTCCATACTCACTAAGCCTTTTAAGGGGGAGGTTGCCAAGCTGCTTGAGGCTAACTTCATTAGAGAGGTTTAATGCCTAGAATGGGTGTCCAACATGGTAATGGAGTAGAAGTCGGGTGGAAAATGAATAATGTGTGCCAACTTCACTAATCTAAACTCAGTATGTATAATGGATGGATATCCTTTCCCACAAATAAACAAGCTTGTTGACTCGGTAGCTGCTTACTCAGTGATAAGTTTTCTAGATGCATTCTCGAGATACCATCAAATTCAAATGCACCCTACAAGTTCTAAAAAAACTTTTATTACTACTAAAGGATTATACTGTTGTTGAGTTATGCCCTCTGAACTAAAGAATACAAGGGCGACCCACCAAATGCTAGTGGATCAAGTATTCAAGGAGCAGAAAGGAAGAATTATTGATGTCCATGGGGACAACTTACTAGTCAAAAGCAAATTATCAATACAACACATCCAAGACCTTAAAAAGATATTCACTACATCGAAAAGGTATAATATGTACCTTAACACTCTAAAATATGTTTTTGATGTAGGAGTAAGGAAGTTTCAAGGATTTCTCATTAAAGACAAATCCGGGTAAAGTGAAGACCATACTTGACATGCCCTCACCCATA
This sequence comes from Cymbidium sinense, assembly GCA_021442155.1. NCBI lineage: Eukaryota > Viridiplantae > Streptophyta > Magnoliopsida > Asparagales > Orchidaceae > Cymbidium > Cymbidium sinense. Next base: position 57,738,078 of record CM038215.1, read on the forward strand.
AACATAAAAGAGGTATAATATCTTATTAGGTGAGTAGCAAGATTGAACAAAATCATCTCAAAGGTAGGGGAGCGATGCTCACCAATTTTTAAGGTTCTTAATGGAGCAAAGAAATTTGAGTGGACTTTAGAATGTGAGAAAGCCTTTAATGACTTAAAGACTCTACTCACATGACTTCATTTATTGTAAACCTTAAAGGAGGGAGAAGTCCTATTACTATACTTAAGAGTGAGAGAAAACTCAATTAGTTTTATCCTTATCAAATAAGAAGGTAGGAAATAATGGTCCATCTATTATGTTAGCAAATCTCTATAAGGTACTGAGTTAAACTACCCACTCATGGAGAAACTCACACTTTCACTAATCATCTCAGCCAAATGATTGCTACCTTACTTCCAAGCACATTCCATACAAGTTGACATTGATAACCCGCTCAAATTTATACTTGCTAAGTCTGATCATTCGAGAAGATTACTAAAATGGCCCATAAAATTGAGCGAGTTCAATATATCATACTTGCTAAGCTCAGGCACTCATGAATTTTCTTGATTTTAGTAGCTCACAAGATATCATGATCAACCTGGAACTTATATGGAGACTATATGTTGATGTTTCACAATGGAAAACGATAAGGCAGGAATTATAATAATACAATGAGTCAAATTCAGCTTCAAAGTGATAATTAATCAAGTTGAATATGAAGCTTTACTCACCTAACTTTGATTTGCTCAGGGATTGAGAGTCAGACATGAAGCAGCATATTCTGACTCTTAACTTATAGTGAGACAAGTTAATGGAGAATACAAAATTTGAGACGAGTTCTTGTTAATATATTTACTTAAAGTAAAAGTAGAAATTGGGAAACTAAAGTATTTCAAGATTAAGGAAATTCCTAGAGAAAAAAATCAACTCGCCAATCAATTCCGAGTTAGCGGAATCGAGGAACATGAGGTCATTCAACTCACCCAGCCGAGCATAGAAGATGAAGAGCTAATGCAAGTCGGTTATGAACATTCACCAAGTTGAGTTGAACCTATTAAGAATTACTTACAGATTGAAGAAGTTGAATAAATGATAAAGGATCAGAGCAACCTAATAACTATTGATAGGACAGTTATTTTGAAGGTCAGTGACCTCACTCAACCTCAGATGTGTGAGAGAGTTTGAACAAAAGGAAGTCCATGAGGAAATACATTCTAGCTACTATGACAACTATTTAGGAGGGAGGACACTCACCCATAGAATTATGTGGCAAGGGTATTTCTAGCCCACACTCAGAAAGGATGCGGGAAAGTTCAGGAAAAGATGTATATAATGCTAAAAGTTCACAGCAATCTAACAGCAACTATCACAACCTTTGTAACCCATCACTAGTCCTTGGCCATTCACTATTTGGGGAATATAATTGATAGGTCCTTTGCCAATTGCTAAGTAATAGTGAAAGTTCATCTTAATCATGATTGATTATTTTAGCAAGTAGATTAAGGTAAAGTCACTCACAAAAATAACTTCTCAGGTAATAAGAAACTTTATTTGGACAAACATTATTTACATGTATGAGTTACCTATGGTTATTTATCACTGATAATGGGCCTCAATTTATGGAGAGAGGCCTAAGGGAGTTCTTTGAGTCTCAAGTGTTCAAGCTGAAATTCACATTAGTGCATCACCCATAGAGTAATGGATAGGTGGAGGCAGCTAATAAGAAGATCCTTAATTTACTCAAGATGAAAGTCGAAGGTGCCAAGGTTAAATGGGTAGACCCTTTACCTGTGGTACTCTAGACACTCAAAACCACTCCCACCATTTCAACAGGACATTCCTCATTCACATTATCGCATGTCATAGAAGCCATCCATCTAGTCAAATATGAGGCCAAAGCCAAGGCTCCTAACAATAAAAAGGATGGGAGGTGAAGATGGTGAGTTGAGTAAAAAAAACTCTGAGGCTATATAAGACACATTTGACATGATCAAAGAACTAAGAATTGAGGTGGAATTAAGACCAAAAGAATCAAAAAGGTAATTGGTTAAATACTACAATCAGTATATGAAGGAGAAGCATCTCAAGAGTAGTGACCTAGTACTGAAGAAAATAGATGCCATTATTTGATAGATTATTCTGGGCAAACTCACCAACAACTAGAATGGACCTTTCATAATCATGGATCAAGTTAGCTTGAGCATGAAATGACTACAATCTCATTCAAGGGAGAACAGACCAAGAACATGGAATTCCAGAGACTTGAAGAAGTTTTATCGTTAAAGAAAACTTTCCCTAGTTTGTACTCGCTTTACTAGTTTTGAGTATCATGTATCTTCCTATTTTAAATAATAATAGTTTTATATTTTACTCCTTAAGTGAGCTAACTCACAATATAATGCTATCAAATAAGCATACTCGGATGTTAAATGGTAAAACCTACACTTGGGGAGCTATCAATGACTAAGGATACTTGGTGTGTCATTTTTGGCCCAAGAAAATATCCCACTCAATGAGCGATGAAAGCCTGAGTAGGAGATCTGAATACTTTGGCATGCTACTCTTGGCATGAGAAATATCAATGTCAAGCAAAGCCAACCCTTGATACAAGAACACTCAGGGAACTATGTGATGACTCGGGATACTTGGTGTGCCATTTTTGGCCCAATGAAAGGTCCCACTCAGTGAGCAGCGCAAGCCCGAGTAGATGATCAAAAGACTTGACATGCCACTCTTAGCTCAAGAATACTAAAGTCAGACAAGCAACCCTTGAGTTGAAGTTACTCTAGAAAATCAATAGTGTAAGATCGAATCCCCACAAGGTCAACAAAAAAACTCAAAAAGACCAACATTCTTAGTTGGAAGCTTAAAGACCAACACTCTATAGATTGTAGTGAAAGACTGACCCCTCGTGAGGTTGATGGCTAAACTCAAAAAGATCAACTCTCCTAATTGGCGACTTAAAGACAACCACTCTCTGAAGTTGGTAACTATAGTGTAAGACCAACACCCCATGAGGTCAGCGACTAAACTTCAAAAAGAGCAACTCTCCTAGTTGGCAACTTAAAGACCAATACTATATATGATTGGAGATTATAATACAAGACTAACACCATGTAAGGTTAGCAACTAAACTCAAAAAAACTAACTCTCTTAGTTAGCAACTTAAAGACTAACACCCCATGCAATCAGTTTCTAAACTCAAAATGACCAACTATTCTAGTTGGCAACTTAAAGACCAATACTCTGTATGGAGGATGACTATCATATAAGATTGACACCTCGTAAGGTCAAAACTAAACTCAAAAAAGACCAACTCTGTTAGTTGGCAACTTAAAGACTAACACTCTGTGTGGTTGGTGATTATAGTGTAAGACATACACCCCATGAGATTAGCAACTAAACTTTAAAAAAAATCAACTCTTCTAGTTGGTAGTGAATGAACAATTAGCAAGCAAGGTTAAGTCTTTTGGCTGGTAATAAAGGCATAATCCAACCTCCCATGAAATCGTGCAACCAACAAAGGGGTATACTTAACTCGTTATACTAAACGCAGCCACCAAAAAGAAGTTTCTCTCAATAAATTAGTGACTTAAAATATTCTAAGTCATGAGCAAAGTTATTCATACATCAACAGGCAAGTATCATTCCAACGAGTATAAGCAAACTCGTTATGTTAAACTCCACTACCCAAGATTGGTTCTCTCAATTAATCAGTGAGTTAACATATTATAAGTCATGAGAAAAATTATTCATACATCAATAGACAAGTATTACTCAAATGAGTATAAACTGACTCATTATACTAAATGTGACCACTAAGGGAAGGTTCTCTTAATTAATTAGTGACTTAAAATATTATGAGTAGTGAATAGAGTTATTCATATATCATTAAGCAAGTATCACTCCAACAAGTATATGTGCACATGTTATACTAAATGCGACCACCATCCAAGGAATGTTCTCTCAATTAAGTAGTGACTTAAAATATTCTATGTCATGTGCAAAATTATTCATGCATCGATAAGTGAGTATCAGGTAAAATGAGAAAACATAGTTATACTCAATCATGATTTTTATTTCATATAGTATTAACTCAAGCTACCCTCGTTGTCGTAGTCATCAGAGTTCAAGAGTGCAAGCACAATAGAGAAATCCAAAAAATTGGCATCCAAATGGCCATGTTTCATAAGTTTGGCGATAATGAAGTTTACACCATCTTTAAATTTCTACTGTAGAAGCATGTGTGACTCATCAAAATCAAGAAACCCAATGAACTTGAATTTTTCTAATAAAATATCATAATATGATAAGAGAGTTGTTCCTCCAACTCTCTTTTCACCTTGATAAGGTGACTAAACTCTAAAGTGGCCTTCTCTTTCTCCTCTTCTTGGAAAGCTACCTTAGTCTGAAGGTCCTTATGTTTAGCTTCAAGGGATGTCTACTTTTTCATCATATTTGCTAGCTTGAATTTATTGGTGTAGGCCTCATTTCTCATCTCAAAACCCTTTTGGCAAACTCCCCAAGTCAACTATCATGCCATTACCTAAGTAGTCATAATATCATATGATAGCAAGCATTAGAAACATCATCCAAAATGTTGTCAAACACTTTAGAAAAGATGGAGGGGACAAGTTGATAAGCTTCACGGGTATGCTCATGCAAGTTCGGAGTGAAGTTGTTCTCCAAGCCACTCTTCCTCCTCCTCAAACTCATTATTTTATTGGCGATTGCAAGGAGTTGAGCTTGTGGCTCTCTTTTTGGACTTCTTTAGAGTTGTACTCAGCCCTTCTTCAATGGCGATCTCAATGGGAGCCACACTCAGCTCCCCTTCCTCTTCCTCTTCCTTGCTGACCTCAAGAAAGATTGGGTCCTCACCATCGACCCCTCACTTGCCTATTTCGCTCACCTTGCTCGAGAAGTTAGAGCACTTCAGGGCAAAGCTTGGGGGTGCTGGAGTTTCCTCTCCTATAAGTAAACAAAAAGAAAAAAATTAGAAGGTGAGTTGTGAAAATAAAAAGTAAATAGCAAGTACATAAAGAAACATTCATCGAGGACAGTGGTAACCTTGCCAAAGCAAAGATAGAGATAAACATTCATGTTGTGCCTTAATCACTCAAGAAAAATGGATTTAAAGCTCTTTGCACCATCTTTATAGGATGTTAGAGGAGTTCATTCTTCATGAGGTAGATTTGGTATATATATTCAACCATATTTTCCCTAACATTATGTTAAGATTTATTTAGATATGGGTTCTACTTCTTATAAGTGTAAGAATTATAGTTAATTACCCCTCTTACTACAGTAAGAGAGCACTCTCAATTAAAGTTTGAATTTGTCATATCTCTATAATATGAATCTATGTCTAGAGGAGTGATGTGAATGACTATTTAAGGAAAAAAAAGGAAGGTAGTCCTGATCAAGATCCAATAGTTCTATCATCTCGGAACTGACATTATTCCAGTCTACCAACATCAAGGAATTATTAGTTATAATTTCCTGGGAGTCTGACTAGCAGCTATGGGTTGTCTCATCTCAGATAACCTAAGTAGACCAAAAGTAATATGTATGTGTTATGGTGTAGGCTATTTAGATTGTGCTTGCATTGCAAGCATAGGGTGGACTTTCATCTATTATAAAATCGTTAGATTATAAAGAATATTGCATGGAAATCATAGGACAGAGCTTACATCCATTGGAAATCCAGTTATATTTTAGAAGTTCACATGGTGAACAAATAGATTGGACTTACATCCCTTTGGAATGCCAACAACAACAAGCCTTTATCCCACTAAGTGGGGTCGGCTATATGAATCCTTCGTCTCCATTGTGTCCTATTATGTGCCAAATTCTCATTTAATTCAAGTATACTAAGGTCATTTTTTATACATCTTAACCAAGTCTTTTTAGGTCTACCTCTTTCTTTCTTATCATAAGGCAAATCTACTGCATCTACTCTCCTAACCAGGTCATCGGACGGTCGACGCTTTATGTGGCCAAACCATCTAAGGCGACTCTCTCTAATCTTATCTGCCACCGGAGCTACTCCAAATTTTAGGTCTACCTCAACCTTTGGAATGCCAATTAAGATTTAAATGTTCGCATGGAAAACAAAAAATATACGACTTATATTCCTTTGGGAATGCTGCTATTATAGGAGTTTAGATGTTTGCATGGCAAACATATAGGTTGAGCTTATATAGTTTAGAAATTCCATAGGGTTTAGAAGTTTGCATAGAAAAAAAATAGATTAGGCATATATCCCTAAGAAATTCCATTATTATAGGGATGCTCACATGGCAAACAAAAAAATGTTTGATTGATTTCTCTTCTTTTTTTCCCTAGGGGACAATGCCTCGGTGTTTTAGAAGCACCACAATGCTAGGGAGTCAGTGTTATGGCATTGGGAAGTTGGCACTCTAATGCCTAAAGCTCGGTGCCTTGGCATAGGTGAGTTAATGCCTCAGCATCGGTAGGCAAAAATATAGGTCTCAAACTAGAGAGGGCAGTACTATAAACCTAAGGTTGTAGTGTTGAGATGCCATACAGAATAATAAAAAATGGGTTGACTATTTGACTAGTACCAGCTGCCAAAGTGGCACAGCGGTGCAGTAAAAAGTTGTTCAAATAGCAAATAAGAGGGCAGGCACATTTAACAGAAAAAGAAAGAACTTTTGACCAGTGTCGTGGCACTGCGTCAAAGCATAACAGCGCTCCATCAATGTCTGAGGCGCTTTCCAGATCTAGTCGGTAACGAAGTTACTGGCAATAAATATTCATAAATTATCTTTCTATTTGACAAAATAATTGTCATCACTGGCTAACCAACGCTTAGGGGCTACATGTGGAGCATTGTGGCACTAGTCTAGTATTTCAAAAATTGAGAGGCTAGCACCTCAACATTGCAGAAGAAGCACCATGGTGCTGGATCCAGCATATAAAAACAACCCCTAGGATACCAAAATCTTCATTCTAAAGCTTTTATTTTCTCAAGAGCTCTTGCATCTAAGCTTTTTTTTAGCTCTAGAACAGCAAACATACCACTCAAGATCATCCAAAAGGGTCAAAAGAGGGTGTCCTCAAGCAACGCTAACAGATTTATCAATCTGGACACAGAGGCAAGGTGTCGGCATGCCCTGATCAACAAGCACCTCATTCCAAAGAGGAGTTTCCACAATCCAGGTGAGAGCGTGGAGAGGGTTATCAATGAACAAAGTTGGAAGTATCTCGCTTATGACAACACTGCTTTCATCGTCCCGTTGTGCGAGAGTTCTTCGCCATAGCAAATAATCATCAAGACAACCAAGTTTTTGTATGGGAAAAATAAGTACATTTTGATAGTACTTCTATTAATGCATATTATAATTTATAAAATTTTATATATGATCAATATCTTTCCTACTATAATAATCATCTCAATTTTGATGAAATCTTTAGTTTTCTCACTATTATAAATTCGAATGTCCAGTGGAAACGGTGGAAGGAAAAAATAATCAATTTTCCTACTACTAACTTAACAATCAAGGCTAAAGCTTGGCATTATTTTATTTATGCCAAGTTGATATCCACTGGCAATATTAGTGAGGTAACTAAAGATAGAGCTATTTTGAATTATCTCATTCAAAAGGGTCTTTACTATAAATGTAGGAAAGATTATTTATAATTCAATTTGTAATATGCTTAAGGGTAGTACTATCCTAGGGTCACCCTTCTCTTATTTATTCTTTGTGTTGCAACTGGTGCATTGAGGAACCCAGATGAAGAAGTCCTTATACAAAAATCTCCCCTAACTAAAAGAATGATTGAAGGGTTTGGATCAAATATGGAGGCAGGAGATAGCTCATGCTTTTCTAAGTCCATATACAGATCTTCTAAGATGTTAACTAAGAAACTCTAAGATATTAGAGGAGAAGTCTTAGATTTAAGAAAAAGGGTGTGCGAAAGTAGCTGACGATCGTAAGAACTAGAGAAAAAATTTGATTATCATATGGGTCAACAGCAATAGTAATTTTCTTACATGAATGAGTTCAATTCAGCACTCATTCAAATGTTTAAAAATTGTAACTTAAATGTTAGCATAAGTAGAGATCTTTTTCCTGCAGTGCCTTCTTATCACCCCTATGTTAGTACCCCACGGGAGCCAGAAGAAGAAGAGGATGAGGATGACTATGACTTCATGGATAGACTTTTCCCCCTTTTTTTAATATTTCTATTTGTATTTCTCTTCTTGTTTATACCATTGTAATTCTATTTGGTGCATTTCTGAAATAAAATTTCATTTTTTTGCTATAAAATTTTGTTTGTATCATTTGCATACTAGTTGGTTGCCCATGAACTTAATTATAATTTAAATATTTATTATAATTAAAATTTTAATTAAATAGAATTTCTAACTTAAAGAAAATTGGACTTAAAAGTTGGTACCTCATCATTGGAAAGTCATCATCTTAGCACTATAACAATAGCGCTTTGGTGTTGGGGATCTAGTGCCTCCACGTAAGATGGTGGGACTTCAGCTTAAAATTAGAGAAGGCAGCACCTAGGCACTAGCAAAGTAGCACTACGATGATGTTAGAGGACCTCAACACTTTTAGAATAAATTGTGGCACTGCAGGTGGACACATGTTGGCCTTATAACCTGAAAAGGCAACACTGTAGTGCCATAATTCAACGACATAGTGTTAGTCATGGTGCCTCAATGCCATACAACAGCATGACGGTGCTACAAAAGGGACATTTTGACTTTCGAACCTATGAAGGCAGCACTACAGCCCCAAGATTTTGCACAACAAAGTTGGTCACAGCACTGCAAAGTGGAGCGCTAAGGTTCAAAATCCTGGGAGCTCAGCGCCACAGCACTGGGTATCAGCATTGTGGTGCTACAAGTCGAAAGACTCTATTTTGAGGCAATTTTCTAATGTGATTTGATGATTTTTGTAAATTTTAGTAGCATAACAATTTAGCAATGCTAGGTTTTAAAATATTCTAGTGCAAAATGCACTCTTCTCCCTTATTCTAGATCCAAAATCGATGGAGGGAGGGTTTTCATCTCATGTTGGAATTAAGTTTGGTAGTGGAAGTCTTGAAGTTTTAAATTTATATTTTAGTGAATTAAAACCCAATTTAATCTTTATTTTGGTAGTATTTTTTTTGGCAATGCTTAAATTTTTTATTTAACGTGATCGTATTGTCCTCCCTTGCTCCATATCTAAGATCAATGAAGAGAGAATCTTTATTTCACACTGGATCCATGATCAATGGTGGAATTCTTCTAGATTTTCCTATAAAATAAGGAACCTTATAAAAGAAGTATTTCATTTGGAGTCTTACTTAGAATCTTGTCTTGTACAAGAAGGAGAGCGTACAGCAAAAAGAGACTTGCAGTAGAGAGAGGGAAGAGAGTGGCCAAAAAAGGGAAGAAGAAGAAAAAATAGAAGGGTCAACCCTTATCTTTTTATAGGAGTTGGTTCTCAACCACTCCCGCTCTCCTAACTACTCTTGCTCTCCCCTTGGACAGTTATGGCTAATGGGGATAGTTGTTGGTGGGAGTTGTTAATATTTTTTGGATTTTTAAATTTAGGGGCAGTGGAGCCAACACCTAGGCACCGGGTTTGCAGTACCATGGTGCTGGAGTCGGATACTTCTTTTTTTTTGTTATTATTTTATTTTGTTGCAAACATGCCCCTATAATCTCTCCATGGACTCCTCCTCTTAAGCACTTGACTTACCAAGCTTGGTCCCCTTATTCATTAGATAGGAGAAAGGAATGATGGATATTGGCCATGGCGATGAGCTCTTTACAAGCAAAAATTGTGAACACCACTTCTATACTTTATTCTACAAACTATGAATTTTCACCAAAGTCGTTAAAAATTTCACAGTCCAATCTTGGTGATCCTTCACCATGAATGCTTTCCATAAGAGACTTATGTTCCACCATTTTCTCTCTTCCCACAAGAATAGAATAAAGTTATGATACTCACCACCAAGATGGGGAGAATCTAGGCAGCACTACTCAGAAGAAATCTAGAATGTTCACCAACTCGCAAAGAAGATGAAGCCTAAACCCATTCTTGAAGTGGGTGAATGGAATGCACAACACATGCATTCTAATCAAGTTGAGGCACTAACTCTTCTCGATTACTCGCATGATGAAGTAAGGGTTGCCACCACAATAGCCATAGAATACATAAGTCACGACAAAAGGGTCCAATTCTGGGATTTTCTTGATCTTAGCCTGATCGAAAGTTGAGACAGCTTTCTTTAATAGAGCCATACACACTTGTGACAAGGAGGAGATTTGGATCTACTTGTTAAGGAGTTCTATTCACGTATCTCAGAGAAGCAATAAAGTCTTAACTACTCCAAGTAAGAAAGAATTTATAGACATGATAAAAGGCATGGCAATACAAATGCTACATCAAGCAATAAGTGAATAAATGTTACCTGAATCCTATGAATATTTCAAGAAATAGAATCTAATAGAAAAATAATTAATGCCTAATAGTGATAAAAAATCAATTAGAGTTCACAAGCAAAGAAAATATAGAACATCTACTACTTTTATTTTTATTTTTATAAAATGGGTAAAAAGTACAACACACTCGCTACAACCCTTATACATTATTTTTTAGCAATTTAATTAGAGGGTCCAAGTGTTAGTCTTCAACAAATATATCTTTCTCACACATATAATCAATATAAAATTTATGCAGGAAAGGAGAAGGAAGTGCTCTGCAGCTTGATCGAGTTGTGACGTAATGTTATCATAGCCTTCATGGTCATAAAGTTGTGTTGATACTCCACCTCCAAGGACTATTGTTGCTGCAACTCTAGCTCTGACCATGATCACAGCTCGTTTATGTCATGCTGGAACAAGTATATGGCCTCTTTCAATAGGGTGACTTCTCCTAATAAAGTGGTGACTTCATATGAGTCAGCAAATACCTGGTGCTATTTCTCTATATCATCCACCGACCGTCGAGTATACTCACCCTTCACAAATGCATCATTATCTCTGTGAATAGGAGAAGGAAAATTTTACCATCATCTCTTAGATATCAGTTAAGTTGAAGCTGGTCACTGTGATAAGAACTTCGATGGCCGCTTCTTGATGGTGTAAACTCTCTACCAAGTCCACACGCATTGTTGACAACTCAATCTATGGCTAAATTAGAGTCTATGGAAAAATTCATTAAAAACTAAAAAAGGAATTTTTATGAAGGGGTTTGCTATAGGTCCAACCCTTGGGAATGGAAGTTATCTATCAAGTAAGTGGAATTCCTCTTTACTCAAATTATGGCCTAAAAATCACCCATAAAAAAGTGAAGTGATTTTACATGGCTTCGTGGACTATCAAAGGAAATAACTTGAAGGGCTAGCAAGTGCCCCTCATCATTCTCCATAAGGCTTGAATGCTAGTCATGCTCAACTATGATCAAAGAAGAAATTCTGAAATAAGCACAAAAAACATGCAGTATGCAAAAAAATGTGAGTATCACCTTAGTAAGACATTCATCTACAGTCGATTTCATGATAGTTGGTCAAACCATTTAACTCACCAGCACTTTCCTATGCTGGATCAAGGGTTCATCCTCTCCTCTCTCTTCCTCCGCATGGACACTTGCAGAGCGCATTAGATGAGGACTAGTCATAATAACCCAGCCTTCAGCAGGGCGAGTACTTAATCCTTCTCATTGATTCATGGAGGTAGCCTGAGTTAAAGTCATTGTAGTGGAAGAGCTAGGGTGCTCACCTCGACCACAAAAATGGCAGCAATCTCTTCAAACTTGTTGGATCTTTTATCCTTCTTTCAAAGACATACACACAGAGTCGCAAGATCAGTATCACTGCAAGGCCTCTTGGCATTCATAGTAGTTACGTTTTCTTAATTTCATAGACTTGATTGCAAAAAGTTAGAAAATTAAGCAAGTAATTGAAGAAAATGCTGAGCACACTAAAGAAGGATATAAGGATCCATTTATAGCCTCCGGTGTGTTGGAAAATTGAATTTGATCAAAAGGTGATGTGACCTCTCAAAATTGCATAAATTTTCTTAGACTACTAAATATTTATAACTAATCATTCTATTAATTCTTCTTCTCTTTTTTTTTCGAGATACCTCTACAAGGAGTACAAGAATTGGGGAGCTAAATATACACCCAAAGTAGTAGGCAAGCCCAAGCAACCTAATGAGCCTATTTACCAAGACAAGTATGCTCGCCATAAAGGGTCGACAATATAGGATACCAAAATAAGTGTGCTCATTGAAAAATATATATGACAAGAAGGTCAACCTGATCTAGCGAGTTGAGGACTTAAAAAATAATGACCAAGAGAACAAGGTGCCAACATCAAGTGAATACTCGAAGGAATAAGGAAGCTATTCACCTCAGTTCAGTCCTTACTCGCATACTTGCACGATGATGGGCTACTAGCCCATACAATGCACTAGATTCATACCTGCTCATATGTATACCCTCCGCCAGCCTAGGCTGGCCTCCACTTGTACTAAATTTTCCCTAGATATATTATCTATGTATATTCACCCCTTCGTGTTATAAAAGGGAAACTCTCTTGCAGGGGGGGGCCATTTTTCACTCTCCCTCAAGGCCCCCTACTCTTTGTACTTTAACTTTGAGGAACATAAATTATTATTTCTTTTGCACTTCTTTATTTTCCTTTCTTCCTATTTACAATATTTATGTATAACCTTATTTCTCAGGTATCATTGAAGATTCCTCCTACATCACAGACGAACTTGGATTCAATGATGACGTATCACATGATACTTCAAAAATAATAGAGAAGTTAGGTAACCTTAATACTGGTGCTTGGGTCATACTTTCCTTAATTCTTTTAAAAGCCTTAGCAACTACAAGAGTCAACTCCAAATTTTCTTTATTAATTCAATCTATAATTGGAGATGTAATAGTGTTAAATCCACTAGTAAATCTTCTATAAAATATTGTTAATCCATGAAAACTTATAACATCATGCAGTGATTAAGGGGTAGGTCACTCTTCAATAGCTTTTACCTTCATAGAGTTAGGTGATACTCCATCGTTAGAGATTACAAAGCACAAAAATTTTAAATGGTCAATAACAAAGGTACATTTTTTAGGATTGAAAAATAAAAAGTGTTCTCTAAGTACAAGACAAATCTTTTTTAGGTGTTTATGATGATGTTGTAGAGTGTTACTAAATATTAGAATGTCATCAAAATATATTACTACAAATTTTCTTGAGAAATATCATAAAATTTGTATCATGATTCTCATTAAAGTACTTTGGGCATTACCAAAAAATCATAACAAGCCACTCATAAAGGCCATCTATGATCTTAAATGTTATTTTCCACTCCTTACCTAAACTTATCCTGATTTGATTTTTTTCACTTTTTAGATCTATTTTCGAAAAGATTATTACACCATTGATTTGATCTAATAAGTCATCTAATTTTAGAATGTGAAATCTATGCTTAATTATTATTTTATTAATTGCTAGACTATCAATACATATTCTCCAAGTACCATTTTTTTGGGGTCAAGAGTCCAAAGACAGCACATCGACAAAGACACCCTCTAATAAAACTTTTGTTTAGAAATTCCTAACTTGCTTGGTTAATTTTTTATATTTAATAGGACTTATTTTATAAAGAGGCAAATTTGGTATGGTACCTTATGGGATTAAATTTATTGCATGTTGAATGTCACACATAGGTGGTAAGCTATTTGGTTGCTCCTCTGAGAATACATCCTTAAATTCATCTAGGACAACTATAGATGAAATGACTAATTTAATTTTTTAGGTTTAGATTTACGGATTGTTACAACCCATATGATGGATCCATTAGTGAACTCCCTCTTCATTTCTCCTTATGAAATTAATTATAAAACCTTTTTTCATTATTTGATTTGAGCTTGGCATTACTGGTAAGCTGATTGTCTTTTCTAGGTAGGGATGGGTATAATATAATCTTCTTTCCCTCATTAGTGAACTCACAGGTGTTGGCTTTTCTAGTCAACATGACATCTTTATCAAATAACCAAGGTCTTCATAAAATTACACTTCCCAATTGCATTTGCATAACATCACATAAAAGCTCCTTTGAGAAAGAATTAAATTTTTTGTGTACTAAATAACTCTTTTTTATTAAAATAAATGTGTCATTAACCTAAGATATAGTTTAAGGACTAGGGTGATCCATAGAAGCTAACTTATTGCACAATATAGTATCTAAAGATATTACATTTATGCAACTACCACATTCTATCACTTTCTTACATGCCTTTTCTCCTATTCAGATAAATGTGTGAAAGATTATTGTACAACTCCAATGCTCACTCGCCTTAAGTTGTGTAAAGATACATCTAACAATAATTAATGACTCAATATATTGTAGGTCATCTATATAATTATCATCATAATAGTCAGCTTCTAATGCATCTTCTGAAATAAAATTTTCATATTCAACTTCAATAGTAGAGTTTGGATCAAATTCTCCCTTCTTGATATACACTAACTTAGTTGGACATGTTGTTGTGACATGACCTCTTCCTTTACACTCACAACACTAAATTTGTGACCTCTAATTGTTCATAAGCTCGACTGAGGTGTACTTTCTCATTTGGGTGTAGGTAGGTATGTAGAGGAACTAGATATAGAAATGAGACTCGAGGAAGCTCCAATAGTTGTTCTTCACTATACTATCGAATGATGGATGTAAAGTTAGGCTTACAGAGTACTAATAGTTTTTGAAACTGCTCATAACCTCTTACGACCATATAGGTCAATTCTAAGTTATCAACCTCTCTTAGGAATAACTTTTGTTAAATATCCTCACATAACCCTACCCTGAATCATGATAATGTAACAATATATCTTCTTCCACTCCACATTGCATTAAGTATTCATAGAATTGTGCAATATACTCAGATACTTATTTACTACCTTTGGTTAACCTCTACCACTAATCAAATATTTGACGATAATGTGATATTGGTACATATTTTTCTCTCAAATAGACATTTAATTCTCTCCAATGCATATTTGTTCTAAACCTCTTATTAGATGTTGAGTTTCAAGATTTTGAATATAAAGACTAGCTTGAGATGTGAGTTTCATCTTTATAAACATAACCTTTCTCTCTTCACTTAAATTATACCAATTAAAGTATTGGTTAATACATGATTCTCATTCTAAATAAACTTTAGGATCTAGAGTCCCATGAAAAGTGGGGGCTTCAATTTCGATAACTTTGAGGACATTATCATCATCATCTATAGGAGTAGGCTTAGTGGACAGGGTAGTGGGTCTTAATCTTCAAGGATTTTCAAGTTCATTTTCTATGGCATTACATTCAACATGGATTATCCCTTCTATATTAGTCAGCCTACCATCTATTACCTCTAGCTTAGCTAGAATAGCTTCTAAAGTCTATTGAAATTAGTTTAGTTGTGTACGTAGGATGTATTCGGTATGCTCTACTCGAGCGTGTGGTCAAACAATATGCAATATTTGAAAACAAAAAAAAAAATTACACACACTCTCCCTCTTTATAATTCAAGCTAGATATTTATAAAAGAAAAATAAAATAAAATAGAATACTATAATTAATATATGATTCTTATAAGCAAAGGATCAATAATGTTTAGTAGGGATTTAAACAAAAAAAAAAGATGTTTGGTCATTTTGAACCAATCAAAAGCCAAAGGGCTTAGTCACATTCCAGACCAAGGTTAAAATGTATGGATTTTGAAGTCGAACCAAGATGATAACCTTAGTCATGTTCTTAAGCTAATTAAGCTTCAATGTATAGCAAAAATAAATATTAAAAATAGACTAGATAGAGCTATAAGTGCAAAGAAAGCCGGAATATTATGTGATATGCAAATGTTTATGATAGACCAAGTTCTAATACCAACTAATGCAAGACATGACTTATATGATATTAAATTAATTGGTTATTAACTAGCTCACAATAATATGCAAGATATTGAGAGAAAAATACATATACAAGAGGTTTATCAGTCTTTAATGGTTCTCGATAAGGAAGATTGGGATAGCGCAGAAGCTATCTCCCTAGAATAGGTGCATAATATTTCAATAAATTGAAAATGAACACCCAAAGATGTTTTAACGTAATTATGAAATCAAAATGAAAATAAAAGATCACATAAATGTAGAATAATAAAACTAGAATCATATAATAAATAACCATCCATTATAGAAATTAGAAGCTAGTGGGGAATGGACCAAACCAAACAAATAAAAACTTAAGATATGATAGAGACATACCTAAAATATTTATAATTTGATGACATCATCTCATCACATGAGCTTCAACAGCCTCTCATAGAGTCTGGTCAAATCATCACGACATAGAAAAAAATTTATTTAATCTCACATAAGTATATAAATTTGTACAAGACAAACAAATTTTATATTTCTAGAAACATACCTAATGTTAGAGATGACCACCAAATATATAAGATGCCAAAGATTACAATAAGAAGAAACAGGTGATGTGGGACTAAAATTCTTCATGAAAAGTTACAAAAATAATTAGTATATATGTTTGTGTAAAGAAAGATTACATTTTTTTCATTACAATACAATTTGATTTAACTTAACTTATGAACTAAATATTGTAGAATATCTTCTTAGCTTTCTAACAAATTCAAGATCTCCCAAAATAGTGCATTGGGATGAAAGATATGATCAAAATACTAAAGCTACACAAAATGAGTTATTACTTGAAAATATTATTGAACTAAGATAAATAAAATTAAACAGCTGCTTAAAATTATGACAAATATTATTTAAATATAATAATTCTATATTTCACTCATATAGAATAAATTTTGAGTGAGCATAATTGTGAGTATGGATTGGGCTAGTCCATTGAAAGTCTTTTACACTGAAGGTGTCCACACCATATGTTTTCATTCTTCTGTCCATTTTATAAGTCGCCTATACAAGTAACAAAAGAATCGGGGAGCTAAATATATACTATAAAATATGCATATGCCAAGTGAGTGTCCACGAATGACAAAGGATCAACATGGGAGTATCGAATAATGTAAAGCAAAATTCAAATAAGTGGTTCACTCGCCAACAAAGGCTTGCCCTGAACAATTGAGCATGAGAAAAGATCAACCCAGCCAAGAAATCAGCACTCAGTAACTTACCTCATATTTGAAGGCTTACTCATGTGTGTGACTATACAATCAAATATTCTCATTAGACAACTCGTCCTACCAGTTTTGGTGATCACATATAATCTTATAAAAGGGGAGGATTTTTTAGGAGAGGAGACTTTTTGACTTTTTCTAATGTTTAATACTACTTTTGTACCTAGAGAAATTTTTGTATTATTTTCTATAAAGGGAGAAGAGAGATCTTTGTACTTTGAACTTTTGAGATAATAAAATCTCTCGTATTTTTCATTCTTTCTTGCAGTACTTTTCATATTTCTTATTTCACTAAACTTAAACCTAAGAGGTTCTGCTTCACTCTACAAAATAATTTAAATTCAACAATAATAGTAATAATAATGATGATAGATGTGATTATAATAGTGATAGATTTAAATTTAGAGGTAACTTTGTATATTTTAAACTCTTCCCTCTCTATCATATAAAAAAGCTCTTATAATACTAACTACTTGAATTTTAGATATAAACTTTTTTAGATCTTTTTCTCTTCTAGTATGATTTTCTTTCAAATAACTAATTACTTTTAAAAAAACTTCTAAAGAAGAAATGAGATTTTCATAACAATGATCATTTTATAAAAACTAACTTTAAATTATCCTCGCTTCATCACTAACTACTTTAAATCTATCACATTTTAAATCATTCAAAATAGTTCACTCAACAAAGGCTTGCCCTGAACAATTGAGCATGAGAAAAGATCAACCCAGGCAAGAAATCAGCACTCAGTAACTTACCTCATATTTGAAGGCTTACTCATGTGTGTGACTATACAATCAAATATTCTCATTAGACAACTTGTCCTACCAGTTTTGGCGATCACATATAATCCTATAAAAGGGGAGGATTTTTTAGGAGAGGAGACTTTTTGACTTTTTCTAATGTCTAATACTACTTTTGTACCTAGAGAATTTTTGTATTATTTTCTATAAAGGGAGAAAAGAGATCTTTGTACTTTGAACTTTTGTGATAATAAAATCTCTCGTATTTTTCATACTTTCTTGTTATACTTTTCATATTTCTTATTTCACTAAACTTAAACCTAAGAGGTTCTGCTTCACTCTACGAAATAATTTAAATTCAACAATAATAGTAATAATAATGATGATAGATGTGATTATAATAGTGATAGATTTAAATTTAGAGGTAATTTTGTATATTTTAAACTCTTCCCTTTCTATCATATAAAAAAGCTCTTATAATACTAACTACTTGAATTTTAGATATAAACTTTTTTAGATCTTTTTCTCTTCTAGTATGATTTTCTTTCAAATAACTAATTACTTTTAAAAAACTTCTAAAGAAGAAATGAGATTTTCATAACAATGATCATTTTATAAAAATTAACTTTAAATTATCCTCACTTCATCACTAACTACTTTAAATCTCACATTTTAAATCATTCAAAATATTTCAATTCTTAATGAAGACTTAACAATCAATCCAAAGTTTAAATAAAATCTATCTACAATCAGACTATAAATAGATTTTTTTTATCTTCTTTATTATGTCAAAGTAATCAATCATGTAAAATACGAGAATTATGTAAAAGTAATAGAAATTTGTGTGTGTGTGTGTGTGTGTGTGTGTGTGTGTGTATATATATATATATATCATATTCTCATCCTCTTTTGTCATATCTCTAGCTATAATCTCAAGCTAGTTAGGTATGTCTTCAAACAATTTTGATTCAATATAATCCAGTTGCATATAAAAGCGTAATTGGGAATTCATTATATGAACAACCAAGATGTAAACACGAAAAAAAAAAAATGGAGAAAATGTCACCAGCAACAAAAACGCCTAAGCCAGCTCATTAAAAAGCCAGCATATTCTAACTCACAGAGATGGCATAATCGGCTTACCAAAAGTCATGTAGCATATATCGTTTTATTCAGATATCATAAAGAACATTCAGTTGTATGGCCAAAGTTGTTCCACAGAATGAAAGCCGCAGAACAGAAGTAGAGTGCATGCGGCTACAATTTTATCTTGAAAATAGGAACCTGTTGTAGTAACTGAGATGACAAAAGGTTCGCAGAAATATAGCAACCCAACAATTCATAAAACCACAAAAAAAGCGAGAAATAAAAAGAATAAGTCATCCATTTTAATCTTTTCATATAGGTGTTGACTGCACATATAGCTCATCCTCATCCTCATCCTCAGCTTCATCATCAACATCACCTGCACCAACCCAGTTGCTTGGATGATGCTGCGAAGAAGGATTTCCATTGAGATCTCTTCTGCCTGCAAAGAGGTGAATGAATGTCATTAGCAAATGTCTGACTAGAAGGTTCATGCGAGATGTCAATAATATGCTTCTGATTAATTTCACCAAGAACTTCAACCAAATTATGTGCTGCGGTCAGCTGTCTGTAGTACAAAGTCAAGGAAATTTCTCAAAGCAGTCCCAGAATGGAACTGTTAACAATCAGTTAAATCGCTTTCAAAAAAAGCATCAAGAATCTTTAGAAATAATTATTGGATAAAGTAACTAAAAGGACTCCAATTACTTGAAACTATTTTTTTTTAAAGTGGATCACATTAGTATTCTAATGATAAATAAGAAAAAATCAAGTTTAATTTAAATGATAAATAAACGTATGACATTTGACATGAAGACAAACAAGAACATGTAATATGAAGATTCCAAATAGTAAAATTAAAAGATGTAAACAAGGATTCAATAATCATGGCACAGCTAAACTCAACAGGTGGCAGGAGGACCGCCATCAAATAATAACATTCACAATAAAATCGTTCTAGCAAAAGAAGATGACTAGAAAAACTGTTTCCTCCATGGTATGCGTGATGTATAAACCATTTGTCTTTTTTTTTTTTTTTTTTTGTATGGATTACACCTTTGAAACTCCCCTACAATAATTCCTATAATTCCTATAATCCTACTAGTCCTATGAACACCCAAAATAAGCAGCGCAAATACAAAAGACTCATTGCACGCATAGTGAGCTCAATGAAAACATGTGTCAATCACAAGGATACAGACTCACCCTTAGAAGGCGAGCATTCAAAGAAGAATGGTCATCTTGAGGCCACTCAAGCATAGCACCATCCAGCAACAAGGAAGAGTGACAACTCATGAAATCAAACCAACGCATACTCACGGTAAGGCCCATCACTCTCACCTCCAGTCAAAGCGAGTCCTTCGTACAAACTCGATTGACTCTTTCTAATACTCATTTTCTGTACCACACTTCACCCCAAATATTATTAAAGGGGGGTGAGGGGGCCCTTCTGGGGGGTTTGGTTGGTCTATGTTGGCTTTAACTCAATTGACTAGCTTAGTTCAGAAAAGATCATAGTTCTTTTCCCCTAAACTTTGTTCTCTCTTTCTTTGTACTAAGACTACTTCAAATATAATAAAACTATATATTTTCCTCATTTTGTCCATTACTTGTTGTTTCTCTTTTCATTAACTCTGCTTCCCAGATATCTCCCAAAGTTCTGCTCTAGCCACGAACTGATTTGTTTCCAACATCCTTCTAAGTGTGACGAGCATAAATCGACCAAGAATTAGGAGTCAAATACATAGCGAAGCTAGACAGTCGATCCAAAATCTCTCAACAAAATGGAGCCAAACACTCAACAATTTGCCACCCAACAGGACTTGAAAGATATGAAGGGCAAAATCACTCGTCGAGTGCAGACGGCCTTAGAGAGGGCTAATCACAAGCCAAGGATGATGGAGCATGAAGGATCAGCGACATACCAAACCCGCCGAACAAGAAGGGAACTATCCAGGACACCCAGCACGAATGATGAGTCCTATTACTCCAATAAAGAAAAAGAAGACGTATCTAAAGAACAGGCAACTACTACCAATGCCTTCTCTGTAATGATCGCTCAAGATCGCCCCCAACACAAGCTCAAAATTCCGCATTTGGAATGTTATCGAGGTCGAATAGACCAAACATTCCACATCACTTACTTCGAGTCGACGACATTGCTATTAAGCCTAAATGATGTAATGAAGTGTCGCATTTTCTTTACTATCTTCAAAGAATCAGCCTCAAGGCAGTTCTGGCACCTCCCGCAGGGGGTCATCACTTCTTTCTTTGAATTTAAGAGAATATTCGCTAAGCAATTCCTAGCACCCAGAAACCATTGAAGAGCTATGAGGCTCTCCTTCAAATGAGGTAAGAGTCTAACGAGTCCCTAAGGAGATTCATAACTAGCTTCCAATGCGAGATGTTGGAAGTCAAGGATCTAGAACACACAGTAGCGAAGGCCACACTCGCCCAAGTATTGAAGGAAAGGCCACTCAAGTACGCCCTCGAGCTCCTACTACATCCCAAGACACTCGCTAAACTGCTTGAGATGGTGAACAATCACGTGAATGCCAAGGAGTGTAATGAAGTCGCCCAAATGACTCTGATGGCTCACACCAATGACTCATCAAAAGACCGCATTTAGGACGAACACCTGGAGACAAATTTCAAGCATGGAGGCCAAACAAGAGAAGGCGACTGGCAATGCTCACACCCAAGTAAGACTTCAAGAACTATGACTCGTTACCAAAGGAACAAATACCCTCAACCTGCCACAGCAACTCAACTAAGGGTATCAATGGGCAAGTTGGTGAAAAGCATCCAGAATAAGGATTTTTTCAAAAGGTCATCATCGTTGATGCTTGATGGCATGCGAGATCGCTCCAAATAATGCACCCACCACAAAGATCATAGGCATGACATGGAGGAATGCTGCCACTTGAAAAGCTTTGTCAAAGAATTGATACAAAGTGGAAAACTCAAACAATTCATCAAGAGGAAAGATAAGAAAGTCGTTGCGATGGATAACCAACTCACCCCAACATGCACCATTCACATTGCATGAGTCATACCCGCCATTTTCGAGGGAGACCGAGTCTTCACGAAGGCCAAGTCTTAAGCAACTATGGTCTGGGGGGGTTCAACTCAGCAATCATGGCATGAACACCACATAGCCCAATAGTGCATGTGACCTTCTCGAAGAAGAATAGAATAGACTGTCCGTAGGCAACCAATACAATGACATGATCGTTGTCACGGCTTTAATCACCAACTATCAAATTGGGAGCATATTGATCGACACGGGGAGCTTGATCAATATCATCTTCAAATCTGTTTTCGACAAACTGGGCTTGGTGTTCTAAACTCACCCCTACGAGAGGTCCACTATTCGAATTCTCTAGAGAAAGGAGAGAAACTGAATGAATGATCACACTCCTTATGACCTAGGCGAAGAATGAGAGCAGTACACTGCCATGGCCAACTTCGCATAGTGGAGACGCAGGCTACTTATAATGTCATTTTTAATCGACCACTGCTCAACACATTTAGGGCAGTGGTATCCACTTATCAAGTTGCTATCAAATTCTCTGCAAGCAGAAAAGAAATCACTGTCAGAGGCAACTTAAACAAATCCAGAACATGCTATCTCAAAGCAGCGGGTGATTTTGGAAAGGAAGAAGTCTTGTAATTGGACAGCTTGCCCATACAAGAATTTTAGTACTCGAGGAAATAAAGTGTCATCCTCCTCCAATTGCGACCGAGTACTTAGGATCAGCTTGACATTCAACACCGAGCACAGGGAAGCCCTCATTCAAACCCTCCAAGAGGATCTAGATGTGTTCGCCTGAACAACAACCAAGATGACAAGCATTAACATCAACATCGCTTGTCATCATCTTAACATCTACAAGGATGCCCACCCTATCAAACAAAAAATAAGAAAAACTATGGCGCTAATTGTCGGACCTATCAAAGAAGTCGCTAAATTGTTGGAAGCCAACTTCATCACAGAAATCCAGTATCCTAACTGGGTGTCGAATATAGTTATAGTGTAGAAATCCAACGAAATGTGGCAAATATGTGTTGACTTAACCAACCTAAACTCAATGTGCCCGAAAGAAGAGTATCCCCTTCCCCGAATATATGCACTTGTCAACTCAACAGTATGGTACTCTGTGATAAGCTTTCTTGATGCATTCTCCGAGTACCATCAAATCCATATATGTCTAACAGACTCAGAGAAAACATCCTTTCATTACGAGAGAAGGACTATATTGCTACAAAATAATACCCTTCAGCCTCAAAAACACTAGAGCAACATACCAAAAAATAGTGGACCGAGCGTTCAAGGAGCCGAACGAAAGGAATATTGAAGTTAACGTCGACGATTTGCTAGTCAAAAGGAAGTCGCCTACGTAGCATATTCAGGACCTCAAGGAGACTTTGGCCAGAAAAAATATAACATTCACCTAAATCCTCTAAAGTGCACTTTTAGAGTCGAATCAGATAACTTTTTCAGATTTCTAATTATGTCTGAGAGCATAAAGCTCAATTCGGATAAGATGAAGGCCATAATTGAAATGCCTTCACCATGAACAACAAAGAAGTACAACGACTCATGATATGAGTCAAAGGACTAAATCGATTTATTTCGAAGGCTGGAGAATGTTGCTCGCCATTCTTCAAAGTCCTCATGGGAGCCAAGAAGTTCAAGTGATCTCCAGAATGCGAGAAGGTTTTTTGTGGCCTCAAGATCTTACTCACCTCACCACCTTTATTGTAGAGCCCAATAGAAGGGGAAATCCTATTGCTGTATCTAGGAGTTGAAGAGGATTCGGTCAGTTTTGTTCTCATTAGAAAATAGGATGAAAAATAATGGCCATTAATTATGTCAACAAATCCTTGAGGAGCCAGGTTAAACTACTCAATAATGGAGAAACTCGCACTCATTATTTCAATGGGGCAACTACGGCCATATTTCTAAGCGCACTCGATCCAAGTTGTCATTATCGATAACCCACTCAAATCGGTGCTTGCCAAGCATGGTCACTTCAGAAAGTTGTTGATATGGTCAATGGAACTGAGAAAATTCGATATATCGTACTCATCTCGAATAGCAATCAAATCTCAGGCACTCGCAGATTTCCTCATTGACTTCTATAGCTCGCAAGAAGTCCCGATCAACCAAGAGCCATTGTGGTAGCTATACGTGGATGGATCATCCAGTGAGTGTGGCATGAGTACAGGCATAATGCTAAAAGATCCAGCGAAAATCACTATAATGCAGTCGGTTAAATTTAACTTCAGGTCAATAACTAACCAATACAAATATGAAACTTTACATGCTGGACTCAAATTCACCCAAGAGCTATGGGCACTGCACATTATGGCCTATTTAGACTCACAACTAGTGGTAAAGCAAGTTAATGGAGACTACAAAATTAGAGACGGGCTCTTATAAAAATATTTGCTCAAAGTCAAAACAGAGATCAGGTGATTGGAGCACTTATTGCCCAGAGCGAGTGGGCTTGAAGGACGCTCCTCTATTCAACTCGTCCAACCAAGTATCGAGAAAGACAAGTCATTGCAAACAAATAATGAGCACTCGCCTAGGTGGATTGACCCTATCAAATAATACCTACAAACGGGAGAGATTGAGTAAAACATAAAGAATTCAAGGAGACTTAGAATAAATGTTGCCTAGTACACACTGATTGGAGGCGAGTTATTTAGAAGGTCAGGGACTTCGTTGAATATGAGGTACGTGCGAGAAATAGAGCAAAAAAGAGTGCTGGAAGAAGTACACTCAGGTGATTGTGACTACTCAGGAAGAAGAACACACACCCACAGAATCTTGAGGCAGAGATATTTTTGGCTCACTGAGAAGAGATACAAAAACATTTGCAAGAAGATGCAAGCAATATCAAAAGTTCACCCCTCTTCAGCACCAACCGTCGCAACATTTGCAACCTATTATAAGTCCTTGACCTCCGCTATTTAGAGTATGAACTTAATTGGTACATTGTAGTTAGTCAGTGGATAAAGAAGATTCATCCTGATCATGATAAATTATTTTAGCAAATAGATTGAAGCTAAGCCACTCGCCAAAATAATTGCTTAGGTGATCAGACACTTTATTTGTATTGACATTATTTGTAGGTATGGCCTGCCTATTGAATCCAAATATGTCCATGAATTGAGAAAGAACCTTCTGAGATACCCAGAAAACATAATTAGACAGAAAAATTATTAGCAGGAAGATAGGACAGTAAGTACAAGAGAAATAATAATCTTTATTGCTCAAAATAAGAGTACAGAATATAGGGGTCTAGAGTGAGAGTGAAAACTAAAAAATCTTCCACAGAAGAAAGAAATCTCTTTTATCATATCAAGAGGTGAACATACATAAAAAGATCATATAAGAGAAATTTAGAAAAAGTGAATTCCCGTATAAGTTGATGGCGATGAGCGAGTATAGGTCCATCGAGTAATGGGTGCGAGTAACACATTATCCAACAAGTGTGCGAGTGAGTTTAAGGCAGAGGAGAGTAATCGCATTGTTCCTTTACATAGTCACCAGATGCTAGCGAGTTGGATTATGCTTTGCCATTGGGTCAATGCTCTTTAAGTCCTTTGGCTTGTTAGGCCAGACCATCTTTCCTTGTCGAACACACCTTCCGACGAGTATATTTATTATAGATCATCGAGTACCCTTCATGCGAGCATACTTGTCTTGACATATAGACTCACTTGGGCCTACCTATTGCTTTGGATATACATTTAGCTCCCCGATTCCTCTACTCCTTATAGAGGTACCTCGCAAAAAGAATAGAAGAATAATTAGCTAAAAATATTTAATGATCTGAAAAAATTCATGCAATTATTAAGAGGTCACATCATTGGATTGATTCAATTTTTCAACACTTTGGAGATTATAAAAGGATCCTTTCTTTCTTCTTTTTTGCGCTCAACATTCCTTCAACTACTCACTTGAATAAATCTTCTTCCACCTAAGAGTCGACTCTGCAAAACATATTAAAACATAATTGTCATGGATGCAAAAATATCACGTGGCAACATTTGATCCTACGATTCTATGGGCAAACCTTCGCAAAAAAGTAAAGAGAGCCAAGAAGTCGAAAGAGGCCACTGCAATTCTTGTAGCTGCAGCAAGCATTTCAACGACTCCAACTGCAGCAACCGTCACCCCAACTACTCCGTCCGACCTACAAGCAGAACTTAGCACCCGCATCTCTGAGGACCAGGTTGTTGTGGCGAGTATGCAACTTGCAACAATTCCTAAAAAAGAGAAAGGAGGGGAGGATGCACCTGTAATCTGATAAAGGAAAGTGATGGTGAGCCAAATGGTTGGGCTAGCTAGCACGAGGACAGTCGTAGAAAAATATCTCGCTGAGGTGAGAGTCGCTTTTTATTGCGTGCCACGAGTCTTCATTATCTAATTTTTCACTTTCTTCTTTGGTCACATCTGAGCATGTCTAGCATTCAAGCTTCAATAAAGGATGGTGAGGGGCACTAACCAGCCCTCCAAGTCATCTCCTCTGATAGTCCAGGTAACTTTATAGAGTTGTTTCACATTTTCATAGGCAATTTGCTAAGTCATTTCCCAAGTAGAGAGGAATTCCACTTACTCGATAGGTGGCTTCCCTTCCCGAGGGTTAGACCCATAATAAATTCTATTATTGAAATTTCTCTCCTAGTTTTTGACAAATTCATTTCTCGCTGACTAGCGAGGACTCTAGCTTTGCCACCAACTATATCAGTGTCGTGCGTGGATTTAGCGAAGATTTCTCCTCAACCCGGGGCAATCATCAATGTTTTCCTTTCGTCATGACTAACTTCACTTCTACCAACATCAGGGAAATAATGGTCGATTTTCCCTATCCTACTCGCAGAGATAGTGGCAAGTCTGCGAAGGGCGAGTCTACTAAGCAATTAGGGGAGGACATGGAGAAAGAATAGCGAGTATTCACAGAATCCTCTAAGGTTGTCACTCAGCAAGAGAAGATCGCCCTTTTGAGGGGAAGCTTTAGACTCATCCCAACGGGATATAGATGAGCTGCGAGCTCAATTGGAGCTAGAGTCACAATAGTGGTAGTCCTTAGAGGCAAAGTACCAAACCAACTTTGTGATCATGAGGGCCGAAATAGCATTACTTCAGAACTCGATCAAATCATGCAGTACTTCCCTTCTCCTTTCTGGCACAAATGTCCTGTTTGATTATGTGCGAGAAAGGTGGACTCACTGACCCTTCAATAAAATTACTGAAAAGATAATGTATTAAGATTATAGCAAGTGTGTTGTACTTTTTTACTAGTAAATAAAGAAAAATATTTTTGCATTTTTCTATTCACAAGTACTATTTGATTTTTTCCTATTACACATTAATTATTTCCTTGTAACCCTTGTCGCTTGAGATATTCGCAGGATTTAAGTAATCATTTTTTCACTTAATGCTTGATTTTACGTTTATGATACGTCTTTCTTGTCGCACTTATAAATTCTCCCTAGCTTAAGTAGTTGAGACTTTATTGCTCGCATTGAGGCATGCAAGTAAAACTACCTTACGAGTAGATCTTAATCATCTTTTCATCATCATCGAGTATGACTTTGCTAAAGAAGGCTGCCTCATCTCTCCACCATGCTCAAATGAAGGAAGTTCCTAAGTTGGACTCCTCCGTCGCAACCTCCATATTCTATGGACACTGCGGTGCAAATCCAAATTTTATTGCGTGAGTAGCCGAGATGACCGAGTGTCTCAACTTGGTGAGGACACATGAGCTATGTGTTCCACTCGTCCATTTCAAGAATGGGTTCCAACTTTCCCTTCCCCATGAGTGGATCGACATCCTGGACTTCTTCGAAGTGGTGCCCAAGTCCTTTCCAACTCGGTGGCGAGCATCACGGCTTTCATCTTATTGTTGCAATAAGAGGGCATTCCATGAAACTTGGATCTCTTCTGCCAAGTGTTCATGGCGACGGGCCATCAGGACGAGACTGCGCAATTTTCAGGGACTTTATTGAAAATTTACAATCTGCAGAATAAGGGGAAAAGTGGAGCTGATAGCTTCTATTTGTGAAGAACACGTCGCAGTGATCAGTATCAACTGTCCCTCTTCCCTTCTAACCAAGCAAGGCAACCAAACTTGGTAAGACAAGTGTGCAGGAGGAGGAGGTGATGGAGAGGTTGTAGGGTCGCAGCCTAAACATCTCTCTATCTTCACTTCGGCAAGGTTTCCACCGTCATAGGTAAACCCATTTTTCTTTCTACTCGTTAATCCTTTTATACTTTTGGTGACTCATTCTAATTTTCTCTCTTCTTGTTTACTCGCAGGAGAGGCGACTCCAGTTGCTTTCGAGCTTAGCCCTGAAGTGCTCAAATTCCTTGAGAAAGGTGAGTGCGAAAACGATGAATGAGTTGTCGGCGGCAAAGTACCGACCTCTCTCGAGGTCACGAAGAGAAAGAGGGGGAGACAATTGCAGCTCCCACCGAGACCGCTGATGAGGCAGGAGTCCAAAAAATGAGCCACAAGCTCGACTCTTCACAGTCACCACCAAAGCAACAAGTCTATGGAGGAAGGCTTAAAGGATAATTTTACTCCAAACTTGCGTGATCCCTCCCGTGAAGCCTATGAGCTCAGCTCTTCCATCTTCTCATAGGATCTGGACAATCTTTTAAGTGGCCATCGTAATGCCCACCTATCACATGCTATCATGACTACTCAGGAGATAGCATGGCAGCCGACTTGGGAGGTATGCCATAAGTTTCTTGGGAACATGAAGGAGTCCATTATGAGTAGGTCCCAACTAGCGAGTACAAAGCGACAACTCTGCCAAACAAAGAGACCGAGCCAACCACTCAAGAAGAAAAGAGAAACCATGAAGCTTATGAGAGAGAAAATTGAAGGAAGAAGTCTCATATCGAACTAAAGAGTATCAAAATAGAAAAATCGAGTTCACTAGGTTTCTCGATTCTGCTGAGTACCAAAAACTCTTGCAATAGAAGTTCAAGGACGGCACCAACTATGTTATCGTCAAGTTGGTGAAACATGATCATCTTGACGCTAAATTTTTGAACTTCTCAAATGTACTCGCACTCTCAAACTCGGATAACAATGAAGAGAGCAGTTCGAGCTAACACATCCTTTCCTCATTCATTTCTCTGTAACATTTTTTTTGGGGGCGAGTAAATGTCCGTATCTTACTCACTTAATTGTAAAAATGCGTTAAATGAAATGAAAATCATAAGTACGATTATAATATAGTATACTTATCTGAATAGCGACTAGATTTATTTCTTTACTGAGTATTTTTTAATGAATATTATGTTATTGAGCTAATACTCATTGATCGATGCGCGAATGGCTCTGTTTATAACTTAGAATATTTGGATCACTGATTAATAAAAATTCCTCAAGGTGATCGCTTTAGCATTGTGAACTCATGTATACCTATTAGATTGATACTCATTCATTAATGCATGAGTAAATCCGCTTATGATGCCTACCATTTAAGAGATTCTTCCTTAGATAATCATAACTAATCTATGTACACTCGATAGGATAATGCTCTCTTTTTGAATGAATCGACCCATGACTTCAAATATTTTGAGCAATTAACCAATAGAAAGCACTTCCCCCAAATGGTTGCTTTAGTATCATGAGTTTATGTATACTCATTAGATTGATACTCGTTTACAGATGTGTGAATAACTCTGCCAAACTTAGGATGTTTTATTCTAAGTTAATCAACTTTTTTAAGGGTTAACATTGACTTGCCGATTAGAAGAATTGTCTTTTTTTATTCGCCGACCTCACGGAGTGTCGGTCTTACATAATAATCATGAACTGCACAGAGTGTTGTTCTTTTTGGAGTTTAGTTGCCAACCTCGCAAAATGTCGGTCTTACACTATAATCACAACCACAAGGAATATTGGTCATTTCTAGTTGTCAACTAAGAGAGTTAGGTTTATTTTTAGTTTAGTTGTTGACTTCACAACGTGATCTTACACTATAATCGCCAACTACATTGAGTGTTAGTCTTCTTAAGTTATCAGCTAAGAGAGTTGGTCTTTTTTTTAGTTTAATTGCCAACTTCACGGGGTGTCAGTCTTACACTATAATCGTCAAACACACAGAGTATTAAACTGTTTTAGTTGTTAACTAGGAGAGTTGGCCTTTTTTGAGTTTAGTTTCTAACCTCACGAAGTGTAGGTCTTACGCTAAGTCTCGAGTATATATTATTAGACATAGTCTTTCCGGGCAAAGAATAGCACGCCAAGTATTCAGGTCTCCTACTCAGGCTTTCACTGTTGGCCAAGCGGGATTTTTCCTTGAGCCAAAATGGTGCATCGACTTCATGCAACTACCCGAGTATTCATGCATTAAGGGTTTGCTTTGCTCATCATCAATTTTTCTCTGGCCAATCGTGGCGAGCCAAGTACTCGGATCTCCTGCTCAGGCTTTCACGGCTTGTCAAGGGGACTTTTCCTAGGCCAAAAATGGCACACCAAATATTATAAATCGTCACGTAGCTCCCCAGTATAAGTTTCACTTTTCAGTGTTCAAGTAGACTCCTTTGGAAACTATCATTATCTTGTCAGTTAACTCGTTTAAGAAGCAAAATATATATAACTTCATTATTGAAAATAGGAAGATATAAGATACTCGAAATTAGTAAAACAAATACTAATAATAAGAATTTTCTCTTATGGATAAAACATATTCAGATCTATAACATTGCATGTCCTTGGTATGTCTTCACCCGAATGAGATTGTAGTCAATATGCGTCGGGACCAACTTGCTCTTTGATTATGAAAGGTCCATCCCAATTGTAGGCGAGTTTGCTCAAAACATTCTGTTGAGCAGCGACAACTACTTTCTTCGGCATGAGATCGTCACATTTGAAATGCTTCCCATTCATATAGCAGTTGTAATACTTTGTCATCCGCCTTTTTGTTTACGCTTGCTTAAGTGATTCCTTCCTCGAGCATATCGGGTGTCTTCCATAGCCTTCGATTTTGTTTGAATCCACTCGCCATCTCCATCTCAAATTCTTTCCATTGTTAAGACTCTCTAGCTTTAGACTTCATACTCGACTGGTAGGATGACTTCTATGCCATGCAACAATATAAAGGGCGAGTGTCCAGTGACATTAGTCGGAATTGTCATGAGCGCCCAAAGTACTGCGAGTATTGTGTCTACCCATTTAGCTTTTGCGCCATCGACCTATTCTTGAACAAGCTGAATATCTTCTTGTTAGCAAGTTTCACTAATCCATTACTTTGCGGGTGTCCAGTGACATTAGTCAGAGTTGTCATGAGCGCCCAAAGTATTGTGGGTAGTGTGTCTACACATTTAGCTTTTACGCCATCGCCTATTTCTTGAACAAGCTGAATATCTTCTTGTTAGCAAGTTTCACCTATCCATTACTTTGCGGGTGATATACTAATGTGAATTTTAGCCTGATTCATTGAGACTAACAAAATTCCTTTAAATCCCTCTCGACAAATTCAAGCCTCTTGGCAGCAATGATTGCAATGGCAACTCATACCTATAAAAAATGTCAGTCCAAATAAAATTTTCTATTACCTGAGAGATGATTTTTGTGAGAAATTTTGCTTCGATCCACTTGCTAAAATAATCGATAATGACTAAGATGAACTTTCTTTTGTCGTTGGCGACTGGTAATTGGCATATCATATCTATTCCCTAAACAATGAATGGCAAAGGACTAGTGATGGATTGCAAAGGTTGAGACGACTGTTGCTGGAGTGCTGCAAATTTCTGGCATTATACACATCTTGCAAACTCTTCAACATCCTTTCTCAATGTGAGCCAAAAGTACCTTGCCTCAAAATTTTGTTGGCGAGTGTCCTTCCTCCTGAGTGGCTACCACACTCGCCATAATGGATTTCCTACAAGGCTTTTTTTTTGTTTTGCTTCTTTTACACATCTAAGGTTAAGCGAGGTCGCCGACCTTCGGAATAACTCACCTCTTATCAACAAGTATTGGGCCGTTCTTGAACCTCCTCAAATCTTTAGTCATTTCTCTGATTTTATCGGACTGTAAATAGTTTTTGATGAGGTCAAACCAACTTAGCGAGTACTCATGGTCTATCTGCATTATCTCTTCTTCAGACTCAGCTGGGCGAGCTGAATGACTATGTGCTCCCCGAGTCCGTTGGCCTTGGATAACAGATCAACGAGTTGATTTTCTTCTATGGGGATTTGCTCAATCTTGAAATATTACAATTGTTCGATCTCTACTTTTACTTTAAGCACATATTTTATCAAAGAGTAGTCTCGAACTTCATATTCTACATTCACTTGTCTTACCACGAGCAATGAGTCCGAATAAACTATCACATAACTGCTCCAAGTCCTCTAGCAAATCTCAACCCAGCGAAAAAAACTTCATATTCGACTCGATTATTTATCACCTTGAAGCCGAATTTAACTGATTGTGTGATGGTGATCCTTGTTGGACTCTTCAGCACCATACCTTCTCCCATAGTTTATTCACCGGAAGAGACATCGACGTATAGTCACCACTAAGGCTTCGGGTTAACAAGAATATCATGTGAGCTGTTGGAGTCAACAAGGAAATCCACGAGTGATTGTGCTTTGATAGCGGTCCGAGACGAGTATGATATGTCGAACTCGCTCAGTTCTACGGAATCTTCCTGAGTGATCAGGCTTAGCGAGCTCAAATTTAAGTGGGTTATCTGTGACGACCTATATGGAATGTGCCTGAAAATAAGGTCATAGTTATCTGGCCGAGGTGATTAATACAAGTGCAAGTTTCTCCATAAGTGGGTAGTTCAACTCAGCACTTCACTGAAATTTGCTGAAAAAGTAGATGAGTCATTGTTTCTTACCTTCTCTAATTAAGATTGAACTGATCGAGTCTTCTCTCACTCCTAAAACAACAATAGGACTTCTCCCTCCTTTGAGCTCTATAACAAAGGAGGAGATCAAGTAGAGATCTCAGATTATTAAAGGTTTTTCACATTCTATGGCCCATTCGAATTTCTTCACTCCCTGAGAACCTTGAAAAACAGCTAGCGCCATTCCCCTACTTTTGAGATGAACTTGTTCAATCTCGCTACTCACCCAATAAGTCGTTGTATCTCTTTCGCATTCCTGGGTGAGCGCATGTGCCTTCACCTTATCTGGATTTGTTTTTCTTCCTTCAGGGGTAATGAGTAACTCTAAAAACTTTCCTGCACTTACACTAAAGACGCATTTCAGAGGATTACGGTGCATGTTGTACCTTTTGAGTCGGGTGAATGTCTCCTCGAGATTCAGATACATTGGCAACCTGCTTTTGACAAGCAGGTCATCAACATAAACTTCTACATTTCTCCCATTCTGCTTTTTAGAACACTCAATCTACGAGTCTCTAGTAGGTCGCATCCACGTTCTTGAACACAGAGCATAACTCTATAGCAGTATAGTCCTTTAGCAGTAATAAAAGTCATCTTCTCAAAATTCGTAGGGTGAAACTCATCTCCAAATATCCAACTGCAGAGGCCATAAGCTCATCTATTTGCAGGAGATGATACTCATCCTTCGAACACGCCAAGTTTAAGTTAGTGAAATCGAGACACATCCTCCATTTGCTACCTGACTTTTGCACCAACACTACGTTGGACACCCGTTTGAGGTATTGATGTTCTTGAATGAAATTGCTTCGAGCAATTTAGCGACCTCTTCATTGATAGGCTCAATGAGTATAGCTATTGTTTACCTCATTTTTTGCTTGACAAGTTGCGCGTCCGCAAGAACATTCAAGTGATGACAAGCGATGTTGATATCAATGCTCGGCACCTCCATAGTTATCCAGGCAAA
The DNA here is from genome assembly GCA_021442155.1 of Cymbidium sinense. NCBI lineage: Eukaryota > Viridiplantae > Streptophyta > Magnoliopsida > Asparagales > Orchidaceae > Cymbidium > Cymbidium sinense. The sequence goes on from CM038215.1 coordinate 57,771,941, forward strand.
CACATCTATATTGTCCATCAAAATTCGAACAAGGGCTTCCTTATGCTCGGGACAAAAGGCCGAACTGGCTCTTAATGCTCGCCCATTACCTAGCGCGATCAAAATTTCTTCTATCTCCTCAAGGATTTTGATTCCTTTTTGCACTTATGTCCAATTGCAGTACTTCTTCTTCCCTACTCGACCCACCAACTGCTTTCAAGTAGCACACGCAGGATTGGTTGAGATTCCCGCTGACGGTAATCTCTCCTCCTCCAGCAAGAAATTTGAAGGCTACATAATACAACGACATCATCGCCCTAAATGTGTTAAGTAGAGGTCAACCAAAGATAACATTGTCAGTAGCAGAGGCATCTACAACGATGAAGTTGGCCATGATCGTGAACTGCTTCTTACCTTTCTCTTGAGTGAAAGGGAGAATAATCATCCACTCAGTTTCTCTACCTGATAGTAATCATCCCTGAGAAACCATACAATGGTCCTCTAGTGGACGCGAGTTTGGAACTCCATAGACCCAATTTATCAAAAATTGATTTAAAAATGATATTGACTGAGATCCCCGAGTCAATCAAAATACTCTCTACCTAATAGTTGGTGATCAAGGCTGTCATCACAACTGCATCGTTGTAGGGATTTCCAAGAACGAGTCTATCCCTTTCTAAAAAACTCACTAACATAATGCTAATAAAGGGTGCTCACATCATGGTTGTTGAGTTCACTTCTCCAGATTATAGCCTTTTCATACTTGCCTTCTTAGAAGACTCGCCTTCGCCACCAAAGCTAGCGAATGCAACTCCAGCAATGTGAACAGTATGTACAGGTACAAGCTCAATAACAGCTTTGATGACTTCTTTATCTTTCCTCCTAATAAACTCCTTGAGCTTTCCTATTTTTATTAACTCATCTACTAAACTCTTCAAATGGTGACACTCTTCAATGTCGTAGTCATGATCACAGCGATAAACACAATACCTCGACCGATCACGCACTCCATCAACCTTCGTGGGTGGCGATCACTCGAAATAATCTTTATTCTGGATCGCCTCTAAAAACTCTACCATCGACGCGCTCAGGGAGTCACTAGAGTGTGCTGCGTATATTCGACTCCTAGATAGTGAGAAGCTGAGTTTCTAAAACTTCGCCGAGGTACTTCTGGTCGCCTCCTTTTATCTATTCTCCGCCTTTGATATCCTTCAATGGGCAGTCGCTCTAAAGGCCTCTTCAGCGACTCTTTTGTCTTGACCAGCGATACTGGTTGGACCACTTCATTATACTCTTCAATTTTAATATGATTGTTCACCATCTCTAGTAGTTCAACCAGTGTCTTAGGTTATTGGAGCCCTAAGGCATACCTAAAGGGTCCCTCTGTTAAGCCATAAAAGCGACGATTGCGGGCTCCAGATCAATGACTTCCAACATCTCTTACTATAAGCGAGTAATGAACTTCCTTAAGGACTCATCAGGCTCCTGTCTCATCTACAGGAGATCTTGAGAACTCTTCAGCGACTTATGAGCGTTGGTGAATTGCGTGGGGAACATCCTATTGAAATCAATGAATGATATAAGTGGTGAGCCACCTGATGGCCGATACTTTGAAAGTAGTGAAGAAGAGTCGGCACTTCATTGCATCATCTAAGTCCAGTAGCAATGTGGTTGACTCAAAGTAAGCTATCTGGTCAGTGGGATCTGTCCGACCTTTGTAGGATTCAAGATGTGAGATCTTAAACCTATGAGATGGGCATGCTTCTACAATCTTCATAGAGAAAGCATTTTTTGGCTATGACCGCTTCATTGACACCATTTTCTTTACTAATGTCGTAGGATTCATCCTTAGAATCGAAGAATTTGGGTGTATAGGAACTGGGGACTTTAGATGGATGTCTTATGTCTCGTCGAGCTAAGCAAGTAGTTGATCCCGTGGATTCTTCATTCTCCTTTAGTTTAGGTTCTTTATGGTTTGGTTTCTAACGGCCGACTGCATAAAGCGAGTGATCTAGTCCTCCATGTCACGCAAATCCTATTGAGTTGCAAACTGTTGGACATTCAACTCCATTATTGCAAAGCGATCTCACGTCGAAGTTCCTGCTTCATTTTATATCTAGCTTCTGGTCCTCATCCTCATCGATGCTTACTACACCTAAAAGGATGTTAAATCCAAACCTCTCCGTGGATGAAGAAAAAATCATATAAGATGCATAAAAAATAAAATTAGGTAAAAAGATTATTAGCAGGAAGATAGGATAGTAGAAATTTGCCAACAAATAATAATCTTTATTGCTCAAAATAGAGTACAGAATATGAAAACCTAGAGTGAGCTAAAAAGTGTCCCCGGTAAGAAATAAGTCCATTTTTATCTTATCAAAGGGTGACCATATGTAGAAAGATCATATAAGATATAATACAAGTGAATTCCCGCCGAAGTTGATGGCGGTGAGTGAGTATAGATCTATCGATTTATGGGGGCAAGTAGCCCGTTATCCAACAAGTGTGTTGGGACAGAGCAGAATAGTCACATTGTTCATCTGCATAGTCACCAGGTGCCAGCGAGTTGGATTATGCTTGGCCATTGGGTTAATGTTCTCTAAGTCTTTTGACTCGTAGGGTCAGATCTATCTTCCTTTGTAGAATGTTCCTTCTGGCAAGTATATTTATTCCGAGTCATCGAGTACCCTTTATGAGAGTACACTTGTCTTGACATATAGGCTCGCTTGGGCCTACCAGCTGCTAAAGTATACATTGCCTTAATGTTGCGCATCAAAGGAGAAAATGACATATCACAAGGTCCCAAACCAAAGCTTGAACTTATGAGAACTTTATTAGACTTTATCTGTTGTGGATTGTTTCATGTGTTGTATTATATAGTAATGGATGTATTTAATCATGTTTTGATGCTGTATTGAATTTATGATTGAAAACATGTGAGTTCATGTGCTAAATTGTAAAATTATTGGTCTGGCGCTGCCTTTCTGGCGCCTTAGCGCTACACTCTGTGGAATTTAGTGTTTTTGGGAACAGAGAAGCTAGCACCTTAGCGTTGAATTAGGGCATCTTGACGCTGGACAGTGGCGTCGCAATACTGGTCTGTGGAACCTCGATGCTGCAAAACGAAGATTCCAACTTTTTTTCAATTTTTTGATAGTTTTCTCCCCAAGTGACACATCTCTTGAAGTATTATACTTATTTAAACACTAATTCTGACCTAGTAAAGAACATTTGAGCTTTTGTGTGTGAAAAATGAGTAAAAACTCTTTGATTTGAGCTTGGTGACCAGCTATCCGAGGGATTCGGTAATCTCTCGCTACCATTCTACTTTGGTGAGTAGAACTTCTTCGTATCCCCTCCACTTTTGTAAGTGGAGGATTCTTAGAACATTTCTTCTCCACTATCTGCTGCCACATCTCCTCTCTACAACCCATCTCAATCAATTTTGGTATTAGAGCCCAAGGTTTAAAGGCTTGGAGAAAGTACTCATAAATAATTCATATCAAACTTAAGCTTAGCCTTTCCCTAATTATGAGACCAAGGTTTTTGTTACTACCAACTAATTGCCTCCACTCATAAAGCCTAGCCTTTCCCTACTTAACCTAACTACAAGCCATCATACTTGAGTGACAACATGAGTAAGAGAGAGTTCATTAAATGGCCAAACTTAGTATATGAAACTTACATAAAAATCAAACTCATATCTTTAAAGATCTTATGGTTATTTCTTTCTAAAAGTTTGCCTAATATCTTGTAGTATCCATGAGCTACTTTGTGTTTACTAAAGGCTAATCATTTTCAAAATGTGTGCATCTCATTTGTGTTAAATTTAGTTCACTTATCGCATATTTAAAAATCTCATTTGGAGTATCATACTTGTATCCTTTTGTTTATATCATGTCACCTAAATCTATTAATTTAGACCAATTAGAAGACTTAACTAGAAGAGTAGATGAGATTTATATAAGAAGTAAAGAGAATTTCATTAAGGTAGAAGACCTTCTCATTAACCTCACTACACAAATTCAAACTTTGAGTAATAAGCTTCAAACCCCACCAACTAATCCACATCCGGATGACTTAGAACCCGTAGGAGGGGGAAATATTGACCTTTCTAAAAATGACTATCTTGCGAGAAGGTCAAACCTAAGAAACACTCTTAGACAAGACCATCTTAGGGTCCATATAATATTACATGAACCTACGAAACAAAGTAAGATATAAGCCTCAACATATAATGTTGTTCATGACCCCAATAAATTTTAAATTTGGTTAACCAAAATTGACAACTTCTTCAATTGGTATCATATGGATAATTATCAACAAACTACATTTACTATTGAAACTAGTAGGTTGAAAATCTATTGGAATAACATTCTAGCTAAAAAAGAAAATTTTAATAGAAACCTCATGACATGGGTAGAAACAAAAGAAATCCTAAAGCTAAATACAATCCTAGAAATCATGTTAAACGACTCCACAAACAATTAACACTCTTAAACAAGGAACTATGTTGATAGTGGAATATATTAATACATTTAACGACTTAATGGCTAGAACACAATGCACTATCAAGAGTGGCAAATAGTTAATAAATTTGTCATTAGTTTAAGAGAAGATATTATGAAGGAAGTAGAACTTCACAATCCCCAAACCTTAAAAGACATCTTTCACTATGCTTTACTCCTAGAAAAGTGTAAGAAAGCTGCATCCACATCCAAGATGAAAGCTCAAATATCTTCTAAATATCAGCCTATATCTCAGTCTCAAAATTCTATCGTTAGACCTAGTCCTATATATCGAACAACCCCTCTAAAATGAACATTATTGAACCTACTTTTAAAAATGTATAAGAGAGTTTGATTTAAATATCATAAGAAGGGTCATATGTAAAATCAATGTAGAGAAAAAAATCTTGTTCTAAATGAATTAGAAAATTTAAAAGAAGAAGATAATAGCAAAGAGATACATGATGATACACCACTATCTAATGAAGAAATAAATCTAAATATAGATAATCCAATGTCAATCATGAGATATATGATTGCTTCTGGGAAATAAGAAGACTGAAGAAGGAATATTTTCTCGATATATATTTTGTGTAAGAAAAAAAGATGTAAGCTAATAATAAATGAAGGTAATGCTATGAATATTATATTAATCCATGTTATCACTATAGCCAATCTTACAACAAAACCTCACACAAAACTATTCCAAATCAATTGAGTAAACCACACATCCCTACTTATAATTAATAGATGTCTTCTTCCATTTCAAATAGGTAGCTATGATGATTTAATTTGATGTGTTCTTCCAAGGAAAATAATTTATATCCTATCAAAAAGATCATAGCTTTATGATTTGAATGTAATTCATTATACACATAAAAACACTTAAGTGTTCAAACATAATGAGAAAATAATCAATTTTTTCTCTGTGAAGCCTCATGAAAAGAGGTTAATTACACCCCTACATAGAATTCTTTTTTCACATCTTCACAAACACAATTCTGAACTCTAAATCAAACTCAACTAGGAGAGAAATGTGAAACTCCAGTTGATAGTGATATCTCCATCTAACGGTAAGGAAGATACTTCTGATATACCTAATAATATGTGTGAATCTCCTAGTACTCAAATCACAACCTTAGGGTTTAAATACTTAGAGAGTTCAATGACCCTACTTCTTTATTTATCTATATCTTCAAGAAATCTCTGTTGATATTAAGAATCATCACATACCTACTATAATTTTAGATCTATTATCTGAATTCACTGATTTGACCACCAATGACTTACCTAATGAATTATCATTATTAAGAGATATACAACATGCTATAGACATGATTCCTGGTTCATAAATATCTAACTTATCTCATTATACGATGAATCCAACTGAGCATGCAAAGTTAAATGACAAATAGAGTTAAAATAATAAGTAAATGAATTTCTGAAGAAAGATTTTATCCAAGAAAGTCTTAGTTCTTATGTTATACCAGCTCTTTTTAACTCCTAAGAAAGATGGAACTTGAAGGATGTGTATTGATAGCAAAACAGTAAATAAGATCATAATAAAATATATGTTTTACATACCTAAGCTAGATGACATATTAGATCTTATTTCAGGCTCATCTTTATTCTTTAAAATTGATTTGAGAGATTAATACCATTAAATAATGATTAGACTAGGTGATGAGTAGAAGATAGCATTCAAAACTACAGATGGTCTTTATGAAAGGTTAGTTATGACCTTTGATCTTTCAAACGCATCTAATACTTTCATGAGACTAATGAACACTACATTGAAATATGTTATTGGTCAATTCCTTATAAGTACACTTCGATAATAGATGAAAAGTCACATCTATATCACTTAAGAATGATTTTAAAAAATTAAGAGTAGCAAAATTATATGTAAATCTTAAGAAATATCTTTTCTGTCAAAGTAAAATCATTTTCTTACGATTCATTATATCTGCTAATGGAATAAAAATTGATCAATCAAAAATGACATCTATTATAGATTGGCCAACCCTAAAATCCTTTACAAATGTTAGAAACTTTCATAGATTAGCAACTTTTTATAAGAGATTTATAAAAAATTTCAGCACTATTGTAGCTCTCATCACTGGCATCTTAAAATAAATAAAAAATAACTTAAACAACGGATGCTAAAAGAGGCATGCAATGAATTAAAACTCTTATAAATTTCTCACCTGTCTTAAGACTTCCTAGCTTAAATAAAATATTTGAAGTGACTTGTGATGCATCTCATATAGCAAGATCATTTTTTTTTTAATTATCAGGTTACATGGAGTCCCGTCCACTCTAGTTTCTGATAGATACGTCAAATTTATATCCTATTTTTGAAAAAACTTATGAAAACTAAAGCGAACACAATTAAAATTCTCCCATGTATTTCATCCATAAACTGATTGACGGACCTAAATTATCAATAGGACATTAAGAAATCTATTAAAATATTTAGATGAAAAAAATTTAAGAAACTGGATTTAATATTACTACCTCTGAATTTACATATAATAGTTTCATTTCTAGAACCTAGAAGTCACCTTTCAAAATAGTTTATGAATATAACCCTAAAATGCCTATTGACCTAGCTAATACACCTACTCATGTATTTTCTGATTCAACATATATATTTGCATGTGATTTTCATAACCTTAATGAAGATATAAAGAAACAATTAGAAATACAAAATGCTAAATACACTAAACAAAAGAATAAAGATAAAAATTTTAAAGAATATGAGATAGGTGATAATGTATTAATTCGTATTCGTCCTGAGAGATTTTTTTTCCACTAAATATAAAAAGTTATAAGTGAAAACATGTGGGTTGTTTAAAATTATTAGGAAACTTGATACTAATGTTTATATTCTTGAATTGCCCTTCACATATTTATTAGCCATGTTTTCAATGTAAACGATCTAATATCTTTTAAAGGAGTTACCCAACCTCTAAATTTATAGAATAATACTTTTACAGGAGATAAAAATCTTTTGCAGGAGATAAAAATTATTTGCAGATACTTATCCAGCCAACATTCTTGACTCTAAACTTCTTGAAGACTTTCAGAATCTTAACTCTTCGAAGAAGAGATCTTTGAGGCCCGAGAGAATTAATGTAACGAATCAAAAAAGAAAAAGACTTTGTCACAAGATCCCAAACTAAAGCTTAAACTTAAGAGGACTTTATTAGACTTTATGTATTGTAAACTTATATTTCATATATTGTATTATATAGTAATGGATGCATTTAATCATGTCTAGGTGTTGAATCAGAGCTATGCTTGAAAATATGTGAGTTCATGTGCTAAATTATAAAGGTGAGTCTAGCGTCTTTATGCTACACTCTGTTGTATTTAGTATTTGGGGAAAGAGAAACTAGCACTTTGGCGCTAGCTTAGGGCACCTCGACGCTAGATTGTGGCGCCGAGACGCTGATTTATGGTGCCTTGACACTACGAAACAAAGGTTCTAAATTTTTTCAATTTTTTTATAATTTTTTTCTCAAGGGATGCATTATTTGGAGTATTGTACTTATTTAAACACTTATTCTAACCTAATGAAGAACTTTTGGCTTTTGCGTATGAAAACTGAGTGATAACTCTTTGATTGGAGCTTGGTGGCAGACCGTCTAAGGGATATGATGATCTCTCGCTACTATTTTACTTTGGTGAGTAGAACTTCTTAGTATCAATTCCACTTTCGTGAGTGGAAGATCCTTGGAGCATTTCTTCTCCACTATCCATTGCAACATCTCTCTACAACCAATCTTCATCATGCATATAGCTATCATCACTGACAAAGGGTTGTAATTTACCGACAGTGGACTAAGAGACTCCTATGAGTTTCAAGGAATAAAACTTAACTTCACTTCAGTACATACCCCACAAAACAACAGCCAGGTGAAAACAGAAAACAAGAACATTTAATCTATTAAAGAAAAAAGTAAGTGTCAGAATTAAATGGGTCGACACACTACTTGCATGCTCTAGGCCATTGAAACGACTGCCACTATTGCTACCAAACATACAACCTTACCACTTTCACATGGGACAGAAGTAGAGCTGCCAGTCAAATATGACCTCCATAGTCAGAGAGTCCTGGTGACTGCAAAGCTAGGAGAAAATATTGTCAAGTGGGAGAAGGCGAATTTGAAAATTGTGGAAGACACTCGACATGCTCGAGGAGTTGAGAAATTAAGGATTCGCTACGACAAGAAGAGATAAAAAGGCAAATAACGAGATACTATAATTATCATATAAAAGAAAAACACTTCAAGAGTGGTGACTTGGTTGTCAAGGTAAATGCAACGGCTCAACTAAATGTCCTACACAAACTTGCTAGTACATGAGATGGCCCATGTAATATCAAAAAGCAGGTCGGGCCCCAGAGCTTTCCAACTTCAAACCCACGTGGGGCAAGACCTACCACGTACTTAGAACACTAAAGACTTTAAAAAAAATTTCCTTGAGACAATCAAAATCTCTTGTTCATTGTAACCTGTGATCTTCATGTTCATTCCAAATTCATAACGTAGTCATGATTTCTTACATAATTTTGAATTGGATGTTGAAAATTCTTGGCGGTATATATATATATATATATCTATATAAGTAAATAAATATAATAAATACTCGGCGAGTATAGACAAATTGCTCAAAGAGCTGTGCATCAACTCAGGGCACTTGGTGATTTATTTTTAGCTCAAGAAAAAGGTCCCACTCAACAAGCCACAAAGGTCCAAGTATAAGATCTGAATACTTAACGTGCAAGTCTTGGCCTAAGAATACTGACGTCGAGCGGAACGATCTCTGAACAAATACTTGGGGAGCTGCACAAAAACTCAAGACACTTGGTGCGCTATTTTTAGCAAGAGAAAAAGGTCCCACTCGATAAGTAATAGAGGCCCAAATAGGAGATCTGAATACTCGGCAAACCATCTTGGCCCAAGAATACTGAAGTCGAGCAAAGCGATTCTTGAAGAAATACTCAGGGTGTTGTGCATCAACCTAGGATACTTGGTATGCCATTCTTCGTCCGAGGAAAAAGTCCCACTCGACAAAGCCGCAGAGGTCCTAGTAGAAGATCCAAATACTCGGTGCATCATTCTTGACCTAAGAATACTAATGTCAAGCAAAGCCATCCTTAAACAAATGCTCTGCGTAAGGACTCAAGACACTTGGTGTGCCATTCTTGACCCAAGGATACTGTAGTCGAGTAGGCAATTCTCAAGTTAATTTCATTAACACTCGCCTAAGCTCATTCTATAAAACTAAAGTAAAAGATCAACACTCCTAGTTGACGACTATTGTGTAAGGCTAACACCCCGTGAAATCAGCAACCTGATAAAACACCAATTCTTTTACTTGGCGAACACAATGTAAGACCGACACCTTGTGAAATCGACAATCTGATGAATTATCAACTCTCTTAGTTGGCAAGTTAAAAGACTAACTCTCCTAATTGGAGACTAAGATATAAGATCGACAACCCATTAAGTTGACAACCTACTGAAAGATCAACTCTCTTACTTGACAAGCTAAAAGACCAACTCTCTTAATTGGTGATTAGGTGTAAGACCGACACTCCGTGAGGTCACAACCTAATAAAAGACCATCCCTCCTAATCAACAGTCTAAAAGACCAACCTTCCTAATTGAAGACTACAAAAGAAACTACTCACCACGACTGACAGCTAAGAGATCAACTCGTAGTAATCTCCAATTAAAAAATAACAAACTCGCCTCATGATCAACACAACATCTCTCTAAAGTGCCAGATAAACTATCAAAACATTGGTAAGAACAGAACAACACAATCATCCAGACAAAATAACAAAAAGTACTTAACCAAAAAATAAGTACATCTTTTTCATTTATCAAAATAATATTTACTAGATGGCAAGTATGGCATTACATAGAGCACTTCTTCCCAACTCACAGCAAGAAAAAAGGTATACAGACAAGAAAAAGAAAAGGAGAGAGGTCAACTCATGTTGCTCTTATCATCGTCAAAGTTCGAGAGAGATATTATGTTAGAGAAATATAACAAGGTCCATCGCCATGCTTCCGACTATGAAGTCGCACCCTTGAACCGTTCCAATACTCAACAGAATCCAAAAAGTATGCAAACTCAACTTCTTTCTTCACAGACTTCTCCGTACAGAGAAAGAGCTCTTTCTCCAACTCCTTATTCATCTCAACAAGGTGGGTGAGCTCCAAGACAGCTCGCTCCTTCTCTTCCTCCTGTAGATTTGCCACATCCTGAAGATCAATGAGCTTGAACTCAATCGAGGTGAGCTGCTCCTTCACACCCGCCAGCTTCTTCACCAAGGAGAGATTCTTCCTCTTAAAGAAGAACTTGTTGCAGATCTCTTAAGTTGACTGTCAAGTCATACCTGAGCAACTATTATGGAAAATGGCAATCAACTATTTGGGAGATTCTCAAGTGTAATGTCAAATTCCTTCGAATGGATATCTAGGCCGAGCTCGAAAGCTTCGTTAGTCGACTAGATGAGATCATGAGTGAAGTTGTCCTCTACATACCCCGCCTCCTCTTCCTTCTCTTTCTCTTCCCTTTCTTCTTCGCAGGCTCGCTCCTCTTCTTGGAGCGACCGCAATAAGTCAAACTCGTGGCTCTCTTTTTGAACTATTTTGGAGCACTACTCAACCTCGGCTCCTCGTCAGCTTCAACAAGAGCAAACTCGCCGCCTTCCTCCTCACCCACATCCTCCTTAAGGAACCTAATGACTAAAGGGTCGAGTGCAAGGTCCGCAGCATCCTCTACACCTAATGAAGCGAGTAAGAACATTAGAGCTAGCGAATCAAAAAGAACCACTTTAATGCTCAAACAAGACTATGTACAAAATACTTACCACATAAGATGTTGGTAACTCAATTGTACAAGAGATAGTAATTGATATTCAAAGTTTTATCAATCACTCTTTTCAAGGCCTCTCCACCTAAGGATTCTTCTTTGGAGCGGCTTCCTTACTCACCGAGAAGGGATGTACAATCGGCACGAGCCAAGATGATAAGCTCTTGACGAACAAGAGCTTGGATCGCAACTTCTCAACCATATTCAACAGGTCGCGTATTCTCAGAAAGACTGTCGAAAACTAAACGGTCTCATCACTGTGCCCCTTCATGGTGAAGATGTGGCAGAAAAAAGTCAAGCTCCACAACAACTACTCCTCTCTCAGCATCATCAGAAATGTAGTTATACTCGCCACAAAAATTTGGCAAGATTTGGACGAGTATAACCTCGTAGTAATTCAAAATTTATACCAACTCAGTAGGCATAAAAAGCCCAAAAACAAGTCTGAAATGGTCGAGAGGGATACATAACTTATCCGTCCTTGTTGAGTTAAGCCTCTCGTCAGAGTCAGCTACTCTCACTGTATAGTCGGGATGGCTATGGCAATAACTATGGAAAACAAAAGTTGTCTTCTAGGGATCAAGGTCAGGAGCCCCCTTGATGTTAGACAGCATGAACGAACTTGTCGCTTTTTTTAGATCCACCATTGAGGTTACTCACTTCTAAGAATCAACAGAGAGTTGTAATAAAATTCCAACTACCCACGATGAAATCATATTTATGAGTGTGGTAAGTATGACTCGATAACACGATTGTCACATCAGATATTTAATGAAGAAATCATATAAAATCCCGCATAAATCTTAAATGATGTATATAAAGACCAAAGCAATAAATGAATTCCTACTCACAACCGTCGATGACAAGATAACACTCGTTAAAGGAAAGACGAGTATGAGGTAAAAAAATTTTGTAAATGTTTCTTTATTTATTCAGAATAATAAAAATCCCCTACCTATTTTTTGCACTATTTTATAATGGGATCTGACTGTCACTCCTCGCCAAAGTTTCTCTTCTCCTAGATATAGCTGAACATAAAATTGTCATCAGTGATCAACAGAGAAGATGCCTTCACCTTCAACATCACCGAGTATTGGAGAGAAACCAACTCAACCCTCATGAGCGCCAAGTCCCTCTAGAACTCAGCCTCTACAGCTTGCCTTCGCTACAACTCTGCCTCCAACAATGACTTGAGCTCACCCACTTCCTGCTCGATGAGCTGAAGTCCTTCTCCAGAATGGCGACCTTCCCCTACTAGTTGGCGAGCTCGACCGAGTCTGCGAGCGCCTATGGTACTTCTCCGCATTTCCCTCCTCAGGGGTGACAAGACTCATTCCTCTCAAACTTACCGTTGTGAGGAGGGAAACTCACCAACATCTCCTGGATGACGGCAAAGTGAAGCGACTCAGTAGACAAGCACTATCTCGATTGGCTCCCTACATGTGCCCCCTTCGAGGTAAAACTTCGACGGCGTCCCTGACTCGAACACGGAGTCGCAAATGATGAAAATGAACTCATCAAAATTAAGCAGAGGGATTTCAACAAGGTAATGATCCTCAAAGGAGGGAGTCACTGTTTAAACAAACGAACATCCTCTTCACTCTGACAATGGCCAAGCAGATCGCCCACAAAAATATGAATCATTTGCTCAGAACTACCTAAGAAGTCCAAGCGAATAATCTAAAGAGATGTTGGACCCCCGTTATCGCCCTCCATCATCTCTTGCATGCTCACCACTGTTAGTTAAAAACTACAGCAAAATTTGAAAGCAAAACAATTAATTCTACGTTGGCTGAACTCTCCTCTATGATGGTGGGAACAGGAGAAATAACTATTGGCCTCCTCACCACTACCTTCTTGTGGCGAACAAAGGGAGCAATGGTACACTCTCTACCTGCATAGGATGAACACTGACTCCGACCAACGTCACCACGTCACTACACTTGGCTAAAGCAGCTGCAGTCCTAAGGGCAGGAGTGTTAGAGGAGCTCATCTCTGAACAGCGATGACATATGCTAGCTTCTTGGATTTCTTTACTTTTTTCAAGAGGCCAGCCCACAATTCCGAAGAGTCGATATTGTCATATAGTCTCCTAGAATCTATGACAAGTACATGTATTCTGCTAGCAATAATGAACTCGCAGAAAAAGAAGCGTATATCCGATCAAGAACGAACGGCCTAGTAAATATTTTCAATAAAGCCGATGCCCATTTTATAGCTTAAGGGCCCAAGGATACGCCAAAAGATTGAACCTTGTCAAAAGGTGATACAATATTTAATGAAAGATTCTCTTTTCCATCAAGTATTTATAATGAGCTAATTGACTTTATTCCTATCTTTTTTACGAGTTGCCTCTACAAAAGACCAGAAGAATCGAGAAGTTAAATATATACCAAAATAAGTAAGCAATCCAAATACAGAAACTCACCGCAAGCATGGCGAGCTCAGTGAAAATATAGGTGTCAACCACTTGGATAGACTGACCCTTAGAAGGCCAACATTCAAGGAAAAACGATCGTCTTGAGGTAACTCAAGCACAACACCCTCTAGCAATAGGAAAGAGCGACTACTCACGAACTCAATGAGCACTAACCTCTAATCAAGGTGAGTCCTTCGTACATACTCGACCGGTTCTTTCTTGTATTTGTTTCATGTACTACACTTCATCCCAAATATTATAGAAAGGGGGTAAGGGAGGCCCTTTTAGAGGGTTCAGTTGGTCAGTTTTGGATTAGCTCAATTGGCTGGCTTAGTTCAGAAAAGATCATAGTTCTCTTTCCCTAAGCTTTGTTCTCTCTTTCTTTGTATTAAGACTACTTAAAAAATAATAAAACTAGATCTTTTCCTCATTTTCACCATTACTTATTGTTCCTTTCTTCATTAACCCTGCTTCTAAGATATCTCCAAAAAATTTGCTTCAATCAAGGATAGATTTGGAACCAACAATTCACATAGAAATATCTGTCACCTAAAAAAAAAAATTTCCACATACTTGGAATTCTATGATATTCAAAAGCAAGTCCAATTCTCCCACTTCATCATGCACGAGGCCAATTAAATAAATGGTTTAAACAGAAAAAAAATATGTCAAAAAGGGGTTAAGGTTCCAATAACTAGATTTTCGCATGATGCTTCACTCTTGAAATATAAGAAAATGATTACAATTATAACAGTACCTCGCACAAGTAACCATACTTTTGTTACTACAAGCCTGCATAGTATAGAGAAATAAAGTTCTTTGATACGTATGTGTGTGTGTGTGAGATGGGATGATGCTTACAATAGAAAAATTGATAATTAATATTCAAGAACACCTCTGCTGAAATTGCTGTTTGACACTTGACTTTGTCAGGCATGAAACTGATATTGCTTTCTCAAAGGTACATAGATGAATCTTGTCCTTGTGGAACTTAATTTTCCTAGTGAAAAGAACAAACTCCAGAATTACATTCAACTTTAAATCCTATGCATTCATCTAAAGCATATTAACATAGTGCCCAAAGATGGTCGAACAAATAAAAATGGGAAGCAGAGTTAGCACTAAGCTCATAATAAACAAAAAATTTTATGACATTGTACAGTAATCATAGGTAATCAGATTGGAACAGTAAAAAATGAAAACACGACTGATACCAGAAAAATCATGAGACTGAGTGCAACAATTCTAACTGACCGGCACTACAAGACCATCATGCTTGTAAAGCCATAGGGATTCGACCAAGTTCAGATAGAACAAAAGAATTAAAAAAGGAAAAGCAAGCACAATGCAAAAAATAAAATGCAACTTGTGAGTGTAAGCGCACAGATTCTTGAATCAAAAAGCCTAAAGCGGGTCATTAAAACCACAACAGATAAAAGTATATAAGGATACATATCAGTTTCAGTTTCCTTTGCAGGTGGTATCCTTGAAACGTTTATCATTTCAGGCCTCTGACCAAAATCAAACGTATGCATATTTGAATTTTCTTCCAGAGGTGCCTGCCTAATTCTGCAATTTTCAGGGTATCTTGCAACAGGTCCTGCATTAAATAATCAGTAGCTGGATGCAGATTCATGTAAAAAAACTGTATCATGTTGTAATCACCTGAAAGATCGGACCAGATTTTGGTTTGATCAGAAGGATGCTCAGAAGTTGATGGATCAGCAGCTCTAGCATTCCTTGATTGTGAACAACTCCTGCGGACATCACAGCCTTGGGGTACCGGAACAGAATGTGGATGATCTGAAGCATTTGTGTCATTGAGTTGTGAGGTGAGCAAGGTCGCAAGAACTAGTGTCGCATCAAAGTCTGAGCTAGTTCCATCATCAAATCCAAATCTTGGTGCCATTAAAATAGGCCTGAGCATGGCAAATGTTGCTAGAGCACAATCAAACGTCGCATTTTTTTAACAGAAATTGCTAAAACGAAAGGACAGGTGAAACATGAATTGCAATAGCATACTCGCCAGCTTTTTCAAAGAATAGATGAATGTCAACTTCACATCCTTCACAAAAGGAAAGGAATGCCTGATTTTTAGAGAGTATCAGTTAGAACTTTACTAATAATGAAAAGACTATTATACAGTTTCAGTATATTTAATTGACATCAAAACATAAGGCATAAAAAAGTAAATACTACTCTTAAGAAAATTGTGGACTGCCATACCAGAAAATAATTGAAAGAATTTTTCATCAATGAATTTTCTCCCATTTCGTCAAACTATTTCTAGTGTTAAGTTTTATAGTTATTGTATGTTCTTTATTACGTTCAAACAAAATACTTTCAGAGAAAGGCGATTGAAATCAAGACCATGAAAAAACTCCCCAACTAACAATGGATATAGTGACCAGTTTTTTATTTCAACTGCTTTAGATATTGAAAATTGTTACTAGCAACACAACACTAAAGACATGAAGAAACTGCATTACTCCATGGAATTAATAATTCTGATTTGCTCAATGATTTTGGTACTAGTGACAGAGTAGGCTTGTGAATTGTCTTGCATGGGAAATAGCATCAGTCATGAAAGATGAAAGCATCAGAAGGAAGGTCTTGGCAGATTGATATGGTTTATGAGCAGGAACTCCCGGTTGGCTATCAATGTCTTCAGTTTCTAGTGATGCTCGCTGATGGTAATATTGATAGGTGTAAACTATGAAGTATCAATTCTTATGTACAGAATACATGAAAAAGTGAGATTAATAAAACACTTCGTCAAACACACCACTTAACATTTCATGATGTTTTATCTTTTCAAATAAGATCTCCCTGGGCAAATAGTTCTACAACTTTTAGACTCAATAATTACCGGCTTACCAAAGCTGAAATGCAAATTAATCATTCAATTTTTCTTGTCTGTGATCTATGTGCTTATCGTTCTTTCACCTTCCTGGATGGATCACTAAGCTCTGTGCTTGATATAATGATTAAAGAATCCTTTTAATTTACGTGGACCCTTCCTCATTAGGCACTCAAGTTAAACATTCTACATACATTGATTAATTTGGTACAACTGGTAATTATATAATCAATACTAATATTAGAAACTAAATTGAAATTTTATCAGACAAATTTGTGCCCTTCATTCTTACCTTTGTTATCTCAAATAATTTTTTTAATTAACTATATATGTAATTCAAAGAAATAACACGTCTTAACCACAATTTAAACATTTAAGGTGACTAGTGAAGCAAAAACATTAAATTAAACCATTTCTCAAAGGCCAAAAGGCTTATATTATTCATTTTCTATTAGAATTTTTTACAAAGACATGATAAATATTTAAACAAATTATGTTTTATATCTTCAAAACAATATCAGTATTGCATGCATGCGTGTGTTAATAGACATAGGAGAGAAGAAGAGACAAAGTAGTGGAATACTTTATTGCTCGAGTAGGCTTGGAGGGCTACCAAGGTGAAAAACAGAGAAAAAATAAACACTCCATAGCATGAAAGGAAATAAGAATATTACAGGATGATTTCATTTGGTCCCTTTAAATTAGACCATAATAAACTCAAATCTAGTAGCCTTCTAACGCAAGGGAAATCATAAGCTATAAGAGACGACAAAGCAGGGAGACCTGCAAATCAGAGAGACCGCCTGTCGCAAAATCCACCAGCAAAGAATTAACACCAAGGATGCTAGCTGGCTACTAGCAGAAAACCACCGGCCTTCCTTGCTAAATAAGTCTTATCATAAATCTATGCTTTAAGAGGCATTTTTGGGGTGCACCCCAGGACGGAGTGGGGCGGGGCTAATCACGCCCCCAATTTTTTAAGGGAGGTGTTCCTCCCCTTGGGCTTACGCAGTAAGCCCTGAGAGTTCGCCCAAGGGGCAACTTTTTGCACCCTAAAACCTTGGCTACGCCTTCGGACTACTGACGCATATTTGTAATTTTTTTATTTTTACCTAAAATCTAAACAAAACCCTAATATTTACCCTACCCAGCCGACCGACCCACGCTCCTCTCCCCCTTTCCTATCGACATCACTTTCTTGCTCCTTGACTCCGATCATCGCTAGCACACACTGCCGCCGGCTCTAGTAGCCACCGCTCATCAAGACCGCCGCCGCCGTCATTCATTCCACCTAGATTTTTTCTTTTTTCCCTAGATTCATTCTGACGATATGTGTTCTACTTCTTCTCCATTAATATGCATTGTTCTAACTTCTAAGATGTTCAAGAACCTTCTTAACTTTAATACATTTGCATTTTTGAAAGTTGTCTTGTTCTATGTTGATCCATTATATAGGATTAAAAACATGTACTCTCTTTTTTCTTTCACTAGAAAATGATTGTAAGGTATAGAAAGGAAGATGATTAACAATATGTGTTCTCTTTTTCCTCTCACTAGAAAATCTCTCGCTCTCTTAAGATTATAAGTGATGGTATACTTAGCTTTTAACAAGAAAACTTCTCTCTCATAATGGAGCTTACGCCTCATGCCTTGGGGCATATGCCTCATGCCTCAAGGCTTATGCCTCGCCCAATGACAACTAAAACACCCCGCCCAACACCTCCGTCTTTTAAAACATTATTATAACTCAAGAGGGGATTCCAAGTAGAAAAATAAATTGCATTAATCCATTCCCTTCAATAAAAATGTGGCAATATTATACACTCCCTCTAAGCTAATTTGTAAATAACATGCAAGCTAAGTTTGTCATTTTTTTTTTCAAATAAAGGTCTTGTTAACACTTTTGTCAACATGTCAAGAGGCTAATTTGAGGGAATATAGAGGACACAAATGTCCATTTTGATTTTTTTTTTCTTTAATCAAATGTTGATCTATCTCCACATATTTAGTTTGACCAAGATGGACAAGGTTATACATTATATTTATAGCAATCTTATTATCATAATATAATAACATAAAAGTCTGAATTATTACTTGTTAGCTTCAATTAAATATAATCACTAATCCCACTATCCAAACATTAGAGTTCAACTTTGATACTATTCATAATAACATTTTCTTTTCTTTTTTCTTTTCTTTTTTTTACTTCTCCATATAATAAAATTACCCGAAACAAAAGTAGAATATACTAATATAGATCTCCTGTCAACTATAGAACCTACCCAATCAACATCACGAAAATAAGCTTTTATAATACCAAATTCCCCTTTCTTAAAGAATAGCCCCCTTCATGAGTTTCTTTTAGGTATTTAGATATCATTATTGTATACCCAAATATACGAATGGCTTGGTGAATATTCAAGGATAATGAACGACCACCAATGAGGAGCCAAATTTGTATATGTGAACAATGCTCACAAATACTCGCCATAGACAAGGCGAGTGAGAAAATAGATGATCCCAGTCAAAACAGAAAGGGCGCAATGACTCACCTCATGTATGAAGAATTGCCCCAAACAGAGTGATCGCATGGAGAGATTACTCTAGTCAGGCGACTGATGTTCAATAGCTTGCATCGGAGTTAAGAGTTCAACCATATATGGGTGACTATGCACTTGAGACACATTAGATGACTCATCTCGGCAACATCAAAGACCGCATCCAAAAAACTCGCAACTTGACGCTTAGCACTCATCTCCGTGGGTGAGTTCTTCTTTATGTAACCGACTTAGCTGAAGTGTTCATTCCTTATGTGACCACCCATCTTATCAAAATGAGAATTTCCAATGGGGCAATTCTTTCAGATTTTTTTTTTATTTCAAGCATTTATATATTTACATTACCCGTTGCACTATCTCTCAGAGAGTAAAAAGGAGAGATCTTTGTACTCGTATCTTCAGACATAGTGGAATTTCTTATGTTTTATGTGCTTGTCTTACTTTATTTGCCCTACTCATCTTAATCTTACTTCTCAAATTCCTAGGTGGTTCTGCTTCAGTCTACAAATAGATTTGGATTCAACATCTTTTTATGTGATGAGCAAGGATGAGGCCATGCAAAGCAAAGTAGGTCATCCAGCACGAGCTAATTCGGCAAGCACAAGAATAAGCACTCAATAATTAGTTACATAATAAGATTTGAAGAACATAAATGGGAGGATCATTCGCTTAGTACAGGTAGCCATAGAAAAAGTCAATAACGAAAAGCCCATGGGTCAAAGGAAAATAAATGTTCTTTAAGTTCAGCAACTCACCGAGCTCATCTGCAAAGAAAGGAGTTATCCAGAACACTGGTTGATGACAAATCATACCAGGCGAGTGAAGGGGATATCCAAGAAGATCAAACAAACATCATTCTGACCAAAGCTTTCTCCAAGAAAATTGCAAAAACTTGCCCTTCACATAAGTTTAAAATCCCACGCTTGGAATCTTACAAAGGTCACACTGACCCCAACAATATAGCGTACTTCAAGTCCACCACAGCACCACTAGATCTACATGATGCAATGAAGTTCCAACTCTTTTTTCCCACTTTTAAATAACTGACCCTCAAGTAGTTCTCAGGCATATTGGTAGGACTCATCACCTCTTTTGTTGAGTTTAAGAGGATAATCTCGACACGGTTCGCTTGTACCTAGAAGCCATTGAAGAGCTTGCAAGCTCAGGTGCAAATGAGGCAAAAGCCCAACAAGTCTCTTAGGATGTTCATCACTCGCTTCCAGAAAGAGATGCTAAAGTTAGAATCTAGAAGGGAAAGTCCTTTTCGATATGCACTCGAGCTTCAACAACCCAAAACTCTCACAAAATTGTTACAACTAATGAATAGTCATGTCAATGTAGAAGAATATAATGAGATTGCCCAATTGTCAACAACAATTCAAGGAAGAGACTCTTCAAAGAAGTTGCCCTTAGAGCAAGATAAGATAAAGAAAGGAGATAGCTTGCCCAGCGAGAGGAAGCGATGATGCACAGGCATTGTTGGATCCAAACATGTTCGTGGGCTGAAGCAGAACCTCTAGAGATATATGCGAAACAGGGTTAATAAAGAAGGGCACAACAAGCAATGGAGAAAAAGTGAAAAAGTCTAATTTTATTATCCCTTGAGTGGTCTTGATACAAGATGAGATGATTCTCTTGCTTTTGAGGGACAAAAAGAATAAAGTTTAAAAGAGACAATATTCAATTCAAATCCCCTCTAACTAGAACCTAACCCCTAAAATAGACTCCTACCCCCCTTCCCCTTTCTTTTTATAACATTTAGAGGGAGGAGTAATACAGAAGACAAGTACATGTAAAGCCAATCGAGTACAAATAGGGACTCTCCTTGACTTGAGGCGAGAGCACATGGGCGAGTGATGAGCCTTATGGAAGGTAGCCTGCAACTTGATTTATGTGCAGCCATTATCTCTGCTTTAAGGAGAGTTACGGAACTTAATTCGTTCTAGGCTGATCATTCTTCTATGGCCGACTTTTTGTCCAAGTGGTCGGCGCCCATGCTCCTTTTGACTTTCTTCCTTTGCTCACCATGAGTGCAACGCCTCTTTAGAATTTAGACAGCTTACTTATTTTGGGCATACAAGCACAATTCCATAAATCAAGCAACGCGTCACCAACATAACGAGTATTCACAGCCCGCAACGATAATGTCGCTATAAGTATCAATGGCCAAGTTGTCAGAGGCCATTCAAAATAAAGAATATTTCAAATAGCCACCAACAATGAAGGTGAAAAGGGCTCGCGATCGCTCCAGATATTGTGCCTATCAACCATGGGCATGGCACTAAAGAACTGAGGAGTTTAGCGGAGAAACTTATCAAGGCTGAAAAGCTCAAGGAGTTCACTAAGAGGCCAGAAAAGAAAGTTACCGAGATAGGTAATGAACCCACCCCGGCCCATACAATTCACATTCCCGGAATTGTGTCCACTATCTTTGGAGGACACGAAGAGTCGTCAAGGCAAGTGAGCCTTAAACGACTACAATCAAGGAATGTACAACTCTGCAGTCATGGCACGGGCACTGAACTCTGATAGTTCATATAAGCTTTTCAAAGAAAGACTATCCTGCAATTGATAACCCCTAAAATTATGTAGTCTGCATCGCAATGTTGATTGTCAATTATTAGATCAAAAGCATATTAATCGACACTAATAGCTCGATTAATTTCATTTTCAAATCCGTATTTGACAATGGGTTTGGCATGTTCCTAACTCGCCCCTACAAGAGGTCTGCTTTATGGCTTTTCTGGAAAAAAGAAGGGAGACTAAGAAAATCATCACTCTCCTAGTAACATGGGGAGGTGAAAAGCAATTTATAGTTATGGCTAATTTTATTATCGTAGAAGCACCCACCACCTACAACGCCATCTTTGAATGATCGTTTCTCAATACATTCAGAGCGATAGTCTCAACCTACCATGTAACAATCAAATTCCCAACGAAAGAAGAGGAAATCAATGTTAAAGAAAATTTGAATCAATTGAGTGGACTCAAGGAGCAACCCGCTCTTCAACTCGCTCAACCAAGCAAAAAGATGAATCTATGCAGATAGATCATGAAGATTCGTCCAGTTGGATCCACCCTATCAAAAAATACATGCAAATTGATGAACTCGAAGAAGAAATCAAAGGCTTAAGATCAAAACCTCCCAAAAAGTAATTGGTGGTGAGTTGTTTCGGAGATCAACGACCTCACTTAACATGAAATGTGTAAGAGAAAGTGAGTAGAACAAAATACTTGGCAAATAAAACCAACACCCCGTGTGATTGGCAACTTAAATATAAGATCGACACCTCTTGAAGTCAACAATTATAAATAAAAAGACCAACACTCTAAGCGGTTAGCGACTCAAATATAAGACCGACACCCCTTGAGGTCAACAATTATAAAAGAAGAAACTAGCGCTACGCAGTTTACATCGTTGTATTCCCCCAACACATGATGAAACGAGCACTTCAAATAATTATACAACATAAAATACGATAAAAAATTGCCTATTGAACAATGCACATGGATAAAATTTTTGGTTATATTCGATAAATGTATTTAGCAAGTATGTTAAGTAAATATATCCAATTGATAAACATCGAGTACACCACTCCAATGGATATTCATTCAATTTAAAGAGAGCATGCTCAAGCAAAGAACGGAGAATATAAAGAAAAAGCTTTCGTTTAATTTCATACAAATAGTACAAATATAAAGGGGAGTATAGAAGCAAACAAAATTGTAAAGTACAATTATCCTTTGAAATCGCCAATTTAGCGTCAAACTGGCCATGCCTCACCAATTTGACGATGACGAGATCAGAACCTTCTTTATGTTTTCGTTGTAATATACTCTTATACTTTCAGAATCAAGGAAACCAAATAACTCAACCTCCTTTTGGAACTCCTCAGCGAGACGAGAAAGCTCCGCTTTTAAATCTTTATTCTACTCAACGAGGTGAGTCATCTCCAAAACGACTTTCTCCTTTCTTCCTCTTGTTTCCTCGCCTCTTCTTGGAGTTTGGCAAGTTTGGCTTCAGCACTCTCAAGCTCGCCCTTCGCTACAATGAACTCAATCCTTATTATAGTCAGGTCCTTTCTCTTTAGCAAAAACTTCCTACATATCCCCCAAGTCAACTATCATGCGATGACTTGTGCAGTCATAACAGCGAAAATAAATTCAATCGCCCATTGGGAATATCTTCAAAAAGTCAAGCCCTTCATAAGAAATTTTTTGCCTAACTCAATGGTCACTCGTCTGTTTGGCCAAGTCAAGAGTGAAGTTACTATGAATATATTCCTCCTCTGATTCTTTGCCCATCTCACTCCTCTTCTTCAAACAATTGCGAGGTGTAGTGATCGTCGCTCTCTTCTTGGACTTTTGGGAAGTTGAACTCAGCCCCGCCTCATCGACCAACCTCTCCGAGGCAACCTCAGCAGGAGTTGATTCGCCACCAACATCCTTGCTTTCAAGCTCATCAGGAAAATTGACAACTTCAAGATCGAGAGGGCAGGCACAAAGACATCGTCCCTTACAAACAAGCGAATGGAGAAAATAAGAGCATGTGAGTCAGAAATAATCTTAAAATCCTACTGCAACGAGTATTTACTACAAAAGAACTCGTTGATCTTGCCGAATTGGAGATATTGATGAATATTCAAAGTCTTGCTCGCCTCATATGCTAGGATCTCTTTCTCCTGAGCACTCATTTCTAAAACCATCACCTTGCTCGTAGGAAAAGAAATAAGGGTGGTCGGCACCAATCAAACACTTAACAAAACATAATTCAAAACGCTAATTCCTCACCTTATTCGGCCAGTAGTGGATCATCGACAGGATTGACGAAAATTGAATTGTGTCAACCTAATAACTTTTGATGGAGATGACATGGCAAAAGAGAGTTAAACTCCACGCAAGTTTCTCCTCCTTTAAGAAAACAAGAAGATTCATAACACTCGCCACTGAATTCAATAGAACCTGGGCAGACGCCACGCTATAAAAGTTCAAAATGTCCATCTATTTGACATGCAAAGGAAAACGGGAGTCGAATTTAAAGCGATCTAAAGGAACACATAGTTTGTTTTCCATTTATGGTGTTCAATCACTTATCATCATTGGCAACTCGCACCGAGAAGTTCGGGTTATCGTGACTATAACTGTGAAAAGCATACGAATCTATCGACAACAAAAGATTAGAAGAGTCCTTTGCCTCGGCAACAATAAACACAGTCCCCGCTTTCTTCAAAACTGTCACTATCATGCCCCCTAGAGAAACTCACAAAGGAATGGAGAAACAAACGAGAAAGCAGAGAAGTAACTCGCACATATAAAGCACTCGCTCTGATTTAGAAAGGGAAGGTAATAAAGACTCACCTAATTGTGGTAAAAAATTACATATAAGCATGATGACAAGAGCTTGGTAACACGGACATCGCATTGATCATTAAATAAAGAAATCACTACAAAATCCTACGAAAATCTTAGACAGCGCAAATCACGACAAAAAATATTTAAAGCATACGCAAACACATAAGAGGGACTCAACACTAAAAGGCAAGTAAGAAACAAGATTAGAAAACATGATTATTTCATTCATGAGTAATTTTTATTATAATAATAAACAATTTACAACGCACTTGCCGATACTCATTTACATCAGTTTTTAAACTATTTTACAATTGTCATTCCTCGACAAGTGCTCCTTTATTATACAAGTAATTGAACATGAAGTTGGCTCCCACAATGAAGAGAGTAAACCCGTTAAATTCAAAACAACCATGATCCCAACCTCAATTAAGACTCTACCTCAATTGCTTGTCTCTATTGCAACTCAACTTCAACCATCATAAGTATCTCGTTAAGTCCACACCTTCAATATGAGCAATTCTCCTCTGCAAGGTGACGAACTCAGTTGAATAGATAGGCGGTTGAGGCTCTCCTTCAACATCTCCCTCTTGGTGTCAAGACTCATTCTTCTAATACTCGCCATTGTCATGGCAAGTTGACATAGGAAAGCTCACCAACATCTCCTGAATGTCTGTCAAAGAGAAGCTAGTCACTCCAACGGCCGATAGAAATGGCGTTGTGGCATCTTTTTCTAATGGAGGAAGTAAATTCATTAAACAAGGATAAAGGAACTTCTATGAGGCAATTCACTACCTACCACATGATGGTGAAGTTTCTTAGATGTGGACAAGACATTATAGTAAGGGGCAATCTCACATAGCCGAGGATCTGCTACCTTAGAATAGGGGGAGACTCAAGAAGAATGACCAAGGAAATACTACAGCTTGAGATAACAAGAATGGTGCTAGAGATCACGGAAACAATCAAAGAAGTGCAAGGAATTGAAGGCCTAAAAATCAACTCTTTCTATAGCTCAGAGCATAGAGTAACACTCATCCAAGTATTATGAGACAATTTAAATGTTTTTGCATAGATATCGGGGGAGCTGTTAGTAACAAATATAAATGTAGACTGTCATCATCTCAATGTAAAGAAAAATACAAAACCAGTGAAGTAGAAGATGAGGAAAATTACCGCGCTACTCACTGAGCTGATCAAAGAGGAAGTAAGCAAGCTATTAGAAGTCGACTGATTAAAGAAGTTCAATATCTCAAATAGATCTACAATATGGTAATGGTACAAAAAATGAATAAAAAGTAAAGAATGTGTGTCGATTTTACTAATTTAAACTTAGCATGCCTAAAAAATGGATATCTGTTGGGCGAATTAATGCTCTTGTCAGCTCAGTATTAGAGTAAATTGTTATGGATTTTTTAACCGCATTATTTGGATACCATCAGATCAATATGCTCCCAACCAACTATGGGAAAACCTGATATCATTCGACTTAATGAATGTAGGAGCGACATATCAGAGGATAATGGACCAAGTATTAGAAAGTTTAGAAGGGAGAGAGTGTGAAGGTTGACATTGCTGATATTGGTGAAAAGCAAGTCGCTTGAGCAACACATAATGGATCTCAAGGAAAGATTTGCCACTCAAAAGAAGAATAACGTGCACCTCGATCCACTAAAGTGCAAATTCACAATGTTTAAAAGGAAAATTCACAACATAAGCAAAGAATTTAGAGTAGTCAATCCCACAAAATTGAGTGAACATTTTTGCAAAAAGCCATACTTTATATCTCTTAATGGATCAATCGGATAAATATTTGACAATAGAGGGCCTATGTACATGCAACAAGAATAGCACCCTTCAGTCTTCAAAAGACTTACCATATTTGTTTATATCAAAATCCTTATTTCATCTTCTATAAGCTCTCTCTTCTCTATGAGATTTGAGCTTCAACTTAGTTTAAGACTACAATTTCCATGGAGAAGGCCAAATGATCATATCTCATCACATTTGCTATTAGATGTTCACTACAAGCACGAGTATCAAAAGGTAATTCTTTATAAATATTAGATGGAAGAAGATTTTGTGAATTTCCTTAGCCAATGTAAGATTCATAGCAAGCTTTGACAGTTAGAGGAACTCTAGTTCTATGTAAGATTAATCCTTCAAGAGTAAACATGAGTTTATAAGGAATGTTATGTTGTGTATTGGGTATTTTGGTTAGATAGATTATGAGAAATAAGTATCTTGTCAATTCTAATGTTGTTGGATCAATGAAAAATAAGGTACTTAGTATCATTCTAATGATACTCATCTATCTCCCTGAAGAAAAAGTTTTTCAAAGAAAGGTGTATTTTCAAAGAAGATGGCCTCCATATGCAAAATTAACTTTTTCTAAGAGAAAATATTTTTACTCTATTTGCTTATGTCTGAAAAAAACATAAATAAAGATTTAGGATTAAGATTATCCTCATTAGGTGCATAATTGGTCGTGCACCCAAAAGCTTAAGAGAGAATTGAGATTGTATGAGTTTTTAGAAAGCATTTCAAACACACATCAATTGAGATTTTGAACTATAGCACACTAATAAAAAGTTATTTTATCAGATAGTAGGCTGTGAATAATGGTATCATCTCAGTAAACTTTAGGAGTATTAGTAGTGAATATAATAAATCTTACTAGCTCTGAGATACCTATTATTTTTTATTTGGCTATGCCATTTATTAGGGTGCATTAGATCAAGAATTTTGATGTCTAAGATAATTTTTATTTTGATATGAAAGAGCCTCGTGCAACCAAAGAGATTGAAAGGTGTAAATTTCACCATTCTAACATGAGAATCAATTGAAGGTAAATTGAGTCACAAGTACACCACCTGGCTCTGGAGCATATCATAAATAAGAGATGATACTAACTTGAAAGTAAAGAGTGATTCCCTCCATAGACTCAAAAAGTAATAATATATGTAACCAAAATCAGAAGTTCCCCCAATGCAATTAATGACATCATATAAAATTCATTTTGACTCATGGAATCAAGTTTCCTATAGGCACAAGCCCTCTTGATTAATTATATCATGAGTGCAATACTTAAAGAATATTCTCAATGAAGGATGGTTTTACTTGATTTTGGAATTATCATACAAAATCCTCATAAGAGGGGTAATAGCAAAGGGGTCGAGGACTCGGGATAACATCAACAATGACGTTAAGATGTGACACTTAAGAATCTTAAAGAGAAAATTGACCATTGATGGAGTTCAATATCCATTTATAGAGAGGTCAGATGAAACTTTCTCATGACGAGAGATTGAACTAGGAGATTGCACATACACCTCTTTAAGCAACTAGAGGGAGAATTATTTGAATTTGAGAGGTGTGAGCTAACGCTAGGTACCACCATCCTATGATGCTAACAAAGAGGTACGATGATTGAACTTACACCCTCCTGATAAAGGATGCTTTTATCCACTTAATAAATCTAAAGCCATGGCATTGGATCTTAATAAAGAAAAAATTAGAATGAGAGAAAGAATGCATAGAAGGGTCTGCAATGCAATGAGAGAAGAATGAAATGATTCTTGATCAACATGCTAACATTACTCATAATTATGCAATATGAATGAAATGACATGGGTCAAGTCACATATATCTCATATTTATAACTTAAAGATGTACAACCATACGCTAAGACATCATTACACTCGAGCTACAAATGGGCAAGAGTTGTTCATTTTAATGCTTTTTTTTTTTTTTTGAAGAGATGGTCATTGGCGGCATTTATTTTGCAAAAAAGAAATTGATAGATGTTTTTAGTTTTAAAATCAACTCCATGAGCGTGCTACATGAATGTCAAAATACAAAGCAAAATAATTCCCGCGAGTAAGAAATAATGGAAATGTAATAAACCTCCAATTAAATTTAAGAAAAGTAATAAATGAGAGGACACATGAGGTGAGAAAGAAGAATTTCATTACATTCAACAAAAACTCACACAATAAGTCTTCTCTATACTACTCTCTCAAATAATCACATGCATACAACAAACACTATTCTTATTACAAAAAAGGCAACTGCATCAGCAATTAAATATTATAAATGACAAATAAAGAATAGAATTCCTAATACATTGTTGCAAGATAACGGCAAAACATAGATCCTAGGAAGAGATCTATAAGAAAGGTTATCTACAAATGAATAAAGGGTAGCTAATCTACTCCAAACATACAAGGTCGACAACTTGGACCCATGGACTAATTACTTGCCTATTAGACCAAATCACTATGACTTGAAAAGAAATGGCATGTGTCCAAAGGCAATCAATTTTGAGCAAAAGAGTGGTAGAAGGGTCTAAAGCTAGCGACTAAGGGGTGATGGATCTAATGATGTTTTGTATACATTCAAATGTGAAATAACACCAAGAATCAACTAGTATGAGTTGTGTTGCAAAAGGTAATAATGGTTAGATGGGATCATAGCAAGCTAACGAGTGGAAACATTGATAAGCCAACAAAGAGTTCATTATGCAACATAGTAATATCGTCATAAAAAAGATAACAACTCGTCCTAATGAGTCAACTACCTCAACCAATGCATGCCATGATGCCATCCATTAGGAGAACATGAAGCTAGATTTGGTGGCCCAATCTTGCCTTGAAAATTAGTTGTGTCATTAAGGATAATGCGCAAGTTATTTCAATAGTACAAAATAATGCCCTAAAGCTGATATTCATTAGGAAAGTCTTCATTGAATGTCAGATTTGGTGAAAAAAAGGATGTGGCCCCAAGAAAAGTAACAACCATGAAGTCGTAAAAGCACTTTGTAATAGAGAAAAATAACACTTATTCCCTTTCTGATGGGACTAATATCTTATAAATATGTGGTTAATAGATTTGAGATCAAACTTCTATTATGAATAAATATGGACAAATGAAGAGAATCCAAAAAAATTTATTGTGATGGTTGAAACAAATGCAATATTAGGGCAAGATCATGTGAGAATATGTGTTAGGAATATAACTGATAAATATAAAAGATCTGGCTACTTCAATAATGTGCCTTTTCTTTCTATACCCCAAAAAATGAGGTGGCTCAACAAGAGTTTATTATTCATTGACTCAATAAATATTCTCTTACAATAATAAAGAAATATTTCTAAGCAAATTTTTAACTACTATATTTGGTTTGGAATTAGGTTTGAATAATAGTGTTAAAATTTTGGAACATTTGACTAGCTACAGATTTATTCACAAGAAATTTCCAAGTGACTCTAATGTGTTCATATATGGAGTCCCGGTTAAACTTTTTACTTTAGATATGACCCAAATGTTCAAGTGATTTAAAGAGAGAATGAGAAATGTTGTGAGGAAACTAAGATAATATTGTCTAGTATGTTCAGAAAATTGACTAACATCACTTGAAAGATCATTAGATGTTTTGTTATGAATAATGAAAAAAACAATTCTTCAAATACATGAAATTGGATGGCAACGATGGTAAAACATAAGTTCACCATCTATATTATTAATAAATGAGACAAAAAGAGCTTGGCACTTTGAAGGAATGTCACGTTGGAAGAGGTAAGAGTTCTCAATGCAAGTCAGCATTGCATATCATCTTCTTTGAATCTAAATCATGAAAAACAGAATTGCTAGGAAGAAATTTAGTATGGTAGTTGTAATCTCAAGTGAGTTTATTAATAGATAAATGATTGTAATCAAAATTTGAAACTGGTAAAACTGAGTGGACGGTTAAAAAGTTTGAGATGTATGAAAATCCAATTTTAACCACTTTAGATAAAGTGCCTTAATCAATTTTCATGGAGAGCCCCTCTTTGCATAATTAAAGTTTTTTAAGATGGATGTATCTCTTGCCACATGATTCATCACACTTGAATAAATAATCTATGAGCCTTGTTTGATTATATTAAGCCCAGTCATAAGATTTACTTGTTTGCACCACTAAGAATGTATCAGTAGCTACATCAATAAATACATCATTATTGAAGTTCATGTTTGTTTTTTGCTGAACAGATTTTGATTTGAAGATATGTGATTGTTAGTAGTGATACTAATTAAGTTGTCCATGATTTTCATCGGAAAAATATGTGAATTTCCAATTAGTTGATTTTTGATTGATTTTCCAATAAGATTTTTTTAATGTAACTTGATTTGTGACACTGATACACTAAGGCCTCCATTTCTTTGGTCTAATTTCATGAATGGAGAGAACAAATCCTTCACTCATTAATATGGGGTTCGATGATCCCATCATTACTTCCAACAGCTTTCCACCAAAAAGATTTCAAAGATAGCTTCATTAATAATGGAAAAGGATTGTATACCAAAAAGTATTCCATGAGCTTTATCTAATTCATTGTTTAATCACTTCAAGAAAATGAACCATCATCCTTTTATAATTTGTTTGTATCTTCCTTCATCACTAGAACATCTCCACTCAGATACTCCAAAATATCAATTAGTTGTTAGTGACGTATAAGAGAATTGGCATGTTGACTGTGGTGAGATCTCCTTATCATAATTTAAGAAGGATTATTTTCAAACAAAATTAAAAAGTTTGAAGGTTTTTTCAAAACTAAAATAAGTTTCATCAACAGCATGTCATATTTCTATGACTGAAATGAATTCAAGTGTTAGTAGACTTTCCTATGGAATCAAGTGTCAAGCTTGAAATGAAGGATGATTGTTCACCTATTGACAAATGACAATTTCAAAAACTAGTTGAGAGAGTCGTCTATCTTATTCATATGAGACCAAATATTGAGTTTGTTGTTAATTTGATTAGCCAATTTATGAATAATTCTATAGAGATGGTATAGAGATGTTTCTTGGATCCTAAGATATCTAAAAATGATTTCAATGTTTAAAAAAAATTCACAAAGAATGATTGAAGTTTTCTTAGATGTTAAACTAACAAGTTTAATTATAAATGGAAAGTTACTTCTAGGTACACTTTTGTATTGGGAAACTTAACAACATGACGTAGGAAAAAACATTATTGCTAGGAGCAATGTTAAAGCAAAATTAAAAGCAATGGCCAACAATATTTGTGAAGAAATATGGTCAGAGACTTCTTGATTAAGAATTTATTTTGGTGAATGTAATATAATGTATTCAACAGCGATCGGTGAGGGAGGTGGCAAGGGGTGGGCGACGGTGGTGGTCGGTGGTGCTCGGTGGTGGTTTGCGGTGATGGTGGATGACGGTAGTGGGGGTCGACAGTAATGATGGTCGGCGGCTCATGATGATCGAGTATAGCAAACTCACCTCTCCTTTCAGTCTTTGATCTCACATCTTTAGATACGAAATTTCATCAAAAGAATTTTCGTTATCTAACAATCCAATCGTTCAGTACTTGAATGGGGTTATGGTTCATTGCCTTGGGCTTGCATGGGCGAAAAAGAACCCTAAGATTGGTTTAGTCCATTTAGTTCTCTTGGTGTGCATATTAGGCGCTAGATGTGTATCGGTATCGAACCATATCCAGACTTCTCAGTCTACTAAGAGACGGATTGAATTTGCTCGATAAGACTGACTTCACTATGAGGTATCCTTTGCTTGCCTTCTTGAAGAGAGATAGTCAGTCGAGTGAGGAAAGTGACCTTTTGGTTGGCATCTCCTAGCAGTAGGGTGCCCTTTTCTTTTGTCTCCTTTTAAGAACTCTTTTGAAAAAGAAATTCATGAAGCTAAACCTTCTCTTTCAGAAGCTATGCCCGGGGAAGAAATGTGACAAATAAGGCATCAAGCAAAAAAGCCCAAAAAGTCTTGTCCAGTCGTGAAACTTGAATTGAATAGCAAGTGGAGTTCGTTTCAAGCTTAGCTCCTCTTTCTTGCACTGGCTACTCCACTTAAGGTAAAGTCTTTGCTTGGCCACACTCCATTAAGTCAAATTATTCTTTCCCGATTCGTGAAAAAAGATGATCACTTCGCTTCTTCCTTTTCACCCAGCGATAAGCAGTGGTGGTTGAAGGCGGCGGACGGGCGGTCGATGATAGACAATCGGGTGGGCGACGGGGAGGAAGGGCAATCAAGGTAATCTTCACTTTACACTAAGAGTGTCAAAAATTGACCCGACGTGACAACTCAAATCAAAAAATTCATATTCAGGTTAACACGATTAAATTTCAGACAAGTTTGGGTCCAAGAATTTGACTCATTTAATATTTTGAGTTAGGTTCGGGTTAATCACCCAACCCGATTTTGACCCACTAACTCGAATTTGACTCGATTTTGATATGTGAATCTGAAATTAACCCAATCTTTACCCACAAATCTGAATTTGACCCAATTTTTGACCTAAAATTAATGTATAAATAGATCATTCGGATCGTGTTCCGGTTAATTGGGTTGAAAGTGGATCGAGTTTAGATTGAGATTTTGACTCATTTATAAATGGGTCTAGTTCTAATCAAGCTTATTCGGGTCAAATCAATTTCGGGTCAGACCCAAACTCAACCTGCCAACCTGAATTGACACACCTACTTTACGTCAGTTGGTGTATTTAGAGTTCTCTAAAATTGGGCAAATTTCAAATATAGCATAAATCACCCTTTCAATGTATTTCAAATACACTGCAATTACTTTATGTATTTTTTTATAGTAATCCAAATGCTGCAAAGTAATAAAACCCCTGCACTCATTTTACACTCCTAACTCACCCAACCAAGCATCCCCTAAATATATTCTGTGACAATCAAGTTGTAATTAGCATTGTTCAGAATGTAATAAACCATGACAAAATCAAACAAGTTGAGATGGATTCCCACTTCATCAAAGAAAAGATTGATAACTAAATTATGGCTCTCATATACACTCATTCACATACATCATCAAATTTTCAATAACCTCACAAAGGCTGATACTGTAATTAATTTTTATGGGGTTTGGTCTCCAAGTTGAAAAATGTCAAACATTTAATATCTAGTTTGAGAAAGTGTACAAAATATTACTCATTCTAACATCTAGTAATCACAAGAATCTAGAGAATATATCATGATGGAATATATCATAAATGATGGTATTGAATCAGGGAATGATATATGGTGTTGTTAAGCATATATGGAAACTATACATAATGGAACTAATCATTTTTGTGAATTGCATATGCTGCATTCTTTCTTATACAATTTTTGGTATTTGGAGAATGCAATGCATGGTATTCTAGCATCTATCAAGGATAATTGACGAATGCAATATATGGATTTCCAACTAGCTATCATAGGTAAATTTGAGAATGTAATAGATGGTGTTCCAGTCATGTGGAATTAATTCACTAATTGGATTCAAATAGACCTTGCTTCATTCAATATTTACTGCAAATTTAGTAATGTTTTTACTTTATTTGATGTTTTACTGATTATAAGATGTTTCCTCGAAAATCTTTCTCAACCCCTATAAATGTTTGTTTCAAGTTTGGAATAAGAAGAATGTGGAGATCAATATTAGAGTCTAAAAACTTTCATTTAAGTAGATCTAAAACCAAATACATAGAGTGTAATCTTAGTTATAGAAAATCTAATTACAGTGTTGTGGCAATGAGTAATCAAGTCATTAAAAAGAGTGAATGTCTTAGATATTTCGGGTCAATTATTCAAAGTGATGGCGAAATAGATGGAGATGTTCTTAGTAGAATTCAAGTTGGATGGTTAAAGTGGAGGAATGCATTGGGCCTATTGTGTGATAGAAAAGTAGCTCTTAGACTTATAATAAAATATATTAATAATTCTATTCTCCCACATCAACTTAATTCTTAAAGTTCCTTGAACTAAAATAGGCTCCCATGACTAATAATGAAAGACAAATATAGCACACAACAAAATCGTCCACACTAAGAAATTTAAAGGCCTTTTGCTATCAGAAGCTCATGATATAAGAATTATCCTACTTTTTCTTCAATTGTTTGGACTATATAAGCTTCCGACTCCATCAAACAGGAACTCAGCCTCCTGCCAAGCACCAACCACCACATTACACCCCTTATCTTTTCTGCTGATTCTACCTCTTTCCCAAATTCTTTGTAAATCCCTAAAAAAGATGGATTAATAACAGAATTCATTTCCTTTTTTTTTTAAGTATAAACCGGAATCACCTTCAGTTCCTTCAAGCCAAATGTGACATCTGTGGGATCTCCGACATGCCTATACTGCAAAAACTCCTCTGCAGGATCAATCCAAAGCTGAGTATGAAGCGCAGCATCACTATTATCTATCATCAATTCAAAAAGCCAACCAAAACGTGATCAATAGGCCTAACGGTAAAACAAAGAATAAAACGCCTGAAGTGAAAACCTTTGGCAGGGTCAATATAACTCCGGAACTCCACTGCTTTCCCTCCTATCTCTTCCTCCGCATCCGAAGGCACGGTGGACGGATTAGTTGCAATGATGGTTATCTCCTGCAGTGACGACTGAAAATTCGACAGCAACCCGGTGAGATCCCGCGGCCTGACGACAAAGTTGGTCGGTAGTCTCCTTCGATCAAGCGAAAGAAGTTGGATTTCGGGCTCCACGTTGCAGGAGATCCAGTATGTCTTCCTCGCCCCTGGGGGCAAAAGCAGGAAAGGATCATAAAATGCGGGAAAATGTAGCGACAAAGGGGGTGAGAAAAAAAAAGGAGTCGTACCGTTCTGGCAATGGAGGGTACATTGGAGCTTGGATGCGTCGGGAGAAGAAAGGCGAATGCAGAGAAGGGAGAGAGACGACACTGGGGTGCGGAAGATCGAGCAAACTGACTTGAGGAGGACACTGCAACGAATTTCTGGTGACGACGAAGAGAAAGGGAGTAGGAATCGAAGAAGTCAGTCTTGAAAGTGATTGACTGGTAGGCCGAGCGCGAGGAGTTGAGTGTGTGGAATACCAGCTGCCGCCATTAATGGAGAGAAAATGTTAGACAAAGTTGCGAGAGAGAGAGAGAGAGAGAGAGAGAGAACCTGGGAGGACGATCCGTGCAGAACGAGCTCGGAACCGATGCGAGCGAGGCAAGTGACGCAGCGGTGGAGGGTTTTAAGGGAGGTTCCTCCCAGGGCGACCTCCATGACGGCATCTTGCTTCGACCTGCTTTCGGGGGGTTTTTGGGGCTGTTTGGCAGGATTTAACTTATTAGGAATTTAATAAATACAGTAAATCCGAATTTAGTAAACCCTGTATAAGTGAAATTCAGAAAACTATTCACTATACATTTAAATTCAGTTAAATCATATGTTATCATTTGGATACACATATCAGAATTTAAATTACTTATTTCATTTAATATTTATATAATAAATAATTATAAATTATTTATTCTTGTATTTTATTATAAATTTAAACAAAACAAAAGACTAACTAAATAAATAAGTCAAAGAAATATAAGCCAAATAATTAAAAATACAATAATAATATAAATGACAATATTAATCAAAATTATAATAAATAATACAATAGATTCCTAAGATGAAAGTTACAAAAGCATAATTAAAAAATAACAAATGATAGGGACTAACATATTCTTCTCAAATATCATTTAAATAATTAATAAAATATATAATTCGTCTATGTGTTAAGACTATGATTGAGGATATCTAATAAGTGAATCAAATAATAATTTATATTTAATTTATTTATTTCAAAATAATAATCATAATTAAATGAATTAAAATATAATTATCATAATATAATATATAAATTAATTATAAATCCATTAATTAATCATAAAATAGTAAGTCTATATCAATTACATCTAATTCTATTAAATTATAATTAATCAAAAATGATATATTAATTTATTATTATCTAAATAGTTTAAATTTAAATTAAAAATAAATCAAAATAAAATAATAAAAGGGAAGGGATTAACAGTTCAAAACTCTCATCTTGTACTCCTTCCTTTCGCTTTATTGTTGCCCGAAAAAGAGAAGGGAGATGTCGGGAAGGTAATCATCATCTTCCCTCCCACCCTTCTTCGCTCTCTCCAGCTTCTCTAAATCTCGTAAATCCACCTACTAATAGGATTTAGCAAATCTGAATTTAACTTGAGAACGCGGCTTTAACGGGATTATAAAAGCAGGGGATTTAACTTGTCCAAAAATACCGTTTGGCTAGATTTAAGTTAAATCCGGCTTAAATATTACTCAAATCCTGCAACCAAATAGCCCTTTTAAGTGTCAGAGTTAAGCTATAGAAATGTGGAGTCAAGAAGATGCTATAAATAAAAATTGTGATTAATATTATAATTTTTTATTTTAAATAAATTTGATTATAATTTTCTATTAGTCCTTGTATTCTATCAGTTTAGGTAAAAATATATACAATTTTGTTATTACATATTCTTCAAAATATAATTAGAATATAATTTTTTAATGGCACTATGATCTCAAAGGCATCTTAAAAAGTTGGGAGATTTAGATGTATAACATGAAATTTTTATGTAACACCTGAAGACTCCAAATTTAAGAATTTTTAAAATTAAGAATAAAAATTTATAATTAATTTGTTCAAAATTTTTAAAAATTTGGGAGCAAAAGTTAAGATGAGGTAGAAAATATATATTCTTTGGCCAAAAATGTTTGAAATTGACTTATATTTTTTAAATCTATGTCTTAAGAACAATAAAATTTTTATAAAAAAATGTAAATATAGATTTTTTTTTCTTTCATATTTTTAGTCCATTGCCAAACGACAATTTTGCCATTAGGCATACTAAGCTAAAAATTTGATCAAAGAGTCTTTATTTTTAGGAAGGATAAACAAAATTTATTCTTATATAAAAGGTATCATTCGAGTAAACAATCCCTTTTAATAAATATTTTTAATGAAACTTAAAAAATTTTGTTGATGCTTCTATACATTAAATTGAAATATTTTATTAAGTTTATCCTAAACCTTTTTTTTTAAGAAAAGTGAGAATGCCTAATTAGAGACTTTGTATTTTATGATCCCTGTAGTTTATATGAATATGAGAAATTAGACATTACAATATAGATAAATTATGAGTTCTGCTTGGATTACTAACAAAATAATCCCAACTTCATTCATGCACCTTAGTCTTCTCAGATTTTGTTTTCCCATTGCTTTTTTATTGTCTTTAGATGCTCAATTTTTTTCCATAAAACTCTTTATTATGAAAGCTTTTGGTTTAGGGATTGTATTGGTAGCTTTAATTATTGACTAAAATTCTGTAAAATTAGTTAAGTTTATTATCTAAAATATTTCTAAAGTTATATTAAATTTAATCATTGTCTTATTAATGAAAGCTTTTGGTTTAGGATTGTATTGGTAGCTTTAATTATTGACTAAAACTCTGTAAAATTAGTTAAGTTTATTATCTAAAATATTTCTAAAGTTATATTAAATTTAATCATTATCTTATTAATCCATAAAATTTGGGTATACCGATCCTCATAGTCCGAAAATTTTATATCGTTAGTCAATTTTGAGTAACATAGCATTGGTTAATCTAATTGTTCTACATTTTTAATCACCATATAATAGATGAAATATCACAAATTTTATTTGATTCACATCTCCTATTGAACTATGAAAATTAAGATATTATCATTATACATTGCTCTTGTTAATTGAATCTTTTATTAGTTAATCTTTTTTAGTGCAAATTAGAATCTTTTTATATAATTATTTGTTAAACTATCATAACTCTAATTCTTTTAGAATGGAAACATATGGATCACAACCTCCAACATCAACAAATAGTGTCTATAAGAAAATTGATTTAGCTTGGAATCATTTTAGTGTATCAAAGAGTGTTGATTGCAATAAGCAATACAAGTGTTTGAATTATAAGGTTATATATATAGGTGGAGGTATTAATGGAATGAATCAACACCTAGTTGATGTTAAGAGAAATATTGCTCTCTATAAAAAGAAGTATCATATGATATTCTCTATGAAATGCAAGAAAATTTAAAAGGAATATCTCAAAGAAAGCAAGAAGCACAAGAAGATAAAGAGGGTATGCACCAATATGATGATATAGAGATTGTAGATGAGAGAGTTTTGTCTCATTGAAAATCACAAAGCTCAATTGCACATGATAAAAAATAGGAAGGTTGATGTAGAGAACTATTTTGCTCCTAAAATTAAACTTGAATCATAGAAAGGTTGATAAAAGAAAGATAAAAGTTTATTTTCATCATTTATGAGAATAAAGGGTGCAAGTTGGTTATCGATGTTGGTAGTGCAACAAATGTAATACTTACACTTACACTTTGAAGAATAATTTAAAATCAAAATCTCATCCAAAGCCTTTATGTATGAGTTGAGTAAATCATATTTCTTTATACATCACATCTTGATGCCTGATACCTATTAATAGGATATGAGTTATTTCCATTGGAAGAACATCACACAAAATTTTATCATTATAACTAGCTATTTTAATTAGAACAATACATCTATTAGTAATAGATATGGATGTGTAATTTACCCAACTAACTTGGAATGGTTCTAGGTGAGGTTTAGTTGTAAGATTGGCTCTAGTGATAGCATAGGTTAATATAATATTCATAGTACCACCTTTGTCTATTACTAGCTTACACTTCTTTTCTTTACATAAAATATACATTGAAAAAATATTCCTCCTTCTCCAGTCTTCTTATTTTTTAGAAGCAATCATACACTTCATAACTAATATTGGATTATCTACATTTGGATCTTCTTCTTCTTCATCAGATAAGGGTGTTTTGTCACGTATCTCTTAAATATCTTCTTCTTCTTCTAAATCCTTCAATTCATCTAGGATCATAATTTTTTTCTCTATATTGATTTTGAATATGACTCTTCTTAAAGTAAACTATCACTTTCATATTTTTAGAAGTAGATTCAATGGGGTTGGTTGTTCGATGTTGAAGGATTATGTTTGATAATAGACTTTTGAGATTGTGATGTGGGTGGATATTTAGAAGATACTTGAGCTTTCATATTGGATGTGGATGAAGCTTTATTATACTAGTAAAGCATAGTTCTCAAATTTATTAGTTATTTGTTACTTTTGATCAATGAATAAAAAAATAAATGAAATGATAAAAATTTACACATCCCGGCTTAAAGGCATTGCAATTACAGCGGCTAGGTGTTGTTACTACCTTAAGAAAATCTAGAAGCTCAAATCGCCCTTGACGGTTGTCTGGCAAAACAGTACAGCGATGCGGTGCTGTGATATCAGTGTCGAGGCACTATCATGCATCTTTAATTTTTTAAATCAAGAAACCCCCCATCCCTACCCCAACATAAATAACAGCCTAGGGGGAGCAAACAGAATGGTTATAGAGCATAAAACTGCCTCCAGGAATTTCATTATAAAAAAGAGGAAAGCAGCCCCTCTCTGCTCTCTTCTTTCTTGCCCCCTCACTCTCACTCTAACCCCCTTCACTGTTCTTACTCCCGGTCGTCTGTGCTCTCAACAGTGCGCTTCCTTGACTACAAGAGCGATCTCCTCATGCAAGAAACAAAATCAAGACTTACTCTTAATAATTTTAGATTAAAAAAATTAGAAATACTTTTTTTACATGATTTTCTTTTTGAAAATAAAATTTAACCAAATTTTCATCATTTATCTTGGATCCGGTGAGAAATAAAAGAGTGCATCTCCATTGATCTTGGATCTGAAGTAAAAAAAGAAAGCTCCCTAAGACTTAAAATAATTTAGAATCTTGAATGTTAAATGTTTAAGTCCTCTGCTGTTGAACTTAGCTCTGACATGAGAAGAATAGTCTTCCTCCATCGATCTTCGATCCGAAATAAAGGAGAAGAGTGCACTTGAACTAAAATATGTGAAAACTTAGTACTACTAAGGGCGTTACACTGTTGAATTTAAAAAAAAACATTAAAATCATCAAGAATTTGGTTCAATACAGATGTCTCCATCCCATAGCACGTGGCGCCAAGGCCTAGCACCGAGGCGTGAAGCTCTTATGAATGAAACCTTCAACGCTCTGCCTAGAGCACCGAGGCGCCAAGAATTGGGAGCATCGGATCTAGTCCCTCGAGCATAAAACAATTCTATTAGCGGCAAGGTGCTATCATTCACCGTCAACATGCTAAAGTCTTCGGGTCCCCTATCTTTAATAAAGCGCCGCAGCGCCATCCTTTCGGCACTGATGTAGTATATCCTCCACCGTTGAACTTGGTTTCAGTGTGAAATAAAACTCTCTCTCTCTCTCTATTGATCTTAGATCTAGAACAACGGAGAAGAGTGTTTGTACTAAATTCATGAAAACTAGTATTGCTAAAATATTGTGCTACCAAAATTTTAAATTTTAGATATCAGTAAAGCAACGTCGCGATGCTATAGGCCAACACCAAGGCAGTGAGTCCTCAAGAAATTAAACTTTGGCGGGCATCATATAGTGTTGTGCCGCCATAATTCTAGCATCGAGGTGCTATGTTTCTACAATTAAAATAATAATATTATGGCATTCATGACGTGATTCAACTCATACCCCACAACGTCGCGACTCTACAAGTATAGCGTTGAGGCACTGAGCTCTCAGGTTTTAAACTTATGTTCTATAGGCTAGCAGCACCTAGGTGTTGCATTCTCAGTGCTGAGTCGCTACTACTGTAATGTCATTTTTAAGTTACAATTTTTTTATTTCAAATCCTTGAGCTTTCAAATCCCAAATAGAAATGCATATGTACATAAATACATAAAGGAATTAAAATAAAAATATCTTTATTAATACAAAAAAATGTATTATGAAAAATTCTATAAGAAAATAAAGAAAAGAAGAAAATATTAAAAATAAAAAATAAAAAATAGGAAAATAATAGTCATAATCATCCTCCTCCTCTTCATCTAACACTGGCGAGGTAGCTACATAAAAAGGATATTGAAGCACCGCAGGAAAAGAAGCCTGACTTAGATCCCCAAAGTCATAATTTTCGAACATAAGAACCAATTCCATATTGAACATAAGGAAACTACTTTTGATGTTGATCCATATGATAATCAAATTTCTTTTCTAAGACTCGCTACCTGCGGCTAATCTCACCTACCTCTCTTCTTAAATCTAAGATTTGCTCATTTAAGAATTGAGAATATTGGGGCCGAAGTCATGGGACACGTGAACTCTCCCCACTTCGAACCAAACCCCTCAATTTTTGTTAGAGGAGCTTTCTAAATAAGAACTTCTTCATCAGGCTCCCTTAACGCACCCGCCGAAATGCACAAATCATATATAAGAGAGGGATGACTATGTCCAACTGTAGTACTGCCCCTAAGAATATTATAAATAGAATTATAAATAATATTCCCTGTATCAATTGTAAAGCTCTTTTGAATTACAAATTTCAAAATGGTCATATCCTTGGTTAACTCACTAATATTACTAGGGGACATCAAATAAAATAAAATAATACCAAGCTTTTGATTATACCATTAGTTTGGTGAAAGGAAAGTTAAAAATTCTTTCTTCCCATCATTTCCACCAGGCGTTGGCATTTCCATTAGTGAGAAAACCAAGAATTTTATCAAAATCTATGTGCTTGTTATAATATGAAACATATTGATCGTAAGCCATATTTTACAATTATTAATATGCATTTATGATAGTGCTATCAAAACTTACTAGCTTCCCCAAAAAAACTTTATTATTCTAGTGTTTCTTTGTGTTGGCGAAG
The DNA here is from genome assembly GCA_021442155.1 of Cymbidium sinense. Lineage (NCBI taxonomy): Eukaryota > Viridiplantae > Streptophyta > Magnoliopsida > Asparagales > Orchidaceae > Cymbidium > Cymbidium sinense. The sequence goes on from CM038215.1 coordinate 57,814,137, forward strand.
AATTCTCACACCATGAGGATGACACAATAACTGCTTTTGTAGGCCAGATTAGCCTAGCCACATTCATTGATCGAATCTTCTACTCTCCCACCCGGGTTGTAGAAGCTCCCTTTCGGAATGAGATGCTTGTGAGTGAGAGTGTATTGATTTCTCTCTTAAGCCTCTACACTAACTAATCTGCTAGATTCACTTGAAATCTCCCTCCTCTTGTTGACAAGCTTCTTGAGTGGCATGATCACTTTCTTAGAAGGAGAGAAAGCTTTATAAGATAGAAAGTTTATAATGAAAAAATGAGAAGCCCAATGGATCTATTTATAAACCCGGTCTAGCGCCGTGACACTACAATGTTAACATCGAGGAGCTAACCTCTCGGGTTCTAAAACAGTAATCTAGTTGCGTAGTGCTCACATGTAGTGTTGCGGCGTTGGTCATCTGATCAAGGTGGTAATTGTGCGGGTAATAAAGAGCATTCATTATCATTAATTTTGTAATTGAAAATGTATTAGAAATTAATGTAGAGACAAAGCGCTAGTCAAAAAGTTTGTCCTTTTCATTTAAAGCATGTCTGCTTGTTAGCTTTTCTGAACTGACCTTTGACTAATGCCGCAACGCCATATGATCAACGCCTAGGCACTAGTCAGTTGGTCAACATGAATATCTACCCTATAATGCTACAATACTAAGCAGTCGATGCCACGACACTAATTTTGTAGTGCCACTATGCTATCAAGTGCCGAACCACTACCCTAAATAACTTTTTTTATTGTGACATTTAATAAAAATAGACCTAAAACATTTGCATGGGACCCCCAACACAATAATAATTATCTAGCTTCAGTGTCTGAGGATGCTTCATGGGTTAACATATAAATTAATTGAATTGCCTATAAGAATCAATCTTCCAATTTCAATAAGAAAATTATAAAAAATTACCTTCATGTGCCCCGACATAGTAACAATTTTCTAAGTTCTATGTGTGAGGATGCTGCACAAATTAATATCGGTTGGGTCTTATGATAGGGTTGGGTCAGCAAAACATAATCATCCCCCATTGATGGTTGTGATGATTGTAAAATTCATTCGGAGGGGATATGTTCAAATTGGATAAATTTCTTCATCCAAAATAACTTAAAATTGACAATCATCTATCCATCAATAATTATTTGTTAAGGATGATAAGCTAAGAAAATCTTTGCTCATAAATAACGAATGTCAAATTAAATATAACTATATTCATACTCAAATAAGCTCATGCCAGTAAAGACGTGGCTTATGTCTTTTGTCTGCATGATTTTATTGTCAAATGACACCACATGAAATGTAGATACGACCAGAACCCTCTGACCAGGTGGCTTGGCTTCCATGTAGCTCCATGATATTTTGGTTATGGCAGTGGCCCGTATGTTCCTTAAATGTCTTTACTTTTTGAGCCATGAATTGTAGAATATATTTAATAGGTTAAAAACCTTATGTTAGCTAAGGTCGACTTAAATTTATTACCTTAAATAAATATCACCCAAAGTCAACAAAAATGCATTAGATGATGTAACTTATGGCCGTTGATATGGGTTCCTCATTCAGGAACTAGTTCCCCTATTTAAGTAGACTCGGGATCATGATAGCCTGGGATGACAGAACCATAAAATCTTGACTAGGTGTGGTGTTTATTTTTGGATACGGGGACACCACACATATCTTAGGGGATACTTATTGAAGTGATCGGGTACGGCATTAAGGTATGATGTACTACCTCAAAAGATAGAGACATCACCATACAATGAACCTAATCACTTAATAAGGACTCATAAGACATGTTGAGTCTTCGAATATACTAGAGATCATTCCCCTATTTTACATGAAAAAGTAAAACAAAGTTTATTTTAAGTCAAATTCTTTAGTTTCCTATGGAGGCGACCCTCCAAAGTTAATTGCATCATATTTCCTAAAAACACTCTCGATTAAAGTAGTCAACTACTATCTCTAAAGATTTCAAGGTTAAGACTATCAAAGAATTACTTATTTTGGATAATTAAGTGGGATTGTTCAAGTGGAAAGACTTATTTTGGAGTCCAAAGGAAGATAAGTAGAAAATTCTCATGATACTAGGAAACCTAGTAAACATTCAAATCTATCCTATGGTGAAACTTTATATATTTGAAAGTGAGAGGATTTATTTTATTTGAATTGAAATTTTATTAGATTATCAGGGCTTATAATCCGTCAACACAAAATTGTGAAAATGCCTGAGAGGTGAGGATTTATGCTTATAGCCTAAAGGAAACTAGCAACCTTGGATCCTAAATCTAGGGAGTTTTGGCACAAGCTAGAAGCACAACCTAAATCTAAGTGAAAAGGGGATACAAAGGTCTACCTCCATAAGAAAGAATAATTCTATCTGATCTTCTAGACTTATGATCGTCTAGAGTGGCTACCAGCTAACACCTCCTACGATTCAAAGCCATGTAGTCTGATCTTATGAAATCGCAAGATGGCTTAGTTATTATTTAATTTGAAGGAAACTAAAATCCTAAACTCACTCCCTAAAAGACTAGAACATATTTGGTATGAGCATATGACTTAGTCAAAATGCAAAACTTTCTACATTTTATTTTTTGTATAATTTTGACACAATATTTTGGACAATGGCTTTATGAATTATTATGCCTAAATGTATGATGAAATATAGTTGTTGGGAAAATCAAGAGAGAAAAGGGGTGAAGCTCCATCATAAGGGGTTCCTCTTACAAGTCAAGCGGTCCCTAAAGTGCAAGAATGGAGGCCCTCATTTTGTAAGAGTGATTAAATATGATATGTATAATATTAGCATATAATATACAACTAAGGGGTTGCTAAATTTTTTAGTTATCTTGATTATAACCTAAGCTTTAAGACGAGATTGTTGAGTTATTTAAAATTTAATTATGAGTTAATAATTGAGGTAGAAAAATTAATTTCATCCTAAGAGCCTACCGCATCCAGGCCATACATTCAATCATCAATTATTAAGAAACTATGAAAATCATGTTGTTCTTTTACGTAATATAAACAAAATAATAATCATTTTATAGACTACCGTGAAGAATAAGATGCTGATGCAGCCGAGTACAGTCGTACACCCCCGAAAAGAGAAAAATTGGATAGTCGAACTCTACCCTTATACAACCCGGAATACAAAAGAATATTATAATTGAAATAAAATTAGATGTTATGGGGGTCTTCTTTCTCCACTCTTCTTCTTCTTTTGATTTGATTTGCTCTAATGCATCACATGATATCCCATGACTAAGCCTTCTAGCCACTGCTCATCCTAATCTCCATAGCAGTAATCCTAATTCTTATTGCAAAATTATACTTTTTATGGAAAAAATAAATCTAGCTATACTTATAAAATGGATGTTTGCTAAACATACATACCTTCTCAAGCAGTCATGTCTATAATTTAGACTTAGCACCATGTACATAAGCAACCAAGCCCACTTGTCATAAAGGTGTGACCAGGCTAGAAGAAGCATTTATATTAATTTTCAGTGGCCCCATTAACATAATCTCTTGCAAAAAATAATATTAGGCTAAGAACGACCTAACATCCAGTCTACGAGTCATACACCTTAAAATCTAGTCTAAAATATTACATCATAAAATAAAACATACATCACACATATACCGTCCTAACTTGGCACTAGAAGTGGTGGCTTAATTCTAATGTGTGTGTTAAGGCTATGTGTAGTATGTATTAGCTAAGCATTTGAATTATGATTCTCTAAATTTAGAAATTATTTAAGTTTACATGAAGGTTAGTTTCATTTCAAGTTGTTTAGATGATTTGCAAATTTTACTTTATGTTTTACTTTATTTCATTCATTTTACACTTAACATCTAAGTATTATGAAGAGAAGAAAGAGGCTTAACATCTTCATCCATATCTTAAACCACTTTCTAAAGCATATTAATATGGCTTAGTTCCTTTAGTCAATGACTTATTAAATATCTTATTAATCTTAAGTTTGGGTTAACCTTAAAGAATCTTATTCAACATGAAAGACATCTTAAGATTAATGTAATTGGATTTCTATCACATAGCATATGTTGAACCATTTCTTTTCATCACCTATAATATGCATATGATTTAACACTTAGCATACCTATACATCCAATATATTTTAGCATACTTAAATGATGAATGAACGCATATTTTTGGTGATTATAATTTATTTGATTGAGTTATTTATACATGTAAATTAAAACTCTATCCAAATTCTAATACAAATGTACATATAAATGAAATTAAATAAGTGCATGCCTTTGTTAACCAGGAAAGTGAGATAATCAAATGACCTCCTTGGGGTTACTTAAAGCCTTGTATTCCTGGGATGTCAAAACTATATACTTATTAGAATTCGAACATATGCAGATCTATATATTTGAACATAGTAAAGAAAGCTTTACATTCACATGCTATACATTTTTGTGACTTAAGTGGCTTGGATGCATGTGTTTTTAATAGAAAAGAGGATTATCATTTTTTAATTAAATGCACATACACATGTATAAAATATGTAAGCAAGTACATGTCGTTGTTAACTAGGGAGGTGATATAATCAAATGACTACTTAAAGCCTCGTATTCCTGGGATGTCTAGACTATATACTTATTATCTTAAATACATATAGATATATACATAATTAGAGGAATGAAAACCATGCAAAAGATTTTATTTTGTTTGATTGAATTATCTATACATGTGAATTAAAGCTCTATCCAAAATCTAATACAAATATACCTAGTAATGAAATTAAATAAGTATGTGCCTTTGTTAACCAGGGAAGTGAGGTAATTTAAGACCTCCATGAGGCTACTTAAAGCCTCGTATTCCTAAGATGTCAAGACTATATACCCATTATCATTCAAACCTATGTAAATTTATATGTGAATATAAGAAAGAGAGCTTCACATCAACTTGCTTAAGCTATAAACAAATGCAAGTCCTATGTATTCATAACTACTATCACTCCAAATATTATTATCAATTTATAAACTTTAGAAAATAAATTTAAATTTATTAGTGATAATAGTCACACATATAATTAAGCCAACACATGCAAGCTTACATAAATAAATTTCATTTGATTCATTTGAATTTGAAAACATAAATGCATGGGATCACATGGCATACAACATTTAAAGTGATTAAAAAGGAATAACTAAACACAACCATATGATTCATTCAGCTGCACAAATTCCTAAGAACAATCACATTAAATATAATTATTTAAAGGAAACCAAAGCTTTGTATTAATTTTTGATTTTGGATTTTAATTAGACTTAAAGAAGAGAAGAGATCATTTGTTGTTTTAACCCTATTCCCATGTTGGTGATCTTAATTTGTTTAAGGAAAGATAATTATGTGATTTTTATGATTTAATTAAGTTTAGTCATTAAGCAATCCATTTAATTACCCTTTCCTATGCTTCTTTAATTTGATTAATCATTTGTTTATGAGCCACAATTGACATGAACATGAAGGAAAATAAAGCGTAATGCTCCAAAGAACCTAATGCAATTGGCTCATGATTAAAGATTAATTAAGCTAAAGAATCTAATTAAGTAATTTTATGATTTTCCCACAATTATAGGTTAATCATAATTTCCTTAAGGGTCTTTATGTTATTGAACACATAAAGAGGAACCATTAATTTCATTGTTAATTATTTGAAGTGATTAAAACCTTAATTTTATTTTATTTGCCATTAATTAATTGATTAATTTCTTAATAAATTCATGATTTAATTAACTCTCTTTTAATGGAATGAATTTAGCAAAGTAATTAAGAAAGATGTCCTAATCACCCTCTCTCATCATCTCATTGTTGATTAGTGATTAATGAAGTTGAATTAATTAATTTTTACTATTTGAAATTTTAATAAATCATTAATTTGATTAAGAGAGTAATTAAGGTTTGAATTTCTAATTTTCCTAATTATATAGCCAATAAATCCCAACAAAATCATGGGAGGTAGGGGTCATCCTATTAAATCATCCTGCCAAACTTGGAATTAATTATCAAAGTAATTAGAGCTTAATTAAGCTAATTAAAAAACATTCAAAACCCTAATTAGACCTTATTCACTCTTCAAAATCAAATGAGATTATTTTTAATAGAATATCTTATATTTTACCTTTCCAAAGAGTATTTATTTATATTTTTTAGATTTTTTTACAATTAGTAATGAATTTATGAAATTTTGACAATTAAAATGAATTATTAAGCATAATTAACCCCTAATCCCATCGGTGCCACATGGACCTCTGATGTGGCAGCGCTTTCCACGCGGCGTCACGGGATTGGCCACTTAAACCCGTCTAACATGGCGCTGACGTGGCGATGATAGCCACGATTAGATCAGATGATGGTGACGAATCATGCGATTCCTATGGGATTAAAATTGAATTAATCTAGTGGATTAATCACGACTGTCCATTCCAATCATGTAGAACATATGGTGGATGATTTTTCATCCCCCTAGCGACGGAAGGCAGACACCGTCCACCCTCCTCCGCTCAATCCAAGCTCGCGGAGCTTGTGGAGGCTCGGGATTGACTCCAAAATCTTCGGGGAGGGGATCTAAAAGGATCTAATGTTGGATTTTGCATGACATTTTAATTTTCTACAAAATAGTCAAATAAAAATTGAAAATAGGATGGTTCATCAGAATTTACCTCACCGAAGCTCAAGACCGGCGGCTAATCGATCGAGGTAGCTTCGTCTTGAAAAGATAAAGCCTTGCTAAGTAGATGATGCCTTGACTCCTCACCGTCAGCTCTGTGGACCAAACGTCACCAAAAAACTTGCCAGAGTTGGCCTTGAAGTGTTATCCGGTGCGCGAATTGCTCGGAAGAAGATTCGTTTCGCCTCACCGGAGCTTGGTGAAAGTATGGGTGAAGTTAATTTAAAATTGGTTGAGATTTGGTGAAGTTGAAAAAAATTAGGCCTTGTCCTGTTTCAGGTTTGGTGTTTCCAGTGAGGGGGAGGCTTAGGGAGCTTGGAAAATTAATGGGGAGAGTCATCTCAGGGTGCTCGAGCTCTAAGAATACTCAATGTGTTGATTCAAATGGAATGAGGGGGAGTATACCCCCTCCTCCCTCAAATCGGATGGATTGGGTTGAATCTACCTTAGGCAATCATTCGGCCACCGCAGGCGGCCGGAGGTGGTAGGAGGAAGCTGAGGTGGCTCAGTTTGGTTGGTCAAGTGTCTGAGGTTGCTACCATGGCAAGTCCTTATTTCCCCTTGGTGAGCCAACGAGGGTAGGTGGGTTAACTCACCTCCCTTGACCTAGGGCTGGCCAACTAGCCTTGGGTCAAGCTAGGCATAGAGTTAGGGGTCCAAACTAAGCTTTGGGTGCCTGTCAAGTGCAAAGGTGGAGGTTTGACCACCAAAAAAATGGATTTTATCCTATGCGAATAACTTTATCCAATGCGTGATGGGTCAATTCGGGCTCAATTTGGGTTAGGTTGGATTTGGGTTGACATAAGGATGGGTCATGCCTAGTTTCAATGGGTTTAGGCTTGGTTTGAATGGGTTTGGCTTAATTTGACTCATGTAAGTCAAATTGGGCTAGGTTGGGTTAAGTTGACCAATCGGTCAAATTGTGTCAAACCAAGGCTTAGGTCAAGTTCAAATGAGTATTTGATATATTTTGGTTCAATTGGTTTGGTTGAATTTGGCTTGGATTTGACTTCGACCCATTTGGATTCATATGGGTCAAATAGGCTAAGTTGACTAATTTGGTCAAATTGGCCAAATTGGCTTGGGTTAGGCATTGGTTTATGTTCAATTGGTCATTTGAAGATGGTTGTAGGCTTTGATTTCAAACAATTTGGATTTAAAATTGATTTAGGCCAAAATTGTTGTAGGCCAATTTGGGTTAAATGCATCAATTGGGTTCAATTGATCAAATTAGGTTCAATCAAGATTTTGATCAAGTTAAATAATCAATTTGGATTGAATTTTAATTTGACCTAATTTGGCCTTTTGGATCAAATTGGGTCAAATTAGGTTAACTTGGGTCAAATGGCCAATTGGGTTTGGTTTGGCTCAATTGATAGTCATGTTATATTCAAGGATTGATTTTAGGTTAGTATAAATCATTAGTTTTAATTAATTTGATTTAGAATGATATTTGAATCATTTGGCTCATGTATGCTAATTAGGTCAATTTGGTCAAACGACCAAATTGGATTGGTTTGACCCAATTGATAGCAATTGATTAATCAAGGGTGATCAACAATCACTATAGGAGGTTTTGGATGATTTGGTTCAATCTAATTTGGGTTGGATTGAAGTTTGGTTCAAAATGGTCCTTTAGGTCACTTTAGGTCAAGTGAAATTGAATCAATTTTAGGTTAAATTGAGTTGAGTTGAGTTTGATATTTGATTTGGAATTTATTGATAGCTTTGATTGCAATTGATTTGGGTATAATTGGATTTTGGCTCATTTAGACCCTTTAGGTCAAATGGGTTAGGTTAGGTTGATTGAATTGATTTTGGGTTTGATTGTAATTTTGGTCGAGTGTGGAATGATGATTGGAGGATTGATTGGCTTATGAGAAAATCAATTGAGTTAATATTGATTAAAGGAAATTTTTGGCTAAGTCCATAGGATTGAATTATGGGCTTAGGTGGGTTTTACATGATGGATTTAATTTATGGCTTGGGATTTGGATATGAATTAGGATTCAATTGGATTTTTGTTATATTGACTTGGAGTTTGGTTTTGGTTAAGAAGGTAGGCAAGAGTTTGGTTTAGGCTATATGATAGGTAGGTTATCGTAGACACTAAGGCATGATCTAATCCTAAGGCTAATTCTCCTAAGTTTCTAAGTGTCTTATGACTAAGAAGCTCTTAGTGTCTAGAAGACTCCTAGATCTACGATGAGAAGATTGGATCCTCACTCCAAAAGTGAGGTCAACACTAGTAATGTCATCATCCCTCCCAATATATACTTTAAGATAAATGATAGTCATTTATGCTATAGTACGCACCGCTAGGCATCAATGCATATATGAAATATATGTTTATTTTCCAATCTTAATTGAGAGTGCTCTATTATTGTGGTAAGAGGGATAATTAACAATGGAATCTTGTGTTCAAAGGAAGTAGAATCTAGATCTAAGAAAACCTCACATAATGTTACGAGAAATCTAGTTAAATATATATCAATCTATCTCACAAAAAAATATACTCTTACCTATCTCAATAAAGATAGTAGAGAGGATCTTCAAAGGTATTTTTTTTTCTAAGTGATCAGTTTCATTTCAGCAAATGCTATTCTTTGGTAATAATCCATATGACATCTATCATTGAAGTCATCCATTTGGGATAACCAATCTAAAAATTTATTAAAGTAAACAATGTTATACATTGAGGCTTCTATCTTAACTTGTTTTGTAAGTTCATGTAATATTTCATGAATCCTAAATGGTATTGTCTAAGGGTGTTCCTTAAGTTTGGCTTTCTCACAGGATATTTATCTCTAGGTAGTTCAAGGTTTTCCCTTTATAGGGATTCTAAGTCATCGATACATGGAATAGTCCAAGGGGTTTGAAGCTTATTACTCAAGGTTTGAATTTGTGTGGTGAGGATCATGAGTAGGTCTTCTACCCTAGTGTATTTATCTTCACTTCTCATTGAAATCTCATCTATTATTCTAGTGAAGTCCTCTAGTTTGTCCAAACTAATAGACTTGGGTGGCATGATGTAATTAAAAAGATGGAATCTGACACTCCAAATGAAGATTTTAAATATGAGATAAGTGAACTAAAATTGACATACATGAGATGCACAAATTTTAAAAATAGCTAGGTTTAAATAAATATAAAGTAACTTGTGGATATTACAAAACATTAAGTAAACTTGAAAAAAGAAATAAACATATGATCTTTAAGGATATGTTTTTAATTTAATGTTGGATTTGTATACAAGGTTAGGCTATTTAGTGAGCTCTCCCTTACTCAAATTGCCACTATAGTATGATGGCTTGCAGTTTAAGTAGGAAAAGGCTAGCCTTTATAAGTGGAAATAACTAGTTGGTAGTAACACAAATATTTATTGAATTGCCTACCATATGAATTTAACATGTGTTTCTAAGCGAAATAACTAATTTTGTGAAGGAAATTACACAAAATACAAAGTACAAAACTAACATTGCTTTAAGTTGATATAGATTATTTGCTACCATTTTCTCCATGCCTCCAAACCATGGGCTGTGATACCAAAATTGATAGATGATGAGTTGTGGAGAGTAGGATGTTGTAGCGAATGGTGGAGAAAGAGATGCTACATTGATCATCCACTTACTAAAGTGGAAGAGATATAAAGAATGTCAAAACCTTCCACACATCGAAGTGAAAGAGATGTAAAAAGTTCTACTCACCAAAGTAAAATGATAACGAGAGATCACCAAATCCTTCAGGAGGTCAGCTCCCAAGCTCCAACCAAAATTTTTCACTCAATTTTTACATACAAAAGTTAAAAGTTCCTCCTTAAGTCAGAAATGATGTTTAAATAAGTATAATATTCTAAGAAATGTGTCCCATGAAGAGAAAAGTACAAAAAACTAAAAATAAAAAGTCGCATCATTTTGCGTCGAGGCACCAGGTCATGACACCACAAAGACAGGTTCCAAAGAGCAAAGAAAGAAGGCACTAGCTTCGTCTCAAAACTCTAAAACCACGGAATGCAGCGCCAAGCAACTAGAAAAGTACCATACTAACACCTTTACAATTTAATACATGAAGTCACCTGTTTTTAACCACAACTTAGACACAACATCTAAACATGATTAAATACAACCATTACTATATAATACAATACATAAAACATAAATTTATAACACATAAAGTCTACTAAAAGTACTCCTAAATTTAAGCTTTGGTTTGAGATATTGTGATAAGTCATTTCTTTCTTTGATACACTACATAATAATATTGTTAAAAAACATAATGTACTTAAGCATAAAGTTAATCTATATAAGGTGGATAGATAAATAAACACCTACAATACTTTACAAACCTAATTTTTTAATTTAGCTAAAGTGGAGTTAGAAGAAAAATGTAAAACTTCAATTGATAATATTTTCTAATCTTACTGCAAAGAAGGATAGTTTGACTTCACTTTCGAGGCTTACTACCCTTTAATTTTAAAATTAAAAGATATAGATTTAGGATCTTATTAAGTGAGTTTTTTTTTATGATACTTCTTTCTATATTATGTGTTTGGAGTGTAATTGTATTAACTAAATGATATATTTTATAAAAGAGATATTTTTCAAGGAAAAGATAAAAAAGGTAAAATCTAAGTTAGATTTTATTTCTTATCTAAGCTTGTGATGAATATCTATTCATCTATTTATAAATATCTCACTATTGAAAGGGAGGAAAATTATGGTTTATCATTCTCCTTGAGAGACGCATCTACCTTGATTAATTATATCGATAAATACTTCTAAAAAAACTCTCGATAAATAAAGGCACAAAATGGATTCTACTTTATTTTCTTTCTTGGGGTTTTCAAAGAAAAGCTCACAATTTAGCAAGAATTATCATAATAGAACAATCTATGTATATAAAATGTTAGTTTGCACGATAGAGAGTGAATCACCATAATGAAGCTAGATGATGGTGTGATATATAAAATGTCAGCTTAATAATTATTTCTAAACTACCAAAGACAATATATAGAGTATTATGGTCACAAATGGGTTATGGTAAGAGGAGGAGATTAAAGAAGAAGATAGAAATAAAATTAGTCTAGATATCATGGATCCATCATTCTATGTTGTCAGACCTATATTCATTTAGCTTGAAATGGTAGTTGACCCAACATAGCCATGAAGCACTCTATTAGTAACCATGAGTTGCATCTTCTAGAGTTAGTCTAATGGCCTAGACCAAGGAAGGAGAACAAAAAAAATCCCAAGCAAATGTTTATAAAGAATAAGGTTGGAAGGGTTAAAAGACTTATCTTATAACTATAATTATCAAGATTGTACTTATAAACTTATCTGGGTCAGGCTATCACTATCTAGCGTACTAAGACCTTTTAGTCGCCATTAAAACCATGCCTACTTAAAGCTCTATTCTAAAAAGGTTATGGATGATATGCAAATTATTTGTCCTTAAGTTAAATTTTAATGTGCCCTTTGGTTAAATCATAATATAATGGGTGCTAGCGATAATGTTGGAAAGACTTAACTCTATACCTCTACTAAAATATATAAAGGAGTAAATGGGTTTTATTTTAGGAAAAAAAATGCCCAAAGAGAAACTTTATTTTAATATTTAAAATATTATCCTACTACTCATTTTAAGTTGCTTAAATTTTTAAAGTTGGTAGAAAACATAGTTTTCCATCCTAAGAGCCTATAGATCATATAATCACAAAAAAACACATTACAATAAAAAAAATGTAATAAAGCAAACAATGTAATAAAAAATCACTCTGAAGTGATGGTTGTAACAAATTAGGTTTAATGAGCCTATGTGGTTGGGTAGCCAAATACTTACCCAGAAAAAAAAAAGTATAAATGAGTAGCCAAGCTTTACCCATAAATACAAGCTCAAATAAATATCATAAATAAAATATAAATTATGTTTTCCTCTTCTTCTAGTCCTTCTTCTAGTTTAAAATTTATGTTTGTTCATTAAGATATAGGATCTCTAGGTATTGAGTCAAAAATTTTAGTTTATATTTTATTTTTACCCAAAAAAAGTCTGAAATATATTATAAATAAATAAAAACTTCTAAACTTAAATAGAGTCATCAAAGTACAATAAAATTCATAACAATGTCATATAATTAATATTTTAATGCACGATCTCTTATAAAATAAAAGTAAAAGCAATGGGCGTACATCTTGCATCTACATAAACTATCTCTAATTCAATAGTAATATAATAGTAGAGTGTCACAATGTATTACAATTTACATAATCAATAATAAAGAGATGTACTCTCACAACATCATCTCGTATAGCCACAAGATAGCATGAACAAAGCGTCCTAATTATAACCTCCTTATTTTAGGATTGCGAACTATCATAGCACGTAATTGTGTGCAAGTTTGTATACTCCTAAGAACAATATTATATGATCCTAACTTACCAAGCTAAGTCATACAAGCAATTTAATCATCCTAAGGTTTATCACTTTTACATAAATTTTATACAGAATAAGTGATATGTTTTATGCTGTTCAAGCATTCTAATTTGGTCACATAAAGATTTAATTATGAATAAATAACTTTTTAATTAAATAAATCCTCATCCAAAAGTGCAAGTTAATTGATCATGATTTAGGTCAAGTCTGTATTCTAAAGGGATGTGGACTAAACTAATGTGCTAACTGGCATGCAAATGTATCAATATGATAAATAATAATGAAACAATCAATAAAAAAAAGATAGTTTGAAATCCAAGAAAAATTTGGATATTAAAGATTCAAAATAATGTGCTGCAAAATTTAATGTTTAGATTGAAAATAAAAGGTAAATGGGAACCATCCATTCAAAAGAAGGTTACAAGTTTGGGTACAAGTGTATACTCAAATCATAATATTATTCAATATAACGATTTGCATAGCTAAGGTATACTATTTTTAGCTTTTACCTACCAATGGGGAAGTGTTTTAACTTATGGGCATCACCTAATTAAGTGTGCCCCACTTGTTGACTGTCCGTCAATATGAGAAATTTTATTTCAAAGATTTCTTTAAATTATTTAACTCTTCAAGTTATTTTAAAATTTACAATTTATTTGATTTGATTTTATTTTTATTTAGTTTTTATATAATTTTATTTATTGTTGTTAATTTCAAAAGCACATAATTATTTATCATCTTGTTTGTCAAATTAATTTCAAATTATGTTAGAATTTTCAGAAACTTTTTTTGATTTCATCCCTAAAATTATTTAATTTAATTAAATATTTTTATTATTTTTAATGATCATTAATTATTTATCAAGTTTATTAAATTAATTATTTATTAAGTTTATTAAATTAATTATTTTGTCTTTAAATTAGAGGTATATTCACTTTCAATTATCATGGAAATTTAAAAAAATTATGATAATTTTATTATGACCACAGGTTATTATTTTGATTATTTTATAATTTTTATGATTTTTAATTATTATTAAATTTTTATCTAATTTATTAAATCATTAATTTTATTTTGAAACTCATTTACTCTTAAAGCATCGTGAGTGATTATGAAACTTTTTATAGATGGTTAAAATTACAATATTTATAGAAGGTTGAAAGCATCGTGAGTGATTAAGATGACCATAAGTTATTATTTATTATTTTATATATATTTTAAACATTTATTTGACCCAATTACATAATTAATTCATTTTATTTCAAAAAAATTATGAATTTTTTTATGTATTTAGATTACCATTTTAAGTCTTTTAGTAAGTATTTTGATTTTTATGATTTTTAAATAGTTAAATAATAAATAAATAATAATAATATGATGAAAGTAAAAGTATGTTTGAATGAAACTAATGATTTATTTTAAGTGCTTCATGAAGTTTACCAAACTCAACTAACACAATCAAATTGGAAAATCAAATCAACATGGACAAGGGTTGTTTGAAAATATTTCTAGGATTTATAATAAGTGAAAAACAAAAGCTCATAAATATTAAAATTTATGCTAAAATATTTTCGTCATATTTATTTTGAATTTTCATATATATATATATATATATATATATATATATATATATATATATATAAGTGAAAGTTTACGCCTTTAATGAAGTCCAAAGACACAATAATGTGATAATTAAAGAGCAACAAGAGACACTCAATTTTAACGTGGAAAATCGAAAAGAGGGAAAACCACGGCTGAAGAAAAGCTTCCACTATGTATGTTTGAGTACAAAATCTTCCGATAACGATTACATGAGAAAGGAATAACAACCGTAACAATGATCGTTGTAATTGTTACGATACAGACGGGGTAACTTAGGAATACATGGTACAATTAGTGACAGGTGGGTGGTTGATGGTCACGGGAGTGCAATCTGCTTGATATTGCTTGGAGGATCTGCTTGAGCTTGATCTCTCTTCCTCCTCACTTGGCTTTTCCTCTTCTTCCTCGCTCTTCTTCCTTGCTTGGACTCTTCCTCTTCTTCCTTGCTGTGATCACGACGGTAGGCGGTGACCACCGTCGGCTCCTCTTCACTTGTTTTTCGACTCTCTTCACTCTCCTCCTTCATGTGAGGAATGAAGGCCTATTTATAGATGGGAGGAGGGCATTCTTGTAATTCATGTAAAGTGCACCCCCTCGACGGACGGCCGGATGATTCCTTCATTTGATGTATTTTGAGCATTTGGATGCCCAAATGACGGAATTATGAGATCTTAGGCTCGTTAGATCCTCCAGACGCCGATTCGCCTATAAACACTCCATATTTGAGAGCTGTTTTGAGATTTAATTGATGTCCCAAAGATTCCAATGATATTTCAGTGCTTGATCTCGTCGGTTTTAACTCAAAATCATGGCTTTCAAATCAAGATTTGTGCTTTGACTAGTGGTATTTTGAGAGCCATATCGGCTCTATTTTTGGATGACATTAGCTTAATCATCCAAAATATATGCCAAATGCTTGAAAATAACGGAAAGTTTTCGGAGTTTGGGACCGGCGCCGTGGCGCCTGCGCCCGTAGCGGCGCCTGGGCCTCCATGCTACGCCGCGCCCGGCTGGCCAGCTCATGCCCTACGCCGGGCGGCCGCTGTCATGGGCCGTCCAGGGTCGATCGTGGTCGCTGGTTATTCTGATCCGGTGTCGGCCTTGATTGGGTCGCTGACGGTCCGGGTCGCCATGATGTCATGACAGTCCGGGCTGTCTGGCGATTTTGCCGGGTCGCTGCTGACGGTATGGGTCGGCGATCAGTGTCGCTGACGGCCGGGTCGCTGGACGGTGTCGCGAAACACACCTCCGGCGGCGGAGGTTCAGGGCGCTGGTCAGAATGGTACAGCCATGCCACCCGAAGTTTTGCCATTTTTGAGGGATTTTACCCTTTTGTCCTTGGGAGCTATAAATACCCCAGGATAGGGAGAGGCACACCTTTCCCCTCTCTCTTTCTTCTTGAGTGAGGGTCCTTTGGAGGTGATCAAGAGGGCGATCAAGAGGCGATCAAGGAGGCGATCAAGGCCCACTGCGTGTTGCCATTCGCCCCGTTTCGGCCCTCGGACCATCCGGGGTTAGAGGCGATCAAGGCCCACGTGCGTGGTTTCCGACCGTCCGGTTCTCCCGCCGATCAGGTTAGAGGCGATCAAGGCCCATGCACGTCGTGGTTCCGTTTCTCCACCGGCGTCGCCCCGTCGTCGGAGGCAGGCCCAGCGATGCGTCGTGGTTCCGCTTCCTGTCGGCGACATCGGTCCCGTCGGATCGTCGTTGGGAGAGGCGGTCGCCCACCGATGACGTGTTCCGGTTCCGGCCTCCGGCTCGCCCGTCCGTCGTTGGGAGGCGATCAGGCCTGTCAGACGGCGTGGTTTTCGGCCCCGTCTTTCTCGGCCCCGTCGGATCGTCTGGGTTAGAGACAGGCCCACCGACGTCGTGGTTCCGGTACGTCCGGTTTATATCCCCGGATCATCGGTTAGGCGATCAAGGCCCACGCGACGTCGTGGTTCCTCCTCCCCGTCCGGATCGTCTGGCTAGACATCAAGGCCCACGATATCGTGTTCCGGTTTCCGACCGTCCGGATCGTCCCATCGGATCGCGGGTTGAGGAACGTCAAGGCCCACTGACGTCGTGGTTCCGCTCACCGGACCGTCCGGGTTAGAGGCGATTGCCCACGATACGCCGGTTAGCATTCCGACCGTCCGGGTTAGAAGGCGACCAAGGCCCACGGTACCGGAGTCGAGGGTTCACGGCGATGTCCGACGAGAATGGCCAGCGACGGAGAAGACCGGCGATGTGTCCGGCGATATGGTGATGACCGAAAGATGCCGACGGCAAGTGGTGACCAAATAAGATTGCCGACCGATAGTGCCGATGGTGGCGCATTATTGATAGTTACGTGGTGACCGACGATATTATGGCCAACGGGTGGTCGAGCCGCAACGACGACGCAGTCGACGCCGTAGTCGGAGTGACCGCAACTATGGGTGTGACCGGCGAAGATTGCCTGCGATGGTTCATTGATAATTGAAACGACGTTATGGATATAATTGAATCCGCCGAGGATTTTGACCCATCCGTTGTTTGTCGTGTTACGATGACATAACTGTGGAGTGGGTACAAAGTTTTGACCTTTCCTTGTTATTATTGGTTTATTCGTCGACGCCAACTGTATGGAAGAGGCCGGAAGTCCAAGGACGTTTTGACCTATCTGGGTTGTTTGTCGAGCTTTTGCTCGATGACATTAATGCTGGAAGAGGCCGGAAGTCCACCAAGGACGCTATCTATTGGTTTGTCGAGCTTTTGATGACGTTAACCCGTATGGAAGAGGTCGCGGAAGTCCATCAAGGACGTTTGACCTATCTGGTTGTTTATCGAGCTTTATGGCGACATTAACCCGTATGGAAGAGGTCGCGGAAGTCCACCAAGGACGTTTGACTATCTGGTTGTTAGTCCGAGTTTTTACTCGACGTTAACCCGCATGGAAGAGGTCACCGGCGACGGTGAATGGAGGGTGACCGGCGACGAGCAATGGCGGTAACCGGCCGGATCGGTGGCGACCGGGCGACCGTGGTCGGCGAATAGCGGCAGCGGAGAAAATTGTCGTCCGATGGTCGGCGAATGCCGACGATAATCAGCGTATTACCGACGGGTCAGCAATGCTGACGATAATGACGGTAGCCGACGCCTGAATCGCGGAATGACCGGCGACAACGGATGGCGATACCAGCAGTGACCGGCGACGTAATCCATGGACCAGGGTGAAGCGGCCAGGGGTTTTCAGCGGTTGGCACGGGCACAATAAATCACGATCGGGCGATGGTAGCAGCGCCGGCTACATTGGTTGGCTCTGGTTGGTCGCAACAATCGCGACGGTAATCGACGGTATGACCGGCCGTATGCGATGACCGCAGAGATGGTGGTGATCAGCGAAGGTTGCCGGCGATGGTCGGCAGCGACCGACGACTTTAGTGGCGCGTGACCGACTACAGATGGCTACCGACGGGTGGTCAGCACGTAGTGGTGACCGGCGGAGATTGCCGGGGATGGTCAACGGCGTGACCAACGACTTAGCGGCGACCGGCTACATTATTGGCACAAGTGAGGCAAAGCGAACGGCGAGTAGAATGGACCGGCCATATTGGTTGGCGGCCGACGGCAATTCAAGAATTAAGAATCGACGCAATCAGCCGCAGCCTGCCGGATGACCGGCAGAGATGCAGGTGATCAGCGAAGGTATACAATGGTGAAGGATCACCGAATGGCAGCGGACCACAATCAGGTCGACGGGTCGACGAGTGGTGAGCGAGATGCGGGATGACCCAGCAGCGACCGACGACGATACGGCAAGTGCGGCCGACCATATTGCGACGGGTAATGGCGAATCAGCGCGGCAGCAGCGGCTACATTGCGGCCGACGGGTTGGTCAGCAATGGTGATTTAGCTGTGGCTACATGCTGGTTACCGACGGGCTCGGCACGGTAACCGGGCGACGGTAGTCGCAGCCGGCGTGCACGGCGGAACCGCAGAGATGGTGGTGATCGGCAAAGTGCCCGATGGCGCTGGCGGACTGAACGTAGCTGGTAACCAGATTTTGACCCATCCGAGGTTTTGTTATCAATGACATTAACTCATGAGGTACAAAGTTTTTTTTTTTGACCTTTCGGTTGTTTGTCGAGCTTTTGCACATTAACCCGTATGGAAGATATCGCAGAAAGTCCACCAAGGACGTTTGACCTTTCCTGGGTTGTTTGTCAGAGCTTTTGCTCGATGACATTAACCCGTATGGAAGAGATCGCAGGAAATCCACCAAGGACGCTGACGGCGGTCGACGCGCAGAAGTTGGCGATGACCGATGATGGTGGTGACCGGCGAGATGCCGGCTGGTGGCGCAAGGACCGGCGACGATAATGGCGGGCGTGACCAGGGTTACCGACGGGTGGTCGGCAGAAGGGCGACGGTAGTCGACGGTGCAACTCGACGTTGTAGCGGCGATGACCGGCATAATGGTGAACCGGCGAAGACGATGGTGGCGGTGACCGACGATGGTACACGCGGCAGTGACCGCGATGATGAGGATTTTGACCCATCCGAGGTTGTTTATCGAGTGTTATCCGGCGACATTAACTGAGTGGGTACAAAGTTTGACCTTTCCGGGTTGTTTGTGACATTAACCCGGAAGAGAGATCGCAGAAGTCCACCAGAGCGTTTGACCTTTCCTGGGTTGTTTGTCAGAGCTTTTGCTCGATGACATTAACCCGTATAAGAGATCGCAGGAAGTCCACCAAGGACGTTTTGACCTTTCCTGGGTTGTTTGTCAGAGCTTTTGCTCGATGACATTAACCCGTATAAGAGATCGCAGGAAGTCCACCAAGGACGTTTTGACCTTTCCTGGGTTGTTTGTCAGAGCTTTGCTCGATGACATTAACCCAAAGATCGAATAGTTGTATGAGCTTGTAGCGAGTTGACTATTGATCTTTGCCTTTTCATTGGTGTCTTTTTGCTTATCTTTTGAGATTAAGAGTTGCAGAATCGAAGGAATAAAGTTTGATGAATCTTCATTCTTCGCCATGCGTTCTTTAAAAGCTAATGCTCCACCTCGATGGTGGTTTTTGATCTTGTTGGAAAACTTGATTGCCATAGATGAAATAATGGGAATCAACATCCCACGAACCAAACTGCTTAGAAAACCGTCAGCAGAGAGTGAAAGTTTACCTTTAGTGAAGTCCAAAGACACACACAGTAATTAAAGAGCAAGAGACACTGAATTTTAATGTGGAAAACCTCAAAAGAGGGAAAACCATGGGCTAGCCCAAGAAAGCTTCCACTATGTATGCTTTGAGTACAAAATCTTCGATAACAGGATTCAGAATTGCATATGAGAGGAATAACAACCGTAACAATGATCAGTTGTAATTATTCGATGGTGGAGAGGGTAACTTCCGGCGGAATACATGGTACAATTAGTAACGGGTATGATGGCGATGGTTAGCCGGCGGGAGTGCAATCTTGCTTTGCGATCTTGCTTGGAGGATCTTCAAGCTTAGCTCTCTCTCTTCCTCCTCACTTGGCTTTTCCTCTTCTCGCTCGGACTCTTCCTTTTCTTCCTTGCTTGGACTCTTCCTCTTCTTCTTGGGCGATTGATGGCGTGGATCGTGGCCTGCGTGGTTTGACTCCAGCTGGCTCCTCTTCTTAACTTGTTTCAGCTCCTCTTCACTTGGCCTCTCCTTCATGTGAGGAATGAAGGCCTATTTATAGATGGGAGGAGGGGCATTCTTGTAAATTCATGTAAAGCCCGTTCACCCCTCGACGGACCGGGATGATTCCTTGATCATTTGATGTATTTTGAGCATTTGGATGCCCAAATGACGTCGAATTATGAGATCTTAGGCTCGTTAGATCCGGCTCGTCGAGACGCCGATTATATATAAACACTCCATATTTGAGAGCTGTTTTGAGATTTAATTGATGTCCCAAAGATTCCAATGATATTTAAGATCTCGATTTTAGACTCAAAATCATATCGACATCAAGATTTGTGCTTTGACTAGTGGTTTTAGTTATATATATATATATATATATATATATATATATATATATATATATATATAAAATATTTTATTTGCATCAATTTCTATTATTTTTTCAAATATTCTTGTTCGAATAATTTACTTGCTTGAGTTTAAGCCATATCCATTACTATTGGAATTTTTAATTTGGAACACCACACAAATTTTAGAGGTACTTATTTGAGTAATCAAATATATCATTAAAGGATAAATATATTATCTCTAAAGATAATTATATTACCCTATAATGGATTCGATTACTTAATATGACATCTAAGACTAATTGGTCTTCGATGTGCTAGAGATTTTTCTCTTGAAGTATATGAAGAAGTAGGACAGGGTTTATTTTGTTACAAATTTCATAATTCCCTGAAAGGGCAATCCTTATAGTTAATAACATCTTAGGAATGAAGGATCTCTTCCTAAGAATACTCTCGATTAAAAAAATAGACTTTTATTTTTATGGATCTCAGAGTTTGTTTTAAAATGATGATAATTTAGAAATTTAATAGAATACTTTCAAAGGGGAACAAGCAATTTGGATTAAGTAGAAAATGCCTATAAATATTGGGATGCTTAGTATGCATTTCAACTAACCTACCATTGGGCTTTATAATTTTGAGATTAAATTTAGTATGGTTTGAATTGACACTTTACTAGAAATCGAGGACTTAAATTCTAGCAACACAAGACTGTAGAAATGCTTAGGGTTAAAGACTTACTCTTAGAAGGATGCTTAAAAATTTAAGTCTAAATGCTCTTGACACAAGTCAGGAACTCGAATTAATATAAAACTTTTAGGAATTATCGGTTATTTGTCTCATTTAAGAAAAATGAACATTAATCTTCTACACTTTTAACTTGCCTGAAAGGGGTTGCCAACTAATACCACATAAACGCTTTTAAATCAATGAGTTCAATCTTTATGTTATGCAAGTTTATTAGACTGTTGTATTTAGGAAAGAGACTAAAAGCCTAAACTCACTCCTTATCCCTAAGATTATGTTTAGGTATGATATGCACTTAACTAATGCAACAAATTTCATCTTTTACATATTTTTGACTCGCAATTTATTTAAGGTTATGGATATGCAACTTATGCCTAAAATGATATGTAGTTAGAAGCGATTGTGGGCTAAATCAAAAGAGAAGGCACACTTCCCCCAAGAAGGGTGATCATCCTCAAAAGTTAGATGTCCTCTTATGTGTAATAGGTGAAGCGCCCAATTCAAAGAGAACGAATAATATGTTATCATGTTTCACAAAAGCTAATTATTTATAGTGGCTTTTAAGTTGTACCTAAGGTTTTAATTAACATAAGGTTTTGAGTTTTTTTATTTTTATATTTAAGTTGTTTATATTTAATTAAGTAGAAGATTTAATTTTTTCTATGAGCCTAACATTCTAGATAATTCATCATAGAAACACACCATAGAAAGAAACTTATAAAAGTAGGTTGTTTCTATTATGCACCCAAAATAAATCAAACCAAAATTATTTAAAACAAGTCAATGAGGCCGGGTACCGCTGTACAGCCCAAAAGAAAGAAAAAAAATGGTCAATCGAACTCTTCCCTTATACAGACCGGTCTAGAACTAAAAGTTTGATCTATGCGGGTCTTCTTGTAGAATTGTAACCTTCTTCAGGGACCTCCACAAGCTTCATTGGGGACCACTGAGATCAAGCACTAGTAGGACCAGCTCTTGTTATTCTTAAACCCCATAGATCTTAACTTAATTCTAGGCTCAAATTATATTTAAAATTTTAAAAATAAATTCTTAAACCTTAGAACATAAGCGTTATGAAATACACATAACATATCAACTGTTATAATGCAAATATACGGTCTTAACATTAGTTGATTGCCACCTATATCATATCACGTGAGAGACTTAAGCATACATATATATATATATATATATATATATATATATATATATATATATATATATATATATATATATATATATATTATTATTATTATTATTATTATTATTCCTTTTAGCATAGCCCCATGCAAAAAAATAGTGTTAATCGAATAAGAACGTCCTAGCCATCCAGTCTAAAATATTACATCACAAAATAAGAAAAATATTTCATATTACATTATAGAATATCAAAGAACATCGAACTAACCTAAGTCTAGTCGATGACATAATAATCTAGTATGTGAAAAATGGGTTTGTATTGTATGACTTTAGTAGGAATTTTTTGTTCAAGTTTTGGTTTCTTTTTTAAAGTTTGGTTTAATTAGATTTGAGATTTGATCTTTCACTTTTCATAATTTTACTTCATAGGTATGTGTCATTTTCAAACAAGAAGGTCAAGGTATTAAGACCTTTTTTGGACTAGTAGCCTTGCGACCTCGGGTGTCTAAACTATATACTATATGTTTGGTAATTATGAAAAAAAAATTTATTCTTTTGATCTCTTTTATTTTATTCTTAAAATTTGTTCAATTTTTCATTGGGTGGTTTCAATTTAAGTGACTTAATTTATTTACAAGTTTACTTCCATTTTTAATTTCATTTTATATTAAAGTGGAATTTAAATTTTCAAGAATAAATTCCACTTTGGGTGGAATCCATCCTATCCAAAATCCTAAGTCCTAATAGGATGAGATTTTCATCCATTCTAAAGAGTCAAACTAAGATCTTAAGTGTCTTACTTAATCTTTTTTGAATTAATTTAAATAATTTACCATAAATTGGGTTTGATTTAATTAATATTTAATTTTCTCTTTTTAAAATTTAATTAAGATTTGTTTTTCTTTCATTTCTTTTAACTTGATTAATGTTTCTAGGTTTGATTTATGATTTTTTGATTTAGAACCTTTGGTTAAGATTTAAAGTGTTTCCTTAAGCCTTAATTAAGAGTTTAATTATACATCATAACTAAATTTAATGTTCATTTTAGTTTATTTATTTTCAAATGTTTTGAGGTTAGAATTCATGTAATGTAATGTTGTTAAGATTCAGAGACTTCATTCCTATTCCATTTATTTTATTTTAATTAAATGTTCATTTAATTTTATGTGTTTGAATTATTTGATTTTAATTAAATTAATTTTATTCATTAGTTTAATGTTTAATTTCTTAAGTTTCTTTTGTTTCAAGTGCTAGTTACTTATTTCATACCATTTACCTTTTTAAGTTATGAGATGCATATATGATTCCATAACTTAGGTTTCTTGAGTAAATCTTCATTTTATTTCTCATGTTATAATTATTTGATCTATTTAATTTGAATGGATTATTGTTTATATTCATTTAACTTGAATGAATTAACTTAATACATTCAAGTTGATGTTTTAATTCACTCTTGGTTAAAAAGTTTTTAATTTCATTATATGTTAAAGTTATGATTTGGATAAGTTAATTTGGATTTGGATGAATTAATTAAATTTGTTTCAAGCCGTGATTTCATTTATTCATTTCATTAATGCATTTAAATAAGTTAATTCAATTAGTTCCAATTAATCCTTAAGAAGTCTTGATTTCACATTTATGGAATTCATTATATTATGCATTCTAATTTATTATTTAAATTAGGCTTAATGTAACATTATATATTAAGATTTCATTAATTAATTTAATCTCTTAAGATGAAATCTCATTTATCAATTCATAACCTAGTAAACTTAGGTTACTTTGGGTACCAAACCTAATCTAGGCCATTTTAAACTTTTAAGTTATTTAAGTATAATTGATTTGATTAATCACTTCCACTTATATTTAAGATTATGTTATTCATCAACTGAAATGGATTTAAATAATCTAATGAATTCCATATTTGGGTTTGAAATTCATATGTTAATTAGTTTTGCATTTAAGTTGATTAATAGATTCACTGTAAATTTAATAAATTATTAACTTAAGGTTTGATTAAATTTTATATTCTTAATTATTTTATTAAACCCTAAGTGTATAATTAATTAAATTCCTTGACTTCAAAGGGTTGGAAAAATTTTCTTGATTGTTTCAATGTCAATGACAATGTTTTAAATTGATTTTATGAATTTTTATAATTTTTGTAATTTTTTATTTATTATTTTATTTATATTGACCTAGAGATTAAAAATTCAAAAATTTTATATCTAGAGGTCATTTGACCTTGAAATTTTTATAGCAAGTGTGGCAAGTGAGGTTCCTTTATAGTTTAAGTTCTCTAAAGTTTCATCATAATCAGATGTATAATTTAAGACTTTATTTTAATAAAACATAAATTAATCCTAAATTAAAAAGAATTAATTAAATGTTTTAATTTTCTTAAATTTCCCTCTAGAAGATGAATCCATAGAGAGTTTGCTTATTTTTTTTAGGTTTGGTTGACTTATTATGCTTTTTTGAAGTTTGGATTAATTGATTTAATTAATTAATTTCTTTTAGTTCCTTTTGGGGTTTATTAACTTTTAGAGAGTTCTAATGATATTTTTGGATTCATTAGTGTTCATTATGATGACCTAGGCTAATTTCATTATGTTCATAATTTTTTTAATTTAATATTAATGTATTTTATTAAATGACTAGTTTATGATGGAAATTTACATATCTATTGATTTACTTTCTAATAAATTAAGAAATTTTTATCTAAGATAGGTTTTAATCTTAATTTCAATTATCAAAGTTTTAAATTAATTGGATTAAAGGTTTAAGTTTAATTTGAGTTTAATGATTTTTATTTAAACTTAAATTAATCTAAAAATACCTAATTAAAAATTGGGGATTTTAGTTTTAATGAACTCCTCTCACTAAGATGAATCCATAGAACCCTTATTTACACTTTTTGCTGAGAATTTTATTTTCTATAAATCATGAAAGTTTTTGGTATTTCTCTAAATTTTTAAAATTTTAAAAAACAGGATTTTCCTATTTATTCGCATTCGCACCATGTGGCTTTGACGTAGCGTCACTTTAGACACGGCGGTGCGTGATTCACCATGCAGAATCCACGTGAATTTTGCGTAATCTTGGCAACGGGATGAGGTTTGATCCGGGCAATCTGATAAAGGATCAGACAGCTTGGATTCATCTCGAGGTTTTCTTATTTGGATTTTAATCAGAGATCCGACTAGATCTCATTCATCCATTCCTAACAAAAGTAACAGACGATGAAGATTACATCTTCCTTTTCGATGATGAGAATCAAGTGACATTTGTTAAATCGAAGCAATTTTCGGTGATCTAGGAAGCAAAGTCGCTTGATTTCATTTGCAAATCCATCAAAAGTTCAATTAGAGCGCAACTATATGACTTGATCTCACTAGAGATCAAGTTTATTTTGAAAAGGATCAACACCAAAAGCTAAGGTGGATGATTTGAATCCGTCCCTCATTGGTGACAATATCCGACAGTGGAAACAATTCGAACAGCTTTGTATGGATGTGACGAGAGTCTGGGTGCAAGGAATTGAAATGCCACCTCGCCGATTGCTCTATAGGCCGAGCTCTGGCCATTTTTTTATGGCTTTGATCAAAGTTTGGCTTGTCGGCAGTATGGGAATCTAGAGAAGGGTGTGCTCTTCTTCATTTTGTTTAAGGAAGGTGTTGGAATTTTAAGAACGGCTTGAGATGGATTTTCTCTCTCCATTGCATGGTTGGCCAAAAGCTTTTTGGAGGAGGAAGGTCATCCTTTGTTGGCCATGGTGATTGCCACCCATTGAGGCTAGCTTTAAGTGGTGGTCAATTGATTGAGATTAGTCTAAGGCAGTTAGGATGAGGAATGGAAAGGAGGAAGTGGATTGGAGAAAATTTGTTTGCTTCCTATTGTTCACTCAAAAAAAAAATACCTTAGAGGATGTGCTCCGATATCTTTAAATGCGTTGAGTAGGAGTATATTCTTTCGTTAGGCAGATTAAAATATATTCAATCAGATTTCTCCTAACATTATGTTAGGGTTTGTTTAGGTTTGGGTTCTACTTTTTATGGATGCAAGCTTCCATAGTTAAGTATCCCTCTCACCACAACAAGAGGGAACTCTTGATTAAGGTTGGAAATAGACATATCTTAATGATATGTGATGGTATATTAGAGGTGTGTGTGTGGAATAAATGAATGGTCATGTATGATTCACATAACAAATAAGAAGATTAGGCTTACATTTTTTTGGAATGCCAAAATATTATTTAAAATATTCACATAATGAAAAATACGAGCACTTAATGCATAGTATATAATGAATAATGACTAAAGATATTATATAACTTAAATCATATGTTTCGAGAAATGATGATACGCTTGATCAAGATCCCATGGTTTCGTCATCACGGGATATCATGGTCCTTAGTCTACTTAGTCAGAAAAAATTATTCTTGATTGAAAAATCCTTGTCAACAGTCATGGGTTATATCGTCCAAGGTGATATTGTAAACCTAGGGTAATATTTATCTAAGAAGATAAATTTAAGTCAACCTTAGCTAGCATAAGGCTTTTTGCCTATTAAATATTTTCAATGATTCATAGTTCAAGGAGCAAAGCCATTAATAAACATATGAGCTATTACTGTGATCAAAATATAGTAGAGTTGTATAGATGCCAAGCCACCCGATCAGAAGATTCTGGTCATATCCACATTTCTTATGGTGCTATTTGCCGACATGATCATGCAAATAGAGAACACAGGCCACGTCCATATTGACATGAGATTATTTGAGTATATGCATAAATATATTTATTTGACATATGCTCTTTTGTGAGCAAAAGTCTTCTTCGCTTATCATCCCTGATAAATAATGATGGATGGATGGATAAATGATTCTTTGCATTAAGTTATATTGAATAATGAATTTCATTCAATTTAAACATATCCCCTTCGAATGAATTTTACAATCGGTAAAGCCATCATCAACGAAAGATTAGGTTTTGGTAACCTGGACGCAGTCATTGGACCCAACCAGTGATCATCCACCAAATCACTTCCACCGCTTCGTCCCATCGAGGCAAAGGTGTTCGAGTTGATCCTACCACCAGAGATCGTCGTAGTTGAGGTATGCCTCACAACTGACCTATATAGCAATTTTTTTTTCATTTTTGAAGAGAATTTGATCCCCATAAAGATCAAACCATATAGATTGATTGGAAATCGATCTTTGATAATTTTGCAATAAAAATCATGTCAAATTTGATCTCAAATTATTAGAAATTTGTTGGATTCAATGGATGGCATCCATCTCTCACTAGAGATGAATGGGAAGTGATCTCCATCGTTCGTTCCTTCTATTTGGAATAGATGGCCAAGATCTAGCCCCATTATTCAATTAAGGAAACCGCTAAATGAATCAAGACCATTTGATCTTGGATTGGTTGGTCGAGATCCATCCCATGTGGAATCACTTTTGATGTGGCCTCCATGCGGATTCCATGTGGCCTAGTGGTCCCGCGCCATATGGCAAAGGCGCTATGCAATTTCAAAAAATCATAGAAAATTAAATATATAAAAAAATGCAAATGAGGGCTCTATGGATTCATGTCAATGAGTATAATCTTTTAAACCCAAAACCCCTAATTAATTTTGGGTAAATTTGAATTTGACATTGAAATATATTAAACTCAAATTAATCTAATTGAAATAAAACTTTGGGAACTAAAATTGAGGTTAAAATGCACTTTAAGAACATTTTTCATGAATTATTTTTATATAATTCAAGAAATATCAAATTAAAAACTCTAAAATTCAATTTTAATTAAATAAATTAAAATTAAATAAAATAAATCACAAAAATGAATCAAATCACTTCAAATTGACATAATAAATCCTAATGAACTTAGAAACATCAATGAAACTCATTGAAATTTAATAAACCACAAAAGGGCCTAAGTAGTTAATTAATTGAATTAATTGATTCAAATAATTAACCATAAATTAAGAAAATCAATATAAATCAACCGAGATTTCAAAAATTATAAATAACCCCTCTATGGAAGCATCTTTCTGAGAGGAATAAACATAAAATAAAATTCCCAAATTGTCCTAATTAAATTAGGCTTAATTTGGGTTTTAATAAAATAATTAAAACCTTAATTACACTATAATTATGCATCTAATTAAAATGAATCTTTGGAAATATAAAACTGGCATGAAACCCTACTCGCCATAAAAATTTCAAACCTAATTGACCATTGGATTACGAATTGTTGAATTTCCAAATCTCTAAGTCAATCTAAACCAAATAATAAATTAAATAAAAATTCATAAAATAACTTGAAATAATCTTCACCAACATCTTAACACAATGATAACTCTTCCAATACCTAAATCAAAGAACTTGATTATTTACATACTTGAGGGTTAATGAAACTAATAATGCATATTAAGCCTAATAAAACCTTAAGGTTAATGAACTTATAATCAAATAAATTAATGAAATCCTAATCCACAATCAATGTAAATTAAGAATGAATTAAAACATTAATCTATGTGTCTTAGGTTAACATAAATCAAACCAAATGAATATGTATTCAATAAACATAAACACAATTCAAACCAAAACATAATTCAAACTAAACGTTAAACTGATTCAAACCAAATCAAATGAAATAAATCAAACCAAATTAAAAAAAAACTAAACCAAGAATAAAAATTTAATTAAGTCAAAGAAATGAAATGAAGAATCAAATTCCAAAAGAATTAAAAATTATAGAACATTAATCCAAAATCAAAATTGAACTCAAACCTAAATCATCTAAATGAATCTAAAAGGATTAATTAAGATACTTAAGAATCTTAGTTAGGCCTTTAGGATGAATCTTCAACTTAAGATGAAAGTTTCATATCACTAGAGGTTAGGATGTTGAATAGAATGGGTTCCACCCAAAAGTGAAATATATTCTACTTTTTATTCTTGAAAACATAAACTTTGCTTTAACCAAATAAAAGTGAACTTGAAAATAAAAAATAAAAACAAATCATTAAATCATTTGAATTGAAACCATCCAAAGGTATATCAAACTAACTCAAAACTCCAAATTAAAACTTGAACTAAAAAAGCCTAGCAAAGTCTTACCGCATAAGCCTATTCCCTTCACACACTAGATCATTAGATCAATCTATGATACTTTGTGTGCCGTGATGTGATGTGCTTTTTATGTCTTTGTGGTGTACTATTTTAGACAACATGTCTAAGATTATTTTCCCATTATATTGGATGATATGATGCTATTTTTAGAATTAACATTATCTTCTGCAGAGGGCTATGCTAGAAAGGACTACCATCATAAATAAATTAAAAATATTATTTCTTATATGTGGGTGTAAGTCCTTAAGCATCGTCCAATATGATAGGTGAGCTTGGTAAGCAGCTAATGCTAAGCCCGTATGTTTGTGAAATATAACTGTTGTGTGCTGTTTATATTTTCCTAGCATCTATTTTGTAGGGCTCATAATTTATTTTCAATTTGAAATGTAAATTTGAGGTTAGAATTAGGTTAGGATTTATGGGGTCCTGGATTAGCAGAAGCTGACCTTACTAGAAGATAGGTGCAGTGGCCCCCTGTGAAACATAATGGAGGTCCCTGAAGAAGGAGACGGTCTTGAAAAGAAGATTCATAGATCTAAACTTGTAGTTCTAGGCCGTATTGTAAAAGGGTATAGCTCGGCTGGCCATTTACTCTTTCTTCTGGGTGTACAACAGTACCTGATCACATCACCCTTTCTTTAAATTAAATTGACTTGACCTAGTTTGGGTGCACAATATAATTAACCTGCTTTTCAAGGTTTCTTTCTGTGTTTTTCTGTCTGTGATGAATGCTTGGACAGGCTCATAGGAAAAATTAAATTTTCTACCTAACTTAAATCTAATAAACCCAAACACAGAAAAAGGAAACTTCAAACCTCACACAATTTAAAGCCTTAGTCAAAACTTAAATCCAATTAGAAATAATTAGTTCTAAAAAATCATATAATCATATTCTCCGAACTCTTCAATCGGGCACTTCACCCATAAGGGGCATCTAACCTGTGAGGATGACCACCTTCTTGGGAATGTCTGCCTTTCTCTTAGTGATTTGACCTAAAACAAATTCTAATCGCATATTATTTATGCATAAAAATATATATCTAAAACCTTAAATGAATCTTGAGTCAAAATATATGAAAATAAAAAATGTGCATTAGTTAGTGCATATCATACCTAGCATGATCCTAGGGATTAGGGAGTGAGTTTAGGATTTTTAGATTCTTTTCCTAAAAAGATAATAACTTAACTATATTGCATACATAAGACTTGGCGTCATCCATTTAAAATGGGCTTAGGTGGTGTTAGCTGGTAGCCCTTACAGGAGGGTTATAAGTCCATAAGAGTCAGGGATAGGTCTAATCCTCAAGTGAATGGAATGATTGATAATTATAAAAATAAAACTAGGTTGAGCATCTGACTTGTGTTAGAAGCACTTATAGACTTAGGTTTTGAAGCATCCTCCTTAGAGGAAGTCTTCAACCTTAAGAATTTCTACAGTCTTGTGCTGCTAAATTATAAGCCATAGATTTTTAAAAAAATGTCAATTCAAAATCTAAATTAAATTCTAAAATTTAAAGTCCAATAATAAGATAGTTGTAATGCCTACTAGGCATCCCAATATCAATAGACATTTCCTACCTCATCCTAATTTGCTTACCAAAAGAACTCTTTCCACTTTGGATCATTCCCAATTAAACCTTCAAATACCACTCCTTTGAAAACCTACTTAAAACTCCATAGAAATAATAACTTATTTCTTTAATTGAGAGCATTCTTAGGAAGAGACCCTTCTTGAGATGTAATTAACTATAGGGGTTTACCCTTATAGGGAACCATGAACTCAATTTAAAATAAACTATGTTTTACTTTTTATGTAGTTCAGGGGAAAACTCTCTAGTATATGAAAGAGCCATTAGCCTTAGGAGTCTTTTATTAAATGATTGAATCCATTAAAGGATAACATGTTTATCTCTCGAGATAATATGTGTAATCCTTAATGACACATTTGATCATCCAAATAAGAAATTTTTAAACTCTATGTGGCATCATAAATTTTCTCCTCTAAGAGTCGTTCTTTTAATCTAACTGTACCACATGGGTCATGGACCCCGATAGTTGTCCATATCTACTCCTCAAGTGACTCTGTAAGTGGCATATCACCTAGCTATCTCCAAGTAAATATTGTAGACAATCTGTAGCTGATTTAGATAAGAGAAGCATATAAACTTCATAGGCATTATGAAAAATAATAATATTTGAATTTATAAAGAGCAGTGCTTGTGCACTTTGATTCAATCTTTTTTTTTTATTTCAAAGAGTTTAAATTTATATTCAAATTTAATCTTTCTATGAACATATGAAATCCAAATTTATGTTTGTTGACCTCACTTTTGGAGTGAGGATTCATCCTCCTATCTTAGACTTATGAGTCATCTTAGACACTAGAACCTTAATTATATGACACTTCTAGTGATAGGTGAACACTAAACCTTAGCCTAAAGACTTAACAAGTTGTACCATAACCTTAGGCCATACTTTAGGACTAATAGAACCTAGATATCCTATGGCCTAACCCAAACCTATACCTATCCAATCAATGTAAAACCAAACTTCAAAGAAATCCAACCAAACATAATTGAGTTTGTTACAAATCCAAGCTCCAAGCCAAAATGATTTAAACCCAAACCTATTTTAGTCCTATCATCCAATCCTATGGACTCCACCCAAAACCCATTTAATTGAACCAAAATCAATTGAACTTATCAAAGCACTCCAACCATTCAAACCTCTATTTCAAAGTCTTCCAAAACCTACAATCAAGCCAATCAAACTATTTCAATCAACCTAAGTTTGCCTTTTGAACCCAAAATGTACAAATGAGCCAAAATTCAATTAAATCCAAACCAATTGCAATCAAAGCCATCAATCAATCCTAAATCAACTATTAAACTCAATTCAACTCAATTCAACCCAATTCAACTCAAATTGACCCATATGGTTCATTTGACTCAAAGTGACCTAAATGACCCATTTGATCTAAACATCAATCCAACCCAAATTGGTTTGAACTAACTTATTTAATACCTTTTACAATGATTGTTGATCAACCTTGATTGTCCAATTGTAGTCAATTGGGTCAAGCCAAGCTAATTTGATCACTTGACCCAAGTTGACCCAATTAGCCTACATGAACTAAATTGAACCAAACTCAATTAATTGAAACCAATGCCTCCAATCAATCAACAGCTGAGTATTAAATTTGATTTGAAAACCAATTGGATCTAAACTAATCCATTTGGCCCCTTTGACCCAAGTTGACCAAATTTGACCTAAAGGGCCAAATAAAATCCTAAATCAAATTGATTGAAACCAATGACTCAAATCCATCATAAATTGATTTTTGAGCTTGATCAAACCCTTGACTAAACCAAATAAGACCAAGTCAATCCAATTGACCCATTTAGCCCAAATTTATCTAAAATGTCAAATATGGATTAAATAATTCATAAATTCAAATTAATTGAAATCAACCCCTACAATAATCTTCAATTCATTAATTGAACATAAGCCAACATCTAACCCAAGCCAATTTGCTCAATTTGACTAAATTAGCTAACTTAGCCCATTTGACCTGTATGAACCTATTTGAGTCAAATTCAAATCCATTTCAAATCAAGTCAAACCAATTGAACCTAAACATTCAAAATTATCATTTGAACATGACATAACCCTTGGTTTAACCCAATTTGACATGTTGGTCAACCTAGCCCAAGTTGACCCAATTTGACTTACAAGGGTCAAATTGAGCCAAACCCAACCAAACTAACTCCAAACCTAACCAAATTTAGCATAACCCATCTTTGGGTCACCATGGGTCAGCCCAAATCAAACTCAACCCACTTTTAATATGAATTTGCCCAAACCCATTGGGTTAACCCCTCTAAATGGGACAAAATTCTCATTTTGATGGTCAAACCCACTCTCTTCCCCTTGGCAGCCACTTTAAGGTCAAATGGGACAAGGGGACCACTGTCTCATTTGACCCAAAGTTGATTGGGTAAGCCACGAGTCAAGTGGAGGAGAGCTAACCCAAACTGCCCCATTGGAATACTTGGAGGGTGTGGTACACTCCACCTCATCCTCTATCAGCCCACTCCTCACCTTCAGTCTTTCAAGGCGCACGACCTCAGCACCTTCCTACCGTCCTCGATCGCTTGCGCCGGTCGGACGACTTCCAAAGGCTGAATCGATTCAAGCCATTAGATCAATTAGATAGGAGAGTATACTCATCCGCATCTCATTTCAAACACACACAAAGCTTTAGTGAGTCGAGACGAGCATCCTCAGAGTATTCCTGACCTCCTTTAAGCTTCCCATCGCCAATGAGATCAAACCCAAATGAAATTGAGGCTCCACTCTATCCAACCTCAACTAAACTCAACCAAATCCAAATTAACTTCACCCACACCATCCCCAAGCTTTGACAATTTGAAATGAATTAATTTTTGATCGATTCAAGCACCAGAGACCATCCTTAGGCCAACTATGGTGACATTTATGGTGGTGCTTAGTCCACAGAGCCACCGGTGGGGAGGCAAGTTATGAGCTTCACAACAGGACTTCATCTCTTCAAAATGAAGCTACCTTAGTAATTGGACCGCCAATCTTGAGCTCTGATAAGATAAACTCTAGCAAACTGTAGAAAAATCTAATAAGAGTTGGTCTTTTGTAAAGGAAATTATCATTTCGTGCATTTCCCATCATAAGATCCCCTTAAATTTATCTTTGAATCTTTTGGAGTTGATCTCGATGCCTCACAAGCTCAGATTGAGTGGAGGAGGCCGGACGGTGTCCATCTTACATCATTTGGGGGATGAAGGATCATCTGCCATTAGTTCCACGTGATTGGAGGAGACAACCATGATTAATACAATTAGATTTATTTGATTTAATCCTTAAGAACCATAATAATAATCCCCACAGTTAGATCCAAGATCGAACAATGGGAATGAAGGCACATCCACCGCCGTTGACTCAGCATGCCACATCGGATGATTTAAGTGACCAATCCCACAACGCCACATCAAAAGCTACACCATGTCAGCTCTTGTGTGGTGCCAATGGGATTAGAGATTAATTAAGGCTAAAATGCAATTAATCACTTAGAACTTCAAAAATTCATAACTAATTATAGAAAAAAAAATCCAAAAAAATATAAATAACCCCATTTTGAAAAGTGTAAATAGAGGAGATTTTAATAAAAACTGATTTCCCTATGGTTTGAATAGTGAATAGAGCTTAATCAGGGTTTGAATCTTTCCTTAATTAGCTTAATTAAGCCTTAATAACTTGGGAAATTAATTCTAAACTTGAAATGTTGATTTAATGGGATGACCTCTGCCTTCCATAATTTTCTTGGAATTTATTGGCTAGATAATTAGTAGAATTTGAAATTCAAACCTTAATTACCTCATTAAGCCATTTAATGATTATTTAAAATTTAAAACTATGAAAATTAATTAATTAAACTTCCTTAATCACTAATTAATAATGAAATGATGGGGGAGAGTGATTATGACCTCTTTCCTAATTACTTTCCCAAATTCATTTCATAAAGAGGGTTAATTAATGCATGATTTAATTAAGGAATTAATTAAATAATTAAATAGTAAAAATTACTCAAATTAAAAATGATAATTACTTCATATAATTAACACTCTATTCATGGGTTCCTCTTTATGTGTTTAATAACATAAAGATCCTTAAAGAAATTATGATTATCCCATAAGTGTGGAAAAATCATATAAGTACTTAATTAAGTTCTTTAATTTAATTAATACTTAATTATGAGCTTCATTTCATTAGGTCTCTAAGTGCATTGCAATTTCAATTCCTCATTTAAATATCATTGGAAGCATATAATTAAATGATTAATTAAATTAAAGAAGCATATGAAAGGATAATTAAATGAATTGCTTAATGATTCAAACTTAATTATGTCTTAAAATTCACTTAATTACTTCTCTTTAAACACATTGAATCATCAACATGGGATGGAGTAAAAACAACAAATGAATTTCTCCTCTTTAAGTTTATTAATCCAAATCCAAAACAAATCATACTTAATAAGAAGCATTGGTTTTCTTAAATGATTTTATTTGATGTGATTATCCTTAGGAATTAATGTAGTTGAATGAATTATGTTAAAGTGTTCAACTATTCCTTTTTAACTATCATAAATGTCATATGTCATTTGATAACATGCATTCATGTTTTTGCAAGTTACATGTGTTGGCTTAATCTTATTATATGTGTGGTTATTATCACTAGTAAATTTTAAAAGCTATTTTCAAAGTTATTAGTTGATAATGATAAGGGAAAGTGATATTATCTATGAATATTTCCATATGATTTGCCTGTATTTATAGCTAAGCATTTTAGAGTATTATTTTGGCATTATGATTCATGTATGGGTATATATATGCTTGAATGATAATATGTATATGGTCTCAACATCCCAGGAATATGAGGCTTTAAGTAGCCTCATAGAGGTCATTAATTATCTGACTTCCATTTTTAATAAAGGCACATATTTATTTTGATTTTATTCTTATCTATACTTATACTAGAATTTAGATAGAGCTTTATTTTACATGTATAAATGATTCAATAAAAATATAATCTTTTGCATGATTTTTATTCTTATGATTGTGTATACATTCATATGTATTTAAGAATAACAAGTATATAGTATGGACATTCCAGAAATATGAGGCTTTAAGTAGCCCCAATGAGGTCATTGATTATCTCACTTTCCTAGTTTAAACAACGACACACACTTGCTTAAACTTTCATACATGTGTATGTGTATTTAGTTAAGGAATAAAAATCCCTTTTTCTACCAAAATATATGCATTCATAATCATTTAAGTGTGCCAAAATATATCACAAGTGCAAATATATAAAGCCTTAAATCATATGTATGTTATGGGTGATGAAAAGGAATGGTTTAACATTATCTATGTAGTACTAATTCAATCACATTAATCCTAAAATGCCTTTCATGTTGAATATAATCCTTTAAGATTAACCCAAACTTAGGAATAGCAAAACATGTAATAAATCATTCACTAATAGAAACTAAGTCATAACAACATGCTTTAGAAAATGATTTAGGATATGGATGAAGAAAGTTCAACCATCTTCTTCTCTTTACAACACTTAAATGCTAAGTAAATATCAAATGAAATAAACAAAAATACAAATTAAAATTTATAAATCTTCTAAATAACTTCAAGTGAAACCACCCGTCATGTTAAATTAAACATTTCCTAACTTAGAAAATTATGATTTCAATGTCTAGCTAAGACATACCACACTAAGCCTAAGCACACACATTAGAATGCTAAGTCACAACTTTTAACTTTAGGTTAGGATGATGTATGTATTGATATTAGAAGTATGATTTGTAGACTAGATGTTAGGCCATTGCTAGCCTAATGTTATTTTATGTAGGGGATTATGCTAATGGGTTGCTAAAATAAATATAAATACTTTATTTGTAGGTTGATTATGCCCCTAAGCATAATCCATAATTAAGATAGGTGGGCTTAGTTACCCATGCACAGGGTGCTAAGACCAAATTATAAACTATAACTACTTGGATTTGTATGTATGTTAAGCTACTATCTATTTTATATGCCCAGTTAGATTTACTTTTACAAAAATGTAATATTATAATAGGAATTAGGATAAGTGCTATGGGGTTTAGGATGAGCAGTGGCTAGATGGAATAGTCCTGGGATGCCCTGCGAAGCCTTAGAGCAAATCAAATCAAAGAAAGAAGAAATGAAGAATGGAGACCCCATAACATCTAATTTAATTTTAATTATAATATTCTTTTGT
This sequence comes from Cymbidium sinense, assembly GCA_021442155.1. NCBI lineage: Eukaryota > Viridiplantae > Streptophyta > Magnoliopsida > Asparagales > Orchidaceae > Cymbidium > Cymbidium sinense. The sequence goes on from CM038215.1 coordinate 57,851,752, forward strand.
AATTCAGGTTGTATAAGGGTAGAGCTCGGCTACCCAACTTTTCTCTTTTTCGGGGTGTACGACGGTACTCGTCCGCACCAGCCTTTTATTCTTTTACAGAATATATACATGTTTGATTATTATTATGTTTAGATTATGCAATAGAACTGCATCTTCTTCATAGTTTCTTAAGCTTGATGTTTAAATGTGTTGCCAGGATGCGGTAGGCTCTTAGGATAAAATTAATTTTTTACCCTAATTAACTACTCATAACTAAAATTTAAAATAATTCACAATATCATTCTAAAGCTAAGGATATAATCAAGATAATTAAAAGATTTAGCAACTCCTTAGTTGAATGTTGAATGTCACACATCATGCATGGCATCTTATTTTTACTCTTGAATGATGAGGGCCTCCATCCTGCACTTTAGGAAACGCTTGACCTATAAGAGCACCCCCTTATGGTGGAGATTCTCCCTCTCTCTTTCTAATTTGTCCAATAACTCAATTTTATTATGTATTTAGGCATGAAATATCCTAAAACCTTTGTCCAAAATATTATGTAAAAATAATATAAAATTTGTAAAATGTTACATTTAGTTTAAGTCATGATTTCATACCAAACATGATCTAGTCTGTTATGGAGTGAGTTTAGGACTCTAATCTATTTTCCAAATTAAATAGTAAGCCTATCTATCTTGCATATACATAAGATCAGCCTACATGGGTTTAAATCATATGAGATATTAGCTGGTGGCCGCTCTAGATGGTTGTAAATCCAGAAGAGTTGGATAGGTTTAGTCTCTCTTGTAGAGGTAAATCACTATATCGCTTTCCCATTTAGATGCAGGCCATGCTCTTAGCTTGTATTAGAGCATCCTAGATTTAGGATCCAAGTTTACTTATTTCTTTTGGGCTAAGGGCATAAATCCTCATTTCTTAGGAATTCTCACAATCATGTGTTGATGGACTATAAGCCCTAACATTCTAATAAATTTTAACTTAAAGAAAAACAAATCTTCATTTTCAAATTTATTAGGCATCACTATAGGATAGGTTGGAGTGCTCATTAGGCTTCCTAGTATCATGAGTGCTCCCTACTTATCTTCCTTTGGAATCCAAAACAAGTCTTTCCAAAATAATTCCCACTTGATTTTCCAAAAATACCCAAATCCTTTGATAGTTTAATCTTGAAGTCTTTGGAGATATGATTGACTACTTTAATTGAGAGTTTTCTTATGAAATCACTATTTTCTAGGATATAATTAACTATGGAGGCTTTCCTCCATAAGGAATTAAAGTACCCGACATAAAATAAACCCTACTTTACTTTTTCATGTAAAGTAGGGGAAAGATCTCTAGTATATATGAAGACCCATCCGCCCTGAGTTTTTATTAGGTGATTAGGTACATTGTAGGGTGATGTTTTCATCTTTCAAGATTGTATATCATACCTTAATGTCATACCGATCACTTCAGTAAATACCCCCTAAGATCTGTGTGGTGTCCACCCGACATTCAAAATAAAATATCATAATGTTTAGACCCACTCATTTTTAGATATAGTAGTATCTAAGGTTTGGACTTTAGACCTAGTGCATTCTTGTCATAGTGGATCCAATTTAAATATAGATCTGGTCCTTTGGACATGTTGGATATGATCCAACCTTTTTGGGCATGATGGATCTTAGTTTAAATATAAATATGGTTCTTTCGGGTATCATGGATATGATCGGCCCCTTTGGGCATGATGGATCTTAGTTTAAATATATATCCGATCCTTTAGGAGATGATGATCTGATATGGCACCTTTGGGCATGATGGATCAGATTTAAAGATAGATCTGGTTTTTTGGATATGATGGATTTGATTCGGTCCCTTTGGGCATGATGAATCTATTTTAAATATTGATTTGGTCTCTTTGGACATGATGGATTTGATCCGCCCCCTTTGGGCATGATGAATCTTAGTTTATATATATATATATGCTTCTTTTAAAAATGATGTATTTGATCTGACTCTTTTGGGCATGATATATCTTAATTTAAGTATAGGTCTGACCCTTTTGGACATGATGGATTTGATCCAGCTCCTTTAGGTATGATGGATCTTAATTTAAATATAGATCTAGTCCCTTTAGGCATGATGGATCTTAATTTAAATATAGATTCGAACTTTTTGGACATGATGGATCTGATTTGCCCCGTTTGGGCATGATGGATTTTAATTTAAATATAGATCCAATCCTTTGGATATGATGGATCTAATTTGGCCTCTTTGGGCATGATAGATTTTAATTTAATTATAAATTTAGTCTTTTTGGACATGATGGATTTGTTCTAACCCATTTAGGCATAATTGATTTAATTTAAATTATAGGTTAGTTTTGATTGCATAAGTTTTCTCATTGACAGAGCATTTTCCTTCCATTGCAAGGCTTATAAAATTGCCCTTATTTACGTGGGACTTTTCTTTGAGGCGAGTAGTTTTCTTGCCACATTTTTAATGTTAAGTATCTCTTCAATTATGCATCTTATATTTAATTTTAAGTTTTTGCATTTATTATGCATAATATCTCTTGAGATATTGGTCATTTATAAGGGGCATGGATCTAATCCCTTTTGCATCAATGAGTTGATAAGCTCCCCCTTCGTAGGCTTTTTCAATGATGTATAGCCCTTCCTAATTTGGGCCGAATTTTCCACCAATTCGTTGATATGAAATGATAGGCCTTCTACGTACTAGTAATAATTCATCTGCTTTGAATCTTCTTAGGTGAACCTGACGGTCATGGGCTCGAGTCATTCTTGCTCTATATATTTCTAGACTCTACTGAGATTGATAATTCATCGAGAGCCACTAGCTCTTTGAGTCATATCCGAACACTTTCTTTTATTTTAAGTTCATTTTGAACTACTATACAGAGTGACAATAGCTCCACTTCAAGAGGCATTATCTTTTATGCTCCAAAGACTAAGGAGTACGTCGTTGTCTGTGTAGCCATTTTGTATGTGGTATGGTATGTCCACAGTGCTTATGTTAATTTATAATGTCATTCCCTTTTATTTTTAGAGAGAATTTACTTGAGAAGTTCAGTCAAAGTCTTGTTGAATGCTTCTGCAAGCCCATTAGCATATATCTTGAAGAGTACTGTCAATCTATCTTGTACTTCTCAATGAAGTGATAGACTTTGGCATTTATGAATGCAGTGTCATTACCAGATATAATTCTTTGAGGTACTCAGAATCGATAGACGATATGATTTTGAAAGAACTTCATTACAATGTCTGCTCTAACTTCTTTTAAGGGGATCCCTTCTACCCATTTGGAGAAGTAATTAGTTGCATCTAAAATGAAACGATGTCCCCCGGACAATGGAGGATCTATTGGGTTGATTATATCAGTCCCCCATCTTTCGAACGACCATGATGCCACCATTGGATGTAACACATTGGGTGGTCGATGCCATGTGTTTGCACATATTTGACACATTTGGCATGATCCATGCAGTCTTGCACCATGCTGGACCAATAATATCCCATCTGTTTAACTACATAATCCTTCATGAACTTCAACCATTACTATTTGGCTTCGTTTGGTCCTAGGCATCGCAGCCACATTTGGTCGAATGAGTGCCGATATAATGCATCATTCATAAGAGCATATCACAATGCTCTTTATAAGATCTAATGAGCCTTGAAATTTTCTTTTGGTAATCCACCTCCTTTAAGATAAATGATAAATGGTTCTCTCTAATCCTCTTTCTTCTATTATCATAGAGATTTCTTGGCTTTATTTAGCTTCAAAAGCCTGTAGAAGGGTTAGTGCTAACACTAGCTTATTTTTTATTATTATTGTAATTTGCTCCCTATGTGGGTCTACCATTTCCTTAGATAATTTAGCTAAAGCATGACATGACACTCTTATAATTATTATTTTAAAATTTTGCTTGAGGAGCACTAGGACATGCTTTTGATAAAGTTTCAATTCAGGCTTGTTTATCTTGAATGTCCTAATTATCTATCAGATTATGAGTTGTGAATCTCCATAAACACAAGTTTCTTAATCTTCATGTTAATTTTTAGTTCTATTTCTACAATTAATGCTTCATATTTGATCTCATTATTGGTTCGTGGTTCCATTAAGCTATACAAATATTGGAGAATACTACCTTGCAGTGTCACAAATAGTAATATGATCTCAACATATACCATAAGTAAACCAATAATGAGATCGTATTAGTATTTGTGACATGTTTGTTGAATCTCTGAACTAGAGTTCCCATTCTGATACAATAAGATCGTATTAGTTCAGGCTCATCTTCAAGTTGAATCTCTGAATTCTTTCGAATACAACTCTGGGATCATTTATGTGCTCGCTTTGATCATTGCTCTTTACGATCAAATCATCAATGTAACACTCTACATAGTTATGTATGAGGTCATCAAAGATATGAGTCATTGCCCTTTGGTATGTAGTGTCGACATTCTTTAGGCCAAATGGCATTACCTTATAGCAATATATACCACTTGGTGAGTGGAAGGATGTATGCTTTTTGTCTTCCAGAGCCATCTTTATTTGATTATAGCTCGATGAATGATCCATGAAGGAGAACATATCATAGTTTTATGTGTTATCAACCATGATTTATGCATTGGGCAATGGAAAGTAATCTTTTGGGCATGCTTTGTTTAAGTCCCAAAAGTCGATACAAATACAAATTTGTCCATTCTTCTTCTTAATTGGAACTATATTGATAATTCAGTCAACATATTTTTCCTCCTAGATGAATCCAGCTTCAATGAGCTTTTTAGTTTCTGCTATAACTTGCTCTTCGATTTCTAATCACATTCACCATGATCCTTGTTTTACATGTGGGACATTAGGCTCAATGATAAATTTATATACGGCCATATCTGGTGACATGCTTGACATTTCGTTATATGTCCATGAGAAGCAATCTTAATACTTAGAGAGTAGTACTTTTATTCCCTCTAACCTTTTTGATGTGAGGCTAGCATTAACAAAAGTCAGTCTAGTTTCTTCTTCAGTGCCTAGGTTGATTTCTTAAAGTTCATCAATGTTGGCTTAATTACATTCCTCAAATTCATTTGGGGCCTTTTTGAAGTCAATGATTAGATCTTCATCAAGTATGTCTTTATTTTTGTATGAAACATCCCTTAGCTCATCTATATTTTATACAAGGACTTCTTCTTTGTAGGATATGGCATAACATGAGCTCACTAAGGGGGTACTGACCTCAATTTTGGATGAGGTTAGCATTACTTCCAAAACTAGTAATTAGGATACCTAATCATAGATTAAGAATCTTCTAATCAGATACTTTAGATACTTCACTTAGTGGCCTATTGCACTTTTCTAGGACCTTGTCCAACTCAACAAGGTTGGATAGACCTAAACCAAATTCAAATTCAAGCCTAAAGAAATTGAAATCTAAAGACACTTGAATTTAAATTAAAGTGAATAGGGTAATTAATCTAATTATTCTATTTAACCCTTAAAGTAATTTAAACTTGAGGATATTCAAATTAAACCAAAGAAAATACAAATCAAAATCAAATTAAATCATCAAAATCAAATTGAAAGCATAAATAAATCCAAATCCAAACTATGGTCAAAAAGTGGTCAACCCATTTAACTTAGGTTTGACTTAAGTGGGTCCCACCAAGTCAAAGGTTAATATAAAAAAATTTTACCCAAATGGTCTAAATGATAATAGATTAATGTTTAAACATGAATTTAAGAGAATATAAATCCAATATGGCCTTAATTAGGCTAAATAGGTCATTTGACCTAAATGGGTCTAAGTGGACCAATTCCCAAATCAAACCAAAATCAACCCAAATAATTATCCAAAATCAATTGGAAATGTTAATCAGACAAAATCAACCCATCATTAGGTCCAATTTGACCTGAATGACCATTTGACCTAAATGTCCAAACATAACCCAACCTTAACCCATAAGACCAAGATGGACCAAATTGGGTTTTAAACCTTAAGTAAATGAAATTGATTGATCTAATGTATTCCAAATCAAATACATTGTAATTGAGCCACATAAGCCCTTTGACTAAATCCAATCCAACCTAAGTTCACTTGAACTTAATGGATATAACATGGAATAAACTAATAAATATTTGCAAATTCTATGCAATCCTTTAATTGGGAACATCATAAAGAGTTGAATTCATGTAATTGAAGCATTAATCTAATGTTAATCTATTCAATGAACTAAGTTAGATTTAATTAAATCAAAATTCTTAAATGGCACAATTAAACCTAAGTTCAAACCCAAATGTTGGAATGCACTCAAACCCATCATAAAATGAATTTAGGATGATTGGTAGACAAAAGCAGTCTAATCATGTCCAAGTTAAGCCAAAATGATGGAATATGCCATGGAAAAGAGGGATTGCATGAAGACAAGGAAAGCTTCCCCAATCCACTCACCCCCTTAGCATCCCACCTCTTTAGCTTTGGATAGCTATTAAACAATTGATGATCTTTGGAGCTAGGCTTCAAGGACATAAATTAGCCATGGTCGACCAAGGAGAGAAAAATATCATAAGAGGCTCTCAGCCTCTGATGGAAAACTTAAGTCGAATTGATCATTCCATCATCTTTCCCACTGTACATGAAATTGATTACATTCTTCTCCCGATCCCCTCACCTCCGGGGGCCAAAGAATGACCAAAATTGATGTAAAGGAGGTTGAGCTTAGTATAGGAGGCTATCCACAAAGAGGGGATCCAATTCCTTCTTCCCATAACCTCGTTGCATTATTCAAGAGTTGTTGGAGTCAATCCCGTAGCCTGAGATTGTCGGAGTTGAGGTACGCCATTAAACCCTCCTCTTAAGCTTTCAATTTTAGGACTTTTTGAGACAAGTTTGATCTCAAGTGAGATCAAACCATATACATCCATTTGATTTCATTCACTGATGGTTTCAGAATCAAAATCGAGCGATATCAATGGTTGAATCACTGAAAATTAGCTCAAATCGACAGACGGCTCTTGGCGTTTGTCTTCATTGAAGAAGAGATAATCTCCACCGTCTGTTCCTTCTGTTAGGAATGGATGGCTCTGATTTAGTCGTATCATTTGATTTAATCCCATAAAAAATCATTGAAGAAATTTTGACCGTTTGATTGAAGATTGGACGATCAAGATAAATTCCACGTGCGCTGTCCTTTTAATGTGGAATCCATGTGGGTCCCGCATGGACAAATATTACCGCGTCACATGTAAAGTGGTACCATGTTAGATCCACGTCGATCTGACACGGTTAAAGCAAAAAATTAGGGTTTTTTATTTTAAATAATTAAAGGAAGGTATTAAAAAATTCAAAAATTATAGAAAATAAAATATAACTTAAAAAATTATAAATTTGGGCTCTATGAATTCCTCTTGATGAGAGGAATCCATTAAACCCAAAAGCCCTAATTTTTATAGGGGTGATTTTCTATAAATTTAGGTTTAAATGAAAATTTTTAAATTTAAATTAATCATAAACCATTAACCTAATTGAAATGAAACTTTGGGGAATTAAAATTAAGACCAAAACACATCTTAGGAAAAATTCTCATGCTTTAATTCAAAGTAAATCAGAAAATAAAAAGTTTCAAACTCCAAACCCTAATTTTGATAAAATAAATTAAGATTAAATTAACTAAACAATGAAGAATGATCAAATTATTTTAAATCATCATAACACACCACAATAAGTTTAAATATACCAATGAAACTCACTGAAACCTAATGAATCACAAAATCACTTAATTTGGCATTTAATTGAATTAATTAACTTGAACTTAAATAAATCATAATAAATCAATTAGAACTTCAAAAATTATGAATAAACCCTTAATGGAAGTATCTTCCCGAGGGGAATCAAAAATAAAAAAATTAAAAAAAAGTAATACCCCTAAATGATCCTCATTAAATTAAACTTAATTTAGATTTTAATAAAATAATTAAAATTTTAATTAATACCAAATTAAACATCTGATTATTGTAAAATTTTATGGAAACCAAATTGCCAAGGAACCCAACTTGCTATAAAAATTTCAAACCAAATTGACTTCTCGATTGGAATTTCTTTAATTTCCAACTATATAGGTCAATTTAAATGAAATGATAAATAAAAAAGATCACAAAAATTACAAAATCCTTAATATAAACTTAGAAAATCATAATTATTATAGAAACACTTAAATAAAAATGTCCAAGTAATTTTTCAAGTGAAGGAATCAAATTAAACATAAGGTAAGGATTAAGAATAAGTGAAAATGTGGAATTTAATTACATTCCAAAATTAATAAACAATTAAACCATGATAAACCCATTAATAAACTAACATACAAAATTCAAGAACTTCTGAATTTTAGAATCCATCAACATATAAACACATAAGGCTATTTAGATTAATGAATAAAATGGCTACAAATGTAAATGTGAAAGATTAGGATTAATTGAACTTAAAATGACATAAAAATTAAAATAACCTAGGGTAAACTTAATTCACATAGTATAATAATAACCCTTCCTTAAATTTTTTCGGTCATGATGAATAAGGGAAATCACATTATGTTAAATAACAAAAAGAACTTTTTAAATAACATAATCATTATTCCCTTTAAGTTGATTGAAGTGAATTGAACTATTTCATAATGCATAACTTGGAATCAATCATCTTAATCCAAGTTCATTAGTAAGCATTAGACAAATTAATGAAAAGAATGAATTGAAATAAGAGAGATCAAATAATAAAATTTCTTTGAATAATCAATTCAAGGTGATACAAATTATACGAATGGGTAATTTGAATAATATTAAACTTAAGATTGAATGTAAATTTACTTTAGTTAATAAACATCAACAAAATGAACAAATGAAATCAACTTGAAAAATAAAGATGATAAATACATCCAAATATAATAAGTATACTGAATCATCCCAAAATTAAATGAACAAAAAAATAAATAAAATGAATATAACTTAACGGAATATAAAGGTGAAAGATAAAACATAAATGTTTAACCTAAACTAAACATAACAATACTAATGAATAAAATGGAAAAGAATGAAACACATTAACCTAAATATATTTCATTGATATAATGAACATACATTAAACAAAAGTAAATATCAAATATGAACATTAATAAAAGAAATGAAAAATAAATCAAATCAAAAAGAAATTAAAAGAAGAATCAAATTATAAACTTAATTAGATTCAAATCATCTAAATGAATCTAAGAGGAATTAATTAAGATACTTAAGATCTTAGTTTGACCTCTAAAATGAACCTTCAGCTTAGGATGAAGGCTTTAATCAATTAGGACTTATGATGTTAAATAGAATGGGTTCCACCCAAAATGAAATTTATTGTATTCTTCTTTCTTGAAAACCTAATCTTACTTTAACTTAAAATGCACCTAAATGAAAATAGAATTTCAAATCATTAAATCACTTAAAGTAAAACCACCCTTGGTAAATTAAACCAATTTTGAAACTAAAAGAAGTAAAAAGAATTAAAACAAAAATTTCATAATCAACATCATATGGTATATTGTTTGGACACTCGAGATTATAGGGCTACTAGTTCGAAGCAGGTCTTGATACCTCGAATCTCTGGTATAACAATGACATGTACCTTTGAAGCAAAATTGTGAAAATTAACAAGTTAAAAAATCAAATTAAATTAAAAATTTGGAACCCAAATTAAAACTTGAAACTAAAAAGGCTTAGTAATGTCTTGCCTCATAAACCCTCCATTCTTCACACACTAGAGCATTAGGTCATAGACTCTAGACTTAAGTTAGGTCATTTCATGATATTTTATAATATTCTATGATGATATGATGTGAAATGTTTTTATATTTTTTTACGGTGTATTATTTTAGATTGGATGGTAAGGATTAATTTTTGGTAGTATGGATGGTAGAACATTATTTTTAGAATTGACATTATCTTCTATAGGGGCTATGCTAAAAGCGACTGTTGTCATAAATAAATTATAAATGTTATTTTCTTGCAGGTGCTGAATAATCCCTTAGCATAGCCTAATAGGATTTATGAGCTTGGAAAGCAGCTAATGCTAAGCCCGTATATTTGTAAAATATAACTATTGTGTGTTGTTTGTATTTTCCTGGCATCTCTTTTACAAGGCTTAGAATTTATTTATTTATTTTTGAATTTGAAATGTAAATTTGAGCTTAGAATTAGGTTAAGATATATGGAGTATAGGATTAACAGGACCTTTTTTTACTAGCAGATAGGTATAATGGTCCCTTGGAAGCCTAATAGAGGCCCCTGAAGAAGGAGACGATCTAGGAAAGAACACCCATAGTTTTAAAATTTAGTATTAGGTTGAGCTGCATAAGGGTAGAACTTAGCTGACCATCTTCTCTTTCTTCTGGGGTGTACGATGGTACCCGACTGCATTGGCCATTTTTTAATTTAAAATTATCTTGATTTATTTTTAGTGCACAATAGAATTAACTTGCTTTTCTACATTTTTTTCATGTGTTATGTTTTTTGTGATGGATGCCTGAACGATTAGGCTCTTAAGGAAACTATATTTTCTACCCAATTTAAATCTAATCAACTAAAATAAAAACAAAGAAACTTGGAACTCATATAAATTAAAGCCCTAGGAATAACCTAAAATCAGTTAGAAATAATTAGCTCTTGCGAACTATAATATCATATTACTATAAACTCTTGAATTGAGCACTTTACCCATTTCACATAAGGGGCATCTGACCTTTGAGGATGATCGCTTTTTGGGGCAACTTTGACTTTTCTTATTGATTTGGCACATGACTACTTTTAATTGCATGGCATAAAAAGAATACCCTAAAGCCTTAAATGAATCACGAGTTAAAACATTTAAAAGTTGGAAGATGTGTATTGGTGCATTTCATACCCTATATGATTCTAGAGATTAGGGAGTGGGTCTAGGTCTTTATATTCTTTTTTAAATGCAACAACCCAACTTTCTTGCATACATAAGACTTGGCACCATGAATTTAAAATGCGCTTAGGAGGTGTTAGCTGGCAGCCTTCTAAAAGGGTTATAAGTCTAGAAGAGTCAGAGATGGGTCTATTCCCTCAAGTGAGAGGAATTACCGATAATTCCCCCAAAAGGAACTAGGTCGAGCATTTAACTTGTGTTTTAAGCACTTATAAACTTAGTTTCTAAAACATCCTCTTCAGAGTAAGTCTTCAACCTTAAGAATTTCTACAGTGTTGTGCTACTAGAATCTATGTCCTAGATTTTAAAGAAAAATTAAATTTCAAAATTTAAAGCTAACTAAAGGAACATAGCCTTTTCTAGAAGGAACATAGAAGGTTTTCCATTATTTTATTTTCTCATCCCTTGAATTTGTTAAGGCTTTTATATATACCTTTGACATTGTAATTATCTTTATAGCCTTCATGAAGACTTGAGATTCAGGTACCCTTATTAGAGAAACATGAGTTTCATCTAATTATTTTGTCACTCTACTGGTCCTACCTTATTCTGTCCTGAAGCTAACCGAGGCTTTCCTAGGTTGAAAAAGTACTAATTCATCTTCAACATTCTAAGCATCATTGCCAAGGTGGGGGACTGTCCTTGGCAACCTTAATTGCTTGGTATTTTACCTTTTGAATTATCACCTTTCAACATTAACCTTATAGGTGGATCCATTCGCTTCTGGGATTTGACTTCTCCTATCATTTTAGGTATGAAGTACTTGGCATCATCATAAATCTTAATCTCGTGTATCAAAAATGGACTCTTATCACCTTCAATTCGATGCTTTTCACCATTTTGTGTGTATGTCATACATTGATGGAGAGTTGAAGGTACTATATCATAGTCATGAATCCACGATTGATCAAAAAGTGCTTTGTAGGCATCTTGGGCTTTAATCACAGCATAGATTCATCTTTGAGCGTGGTAACTTCTACGTAAAATTTTTAGAAGCATATAGGCAGAACAAGGGAGCCCAACGTTTGTTATCCTTGTTCATTAAACCCTTATAGAAATACCATCCCTTTATCAAAATAGTGAGCATCTAAAGCTAGCGCTCATAGTGTTTTAGTCGTTATAAGATTGACGGAAGCACTGAAATCAATCAATATCCTTTTTAAGTGGACATAATTACTTTAGCTGTAACATAAAAGGGGTTGACTATGTTTTGTTGTCCCTAACAATAGGTCATTCTCACTGAATATGATGGTTGCTAATTCTTGGGAGGTTAAATCCTCCTTCATCTTTTATTCTACGAAGAAAGGTTTGTATTATTGTGGACTTTGTAGAGCTTTGATATCTTGCATGTATATCCTTAGATAATATGAGAGCATCATAAATGCTTAACAAGATAAGGAGCTTGCGTAAGTATGCCAGAACATTATAGTCCACCCTTGTCTTGCTAGACTGTTGAGGTTTAGCTGGTGGTGGAGAAAGAGCATTTTCATCAACTTGGATTTCTTTGCCTTTATCATTGGCTTTCCGTAGTACAGGTAGAGAATTCTTTTTCCTCTCCTTAACTAGACTTGGGTTACTTCTTCTGTTTGATCCCCTTATCAGAAGAAGTCTCTGAATTCTATGTTTTTTTCAGAGTTTTTAGAGTTCTCAATGCTTCTCAAACTATTACCTAACTTGGGACATAATTTCTTTGAGCTTGACCTAACCCTCCTTTTTGTACATTTCTCTCTGGGAAAGCATAGTTCCCCCTCAGGCTTAGTTGAAGTTATTACCAAATTTATGATGCGACAAGTTTCTATCAAAACTTCTTTTTCAAAATTTTCTACATCAAGTTTTAAATGGGCCATGTATTCTTTCAGCTTAATAGGCCTTCGAGGAGGTTATTCATACTCCTCTAAAGATTTAATCATTTTTTACATTTCAAATTTTGTTTTTCTTGATTTTCTCTTTTTCTTTGATTTGTTAGGCTTTGACGAAGAAGTGTGACTTATTTTTGGTCGCTTCTCTTTATCATATATAAATTACCCCTGTTGGGGGAAGAACCTCATTGGATCCACTTAGACCTCCAAAGAATTCTCCCATTGAATGCCTTTTATAGATGTAAGAATGTTGATCATCCATTTGGTATTTTTTAGAGATGAAGGTTTCCAACCACCTTCTCTTTCTTCTTGCACTTAAGTGGCTTTCTCCTCATCATCAGTCATAAATTGAGGTACAACTTGCTTAGTCCTTTTGCCTTTTATATTAGGGATTGGGTGAGCTGGGATTACTTTCACCTTTTCATTTTTGTGATATATCAACACAGTAACTGGCAAGGTGAGTTCTCCATTCTCATAACTCTTCTCTACCCAATCTTTGAAAAAAATTAGTCTTCGATGGGGTGGCTTATGAGCCTATGAAATGGACAATAGTTGGGATCATCAAATTTCTTCACTTGGTCTAGCCATCGCGACTCATAATTATAGTCCCAACTTTATGGCATGTCTGAAGATCTTGGCAGTACATTCCCTTTTGAATGAGTATTGTTGAAATGCCTTTTTTGAAGGGTTAACCCTTTTTGCTTATCTTCAATCAGCTTTGCTACTGGTCATGGAGTTGGTGTTGGTCGGGAGGTTGTTACACCTCCATTCCCTTTCTTATCAATTGCAAAGGTGAATGTTATTTTTATGTCATTCTTTGTCATGTCATTTGACCTTGTCTGTTTACCTTTTCCAAAGGGATTATTGTAATTGATGTTGAGCCATTTTTTCTTTGGTAACCTATCATTTTTAGCCACATGATCCAGTTGTTCTTGGAACATGTTAATCATGGCTAGATATGGAGCCATTTGATCATCATTATTTCCCATGAGGAGTTCCACTGCATGTTTCTCTGTGAGTTATTGGTCACACTTCATGCTAGGTTCCTCAATCTAGTAACGTATTTCGTGACACTCTTGTCTCTCTTTCTCTTTTTAAAGGTGAGATATACTATTATTGCATTATTGGTTGCTTTAGGAAATATTTTAATGAAGAGTGTCTCTAATTTGGTGAATGTCTTTACTAAGTCATTAGGTAACTCAACATACCACTCAAAAGTCATATTAGAGAGACTGCTAATGAATCATATTGGTAGTATGGCATCATCTCCTCCAGTATTACCACATGTAGCTTTAAACTTGGCTAAATATTATTATAGATTTTTTTTGCATGTGAATGCATTGAATTTTGACACAACATACCCTTTAGGGTACTATATTTGATCATATTTGGCTAGGTTTGGTCGACATTTTCCAACTAGTTACTCAGTAGTTTCTAAAACGATAACTGCTTTGACCTTCTCACTTATAAGGTCTTCCAATTAGGACTTGGTGAAAATATTTGCTTCTTTATGGATATTTACTGTAGCCTTGCCTCGGGCTTCTTGCCTTTGTTAGGACTATTAGCAAGTTGGATGCAGTATTTTGTATACCGCCAGTTTCAACTGCCGAGTTGCTCATTTTTGGAGGATCCTTTGGAGGCATGTGCTATGTTGCAATCATGATGAGATTAAGATGACCAAACAACACTTTCATTAGCCCATTAATGCAGGCATTGAGCTAACTGATCTCTTGATCCCTTTGCTAGAGTTGAGAACCCCTTTGTCATTGTAATCATGTTACAACATCAGCTAGCTCTTCTGTCACTTCAACCTCTACTCAGGCTTCAACTTCAAGTTGCTGGTGATTAGGGTTCTCCTAGTGTCCTCCTTCCTCTTGTTGTTCGAGCACCACATTTCTATTTAGCAAATGTGTGTCGACCATACAAATAGTTTTGACTTTCATGTAATCAATATCGTCATTCTTGTGGAGGTCTTGGAATGATTGCTCTTCATTAGTTGGGAAATCTTTATCTTTCCAAAAGAATTAATTGTCTTCCTTATCATATGATGGCTAACTTTTGTCAGACTGGCATTTTTAGTTGATGATGGAAGAATATACTCCTTCGTCATTAGGCGAAGTGAACTTTCAATTGATAATTTTAGGTTGTTTTAATACCCGAATTGATCAGGACCTCCCATTGGTGGATCTTTGGGTATGTATCCCAGATGTCACACCCTGGTGTTCACTAAATATAAGTAGTTATCAGGATCTTCCAACAATGGATCTCTAAGCACGTATCCTGTACATCACGCCTTGGTGCTCATAGTGTGTAGGTTGTGGTTGTCAAGACCTTTCAACAATTGGCCGCTCAGGGTCTTTGTATCTAAGGGCTTACTATCGGTGTTCACCGATTATGGTGCTTGCATGCTTAGATTCCTATTAAAAATGAACATGATATTTTTCAATATTCCTATTGCTTTTGAGGTAAGAGTATGAAGGGTTGGTGACCTAGCTCACCAACTTCTTTATTCTTCTATGAAAGTTTTTATTTCTGATCGCCTTCAGAACTTTATAAATTTTAGAGGAAATAGCTTCCACCTTGTTGGTTGATTTTACAGATTGAGACATATATGCTTATCCCAAAATGATTTCTTCATAGATCCTCTTGAACTATTTCTTTTGTCCCATTTGAGCGAATTAAAGTTGTTGTTAGTGAGCATATTCACTTCCACCAGTGAGTGAAATTTTTGTTTGACATGCACGGACAATCCAGTAGCTCTGCATGAAACATTATATTTTCTGTGAGTCCTTCTGGATGTTTTGGTGCTTGTGACAAATCAGTCATGTGTGCCTTGGGGCAAAGGTAGCATCATGCAGGGTAGTATATTCCTGTGATACATTGCTAAGTAGGTTAACTATGGTGGATTTAAACTTGAGATTGGCGGTCAGGTTGTCCTCAGTAGGGGAAGTTGGTCTTGCTTTTGACACTCTCTCAAAGATAAAGGCCTTCCTTTTGCTCAGGGATTTGGAGTTGGGACCATTTGGGATAATCAGATTTGGTCACTTCCCTTTGGTGAATGCCTTTGGAATTCTAGTTCCCTTGATCACAGGCTTAGAGATAGGTCCAGTTGATAGGAATTGGACAACCATTAAGATCATTCCAAATTGGAGAGTAGATCTAACGAAACTTGCTTGATTACTTCATGAGGGAATCTTATTGTAGAATCCTCATCGATCTTTACAATCATCAAAATTTTGATATTTGCTAGTAAGAAACCTAGTCATAGATCTTAAAATTTTAAAAAATTATAATATTTTATCTACAACAACATAATATATTTCCAACCAGAGATTGAGAGAGAAGTAATCCCAGTGGAGTCATCAGAAATGTGATCTCTCTAAAAAACACCTTGGAGGATGCGCTCCGCCATATTTGAATTGGATGGGCACGAGTGTGGTGTTTAGTTTTGGATGGGGAGGCACACCACAAATCATAGGAGGTACTTATTGAGGCAATCGGGTATGATATTGAGGTTTGATGTATTATCTCGAAAGATAGAGACATCACCCTTCAATAGACTTAATCACCAAATAAGGACTTCTAAGGCATGATAGGTCTTCAAATATATTAGAGATTTTTCCTCTGCTTTCATGGATGAATAAAGTAAGGTTTATATTAAACCAAGTTCTAAAGTTTCCTATGGCGCAAGCCTCCATAATTAATTACATCTTAGAGAATGAAATTCCCTAAGAACACACATTAAAGTAGAGAATTATCATCTCCAAAGATTTCAAGGTTAGATAATCAAAAGATTGGTTATGTTTGGAAAATCAATTAGGAAAGTTAAAGGAGAAGACTTATTTTTGGAATCCAAAGGGAGAAAGTAGGAAATGCTCATGATACTAGGAAGCCTAGTGACATTCCAATCTATCCTATGATTTTCCTTTATATATTTCAAAGTGAAGAGATTTATTTATTTGATTTAAATTTTATTAGATTGCCAGGGATTATAATTCACCAACATAAGGTTGTGATAATACTTAAGAGGTGAGAATTTGTGCTTGTAGCCTGAAGGAAATAACTACCTCAGATCCTAATTCTAGAGAGCTTTAGTATGAGCTAAAGTCTGACCTAAATCTAAGCGACAAGTGGACATAAGGGTCTACCTCTCCACGAGTGCGTCGACTTACGGGTTATAGCCCCAGAGTGGTCGCACTAACTCTTCCTACGATTTTAAAATCATGTAGTATAATCTTATGAATTGCAAGATAGCTAGGGTAGTTATTAAATTAGAAAGAGACTAAAGTTCTAAACTCAATCCCTAAGAGACTAGAGCATGAGTGGTATGAGCATATGACATAATCTACAAATGCAAAATCTTTTCATATTTTATTTCATTGTATACACATCATTTTAATGAAGGCTATAGGATTTCTTATACCTAAATGCATGATGAAAATAGGTTATGGGTCAAGTCAGCTAGAAGAAGGTGTTCTCCACCATAAGATATGCCCTCATAGGTCAAGCATTCCCCTATCGTGCAATGATGGAGATCCTTCATGTTCAAGAGAGAAAGAATATTCATGCATGATGTGAAACATACAACCATTCATCTAAGGGATTTCTAAATCTTTTAGTTATTTTGATTATAGCTTAGGCTTTTATGATGAGGTTATAAGTTGTTTAAAGTTTAGTTATGAGTGATTAGTTGGGTAGAAAATTTATTTTATCCTAAGAGCCTATCACATCCAAGCAACACATTAAATCATCAATCATAAGAAACTATGAAAAGTGTATCATTTTTAATATGCAATATAAATAAATTATCAATCAATTTTATAACTATCACAAAAATAATAAGTGATTAGGGCTGTGTCTGACCGAAAGAGAAAATAAGTAGTAGAAGCTCTACCTTTATACAACCTGGTGTATGAAAGAATAATTATAATTAAAATGAATACATGCTATGGGGGGGTCTTCATTTATTTATATCTTTCTTATTCTTTCAGTTTTTAGTTTGGATGTATTTGCTTCAAAGGCATCACAGGGCACCCCAGGGCAAAGCCTTCTGGCCACTGCTCATCCTAGTCTCCCATAACACTTAATACTAATTTATATTGTAAAATTACATTCATATATGAAAAATAAATTTAATTACACCTACAAAATAGATATTAGGTAAACATACATACAATCCCAAGCAGTTATATGTATAATTTGGACTTAGCACCCTACACATAGGTAACTAAGCCCACCTGTCCTAACTTGGATTATGCTAAGGGGGTTTAACCAACCTGAAGAGAGCATTTAAATTTATTTTTAAGCATCCCTTAAGTACAATCCCATGCAAAAAATATGGTTAGGCTAAGAACGTCCTACCATCCAGTCTACGAAGCATACAACCTAACATCTAGTCTAAAATATTGCATCAAAAAATAAAATATACATCACATCATACATCATCATAATATAGAGCTAGAAGTAGTGACTTAATTCTAAAGTGTATGTTAAGGTATTGTGTGGTATGTCTTAACTAAGCATTAGAGTTATGATTTTCTAAATATAGAAATGTCTAATTTAACATAAAGGTTGGTTTCATTTGAAGTTATTTAGTTGATTTATAAATTTTAATTTGTAATTTTCTTTTGTTTTATATGATTTACACTTAGTAACTAAGTGTTTTAAAGAGAAGGAAGAGGATTACCCTCCTCTATCCCTACCTTAATCCACTTTTTAAAGCATATTAATTTGATTTAGTTCTCTTTGGTGAATGGCTTATTAAATGATTTAATTAATTCTAAGTTTAGGTTCACTTTAAATAATTCCATTCAATATGAAAGGCATCTAAAGATTAATTTAATTGAACTACTACCACATGACATATAAATCATTCATTTCCATCATGTATAACATACATATGATTTTATCCTATGTGTATCTATACATGCAACATATTGTAGCACAAATGATGAATGTGTATTTTTGGAATTAATATTCATTTGATTGAATTATTTAATACATGCTAATTAAAGCTCTATCAAAATTTATATACAAAAATACATGGGGATGAAATTGAATGGGTATGTGTGATTGTTAACCAGGGAAGTGATGTAATTAAATGACCTCCTTGGGGCTAGCTAAAGCCTTGTATTCCTGGGATGTCCAGACTATATACTCATTTACATTCAAATATATGTAGATTTGCATACATGAACATAAGAAAGAGGGCTCCAAATCACATGATTAATTAATTCAATAACTTAAACAATTATGAATGCATGTATTTTCAATAGAAAAGAGGATTATCATTCCTTAATTAAATATATACATACATGTATAAAAGACATAAGTAAGTACGTGCCTTTGTTAATCAGGGAAGTGAGGTAATCAAATGACTTCCTTGGGGCTAGCTAAAGCCTCATATTCCTGGAATGTCCAAACTTTATACTTGCTTTTTTTAAATACATACACATGTATTCTTAATTAAAAGAATGAAAATCATACAAAGAGTGTATTTTTCTTAATTTAATTATTTATGTATATGAATTAAAGATCTATCCAAATTCTAATATCAAAATACATAAGAATGAAATCAAATGGATACGTGCCTTTGTTAACAAAGAAAGTGAGGTAATCAAGTGACCTCATTGGGGCTAGCTAAAGCCTCATATTCTCTGGATGTCTATAGTATTTACCCACTACTATTCAAACTTATATAAATTAGCACATGAATAAAAGAAACAAGCTCCACTTCATATACTTAAGATATAAGCACATACACTTCTTATGTATTTATAATTAGCATCACAACATATATTATCGTCTATTTATAAACTTTTGGAAAATACATTTGGAGTTAATAGTGATAATAGCCACACGTATATTAAATTAAATCAACACATGCAAGCTTACAAAAAGGAAATTCATGTTTATTTTCACTTAATTTCGAAAAGATGAGTGCATGGATTCAAATGACATATAACATTTATCATGATAAGAAAGGAATAATCAAACATAAACACATGATTAATTCAATCAAATTAATTCCTGAGGACAATCATCCCAAATAAAATCATTTAAAGTAAACCAAAGTTCTTTTCTTAATTTATGATTTAGGTTTTAATTTGATTTTAAAAAGAAGAGAAATATTTTTGCTGATCTTAACCCATTCCCAAGCTTGTGAATTAATTTGGTTTAATAAAAATGTAATTAAGTAGATTTTATGAATTAATTAAATTGAATTTTTAATTAGTTTAATTAATTACCCTTACCTATGTTACCTTAATATAATTAACCAAATAATCATGAGCCAACATGTTATTCATATGAATGGAAAGTAAATTTGCAATGATCCTAAGAAATGAAAGGGCCTAATGCAATTGGATCATAATTAAGAGTTAATTAGATTAAGGAACTTAATTAAGGACTCTTATAGTTTTCCCACACATGTGGTTTAACCATAATTTTCCTAAATACCTTTAGGTTATTAAACATATAAAGATCTACCCATGATTTAATTAATTATGATCTAATGTGATTATAATTTAATTTGATGAATTAAGCCATTTAATTAATTAATTAAGCATTTGATTAATCTCAAATTAATTAAATTATTCATTAAATGACATGGACTTAGGAAAAAAGATTAAGAAGGAGGTCCACATCTCATTTCCCTTGCCCACTCACTATTCAATAGTAATTAACATGCCCAATTAATTAATTTGATTGTTGATTATGGGGTTAATTAATCCCTTAATTAATTAACAGAGTAATTAAGGCTTAAATGAGTAATTCCCCTAATTACCTAAGCAATAAATCACAGGAAAACTATGGGAGGTAGAGGTCATCCTATTAAACAATCTTAGAAAGTTTGGAATTAATTACTTGAATAATTAAGAAGTAATTAAGCTAATTAAGTTTGAAATTAAACCCAAATTAAGCGCCTTAATTATAATTCAAAATCAATTAGAATTAATTTTAAATGATTCTCCTCTGAAATACCTTTAAAATAAATATTTATTTGTATTTTTTTATTTTTCTATGACTTATTATGAATTTTAGAAGTTTCATCCATTAAAAATAATTAATTAGGCCTAATTTAAACCTAATCCCGTTGGCGCCACGTGGATTGCTGGCATGGCGCACTTTCCACATGGCACTGTAGGATTGGCTACTTAAATTCGTCCGACATGGTGCCTTCATGGTGGCGACGAACATGCTTTCTCAATCATTGTCCAATGTAAGATCGACCAGCCAGGATTAACCCCATAATTTTAATAGGATTTAATTAGATGATCTAATGAATTTAATCATAATCGTCCATTTCGATCATGCAGAATGGATGGTGCATGATCAATCATCCTCAGGTATGAGAGATAGACACCATCTACCTTTTATCACTTGATCTAAGCTCACCTGAGCTCGAATCAATCAGAGATTGATCCCACACCTTCCTACGAAGGATCCGAGGGGATCCAACAGTCAAGATCACATGACATTCACATTTTCTTCACAAAGCTCTAATGAAAATTTGCTAACTCTCAATTTTAATGAAATTACCTCACCAGAGTTCAATACTGGCAGTGAATTAGATTGCGGAAGCTTCATCTAGTAGAGACAAAGCCCTATTTAGCATCACACACACCAATTTCCTCTCGTTCGCTCGGTGGAGCAAGATCCATCAATTTGGAGCTTGATATTGATCGAACTCCTACCTCCGGTGTTTAGGAAGGTCGGGAAGTGATTCATTCTTGCTTGATGAGGTGTGAGGAGCATGTGAGTAAGAGGAAATTGGATTTAGTTGATTATTGGTGGAGTTGGGATCGAAAGATGGATGCTCTATTTCAGAACAGTAGAATCTAAGCTTAGAATGGCTTGGAATGCTTTTGGGAAGCTCTAGGAGTTTCAAAATGGGCTCTAGGGGGTTTTCGAAGGTGTGTGTTGAATTTGGATAGAAATGAGGGAGGTATATCCCCCCTTTGGTCGGATGGATGAGATCGTCCCCTCGATTTTGGCCAGTGAGTCGCCATCAGGGCGCCGAAGTGGTCATGTCCTATCCTAGGTGGCTCAATAGGGTTGATGGAAGCTCTGGTGGGTGGCTCAAGGGTGCTCCCTCATGTTTGGGATCCATTAAGTTTAGCTAGTGAGGGAGGTGAGTTAACTCACCTCCCTTTGGTACAAGGCCAACCTAGCCCACATGGGTTTGGATAGGTGAGTAGGTTAGACCCTCTTTGGGGTGCTTGATGGCTACCATGGGGAGAAAAGAGAGTGGACTTTGCCAATTTAGGAAAAATCCCATGTAGGGAGGAGAATCCAAGGGGAATTTGCCTTGGGTTTAACCCAATTCAAGTTGGGCTTGGTTTTTGGCTGACCTTAGGTGGCTTTGGGTCAGGTTGGATCAGGTTCCAATGGGTCTTAGCTTGGTTCAGTGGGTTTGGCTCAATTTATTTGACTATATAGGTCAAATTGGTTGGTTAGGTTGACCAATTGGTCAAATTGGGTCAAACCAAAGCTTGGGTCAAGTTCAAATGATGATTTAAAGTGTTTTGGCTCAATTAGTTTGAATCAATTTGGCTTATGTTTGATTTTGGCTCATTTGGATTCATGTAGGTCAAAAGGGTAAAGTTGACCAATTTCACTAAATTGGCCAAGTTGGCTTGGGTTATGGTTGATTCATGTTCAATTAGTTAATTTAAAGTGATTGTAGGCTTTGGTTTGAATCAATTTGGATTTGATTTGGATTTATGCCAATTTGACCCTTTACATCAATTTGGGCTAAATGGGTTAGGTTGACTAATTTGGTTAAATTGGGTCAAATTATGTCTTTGATCAAGTTCAAAAATTAATTTGGAATGATCTTGAGCCATTGAATGCAATCAATTTTGGGTTATATCATGATTTGACCCAATTTGATCTTTTAGGTCAAATTGGGTAAACTTGGGTCAAAGGGCTGATTGGGTTAGGTTTGGCTCAGTTGATGGTCAAGTCATGTTCAATCATTGAGCATATGTTGGTGTGAATCAGTGGTTTCAATCAATTTGACTTAGGATAATATTTGGCTAGTTTAGGTTCATATGGGTTAAGAGGGTTGACTTGGTCAAATGACTAAGTTGACTTGGTTTGACCCAATTTATGACAATTCATCACCCTAGGTGATCAACAATCATCATATGAGATTTTGGTTAACTCGATTCAATCCAATTTGGATTAGACTGAAACTTGGCTCAAATAGGTCAAATTGGTCACTTTGGGTCAAGTGGGCCAATTGGGTATAATTAAGTTGATTTTGGGTTGAGTTGAGTTTAGTTGAGTTTATATATGAGTTTAGGACGGATTTATAAATCCAATTGCAATGGGTTTGGGTTCAAATGTATTTTAGTTTAATTGAATATTTCAACTTAAAGGGGTTAGGTTAGGTTTGACTTGAGTTAATTTTAGTTTGGCTTGATGACTGTAGGGTTCATTTATATTTGTGAACATGATTGAAGGTATGATTGATTTATGAGAAAATTAAATAAATTTGCTATTTAGATTAGGATAATTTGGCTAGGTCCATAGGGTAGGGTTGTAGGGCTTAAAGAAGAGTTTGATTTAGTTTTGATGATTTGAATGTATATTTCATTTATATTTGTAAAGATGATTGAAGATATGATTGATTCATGCAAAAATCAATTGAATTTGAATTGATTTGGAAGGAGATATGGCTAAGTCCATGGAATAAATCACGTGGCTTAGGTAGAGATTTTGAGTTTGGATTTTATTTTGGGTTGGAATTGATATGATTATATATTTGAATTATATTTGGGATTTGGTATTGATATTTGGATTTGGATTTGGGTTTGATATGAATTGAATTTGGTTATGGTTTAAGAAGGTTAACATAGATTGGGTTTGAGTCATGGGGTAGGTAGATCATCCTAATCCCTAAGGCATAACTTAAACTTATGGCTAACCCTTCTAAGTCTCTAGGTTTAGGTTTAGTGTTCACCTAATTTCTAGAGGTGTCTTATTACTCAGGGAGTCTTCGTGCTTAAAAGACTCTTAAATCTAAGATGGAAAGATTGAATCCTCACTCCAAAAGTGAGATCAACAAAAGGACCCCCAATAGGTGTGGTGTAACTAGCAAGGCACACCGCACGTATTAGCGTTGATTGAAATGATCAACCACATCCAAAAGATTGTAAGCGGTAACGAAAACCATATAAACCTAAACCTTAGGGGTAGATGAAGTCACGATCTTAGTGCAATGCAACTCACCTCGTGCCAAGGGCATAAGGTAGCCAGGTTGGTGGGAACTTCATGTTAAGGACATGAAGAGAGGCTGTTAAAGGATCACACATGTATTGAATATAACATGTGAGGGGTTTATTCCAAGGGCATAAGAGAAGAAAATTCGCTAGTGATATGGATTTGATTTAGCTTGTTTGGCTGGCAGTAACTAGGGATGAAAATTTGATTTATGAAGGGGAGATCCATGGGGGATACAAGTTTAAATTTGATTTTATTTGTTCTATGTTAAACTCAGGGGCATATCTGGGGATATGAGCTTGAATCCACTGGGGATCAAGACTAGATTTGATGAATGTAATTTGTATGAATGTGGTTCATATCCATTGGGGTCAAGATCGGGTTTAATTTATTGTGGCTCCACTGGGGAGGTTGGTTTTGAATTTAATTTATTTGTTTGATTTGTTTGTATGATTTGGGGCTCCATTGTGGAGAAGGGTGTGATTCAACTCTACTAGGGAGAATCAGATTGGGTTTAATTTATTTTAGATTGAGGGCATATCCGTCGAGGATATGAACTTGGTGGAATTTGATGGATTTAATTTATGGACCCTATCGGTGTGTGATGGACCCACTAAGAAGGGGCCACGGGGGCTTTGGCCTATCTTAGTTTTACAAATCCAAAAGGATAGTCTACCGATTGTGGGGTAGGACTATCCAACCTAAAGGTTTCCTTTTGGTGTGCAATGGCTGTGCTAGGAAGAAAGTGTAGCAGACTTACATCTTCCAAAGCATAGAATATTCACTGGGGTGACCTGTTGGTAGCATAACAAATCGAACCCAACCTAGGGCGACTACTGAGTGAGTGTCGCTGGGGACTTATGTCAACTCAAGAGTAGTCAATGTTAATTTCATTTTAATTTCATGTGATTTTATATAATTTATTTGAATTGGTTTTGATTGATTAAATTCATGGACCCTATCGGTGTGTGATGGATCCACTGAGAAGGGGTCATATCAGCCTTGACCTATCTCAGATTTATAAATCTGAAGGGACAGTCTACTGGCCGAAGGATAGAGCTAACCAATATAAGGGTTGGCTTTCGGTCTGCAATGACTATGCTAGGAATAAAGTGTAACAAACTTACATCTTTCAAAGTAGGGGAATAACCACTGGGGAGACCTATTGATAGCATAAGAAGTTGGACCTAACCTAGGGTGACTATTGAGTGAGTGTCATTAGGGACTTACGTCAACTCAAGAGTAATCAGATGATTCCTATAGGGAGTCTTGCTGACACTGCCCTAAAGATAGGATGACTACTTTTGAAAAGGTGGGATGTCCTGCTGATCTGCACACAAATATAAATGTTGATATATATGTTTACATGGACTTTGTTGGTGTGTGAGAGACCGCACTGAGAAGAGGCTATATTGGCTTTGACCTATCTTAGATTTACTGGAGCAAGTGAGAATCTGTACATCCACAGTACAGATTGTCCATCCACAAGGGTGGTTACTAGGAAAGGGGAGCTGTCCAATCTAGTAGTAACCCGAGAAGTGTCTAGATGGGGTCGCAAGGGCATGATCCAAATAGAGTGCCCATAGGGGAGGCGTCACTAGGGCAGTTATCCTGACCCCTTAAAAGAAAGCCTAGAGGACTTACATCTGCCATGAGTGGTGTATACACCGGTGAATGGCTGTCAGCATAGCAAACACCAACCAACCTATGGTGCCTCATTGGTGTGTGACGATCAATTTAAGAAGAAGACGTAGCAGACTTACATCTTCATAGATAGAAATGATCACTTGGATAGTCTATCATCGGCGAGACATATGCTATCCAACCTAGGGCGACTACTAAGAGGGGAGTCCCAGGGAAGGACTAGACCCAGACTTGAAGTAGTCAGGAGGAAAGGAGCCACTAAGGGACTTATCCTAAACCTCAAATATACTCAACCTAGTCAGTGCATGAAGGCTAATCCAAGAAGAAAGTACAGCAGACTTACATCTTCTTAAATGAATCCATTATGAGGTAGCTTACCAGCTGCATAGTAAGGCCTGCCATACTAACAAGGTGCTCATTGATCTGCAGTGGTTAGGCAGAGAGGAAAGCGTAGTAGACTTACATCCTCCAAAGCAAGAAGATCATTGAGGTGACACACTAGCAGGGTAGCACGTCAGCCCAACCTAGAACAGCTATTGAGTGAGTGCAACTAGGGGTGTTATCCTAACTCGAAATAGCCCGAGATAAAAGATATGCGTTTGTGTGTAATTTTTTTTTGTGTTGTGTTGATGAAGGATAACAAGTTGCTTTGATTCTTCACGCCTATCCTAAACACGTCATGGCAGATTCGTAGATAGACATGCTTTTAACTCAAAGATATTGAATTTGAAATGAAACTTCTATTGTCGATAATTATTTTCAAACATAGATTTATGCATAATATTTCTTTAGTTAGAGCCCATTGATTGGAAGCATTAATCGCTCTCCTTTATGGTTGATAAGTTGAGATGATCCTCTTTGGTAAGCTTTCTCTATAGCAAAATGACCTGCTCAAGTGGGTTTAAACTTGCTCACATCTTACGACGGGCAACAATCAGTCTCTTTAGAACTAAAATAAGCTCTCCTATTTGGAAAGCTCTAAGATGGACCAACTTATTGTGAGCTTGAATCATTTTAGCTTTGTACAACTCGAGGTTTTGGCATTCACGTAGGCATCTTTCCTCCAAACTTTCAAGCTCTTCTAACTGTAACTTGGTGTTTTGCTCTATTGTGATCTTGCAACACATAGCTATCCTTAGTGATGGGAGTTGGAATTCTAATGCTAGAACAACTTCGGACCAATACTCTAAGGAGAAAGGGGTAGATTGAGTTAGAGTTCTATAGGTAGTGCAGTAGGCCCACAAAGCTTCGACTATCTACTCATGCCACTGCCATTTATTATCATCGAGTGTCTTCTTCAATATTTGGATGAGAGTTTTGTTGAAGGCTTCTGCTAAGCCATTTGCTCTCGGATAGTAGATGGTAGAGTATCTTCAATCTATGTTGTGTCTCTAGGTAAAGAGGTTGATCTTGGTGCTCTTGAATGTAGTACCATTATCAGTTATAATTCGGTGAGACACCATGAATCTATATACGATGTGATTCCTGAAGAGCTGGAGCACATGCTGAGTTATGACCTCTCTGAGTGAAATCACCTCCGCTCATTTGGAAAAGTAGTCAGTAGTAGCTAGGATGAACCGATGACCCTTGGAAGAAGGAGGATCAATCAGACCCACTATCTAAGTACCTCAACACTCGAATGGCCATGACGCCAATGTTGGGTGGTTGATGTAGGACCACTCAATGTAGCTGACATTAATGGAATCACCTAGCCACATCCATGAATCTGTGATCATCGATGGCCAATAGTATCTTAGTCTTTTGATCTTGGCTTTCATCTTTGGATCAGATTGATGAGCTCCACATAATCCTGAGTGCACCTTAGCCATGATCTTGCAGGCTTTATGCTTGTGTAAATAATGTAACCACATATGATCAAAAGAACTCTAGTATAAGACACCATCCACAAGGGTTAGGAAAGTGTCATTTGCTTCATCGGATGAGCTTGTGACTTCTCTTGAGGTAGTCTGCATTTATTTAGGTAATCCATGAATGGTTGCCTCCAATCTTGCTCCTCATTCTTTTTAGCAATGATAACCTCGCCCTTTAAGAGAGTACTTTTTGATGAGTTCAATATCATTAAGGGATAAGACTTGTCTATTTTGGATCTTTATTGATATGGACTCATCTTCTAGGCATGCCAACTCCTTAGTAAGCTTAGCTAAACCATCTGCTATGGTTTTTTCTCCTCGAGGAATCTTGTAAATGGTAACCTCTGGGATTTGGGCCAATAACTCCATGGTGTACTTGTGGTAGTGATGGACCTTGGGCTATAGAACTGTGTAGGACCTAGCGATTTGGTTGATGACTAGCTAGAAATCCCCAAGATGTTGATATTCTAGATGCCTAACTCCAAACCTGCAATCAGAGCCTCATATTCAGCTTCATTGTTGGCGCAAGGATTAGACAGATGGTATGAGAATCTCATCACATTACTGTCCGTAGTTAGGAGAACTATTCTTACCCCCTGCTTTACCTAAAAGAGTATATTATGGTTCTTCTCCTCTTTGAAAGGAAGTTGCGCCATCAAAGTACATCTCCTAGTGGTGAATGCTGGTATCCCTTAAGTTTATGATTTATTTATCACGGAGGTCATCACTAAGTGGTGAATCAATAGGAAGTGGGTGTGCTGCTAAAAATCCATAAGTGCTTATCCTTTCACTGTACGGAGGGGTACAAAATGATGTCAAACTGCGATAGAATTATAGACCAATGTGCCAACCATCTGGACAGCGTTAGCCATGTCATGAGATTTTACAATAGATTGATTCTAGAGATCAAGTTGACTTTATGAAAAAGCATGTAGTGTCGTAGCTTTTGAGATGCAAAGATTAAAGTTAGGAAATGCTTCTCAATGGGTGTATAATTTGCCTCAGTAGGTATTAGATGATGACTGAGATAGTAGAATGTGTTTTCCTTCCCTTTGTCATTGGTTTGGGCCGACAAAGTGCCAAGGGAGTCATCTAATGTAGTAGTGTAGAGTACTAAGGGCTTGCCTAGAATAGAGGCTGCTAGAACTGGCAACATCATCAGGTAGTGTTTGCTACCTTCAACAGCTTGCTAGCTCTTATCATCCCACTTGAACTTGGTGTCCTTTTTAACAAGTGCTGAGAATGGCTGGCATCTCCCTAATAGGTTGGATATAAAGCATCTTAGATACGCCAACTGCCCTTGGAATGATCTGAGTTGGGTTAAACTCTTAGGGGGTGATATTTCTAATATCCCTTTGATCTTATCCAGATCAATTTTGATTCCCCAGTGTAGGACAACAAGCCCAAGGAATTTCCTACACACTTCAAGGATTCATTTTGAGGTTAAATTGTCTTAACTGTTTGAAAACTACTCTCAAGTCAAAGAGTTGGTCTTCTTTTTCTTTACTTTTTACTATAAGATCATTAACATAATACTCAACTTGACAGTTAATGATGGTTAATGAGTTCATCGAATATTCGAGTCATGGCCCACTGGTTGGTAGAACCAGCATTTTTAAAGCTAAAAGGCATGATCTTATAGCAAAAGATTCTGATCGAGGTTCTAAAAGTAATGTTCCTTTCATCTCAGGGGCCACAATATTTGATTATATCTAGATGATCCATCCACTAGAGAGAAGACTATATAAGATGAGGCAATGCCCACCATTAGTTTTGGTATCAGTGGTGAAAGTTCATCCTTTGGACATGCCTTATTTAGATCCCTAAATCGGCACATATGCAAATTTGGCCATTCTTTTTTTTTAATTGAGATGACACTGGCTAACCAGGTGGGATATTTTTCCTCCAGGATGAAATCAACAATGATGAATTTCTTGATTCAAAAACTACATGTTGTTCAATGTCTATTCACATGCGTCTAGGAGCTTGCTTGATAGGGTTAACAGACTCTATTATTAGTTTATGGGCTACGTGAGCCAATCTAGGCATCTCTTCATAACTCTATGCAAAGTAGTCCTTAAACTCAACGAGTGGCCTAACTACGTCATTATTTTTAGTTTCATTCAATAAGGAATTGATGTATGACGGTCATGGATTTTCTTCAATCCCTAGGTTGATTTCTTTGAGCTCATCGGTGGTTGACTTTATCTCCTCTTTGAGCTCTAGAGGTGCATCTTTGACTTCAAAAATATCTAGATCATCTGAAGTTTCTAAGCAGACCTCCTCATATGAGTTGATGTGGTTTGAAAAGAACTTATCAAATTCAAATGATTGGTGATGACTAAGCAATAATCATCATCATCGACTAGACCAACTGTACCGAATCCTAGTCCTAGTCTTGATTGAGAGTTCTTGCTTTTATTATTCCAAATTCTTTAGAAGTTGTCTGACCTATGCTTAGACCAAGTATGTTGGATTAACCCTTTCTTTGCTAAATTTAGAACACAATGTGAATACTAATGAAAAGTTAATTTTATTAAATATTTATATGAATCATCCTTAAGTTCTGCATCAACTTCTTAACTTGAGGATGATGCTCCCAAAAAAAAACCTCTAAGTCTTCACATTTGTGGATGACTTAGGGGCATCCTTAACTACCAAATTCATAACTTTTTGAGAGGAATGTGGGGTTAGAGCTAAGGTTCCCAACTAATGCCTGACTGTTTCACATAGATACTTGGATACACTTATGCTTTGCTTTGGATCCTGGTCTTCATCACTGTCTCACTCGAATGTCACCTCTAAAGGAGTCTGCTATTGAGAAGTGCCAGCTAATGTGCTAAACGTATAAGACTCATCATCTGAACTAGATTCTAAGTCTATATGGATAGCAGGTGTACTTCTGATAGTTGGGACATACCTCATATTGGGTGGCCAAGAAGGAGATCTTCCACCCTAGGATTGCCTCTGGACTGGCCTCTTCCTCGTCCTGGTGGAGGTCGAGACATCCTACCCACTTGTTCAAATGTAGTAACAAACAATAGGTGGAACCTAATCTCAGGCTCTGCATCCTCCCTTGAGTCTATTTCTTGCTCCCTTTTGTTTTCTTTTTCTTTTTCTTTTTTCTTTTTCTTTTCTTTCTTTTTGTCCCTCATGAGGATTTTGATTAAGTTCATGAGAATATACTTTTTAATTTTGGGAGAGATAGTAGGCTGCATCCTCATATATCTCGACCCTCGTGAACTATAAACGGTTTGAGATCTCCTTTGACATAGTATTCGATCCCACTTATCATGAACTTCATGCACTGACATAGAGAGAATGAAATCATATTTTTCTTGTGTATCCACAGTCTCCTATGTAAAGCATTGAAAGAGATATATGAGTCTATGATGTGAAACTTGGCTTCAGTCTTCCAATCATCTATCTTTAGTGGCAACACTATGGAGCCTAAAGCCCTCTCACCTTGTTCATTGAATCTCAATAT
Source organism: Cymbidium sinense (assembly GCA_021442155.1). Classification (NCBI taxonomy): domain Eukaryota; kingdom Viridiplantae; phylum Streptophyta; class Magnoliopsida; order Asparagales; family Orchidaceae; genus Cymbidium; species Cymbidium sinense. The sequence goes on from CM038215.1 coordinate 57,882,823, forward strand.
TATCCTCTCCTTTTGGAGTTTAGAGATGTTGATACTCAAGTAGATAAAGGTACTTAGACTCATAATGTTGACTGATGCACCCGGGTCAACCAGAACTTTGGTTAGCATGTATCTGCCAACATCCACTATAATTTAAAGAGGACAGTTGCGCTCGATTGTCCCTAGAAGTAAGTCTTCATCATTGAATGTAACTCATAAGATGTCTTTCGAGTAGTATGCCATCTCTCCAGTAGTGGTCAACTAAGGTAGGCATATCTTTGGATAAAGTAAGACCTTGATTATAGATTCCCTCATCTCTTTGGATAAGACAAGGGCATCGTATATGCTTAACGTCGCTAGCAAATTTCTAAGATGAGCTTAGACATTGTAATCAACTTTGACTTAGTCCTCCACAAGCATATCCATAGGTGGAGCATCCTGTGGAGAGGATATACTCACTGGAACCAATGACTTGTCTACCCTTATCGTGAGGTGCTATCATAGGAGGTAGAACTTTGCCACTACGTAGGTTGACTTCAATGACTTCTTGGAATGATGAGTTCATAGAAAGTTCTATCTGCTCATCGGGCATACCTACAGCTTCTCCTATGGGATCCTACTAGTCAAATGACTCCAAGTCAATCTTAAGAGGTGAACCTGATTAATTTAGAGAAGGAAAGTCTGACTATGAATCAGAAAGGAATGGATCAGAATTAGTAGAGCTATTATTACTTTAACTTGGAGAGCTTTCTATAGGAATATAATCAGGAGCCTTAGAAGTAGATAGGATATAACTAGAATTGATCTTCTTTATTGATTTCTTTTTGGGTGGCGGCACATGATATAAATCAAGTAAAATAAGTAGAGTGAGAGATTTAATGCCATTATCCACAGATATAGCGCTCCTGTCAATAGAAGAGCAGCTAGCAGAAGAAGTAGTTGTAACGGTGGTTGGACTGCTGGATTCAGACGGTGGTTACACTACTGAACTATCTTGGGCAAGTGCGCTAAGCTGGTGTTGGTGCTGGGCTGCACTCTCCCCGAGTTCTCCTTCACAATTAGCAAACCTTCCTTGGTTTTAGAGGTTTGAGCTGCTTCAGGGACCTGTAAGGAAAGTTTCTTGATCTTAGAAATGATTTTTTTAGAGGTGTGGGATAAGGATATATCCCAACCTTCTTTGGTTTTAAGAGGATTGCAAGTGTCCCCATGGATTACTCTAACAAAACTAGATGGTTGTTCTAATAATTATTCCTTAGGGATAACTATGGCTCCGAACTTGTAGGTATGCTCAACCTAGTACTTAAAACTGATACAATCCTCTAAGACATAGCCTAACATACAATTGTAGGAAAAAATATCTAGGATCATCGCTCTTGCCTTCTTCCTTCGACATCTTAGGCTCTGGTAACCGAAAGTCAGGTTCTTGAAGAGATTCCTAAAGATTTTCCTAACTACCTCCCGATTGAATGAATATGACTTATTCAATCTATCGGTAAGTGTGGGTGGAAAGTAAACTACTGGGTAGGCTGCTGTTGTGGTGGTAGTGGTCATTAGGGCAGCTGTGGTGGCCGATATGATGGCCAAGGTGGTGGAAGAGAAGGTGAAAAAAGAGGTTGTTGAGCTCATGATCTTTTATACTGAACTCTCGCTGGCTATTTCTTTTTATCCACTTACCCAATTGTCCCTGGCTTCTTCTCAAACACCTTCTATGGCTTGGGCTTAGATGATTGGTGGGGAAAGGGCAACTGTTTGACTTCCTCTTGTAGGTTATCCACCTTGTTGATTAGCTTCTCAAATGTCTTGGTAGTCAAGTCCTTAAGCATGAAGGTGACCGGGCCGTAGATATTATTAAGAAGAATTTTGATGGCATGATGTTCGGACAGCTATGGTTCACATTTCATGCTCACGTTGCGCCACCTGAGAATATAACCAATAAAGGACTCATTGGGTTTCTGTTTTTCTACAATGATGTCACCTAAATCTCTTAATGAAGAGATGCTCAAACTTAGCAAAAGTCTTCACTGAACTATTTGGTAGTTTGTCGTACCAATGAAATGCAACCCCTACTAAGCCGTTGAATAAAAGTCTGAACCAGAGTGCGTCGCTACCACTAGCGTTGCAGCAATTGGCTCTAAAATGTGTAATATGTTGTTGTGGGTTCCGAAAATCATCAAAGGTACAAAGCCTTTGGGGTATTGAACCACATCAAATTTCTCTGGGTATGGTATACCCTTTAGAATGGATAAGCTCCCCTAGCTTGTGTTAATGCTTCCCTCACCTGTTATTCCACCATATGCTCTAAAAGGTGCTATATGTGACCTTCCTATAAAAACTACTAGCATCATCATCTATAGGAGTGCACCTAAGATGATCTAAGTTATTGTGGTGAAAAATATTTTCTTCGTATACATTTCTCTTGCCTTCATATATCCCCCTTCCCTTTCAAAAAAGAAGGATTAATGAAAATAAAAATATATAAAAATATATTCGCCTTGTTGGGACACCATGTAGATCTACAAATGTTCTTATTAAGGGTGATCAGGTATGACATTCAAGGTCAATTGGGCTAGGTTAGGCTCAAATATTGACTTGGTCAAGTTTAAACATAGTTCATGAATGAACTTAGATCAATTGTTTCAATCAATTTGGCCTATGATGGATTTTGGCTATTTTGGGTTTAATTTTGGCTTAGTGTTGACTTGGTCAACCCATAGGTTTGACTTGGTTTGACCCAAATTGGGTGATTTATCATCTCATGATGATTGTTGATCATGATGAGAGGCATAGGTGAGTTTGATTCAATCCAATTTGGTTAGGATTAGAATTTGGCTCATAAGGGTCCTTTAGGTCACTTTGGGTCAAGTGAGCCTAAGTGGGTCAACTGGTTTGGTCAAAGCTTGATTTGAGTTTTATTGAACTTGTATATGGACTTATGATTGATAAAATCCATTTGCAAGTGGTTTGAAGTCAAATGGGTTTTGATTCTTTTGACAATTTCATATTCAAAGGAAGAACATGAATGGATTTGGGGTTTGATTTTTGGATTGAATTTTGATTTAGTGATTAAAGTTTGTATTTATATTTGGATTCATGATTGTAGGATTGATTGAAGCAAGAAGGAAAATCAAGAGTTTGGCTTGATTTGAAGTTGATTTGGCTAAGTTCAAGATTTTGACTTGAAAGGCTTAGGTTGGATTTTGAATGGATTTGAGTTTGATTTTTGGAATTGGTTTTGATTGTTTGAATTTATATTTCATTTATATATGTGATTATAAATGAGAATATAAATGGGTATGATAAAATTTGATGAATTTTAAATGGTTTGATCATTATTTAGGTTAAGTCCATTAAGAGGAAATTTAAAGGACTTAATAAAATTTGGAGTTTGGACTTGATTTTTTCAGTTTAGTTTGATTGATTTGAATTTATATTTCATTTATATATGTGAATATAAATGGGAATATAAATGGGTTATGAAAATCTCATGATTTTGAATTGGTTTGATCATGATTTAGGCTAAGTCCATTAAGAGGAAATTTAAAGGACTTAGGAAATTTTGGAGTTTGGAGCTTGAATTTTGAATTTGATTTGATTTATTTGAATTTATATGTCATTTATATATGTGAATATAAAAGAGAATATAAATGATGTATAAGAAAATTTTAAGGATTTGATTTGATTTGAGGGTGATTTTGGCTAAGTCCTTAAGAGAGGGATTAAGAACTTAAGAAAAATTTTGGAGTTTGAAATTTCATTCGTAGTTTCAATCACAAATTTCAATCATGGATTTCAATCATGTGGCATTGATTTGAGTTTAGAGAAAATCAAATCAGATTGATTTGGAGTTTGAATTGAAGGAAGGAAGGTGAGGAGTGGTTCAAGCTAAGGGCAGGAAAAATTTTCCTAACACCCTAAGGCATGACCTATTCCTATGACTAACTCTTCTAAGTCCCTAGGGCTACGTTGAGTGTCCACCTAATCACTAGATGTGTCTTAAGACTAAGAAAAGTCTAAGAGAAGTCATATGTCTAAGATGGAGGGGTTGAGAGCTCATTTTAAAAATGAGGTCAACGAAGGGCGCCCAATAGGTATGGTGTGATTGACAAGGAATACTGTACTTATTGGTGTTGACCAAAATGATCAACAACATCGACCAATCATAAGCACTAACAGAGATAATCTATCCCTAACCCATGGTGTCGAAAGAATCTAGAGCTTTGGGCAATGTGGCTCTACTTAAGTCCAAGACATAAGAGAGAGGAAAGAATCCACTAAGGAATAGAGTGTGAACTTTCCTCCAGGGAAGCACATTCAAGTCATCCACAAGGGGATGGGAGGTTTGATTTGATTTAAGTCTCACTGAGGAGAAATTTCCACTGGGGAAGAGAGTTGAATTTATTTCAAATTTTTGTTGATTTGGATTTTGAGATGGGTTCTGTTGGTTTGTGATGGACTGCACTGAGTAGGAGCCACGGAGGCCTAGACCTAACTCAAATTTACCAATCCAAAGGGGTAGTCTACTAAACACATAGTAGGACTAGCCAACCAGAGAGATGCCTTTTGGTGTGCAGCAGGTGTACTAGAAAGAAAGCATAGTAGACTTACATCCTCCAAAGTAGGGACCAGTTGTTGGGGTAATCTATTAGCAAGATAATAGATTGGACCCAACCTAGGGCTGATTATTGAGTAAATGCCACTAGGGGACTTAGACTAGCTCAAAGATAGTCAAGATTAATTTCATCTTTAGATTTGTTCATTTTGATGGATTTCATTGGTTTATGATGGATCACACTGAGAAGGAGCTCATATCAGCCTAGACCTATCTCAGATTTGTTGAACCAAAAGGAGTAGCTTTCCGACCGATGGGAGAGCTATTGGACCAAAGGAGTGCCTTTTAGTTTGCAATGATCAATTAAAGGGAAGAAAGATTGAGGACTCGCATCTTCCACTACAAAAGACCACTAGGGTGATTGGTTGCTTTGGATAATAAATCAAACCCTACCTAAGGCTGCCTTTTGGTTTACGACAAATGCTAGAAGCATCATAGTCTTACAACTTCCAAAGCGGAATGAATGCCAGGGTAACCTACTTTTAATCAAAATAGATTGAACCTGACCTAAGGGTGACTACAGAGTGAGTTTTGACCCAGGGACTTATCTCAACTCAGGTAGTCATGCGATTCTTATAAGGAGTTCTGCTGACACTGCCCTAAAGATAGGTTGCCTTCTCGGGAAAAAGGACCCTTTGGGGGCTTGAAATCCTAGTCCACAAGAGAATATTTTATATTTGTTTGTTTAATTTCTTTTATCATGGACCTTGTTAGTTTGTGAGGGATCAAATTAAGAAATAGCTTATATCAGCCTAGACCTATCTCAGATTTACTAAACCAAGGGAGAATCTGCATCCGCTAAATAAATTCTCCAACCACATGGGTGGTTACTAGGAAAGAGGATTGTCTAATCCAAGAGTAACTTGGGTAGTGTTTAAATGGGATCACAAAGGATGTGATCCAAATAGAGTGCCCATAGGGGATGGGGCCATTAAAGGCATAATCCAAAACCCTGTAGAAGATGACATGGCTAGTCATATATCTAATAGGTATTCGGTGCCCAACTTAAGGAGAAAACTTGGGGACTCACATCTACCAAGAGTGGTGTATCCACCGGATGAGTCACTGTCAGCATAGCGAACATCAACCAACCTAAGGTGCCCTTTGATTTGCAACAATCAACCTAGGAAGAAAGCTCGGGGACTCACATCCTCCATAACGAAACTGATTGCTAGGATAGTTTGTCTTCAGCTCGACAAGTGCTATCTGACCTAGTGCGACTACTGAGTGAATGCCACTGGGGATTTACGTCGAATCAAACATAGTTAAGAGGAAAGGAGCCTCTGGGGGACTTATCCTAGACCTCAAATATACTCATCCTAGTTAGTATATGATGGCCAGTTCAATAAGAAAGCATGAGAAGTCACATCTTCTTAAGCAAAGTCTACATGAGGTAGCTACCTTACTGGGTAGCAAAGTCTACCATACTAATAAGGAGATCATTGATTTGCAATGGTCAAGTTAAGAAGAAAGCTTGGGGACTCACATCATCCAAATAAATGACCACTGGGGTAACATACTAGCAAGGTAGTATGTAGACTCGACCTAGAGCAGCTAATGAGTAAGTTCCACAAGGGGCTTGCTCCCACTTCAAAGTAGCTCGAGATAAAAGATTTGTGTTTATTATTATGCATGTGTTAAAAGGAATAGGATGCCTCTGTGGGGCTTTTACACCTACCTTAAACACACTAGGGGTTTTGATGAAATGGTGCCACGGATGGCAACTGAGATTCTCACTAAGAAAGGATGCCACTTGGGTTCTCTTACACATATCTTTGTTGTGCTAATCAAAATAAGGTGCCTCTCAAGTTTTCTTACACCTATTCTAATAGCATTAGAAGTTTATGTTTGTGTTGTGAAAGAGGGATAGGATGCCACTGGGGGACTCTTACACATACCCTAAACACGTCACGACAGATTCGCATGACAAGCAAACAACGCTTTGAAAGATGAGAAGATTTAATGAATGTAATCAGATTTTTGTTCTTTTTATTAATAATTATTTTCAACCATGATTTATTTCATGGGTAATATTTCTTTAGATAGAGCCCATTAATTAGAAGCATCGGGTGCTCTTCTTTACAATCAATAACCTGATAAGATCTTTCTTGGTAGGCTTTCTCTATGACATAGGGGCCTTCCCAAGTGGGTTCAAACTTGCCTCCCATCTTTTGATAGGTAATAATTGGTCTCCTTAGGACTAACACCAATTCTCCTACTTGAAAAGACCTAGGGCGAACCAGCTTGTTGTGAGCTTGAATCATTTTGGCTTGTATAACTCAAGGCTCTGGAATGCCCACAGGCGACTTTCCTCCAAACCCTCGAGCTTTTCTAACCACAACTTTGCATTTTGTTCTATAGCGACTTTGCTACCCAATGATATCCTTAGTGACGGGAGTTGGATTCCTAAAGGTAGAATAGATTCAGACCCATACACTAAGAAAAATGGGGTAGACTGAGTTAGAGTTCGGTATGTTGTGCAGTAGGACCATAAGGCTTCAACCAACTACTTGGTCCATTGTCGATTATTATCATTAAGAGTCTTCTTCAGTATCTGGATGAGAGTTTTATTGAATACTTCTGCTAAGCCATTTGCTCTAGGGTAGTAGATGGTAGAGTATCTCCAATCTATACTATGTCTTCTGGCTAAGCTATTGATCTTCATGCTTTTGAATGTAGTAGCATTTTTGGATATAATTCGATAAGGTACCTCGAAGCTATATACGATATGGTTCCTGAAAAACTGAAGCACATGCTGAGTTGTGACCTCTCTGAGTGGGATGGCTTCTGCCCACTTGGTAAAGTAGTCGGTGACAGCTAAGATGAACCAATGGTCCTTGGAAGAAAGAGAATTGATTTGACCCACAATGTCGGTACCCTAACACTCAAATGGCCATGAGGCCAATGTAGGGTGGTTGGTGGAGGACCACATCGTGTACCTGACACTGATGGCATCCCCTTGCTACATCCATGCAGTCAATAATCATCAAAGGCCAGTAATATCTTAGTCTCTTGATGTTCATCTTCATCTTCAGACCAAATTGATGTGCTTTGTATAGATATGAATGTACCTCGATTATAATGCCATGGGCTTCATGTTTTTCTAAAAAGTGTAACCACATTTGGTCAAAGGACTGTCAGTGTAGGGTGCCATCAATAAGAGCGTAGGAGAGAGATCTCTATTTCACCTGATGAGATTGTGACTTTTCTTGAGGTAGTTTGCCAGTGTTCAAGTAATTTATGAACAGTTGCCTATGATAACCTCCCATTCAAGAGAAAGTCTCTCGATGAGTTCAATATCAATAAGGGATAGGACTTGTCTATTTTGGACCCTTATTGAAATGGACTCATCTGTTGGACATGCCAATTCTTTAGCAAGTTTGGCCAAAGGATCTGCTATTGCATTCTCTGCTCGGGGAACCTTGTAGATGGTGACTTCAGGAATTTGGGCCAACAACTTCATGGTATACTCATAGTAATGACGAAGCTTGGGTTTGAGAACCTTGTAAGACCTGACAATTTGATTGATGACCAGTTGAGAATCCCCAAAGATGTTGATGCTCTTGACACTGATAGTAATGGCTAACTCCAGACTGATAATCAAAGCCTCATACTCGCTTATTATTGCTGGGGTTGGAAAGGTTGTATGAGAATCTAATTACATCGTGGTCTAGAGTTAAGAGAACTATTCCTACCACTGCATTTCCTGGGAGAATAGATCATGGTGCTTCCCCTTTATGAAAAGAGGTTGCACTATCAAAATACATCTCCCATCGGTGGTTGTTGACCTCCCCTAAGATCATGATTTGTTCATCAAGGAGATCCTCACTAAGCAGAGAATCATAGTAAGTGGGTGTGCTCCTAAGAAATCTACTAGTGCCTGTCCTTTTACCATACGGAGGGGTACGAATGTGATATCAAATTGTGAGTGGATCATGGACCATCATGCTAAACATCCAGATAGTGTTGGCTGTGTCATGAGAAACTACAATGGATTTGTTCTGGAGATCAAGTTCACCTTATGAGAAAGCATATAATGCCATAGCTTTTGGGAAGTAAAGATTAAAGCTAGGCAATATTTCTCAATAGGTGGATAGTTCACTTCAGTAGGAATTAGACGACAGTTGAGGTAGTAGAGAGCATTCTCCTTCCCTTCATTGTTGGCTTAGGCTAACAGAGCGCCGAGAGAGTCATCCAATGTAACAGTGTAGATGATGAGTTGCCTGCCCAGGATAGGGGCTGTTAGAACTGGCGGCTTCACCAAATACTGCTTGATGTCTTAAAAGGCATGCTGACACTTGTCATCCCACTTGAACTTGGCATCCTTTTTGACAAGTGTTGAAAATGGCTTGCATCTCCCCGATAGGTTGGAGATAAAGTATCTTAGATATGCCAGCTGTCCTTAGAAAGATTTGAGTCGAGTTAAACTCTCAAGAGGTGGTATTTCTAAGATAGCTTTAATCTTTTTAAAATCTATTTTTATTCCTCGAAGTCGGACAATAAACTCAAGGAATTTCTCTGAAGCTACTCTAAATGCACACTTCAGGGGATTCATTTTGAGGTTATATTATTTAACTATTTGGAAACTACTCTCAAGTCAAAGAGATGGTCTTCCTTTTCTCTGTTCTTGACTACTAGATCATCAACATAACACTCAACCGATGATGGATGAGTTCATTGAAGATCCGAGTCATGGCCCGTATATATAGCACGATTTTAAGAAAAGCATGACCCTATAACAAAGATTCATGGGGTTAAAAGTAGTGTTTCTTTCATCTTTAAGAGACATCTTGATTTGGTTGTAGCCAGATGACCTATCCATGAAAGAGAAAACTACATAAGATGAGGCGATGCCCACCATTAATTCTAGTATAGGAAGAGGAAACTCATCCTTAGGACATGCCTTATTTAAGTCCCTAAAATTGACGCATATATGAATTTGGTTATTCTTCCTCTTAATTGGGACGACACTGGCTAACCAGGTAGGATATTTTTCTTCCCTGATGAAACTAACATCGATTAGTTTCTTGACTTCAGAAATGACCTGCTATTCGATTTTTAATCGCATGCGTCTAGGAGCTTACTTAATAGGGGTTAGGATATATTGCTAGCTTGTGGACTGATACGTCAAAAGATAATCCGGGCATTTCTTCATAACTCCATGCGAAGAAATCTTTAAACTCAGTAAATAGCCTAACTAAGTCATTGGTTTCTTTTTCATTTAATAATGAACTGATATATGTTGGGTGTGGATTTTCTTCTATTATGAGATTGATCTCTTTAAGTTTGTCAATTGTTGAATGAATCTCCTCTTCAAATTCTGGTAGTACCTCTTTGATTTGGAGAACATCTAGATCATTTGAGATTTCTAAACACACATTCTCATAAGAGTTGGTGTTGTGTGAAAAGAACCTATAAGATTCCATATGGTTGGTAATAACTAAGCAGTAATCATCATCATCGATTGAACCCACTGTACCGAATCCTAGTCCTACTCTAGATTGTGTTTCCTTGCTTGTATTGTTCCATAGCTTTTCAAAGTACTCTAACCCGTGCTTGGACCACGTATGAAAAACTAAACCTTTATGTATAAGATTATTAACATAAGGTGAGTAAAAATCAAATGAAAATTCCATTAACTCTTTAATTGTATCCTCCTAAACTTCTACATCAACTTCAGGACTTGAGGATAATGATCCCAAAAAGAATCTCTTCGACTCCATGTCACTGGAAGACTTAGGGACTTCCTTAACTACTAAACCCTAAACTTTCTGAGATGTAAGGGAGGTTAGAGCTAAGGTTCCCAGCCTAATAGTTTCACATAAGCCTGATTTGAATACTTTACTTTATTTAGAGGCCTGGTCTTCGTCTCTATCTAGATTGAAAGTCACCTCTAATGGAACCTGAGAGGGGTTGGCTGGTATACTACTCACATTAGACTCATCCTACGAGTTGGATTCCAAGTCTATGTGAATAGTAGGGGTGCTCCTATGAACTAGAACATGACCTCTATTGGTTGATGAACAACCAGGGAGTCTTCCACCTCTAGAACTACCTCTATTTCTTCCTCTGCCTTTATTTGGTGGAGGTTGAGACATCCTACCCATATGTCCATATGATGGAATGAACTGTAGATGGATTGTAATATGCAGATCTACTTCTTCCTCAATTCCACTTTCTTATTCACTTGAATTTTTATTTTTCTTTTCATTTTCTTTTATCTTTTCTTTTCCTTTATTTTCTCTTTCTTTTGATTATAAGTTTGAATTTTGTCCAAGTTCACAAGAAAGAGTGTTTCGAGGAAGATAGTAGGTCGCATCCTCATAAATCTCAACTTCTCTAATTGAAAATAATTTTTTTATCTCCATTGACACGATATTCAATCCCATCTTTTTTGAACTTGATACACTGATGGGGGAGGATGGAATGATCTTATTCTGATGTATCTAAGGCCTATCGAGGAAAGTAGTGAATGAAGTATTTGAATCAATGATGTAAAACTTGGCTTCAGTCTTTCAGTCTCCTATCTCCAAAGGTAACACTGTAGAACCTAAAGCTCGCTTACCTTATTCATTGAATCCACTCAACATCATCCGATCTTCTCAAAGTGTGGAGATGTCAATCCTTAAATAAGCAAGAGTCTTTAGACTCATAATATTCACTGATGCACCTAGATCAATGAGAACTCTGGCAAGTCTGAACCTGTCCATGTCAACTATGATATAGAGGGGACGGTTGTGCTCTAAGTCCCCAAAAGAAGGTCTTCATCTGTGAAGGTGATCCCAGCTTCATATAATGCTAGTTGGCTAAGCATATTTCAGGATTAAGGAGAGCCTTGATTAATGATTCCCTCATCTCTTTGGATAAGACAAAGGCATCGTATATGCTTAGCTTAAAGATAACTTTCTTAGATGAGAAATGACATTGTAGTCCACCTTGGGCTCATCCTCTACAAGCATATCCAATGGTGGAGCATCCTGTGGAAGGGCTTCTCAATCCTATATACCAATGACTTATTTCCCTCTATCTTGAGGTGTTGCCCAAGGAGGTTGAATCTTGCCATTACAGAGGTTGACTTCGGTGATCTCTTGGTGGTAATGGAAGGATCTACACATGGGCTCATACAACTTCTCCTGAACTTAGATTGATGATTCTAAAACATAGAAGATAGAGTAGGAAAGTCCAACTCTGAATCAAAAAGAGGAAGAATAGAATTGTTATAGTTATTTTGTCTTAAAGAGTTATCATTAGGAATAGAAGAAGATAACCCATCAGAGGTGACACAGATGTAATTCAAGCTAGCTTTATTCTTCAATTTTTTGGATTTGTTTGGAGGTACAAAGTAGAAATCAAGTAAAGTGAGTGGGGTAAGGGATTTGATGCCCTTATCCACCGATACAAGAGTTCTACTAGTACAAGAAGAACTAGCTAAAGTGGAAGAAGTCACCGGAGTAGAAGCTGCAACTATAGGCTGGAGGCTAGACTCGGTCGGTGATTGTACTACTAGGCTATTCCGGGCTAACACATGCTGCTGCTGAGCTCCCTCTTTCCTTGAATTGGCATTGGAAACTTGCAAACCTTCCTTGATGTTGGAGGTTTGAGCTGACTCAGACACTTCCAAGGAAATCTTCTCGATCTTCTAGACGATCTTCTTAGAAGTTTTGGATAAAAAATATATCCCAACCTTCTTTGGTTTTGGAAGGATCACATGTATCCCCAAAGATTACCCTAATGGAACTGGATGGTTATTCCACAAGATATTCTTTTGGGATAATTACAACGCCGATCTTGAAGTTATGTTCAAGTGAGTCCTTAAATGTGAAGCAATCCTCCAAAACATGGCCTAGCATACGGTGGTAGGGGAAAAAGTTAGGATTATGACTTTTTTCTACTTCCTCCGATCTCCTAGGCTTGGGTAACTGAAAATTAGGTTTCTTTAAGAGATTCTTAAAGATCTTCCTAATTACATCCATCTTAAATGAATAAGGTTTGTTAAGCTTATCTAAAAGTGTAGGTGGACCATAGCTACCTCACAGTGGGTATGTGTGCTACTGCTGGTGGTGGTATGGCTAAGGAGGTGGTGATACTGGCTATGGAGGCTGCTGTGGAGGCTGGTAGGGGTGCTTCAATGGTGGTAAAGGAGGTGGAGGCTGCAGAGATCATGGTCTCTCAGACTGATCTCTAGCTAGTTGCTTTCCCTTATCTACCAATGTCACTGCTCCCAACTTCTTCTCATAGACCTTATATGGCTTTATTTTTGGAAATTGGTCATGAAAAGGTAACTATTTGGCCTCTTCTTGTAAACTAGCTGCCTTATTGATTAGCTTCTCAAATATTTTGATAGTGAAGCCCTTAAGCATCAAGGCAACCAAGGCATGGATATTCTTCAAAAGAATCTTAATGGCATGCTACTCAAACAGTTATGGCTCGCATTTCATACTTAGGTTATGCCATCGGAGAATATAATTAACTAGGGACTCACCTAGGCGGTGTTGTGCTACAATGAGATCACCTATAGTAACCCTTTATTGAGCTTCAACAAATCTCTTAATAAAGAGTTACTCCAACTCAGCAAATGTCTTTACTGAACTATTGGATAGTTTAGCATACCGATCGAAAGCAATCCCTGCTAGGCTACTAATGAAGAGGCAAAAAAGTAAAGCGTCGCTACCACCAGTGTTGCAACAACTTGCCATAAAGTGTGCTATATGCTGCCTTGGGTTTCCACTGCCATCAAAGATTTTGAAGGAAGGTGACACGAAACCCTTGGGATATTGGATTGAATCGAATTCCTCCAGGTAGAGTCTACCCTTCCGAACCATGATCCTCATCGGGATTGAGCCAATGCTTCCTTCACTTGCTGCTCAACCATGGATCAGATGTCTTTTTCTTGTATGGAGGTACTTCCACTACCTTCCTATACATGCTAGTGCTACCTTGCTCAATGGGAGGTAAGGTCTTGGTTGGGTCCAAGACATGCACTAACTCTGGCTGACTAATGTCAGTTGTAGTAGGATGAACTGTTGGGGCTTATTTTTAGAGTACTGAAACTACTGCTAACATGTCCTTAAACTATCATGCCATCCTATCTATCTGCTCATGTTTTTGTTTCAACTGAAATTGGAGGTGTTGGGCTGATTTGGTTGTGTCTTCCTGATCAACCTCATCACCTTCCATGGCCGCTTCCCCGAGGAGATCCTAGTATCCATCTGCACTCCCAAGTCTCCCAATAAATCATCTTCATTAGGGTTGAAACCTTCTCCTCATCTGACCAATCATACCCCATAATCTCCTTCTTCTCTACAAGATAATGTGTTGCTATCTCCTCGAAAGAATAATCATTTTGAACGGGAACAAATGATCTCAGTGTGATCAGCATCAGAGGCAGGACCTCTTGGGGAGTCAACCTTATGAGGAATATACTCATTAAAAGAGATACACTCCTGACTATCATTAGGTATAAATAGGGTGACATTCCTAGGAGATTTCACTATCATCGGTGTAGCTGGGCTATCATCTGCTAACTCTGTAATAGTTAATACCATCTCCATGTTCTGTTGAACTGGTAGAGTTGGTGAAGGGATGACCACTATGCTTCGGGGTCGCCACTCCCTCTACACCACCACTAGGGCAGAAGGCCGAGCAGGAGAGCTCAACCTCATTATAGTAGGTAGTGTAGATAGAGTATGATCCCTCTGCCATAGCCGGATCACCAATGAGGTATGCTTCTCCCCAAATATGGACTTCATGGCCTTTGATGGAACCAAAAGAGTGATGTGAACTTGTGATGGGGAGGGGGGGGGGGGTAGCGGTGATGGAGACAGACTCTCAGTGGAGCTATCCTCCTATGATGACTAGTCCCAAGTAAGATGTTGTTGGTATGGGAAAGGTGAGCTGGAAAGTTGATGAGCTTACACCTACAACTAAACCTCGCTTCTTAGTAATATGAGCAGATGTATGAGCCTCTTTGGCCCTCTCTTGATGAATATGTTTCCCCAAACTATGGAGGATGATGGATCTCAAATCAATTTGAGCTTTAGGCTCTGAATGTCCATAAGCTCTGCCAACTTGATGCAAGACTGATTGGAGGCCGACATATGACCTCTTGCTCTGAGTAATTGATGGCTGATGCCAAGCCACTAGTGGAGGTGATGTGCGAATCCTCCTAACATCCTCTCTGTTTGACCTAGAGAGAGGATGAAACTGGTTTGCTATAACCAGTGGTGAAGTCAAAATAGGAAACTCCTCAATAGCTGAACGGGCGGCTGCCTCCATCTCCCTAGCAATATCCTGGTGTGATACCGCTTGATCATGAGATTTTTGTTCCTTCACTGTGTTCTGGTAGGATGAAAGGAGTGAGAGCTAGACCCATACTCAAAAGTAGGGGAGGCAATCCCTGAGATCAAAGGAGCCTTACCCTTAGAGGGTGCTAGCACCGAGGCAAAGACAAATAATGGGGTGCACTAAATGGGGCTAGTCTGCCAGCTAGTAGGACTACCACCGCTTTCCTCTTCAATGAGATGGAGAATGAAGGTAGATCAATCTGATGATGCCCGATCACGTGGTCCATCGACATCATGAGGGGAGTGCCCTCACAAGTGATCCTCACTCCCTCAAATCTCCTACCGAAATGGATAAGGTGTGTATGATCCCATTAGGCAAAGTTGGCCAGGCCAAGGCCAAATCCATGCCATGAGAGAAAGTGATTACAAACTTCTACGAGCCTTCCATTTCAGATCAAGTGTAAAAACTGAAAGACTGAACTGTAGCTGTGCTGATGCTAAGAATCTACAATATAGGAAACAAGCTTGGATCAAGTTTCTATTGTATTGATTTTTGAATTTGAATCAAAAATTTGAACCCATATCCAACATCTTGGAAGTGTTAAGTGTGGTTCAAATAGATTTGAGAAGATTTAGAAATTTGATTGAAAAGAGAAATTTTGAATATGAATCCAACTTCAACAAATTTGGGTGTGTTGAAAAGTGGATTCAAATATTTTTTAGAAGGATGCTTCCATAGGTTCATGTTTATTTGAATTTAGATTTTTTTTTTTATTTGAGGACCCTTTCCTTTAACAAATTTGGGTATGTTAAAGTAAGGGTCAATTAATTTTATTTTTGATTTGGTGTTTTGCTTACTTAGCAAATTTGGGTATGCTAAGTGAAGTGTTTGAAAATAATTATTTCTTTTTTGGTGAATTATTATTTGATTTTGAAAATTGGAATTCCCTCTTAGCAAATTTAGGTATGCTAAGTGAAGAATCCAAGTGTGTTTTGTTTGATTTTTAAAAATAGGATTCTTAGCAAATTTGAGTATGCTAAGAAGATCTTAAGTGTTTCATCTGTTTTGGATATTTTGATTTTTTTTTTGAAAAAGTAGGATCCTTAGCAAATTTGGGTATGCTAAGAAAATCCTAATGTGTTTCATTTTTGTTTTGATTTATTTTTTTATTAAAAGTGGAGACTTTACTTTAGCAAATATGGTATGTTAAGGATGAAGTCCCACTTAGTTTTATGAAATGAAATTTCACTTAGCAAATTTTAGTATGCTAAATGAGATTCCAAAAGATGTGTTCCCAAATTTTTTTGTTGGTTTTGAAAATGAAAACTTCTCTTTAGCAAATTTGGTATGCTAAAGAATGAAGTTCCAAAAGTGTTTGAAAATTTTTATTTTTGAATTTGGAGACTTCACTTAGCAAATTTGAGTATGCTAAATGAAGTTCCAAATATGTTTGAAAATTTTTTATTTTGAAATTGGAGACTTCACTTACCAAATTTGAGTATGCTAAATGAAGTTCCAAATGTGTTTGAAAATTTTTGATTTTGAATTTGGAGACTTCACTTAGCAAATTTGAGTATGCTAAATGAGTTTCCAAATGTGTTTGAAAATTTGAAAATATGATTGTTACGTTTTGATTTTTGAAAAGGAGACTTCCATTCAATAAATTTGGGTATGTAGGAATGGAAATCAATCCTATTTTTGAAATGTAAAAATTTATGTTTTGTGTGTGATTATTGCTTTTTTTAAAGAGGGAATTCCAACTTAATCATATATGAAATATGTTTAAGTGAGATTTCCAAATGATGTTATTTTATTTAGGAATGAAATCTTCATTCAATAAATTTGAGTATATTAAATGAAGATGTTCATATGTGCTTTTGAAAAGTTTAATTTTATTTGAAAATGAAACTTCAATAGTGTGAGTGTATTGAATGGAAAGGTTCATGTGTGCTTTTTGAAAGTTTTATTTTTGATTTTGATTTTGATTTTTGGAAAGATGATTGTTCATTTTATCTTGAAAATGAAATCTTCATCAAAATGAATTGAAGGAAGATGTTCATTTGTGCTTTTGGAAAAGATTGTTAGTTTTATTTTTGAAGATTCCTACATGTAATAATTATGAGAATTATTAAATGAGGGTGATTTAAGAAAATTTTTGTGGAAAATATTTTATTATGTGCATTTTTTGAAAGAGTGCTTTTTGAAAAGCAAGATTTTTATGAAAAATTTATTTTGTCTTTATTATTTTAGAATGAACCTTTACTTATCATAAAAATGATAGGGAGGATGTCTTTAAATGTTTCCTTTTTATTAAGAACTTTTTTTTTATTTTTACCCAATGGTGGTTTTAAGACTGACACAGAGTGAGGTCCTAAAACCTAAAGATGTTGGCTGACGCAACTTAAGAATGAAATAAACTAAGTGCCAATGAAAAGAGAGATAGTCTCAGATTCATACCAAAGTACACACCCACTATTGATACTCAAAGACAATGGTCATTTACCAAAGATGGAGAGAGGAACCATCCCCAGTGGAGTCATTAAACAAATCGGTGAAAAATATTTTCTTCTTATATATTTCTCTTGCCTTCATTTAACCCCCTTCCCTTTTAAAAAAGAAGCATAAATGAAAACAAAAATATATAAAAATATATTCGCCTAATTGGGACACCATGTAGATCTGCAGATGATCTTATTAAGGATGATCGGGTATGACATTGAGGAGAGGTGTAATATCTCGAAAGATAGAAGTCACCACCCTACAATGGACCTAATCACCTCAACAAGAACTCCTAAGGATAATGGGTCGTGTACAAAAAGATTCTTCCCCTACTTTACATGGAAAAGAAAAGTAGGGTTTATTTTAAATCGTTCATTGTTTCAGCCCCCATAGTTAATCCCAAGAGACGTGATCCCTTAGGAATACTCTTGATTAAGGTAAATGATCATTGTCTTCAAAGATTTCAATAGGTAGGACTATCAATCGATTAGTTTATTTTGGAAGATCAAATTAGATTGATCAAAGAGAGAGAGTTATTATCGAAGCCAAAGGAAGATAAGTAGGAGATGCCCACAATGCTATGAAACCTAACGAGCATATCAAACTATCCTGTGCTTGGGCTTTACATTTTTGAAATTGACTTAATTTGTTTAAATTGAATTTTTCATTAGAAATTTAGGGCTTATGATTCTATAACACAAGATTATGAAAATGCCTAATAGGTGAGAATTTATGCTTATGGTCCACAAAAGAAAAAACAACCTCAGAACCTAAATCTAGGGAGCTTTGGCGAGGGCTGAAAGCACAACCTAAATCTAAGGTGAAAATGGGTATTTGGTTCGCCTCCCTAAGAGAGGACAAACCACCCAACTGCTTGGACTTACAATCACCTGGGGTGGCTGCCAACTAACTCCTCTTATAATTTTAAATTCATATAGGCAAGTCTTACGCTTTATGCAAGATAGCTAGGCTATTATTTATTTAGAAAGAGACTAAGTCCTTAAACTTACTCCCTAAAGAGACTAGATCATGTAAGGACATGCTTCAAATGACTAAATCTAATGTAATTTAGATTTTATTTTATTTTCATTTTTGAACAATTATTTTGACTCAGGCTAATATGATATATATGCCTAATGCATGAGAAATGAGATTATTGGCCAAAATCAGTAAGAAGGGAGCAGGTGTGTTTTCACCATGGCTCTCAAAGGTCAAACCAAGTTTCTCTACAAAGGTGGAAGCCCTCCAATCAAGAGTGAAAATAATATACATTTATGCATGATGTTATAAAAGAAGTACTCATCCAGCTAAGAGGTTGCTAATTCTTTTATCTTGATTTTAGCCTAAGCTTTAAGTAAGGTTATGAGTTTTTATTTTTAGTTTTGAATTGTTAAATTTGGTAAAAGATTTATTTTTCCCTAAGAGCCTAATCCACATCCAGGCCATACATAAAGCAAGAAAAAAATTAGGAAAAGGATGCCACTTAATGCATAAGCTAAACAAATCATCAATCAATTTATAAAATTAATCAGAAAAGAATAAGAGGTCATTGTGATCAGGTACCATCGCACAAACCGAAAAATAAATTGGGTAGCCGAGCTTTATCCTTATACAACCCAGATTATAAATGAATTGCATACAATTAAGCAAGGAACTCATTATTATCAAGCTTCATTTCCTCATTCTTCTTTCTTCTATGGTTCCTTCTTTTGGATGGTTGGAAGATGGATGCTCCAAAGGCTTCACATGGTGCATAAGATGAGTTCTTATTTCCAATGCTCATCCTAATCCCCATAATAATCATTCCAAAATCTTAATTATAAAATTTTATATGAAAAGGAAAGGTAAATCTAGCTAACACCTGTAAAACAAAATTTAGCTAAACAAACCACCAAATACTCAACAAAAGCATTTATATTTTTATTTATCACAACACCCCTTAAGCACAATCCCCTACAGAAGTCATATTTGATGTAGAACATGCCTATGAATAATTCCTAAACATATTTGATGTAGAACATTATGAGGATCAACAAATTAGAGCTCAAGACCCATTTACAAGATCTTAAGCTAAAGCCCAAGAAAATTCATGAAAGAAGAAGACTTAGCCCATTAGCCTTCTAAGGCCCATTTTATGATTTCATCTTTTTT
Organism: Cymbidium sinense; assembly: GCA_021442155.1. Taxonomy (NCBI): domain Eukaryota; kingdom Viridiplantae; phylum Streptophyta; class Magnoliopsida; order Asparagales; family Orchidaceae; genus Cymbidium; species Cymbidium sinense. The sequence goes on from CM038215.1 coordinate 57,902,345, forward strand.
ATTTATGTAATTTTTAATTTTCTTCTAGAAACTCCATGTTTGAAATTTTGCATTTAAAAATTCAAAGCATGACATGTGAGGTGGTTGAATCCACATAAAATAATAGCATGTGAAATGGGTGGATGACATAAAATAATGAGGCAATTTAATGCTTCACATTAATGTGGCCACCCACCTTTCCCTCCATATTTTGAATTCTTTTCTTTTGAAATGTGCTTGTAATGGCTATAAATAGCCCCTCTTATTAGAATGAAGGAGATCTTTTAGCAATTATAAATTTTTGAGTTATTCTTGTGGTTTGAGAGCTTGGTGGCCAAACCTTGGCAATCCTTGGTGGGAGCGCTAGTTATCCAACATATCTTCTTCCTTCACCTCTAATACCCATGTTCTCTCAATCTCATCAAAAGAAAGAACGCCCACCTCCATCAAATTTGGTATCAGAGTGAAGCCTGGAAGGAGCAAATTTGCTCAAAAATTTGCTTCAACAAAAGGAGCAACTCAAGTGTTGGACTTGTCTTCAAACTTGTGTTTTTCTTGGACTTGTGAGGTTAATTAGTTTTCTTTTATGTGATAGTTTAAAAGTGTATTAGTAGCTTGGAAAAATATATATTTCTTGCAAGTTTATGGTGATAGCATAAAATTTTAATTAGTAAGCTCCAATATATATTTTAGCCATTTTCCAATTGTGTGAATCCCCCTCCAAAAAAAAAAGAGAAAAAAAATTAAGAAAGTACCTTGGTGAGGTAGTTCATCACCTAAAACAACCCATTAGTGCAAATAAAATCTAATTACTTGCTTTATTATCTTTGTTATTGTTTATGGTTAATTTTAGAAGTTTCTTTGAGTAACTTATGATAACTTGCTTTCTTAAAAAGAAAAAAAGGCTTGATAAATTTGAGCATTTTTATTTCATTGCATTAAAAAAATATATAAAAAAATATGCATGCATAATAATATATGTGTGTTAAACTTGGTGATTTTGGAAGCTAAATAGAACTTTATCAAAAAGACCTAAACTATATAAGGAGAGCTTGGGATTTAAGTGGTCTTGTACTCCCCCCCTCACCTGGAAGTTCTCTTAGCTAAAAATTTCACTTTGATTGCCCAATTATATTATATTTATTTATTATTTTTTTCATTTTTTTCATTGGTCCCTTCATATATCTTTTTTTTCTTACTTAAAAAAAAATCTCATGGCACCAAAATCTATCTCTCAAGAGCAAGTTGAAAATTTGACTAGATTAGTTGATGCCTTAGATCTTAGGATCCAAGACAATGAATTAAAACTCAACAAATATTAGAAGAAAGTAAGAATCAAATGCAAGAACTTAAACAACAAATGCAAACTCTTTAGTGCATCTACAAAATAATAAAGTACCATCTCCTCCTCCAATACCTACTCAGACTGCTAATAGGGATAGATGAAGAAGATTCATATCCAAACCATAGAGAAAATTAACCACTTAGAAGACAATCAATTGCTAGAAATGGTGGAAGGGGAGAAAATTATTTTAAGATTATAGAAGACTCTAATGATCAATCTCGAAGTGTTAAAGTAGAGGCCCCAACTTATGATGATATACATGATCCAAATAAATTTCTCGATTGATTAGTTCAAATGGATGACTTCTTTGATTGGTATAAAATGGATGATTACCAAAGGGTTACTTTTGATAAAATGAAATTGATAGGGCATGCTAAAATTTATTGGACAAATACTTTAGCTAAAGAATAAAGATTAGGAAGGACAAACCTCTCTTGGATAGAAATGAAAGAAATGTTATGAGCAAAGTACTGTCCTAGGCATCATGATAAGAAGTTACATAGTCAATTATTAACTTTGAGATAAGGTAATTATCTTATGACTGAATACTTGAACACTTTTGAAGATCTAGTTTCTAGAACTGATTATGCTGATAATGATTGGAAATTAGCCAATAAATTTGTTATTGGACTTAGGGCTGACATTAGAAATGAAGTTGAATTATTTGACCCACAATCTTTATTAAGCATTTCATTATGCATTATTGGTTGAACAACAAAAGAAGTCCACCTCCTCTAAAATTAAAGTCAAGTACCTTCCATTTCATTTCATAGATCTACTAGATCCCACCCAAATGGCTACTTTGCCTAAAACTTCAATTGAAGGGAGCTCTAAAAATATTAGGGAAGTAATATGTTTTAAATGTCATAAAAAAGGTCATATGCAAAATCGATGTAAAGCTCAAATCTTATTTTTGGAAGAAGTTGAAAATTCAATAGATGATAATCTAGAAGAAGTTTATGATGACACCTTTATCGATGAAGAATTGAATTAACCGATGACCCTCATGTTAATGTGATGAGATGTCTTACTATATAAAAAATGAGGCGTAAGATTGGGAGAAAGAACATTTTAGCATGTATGTTTTGTGTAATGAAAAGAGATGTAGGTTAGTTATAGATGGAGGGAGTGCTTGAATGCCATTTCAACACATACCTTAACTCGAGCCAACCTAAAATCTGAACCTCACCCTGAACCATTTCAAGTTAGTTGGGTAAATCATACATCTCTTCCCATCACCAATCAATGTTTAGTTCCTATTAAAATAGAAAGTTAAGAGGATCAAATTTGGTGTGATGTTCTCTCTATGGACATTGCTCATATTCTCTTAGACTACTTTATATGATATGAATGTTATTCACTATGGTAGGGAAAATACTTATTTTTAAATATAATAATAAGACTATTAAACTCCTACCAATAAAGCCAGTAGAAAAAACACCCTCCATAACACCACACAATATAACTTCTGACTTGCAACCTAAGCCTCTATTGAAGAAAAATGCCAAACTTCAATTAATTATCATAGAAAATCCTATCATTTCTGATCCTTACTTTAAAACACCTACTCTTTCTCCTTTGACCTTGAAGATAGAAATAATAGGTTTTGGCACTTTATGAAAAGAATTTTTTGATCCATTTCTTAAAGAAGTCATACCAGACTCTAATGAGACTCACATACCTGCTGTGGTCTCTTCTCTTCTTTCTGATTTTAATGATATTACACCTGATGAGCTTCCTGATGAGCTACCTCCTCTAAGAGACATTCAATATGCTATTGAGTTCTTACCCTGTTCTCAACTTCCTAATCTTCCACATTATAGAATGAACCCTCCTGAGCATGTTGAGATTAAAAGACAAGTTCAGAATTATTAAGAAAGGGTTTTATTCAAGAGAGTCTTAGCCCTTCAGAAGTCCCAACATTATTAACTCCAAAGAAAGATAACATGGCAAATGTGTTGATAGTTGAGCAATAAATAAAATTACTATCAAATATAGGTTTCTATTCCCCATTATGATATATTAGATTTAATCTGAGCAAATTTTTTCAAAGATTGATCTAAAAGTGGATATCATCAAATTGATTAGATCGGAGATGGGAAGAGCTTTTAAGACCGGACTTTATGAATGGCTTGTCATGCCCTTTGACTTTCAAATGCTCCTAGCATATTTATGAGATTAATGATTTCTTAAACCATATATAGGTAAATTTTGGTGGTGTATTTTGATGATATTCTCGATTTTAGTCCAAGTAAAATGAACATCTACAACACCTACAAAAGTCTTTGAACTACAAGAGAAATTATACATTAATTTAAAAGTGTTTCTTTTCGCAAGTGAGGTAATCTTTTTATTTTATTATATCCACTATGGGCTTAAACCCGATCCTTCTAAAGTCAAAGCAATTGATGCCACCACCTAAAAGTTTTAGAAATTAGAAGCTTCCATGGTTTAGCCACTTTTGAGATTTATTAAGAATTTTACCATTGTTGCTCAATGTATACTAAAATTAGATAAATTTTATTCTACAAAAGATTACTTGATTTAAAATTTAATTGATGATGAATTGGGATAGTGGAATTTTAAGTCAAGAGAATCATTCTTTAGTGAGTTAAATGAAGCAAACAATGATATTCCACTTATGATAGAGTTTGTAATTCAATTTAAGAATTGGGTAATTATCTCTACATAGAGAATTTATAATTCTGATCACATGCCTTAAAATTCATTAATTCTCAATGAAAATTAAGTCATAGGCATGCAAAATGGGTTGAATTTTTACAAGACTGCTCTTTTGTTCTAAAGCATAAGCTTGGAATTGAGAATAAGCCTGCTGATGCTTTATCCAGGGTAAACCTAATGATTTCTTATTTAGAATTGAGAATCCCAGGATTTGATAGAATTAAAAATGATTATATTGTGTGCCCTGACTTTCACCTAATTTATCTTCAACACTAGATAAACCAATAACTTTACAAGGGGCATTCTTGATAATAATGGATATTTATATAAAAGAAAACAATTATGCATTCCTTTATCTTCTCTTAGAGAATTCCTTATCACTGAGCTACATGCTGGGGGTGTAGCTGGTCATTTTAGAAAGGATAAGATCATATGTTTATTAGAAAATAGATTTTATTGGCCTTCATTAAAACGAGATGTTCAAAAATTAGTGGCTCAATGTTTAATTTGTAAATAGACTAAAACTATCAAATAAAAGTTTGGATAATACACTGCCTTACCTGTTCCTTATAGGCCTTGGGAGGACCTATCAATGGATTTTATTCTAGGATTACCTAGGATAGATCGAGGACATGACAATATTTTTGTTGTAGTGGATAGGTTCTCAAAAATGGCTCATTTCTTACCTTGTTCAAAAACAAATGATGCTTCTTATATAGCCAAATTATTTTTTAAGGAAATAGTGTGACTCTATGGTCTCCTTTAACCATTATTTCTAGAGATGTTAAGTTTGTCTCATATTTTGGAAAATATTATGAAAATTATTAAAATTAAAATTCTCTTCATTTCACCCACAAACTGATGGAAAAATTGAAGTAGTTAATTATACGTTAGGAAATTTACTTAGATGTTTGGTAGGTAAAAGTTTAGGAAATTGGGATTTATATTTACCAACCTCCGAATTTTCCTATAATAGTACTATATCTAGAACTACAAAAAAATCACCATTTGAGATAGTCTATAGTCAACACCCACGATGACCAATAGATGTAGCAAACCTACCATCTAATGTATTTTCTGATGCATATCTCATTTGCTAAAGATTTTCAATGCCTCCATGAAGATATAAGAAAGCAAATTACTATAAGTAATGATAATTATGCTTCTAAGGCAAATCATAATCATTCAATGAAAGAATATAAAGAAGATGATTATGTATTGATTCACATTCGGCCTGAGCATTACCAAACTACTAGATATAAAAAATTACATGCATGAGCTTGTGGTCCATTTAAAATTCTCAAGAAAATTGGAACTAATACTTATCACCTTGATTTGCCTATTGATATGTTCATTCATCTAGTTATTAATATTGAAGATATTCTATCATATGAAGGAATTAGAAAACCTCCACTTGTTCAGTCAAAATCTTTAGCAGGAGATATATCACCGTACTTGCAGAAGCCCTCTTCCTTTGAAGTTGACTATATTATCACCGAGGAAGTACCCATTAATCTAGCTTTTGAATATCATTTTCTAGTTCATTGGAAGAATAAGCCACCAGCTGAAGACACATGGTTGACCCGTAGTGATTTGGAGACTTTAGCCCCACAATTAGTAGAAGACTTCTTAGATTTCAACTCTACAGAGTAGAGTTCAATTGAGCCCAGGGGAGTTGATGTAAAACATCATGAGGATCAACAAATTAGAGCTCAAGGCCCATTTACAAGATCTCAAGCTAAAGCCCAAGAAAATTCATGAAGAAGACTTAGCTCATTAGCCTAAAGGTCCATTTTATGATTTCATCTTTTTATTTATGTAATTTTAATTTTCTTCTAGAAACTCCATGTTTGAGATTTTGCATTTAAAATTCAAAGCATGACATGTGAGGTGGTTGAATCCACATAAAATAATAGCATGTGAAATGGGTGGATGGCATAAAATAATGAGGCAATTTAATGCTTCACATTAATGTGGCCACCCACCTTTCCCTCCATGTTTTGAATTCTTTTCTTTTGAAAGGTGCTTGTAATAGCTATAAATATCCCCTCTTATTAGAATGAAGGAGATCTTTTGGCAATTATAAATTTTTGAGTTATTCTTGTGGTTTGAGAGCTTGGTGGCCAAACCTTGGCAATCCTTGGTGGGAGTGCTAGTTATCTAACATATGTTCTTCCTTCACCTCCAGTACCCACGTTCTCTCAATCTCATCAAAAGAAAGAACACCCACCTCCATCAATATCTATACAAGCAAATGGGAATGTTTAACACACTTTATGATGCATGCTAAGCAGTTGATTTAAGAAAATTTGGATGTTTATAATGCATGATTTTTATTAAGTTGCAAAGGGGTTTCTTATCTAAGTTTCACGTGCACATATGAATGTATGAAAGACATAAGTGAGTATGACACTATTGTTAACCAGAGGTGTAAGGTACAAAACCTACTTAGGGCTACTTAAAGCCTCATAATCTTGAGATTGTCCAGACTAATATACCACTTTCCTTAAATACAAGTATGTGTACAGAAGATATGAATGGAAAAGAAAGAATGCACAAATTTGTATTAGTTGATTTATTTTAGTTTATACAATTTATATGTGAAAGTATAGGTATCCTTCTTAAGTGATAGTATAGGAATGAATAGGATATGGAATTAGGCAAGTGTTAGGTTCTTTTCAAATGAACCATACACCTTGCCAATTCCTATTCAAAACTATACTAAAAGAGAAGAGAAGGAAAACCTACACTAAGCACATCTTTATATTTTACTCACATGCAAACTTATAAGTAAGATATAATTAAGACACTTTTAATTTTGATAATTGATTCATATATTTTTGAAAATAATTTGAATTTAATAGTGATAATAGCCACTCATATTCTTATTTTAGCCAACACATATAATTTGACATAAAGGAAACATTTTCATTTTAAATTAAATTTTTGAAAAGCATGGATGGATGAAACCATATGACACACATATTTAGCATGTTGGGGAAGAACTAAAGTAATCAAAGCATGTAAACACATTCACTTTAATTAAATCCTAAATACAATCTTATGAAATAAGAAAGCTTGAAGTAAATCAAAGTTTATTTAATATAATTTTTGTTTGATTTTGAATTTGATTTAATTTTGAAAAATGTGATTTGAGTTTGCTGTTCCTAACCCATTCCCACATGTGTTTGACTTTTTTGTTTAATTTTTAGATGATTAGATTCATTTTATATTTTAATTAGGTTAAGGTATGAATTAAACATGTTAATTAACCCTTACCTACACCACCTTAGCATAGTTAACCAAATAATTATGAGCCAATGAGATGACATAAAAACTCACAAGAAATTTAAATTCATAATGCACTTAGGAAGAAAGGGGACTAATGCAATTTGGCTCATGATTAATGATTAATTAAACTAAGGGTTTAACTTAAGTAATTTCAAAACACCTCTCACACATATGAGTTGAGTTTTGATTTCCTTAATTAAACTTAGGCTCTTGAACACCTAAGCATATACCCAAAGTAGATTAATTAAGTTATGGAAAATTTTAGAATTTTAAACAATTAATTGAGAGGTCAATTAGTAAATTAGCTTTTAATTAAGAGAGGATTACAGAAGAAAAAGGGGGTTTAAGAAATCTCTTAGGGGAAATGCCCCAAAATTATTCCTGAAATATCCTATTCATTAGATCAGACCTTAATTAACTTCAATGAGGGATTGAAATACTAATCAAACTCTTAATTATCTTTAATTATATAAAGGGGTAATTAGCAAATAAATTATCAATTCTCCCAATTAAGCCACCAATAAATTCCAAGAAAATTAAAGGAGGTAAAAGTAATCCCCCAAAATATACTCAAGAAGTTTGATATTAATCAGTAGATTAATTAGGGAGTAATTAATAAATTAAAATTTCCAATAAAAGCCAAAATAAGAGAAATATAATATTCAAAATCCATTAAAACCAATTTTAGAATACTCTAGATTGAATTATCTTTCAGTGGTAATTTACCTCATATTTTTCTAATTTTTCTTTTGATAGATATGAATTTTTGAAGTTTAAAGGATTAATTAGAATAAAGTAAACACTGATTAATCCCTTAATCCACTCGGTGCACCACACAACAACTGACTCAGATGCACTTTCCATTCGCTCAAGCGCTGAGTGGTAACTTAAATGCCACATCGTAGCGCCACATGGCGGCAGTGCCACGTGCTTTTGTATCCACCATTCGATCAAGGATTGAACATCTTGGATTTAATCTAAGGTCTTAAAGGATAAAATCAGATATAAAACATGCGTTTAATCTCGGCCGACCATCCAAAGTGCGTGGATGGATGGCCAGAGATCTGTCCCTGCCAAAGCCTATGATCTATGGGGATTGTCCATGTTCCAGGTTTTGTTCCAAACTCGATTGAGCTCAGACTGGGATGAAACTTTGTACACACCATCTAACCCTAATGACAATCACATCTAATGGTTGAAATATCATTCCATTAAAATTTATTTCACAAAGGACCAACACACATTGAGTTTAGTGATAAAAAAATGCCATACCTCACCGGAGGTGATCACTGGTGCTCGATTTTGTTGGACGAGCTTCGTCTAGTTGAGACGAAGCTATGGTGAAAGTATTAGCTCTTGAGGTTAAGTGGATAGCTCTTTGGACCAACCCCTCCTTAGCTTCCTTGCAGCTTTGATAGAACTAGATCTCCCCTTTCCTTTGGAACTTGAGAGAGAGCTTGGACAAGCTTGACTTGGCCCTTTGGTGGAGTGTGCAAAGAGAATTTGATTGAATTGGAGTGTAGTGGAAGTTTGCAAATCAATGGAGCTCCCTTGTTTTCACTTGAGGAAAACCAAGAATGGCAAATTCAAATTCCTTTTAGAGTGCTTAAGATCACTCAAGAATGGTTCCTATGACTCTCTAACACTCAATTGAAATTGCCTCTGTAGGAATTGAAGTGGATTCGGGGGAGTATATCTCTTCCTTAGGCAATCAGACGGTCGAAGCTCTACATGCTATTTTGATCAAATTGACTTTAGGCAATGGGTTGTTTGGTCTGTTAGAAGCTTGCACATGATCAGTTTGGGCTAGGGAGTGGAGTGGTAACCTCCCATGTGCTCCAAATTATGTGGGAACATGATTCCCATATGGCCAATTCAAGCCATGTGCTCAATTTTAGCCTTGGGTCAAGTTGGGCTGACCCAAACCCATTGGGTTGGGTGTACCACCCTTCATAGGGTCTACTTGACAAATTAGGAAACTATCAAGTAGGTGTGAAGAGGAATTGACCAAATTGCCCATGGATTTGACCAAAATTTGTTCTATGGCCTAGGGGTATAATGGTCATTTAGACAATTTTTAAATTTGAATATGTTGGGTATGCTGAGAAAATAGGTTTGGCCAAGTTTCAGGATATGGAATTCATTTGGTATGGTTTGGCTCATGTTGACCCATTTAGGTCAAAATAGGTCAACTTGGGTCAAGTTGACCAATTGGTCAAATTGGGTCAAAGCAAGGTTTGGGTCAAGTTCATATGACCATTTGAAATGTTTTGGTGGCTTTGGTTTGATTCAATTTTTTTTAGGTTTTAATTTGGTTCATATGACTTCATTTAGGTCAAATGGGCCAAGTTGATTTGACCAATTTAACCTATTTGAGCTAGGTCATGTGTAGGTTTAGGTTTGATTAGTCATATGAAGTGGATTAATATCTTTATTTCTAATTAATTTTGGTTAAGTTTGAATTTGGCTCAACATGACTATGGAACTTAGAAAATTTTGGAGTTTTGGATTTGATTTTTTGAGTTTAGTTTGATTGATTTGAATTTATATTTCATTTATTTATGTGAATATAAATGGCAATAAATGAGTTATGAGAAAATCTCATGATTTGATTAGTTTGGATTTATGAATTTTGAATTTGATTTGATTGATTTGAATTTATATTTCATTTATATATGTGAATATAAATGAGAATATAAATGATTTATAAGAAAGTTTCAAAGATTTGATTTGATTTGAGGATGATTTTGGCTAAATCCTTAAGAGAGGATTAAGGACTTAAGAAAAATTTTGGAGTTTGAAATTTCATTCATGGGTTTCAATCATGGATTTCAATCATGTGGTATTGATTTGAGTTTGGAAAAAATCAAATAAGATTGATTTGGAGTTCGACTTGAAGGAAGGAAGGTGAGGAGTGGTTCAAGCTAAGGGTAGGCAAATTTTCCCAGCACCCCTAAGTCATGACCTATTCTCATGGCTAACTCTTCTAAGACTCTAGGGCTAGGTTGAGTGTCCACCTAATCACTAGATATGTCTTAAGACTATGGAACTTTTAAAGTTTAAGAGAAGTCCTATGTCTAAGATGGAGGGGTTGAGAGCTCATTCTAAAATTGAGGTCAACAGGTATGTACCAACTCTGACCGATCGTCTACCATAAGAGAAGGCTATGAGACTGGATCCTAGTTCTGTAATGCTAAGACCATTTCCATCAACTCCTCTACCCTCTTCTCCATCCTATCTATTTGACCATCCTTCAGCTTAAGCTGGTGGAGGAGGTGTTGAGTTGAGTGAGAGGTGTCACCCTCCTTGACCATAGCACCTTCCTGGTTATGCTAATCCTGGTGTAAAAATCCTCGAGTGTCGACCATGTGGACTTCAACTATATCATCCAACATGTCATCTTCATCAGGATCAAAATTGACTTCACCCTCCTTCTAATCAAAGTGATCACTACAAATAATTTTCTTGACTACAACATTGTAGTCCCTATGATGTTTTCTAAAGATTGGTCATCTACTCTGCCTAGCTCTACTGAACATAGACTCACTGCCGGCTGACCATGGGCTATGCTCTATAGACTATATATATTGAATGTTTTGTGCTGGCAGGGTGCACTCCCTGGCTGGCTCTACTGCCATTGGGACTATGTCAGTGTCCCCTATCCTCTCTCCGTCCAACGGCTATGAAGGTAGTGCAACCATGACAATTTTGGGTCGCCACTCCCTCTAAACCATGGCTAAAGTAGAAAGTCGAGCAGGGGAGCTCGATCTTACCTCAACGGGTAGAATGGATAGAGAGGGATCCTTGGGCTATAACTGGATCGCCAAAGAAGATGGTATTTCTTGAGATGGGGGGTTTTGAAGCTTGGCGGCATGGCGACGGAAGTTGGACAAGTGACTGAAGAAAGGTGTGATGGTAGGGACACTAATTGCCTCTCGACCGGAGATCTCCTCCTGTGTTATACTGTGTCGGTGAGAACAATATTGTCTGAATGATCAGCCTTGATAGGGCACCGATTAGAAAAATATATCAATATGGAGGTCACCGACTATCTAATGTACCTCCTCCTCTCTCACTTGTCCGTTTGGGCAATGACTCTAGCCTCCATGGCTCTCTCCCTATGAATCTGCCCCATGCTCCTAGGGATCAAACTCCTTAAATAATGTAGGAATCCAAACTCCGAGCATCTGGGCTCACCTCATGAATAGATCATAACCCAAGATAAGACTTACTCATGTCCCTAGCCAGTGTCTTAATCTCTACAGGCGGTGGCGGTGATGAAGCAATCCTATAGTAGTCTTCCTCTCCTTTTGAAGCTAAGAGGGGGTGGAACTTACTACCACTCTGAAGTGGAAAGGTCTCATAAGGGGAACCCTCCTCAGTCACATGAGAGGCATCATCGATCTTCCTTGCCTCACGCTCGTAATGCCGCTTAATCTTGTGGTTCTTTTTGCGGCATTGCATCCTTATGAGCGGGGCGGAGTGGGAGCTAGCACCAACCTGGAAGGTGGAAGGGACTATCTTAGGTGCTAATATACCCTTCCCCTTTAGCGTAGGGCGAACAACAAAAATGGTGCTAGCCCTCGTTGGGACTACAGCAGGGGCGGTAAACTAAACTGGCACTGATGCTAAAACTAGCACTAACATTGACTGGGGTGTGGGAACCATAGCGGATTTCCCCATCAATGAGGGAAACTCAAGATCATACTCGATATCAAAGCGGAGAAGTGGATTCAATCCTTTCACCTCCTCCATGCCAATGGTCGTGAGGGCTGGCCCCTCAAAAGTGACTCTAACAGCCTCAAAGCCATGCCCAAATTGAATCACATGCATGGTGGTGGTGAGTATGGCCTGATCCAAGGACCAATCCACACCAGACCGGAATGTGAAGATTAACTTACCACCAGACATGATGGAAGACTGATTGTAGAAGGCACAAAGAAATTGGGCTGGTATCTCTACATTTGTTGAAACAGCACTGAATTAGACCCTTTCCTTGAATTGTTGATTTGAATCATTGACTCTTGATTTGATTTTGGAATTTGAACCCACACTTAACAAATTTAGGTATGCTAAGTGGGGTTCATTATATTGGAGAGATTTGGAGATTTGAGGAGAGACTTTGCCATAAGATTTTTGGTTTAATTTGGAACCCTCATTCAATATATTTAAGTATGTTGAGTGGGGTTCAAATATTTTGGGAGAGACCTTTAGAGATGTATTTATTGTTTATCTTTTGTTTCAATTTTTACTTAGAAAATTTAAGAATACTAAGAGAGGTGTAGTTATATGTTTGAAATTTTTTGAAAGCTTTCTGTCTTGATGATTTTTTTGTTGCTTGTTTGATATGTTGATGGTTTTATAAATTGATTTGATTTAAGAAGAAGGATTCTCATTTAACAAATATGGGTATGTTAAATGAGGTTCAAATATGTGCTTGATATTTGTTTGTTTGATTTGATTTTGCAAAGGGGAACTCTTATTTGACAAATTTAGGTATGCCAAAAGAGTTCGAATATATTTTTGGATGTTTGTTGTTTGAAGTAAAACACACACTTAACAAATTTAGGTATGTTAATTGGGATTCACTTATATGTTTTTTTATTGGATATCTAGTTTTATTTTCATTTTGAGGATTGAATTCTCATTTAGCAAATATGGGTATGTTAAATGGAATTCAAAATTTGGAAATTTTTGGTTTTTAGTTTGGTTTTGAAAATGGAACTACCATTTACCAAATATGTGTATGTTAAATAGAGTTCATTTGTATTTTGTCTATCTTAGTTTTGTTTTGATTTTGGAAAGGGGAACCTTCTCTCAACAAATTTGGATATGTTAAGTGAAGTCCAAGTTATATGTTGGTTGTTTTGATTTTAGTTTAGTTCTGAAAATGAAACTCTCATTTAATAAATATCAGTATGTTAAATGGAGTTGGTTTTGTTTGAAAATATTTTAAGTATATTTTAATTTTGAAAAAGGAATCAACGTTTAACAGATTTAAGTATGTTAAATAAGATTAATTAATTTTCTTTTGAAAGGGGTTTGAATATATTTATTTTAATTTTGAAAAGAGGAACCCTCACTTAGAAAATTTGGGTATGCTAAATGAGTTTCAATTTTATTTAGAAAAGAGATTAGAAATATTTATATTTTATCTCATTAGACTTTGGTTTTAAAAAGAGGATTCTCACTTAGCCAATTTAAGTGAAGTTCACATGAATTTATTTTGAAAAGATTTTAAAATTTTTATAGAGGATTTTATTTATTTTATTTCATATTTTATTAGAATTTTGTCAAATATGAGGTGAACCTTGCTTTAACATGCTAGTGGTAAGAGGTTACAAATTCTATTTGACTTATATTTGGTCATCTCCTTTCTTTAGTTTGTTATTACCTATTGGGGGATCCAATAGGAGGCTTAGGACCTACACAGGAGTGAGGTTCTAATACCTAAAGGATGCTAGCTACCCATGCTTAAGAATGAAATGAGCAAAGGGACAATGAAAAGAAAGATAGTCTCAGGCTTTATACAAAAATATAAGTCCACTATCGATGCTTGGAGATGATAATTATCTACTAGAGATAGAGAGGAATATCCCTAGCAGTGCTCAAAAAATCTGGTGTTTATTTTCTGAGGGGGACATAACGTAGATCATAGGGGGTACTTATTGAGTGATTGGGTATGACATTGAGATATGATGTACTATCTCAAAAGATAGAGGCATCACCCTTCAATAGACTTAAGCACCTAATAAGAACTCTTAAGACATGTTGAGTCTTCAAAATATACCAGAGATTTTTCTCTTGCTTTACATGGATGAATGAAGCAGGATTTATATTAAACTAGGTTCTAAAGTTTCCTATGGAGGCAAGCCTCTATAGTTAATTACATCTTAAAGAATAAAATTTCCTAAGAATACTCGATTAAAGTAGACAATTATTATCTCCAAGATTTCAAAGTTAGACTATCAAAGGATTGGTTATGTTTAGAATGTCAATTAGAAAAGTTCAAGGAGAAGACTTATTTTTAGAATCCAAAGGAAGAAAGTAGAAAATGCTCATGATACTAGGATGCCTAATGAGGATTCTAATATATCCTATGATTGGGCTTTATATATTTGAAAGTGAAGAGATTTATTTATTTTAGTTGAATTTTTTTAGATTATTAGGGCTTATAATTCACAAACATAATGTTATAAAAATGCCTAAGAGGTGAGAATTTATGCTTATATCTCGAAGGAAACAGCTACCTCAGATCCTAAATATAGGGAGCTTTAGTATGAGCTAAAGCACGACCTAAATCTAAGTGATAGGTGGACATAAGGGTATACCTCCACAAGAGAGAGTAAACTCATCCTACTTCTAGACTTATAACCATCTGGAGTGGCCACCAGCTAACTCCTCCCATGATTTTAAAACCATGTAGTCCTATCTTATGAATTGCAAGATAGCAAGGGTAGTTATTTAATTGGAAAGAGACTAAAATCCTAAACCCACTCCCTAAGAGATTAGAGCATGAGTGGTATGAACATATGACTTAATCTACAAATGCAAAATCTTTTCATATTTTATTTCATTTAAGACACATCATTTTGAAAAAGCTTATAGGATTTCTTATGCATAAATGTATGATGAAAATATGTTATAGGCCAAGTCAGCTAGAAGAACATGTTCTCCACCATAGGGGATACCCTCACAGGTCAAGCATTCAATTATCATACAAGGATGGAGATCCTTCATGTTCAAGAGAGAAAGAATATGCATGCATGATGTGAAACATACAACCATACAGCTAAGGGGTTTCTAAATCTTTTAGTTATTTTGATTATAGGCTAGGCTTTTATGATGAAGTTATGAGTTATCTAAAATTTAATTATGAGTGATTAGTTGAGTAGAAAATTTATTTTATCCTAAGAGCCTATCGCATTGATGCCACATATTAAAGCATCAATCATAAAAAACTATGAAAATCATGTCATTTTTAATGCACAATATAAACAAATCATCAATCAATTTTATAACTATCGCAAAATAATAAGAGGCCAATGCGGTCGAGCTCCTCCGTACAACCTGAAAAGAGAAAATATAGGTAGGCAAATTATACCCTTATACAACCTGATATATAAAAGAATAATTCCAATTAGAATGAATACATGCTATGGTCTTTATTTCATATCTTCTTCCTTCTTCTTTCAATCTTTAGTTTGGATTCACTTACTTCAAAGGCATCATAGGGCACCCCAGGGCAAAGCCTTCTGGCCACTGCTCATCCTAGTCCCCCATAGCACTAATCCTAATTGCTATTGAAAAGTTTTATTCATATATAAAAAATAAATCTAACTATAACTCAAAAATAGATATTAACTAAACATACATACAATCCTAAGCAATTGTATGTATAATTTGGGCTTGACACCTTGCACATGGGTAACTGAGTCCACCTATCCTAACTTGAATTATGCTAAAGGGGTTTAAGCAACCTGCAAAGAGAGCATTTATATTTATTTTTAAGCATCCCTTAAGTACAATATATTGCAAAAATATGGTTAAGCTAAAAATGTCCTACCATCCAGTCTACGAAGCATACACCCTAACATCCAGTCTAAAAAATTGCATCACAAAATAAAATATACATCATATCATACACTCTCCTAACATAATGGTAGAAGTGGTGACTTAATTCTAATGTGTGTGTGAAGGTCTTGTGTGGTATGTTAACTAAGCATTAGAGTTATGATTTTCTAAATGTAGAAATGTTTAATTTCACATAAAGGTTGGTTTCATTTAAAGTTATTTAGTTGGTTTATGAAATTTAATCTATATATTTCTTTTGTTTCATATGATTTACACTCAAAAACTAAGTGTTATAAAGAGAAGGAAGAGGAATACCCTCCTCCATCCCTACCTAAGCCACTTTTGAAAGCACAATAATTTGATTTAATTCTCTTTAGTGAATAGCTTATTAAGATTTAATTAATCCTAAGTTTAGGTTCACTTTAAATAATTTCATTCAACATGAAAGGCATCTTAAGATTAATTTAAATGAACTATTACCACATGACATATATTAAATCATTCATTTCCATCACGTATAACATATATATGATTTTATCTTAAGTGTATCTATACATGCAACATGTTGTAGCATAAATGATGAATGTGTATTTTTGAAATTTATATTTCATTTGATTGAATTATTTAATTATGGTGAAATTTTTTTATTTTCATCTATGAATAAATGAAAATAAAAATATGCTAGTTGGACACCACGTAGATCTGCAGATGTTCTTATTAGGGTGATCGGGTATGATATTGAGGAATGATGTACTATTTTGAGAGATAGAAGTCACCGTCCTATAGTGGACCTAATCACCTAATGAGGACTCTTAGGGACAATGGGTCTTCAAATGTACCAGAGATGCTTCCCCTACTTTACATGGAAAACTAAAGTAGGGTTTATTTTAAATCAGGTTTGTTAAGTTCCCTATGGAGGCAAGCCCCCATAGTTAATTATATCCTAAGAAATGAGATTCCTTAGGAATACTCTCGATTAAGGTAAATAATCATTATCTCCAAAGATTTCAAAGATAGGACTATCAACAATTTGGTTTATTTTTGGAATATTAAGTGGGATTGATCAAAAAGAGGGAGTTAATATCGAAACCAAAGGGAGATAAGTAGGGGATGCTCACAATGCTAGGAAACCTAGTGAGCATCCCAAACTATCCTATGATTGGGCTATATATTTTTTGAAATTTGAAGAGAGTTAATTGTTTGAGTTTAATTTTTATTAGAAATCAAGGGATTACAATTCCATAATACAAGGTCATGGAAATGCCTAATAGGTGAGGATTTATGCTTGTTGCCCACAAAGAAAAATATCAACCCCAGAACCTGAATCTAGGGAGCTTTGATGAGGGCCAAGGCACAACCTAAATCTAAGGCAAAAATGCGCATATGGTTTATCTCCATAAGAGAGGATAAACCACTCAGCTGCTAGATTTACAACTGCCTGGGGTGGCTGCCAACTAACTCCTTCTACGATTTTAAATACATGTAGGCAAGTCATATGATTTTGTAAGATAGCTAGGCTGTTGTTTATTTAGAAAGAAGTCTACATCCTTAAACACACTCCCTAAGAGACTAGATCATGTAGGACATGATTAATGACTTAAATCTAATGTAAATTTTTGTTAAGTTTTCTTTTCATTTTTGGACAATTTATTCAACACGGGCTATGGGATTTCATATGCATAATGCATGAGAAATTAGTTATGGGCCAAAATTAACAAGAAGGAGGTGTGTTTCCACCATGGCTCTCAAAGGTCAAGCCAAGTTCTCTGGCAAACGTGGAATCCATCCATTAATAAGAGTAAAGCAAGATGATTTTATGCATGATGTGAAAAATACAACATCCAGCTAAGGGGTTACTAAATCTCTATTATCTTAATTTATGTCCTAAGCTTTAGGTGAGGTTATGAGTTGCTAGTTTTAATTTTGAGTTGATTAATTAGATAAAAAATTTATTTTTTCCTAAGAGCCTAATCGTATCCAAACCATTCATCAAAGCAATAAAGAAACTAGGAAAAATATGTCATCTTAATGCAAGCTAAATAAACATCAGACAAGTTTATAAAGCCAACGCAAAAGAATAAGAGGTCGATGTGGTCGGGTACCACCGTACAACCCGAAAAGAAATGTGGGTAGCCAAGCTCTACCCTTATACAACCCAGATTACAAATGAATAATTTCAATTTAGAAAGAATTCATGTTTTGGGGGTCTTCATTCTTCATTCTTCATTTCTTCTTTTCTTCATTTCATTTCTTGCATTGGTTTATAAGTTTTGAAAATAATTTTTTATTTAATAGTGATAATATACACTCATATTCTTACTTTAGCCAAAGCATGCAATTTGACATAAAGGAAACATTTTATTTTAATTAATTTTTCAAAAGAGATAAATGCATGATTTCATATGGCATATAATATTTAGCATGCTTGGAAAGAAATAAAGTGATGTAAGCAGATGACTTCATTCACCCTAATTAATTCCTAAAGACAATCCTATGAAATAAGATCATTTAAAGTGAATCAACAATCATTAAAAATATTTTTATTTTATTTTGAACATGATTTAGGAAATGTGAAAAGAGTTTGCTGGTCCTAACCCATTTCCCCTATGTGAATTGATTTAGTTTAATTTTATAATAATTAGATTGATTTTATGTTTTACTTAGGTTAAGGTGTGAATTAAGTCCATTAATTATCCCTTACCTATACCACTTTAACATAACTAACCAAATAATTATGAGCCAACATATGATATGCAACCACATGGAATTTAAATCAGCAATGCACCTAATAAATAAAGGGGCCTAATGCAATTGGCATACAATTATTGATTAATTAAGCTAAAGGATTTTCATTAAGTACTTTCATAACCTTTCCACACAAGTGGGTTGGAAATGATTTCCTCAAATTTACCTTAGGCTTTTGAACACCCAAGGCTCTATCAAGCAAGAGATTGATTAATTCAAGATAATTTTGAATGTTTGATTAAACTAATTAAGTAGATCATTAGTGAATTAATATTTAATTATGTTTGGATTAAGGAAGAAAGGGGGTTTAGAAAATAACTTAGGAAAAATACCCCAAACCCATTCCATAAACATCCTACTTACTTAAATAATGTTTAGTTTTCTCAATTAAGGGATTAAACCAAGGTTCACATGCTTAATTACTCTTAATCACATTAAGGGGATTATTAGGGATTCATTAATTGATTTTCCTAATTAACTCATTAATAAATTCCAAGAATATTAGGAGAGGTAGAAGTCATCCCCCTAAACATGTATGTGAAATTTAGAATTAATTAATTAAGTAATTAGAGAGTAATTAAGATAATTAAAATTTTAATTAAACTCTAATTAAGAAAAATTCACTATTCAAAATCAATTAGAAATAATTTTTTTGGATCCCCCCTTTGAAATATCTTTAAAATGAACTTGAGTTTGCATTTTTTTTAATTTTTTTACATTTAGTTATGAATTTATGAAGTTTCTGTGATTAAAAGGTAATTAAATATTCCTAATTAATTAACTAATCCCATCGATGCCACATGGATAGCTAACGTGGTGTGCTTTCCACGTGGCACGATGGGATTGGTTATTTAAGTTGTCACATCACACGTCGTGTCAGCCGATAGTACAACGCGCTTTCCCCTGGGCCTTCCAATCAAGGCTCGGACGATCAGGAATAAGTTCATGGTTTTAAAGGATTAAATTAGATATCTAATCTATTTTAATCAGGTTCGTCCATCTAAAACACGTGGGATGGATGGCCCATGATTCATCCCTGCCTAAGCTGCAGGAGACGGAGGCCGTCCATCCTCCATGGCTTGATCCGAGCTCACTTGAGCTCATATTAGGTAGAGATTTAACCCACACAATCAATAAGCATAGGGGAGAACATCCAACGATTGAATTTTAATGGGATTATAATTCCCTTCACAAAGGACCAAGCATTTTTTTTAAATGATGATCGATTTGAACAATACCTCATCAACACCAGGGCTTCCAATGGAGGAGGTAGCTTCATCTAGTGGATCTTCCAATTGACCAAGCTCCCCTCTAATGGCTTACAGTTTTGATCAAAATCCCCCTTACTGTGGCTTGGAGACATGGGAAATGCTTTGGGTGAGCTTGACTTGCTTCCTTGATGGTGCTTGCAAAGTGAATTGGGATTTGGTTAAGAATTGAGTGACTTGGGAATTATTTAGGCCTCCCTTGTTTCGGCTATGAAGAAAATGGAGAGAGGGAAATTCAAAGGAGCTTGAGAATGCTTGGGAAAATTGGAAAAGCTTGCCTTTTATCCTCTGAGCTCAGTCGAGTGCAAGGAAGTTGGTTTGAGTGAGAATGAGGGGGAGTATATCTACCCTACTTGGATCAGATGATGAGGCTTGCTCTTCCATTTTGGATCAATCGATGAGATTGAATGAGTTATTTTGGTTGTCAGGATCTCCATGTGCTTCAGTTTTGGCAGATGAGTGGAGGGGAGGAGGTGCACATGTGCTAATTGAGTGTGGGAGGCGATCCAAGTGGAGAATTCCCTTTAGAGGGGTCAGTTTGACATTGGGTTGTGTCTTGGCTGACCCAAACCCATTGGGTTATGTGCACCTTCTCCCTTGGTGTCCAAATGGTCCACTAGGAGGATACCAAGTGGCCATGAGAAGGAATTGGCCAAATTCCAAGTGAATTTGGCCATAGGTTACCCTTTGACCTAAGGGTAAAATAGTCATTTGGCCTTGATTTTGATTTGGGCAGATTTGAAATGTTTCAAAAATAGGTTGGACCAAATTTTAAAGACTTTTGAGTTCATTTGATATGATTTGGCTCAAGTTGACCAATTTGTCAAATTGGGTCAAACCATCAGTTAGGTCAAGTTCAAATGATCATTTGGAGTGATTTGGTATCACTGGTTTGGTCTAGTTTGATTTAGATTTAGTTTTGGTTCATTTGAGTTCACTTAGGTCAAATGGGTCAAGTTGACCAATTTGACCCATTTAACCCAATTAGGTTAGGTCATGGGTTCTTTTAGGCTTGGTTGATCATTTGAATTATATTATAATCTTTGGTTTCAATTAATTTTGGTTTGGTTAAGTTTCAAGTTGATTTGACCTTTTAGGTCAAGTTGGGTTCATTGTCAATTGGGCTAGGTTGGGTCTAGTTGGACAATTGAGGCTTTGGTCAAGTTCAACAAATAATTTGGAATGAATTTGACCCATTGGTTGCAATCAATTTGGCTTAGATCATGATTTGACCCATTTTGACTTTTTAGGTCAACTTGGGTCAACTTAGGTCAATTGGGCAATTGGGCTAGGTTTGGCTTAAATGATGACTTGGTCAAGTTCAATCATTGATTTTGGATTTTTTTTAGATTAATGGTTTTAATCAATTTGGCATATGGTGGATTTTGGCTAGTTTAGGTTTCATTTGAGTTAAGTGTTGACTTGGTCAAAGGCTAGGTTTGACTTGGCTTGACCCAATTTGAGTGATTGGTCATCTTATGATAATTGTTGCTCACAATGTGAGGCTTTGATGGGCTTAGTTCAATCCAATTTGGGTAAGATTAGAATTTGGCTCAAAAAGGTGTTTTAGGTCACTTTGGGTCAAGTGAGCCTAAGTGGGTCAATTGGCTTGATCAAGGCTTGATTCAAGTTTGGTTGAACTCACATATGGACTTATGATTGAAATATAAATCCAATTACATGTGATTTGGAGTTAAATGAGTTTTGATTCATTTGACAATTTCAAGTTCAAAGGAAAAACATGGGTTTGATTTGGTTTGATTTGATTTTGGTTTGATGATTGAAGTTTATGTTTTTATTTAGTTTGTGATTAAAGGATTGGTTGTTTGAAGAGAAAATCCAAGGGTTTGGATTGATTTGAGATTGATTTGGTTAAGTTTTAGAATTTGACTTGAAAGAGTTTAGGTTGGATTTTGATTAGATTTGGATTTGAGTTTTGGATTCAGGTTTGGTTATGAGAAAATCTTTTGAATTTGGATTGATTTGAATTTGGTTTGATCAAGTTCAAGGATTTAGATTGAAAGAGTTTAGGTTGGGTTTTGATTATATTTGGATTTGAGTTTTGAATTTGGTGTTGGTTATTTGAATTTATATTTCATTATGTTTGTGAATATAAATGAGAATATAAATGGGTTATGAGAAAATATTTTGAATTTGGAATGATTTTTATTTGATTTGAGCTAAGTCCATAAGATGAAATCAAAGGGGCTTAAAAAAGATTTTGGATTTAGAATTGATCATGGATGTCAATCATTTGAGATTTGATTCATGATTTGAGTTTTGGAATTGATTTATGACTTAAGAAAATCAATTAAGTTGGAATTGATTCGAGATTTGATTTAGAATTGATTCAAGATTTGATTTAGAATTGATTTGAATTTCAAGTTGATTTGAATTTGAAGTTGGTTTGAATTTGAAGTTTGTCTTAAAAGAAGGAAGTAGGGATTTGGTTCAAGCTATAGGGTAGGCAAGTTTTCCTGATACCCCTAAGGCATGACTTATTCTATGGCTAACTCTTCTAAGTCTCTAGGGTTAGGTTAAGTGTTCACCTAATCACTAGAAGTGTCTTAAGACTAAGGAACTCTTAATGTCTAGAGGAATTCTTATGCCTAAGATGAAGAAGTTGAGAGCTCACTCTAAAAGTGAGGTCAACAAAGGGTGCTCAATAGGTGTGTTGTGACTGACAAGGCATACCGCACATATTGGTGTTGACCGAGGCGATAAATAACATCGAACGATCACAAGCACTAACATAAATAATCTACTCCCAACCTAAGGTGTAGAAGGAATCGAGAGCTTAGTGCAATGTGACTCTACTCATGTCAAAGACATAAGATAGTGAAGGAGGAATCCACTAGGGATAGAGTACGTGAGCTTTCCACTAGGGGAAAAGGCTCAAGTCATCCACTTGGGGATGAGAGGTTCGATTTGATTTGCATCTCGCTGGGGAGAAATTTGGTTTGATTTCTTGATTTATGATTTGGTGTTCCACTAGGGATGAAAATGTGAACTCTCCACTGGGAGTAAATTCAAGTCATCCATTAGGGAGAAGATGTGAAATACTCTGGGGATTAGAATTCAAGATCTATTACGGGAACTAGAAAGATTTGCATCCCACTAAGGAGAAGCTGATTGATTTGATTGATTTTGATTATTTTGATTGTTTGATTTAACTCTACTAGGGGAGGTGGGTTGAATTTATTTCAGATTTTAAATTTTAAATTTTGAGATGGACCCAGTCAGTTTGCGATGGATTGTACTGAGTAGGGGCCATGTTGGCCTTGGTCTAGCTTAGATTTACTAATCCAAAGGGGTAGTCTACCAACCATAAAGTAGGACTATCCAACCAAAGGGGTTGCCTTTCAATGTGCAACAGCTATACTAGGAAGAAAGAATAGTAGACTTACATCCTCCAAAGTAGGGATCAGTTGCTGGGGTGATCCATTTGTGAGGTAATGGATTGAACCCAACCTTAGGCTGATTACTGAGTGAATGTTATTGGGGGACTTAAATTAGCTCAAAGATAGTCAAGATTAATTTCAAAATTTTAGCTATTTTTATGGATCTCATCAGTTTACGATGGACTCTACTGAGTGGGGGCCATGTTGGCCTTAGTCTAACTTAGATTTATCAATCCAAAGTGGTAATCTACCAACCACATAGTAGGATTATCCAGCCAAAAAGGTTGCCTTTCGGTGTGCAGTGGTCAAGTTAAGAAGAAAGCACGGGGACTCACATCTTTTAAAATATGGAACCACTAGGGGTGATCGGTTGCTTGTGCAAAAAATCGATGACCTAGGGCCGACTATTGAGTGAATGTCAATGGGGGACTCAAATCAACTCAAAGATAGTCAAGATTAATTTCATTTTTTAATTTTTTTTATGGATACCATCGGTTTGCGATGGATTGCACTCAGTAGGGGCCATATTGGCCTTGGCTTAACTCAGATTTACTAATCCAAAAGGAGTAGCTTTCCCAATCGAGGGGAGAACTATCCAATTAAAGGGGTGTCTTTCGATTTGTAATGGTTAATTTAGAGAAGAAAGCATGAGGACTCACATCTTTCCTAAATAAAAGACCACTAGGCAACACATTAGCAAAGTAACATGTCAACCCAACCTAGGGCTGCCCATCGATTTGTGATAGTCATGCTAGAAAGAATGTGTAGTAGACTTATATCTTCTAAAATGAAATGACTGTCAGGGCAACCTGTTTGTGGAAAAATAGATTGAACCTTACCTAAGGTCGACTACGAAGAGAGTGCCGACCCGGGGACTTATCTCAACTTAAGTGTAGTCAGACAATTCCTATAGGGAGTTCTGTTGACACTACCCTAAAGATAGGATGTTTGCTTAGGAACAGGGCCGTTGAGGGCTTGAATTCCTGATCCACAAGAAAATAGATTTGTTTATTTATTTTATTTGTTTTTTATCGTGGACCTGTTGGTTTGTGAGGGATCATACTTTGAAGGAGCTTATATCTGCCTAGACCTATTTGAGATTTACAGAACCAAGGGAGAATTTGTGCATCCGCTGAATAAATTCTCCAGCCATAGGGGTGGCTATTAGGAAAAGGGGACATTCCAATCCAAGATTAACCTAGGTAGTGTCTAAATGGGGTCGCAAAGGATGTGATCCAAGTAGAGTGCCCGTAGGGGAAGGGGTCACTAAGGGCTTTATCCAAAACCCTGAAGAAGATAATATATATAAGTATTCGATGGACAATTCAAGGAGAAAGCATGGGGACTCACATCTGCCAAGAGTGGTGTATCCACCGAGTGAGTCGCTATCAGCACAGTGAACATCAACCAACCTAAGGTGCACATCAATTTGCAATAATTAGCATAGGAAGAAAGCATCAGGGACTCACATCCTCCTACAACAGAATTGATTATCAAGATAGTCTATTTTTGGCTCGACATGTGCTATCCGACCCAGGGAGACTACTGAGTGAATGCCTCTGGGGGACTTAAATCAATTCAATAGTAGTCAAGAGGAAAGGAGCCTCTAGGGACTTATCCTAAGCCTTAAATATACTTGACCTAGTTAGATCATGATAATTAGTTCAAGAAGAAAGTGCAGGGACTCATATTTTCTTAAAGAAAATTAACATGTGGTAGCTTACTGGCTGCGCAGTGAGGTATACCAAACTAACAAAGCGCTCATTGTTTTGCAATGGTTAAGTCAAGAAGAAAGCATGGGGACTCACATCTGCTGTACGGGCGAGGTAGCATGTTAACCCGACCTAGAGCAGCTAATGAGTGAGTACCACAGGGGGCTTGCTCCCACATCAAAATAGCTCGAGACAAAAGATAAGTGTTTTCTTTGTGTTTGTATTAGAAGGAATAAGATGCCTCTCAGGTTATATTACACCTATTCTAAAACATGCTGGGGAATTGATGAAATGGTGCCATGAATGGTAATTGTGATCTCACTAAGTAAGGATGCCACTTTAGTTCTCTTACACGTAGCTTAGTCATGCTAGTCAAAATAGCATGCCTCTCGGGTTTTCCCACACCTATTCTAGTAGCGTTGGGGATTTGTATTTGATTGTGTTCACGTTGTGAAAGATGGATAGGATGCCTCTTGGGTTCTCTTACACCTATCCTAAATAAGTCACGGTGGATTCACAAATAAGTAGATAACACTTCAAATGAAGGGATGAATTGGAATAGAATTTTATTCTTTTGATGATAATTATTTTCAAACATGATTTTATAGGAAATATTTATTCAAATATATTCCATTAATTGGAAGCATTTGGTGTTCCCCTTTACAATCAATAAGCTAATAATATCCTTCTTGGTAGGCTATTTCTATGATAAAAGGGCCTTCCCAAGTGGGTTCAACCTTGCCTCCGATCTTTCGATGGGCAACAATTGGTCTCTTTAGAACTAGAACAAGCTCTTATACTTCAAAAGCCCTAGGGCAAACCAGCTTGTTGTGAGCTTGAATCATTTTGGCTTTGTACAACTTGAGATTCTGGCACACCCATAGCGTCTCTCCTCCAAATCTTTGAGCTCTTCTAACCGCAACTTGGCATTCTGCTCTGTAGTTATCTTACTACCCATTGTTATCCTTAGTGATGGGAGTTGAACTTCTAAGGGTAGAATGGCTTTAGACCCATACACTAAGAAAAATGGGGTAGATTGAGTTGGAGTTTTATAGGTGGTGCAGTATGCTCATAAAGCTTCAACCAACTGCTCATGCCACTGTCACTTATTATCATCGAGTGTCTTCTTTAGTATCTGAATGAGAGTTTTGTTGAATGCTTCTGCTAGGCCATTTGCCCTGGGATAGTAGATGAATCTATACTATGTCTCATGGCGAAGCTATTGATCTTGATGCTCTTGAATGCAATACCATTATCAGATATAATTTATCAAGGCACTATGAACTTATATATGATATGGTTCCTAAAAAATTAAAGCACATGCTGAGTTGTGACCTCTCTGAGTGGGATTGCCTCCGCCCACTTGGAAAAGTAGTCGATGGCAGCTAAGATGAATTGATGACCCTTGGAAGAAGGAGGATCGATACCCACACACTCAAATGGCCATGAGGCCAATGTATGATGTAGAATGTTGGGTGGTTGATGTAGGACCATACTATGTACCTGACATTGATGGCATCTCCTAGCTACATTCATGCAGTATGTAATCATCGAAGGCCAGTAGTATCCTAGCCTCTTGATATTTGCTTTCATCTTCAGTCTAGATTGATGCGCTCCGCATATACTTGAATGTACCGCGATCATGATCTTACAGGCTTCGTGTTTTCCTAAACAGCATAACCACATTTTATTGAAAGACCGTTGGTACATGGTGCCATCCATGAGAGCATAGGAGAGAGCTCTCTACTTTATCTAATGGACTTGTGATTTCTCTTAAGGTAGTTTGCATGTGTTCAAATAATCTATGAATGGTTTCCTCCAATCCAGCTTCTCATCTATGTTGGCAATGATAACCTCCCCTTCAATAGAAAGTCTCTTGATGAGTTTATCATCAATAGGAGATATGACTTGTCTATTTTGGACCCTTATTGGAATGAACTCATCTTCCGGATATGCCAATTTCTTGGCAAGTTAGGCCAAAGCATCTACTCGTTCTCCTCGAGGGACCTTGTAGATGGTGACCTCAGGGATTTGGGCCAACAGCTTCATGGTGTACTCATGGTACTGACGAAGCTTAGGTTTTAGAACCTTATGGGACCCAACAATCCGGTTGATGAGCAGCTGAGAATCCTCGTAGATGTTGATGCTTTTGACACACACTGTAATGGCTAACTCCAAATTGGCAATCAAAGCCTCATACTCGGCTTCATTGTTAGTGCATGGATTGGAGAGATAGTATGAGAATCTCATCACATCACTGAATTAAAAAGAACTATTCCTACTCCTGCCTTTCTTGGAAGAGTAGATCATGGTTCTTCTCCTTTGTGAAAGGAAGCTGCACCATTAAAATATATCTCCCAATGATGATTGTCAACCTCCCTAAGTTCATGATTTGTTCATCAGGGAGATCGTCACTAAGTAGGGAATCAATAGGCAGTGGGTGTGTTGTTAAGAAATCCACTAGTGCCTGTCGTTTCACCACACGAAGGGGTATGAATGTAATATAAAATTGCGAGAGAATCATGGACCAATGTGCCAACTGTCTGTATAACGTCAGCTGTGTCATGAGATACTACAGTGGATTGATTCTTAAAATCAAGTTCACCTTATGAGAAAGCATATAGTGTCATAGTTTTTGGGATGCAAAGATTAAAACTAGGCTATGCTTCTCAATAGGTGGGTAGTTTGGTTCAGCAGGGATCAGACAACGGTTGTGGTAGTAGAGAGCACTCTCCTTCCCTTCGTCATTGGCTTGGGCCAATAAAGCAGAGAGTCATCCGATAGGGAGAACTTGTGGCTTCATCAAATATTGCTTGGTATATTCAAAGGCATGCTGGCACTTGTCATCCCACTTGAACTTGTTATCCTTTTTGACAAGTGCTGAAAATGGATTGCATCTTCCCGATAGATTGGAGATAAAGCGTCTTAGATACTCCAACCGCCCTTGGAAAGATTTGAGTTGGGTTAAAGTTTTAGGAGGTGGCATTTCTGAGATAGCTTTGATCTTTTCTAGGTCTATTTTTATTCCCCGGTGTCGGACAACAAACCCAAGGAACTTTCCTGAAGCTACTCTGAATGCACACTTCAGGGGATTCATTTGAGGTTATATTATCTTAACCGTTCAAAATTTACTCTCAAGTCAAAGAGGTGGTCTTCCTTTTCTTTGCTTTTGACTACTAGATTATCAACATAACATTTAACTTGATGATGAATGAGTTTGTTGAAGATTTGAGTCATAGTCCGTTGGTTTGTGGCACCAGCATTATTAAGGCTGAATGACATAACCTTAAAATAATAGATTCTGATCGGGGTTCAAAAAGTAGTGATTCTTTCATCCTTGGGGACCATCTTAATTTGGTTGTTGCTAGATGACCCATCTATGAAGAAGAATACTGCATGAGATGAGGCGATGTCCACCATTAATTCTGGTATAGGAAGAGGAAATTCATTCTTAGGACATGCTTTATTTTTAAGTCCCTAAAATCGATGCATATGCGAATTTAGTCATTCTTGTTCTTAACTAGGATGACACTGACCAACCAAGTAAGGTATTTTTCTTTCCTGATAAAACCTACATTGATCAATTTCTTGACTCTAGAAATGACTTATTATTCAATTTCTAATTGCATGCATCTAAAAGCTTGCTTGATAGGGTTATCACTAGGGTCTATTGCAAGTTTATGGACTACTACGTGAGGAGATAATCCAACCATCTCTTCATAGTTCCATACAAAGCAGTCCTTAAACTCAATCAATAGCCTAACAAAGTCATTGGTTTTTTCTTCATTCAGCAACAAAATGATGTATGTCGGGCATGGATTTTCTTTTGTCTGAAGGTTGATTTCTTTGAGCTTGTCAGTAGTTGAATGGATCTCTTCTTCAAATTTAGGAGGTGCATCTTTGATTTGAAGATCATCCGGATCATCTGAAATTTCTAAACACACCTCCTCATAAGAGTTAGGGTGATTTGAGAGGAACCTATCGACTCTATGATTGGTGAAACTAAGCAAGAATCATCATCATTGGACCCACGCATCAATCCTAGTCCTGATCTTGAATGTGCATCCCTGCCTCTGTTGTTCCATAACTTCTCGAAATACTATGACCTGTGCTTGGACCATGTATAAGGAATCAAACCTTTCTTTGCAAGATTATGAACATAAGGCGAGTACAAATCAAAAGGTAATTCCATTAATTCTTTATATGAATTATCCTCAAGTTCTACATCAACTTCTGGACTTGAGGATGATGATCCCAATAGGAATCTCTTTGGCTTGACATTCATGGAAGACTGAGGGGCTTCCTTAACTACTAAACCTTCAACTTTTTAAGAGGAAAGTGAGGCTAGAGCTAAGGTTCCTGATTGCAACTTGATAGTTTCACATAAACTTAAATTGAATACATTCGTGCTTTTCTTGGAGGCCTGGTCCTCATCACTATCCAGCTTGAGTGTCACCTCTAATGAAACTGGTTGAGAGAGGTTTTCTGGTATGCTAATCACATTAGACTCATTCTCCAAGCTAGATTCCAAATCTATGTGAATAGTAGGGGTACTCCTGTGAACTAGAACATAACCCCTATCACGCCAACCGGGGTCTTCCACCAAATCGCCAGATCCTCCTCCCGCTGGTGGAGGTCGAGTCATCTTACCCATATATTTGTATGGTGGAACGAACTGTGGGTGGAATGTGATATGTTTCTCTACTTCTTTCTTGATGTCCTTTTCTCGCTCATGTGTACTTTCATTTTTCTTTTTCTTTTTCTTTTGTATTTGAATTTTGAACAAGTTCATGAGAAAAGATATTTTGATCTTGAGGAAGATAGTAGATTGCATCCTCATATATCTTGACCTCTTTGACTGAAAATGGCTTTTCATCTCCTTTGACATAGTATTCGATTCCATCCCTTCTGAACTTGATGCACTAATGAAGGGAGGATGGAATCATATTATTCTGATGTACCCAAGGCCTACCAAGCAAAGTAGTGAATGATGTATTCAAATTGATTATGTAAAACTTGGCTTCACTCTTCCAGTCATGTATTTCCAAAGGTAACACTATGGAACCTAAAGCCCTCTCACCTTTCATTGAATCCTCAACATCATCCCATCTCCTCGAGTGTAGAGATGTCAATCCTCAAATAGCAAGTGTCTTTAGACTCATAATGTTCACCATGCACCAATCAATTAAAACCCCGAAAGTCTAAATCACCCATATCCACTATTAATGAGGGACTTGTGCTCCATGTCCCCTAAGAAGGTCTTCATCTATGAATGTGACTCCTTCTCTTGAATAATGTGCCTCCTCTCCAATAGCAAAAAGCTGCTGCATCTAGTTCAAGAAGAGCCTTGATTAATGATTCCCTCATCCCTTTAGATAAGACAAGGGCATCATATATGCTTAATTTAGTTGGCAACTTTCTTAGGTGAGTGAAGACATTGTTATCAACTCTGGATGATCCTCCAGAAGCATATATATGGGTGGAGCATATTGTGGAGGGGCTTCTTGCTCACTAGTACCAATGACTTGTTTCCCCTTATTTTAAGGTGCTGCCCTAAGAGGTAGAACCTTGCCACTACAGAGGTAAACTTTGGTGATCTCTTATGGTGGGTTAGTGGAAGATTCTACCTGCTCATCAGGCTCACCTACAACTTCTCCTATAGAACCCTTGGAATTAGATGATTCCAAGTCTATCTCAAGAGGTGAACTCGTATTACTTAGGGAAGGAAAGTCCATCTTTGAATCAGAAAGAGGAAGATCGAAGTTATTATAATTATTATTTAAACTTGAAGAGTTTTCTATGAGAGTAGAATTAGACAACCCATCAGAAGTGACATAAATATAATTCAAACTAGCTTTATTCCTCGATTTCTTAGATTTAGAAGGAGGTACATAGTAGAAATCTAGTAAAGTAAGTAGGGTGAGGGATTTGATTCCCTCATCCATAGATACAAGATGTCTACTAGAAGAAGAGCTAAGGGAAGTGTCAGAGTAGTAGACTGGAATGGGGGGCTCAGTGGTTGCGCTTTGGCTATCCGGAAAGTATGTATGTCGCTAAAGCTCCCACTTTCTAAGTTTTTGGCAACTTGCAAACCTTCCTTGATGTTGGAGGTTTGAGCTGGCTCAAGCACCTGCAAGGAAAGTTTCTTGATTTTTGAAATAATCTTTAGAGGTTCGATAAGGAGATATCTCAACCTTCTTTAGTTTTGAGAGGATCACATGTATCCCCTAGAATTACCCTAACAGAACTGGATGGTTATTCCACTAGATATTCATTTGGGATAACTGTGGCACCTGTCTTATAGCTATGCTCAAGCCAATCTTTGAATGTAAAGCAATTCTCTAAAACATGGCCTAACATGCAGTGATAGGGGCAAAAGTTAGAATCATTGCCCTACCCACTTCCTCCGCTTCTAGGCTGCAATTAAAATCATTTCTTTAAGAGATTCTTAAAGATTTTCGAATCTCCTCTTAAATGAATAAGGTTTGTTTTAGTTTATCCAAAAGAGTAGGTGGATGGTACCAGCATATGCATGTACTTGTGAGTATAAGAGGGAGATGAAGGCCAGAGATGGCCTAGGTGGTGGTAAAGGAGGTGGAAGATGGGTGTGTGGAGCTTGAGGTCTCTCATCTCCATTCCCCTTGTTCAATACTCACGCTCGACTTCTTTCATGTTTTCTGACTTTGGCTTTATTGACTGATCTTGAAAAGGAAATTATTTAGCCTCTCTTTGTGGATTAGCCTCCTTGTTGATTAACTTTTCAAATGTCTTGATGGTAAAACCTTTGAGCATGAATGTGACCTAGTCATGAATATTATTTAGTAGAATTTCAATGGCATGTTGCTCAGATAGCTGCAGTTCGCATTTCATACTCAAATTGTGCCATCGAATATAATCAATAGGGACTCATTGTTACAACGAGATCGCCATACACTTTTGTCGAGCTCCAAAGAAACCTCTTAATGAAGAGTTGCTCCAACTCAATAAAAGTCTTCACTGAACTTGGAGAGTTCAGCGTACCAATCAAAGGCTATATCCACTAAACTGCTGATAAAAAGATGGAATAGTAATGCATCGGTGCCACCAGCATTGCAAAAGCTAGCCCTAAAGTGTTTTATGTGCTTGCGTGGGTTTTTGCTGCCATTAAAGCTCTTGAAAGAAGGTGACACAAAATCCTTAGGATACTGGATAACATCGAATTTCTCTAGGTAGGGTATACCTTTCAGAATTGATGATACTCCTTGGGCGTGTGCCAATGCTTCTCTCACTTGATGCTCAACCATGAGTTTGATATCCTTTTCTTGTACGGAGGTACTGTCCACTACCTTCCTATACAAGCTTGTCGCCTACTACCGAGGTGAACGTCTTGATCCAAGACATGCAATAACTCAGTCGACATCTACAATAGTAGGATGCACTTGGGCTTGATTTTGATGTTAAAACTACAAGCAAATCTTCAAGCCTCTTTCCCATCCCATCTATCTGTTCATCCTTTTGTTTAAGTTGTTGAATGAGATGTTGGGTTGAATGAGCTATGTCATCCTGTTTAGCTGCAGTACCTTCCAAACTCTGCTAATCCTGAAAGAGGGAACCCCTACTATCTACCATATGCACCTCAGCTGAATCTTACAACAAATCATCTTCATTGGGATCAAAACTAACCCTTTATTTCTCTAGGTTTGACCAGGAATACCCTAGAATTTTCTTCTTCTCGATGAGATACTATGCTACGATGTCATCTAAGGAGCGATCCAACTACTCAGGTACAAAAGCTCAAGGTTGACTAGTGGTAGGATCATGCTCATGGACAGAGATACATCTGACCTCTCTGATGCTGGAGAGCTAACACTATGGGGGCTACGCTCACTAGAAGAATTGTGCTCCTGGCTATCATTTGTTCTAGGTGGAGTACTACTCCTAGGAGGATCTATTGCCATTAGGATAACTAAACTATCTTCTTCTCCCTCTTCTGCTGCTATCTCCAAGATCTACTGAGGTGGTGGTGGTGGTGATGGCACAAAAATGATGCTATAGGATTATCATTCCCTCTTTATCATAACTGAAGTAGAAGGTTGAGCAGGAGAACTCGACCTCACCTCACTCAGTAATGTATATGGAATGGGATCTCTTGGACGTAGCCGGATCACCAGTGGGGATCTCTTTTCCCCAGATGCTGCCTTCATGGCCTTTGATGGAACTGTGGAAGATGGGACTTGTACTGGAGATGGTGGACATGGAGTGGAGCAGTGTGACGGAGGCACCACCAACTCTCTCTGTGTAGGAGCTCCTCTTCTATGGAGAGTAATAAAGGTCAATACAATGTTGTCAATATGACTGGCGTGGGTAGTGCACCGATTAGGAAAGTCCATAAGGTGGAGGTAGTTGACTGTCTAGCATACCTTCGTCTCTCCATGCTACTAACATGTACTGATACATGGGCCTCCCTAGCCCTCTCCTGCTTGATGTGCTCACCTACGCTATGAGGAATAACTGATCGTAGATCAAATTGAGCTTTGGACTCTAATCGCCGTAAGCCCTGCCAACCTAGCACAAAACTATCCTAAGGCCAACATAAGACCTCCTTCTATCTCTGATAAGTGCCTAAAAGTGAACTACATGTGGAGGTGACACTAAGATCCTCCTAATATCTTCCTCCCCATCAGATCTAGAGAGAGGATGAAACTAGTTTTGTGTGATCAGACGGGAAACTATCTTGGGTGTCTCCTCTACTGCAAACTAATAAATTGCCTCCATCTCTTTGGATATGCACACATGATGCCGCTTGATCTTGTGGCATCTATTGCGGCATTGAGTCCTGCTGGGAGGAGCAGTATGGGAACTAGACCTACCTCATAGGGAGACTATCCTCTGTGGGAGCCTTCCCTGGAAGCCAACGAGTGGGTGCTAGCCCATATTGGGGCAGTAATGGGAACCACTAAATGCACTGGAGTTGAAACTGCAACTACTGTGAGAACTGCCACAACCTTCTTCTTTAGTGAGGGAAATTTAGAGTGTAACGACATCTCGACATGGATGACCAGCTTCTGCTTGATCACCACATTCCTATTGACGGTTATGAGGGTGGTCCCCTAATAAGTGATCCTAGCCCCCTCGAATCATCGACCAAAGTGAATGAGATGGGCAAAGTCAGTCTGTGGGAGGTTGGCCTGAGCCAATGCCAAATCCATCCCAAAAGGAAAAGTGGACATACTTCTAGGCATCCATTAGTACAGAACTGAGCCTGAGAGAAATTGATTGAAACTGAGTTGAAATTCTACAATTTTTGAAAATAAACTCAAATTAGATTTATGTTTTAATTTATTTTTTAGAATTTGAACCCACACTCAACAATTTGAATATGTTAACTAGGACTCTTTGATTTAGGAGAGATTTCAAATTTAGAATTGGAGAGGAGATTATTATTATTATTATTGAGAATCCATTTTCAGCAAAATTTGTGTATGTTGGAAATGGGTTAAAATATTTCGAAGAGATTTTGATGCTTTCACTGATTCATATTTGAATTTGATTTTCAATGTTTGGGGACCCTTTATTTAACAAATTTGAGAATGTTAAAAAGGGTCAATTTATTTTGTTTAAGATTGCTCATTTAGCAAATTTGTGTATGCTAAATGAGTTGTTTGAAAATAATTTTCTTCTTCTTTTGCTTGTTTGTGAATCATGAGTGAGTTTGGAAATGGAATCTTTACTTAGCAAATTTGTGTATGGTAAATAAAGTCTAAATGTTTTCCTTTGTTTTGATTTTTGAAAAGAAGGTCTTTACTTAGCAAATTTGGGTATGGTAAATAAAGAATCCAAATGTGTTTTGATGATTTTTTTCTTCTTTGATTTTTGAAAAGAGGATCTTTACTTAGCAAATTTGGGTATACTAAATAAAAAATCCAAAATGTGTTTAATTTTTTTTTTTTTTGAAAAGAGGATCTTTACTTGGTAAATTTGGGTATGCTAAATAAAAGATCCAAATGTAATTTGATTTTGATTTTTGAAAAGAGGATCTTTACTCAACAAATTTCGGTATGCTAAATAAAGAATCCAAAATATGATTAATTTTTTATTCTAATTTTGAAAAGAGGATCGTTGCTTAGCATATTTGGGTATGCTAAACAAAGAATCTAAATGTGTTTGATGTTTTGATTTTTTTTTTGAAAATGAGAACTTTACTTAGCAAATTTGTGTATGCTAAATAAGGTTCAAATGTGTTTTTATTTTTGAGATTTCGATTTTGAAAAGAGGAACTTTATTTAGCAAAATTGGGTATGCTTAAATAAAGGATCCAAGTGTGTTTGGTTTTTGATTTTTGAAAAGAGGAACTTCACTTAGCAATTTGGGTATGGTAAATGAAGGATTCAAATGTGTTTAATTTTTTGTTTTTTTTTTTTTTGAAAAGAGGAACTTAGCAAATTTGGGTATGCTAAATAAAGGATCCAAATGAATTTTGATTTTTAATTTTTAAAAAGTGGATCTTCACTTAGCAAATTTTTGTATGCTAAATGAAAGATCCAAATGTGTTTAATTTTTTATTTTTGAAAAGAGATCTTACTTAGCAAATTTGGGTATGCTAAATAAAAGATCTAAATGTGTTTTGATTTTTTATTTTTTGAAAAGAGGATCTTTACTAAGGAAATTTGGGTAAGCTAAATAAAGAATCCAATGTCAATAAAATTCAAATGTATTTTGATTTTTTATTTTTGAAAATGAGAACTATACTTAGCAAATTTGTGTATGCTAAATAAAATTCAAATGTGTTTTTGGTTTTGATGTTTTGATTTTGAAAAGATGGATATTTATTTAGCAAAATTGGATATGCTAAATAAAATACAAATTTATTTTTGAAAAATGAAATTCTCATTTCATAAATTTGGGTATGTCAAATGGAAGCCAATTATCTTTTATTTTTCAAAGATGAAATTTTGTGTGTGATTATTGATTTTTTGAAAAGAAGGAAATTCTAACTTAACACATGTGGGATGTGTTGAGTGGAATTTCAAATGGTGTAATTTTTTTTGAAAATAAAACCTCCATCCAACATATTTGCATATATTGAAGGAAGAGGCTTATTTTTAAATTTGTCCTTTTTGTGAAAAAGAAAAGAAATTCCAACTTCAACATATATGAGATATGTTGAAATGGAATTTCAATGTTCTGATTTTATTTTATTTGGGAATGAAATCTTCATTTAATAAATTTGGGTATATTGAATGAGGGTGTTCATTTTCAAATATGTGCTTTTTGAAAAGATGATTGTTGATTTTTTATTTGGAATGAAATCTTCATTCAATAAATTTTGGGTATATTGAATGAAGATATTCATTTGTGCTTTTTGAAAGATGATTTTAGTTTTTTTAATTAATTTATTTAGAAATGAAATCTTCATTTAATAAATTTGGGTATATTGAATGAAGATATTCATTTGTGCTTTTTGAAAGATGATTTTGGTTTTGTTTAGATATGAAATCTTCATTCAATAAATTTAGGTATATTGAATGAAGATATTCATTTGTGCTTTTTGAAAAGAGGATTTTGATTTCTATTTTGAAATGAAATCTTTATTCAATAAATTTAGGTATATTGAATGAAGATGTTCATAAGTGCTTTTTGAAAAGAGGATTTTGATTTTGATTTTGAAATGGAATCTTCATTCAATAAATTTAGGTATATTGAATGAAGATGTTCATATGTGCTTTTTCAAAAGATGATTTTTTTACTTTTGATTTTTGAAACAATTGTACAAATAACAATCAGAAAGATTGTTAGATGAGGTTGAAATATATTATTATATGAACTTTTCAGAAAACTGGTTTTTAAAAAGTTGATTGTTAACTCTGATTTTTGAAAAGATCCTACATATAGCAATCATGAAGATTGTTAGATGAGAATGAAATATTTTATTATGTGAATTTTTGGGGAAAGTGTTTTTTTTTTGGAAAGTGCTTTTTTTATAAAGGGTTTATTTTTCTTTATTTTTGGAATCAACCTTTCCTCACCATAGAAATGGTAAGGAAAAAGGTCTTTAATAATCTTTTTTTATTAAATTTTTATTTTCACCTATTGGGGGAACCCAACATGGGTTTTAAGACCTACACGGAGTGAGGCCCTAAAACCTAAAGGATGTTGGCTAGCTTAGCTTAAGGATGAAATAAACTAAGTGCCAACAAAAAAGAAGGATAGTTTCAGACTCATACAAAGTATAAATTCACTATCAATAATTGGAGACAATGATCATTTACCAAAGATGGAGAGAGGAACCAACCTCAGCGGAGTCGCCAGAAAAATCTATGGTAAAATTTTTTTATTTTCATCTATGAATAAATGAAAACAAAAATATGCTAGTTGGACACCACGTAGATCCACAGATATTCTCATTAGGGTGATCAGGTATGACATTGAGGAATGATGTACTATCTCGAGAGATAGAATTCACCATCTTACAATGGACCTAATCACCTAATGAGGACACCTAAAAACAATGCATCTATGAATGTACCAGAGATTCTTCCCCTACTTTACATGGAAAAGTAAATTAGGGTTTATTTTAAATTCGTTAAGTTAGGGCAAGCCTCCATAGTTAATTACATCCTAAGGAATGAGATCCCTTAGGAATACTCTCGATTAAGGTAAATAATCATTGTCTCCAAAGATTTCAAAGATAGGACTATCAACAAATTGGTTTATTTTTGAAAGATCACGTGGGATTGATCAAAAAGAGGGAGTTATTAGTAAAAATAAATGGATATAAGTAGGAGATGCTCATGATGCTAGGAAACTTAGCGAGCGTCCCAAACTATCCTATGATTGGGCTTTATGTTTCTGAAATTTTAAGAGAGTTAATTGTTTGAGTTGAATTTTTATTAGAAATCTAGGGCTTACAATTCCATAATACAAGGTCATAAAAATGCCTAAGAGGTGAGGATTTATGTTTGTAGACCACAAAGTGAAACAACAACTTCAGAACTTAAATCTAAGGAGCTTTAGCGAGGCCTAAAGGATGACCTAAATCTAATGCAAAAATGGGCATATGGTTTACCTCCATAAGAGAGGATAAACCACTCAACTGTTGGATTTACAATCACCTGGGGGTGACTGCCTACTAACTCCTTCTGTGATTTTAAATACATGTAGTCAAGTCATATACTTTTGCAAGATAGCTAGGCTATTATTTATTTAGAAAGAAGACTAAGTCCTTAAACACACTCCCTAAGAGACTAGATCATGTAAGGCATAATTAATAACTTAAATCTAATGCAAATTTTGGTTAAGTTTTCTTTTCATTTTTGGACAATTTATTTGACATAGAATATGGGATTTCATATGCCTAATGCATGAGAAATTGATTATGGGCCAAAATCAGTAAGAAAGAGGTGTGTTTCCACCATGGCTCTCAAAGATCAAGCCAAGTTCTCTGGAAAATTTGGAAGCCCTCCATTAGCAAGAGTGAAGCAAGATGATTTTATACATGATGTGAAACATACAACATCCAGCTAAGGGGTTGCTAAATAATTTATTATCTTGATTTATGTCTGAGGCTTTAGGTGAGGTTATGAGTTATTAATTCTATTTTTGAGTTGATTAATTGGATAAAAAATTTGTTTTTCCTAAGTGCCTAATCGCATCCAGGCCATTCATCAAAGCAATGAAGACACTAGAAAAAAATACGCCATCTTAATGCACAAACTAAATAAACATCAAATAATTTTATATAGCCAACCAAAAGAATAAGAGGCCAATATGGTCGGGTACCACCGCACAAGCTGAAAAGAAATGTGGGTAGCTAAGCTCTACCATTATACAACCCATATTATAAATGAATAAGTACAATTTAGAAAGAATTCATGTTATGGGGGTCTTCATTCTTCATTCTTCTTTTCTTCATTTCTTCATTTCTTTCTTTTTTTCTTCACTTCTTCCTTCTTTTTGATTTGACTTGGGATGCGGTTTGCTCCAAGGCTTCACATGGTACATAATGCATAGTCTTATGACCAATGTTCATCCTAATCCCTCATAACATTCATTCAAAATCTTAATTACAAAAATTTACATTAAAATGGGAAAGATAATTCTAACTAAATCTGCAAAATAGAGATTAGCTAAACATACCACACAATCCCAAGCAAGTATATGAATAAATTAGACTTAGCACCCCACACATGAGTAACCAAGTCCACCTATCCTAGTTTGGATCATGCTTAGAGGTATAAGCAACATGCACAACAAAAGTATTTATATTTTTATTACAACACCCCTTAAGCATAATCCCCTGTAGAAGATAATTATTAGACTAAGATCATCCTATCATCTAGTTTACGCACATACATCCTAACATCCAGTCTAAAATATTACATCACAAAATAAAATTAGGCATCAAACCATGCATCTCCCTAACATAAAGCTAGAAATGGTGACTTAGCCTAATCTGTGTGTCATTTAAGGCTTGTGTGGCATGTCTTAGCTAGGCTTTGAAGTTAGAATTTTCTAAGTGTGAAGGATTCAACTTAGAGGGTGGTTTCATTTAATTAGTTTAGTTAATCTGTTAATTTTATTTGGTAATTTGATTTGATTTGAATGAACATACACTTAATTACTAAGTGTAGTAAAGAGAGGAAAAGAGAAGAGAACTTCTCTTTCATCCCTACCTAGAGCAATTTATAA
The DNA here is from genome assembly GCA_021442155.1 of Cymbidium sinense. Classification (NCBI taxonomy): domain Eukaryota; kingdom Viridiplantae; phylum Streptophyta; class Magnoliopsida; order Asparagales; family Orchidaceae; genus Cymbidium; species Cymbidium sinense. The sequence goes on from CM038215.1 coordinate 57,942,009, forward strand.
GGTAGATTCATTAATAATTTTTTTAGTGAATGATTTATTATGTGTTTTAAATAATTCTAAGTTTAGATTTTCTCTAAAGAAACTTATTCAGTAAGAAAGGCATTTTAAGATTAATTAAGGTGAATTACTATCACAAAATACACAATCATTTATTTCTTTTCAACATGTGTATCATGCACATGAATAATCTAAGCATATCTAGACATGCAATGAAAATCTTCACACACCATAATGATGAATGCAAAGAGACGTTGTTTAAGAAAATTGGGATATTTCATGAATGCATGATTTTGTTATGCAGAAAAGCGAGGGATTCTTTTGTCCATTAATCAAATGCACATCCACAAGTATGAAAGACATAAGTGAGTATGACGCCATTATTTTCTACACAGGGTATAAGGTACAAGACCTTCTTGGGGCTACTTAAAACCTCGTAACCCCGGGATGTCCAAACTAGCATACCACTTTTCTTAAATACATGTGCATGTACAAAAAGAAAACAAATGGATGAAGAATCATGCAAAAGATTTTTTGTTTGATTGTTTGATTTTGTTGTATAATTTATATATGTAAATGTGAGGATCCTTCCTAAGTCATAACATAGAAGTGCATAGGAATAGATTTAAGCAAGTGTTATGTTCTTTTCAAATGAACTATACACTTTGCAAATCCTATACAAACCTATGTTAAGAAAAGAGAAGAAAATCACATAACACATTTTATGCTATACTCACATGCAAGCTTATAAGTATTTATAAGTAGCATACATTCATTTATAATCTTTGGTTTATAAGTTTTGAAAATAAATTTTGATTTAATAGTGATAATAGCCACACATATTCTTACTTAAGCCAAAACATGCAATTTGACATAAAGGAAATATTTTATTTTAATTAATTTTTCAAAAGAGATAAATGCATGATTTCATATGGCATACAATATTTAGCATGCTTGGAAAGAAATAAAGTGATGTAAGCATATGACTTCATTCAACCTAATTAATTCCTAAAGGCAATCCTATGAAATAAGATCATTTAAAGTGAATCAACATTCTTTGAAGAGATTTTTATTTTTGTTTTGAATTTGATTTAGGAAATATGAAAAGAGTTTGCTGGTCCTAACCCATTTCCCCCATGTGTGAATTGATTTAGTTTAATTTTTAGAATAAGTAGATTGATTTTATGTTTTGTTTAGGTTAAGGTGTGAATTAAGTCCATTAATTATCTCTTACCTATACCACTTTAACATAACTAACCAAATAATTATGAGCTAACATATGATATGCAACCACATGGAATTTAAATCAGCATTGCACCTAAGAAATAAAGGGGCCTAATGCAATTGGCTCACAATTATTGATTAATTAAGCTAAAGGGTTTTCATTAAGTACTTTCATAACCTTTCCACACATGTGGGTTGAAAATGATTTCGTCAAATTTACCTTAGGCTTTTGAACATCTAAGGCTCTACCCAGCAAGAGATTGATTAATTCCAAATTAATTATGAAAGTTTGATTAAGCTAATTAAGTAGATTATTAGTGGATTAATCCTTAATTATGTTTGGACTAAGAAAGGGGTTTATAGAATAACTTAGAGAAAATACCCTAAACCCGTTCCATAAACCTCCTACTTACTTAAATAATGTTTAATTTTCTCAATTAAGGGATTAAATCATTGTTCATATGCTTAATTACTCTTAATTACATTAAGGGGATGATTAGGGATTCATTAATTGATTTCCCTAATTAACTCTTTAATAAATTCCAAGAAAATTAAGGGAGGCTGAAGCTATCCTTCTAAACATGTCTATAAAATTTAGAATTAATTAATTAGTAATCAAGAAGTAATTAAGATAATTATATTTTTAATTAAAACTTAATTAAGGAAAATTCACTATTCAAAATCAATTAGAAATAATTTTGTTGGATTCCGCTTTGAATTATCTTTAAAATAAACTTGAGTTTGCATTTTTTTTAATTTTTCTACATTTAGTTATGAGTTTATGAAGTTTTTATGATTAAAGGATAATTAAATAACCCTAATTAATTAACTAATCCTGAGTCACATGGACTGCTGACGCGGCGTGCTTTCCACATGGCACGATGGGATTAATTATTTAAGTTGTCACATCAAGTGCCACATCAGCCAACGGTGCTATGCGCTTTCCCTTGCACCGTTCGATCAAGGATTGGATGGTCAGGAATAAGCCTGTGGTTTTAAAGGATTAAATTCGAGATCTAATGCATTTTAATCAGGGTCGTCCCTCTAAAACACATAGGATGGATGGCCCATGATTCATCCTTGCCTAAGCTGTGGGAGACGGAGGTCATCCGTCCTCCATGGCTTGATCCGAGCTCACTTGAGCTCGGATTAGGCAGAGATTCAACCCACACCATCAAGAAGCATAGGGGAGAACATCCAACGGTTGAATTTTAATGGGATTACATTTCCCTTCACAAAGGACCTTGCATTTTTAAATGAGGATTGGTTTTGAACAATACCTCACCGGAGGTTATCAGCAGCGCTTCCAACGGATGAGGTAGCTGCATCTAGTGGAGATGAAGCTCTGTTAAAAGTTTTAAGCCTTGATTTGAAGCGGATCTTCCAATTGAACAAGCTCCCCTCTAATGGCTTGCGGTTTTGATCGAAATCCCCCCATCCAGTGGCTTGGAGACTTGGGAAAAGCTTTGGGTGAGCTCGGCTTGCTTCCTTAATGATGTTTGCAAAGTGAATTGGGATTTGGTTAAGAATTGAGTGACTTGGAAATTTTGTAGGCCTCCCCTATTTTGGCTATGAAGAAATTCAAGAGAGGGAAATTCAATGGAGCTTGAGAATGCTTGGGAAACTTGGAGAAGCTTACCTTTGATCCTCTGAGCTCAATCGAATGCAAGGAAGTTGGTTTGAGTGAGAATGAGGGGGAGTATATCTCCTCCTACTTGGATTGGAGGGTCGAGGCTTGCTCTTTCATTTTGGATCAATTTATGTGATTGAATGGGTTGTTTTTATTGTTAGGAGTTCCATGTGTTATAATTTTGGCAGAGGAGTGGAGGGGAGGAGGTACACATGTGCTAATTGAGTGTGGGAGGTGATCCAAGTGGAGAATTTCCATTTAAGGGGTCAGTTTAACCTTGGGTTCCATGGATAACCCAAACCCATTGGGTCATGTGCAGTACCTCCCTTGGTATCCAAATGGTCCACTAGGAGGATGTCAAGTGGCCATGAGAACAAATTGGACAAATTCTAAGTGAATTTTGTCATAGGTTACCCTTTGACCAAAGGGTAAAATAATCATTTGGCCTTGAATTTGATTTGGCTAGATTTGAGATGTTTCAAAATTAGATTGGGCCAAATTTTAAAGAATTTAGAGTTCATTTGATATGATTTAGCTCAAGTTGACCCATTTAGGTCAAAATGGGTTAACTTGGGTCAAGTTGTCTTAGTGGTCAAATTGGGTCAAACCATGGGTTAGGTCAAGTTCAAATGATCATTTGGAGTGATTTGGTATCATTGGTTTGGTTCAATTTGATTTAGATTTGGTTTTGGTTCATTTGAGTTCACTTAGGTCAAATGGGTCAAGTTGACCAATTTGACCCATTTGACCCAAGTGGGTTAAATCATGTGTTGGTTTAGGCTTGGTTGATCATTTGAAATGTATTGCAAGATTTGGTTTCAATCAATTTTGGTTTGGTTAAGTTTCAAGTTGATTTGACATTTTAAGTCAAGTTGGGTTCATGGTCAATTGTGCTAGGTTGGGTCTAGTTGGCCAATTGAGGCTTTGGTCAAGTTCAACAAGTGATTTAGAATGAATTTGACCCATTGATTGTAATCAATTTCACTTAGATCAAGATTTGACCCATTTTGACTTTTTAGGTCAACTTGGGTCAACTTAGGTCAAGTGGGCAATTGGGCTAGGTTTGGCTCAAATGATGACTTGGTCAAGTTCAATCATTGATTTTGGATTGGTTTAGATCAATGGTTTTAGTAAATTTGGCCTTTGTTAGATTTTGGCTAGTTTAGGATTCATTTGGGTTAAGTGTTGACTTGGTCAAAGGCTAAGTTTGACTTGGCTTGACCCAATTTGAGTGATTGATCATCTTATGATGATTGTTGCTCACATTGTGAGGCTTAGATGGGCTTAGTTCAATCCAGTTTGGGAAGGATTAGAATTTGGCTCAAAAAGGTGTTTTAGGTCACTTTGGGTCAAGTGTGCCTAAGTGGGTCAATTGGCTTGATCAAGTCTTGATTCAAGTTTGGTTGAACTCACATATAGACTTATGATTGAAATATAAATCCAATTGCATGTGATTTGGAGTCAAATAGGTTTTGATTCATTTGACAATTTCAAGTTCAAAGGATGAACAAGGGTTTGATTTAGTTTGATTTTTATTTTGGTTTGATGATTGTAGTTTATATTTATGTTTGGTTTGTGGTTGAAGGATTGATTGTTTGAAGAGAAAATCTAAGGTTTTGGATTGATTTGACTTTGATTTGGTTAAGTTCAAGGATTTGAATTGAAAGAGTTTAGGTTGGATTTTGATTAGATTTGGATTTGAGTTTTGAATTTAGTTTTGGTTATTTGAATTCATATTTCATTTGTACTTGTGAATATAAACGAGAATATAAATGGGTTATGAGAAAATATTTTGAATTTGGATTGATTTGAATTTGGTTTGATCAAGTTCAAGGATTTGGCTTGAAAGAGTTTAGGTTGGGATTTGATTAGATTTGGATTTGAGTTTTGAATTTAGTTTTGGTTATTTGAATTTATATTTAATTCATATTTATGAATATAAATGAGAATATAAATGGGTTAGGAGAAAATCTTTTGAACTTGGAATGATTTGGATTTGATTTGAGCTAAGTCCATAAGATGAAATCAAAGGGCTTAGGAAAGATTTTGGATTTGGAATTGATCATGGATGCCAATCATTTGAGATATGATTCATGATTTGAGTTTTAGAATTTATTTATGATTTGAGAAAATCAATTAAGTTGGAATTAATTTAAGATTTGATTTGGAATTGATTTGAATTTGAAGTTGATTTGAATTTGAAGTTGGTTTGAATTTGAAGTTCGACTTAAAAGAAGGAAGTAAGGATTTGGTTCAAGCTATAGGGTAGGCAAGTTTTCCTAATACCGCTAAGACATGACCTATTCTTATGGCTAATTCTTCTAAGTATCTAGGGTTAGGTTAAGTGTTCACCTAATCACTAGAAGTGTCTTAAGACTGAGGAACTCTAAATATCTAGAGGAGTCCTTATGCCTAGGATGAAGAAATTGGGAGCTCACTCCAAAAGTGAGGTCAACATTAATACATGTTAATTAAAGTTATGTCCAAATTCTTATACAAAAATAAATAGGGATGAAATTAAATGGGTACGTATTATTATTAACCAAGGAAGTGAGGTAATCAAATGACCTCCTTGGGGATAGCTAAAGCCTCATATTCATGGGATGTCTAGACTATATACTCATTTGCATTCAAACATGTGTGGATTAGCATACATGAACATAAGAAAGGGAGCTCCAAAATCACATGATTAATTAATTCAATAACTTAAATAATTATGAATGCCTGTATTTTCAATAGAAAAGAGAATTATCATTCCCTAATTAAATATACACATACATGTATGAAAGCCATAAGCAAGTACGTGCCTTTATTAACCAGGGAAGTGAGATAATCAGATGACCTCCTTGGGGTTAGCTAAAGCCTCGTATTCCAGGGATATCTAGACTATATACTTGCTTTACTTAAATATATACACATGTATTCATAATTTAAAGTATGAAAATCATATAAATATTTTATAATTCTTAATTGAATTATTTATGTATATGAATTTAAGCTCTATCCAAATTCTAATGTCAAAATACATAAGAATGAAATCAAATGGATAATTTTCTTTATTAACCAGGGAAGTGAGGTAATCAAGTGACCTCTTTGGGGCTAGCTAAAACCTCATATTCCTAGGATGTCCATACTATATACCCATTACCATTCAAACTAATATAAAGCAACACATGAATAAAGGAAAGAAGCTCCACTTCATATACTTAAGCTATAAGCACATACACTTCTAACATATTTATAATTAGCATCACAACATATATTATCATCTATTTATAAGCTTTTAGAAAATACATTTGGATTTAATAGTGTTAATAACCATACATATATTAAATTAAATCAACACATGCAAGCTTACATAGAGGAAATTCATGTTTATTTTCATTTAATTTTGAAAAGATGAATGCATGGATTCAAATGACATATAACATTTATCATGATAAGAAAGGAATAATCAAATATAAACACATGATTCATTCAATCAAATTAATTTATAAGGACAATCATCCCAAATAAAATCATTAAAGTAAACCAAAGTTCTTTTCTTAATTTATGATTTAGGTTTTGATTTGATTTTAAAGTGAAGAAAAATATTTTTGCTGATCTTAACCCATTCCCAAGCTTGTGAATTAATTTGGTTTAATGAAAAAGTAATTAAGTAGATTTTATGAATTAATTAAATTGGATTTTTAATTTGTCCAATTAATTACCCTTACATATCTTACCTAAATATAATTAACCAAATAATCATGAGCCAACATGTTATGCATATGAATAGAAAGTAAAATTACAATGATCCTAAGAAATGAAAGGGCCTAATACAATTGGCTCATGATTAATAGTTAATTAGATTAAGAAACTTAATTAAGTGCTCTTATGGTTTTCCCACACATGTGGGTTAACCATAATTTCTCTAAATAACTTTAGTTTACTAAACACCTAAAGATCTATCATGATTTAATTAATTAGGATCTGATGTGATTATGATTTAATTTTATTAATTAAGCTATTTAATTAATTAATCAAAACCTTTGATTAATCTCAAATTAATTAATTTTTTCTTTAAATGACATGGACTTAGGAAAAAGATTAGGAAAGAGGTCTCTGTCTCATTTCACTTGCCTACTCACTATTCAATAGTGATTAACATGCCCATTTAATTAATTTGGTTGCTGATTAGGGGCTTAATTAATCCTTTAATTAGTTAAGAGAGTAATTAAGGCTTAAATGAGAAATTCCCCTAATTTCCTAAGCAATAAATCCAAAGAAAATTATGAGAGGCAGATGTCATCCCATTAAATAATCTTAGAAAGTTTAAAATTAATTACTTGAGTAATTAAAGAGTAATTAAGCTAATTAAGTTTGAAGTTAGACCCATATTAAGCCTTAATTGCTGTTCAAAATCAATTAGAATTAATTTTAAAAGATTCTACTCTGAAATACCTTTAAAATGAATATTTATTTGCATTTTTTATTTTCCTATGATTTGTTATATATTTTGAATTTTTCAGCCATTAAAAATAATTAATTAGCCCAAGTTTAAGCCTAACCCATCGGTCCCACACAGACGCTAACATGGCACGTTTTACATGTGGCACCGTGGGATTGGCTACTTAAAGTCATCTGATGTGGTGCCTACATGGAGGAAGTGGATGCACTTTCTCATCCACCATCCAATCTCAGATCGGACTGCCAAAATTAACCCCATGATTTTAATAGGATTTACTCAAATGATGTAACGAATTTAATCGTGATCGTTGGTTCCGATCATGTGGAACGGACGACGCATGATCAATCATCCCCCGACCTATGAGAGACGGATACTGTCCACCTTTTATCATTTGATCTGAGCTCACTAGAGCTCAGATCAATTGAAGATCGATCTCACACCTTCATACGAAGAATCTAAGGGTATCCAACAGTCAAGATCACGTGACATTCATATTTTCTTCATAAAGCTCTAACAAAAATTTGCCAATCTTAGTTTTAATGGAATTACCTCATTGAAGCTCAAGACCAACAATGAAGTCGATTGAGGAAGCTTCATCTAGTGGATATGAATCCCTGTTGAGCAGCACACACGTCAATTTCCTCTCGTTTGCTTGGTGGACCAAGATCCGTCAATTTGGAGCTCGATGTTGATCAAACTCCTACCTCCGGTCTGGAAGGTCAGGAAGTGATTCGTTCTTACTTGATGAGGTGTGGAGAGCATGTGGGTAAGTGGAATTTAGATTTAGTTGAGTATTGGTGGAGTTCGGATTGGAAGATGGTTGTCCCATTTCAGAATAGTAGAATCTAAGCTTGGAATGGCTTGGAATTCTTTGGAAGCTTTGAGAGTTTTGAAATGGGCTCTAAGGAGTTTTCGAAGGGGTGTGTGTTGAATTCATATCAAAATGAGGGGTATATCGCCATCCCTTGGATCGGACGGACGAGATCATCCATCAATTTTGGCCGGTGAGCCACTGTCGGGATTGTCATGTATGATCCTTGGTGGCTTAATTAGGTTGGTGCAAGCTATGGTGGGTGGCTCAAGGATGCTCCCTCAAGTTTGGGATCCATTGGGTTCGGTTAGTGAGAGAGGTTAACTCACCTTCCTTTGGTCCAAGGTTGACCTAGCCCACATGGTTTGGGCTAGGTGAGTAGGTTAGACCCTCTTTGGGGTGCATGTTGGCTGCCAAGGGGAGAAAGGAGAGTGGACTTTGCCAATTTAGGCAAAATCACATGCGAGGAGGAGAATCCAAGATGGATTTGCCTTGTGTTGAACCCAATTCAGGTTGGGCTTAGTTTTGGGCTGACCCTAGGTGGGTTTAGGTCGAGTTGGATCAAGTTCTAATGGGTCTTGGCTTTGTTCAAGTGGGTTTGGCTCAATTTGACCCTTATAGCTCAAATTAGGCTATGTTAGGTTAGGTTAACCAATTGGTCAAATTGGGTCAAATCAAAGCTGGGGTCAAGTTCAAATGATGATTTGAAGTGTTTTGGTTCAATTAGTTTGAATCAATTTGGCTTAGGTTTGATTTTGGCTCATTTGGATTCATGTAGGTTAAATGGGTCAAGTTGATCAGTTTGACCAAATTGGCCAACGTGGTTTGGGTTAGGAGTTGATTCATATTCAATTGGTTAATTGAAAATTATTGTATTCTTTGGTTTGAATCAATTTAGATTTGATTTGGATTTAGGCCAATTTGACCCTTTAGGTCAATTTGGACAAAATGGGTTAGGTTGACCAATTTGGTCAAACTGGGTCCAATTATGGCTTTGGTCAAGTTCAACAATCAATTTGAATGATGTTGATCCATTGGTTGCAATTAATTTTGAGTTAGATCATGATTTTACCCAATTTGGTCTTTTAGGCTAAATTAGGTCAGCTTGGGTTAAAGGGCCAATTGGGTTAAGTTTGGCTCAATTGATAGTCAAGTCATGTTCAATCATTGATCATAGATTGGTGTGAATTAGTGATTTCAATCAAGTTGGCATTGGTTGAGATTTGGCTAGTTTGGGTTCATACAGGTTAAGAGGGTTGACTTGGTCAAGTGACCAAGTTGACTTGGTTTGACTCAATTTATGATAATTGATCATCCTAGGATAATCAACAATCATCATAGGAGATTTTGGTTAAGTTGATTCAATCTATATTGGGTTAGATTGAAGCTTGGTTCAAATAGGTCAAATTGGTCAAATTGGTCACTTTGGGTCAATTGCACCAATTGGGCTTAGTTGAGTTGATTTTGGGTTGAATTGAGTTTAGTTGAGTTTATATATGAGTTTAGGACTGATTTATAAATTCAATTGCATTGGGTTTGGGTTTAAATGGGCTTTGGTTTATTTGAATATTTCAAGTCAAAAGGGTTAGGTTAGGTTTGACTTGGGTTGATTTTAGTTCGGCTTAATGATTGTAGGTTTCATTTATATTTGTGATCATGATTGAAGGTATGATTGATTTATGAGAAAATCAATCAAATTTGATATTTAGATTAGGAGAATTTGGCTAGGTCCATAGGGTAGGATTGTGGTACTTAAAGAAGAGTTTGATTTAGTTTTGATGATTTGAATGTATATTTCATTTATATTTGTGAAAATGATTGAAGATATGATTGATTCATGAGAAAATCAATTGAATTTGAATTGATTTGGAAGGATATTTAGCTAAGTCCATGGAATTAATCATGTGTCTTAGGTAGAGATTTTGAGTTTGGATTTGATTCTAGGTTGGAATTGATATGATTGTATATTTAATTTATAATTGGGATTTGGTATTGATATTTGGATTTGGATTTGGGTTTGATTTGAATTGAATTGAATTTGACTATAGTTTAAGAAGGTTAACATAGATTGGGTTTGAGTCATGGGGTAGGTAGATCATCCTAATCTCTAAGGCATAACCTAATCCTATGGTTAACCCTTCTAAGCCTCTAGGTGTAGGTTAAGTGTTCACCTAATTACAAGATATGTCTAATGACTAAAGAATTCTTAGTGCCTAAAAGACTCCTAAATCTAAGATGGGAAGATTGAATCCTCACTCCAAAAGTGAGGTCAACAAGAAGTATATTCTTTTACGAGGAAGATTGACATTTATTCAATCATATTTAGCTTGACAGTATGTTAGGGTTTATTTAGATCTAGGTTCTACTTTCCATGGACACAATGCTCCATAGATAATGACCCCTCTCACCGCAATAAGAGGGAACTATCGATTAAAGTTATAAATAGACATAGCTTAGAGATATATGATTGTATCTTAAAGGTGTGTATGGAATAAATGACTGTCATGTATGATTCGCATATCAAATAAAGAAATTGGACTTACATCCTTTTGGAATGTCAAAATATAATTTAAAATATTCACATAATAAAAAATTTGGACATTTAATCCATAGTACATAACGAATAATGAGTGAGGACATTACATAACTTATAACATATGTTGTGGGAAATGATGATATGCTAGATGAAGATCCCATGATTCCGTCATCCCTAGTTATCATGGTCCCTAGTCTACTTTGTCATAAAAATTATTCCTGGCCTAAGAATCATTGTCAACAGCCATGGGTTATTTCATCCAAGGTTTTCTTGTAGAGATGGGGTGATATTTATCTAAGTAGACAAATTAAAGTCAACCTTAGCTAACAAGGCTTTTTCCTATTAAATATATTCCATGATTCATAAATCAAGGAGCAAAGCCATTAAAAAATATATAGGCTATTGCCGTGATCGAAATATAGTGGAGTTGTATAGATGTCAAGCCAACCAGTCAGAGCATTTTGGTCATATCGGTTTCCTATAGTGCCATTTGATGAGATAACCATGTAGACAGAGGGCACATGCCATGTCCTTACTAGCTTGAGATTATTTGAGTATGACCATAAATATATTTATTTGAGATAAACTATTTTATAAGTAAAGGTTTTCTTAGATTGACATCCTTGATAAATAATGATGGATGGTTGAATGATTCTTTGATTTAAGTTATATTTATTGATGACTTCATTTAATTTGAATATATCCCCTCAAGTTGAATTTTATAATTGCCACGATCATCATCAGGGAAAGATTAGGTTTTGGTAACCCGGACGCGACCAAAGGACCTAACCGGGGATTATCCTGCGCAACATCCTCAGACACTAGAGTTAGATTTTTATGCATATGTCGGGGCACATGCAAGAAATTCAAGCTTATTTTTAACATATGAAGCATCTTCAGATAATAGATTGAGCGGATTGTTATTATGTTGGGGCCCATGCAGGTTATTCAAGCTTCTTTTAGGAATAGTGCCTTGGCGCTGCATGGTCAGTACCATGGCATTGCTGTCATTAACCATGTTGACCACTTTACTGGTGCCTCATCACTTATAATAAAGTGTTGTTGTGTCGGACAAAAGTTGGTTTATGATAACTGACAAATGTTTAGAAAATATATTGACATGGGACAAACTTTTTGGCTGGCGCCATGGCACTACATCAATGTGTGTCGTCATTTTTTATTTATGAATTTATGGTAATTAATGTTCTTTTTGACTAGCATGGTAATTGCCTTAATCATCTGACTAGTGATGCGATGATGCATGTGAGCGCCGCAATGTTGGGCCGCTGTTTCGGAACTTGAGAGGTTAGCACCTCGGCGTCGCCTTTGCAGTGCTAGGCCAGGTTTATAAATAGACCCCTTGGGTAGCTGAAATTTTCACTCTGCATTCTCTTTAGATCTTTTCCTTAGAGTTTTTTCTCTCTCTCTTTCTTCTAATTTATATTTTCTCTTCCACCATATTGGAAATTTTTTTCGGAAAGAGTAAGAAGAGGGCGGTCGTTAGCGACACTAATAAATTTGTTAGTCTGGGGGCCGAGGAGAGGTACCACCACACCCTTATACACAAGCATATGATCCCAGAGAGTTGCTTCTATAATTCAGGCGATTGTGTGGAAAGCATCATTATAGAGCAAGGTTGGGAGAAATCGACCTATGATAAACAATCTAGTGACGTCGTTATGGTGTGGAAGTTCTTTGTTAACGTGATGGAGCACCAAAATAATGAAGTTTTTGTCCGGGAAAAACTAGTTAGTTTTTGTAGTACTGGCATTAATGCATATTATGGTCTACTAAACATAGATTATGATAAGTATCTTTTTTATTATAATGATCATCTTGGCTTTGATGAAATCCTTAATTTTCTCGTTGTTAGAAATTTCAATACCCGGTGGAAAAGGCGGGAGGAGAAAATTATCAATTTTTCTGCCACCAGCCTCACTATTGTGTCTAAAGCTTGGCATTACTTTATTTCTGCCAAACTAATGCCCAATGGGAATATGAGTGAGGTAACTATGGATAGTATCATTTTGAATTTTGTAATTCAAAAGGGTATTTCTATGGATGTATGAAAGATTATTTATAATTCTATTTGTAATATGCTTGAGGGTAGTACTACAGTAGGCTTTAATCATCCTTTTCTTATTTATGCTTTATGGGTTGAGGCAGGTGTGACAAGTGATCTTGATGAGAAAGTATTTATATAAAAGACTCCCCTGACTAAAAAGGTCATTGAGATGTTTGGTTCTATGATTGAGGTAGTGGAAAGCCAACATGCCCCTCGGTCTTGGGCCAAATCCTCCAAGACCATAAATAAGCAACTCCAAGAAATTGGATGACAAGTTTCAAACCTAAGGAAAAAGGTCAATGAGACTAGTAGGCACCAGTAGAAACTAGAGATGAAATTTGACCATCAAATGGTTTAGCAGTAGCAACAGTTTTCCTACATAGCTGAGTTTAATACCTCGCTTGTGCACATGTTTGAAAATTGTGGTTTCTATGTGGGTCTTGGTGAGGCTTATATTCCTACAACACCTCATTATCAAGCTTAAGTAAGTGCCTCATCGGAGTCGGAGAAAGAAGAGGAGGAGGAGGATAACCAGGACTACTAGTTTTGCCGCCCCCCTCTTTTAAATACCCCCTCCTTTTTTATATTAATAAATACATCATTTTTTTCTTTTATGTATTTATATTTCTTTATTTGTATAGTTCCTTATAATTTGGGAAACTATAGGAATAAAATAAAAAATTTCTTCACTTAAAAAATTACATCAGAGGGGTAGCACCGTGGAGCTATTACTATACTGCCTTGATGACATCATGAAGCAAGTATAGGCTTAGAACCCAAGGATGAAGTGCCTCGATGCCCTTTATGCAACGCTACTGGGCTTTGTAGAAGTTTAGTTCATTCTTCTATCCGAGCAGGCGGTGCCTTAATGCTCGTTAGGCAGCGCCGCAATGCTTTGTAAAGATTCATTTTATTCCTCTACTCGAGTGAGTGACACCACAGCGCTCGTTATGGAGCGTTGTGACTCTCTGTAGAGGTTCATTTTGTTCCTCTACTCGAGTGGGCAATGCCTCAATGCTCGTAGCTCATCTCCATGGTGTTGTTCCAGGTAAAACACAAGTGTATATTCTTTTTCTAAAATATCCTAAAAAGCATTAAAATATTACAACATCATGATGCTTACAATATGGTGTTAAGGCACCAATGATATTTTTTAATATGGCCAAAATAAAAGAAGTTTGCACCGATATGCTCATGATATAATGTCAATGCACTATTCATATAATTCCTATAATTGAAAATTTTAGCAGCTTAATGCCTTAATAATGCTAGATTTTTTTCATGTTTAATGCAGGGCACTCTTCTCCCTTATTCTAGATCTAAGATCAATGGAGGGAGGGTCTTGTTACATGTTTGAACTATGTTCGATGAAAAAATAGGTTCTAAGGCATGGTGCCTCTGCTCAAGGAATGACTCTGTAGTGTTGAATAAAATGCAAGAGACCAAAGGATCCAACGTAGCGGCACTAATAAGGTAGAGCGATAGAGCTATATTTTCTATGAGTGTGGCTCCTCGGCATTGTGATTTAGTGTCGCGGTACTGCGAGTCAGGAATGCACCTTTAGGGAGAAATTCTTATATAATCTAGCGATTCTAATAAAAATTTTGGTAGAATGACATTTAACAATGCTAGATTATTGTATTTCAATGTCATTCTCCCTTGTTCCAAATCTAAGATCAACGGAGGGAGATTTTTTTCTTCTTCTTACTCTAAAACTAAGTTCAACGGTGAAGGTTATTTGATAAAAAATAAAGCAAAAAAAAAGGCCAGGTAAAAGATTTCAAGAAATATTATTACAGTGAATTGTTTAGCTAGAGTGGACCAGAGATGGCTTTCGTAAGGGCTAGAGTCGATCTTATAGCAAATGTAAGTTCAAAAAAGAAAGAATTCACCAGAAAAAACTAGAGAATCCAAGTAGAACTGGAGAGAGGAAGGAAGAAGAAGAAGGTGAGTAGTTTTCTCCCTTTATAGAGTTCATTCTACTAGTGAGGCAATTATCTGCCCCATAATAATTCCCCTCATTCCCTTGGGCAATTTAGCATTCTTGGGGCGGGAATGGTGATTTTTCTTGCTTCTTTAAATTGTAAATTGTGCTCACAACACCACGACGCTAGGCCATTAACTTGTCAACTAAATAAATCAATTAATAGTTATAGCATCACGACGCCAAGATCACAATGCCGAGGCACTGTAGTAAAAAAAGTTAACTTTTTGCATTTTTGATGTAAACATATACATTACACATTTCCATGGCATATTCTCTTTTTATGGACATGGACCCTCTAAATTTCCTTAATTTTAGCTGCCAACTACTCTAAACTCATCTTAAGATGAGTTTATATGCATTTTAATATGATTAGCTTGGGTTTGAGTTCAAATGCCCACATTAGGTACATTTGGGTTTGGCTAACCATTGAAAAACATAATCATTTATTCATTTAGATTGATAGTAAAACTACCCAAATCACATTTGAGATCAGTTGGATTAATAAATTTTTTTTATTTGATGGTATATTTGAATTCAAACTCACTTTTGCCCAAATTAGATTTAATGGGTCAACATCAATTAATTGGATCAAATAGGCATATTAGTCAAAATAAGCCTAATAATTGATTGAATTATGTTTAATGATGATTTCCAAATAATTTTGGATATTCAATTTAGATTAATTTCAATTTAATTTGAGTTTGAGCCTAACAAGATCCATTTAGATAAAATGATTTAATTAACCCAATTAAGGCTTTATTGGATTTACATTTTTTTAAATTCATGTTTAAATTTGCTAATTATTATCATTTGGAGCCTTTGTAATAATTTCATTTAGTCAAATTTTGGTGGGTTGACCTTTTAGTTGGTGGGACCCACATAAGTTAATTCTATGTCCAATGGTTGACCTTCATTTGACTTTCATTTTGATTTAATTTTAAATCTATTCATGTTGATGTAATGACTTTATTCTTTTATTTGATTTGATTTGAATTTATTTTGATTTATTTAAATTTCTTTTGAGTTTAGATAATTTTGAGCTTAAATTGGATAATTGGGTTAGTCACCTAAATTACCTTAGTTTAAGCTAAGTTGGATTTAAGATTCAATTTGAATGTGTTCGATCTAGTTACTTGTTTAGATTTATATTTAGTTTCGGTCCACCTAATTTCATTTGTTTAGGTCAAACCTTGGAATGATTCACTGGGTCACATAGTATAGTGTCCTAAGTGCCTAATTAGGAGGCTCCTAATCTAGGATTAAATATACTAATTACCATGCTTCAAAAGTAATGTTAACCTCATCCATAAATGAAGTTAACAAATGGACCCCCCTCCCCCCTCCCCCACAATATGTGTAGTGGACTAGCTAGAGTACACTGCAGATATTGACGTTGACCGAACTAGTCAACAAAATCACAAGCATAAGCTTGAAAGTTTTTGAGTTTGGTTTTGATTTTAGATTTTAGTTTGAGTTTCTTATGAAAGATAGACAAAAATAAGCCTAAATTTATTTCAATTTAGAATGATTTTGTGTTAGAAACTTACATCCACTAAGTTTTAAGAAGAATATAGATGACATTAGGAAAAGATTTAATGAGGAATCTAAATTAACACATTCATGGTAGTCAGAGAGGATGTCTTCAAGGGACTTATTTTTATTTTGACTATAATAAATTTCCAATAGCTAACTTATAAAGAAAGCACTAGGACTCATATCTTTTTAAGTGAGATTAGCTAAGAGTTAGTCTAAATGACTAACCAATTCTAAAGAAAGAATTTATAGGAAGATCCTAAAATTTTCTTTTTCTAAAAAGGATGCCACTATGGATAATTATCCTTATTTAGAGATAGTATTTTGAGAGGATTCCAACATGGATACTTACTCCTAACCAAACTATATGAATTTTAACCAAAATTGATGCCACTATGGATTGACTTTTATTTGGTTAACTATTAGGAAGGGGTCTTCAAGGTCTTGATTCCAACTTGAATAACTAAGCTGAGAAGAGGGGATTTCAACAGCTTAATTTCTAAGCCTCAAGATTTTTACTAATAAGTAAGGATCACATGGACTTAATTACTAAAGTGAGTAGTCTACAGGAATGGGGCCTTCAATGACATATTTTGACTCCTTAATTTCTTTTATTTTGAGCTAGAAAAGGGGTCACAAGGTCTTGAATCCTAATCTAGAAAAAAATCATCTAATAGAAAGGGGCCTTCAATGTCTTAGTCCCAACCTGAATAGCTTGAAGAGGAAAGGTCATAATGACTTTAACCTATTCTAATTTCCTTAGAAGGATGCCTACTAAAGGACTTACTCTTATTTAATTATTTATAGAAGAGTCTTCAATGGCTTAATTTCTTTTTGAATAGCTATAATTAGGAAAGGAGCCTTAATGATTTGATCTTAAACCTCAATTTTTTGCCTAGTAAAAAAGGGATCTTGATGACTTAATTCTAACCATGTAATCCATTTGACATGAAAGGAGTTTTGGTGACTTGATTATATTCTAATTTCCCTACAAAGAAAAGTGGTCTTAATGACTTGATCCTAAACCTCAAAATTTTGACTAGTAGGAAAGGAGTCTTGATGACTTAATCCTAAATAGTAATCAATCTAACATGGAAGTGGTCTGAAAGGATGCCTACTAAAGGACTTACTCCTATTTTTGTTAACTATTAAGATGGAGCCTTTAATGGTTGAATTTCTTCATAGATAGTTTTGGTTAAGGAAAGGGGTATTTATGATGTAATCCTTAACATCAAATTTTTACTAATAGGAAATGGGTCTTAGTGAGTTATTCCTAACCTAAATAGTCTATTTGACAAGAAAGGGGTATTAGTGACTTATTCCTATCTTGTCAAAAGTAGGAGTGGTGCTACGAAGAGCTTGCTCCAAACTTATGGGAATGATGTACAAACACTTACTCCAAATCGAAGACATTTATATGAAGGGTGCCACAAATGTGCTTACTCCCATCTTATAAGAATATAAAGAGTGTGCATCAAAAGGATCTAAAACAATTTGTAAAAGTTTAAAAGTCATTACATTGAATTTAAAAGAGATAATGCTTGGATCTGAATAAATTGCAAAAGATACAAAGATGAACATAAATTTATTGATCATTGTTGACCTCATTTTTGGATGAGTTTAACATCATTTCCCAGACTAATAATTATGATACATAATTCTACATTAAGTATCTCCTAATCAGACACTTAGGACACTTCACTTAGTGACCTAGAGCACCTTTCTAAAGTTTAACCTAACCTAATAGGATTGGATAGACCTAGACTAAATTCAAATCTAAATCCAAAATAATTGAAATCTAAATATATTTGAACTTAAATCAAGGTGAATAGGATAATTAACCTAATTATCTTATTTAACTTTAAAGTCACTTAAACTTAAAGAAATTCAAACTAAATCAAAATAGACCCAAGTCAAAGTCAATTGACAAGCATGAAATCAAATCTAAATCAAAGTCAAATCTAGTAAACTCTTTTTAACATAAGTTTGACTTATGTGGGCCCTACCAAGCCAAAGGTCAACCCAACAAAATTTGACCAAATGAAAACATTTCAAATGGTCTAATGATAAAATAAACATGTTTAAACATGAATTTAAAAGAATATAAACCCATTAAGGATGTAATTAGGCTAATTAGATCATTTAAAAATAATTATTAAATATAAATCAACCAATTATTAGATTTAATTTATGATCATTTAACCTAACTAACCAAATGTTAACCCATTAAGACCAAGTTAGGCCACAATGGGTTTTAAACCCTAAGTGAAATTAATTGATCTAATGCATCCCAAATGTTTGGATTAACATAATTAAAAGATAAATACATTATAATTAAGCCAAGCAAGTCATTTGACACAATTCAATTCAACCAAATTCACTTAGGCCATAATGGGTTAAATATGGAATAAACAAATTATTCCATAAAACCCATTGATTAAAAATATCATAAATGATTAAATTGATGTAATTGAAACAACAATCTAGTGTTAATCCACTAAATGGAGCGAGCAAGATCAACCTACCAAAAAATCCTTAAATGGCACAATTCAAAAAATTTCGAACCCAAGCTTAAACCAAACACCTTGTAATACATCCAAACCAATCCTAAGATGAGTTTAGTGTAATTGGCAGCCAAGATTAAATAAGTTAATCAAATCCAAGTCACCTAAAGCAAAGGAATATGCCATGGAAAAAGGGGAATGCATGAAGACAAAATTTCCTTCCACAATCCATTTCTTCTCCTTGCTCTTCCATCTTAGTACCTTTAGACATGTGTTAAACAACCAACCACCTTTGGTGCTAGCCTCCAATGGTGACAATCACCATGACCAAGCAAGGCAAGGTGAGATCTTAATAAATCTTGCGGCCAAACATGGAAAACCAAAAGAGAGTAAAAACAATCTCCAATTGAACTTCCCATCACTTCCCCAAGCAAAACAAAGTTGAGCACAACCTTTCCCTGATCCCCACGTCGCTGGCAAGCTGAAGAATGACCAAACCGCCAAAAAAAAAAATATGTGAAGCTTGGTCTCCATGTCGATCCTTGGGGAGGTAATCCAATTCTTCCTTCCCATAGGCTCATTGCATCTCCACAAAGCTAACCAAGTCATCCATGTCACATGAAGTCACTGTCGGTGAGGTACGCACCAAACCCGACCTTCTTTACTTCCAGTTTTGGTATTTGTGAAAGAAACTTGATCTCAAGAGAGATGAATCTATCTAGATGTGACCATGTGAGTCCCTGATGGATTTGGAATTGAAATCGGGTGATTTCACCGGTTAGAATGTTAGAAATCATCTTGAATCGATGGATGGCTCTTAGCTTTTACCGCCATTGAACAAGACATTATCTCCACCATTCCTTTTATTATGAATAGAACACCAAGATTTAGTCAGATCAACCAATTAAACCCCCCATAAGAAACATGGGTTAATCTGGGTTGTCTGATCTTCGATTAGACAGCCCGAATCAAATCGCTCGCCACAATATTAACGTGGGATCCATGTGGACCTCGTTAGGTTTAATCACACAGTGCCACATGTAAAGCAGTGCCACGTGTCACCAACACGTCTAAATAAGAAATTGAGATTTCTAAATTTAAAAATTATAGAAAACTAACAAAAACTTTAAAAAATCATAGAAAATAAAATACACATTAAAAAATGTAATTAAGGGCTCTATGGATTCCTCTAAGTGAGAGGAACCCATTAAACCCAAAATTCCCAATTTTTTTATGGTAATTTCAACTTAATTTAAGTTTGAATGAAAATAATCAAACTCAAATTAATCTCAAACCACTGTTCCAATTGATTTGAGACTTTTGGGAAAATGAAATTATGGTTAATATACACTTTAGGAAAAAATTTCAAGATTTATTTGAAAGTGAATCAAAAGATATTGAATTTTAAACCTTAAACTCTAATTTTAATGAAATAAATTAAGATGGAATTAAGAAAATCATTGGAAATTATAAGATCACCTTAAATCAACATAATAAATTATAATGAATCTAAATAACCTATTGAAACCTTTTGAAATATAATGATCCATAAAATCACCTAATTTAGTAACTAATTGTATTAATTAATTTAAATAATAAATGTGAAATTAAGAAAATCATAATAAATCAACCAAAAATTTTAAAAATTTCAAATGAACCCTCTATGGATGCATCTTCCATAAAGAAATCTAGAAAAAATAATCATCTAAATTAGGCTTAATTTAAATTTTAATGAAATAATTAAAACTTTAATTAATCCTAAATTACAAATCTAACCAGAATGAAATTTTAGGAAACTAAAATTTGCATTGAACCTCATTTGCCATAAAAATTTCAAGGTTAATTGACGTCTAGATTGGAAGTTATTGAATTTTCAATCTCTAGGTCAATTTAACTGCAACAATAAATAAAAAAATTATAAAAAAATTATGAAATTTATCATATCAACTTGAAATATGTTTATAAACATCAGAACACTTAGAGAAAGTTGTCACACACTCTAAAGCCAAGAAACTTAATTAATTACAAACTTAGGGTTTAATAAAATAATTAAGAATATAAAATTCAATTAAACTTCAAAGTTAATAATTGATTAAATCATGAATAATCTATTAATAACTTGAAATATAAGATTCATTAACCTCTGAATTTTATAATATCTTAACATATGAATTCATTAAACCCTTTTAAGTTAAGGAGTAATGTAGTTGCTAATATAAATAAAATAAATATACTAAGTCAAATTAATCTAACCTAAAATGACATAAAAAGTCAAAAAAATGGCTTATGATAGGTTTGATATCCAAGTAGCCAAGTCCTTAAACTTCTTAGATCATGACTATTAATAAAGATCTCATTAATTAAGTGAAAAAAGAACCTTCTTAAAATAATTAAACCAAAATTTTCTTTAAGTTAATTAAAGATAATTGAATCATTTTATTTATGTTCATAACCCAAGAATATTAATGAAGTAAATGAAAGAAATCATAAGTTGAAACAAATTACAGTAATCAAAACTCATTAGCAAGCATAGGAATGCTAATGAAATAAATAAATGAAAATAACAAAAAAATCAATCAAAATAAAACCTTAATAATCAATTAGAATTTATATAAATGAAATAAATAAATCATAAAATTAAAATACAATAAAATAATAACATTAAAATTAAGATTGAATTTAAGATATTAATCATGAAAATTAAATGAACATAAAAATTAATAGTCATAAACCTTAATGAAATAATTAAGCCAAATAAACATAATCTCTTGAATCAAATCATTCGAATGAAGTAATGAATGAAATTATTTCAATTTAAATCAAACAAATCAAATAAAACAAACACAATCAAATGAATAATGAACTAAATCAAAAGAATTGAATATAAAGATTAAGCTACGAAACATAAACATTAAAAAAATAACATCAATAAAAAGAAAGAATAAAATTACAACTTGAAAATTGATTAAGTTAATTTTTTGAAACCCGTTAACATAACATTAATGAAATGAATAAATGAAATCAATTTAAATCAAGCAAATTAAATATTTAATACACATGAACATAGATAAGCATTTAATCAAACAAATGAATAATAAAACAATAAATAAATCAATTCATTTAAACATTAATCAAATTAAGAAACATTAATCAAATAAAAAGAAGAATGAATCTTGATGCGGATCCAAATCAAAATTAGAAATTTTAATCGAAGTAAATCAAACTTAAAATAATTCAATTAGAGGTTAATCAAGATACTTAGGATTATAGTTTAACTCTTAAAATAAATCTTTACTTTAGGGTAAAGACTTCATTCTACTAGGATTTAGGATGTTGAATAAAATAGGTTCTACCCAAAGTGGAATTTATTATATTCTTCATCTTGAAAACTTAAAATTCATTTTAATATAAAATGATTCTAAAAAATGGAATTGAAAATATAAATTATTAAATCATTTAAGTTGAAACCACATATGGTAAATTAAACTAATTTTAATATTAAAATAAATCAAAAGAATAAAAATAATTTTTTTATAATTAGCAACATATGGTTTATAGTCTAGACACCTTGTGGTCACAGGGCTAGTAGTCCAAAGGAGGTCTTGATACTTCGAATCTATGGTATAATAATGACATGTACCCATGAAGCAAAATTATGAAAAATAAAAATCTCAAAATCAAATTAAATTAAATATTAGAAACCCAAATTGAAACTTAAACTTATAAAAGACCTAGTACAGTCTTACCATGCAAGCTCATTTTCTTCACACACTAGAATATTAGATCACCGACCCTAAATTTAGGATATGTCGATCTGTAATGTTCTGTGATATAATGTGATATTTTTATTATTTTGTAGTATATTATTTTAGATTGTATGGTTAGGATTATTAGATATTAATATGATTGATAGGATATTTTTTTTAAAACTAAAGCTATTTTCTGTAGGGGTCATGCTAAAATGGAATAAATAATATATAAATGTTATTTTCTTGCAGGTATGCATAAGTCTCTAAGCATAACATAATAGGACATGTGGGGTTGGCAAGCAAGTAATGCTAAGCCCATATATTTGCAAATATAATTGTTGGTGTGTTATTTACATTTTCTAACATTTGTTTTACAAGGCTTAAGAATTTTATTTTGAATTTTAAATATAATTTGAGCCTAGAATAAGTTAGGATCTATAAAGTCCAGGAATAATAGGAGCTGGCCCTATTAGCTGGAGGTCTCCTATGAAGCCCAAAGGAGGTCCCTGAAGAATGAGATGATCCTGGAAGAAGACCCATAAATCAAGACTTGTAGTTCTAAGCCAAGCTGTATAAGAGCAGAGCTCTACCCATTTTTCTCTTTCTTCTAGGGTGTACAGTGATATCCGGTCGCATTGGCATATTTTCTAATTTAAATTTGTCTTAATTTAGTTTGGGTGTGTAATAGAATTAACCTCCTTTTCTAGGTTTTTTCTATGATATATTTTATGTGATGAATGCCTCGATGTTAGGCTCCTAGGAAAACTAAATTTTCTACAAAACCTAAATTTAAACAACTTAATCAAAAATAAAGAAATTCAAGATTTCTCACATAAATTAAAGCTTTATGAATAACTTAAAATCAACTAAAAATAACTAGCTTTTGTGAATCATGCTAGCATATTATTCTAAATTCTTGAATTGACCACTTCACCCATTGCACATAAAGGACATCTGACCTTTAAGAATGACCACCTTCTTAAGAAAGTCTTCCTTCTCTTCTTGATTTGACCCATGATCAATTCTAATTGCATCTCATTGTATGTATAAATTACATACCCTAAAAGCCTTACATAAATTATGAGTCAAGATATGAAAGCTGAAATTTGTTGCATTTATTAAGTACATGTCATACCCAACATGATCTTAGGAATTATGGAGTTAGTCTAGGTTCTTAGATTCCTTTCTAAAAATATAATAGCCATGCCATCTTACATTTATGAGACTTGACACCATGGATTTAAAATTCTCTTTGGTGGTGTTAGCTAGTAGCCCTTCCGGACGGGTTATAAGTCTAGAAGAGTCAAGAATGGATATATTTTCTTAAATGAGAGAAAGAGCCAATAATTATCAAAAGTCAAACTAGGTCGAGGCTCTAACTTGTGCCAAAAGTAATTATAGACTTTGGATCTGAAGCATCCTACTGGAATAAGTCTTTAATCCTAAGCATTTCTATAATCTTGTTCTATTATAATAAAAGCCTTAGATCTCTAATAAAATTTTAACTCAAAATTTAATTTAAAATCTAAAATTTAAAACCCAATAGTAGAATAGTTGAAATATATACTAGGTGTCCTAGTATTTATGAACATTTCCTACTTTATCTCAATTGGCTTCCAAGAGATCTCCTTCCACTTTGTGGTGTTCCCTTTTTCAAATTCCAAATTATGATTTTCCTTTGAAACCAACTTAGAAATATTTAGAAATAAATGCATATTTCTTCAATCAATAGTATTCTTAGGAAGAGATCCATATTTCTAAGATGTAATTAACTATAAGAGCTTTCCTTTATAGGGAACTATGATCCTAGCATAAAATAAATATTATTCTACTTTTTCATATAATTCAAGGGAAGAATCTCTAGAATATTAATAAGACCCATTAACCCTATGAGTCCTTATTTAAGTGATTAAATTCATTATAAGATAACATGTTTATCTTTCAGGATAATATGTTTATTTCTTAATGACAAGGTTGATTACCTAAATAAGAAATTCCTAAAATATATGTGGTGTCACAAAATTTTCCTACAAAGATATTTTCTATTGACTCTACTGAGGAATTATTCTCTCCATATTTAGAAATATGTTTTTATTTCCATATATCAGCAATGTAACTATGTTTTCACGCATCAAGATTGTCTTTCTTTCCATTGAATATCTCTCCATCTCATCCTTGATATAGTATACTCAACATCCACTTATTAGGGTTTAGAACTTTCCCATTTGTTGACATCGAATGAGACAACTCTATAACTTATATATATTTGAAAGAATAAAATATCTTTTTCTTAATTCTAACCATAAAAAAATGGCTAAGTCTTCCTAATAGGTCAAAATTTTTTTTAACTACATTAATTAATTAATATCAGTTAAAGCTTATGTGATTTCCTTGTTTAAAAATAGAAAATAGTTGGGCAGCTTATCTTTGCTTCCACATCCAGGATCAGCTTCTCTGTCAACAATAATAGACTCGTTAATGGCTTTGTCATTAAATTTGGAGTTGGATTTGAAAATCTTAACATTATGGCTAATGGAGTAGCTTTTGTTCCAATTATTGAAACAATTGTTAAGGATAAACAACCCATTTTGGAGTTCTTTAGTGTGCTCTATTCTACCCCTGCCATTGGTAAAGTAAGCACTACTGAGGCCATTGAGAAGGTCCAGGCAGGTCCTGTCCCTAAAAAGCTTAAACTGCATATTGTAGAGACATTGCTTGCTTCCTTCTTCCATAACACCTTCGAGGTAAGGGTTTACCTCTGAGCCTTCCCTCAAGACTAAAAGTCAAAAAAAGAACAAATGTAGGAGGCTTAGAAGGATATCCCTAAAAGAAAGAAAATAAAAGAAAATGGTAGAGATAGAGTTGGCTGGGGTGAGGGATAGATATACCCTTCCTAATACTTCCCCTCTTTTGGGAGGTACTAGATTCCATCCTCTCTTTGTAGCCAAGGGAGAGAAGGATGTATCAAGGATAATGATTTCTCCACCTCGACCATTCACTTATGAAAGTAAGAAAAACTTTAAAATGATGAATAGATAAACATATGATAGGTTACGTCCGATTCTTCATAAAACTCCTAGGTCTTCCTCTTACACTAAACAGAAGTTACTTAGGGTCATGAAAGATCAAGCATCTAGGAGCATTGAGAGAGGTTCTAAGTAGACCTAGCACTTCCCAGAAGAAAGGTAAGGGAAAGGTAGTCCTCCCTCATAAAAGAAAATTTTATCATCCTAGGCCTATTATACGAGATCAGTATCACCATCAAGAAGATCCTTGACCTAACATAGGGAGCAACCTATTAATTTATGGAGAGATAGGAGGACATTCCCTAGAAAAGAAAATAAAAAATTCTATGCCAGGAAAGTTCCATTGGTGCTTGAGCCAA
This sequence comes from Cymbidium sinense, assembly GCA_021442155.1. Taxonomy (NCBI): domain Eukaryota; kingdom Viridiplantae; phylum Streptophyta; class Magnoliopsida; order Asparagales; family Orchidaceae; genus Cymbidium; species Cymbidium sinense. The sequence goes on from CM038215.1 coordinate 57,967,880, forward strand.
ATATTTTTTCACCACCACCACTATCAGAGAAAGCACCTGTTACTAGAACTGCCATAGAAAAGGCCTTTATCACCTCCATTTGAGCCTCAAGCTGAAGGGCCATCCTCATCTTATGTTTCTAGTAATGGAATAAAATCTTTTCATTCATCCCCTTACGATAAAGAAGTTATAGATGAGCGACACTTTGGCTTGGGTGCCACTCTTGTTATAAAGGAACCCCCTGTTATTCGAGAGATTACACATGGTGAAACATCTAGGATAAAACCTATGGATGTTTGGAGATGAGTCTGATTCCACCCTTGATAGCAGTGGTATTCTATTTAGCATAATAGAAGAAGAGATGAAAACCATTGTAGAAGCGAATGAAGAAAAAAAAAACAAAAATACTTTGATCTAAGTCAGGATGATCTACTACAAGATGACTCGGAGTTACCTATAGCACATATTTTTATGGTAGACATGAGGTCATCAAAGAAAGAATAGGATGAAATAAAACAAAATTATGTATCTAATCCAACGCAACAACTAATCCTTCAGCTATAGAAGAAGGATGATCAAATTACAAAGATGGAAAAGAGAATGTAAATGGCGATCGCCATGCAATCTTCTGATCAATAACCCAGAAGTCCCATCCTACTGATAAGATAAAGCTTGGTTTAGGATAGTATCCTCATCAAGAACCCAAACCTGTAGATGATATACCTCCCAAAACTAACTCTAATACAATAACAAATAAAAGTAGCATTAGCATAATCTCATGACATGGCTTTGATTCTAAAGATTAGGCCTTACCCTGAAGAATATGTGATTTTGTGCAATATCCCAAAGGATTTGTGCCTCATTCTTTTAAGATTTTTGATGGGATGAGCAATCCCATGTAACATTTAGCATATTTTCTTGTGAGTTGCTAAAATGTCGGTGGGAGTAATGCCCTATTATTATGATAATTTATTAGTAGCTTAATCGGGGTTGCTTTTGATTGGTACATAGAGTTATCAAATGGTTTAGTGCACACCTTCACTGAACTAGAAAACATGTTTATAAAGAGGTTCACTAGCACACAACACCGCATCATCGTAGGTGACCTAGTTGCTAAAATACAAAAGCTAGGTGAATCCTTAGTTGATTACATTTTGAGATGGAGGATTCTCAGCTTAAAGTGTGAGCCATAATTGCATGAGTCGTAATGGTCTAATGGCCTTCCTATTAAAGGGATTTGTTATTGAAACATTTGAAAAGTTGTTAAATAAAGCTCTAGCCTGCAAGGGGAAGGCCCTATGATGTTGTTCTTAATAGAGTATTTTTTCTTTAGAACTATCAAAGCTTTGGAAGGTACAATAAAAGAAGGCATGCCATGTCTTTATAGCAGATAAGGGAAAGACCCCCATATAAGTGCAGGTAAAGCAGCCTCCAATTTTTAGGCCATCACAATAATAATTATCACCACCCTCTGAGAAAATTCCCATTATCTCTTTCAGTGAGAGAATAAACCAGACTTATTCTTTCAGGAGAGAGGCGGTAAGAAAAATTTTCAAAAATTTAAAGAAAAAGCCAGATTTTAAATTATGTGATCCAAAGAAGCCAAATGACTTTGGCAAGATTAATGGCCTAAACTATTGTCTAATCATCAGATGTTGGGTCACACTATTGAGGATCGCTTCACCTTCAAAGTCTGGCTTAAAAGAAACTACAAGAAGGGATTGGTGATAATCCCTAAAGATTACCTTGTGGACACTGGATAAGGGTCCATTAAAGTAATTAGAAGTGAATCTTCTTCTTCCTCTAGTTCTTCTCTTTCAAATGAATGGGATATAACATTATCCCATTCCTCTAAAAGCTATTTGGTAAAGAAATTTTAAAATTCAATGCATGATTGAACAAAAACCCAGAAGAAGATCATCTAGATTGATTTGCCAGAATTAGAAGATTTGGTTCCACCTTGACCCCACTTAGCATCTTCAGGTTTTCAGATGACTAGAGAGAATGTTGGGTGAGATATATATTTTGTATATGATAGTGTTTTGTACAAAAAGGATGGAAAGGCTAGGCCTTACACACTTTTACCTTTATGTACATATTTTAAAGAAATGAATAATAAGCCTATCTCTAAAGACATTTCTTATATTTTTTTTTTCATTTCTAATGAATGTGTTTTAAAAATAAAGATAAATAAAAAGAAGAAAAATAAAAATTCTCATGTTGATGTGTTTTGTGAACCAAGGTTAGATACTGATATCCTTATGACTAATTTACAAGGCAACCCTGCTAGCTTAGAGATATAACTATTCGATTCTAACCAATCCTTGGAAAAGGATATCATTGATGAAGGCCAGGTTGATATAATTCCCGGAGATATTACTGAGGTAAATCTCCGTACAGGGAAAGTTTTGCCCCTTGTCTTTTTCTTCCTAAAGATAAAGGAAAGCAATTTGTTTACCAAACTTCATAACTTTTGCAACAAGATCCAATAGTCAAGCCAACCATCCTTAAAGTCAACTACAATATTTAAGCCCATCTTAGGAAACTTTCTGCTAGACTAAGTATTTATGAAGCCCTTATTTAATGTAAAGAGATGAGAGAATCATTAGTCTAGGCATTACTCGACCTAGAGATATGTCTGACTTAACTAGCAACAACTTCCTCAGATAAGGCTTGTTATTTCAAGAAGATCCATAGAGTTACCTTCTCTGATGAGGATATACTTTTGGGGATCACAAATCACAATCGACCCCTTTACATTTCCATCAAGATGGAGAATATCAGACTGTCAAGAGTTCTTGTTGATCTTGGTGCTTTAGTGAATATTATAAACTCTAAAACATTGTCATTCCTAAGGATTAATACAAGGAGATTTAGTTCTAATAAAATGTTACTAATGGGATTTAATGAAATGTGAGAGAGAGCTTTATGTTTAGTCACTCTATTCTTAGAAATAGAAGGATTGAAAAATGAAACAAAATTTTATATCATTGATTCATAGACATCCTTTAATGCCCTCCTATGCAGACCTTGGATACATGAGTATCGGATGGTTTCTCCCTCACTCCAATAGTGTATTAAGTACATTAGGGATGGAGTAGAGTACATCATAAAAGGTGATATACAACCATTCTCTATTCATGAGATTGAACTTTATGAAGATACTGCCTATTATATGCCAAAAGGCAAGTATCTGATCTTATGAAATTTAGTATTATTGAGGCATCAAATAAAAGAAAATGTCAAATCAAATGAAAAAGATAAAAAAAGAAAAAGAATCTCCAATAATCTAAATTGATTTAAAATCTAGTTCTGATGAAGATTCCAATTAAAAGGATGCATCAATAAAATTTAAAATTTCATTAAAATTGGATCATGATGAATGCAAACATTAAAAGATGATCCTGATTTATCAACTTTTGAAAGATTAAAAAAAATATGTGGACACTTTAACTCTAACTCACTTATCTCAAAATTAAATCTCATAGTTAAGAGTTAAAGTAGCCCCTGATCTTACAAGAGAAGGTGGAAAAGTGTCAAAATTATATTATGTACTCAGTTCTTTAAGCTTAGAAGTAGATGTAAAACTTGAAGGCTCATCTTAAATGAAATAATAGAACTTCTATTTGACTAGTATCTCAAGTTTGTGAAAAATGTTATAAATTGTGATTTAATTCATAATGTTTGGAAAGGGTATAGCTTGACACATAGAAAGCTTATGGAATACAAAAATAAAAAATTTAAAATCCAAAGGGGGTATTGGGTTTGTAACCATTAGACCCTTGGATGATAATGAACATTCCTTATTGATAAGTAATCATATGGAGTCTAATTAGCTTTTTGGGATCTTATCTAATCCTTTAGAAGGATCATGTCTTGAAACATCAGATGATCCACGTGATTGCCTAGTTCAGAATGTACCTCCATAATTCAAAGAAGAAATAAATTCTACTATTGAAAAATTAAGGGAAATCAACCTTGAATCTGAGGAAGACTCGGGACCAACTTTCATTGGTTCATTATTGGGTCCAAAAGATTCCAAAGAGTTGATCAACCTACTCTCTAAATATAAAGATTTCTTTGCGTAGAATTATGAGGAGATGGCAGGTTTATCTTCTCATGTTGCAGTTCATAAATTGGAGATTATGCCTGATGCAATTCCAGCAAAGCAAGCTCCTAGATCCATGAGTATAGGAATTTAACAACTAGTCATTACTGAGGTTAAAAAAATTAATTGAAGCTGTCTTTATACGAGAAGAATAATATCCTTCTTGGCTGACAAGCATTGTCCCTATGAAAAAAAAAGAACGGCCAAATACACATTTGCATTGATTTTCAATACTTAAATAAGACTTGTCCCAAAGATGATTTCCCATTGATGATATCTGAACTTATGGTGGACATAGCCTCATCACATGAATGGATGAAAAGCATACGATGTTCACAACTCTTATCAGGATATTTTGTTACATGGTCATGTCATTAAGTCTAAAAAATGCCAGGACTACCTATCAAAAGGCCATGATTAGAATCTTCATTAACATAATTCATGATCAAGTCGAATGCAACATCGATGATCTAGTCATTAAAGGTAAGAAAAAGAAAATTCATTTGTATGATTTATGGATTATTTTTGAACTGTTGCACCATTACAACCTAAAAATGAATCCCTTAAAAACACCATGTTTCAAGATGATTTTCAAATGACTTTGGACATTTAATTTAGGTTGGTTTTAATTTAATTAAAATTTAGACCTAATAGGGTTCATTTAAACCTATTTGGATTTAGTGATTTAATTAACCTAATTAAGGTCTTATTAGATTTAATTTTTTTTTTAAATTTATATTTAAACAAATTCATTTGATGATTTCGAGTCTTTTGAATAATTTAATTTGGTCAAATTTTGGTGGGTTAACCTTTGACTTGGCGGCACATAAGTCAGCTCCTTGTCAAATGGTTGACCAACTTTGACCGTCATTTGGATTTAGTTTTAAATCCATTCATGTTTATGTAATGACTTTATGCTTTTCATTATATTTGATTTTAATTTGTTTTGAATTTACTTGAATTTTCTTAAATTTAAGAAATTTTGAGTTTAGGTAGGTTAATTGGGTTAATCATCTCAATTACTTAGGTTCAATTGGATTTAGATTTCAATTAGAATATGTTTGATTAAGTCATTTGTTTAAATTTGAGCATCTAAGGCTGCATCAATCGACGCCAGAATGATAAAAAACTTGGTTTTGATTAACCTAATTCTATTAGGTTAGGCTAAACCCTAGAAGGTTTCACTAGGTCACTAAGTATAATGTCCTAAATGTTTTAAATGAGGTTTAAAATCATTTTTTGATTAGGCTACCCAATCTTAGATTAGGGATTTCCTATCCAAGTATTTTGACACTATACTTAGTGACCTAGTCATAACGCGTTGGTGTCATTTAATAGCACTACGAAGCGGAGTGCCATGGTTCAAAATCTCGAGAGCTCAGCGTCATGGCGCTGGGAATCAGCAGTGCGGTGCTATAAGGCAGAAGACTCTATTCTAAGACAATTTCTTTTGTGTAATTTGATGATTTTCACAAAGTTTAGTAGCATAACGACGTAGCAATGTTAGGTTTCAAAATTTTTTAGTGCAACACATACTTTTCTCTCTTGTTCCGGATCCAAGATCAACACACAAAAAAATTTTATCTCACGCTGGAACCAAGTTTGACAATAGAGGTCTTGAAGTTTTATATTTGTGTTTAAGTGAATTAAATATCAATTTAATCTTGATTTTAGAAGAATTTTGTCTTGATAATGCCTAAGATTTTATAAATTAATGCGATCACGCTCTTCTCCCTTGCTCCGGGTCCAATATTTACGGAGGGAGGATCGTTATTTCACATTGGATCCAAGATCAACAGTGGAATTCTTCAAAAATTTTATATGGAGTGAGGAATTATATAGATGAAACTTTTTATTTTGAATTTTACTTGAAATCATTGACAGTTTGCTTTCAATCTTACCTCGTGCAAAAAAGACAGCATGTAGTGGAGTTTGCAGCAGGGAGAAATAGAAGAGAGTGGATAGAAAAGAAAGAAGAAGCCTAGGGTCAGCCCCTCCCCCTTTTTTTAATAAGAAACCACTTTCCATAGTCGTTCCCGCTCTCCCCTTTGGGTGGTTATCATTGACAAGGATGACTGTTGGCGAGAGTGGTTAGTGTTTTTTCGATTCTTTAGACTTAGGTGCAGCGGTGCTAGTGCCTAGACGCCAAAATTGCAAGGCCACGACACTCCGAGTTGGATACTTCTTTTTCAATTTTTTTTAACTACAAACAATCATTATAAAATGATTGGATTATAAGCCATTCAAGTAATGAATGATGACAATAATTTCTTAATAATTATTTATATTTTCCCAAGCCTCATATATAAATTCATTATCTAATTGTATAAATGATGTAATATCATTTCTTAGCTTAGTAGTTTTAAATGATGGATAATATTTTGCTAGAAATTTTTTAGCTAATTCTTTATAAGTTGTTATAGATCCTTGAGACAATGAATTTAATCGTACTTTAGCTTTACCTCTAAGAGAGAAATGAAATAATCTTAATCTATTAGCATCGCTACTTACCTTATTGTATTTAAATGTTGCATAATTTCTAAGAAATTGACAATATGCATATTAAGATCTTTAATAGGTGAACCCCCAAATTGAGAGTTTTGCACTGTTTGACATATAGATTGTTTTAATTCAAAATTATTGGCTTGAATAGTTGGTCTAGCAATACTTTGATATATTTAATCTACAATTGGTGTGGCATAATCTCTAAGAGGTCAAGATGATTCTCTTACTATTGATTGTCCATTGCTAGTTTTCTCACTTGTTCTCTCTTCTCATTTCTAATTTTCTTATAAAGTTGTTCAATTTTTAAGTTCATTGGTACTCTTTCTATAATTGTTTTTATGCATACAATGTCTAGAAATCATAATTTTGGTTCAAAAATTGAAATAACAATATATTGAACAAGTACAAGTATATTTCACACTTAACATATAACAAAAAATACTTATAATAACAAAGTTGAATTAAAAATAGTTCAACAAGACTAATATCAACTTAATACAAATTACTTTTTTTTCCTTCCAATCTCTGGCAATGATACCAAAAACTTAATTGATACTTTTTACATTTATATACAGTGCATATGTCGAATCAAATAATAAAGAATAAGTGGATTATCATTTCCATGAGGATTAGAGTAAAATTAGGTATTAATTTATATTAAGTATTAATCTTTTTAAACCTAATTTTTATCCAATAAAATGCAAGTGCTTAATTAAAATTATTGCATACTATTTTGCAAGAAAATAAAAAGAATAATTTTTATATTTTTATAAAAATCTGTAAGTGTTTTTTTTTTAAATTTTGTACTTTGAATTTGTATAATCTTTTAGACTATGCATTATATTAAACTATAAAGTTGATTAATTTAAAGCTTTTAATGATAACCATGAGCAAAAGATCTATACTCTTATCTCTAAACAAGTATAACCAAAATTTACTCGATTTTTGGTCTAGTGTCAAGAAAATTTTGATTAGTTGCTTTACCCATAGTTTTCTTTAAATGCTTATAAATCCTAAAAATAATCACATATTCAATGGATATTTAAGGACCAGAAATTATCTAGTACATTAATGATTATTTAGTACATTTTTTGTCTTTTCCTACTTATTCTCCTATGATTCCATCGATATCTCTAGACTACACTTAATTTTTTCTTTGTAACTGGTCATATTACAAGTAAATAAAGCATGGAAAGAAACAAAACACATTTTCATCAAAAGAATAAATAATTTTCTTATATTAATCCACAATAAAATTTAATACAACAGAAACATCTCAAAAATTCACATAAATTCAGAGCACTTTATAGATTAGTGGTCCATAATAGAGAGAAAGAGGACAATTATATCAAACATAATAAAACAAGATGTAGGATAATTACAGAAAAAGAAAAGAGCACATCGAATAGATCTTCTGAGTCCACTCCTTGCGATCATCTACTCCCTCCTCATGGAAATGGCCAGCATCACTAGCTAAAAATTCTTAGTTGTTGATATCCTTCTCCACCTCTTGCTTACGAAATCACTCTTTCACACTACCTTTAGGCACTCTCACAATGCTTAGAGTGTCACTCTCTAAGTGCTTTACACACACACACACACACACACACACACACACACACACACACACACACTCACCCTCTTTCCAAGAAAAGTGGAAAAGAAAAAAAATCTAAAAAATAAATCTCTTTGTCATGGAAATGCCCTTTTATATAACCTAGGTATTGCACTGGTTGGTTGTCTAAACGCTCCTGCCATAACCAGCTTGAAAATTGCTTGAAACTATCACTGAACTAACACAAATCTATTTTATCAGGCCGTAGCACTGCGATGCTATTGATGCAGCGCTATAAGTGTCGATGCACCGTTGCTGATCCAATGCTGCAGCGTTATGCTTGCTGCTTTTTTCTCAAATTTTTTCTCTAGTATAATGTTGTGGAGCTGCTTATGCAGCTCCTAAGTGTTGTGCTTGCTATAAAACATTCCCAAAATGAGTTTGAGATGGTGTCGTAGTGCTGCAAATATAGCGCCTAGACTCTGCTCTTGTTGTAAAATTGCCTTAATTTAGGCCAATTATAGCGCCCCGATGTTGGGCCTAAATTTTTTTTTTTTGTTGATATTTTTCTATTACAGTACAAAATATATTTAAAATAAATACATTTTAACATAAAAACTTATGATAAAGACATTAAAATTACAATAAAATTTTACAATTATAACACTTATCAAAAGTTCTAAATTTTATAATCTTTATTATTGGAGTCAAAGTTATCTCTCGTGCTTCCCCTCCTCCCCGCCCAAAAAAAAAAAAAAAATGGTGGAGGGTTAGTTTCAATGTGACTCTAAAGCTTTAGAGGTATGTCCACTATAAAAAAATCTCTCATTGTTATCAAAATATTCTAATAACATTTGCTTCTTTTATGTTTTGTTATGGCTAGAATTACTCATGGATGTTTAGTTCTTGGTTTATAAAATAATGATTTGATATAGAGTTTTAGGTAGGATGGTAAGGTATTTAGAGGGAGGAGGGAAGACAAAGATTAGTCCATATTATATTAGTTTGGGCTAATTTAAAAAATCTCATTTGGGTTTTAAATGGTCAAAATAGGTGATAAGAATGGTGAAGAGTTAGTTTAAAATGTTGAATTATGATTTGAAATGCTTTGTATAGTTGATGATGTTTAAGGTCATACGATTGTGTGAAGAATAAAATTAGGTGGCTAACCACCAAGCCTTTGCCAAGAGCTTCAAAGGGTGTTTTTGAGCAATTTTATTGGCTCGTGTGATGAATGGATGACATTGGAATACTCAGTTGATGCCAAAGATGTAAGGAGAGTTTAGAGTAGCTGTTAAAATGAATTGCAAGAACTTTGATAATTAAGCGCTTCTATTAAGAAGAGGTCAAATTAAGCCACCAAATACTAACATAAAAAGAAGTGCATTTCTTCACTTAAATATACTAATCAAAGCTAACATATTATATTTATATTATCTCTCTTATAAAGGCTTCACATGACCTTTGGATTACATCACAACAAGTTAAAGTAGCCAAAAATAAATGGAAATGGGTTGCCATAAGTGTAAGTTGGTGAGTTCTAAAATCCTCATTTAACCCAAGAAATTTTTGCATTCAATTTTCATTCAGGGAGTGCCCTCCATCCAAGATAGGTGAGATTTTAAATGCTAAAATAAAAGAAAAATTACGTTTTAATAATTTTGAACACAAGCTTCTTCATGGCCTTTTGTACCTTAATCAAATTAGCATCGTTGATGATGTAATTTAACAAAATAGGCGTTGTTGTATTTAACTAGCTTAATAAAATTATAAATTAATATTAATTATAATTTAATTAGTCAAATTATGAAATATCAAGAAAGTAAATATAGTGCAAGATATCTTGGCCTATTGGCTGAGAGCTTTGATTTTCAACAATAAGTCTTGAATTCAAGTCCTTGCACATATATTGTGTATGTGAATTTATAATTAATTTACTTAAATATCCTAAAGAAAAGATAATAGATATAATAAAATCACAGATTATAAATTTGTAAATAATAAAATAATTAATTAATATTTAGTTAATTATAGAAGATTTACATACATACCACACAATTTTTATGCATTTATATATCTAACACCTAAACTTTAATTTTTATATATATAACACTATAATCTTAAATATCACATCAAAAATATCACTTTATTCACTTTTTAAAAGTGAAATGTACCTTTTGGTATATATATATATATAAATCTTCCTTAATTATAACATCAAATACATTAATAGTTTCCGGGATTTAATAAATATAGATTTATTAAATCCGAATTTACGCGGTCTAATAAAACCAACTTTTAAATCCGACTTGCATGCAGCCATACGGCCCCTGAAAATTTTACAACGAATCTAGGGAATTCTCTTAACTGGTTGATAGCGACAAAACTTTCTGATTGGGAATCCTCTCAGAGTAGCCTATATCTAAGATGAAAAAGTAAGTGAGAACCCGACATTGGGTGATAATGTGGCCAGGATTAGATAATACACGATATCTCCACCACAAGATGAGTTATGGATACCATTACAAAAAAAAAAAAAAAAAATTCTAGGGCTGGCAGTTTAACCGCAATATTCTTTTGCTTCCTCGGTCTCCCCGTTCTCACGAACTTGCGTTTCTTATCTGCAGTTCGCCCGGCTTTGCCGTCTCTCGCAAGTCCGCCCGGTTTCCTATCGCAGCGCGGTCTCACTCTCGGCCTCCTCGCCTTTATTCTATAAATGTCTCCTCTCAGTCTGTCTGTCATTTCAACCTCGTCATCCCTCTGTGAGTCCTTTTCTTTTTCACCTGCTTCGCATGCTCATCGTTCTTTCTAAACAAACAAAAAATGTAGTTATTTTTTTCTAGCATTGATAATTTATACGGTCGCCCTCCCGCAAGCAGTATAAATCATGTCAGTATGTGTTTGTTTTTTGCAATTCTTAAAGTGTCTTTTATTTATTCAATATGTTTTACCTGTGCATACATGTTCAACAATTGTTTTTGTGATATTTGGTATTTAGAATCAAGTTATGCCATAAAATCATCTCAAGCAGAAACTAAGGGGTTGCTTGGCTGTTAGTAGGATTTAGTAAACCCTGTAGTTCCAGATCTAATAAATATAGTTAAATCCTGGAAACTATTTTGGCATAACATGTATTCAATCCAATTAAATCTTGACAAATTAATTTATTATTTATTTCAAAATTTAAGGATTTTACCTATCAAATAGTATAACCGAGTCCAATTTTGAAAGGTGTACATTTTCATTAAGCAAAAAAAGAGAAAGCGTAGAACTATAAATTAAAAAGTCGAATGTTTTGTTAATGCACAGGAACAAAAAGCCAAGGTATTCAGCATCATGGATATACACTTATGTTACTCATGAATGTAAACTTTGACTTTTGAAATACTTTGAACAACTGTGCCATAACATTCTCCTCATTAGTTGTGCCTTCATCTATATCATATGTGAGAATTTTCACCTTGCCTTTCACTTTTAAAGGTCTATTCCTTCATTCATTATTATAAATCATCATTCTCAGAATTTTCTTTCATGTTATGAATATTTGCTTGATGAGCATTTTTTGATGGGGGTATGGAAGTAGAAGGGAGAGTGGAGGTAGCATCATTAGGATTCAATCTAGTGGTATTGGATTACATCTACATTAACCCATCATCATCAACATTTATTTCACTAATCTATCTACTTATTTGCTTACTTTAGGACTCAATTGTAGCCATTATCTTTTTTTTTTCCTCTGTTAAACTTCTTTTTTGTCCTTTGGTGTGAATCCATGACAAAAAGAATTTCTCTCAGTTGTTGATACCCACTTTTTGTTTATATTATGCACCCTGCCTGGATACCAACTTGATACTAATCTACTCCTTAATTAGGAAGACTAAGGTCCACAATTAACAGTGTAAAGAAGGATTCGAGGAGTTTAAAAATTTAGGGAGGTGCCTTTAATGTTTTAAAATAAATAAATGCCGTTAAACTTAGTTTTCTTGCTATTTCTGCTGGACAACAAATGATTTCTTCATTCCACCTTCAGATTGTTGAATTCAGCAATGAGAATTTTTTGCTTTGCTTTGACAACAAGGAAAATTTGATGTGCTTGATCTAAATTGTTTTTAAACTATAATTGAATTGCTCATTTTGTTACAGGTTTGTTATATACAACTGTTTAGATGCCTTCATTTAGCTGTCAATCAAAATAGAATTGGGTCTGCTATGTTTGCTAGACTTAGCATGATGATGCTATCCATCATTGCAACAACCATCTTTCCTTTCTTCTAGTTATCATACTTTTTAGGAAAGAGTTAGGGGTGCTCATTTTACCATTTCTCCTTGGTGTGACTAGATATCAATCAATAGTGACAGCTTGCCATTTGCTTTTGTTGGAATAAGCTTTGAAGCATTACTTAGTTTTTTCTTTATTTTTTATTTTTGATGGTGCAAGTCCAATGTCCTTCATAAGGTTTTTGGGGCCTTTGTTTTCTGCTTTTGTTTTTTCTTTAAATGGCTATTGCTGTGGTAACACCTAGTTAAGGTCTACATTACTAAAGGTATTGAGTCCATTAGCTATTTGAGTTAGCAACTCACTTGTGGGGGTAAGAAAATTGAAGGCAGAGTGTAGGTTGGATCATCAGGATTTGATGTGGTGATTGTGGATTGCATCTTCATCCATTCGATCATCATCAACATTTGGTTCATTAATCTATGTATTTTTCTTAGGTTAGATTAGAAAATAGCTTTTTTGTTTTGCTTTTTTTTGCTTCTTTCTTGTTTTTTAGTGTGAATTCAAGATAAAAAAAATTCTCCTATTTCTTGATGCGTTCTCTTCATTTGTATCATTTGCTAAGAATGAGTGCTCCAATACAAATTTGATTCTAAAATACTTCTAAATTAGGGAGACAAGTCCATGGTTAAGAGAGTAAAGGATAATTAGAAGAGTTTAGGATTTTAGGATTGTGCATTTACTATTTTAAAATAAATATATTTATTTTTAGTCTTAAATTTCTTGCTATAAAAGATTTCCCTTACTATGTTGCACATCTTGCTCTACTAGGATACAATAGATATGCTATGTTGCGCTTTCAAATTGCTAAATTCAGCAATCAATAAATTTTTTTCTTTGCTTAAACAAATGTTGATTTGGATTGTTGTTAAATATTGTTGGATTATTGACTTCATTTTAGATTTGCTATATACTTCAAACATGATGCTTTCCTTTAGCTTAGCAGTCAAAATATTTGCTGTCAAATAGCAAGATAGTTATTGTTTTTTCTTCCCATAGGTTTTGTATGTGTGTGGGTGACTGCCAACTACAAGGAGGGTGACAGACAAATGTCGATCGGTGCCTTGAATAACTTGGTGAAGTTGGTTGATGTCTTAAAGTGAGAAAAGGGAAAAGATATAGGAATTGGGGAGATTGAATGCTTTTCATTGTTATATAAAGGTTTATTTATGAGAAATTATAGTAGGGTATTAGTTCTAATTGAATTTAAAAAACACTCTACAAAAGATGGTAAATCCTATATTGAAATAACAAATTTGATAACGTCAAATTAAAAACAAATAACATAAGATTTATCCTAATCCATTCATATCTCAAGGTTGATTTGTCCAAATAAGGTGTTATTCGTTTAGCTAACACTCCTTGTGTTGTTGCTACAAGCTTCACTCAATAGATAGTTTCTAGAGCATTGATCTTCCTTTTAAGATGTCCAATTTTATGACAAGATCAATTTTGTGAACTTTTGGTCTCATCATTGTGATATGAGAATCACTACTATTGGCATTCTACATTAAAAAAATGAAATGATTTGAACTCAGTTGACTCAACCTTATGATCCCTTTATGATTTAATGCCCAAAATTTGCTGGAAGTTTCTTCCAATGTTCAAAAAGCGAAATCAGGATCTGAGAGTTTTGTTATAGTGAGGCACCTCGAAGTGGATCGAGGCGTAAGCCTTGAAACAAAAATAGAAAACATTCATAAAATAAAAAGTAAATCGAAAATGACAAACTATAAATATATTCACCTAGTTTATTATTATAAAGACACAAATCACAAATCACAAATCATAATATCAAATTTAATATAAAACATAAATTAAAATAAGATTTCATGGAAGCACTCGCTTAAATTTAAATGTATCATAAGAATCAAGATCCACAATAATATCATCATCACTTTATCATTTTTAGAAAAAATATTATATGTAGTTATCATCCACAGAATATATTTCATCATATTCGAATCTTATTAAACTATAGCTTTCTTCTTATTCTCTATAACATATTTTAAATAATAGATTAAAAACAGGGAGGAAAATAGAGGCATTAATCTAACTCATGCTTCTTAGAGACATGTTATTGTCTAGAGATTCTGGCTCATGCTGCTTGGAAGAAAAGTAACATTGACTTGTATAATTTGAGAGAGGTAGATTGCTCAAAATTAAGAATTCTAACTCCTCAAGATGGTGAGATAAATAAATAAATAGGTATAATAATTTATAAAATAAATTAATATTATAAAAAAATTATTAAAATTATTATTTATAAAAAATAAAGTGAGACACCACCTCAAAGCACCTTAAGGAGTTTAGCTTCGAGGCGTACACCTCACTTTAAAAAGGCATAAGCCTCATTGGATTGAGTAAGGCTTAAGCCTTGAGGTACTCTTCACGCGTCTCAATTCGATGTGCATCTCGAGGTGTACTCTTCGAACGATTTTTTAAACAATGGTTTCTCCTTATAAATTTTTTTTGAAGTGAATGATTAGATTGATCTTCCCTTTTATGATTTACTTTTTTGATCAATTTGAATTATTAACACCAAACTTACTACTTATCTTAATTAGGAAGAAGGGGATGCAATGAGAATCTTTTGCTATCTTTGGATGATAGACTATTGAGCATCATCATCTTGACCATCTTCTGATTTAGTACTAGCGATTTCAATAATAGAAGATCTATTTGGAGTCCTTTATGAAGTGCTTCCATTTAGTACATGTCTATAGATGCAATAAATGATCACTATGCCTTCAACTCTTATTGGATTCATTATAGTTTATAAACATACACTTGCAGACTTATTATTAAGTTATTAAAAAAGGCATCAATATTATGCACAAAGCACTAGGCATTAAACACTCAAATGTGAGAAATATCTCATTTTTTCCCTATATAAGTTTGTATATAGAGAAATTTTTACATTGCTTTTGAAAATAGTTTTATTAATGACATACAAAATTCAAAATTCATTTTTAACATTTTTAGTATGAACCATTCTTTTAACCATTCTCAAAATATGCCAATTCCGCATTTTTGTTACAATTCCATTATGGAGTTTCTTAAAAAGTAATTTCTCCATTAATTCAATACTTCAAAAATTTACTCAACTTCATCAAGATTGTATCTTGCAATAAATTTTTAACTAACATTTTGAATTGGTATAATTTTTCAATACACTTCAAACTTTTGGCATTTCTAGAACAATGATAAGTATATACTACGTACTAGTAAATGGTGTGTTGAGCTTCTTTGGCATGCATAAGTGATTTAGGTGCCATTGTCCATTGTATTTGACCCCATTCTTTTTGAAAGGAAGTTTATGCAAGTTTTTCATATTGATGACCAACATATATTTATCTCTGTCGGCCATCTTCAGTTGTGGGAGGCCATTAACTAGATGCTTATATTGAATCTTATAAGTATGTTGTAGTTTATATTTGTAATATTACATTTCACAAATCAAAAGTGTCTTTCTTAAGAGATTTTTTTAAATGATGGAAACCTACTTCATCTACTTTATTCAAGATAAAGTTAACACAATGCCAGTTCGAATTTGAAATCCGCATATTCGCTAGGCCTTGAATCCAAAACCAATACGTTGAAAGTAAGGACTATACTGCTTGTCTGAATGCCGTTTGGGAAATATTTTTCTCTACAGATAATAGGACATAAGATTTCTTAGCATATATCTTATTTATTTATTTTATTTCAATGATAAACTTATGAATTACATTAGCATTTACTATGTGTGAAAAATCTCACTATATAAGGTTAACTAGAAAAATTTTACATGTTATCTTTTTATCTATCATTTGAGAAATAAAAACCAAAATTTTCTTCATACCAAAAATATAGCAAGTATCATCAACATATGAAGATAAATGAGTTGATGATGGAAGAGATAAATCTTCAATGATCTTGATATGATAAACTAATCATCAATAATAATATTAGCATTAGAATAAGAATAAACATATAAAAAAAATCAAATCACTTCTTACAACTAATGAAATGATTAGAATACCATAATTAATAAGCCCTTCGAGTGTAAATCAATATCAAAAGATCAAGTATATATGAGAGACTCCACTTCTCACATCTATAAAAGGTTTCATTAAATTTGTACTCTCTCCTTTAATTAGGATTTTTGTCATTCTCATTTTCATCCAAACTTAATAACTCATATTTTTTTTAGAAATTTTTTTTAATAGAAATCAATGCTTTTTCTTTAGACACTGATGTAGCCAATTTACTCCTTTGAGAGTTTGAAGCTTCTTAATTAATAAGTAAATTCTTCAATTGCATCAAACTTGGTTGTGCATGCCAACCAAACAAAGTAGTTATATGTGCATGATAATCTTTATTCAAAGTACTAATAAAAATTCTATGATGTATATTTTTATCATATTGAGAACGTAGATCAAGATTATCAATGTTAACAAATAATAACTCAAGATTATCAATGTTTACAAATAACAATTGACTTTAAGAAATAGCTAAAAGACAATCATGCTACTGTGTTTCTGTGATGTAATCTTGTTCTTTAGAAATCGAATTCATGTCATTGATTCTATAATAGAATTTTGTGAAAAGATCCCACACCTTGGGTTTCTTGATATCCTGACTTTGCATAAGATGCACCTCGTCCATTGAGTATAAACATAATTTTATTACTTTGATTTGTCACTTTCTCATTGCTTCTCTATTTTTGGGACTATATGCCAACATAATAGTCTTCTTGCTATCGACCACATATCATAAATCTTGATTGATTGATGAAATATTACTTGAATCAAGCCTTTCTAGTGGTGTAGTTGGTGTTCTTCAACTTGGCAATATTAACTTGCAACATTGTTAATGTTTTTAATGCTATGGCATAGTCTTTAATTACAAACTAATCCACATGCTTGAACACGAGCAAATAATTGGAGTTAGCAAAGTTAAAGTTGCAGATGAAGGTGTGTTTGAGACAACTTTTGATTGTTTTGTTTTTTAGAAAGTAGTTAGAAGCAACTATAGCTACGCTTGACTACCAGTTTTTTGATTATTTTTTGGAAAATTTTGTAGTGAAAAGCTGCTTTTGATAACTAGAGCTATTAGAGTGTGGTGATTATCAGAAAGCTACTGTTT
The DNA here is from genome assembly GCA_021442155.1 of Cymbidium sinense. Classification (NCBI taxonomy): domain Eukaryota; kingdom Viridiplantae; phylum Streptophyta; class Magnoliopsida; order Asparagales; family Orchidaceae; genus Cymbidium; species Cymbidium sinense. The sequence goes on from CM038215.1 coordinate 57,985,433, forward strand.
GAATTTTTCAAAAAAGAAAATATTTGTAACCGTCACAACAGTTTTTCAAAAAATTATTTTCTTTACGACAGTTTTACAACCTGTTTTTTAAAAAGTTACAACTGCCCCAAACTGACCTAAAATTACTATGCATATAGGGAAACTTTGTAATTCAAAAAACTTTGTAATAAAAAAAATCTAATCCAATCTAATATAATATAAAAATTCATATCAAAATAAATCAACACACACACAAACACACTTTTTGGAAAATTTTTAAGAATCATATATTTTAAAAAGAAACATTATTTTCAACATTTTAAACTCTCTCTATATAAAGATATCGTAAAAATGTGAATTTCATTTTTACTCTTAAATTGAGCTGAAAAATATTTCTTTTATCACATTCTCAAACATGATTTCTATCACCAAGTTGTTGAAGGAGCCCTTAACTTGATCAGATTGTGACATCTCTAGAAGCAATCAAGTGGATGAAATTATCCCCATATAGAAATAAGCCAAGCTTCAGCTGCACTTTTTTGCCTTGTAGTCTTATGCTTGCCTTACACATGCTTGACATGCATACAATCATGGGTTGTGCACCCAACTTGGCCTGCATATGCCTAATGCCGTTTGTTAGATCTCTTGGATTAGGTTGAGTCAAAGAGGTTCTATTGACTTTTTGGTTTGGATTCATTATGCCTTGGCTTTAACTATTTGGTGTGGGCATCTTATTAGGAGACACGAGTTTTATCATTGTAGATTATGTCTAATTGATTAGCAGTTTAATAGTGTCAATGATATGACTTTTGTTTTAGGCTAGGATTTTACTAATAGAGAGTTTGCCATACCAAGTAGATTTAATGACATAGGGGTATGAATATTGACAAATTGTTGCTTAGGGGTGCGAAACATGGTTGATTGTTTTTCAAGAGCATTAAACATGATTGATAGTAGCTTAGATGTGCGACATATCCAATAGGAATGGTTTGCTCATTTAATACAAATGATCATTGATTTACGCCAGAGTATAGGCCACTTTGGTATTTATGATTTAATTTGTATATCATGAAGCCATTATTTTAGCATGGGAACCCTTTAGATTATTTTAACCTTGGAGTGTACCAACATCTTAAAATTCTTTCTAGGCCTATTATAAAGTCACTAGTTATAAGTTTAAGGTTAAGTAAAGTTGATCAACATCTTATTAGTGAATGTGCTTTGCATGATAAATAGGTAGCTCTCATGCCAAACATTCCCTTTTTTAAATGAATTCTTCAAGTTGTCTATCAACAATCTCAAAATTTTTTGATGGTCCTTACCTTCGCTCCATTCATTTATATAAATCATTTTCATGCTTTGCACATTCAAGTAGCTACCATCAAAATAAAATATAGGATTTAGACAATGTCCAACCAAATGCAAATAGTGGCGGTTCCATTTCTGATCAATAATTTCCCAGATCTCCTTACAAGCTTATTTTTCTCCACTTAAGTTCTTTGTTATTTGTTCTTTTACTTAGTCAATTTAGTCAAAGATGAAGCTTAATGTAGGACACCTTTCACCATCAACCATTTTTAACATTTCAACTAATGACTTTGTGGTTTTAAGAGTGTATATCATATTTTGCCAGAAAATATCATTTCTCAAGATATTTTTAACTTGTTTTCCTTCAATATTTTTCGGGCCATACATTATCATTCTATTTTTTAGGAAGTAAAATTGCCATCTAATTAATTCCTCTATGAATACTTTTTAAAGTCTAATAAGTAGTAACAAATCTTATGATGGTTGGTTTAACAAAATCTTTATTAGTAAAATGTCTCATTAAACTCAACACCTAAGTTTGGTTGTAAGATGAAATTGCTAACTTTTTTGTTTTAATCAAATCATTTTTTTTGTTGTGGTAAGTTTCCAAGCTTTTCTAACATCAATTCAAGGCAGTGGGTTGCATAAGAAGTTCAATTTGCATATTTTCTTTTCTCCATTAATATCTTTCCCCTTGTCTTATATGAAGTTGTATTATCTGCTATTACTTGCACAATAAGATGTTTTCTAACTTCTTCAATAATAGCATCAAGCAGTGTGATTAACAATAGTGCATCTTCAATAAGCTTACATGTGCCAATACATTTCAAAAACATTATTGAATTTAGGATTGTTGACAAGGAAATTTATGAAGCTACGACCTCTTATATTCTACCAACCATCCAATATTATTGAAACTCTTGTTTGTACCCATGTATTCTTTATTTCTTGGACGATCTTGTCAGTAACATTTATTTCTTTCAATATCCATGTTCCAAGCTCATGAATGTTTATAGGTTTCAATGTTAAGCTATAAGTGTCAATAGAGCGTGCCATATTGAGAAAGGATGGACTCCTCACAACATTAAAAGAAATCTTATTTTCATAAAAAATCTTTCAATATCCATACAAATTTGATTCTAATGTACTTTAGAGGACACTTATGGGGTATTTTAATTTCGATCATTAACTACATGACCCAAATCATCAATAAATTGGTTCATATGGCCTTGAATTCCTCTAGTAAAAATAGATGTACCATCAATATCACTAGAAGGACCATCAATAGGGCCAACAATAGGACTAGAAGGTCTAGAACTAGAAGAACTAAAATATGATCCATTCTCATTCATTTCATCTATATTTTATTGGTGATGATACTATGTCATTATAAAGGCATTCAAATAGTTTGATATCTCTTATTTCACTTCATTTGAAACTTTTTTATATGGCCTTGCAATGGCTGTAAGATTGAGCGAGATTCCTTTAGTATTTTAGCACCTATAATAATTTTGCTTCAAAAATTATACTTGATATGCATATAACCTTTCTTTCCCTTGTTTGTGTCTAATTCAACCTTAGTCTCAAGCAATATATTTTCTCTTAATGCTTTCTTTCATCATTGTAGTTTACAAAGACTAGAACATCAAAAAATTCAAAATAAATAACTATAAATGTTTAAATAGAATACTTTGACAAAAAAGTTTATAGAATAATCATTTATTGAAGGGCATACAAACACAATTAGGCTTTTTTAATGCATACAATGATATTTATAATCATGCATTTCAACATCAAATAATGATGAAAAAACTAATAAATTTGATTGAATATCATAACAAATCAAATAAGTTATGCCATTGAATCTCATATGTCATATTCAGTTTAAACTATAACAAAAATTTGAATCATGATGAACTATGCTTATTAAAAAAATTACAAATTTGATTTCACAAAGCAAGCTATATGTCAAAACAAGTCACTAAGAAAAATAGTCTTCCCAAAAGAAATAAGAAATGGGTGAATGAAAATTACCTTAGTTGATTCTTATCTTGCTTATGAGAAGTGTGAGATCAGTAGTTGTTGCATTTTGTGAGGTCAATGGCTGTTGCAGTGAAAAAGAGATCACCGGCTACTTCTATATGAGAGGGAGATTGTAGATAGCTGTGGTGTGAGAGAGGTCTGAGAGAGATTGTGAGAGGGTTTGAAAGAGATGAGAGAGGGGTGTAAGATCGATGGTTATTGCAGTGAGTGAGAGAGAGTTCAATGGATGCTATAGTGTGAGAGATAGATCGAGGAGAGGGAGAGAGGTGGGGTCAAGTCTTTAACGGGCAAGGAAGATAGTCTGAGAGAGAGGGGTCATGTTAGGTAGGGATTTAGGGGTTATGTATTAATCTAGTATTTCAATAAATAGTTTAGATTGAATGTTGAGTTTTACTTAGCAATTAAATTTGATTTTAAAAATATTTAAAAAGTAGATTTATAATAAAAATACTTTTACAACAACATAATAAATGTGAGGTTTCAATACCCATATCTCGATTAATTGACGCATAGGTTTTGAAAGATGCGGGAAAAATGTAGGTTTTAAAATTTTTTGCTAGAATCTCAGAACAAAATGATTTTTGAGGCATATATTTAAAAAAAAAAAACAATGCTAATGATGATATTTTTACTACTGTATATCCAAGGGAAAAATATATATGTATCAAGTACAAACTTTAAACTGGACTAAAAAATTTATTTAATTGACTTATTTTCTACTTGATGCTATAACGACTACTAATTGCAGAATCTTAATTGCAGGTGCTGTGCAGGCAGGCCTTTCAGCACATTTTTTTCCTGAGAGACCGATTATGGTCCCCATTAACAGGGTTTTTCTAAACACTGCTTCATTTTCACTATCTTTGTTGTCACCACAGGCTGTGTGGTCCTCATCAATTAGTAGAAGAGGATCACTACAATCATATGTGAAGGCTTCGCAGGGGGGCTCATCAGCTGTGACATCTATTGGTGGTTACTTAACAATCTATTTTTTTTCTTTTCTAAATTGCTTGACTTGAAAACAAGAATGGAATTTACTGACTGTGTTTTTCTGTTACTAAATCTGAATTAAGGATAATATTACTTAACTATAAGGTATGCCTGCAGAAGACTTTTGTTTTCTGATATAGTTGGGAGGGATCTCCTAGGTATCAGGAATACGTAGCTTAGCAATTGCTTCTGTTGAGACAGTTATGCAAAATGGAATGGTTTTAAATGAAAACATATGTTTTACTTATATATACTATTAAAATGGTTTGACATTCCACCAATGAAGAATCTTAGCCTTTTATTTAAAGAAGAGAATCACCTCTATTTACTCTAAAATATTATTTCAATACTTGCCTTTATATTTATTTTATAATTCAAAAGAATGATATTATCTTTTTATTCTATTTTATCTCTCTAAGGTATTTTTACATCATTTTATTTGAAATAAACTTTTAGATTTCTTTAAAATTACTTAGCAATCAAATAGATTTATATTTTTCATTTTTGTATGAATTATTTTACCAAAACACAAAAGAACTTAAAACCTCTTTAAATTTTCAATGTATGTACGACATATACATATGTACATTTATTACACAAACATAAGGACTCACAGATATGTATATGCATATGTACATATATGTATCTATATGTTTATTTATATGTATATATAGTGTATTTCTCTCTGTAAGTTGTTAAACATAATTTAATATTGTCTATTTGATTATTGTTGAGGTATACTTAGATATGTAAGCCCATATAATATATATTTTTATGTAATTTAGGATTGAAATATTTTCGCATGAACATGAAAATTTAAGAAGATTTGTTAAAATAAAGTTATTCATGTAATATTATAAAATAAATTACTACATGACTTGAAAATCATATGCTTCCAAAAGGTATATCATGAACTTCAAGCTATGTGCACTCAAGACGTGTATTTTTGCAGGTTAACATAAAAGACTGGTTTGAATCATAAAATGCTTTTTTTTGTAATTGCCAGGATCACTTGATGATAGAGCATGAAATAAGACCAGTAAAACCTATAAATCAAAAGCTTTTTATTGTGGATGCTAAGGTTCTTGATATGTAATAATAAAAGTTAACATATTCTACATGGTTTCATAACATAATAATATTAACATTATGTGAATTACAAAAAAAAAAATATTTATTGTAGCTCATCTTTTCTTAGATTCCTCTTTCTAATCCTCTTGCTGCTTGTAATAATTTCTGTATCGATTTGGAGTTTTTGAAACAGATGAACATCTATATTTGTTGCTAGTAAGTTTGTAGGACATGAAATGCTAGCTGAAAGCTTGTTCGGCAGTAGTTTACCTGTGTATGATGTTTTTAATCAGATATAGTCCTCTATTGGTCTTTTATCATGATAAATGGCAAATTATATCCATTGGTGTCGAGATCTGACATTAGTAACCATAACAGTTGTTTTGCATATTGAATTTTGGCCTTTTGGTTCATTTCTTTTAAATTTATTGCATTCTGGGAAATATTTTTTCTTTTCACCTCGACGCTTAAGATCTTAAGATATTTTTGGGTTCTTTAGGAAAAACTTCAGAAGGGGCACAGAAGAACCTGAGTAATAAGGAATCAACATTTCCTTCAGGGTTTGAGGTCTAATTTTATGCCCTTTATTTTCTTTAAGTTTGTTAGACATACTTCTATCAGTGATGCAATAATGTCAAAATTTATTTTCATTTTCAAAGTTTGAAATTTATCTTGGAAAATCTTATTATAAGAAATAACTTCTCTTTCTAGTCTATTACTGGCCAAAAAGATGAAAAATGAAGCAAATTTTGTTTGAGCAGATGTGTGCAGAATTATAAAAATTACTATCTAATCAAACACAAATTTAGATGTGAAGTAAGAGTTAAGATATCATAGAAAATTTGAATTGAAGTTTGCATATTTTGATGGAAGAGGTAGTTGGATGAACTCCGATCGATGTAAAAAAAATTTAGGCTAACTTTCAAAGGTTAAATTTAAGGCTAGAACCCTCTAATCGGTCAAATTTGGGCCCAAAGGAGGTAGAGTTGGTCTTATTCAATTGTCTTCTTTCACTGTGCACACACAAGCATGGCAAGTTTTGGGGGACTGTCTCTGCTACATCCATTTGTTGTTGAGTCAACAAACCTATACCATGAAGTGGCCATCAATACGAAGTAGATTATTCGTTGCTATTGATTTGGCCCAAAAAAAAATGGTAATTCTGAAATAATTAAGTGGTGCAGTGATGAGAATGCTTAGGCATATGAATGGCTTTACACTTAAAGATAAAATACAAAACAAATATATATGTCAAAAGGTTGGAGTAGTTCCAGTGACTGATAAAGTTAGAGAGTTGCCTCAGATGGTTTGGTCACATAAAATGTTTTACCTGTTCGATGACCTAGTCAGGAGAGTAGATGTATTAGATTTGTCTTGTTAAGAAATGTAGAGGTAGATCTAAAAGGACTTGGTTAGGAAGTATAAAAATGATCTTATTTTATCAGAATTAAATGAGAATATGACATTTAATAGGATATAATGGAGAAAAATGAATCATGTAGCTGTTCCCATGTAGTGGGATAGAGATTTGTTGTTATTGTTGTTATTTGAGAAATCTTGAAAATAGTTGAATTTTTGTACCTTCTATATTCCACTTTTTCTTTAGCTATTTCTATTACAACTCAAAATTGGATTGATGTGGATTGTTGGGCATGAGATTTATGAGGATGATAAATTGGTTGACCATTGAGAAGAGTCTATCATTCTATCTCTGACTAGATTAATTTAACAAAATCTGGTTGGACAACTAGATTTCCTATCTTCAACTATTTAGGCAATGGTAAGGGCATCTGGTCTTGATAAGTCATCCTTAAGATGGACAATAAACTTGATCCTGTTGACCCAAGGGAAGACCCATTGGTCAATGGTATTTGAGGCATTGCACATCAGACCTACACAAGAATAATCAAATAAAAATATATGAAATATACATAAGAGCTTAAAGGGAACTAAAATAACATTAGTTATAATAATATATTTTGATACATCAGGCCTTAAGGCTAACAAATTGCATAGTCACGTCAAGATCCTTAAAGACATCAGTCATACAGTGGAGCATAGACCTTCTTTGTTATCAAGATAGCCCAACAACTTTACCTGGTAAGTCTCCTGATGTGCTCATGCCCTTGCTTACATCCCCACCTTCTGTAGATCCTGCTTCTAAATGTGTTACTCAATGGAATGAGACATTTTTAGTGGGAAATGACTAACACATAAACATAAATAATTTTATAATAGGTGTAGTTTTCATTCATTCCTTTCATGAATGCATATTGTACTATAAAGGCTTGGCACAGACATTACGTCATTAAGAACATTACCAACATGAAGACTTGCCAAGAAAGTCCTACTATCATGAAGAACAACCATGAAGGATCTAATATCGCGACCTACCACAAAGTCCTTACTAATTGACAAGACTAACATTTTTATGAAGGCCCCTAATTAGGTCACCAAACTAGTTTTGCCAAAATGATTCTAGTCTATTAACTAGGACAAACCTGCAATGAAAGTCATGTCACAAAGGCTTTTACGTCACAAAGGCTCCACATCAAAGTGCTTACCATGATGTAGTCATGCCTGCAAGGCTCTATCATGAAGTTCTTCTTTGACCATCTCGAAATCTAACTTATTCATCTTAGTTATCCTTGAGGTATTTGGCCTTCATTAATTGCCTGTAGGTTCTGTTGCCTACATGAGCCTTGTGGTCTCCTAGACTTATGGTTTCATTGTCATCTTATCATCCACTCACCATTGTTAGAATAGTCATGGTCATAGGCATCATTATTTAAGCATATCCTTGGACAGGTTAAGAAGGAAACTAGCATGTAGGGACCCAAGATTCCACCACTTTAGTGTAGACATGATGAGTTGGTGCAGATCCTCTAGCTCCTAGTTCCTTGAGGCTCCACTTTGCTTCACCTCCTCTAGGTGCACAAGTTCCCAATAAAATAATAATTCTTCACCTATGGCTCCACCTCCCTATTTAAACAGTGAACAGGTTTGTAATTCTGAAGCCAATTATCAGTCTCTTGACCAACATATTGGTTATCATTATTGGAAAATGCCAACCCTCTAATGGATCGTTTAACCCACCACTTTGATCTGGCCCAGGAAGTGAACTGATTGGTTGGGAGACAACAATTGCTTGCCTATTGGCTCTTTACATAGCAAACATGTTCTCTCTTTTAGTTGGATGCATGGAATCTCTATATAATTTATTTTATCTACTTTACTTGCCTAAGTTTGAATGTGATGGGGATGCCTCTAGCAGGTTTCAAGAGATGTTGGAGGTGTGGAAATTTTAGGATTGGTGGAATGCTAAGAAAATGCTGACTAATTTAGAGCTTTTGGATTCAAAATATTTTAAAATTTTCTTAATTTGTCTTTGCTTTTGAAAAAAGCCTTCTGAGAGCAAACTATTTCAAAACACATATTATCTAAATTAGCTCAAAGCAGCAGCACTAGCTCTCCCGCTAATTTAGAGTTTTAAGTCAGAATTATCTTTGAAACTTTCTTGCAATAATTGGTTAGTTATGTTCTTTGATTAAAAAGGATGAGGGCCTTCAGAGCAAATATTTATGATATTAGCTCACTAATGGAGATGATTTTACATCAATTTGATTTGTGGCTAGGAAGATATACAATTTTTTAACTGAACTGATTATAGTAGATGGACAACATGAGTTAGAATTTTGTGGGAGTTGTATGATGTGGCTTTTGTGATGTTTGAAGTTGGCGAAGGCTTTGAGAATATGGTGGAGATAGAGGAGAATATGAAACAAGAGAGAAATGATATGTTAGGGTTTGCAAATCTTAACTGTGATTGGTTTGCAAGTCAATCCAAAAGCTAGTAGCACTTCTTGTTGACACACATTTTTGTAAGTGATCAAAGTTATTTTTTATTAACCATTTGGGGTTTAAATAGTAAATGAAATGGTATAATAAATGAAAACTTATATGAAAACACTAAAAATCACTCTTGAAAATTTGTTTAAAGCTGTAAAAGTAGGCTTGATATCATTCCAATTTAAATGATTCAATTAAATATTTGATTGATTCTCATGAATTTTTAATTTGTGTTGATTTTTATGCTTTCAAAAATAAAATTTAATTTTTTAAAATATTTCCTCCAAATAATATTTAATGGATTGCTTATTTCTTAATAAAATAGAATAAAAATAAGGTATAACTAATTATAATGAAAATTGATATTTTAAATTGAACTAGTGTTAGGCATTCTTTTTTGTCCACTTGACAAGCTCTGCTCCACAAAGTTAAAAAATATTGTGGTGAAGTGAGAGAGATAATACTCCATGTATCTAAATAGGTGGAGCATCTATAGCTTTAGATGCATCTAGTAAGACAACATTTGTAGCTCCTAAGAGAATTGATAATTACAGTCATTTTAAATTTAGATCATTGTCTTCTGCACATGGGTTAGTTTGCCAATCCCAATTCTTAATAAACTCTTTATATTGAAAATTTCATATGTAATATAAATGTGAGTGGAAAAAATATATCATGCTGCAAATCCAAAAAAATAAGTCATAAGTTCAAGGATCCTACTTATCATATAGTATCTTGTGGTTCATCAATAGGGAATTGAGTTAGCATGTAATCATTATTGGTATGTTGCCAAGATGAGCAATTTTGACAAATAGTTTCAATAATATTATCATTATTTATATCAACTTGTAGCACGTGTAAATAAATAGTGTCTATATGTGGTGCTAAGGAAAATATTCTATCATACAATAAATGATGAGTCATAATGTTAAATTAGGAGGTTATAAGAATAAAGCATCATTATCATAATTCATCTTAGCATACTCAAAGAGGTATGCAATATAATAATAGTGGTCTAAAACTTAATATATCATATGAGCATGGTATCTTATCATTGAACTCCCTAATTTGCATGTCAAATAAGACAAATTGAGAACTTGAGATCACACACCAAAGTATGTGTATCTCAAGGGGAAATAATGTAGTTGACATCTCTAGGAAAGAAGCTCATAAAATGTATCATTATTATTAGAATTGTCTTACTGTATTGGTGCCCCTTTGAATTGATTACTTTTCCTCTGTCTTAGGACAAAAGTTAAAAGGTTTCATTATTTTTGGCTTTGATATCAAATGATGGGGATATTATTGAAAGATTTCAATGGTTATTGGAATTATGGCAAGAGGTTTTGGATTAGTGAAAGTCTAAGGAAAGGTTGGTTAGTTTAGGGTTTTTGTTTAGATCTATGCTTGAAACTTTCTTACAATGGTTGATGAGCTTTTCATTGATGGAAAAGGGTGAGGGTCTCTAGATCAGAGATGTGAGAGGTTAGTCAACTAATGGAGTGATTTTAGGTTAATTGGATTTGTGTTTAGGAATATATGTGTTTTTTAAGTTAACTAATCACAATAGGTGAACAACGCGAGTTAAATTTTTTGTGGATGGTGTATGACTTGGGTTTTGTTATGTTTGAAGTTGATTTAGGTATTGGGAAGATAGTGAGGATGTACGAGAATAATAATTAATAGATTAAAAGATATTTTGAGGTTTGCAAATCTTAATTGTGGTTGATTCGCAAATCAGTTCAAAAGTTAGTTGCATCTGCTCATCATAGATATAAGTCTTTGGAAGTGATTAAAACTATTTTGTTTAAATCAACAAGGTTATAAATAGTAAATGAGGTACTATAAAAAGAACGAAACTTATATGGAAACATACAAAAATCACTCTTGATAATTTATTCAAAAGCTATAATGGTAGCTTCCTCTCAAGATCTCTATATATTGGTAGCAAATAATGCCACAATAGGGGAGAAGAAAATTTATATGGAAACACATAAAAATTGCTCTTGAAAATTCATTCAAAAGGCATAATGACAACTTCCTCTCAAGATGTAAGAAATAATATCACTTCAATTCAAAATAATTCAATTAAATATTTGATTGATATTCTTGAATCTTTAGTTTATGTTGATTTATATGCTTCTAAAAATAGGATTTAATATTTAAATTATTTCTTTCAAGTAATATTTAGTGGGCTCCTATTTCTTATATAAAATAAAATAAATAAGAATTAGGTACAATTAATTATCATAATAATAGGCCTTTAATATTGATTAAGTGAGAGACCTTCTTGCTTGTCTTGCATCAAACAACACCATAGTGGACATCTTTCTTTTACTATTTGATTTTGATTGGTAAGAGCTAAGTAGCAAGTACTATAACAACTTTGGCAATCTTAGCTAGAAGCACTCAACACACAATAACTTGTAATATCTAGTTATCTATTTTTTTGCTGACAATCCACTACTTGACGTTTAGCTTGCATTTTACTTAGTCTGACTTCTAAGCTATCCCTAACATTATATCGCCCACTTGATCTCGAGAAAGATTGACTTCAATTCTAAGTCCATACCAACCTAAACTTAGTGGCGCTTAGGTTTGCCACCTTACCTAGTTTGATATCTTTGGAGTAGATTTCAATGCCTCCAGCTAGTCTCTCATGTCAAAATGTTAGTTAACTATTCTTGACTAGATCTAGTCTGGTCAACCTTACATATTTTGTTCAAACCTATCCAAGTTGACCCAATTATAGTTGTTAATGGCAAATGACACATTATTACACTAGGGTTCTTGTGGAGCCATAGTGCATATTATAGTGCATGGTGTGGCACACACTATTTTAAACATAGTGCAAATATTTAAAAATTACTTATAAGTTGAATGATGAAGGTTTAAGACTTTAACAAATAAGGTTTGTGGGTTCAGTGTGACATGCAACTTACAAGGTGAATGTTGTGTGAGGTGTTGAGTTAGAGACGGAATGTCAAGATGAGGCTTATAGCTTGTGGTGTAGTATGCGATGCCCTAGAGTCGTGCCGTGGGGGGAGAAGATGAAAGTTGAGTGGGACCTTAAATCATCTAATAGAAATAAAAAAAACTAAACAATAATAATATAAAATTTAATTTATAACCCTCAAGTATCTAAGTTAAAATATCATGCATTATAAGGGCTAATTGCTATAAGCTATTGTTCTTGATTAGTACAAGTAGTGTGGGTTGCTTAAAACCTCTACATTGTGCCATGAAAATGCAGGGGATTGACTATTATGTGCTATGTGCTATAGCATGCGCTTTTGATATGCATAGACACAACTTAATCTACTTATGCACAATCAAAATTGATGCCAATTTGAATGACACTCCAATAGTCTTTCATGTGCCTGCTTGATTGGCCCACCTCAATCAATCCTATGCATTTAGACACAACACTCCTTGCAACTATTTGCATACATGACCAATCTTTTTTGTTCGATCACATGTCCACCACACTCAATGTCCTAAGATAATTCAGCCCCACAATAGATGTCTTGGAGCTATTTGACAACCATCCTAGCATAGCACTAACACTTATCTTGTCACCGTGCTCATATATTTTTCTAATAAATGTCGCAAATTAGTTTTGATATCTTAGGTTCATAAGGTCCCTTGATCGTGGTTGCATAATGCTCTTAGGATTACAAGATTTTTGCTAGAGGGCAAACAATCATCCCCTTATTAGATAACACACGTCACTTGCAAAGATTCTTTTATGTTCCTCTTGTTGGAGACTACATAATATTAATAAAGATTCTTTGTTAGAGATCACAAAACATCACACCATTTAGGTTGAGGTCACATAACACGAACTTAACTCATTGTCTACTTGGTTAGGGCACATAACTTGAATAAAACATGACTTGGTCGCATAAATTGGTTGAACACTTCATTGAGGCTAAGTCTCATGGTTACACATTGATAGTTTGTATACTAGCTATGTTGAGTGGATTCTAGTCCACTAATCCTATTGTTTTAGGTCTCGGTCAAACTTAATAATTTGGCCATCACATAATAGGTCATGGCTAGTCAACACTAAGATGTAGCATATCAAAGGAGGAAATGACCTATCACAAGATCCCAATTCAAATGCTTAAACTTATGAGGACTTTTATTATACTTTATGTATTATGGTATTTTATGTTTCTATCCCATGTGCCACTATTATGTAATAGTGAATATATTTGATTATATTTACGTATTGTATGAGAGTTGTGATTAAAATTATTTAGTGTCTTAGTGTCAAAAGTGCATCAATAGTATAACACCTAGGTGCTTTGGCGCTACAATCGATTCCTTATAGGGTGTTTGGGCAAAGAAGTCAGCAATAGGCGCTACCCTGTGGTGTCTCAGTGCTGTGAAACAAAAAATTTCAAAAATTTTCAGTTTTTCAATAGTTTTTTCGAAGGGACATATCCTTTGAGTTGTTTTAACTTATATAAACTCTTATTCTGACTTAGTGGACAAAATTATATTGGTTTTGTGTGAAAAACTTGAAGTGAACTTTTTAGTTGGAGCTTTGTGACTATTTGTCCTGGGGATTTAATAATCCTTGGTTGCAACTACTTGGGTAAGTAGAACTTCTCACATCTCTTCCACTTTGGTGAGTGGAAAATCTTGAAGCATTTCTTTCTCCATCCGTTACGCTCTCTCTGTGACTGCTTTATCAATTTTGTTATTAGAGCCCAAGGTTTAGAGGTTTGAAAAAAGTGTTCGTAAATAATTCATATCAAATCTAAGCAATATTAGTTCTGTAATTTAGATTTTGTGTAATTTCCTTTACAAATTTAGTGATTTCACTTAAAACTCATGTTAAATTCATAAGGTAGGCAATCCTATGAATATTTGTTTTACTGCTAGCTAGTTGTCTCCACTCATAAAGCCTAGCCTTTTCTTACTTAACCTAATTATAAGTCATAATATTTGAATGAAAACTTGAGTAAGGGAGAGTTTACTAAAATTGTCAGACTTAGTATATAAAACTTGCATAAAAATTAAACTCATATTCTTAGAGATCTTATGTTTGTTTCTTTGTATGTTTACTTAATATTTTGTAGTATTCGCAAGTTATTTTGTATCTACTGAGGGCTAATCATTTCAAAATTGTGCATCTCTTTGTGTTAAATCTAGTTCACTTAACACATATTTAAAATCTCATTTGGAGTGTGACATATTTGCATTCTTTTGTTTATATCATGCCACTCAAATTTGTTAGTTTGGACCAACCAGAAGACTTACCTAGGAGGGTAGATGAGATCACAATGCGAAGTGAAGGGAAATTCACTAGGGTAGAAAACTTTCTCATGAATCTAGTTGCACAAGTTCAAACCTTAAGTATTAGGTTTCAAACCCTATCAACTATCCCACGTTCGTAGAACCCGAAAGAGGGAAAAATATTGAACTTCTTAGAGATAACTATCCTGCGAGAAGGCTAAACCTGAGGAGCATCCTTAGAAAATATCATCTTAAGGTCCATGAAACCTTACATGAACCTACGAAATAAGTTAAGATAGAAGCCCCAACGTATGATAGTATTCATTACCCCAATAAATTTTTAGATTGGTTAAACCAAATAGACGATTTCTTCGATTGGTATCATATAGATGATTATATCAAGTTGATAAGTTCTATTCGGTAACCCATTCAATATAGTTAGCCTCAAATTAACTTGGTCTAAGTTATATACTATTAGTTTACCTGTTTGATTGACATAGTGTTAGCTCCAAGAAATAAAAAAAAGGGTTTTTAATTAATCTTCAAATATTTCTTTTGAGGGGCGATTTACTTAACTTTCTTTTCTAACATTAATGTCTTTTTTTTTTTAGAAGATTTTAATGTGGTGATGGAAAATCTTCTCATAATTTTTTCCATTGATTAATTGCACAAATTTTCAATGTCACCACTATTGTAATCATGACATCGCCGTCAACAAACTTTTTTTTCCTCAAATTTGTTGACTAGAGACAGTGTTGGGAATGGCTACTACTGTAGGTTGCTTAGGCCAACTTAGAGGAGGGTTGGTTAAACTAAGCTTGGGCTTTTGTTATCTAGTTATTTGAATTTGCATCTTTTTCGATAATAAAATTGCTACATTCTTCTTTAGTTATATAAGGTAAGCTTCAAGTTTTAAATCAAGTATAGTGATGTGATCGTGTCTCGTCGAGCTTTAGTCGCAATAAATTCGATCTTAGTTGATGCATATTACGTCATGCTTGGCCTCGATCTTGAGTCAATTTCATATGTTGATCTCTAACTTGATTTGCTTGATAAATAGTGTTCTCTAGTTTGACTCGAACTGTAGCTTGAATCAAAAACTCGAGTTCAAGCACCAAATTAGAGATGATACCATGCATTGACTAAAGAAAATGAACCTAACAAAGTTTAGAGAAAATGATTAAGTACTTGAATGTTTGACCACTATTTGAGAAAGATAAGATCTATTTGTCAAAGATGTTGAAGATTGCTAAATATCTTATGTCAAGTTCTTCTTAGAGGAAGACTGATGTATAATATTAGTTTGTGAGTGCATTCTACAATGAGGGGGATTGATGCTTGATCTTTACTTCAGTGACAACACTATGAGCTCAAGTTGCATGGATTTGTAGACAGTTGATATTGTTGCTTGTGTGTTTGCTATAGTACCGTCTTATGCAAAGACTTGCCATCTTGAATGAGAAATAATTGGTTCAATGGTTTCTCTTACTCTAATTATGATTAAAGACCCATGGGTATTTAAGGAATTTTGATTGTTAATTAAGTTAGCTAAATATATCATTAAACTTAATTATTCTCAAATTCAAGCAATGTATATTTCATTAGCTTGGTTTTGAATCAAAAAAAAAGCATGCACATGTCACTAGCTTTGATCTAAGATTAATCTCGAGTTCATAGCTCAGTAAGCATGTGTTATATAAACTCGTACACATGCTAAGCTCAAATCAGCTTGCAGGACTTCTTGACTTAGGTACACGTTTGTTCGAATTTGCCCAGATTAATTTGGCCATGTCAATATTTGGAATAAGTTTTTATAACTCTAGAGCTATGGGGAAAGTTTTGGTTTTTCATTTTACCAATTGTTGCTTGTTGATGCTATACTATTGCTTGTTATTATCTTCAGGAGGTTTTGCCATGGACATTTGTCACATTGCATTATTTGAAGGTGCCATCTAGTTGTAGATATTCGGACCATCCTCTCTTGAAATTGTAGCTTATGCTGCTATTTGTAATTGTTGTCCCTTAAGTCTAGCATGACTATCTCCTTCGGGCTTATCTTGACCTTAACTTTTAAACTGAGAACTAGCATTGCACCTCTATTAAAAACCATCCCATCTTATTAACGCGGAAATTCAATTTTTGTTATCTGTTCACATTCAAGGACTTCAACCTCTCTTGACTAGATGTCTTTGATCAACCAACTTGCTTTCTTGATCAGCTGGTTTCTTTTTTTTGTTTTTGCTTTTATAAAAAAGAAGTAGCATATCGCAAATGTTGGTGTATTTCATCCTGCATCTTGCCAGACAATAAATCAAAATGCTTACCAATAAATGTTACCAAGCATCCACATCTTTGCTTGTTAATAAATGCAAGATGTGCTTTATGAGGAAATTGCAACTCTTTCTCTTGAGTTTAAAAAGGATATATATTATTTGGCTTCATTACAATTGAAGAATTTTCTCCCTTTGATTGCTTGTAGTACCAAGTCTTCATAGTTAGCTAATATGATGCTAATGTTGACACAAGAAGATTTCATCTGTAATGTTTTAAAGAAAACGAAGTGTGGAAAAATAGTAGGACCTGATAGTATTACAATAGAAGTATGAAAATGCTTAGGAGATCAAGAAATTTCTTAGTTTATGAATCTTTTTAATGTTATTTAAAGTCTAAAAAGATGTCAGATGAGTGGAGTAAGAGATTGTTGGTTCCTATATTTTAGAATAAATGTGATACACAAGAGTGTGAAAATTATAGAGGAATTAAGTTAATGCGTCATACATTAAAATTATGGGAGAGAATAATTGAGCATTGGTTATGATGTGATTGATCGCTAAGGAAAAACGTCTTTAAAACTCTTAACATCTTCATAGGATATTCGAGAGTTCATTTTTTTAAGACATATTGATATATATTTAATTAGATTTTTCTCAACATTATGTTCGAGTTTATTTAGATTTGGGTTCTACTTTCTATGAATGTAAGCATGCATAATTAATTATCCCTCTTATCGTAGTAAGATAACCCTCTCGATTAAGGTTAGAAATAAGCATATCTCTTTGATATAAATCGGTGTTTAGAGGTGTGATATGGATGATTATCTAAGGGAAAAATGAGGGTAGTCTCGATCAATATCCCATGTTTCCATCATCTCGGGACTACATTATTCTAGTCTACCAACATCATAGGGCTATTAGCTGTAATGTCCAGGAAGTCTGATTAGCAGTCATGAGTTGTTCCATTTCAGATAGCCTGAGTAGACTAAAGTTGTAGTGCATGTTTTGGGGTTGTGAGTACTTATTGAATTATTGAAGTTAAACTTAATTTATAACTTTTTCCAATAATTCAATGAAATCTACGTTGTAGACATACGTAAGGCTTACATGCATTAGAATGCTATTAGGGTTTATGTTCACATGGAAAACATATAGATTGATCTTATATCTCTTTGTAATGCCAGTATATTTAGATGTTTGTATAGCGAACGAAATAATTGGACTTACATCCCTTTGGAATGTCATGTTCACATGGCGAACAAATAGATTGGACTTACAACCATTTGAACTACCAGTTAGAGTTTATGTTCACTTAGTGAATGAAAAGATTGGACTTACATCCCTTTGGAATGCCATTAAATCATATGGAACTTTGCGTAGTGAACAATCAGATTGGACTTACATCTCTTTAGAATACTGGTAGAGTTTATGCTCGTATGGTGAACATATAGATTGAACTTACATCCTTTTGGAATGCCATTAGGGTTTATGTTTGCATGGCGAACATATATATTTGACTTACATCTCTTTGGAATGCCATTAGATATTAGGGTGTTGCATGGCGGCCCTTGGTGAGCCAACCCTCCCTAAAAGATAAAACATAGGCCTCAAAACTAGAGAGGGCATCATTTCGACTTTGTAAACCTAGCGCCATAACGTTGAGGCGCCATGAAGAATAACATAAAGTACATTGATCGTTTGAGCAATGCCTAGATGCTTCCATAGTAGCGCTGCGATGCCAGTTAAGAAGCCGTTCAAAGGGCCGACAATGTGGCAAGCTAATTTAATAGAAAATGACAACATTTGACTAACGTTGCGGTGCTGCGTTAGAGCGCTGTGGCGCTCCATCAATATCTGACGCATTTTTCAGATCTTGTCGATTACGAAATTAATGGTAATAATTGTTCATAAATGTATTTTCTTGACGAGCATAGTAATCAATTTGACCGGCTGACCGACGCTTAAATGTTGCAATGTGGAGTGCAGTGGCATTGACCCTATATTTTAGAAACTGAGTGGCTAGCGCCTCAGCGTTGTAGAAGCAGCGCCGTGGCTCGGTCTAGCCTATAAATAAGACCCCTAGGCTGCCAAAATTTAATGCTAAAGCCATTGTTCTCTCAGGAGCTCTTGCAGCCCTTCTCCTCAGCTTTTGCTCAGCTCCAGGACAACAAATATGCTGGTCAAGATCATTCAAAAGAGCAAGAAGAGGGTGTTCTCAAGCGACGTGAATAAATTTATCAATGTGGATATAGAGGGGAGGTACCAACATGCCCTTATCAGTAAGCACTTCATTCTCGAGAGGACTTCCAAAATTTAAGTGCGAGCATAATGAGCGAGGTTGGGGCGTCTCGCCTATGACAACACTGCTTGCTTCGTCCCTATGATGTGGGAGTTCTTCGCCAACTCGAAGGATCATTATGACAACAAAATTTATGTATGGGAGAAATTGGTATGTTTCGATAGTACTATTATTAATGTATATTATATTTTACAGATTTGTATTTGATCAATATTTTTCTTACTACAATAACCTTCCTGATTTTGATGAAATTTTAGTTTCCTTGTTAGAAATTCAAATGTCTAGTGGAAATAGCAGGAGGAAAAGATTATCAATTATTTTTTTGCCGCAGGCCTAATAGCTGAGGTTAAAGCTTGACATTATTTTATTTCCACTAAGTTGATGCCAATTGATAATATTAGTGAGGTGAATAAGGATAGAGCCATTTTGAATTATGCCATTCAAAAGTGCATTACTATAGATGTATGAAATATTATTTATAATTCAATTTGTAATATGCTTAAGGACAATACTACTCTAGGTTTTGGTCATCATTCTCTTATTTATTCTTTATGTTGTGGCTGGTGCATCGGGGGACTCAGATGAAGAAATCCTTATACAAAAGACTCTTGACTAAAAGAACGATTGAATGATTTGGATCAAGGATGAAAGTATGAGAAAGCTCACGCGCTTCAGTCCATATACAAATCCTCCAAAGATTTTAAACGAGCAACACAACACCAAATAATTAGAGGAGAATTCTCAGAATTTAGAAAAGGGTGGGCGAAAGCAGCCGGTGATAGCAAGAATTACTGAAAAAATTTTATTATCATATGGGTCAGTAACAATAACAATTTTCTTACATGAACGAGTTCAACTCAACATTTGTTTAAATGTTTGAAAATTGCAACTTTGATGTCGGCTCGAGTTTAGTTCCTTTTTCTGTAGGGTCTAATAAGCACCCTTATGTTAGCACCCTGCTGGAGCAAGAAGAAGAAGAGGAGGATGACTATGACTTCTAGGATATTTTTCTTACTACAATTTTCTTACATGAACGAGTTTAGTTCCTTTTTCTGTAGGGTCTAATAAGCACCTCTTTTTTATATTTGTATTTGTATTTCTTCTCTCTCTTTTTATACTATTGTAATTTTATTTAACATTTGTAATAAAATTTCATTTTTTGCAATAAAATTTTATTTATATTATTTGTTTGTCATCTCATGTATTGGTTGGTTATCTTTTGAATTTAATTATGATTTAGATATGTATTATAAGTTAAAAATGTAATTGAAAAAAAATTCTATCTTAAAAAAAAATTAGTCTGAAAGTCATCGCCTGTGTTGGGAATTCAACGCCTTGGCGCTAGATGGTGAACTTGGCTTAAAATCTGAAAAGAACTTAAAAAAATTAGCCTGAAAGTCACCACCTTTGCGTTGGGAATTCAACGCCTTGGCGCTAGATGGTGGAACTTGGCTTAAATCAGAAAAGACAATGCTTAGGTGCCAGAAAGTAGTGCTGCGACATTGTTACAGTGCCTCATTGCTTTCAGAATAGCGTTGTGACACTGCAGGTGGTCACATTGTCCTTATAACCTGAGATGTCAACGCTGCGACGCCAAGATTCAACATTATGATGCTGGTCATGATGCTTCAACGCTTTCATAATAGCGTTGTGGCGTTGTAAGTGAACATTTTTACCATACAACCCGAGAAGGCCGCATTGCGACGCTAAGATTTAGTGCCACGACGTTGATCATAACGCCTTGGCGTTGTACAACAGCACTGCGAAGCGGAGCATTGAAAGTTCAAAATCCCGAGAGTTCAATGCCTCGGCGCTGCGGCGTTACGAGTCGGTAGATCTGTTCTAAGGCGATTTTCTTGGG
Organism: Cymbidium sinense; assembly: GCA_021442155.1. Lineage (NCBI taxonomy): Eukaryota > Viridiplantae > Streptophyta > Magnoliopsida > Asparagales > Orchidaceae > Cymbidium > Cymbidium sinense. The sequence goes on from CM038215.1 coordinate 58,006,353, forward strand.
CGATTTGATGATTTCTACAAAATTTTGACAGCACATTGACTAAATAGTGCTATATTTTACAATTTTTAGTGTGGTTTTGCACGCTTTTCTCTTATTCCGGATCCAAGATTAACAAAGAGAATATTTTCATCTCGCGCTGGAATTAAGTTCGACGGTGGAGGTCTTAATATTTTAAATGTGTTTTAGTGAATTAAACCTCAATTTAATCTTGATTTCGACAGAATTGTCTTAGCAATGCCTAAGATTTTGTAATTAGTGTGATCGCGCTCTTCTTCCTTCGATCAAAGATCGATGATGGAGGATCATCATTTTACATTGGATCCAAGATCAATAGTGAAATTTTTCAGAATTTTTCTATGGAGCGAGAAATTATATAGAAGAAATTTTTTGTTTTGAATTTTACCTAAATTCTATGGCGGCTTGGTTTCAATCTTGCCTCACACAAGAAGGAGAGCGTGTAGTGGAGAGAAGAGATCGTGTAGCGGGGTTTGCACTAGAGAGAGGGAAGATAATGGTCAGAAAAAGAAAGAAGAAGAAGAGAGTCAACCCTTCCCCACTTCTTATAAGAAATTCCTTCTCCTAATTGTTCACGCTCTCTCAATTGCTCTCCCTGTCTCTTTTGGGCTGTTATTGCTCCGGATGGCTGTTGGCAGGAGTGGTTAGTGTTTTTTTGGATTCTTTAGACTTAGGGGTAGCGAAACCAGTGCCTAGGCGCTAGTAGATACTTCATTTTTCAATTTTTTAAAGTTGCAAATAGTGATGCAAAAGTTTCTCCAAATGAGTTTAACTTTATGCCCGGTAGATCTAATATGGAGTGTAATTTTAGTTGTAGAAATTCTAGTGGTAGTGTTGTGACATTGGATGAACAAGTCATTAAAAAGTGAGCGATTTAAATATCTAGGCGCTATTGTTCAAAATGATGGTGAAATAGATGAAGATGTTATTAGTAGAATCAAGTTGGATGGTTGAAGTGGAGGAATGCATCTGACCTATTGTGTGATAGAATAGTATTGCTTAGACTTAAGGGAAAATTTTATAAGGTGGTGATAAGACCTGCAATGATTTATGATGTAGAATGTTGGTTAGTAAAAGAGAAGCATAATACTAAGAGTTTGTTTAGGTAGCTGAAGTTTTGGAAAGTTGGTTGTAAAGTTATTGTGAAAAATAATTTTTTGAAAAGCTGTTGTAGGTATTACATATATTTTTTTTTGAAAAATCCAAATTATAACTTTCTAACAGTCACCATACTTTAATTGTTCTAGTTCTCAAAAGCAGCTTTTCACCATAAAATTTTATAAAAAAAACTCAAAAAGCTGTAGCCAAACTCATTTGTGGTTGTTTTTTGATAACTTTCTAAAAAACAAAGCAGTTAGAAAGCTGTCCCAAATACACCCTAAGTTATGTGTTGTAGAGATAGGGATGCTCAAGTGGATGAGTGGCTTTACTTTTAGAGAAAAAAATGCAAAATGAATATGCTTGGGAAAAGGTTGGAGTAGCTCTAGTGGCAGATAATATTAGAGAGAGTTGCTTTAGATGGTTTGGCCACATAAAACATCGACCAATCTGATGACCCAGTTAAGAGAGTAGATATATTAGATTTTTCTTATGTTAAGAAAGGTAGAGGTAGACCTAACAAGATTTAGTTAAGATGTATAAAAAATGATCTTAGTTTATTAAAATTAAATGAGAATTTGACACATAATAAGATGCAATATAGAAGAAGGATTCATGTAGTCGACCCCACATAGTGGGATAAAGGCTTGTTGTTGTTGTTATTGTTGTTGTTGTTATTGTAGCACATGTAAATAAATTTGAATTCAAATGAATTCAAGTCTAAAGTGATTGGCCATGCAAGAGGAGAGAAGAGAATCAATGTACTTAACTTAATTAGGCACTTGCTAATTAAGATAGGTTTTAATAAAGCACGACTTTAAAATTAATTTGCAATAAAATAAATACAATATGCCTACATACATGGGATGGCCAAGGCTTGCCATAAATAATGTAATCGTGAAGGATAGATTAATAAAAAATCACAATAATAAATCTAATTAAAATAAATCAAGAGAATTTGCATGAGGATTTTGGCCCAGGCTTCTTTCTAATTGGGTTAGATCTCAATTAATGCAAATTAATCAATTTGCAATCAAGGGAGATTAATTTAGAAGCTTTTTGAATATTTAACATAATTTAAAATTCAATTAAAACAATAATAAGGCTTGGCCAAAATAAATTTCAAAATAGGAAATACAAAAATGAAAAATCAAATAAATTACAAATCAATTTGAATTCAAAATTGAGCTAATTCAAATTTAATCAAATCAAATCAATTAAAACAAATAGGTGATTGGCCAAATCATGTTTAAATAGAAATTAATTTAAGACAAAAACAATGTGAAATTCAAAATTCAAGTAATTTTGAAATTTAAAATTCTATAAAATGAGGGAAAATAATATATCATTAAATTAATTAAATCCAACGAGATTTCTCATGCCAAAAACATGAAAAATTTGGCCAAATATGAAAGAAAATAGAAATCAAATGAAATTATTGAATGGAGAGAGAAAATTAAGGATACTAAAGAGAAAAAAAAGATAATTTTGATAATTGAAAGAATAATTTTCTCATGCTAAAATAATTAGATAGAAATTAAATCAAGCATGAAAATTAATAAATGAAGTGGAAAATAAACTAAACTCACTTTGAGATACAATGGATAATGTAAGTTGTCAAATTATTTAAAAGGATAATTTCATGAATGTTGAAAAAATTGATGCAAATAAAATATGAAAAATATGTAAAAATTGAAAATAAATATGATAAAGATATTTTAGAAATAATTTTATATTTATAAGCTCTTATTTGCCTTATATTGTAATTCCTAGGAGAATTCTCAAATAGCCTTAGTTTAGGTTTATTTAACTTTCCAAATTTGATTGTGCAAGCTGAGTATGGTGAATTTCTTGAAACACTTAAAATAAACCATTAGTGTCATCCAAACATATATTGTTATCATCAAAATCAATTAATGGGCTCATGAAGTTAACAATATTATTAGATGAAATTTTGCTACCCACTCAGCTTGCCACGTCATTTGTACAACTTCATCCAACTTCATTTCCCACTCCTCAGTTAGCATATAGTTGCTTTAACCCACAACAAAGTGCGTTTTCAATATCTAGTGCTTCTTGCTTCCAATATAGAGGTAACTTATTCTATCGTTTTCTTCTCACTCCTAAACACTAAAGGAGTTGATGGATATAAGGTGTCAATACTAATTAGGTCTTTTTGTTTAGCTTAAAATTTTAAAATTTGGATATATTGATATAAGAGATATCCTTTGTATTGATTTTTCTAGGTAATTTTGAACGACTTATAAGATTTAATTCAAAAGATATTTTTTGATAAAAGAGTATTTATTGAAAAAAGATTTAAATGAACATGTGAGTAGAGTGGTAGAAGATTTTAGAAACATTCATGGTCGTTATAGATTTAGAGTGACTAATAAGAAGGTACGCTAATATTTGATTTTGTTTTAGCTAATGATTTTGTAATTGTTAATATTTTATTTAAGAAAAAAAGAGAGCATATTATTATTTTTAAGAATGGACCTAATAAAATGTAGATCGATTATTTTCTTGTAAGGAAAATAGATTGTTTACAGTGTAAAGATTGTAAGGTCATTATTGGTGAAATTTTAAGCACCCAACATCGATCACTAGTTTTAGAGTTTAAGATAAATGATTGAAAAATAAAAAATAAATGAAAGCTTTACCCTAGGATCAAAGTGAGATTAAGTAACTTTGAAATATGTGCTCAGAGTATTAAAATAAAAAACTTCTATTAAGAAAAATAGTTGATAGTAGAGTTAAAATGTGCAAGAAAAGATTAAAAATAAAAATTCTTATTGTAAAAATTGGTTTAGATGTAATATCTTAAAGAATTGAGAAAGATATAGAGCGACCTGTAGGAATTCTAAGAAAATATTATATGATGATTAATTCAATATTTAGTGATTTATATAATAGGTTGAATACTAAAAAAGGTGAAAGATGTATGTTTAAGTTAACCAAGCAAAAAAATAGGAGAAGTAAAGATTTAGTTCAAGTAAAGTGCATTAACTCAAGTGCTTTTCTTAGAAGATGATATTCAACATAGGTGGATGGGATATTTTGATTATCTTTTCAATGAATGTTCTGAGAATATAATTGACTTTAGTTACCTTAGTACCCTAAATGAAACTAGAGATTGTTGTTTTTATCTTCATATTTGTAAAGCTAAAATTGGAGTGACTAAAAAAAAAATGAAGTGTGGAAAGTAGTAGTACTTGATAATATTCCAATAGAAGTGTGTGGAATTGCTTTGGAGATCAAGGAATTTCTTGGCTTAATATTCTTTTTAATATCATTTTGAAGAATAAAAGATGTAGATGAGTGGAGGGAGAATGTGTTGATTCCTATTTTTAAGAATAAAGGTGATGCAAAAGTGCTTGCAAATTAAAGAGGAATTAAGTTAATTTGCATACATTAAAATTATGGGAGAGAGTGTTTGATCATAGGTTACGATGGGTAGGTCTACTATGGATGCTATGCATTTGTTGAGAGGTTTGATGAGGAAGTATAGAGAGAGTAAGGCAGATTCACATATGATATTTGTTGATTTAGAGAAAACATATGATAAAGTTCTATGAGAAGTGCTTGGAGAGTTCTAGAAAAGAAATGGCTTGATATTGCTTATATTCAAGTCATTATAGATACATATACTGGAGTCGTGTTTACACACAAGGAGGATTGACCAAGTATTTTCTTATTGCGGTTGGATTACATTAAGGATGAACTTTAAGCACATCTTTTTTGCTTTAGTTATGGATGCTCTTACTAGATATTTACAAGAGGATGTACATTGGGGTATACTTTTTATTGATGGTAATCTTCTTGTTGTAAGAATAGAGGAGTTCAAGAAAAAATATGAATTAATAATGGAGGTCAACCTTAGAGTCTAAAGGCTACATTTGAGTAGATCTAATACTGAATACATGAAGTGTAATTTTAATAGTGGTAGTAGATCTAGTGGTGGAGTTGTGACAATGAGTGATCAAATCATTAAAAAGAGTGAATGTTTTAGATATCTCGGGTCCATTATTTGAAGTGATAGTGAAATATACGGTGATGTCATTAGTTAAATTCAAGTTGGATGGTTGAATTGGAGGAATGCATCGAGCCTGTTGTATGGTAGAAAAGTACCACTTAGACATGAGGGAAAATTTTATAAGATGGTGGTGAGACCTACATTACTTTCTGACATAGAATGTTGGCTAGTAAAAGAGAAGTATAAAATTTACTCAATGTTGCAGAGATGAGGATGCTTAGGTGGATGAGTGGCTTTACATCTAGAGACAAATATGAAATGAATATATACGTGAAAAAATTGGAGTCGCTTCAGTGGCATATTAGATTAGAGAGTCATCATATCATAGATGGTTTCATCAATAAAATGTCGGCTTCTTGATGACCCAATTTGAAGAGTAGGTGTATTAGATTTAACCTATATTAATAAAGATAGAGATAAATTTACAAAGACTTGATTAGAAAGTATAAAAAAATATCCTTATTTTATTAGAATTAAATGAGACTAACATTTATTAGGACACAATGGTGAAAAGGATTCATGTAGTCGAAATGTAGTAGGATAAATGCTTGTTGTTGTTGATATATTGATACAAAAAAAATAAAAATAAAGATGTATGTTAGGAGATTTTGGTTTGACTATTGTTAAAAATAGGTTGATGAGCTGGTTTTTCAGATTGATTATACAGTTATTCTTGTGGTTATAATGACAGATTGGTGGTTGATCAATTTGTTTGATCGAGTTATTCATAGAAGTTGGAGTCTTCTATTTAGTCATGGAGTCCTTGTCTTACAATTCCTTAATGGTTTCCCACTAAGGGAGGACATGCATGAATTTCATTGTCAAACACGAACTTGTGGAATATCTGAGCATGTATTTACAAATGCTGTTATTTGTATAGGAGGCACTTTATTTGGCATCATTTGGCTAAAACACCGTGAATTTTATTATTTTGAATTCTGCCATTTATGTTGTAATTTTAAATTTTTAACACCTTTTGTCTTTTCTACTGCTATCATTTCCTTTAAAAAAACATGTACATTCTTATTACAGGCACTAGTGTTGGACGTATGTGATGAAACAAATATTGCGGAGTTAAAAGTGAAGGTAAAGTTCATGTCTGTTGATAGTCAAAATTTTGTTTTGACAATTTTTGTTGAATTCTTTTTAGGTCTTGTTTGATCAGAAAATGGACCAGTTTTGTTAGATTATTTCCAAACCAAGGCAAAACTGAATTTAATTGGTTCAAAAAATAGACATGAAAGATTAAACAATTGATCTAGAATCAACTAGGGCACGAACCAAATTATTAGATTTCTCTTAGTCAGCTTTTGGTTCTCACTTGCTAACTGACTTTAGTTATAATTGATTATTATGTTACTAAATTGTTTACTAATTATACATCATTCTTAATCCGCCGTTAAACACCATGTGCAAGATATGAACTGTATTTTTGGTCATTTTTTTTTCTGATTTGTTGATTCAAATTCCCAGCTTTAATCTCACCCTATCACATTCAGCTTTATTCTCTAAATTAAAGGTTGACTTAGTTCACGTGGATCTCAAGGAACCGACATCAAAACACTTTCAATACAGTCTGACAGATTCAAATTACTTAAAAGAATTGTTCCATTTGTCACAAAAACGTCTTTGCAATGTTGGGACAAAGTTGCATGTCAACCCCGTACGCCATATTGACGACTGCCTCATGCAATGACTATCAGAATGGCTGGATTAATTTTTTCTTTGGTAATTGTCATAAAAGTTATGCCCACAATGCTTGCAAAATTGGTTTTGAAGTTTAGATATATAATATCCCAAAAAAAACAGTCGTTCTTTCATGCAAGGCCTTAAGACTGTTGTTAACATGTTAATGAAGGTTGTTAATGTTCTCTCTTAAATTATATTTAGACCCTCTGGTACTGTAACTCCATTTTAACCTTGTTTCATTTATTTGTTGTTTTTCTAGTGATTAGGCACTTACTGTGATGGGGCAATAAAAATTGCAGGGGTGAGCGTTCTGTTAATTTGGGTTGATCGATTGGCAAATTTATCAAATTGAATGATTTTGAAATCAATATAAAAAAACTGTACTGGACAAGCTTTTCTTATAGCAGAACCAAATCAAATTAAAATATTATTCAATTTTTTTGATTTAACCAAAATTTAGCATATATTTAATTTTAAAGGTTTTTTAATCCTGTGTAACACAATCAATCAATCATTTAAATTGCTACAATAACAATAAACTTTCTACAACCATGCCATTTTATCCACATACATGTGATAAGAGATCATTCCAGAGCGTCTACATTGAAATATCATAGGGAGCCATCTTTTAGTGGGAGACAAATGCAAGCTTGAATAGATGCCCCCAAGATTCCCAAATTCTTTGGAAATATATTTTAGAAAGTAGACGTAGAAAGTAGATTACTCATGTAATTTGATACTGAGAAACGACACAAACAACATATCTCGGATGAAACAAAGTCACTGTTAGGGAAACTTTACTGGAAATGTCAATAGCAAATCTAAGTAGGACTGTGAAGACTTATTTTGAAAAGGGAGTCCAACTCTATTAGATTGAGTTGGATAATATAATTACATATACAACATATGTATGATAAGAGAACCTGAAATAAATGATGGAATGAGTCATATAAGAATTGAACAGAAACCAAAAATAAGAAACATGATACATTCCAGACATGTCTAAAATGCAAAGCATCATTGCAATGTTAAAAAAAAAAAAAGAAAAAGAAAAAAAGAAAAAGAGATTGTAGTGCTACGTTGTGTTCAAGAAATAACAAACCTGAGAAGTTTTTTCTCACACTCTGAGAATCAGATTCTGAAGGGATCAAGGGATTTAGATAATGGATGATTCTGGATCATACAATTTTTTAATGAATACTAAAGATGGTGATTCTCATATCATCTCATGAGATTGATGGAAACATCTCCATGAGTCCTTCGACAAAGTCAGATTGTTTATTGGAGGCTTGGTGATCAAGCTTTGGAGGCAGCAAGTTGAGCCATTGAATCGGAATCTAGGTTATAGTAGGGATAGGATAAGCATGAGTTTTTTTTTTTTACTGTTTTTCAATACTTTAATTTAAATTTGTTGTAGTTATTTATTTTGAAGCTATCTAGTTTGTTATTAGTATAGATTAACCATAGATGATTCCACTTTTGTAGAGTTTGTTTTAAATTGGATAAAACATTTTCGTGGCTAATTCCTGTAATAAAACTCAATTCAATTAACACTAGCTTCGTTGAGTTCTAAGTCCTGGTTGTGAAACGTGAAAAAATGTGTTAGGTGGTTGACAATTAGGGTAAAACTTATCAAAAAAAATCATGGCAGGAATGCTAATTCATTGTGTTAATGCTAGGTTGTTCCTTGGAAGCGCATATTGCATGACCTGAATATAATGAAAAATGTACAAAGGCCGTTGCATCGGCGCTCGAGTGCAGTGTTAAATAAGCAAGGGTTCCCACATTATAGTCGGATGTGTGCAAAGTGTTAATCCATGGAATTAATATTAGATTAGGATCTTGGATTATTGGTACTCTTATAAGTAAATTGATGGAGTTAATAAATATTATGGTCTATTGGAAGATAAATATCTTTGTCGGTCCCAAGTCCGGATGTGAAAAGTGGAGGGTTGCGATAGGCAATCGACAGTCAGTATAAAACTTGTCGAAATAATCATGACATGAATCCTTTAAAACATTGTGTTAATGCCAGGGCATCCCCTGGAAATGACGCATGTATGACCTGAATATAGTGAAAAGTGTACAAGGATCGCTGCATCGGCGCCCGGGTGCAATGTTAAATAAGCAAGGGTATCCACATTATGGACGGATGCGGGCAAAGAAGTTAATGAAACTAGAATTTGGTTAGGAACTTGGAATATAGGTACTCTTACAGGTAAATTAATGGAATTAATAAATATTATGGTTTATAGGAAGATAAATATTTTATGTGTTCAAGCTAAATGGGTTGGGGAGAAGACCAGAGATTGATAGTTTAGGTTTTAAACTTTTGGTATTGAGGTAAGTCGAATTAGAAATGACGTAGGTGTGATTATAGATAAAAGTTTGAAGGATAATGCTATAAATATTAATAGATGTGGAGATAGAATTATAGCTTTGAAGATTATTGTTGATACTAAGATTATCAATGTTATAAGTATTTATGCTCCTCAAGTAAGTTTGGATGTAGGTTTAAAAGAAAATTTTTTGGAATGAATTAGAAGGATTAATATAAAAGATATCTCTTGAAGAAAAAATATTTATTGGAGGAGATTTAAATGGACATGTTGGTAGAGTGGTAGAAGATTTTAAAAGCATTCATGATGGTTATGAATTTGGAATGACTAATGAAGAAGGTATGATTATATTAGATTTTCTTTAATGATTTTGTAATTCTTAATATTTTATTTAAGAAAAGAGATAATTATTACTTATAAAAATGGATATAGTAAAACACATCGATTGATTATTTTACGATAAGAAAAAATGATCGCGTTTAGATTATTGTAAATCATTCCATGTATCGGCCCGGGGAGCTTGGAATACCTGAGAACAGACGATGGACGGATAAAAGAAAACATTTCTATAACTATTCCAATATAAATTTAAAGTCTCCAACTGACAATTATAAAAGCCATTCTGATCCACTGATTTAAAATTACATCCATACATAAATGTTATCTGATTGGAAAAAATCTCTAACATAACTTCAACATAATTTCTTGACATCTGTATCTGCGGTTCTTACGGTAAACATGGCTTTCATCGGTATTTAATTAGTAGGATTACACGAAAAGATTAAGCATTATGAATGAATATAATTGATTAGATTGATTATCTTTATTACTATAGTAAATAAGAAGAAAAGCCCAGTATGCGTCGGTTTTCTGTATCATACATAAAGAAAATAATCTGCTTCAACAATCATATGTGAGGTAAGTATCGTAAACATTTAGATAGCATATGGGGTCGGTATACATAAACATTTAGCGATAGCGTATGACTTTTACTTTTATCGCTATCATCCGTCGAAATACTCATTCAAAGAACAAGTATATTACCATTGCCAATTCTTAGTTTCTTATTTGCGCTATTTATTCATTGACAATATTTGTGCAGTGCATTCGTCCGTGATATAAGGGGTGACTCTCACATCTCATTCATGGCATCTGATCGTATCACTATGGACGTTAATTCATAATTAGATAAATCATGAGCTTTATAAAATGAATCTGCGATATGATCAGCATTCGAGGTATTATCAACATGAAGAAGCGTAAACTATTCACAATTTATATAAAGTGAGAAAATCATCCGGTGATGTGCGGGACTCAAATCATCTAAAACATTTCATCCGCGGAAAGTAAAGATATTTTTACCATAAATGTAAACGTAATTATCCACTTTTAACTTTGCGGTTTTCCTTCCTTGATTCTTCCATTGCAATTCCATAACATAAAATATTAAGTGTTAAAGTTCTTAATATATAACATTAATTGATTATCATACCCCATCAAATGATTGTCTAAGCGATAATATAAATACATTTCCTTTATATGTGCTCTAAAATCTAATACTCCCTTTCTTATTTTCTTAAATTTATTCTTGAAATGATCTTAAAATGATTCTTAAACTAAATTTTAATTTATCTTTCTAATTTAAAGTCCTTCGAAATCTATAACCGTTAGAATTATAAATAAGTTAACTTGAAATGACATAAAAAAAATCATAGCTAATAACATAACAATTAACAATTCAATTAAATTAGTATATTAATATATATATATATATATATATATATATATATATATATATATATATATATATATATATATATATATATATATATATATATATATATATATATATATATATATATATATATATATATATATATATATTTTATATACCTCTCGGTTCTCACAGAGTTATTTGGGCAGAGACACGCACTCTCATTCTGCTCACACAGCGAGGCTCCTCGGTTGCTTCGCGTCTTCCCCCTCCTCGATTGACCTGGTGTTCCGGACTCCAGTCGACGGTGGAGCCGCCTCACTCGGGGCGAAACTCTCTTCTTCTTCCTTGAGGCGACCAGAAACATCCTCCTTTCTCTCTTCGATGAACGCGGGAGCTATTTCACTTTGAGACGGTAGAGTCTTCTCTTCTCACTTTCTCCTTTCCTTTCCTCTCTCGTGTTTGAATTCTTTTTTTGATTTATTACCTCCGCAGGTTTCTTTCTTTCATCTTAGCGGCGGTTCTTTTTTTTTTTTTTTTGGGTTATTACAATCTCTCCCTTTTATAAAATTTCGTCTCGAAATTTAAATGATAATATAAATACACATACCTTTACTTAAATAATTGAGGGTATAGTTCTCGCATTTCTGATTCCTTCTCCCACGTAGCCTCTCGATCCATGTTTCCAGATTGACAAATGGAATTTTCTATTCAGATGCTTGATATCATAATCTATAATTCTTTCGGCTCTCCATAAATGTGAGATCGGTGAATATCAATAGGATCGAATAAGCTTGATCGATCTTATTTTTTGAAGAGAATATAACACATTGTCATCATGCGTGTGAGAAGGTAAAGCTTATGGCCACTTTCCCAATTCTTTCCAAGATTTCATATGGACCGATATAACGTGGGCTTAACTTTCCAACTTTGCCAAATCGTTTATACCTTTCCATGACTTTAAAATACAATTCTCCACTTCAAATTCTTTGGTAGATGTTTAGTATCATAGTATTTCTTACTTTATCTTGACTTTTAATCTATCACGCGGATCAATGGATCTTACCATCTACATACTTCTGCATGATTCTTCTTTCTGTCTACCCCAAAAGCGGTGTTACGCATTTCCTTACAATGCTTCATAAGAGCATACCAATACTTGCTTGAAAATTATTATAAACAAACTCAATCAAATGAATGAACCGATTTCCTCAATCGAAACGAGTCTCAACAAATCTTTGTTTGAATTGTTCTTCGGTAGCCATCGGTTTGAGGATGGAATGCGATCGAAAGTAAGCTTAAAGCTTCTTGAATTTTTCTCAATGTAAATCGCCATCCGTCGGACACTATAGATTTTTGGCACACCATGTATAACACGATTTAACATATTTTCTTGCTAGTTTTTCAACGGCGTCAGTTGATAGGTATCTGGTGTCGTATTTAGTCAACCTATCAATAATACCAAATAGCATCATCCTCTTACGGATCTAGCCAACCAAAATCCATAGCGATATCGTCCCATTTCCACTCGGTGTATGAGCGTAAAGTTCAGCCGATGTTATTAATCATCGACATGATTGACATTTAGAGACAAATTCATACTTCTTTTCATTCCGGCCACCAAAATATTTTCTTAAGATCTTGATACATTTCTTCTGGATGAATTATAATTAGAATGATGTGTTTCATGTAATATGTCTTTCTCAAATCCGATATTTGGAATGCAAATTCTGTTATGATATTTCAATAATCCTCTTCATTGATTTCAAAATCTTACTACCTCCAAATCTAAAATTTTCGATAGTCATTGAGGTAAAGCATCGTATTTTTTATCTTTCAAATTTGATTTATAGTGATTTAGTAATAAAGCATGATCATCGTAGATTTGATAATTGAAATTTTTAATTTTTAAATCTTTAATCAACTCATCCGATGAGAGATCAACCAATAAGCACTGCGATGTTTTCTACTCAAAGCATCGACTACATTCCACGGATGATATTGAATATTTAAATCATAATCTTTAATGAGTTCCAACCATCTTCTTTGCAAATTTAGCTCCGAGTAAAGATATATTTCAAGCTGATCGTTAACTTCACACTTACTCCATATAAATAATGTCCAAATTTTAATGCAAAATACCGCTCTTAGCTCAGATCATGGGTGGGATAGTTCTTCTGATTTTTTGATTCTAAGCTCACTCTTCCATTCTCATAAACATCGCTCTTAATGATGTCACTATAAATTTGAAATTCTTACGTCGATGGAATAGTTATCTTGGTCGGTCATTAAATAATTCTTCAATTTTGAAAAGCCTTTTCTGACGACCATTCAAACTTGGCTGCTTTAGTTAATCTCGATAGTGGCATGGCAATCTGAAAACCCTTCAACAAATCTCATAATATATCGAGAAACTTGACTTACGTGGCGGTGTAGTAGGTATTTATTCTTTCTTTTCGATCTCTAAAATCTTTCTGTCTAGAGATATGATCTTATTTAACCAAAATTCACACTTAGAAAATTTTGCATATAATTCATTTCCTTTCAAAGCTTGCAAAATAATGTGAAGGTGGTTTTCATGATTTCATCTAGAATAAATTAGAATATCATCATGAATCTGATATCAAATAATGAATCTAAAGGGTTTAAAGATTATTCAGAGATCCATAAATCTGTTGAGCATTTGTTAAGCATCACCACAAACTCATAGTCTTATGCATCTTGATTCTTTGGTATATCTTCTTCTTTAATTCTCAATGACGCGATCTTAAATCAATCTTTGAAAATACGAAGCTTCTTGATAAAAGATCATCAATTCTTGGTAAGGGATATTTATTGTGAGTTTGTTAAGTTCTCATGTCGATGCATGGCCAAGCTCCATCTTTCTTCTTCAAATAATCAGGAGCTCCCCAAGAGATGTCTTGGGCACGATAAATCCTCAACAATTCTTGTAGATTCTTCAACTCTTGTAATTCTTTTGCCATTCTATATGGTTTTCTTCAGTTTTTTGAATTAAATCAATAGAAATCATCTCTTGGGTAAACGGTAAATCATCTAGAAAAACTTACGGATACTCTTCTTCTTGGTATATCTATCTTCTTTACTTCTTTAACATCGATCTTGAGCAAAACCTTCATAACCTTTTGCGCATCTTTGAACCTTTAAGCAAGACACCATAGTTAATACTCCTTTCCCCACAATTTAAATTCTTCTTTTAGAATATTGAATTTGACTATCTTTTTAGAAACAATCTAGTAGCAAAATATTTAACTAGCCAATCCATTCCTAAAATCACATCAATTCATATATTGGCGGTCTTATTAAATGTATTCAAACTTCTTTCGAGATGTTTAGGTTCATTTACAAATATTTTCGGCATTCATTTGAGACATTTGGCATTCTTCTTGAAAGTACCCATCTTCATAATTTGTAATCCCAAAATCCTCACACATTCTTGATATAAATGAATGTGATGCTCCGATCAAATAAAACTTAGCGATTTACTTCCATAAAGATGATACATAATTGAATAGGCATATAAAACAAATATATCAGCATATAAAATTAGATCTTTAATTTAATTAAAGACATACTGTGATGACATCGGTCTTTTACTTCTTGTTGCATGATGCATAAACTTCGGTTGTATTTTGTCGGTTGAGTTTGAGATGGAGCGATCACGATTCAATCATTCTTTACTACCAACATCTCGAGGAGGTTGAACACTTTAATCCTTAAAGGTTCCGGCAAGGCAAGATTTTGCCATATGTCTGGCTGCAGTGTTTGTGCACGAGAGGCACTCTCCTTTGTGCTCTTCCACATTTTGGGCATGTGTAATCATACTCGGCATGTATCTACTTACTTCTTCCGGTTTGATTTTTCGGTTTGAACATTCTTATTTTGGCTTCATCATTCTTCCTCTTTTTTATCTCCTCCTGCAGTAAAGCACATCCAATTCTATCCCCTTTGCTCCGATGCAAGATATCATCAATAAGGAATCAGGTCGATTATATCCTTGATCTAGAATGACATTTTCTTCATTTGGTATCAATTGAGGTGCATCTTGAAAGCATTGTAAACTTCGAATTCATTATAGAAGCGATCTCCTGTCAATCGATGAATTTGTCGCATTTGTCTCTAGTAGAGAACCGATCTCTAAAAGTCTTCACAAAATCCTCCCATGAAATAAGATTGCAAGACCTCCTTCAAATTTCTCTTGTCTTATCCATCATCTCGCTTCAAAAAAAAAAGAAGCCAAAGCAACTCTTCTTTGAACTACTTTCTAAAATTTTCTCTATCATTAGCATTTAGATTATAGGTCTCACTTTTTGAAATAATGTCTTACTTGGGTATGTTGATTCCTTTATCAGTCATTGCTTCCATCATTTGTGTAAATGCATCCCATAGTGAAGGTGGTTGCATCAATTCGGTGCTTCGATTAGTTTGTTCTATTTTCCTTATAGCATCTTGAATTGATTCCATAGGCACGAAGCACAAATTAATTATAACTCTTACATTAATCAATCTAATCATATGCAAATTTATTCATAAAATTTATCCTCTTCTAATGCTCTTTGATTTTTTTAATCACTACTTATGCCTAAATCTAAAATCTTGCTCGATACCACTTTGTCACGACTTGGAATCTCGAAGCAGACGATCGACGGATAAAACATTTATAACTATTCCAATATAAATTTAAAGTCTCCATTATCTGATTATAAAAGCATTCTGATCATGATGATTTAAAATTCATACATAAATGTTATCTGATTCGGGAAAAATACACTTTAACATAAATCAACATAATTTCTTGTCATAAATACCTATCTCTGCGGTTTACATGCTTTCTTTATCATTTAATTAGTAGGATTATTGAAAAAGATTAAGCATTAACAAATGAATATAATTAGATTGATTATCTTTATTACACTATAGTAACAAAGAAAAGAAGCAGTATGCATCGGTTTTTATCCTTGAAGTATAAAAGAAAATAATCGCTAAACCAAATCTATCGTATGTGAGGTAAGTATCGTAAACATTTAGATAGCGATATGGGGTCATACATAAATATTTAGCGAAGCGTATGAACTTTTACTTTTCACGTTATGAGTGGTCGAAATAAATTCAAAACAAATATCATTAATTGCATTTTATCACCATTCGTTGGCGCTTTTTTATCATATTTGTGCAGTACATTCGTCATGGTCTGTAAGGGGTGAACTGGCTTCAACATACATTCAGATACAATCATATCACTTTATGACATTAATTAATTATAATCGATAGCTTTATAAAATGAATTTAGATATGATCTAGATTAGGGTATTATCCATGAAGAAAGTAAACTATTCACAATTTATATAAAAAAGGAAAATCATCCGCGGTGACGGTCGAGGAATCAAAATCATCTAAACGCATTTCATGGAAAGTAAAGATATTTTACCATAAATGTAAACGTAATTATAACTTTTAACTGCGGTTTATCTTGAGCTCCTTTCCTTTAATGATTTTCCTTAATTGCAATTCACATAACATAAAATATTAAGTGTTAAAGTTACTTAATATATAACATTAATTGATTATCATACCATCAAATGATTCTAATCTAATTAACGATAAATACATTTCCTTTATATGTGCTCTAAAATCTAATACTCCTTCCTTATTTTTCTTAAATTTATTTGAAATGATCTTAAAATGATTCTTAAATTTTAATTTATCTATCTAATTAATTTAAAGTCCTTACTGAAATCTATAACCCTAAGTTAGAATTATAAACCCTAAGTTAACTTGAAATGACATAAAAAAATCATAGCTAATAACATAACAATTAACAATTCAATTAAATTAACTATATTAATATATATATATATATATTTTATATACCTCTCGGTTGCTTTAAGTTGGCACCAGAAGACACGTTTCGACTCACTTTCAGTTCACAGCAGGCTCCCTCCTCTCGGTTTATGCGCGTCTTCCTTCCCTCCTCTCGATTGCTTGTAGCGGGCTCCGGCTCAAGGTCGACGGTGGAGTCACCTCACTTAGAGCACGAAACTCTCTTCTTCTTCCTTGGCAGGAACGAGTATCCTCCTTTCTCTCTTCGATCGTGAGACGAGCTATTTCACTTTTAGAGCACGCGGGTAAGTCTTCTCTTCTCCTTTCTCCCTTTCGTTTCTCTCGCGTGTTTTGGGAATTCTTTTTTGATTTGTCGAACCGACACCGGGTTTCCTTTCTTTCCTTAAAACTTCGATTCTTTTTTTTTTTTTGGGTTATTACATTCCAAGTGAAAGTTTAAGTACCCAATATCGATTGTTAGATTTAGATTTTAAGATGAAAGATTGGAAGATGAAAAATAAATCAATTATTGTTAGATTAGATGGGCACTTAAAGAACACTATAAAATATTTTAAAAAGCAGTTAAAGCTTAGAATTTGGGACGTTCATAAGAAAGCTAATGTTATGTGGAAAAAAAGTAACAAGTGAAATTAAGCAAGTTGTAAAAAATGTGTTTGGAGAATCAAAAAGAAAATCTTCTTTTAATAAAAATAGTTGGTGGTGGAGTCAGAATGTGTAAGAAAAGATAAGAAATAAGAAATATTATTATAAAATTTAGTTATGATGTAAAAACTCGAAGAATTGGGAAAGATATAAAGTGACCTGTAGAGATTCTATGAAAATAATATATGATGCAAAATAATTAGCTTTTAGTGATTTATACAATAGGATACCAAAGAAGGTGAAAGATGTATGTATAAGTTACCAAGAAAGAGATAAGAAGAAATCTAGTTAGTGAGGTGTATTAAGGTTGAAAATCATAAAGTGCTTTTCTTAGAAAATGATATTGAAAATATGTGGATGAGTATTTTGATAAACTTTTCAATGAAGGATCTGAAAATACGATTGATTTTAACAACTTTAATACCCTAAAAAATATAGAGAATTTTATTTTTATCGTTGTATTAGTAAATTTGAAGTTAGAGAAGCTTTAAAGAAAATGAAATATAAAAATACAGTAGGACCTGATGATATTCCAATAGAAGTGTGGGAATATTTAGGAGATTAAAGAATTTCTTGGCTTACAAATCTTTTTAATGTTATTTTAAAGACTAAAAGATGAGAGAAAGAGTTTGTTGGTTCTATATTTAAGAATAAAGGTGATGCACAAGAGTGTACAAATTATAGAGGAATTAAGTTAATGTGTCATACATTAAAGTTATGGCAGAGAGTAATTGAGCATGGGTTATGATGTGATATAAAAGTTTCTCACAATCACTTTGGTTTTATGCCAGGTAGATCTACTATGGATGCTATACATTTGTTAAGAGATTTGATGGAGAAGTATAGAGAAAGTTGTTAACCGCGTATGCCATAATTAAAATTAAGTTAGCATAGCCAAATTTATAAAAAATAATGGCGACGTCGCATAATCGAAGACTAAAATTCCCCAATCGTGATCGAATTTAATTAAAATATTTTTATCCAAAAAATTTCGATTGCATAATTATGTTTAAAATATTAAAATTCATATCAGATCAATTAATAATCGATTAATTAATTAAAATTAAAATTTTAATGAAATTACGCATAACGAAGTCAGCAGGCCCCGATGATGTCCGAACGACATCCGTTCGCGAAACTGATTGCGTTGTTGTCGCTAAAACGTTAAAATCTATCAAACGATGTCTTCTGCGATCAATTCCAAAGTCATCGCGAATGCCGATTCGAATCACGGCGTCGCAATTCAAGCTCATTTCACTTTGGTGACATGGTCCAAATGACTTATCATGAAATCGACGCTTAATCGTCGATACAACAAAAATATCTTACATGGATATCCATATTGATAGGGTTTAGCGCTAGAAATAATTTCACATTATTTGGTGTCGAAATCATTAATAATAACATTTTTATATTGTTAACATGCAATTAAGCAGTTAACAACCAGACAAGCCCCTAATCTTTATCCTAATCTACCGCTTAAACCCTCCAATTAGACTCGACGCCCAAATGAGTTTATTGGTCGCCGCAGGGGCATCCAATGGGAGTATTCGGCTAACCCTAATACCCTCACAGAACGACGCTATCCCCATTCACGTTATTCTCCTCACGCACGCCGCTGCTCTCTCTCATTCTCGAGCTTTCCCCTTTTCTCGTGCGATTCCTTCTCCTCTCCCCATCGATCTCGTTGGTTTTTCGTTCGTGCAAGCCGAACGAAAGTCTTCCCCATCTGTCTCTTTCAAGAGTCCTCTCCTTTCTCGTTCTCCTTTAGAAACCTGCTGTTCGTCTGTCTCTCTCGAGCAAACCAAGAATTTCTTCTCCTCTCTTGCAATCGAAAACTCCAGGTCGTTTCCTTTCAACCCTAAGCATGTCTTATATATGTGGTTTCATTAGGAGAGTATGATTTGCTGAATCTCTTCTTTTACATGCTTAAGATGATATTGAGATATGGATCTAGAGCTTGGGATGATGTGTGGCCCAAGCTCCATGTCGTTTATGCTTTTATTTGTGTATTTTCATGCTATTGGCTTTCCTAGAATAGTATGATCTCATAAACGCCTCTTTTATATGTCTAAGGAGTACTTTGAGGTTTGGGACGATGTATCGCCCAAATCTCTAGTTGTATGCAAGCATTTGTGTATTCTATGCTTTGTAGCCTTATCGAATGATACGATTTGATGACTTCTCCTTTATGATTCACTATTTTTTTGGGTGTTTGTTGCGAAATACATGAAAAATAGCAAGTATGAATCGCTATTATGGTTGAAGAGCTATTATTTCCTATGTAGATTCAATATCTGTTTATGTGTTGTTGTTCCAAATATTGAATTCAGGAAAATATGAGGAAAATGAAGTGATAGCTTTCATTTCTTATGCTATTAGACTAGGGAATCTGTTGGAATTACTATTATGATGTGACATTTCTATTAGATAAAAAAAAAATGAAAGAAAGGAGCTTATGCATATTGGCCTAATATAACTGCTTGCTCATTTCTCTACCACTACTTATTAGCAGTGAGCTTTAGCCTTAGTGAATTTCATTAATATGCAATTATACCTTTAGCCAAAATCTGAAATTTTAAAGCCTGCAAATGAGCTTAGTGTGGCTTTGACCCTCTTGTAATTGTTGATCAATAATATGCTTTATTCTCATCTTTCTTCATTAATAGAAAACTGTTCTTTTAATTGAATCTGAAAATTCAGGATTTCAAAAAAAAAAAAGGGAAAATTGATTGTTGGGGAAACTCTTCATAATGTTTATCTTGCTTTACTACAATAACATGAGTTATTGTTATTAAGAAAGTAATGTTTAGGTGAAGTTTACTCTCAGATTTTTCTGAGTTTGTTAAGTTCAAATGCATGTGTTCATCACATACACTGATTTTCTAGATTTATCTCATAAAGTCTATCCTACCTTGCTTCCATTACTTAGTTGTTTGCTAGTATGAAGATGAGGATTTGGGCAAAGTTTGTTTATATATATATATTTGATTTGGCAAATCCAAATGCAAGTAATACCTCATATTTGATTTTCTGGATTTTGTTTGTTTAAATGAAATGATGTATTTCATATAGATTAAGTTTATTAAGAACCTTGCCAAATGAAAGAGGATTGGAAGGCATAGTCTTGTTTTATTAACATTGCTAACATTCTTTTTAATTGCTATTATCATCCAAGTGATAAATCCTTGAAGTAAATTGTGAGATCTTTATGTGAGATTTATTATCTTTGCCTTATCTCTTGTCTCTTTTTACTATTTAGCAAGAGTTCATTTGATCTTTTAAAAAAAAAATCTTAAGATTTTGAAGAAGATTGTTAAATTTGAAATCTTCTTTAGCAAGATTCAATTTAAACTCTTCAAATTTTGTGGGTTTCGCCAATGCTTTACTAAATCTGAATCTTCTTTTTTGGGTTTATGTAATGTCAAGCTTAATATGGCTATTCATTTTTAAATGACATAAACTCTTGCGGCTATCATAATAAGAGATGAAAGGGAGTTTAGAGGCAAACAAAAGTGAATGAAATTTTCATTTTCCTTCATATGAATATAAGTTTTGTTTATGCTTCTTACTTTGATGCCTCTTCAAGTTTATGCAAGTATTGAAAGAATGAGATATATACTTATGATTTGACATATGAATGCTATCTACTTGCCAAATTTGAGAAAAATATTTTATCTCTTATGCTATAAAAAAAGAGAAAAGTGGAGAAATGATATATGTAAATGAAAACTCATATAATGATTTCTTATTTGTGATGTTCCCAAAGCAATGCTTAATTAAAATCATAAATATCATTTGTCTTGCCCAAGTACATGTACATGAATGCTTATGTGTAAAATTATTTGTTATAAGTGCGAATATTTCGCATTGTAAAAGGCGGAGAACCCGCGATGCGATTCGTTTACGCCGTGGCGATAATCGCGGATATCGTTGTTCCAACGCGCGGAAAATTCTACGTTTAAAATTATTTCTTTTATAATTTTATTGCTACGCTGTTCCAACGACGCAATGCGGCGGGCGTTAAATCTGGCGCTGCTGCACCTTCACCGCATGGGGCTCCAGAAGCCCTTACGCGATGATTTGGATAATGAAAATTTTAGTAAACAAAAAAAGTATGTATAAATGCCTAAGTTCTTAAGATGGAAAGTATGTGCATATATTCATTCATGCTTAGCTCATTATTATTCGAACCATCATACCATACCAAATTACAATACGCTCACTCATGCTTCCTAATTAAATCTTCATAGATGTATAATTACTTGTTTAAAATTCAAATTTCTTTTGCCTAAATGGTGATTATGTTACATGAACGGGTGAGAAATAGAAATGTGACACCCAATGCATTATATGACTTAAAACTTTGCTTCATTGCCAACTATATCTTTATGTTTTACATGAACAAGTTATTTGAAAATAAGACACCTTATGTGCCATGTGATTTAAATATTGCCTTATTACCAAACATATGATGATGATTCCCCTTGCTCGCTTTAAAATAAGATTGAGATAAAGAAGCATTTGGATGATTGCTTAGTCAAGTCTAACTTTCAGATTTATGATCAAGAATTTAGTATGAATGTTTGTCCTATCTCATTTGTTTCTTTTTTCAACAATATTTATATGTTTATGAATAGTTGAATCTTATGGTTGCATGATTTAAGTCTTGTTTTATTATCAAACATCTATTCATATGAGGTGAGGAGGGTTAAAATTAAAAGTATCAAGTTAGACATAACTTACAAATTGATGTGCTATGATAAGAACATAAGTGTTGGGGATCTCTTCCTTTGAAGGGTAGATGAACTCTCTCTTAGGAGACTTAGACTTGTAATAGATTTTGTAAGGAGAATGGGGAGAAGTGAGAGAGCAAAGTCTTCATGAGAGAAGAATTCTCTTTTATTTATAATGAATATTAGCCCTTTAGCATGAGGTTAAAAAAAATGGAAATGAGACTTGTGTCATCCCATTAATTTCTTTAGTTTTTTTCTACATGCCATTAAGAAGGAGAGAACTTCTATTTCTTTTGTCATTCCCTCTTAATGCCTCATAAAATGAGCATGAGTTTAAGAGGTGATCTTTATTTCTTTTGTCATTCCCTCTTAATGTCTCATAAAATGAGCATGGATCTAAGAGATCTTTACTTCTTTTATCATTTTCTCTTAATGTCTCATAAAATAAGCATGAAATTAAGAGGAGATTTTTATTTCTTTTGTCATTCTCTCTTAATGATTCCTAAAATGGGCATGGATCTAAGGTGAGGCTTTTATCTTTTTTGTCATTTCCTCTTAATATCTCATAAAATGAGCATGGGTTTAAGGGGAGATCTTTACTTTGTCATTCTCTCTTAATGCTTCATAAAATGAGCATGAGTTTAAGGGAAGATCTTTACTTCTTTGTCATTCTCTCTTAATGTCTCATAAAATGAGCATGAGTTTAATGAGAGATTATTTCTTTTGTCATTTCCGCTTAATGTCTCATAAAATGAGCATTGATTTAAGAGATCTTTATTTCTTTTGTCATTCCCTCTTAATGTCTCATAAAATGAGCATGGATCTAAGAGGAGATCTTTACTTTTTTGTCATTCCCTCTTAATGTCTCATAAAATGTGCATGGATCTAAGGGAGATCTTTACTTCTTTGTCATTCTCTCTTAATGCCTTATAAAATGAGCATGGGTTTAAGGGGAGATCTTTATTTCTTTTGTCATTCTCTCTTAATGTCTCATAAAATGAACATGGATCTAAGGGAAGATCTTTACTTCTTTTGTCATGCTCTCTTAATCTCTCATAAAATGAGCATGGATTTAAGGTGAGATTTTTATTTCTTTTGTCATTCTCTCTTAATGATTCCTAAAATGATCTAAGGGGAGGATTTTATCTTTTTTGTCATTCCCTCTTAATGATTCTTAAAATGAGCATGGATCTAAGGGGAGGCTTTTATCTCTTTTGTCATCCTCTTCTTAATCACTCATGAAATGAGCATGAATCTAAGTGAAAATAAATAAAAAAAAAGACTGGAGAGGAAATAAGTTCTCTTTTTTAACCAAAGTGGGTGTGTCATAAAAAGAATGGGAAGGAGAGTCTTCCTCTCATTTATGTGTGCATGTCATGATAAAAGAGGACATGACAAATAACTAAAATATAATAAATGATATTATGAATGGATCATAATGTCATGAGATTTCTTCTTCATACTTGGCCTATTCTAAAAAAATTCTTAAATGAGCTTATATAAAATATTACAAATGGGCTTATACAAAATATTACAAATAGGCTTATGCAAAGCATGATAAAGATAAGGCTTAATGGGATGGACACATGTTTAAGTTGTCATGTTGTCATGAATTAAATGTTGTAAGCTCATGATTACCCTTTCTTTTTGCCTCCTCTTATGGTTTTTGCTTATTTACAATCATAAGGATCAATATTCTTTTAAGAAAGAATTTCAGATTTCCTTAACCTTGTGTAAGGAAGAGTTCAAATTTTTTTTCTCAATCATGAAAATCATTATTTCAAATTTTCTATGTGTATGAAAGAATTTCAGATTTTCTTAATCTTGTGTAAGGAAAATTTTAAATTTTTCTCAATCATGAAAATCATTATTTCAGATTTTCTCTGTGTAAGAAAGAATTTCAGATTTCATTAATCTTGTGTAAGGAAGAGTTTAAATTTTTTCTCAATTATGAAAATAATTATTTCAGATTTTTTGTGTAAGAAAGAATTTCAGATTTCCTTAACCTTGTGTAGGAAAGGTTTCAGATTCCGTTAACCGTGTGTAAGGGAAATTTCAGATTTCTCTAAGTTTATCAAACTTAGTATGATTATCTAGCTTATGAAATCTCTAAGTTCTATGAAATTATCATGAGCCAGGGAAGAGAATGAAAAGAAAAGCGAATGACTTCATATTTGAGCTAATAGACTTTTAAAATGCCATTTGAAAATAAGTTTAGAAAAATTTTAAGCTCATTTTAGCTTATTGATTGGTAATGTTAAAATGACATTTTATCTAATAAATGTTCATATTACACCCATAAACAAGTGTCAAATCTATATTTCACATTGTGATAAAGGTAGGATATGATTTTCCAAAATCCAAATCATATACCACATCGGAACAACGTAACAAAGCTTCACGACGGAACAACGAATGATACTTATCACATCGATTTTTCCGCCACGCGCAACAACGCGACTTATCATAAGTTTCTGACGAACAACGCGAACGCACTTATAACAAACAATTTTCAAGCTTGTATTTACACATAAACATTCATGTACATGTACTTAGCAAGACATGACATTTATGATTTTAATTAAGCATTGTTTTGGGAACATCACAAATAATAAATCATTATATGAGTTTTTAATTACATATATCATTTCTCCTCATTTCTCTTTACTTTTTTAGCATAAAAGATGAAATATTTTTTTCCAAATTTGGCAAGTAGATAGCATTCATATGTTGAATCATAAACATATATTTCATTCTTTTAATACTTGCATAAGCTTGAAGAGGCATCAAAGTAAAAAACATAAACAAAACTTATATTCATATGAAGGAAAATGGAAATTCCATTCACTTTTGCTTGCCTCTAACCTCCCTTTCATCTCTTATTATGATAGCCGCAAGAGTTTAAGCCATTTAAAAATGAGTAGCCACATTAAGCTTGATATTACATAAACCCAAAAAAGAAGATTCAAATTTAGTAAAGTATCGGCGAAACCCACAAAATTTGAAGAGTTTAAATTAAATCTTGCTAAAGAAGATTTCAAATTTAACAATATTCTTCAAAATCTTAAGATTTTTTTTTTTAAAAAGATCAAATGAACTCTTGCTGAATAGTAAAAAGAGACAAGAGATAAGACAAAGATAATAAATCCCACATAAAGATCTCACAATTTACTTCAAAGATTTATCACTTAGATGATAATAGTAATTAGAAAGAAGGTAAGCAATGTTAATAAAACAAGACTATGCCTTTCAATCTTCGTTCCTTTGGCAAGGTTCTTAATGAACTTTATCTATATGAAATACACCATTTCATTTAGACTAACAAAATCCAGAAAATCAAATATGAGGTAATACTTGCATTTGGATTTGCCAAATCACAAAAAAAAAAAAAAAATCTAAAAAAAAAATTGCCCAATTCCTCATCTCCATACTAGCAAACAACTAAGTGATGGAAGCAAGGTAGGATAGACTTCATGAGGTAAATCCAGAAAATTAGTGTATGTGGTGAAAACATACATTTGAACTTAACAAATTTAGAAAAATTTGAGAGTAAATTTCACCTAAACATTATTCTTCTTAATAACAATAACTCATGTTATAGTAGTAAAGCAAGATAAACATTATGAAGAGTTTCCCCAACAATCAATTTTCTCTTTGTTTTGTAATCTTGAATTTTCAGATTTAATTAAAAGAATAGTTTTCTATAATTGGAGAAAGATGAGAATAAAACCTATTATTGATCAACAATTATAAGAGGGTCAAAGCCTCACTAAGCTCATTCATATGCTTTAAAATTTCAGATTTTGGCTAAAGACATATATTAAAGAAATTTAGTAAATAAGAATGTAGAAAGAACAAGATATTAGCCAATATGCATAAGCTCTTTTCTTTTTTATCTAATAGAAAGGTCACAGCATAATAATAATTCCAGCGGATTTTTTAGTCTAATAGCATAGGAAATGAAAGCTATCACTTCATTTTCCTCATATTTTCCTGAATTCAATATTTGAAACAACAACACATAAACATATATTGAATCTCCATAGAAAATAATATCTCTTCAATCATAATAGCGATTCACACTTGCTATTTTTCATGTATTTTGCAACAAAAAAAAACAGTGAATCATAAAGGGGAAGTCATCAAATCGTATCATTCAATAAGGCTCCAACGCATAGAAATGCACAAATGTTATATAACTGGGAGATTTACATCATCCCAAACCTCAAAGTACTCTTTAGGCATATATAAAGGGGTTTATGAGATCATACCATTCTAGGAAAGCCAATGAAAAATGAAATAAAAGCATAACATGGAGCTTGGGCCATACATCATCCCAAGCTCTAGATCTATATCTCCATATCATCTTAAGCATGTAAAAGAGGAGATTTGGTAAATCATACTCTCCAAATGAAATCACATATATAAGACATGCTTAGGGTTGAAAGGAAACGACTTGGAGTTTTCGATTGCAACAGAGGAGGAGAAGAAACTCTCGGTTTGCTCGAGAGGGACGGACGAACAACGGGTTTCCGAAGGAGAACTAGAAAGGAGAGGACTCTCGAAAGAGATGGACGGGGGAAGACTTTTGTTCGGCTTGCACGAACGAAAAACCAGTGAGATCGACGGGGAGAGAAGGAATCACACTAGAAATTGGGAAATCTCCGGATGAGAATGAGCAGCATTACGCGTGAGGAGAATAGCATGAATAGTTAGCGGCGGCAGGTGGTTAAATACTCCCATTGGATGCCCCTGCGGTGACCAATAAACTCATTTGGGTGGCGAGTTTAATTGGAGGGTCTAAGCGGAAGATTAGGATAAGGATTAGGGGCTTGTGCAGTTGTTAATGTTATTATTAACGATTTCGGCACCAAATAATGTGAAATTATTTCTTGCGCTAAACCTTATCAATATGGATATCAATTTGAGATATTTTGCGCGTGCACGAATGGCGCAAATGATTTCGCGATCGAGTCGTTTGGACTTCGGACGGCCAGTAAAAGACGGCGCGACGCCGATTCAATCGATCGACGCTCATGTAGAATTGATCGCAAAAGGCGTCGTTTAATAGATTTCGACGCTTTGCGACAACGACGCACCGCCATAACCGAAGTCGCTCGGACGTCGTGGACCGCCGACTATATGAGCGTAATTTCATTAAAAAATTGATTTTAATCAATTAATCGGTTATTAATTGATCTGATATGGATTTTAATATTTTAAACATAATTTGAAATTTTTTGGTTAAAAATATTTTAATTAAATTCGCTCACGATTAGGGAAATTTTAGCCTTCGATTATGCGACGTCGCCATTATTTTTTATAAATTTGGCCATACTAGCTTAATTTTAATTATGTCACACAAGTGTAGGTCAACAAAAGTAAGGAGGATGTACATATGATATTTATTGATTTAGATAAAGCTTATGATAAAGTTTCAAGAGATGTTGTTTCGAAAGTTCTAGAGAAAGGAGTTAATATTGGTTATATTTAAGTCATTAAGTATATGTATACTAGAGCTGTTACTTGTGTCCAAGCACAAGGAGGATTGACCAAATATTTTACCATTTCAATTGGATTACATTGGGGATCAGTTTTATGCCCTTATCTTTTTGCTTTAGTTATGGATGTTCTTACTAGGCATTTACAGGAAGGTGTACCTTGGTGTATGCTTTTTGCTAATGACATTCTTCTTGTTGATAAGACTAGAGAGGGAGTCCAAGAGAAACTTGAATATGGAGGTCAACCTTAAAGTCTAAAGGTTTTTGTTTAAGTAGATCTAAAATTGAATATATGAAGTATAATTTTAGTTGTAGAAGTTCTAGTGGTAGTGTTGTGACATTGGGTAAACAAATCATTAAAAAGAGTGAGCGATTCATATATTTAGACTCTATTGTTCAAAAAGATGGTGAAATAGATGGAGATGTTATTAGTAGACTTCAAGTTGGATGGTTGAAGGAATATCCGCTTGTTGTGTGATAGAAAAGTACCGCTTAAACTTAAGGAAAAATTTTACAAGATGGTGGTAAGACCGAATGATTTATGGTGCGAATGTAAAAAGAAGCATAATACTAAGTGTTGCAGATGAGGATGCTCGGATCTTTTACTCTTAGATAAAATGCTAAAATGAGTATGAAAAATGGAGTAGCTCCAATGAGATAAGATTAGAGAGTTGCTTAGATGGTTTGGCCACATAAAGCCTACCCCGATAACTACAGAGAGTAGATGCATTATATTGCCTTATGTTAAGAGGTAAATCTAAAAAAGACTTTAAGATGTATAAAAATGACCTTAAGATATTTGGATTAAATGAGAATGACAATAATAGAACACAATGGAGATGAATGATTCATGTAGTCGATCCCACTTATGGATAAAAGCTTGTTGTTGTTGGAAGATAATTATCTTATGTATTCAATAAACTAAATGGGTTAGGGAGAAAGCTAAGGAGATTGATAGTTTAGGTTTTAAATTTTTATATTTAGGTAGAACTCGAATTATGAATGGTGTAGGTGTGATCATAAACAAAAATTTGATGGATAATGATGTAGATACTAATAAGATTTGAGATAGAATTATAGTTTTATATATTGGTGTTGATACTAAGATTATTAATATTATAAGTGTTTATGCTTCTCAAGAAGGTTTGGATGTAGGCTTAAAAGAAAATTTTTGAGATGACTTAAGGGGATTAATACAAAGGATATTTCTTGAAGAAAATGTATTTATTGGAGGATATTTAAATTGACATGTTGGTAGAGTGGTAAAATATTTTAAAAATATTTACGATGACAATGAATTTGAAGTGATTAATGAATAAGGTAAGATTGTATTTGATTTTGCTTTAGTTTATGATTTTATAGTTAATATTTTATTTAAGAAAAGATATGAGCATATTATTACTTATAAGAATGAATCTAGTAAAAAAACTGATTGATTGTTTTTTGATAAAAAAATAAATTATTTAGATTGTAATGATTGTAAAGTCATTTTGAGTGAAAATTTAAGTACCCAACATCAACAGCTAGTTTTAAGTTTTAAGGTAAAAGATTAGAAGATGAAAAATAAGTTGAATCATTGTCCTAAGATTAGATGATAACGCTTGAAGAACACTAATAAAACTATTTTTAAGAACAAGTTACAAGAATTTAGAATTTTAGATGTTCATGAGAAACCTAATGTTATGTGAGAAAAAAATAATAAGTGAAATTAAGTTGCAAAAAAAGTGCTTGTAGAATCAAAAGATAAAACTTCTTTTAGTAAAAATAGTTGGTGATATAGTAAAAATTTGCAAGAGAAGATAATAAATAAGAAGGTTTGTTATAAATTTTGATTTAGATGTGAAAACTTGGATAATTGAGAAAGATATAAAGTGACCCGTGGAGATTTTAAGAAAGATATGCAAAAAGTGATTTATATAATGATTATATAATCAAATAAGGAAATATATATGTTAGCCAAATAAAGAGAGAAAGTAAAGATTTAATTAGTGAGCAGACATGGATTTAAAATCATAAAGTGCTTTTCTTAGAAAAGAATATTGAATATAAGTGGAGATAGTTTGATAAACTTTTAATGAAAGATATGAGAGTACGATTGATTTTAATAACCTTAGCATCTTAAACAAAAATAAAGAATTTTATTTTTATCGTTATATTAGTAAATTTTTGATGTTGGAGAGGCTTTTAAGAAAATGAAGTGTGGAAAAATAGTAAAACCTGATAATATTCTATTAGAAGTGTGGAAATGTTTAGGAGATCAATGAATTTCTTGCTTATTAATCTTAATGTTATTGTAAAGATTTAGAAAGATGCCGGATAAGTGGAGAAAGAGTTTGTTGGTTCCAATATTTAAGAATAAAGTTGATGCACAAGAGTGTGCAAATTATAGAGGAATTAAGTTTATGTGTCATGCATTAAAATTATGGGAGAGAGTAATTGAGCATAGGTTACGATGTGATGCAAAGTTTCTCAAAATAAGTTTGGTTTCATGCCGTAGATCTATCATGGATGATACACATTTGTTGATTTAGAGAAAGCATATGATAATGTTCCAAGAGAAGTGCTTTTGAGAGTTTTAGAAAAGGAAGGAGTTAATATTGGTTATATTCAAGTCATTAAGGATATGTATACTAGAACTATTACTTGTGTTTAAACACAAGGAGGATTGACTAAATATTTTCTTATTTCAGTTGGATTACATCAATTTGGCTTTAAGCTCATATCTTTTTGCTTTAGCTATGGATGTTCTTGTTAGACATTTATAGGAGGATGTACTTTGGTGTATGCTTTTTGTTGATTAGATTTTTCTTGTTGATAAGACTAAAGAGAGAGTCCAAGATAAACTTGTATTATGGAGGTCAACCTTAGTGTCTAAAGATTTTCATTTGAGTAGATCTAAAAATGAATATATGAAGTGTAATTTTAGTTGTAGAAGTTCTAGTAGTGGTGTTGTGATGTTGGGTGGTCAAGTCATTAAAAAGAGTGAATGTTTTAGATATCTTTGGTCTATTGTTCAAAATGATGGTGAAATATATGGGGATGTTATTAGTTGGATTCAAGTTGGATGGTTGAAGCGGAGGAATGCATCGATCTTGTTGCATGATAGAAGAGTACCACTTAGACTCGAGGGAAAATTTTATAAGATGGTGGTGAGACCTACAATGTTTAATGGCATAGAATGTTGTCCAGTAAAAGAGAAGCATAAAATTAAGTTCAATGTTGCAGAGATGAGGATGCTTAGGTGGATGAGTTGCTTACACCTAGAGATAAATGTGAAATGAATATGGCGTGGAAAAATTGGAGTAGCTTTAGTAGCAGATAAGATTAGAGAGATCGATGGTATATAAAGTGTTGGTCATAATACGAGGAGAGTACATGTATTAGATTTGACTTATCTTAAGAAATTTGACGTATCTTAAGAAAGGTAGAGGTAAACCTAAAAAGATTTGGTTATGATGTATAAAAAATGTCCTTAGTTTATTAAAAGTAAATGAAAATTTGACACTTAATAGTACACAATGGAGGAGAAGAATTCATGTAGCCAATCCCACATAGTGGGATAAAGGCTTGTTGTTGTTGTTGTCAATTAAAAATTCTTTCTTTCTCTTCTTCCTGTTGGTCACCTTTATGCCCTTTGTGTCATTATTGCTTGCTCTAGGGATCGAATTCACTGCTGCTACAATGTACTGTCTGGAGTCACTATCCACCCTCCTGTAGTTCCAGAGTTGCTTGCCCACTTCTTGCTATTGTCGTGGAGTCCAGTTATTGTCCATGTGTTGGCTGATATGTGCAAGGAAGGAAAACCAAGCAGTGCTTGCTTTGTCGGGGATGAAAGAGGATGAATCCACAACGGTTTGCTGTTCTAGGGAATAACATAAGCAGAAATTGGAAGATAATTGCTGTCTAGTGCTGGAAAAGTCAGCTAATTGAGTATGTTTACTGTCCACATTGAGGAGACATGCCAAATCAGTGAACAATAGTAATCTAACCGGAACAATATCTGAGATACCTTTAATTCATTGATAAATCAATAAAGAACATCCAGGATATATCTAAACATTGTAATGGCAGGGTAAACATGTAGACTTATTAATCAGGCAATTATTCTTGTTAATATTGGTCCACCCTATTGAAGAGAGGACATGTCATGTTCTGTGCCATGGGCAAGGAAGGTAAATTACAGATTTAGAAGTTGAACGAATATGTTTCACCATTGAAGAAGTCACAAGGATTGTGACCAAATATGTTCATCAGCAAGACATACCACTCATCTTCCACACATTACTGCCAAGTATACTGTTGTGTTGAATTCAATCCTTAAGATTGACTTCATCAAAGGGAAGGCAATTATGGAATATGGAGTGGTCAAGACTATGTGCAATCATACATGAAGGTATACCTTTAGATATCTTAAGACATTCAAATGGAGGGAAAACACATCTTCCAAACGAACAATTGTTCAAGAGTATCCACAATTAGAAAAGCCTCCATAATTAAAAAGGTTTGAAATGTTACCCTCTTGTTAATTCAAGAAAAAAATGGATAAGAAATCAATGTCTCATTAGTTTTTGTCAAACCTCAAAAAGAAGATATTACTGTATAATCAAGCCATTGAAGTGTTTCATCTATATTATGATTTTAGATATTTGCAAGTGTGAATATGATCATAAAAGGGGGCCCTTTGGAGGATTCTAAATATGAAATGTTATCCATGCTCCATAATTCTAGAAGCTCAGAAAAATTGAATTTTTTAATATAGGTTTTCAAAATCTAATCATTTTGAAAAGATTCGTTGGTAAATATAAAGAAGTGTCTTAATTGAGATGCATTATTGTTAGATTTCCCTTGTCTAAAGTTGTTATTTCACTGTAGCAAATTTCACTTAAATGTGGATTTGGTCATGAAGGGGATAATCAAATTGACTACATGCACCAAAGAAGTCCATGAGAATCGTCCTTCGCCGGCTGCAACTCTAGAAAACCGACCTTCTCATGGGGGCCACCGCCTCCTCCCTGGACAAAGGACCAAGAAAGGATAGCAAGTTTTGGCATCGCTCACTACGACGGAATTATCAGATGCACGTCAGGCAAGGAATTGCCGGATCTGGCCGGGCGGTGAAACGCATAGCAAGCGCGACATCGCTCATTCTGAGAAGACAAGGCGCCGCGCTCCGACGGCCGCAATGCTTGATATCCACGGGTTCTTGATCAATTCAAGAACGCCATGTAGATTCTCGCGTAAGGAGTTCTTGATCGAGCGCCATCAGACTCGCGGATGATTTCAGAATCGGTGGCAAGTTCTTGATCGAAGGCGCTGCATCGTAGACTCGCACAACGGATTATCAGAAGGCCCGCTGGATTATCAGATCCTGGTGGCTCCTGGCGTAGTTGAAGCGAGGTTTGCAAGACGCGGCGATCGCAGGTGTGCCTATTGGCGAAAGTGGTCACCATGGACGCGGCGGATTGGCAAGGTGTACACCACCTAAGCCGCAAGCGCAGGTTTCGCGCCGCTGCAGACAGAGCCTGCTGCCAAATCGATAAGGAGGTGACTGCCGAGCAAGGTAATCCCGATTCCATGGCCTACAGCCAAGATGAATAGTGGTTTTGACCGCTGATTCTCTGGGATGGACATTGCCCGGACACCCATGCCGAATGGGGCTACCGCAAGTGACCTCCATATATCAAGATGATCAACACAAAATACGCGTGTGTGGAAATGTCCAAGCTATCCCGAATCAATTTTTTTGGGAGTTTCTCATGTTCCAAACAAGGAGGTGGATCCACTACTACTAACCCTCTCGAGCATCATAGCCCATCTGGGGGTGTGCGTCAAACTCATTCTCAACTCAAGGACAAGGGAGCTCCATTCCTCGCTAACCCATGGAAACGGAAAGAGTTTGTGAAGCTTGCTCGTGGATAAATCTCTAATGGAGGATGGTTCTACTATTAGATGATGATGCTATTGATGATAACCACCAAGTTTGGATAAAGCCCTCAGTGATACTTGGGAGAAGACCTTCTATTACTTTTTCCTAAATGGTGATTTATGAGAAAATGGAGGCGTGGGAGCCTTCAAGTGGTAATGGTCTCTCCGACTGCTTTGTGTGCCTCTTGACAGCAAGCTGGGGATGTCCTTATGAATGGCCCCGGTTTGTATGGAAATGTCATTGGCTTGGACAAGTGGACCCCAACCTTCAACCCCAAATCTCTTCATTTGTCTTCTCCTATTTGGGTCGACTCTAATCTTTCAGATTGGGACATCAACATTGCTGGTTGCTTCCTTCTTTGAGAGCCATTATGGGTGGATCATCCCACCAATTGGGGGCAAAGCTTATATGCTGAGTATGAATCAACCTTCCAAAGCTTCCCACAGAGTTTGGATCAACTAAGAAATGGAAGGTTCTTCCACCACCTGAGTATGAGGATTTCCCATATGCTTTACCTGCAAGGTTGGCCATATGCATTCTTGTCCTACCAAGACAGACCTCCAACCGCACCAAGCCTAGTTAATTCTAAACACCCCTCCTGGCAAGCTAATAGAACTTCCTGCAGAAAAATCTCAAACTTCAATGTGAGAAAGGTGAAAGCAGCCTACCCATACCATGCCCGATCCAAGGGCATGGATAAGGGCAAATGCCCCGATATTCTGACCGCCAGAAGTTTCTACCATACCTTCTAGACCACCGACATCGATTATGGCCCATGGGTGCTTGTTACCCATAAGAAGAAGACTAGCTGCAGATCGCTCGAAGACCACGAGGTGGTCAACTGCTACAAAGTCGAGGCTAGAGCAAGGGGCCTCCACCACGTGCTACTCCTTCTCGTAATCTCCTCCTATTGACATCTCAAAACCTCCTTTTTCAAGCCCCTACAAATCTTGGAAAAATGCTAAACCTCTGATGGGAGGGAAGACCACCATTCACAAACCAAGGGTCTCCAAGGCACACTTTCAGGGAGCTCCAAAATTTGGGGCTGTGAAAATCTTCCTAAAAGAGGAAGAAGGCTCCACTCACACCACCGATGGACGGATCCCCATGGTGGACCGATGTCTTCCATCTTATTCTGAATCAGGGCCCAAGAAGACCACCCAACTACCCACGCCAATCCTGGCCATGATATGTATCATCGGCTTGGTCGAGACCAGATCGAGCAGCCTTAAAGTGAGGTGGACATGCTCAAATCCGCAATTCTCCGCCACCCTTCACGGATATGATTATCTTATGGTGGACTGGTTGATTTTCATCCCCTTATCCTCTCCGACGCCTAGGGAAGGTTAGCATGGTTGATAACTCGATTTGGGTGTATGCCAACCGTGCCTATCACAGAGAGAGTACCGCAAGACATTAGTGATAATGTTGATCTACTCTACTATCATCTGAGGTGACTTCAATCAGTATCTTATCTCGCAGATAAGAAGGGGGAAGAGATTCACCTGCCCCGTGCTCAGAGATGGAAGCTTTACCACCACTCGACTTACATGATCTTGACTTCATGGGCCTGTATACCGACCAACAACAAAGATGGGAGAAGCAAAATCGGGCACGAATCGGATCGGTTCAAAGGGTTTCTAACATACTTGGAGACACTAAGGTTCATCATCTACCCCATTGCTCGCACCATTGCCCATTACTTTTCGCCTCTTCTATCCCATATACTCCACCACGCGATGGTTCGCTACACTTCCCTCATCGTGTGGAGGCTAGTGTAAGTAGCTGCTCGTCGATGTGCTAAAAAAGTGTACCGCACCCTTCGTGCTCTTACTATCGGCATGTCAAGAACCTCCATTTGCTCAAGAGGAGTTGAGCGACATTGAAACCCTCCGCACCGGCCGATTGTTTTGACTGTCTCATTACAAGACAGAGGGTGAGCTTCGCTCCAAGGTTATTGATCTGAACTCTACATTGGCTAGGCTCAGTACTTGGTGGACGCAGAGGGCAAAGACTAGATGGCTACAACAGGGGGATGGTAACACTCATTTCTTCCACACTTGTTCCTCTGAGACATCGCACCAACAGATTAATGTTATGACCTGATGATGGGAGATGTGTGTGGAGGCTATATGAGATCTTCACCACTTACTTCCGTAAGAAATAGGAGTCTGAGCCTTCCGCCTCTTGAGCAGGTACCTTCTCATATTTTTCCCTTCTTGATGCATCGCTGACCGAGGATGAAGTTTGGGAGGCTTAGCTTGGGGCCCAATCACCCCTGTCTCGATGGGATTATCGCTTTTACAAGCGCTTTGGATGTGTGAAGTCTGATGTCTTGGCAATATCCAGAGTTCTTTAGTACCTCCGAATGGATGACTCATGGAAGGATACCCTCATTGCCCCCTAAGGTTGGAGCCACCGTCCTCCAAGCATCATCAATCGCCTTATGTCGACCATCTATAAGTCGATTGCCAAAATCTCGGTCAGATTGAAGCATCTCTACCTACCCTCATCTGAGGAGCAGGAGCCTTTGTCCCTCGGAACATCTCTCACCATTGTCTCCTGCCCAAGAGATCTTCAACAAATTTCAACATTCTACCTCTGTTGGGTTCATGGCAATCAAGGTAGATAGAGTGCATAGATGAGTTGGCAAACCTTGGAGCAGATGCTCTTTTGGGGTTTCAGCAAATGGGTCATTCAAGGTCACCCATCCTACTCCATTCTTTGAATGGTGGACCGAGTGGGTTGAGCTCGGTGGCTTTCGCCAAGGGTGTCCTCTTGCCCCTACCTCTTTATTTTATGTTCGAGTCGCTACTCGCCTTCAAGCAACGGTGCCAACCAGCATGATGACACCGGAGGTACTGTATCTCCAACTTACTTTATGATGACATTTTGATTACCTCTCGTGCTTTGGTGGCACATGGTGCAAATCAAGGCTATCCTCGATGATTACCGTTTCGACGGCAACGCATCAATAAGTGCCAAGATATCCATCTTGTTCAAGGTTGCAAAAGATGGAGGACCAACCGTGACACCCGCTTATTGGGTTCGTGAGGGTCCGTGAGATGGACTACTTGGGACTCAAACCGCTATGTAGGTTGTTCGTGACGGATCACTCTCACCGTGAGGGCCGTGGAGAAGATTTCGCCGGGGCACGCACCTTTCCCCGGCCGTACACACTTATTTCCACGCCGCTGCTCTGTACCGACACATACTATGCTACCCATGAATGTGTCACTGAGATTGAGAAGATGTGATCTTTCTTGTGGGACAAGAGCTCTTCCCGTAAGAGCATCCATTATGTGAAATGGGCCTATTTGTACTCCTAGAAGCTGGGGTCTTGGGTTTCACTCGCCGCCACTGACCGCCCCCCCTCGTGGCACGATGCCCGGACTTCTTGTAAGCCTGACTCCCTCCTACACCGCTGTCTTCGAGAGCGCTACGGGGATGATATCTGGGATTACTCCCTGAGGAGAGGTGACTCTAAGTCATGGGCTGTCATTCTCAGTGGGGCTCAAAGCCTCAAACCTCGATTCACTGAAGTCACCGACGGAACAAGGTACATGTCCTTTCCCAGACTTGGTTGACTGACATCCCACTTTCCAGGAAACCCACATTCTTGGATACTGCTACCTTGGAAGACCTTCGGGTGTGCTCTTTTATTCAGTCAGACCGATCCTGGGACATTGGAAGACTGGAGCTTCATTTTGAAGGACCTGGTGGATCAGATCACAGAGTGAAGTTACACACCGTTAGTTGCTGATGAGCCGAGTCGATACATCTTCTCTAAGCAAGTCCCTCACGACTGCATGAGGCTTCTCTTCCCACCCACTACACCTATCGCCTGGCTGTAAGCTTCAAATGCATCCACCTGAGAAGTTCTTTGGTGGCTCCAAAGGGCCCTTCCAACACTCTCCGGCTACGTGGGGTCACCGAGGAGGTCCAGGTCCTGGGTCACTGAGGAGGGGAGCACATCCCCACTGATGCTCTCTCACCTACCGCCTTCGTGTTCTATCTTGGGGCTTTGTCATACCTTCCTTTATCTCTGTTCTCGATCTCTTCAGGCCTTCGACAAAGATCCCCAAGACCGATCTAGCTTGGGGAAGGGCATACCGCTATGTTATATACCGTTTGAGGGCTGGAATGCCAAGACTTCACTCATGGAACCCCAAGGTGCTTGTCAGAACATCTTGAGGCATTCGCCAACACATCCGCCTTTCCATTTCGAGAGCAATGGAGTTCCAGCCTCATCTACCGATTCCTCACACTTTTGGACTCCTCCTGGATGGCTTAAGGCCAATGTTGATGGTGTCCTCTTCTCCTGCCCGTGTATTGAGTCGCCATCGAGATGATACCGCAACCTCATCAAGGCCGGATACATCTTCAAGACTGGATAAGACTCGTAGAGTTGTGTGCTATGGGGTCACATCCTCGAGTATGTAGCACAGTGATCGAAGGCTTACAAACCAGGGTGGTCACTTATCTTCAGACTGCAGACTTATCGGATCGCTTCTTCCAAAGATGTGCACCGATATTGCTTTCTTTCCGGGTTCCACCAGTGATCTTCTCCCACATCCGTAGGGACCCAATGACAGCGTGACATCGGTTCTCTCCATCGAAGTCCGATTTTGGCATCCCGCTGATGCTTGATCTTCCCTTCGCTTTTCTAGCATTTTAGATATGGACCGCGAGCATGTCGCTGGCCTAGTCTTGTTTTTCCTTTCTAGTTTTGCACTTTTTGGTGCTTTTATTTTGTAACCCTTTATTTTTTATTTTTTATTTTTTTAAAATGCAAAATGCAACTTTCAAGAGAAAAAAAACTTTGTTGTTTGGGTATCAAAATTGTGAAAGTATAAGGACATCAAGATAGTGGATGATTTTGGATCATTTGATTTATTGAAGTAGATTGTTAAGGATGTTGATTCTTTGATCATTTTGTTGAGATCAAAGAAGACATTGTTAGGATTTCGCTGATGAAGATGGATCTTGAATTTAAGACTTTTTTTTAAGATTGGGAGGTAAGTCATGATTGTTGGTACAAAATCTAATATATTATAGGAAATGAAGAGTTTTGTATTTTAAATTTATATAGGTCAAGTGTGTGTTTGAATTTATATGTTGAGATAGGACAGAGGCTGTTTAAAAGGTAAAAAGTTAGGACTAGTGGATCAAAATCTAGATTATAATAAGATGAGTTTTAGGTTTTAATTTGGTTAAGATTTTTTTCGAATATTATATTCTAGACCATAATAATGTTTGCTTCAATCATCTTATAGTTTGATCAATTTTTTTATTTACGTAGATGTGATTCTCTCTTTTATGGAGTTTGTTTAGGACTGGCTAAAGACTTCTACATCTTGTAATTGCATAAAAACCTCCAAATTCATATATTAATGTTGAATTCCAATTACCTTGCAACCTTTTTCTCTCCTTCCTCTATCTTAGCGTCAGCCACATCTATCCCCTCTATTGATCAAAGTCTTTACTTATAGTTGCCTGTTGAATCGACCAACCACTATCTTTTGTACTCTTAGAGTTGTCGGACCATAATAATGTTTGCTTCAATCATCTTATAGTTTGATCAATTTTTTTATTTACGTAGATGTGATTCTCTCTTTTATGGAGTTTGTTTAGGACTGGCTAAAGACTTCTACATCTTGTAATTGCATAAAACCTCCAAATTCATATATTAATGTTGAATTCCAATTACCTTGCAACCTTTTTCTCTCCTTCCTCTATCTTAGCGTCAGCCACATCTATCCCCTCTATTGATCAAAGTCTTTACTTATAGTTGCCTGTTGAATCGACCATAATAATGTTTGCTTCAATCATCTTATAGTTTGATCAATTTTTTTATTTACGTAGATGTGATTCTCTCTTTTATGGAGTTTGTTTAGGACTGGCTAAAGACTTCTACATCTTGTAATTGCATAAAAACCTCCAAATTCATATATTAATGTTGAATTCCAATTACCTTGCAACCTTTTTCTCTCCTTCCTCTATCTTAGCGTCAGCCACATCTATCCCCTCTATTGATCAAAGTCTTTACTTATAGTTGCCTGTTGAATTGACCAACCACTATCTTTTGTACTCTTAGAGTTGTCGGATCACCTCTTACTACTGTTGCTCTTAACACTTAACCTATAGGATGGAAAACTATGTAGTTGTAGGAAAAAATGTCAAAATGATGTTGAGTTTAACATAAAAGTTTTATTGATCAAAGTAAGAACATCTTTTATCTAGACTTATGAAAAATATTTATATGAAGAAATATGACCAGGTATATAAAAAATATTAAAGAGAATATAGTTTATTCAATCTCTCATAAGGACTAGGTTGTTTAAAATATATACTCTCGAGCACACCTTTAAGTGACACTCTTGATAAATAGAAACTTGTTTTTATTTTGTTTTTATTAGATTTATCAAAGGAGGACTTGTGAGTTAATGATTATTATCCAAATAGAACAGTCTATATACTAGGTGTCAATTGATATGGTAAATGGTGAATCATCATAATAAAAAGGTGATTGACCAATATATAAAAAGCTTATGTGATAATAATTTCTAAGTCTTCAATGGACTTATTAATTGATAAATAGATAAGAGAAAGAAGCATAGGAAAAGGTATATATATGTATGGAAACACATGCATATACATATCCACTAGAAAGAGAGAGATATGCCCACTAAAGGAAAAAAAAGATAACTCAGTTATATGTGACTAAAGTTACTCGACTTTAGACTTACACAATTCTATCTGTGTCAGGCTGAACTTCTTAACGTACTAAGACACCCTAGGTATAGTTAAAATTATACTTGATTAAGGCTCTGTCCTAAGAAATATTGTATGTAATACATATTATCCCTTTTTAAATGAGGAAGATCTCTAATTATGTATGTTGATATGGCCATATTATGAAAGTGCAATAATGCTTAGAGGTTTTGATCTATGGTTAAAGCTTCATTTTATACCTTCTCTTGGAAATATAGGAGGTCAACTGTTAATTAAAACTTTTGACTTGAGAGAGCGCCTTAATTTTAAAATTTTAAATATTTTTTAGTTGATTTTAAAGTTTATTATATTATTAAAATTGGTAGAATATTTTTTTTTTAATCCTAGGAGCTTAATAAAATCGTCTATAGCTCAGATAGTCACATGACAATTAGAAAATGAAGTCATCAAGCAATGAAAATATAAATAATCACTATGCTATGAAGTTGTAAAAGAATAGGTAATAGGTTGGTGCAGTTGTGCAATATTATTATACATACCTAGAATAGAAGTAAAATATAGTAGTTGACTTTTACAAATATAAGCTTGATAATTTAAATAATAAAAAAAAGTTTTGGTTTCTCCCTATTCATGATTTTTTTTCACTTCGTTCCTAGCATAAACCTTTCATTGGGAATTGGAGTTGGGACATTAGCTTGTAACGGGTTGGGAAACCTTGTTTATGTTTTATTTTATATATAATATTTTTTAAATACAAAAAAAATCTCCCAAAATTACGTGGATTCATCACATCACACCAGAATATAGAGAATTATAATATTATAGATAATATTATGAATAAAATTGCAAAATTTTTATGTTATCGCATGACCCCTATAAATGTAAAAGTAAAGAGCAATAACTGAATGTTAGGTAATTGCAAAAGAATATCTCTATTCTAATGCAACATATCAATAGAGAAGCACAACACATCACAAAAAATGTAATAATTAATCTCATATTTTGGACAAACTCAAAGCAACCTTGTCTCGAGCAGCAAAGGATTTGCTCATTAAAATATCGACTTAATGACATGTTCTCTATGCTAAGCGATTAAAATATTGTGAACTATCACAACATCTAAATATCTGCAATAGTCTGTGTATCTTAAGGTTGACTCATGTGATCATAATGATCTACTGAGCTAAATCATTTGTAGGAATGTGATTATCTAAAGACTTATCATTTAGTTATTAATTTAAGTGATGGTTTTTAGTTTGATTAAAATTATTAAATGATCATAAGAGATATGATTATGATTAAAATATTTATATTATTAAAAGAATTATCATTCAATTTTGATAATCAGTTTGTCATAATCATAGGTCAAGTATTGGTACTGAAGGGGATACATTTGAATCTAGAATGTTGACATCATTCTGTATGCTTGCAAATGCAGCAGTATGATAGGGATATTTGAAACTATTAACTATTATTTATAAGATTCAAGCACCTATGTGGGGTACGGCACTTAAAGACAAATGGGTTCTAGATATGTGAGAAAATATAATACTTAGAGTGCAAGGTAGTGTTCTGAATGGAAATTGTCTATTCAGAAAAAAGAATGTAATTAAGTACATGAAATCAAAGGTGTTCAATCACAAGGCCCTTCATCATAATAGTTTGATCAAAGGTGATATTGACCAAATTGAAATTAAATTTGATCGAAAGGACGCCCAAGCTTATATAAGAATATTAGTATAGTCAAATGAATATAATCATACCATGAGTAGATTGAGTCATATAACTAGTTTATGAGAATTTTCTAGTCCAACATGTATGATTGAGAGGATAGAAGTACTGTTCAAGAAGAATAGAATGTCATAAATAAGCATACTTTGCCACAAGAATTGATTAAGTATTAAAAACTTAGTAATGGGTGTAAGACCAAGTTATGGTCTTAACTAAAGAAAATAAAATAAAATGTATATTTTTGACAATGCAAACTATTAAATAGTTTAGGTCATCAAAATCTTAATATGTTGTGTGTGTATTAATTCGAGAATATTGGTGTGTGCACATCACCAAGTTAGCCACTCTCTTACGAAACTAACTTGTGTGCATATATATTAGTGTAATTAAAATTAATTGATGTAATCAACTCTATGCACATATATTAAGTTAGAGGCTACTATGATAATGCAGTGAATCATTGGTTCTTAGTCTAATATATAGATAAATGCAATGAAGGGATGACTGCCTATTTTTGTAGTATTATAATGATATTTTGGTTGTGAATAAATTTTTAATTTTGATTGTATTAAATAGTACAAAGTTTTAGATATATCTCAATAAATTAAGTTTTAGTCATTATAAACTTCTTTTTTCCTCTCTTCATAACTTAGTAATTAATTGTAGGATCCACTTAAACCAAATCAAAATATGAAGTAAAATCAACACAAAATAATTAAACAACTTCAATGAAACCCTCTTCTAAGTTGAACATGTTCTTCACACTTAGAAAATTTGAACCTAAAGCCATAGCTAAGCATCCATTAAGGCAAAATGATAATTTTGTAAAATAGCTTTTTTTTTTTTAAACCTTACAAATATCATGCAAATATCTTAATTGAATTTTAGAAAAATTTAGGGGAGTGTATTTACACCTGATGAACTTCTCATAATTTAATGAGAAATTTTGAAATAATTTAAATAAGTTGAAAATTTAAAATAATGAATTTATTTTTTAAATAATCAAAGCCATCAATTAAACGCCTAAAATTATCATAAAATATAGAGAGGTATACTAACATGTTAGTTACACTTTTTGATTTTTATAGAATTTTTAGGTTAAATTTTAATTTTTAAAATTTTAAAAGTGAAAATCAATTGCAAAAATCATAAATTGCATGACATCTTCAAATGGGTTTGAAATTATCATACAACGTCTACAATAACCTTGTAAACCTTTCCAAAAAAATTGAAAATTAAGAGTTAAGGATCAAATTGGTTCCCCACCTATTTTTGGAGGACTAAAATAGTTCTAGACTAAATAGAAGGACCAATTTAATCTTTTGATTATTTGAAAATGGATCAATTTAATACTATTATTTAAATTTAGATGAAAATGAGTAGATATGTAATGGAGAAGGTAGGGCGATATCAAAATTACAAAATAACTTAACATTATAATGACATTTAATATAATAAAAAATACATAAAATTTATGCCAAAAAATTTATATGCTAAAAATATGCATAATATGATTGTATTTGTAATACACATGAAAGAAAGATTAATAAGAAAAATTAAAATTTCAAAATTTCCTCCACTTTTAA
Source organism: Cymbidium sinense (assembly GCA_021442155.1). Lineage (NCBI taxonomy): Eukaryota > Viridiplantae > Streptophyta > Magnoliopsida > Asparagales > Orchidaceae > Cymbidium > Cymbidium sinense. The sequence continues at coordinate 58,049,960 of CM038215.1, forward strand.
CACCCAAAATCGTTAGTTTGGATGATTTGATCAAATTGGTCCATTTTCAAATAATTAAGGGACTAAATTGGTCTTTTTATTTTGTCTGAGACTATTTTGGTCTTACATAAATAGTTGAGAGATCAATTTGGCTCTTTACTCTATAAATTAATTAAATTAGAGGATAGTTAATTTAAAAAAAAAAAACAAAATAGAGAAATTTTAGGGAAATAATATTTTTCCTAAAATCATACTTGAGATCACACTTAAGTTTAAAATTTCATTCAATTTAGAGTAATATCTGAACCACAATAAAAATCTAAAGAAAATGGTGGTCCAACTTGATTAGACCCATTGATTCAAAATCAATGGCTCTAATTGTCTCCTATCTCTAATATCTTGAAATGATTATGTAAATCCCTCCACAATGCATCATTTGAGGTGATCACAATTGGGACAACTTTAGGGGTTCAAGCCCATGAGCTAAACTCTACTTTTTGTGATCTTTATTGTTTAGGAGAGAGAATAAGAGAAAAGTGCAGTAGGATTTCTGATTTTTTGTTTGCATGAGCTATTAAGATCGAGTCTAAGGATATTTTCACCTTCATGTAGTGAGAATTGAAAAACTCTCCTTGAAATTTAATTGAATTGGGCTACTTTGGTGGGTTTACTAGGTTACCCTCACCTATAAGTCAGTAGTGGTGGCTGAGTTAGTACAATGGGTATGAAAGAGTGAGGAAAGTGTGGTTATGCTACTTTGAGCTTGGAGATGGTGTTCTAGCTCTGTTTTTCTTGGCATTGCTTATGGTTATTTTGTAGCCATGGTAATTGAAAGCCATTGTAGTTTAACCATGGTTAACCCCTCCCAACCACCAAGAGCAATTGCTGTGGATGTAAACAGTTTAGGAACATACATAGGAGTTGTTGGTGAGGGAGGAATGACATGTATTCAATGGTGTTTAAGTAACCTCGTTAACTCCTTTCAAATTTTTTTTTCCATGTAAACTACTACCCCGTGGCTCTACTCTATTTAGCTATGGGCCAGTTACCTTTTGGATAATCCTTGGACTTTATAAGGATAATCCTTAGAAAATGATTTTTTCAAAAATCATGGGAATATGGTTGGTGAAATTCACACTACCTCATATTGGCTCAAATTAGACATGATAATCTATTTGGTCAAATTGATGTACTTGAAGTGGACAAATAGATTTGGGTTGAACTAGGGATATGTTCTTAGCATCCATGGCTAATATCACTTTCAAGGGTTTGTTATGATTTAGCCACTTAATATATTTAGTTTTTTTTAATGAACATGGATGTTCAAAGTGACCACCTTAGAGTGGTCAAATCAATATGAATTGAATTAAGCATTCATCAATAACATTCTTAGCTACTATTATACTTAAAGAATGGTTGGATATTAGGTTAGCTTGGTCCAATCCCCACCAAAAAAGGTATTAGTTTTGATAGGTGAAAATTGGGCTTACATGACTTGGTCCATGTTTAGGACACTTAAAAGAATGTTTAATTGGTCCAATCAATTTGTGATTATGACTAATTTAGTGAAATTATCCCAATTGGGTCAATTTAAGTTAATTGAATTGACTTGGATGCAATTAGTGCAATTGATAGATCCATTGTCTATTTTAAAATAATTTTATCTTATGAACTTGTTTATTGACTAATTTGGGTGGTCAATTCAATGTTCATATATCTTGGCTTTAACTTGAGTCTTAAAATGACCCATATTTAGTTTATTTTAACTTTCTTTGCCTTGTGGTTGACCAAACATATGTGAAGGAGTTCTATTGACGATTTTGTTTATGATTATATTAGGAACATCCTTGGGTTAAATATTTGGGGTAATTACTTAATTTGTTGAAAGGTGTAATTGCTTAGTTAAGGGTTTAAATGGGTTAGGGATAGGCGAGTTCTTTTGACTCAACTATAGTTCAAGTTCCCTAATTTGATTTTGAAAATGATGAAGTCAATCCTCGGAGTCTTATGATCAATTACTTGAATTTAGTGTTTGTATCCTCGAGGGAATGAATGAGCTCAAGCAATGAAAGATGTTTATCTAAGGTTGGTTAGGGTCAAGCCTATCAGGTAGGAAAGATTTGTAAATTAGTCTCCTGCAATGGTTCCACCTTTGGTCTTATTAAGTCCAAGCTAAACTTAAGAAACTAGGTTCGAGACTTAGGGCCTATTTGGGACAACTGCAGTTGTATAAGAAAGCAGTGGTGAAGTTGTGACAAAAGAAGCTACTGTGAGATGATCTATTATGCTATTTGAGAGACAGCTATGAAACTATTGTACTGTGATCATGTCTTAACCAAATGACCAAAATACCCTTATAGTTTGTAAATAGAGAATATATATGTAGTTTGATGCAACCAATATGATTTTTATTTACAGAAGAAAGTATTAAACAATAAAATAACAAATTCATGTATTTTTTAATGTTGCATGCATTGAAATTGATTAGCATTACATAAATTGTAATAATAAAAAGAGTTATCTGAGAAATATATGTACATATATATGTTTGTTACATTATAACAGTGGTACAAGCATTAAATATAAATGAGTATTACAATGAAAATTAGGATAATAAATGCAATAAGTAAAGTAATTATAATATTGAACTTCTTATCCAATTGATCAAGTTTTTGGAAAACCTCTTTTATGATGATGCTTTCTAGATTTGTTCACTATTTAAAGATGCCTCCTCATATTCATATGTCTATCTGAAAAAAATTACAATCATCTTGTGTTCAGTTTCTAGGATATCTATAAAATCTTCTATTTTAATTATCTTCTCGATGTGAAGTAAACAAATAACACTATAAACTGCAGTTGTAGTATACTACTTTGGAGACACTTGAGCTTCTAGAACTTATATTACCCTACTTGACATTTTAGTTAATATATTTTCAAAGATGAAATATTGCAAAGACATAACTCCAATAGTTTTGTAATAATGTAGATGATAAGACTATAAGAAGAAACAATAAAATAGTAGAAGTTGCACATATTTATTGTATCAAGAAATAGTAAGTGACATGAAAAGTTTAAGCTCAGATAAAGTGAACTGGTAAGTAAAAAAAAACATTTATAAGTTTAAAAAAAAATATCATCCTTGATTCCATTCAATAGTCACATTTGTGCTCACGACATGAAATAAAGAGCACTTGCACTATTTGTTCTTATCAATTACACCACTGAAAAACTTGATATAGCACAAATGCTTATTGGGTTGAATCTCAGTTTAATTATTGGTTCATATTTCATCATCGCTCATAAAATAATGTAGTATCGATCCATATCAGGAATGCCGAACATTAAAAAATTATGTGATCTTTTCTTGATAAATAAAAAATTGTAGTATCTATCCATATAAACAATGAAGAATCTCCCAAAAAAGTAGTATTGATCCATACAAAAAATGTCAAAAGTGGAGAAGTGAATTTTCACAAAACCATCAAATCATGTACTGCCCTTTTCTAAACTAATCATACTCGCATCACTCAGAAAGACAACTTATCAACAATTTGATATTGGAGCATTATCATCTTCTTTAATCCCTCACCATCTCGAGATTGTGATTCACCAATGTTCTGATTAGATTGTGGCAATTATTTGCCCAATCTTGAACTCATATACCTTGAGAGGAACAAACTTTTGGTCTTGGTCGACTACAATAAATTCCCTATTATTACGACTTAGATGTCTTCAAATGAAATTATGTAAAGTCATCATAGCTTAGGCTATATGAACTTGTTTTTCGAATGAGTAAGTTGACATATCGTGCAAGATTACTCATGTCTTCTTCATATACCAAATGCCCCTTGATCACTCTATGTAAGTAATGTCTTTTGTTGAATAGTTCCTTTTTTCCTCGTATTGTTTGGCTTCTCTCAATGTTAGGAATATGATATCTAGTTTCAAAAAATGGCTTCATAAACTCTGTTTGCATTAGGTGCCCAACATTAATTAGTTAATATTTTCTTGTTTGAAGAATATCAGGGTGGATTAGAAAAATTTTTTTTTTTGCTAAAAAAAGAACAAAGTGCATACTGGCATTGGAAAATTATGCTTCAGATTATGTATGGCAAACTTGAAATAGTGATTGTCATGCACACTTCTCTCCCAACTAGCCATAACAAAGATAAAACACATGTGGAAGTCGCAAGCTGCTATAATGTTTTGAGTTGGCGACTCACAATCACCAATATATGCAACACTATAATTTCTAAGGACACGAGCATCCACGTGTGTTCCATCAATAGCTACAACATAATTCTATGTAAAACATATCATTATAGTAAGAAGAGATTTGCTAATTTTCAATTCTATTGGAATAATTGTGTTTAAAGGTTTACCTTGAAGAAATGAATATATCTAGGGGCATTTTCAATCTCTGTTTGAGTTGATTGAATTGTTTGATCGAGTGGCTGCATCACTTCTTTAGCCAAGCTAATTAATGTGTTCAATCCAACTGAAAAGTACCTGCTAATTGTTTTGATGGAATGATGGGAGCACTGACTTGCTAATTGTTTCCAAGCTAATTAATGCTGTCCTCACTGATTTGTTATGGGATAGCATGTACAAAGTTATTCCCAGAACTTCCCTACTAATTGTCCTAGAGGACCCAGGAATATCATGTAAGTCTTCCAACTATTATTATAAATCAATAAAAACTTTGTGACATATGAAACGTGCTGTGAAATCTCCTAAGATGTCTACTAAGCAATTCTTCAATCCACTTGTCCCCAATGTATGATGAAGCCATGCACAATATTTTGCACAAATAGGATTTGTAGTATTCATTTATTAGACACACAATTGTTACAATAATGTTCCTCCAGTGCTCATTATCATTTTCATTCATACCTGAAATAGTGATTAGGATTGTGACATTAATGAATTGCATTATATACCATGAAACATCTTCAGATAAGATGTTTGAAAATAATAGAAAAAATAAATATAGTGCGTACAACACAAAATTCATGGATACAATAGTCCAATAACAAAAAAAAAAAAAAAGATAATTCTATCAAGTCTAAACTCATAAAACTCAAACATCAGGTGGTTCGAAGAAGTGATGGAGGTAGTGAATTCGTCTTTTAGGACACATGAAGACCTCCCTCTTAATAGATTCCTGAAACTTTTATGTGTAATGACTTTATGCTTATCTTTTCAGTGTAGCAGAATAGGATATTTCGATTGAAGATTCCCACACGTTCCCTTTGTCTTGAGCAAGCGAAGTGATGTATAATCAAATCATCTATTCAATTAAATCTTCTTAATTTAATATCATATCAGGCGTAAATCTTTAAGTTTGTAAATATACGAGAATTAAAGACATTTATATGCGTCTCAAAAAAGCTTTAAAAAACTATCTGATTAACAAAACTAATGCTTAAATCTTAATTTTAATAGCTTTGTGAGACAAGAATCTTAAAGTAGCTGATCAAGTAAAACAATCGTGCATGTACATGTAAGCGGTAAACTGTCTTTGTATGTGTAATCTGTGAATAATATCTTTGTAGGTCTTTGTAGAGATGTAACATATAAGCGAATAATATCTTTGTAGGTAATAGTAGGTTTCATTATCGATGTCGAGGCCATAATTTCATTAAATCATTTCGGTTCTATTATTAAATCATTTTAGAAATGTATTTATAATTCGTAGGTTTTGATAACAAATCGTCACACTCTAAAAAAAAAACGTAGGTACGGTAGAACCATTACTCTGCTATACATTAGACTGCACTAACGACTAAAATAAATTGATCTGATCAATCACGGCTCATATCGAACTTTTCTTTTATCTGCCTTGATTCATGCTTAAGCTTCATCACAATTTTCGGCGTTCTGTTTATCATTCTTGCATTTAACATGTTTCAAACCTTTTATATGCGTGAAATCAATCTTTACATGTCGTTGTAAATCATTAATGTGTCAGTAATCACATTTATATATCGTTGATATAATTTATTATATTCATCAATTTATATGAAGTCGTAAAGCAATGACATTAAAACGAATTTATATTAGCAGTATGTCTCGCTCGATTAAAATGTTAAATGCTGATGTGCTCCCGATTCTCCTGAGCATGTAACCTTAATAAAAACTTAAATAATGTTGGCTCTTAAATCTCATAATTCAATCTAAAATTGATATCTCCTTAGCTTTGAATAGACTAATGCCAATATTACCCTTGATCAACAAAATTAAAATTAACAAACACTCGATCCTAAATCCCATTTTAATACACAATAACTCTGACTCATAAGAGTTCGATTTCCCAATCCGTATTTCGCATTTCAACCCAAGGAAAATAAAGAAAAGGATAGGAAAGAAAATTAGCAATTTACAAATTCTAAATTTCGATCGTGAGAAGAAATCCGAGCCGAATGGGTTACGGGATTTGAGCGACTGATTTTCAACCCGTCGGGACTTAGCGTTCCAGTGATGGCGTAAAGTGAGCGGATAGGGAGAGTGAGGATTTAATGCGAGGCGATATCATAAGGGAGCACGCTTGTGAGATCTTGGGGAAGGGGATGGGCGTTAATTGTCCGCAAGCTATAGAGCGAGGAAATCGATCTAGTCAGAATGGGAAAGGAGGAGAAGAACTCGCGTGAAGGAAATGAAATACGTATGGAAGGAAATGAAATTACGATCGATTCGCCATACAGCGTCGAGTGCTTTAATCCAGTGCATGTACACTAGTCTTCTGATATCACGATGCGGGTTAATTACAACAACAACAACAACAAGCCTTAATCCCACTGGGTGGCTACATGAATCCTTGTCTCCATTGTGTCTATTATGTGTCAAATTCTCATTTAATTGTATACTAAGATCATTTTTTATACATCTTAACCAAGTCTTTTTAGGTTCTCTCCTTTCTTAACATAAGGCAAATCTAATGCATCTACTCTCTGTCGGTCATGGACGGTACGCTTTATGTGGCCAAACCATCTAAGGCGACTCTCCCTAATCTTATCTACCTTTGGAGCTACTCCAACTTTTTCCCGAACATACTCATTTTGCATCTATCTCAGGGTAAACCACTCATCCGAGCATCCTCATCTCGTAACACTTAACTTAGTCTTATGTTTCTCTTTTATTGGCCAACATTACCATAATAAGTCATTAGGTCTTACCACCATCTTATAAAATTTTCCTTAAGTTTAAGTGGAACTTTTCTATCACATAATAGGCGGCATTTCTCCACTTCAACCATCCAACTTGAATTCTACTAATAATATCTCCATCTATTTCACCATCATTTTGAAATAGAGCCTAAATATCAATCGCTACTTATTAATGACTTGATCTAAGTCACACTTCTAAAACTTCTACAACTAAAATTACACTCCATATATTCAGTTTTAGATCTTAAAGAAAACCTTTAGACTCTAGTTGACCTCCATAATTCAAGTTTCTTGGACTCTCTCTTATCAACAAGAAGAATGTCATCAAAAAAGCATACACCGAGGTACATCTTCTTGTAAATGCCTCGTAAGAACATCCATAACTAAAGTAAAAGATAAGGGCTTAATGTTGATCCTTGATGTAATCCAAGCGAAATAGGAAAATAGTTTGTCAATCCTCCTTGTGTTTGGACACAAGTGACTCAGTATACATATCCTGACTTGAATATAACCAATATTAACTTCTTTGTTCTAGAACTCTCCAAAGAACATCTCTTGAGACTTTATCATAAGCTTTCTCTAAATCAATAAATATCATATGTAGATCCTTTTATTTTCTCTATGCTTCTCCATCAAACCTCTTAACAAATGTATAGCATCCATAGTAGATCTACGGCATGAAATTGATTGTGAGAAACTTACATCACATCGTAACTGCTCAATTACTCTCTCCCATAATTTTAATGTATGACACATTAACTTAATTCCTCATAATTTGCACAATCTTGTGCATCACCTTTATTCTTAAATATAGGAACCAACAAACTCTTTTCTCCACTCTCGGCATCTTTTAGTCTTTAAAATAACATTAAAAGATTTGTAAGCCAAGAAATTCCTTGATCTCCTAAACATTTCCACATATTGGAATATTATCGGTCTTGCTTTTCCACATTTCATTTTCTTTAGAGCTTCACTAACTTATTACTAATCTGACGATAAAATGAAATTCTCTTTTTGTTTAGTATTAAGGTTGCTAAAATCAATCGTCTTTCGGATCCTTCATTGAAAAGTTTATTAAAATACCTCATCCACCTATTTTCAATATCTTTTTTAAGAAAAGCACTTTATTATTTTCATTATCTTAATATCTTGACTATATCTTTACTTCTCTATCTCTTTGGTTGGCTAACTTATACATACATCTTTCACCTTCTTTGGTATCTAATCTATTGTATAAATCACTAAAATAAATTTTTTTGCATCATATATTGCTTTCTTAGAATCTCTGGCCATTTTATATCTTTCCCAATTCTCAGGGTTTTACATCTAAACCAAGTTTTATAACAATCTTCTTATTTCTTATCTTTTCTTCTCATCACTACCAACTATTCTTATTAAAAGCTTTTCCTTTTGATTCGCATCTTTTAACTTGTTTAATAGCACTTGATACTTTTCCCACATAATGTTAGCTTCTTATGAACATCCCAAATTTTAATTTCTTGTAGCTTTTAAAATATTTTTATTTGTGTTCTTTAAGTGTCCCCATCTAATCTTGGGATAATAATTAAGTTTATTTTTCTCTTACAACCTTTCATCTTAAAATCTAAAACTAATAGTCGATGTTGGGTACTTAAAATTTCACTTGGAATGACCAATCTTTACAATCTAAGCGATCTATTTTTCTTATCAAAAAATAATCAATCGTGTTTTACTAGTTCCATTTTATAAGTAATAATATGTTCATCTCTTTTCTTAAATAAAGTATTAGAAAATCATAAAATTTAAGAAAATCTAATATAGTCTTTATCTTAGTCAATTCCATAACCACCATGAATACTTTTAAAATCTTATCACTCTACCAACATGTCCATTTAGATCTCCCCAATAAATACTTTTTTTTCAGAGGTATCTTTTGTATTAATCCTCTAATTCATTCCAAAATTTTTCTTTTGAGCTTACCTCCAAACCTTGAGGGTAGACACTTATAACATTGATAATCTTAGTATCGATAATAATCTTTAAAGTATAATTCTATCTCCACATCTATTAATCTTATAACATTATCCTTCTTTATCTATAATCACCTTTTTAGTTCGACTTTCGAATACCAAAGTTTAAAACCTAAACTATCAATCTCCTTTTTCTCCCCAACCCATTTAGTTTCTTGAACACATAAAATATTTATCTTTCATGAACCATAATATCTATTAATTCCATTAATTTACGTAGAGTACCATATTCCAAGATCTAACCTAATTGGTTTTGGTGGACTAACTTCAGCGTCCATAATGTGGGAACCACCTTATTTAACACCAGGCGTAGATGCGTATTTCTATACATTTTCATATTCAAGCCATCCGGTAGCGTTCAGGGGCCTAACGTCTGATGATTTAAAGGATTCATGTCATGATTATTTCGACATATTTACTGGCTTGTCGACTACCTAACCCTCCACTTTTGCATCGGACTTGGGACCAATGGTAGTGTTTTAGATTAGGTATTACAATTTCCCCTCTTAAACAAAATTTCGTCCTTTCTTACATTCAAACGGGAAGGAAACCTTATCTCTTGTTCAATCTCCCAGTAGAAATTGGTGCGTGCTTTTAATTTTAACATAGGAAATTTGTCTATTTCGTAATCTCTTCATCATCAAATCTTTTACTCCAATGCATAGTCAAATCGGTTGTATTTCAAACTTTGTATATGGAATCTTACTCTGCATCGCGATCCATTTTTCAACATTGAGATGTGAAAGGCGTTGAATGTCGATTGATGGGTAAAGCAAGTTTTGTAATTGCCGTCACTTTTAATGATTTTAAATCCATGTCTCAATTTACCTCCGTGACCAAATCTACTAATTCCTTTCATGGGTTTGACTTTCAAAATACAAATTCTCCAACTTGAAATTCTACACGGTCTTTTAAGTCGTATCTTATCGGCGATCACGGCGATTTCAATCTATCTCTGTCGATTTTTTCTCGTAGATCGACCAACTCGGACCTGCTTTTGTCTTTCTCACCGACCCAACTTAATGAAGTTACACTCATTACAATCTTGCTTCATACTTTGAATCTTAGATTGGTAAATTATTGTGAGCTTCGATCGTAGGAATATGATCTTCTACCTCAAAATCTAAAACACATAGTCTCAACAAATCTTAGGTGAATTGTTTCTTTTCGATTGTCCATCGTCTGGGATGAAAAGGCATCTTAAGTGTAGCGTATTGCCGGCTCTCAATTCCTTCCATAATCAGTAAATCTACCATCTACGAGCGATCACTTTTTATGAAGTCTTTACAATTTCTTTAACATATAATACAATTTATCAATGAATGCAATCATTTGTGGGTAAGAAATGAGTGACTTAATTATCTATCCACAAACAATCTTATCACAGAAATCCATAACAAAATCCATTCTTTCTTCCCACTTCCACTCCGGTATAGGTAATGACGTAACAATCCGGGTCTTTGATGCTCGGCTTTTCGACAACGACATTTTAGAGACATATTTATATCTTTCTTTATACCTGACCACCAAAATGTTGCTTTTAAATCTTTATACATTTTTGAACTACCTGGATGAATAGTATATCCCGATGAGTCTCCTGTAAAATTTCTTGTCTGCATCATAGTACCCATAATTATAAATTCTTAGAATAACACCCTCATCTACAAGTAAAATTCTAATTGTCAATTTGTTGAGAATTCGATATCTCAATCAGTTCTTTCGACTTTGATTATCGAATAAAGTTGATTCTTGTCGATTGAGATAAATGTCATTATTTGAATTTTCTAACTTTTGTAGAGCCTATAATTCTCGACTTTGACTTTTGAGTAATAATCCAAAGCATTTCCATGGATTTATGGCTTAATCGTAGCATTAAACCAATAAAATAAATCATAATCTTTAATAAACTCAAGCCATCTTCTTTTTGATTGATTCTTTTGTGTAAAGATATACTTCGATGATCGTAAAATTTAATTTCAATCAAGTAATGTCTCCAAATTTTAAGAGCAAAATCCACATTTCTAATTCTAAATCATGATGCGGGTAATTTCTTTCGTGAGCTTTAATTGTCTGAGCATACTTCTCGCATTACACACCTTTTTGATCACTAAATATTTGGAATCCTCACGATGGAATAGCAAGGCGTTAAATGCTTTTTTCAATTCGCTTCTCACGTTAATTTGTGAATTTGATATCCTTTCTCGATAAATTAGATAGAGGCATTATATGATATGAAAATCTCTTGACAAACTTCGTAATAACTACAAAGCTAGACTTACATTCTTCTGGTGCGGACCATTCTAAAATTGCTTTTACTTTTGAGGATCAATGAAACTCCGCCACTTATAATGTGACTGAAATGCGACGCTATCGTCCAAAATTCACATTTTGAAAATTTGGCATATAATTGATTTTGTCTTAACAATTCTAAAACAATCCAAATGATTTGCATGTTCTTCATCGCGGTTTTAGAATAAATCAAAATATCATCAATAAAGATGATAACAAAGCAGTCGAACACGATTCATTAAGTCATAAAGGCGAGCGTAGATTAAACCAAATGGCATAACAATTAATGTAATGCGTTCCAAATTTTAACAATATCGGCATCTTTAACTTCCGATGATATCAGGGTCTCCGTCATCGGAAAATCGGTGGCTCCCGATTGATCAAATAAATCATCAATCCGGTAGTGGATACTTGTTCTTGATTGTCACTTTATTTAACTCCTGTAATCACATCGCATGATATCCTTTTTCTTAACAAATATCTTTGCACTCCACTGAGTTCTTTGGTGAATAAATCCTTTTAATGCATCATTCTTTGTGATCCTGCCTTAGAGCCCGTCGCAGATTTATGTATAGAAGTTGTACCAGGGTTGTACATCAATCCCAAACTACTTCGTGTTGGTGCACGTAATTCCTCGGAAACACATCGAAATTGACAAGGAATGTTTTTTTTCAAGCACCTTCTTATTCAATCAATTTGGTAGAAATACAATTTCACCTTCTTAAATATTTACTCAACACTCACAAAGAAGAGATTCTTATCACGCGAAAAATAAAATGATTTTTCACGGGCATGCAAAATTTCACTCTCTCTTCCAATTGTTGCAAAATATTTGATCAACCAATCCAAGTATAACGTCAAAATGTCGATTGGTAAGATAATTAGTTACAGGAAAGTGTTTATCTTGAATGTTAATGTCAATACATTTCTGTTGTATTACTATCATAAGTCATTACCGTTCATCTGGGTATGAAATAAATAGTATCAGGTAAACCTGGAAAAGGAATCGAAATGAGCGAATCAAGCGGAATCAACGAGCGAAATGATCGAAATTTTAAGCATATCGACCTTGATTCCCCGGAGTGATAAAAAACTCTTGCTTTCTTGGAGGGTTGGTTTTGTTCAAGTTTTTTGATTCCTTGCTTCTTGAATGATATAGAAACTCTTGCTTTTCTTGGAGGGATGGTTTTCGTTAAAGTTTCTCCTTTTCTTGAATTGAAGGTCTCCCAAAATTGTGTTACGGCTTGGCTTCCAAAATTTTCTTTGTTGACCATCGATAATTGTATGGTTTTATATCCTTCTTCTTTCTCCGATGGCGTCCCAATTCGATGTCCAATCGACCACATCAGCATCTGATCCAAATTGAAAATGTCTTTTCCCACACTTGTCAAATAGGTTTCTCTCAATTTTGTTTTTATCATCGACTTAAATTTCTTATGGCAAATCTTTTCTTCAAGCTTTTTGCGTTTGCCGTAAATCCATTCTTGGAAAAATTTAACTCATTTTCAATTCTTCAGCCTTTCAACTAGCGAGAACTCATCGATATCAGGGGCTAATGCCAATTTCAATTGATCTCGGCCTCTAGAAATCTATGACATTTCTCTTCACAGTCTTGATATAATGTGGAGCATATCTAGAAAGAAGTGAATTCTTCATATTGCATTATAGTTTTCGAGCGAGATTGAAAAATTTGTCTTGTAAAGCAAATTCGGTGATGGAGGAATAAACCAATCTTTGAATACTTTGACAAATTCATCCCATTTGATCAGTAATAGTGTCGTCAAATCTTTCCCTTGTTGACCACCTTTCGCCTCCTTTCTACAAAAGTAGCGATCTTCTCTTACGTTTTGGACAAATCATTCCATAATTTAATCTTCCATTATAATCGCTCCTCGAATCTTTGGTGGTTTGAGCGTTTGAAATATCCTCAAATGTTGGTCTTCGAACCATACTGATCTGCTTGTAGATTTTTTTTGATCTTAAACAACCTGAAATCAATGAACTACCCCGAATTCATGATCTACCTTCACCACTTTTCTGGGTTGTATTTCACTCTGTTAGAATTATCTTAGTGATTCGGTGCATTTAGTCAGGGTGACCTCAACCTTTACGGCATTTCTTGAGCAATTAATCGACATTATAAAAAAAGTATTTATATGATACATATTTATTAAATATAATACATGCATGAAATTAAGAACATATGGATTCTAACCCAACATTAATCGTCTATAGCTCATATTGATCAATTCAACACTTATCCTAAATCCAAATCATGCTTCCAACTCAATCTTTTTTTGCTCATTGCTCGGACTTGTTTCGTCTCTCACACGATGACCCCTATGCTTATCTTGGGTCGTCAGTATAACAGAATAGGATATTCGATTGGACAGATTCGACCGTTCACGTCTTTATTGCGAAGCAGTGAAAGGTGTATCTAATCAAATCATCACTAAACTATTTTCTATCTTCTTAAAAATTCGTATCCATTCTTGTAAATCTTTAAGTTTGTAAATAAATACAAATGAAAGACATTTAATTTATGCGTCTAAAAGCGCTTTAAAATTTACAAAATTATAATTCAAAAAGACTACACACCCATTTCGTCTTTTCGAAATTTTCAAGCGGTAGCATCATTAATTAAAAGCTTTGTGAGACAATCTTAAAATAAGCTCGGTCTGAAAACGGTAGAATCGTGCATTTGTGTAAAGCGGTAAAATGTCTTTACGATAAATGTAACAATCTGATTGACGATATCTTTGTAGGTCTTTGTAGAGATGTAATATAAGCGAATAATATCTTTGTAGGTAATAAGGCGTAGGTTCATCTTGTATGTCATGTCGAGGATAATTTTCATTAAATCATTTCATTCGAGTTTATATCAAATCATTTTCTAGAAATGTCATTTATAATTAATAGGTTTGACTTCATAACAAAAGGGTGTCACCGTCGCTAAAAGTAGGTAAGGTAGGTAGGAACCATACTCACATACTAACGCGACAGGTTAGACGACTTAATGACCACCTCAAAATGCAGTGGGGATACTAAGATCCCATCGGCTGTCAACTTTTTGTCATCTGTAATTCATGCCTCTTCGCTATTTCACCTTTCGTTTATCACATTATTTTAACATGTTAAACCTTCTTCTAAATCATCAACTAGGGCATGTCATTGTAAATCATTAATCTGCGCAAGATCAACATTTATATATCGTTCATAACGAAATATCTACGTGATTCATACAATTTATGAAGTCGTAAAACGGTATAGTAGAAGCGAATTTACAGCAGTATGTCTCCCGATTAATGCAGGTCGGTTATGACTGCTCCTCGATTACCTCGACCTGATAATGAAACTCTTCTTATACGTGTCATGACTAATGAAACTCATAATTACAATCTTACGCATTGATATCTCTCATAAGCTTGAGCGACTCTAACGCCGATATTACACTTGAAACTAAAATTAACAAACACCGATCCTAAATCCCCATTTTAATACACAATAACTCTACAACTCACTGCGACAAGTTCGATTTCCCGATCACGTATTTCACGCATTTCAACCCGAGGAAGCTGAAAGAAAAGGGATAGGGAAAGAAAATTAATTTACAAAATTCCCATTTCCCGATCGACCAGAAGCAGAAATCGAACCGAGCGATCGGTTCAGGATTTCGACCAGCACGGATTTTCCAACCCGTCGGGACTTAGTCGCGTTTCCAATGATGGCGTGTAGCGTGGCGAGTCGAGCCAGGCCGGCTCGAACACCGCATGAGGAACACGCATGTCCACGTCGATCGAGGGAAGGGGCGGCTCGGCGTTGTCAGGGCGGCCGTCGAAGCCGAGGAGCGAGCGGAAATCTCGATCTGAAGAGGGATTGGGAAAGGAGGAGAAGAACTCGCAGCGTGAAGGAAATGAAATAGGCCGCGGCTATGGAAGGAAATGAAATTACCTTCGATCGATCCCGGCCATACACGCGTCGAGTGCTTTAATCCAGCCGCTGCATGCTTAGCACCTAGGTGCTACAGTAATCGCTACAGTAAACGGGTTAATTAGCTAAAACAAATTTAATTAGGCATTAAATTAATGGATTAACTAATTAGGTATTACACTTTGTAGTGAGAAGATAGAGGGGCATGTCTTGAAATACTTCCTTAATTCAATAAAGCACTTTGATAGCATTTGATATAGAAGAGAGTGTTTTAACAGAAGTTGAGGATGAGCTCATGGAAGTGTATGCGAAGACCAATTGAGAAATTTGCTCACGTAGAATCCGGCTCCTATTCTCTTCTTCTTCCCACCTTTAGATGCACCTTTAGAGGAATGCTTGTGGCCACTACTACTAGGCTTGATAGAGACTTCAATATGATCATTTGAGCTACCTTCCTCTTCCAAAATTAGAGTCTCTGGGTTGAAGCTTTCAGTTGCCTGATGTGTGGGAGTCTAGGCATGAACTCCAATGGTAATGACACCCTCGAACATTACATGCAGCTTTTCTAATTCTGCATCTATCATAGGAAATCTAAATATTTTGGCATGGGGAAAGATCTAAAAAGAAGAATGGAGGCATTGTGAATATGAAGTTCTCAATCTTTAAGGTTCAAAAAGAAGGTAAGGTGTTAATACTTCAAGCTTTTCTTTCCACTGCTCATCGGTGACATCAATAGTCTTCATAGTGGTGTCACAACCTAAACCATTGGCTCCTTGCTTTAACTCCTTCTAAAGCTTCTAATCATTTTTTAGGCTATTCCACTTATTTTTTAGTTGCGCTCTATCGTACTCTTGCACAGTGCACTTTTCAAATTTTTTATTACATTCTGCCACTCCTTTTTATTTAAGTTGGTGGTAGGTCGATTGACAATGTTAATCTCTTGCAAGCAAATTTCATAGAATGTCAGCTTAATATCTCTCTCTAATATAGCCCATGCATTATTCTTAGATTTTTTCATCGTAGTACTATGAAGCTCAAATTGAAATGTTCAGGACTTCAAAGGATATACACTGTCAGATGAAGATGAAGATGAAGAAGTTATACAAAAAGCTTTAATACGCAAGAAATTGACAATGTACCGAATAATTAATGCTCACAAATGTAAATATAACAATCTCAATTCAAAGTCAGGCAGTGTCTTAGTTCCAAAAAGTTGAAGCATAAAATTTAAAAAAATAGCAATCACACACATGTTGGATGCCACATTAGTAGACAAAAGGCATTCAATAACAACAACCATCTCCACTATAAATCAAATTGTTTAGCACATATAATGAATAGTACCCAATTAGTCTCGCACAATTGTCATTCTGAATTTGATCAACCTCAGTGGTTTTTCAATGCGAAAAAAACCAATTAATTGATGCAACCGTTTCTATCGAACAACAAATTGACAATAATCCCTCACAAACCACAAAGGCATACGAAAGCTAAAGAAGAATGACATTAACAAATACTCGACACTTTTTGGAAAATTCGATCACAACATACACCCCTAAAAGGAATAACTCGAGCTGTATAGGTGACACCAGAAACAAATGGAAAGAAGAGGAGCAGGTTAAACAACCACAAATAGAGTAAGCACAACCAATAACAAAATGCATTACCTTTTCCAATCCAACACCAAGCTGTATAAGTCAGTGTGTGTATTAGGTAACATCCTCTATACATATATAATATTACAACAAGAAAAAAATTTCTTGTAGTTTCAGTAATCAAGCACAACTACAACGAAGCATAAAATTTTTCAAATCGAACTCCTCAGGAAGAATAGAGCATAAGATGTTGACGACAAAGAATGAATTTTTACAGGAGGTTTTGGCGAGGGTGGGACGGGGGGTTGTGATCCAGTAGGCTTATAGGTAACTGTAAGGCCGTGTGTGTTAGCCTTAAAGCAAAGAAGTGCAAAATATTGGTGGCAAAGGAGTCACAGTCTTTATCGAGAATGCGGAATGCAACAGGCCATGGGGTTAGGGTTGAGGTATCACATCGTGAGAATCATCATTGCCGTGATCCTGCCGAGCTTCCCAAACACCTCAGCATTGCGTCATAAGACACAACACAAGCACGCTACAGTAACAAACGAGATCTTAGTGTTTGAGGAGGATATGAGTTTAAAGTCCTGTCGACATTTTTGATGTCAACAATAGTGTTTGTTATCTTGGGAAAGAACAGGGGTAGAATTAACAACTACATAATGTATTGGAGCATAATGAAGGTTGAAACAATAACTTGTTTTTCTAGGAAGAATAGAGGAAAAAATAGCAAGATAGTAGTAGTGAAGGAAGAGTAAAAGATCTTAGCCTGCTTATTATTAGAGAGAGGTCATCTACAACGTGAAACAACACTATAAATTTTTAATTTTTTGCTAGATCAATAGTGAACCTATGAAAAAAGTTTAAATTTCTTTGAATCCATTCTAGCATTTTATTATGGATTTGTCTCATAACATTAAGAGGTTGGCTATAGGTCGCCTATCCTATATAATCAAATATGATAATATTGCAAAAATTATAATTAATGAATACTCTCTTGATAACGAATTGGATGATAGTGAAGATTTACAATTTTATTATGATCTAACATCAAATGTTCTTGAATCTTAATCTACATTTATATTAAAATGTGGTCATAAATTACAACTTGAACAAGAGTTGAAATTTGACACTAAAGTATATATTGAGGATGTGATCATATTTGAACATAGACTTCTAATTTAAATTGAATCTATGCCAAAATATGAAATTACCAGCCATGTTCGTTTTAGTTAATGGATCAATTGAGAAATGTGACAATGTAACTTCTGACAAATTATTTACAAAAAATAATTACTATCATAAATAATCAGAATGAAACTGATTTGTTTTTGTTTTATGATATACCAACAGAAAGTTTTTAGAAATTCTTATTGAAAAATTTAAATTGTATTAATATTTTTGAAGATTTATTAATGATTATTCCATTAAAGAAAGCAAAATTCAGAAATCCATTTTTCTAATCTAATTTAATAGTTCATAGTTATTATGAGAAATAATTATGCCCTTTGGATTTTGCTTAAAGAGGTTACTTATCAATATAGGCACATAATATTTGTATTGGTTGTTTGATATCATATTAGTTTTGAGCATTTCATTGTCTAATATCATATTGGTCATGTCTAATTTGCATAAAAATATTGATAGAAAACTGACTGTTATTTCTTACAACTATAAGTCTGTTATTGATGTGAATAGAAGGTAGTAAAATTTAAACTAGATACAATAATATAAATCTGAATCCTAAAAAGTTTCTTGCTAAAGCTTTTAAGAAATTAATAGTTTGGGAAAGGACACCATATAAAATTATAAGACATATTGAGACAACTGATTCATGATTAGAAATTTCCAAGCATTTTATGCGTTAATTCATTATTCAATGTATTTGGTTTAATTTCATTTCATCAATTGACAATCAATGTAATGAATTCTTCTTTGTTTTCTCCTATTATTAAAATTCACATCTAATACTTTACTAGATAATTCTATGCAGTTACTTAATAAGATTGTGTCTATAATTGGTTGGGGATACTAGTAAGTATTTCAATCATTTGTTTTATTGGTTTGTGATGATTCATAGATAATAATAGGAAGTAATGCCAATGTCTACTGGTAAACATCAACTTAAAAATTCATTGAAGTTGAGATTTTTCAGTATAGCAAATTGACGTAGAGCATAGCCTTATGATTTAGAAGAGTCAATTGTGGGTTCCTGTAGTGGCCATGTCGCTCCTTCCTGCTTGATATGCAACTTGTGTACTGTTGCTGATGAATAACTTCCGTTAGATTATTCTTTCTTATCTGTTTGTAGCTGGATCTGTTTTGGTGTTGGCGAGATATGCTGTTGTCATTTGAATTTATTGTGATCACCTACAACTCATGCTATCATATATTGTGTCTTAAGGGATTTCAATGAATTTAGCAAAATTTGGTGCTTCTTTGTGATTGGATGGTTATAAATATTGAATTTTTGAGGCATGTAATAGTACAATTGCAGTGCACTGAAAATTTTATTTTTGCTTTTTTACTTTTGAGTGCTGGTTAGCAAATCTTTCAGTGTGGTGCAAACAAGAGTCAGCCTAAAAAATTAGATGCCACTATCACTCGCCCATACAAGAGTGAAAGAGGGTTCACTGAACGCTTTGAATAGTTACAACTGTCTAATTTTTATTAATATTAAATTAATGCTTTAATTTAGTTTAAAAGAATTATTGACTGAGCACTAGTTATGAATTTTTGAAACTTTAGAAAATAGGCTTTTTTGTTTGAAAGATTGAGTAACTGTATGATTATTTTTTAATTTTAGATAATATGAACTTTATTTTTAAAAATAGGAAACACTAGTATTAAGAATATTTTTTGTGCATTTATTTAATTTTATAAATTATGATGCATCGACACTTTGTAATAATGAAATGTGTCGTCTTGACACTTGTACTTGTATAACAGGCACTTGACATGAGTCAGACACATCGTCTACAGGTCTAATTTAAAAAAAAATAACTAGTGGACTCATATATCCAATACAGATGTTACTTAGATAACTTAATAGTTTAACAATAATTATAGTTTTTATTCTACTTTATTTTTCTATGATTTTTTGTAACATTATTTTTTTTGTAAATAATCAAATTTTACACCTTCAACTAATAATCTATAATATCACGTGATTATTTCTTCTTTGATGAAGTTTAAAGTATGTAATAAAATTAAGGAAGATTTACATACATATCACACAATTCTGATGCATTTACATATTCAACACTTAAAAGTTAGATATTTACTTATCTAATATTTTTCTATATTTAAGAAGGTGCACCTCACTTTTAAAAAGTGAGTGATATTAATATTTTTGATGTGATATTGAAGATTGGGATGTTATATATGTAAAAATTAAAGTTTAGGTATTAGATATGTAAATACATAAGAATTTTTTGGTATGTATGTAAATCCTCCTAAATTTAAATATATTTTTTATTTTATGAGTATTTAAAATTCATTTATTATTATATGTATTCATTTCATATTTATTTTATTTTTGTAATTGCTAAACGATTTTCTTAACTTTAAGATATAATATTATAATGTTGAGTATATTATATGCCCGTCTTATGTTTTAAATAACAAAACTTTTTTTTGGAATAATGCTAATGATGATGCTGCAGAAGACTTAATTTTTTTGTAGTCTTTGTGGCTTTGTTGGCCAGTTTGATTGCTTGGGTTTAGTGAACATTGCTAGCTTAATCTTTCAAAATCTTAGTGTTTGTTTCTGTTTACTTTTGCTTTTACCTATTCACAATAATTTTATCTTGTAATTTCATCTATTCTGGGATGCCTTGAATCCGAGAACGACTATTCTTTTGTGGTCGTTCTTTCTGGGTCTGCTCTTATGTTATCAAAGTTATGAATGACTTAAGACTTTGGGAAGTAATCTTATAAGCTTAAAAGGTGTAACTGTAACACATACAAGGATACAGCAGGTTGGTGATTTTGAAATGCACCTAAAGAGGGATATTGGATCCACAAAGACATCAGTATCTACTGCACTTCCCATTGTTTCTCCTTCCACCGCACCTCCCATCCCAAGTATGCCAATGTCCGACTCAAATCCTGCTCTTCAGCCTGCTGCACTGCCGCCAAAGCCCTCTTCAGCTCCGAACAGTCCATTTGCATATGTCTCATCTGTTAAGGAATCAAAACTTGCTGCTTTAGAAGCATCAGGTTCAAGTGGCTATGCTATAGTGTCATCTCCTACGGTACATTTTTAACCCTTTGATCGTGTAACTCAAAAAGTTGAAGTCCTTACCTTCTCTAATTGGGGATTCTGCCTTTACCATCTAGGTCGGCTCTTTTCGGAGTGGTAGAACGGTGAAAGGGAAGAAACAGCCTCCAAACTGTAAAGAGGTAACTTAAAATATCAGTGTTCTTTAAGACAAACCACCTTTTTCTAAAACGGTATATTTTGTCTGCATCATTCGAAACTAAAATATAAAATTGTATGAATGATCATAGTCGAACATTGTAATTGCCATTCTTCTTTTTTTAATGAAAAACATTCAGGGTGTTGTAATCAAAGAAGGGCAAGTCATCGGCTACTTGGATCAGTTTGGCAATGAGCTTCCAATTAAGGTATGTTTCTTTATTTCTTTTATATTGATATTTTACCTATAAAAAATTGCCTTTATTCACAAAGCATGCCTACTTGATATTTTGTATGCAGTCAGATGTTGCTGGAGAAGTACTGAAGATCCTGTTCAAGGATGGAGGTAATATTCATATGTTCAACTAAAACTTATTAGATATAACAATTATTTCTGATAGTATGTGATTATCTGCTCAGCGGTCAAACTGTTGAATATCACTTAAAAAAAGGAATCTTCACACCACCAGCTATTTTTTTTATTAAATTTCTAATCTTAAAATATGATCATTGCTAAGAATTATGCTTTCTGGTCTTTGTTTTCTGCCATGTACGCTAAAAGTGTTAAGTGCCCAATTCCGGAGTTTTTTAGCGACAATTTGAGAATGAACGACAATTGATGTAAGATTTTGCTTTCATGACAATTGATGTAAGATTTTGCTTTTCATGACAACTTTCATGACAATTTGAGGATGGACTTCTTTCATTTTTTTCCCGAATAAGTTAGCATGCAAGTTCACACCTATTCAATTATAATAATTCCGTTTAATATGCTTGAATTTATGTCTTTAATTGCCTTATGTGTCAATCTACGTAATTATCACCGGTTAGCAACCATATTCTGCACTTTATAAGTATCGTTCATATTTTATGTGCTTACTTTCTCTAACGTTAATATTTCTTTCCTTTTCTAACAGAACCAGTTGGTTATGGAGATCCACTCGTTGCCGTTCTACCTTCCTTCCATGGGATCTAAGTGAGCCATGCTGTTGTTTGTTGAATTATCAGGTTTAGATGTCTGCTCGTTTACCTATTTTTTGTTCTATTCAGTTCGTATAGCCTTGACTTTGATGCAAGGAGTTGAAAATCACAAGACAATAGTTGAAATGGTCAATTGAAAAATAAATTTTATGGATCTTCTATGCCATAAAAATTATCGTTTATTCCACTGTTCTATCTAGAGGATTTTACTCTCGTTTTGAATTACTGGAAGAGCAGGATAATGACGTCATATTGTTCATCGGCTTGTTCCTTTTAATCTGCACCATTTTATTTCAGTGGCATGTACTTTTCTTCCTGTTTGCTCTTTTTTTCCCTTCGAAATTATTCAAAATGAAAGATCACTTGTTCGGATTAGTGTTGATTTTTTTTTTTTCCTTTTCTTTGTAAGAAATGGCTGGTTTGCATGAGACTGTTTAGGCATTGCATTTTTTAATTGTGGAGTCTTGTAGGAATGAATGTATGGAGCAAACAGTTTCAAACATCTATTTTTCTATTCCTATGAAAACTCTAGCAGACTTTTATGAAAACTAATATACCTTATAATGAATATATGTTTTTTTTTTTTTTTTTTGGCTTAACATTGGTTTCAAGAACATCCTACTAATTTTTGAGCACTTTTAATTGAAACTCAAGTTATCTTACAAGTAGTCCAATATATGGTTGCATTCGTTTGACAATAAAACTTGGGATGGAAAATAATTATCAATGGTGATATTTTGTTTACATGTTAATTTCAAGATTTTGACAATAGTTCTTAAGGTTTTAATTTCATTCAAACTAATTGGCTCCAACTTAATATGGACCTTCATGCCAATTTTCCATCTCTTGAGATATGTTGATGGTATGAAAAAAATATGAATGGCTTGAGTGTATGTTAGAGATTTAGTTTACTTAGATTTAATTATTTTTAAATTACAATAAATAAAATTTTAATGTTGTAATTTTAATAGCTTAACAATAATTTCTCAATCATTCCTCAAACTTATGTCCTTCCTCCAAAGATCTTTTAGGATAATCCTTAATTTTATAAGTATAAACATTGACAATAGAAGCAAATTCATCAGGTGTTTATTCTAAAGGGCTCTCATCAAACACGTCTATAGTATGAAAAACATTGAAAAGATCTTTGATCATAAATATGATCTTATAAACTTTAATTTTTCATTTCGTTCTCTCTTTATTTTGTAATATTGACACTATCTTTAAGCATCAACCTAATCTATGGATCTTGATTAATCAAATATGACCTAATACAAGCCTTTCAACTTTGTAATGTGCAATGTAGTAAAAATTTTCAACATCATGATCACAATTCATTATAAATAAACACGCACACTTGAGCTCAATTGAATAACAGGATATGATAGAGCTAATGCTAAGTTCAAATACTATGTTAAAATAACTTGATAAGATTCAAGCTAAGGATCACAGTGAAATCAAATTTCAACTATGTTTAACATAATATAATTCATGCTCAGTAGATATTTTAAATTATAATTTAATTCCCACATAAAGTGATAAAATAAGTGTGGCCAAATAAAATGACATGAATATGATCTAGCACTTGCCCAAAAAGATAAATTGACTTGCAGAGAAGAATCAGTTATTAAGCTTAGAGAAAATGCGTCAAATTAATATTTTGTTATGCTTTTAATCTTGCTCATTTATAACTTGCCTTTACACTTCTTTATATAAATGAATTCTAATTTAACATATAAAATTTTTTTAATAAAACAAAGTAAAATAAAATCAAGTCAAATCAAAATTTTTTTATTTCAAAATATAAAGAAAAACTATTTTAGATAAATTTATTTTAAGGATAATAGATTAATTTTAAAATATCTCATCTTTGTCATGGCTTTATGTCAATCAATTGCCTAGTTAGCACAAGAAACGTCCTACGTAGATGATACAACCACAAAAAATAATTTTTAGGAACTTCATCCACTTTGTGCTTGTTAGAAAAAAAAAAAAAAATGCAAGTGATAAGTGAATTAAAATTCTAAATTGAGATTGCAACTAAAGCCATACTAGAGTTCACATCCCATTTTATGCTTATAGTATGATTGATTTTCCAAAGGATGAGATTACATTGGCTTTGTGTATGAATTTCTTGAATAATAGCCTCTTCATCACTACATTCCTTTTTTACTTTTAAAAAAAAGAAGATATTTATTGTGTTCACTGAACAAAATTTATGGAGAAATTATTTTGCATAGATGAGGCCTCTACTTTCTTACTATGGAGCCCTAGTTCTTTTAAATTAATAGGATTAGTTAAAATTTATGCCATTATCAAGAGCACAAATAATGGCTTTAGAATTCACCATATAATATTTGTTTGCTCATTACTCTTGCCTCCAAGCCTACATCAATCTTAGGAGCTAATACGATAGACTATGAAGTAATTATAAAAAAAATAAAGCACATAAGAAGATAATAAGATTTACATGATTCAAAGAGGTACATTTATGTCTATATAAAGAACAAATTACCTATTAAGATTTAAGAGGGATTGCATGAAAAGATTATACTTTAAACAAACTTAAGAGTTTAAGTTCAAGACACAACTTTTATATAATCTAATGTGAGTGAACAATAGCAATGGTCTAACATTGCTAGTTTTGTTGTTCTGTTCATTCAAGTTGATAGCAATCAAATCCTCATAATTATTCCACTACTTCATGCTCTTTGAAATTATAAGGATCTTTTTGTTCATAAAAGTTGAAACGATGATCTATTTCCTACTCTTTGAGATTATTCCCTTTTATCATTTTTCTTTATTTGCTATATTACCTACCATAGTGCTTGTTAAAATGTATGTTATGGTATCTAAACTTTAGTACAGTTGCAACCCGTTCTGAATTTTAGCCCAAGTAATATTTGCAAAGAATCTTTTTTGGTGTTTGAAATATTATAGACATTTAGAGAGATGCATTGTTGAATCCAAGTTTGTCTGTGGAATAATGTAGGATCTTAAACAGAATGAATGCAAAAAGAATGTGAAATTTCAAAACTTCAAAATATAAATACAATTTGGAAACTAGAGTATGAGTCTCAGCTCTCTCCCTTTTAAGAATAGTAAAAAAGCTAGGAAAATGTTCTCCACTCATCGAAGTTCTCATTTTTACAAGATTTAGGGGTGGTTACAAAAGAAGAAAACATGTTAATTTCTAGAAACTATATTTCAGTTACAATAGGAAGAGCCTTGCCCAGGCTTTTGAAAATTGGGTGAGTGTTGAATTTCGACTGGTGAGTTTCTTGACATGGTTGCTGGTGCAAGTCTGGATGTTCAGTTCCGGTTGACTATCTGAGGTGGACATCTTCACATGTTTGCTTGTGAGGAGCGGGTCCCTCCTGGATGTTTGGCGAGTGAGTTGTTCTTTAGATTTTTATGATTGTCGCTAAGTTTCCTATACATTTGTTGGTCTACTAGATTTTTGCATGTTTATCGAGTGTACATTTAGCTCTCCGATTCTTCTACTCCTTATCAAGGTGACTCACAAAAAGGATATAAGCAAGAAAACAAAAAATAATCATTAATGATATTATTAGGAAGTTTAACAAAATTTTTTTTAGGTTATTATGCCACATCACCTTTGATTTTACCTCTCCTTTCGACATTTTTTATGCTTCATGGCTATATAAAAGGGCACTTTGTGCTTAAGAGCCGGTTGTTATTGCTCCATTGTGTTTTTATCGAGT
This sequence comes from Cymbidium sinense, assembly GCA_021442155.1. Lineage (NCBI taxonomy): Eukaryota > Viridiplantae > Streptophyta > Magnoliopsida > Asparagales > Orchidaceae > Cymbidium > Cymbidium sinense. The sequence continues at coordinate 58,076,057 of CM038215.1, forward strand.
CACTCTTTTTTAAATAATTATTAACTCTTTTTTTGCTTGATAACCTTAATTGCTTCTAAGAGATCTCATGGAGATATTGACACTATCAATCTCTAGTTGGGCATCCAAAAGAAGAAGAAGAAAGCCAAAAAAGTGCTCGGGGGTGAAGTCATGGTTCCCCATATTGAAGCGAGTTTCCTGGGCTGACTGTGGCCGAAGATGCCACACTTAACCATGAGGGTAGTTTAAATTCATCGATTGAGGTGAGTACCTCTAATTCTATTGAAGTGTGCCTTACCATTAATGGGATAAGCTACTTTGAGGATATTGGGTTTTCCTTAGGAGGTTGTGGTGGAGTGCTCTGCTCTCCTCTTATTTGGCAAGGATTCCATCTCAAGAAAGGTTGAATGAGGAATGTATGACCACAGTTCATGATTTAACCTTAATTAATTAATTTTTGTTAATTTATAATAAAAAATTAATTGAGTTTTTTATTCTTTTAGGTTAGCATGATGAGTGTTCATGAGTTTGCTGAGAAGGATGTTGGGTAGTCATTGGTCTAGGCTGGTAGTTCTTTTGAATAGAGTAGGATTGAAATGAACATTCACTTTATTATAGGTGAATTACTATGGTATTGTCTGAGTGAAGAGAAAGTATACTGTCTTTATCAGTGGATTCCTTTCTTGAGGATGACGCCTTTAAGTATATGTTTCATAGAGGTTCTCTTGTTTGTAGTTTATGATATTATTTCTCATCATCTAAGGCTAACTTTAGTGGAAACTATCCATGTTATTTTTGATCCCTAGGTTGCTCCTCCAAGTAATGACTTGGAAACGTTGACTTTTTTCATTTGGAGTGGATCCCCTTTTGCAAGAAAAAGGCTCAACAGAGCTAGCCCTCCCTACAACCAAAGAGACCAGTTTTACTTCAACAGATTGAACGAGATGCTAGCCAATTTTCCTTCTCAGATTTGTTGCGAGAGCGATGAGTCATATAAGATCAAGTCCTCTCCCCTAAGAGAGAAGAAACCATGGAGCCTCAGTCTTTTGCTCCTTTCATCGAGTTTTCCCTTATACTAGGAAGAGTCACCCTTCTCAAGGAAGGTGTGAGCTTGGTTGGGGAAGTGATGATCGAGTTATAGAAAAAGCTAGTGAATGTGAAAGCTGAGTTGATCTCTCTTCACTACTACGATGAGCAGAGTGGATTATCTCACTTTATTGTTGGCACCAACTTCATACTTGAATGTTCGTCAAATAGGGGTTGAGTGGCTCATAGATCTAATATTTAGACAATTCAAGAAATAATAATATAAAAAGTAGGGTGGGTGTTATGTGATTCCCTATTGTCGTAATAAAATACTTATTTGAAAATTAAAAAAATGAACTTTTTTTTATTTTACACACATGCTGTATTGAATTTAAATGATTTTACCTTTTTGGCAAGTTTGCTCACTTTTTGTTTGATTATGAGGAAGAATATCTTTCTATTTTTGAATCCAAATTTGTTTGCAAAAATAATGTAGGACCTTACTTAAGCACATAAGAAGCTAGGATAGATTAAACATGACTAAATTAAAAGAATGTAGAAAGTATGTGAACTTATATTATATCAAAAGATCTATATAAGTAAGAAGTTAAAGTACAAGTCTCATCCCTCTCCCTCTCAAGAATAATACAAAAGTTGGAAAAAAAATCCTCCACTTTTTGAAATCCCTACTTTTTATAGGATCTAAGGGTGGCTACAAAAAAAAAAAAAAAAAAAAACTACGTGTTAATTTCTTAAAGCTATATGCCAGTTACAATATGAAGAGACTCACCAAGGCTTTTGATGGTTGGATGAATACTATATGTCGTCGACTGCCTATTTGAGGAGGACTCTTTTTACATACTTAGTAGTGAGGAGGCGGGTCCCCCCGGGTGGTCAATGAGTGATATCTTCCATTGGTTTTAGTAGTCATCACTCAGTGTCATTTACAGTAGTCCATCTCGTAGATCCTTGCATGCTTATTGGGGGTGCATGCATATAGAGATGAGAATTTACAAAAAGTTAAAAAAAATATCCTCATGTACAAAAATAGAGACCTCATAGATATCTTAAATTGATTTCATGATTCTCTAGTTATTCCTTTCCTATAAACAATTTAAATCAAGTTTCAATCTTGGATTTATTATAATAAAGAATTTACATGCCATATTTGGAGAATGATAAATTTATAAAAAACTTATCTCCATAATACATGATATTCTTCACTTTGTATGCCAATTTTTTGAAATTTTTACTAGTTAGATAGTAACTTAACACTCACTATACAATACATGAAAGATCATCAAGGCTTTCAAAACCTTAAAGGGATTTGACTACATTACCTATAGTTTATATGATAACTCACATCTGCGTTTTCAAACTATAATGCTTTACCAAAGTTGTTGAATCAGACACATTATCAGTTGAAGTTGCACTATACAAAATAAGAAATTTACCATCTCATTTTGCTTTCATCACAACCCAAACCATCATTTAAGACTTTAATGGTATTAACTTTACTTTAGAAAGTATATTTTATAATACCAAGAGAACTTAATGATCTTAAGTTCTTTTTCAAATTACAGATATACATAGCTAAAACTATTGAAATATCACACCATTACGTGTCCAAAATTTTGTAATGCTAGAAACTTTAGTTTTGCACAGCTTTATTTAATAGGCAAACATAGGAGGTGAAAGTTAAAAAATACATGAAAACTTATATTAATTAGAATGCATGTGAGTAAGATAAACTAGGTATAAATTCTAGTACTCTTTATACCTATCTTCATCAATTGCCAAAAGAGAATCATCAAAATTAGAATTATCTACAATTATAATTGTATATGCTATCTTCTTCTCTTGGTAAAATATATTATTCCATAATGAAGTAATTTTTTTAATTAAGTATTAGTTTAGCTTTTATGCACATCATCAATATAAGCTCCAAATGTTTCAAACAAAGATTAAAAAAATGCATCAATGATTCTTTTCACCATATAAGAATACATCCTTGGAATGTGATTGGTGCATTGTGTAGCTTACTAGACATTTATTTGAAGGAACATACTCCATAAGACCAATTGAAAATGGTATATTCTCTTGATATTTTCTTGTAATTAAAAATAATTATAGCTCAAATATCCATTGAGAAAGTAATAAATATAATGCCCATCAAGTGGATTCAACTTCTGGTTAATGAATAGTGGATAAATGATCATTTATTGTGCCTTATGTTTTATATACTCAATATAAACTCTCCATCCCATAATTGTTTAGGGTGGCATGAAATCATTAATTTATTGCAACCACTGTGATTCCTCCATACTTTGATACTACTTAAATATGACTCACATAAGAACTATTAGAAATAGAATAATTAATTCTAACATAAAATATTTTGAAAATTTTAGCCAATATAACTTCTTTCATATTAAGATTTAATATCCTTTTATTTTCAATTGAAGGTTTGTAATTTCCACATAAATATGTTAAGAATACACATCTTTTTAAGTATTTTAATAAACATTGTAAAGTGATTTTATGTTTTTTCAACACCTTAAGTAGTTTCAACTATTGTTTCTTATTTAGCTAATCTAAGATAATCACTATAAGAGTAGATGAATCATAGAAAAATGAATATTAATGATGATCAAGAGCTTGCTTAAATTATATTATAGATCGCTTCTTAATTGAAAGTCTTAGCTTTGTGATTGCTTGTCCCAAATCTTCAAATTGGTTTTTTTATAAATAGTCTTTATTGTGTTTCGATAATTTTGGTGCATTCCATAATCTCAGTATCATTAAAATTTAAAATAAACTTTGAATACCTTATGCAAGTTATTCTCTTAAAAAAATCAAGATCAATGACCTCCACTAGTAATACCTAAACAAGACAACCAAATTATTTAAGGGGTTGGATACTTCATTGCTTAAAAATGTTAAATACAAATTCTCCATCTTAAACCCTTAACATAAGCTACTTTTTTGTACGTTTATTAGGATTTGTCCTATTACAAAGAATGGAAGATTATGATTATGATTTTCCTTTAATTATTCTCTTGAATATCCAACACTAAAATATCTACATAGATGATAAACTTATCAAAAATTACTAGCACATCCTCCATAAGTTTTTTGGGATATCTAATCAAATAATCAAATGTTATTATAGGCTTGACTTGACCAATCGCAAGCACCTTACACATATGTAAGTGCATCAACTTATTAATATCCTTATGTTCATTTAGTACTATGTCAAAATGAGCAATCTCTATGGTTCATGAAATGGTAAAGCTAACCAAATTATTTTATTTTTACAAATTTTTTGTTTCTCTAAATAAGATTTCATCTTATATCAACTATAATCATTTCATAATGTTCTATTTCTTTCATGCACTTTGTTTAGTCATGAATCTACTACAATGGATTGAAAAGAAATTAATGAATATTAATGTCTAGTTTTTGGAACACATTTGACTACTTTCTTTTGGAAAAAGTAACTATAAGGTAATTGATGTAGAATGGGATCTTAGATTCAAGTAAAATCATGGAAGAGGATCGTATTCCCAAGATAATTTAAAGAAAAAGCCTGGTTCGTTAAGGATAATTTAATCTGCAATTTTAGACCATGTCTTTTTTTTTTTTTTTTTTTGAAAAACTCCAATATTTTGAAACTTTGAAATTTGAATTTAAGAATTTATATATTGCATGGGAAGAAGAGGATATTACATTAAGAAATTTGGTCTTGTATTAAATGGTATTGGAATATAATGTGTTTAATTATGTGGCCACCTACCTCTTTTTCCTCTAAAATTTTTCTCTTATTTTAATTAAATGTTAATCTAAAAATCAATAAATATTATAAATATTGCTGGTAGTTAATGAAAATTTTTAGTTTTTGAATGGAAAAATCACATTGGAGAATTTATCCCTCATTGTATTAGGGTTAGGGAATTACCTTGACTTTCCCTTATTTCGATTTCATATTTATCTTTTAACTACTTATTCACCTACTCAACACCTTTTTTTAAATATTTGTGACAACTTTGTTTATATCCTATTCATCATTTCATCTTGAGCAACTACTACTTAATTTTTCAAAATAACTAAAAACCCTTTCACAATCAAGCAAAAGTGGCAATTCCCTAGTCAAGTTGGTATTAGAGCTTAAAGTGAGATTTTAGCAAATTTGAGACAAGAGTTACATACAAATTACTCATATCAATTGGTAATCATATTAAGTGGGGGAATCATCTTCTTCATTTGAATTAAAATCATAATATTGGAGAAGCACTATTATCTTTATAAGGTTAGTGTGAAAATTTACTACATATTATTTTAGTAAACAAACAATCATAAGACCTCCCAATTTTTTCTCACCACCCTTCCTCATGAAAACATAATGGAGTTTATATGTATCTTTAAAATATTGCATGAATGCTTTGATAAAACATTTAAGAAGATGGAGAAAATCTAAATATGATAAATGAAGATAATTAATAAATGGGAGGTAGAGTAACACAAATAGCTTTTACTTTAATCATATAAAACAAAATTATATACTTGATAACTCTAATCTGAATCTATCATTTGAAGAAACATAATGTGCTTCCCTTAAAAATGCATTCAATCTCTAGGGTCTTAATGCTCCAAATAATTCTCTAGTAATAAACACTTGCAAATTTCTTCAACCTTACCTCTTTATGTAAGCTAAGATATGGTTTATGCAAGTTGAGATGATTCCAACTTCTATAATGACAATAGAGATCATACTTTTATATATCACAATTTTGAAATTTAATAAGAAATAATGTATAGCAATAGTTCATTCTCAAATTGAATCATAAAAATAGAATTATATGCATCTTTTAGAACATTAGATTATAAAAAGAATAAGACAAATTGATAAGCATAAATTTTTAATAAATTTTATGTGTTTTAATATTAATATTTATGTTAAATTAATGTTAATTTATGGTTATTTCATTATTAATTTTGGATATTTTTGACATGGAATTCTCATATGAAGTGAAATGGTAGAAAATCAAATGTTCTTAGACTAACACCTAAGCATTGTGCGAAGAAAAGTTTTGGTACTGAGATAGAGAATTTAGCATCAAGGAGTTGGATGACTAGCATCGAGCACTAGATTTGTATAGATTTGTACCTTAATACAATAACCATAGCACTATGGCACCTTAAAGAGTAGCACTGTGGTGCTTGAAGAGCTTGATGAAGCCTCAAAATTACATGAAGACAAAGACCAGAGGAATTTTGTGTTTGTAGTACTAAAATTATTTATTTTTTAGCATAAAGAAGGTAAGCAAAGTGCCTATGTCTTTAAATACTAGCACCATAACACTAGAATGATTCTTATTTAAGTAGAAAGATAGAGACCTTAGTGTCCTAATATTGCAGATCTGGTGTCGCGACACTATGCTCAATAGATGCAATATTAGATAGTTTTAATAGTCGATTTAGAGAGTTTAAAAATAGTTCTTAGAATTTTTTAGAGAGGATGTGGGGGACTGAAAGAAGGGTTGGCATAGGTTTGCATTGGAGAAGGATTTGGCAAGTGTGTGTTTGTACTAGTGTGTGAGTGTACCCGATATAGTGTTACTTGGAGAGTGAGATTCTAAGTGAATGTGTTTATGTGCAAAATTTGTAAAGTTCATGTGTTGTTTGTTGTAAAGATTGGGGAAACATAGATCTAGAAGTGGGATATTTAGATTGGAAGGCAAAGGATAAGAATAAGAAGAACTTAGAAGACTATTACTCACTTATATCTTAGCTTACTCTTGATTGTTCCAATTGTTCTTGTACTTTTATGATATGATAATGTTCTTCTTTTATTTAATGAGTAGCTAATTATGTTGTACTTTGAATTTGTAGAATCTTGTATTATTTTATGTGATAATGTATTATGAAGTTTAAAGAAATTATGATGTGCTTATATTTCTTATGTTGTTTTGCTTTCTCTTCATGCTTAATTTAGTTCTGATATAGCCAATTACAATCTTAAAATATAGTGTGATATAGAGATATCAAAAGAGACATAAAGGAATAATCAAGGATAAAATAATCAAGTATTTTAAAATACATTGGCATATGATATTTGAATGCTTGTAATCATATAGGGAGATGATGTTGTTGCAATTTACTTATTTTAATTAGCATATAGGCATATGACTAATTAATTAAAATGATTAAATGATTTTGATCTTGGTGGAAACATAATGATAAAATTGCTCATGATTTTTATCTATATAAAATATCTTCATAAATATAAAATTTATAGAAATAATATAGGAATCATAAATTCATAGTACTTGTTCTAAAATTAAGTAAAAAACTTTATTTTAAAAAGTAGCTTTTATTAATTTTTAATTAATTTAACTTTGTACAATTTTAACTAGGTGGATAAAAATTAGGGCAACATAAGATTAATACTTAATAAAAGTTAAGGCAACATTATTAGGGATTTAACAAAAGTTTCAATTAAGTTAATATTAATCTATCTAATCTAATTTTTAATTTAACTTGTCAATAGCTTTAATTTCATTTAATTGTAGTAAGTTTTAAGTTTTTAAATTTTTAATATTAAATTTATGAATTTCATAAAACTTGTTAGTAATTTCCTAGTGTTTTATATGCCTAGTGATAGTAGTGTAGAACTTGTGTCATTGAATCATGAAAAAGAAAAAAAAACTTGTAGGAGACTCAAGAAAGAAAAAAAAGGGATCAAATTAAAAATTTAAAATGGCTAATAAACATGGAGAAGTTGATCACCCTAAATCACTTAGAGATTATGCTACATCTTTAATAGATGGAGTACATCAAAGAATTAATAGACCTGTAATTCAAGCTAATAATTTTGTGCTAAAACTTTCAATAATTCAAATGGCTCAAAATTCTTAGTTTGAGGGTTCATCCATATAAGATCCAAACATGCACATAGATGATTTTTTTAGAAATCTATGTAACTTTTAAGTATAATAAGATTAATGATGATGTGATTGGACTTAGGATATTCTTATTCTCATTGAAAGATTAAGTTAAGGTGTGGTTAAATTCATTGCTTCAAGGATTCATTACTGCTTAGAATGATTTAGCTTAGAAATTTTCAGCCATTTATGTCATACCTTATAAGACTATTAAGCATAGGAATGACATCACACTCTTCATTCAAATAGATAATAAATCAATTTATGTGATTTGAGAAAGACACACAGATTTATTGAGAAAATATTCACATCATTCTTTGCTTGATTGGTTAATTATTCAGTCATTTTATAATGACATTGTAGGATCAAAAGTATCATAGTTGCAGTAGTGGAGGGTAGTCTTATATCTAAACTTTTTAAGGAGGCATATACTTTGATTGAAGAAATAGCTATTAATTTTAGTGGCCATCTGATATATGAAATAACTCTGATTTAATTTTTATGTTAACTTCATATGTAACAACATTATCTAAGCTGCTTGATAATGTGGGGATTACCAAGGTTTTAGTTCTAGTAATCTAATTGGTGAGAATCATGAAACATTCAAGTTAGAAGAGTCTAGTAATTAAGGTGTTGAAATGCTTAATTATGTAGCCAATTGACCTAATGATCCATTTTCAAACACCTATATCCTTAGCTAGAGGAGCCACCTTAATTTCTCTTAGAATAATAATGCAAATCTTAATCAAAATGAGAATATGGAAAATTGAATAATAGGAATATTAATAATCAAAATTATAGACTTATAGTTCCACTAAGATATCCTATGTAACAACCTAAGAAAAGGAAGCCTCCCTTGAACATTTAGTGTTATAAGTGGAAATCAATTTACAATGTGAAGTTTCTTCTATTAAAAAATTGAAAATTTAATTAGGCAAATTGGCTAGCAACTTAACTTTTAGATCCATGATAGTCTTCCTAGTAAAATTGGAGTTAAACCTAAGAAAAATTGTGAAGAGCAATGTAAAGACATAAAATTGAGAAGTGAAAAAAGCTAGATAAAAATAGATGAGAAGAAATTTGAAGATAAAGTGAGGATTTAGAAGATATTATATATGGGAAAGTAAGAAGAGAAAGTTGAAATTAGTGAGAAATAGAGAGATGCCTTTAAGAAAATGAGAGAGAGATAACTACCACCATTTCCTCAAATATTTTAAAAGAAAAATATTGATAAATAAATTTTCTAAATTTGTTGGCCTCTTTAAAAAATTATGAATAAATTTTCCATTTATAAAAGCTTAAGAAAAAATGCCAACATATATAAAATCCATGAAGGAAATATTTAATAAAAGATGAAAATTAGATGAAGATGTGAGAGTAGTTTTAACTGAAGAATGTAGTTCTATAATTAAAAAAAAATCCTCAAAAATTGAAAGATTCTAATAGTTTTACAATATCTTACACTATATGAGACAATTTTTTTTTTTGGGAAAACATCCTAGTATAAATTTAATGCTATTATCTATATTTAAGAAACTAGGATTAAGAAAGTCAACACACTAGTGTGACCTTTTAGTTAGCTGATAAATCTTTGATTTATTCTAAGGGGATAATAAAAAAGGTGTTGGTTAAAGTGGATAAATTTTTATGGCCTACAAATTTCATTATATTAGATATTGAGAAAGATAAACATATTTTTATTATATGAGAAAGATCTTTCTTGGCAACAGAGATGATTATGATAGATGTGTAAAAAAAGGAAATTATAATAAGAGTTCAAGATCAATAAATCACTTTATCAATATTCTAAGATTTATTAAATTAAGCCTTTGTTGAGGATGAGGATGAGAATGAGTATGTTCCATTTCTGAGATCTACATTAAGAAAAAATAATGAAAAAAAAAGACATTAAATAGATTTATTAACACTCGTAGTCATAAGCCATCTATTTTAGAAGCACTAAAGTTAGAATTAAAATATTTACTAGTCATTTGAAAGATGCATACTTAAAAATTATCAACTTTACCCATAATAAATTCTATAAATTTGGATGAACATTATGAGGATAAGTTGATAAGTGTGCTTAGAGAACATAAGAGGACATTTTGGTTGAACTATTGCTAATATTAGAGGGATTAACTTAGTTGTTTATATGCATAAAAGTTTAATGGATGAGAATTGCAAACCTTTTATTGATAACCAAAAGAGACTTAACCCAATTATGAAAGAAGTAGTGAATAAGGAGATTTTAAAGTGATTAGATATAATTATCATTTATATTATCTCTAATAAATCATGGGTTAGTCTAGTTCATCTATGCCAAAAAGGTAGGATGATAATTATAATAAATAAAAATAATGAAATCATACTCACTCAGACTATTACAGGTTGGAGAATTTATTTAAACTATAGTAAATTAATAAAGCTACTAAGAGAGATCATTCTCAATTACCATTTACTGATTAAATGTTAGATAGTTAGTAGGGCATCTATTTTATCATTTCTTGGATGGTTATTTACGATATAATCAGATAACTATGGCACCCAGGAATCAAGAAAAATCCACTTTCACTTGTCCTTATGGCACTTTTGCTTTTAGTATAATGTCTTCTAGATTATGCAATTATTCTGCTACATTTGAATGTTGATGATGGCTATATTTTTTTGACTTGATTGAAAATTGCATTGTCATTTTTACAAATGATTTCTTTTTATATTTTTTTATATTTGAAGTTTTATTTGAAAATTATTTAAAAAAATCCAAAATCTAGTCTTAGGGAGATGTGAGGAGAAAACTTAGTATTGAATTAGGAAAAGTGTCATTTTATGGTTAGATAAGGAATGTTCTTGGTCAAAAAAATATTTGAGTCTAGATTTGAAGGTGATAATACCAAAATTCAAATCATAAAAAAAGTGTCACCTCCAATTAATGTTAAAGGAATTAAGAGTTTTTTATGACATGTTGAATTTTATAGGAGTTTTTTATTCATAAAAGTTAGAGTTTCATTAATAAAGATAAGATTGCAAAATCTTTCCTTTAATATAAGGCAAATTAAAGTTGTCCTCAAAAACAAAATGTTTGATATTGTCATTGATACAAAAGGAGATAGAGGTAGATTGCATGATTTTTTTTACTTTGTTTAGCTAGTTGGTTGGCTACTCAATTTCCCTCCCCGAAGATGTGAGAAACTGCCACCTCTCTTGAGTATATATGCATCTTTTCCTCTTTTGAAAAATTTGTATTAGGTTTTGAGAGTTGGTATCAATCCAAAAAAGAATATTTGGGAAAGCTTATGAGATCTTAAGTGCAAAGAGTATTCCGTCAACTTCAACATAGAGATAGTTCACTAGTTTACATTATTTTAAAAAGGTGCAACCATTCTAGTCCCTTATGATTTCTCTAGATCCACTTGTTAGCCCATTTATTTTGAACGAACTATCACTATTGAATTTTATCCATAGTGCCTTTGGTTTGATCCAATAAAATAATGTTTGGGAGGTGTTGTTCTTTTTGTTAAACTTGCCTAAAAGCCTCCAACTGACTTCACTTTTCAGTTAAGAGCTGCTTAATGTTTCATTATTTTACACCTTTTGAAGGTAAGGATAAATTTTTTGGACTATTTGTTTTGGCTCCTCTTTGATGTTATTATGTTTAGAGCCATTCCTATTAGTCTATACGTACTAATGCACCAAAATAGGGACTAAGATTCTAATTTGTTTTCTTGAGCTATGATATATTGAATATTTTCATGATAATAGGAGCTGGATTGGGTCTAAAAATGTATGTTTTTGTATCTAAAACAAAAATGCTCTTCCAATATGTTCTAATTTTTAGTTGTTTTGTTGTAGTGCATGAATATGTGGTCATAAGTTTCTAAATTATGATAATACTGACATCTAGAAATAAGAGTAATACCTTTCTCCAATAGTTTGCCATCAGTTGAAAAAGCATGATTAAAATGCCTCTAGCAAAAAAAAAAAAAAAAAAGGGAGGTGATGGAAGGTTTACAACATTGTTGCCAAAGTAGTTATCCTAAGATGCAATGGGCAAATGTAGTGGTTGCTTGATATAATGTTTTAGATAATGATTGCTGGTAGTTCTCCATGATTAACAAAGGTTGATCCTTGATAATTTGATTGATAATAATCTATTTAATGTTGTTTGTAGTTTTTGCTGGCAACACCCTGAGCAATTCCATTTCATTTCAGATGGCCTTTCCTTCATGTGGCTAAAAGAAATCACAATTCAATTGCTTGCTAGATTTATTTAGTTAGAGGTTGGATAGAGCCACATCTTGCAACCATATATCATCTCATATATTAATTTTTCTTTACTAATTTTCCATAGAAGGAATAAGTCTACTGTATCCCTAGTTCCTCCAAAGTGGTGAGTCATTCTTGCAAGGTTGGGCAATCATCAAGTGTTCTTCGGAATGACATCTTGCCAACATGGATTTAGCCCAGAAGTATTATTTTGCTTGAATTGCATAATATGCTATCTTGTAGTGATTTAAAGCCAAGTAAACTATTGTATTTGGGGTTTGCAAACACTTCTCCAACTAGTACAATGATATCCCTTATTGTTCCCCTTCTATAACTAGGTGTTGAATAAGGATTTAGTCCACCTTTGTGTTCTAATAAGCATGTTAATGACCCGCAACACATGCAGAGGGATAGAATTAAGGATACTTTTGATCAAGGTAATTCCCCTTCAAAAAGAGAGGAGTCATTCCTCCCATGAAAGAATTCTATTTTTAATTTTAAAAATAATGTCATTGAATTATATCTTCTTCATTCTTCCCATGAAAATAGAGTTCCTAAGTACTTTGTAGGGAGTTTTGCAGCTTTAAAACCAATATGCCCCTAAATCCATTTGTCATTAACACTGGTGGTTTTTTTTTTATTAAAATAAATAAATGAATTTTTCATGTTAAAGGGCATCCCGAAATTGTCTTAAAATCTCTTAATGATTCCATGGATTTTTTTGAAGGACCTTTTTGACCCATTGAAAAATATAAAGATGTCACCAATAAACATTAAATGAGATTCAACTATACCCCTTTGGTGTGAAACTATGTGGATGGATTTGTGTTGATAAGTTGGTTTAATAAAATAGAAATATAATCCATTGCAATAATTAATATGGTAAGGAAAAGGGGTCCCCTTGGTTTATCCCTTTATTGTATTTAAAGAACCAGCTTTAGTCCAATTAACCAATACTAAATAATTAATGTTTGAAATGATTTTCATGATAAGGGTTGTGAATTTAGGATTAAAACCTTTGGCATTTAGGACCCACTGAATGAAGTTTCAGTTTATGGTGTTGAAAGTCTTATGTAATTTAGTTTGATAATTGTATTATATCCTTTACATTTGGTGTTAAGGTCTCTCAAAATTTTTTGAGAAACATATTTTCGCTAATGTCTCTTTGGTGAATGCACTTTGGTTAAGAGAGATGATCTAGGGTAGGAGCTCTTACAATCTATTACTCATGATTTTACTAATGATTTTACTTATTATGGTAGAGAAGCTTATTGGTCTAAACATGTACCATTTGGTACAAGAGTTTTGTTTTGCAAGAGGGATAAGAGTTGAAGAACAAAAATAGTTTAGCAAGTTGTCTCCTTTGAAGAAGTCTTGAATGGCTGAGACAACATCCTTTCCAATGATATCACAACTGGCTTGATAAAAAAATATAGTAAAACCATATGGACCCATTACCTTATCAATGGAGGAGATAAGGGGTTCATTAAAAACTTTTTTAAAATATCAAGATCTCTATACAACTTGTTAGATAAAGATACACAATTTGAGTTCACTCTTGAATGTTTAGAGAAATTTAATCTATTCATGATTAAGCTTATTTTTCCACCCATCATTGTAACACTTGATTGAAATAGTCCTTTTGAACTTATGTGTGATGCTAGTGACTATGTTATAGATACAAAACTTGAGCAAAGAAGGGTAAAATTTTTTCATGTTATTTACTATGCTAGTAAAACTCTTAATGAATCTCAATTGAAATATTATACAATTAAAAATTTTTATTAGAAATAGTATTTGTCTTTTATAAGTCTTGGTCTTATTTAGTTGGTCCCAGAGTTAATATATATATATATATATATATATATATATATATATATATATATATATATATATATATATATATATCATGTAGCAACAAAAAATCTTCTAGAGAAGTAGGACACTAAACCTAGATTGATTAGATAAGATCTTCTTTTATAAGAATTTGATTTAGAGATTAAAGATAGGGGAGGAATAGAAAATCAAGTAGTTGCCACTTATTTAGATGAACATTTGTTTACATTTGAACTTAAAGTTATTTATTGATATTCTGACATTGTGAATTGTTTAGTAAGTGATATCTTAGCTTATGGGTTAACTTATCATCAAAATAAATGGTATTTGCTTGATGTGAGGTGTTTTTTCGGGATAAGATATTTTTTATAAGAAATGTTTAAAAAAATTATGAGATGTGTTTTTGATGATGAAATAAATTTGAGTTTGAGGTTATGCCATGATTTTGAATATGAGGGGAATTTTGGAGGAAATAGGATAACAATTAAGGTTTTGCAAAGTGAATTTTATTAACCTACCCTATTTAGAGATGCTAATAAACATTTTGATAATTTTGATAGATATTAAAGATTTAGGAACATATCAAAACATTATGAGATACCTTGAGTTATATTCTTGAGATTAAAATCTTTAAAGTTTAAGGTATTGTTTGTTTATTCCTTATTTTAGAAATGAGTATATTTTTGTTACTATAGATTATATTTTCAAGCTAATTGAAGCAATATATACACTTAGAAATGATTCTAATGTTACTTTAAAATTCATAAAAAAAAATTTTCACTAGATTTGACACTCTTAAAGTTATTATTATGATGACGGAACCCTTTTTGTAATAAAAATTTATAACCTTTTTTGGAAAAATATGGTGTTAATCATAGGGAAGTTAAACTTTATCAACTTTAGTTTAATGGTCAACTAGGAATCTGAATAAAGTGATTAATAGAATTTTAGAAAAGATTATAGGTCCAATTAGGAAGGCTTGGTCAAATAGATTGGATAATACACTATGGGCCTATAAAACATAATTCAAAATTGCAATTGGTATGTATTTTTATATATTATTATTTGGAAAAGCTTATCACTTACCCTTGAAATTGGAACATCAAGTATATTAGGTGATAAAAAAGTTTAACTTTGATATGAAGGATGTTGGAGAGAAAATGCTCATAGAATTAAATAAATTAGATGAGATAAGATTGTGAGCTTATGAAAATATTAGAATGTATAAAAACAAATTAAAAGATGGCTTGATAAGAAGCTTATTAAAAGCAATTTGAGCATGTACAATAAGTATTAGTATTTAATTCTAGGTTAAAAATAATTTCCTAGTTTTTAAAACTTATTGATATAATGCTATAGATATAAAGAACTTAAAAACTCAAAGCTTTTTAAGGTAAATGGTCAAAGACAAAAGCATTACTTTGGTGGTGGGGTAAATTAGCTTAAAGAGATGATTAGCTTTATGTGTATTGAATATGATTGAGTTATGTCCTAGTCAGGCTGAGGACTATAAACTAAGTGTTCTTGGAAGGCAATGCAAGGTGTATTTATTTGTTATATAGTTTATTTGCTTATATGTTGTGTGATGTTTGACAAACTAAAAAATTTTAAGTTTGATTGTAGTGCCTAATAGATGATGTATTAGAGCCATGCCATTTTGTCATTTTACTATAGTAGTTATGTTAATTTTCATGTTTTGTTGAAAATTTGAAAAATTTTGATGTGCCCTTTGGCTATCTTAGAGCACCATGGCATTAGGTTGAGTAATTCTGAAATGTTAGCCAACGATCTGGTCAACTCTAGGCAACCAATAGATAGAATTAATAGTATAACGATAAAAGTAATTATAGTGACAAAATGTTGTTTACCAGTGATGCGATGCTCGATCAATGCATTAAATGGCTATAATAATTTTTAGCACTATAGTTATAGATCTTGGTTCATATTTAATGAAAATCTATTTTCATTTTGATCTAAATTTAGACCATTTTTTTTACTATTTGACCAGTGCTTAGCCATTGCTTACTAGCACCATGGTGCTACATTTTAGAATATGAGACATTAAGGATAGTGCTTAGGTGCTACATGTAGCACCATGGCTAGCACCATGGAGCTATAAAAATCAATAAATCTTTTGTCAAAATTTCATTATTCATTCTTTTCTTAGACTTAAAGCCATAGAGTTTCTTTCCTAGCTCTTAGCCTTTTTTTAGCAATTTCTTTGTAGGAAAGATGCCAATTAAGATTATTCAGAAGATGAAGAGGACTATATCCTTCAATTCTAGAAAATTGGTAAGTGTTGATGTGAAAGATAGGTATACTTCTGCCTTAATCCTTAAAATTCTCATTTATGAGAGGAGATTCTTTAGTCCTAAGAAAAAATTAAAGAGTTTTATTACATAGAGGAGTTGTAAAATCTTTTCTTATGAAACCCATTCTTGCGTAATTCCTTTAGTTAAATAGTTTTTTTTGCCAATGCCAAAGAAAATTAGAATTTTAGAGTTTTTTGTGGGGAAATTGTGCTAACTTTGATAGTGCTATCATCGCTATGATTTATAAGTTAAAAGATAAAGAATTTGATAAATATATTGCCTATTCCATTGTTATAACTGGCTATGCCTACATTCAACTTGGAAAGACCATCAGTTGTTAGAATCTTGGTGGAGATGGACATCATAACTATTTATAATGATGAAATCTGGATTAGAACACCCTCAAATGGTTATCGGCAAAGAGTGGAAATAAAAAAAAAGCCTATGTAATGTGGGAAATGTAGAATGTTTGGGCATAGTTTTGAGAAATATTACATTGCACACCCTAAAATGAAAGATAATAGAGCAGAAAGGATCAATTAGCAACTTATTCATAAAAATGTTCATCAACCCTCAACATCTATGTACATTAATGGTAGACCCACAATTACTGATACAAACCCAGATCTCTCTTATAGAGGTATGGAGGAACATTTGAAAGAAACCCACCTTTAATAAATACCTTGCATCAACAACTCTAAGGATACATAGAATAATATAAACCAACAATACATAAATCAGAATAATGGGATTAAAATTGCTCCTATTTACAGTGTTTGAACAACACCAGCCAACCCTCAAATAATACCCAATCTCTCAATTTATAATGAACAACAAGATGATAAACTCCAATAATAAATATCAGTAATGAAACCAGTGAAGTTACTACACCCATTGATTCTAATCTAACACTTGAAGAAGACAATCAAATTAACCAGAAATTGAAACTTAATAGGGACAATGCACAAGTGCAGATATTTTTAGCTCAAATATATGGGGATGGAGATGATTCGATTTCTCAAGGAGAACCTTTAGAGGAGGAACATTATGTTGATATAGTCAATGTTTCCATAAGGGAATGGCAGACTTGCAATGCCAAAATTCATGTTCAAAAAGGAATAAGGGAGCTAAAAAGCTTATTGTCTAATAAAATTCAAACAGTTGATCAACAACTAAGTGGGGAAGGGTCCTCCAAAAGGCCTCCCCCCCCCCACACACACACACACCTAGTGGTAACCCTCCCTCAATGCTAAACTTCATGATATAGAATATTAGAGGCATTGACAAGGCCAATACCTCTAATAGACTAAAATGCTTTATTATACACCATAAACTTGAAAATTTTACTATTCTTTGGTTAGCACTAAAAACATTTCCATAATAAAGGGAAGATTCCCCTGCTTTAGTATTCATTCAAATATGAGCAACAATATATGGCCTTTTTGGAAGCCAAATTTTAGATAAAAATTTTGTTACAAACCACTCAATATTTTGATATCTTCATTCAAGGCATCAATGAAAGAATTCATGCCACCATCATTTATGCTACTGGTAGTAGGCAACATAGAAAGGAACTCTAGAATGACATGAAGTAGATTAGTTTTAGTATGTCATGCTCATGGATGGCCGGTATAAATCTAAATATGATTGCTAGCTCCATGGAGAAGAAAGAAGGAAAAAGACAAAATCTCTCAGTCATTATTAAATTTGCTGAACACATTGAGGAAGACTATGTATTTGATGTTGGTTATAATGGTACTCTGTTCACTTGGATGGGGTAAAGTCTATGAAAGGCTTGACATAATAGTCATTAAATTTGACTGGAATTCCTACTTTTTTTCTACTGAGGTGCAGTATCTCTCTTGAACTACTTAAGACTACTCTCCAATTTTTGCTAGCTTTAGCATCATCCTTTGGCCAAATCATCACCCTTTTATAATTCTCAATATGTGGACTTTGCACTCAAACTTTAACAATTGCATTTTGATTTCTTGGCAGAATGTAGACAATAATAGCCCATGGTTAAAATTATGGTCATTACACAAGGCAATAATCTTGGCACTCAAGAAGTGGAACAAAAAAGTTTTTGGCAACATAAACAACCTCATTACATCCACTAAAAGAAAAATTAACAGCATGGAACAAAATATTATTGAAATGGAACCCCAAGACACTTATGAGCTTGAATCCCAATTAGAGCAACACAAATTAACTTGCAATCATATATAGATATGGAAAAAGAATTTCTAAGATAAAAAGTTTCATCTAATAATTTTGTCCATGGTGATAGAAATTCTTGTTATTTTCATGCATGTATTAAGAAAAAAGAGAAGGAAAGCTCATTACCAAAGTGAAAGATTCCATAGATTAGATAGATGGATTTATAATCAAGATAACATTATGGAGGACTGTGTGAAATACTTCTCTAACTTACTTAACCAACTACGAACTAACTTCTACCCCACAACACAATTACAACCTTTTCAGGAATGATAAAAATCTCATCAACAATGAGGAACTTACTTCATTACCCTTGGAAGAGGAGATTTTGGTTGCTCTTAACTCAATTGATGGCTAAAAGGTGCCTCACCCTGATGGTTTTCCAACTCTATTTTATCAAAAAGCTTGGCACATTGTGAGAGTGGAAACCATTATAGTTATACAAATATTTTTTAGAGGGTGAAATGTACATAATTTTTTCACCACTTATTCCATTGTCCTCATCCCAAAAGAATGAGAGACCCATACCTGGAATAAATTTAGACCAATCTGTCCTACCCCTATCATCAACAAGAGCATCAACAAAATTATTACTTGCAGACTCCAGAAACTTCTCCCACTCCTCATCTCATTAAATAAAGTCACTACTATGAAAGGAAGGAACATAATAGAATATATTTTTCTCGCACAAGAGCTGATCAAGGACATTGATAAAAAAAAAGAAGAGGTGGAAATGTGATAATGTAAATTAATATAAAAAAAGCATTTGATACTATTACTTGGAGTTTTATCCTTCAAGTGCTTAATGAGAGAGGGTTTTTAGCTAACTTATTCAAAAAACATTAAAGAACAACCACTATAAAATTCTCATTAATGGCCAATCCCATGGTTTTTTCAAGGCTAGTAGAGGTGTTAAACAATGTGGTCCACACTCTTTAACTCTCATTATTTTGGATTTGGACCTTCTCTCTAGAAGACTTAACATAGAAGTTGCCTTAACAAAGGACATTATATTTCGTATAAGGAGCAACCTAAATATCACACACCTGGATTTTACTGATGATTTATTGCTCTTTTTCAATAGGAGTAAAAAATCTATCGACAAACATCTTGCAATTATCAATGACTTCACAAATCTCTTAGGTATGGAATTAAATGGTAATAAATGTATTTTTGTGATAGGAAAATTAATTAATAGGAGAAAAATTAATTAGATCCAATGATAAAACTAGTTTTGCTCATTTCACTATTCCATTCACCTACATAATCAAATTATACAAAGGAAGAATCACATCATCCCTTTTCAATGAACTCATTGATAAGATTCACAACAAACTAAGTTCTTAGGAGAACTCATTCCTTTCATTTGGTAGAAGAATTACTTTGGTGAAAAACATCCTTAAATTCATCCCTCTATATACCACACAGGTGTTGTAGATCCCTATAAGCATTCAAAGAATGATTGAGAGGATGTTTAATAGATTTATTTAGAGCCATAAAAATAAATCAATTCATTGGGCTAGCTGGAAAAAAAAGCAAACCACTCTACAATGGTGGCTTGGGTTTCATAACATTAGTTGACAACATTAAATGCAATACAATAAAGTTGTGGATTAGATTTAAAGAGAAATCCTCCCATAGAGGTTATTTTATGCATCAAAGATATTACTAGCAAATGCACTTAATATTAGACTGAAATCAATAGATTCCCAAATGTGGAAACATATGGTACTGCATAGAGAAGAGGCTACAAATGTGATATTTTGGGGCATTGGTGATGGAAATATTGATTTCTGGAATGATCATTGGTTAGGTAAAGAAGTCCTTTTCAATTTGGGAAGGGAGGGCATACCATAACAATCTCAGAAGATATCTGATTTCTAGACTGCATTAAGCTAAAAAGAGGCCAAATTGAGGGAGCACCTCCCATTGGAAACCTGTAATAGAATCAACATAATACCAATTGAGATAAACAAAAAAAAAAGACAAACTCATTATTAAAGGTAAGACTAATGCAACATCCATCTCCAAGATCATCTATAGTAGCTGGTAGGAAGGGATTGAAAAATTACCATGGGGTAGAGTAATCTGGAACTCAATTATCAAACCATCAATTTATTTATTTTTCTATTGGAGACTCTCCCATAACCTAATTCCAACAGATGATATACTCAAACTCAAGGGATTAAGGCTGCCTTCAATATGCTAATTATGTAATGGAGAGGAGGATAGTTCATACAATGCAGTTTTAGTACCCAGATATGAAGAAGCTTTGCAGATCTCCTAAAGATTGATGTCAACTACTAGGCTAATATAATACAAGTGCTAATTGAAAGTTAGCAACCAAATGCTTGAAAGACTAACATTGCCTTGTTTACTTCCATGGACAAAACTATAGTTTATCTGTATCACAAGAAATAAAAAGAAACATAACAACATTGTCATAAAATCTGAAAGCATAGTGATGTGGGTTAAAACACATATAATTGAAGTAATTATAAATGGATCAATTGAACATTTACTCTTCACTGGGAGAAAATGTTGTTTGGAAATATTAGGATAAAAAGACAACTCAAGATAATTATGGGATATAGTCTATTTGGAAAATCCAACTTATAGAACTCTCAAAATAAACATTGATGGCAATTTTGATACCAAGACTAGTAATGTCAGGGTCGGTGGACTCTTCAGGGATAGTGAATGCAAATGCATTTTATATTTCTTGATGCCATTTGTTGTTTTTTCTTCCCTTCATGCTGAAGTGGCAGTTTGTCTTTTACACTTAAGATTGCCTCCATCAAACCTCAATGCGACTATTGGTCTGAATCAGATTCCAAGATCCTCATTCAGCTTCTCATGGAGATTGGTGAACAAAACACACCTTAGTATATTATTACTATTTCAAAATTTTGAGGCATATGCTGAGAAAATTGAATGTTTCTTTCTCACATATCTAGAGGGAAGGTAACTGAAAGATGATTTGTTGGTCTAGAGAGGGGATTCTTCTCAGTATTTCTACATTAAAAGAATGTTCAACCCTAAGTTTACTTTTTTGGTGCATGGTGACACCTTCAACTTACTTACATTAGAATCAGAACATTGTAATTCCCATCTTTTGTTCTTTTTGGATTACTTGTAACTTTATAGTGCTTAATAAAATCTTCCATTATGAAAAAAAAATTCATAATGAAATATGCAAGACTATGATTCAATTAAAACTATTATTTAACAATTTAAAATTCTAAAAGGTTTACTATCAAATAACTTTAAGGATTCATGAGAAAACATAGAATTACTTGAGGATAAGTTATAGTTTGACTTTGGGGGTGATTGATAAACATAAAAAATTAGTGAATTTTGTGTGTTTAAATATGAATATTTATGTTTAATTGATATTAAATTATGACTATATTTATTAACTTTTTGGTGTTTTTGATAGAAAATTTTCATATGAAGTGAAATGAAAAAAATATATCAAAAGTTTCAATATTAATGCATAGGCACTATGCAAAGCAGTGACATGATGTTATATTTAAAGAAATTTGATATTGAGATAGAGAATCTAGTACCTAAACACTAGGTGACTAGCACTGAGGTGTTATATTTGCATAGATTTGTACCTGAAGATAGTAACCTTAGCACATTATGCTGCAAAGAGTAGTGTCATAGCATTTGAAGGAGCCCAAAGAAACCTAAAAATGCTTGAAGAAAGAGACCAAAATGCCTTGGTGCTAGAAGAAAACACTATGACATTAGAATCATTAATTTTTCAATATAAAGATATTAAGAAGAGTGCTTAAGCATTGAAATACTATTGATGTAGTGCCAGAATAGCTCTTATTTAAATAAAAGATACAAACCTTGGCTTTGTGATATTATAGCTTGGGTTCCATGGGGCCACGATAGTAAAACTATAACTTGTCATTGAACTAATGCATAGGCACTATGTAAACTAGTGCCACAATGTTATATTTAGTGTTGCATGCAATTTTAACTAGTTTCAATAGTCAGTTTGGAAAGTTTTAAGGATAACTCTTTGAAGTATATGAGGGATAATTGATAGGAGAGTTCAATAATTATAAATAGATTTGAAGTTACACTGGAGAAGGGTTTTAGCAAGTGTGTGTTTATACTGGTGTGAGTGTATCCTTCATAGTGTCACTTAGAGAGTGAGATTCCATATGAATGTGTTTGTATTTGGAAAGTCTATTTGTTGTTTAATACGAATAATGGAGAAAGAGTAGATCCAAAAGAGGGCACTACATCTCTATGGTATTGTTCATAGTTTAATGTTCTATTGGTTTGCTCTCCATAGAAGGACCATCTTATGCCAGCGCTCTCTCCAACAACCTCCCTCCTAATAATACAAATGATCTAGCTATCAAACTAATATTTTTGTAGTATTACGATGACAAATTTGAAGTAGGCGGTGACAATGGATTCATCAAGAAATCTAATCGTATGATTGGCAAACCAACCCTGTCCTCACTGAAGCAGAGTCTACTAAACTTGCAAAACCACTGAAATTTACCTTAGTTGGAAAGTTCACCTACAAAAACCCCAACATGGACATAATCCATAAACACTTTGATGAACTAAAGCTACTTGGCAACTAGAATGTTGGGCTTCTCGATGGAAGGCACATTGCTATTAAACTAAGTAGAGAGGAGGATTATGCATGATTTTTTTTTTCAAAAGAACTTTACCATATTGACAATGTGCCTATGAAAATGCTCAAATCGATGACTACTTTTGATTACAACATAGAACCTCCTAAAGTCCCCATTTGGATAAAATTTTTAGGTTTGAAACTCCACCTCTTAAATTTGTAAATAATGTACTCTTTGGCTATAAATTTTGACAAACCCCTTAAACTAGACCTGCACACTTTCAACTTCACCAAATCATCTGCTGCTAGAGTACTTGTGGAAATGGATATAATAGTACCTCATGTTGAAGAAATCTGGATCGGTACCCCAACTAATGGATACTAGTAATAGGGTATTACTGAACAAAAGCCACACTATTACCCCAAATACAGAATGTTTGACCATCTACTTGAAAATTGCTTCATTGCTAATCCATAACTAAGAGGAAGAAACACCAAAGAAGTTGAGAAAAATGCTACATCCACACTTGAACCTTCAATTATGCCTAATAGAAATGAGAAGGTTGGCAACATACCACAATCTAAAGGTCCAAAATAGCCTATGATACCAACTGAAGTGGAATATTCAGAACTTATAAATAAACCACTCCAACATAACGAGATTATAAATGCTAAAATTGAAAACCAACATCACTTGATAAGGCATCCTCGAAATGAACCTATAAATTATATTCCATTAGATTTTTGAAATGAAGCATTCAAAAACCCAACTAGTATAGGAGACCTCAACATAATGGCCTAACAAAAACACAACCTAATTATGTGCTATCCCCTACACTTCAACAACCAATTCTCCAAAATGAGGATTTAAGCCAAACTATGCAAGACATTGAGGAAAATTGGTTAATACAAAGATATAAAAGAGAAAAACACAAACAAATATGGGAGTTATTGAATATAAACCCAAATGCAACTTCCTCCATGGGGAAAGTTTCTATAGGTGGGATTCTAGCCAATTGGGATGATTAGATTGCTACTAAAGCCTCTAAGGGCACTAAGTACTCCAAACATGACTAAGTTCTTGATTTTGAACTTAGAGGCATTTCCAACCTTAATGTTGACTTTATGAGCCCCACCTCATATGAGATTTATGATAAAAAACATATGCTCAAATTATACTAATCAGTTTAAATTTAAGTGTGCAGAAAAATTCTTCAACTCAAGATTCTTCAGTCAATTTGGAAAGCTGAAGCTGTTGGGCTTGAACTAGTAGGGATTTTTTCTAAGAATTACTATATTAAGACAAATGAAAAGCTCACTAAATTAACTTAAATGAGCCATTCATTTTTAAATAATTCATTTTAAAATTATTTATATTTTCTATATCTTAAAATTATAAATATTCATTAAATTATTCATTTTGGATAATATGAACTAAGTGCATAAGACAAGTTCCATTAAATGTGTGTTTAAGCAAGATGAATTAATTATAAACTTCATTAAATCATTTCCATCCTAATTATAATTTTTATTCATATTTTTATTGCATGAAAATTGAAATATCCTAAAATTATCCTTTTATTCTATTTTGTCTCTCATATTATGCCTTCTTCTCTCTCCTATTATCATTATCATCTCCAAATTATTTTGGCCGAATTTTTTATTGTATTTTATCTAATTAAGTATGTGAAATTCATTCAAAATATTTTCATATACAATTCCCTCAATTTTCATATTTTAAAAATTCATTAATTTAAATTATATTGAATTATTTTGAATTTAAATTTCTTCATTCTTAACATATCCTTGCTAAATTAAATCTAATCTTATATGGAACAATTTGAACGCCCCAAGCATGAATTACTTTGATTATTTAGAGTTTAATTAAATTATTACAAATCATTTTAAATTTAATTTCAATTAGCCTTTATTCAAAACAATTTCTTTTTAATTAAACCCTTTTCAAAAAATTATTTGGGGGCCGACCACTTCAATTCAAATTTAAATTAATTTAAATATTATTTAAACATTCAAAAAGTATATAATATAATTAGCTTGGATCCTAATTGATTCATTGCATTAATTTGAGAATTTTGTATTTATGGAAACTCCCTTAGCCTAATTTCTTTTGATTATTTTCTAAGGTTTTATTTTATTCAAAATCGCCTTATTCATTTATCTTCCATGGACCTCCCTTGGACAAAATAATCTAGGATTTTCCTCTCTTGCACTAGCCATGAATCCCATTCAAAATACTTCCATCTTGGCTTATTTCAAATTTGCAAAGGAGCCTCTTACATTTACTTGCCTCATCCTTGGCCGATCTAATCTTCTTTGAATTTAAAATTCAAATTGTTGCTAAATCAATTTCCCTTTCATAATCTCATTCCTTGGCAAATTCTAGCCTCCTCTTCTTTCTATTTAAGAGCTAGGTTTCAACTTGAAAAAGGTTCCCTATATTTATTATTCTCTCTTGCTCTCTTGCTCACCTTTGTTTACCATTGGCCAATCCTAGCAACAATAATTCTTGGAGATCCTTGGTGATTCAAGTCAAAACACTTCTCATCATTCTTCTCTTTCCCTTGGACAAATAGTTGGCTTGAAGATTGTTTGGGAAAAAGTGAAGGATTAGTGCAATACTCACTTAACTGAGAGATTTAAGAAGGTTTCTATTTAATTTTTCTAAGGTGCTAAACTTCTAATCTTACCTTGTTCTCTTCTTGGACTTAAGTTATATAAGATTATTCAATTTATTTTAAGCTTTATATTCTTGTATAATCTTGGTTTTTTTCTTGGCCGAGATTCTTACAATGGACTTTGATTTGTTTAGTGCTTAATCATTCATAACTCCATGATTCTCACTTTGGTCGAGAGCTACATATAGGTTACTAAAGTTTAATTGTGCTTAACATTACATTTTATTTAATCCTTGAGTTGGTTAACCTCTTCATAACCTTTAAAATAGTTTGGTGCTTATTGTTAACTTGTTTTCATTTGATTTACTTAAAGGTTATGCGATAGCTTTCTTGTGGTATCATTCTAATTATTATTCAAGTGATTATCAAAGATTTCTTAATTGAAAATTCATTTATCATTTACATATAACTTATCTTTTAAAAAAAAGAATTCAAATCAAAGTTGTGTAATTTAATATTGCATATCAAGTTGGTTCATATTCCAATTTATGTTTGCATTTCAATGTTATAAAATCAAATCTTTTCAAGCTTTTATAAACTTCATTCAAAGTTAAATTTATTTACTTGCTTGCATTGAATACTTAATTGAATATCTTATTCCTATTACAATTTTAAATAAAGTGAGCTCTCTTTCATTACATTCACTTGCCTTAATATTGGTATAGTTTGGGTTGTGAGTGCAAAAATGTTTTAAAATTGAGAGTTAGATATTTGCAACTTCCTTATTGCCTTGTATTGATTTGTGTTTGGTTATACTTTCCTATGTAAGAAAGTACATATTGTAGTTGCCCCTATAGAAAGGCATAGTGTTGGGTTGTACTTGTGTGTAGAAGAGTACGAGAGATTTGTTGTAATCTCAACTTTGAATTAGTGAATTCTTGGCTTGGGTTGCTAGACATGGATGTAGGCCAATTTTTGGTGTTTGGCAGAACCACATAAAAATCTCTATGTTCTCTTTTTATATTTCCCGCACCTTTACTTTTCTTTCTTATTGTTTGTTATTGTTGTGATCCATTAAAGTATAACAATTTATAATAAACTTTACTATAAAGTATTTAAATTAAGTTTTAATTTGATTTAAAAAAACTTAATTCTCCCCCCTTCTTGGGTGCCATAATTGCATAACATTTGATGCCTCTAATAGATTCCAAAACTTAATTAGGACCCATAATCTACATGCTTTTACAACTTTAGAACCACTCATTCAACCCAACAACAATAAGAGAATAAAAAAAAAATTTAATAGATTCTCCATAGTTCAAAACTGTGACAACAAAATCCTATTTTTCTGGAAAGATCCTTTTCGCTAGATCTCATCATTGATGACCCTCAATTCATCCACATCCATATCAGCTATATCAACTATAAATTACATGCAACCATCATTTATTCTTCTTATAATAGAGAATCAAAGAAAGAATTATGGTCTAATTCATTGCCATTAGCCACACTTGCCATGAAAGTTGGCTTGTATGTGGTGATTTTAACATGATCCTAAATTTGGATTAAAAAAAGGAGGTACAGGAAGCCCAACAATATTGTAATGAGGGAGTTTGCTGAATACATAGAAGATTCATAATTAATTGATGCTGGATTTAGTGGTTCCCTGTACACATGGAATAGAGGAAGAGTCTATGAGCAACTTGATAGAATTCTGGTTAATGCAAATTGGTTCAACAATTTTCACCATACTTCTATCAGTCACTTGAATAGATGCTCCTCTTCTTCTATCTATTGACTTCCTTCCTAAAAATTCTACGAAAGTCTTTAGATTCTGAAAAATGTGGACAAAGCATGACCTCTACACCAAACTGCCTCCAAGATGCATAGAAGACTAACATATTTGATCCCTGGGTTTGACTATGAAGCCTACATAAAAGACTAGCCACAAGCCTGAAAAACTAGAATTGGAATATCTTTGGTGATATTCATCAAAAAGTTGAAGACAATGAACAAAAGGTATGCTTACTTGATAATAGATGTATGAATGAACCATCCTTGGAAGTTGAATCTGATCTTCATCAAGCCCAAGCCACACTAAACAATTTGATTTCTATGGAATAAGACTTCTGATTATAGAAAGTTGCCATAGTTAATCTCAAGGAAGGAGATAGGAACACAAAATTCTACCATGCTTGCATCAAAAAAAGAGGGAACTTAATGTTATCATTAAGATCAAATCTTCACACAATTGGCTATATGATAAGGATGAGATTATAGAGAATGGCATTGAATACTTTAAATCACTATTTCAAGAACAAGAGGCAAATTTGAAACCTTTTCAAGAATATCTGATTAATATTTGCAAAGACAAAATAAACCAAGTTGATCTCACATACAACCTGATGATAGAGGAAATTAAAGGAAGCATTGTCTTTCTTAATGGATCAAAAGCTGCAGGTCTTGATGGATATACAACCCATTTCTACCAACATTCATGGAAGTGGATTCACATAGATGTAATCTCAGCTAAGCAAGCTTTTTTTTTTTAAGGGCTAAGACATGCATAAATATTTCAGCTCTTCTACCATCAATTTAATCCCCAAATCTAAGAAAAAAACATGATTTGGGAAATTTTAGACCTATTAGCCTTACATCCATCATTAGCAAAACTATAAGTAAAAGCCATCTCAAATCTCCTCCAACCACATCTACTAGAGTTTATCAGTAAAAATCAAGTGGCATTTATCAAGGGAAGGAATATAGTTGAAAACACATTTTTAGCACAAGAACTCACCCAAGATCTAGATAAAAAATGTAGAGGAAGAAATATAATCATCAAACTAGACATAAAAAAAACTTTAGACACATTAAATCAGAAATTAATTCTAGCTACACTAAAGGCTAGAGGTTTCAAAAAATTTTTTGCAACTTAGTGAAGAGGCTAATTTCCAATAACCATTATTCTATCCTCATCAATTAAAAAGCACATGGATTCTTCAGAGCCAAGAGAGGAATAAAACAAGGTGACCCTGATGGTAAAAATTTATGACACCACATAGAGTTTAGGAATTTATTATTTAGATGATCAAATGCATCATTAAGGAATAAACTTATTATCTCAAAAGATAAATATGTTAACATATAGTGGATTAAACCATTTAATAAAAGACCCCTAAGGTTAATGGTTCTTTCGTGTACTAGAGAATTTTCCTCTGAACTCCATGAAAAATAGAACATAGTTTATTTTAAACTGGGTTCATGGTTTACTATAAGGGCAAGACAAATAGTTAAGTACATCTTAGAAATGGTCTCTTCCTAAGGATACTCTTGATTAAAGAAATACATCATTATTTCTAAGGATTTATAAGTTGGTTTTCAAAGGAATGATCTTTGAAATTTCAATTGGGATTGATCTAAAGTGGAAAGAGTTATTTTTGGAATCCAAATGGGATGAAGAAGGAAATTCCCATTGATACTGGGATGCCTAGTAGGCACTTCAGTTATTCTATCATTGGGCTTTAAATTTTAAAATTTAATTTAGATTTTAAATTGAAATTTTCTTAGAAGTCTAGGGATTTGATTCTAGTAGCACAAGACTATAGAAATGCTTAGGGTTGAAGTTTCACTCTAAGGAGGATCCTTTAGAACCTAAGTCTACAAGTGCTTCTAACACATGTCAGATGCTCGAGCTAATTTTATTAATAAGAATTATTGGCCATTTCTCTCACTTGAGGGAACTAACCTATCCCTACCTCTTCTAGACTTATAACACGCCTAGAGGGGTTGCCAGCTAACACCACCTAAGTACATTTTAAATTCATGAAACCAAGTCTTATGAATACTAGATGGCTAA
The DNA here is from genome assembly GCA_021442155.1 of Cymbidium sinense. NCBI lineage: Eukaryota > Viridiplantae > Streptophyta > Magnoliopsida > Asparagales > Orchidaceae > Cymbidium > Cymbidium sinense. Next base: position 58,105,738 of record CM038215.1, read on the forward strand.
ATTGTTGCATTTTTAAGAAAAGAATCAAAGAATCTTAGACTTACTCCCTAATCACTGAGATAATGTAGGGTATAAAATGCACTAAATAATGCACATTTTTTAGATTTTTATATGTTTTGACTCTATGATCATTTTAGGCCATGGGTATGCAATTAATGCCTGCATTCCATGTAATTAAAAGAAAGTGATGGGCCAAATTAATAATGGAAGGCAAACTTATCCAAGAAATTGGTCATCCTCACTAGTTAGATGCCCTTATTTATAATGGGAGAAGTTGCCCAATTTAAGGATTAGAGCAATATTCTTATATGATTTTTGAGAGATAATTTATTTCTAATTGATTTTAAATTATTTCCTATGGCTTTAATTTATATGAGGTTTTGAATTTAATTATTTTCTATTTTAGTTGTTTATATTTAATTGGGTAGAGAATTTAATTTTTCTTATGAGCCTACATCCAAGCATTCATCATAGAAAGCACAACACAAAAATAAACCTAGAAAAATAGGTTGATTCTATTATGCAACCAAAATAAATAAAGCTAATTTAATTAAAATAAAGGCTAATGCGGTCGGGTACCTCCGTACACCCACAAAGAAAGGAAAATGGGCAGCCACGCTCTGCCTATATACATTCATCCTAGAACTAGAAGTTTATATCTATGGGTCTTCTTTTCAGGATTGTCTCCTTCTTCAGGGACCACCATTAGGCTTTATAGGGGACCTCTGTACCATCTCCTCGTAGGTTCAGCTCCTACTAGTCCTAAACCCCCATAGATCTTAACATAATTCTAAGATGAAATTTACTTTTTTGAATCCAAAAATAAATCCTAAGCCCTGCAAAATAAATGTTTGGAAAATACAAACAACACATAATAACTATATTTCATAAACATACGAGTTTAGAATTAGTTGCTTGCCAAGCCCACCTATCTTATGAGCTATGCTTAAGAACTTAAGCACACCTGCAAGAAAATAATATTTTAATTTATTTATGATAACAATCCTTTCTAGCATAGCCCCCTGCAAAAAGTAATGTTAGTTCTAAAAAGAATGTCCTATTATCTAATCTAACTAGCAAATAATCCTAGACATGTAATCTAAAATAATACACCATAAAAGCATGTAAAGCACATCACATCACAACATAGAATATCATAAAGAATCACATAATGGCCTAACCTAAGTTTAGGGTCAGTGACCTAATGATCTAGTGTGTGAAGGGAATAAGCTTGTGTAGCAAGTCATTACTAGGCTTTTTTAATTCAAGTTTTAATTTGGAGTTTTGAGTTTGTTTGATTTACCTTTGGATGGTTTCAATTCAAATGATTTAATGATTTGTTTTCATTTTTATTTTCATTTTCACTTTTATTTTTATTTTGTTAAAGAGAAGTTTAGGTTTTCAAGGATGAAGAGTAGAATAGACTCTATTTTTGGGTGGAACCCATTCTATTCAACATCCTGACCACTAGTAGAATGAAACCCTCATCCTAAGTTAAAGATTCTTCCCAAAGGATTAATTAAGATCCTTAAGTATCTTAATTAATCTTTTTAATTTCATTTAGATGGTTTGGATTTTGGATTAATGTTTCATATCTTTTCTTTGGAATTTAATTCTTCATTTTTTTATTTGATTTATTATCATTTTTATTTAGTTTATTCTTTTAATTTTATTTGATTGAATTATTTCATTTGATTTGGATTAATGTTTTGGTTTGAGTTATGTTTAGGTTTGTTGAATTATGTTCATTTCATTTTGTTTGATTTATGCCAACCTAAGGCACTTAGGTTAATGTTTAAATTTATTTTTAGATTACATTGATTGTGAATTAAGGTTTGCATTAGTTTGTCTGATTATAAGTTCATTAAGTTAAGGTTTAATTAAACTTAATAATTTATTATTAGTTTCATTAATCCTTAAGCATGAAGTTGATGAAGTTTTTTGATTTACGATGCTGAAGAACTATCCTAAGTGTTTCTAATGTTAATGTGGATTATTTCTAATTACTTTATGAATTTTATGATTTTGTGAATTTGTTTAAGTTATTATTTGATTTATATTGACCTAGAGATTTGAAAATTCAACAATTCCTAATTCAAAGGTCAATTGGGTTTGAAATTTTTATGGAAAGTGGGATTTCATGCCAAAATCATATTTTTCAAAGTTTCATTTTGATTATATGCATAATTAGGGTATAATTAAAATTTTAATTATTTCATTAAAGCTTAAATTATGTCTAATTTGATGAGAATTAATTGGGGGTTTTATTTTTCTTGATTCCTCTTTGAAAGATGTTTCCAAGAAGGGTTCAATTATAATTTTTAAAAATTTGGTTGATTTATTGTGATTTAATTAAGTTGTGGTTATATATTTGAATTAATTAATTTAATTAATTACCTAATTAAGTTATTTGTGATTTATGAAGTTCTAAAAAGTTTCATTAGTCTATTTAAGTTCATTATGGTTTATTAAGTTGATTTGAAGTTATTTGATTCATTTTGATTATCTATTTTATATTATATTAATTTATTTAGTTAAAATTTATTACTTAGCTATAACACAGAGATTGGGTTTTAAAAATAAATTTCAGAAAAGTAAATTTTAACTTTTGTAGATGATTTAAATATTTAATAATATTGCTTCAGTGAAATGAAACAATAGAAAAACAATAGCAGAAAAGTAAAGAAAGTGAATACAGATTTTTACATGGTTCAGCCAAACCCCAAAAATTGGCTTACGTTAACGCCTAGCCTATACTCTCCTTCACGGGCAGGTACAACCCAACATGCACTCTCCTTAAAGGGCAAGTACAAGCCAACATATACTTTTTTTAACAAGCAAGTACAAACCAATAAGAAATCATGACAAGACAAAGAGAAAGATACAATAACTCCCAATTATAAAATATTTTTGCACTCACAATGCATTATAAACTAATATTAAGGCAATTAAATATTAATGAAAAAGAGAGCTCATTTTAACTTTAAATTGAAATTAAAATAAGATCTTCAATCAAGTATTTAATGCAATTAAATAATTTAATGTTACTTTGAATGGTCTTTAAAAAGATTGAAATGATTTTTTTATGACTTTGAAATGCAAACTAAAATGCAATCACAAAATTTTACTTTGAATTCTTTGTACACAAGCTAACTTTTATTCAAATGATAAGTGTATTTGCAATTGGAATAATCAAATAATCACTTGAATAAATGTTTGAATGATACCACAAGAAAGCTATCAAATAACCTATATATAAACCTATTGAAGACAAGTAATCAACAAATACAAAATGATTTATGCAAGAGATGAAGTGGTCGACCAAATAAAAATTAAATGAGATAAGATATTAAGCACAATCAAATTTAACGAACTTATGTGAACCTTTAGGCCAAAGTGATAAACAATGGATATTCAAATGATTAAGCAGTAGAAAATTAAAACCTTTGAAAGAGACTTTAGCCAAACAAGAAAAAAAAGGATTATCAAATGATTAAGCACAAAATAAATTAATCTCCTTATGTTAGCTTTAGGCCAAACAAGAAATCAAAGGATTATTAAGTAGTTAAGTCCAACATAAATTGATCTTCTTATGTTTGTTCTTGGTCAAACAAGAGTTAAAGGTTATGAAGTGAATGAACACAAGATAATTTAAATAACCTTGTAAACTTCAAAGCCAAGAATAAATAAAAGAGCTATAAGAACTTAACACCTTACAAATTCAAGACCAATGCTATGATGCTTTTGACCAAGGGAGGAAACACACCAAACCTTCAATTTTCCTAATAAATCTTCAAGACAACAAAATGTCTAAGAGAAAGAGAAGAATGATGAGGAATTCTTGCACTTGAATCACAAAAAATCTCCAAGTATTTGCTTTTGCAAGGATCAACCAATGTGGAGAAGATGAGCAAGAGAGAAAGAGAGAATGTTAGCTTTTTCGAACCTTTCAAGTTGAATCAAGGCTCTTAAATAGAGGAGGGAGAAGTCTAGGGTCGGCCAAAGATGATCCAATGAGAGGAATATTTGTTAGGCATCAATTTGAATTTCAAATTCAAGGAATGAAGGATCGGCCAAGGAGATCTTCAATAGGATCCTTTATAAATTTGTTTCAAGCCAATGACGAATATTTTCTATGTGATTCATGGCTAAAGAGAGAGGGGATCCTATAGCCAATTCGGCCAAGGAGGTTTTAGTATGAAGGAGGGAATTTTGAATAAAATAAATCCATGAAAAATCAATTTAATGAATTTGTCCAAAGGAGTTTCCAAAAATAGAAAATCTTCACATTGATGCATGGATCAATTTAGATCAAGGCTGATTATATTCTATACTTATTGAATGTTTAAATAATATATAAATTTATTAAATTAAGAGCAAAGTGGTTGGCCCCCTAATACTTTTCTAAAATAGATCAAATTAAAAAAAGAATTATTTTAAAAAAGAGGGCTGATTTGAATTTAAATTTAAAATAACTTATAATTGATTAATTTGGCTATAAATAATCATAATTAATTATTCTTGAGACGTTCAACATATTCCAAAAAAAATTTTATTTGATTTTGCATGTATATATCATGCATAAAGAAGTTTGAATTAAAGAATAATTCAAAATAATTGAAATTTAGAAATTCTAATAAATGATTTTTTAAAGTTTGAAAAATGAGGGAATATAATATGAAAATATTTTGAATGAACATCACACATTTTATTTCATAAAATTCATTAAAAAATTTAGCGAAAATAATGTTAAGTTGGAAAAGATAATATGAGAGAGAAGAAAGAATAATAGGAGAGAGAATAAGAGGAAAAAGTTAATTTTAGGATAATTTAATTTTCATGCACTAAAAATATGAAAAAAAATGTATGAATGGCTTGAAAATGATTTAAAAAAGTTTAAATATAATTTATTTTTCTTGACCACACATTTAATGGAACTCATTTCATGAATTTAGTTTATACTATCCAAAATGAATAACTTAATGAAAACTTATAATATAGAAAAATATAACTAATTTTAGAATGATGAATATAAAAATGAATGAATCATTTATTTTATTTTAGTGAGCTTTTCATTTGCCTTAATATAGTAATTCCTAGAAAAATTCCCACCCAGTCCATGCCCGGTAGCTTTAGCATTATAATATAACTGAAGAACCACGAGCTGAACAATTTTTCCTGTACACTTGAATTTAACTTGATTAGTAGAATTTGAACATGTGTTTGTTATCATCAAAATTAATCTCATATGAGATGGGGAACATGGAGTCAACAAAATTGTGGTTTAAAGTTTGAAATTTAATATTTCTTAAATTAGTTTGAAATAAGTTATGAAAATTTTTCTTAAGGTGTGTTTTAACCTCAATTTCAGTTCCCCAAAGTTTCATTTCAATTTGATTAATGGTTTATGATTAATTAAGGTTTGATTAATTTCATTTAAAGTCAAATTAAGCCAAATTTACCAAAAATTAATTGGGTATTTTGGGTTTAATGGATTCTATTCATTGAGATGATTCCATAGAGCCCAAGTTTACATTTTTTGGATTTATATTCTATCTTCTATGAATTTTTGAAAATTTTATCATTTTTTATTAATTTTTAAATTAAATAAAAGGAGATTTACAATTTAAAATGGTGGTTTCTATGTGATGACCGATGTGGCTCGGAGCCATCAGGCCAAGCAAATCCTACGTGGCTGCCACATCAAAAGTGGCACCATGTTGGATGAATCTTGACCGACCGATCCAAGATCAGACTAACACGATTCATTTCACAATCTCCTTAAGATAATTAATCTAATCATCTAGTTAGATCTCAACCGTTCATTCTAAATAGAAGGAACGAACAGTGGAGATCATCTCCTGAATGTCTCCGATAAGAGACAAACACCATCCGTTGATTTCATTGAATTTTTGGTGTTCTCTAATGGATTTCAACACAATTTTGATTGCAAAATGATCAAGGATCAATTTTCAACCAATCTATATGATTTGATACTCATGGGGATCAATTTTATTTCATAAAAGACCAAATCTGAACACTAAAGAGGTCAGTGATAGAGCGTACCTTAATTCTGGTGATCTCTGGTGGTGGGATCGACTCGAATAACTTTGCCTCGATGTGATGAAGTCATGGACATGATTTGGTGGCTTGCCTCCTTGCCAAATGCCTTGGAGACAAACTCAAGGTCATTTTCCATCGGGTTTGGTTGATCTCTAGCTCATCGACAGTGAGGGTCACGGTGGAGAATCGTTTGAGGTCGCCTCGATCTTTAGAACATGTTGGAACATTCAATTGGAGTTCAAAAACTCTCTCTAGCATTTTTCCATTAAGGGATGCTCAGTGGCCACTAGATTTAATTGTTCTCAAAGGGTCGAATGAGGTTTCTTTCCCTGGGATGTGTTTTGGAATGAAAAGAGGAAGGAGAAAGGCCCACCCTCCCCTCTTTCCATACATGGCCGAGAACCATGTATGCGACCTTCTATGTGCTGGATTTTGACCACCTACGGTGGGAGGGTTGGCCAAGGGGTGGATTCAATCCTTCTTAGCCTTGTGAGGGATAAGGGATTGGAAGTGAGGAGGGCATCTCCTCCCTTTTTCTTTCTTGGTCGAGCACTATGGCTACATGGGCTTGGATTCCCTTCCTCTCTTGCTTCCTCTTTTGGAAGAAGCAAAGTTTTATTTTCCTTCAAGGCTGACCCCTTGAATTTTCAGCCTTAGAATCACTCTCTTAAGAGGTGGTCAAAGGTCACATGGATAAAATCTAAGGAGTTTTGATGATGGAAAGGGGAGGAATCTACTAAGCATCATTACTTGGTCCAAACCTTAACCCATTTCCCTTGGTTTCATTTTTTTTTTTTGGCTCTAGGCATCACTACCACTACCTTTAGGCTAATGTGTGGCTACCCAAATCAAACTAAATGTGAGTTTAAGGTCAAGTCAAAATCCATTTGAATTGAATTGGAAATTTGAATCCAATCTAAGCATTTGGATTCAAAGTGTTTTATTTCAATTTAAGTCTTTTAATTTTGGATTCAATTATGTTTAATTAATGATTGATTATGTTTTGATTAAACTAGTTCATTTAGATTTGAATTAATTTTGGATTTTATTTCATTTCAACCCATTTAGGCTTAAATGGGTTAAGCTTGATTCCAATTGGGTTTAAATGACCAATTTGACTCAATTAGATATACTTTGAACTCCAATCATGCTTGATCACATGTGTGAGATGATTTAGAGTGGTTAATTTTATTTGATTTCAATTTTATTTCAATTTGAACCCATTTGACCCAAAGTGGGCTTAATGGATTAAGCTTGGGTTTTATTTGGATCAAATGACCAATTTGACCAAAATAGACCTAATTATGGGTTGGATTGTTTTTAATTATCATTTCCAAATGATTTTGAGCAATCAAATTGAGCTGATTTCAAATTAATTTGGGCTGAACCCAATAGGACTCATTTAGGTCCATTTTCACTAAGTGGTTTAATCAAACTAATTAAGGCATAAATAAATTTAAATTTTTTTAGATTCATGATTAAGCATGTTTATTTTATGATTTGGAACATTTGGAATGATTTAATATGGTCAAATTTTGGTGGGTTGACATTTGACTTGGTGGGATCCACCAAAATCAAACCTATGTCAATTGGATTGAATATATTTGACTTTATTTTATTTTGGATTCATTCATTTATTTTAATTTGATTTGATTTTGATTTATTAAAATTTGATTTGATCTAGTCCAAATTTGGAATTTGGGTCAAGTCTACCTAAACCCATTAGGTTAGATTAAACCTAAGGATGGTGCATTAAGTCACTAGGTATAGTGTCCCGTGCACTTAATTTAGATGTTTCTAATCTAAGATTAGGTGTCCAAATTATTGATTTTAGAAGTGGTGTTAACCTCATCCAAAAATGAGGTCAATAAATGGACCCCCAATACGTGTAGTGGATCAGACAGAGTACACTATACATATTGGTGTTGATCGAATTAGCACTGCAAGCATATGCTTGAAGGAGTTCAAATTTTAAAATTTGACTTTTGGGTTTAATTTTGATTTCAATTTATGTTTGAATTTGAATGTGAAAGATAGGCATAAACATTCCTATACTTGTTTTGAAGTGATTCATTCTTAAGAACTTAAATTCACTAAGTTCCAAGATGAATATGGATGTCATTAGGAGTGGACCCAAAGAATGGTCTAGTCCTAATACATTCATTATAATAAGAAGAAATACCTTCAAGGGACTTACTCCTATCTGAGAATAGTAGTTAGAGAGGATGACAATATAGACACTTACTCCTAATCCAAACTACATGACATTTTAACTAGGAAAAGATATCACTAGGGGATATAATTTTATCTGGCTAACTATTAGGAAGGGGTCTTTGGAGACTTAATTCCAACCTAAATAGCTAAGCTAGGGAGAAGGGGATTTAATAGCTTAATCATAAACCTCATCATTTTTACTACTAAACATGGGTCACATGGACTTAATTCCTGGTTTGAGTAGTCCATAGGAATGGGGCCTTCAATAGCTTATTTTCATTCCGTAGGTTCTTTTGTTTTACACTAGAAAAGGAGTCACAAGGACTTAGATCCTATTCTAATGAAATTCAGCTAACTGGAAGGGGCCTGTAATGGATTAATTCCATGCTTGGTAGCTTGAAAAGGAAAGGTCTTAATGACTTTATCTTATCATTATAAGGATGCTTACTAAGGGACTTACTCCTTTATGATTGGTTATTAAGAAGGAGCCTTCAATGGCTTAATCCAACTTGAGTAGCCACAATGAGAAAGAGGGGTCTTAATGACTTATTACTAGACCTCAAAATTTGGCTAATAGGAAAGGGGTATTCATGATTTGTTCCTAGCCTAAGTAGCCCAGTTGACAGGAAAGGGGTCTTCATGACTTGTTCCTATCTTTGTCTTTTAGAAAGAATGCCTACTTATTTCTTTCTAACTAGCTATTAGGAAGGGGTCTTTGAAGACTTGATGATACCTAAATAGCTTGGATGGAGGAAAGGGATCTTTAATGAGTTGATCCTAAACCTCACATTTATATTTTGACTAGTAGGATAGGGGTCTTAATGACTTTATCCTAGCCTTGTCATTTTAAAAGGATGCCTAATGTGGGACTTACTCATATGTAATTAGCTATTAAGATGGGGCCTTCAATGGCTTAATCTAACTTAAATAGCTAAAGAAGAGGAAAAGGGTCTTCGTGACTTAATCCAATCCTCAAAAGTTTGGCTAATAGGAAAGGGATCTTAATGACTTATTCCTATCCTAATTAGCCTATGTGACATGAAGGGGTCTTAATGAATTTATTCCATCATATGAATAATAGGAATGGTGCCCTGAAGGGCTTACTCCAAACCTATAGGAAGTTATAAGAAGCGTACCACAATTGGGCTTGCTCCCAACTTAAGGAAAGAAATAGTTATGCCATAAAAGGCTTACTTTAAATTTATGAGATTGGTGCACAAAGGCTTACTACAAACTCATAGGGAAGACATGAGAAAGGTGCCATAGAAGGCTTTCTCCCAACTCAAGGTAAGTATAGGTAAAGGTGCTACAAAGGGCTTGCTCCTAACCTATGGATGATATGAGTGAGAAAAAAGGGGTCTAAATGACTTAATTCTTAATCCTCAAGTCTTTTGACTAATAAGCAAGGGTCATGGATTTGATCTTTACTTTATTAGTCTAACTGGTGAAAGGTATTGGAAGATTTGCTTCCATTTCTTAGTTTCACTAATGCATTTTACACATGAAAAAGTTTACTAAAGATGATTTCAAAGAGTTGAAGTATATTTTTAAAGGAGGATTTTGGTGTATTTTGGACCCAATGCTTAATATTCCATAAGCATAAAATTTCATGAATTTTTGTTCTTTTTTCTCTTTTTGTTTTTAATCTCAAAGTTATATATAACCTGCTACATGTTTAATCCACTTTAGGCAAGACATCATATGATGTTAACTTGAAAATTTTACTTCTAGAGCTTGCATGTGACCTTTTAATTCTTTAGGCAGCAAAAACCAAAGTCGATCAGGGCTTCTCAAATGAAAAATATTTATTTCTTTTTGGTATGAATATGTATTTCATTTTATTTTGTTGACATGAATCAACAACTTATAAGGCCTTCTCTTAGATTCAATAAAGATCAGGAGATTCCTTTAAAGCTTTCAAAAGTAAATGAGAATCAAGGAAAACAAACTCTTGGATTCTCTTTAAGTCCATAATTAATTAGCTTTTATTCTAGCAATGTCTTGCTTTTCTTTTGAAGTTTATCCGCAATCGTCTAGGGACTTAGCTTATTTGAAAAGGAATCAAGCTTGAGCTTATAAACTACTACATCTGGAGAATATTTCAATTTATTTCCAAATAAAGTAGTCTTTAAACTTTAAGATTAACTTGATTGGGTTGTCAATATCTGACTCAACAACGAGTTAGATTATTGATATCAGTTGTAAATCAACTTTCATTTGGAGATTTATTTTATTTAGTTTATCAATTATGAATTTAGATTATTCTTCAAATTCTAGGGGTGCACTTGTATTTGAAGATTAATTAAATCTTTAGACATATCCAAACAATATTCATTTAAAATGTTAGACCTTTGAAGAGAAAGTCAGGACCCTGACTATTTAATAATTTTTATCCTGCAATGGCTCTATAGTTCCATAGCTTTCCTTGCTTATGGGTTTTATTTATAGGCCACTTGCAATTAAAATCAAATTATACTCAATTGAATCTTTGACATACAAAGGATAAGGATTCTTGGAGAAGAAGTTCCATTATCTTTTTTAGCCTGCCATGTGAGCTCACCCAACATGGCAAAGGCCATGATGACAAAGTATGAGACATCTAGTTGTTTTTTAAGTTAGAGGCAATTCTTGACTTCTAACCCTACCACTTTATTTTGACGTGGAAAAGTTTAAAGTTAAAATACCCACATACCTCGAAATTTTGAGCTCCAACCTTTTGCTTTTGGATATAGTCCTTCCATCCCCTCAATTTCTTTCTTTTTTTGTTAATAATTCAATAACATTTCAACTCCATGAAAAATGTTATATTTGATATTTTTCCTAGACACAGATTTACTAGGACATTGGATGCATTCGACTTTTTTATCTAAATACAACATTTAAGGTGATTTATGTTCTTTGTTTTGATTCGTTGATCATATTTCATGATATGATACATTCTAATATTTTGTAAAATACAAGGTTTAGTGAGGTCATTTAGGATTGGAAAGATGATATTCCTAAAGACTCAACACTTTTGCTTACATAATGGATATGAACATCCTTTCTCAATTATTATTATTTTTCTTCTTTTTCTTTCATTTCATTTTCATTTTTTTTATATGGGCTAGGTAGGACCATCATTGAAGATGTTCCTGAATTACTAAGATTGTTTTTCAATGTTTGAATTTTCATCTTCAATCAAAAATGTGATTGAGATTAAGTTCTTCTTTTAAATTGAGTTTTCAAGATTAAATTTTCATTAAACTGAAAACTCCTTTCTTTACTTGATTGAATTTACATGGCACCATCTTATCAAAGTTAGATTAAAATTGGGCATATGCATATTCACTTTCATGTTTACAATTGATGTTAACAGATGCACTCGGATCAACAAACATTTTGGAAATTCTCTTTTTGAATTTTTCACATTGGCTAAGATGTTGATAAGTTCTGAGTTGTATAGCTTCATTATAGGAGATAAACCTAGAACTTCTTTATAGTGGAATGCCACATCAAGAAGTTTTCTTATCATTAAGGAAGGATCATTATAGAATTATGTAATGCCTTGCTTAATGATAATTTCTTTTTCATTTCTTTTCATTTTATTTCTTTTATTTCATTTTATTTTTTTTATTTTTAATTTTTTATAGAGCATTATGATGCTTAGTTTTTGCAAGCAGCTTCTCTGAGATGGGCAAAACATTGTATTTAAAATTTGTGAATGACTTATTTATCATTTCTTTTCAATATTATTTGAGATGGTTTGACTCTACTATTTTGAATTTAATTTCAATAATTTCACTTTTGAGATGGAAGGAAGGTAGGTCTAACTCTATCCTCATTAGATCAATAGACCTCATGATCTATGAATTTAGAAGATCATCATTTAAAAGAGGACCCTAGGTAAAGAATGGGCTGTTAAGGAGTTAGGTATGACTTGTACTTTTTATAGCACAAAGAATATTAAAAATAATCTCAAATTGCAATGAAATCTTTGACCACAACATTAGACATCAAGATAATGTCAGGAAGGTCATAAGATATTGCAAAGGATTTACTTTAGATTCACTTTATATGAAAGCACATAATTCCTTAGTTTCTGAGCAGAGAAAATTAAGGCTTTCTTCATTAATTTTTGGCTAACAAAGTCCTAAGTGATTTATCTATCAACCTACCAGAGATAGAAGTTTCATACATTCACTCTTAAAGAATAGAAATATCACCATTAGGACCCAATCTTAAGTTCATGATTCCTTTAGAAGGATTGAAGTTTTCATTATTTTAGGATCTATCTTTAAAATTAATTAAGACCATTTATAAAATTTCAAACACTCAATGGGAGAAGACTCCCATTAAGGAAGTTGATTTAAAATTATTAGATTTAAATTTCATTCATTTCAACTTTGTCAGGAGAATCATAATTCTCTTTTGCTGCCCTCTCTTTTCTTTTGTTGATTAGGAGAAAAAGTAAAAAATTTTGTCATGTCATTTTTTTAATTCAAAATGTCATGTCATCAATTTTTTGTTCACAATGTCATCTTCTTCTTTTGACTCTCTCCCAAACTCTTAGTGATCTAGAATTTTTGGAAGACCTAAAAAAGGGTTATCTCTAGGTCACTCCCTAGAATTGGCCAATTAGTTCAGACAATTGAATTTTCCAAAATTCTAGTGGACATATAGACATGAATTAAGATTAAAGCTGATTTGCATTTATGTTATTTTCCTTCAGTAAGGATGGAAGACTTATATTTAATTCCATAATCGACCAATGTCCAAGGTCAATAAGGCATTATTTTGGGATTATTTTTTTTATATCTATCCCTCTTTACAATTTGCTTTTGAGTTGATTCTTTTTTTTTTAATTATAATTCAAGCTTTAATCATGGTGGTATGGGGCAATAGGTACAATTATTCCTTCTTCCTTTGATTTGGATTTTCTTAGGATTTAAAAGAACTCCTTCATTTCAATATACATCCTTAAGTGTGCACCTTCGAATGTATTAGAACAAAGGGTATCAATTCAAGGACCCTATCCCGATTCTCTTTAGCTTTAGTACAAAGCAAAAGTAGGATCAAGGACAAATTTAACTTTGAGATTTTATTTTTGAGATTTACTTTTCAAAATTTAACTTTTTGAATGTAACATTTCTTTTCCACATTGGAATGATATCAAATCCATCTTGACTAGACTTAAGTCTAACATAAATGACTTAATTTTCATTTTTTTCTCTCCCCCTTTTTTTGGGGTTTGGTTCTAGGACCTAGTCATTTAACTATGGTAAACGAAGAGTTCTAGAAAGTTTAAGACGTTGGATGGCTCAACCAAGGATGAAATGGAGAGGCATCCAATAAAAAGAAAGACAGTCTTGACCTGTGAGTGGCATAAATATATAGCCAATATATAGAAATAATAACTTATTTCTAAAGATGAAGAGAGAAACCATTACCCAGTGGAGTCACCAAAAAATATACTTTGATGGTAAAAACTTATGACATCACATAGAGTTTAGGAATTTCTTTTTTAGATGATCAAATGCATCATTAAAGAATAAATATATTATCTCAGAAGATAAATATGTTATCATATAATAGATTTGATCATTTAATAAAAGACTCCTAAGGCTAATTGGTCTTTTGTGTATTAGAGAATTTTCCCCTGAACTACATGGAAAGTAGAACATGGTTTATTTCAAACTGGGTTCATGGTTCCCTATAAGGGCAAGCCTCTGTAATTAATTATATTTTAGGAAGGGTCTCTTCCTAAGAATACTCTTGAATAAAGAAAAAAGTTATTATTTTTAAAGATTTGTAAGTTGGTTTTCAAAGGAATGATCTTTAAAATTTTAATTGGGATTGGTCCAAAGTGGAAAGAGTTAATTTTGGAATCCAAATAGGATGAAGTAGGAAATGCCCATTGATACTAAGATGCTTAGTAGGCACTTCAGCTATCATATCATTAGGCTTTAAATTTTGAAATTTAATTTAGGTTTTGAATTGACATTTTTTTAGAAGTCTAGGGCTTAGATTCTAGTAACACAAGACTGCAGAAATGCTTAGGGTTGAAAACTCACTCCAAGGAGGATGCTTCAGAACCTAAGTCTATAAGTTCTTCTAACACATGTTATATGCTTGAGATAATTTTATTTTTAGTAATTATCAATCATTCCTCTCACTTGAGGGAACTAACCTATCCCTAGCTCTTCTGAATTTGCAACCCATCTAGAGGGGCTGCCAGCTAACACCACCTAAGCACATTATAAATTCATGATGCCAAGTCTTTTGAATATAAGATGGTTAGGCTGTTGCATTTTTAAGAAAGGAATCTAAGAATCCTAGACTTACTCCCTAATCCTTGGTATAATATAGGGTTTGAAATGCAATGCACATTTTTTAGATTTTTATACATTTTGACTTGATGATCATTTTAGGCCATGGGTATATAATTTATGCCTACATGTCATGCAATTAGAAGAAAGTCATGGGCCAAATCAATAATGGAAGGCAAACTTCCCGAAGAAGGCGATCATCCTCACATGTCAAATGCCTTTTATGTGCAATAAGAGAAATTGCCCAATTCAAGGATTAGAAAAATATAATTGAATGATTTTTGAGAGATAATTTATTTCTAATTGATTTTAAATTATTCCCTAGGGCTTTAATTTATATGAGGTTTGAATTTCATTATTTTTTTTATTTTAGCTATTAGATTTACTTATGTAGAGAATTTAATTTTTCTTATGAGCCTACGTCCAAGCATTCATCATAGAATGCACAACACAGAAAGAAACCTAAAAAAGTAGGTTGATTCTATCTCACACCCAGAATAAATCAAGCCAATTTAATTACCGCTGTACACCCCAGAAGAAAGGAAATTGAACAACTGAGCTCTTTCCATATACAACCCGACCTAGAACTATAAGTTTAGATCTATGGGTCTTCTTTCTAAGATCGTCTCCTTCTTTAGGGAACTCCATTAGGCTTGACAGAGGACCTCTACACCATCTCCTAGTATGGTTAGCTCCTGCTAATCCTCGACCCAGATCTTAACCTTTTTAAGCTCAAGTTTACATTTTTGAATTCAAAAATAAATCCTAAGCCTTGCAAAAAAATGTTAAGAAAATACAAATAGCACACAACAGTTATATTTCACAAACATACAGGCTTAGCATTAGCTGCTTACCAAGCCCACCCATCATATGGTCTATTCTTAAGGACTTAAGCACACTTGCAAGAAAATAACATTTTAATTTATTTATGATAATAGTTCTTTCTAGCATAGCCCCCGATAAAAGATAATGTTAGTTCTAAAAAGAGCTTCTTATCATCAAATCTAATAGATAAATAATCATAGACATGTAATATAAAATAGTAGATCATAAAGGCATGTAAAGCACATCACATCACTACACATAATATCACAAAGAATCATAGAATGACCTAACCTAGGTCTAGGGTTTGTGACCTAATGATCTAGTGGGTGAAGGGAATAGGCTTGTGTAGAAAGACATTGCTAAGTCTTTTTAATTCAAGTTTTAATTTGGAGTTTTGAGTTTGTTTGATTTACCTTTGGAGGGTTTCAATTCAAATGATTTAATGATTTATTTTCATTTTTATTTTTATTTTCACTTTTAGATTTTCTAGAATGAAGAGTTGAATAGATTTTATTTTTGGGTGGAACCCATTCTATTCAACATCCTAACTCTTAGTGGAATGAAATTGTCATCCTAACAGTCTAACTAAGATCCTTAAGTATCTTAATTAATACTTTTAATTTCATTTAGATAATTTGGATTTGAATTTAGTTTGGATTTTGGATTAATGTTTCATATCTTTTCTTTGGAATTTAATTCTTCATTTCACTATTTTGATTTAATTTATTTCTCATTCTTGATTTAGTTTGTTCTTTTTCTTTGATTTGATTAAAGTATTTCATTTGATTTGGTTTGTATTAATGTTTTGGTTTGAGTTATGATTAGGTTTGTTGAATTATGTTCATTTAATTTGGTTTGATTTTTGCTAACCTAAGACACTTAAGTTAATGTTTGAATTCATTTTTAGATTACATTGATTGTGGATTAAGGTTTGTATTGATTTGTTTGATTATAAGTTCATTAACTTAAGGTTTAATTATACTTCATATTTTATTATTAGTTTTATTAATCCTTAAGCATGAAATTGTTCAAGTTCTTTGATTTAAGATGTTGAAGAACTATCCTTAGAGTTTTTGATGTTAATGAGGATTATTTCAAATTACTTTATGAATTTTAAGAATTTATGATTTTTTTAATTTATTATTTGATTTATATTGACCAAAGATTTTAAAATTAGGTTTAAAATATTTATGGCAAGTGGGGTTTCATGCCAATTTCATATTTCTAAAGTTTCATTTTGATTAGATGCAAAATTAGGGTATAAATAAAGTTTTAATTATTTCAATAAAGCCTAAATTAAGCCTAATTTGATGAGAATTAATTGGGGTTTTTTTTCCTTGATTCCTCTTTGAAAGATGTTTCCAAAGAGAGTTCATTCATAATTTTTGGAAATTTGGTTGATTTATTGTGATTTAATTAAGTTTTGGTTAATTATTTTAATTATTTAATTTAATTAGTTACCTAATTAAGTTATTTTGTGATTTATTAAGTTCCAATGAGTTTCATTAGTGTATTTAAATTCATTAGGGTTTGTTAAGTTGATTTGAAGTTATTTGATTCATTTTGATTATTTACTTCATTTTATATTAATCTATTTAGTTAAAATTGAGGTTTAAAGTTTGAAATTTAATATTTCTTGAATTACTTAGAAATAATTCATGAAATGTTTTTCTAAGGTGTGTTTTTACCTCAATTTTAGTTCTACAAAGTTTTATTTCAATTGTCTTAATGGTTTATAATTAATTAAGATTTAATTTATTTTAATCAAAGTTAAATTTAGCCAAATTTACCCAAAATTAATTGGGTTTTTTGGGTTTAATGGATTCTACTCCTTGAGATGAATCCATAGAGCTCAAATTTACATTTTTTGGATTTATATTTTATTTTCTATGAAGTTTTTAAAATTATTTTCATTTTTTTATTAATTTTTTAATTAAATAATAGAGGATTTACCATTTAAAATGGAGACACCTACGTGGCGTCCGACATTGCTTCCATGTGGCGCCACATGGCGGTCATCATTAACCACTTGACGCATGATCTGCGGGACAAATATCGATTGTCCGATCCAAGATCGAGCAGTCATGATTTATTCCATGGTCACTTTAAGGGAATTAATTGGATCATTCAGCTAGATCTTGGCGGTCTATTCCAAATAGAAGGAATGGATGGTGGAGATCATCTCCCGAATATCTGCAGCGAGAGATAGATGCTGTCTATCAATTTTAATGAATTTTTAGTGATCTTTGGCAAATTTTGATGCAATTTTGATTACAAAATGATCAAGGATTGGTGATGGAGCATACCATAATTTCAGCGATGTTCGACTGTGGGATCGACTCCAATAGCTTTGCTTCAATGTTATGAAGCCATGGACGTGATTTAGTGACTTGTCTCCTTGCCAAATGTATTGGAGACCAACTTAAGGTTATTTTTCATCTAGTTTGGTCGATCTCTGGCTTGCCTATGGTGAGGGGTCACAATGGAGATTCGTTCGAGGTCACCTCAACCTCTAGAACATGTTGAAACATTCAATTGGAGGTGGGAAACTCTCCATAGCATTTTTCCATTAAGGGATGCTTGGTGGTCGCTGGATTAAGTCGTTCTCTAGTGTACAACAGAGAGGGCTTAGGGGAAGGGTTCCTTTCTTTCTCTCCTCCCTTGGTGAGTGTTTTAGAATGAAAAGAGGGAGGCAAAAGGCCCTCCCTCCCCTCTTTCCATACACGGCCGAAAGCCATGTATGTGGCCTTCTAGGTGGTTGAGTTTCGACCACCGGCTGTGGGAGGGTCATCCAAAGGGTGGATTCAATCCCCCTTGGCCTTATGAGCATGATTGGATAAGGAATTGGAAGGGAGGAGGGCATCTCCTAACTTCTTCATCCTTGGTTGATCACTATGGCTCCATGGGCTTGGATTTCCTTCCTCTCTTTCTTCCTCTTTTGGAAGAAGCCAAGTTCTATTTTTCCTTCAAGGCTGATCCTTTGAATTTTTAGCCTTGGAATCACTCTTCTAAGAGGTGGTTAAATGTCAAAGGTCACTTCGATAAAATCAAAGGTGTTTTGATGATGGAAAGGAGAGGAATCTACTAAGCATCATTACTTGGTCCAAGCTTTAACCGATTCCCCTTGGTTTCATTTTTTTTTCTTTAGGCATCACTACCACAACCTTTTAGGCTAGTGTGTGACTACCCAAATCAAACTCAATGCGAGTTTGAGGTCACGTCCAAATCCATTTGAATTGAATTAAAAATTTGACTCCAAGCTAAGCATTTGGATTCAAAGTGTTTGATTTTGATTTAATTCTTTTAATTTTGGATTCAATTATGTTTAATTGATGACTGATTATGTTTTGATTTAAGTAATCCATTTAGATTTAAATTAATTTTGGATTTGATTTCTTTTCAACCCATTTAGGCTTAAATGGCTTAAGTTTGATTCCAATTGGGTTCAAATAACCAATTTGACTCAATTGAATTTAGTTTGAACTCCAATCATGCTTGATCACATGTGTGAGATGATTTATAATGGTTAATTTCATTTTATTTGACCCAAATTGGGCTTAATGGATTAAGCTTGGGGTTTATTTGGGTCAAATGACCAATTTGACCAAATTGGACCCAATGATGAGTTGGATTGTGTTTGATTATCATTTCTAAATGATTTTGAGCAATCAAATTACGTTGATTTCAATTTAATTTGGGTTGAACCCAATATGACACATTTAGGTTCATTTCCACTAAGTGGTTTAATCAACCTAATTAAGCATAAATAAATTAAAATTTTGTTAGATTCATGATTAAGCATGTTTATTTTATGATTTGGAACATTTGGAATGATTTAATATGATCAAATTTTGGTGGGTTGACCTTTGACTTGGTGGGATCCATCGAAGACAAACCTCTATTAATTTGGTTGACTATATTTGACTTTGATTTTATTTTATAGTTATTCTTTTATTTTAATTTGATTTTATTTTTATTTATTAGAATTTGATTTGATCTAGTCCAAATTTGGAATTTGGGTCAATCCACCTAAACCCATTAGGTTAGACTAAACCTAAGGAGGGTGCACTAGGTCAGTAGGTATAGTGTCCTGAGCACTTAATTAGGAGGTTTCTAATCTAAAATTAGGTGTCCTAATTATTGATTTTAGAAGTGGTGTTAATGTCATCCAAAAATAAGGTCAACATACCCCTTTTCCCCCACCCTTTTGATCCTTGATTTTGATTACCTTTCTAGATTGCTCGATGCCAACCATAACTCCAATAGATCTCTTAAATATAAAAATAGACTGAAGATTAACATATCTCATCTAGCCCTTGCTGATGATATTTTACTCTTTTGTAATTGATCCAAAAACTCAATAAGAATCACACATATTTTGAACACATTTGAAGCCATTTTCAGGCATGACTTTTAATAAGACTAAATGCCTCTTCATAATGGGTGAGCATTACAAAACAGGTTGGAGATGGATCAAGGATTACACTAGTTTTATCCACTCCCATCTTTTGGTCATATATCTTGGTGTCAACATATATAAAGGCAAATTGAAAACTCAGTACTTTGATGGCGTCATTAGTAATATCAAAACTAGATTCAACTCATGGGAAAAATACTTTTCTATTGACTAGTGGAAGGCTTACTTTTATGCAAAGTATCATAAACTCAATCCCACTATACTCAATCAAGACTATGCTAATGTCTACTTAGGCAGATGCTCAAAATGAGAGATTATTCAATAGATTTCTATAGAGTAGAAAGAACAACTCCATACATTGGGTTAGCTGGAAAAAGCTTTGCAAGCCTAAATGTGATGGTCATTTAGGATTCAAATAACTTACTGAATCAATCTAAATAAGTCAAATGAAACTCTAGATTAAATTTAGACAAAATGACTCATTATGGGCTGAATTCTTATCTAGAAAATACTATCGAAAGTCCCACCCAACTATAGTTCAACCAAAAGCAACAGAGTCTCAACAATGGAAGAGCCTATTGCAATATAAAGATAAGATAGAAAAAATGATCTTCTAAAATCTTGGGCACGATAGTTTAAATTTCAACATGGATCACTAATTCCCTGATGGATTAATGTGAAACATGACATTATAGGCAAGCCAAACATTGGTTTTTTATTTTTGGTTTGATAGCAATAGGAGCATTATAAAACCTACAGAGCATCTCTCCACTAATATACTAGAAGATATCATCAACATCCCTCTCTCACCACAACTAATGGATAAATTGCTTCTAAAATGCAACAATAGAGGGCTAACAATGTCCAAGACTATTTCCAAACTGATACATAATTCCAATAAACTTCCTTAATGGATTCATCCCCTTTGGCATGTAGCAATTAAGCCATCAATATCATTCCTTTGTTGGAGACTCCGGCACAACCTTCTACCTACTAATGACATCCAAAAACCTAAGGGTTTGAAACTCTCATCTATGTTGGCTTAATTAGCCTCATGTTCAATTCGATTAATTTTGATGATAACAAACAAATGCTTGGATGTTCTAATAAATATTTTTATGTGTTTCAGATATATCAATTGCTAATTACATATCTAATACATTAGAGGAAATTGCAAGAGTAGAAGAATGAAAAGGATAATGTGAAGCTCAAGATACAATATTTTGGGTTATATGACTATTCATATGAGTTCATTGGCATGAATCAATTTGCTCACAACTTAACATATTATTTTAATAAGGTTAATTTATATAAATCTTTATTTAATTAACATTCAATTATATGTTTCATACATAGCATTAAAATTGTCAAAGTAATAAATGATAAAAACTATTAAGTATAATTATTTTATTTACTTAATATAATTAAGTATTTTAATTTAATTTGCTGGTTATAAGATAACTAACATATTTATGATTATATATAAATTATATCATAATTTTTAAATGTCACATGTTAAAATTAACAAAAATATATAAAATTTTGTATTTTAGCCAAAGTCATTTTATAATCAAGGAATTTATATCTGATTTCATTACCAATAGATTTCTTGGATTTTTTCCTTTAATTTGATAGGTCACATAACCCACGTTTGATTAAAATTGAATTTATTATGACTTTTCAAACATTAGCTAATTTTAATAATGAATGCTACATGCTTTGAATATATTAAGAGCCATATTTGATTATTTTTTACTTGCCCATGTGAATAAGCGAATTTTGGTACTTTAATTTAATATTTATTTAATATAAATTATATTTTTTTGAATATTAAATTATCACATGATATAGCATGAGGTTAGAATAATATATTTTTTTGAAATAATTCAAAATAACCTTCTTTTATAAATAGCCTCATCCTCTTCATGAAAGCATTCCTCATTCAAAATTCAAAATCCCTCCAGCAAATCTAAGAGAAAATTTCTTAGATTTTCTTTCCAAGTGTTCTCCAAATATTACAAGATCAAATCCTTGGTTTGGAAGCTTCAACATCTTCAATTAAGCAAGCTTTCTCAAATTACTTTGGTTTGTTTTCTTGATCTTAATCCTTTTTAGTTTTTCATGCTATTTTCACCATCTATTTATTCTTTCTAATTTATACTTTTTGGTGGATTTGTCTTTGGACATTGTTTTTGACATCAAAGTTTCTCAATCATCTTTTTGTGAAAAACTCTTGTGATAGTTTGTAGGATCTATTTCGACTTGTTGAAATTTTTAACTTCCTACAAATTTCTTTTGGTTTCATGAAATATTTCATCATTAATATCATTTTGAAAGATCATTTATTCTTAGATTTATTTTAGAAGTATATTTTAAGCATTTTAAATTAAATTATTATGCTGAAATTATTTTCATATTTGCTAGATCTCTTTTAATTAAAAGCTTACTAGCCTGGTCTATCATATACTCATTTTATTTAAGTATTTTGTGATCATTAGCTTTAATTGAAAGAATCTTTTTGGTTAAAATAAAATAAATTATTCATTGCTGAAATTTATTTTATTGTGCAAAAGAATATTGTGAATTCATTTTGAAATAATTTTTATATTAGTCTACAAATTATAATAACATAAACATCTTAGTACGATCACTTTAAGATATTTATTTTATTATTTCTTATCAATATTAAGTGAGCATTTTATCTTGCCAAAATTTTTTAAGTGATCATTTGTAAGTTGTGAGATCATTTTTTGAATTGGATAGCTTGGTATATTTGTGAGAGATTTATTTTATCAAAATTTATTATTTTGTATTTTTCTTTTTTTTCTGTAAAATTTATATTGGTGTTGTACTTCCTTTGTAGGAGAGTATATTATTATAGGGGTTGTACTAGTTATAGAGAGTACTATTTGCAAGCTATTTTTTCATTTAGTGGATTCCTAGCTAGGGGTGACTAGGCATGGATGTAGGCCGATTTTGGGGTTTAGCCGAACCATATAAAAATTGCGTGCCTATTGTCTCTCTTTACTTTACTGTACTTTATTTTTGCTGCATTAAGAATTGTATCTTGTCATTATAAAATCAAAAATTAATTTTCTACTAAAAATTAAAAATTAAAATTTAAGTTTTAAAATTTTCAATATCACCCAATTCACCACCCCCCCCTCCTCTTGGGTGCTATAGTGACTCACAATCTATGTGCCACTTAAGTAGAAGTAAAGAATAGTGCATAAACCACTTGTATATCACTTGTCAAGTCAGCAAGCAAGTTTGGACATATATTGATTCATTGTTTTAGAAACCCTAAGCAAATGAGGAATTCATACCAAGCTATCTGCAAGCCTGGACTAACAACTATACAAATGGAAACAAAAATAGCCACTTTTTTGTCATCCCTCTAATTGTACTATGGTTCATTTGGATGGTTCGAAACTCCAACAAACATGATGGTCAAAGAGTGGGAACAAAATATATCTTAACCCATATCAAAAATTATATTGGAAAAATTAAAGTGGCTCATCTTTTTAGAGATCCTCCCTCAAAGCTCCACCAATATAGACAGATCAACCAACTTCTCATCTGATTGGTCAAGTGAAAAGTCGATTGTATAAAAATTAACATTGATGGTAGTTTTAAAAGTGACATCACAACTACTGGAATTGGAGGTGTGTTCAAAAATCATATAGGTTAATGCCTATTCATGTTCTCTCTCCCTTGCTATGCAATGAATGCACTACACGCTAAAACCATTGCTTATTTTATAGCCCTAAAAATTATAATAGCTTTTCCATTCAATAACATATGGGTTGAATCAGATTCCTTACCTCTATGCTTGAAAATGATGGAGACTACCCATGGTTCCTTACACACATTCCTAAAAGGATTAAAATACTGCTGGAATAGCTCCAATACAAATTTAGCCACATCCATAGAGAAGGGAATCAACTAGCAAATATGTTACCAAAATTGGAATCCCACTCAGATAGAATAATCCTCTCTCATCAGCCAATACTGCAAATCTTTACTCTACACAATGGTGATTTGTTAGATTTACCTTACATTAGGAATATGTAACACCTTCTAGTTGCTACTATTTTTTTTATCAAGTTTCCCTGATTTGTACTTTCCAAAAAAAAGAAGTAATATGCACTTTCCATAAAAAAATAAAGCATTTATAAGTTTTCATCTCTTTTTTGGTATTTTGTATTTCTTGTAACTTCCAAAGTAATTAATGAAAGTTTTCTCTTCATGAAAAAAAAAACATTGACTATTCTTCGAGAGAACAAACCTTGTGAAATTTTATTAAAATGTTAGTTTTGGCTAGTAAAAGTGGCATTTCTGAAAAAGAGAGAGGGAGATTTAGACTAGAAGGTAAGGGATACGTGTAAAAGGAACTTAGAAGTCTATTACTTGGCTCTATCTTTCCTTTCTCTTCATTGCTCCCGATGTTCTTCTACATTTTTGACATAATAATATTCTCTCTTTCCTTAATGAGTAGCTAATTATGTTGTACTCTAATTATGGAACCTTGTATTTTTTTAGTGATAATGTATTATGAAGTTTGAAGAAATTATATTGTGCTTATATTTTTTATGTTATTTTTCTTTGCCTACATGCTTAATTTAGTTGCGATTTGGCTAATTGAAATCATAGAATGTAGTGTGATCTAGAGATATTAGAAGAGTCTTAAAGGAATAATGAGGGAGAAAATTATTAAGTCTCTTAATTATAGATAGATATATGATATTTGAAGGCTTTCATTTATATTAGAAGATGAAGTTATTGGAATCACTTATTTTAATTAGTATATAGACATATAACTAATTAATTGTAGTGATTAGGTTATTTTGATCTTGGTAAAGATAAATTATTAAAATTGTTCTTGATTGGCAACTACATAAAATAACTTCATAAATACAAAATTCATAGAAATAATTTAGGAATGATAATTTCAAAGCATGTTTTCTTAAATTAAGTAAAAAAACTTTATTTTTAAATATATCTTTTTTTAATGTTTAGTTAATTTAACTTTTTAAATTTTTTACTTGGTTGGATTAAAAGTAGAGCATAATTGAATTTATACTTATAAAATTATATAAAAGAATGATGCTCAACTCATTAGTGTATTATTTGAACAACACACACACTTATGTACATAGTTTTTGCTTGGTGACACATTTTGTGCTTTAATTTTAAAATTTGAAGCTTTAAATTTTGAATTCAAGTTTGATGTGTTGAAATATATCATTTACATTAAATGACATACACTTTTTCGTCCAATTTTTTTTTTAAATGATGTTTTTCTCAAAGTCATTATAAATAATATACATTAAATTTTTTTTTAACTTTTGAATATTAAAAATAGTTTGATTTTTTTGTCTTTGTCTTAATGATTGGTGGCTTAGCTCAGCCTTTTGGAAGAATTAGTTTTTTTTTTATTTTGCAAGTACTTATTGATCTACATAATACCTCTTCAAAATTATTCTCACATTTTTTGTGATATCTTAACCATTATCATAGCCCATCTTTTCATTACACAAGCACTTTAAACCATTTCATATAGCTCATGGCTAAGCCTAACTAGATAACTGCCTAGTCAGTAATGGTGTAACAAATTAAGGATGTGATAAAAAAAGTTTAGATATAGAATGCTAATAAATTTGAGAACCTTGATAACTTGATTCACATTATGCTCAATTTTGTTGCATTTTAGTGTTAACCTTATGAGCTTAGAGCTATATATTTATTATTTTGAGGATCATAAATATTATTAGTTCATTTAATTTTTGGATTAGTTAAATTATGTGTGGAATATAGTTTTAATAATTGTAGGTATACATTGGAAATTTAGATGTTGGAATTATACACAATTATGGGACATGTAGGACTCTTATGAAAATTATGGCTTAAGAAGAATGTGATTAGCTTAAGTAACACTAAATCAAAAGTTTGAGTTGAGCTAGAAGCAATCTAGATAAGAGTTATATCAATTAAAATAGACTGATTATTATAAGTTTGTTCTAGGTAAAGATATTGGTGAAATAACCAACACACATACACAAGTGGACATTAATAAAAGTAGCTTTAAAATTTAAACTGACACAAATTAATCCAAATATATTATATTATATGATTATAACATTGTATTATACAATATACATTAAGATTCATGAAATTATGTAAGATCAATTTACTTTAACTAAGAAAAATTTAAAATTAATTTTTATATTCTATTCATCATGTATAATATAATTCATAATATATTATTAGAATTATTTTAAATTGCAAACTAATGCCTCCTTTTCTTGATTATGTTATTTCCAAAATTAAACTGTTCGAACATTGTGATGGTCATCATAATGGATGATTAGTTTTTTTAATTAATATAATTGTACAACATGAATTAAGATGATATTTGATAAATATTAGAGTGAAATAATCACATTGTATGACATAAATTATACTACTTGATCATCCAAAACTAATTTTTTAAAATATAATCAATTTGTGCTACTCATATTGTATGATATGTGGATCATATTACATAATTGACACAAAATTTCTTAAATAACATATTTTATGGTATAGTTTTAAAACACTTGATATAAAACCCTTTCTAACAACCTTAGAATGTGAGAAAGATAATATTAGCTTAAAGAAAGAGAGGAGAGGAGAAACTTTTATGTTAGGTCTTTTAATCTTATATTTTCTTAACCTAAAAGAGATATTTTTATATGTGAAAGAGAACAACTTGGTTATTCCTCCTTTAATCTTTTTTCCTTGACCCTCTATTAGTTTGTTATGTCTTTTGGAAAGTTTTTTTATAGTGATTATAAAGGATCTTTGAGATCTCAAGGAGCTTTTATTGTTTTATTGACTAGCTTGTGAGCTAAAATAGCAGTTTCCACTCAGAGTAAAGAAGGGTGTAGGGTCTCTCTATTAATAATTACGGAAAGAGGCTTCTCTAACTTATAATATGTAGAAGTGGTTAGTGAATCTTTTAAGTAGAGGACTTAAGGAGTGGATGCAGGCTAGTTGGGTAAATAACTATAAATTAGTTTATGCCTCATTCTCTTACTTCTATTATTTTTACATTGTTACTTTTTCTACTTCTCATTTAATTTATTCTTGCACTATGGATGAAGTTATTATTGATGATGAATGAATAAATCACACAGTTCTTTATAAATAATTTCACACACAAATTCATCATCCTTCTCTTTAAGTTGTATAAGTCATTTCAATTGATATCAAACTAGGTTTCTTATTAAATAAGGTTTAATGCCTAAGAATGATCCATAATGGTGTATGTAAGAAATAAAACTCCTTGGAATCTTACATTACTTGACCATTGTTGTTAGGCAACATATCATTTAATTTTTTGAAGGTTACGTGGTCATATTTATTCAATCTATTGTCTAACCTAGTGAAACTAGGGCACACACCTCCTTATCAGGTAGAAAATGATAAATGCATAAATATCCTTTTAAGTGAGTATAAATTAAAAGAATGCAAACTAACATAATTAAACTCAAATTGCTTGAATTTTTTCTTTTGTGCTTCAAAATATGAGGACTGCATGAAATGTTTTTACATGTAAAATAAGGAAAGAAATCTAGGATAGATTGTGTATCATATATGAAAGGATAAATGAAATCAAACAATCACTTATCAATATTCTCTAGAATAAGTATGAATTATTTTGCATGCAACCTAATGAAAGTATTTCTAACTTATGTACAAAAATATCAAAATTATTGCTTCATTGTATCTATTAGGTATTGAATATTTAAATGCAATAGAGATAAATATGATTCTAAGATGTCTACTTGAATTTTGGGATGCTGAAGTTATAGGTATTTTTAATTTTTGAACTTATCTACATATTATTTTGATATTTTATTTGGTTCATTAATAGCATATAAGCAAAAATTAATCAGAGAACTACATATATAAGTACAATGAAAAAAGTACTCTAAAAATGAAAGATTATAAAGATAGTGTGATGAAAAGATTAGAACATAATGAGAAGACACTCTTAATGAAAAACTTTAACTCTTTCTTATGAAATTAAGAGAAGTACAATGACAAATGAAAGGATAAAGTGAATGATAAAATAACACAAATAGTTATTACTCACATCGTTCATTTTGAGTAAATGAAATCATGTCATATTAAGTGGGAGTGCCCAAACTAAAAAGGCCCAAGTTATAAAGAGAAGTTTAAGAAGAAAGATGCTATCCTTAAAATTTCTTGTAGATATATTAAGATATAGGTTCTTCAAAAAGTGAGGCTAGAAAAAAGTAAATAATTTGTACTCAATAGTTAGGTTGACTCAAGTCAAAAACTAAGCAAGTATATACTTTACCTTATGGAGAATTATTTACAATAAGAGAAGAGTTACATAATGGATTAAAATTTTGTAAGATGTACTCTAGCTTGAAAAAGAATTTCTTACTATTAGAAAAATAGCAATAACATCTTGCAGCATGACTTAGAGAAAGTTACGAAAGAATTAAATAAAATGAACTCCTTATGCATTAACTTAAAAATGAATATAAATTATTATAGAATGAGTTTAATTATTTTTATAGATCAAAATATGCACTTTAAATTAAATAGAAATATTTAATAGAGCAAATGAGGATGTAAGAAAAGAGGTGATATAACTAAGACATTACTCATGTACTGATTCAAATTTGTATACACCATTTAGGGTGGCACCTCATACCACATCTTCTTGGCATAATAAGAAGTATATAATTGATAGGCAGATGTATTCTATAATTAGTATAAAATGTTATTCTTGTGACATGTTTGATTTTATATCATGCATGTGAATTCATAAATCATGCATGAGCATAAGGTATAAATGGATCCCTAAAAATATCATGTATCTTGCATTCATACATCTATATGCACTAGGAAACCCAATATGGTTTGGACTCCTAGAGCAAAAAACTTAGTATATTTGTGTAGGTATACCATTATACTGAGATTAGTCAAGGAATGTGATACACAAACAATAATTGCTTGATATATTTAACTAGTGACTAGAGTGAATTCTTTGCACTCAAGTCTAAGAGTGATCGCAAAGTAATTCTTGGTGATATTAATATTAAAAAGCTAATTTTTATTGTTAAAGCATATCATAAAAACTATTTTATTATAAAAAATTTTTATTAGCTCTTTTTTAAAATAATGTGATAAAATTTTTTTATGCATAATTATTTATTAATTTTGAATAATAGGATTATATATATATATATATATATATATATATATATATATATATATATGCTTGACTAGGATTGTAAAGATGAGTTGAAGGATATATATTGTTAGAAAAATAAGTTAGATAAGTTATGGCTATGACATAAGAGAGTGGAAATTTTATTTGGAACACCACACAGATCTTGGGGGAGCTTATTTAGGGAATCAAATGCATTATTATGAGATAAATATAGTATCTCAAAAGAAAAAAAATATTACCTTATAATGGATTTAATTACTTAATAAGGACTCCTAAGCTTGATGGGTTTTTGATGTAATAGATATTTTTCCCCTTAATTATGTGGTGAAGTTAAACAAGGTTTATTTTAGTGCAGGATTCACAACTCTCTATAAAGGCAAGCCCCTATAGTTAATTACATCTTAGAAATGAAGGATCTCTTCCTAAGAATACTCCAATTAAATAAATAGACTTCAATTTTTATGGATTTCAAAGCTTATTTTAAAAGAATGGTTATTTTAGAAATTCAATAGAGAACACTTCAGAGGGAGAAGAGTTCTTTCTAGAATCTAATTAGGATTAAGTAGGAAATGCTTATTAATACTGGGATGCCTAGTATGCATTTCAACTAACCTATCATTAGGCTTTACAATTTTAAAATTGAATTTAATAAAGTTTTGAATTGACATTTTATTAGAAATCAAGGACTTAGATTATAGCAGCACAAGATTATAGAAATATCTAGTGGTTGAAACCTTACCCAAAAGGATGCTTCAAAGCCTAAGTCTATAAGTGCTTCTTATACATATCAGAGGCTCATGTGGGAATTTTATTTGTAACATCACATAAATCTTAGGGGTTCTTATTTAGGTAATCAAATATGTCATTAAGAGATAAATATATTATATTGAAAGATAAATATATTACCCTATAATAGATTCGAATACTTAATAAGGACTCCTAAGGCTGATAGGTCTTCGATGTACTAGAGATTCTTTCCTTGAACTACATGGAGAAGTAGAACAAAATTTATTTTATTACATGGTTTGCAGTTCCCTAAAAGGGCAAGCCCCTATAGTTAGTTACATCTTAGAAGAAATGAAATTTTTCCTAAGAATACTCTCGATTAAAGAAACTGATTTTCATGTCTATGGATTTCAAAGCTTGTTTTAAAAGGATGGTTAATTTGGAAATTCAAAAGGGAATGCTCCAAGGAGGGAGAGTTCTTTTTAGAAGCGAAAAGAGATTAAGTAAGAAATATTTTTAGATACTGAGATGCCTAGTAAGAATTTCAACAATCCTTTCTATTTTTGATATTGAGTTTATTAGAGTTATGAGTTTGACATTTTATTAGAAATCTAGGATTTAAATTCTAACAACATAAGACTATGGATATGCCTAGTGGTTGAAGACTTATTCAAACAGGATGCTTCAGAACCTAAGTCTAAAAATGCTTCTAACATAAGTCAGAAGCTCGACTTATTTTAAGTTTTGGAAATTATCGATTCATTTTCTTTTCTATGAAAATAAAACTATCCTTAACTCTTCTGGATTTATTTGCCAGCTAACACCTCCTAAGATTTAAAATCATGTATACTAGTCTTATGCAAGTGTAAGATGGCTAGACTGTTATTAGTTAAAAATAAATATAGAATCCTAAACTCACTCACTAAGAAATAAGATAATGTGTGGTATGCATTCCATGACTTAAATTAATGTAATACAATTTATAACTCTTGGTTTCATTTTGACTCATCAATTTTGGACTCGGGCTTAGGAGGATTCATGTCTAAATGCATGATGAAAATGGTTATGGGCCAAATCATAGAGAAGGGCATTCTCTTCTATAAAGGACTGCTCTCACATGTCAAGCCTATCCCTTATCATGCAAGAATGGAGACCCCTTATTTATAAGAGTGAAATAATATGTATGCATGATGTTGAAACATACAACCATTCAACTAAGGGGTTACTAAATCTTTAAATTATTGATTAAGATCATAAGTTTTAAAGTGAGATTATTAGTTGATTAAAATTTAGTTAAAATTATTACTTGAGGTAGAATATTTAGTTTACTTAAGAGTCTAATGCATCTAGGCTTCATTACAACACATAATAATCATAGAAAGGAACCTATGAAAAGTATGTTCTATTACACACCCTAAAATAAATCAAGCCAAATTTAAATAAATATAATAGGTTGATGTGATCGAGTACTGGTATACACCCCCGAAAAAGAAAAAAAGGTGGGTAGCTAAGCTTTTCCCTTATACAACCTAACCTAGAACTAAGAGTTTGATCTATTGTGTCTTTATTAACTTTAGGATCATCACCTTCTTCAAGGACCTCCTTAGGCTCCATCGAGGACCACCAAGTAAGTATAATTGGTTTTTGCTAATTTTAAATCCTATAGATCCTAATCTAATTCTAGGCTCAAATTACATTTCAAAATTTCAAATTAAAATCTAAAATCTTGCAAAACAGATATTAGGAAAAACATATAACATACCATCAATTTATATTTCAAACATATGGACTTAACATTAGTGATTGCTAAGCCCACCTATCCTATCAGGCTATGCTTAGAGACTTAAGTAGTACCTATAAGCAAATAGCATTTATTTTATATTTATTACAATGGTCCCTTTAAGCACAACCCCTATAGAAAATAGTGTTAGCCTAAAAAGAATGCCTTAACTTCAGACTAGTGAGCAAATAATTATAGCCATCTAGTCTAAAATAGTACACCACAAAATAAGAAAAATACTACATCACAATCAACACATTAGCCTAACCTAACTCTAGGGTAGGTGATCTAGTATTCTAGTGTGTGAAAAGAAAGGGCTTGTGTGGTATGACTGCACTAGGTTTTGCTTTAGTTTAAGTTTTAAATTAAATTTAGAGTTTGTCAAATTTTACTTTAGATGGTTTCAATTTAAATAATTTAATTGCTTTATGATTTAATTCTAATTTTAAATTTATTTTTTTTGTGTTAAAGTTGAATTTAGGTTTTATAGAATGAAGAAAAAAATAAATCCTACTTAGGACAAAACCAATTCTATTTAACATCCTAATCTTAGTAGAATGAAATCATTCTAAGGTTTAAACTAAAACCTACGTATCTTAATTAACCCATTTGAATTTATTTGATGATTTAATTGAATTATCTTTGATTTAATTAATTTTTGTATAATTTAGTTTAAATTTTAATATTTTTGGGTTTATTTAACTTCATGTGTTTTGATTGTTGATATTGATTTTAAATTTATTAGGTTTTAGTTTGATTTAATTCAATTTTGATAATCTGATTAATGCTTAATTTTACTTCTTTGAATTGATGTTTAATTCTTTTTTTTTTTTCAAGTTTCACTTTAAGGATTTAAATTTGTATGGTTTGTATTTTATTAGGTCATTTCAATGTTATTTAAATTCAATAATTTTATCTTTTCATTTTAATTTGGCTTGAATTTAATTGGTCTTATGGTTCTTATTTTAATTTGATTAGGTTCTGATTTGATTGAGGTTTAAAATAATCTTTTCATTTGGATTCTAATTAAGGATTTAATTTGTCAAACTTAGTCACTCAACTTATATGTTGATTATTTTTGGTTGGTTATCAATTTGATTTAATTTAATTAATCCTTTATCTTAGATTACTAGATTTGTTTATTTTGTTTGAGTTTTATGTTGACTGGTTTATTCTAATATTTTTGGAATCAATTTATTTAATGACTTTTATATTTAACTTTCTATTTTTCTGATTTGATTGATGTTTAAAATAAATTTATTATGATTAATCGATTCCATGTGTTTTAGATTGATTATTAGATTTTAATTTGATTAATTTTATTTATTTAGTTCATAATTTATTCTTCTCAATGAATTTAATTTGAGTATTTTTAAAATTTAAATATCTTAAGTTGATTGATTTAGTTTATTTAATTAAGTTAAAGTTCAAAATTAGCCTCACTTTTAGATTTATTTGATTAGATTTAAATCATTTATTTTAATTTTTTAATTTTGATATGTTATTTAGATTTCATGATTTTATGTCTTCATTAAGTTCATTTAATTTAATTATTCAATTCATATGTTTATGTCAATTTAAGGGGCATTTTTGTGATTAAGAGTTTATTACGCAAGTAAGCTTTTTATGGTAAATTTTTGTTCATTTATTTATTTTTGTTCGTTTGGCTATTGATCTTTACTTAAGAAACCTAAAAAGATGAAGTGCTTAGGGTCTTAAACCTAAACTAGGCCATCCTAAGTTTCTTAAGTTATTCAGATGTTCATGTTATGGCTCCCTGAAATTGTGATTAGCCAAATTAATGTTTGCTTTGGTTAAAGGTTTAATATAATTGAATGTTCATAATTAATTTGGTTAGTTAATTAAAGTATAACTAGTAATTATTTTATCTATGTTGATTCATTGTAACTTAGGTTTCACTCGATTAAGCATTTGATTGACCTAGTTTATTTGGATTAAGTTACCTTAATTGGGTTATGTTTAATTTGATTATAATTGAATTAATTATGATTTGATTTGATTTGAATAATTGGTCAAAAAGTTAATGTGTAATTTATTTAATTGAATTATTTTAGAATTTATTTTAATTTATTTGATTTGATTAAGGTTTAAAATGTATTTAGTTTATTATTTATTTAGTTTCAATCATTAATTTACTTGAAATTAAATGATTTATAAATAATTAATTAATAGCTTGGTTATATGTTAGTTTTGATAAATGATCATTAGATATCCTTGATTGAGTTATTAATTTATTTAAACTTGATTAGTCATGTTATACAATTGATTTGATTATGATTTTGTTTATTATTATTTAAATAATTTATGGTTAATTCGATTAGTATGTGATGAATCGATTAATTAGATTTTTATAATTGCCTTGGTTGATTAATTTAGATAATTGAGATTTGATTAATGATTACTTGATTTATTTTAATTAGCTTAATTTGTTCAAATTGGATTTAACTTGATTAAATATTTGATTAATTTGATTTAATTAGGGATCATTTAGGTTCAATATGATTTAATTTAATTGTGTGTTTAACTTGACTAAGAGATTTGATTGAATCAATTATAGATTAATTAATGTTTTAATTAACCATGAATGATTGACTTAATTAGTTTATTTAATTATTTAAAACTTAGTGTAAATTATTGACTTAGTTGGAGTCCTTAATTCGATCATGATTAATAATGATGAATTGAATATTTATGATTAATTTGATTTACTTGATGTAGTTGGAGTTTGATTAATAGTTATCTTAGTTTATCATGTCTAAACTAATTTGTTCATATTATGTTTAATTTAGATGTTTGGTTGATTAGATTAAATTAAGGATTGTTTAAGTTCAATATGATTAATTTGATTGTGTGATTAACTTGACTAAAAAAATTAATTATAGATTAATTAATGATTTATTTAATTATGATTTTTTTTATAAAAACTTGAAAATGAGTTTAATCAAGTGTTTGACTAGGTTAAGTTTTATTTAAGAATTATTTTTTATGTAACTTATTTAAATTAATTTAATTCAATTAAATGACTCATTAATTTATTTTGAAGTTTTATTTTCAAATTGATTAAGATTTGATCTTAATTAGAAGTTTGATAAATTGATTTTGTTTAATTTAATTAATTCAATTACTTTTAATTATTATTGGATTAGTGATTAATTAAGCTTTTGCTTTATCAAATATTTGGCTTGATTAAGAATTTAATTAAGGGGCTTAATTTATTATAATGATCATTTGATTCAATCATGATTAAGTGATTGTTTAGTATCAATATTATTAGCTTAAACATGATTATCTCAGTTAAATAGTTGATTGCATTGCAGGTTAGGTAATGTTGAATTGATTTGATTAATCAATATTCTAATTAAATGATTGACTTATTTAAATAATTAAATTTAGTTGGACAATGAATATTAAGCTTAATTGAAGATTAGTTAACTGATTTGATTAAGGATTAATTAATTCATTGATGATTAGCTTAATCAAAGTTTAGTTATGGCTTGATAGAGTTATTTTATCAACCTAATTAAAGTTTGATTTGATTAGTTGTTCAAGTTGATTTGGTTTTATGTATTTAAATTAATGATGTAATTAATGAGTTGATGATTTAGGTTTATTTAGTTAAGTTTGAATTTGAAATTTAATTATTATTTAATTGAGTTTATTAAGTTCAAGCTTACATTTAATTAGGTTTAGGTTTAATTTGGCTTAAGTTAAAGATTATATGATATTTGCTAAAATAAATTTAGGGTTGTTTTTATGTGGGCTTATGCATTAGTTTATTTGCAATCTTGGTTTGATATGAGATTTAAATTCAATTAATATTGATTTTATTGATCATTAAGCCATAGTTAAGTGATCTTTAGGATTATTAAGTTTCAAAAGGTTATATATATATATATATATATATATATATATATATATATATATATATATATATATATATATATATATATATATATATATATATAAGCTCTCTGATGGTAATTAAAGTGTTTTAAGCCATTTTTAATAATTTTCCATGATTTTCATTATTTTAAATAATTTATTTTCTTAAAATAGGCTACTTGAGTTTCAAAATTTAATATCTCTCAATCTAACTATCATTTTATCTTAAAATTTTTATGGTAGGTCTATTTTTACCCTAATTTCTTTCCTTAAAAATTTTAGATCAATTTGATTAGTATTTTAGGATTAATTAATAAAATTTGATTTTTATTAAAACCTAAATTAAGTCCAAAATACGTAATAGAAATTGAGGATTTTAGATTTAATGGATTTCTCTCGAAAAGATGAATCCAATGAGCTCTATTTATAATTTTTTGATGAGTATTTTATTTTTTATGAGTTTTTGAAGCTTCAGGTAATTTTAAGCATTTTTAAATTAAAAAAAAAATCCTCTATTTACTTCAACTAGTTAGCACTGAATCAGCACTAAGTAGGCTCTGATACACATGTGTCGAGTAGCTATTGGCTAGATAAGTATGACTAAGATTTTGAGTGGGAAATGCGTAGATTTGGACCATCCAGTTTAAAGATTAGATGATATAGATTATATATGAGGATTATATAGGGTCCAAATCATGAAAATGTGGGCTAATCTTGGCCGTCCATCTCCCTCGTATGGAATGGATGGCCGATTGGCCATCATCTTATAGGCCAATGGACAAATGGGAGCAACAGATGAGATTGTTACCCCATGTCCACCTTGAGCTTGCTGAGGGATGGGATTTTTCAGTGATATTCACTGGAAAACACTATATTTCACACTAAAATGTTCAAAAATGAAAATTCAAGGGAAAACTAAGTGATTTTTCTAAGATCGACCCACTCTCATCCAAAATATCAATTCCTAAGGTTTTGCTTAAGGTTTAGGTTGATTACCTCACTCAAGCTTTTGTTGAGTGGATTTTCCAATGTAAATCCCTTCCTTAAACTGAGAGGAAGCTTTTCTATGGTTCTCTAATGTTCCCTCCTTTGAATTTCCCTCTCCACCGATGGCCACCGAAGTTTGCTAGATTTTTACTAGATTCTATGATTTATGTATGAAAAGAGAGGGGAATATGTCTGTTATGTTTAGTGGAGCTCTAGAAGATTATCTCTTGCTAAAAAGAAGAGCCTTTTAAGATTCTTTTCTCCTCTTTTTAATGGTGGTCAAAAATCCCATTAATGGTGATTGGAGGTGTGGTGGTTGGTTGGGATGGGCTTGCAATTGTTCCTGAGCATGCTTCCATCAATTCTCAGGTCAAAGATTAGGGGATAAGTGGTGCTAAAGTCTCTTTTTGTGGCTATTGAATGTGATGATTAGAATTTCACAATATCTCCTTTGACTTTCATGTTTATTTCTCCCCTCTCTCTTTCCAACTTAGGTTATCCACTTGATTTGGTTAAGATCCTACTCTCTTTCTTGACTTTAGAGATTAGATTATGCTAGGGATATATGAAGAGGAATGAGGTATGAAGAAGGGTGGAAGTTTTGATCTCTTGTGCATGTATTTTTTTTCCTTTCTTATTCCCCTCCTTTTTTTTTTATCATGGTTCCACTTCACTTTAACTCCACCTAATATCCTTAGCTCCACTTCACATGATTTTGGGCTGCTGGTTGATTGCCCAAATCAAGCCAAAGTGGGTTGTGGCTTGGTTTGAGCTCAGTCAAGTTGAATTAGAATTAAGTGTTTGAGTTTGGTTTATTTGAGTTTGATTTGATTTCAAGTTTAGTTTTGATATTTTTCATTTAGTATTTAATTTAATTTGGGTTTGTTCACTTAGTCACCGAGTGTATTATCCTAAGTGCCTAACTAGAAAGCTCTTAATCTAAGATTAATGATCCTAATTTCTAGGATTAGGGATAATGTTAACCTCATTCAAAAATGAGGTCAACAGCTCAACTTAATTAAATTTTTGGGACCCTAACTCTTCTGGACTTATTACAAGCTTGGAAAGGACTGTAAGCTAACACCACCTAATCAATTTTAAATCCATGAATTCAATCTTCATGCTAGGAAAGATGGTTAGGCTATTTCATTTTAGGAAAGAAACTAAGAACCTAAACTCACTTCTTATCTCTGAGATAATGTTGGGTATGATATGCATCTAACTAATGCAATAAATTTCATCTTTTATATTTTTAACTCATGATTCATTTTAAAGCCTTAGGTGTGCAATTTATGCCTATGATGATATAGAGTTAGAAATAGTCATGGGACAAATTAAAAAGAGAAGGAACACTTCCCACAAGAAGGGTGGTCATCCTCAATGGTTAGATGCCCCCGTATGTGTAATGGGTGAAGCACCCAATCCAAGAGGAATGAATAATATGCTATCATGTTTCCCAAAATCTAATTATTTCTAGTTTCTCTTAACTTGTACCTAGGGTTTTTATTAAAGTGTGGTTATGAGTTTCTTTATTTTATGTTTGAGTTGTTTAAGTTTAATGGACAAAAAATTTAATTTCTTTCTAGGAGCAAAATGTTCAAGGCATTTCATCACAGAAAACATATCATAGAAAGAAATCTAGAAAAAACATGCTGTTCTATTGCACACCCTAAAATAAATCAAGCCAAATTCAAATTAATAAAATAGGCTAGTGTTGAACCTAGAAGAAAAAGGAAATGAAAAACCGAGTTTTACCCTTTTATAGCTGGCCCAGAACTAAGATTATTGACTATGGGGGTCTTCATCTATGATCATCACCTTCTTCAGGGACCTCCATGTGCTTCATAAGGGACCACCAACTAGTAAAGTTAGCTGCTGTAATTCCTAGACCTCATATATCCTAACCTAATTTTAGGTTCAAATTACATTTTATAACTTTATAATAAATTATTAATCCCAATAAAATAAGCATCAATAAAAATACACAGCACACCAACAATTTATATTTCAAACACATGGGCTTGCCATTAGTTACTTATCAAACCCACTAGACCTATAGGGCTATGCTTACAGACTTAATCATTTAATTCACTTGATCTTTTATTTTAAGTTTATTTAATTTTAATTTAATTTATCTTAACTTAGTTTTAAATTTCATCCTTTAAGTTCTCATTAAATTTCATATGATTTATGTTATTCAATCATAATTTTCATAAATTAGGATTTTGTTTAACCTTATGATTCCATTGATTTGATTAAAAATAATTGTCTTATTTTATATGTTTTAATTCAAGTTATTTGGTATGATTAATTTAAATCACTTGGTTAGTTAATGAAAATATTCATTAGTTTAAATGATCTAATTTAATTATATTGAATTGACTTAAATTAATTTAAGTTTAAGCTTACTTCAAAAGTCATGGTTGAATTTACTTAGTCATCTCATTATATTCAAATTTCATGACCTAAGGTATCCATTAATTTATATATTTTTAATTCATTATTTGTAATAGAATTTCATAGGTTAAAGATTTATTATTTAATTAAATATCTTAAAATGAAGTTATATTTATTAACTTCAACCTAATAAACTTAAAAAATAAACTACTTTAGGAACCAAACCTAGCCTAGGCCATTCCAAACTTTTAGGTTATTTAGGTTTAATTGGTTTGATTAATCATCTTTTTTTATTTATATTTTAAATTATGTTTTTCATTAACTTAAATGAATTTAAGAAATTTCTATATTTGAATATGAAATTTAGAGATTAATTAACTTTGATTTTCAATTAAATAATTAGTTTATTATCATTTTAAAATTTTTATAATTCTAGATTTAGTTAATTTCTTTTATATTTAATTATTCAATAAGCCCTACATATATAATTAATTGAATTCCTTAACTTCTGAGAGTTAAGAAATTTTTCATAGGTGTTATGATGTTAATGAAAATAATTTAGATTAATTTTATAAATTTTTATAATTTATGTAATTTTTGATTTATAATTTTATTTAAATTGACCCAGGGATTGGAAATTCATTAACTTCTAATCCAAAGATCATATGACCTTCAAATATTTTTGGCAAGTGTGGTTCCTTACCAATTTAAGTTTTCTAAATTCTCATCTTAATTAGATATGTAGTTTAAGATTAATTAAATTTTTTATTATTTCAATAATACCTAAATTAAACCTAAATTATATAAAATTAATTAGAGGTTTTATTTTTCTTAAATTCTACTTTAGAAGTTGAATCCATAGAGGGTTTATTTAGATTTTTTTAGATTTTTAGTTAATTTATAATAATTTTTTAAAGTTCAGATTAATTAATTAGATTAATTAATTCAATTAATTATCTAACTGGGTCATTTTGGGATTTATTAAGTTTTAGAGAGTTCAAATGATATTTTTAGATTCATTAAGGCTCCTTATAATGATTTGAGTTGATTTTATGTTTCTCCATAAATTTCACAATTTATTATTAACTTATTTTATTAAATTAAGGGTTTATGATTGAAAATTTAATATCTTTAAATTTATCTTCCAATAATTCCTAAGAAATTTATCTAAAATATATTTTAATATTAAGTTTGTTTCACCATAGTTTCAAACTGATTGGATTAATGGTTTGAGTTTAATTTGGGTTGATTATTTTCAATTAAACCTAAATTAACTAAAAAATACCCAATAGAAATTGTATATTTTGGGTTTAATGAATTCTTCTCACTGTGATGAATCCATAGAGCCTTTAATTGTATTTTTTGGTTGAGTATTTTTTTTCTTGTGATTGTTTAAAGTTTTTAGGGTTTTCTATAATTTTTAAAATAAAAAAAAAATTAGGATTTTCATTTTAAAATGGTCAGCGCCACATGGCACTGACGCGGTGTTGTGTTACACATGGTGATGCTTGGTCAGATTAATTGAATTCATGCAGATCCAGCTTAAAACATGGTGACCATGCAAAATTCAATACGACTGTCTGATCTTTGGACTGTCGTGATTTCACTTGTGATTCCAATATAGGTATTAATCAGGTTATTTGACTAGATCTTTACCATCCATTCCTAACAGAAGGAATGAATAGTAGAGATACCATCTCCTCCATCAATGGTGAAAGTTGAGCATCGTTCATCAAATCAACATGATTTTTAGCGATCTAGTTAGTGGAATCACTCAATTTCAATAGCAAATCCATTAAGACATCATCTAGAATTCATTTATATGGTTTGATCTCATTTGAATCAACTTCCCTTCACAAAGGACAAAACCTAAATGCAAGAGTGGTTGGCTTTGGTTCATACCTTGTCGACATTATCCTTCAATGGTGGAAATGCTTTGAACACATTTGTTGGGATGTGGCAAACCTATGGGAGAGAGAAATTGAGTTGCCTCATCTCCAAGCACTATATAGTCTAAGCTCTTACTATTTTCCAACAGGTCTTGTCAAAATTTGGCTTATCGATGGCATGGGATTCAAGGAAGGGGTTGGTTCTTATTCGTTTCACTTGGGAAATGTGTGTGTGATGTTAGAATGCCAAGAGAAGTCTCCATTTCTCCTTTCATTTGTGGCCAAGAACTATACTATGAAGAAGTTAACTTGGATTTGTCATGGTGATTGTCACCCTTGGAGGCTAGCTCTAAAGGGTGGTCAACTAATTGGGGAAAGTCCTAATCAAACATGGTGAAGAGGTGGATAAGGCATGGAAGAGAGGAAATGGAATTTGATCTCTTCGCATTGAATTTTGGTTTCTTCCTTCCCATAGTTATGGCTAATCTTGCATGGAATCTTACATGGCTAATCCACCTCATATGCTCCCTTTAGGTTCCTGGTTGGCTGGCCAAATCAAACTCAAGGTGGGCCATGAGTCAAACAGGTTCATTTGAGTTGGGTTTGGGCTTAGGTGCCTTTAGTTGATACTTTTAGGTTTGATTTAATCTAGATTAAATTTAGTTAATTGATTTATATTAAATGATGATTAAAATGGATATTGATTGTTCTTTGAATGACTTGAAGTTCAATTATTTCATTTCACATGGAATTTTGATTTGATTCAAGCCAATTTGACCCATTTGACCTAATAAGGGTTAAGTTAAATTCAATTGAGTCAAATGATCAATTTGACTCAATTAAATTATATTTAGATTTTAATTATGTTTGATCAAGGGTTTAATATGATTTATATTTAATTAATTTAATTTCATTTAAGGTTAATTTTGAATTTAAACCCACTTTCATTCAAATTGGCTTAATGGGTTAACATGGGTTCAATTGGGTCAAATAATGAAATTGATCAAATCAAACCTAATATTTGGTTGAATTATGCTTAATGATGATTTTAAAATAATTTTTGAACATTTAATTTGAATTAATTTTGATTTAATTTGAGTTTATATTTTCCTATTTAGGCTCAGTTAGATCAAGTGATCTAATTAACCCAATTAAGGCATTATTGGATTTAGATTTCTTTAAATTCATGTTTAAATGTGTTCAT
This sequence comes from Cymbidium sinense, assembly GCA_021442155.1. Classification (NCBI taxonomy): domain Eukaryota; kingdom Viridiplantae; phylum Streptophyta; class Magnoliopsida; order Asparagales; family Orchidaceae; genus Cymbidium; species Cymbidium sinense. The sequence goes on from CM038215.1 coordinate 58,147,704, forward strand.
TTGATGATTTTGAGCCTTTAGAATGTTTTAATTTGGTCAAATTTTGGTGTGTTGACCTTTGACTTGGTGGGACCCACATAAGTCAACTCTATGTCCAATAGTTGACCATCTTTGTCCTTCATTTTTAAATCCATTCATGTTCATGTAATGATTTTATAAGTTTTATTTGATTTGATTTCAATTTATTTTAATTTGATTTGAATTTCTTTAGGTGTAGGTGGTTTTGAGTTTTGGCAAGTTAATTGAGTTAATCAGCTCAATTAACTTACTCTAAACTCAATTGAATATAGATTTTAATTTGAATGCATTTTATTCAGATGTTTGTTAAATTTTATTAAAATTGGAGTTGGTTTGAATTTACTTAATTCAATTTAATTGGGTTAGGTCAATCCTAAAAAAAGTTATTTTAGAATGTTTGACTTTTAGGTTTGATTTTTTTGTTTTGGGTTCACCTAATCCAAACCATTTGGTTAGGTTAAATTCCAAAAGGATTCATTTGCTCACCAAATATAGTGTCATAAGTGCCTAATTAGGAAGTTCCTAATCTAGGATTATGTATCCTAATTAGTAGTTTTAGAAATGATGTTAGTCTCATCTAAAAATGAGGTCAACAAATGGACCCCCAATATGTATAGTGGACTGACTATAATACATTGCATATATTGACATTGATCAAATTAGTCAACAATACTTGCACCGTAAGCATAAGATTAAAGGAGTATGAATTTTCTTTTGACGTTTAGAATTTAGATTTAATTTTGAATTTTAACAAGAAAATGATGCCACTTGGGGACTTACTCTTATCATGTTTGGTATTAAGAAGGGGGTCATTCATGACTTAAATCTAACTTAAATAATAATTGGCCTGAGGAAAAGGGGCCTTTGATGGCTTATTTTTTAAACCTCAATATTTTAACTAATAGGTAGGGGTCACAAAGGACTTAATTCCTAATCTAAGTAGCCTACAGGAATGGGGCCTTGAAATGACTTTTTTCCATTCCTATTTTTCTTATATTTAAATTAGAAAGGGGTCACAAGGACTTGAATCTTTATTTAGTGAAATTTAGCTAATAGGAAGGGGCCCTCAATGGATTTGTTCTAACCTGAATAGCTTGAAAAAAAAGGGGTCATAATGACTTAATCCTATCCAAATTTTTTCTGAAAGGATGCATACTATGGGAGTTATTCCTATTTAATTAGCTATTAAGAAAGGCCTTCAATGGCTTAATTCATCATTGAATAGAAAAAAATGAGGAAAAGGGGCTTTTAACTTCAAAATTTGACAATTAATAAAGGGGTCATGATGACTTAAACTTATCCTTATCTTTTAGAAAGATCCAACTCATCTAGCTAAGGTGAGGAAATGAGTCTTGATGACTTAATCCTTAACCTCAAATGTTGACCATGAGTAAATGGGTTTTGATGACTTATTCCTAATTTAAATAGTCTAGTTGAGATAAAAAACATGAATGGTGCCACGAAGGGCTGGTTCCAAAATCTATGAGAATGGTGCACCAAGGCTTACTGCAACCCAAGAAATACATGAGAAAGGAGCTACGAATAGGCTTGCTCCCATCCCATATGAATAGATAAATTATCCTTACAAGGATTTGAGAGAATTTGCAAGAATATAAGAGACATTGTGCAAAATCCATATATAATATGCAAATTTAACAGAAATAATATTTGGCTAAATAGATTACAAAGACAAAGATAATTTCATTGTTCATCATCTTTAAGCTATTGTGCATTTCATACATAATATTTCTTTAAGTAACATCCGCTAATATGTGGCATTGGACGTTTCCCATTACAAGTTATCAACTGATAGGAACCACCTTCGTAGACTTTCTCCACAATGAATTGTTCTTCTAATGTTGGCTCAAATTGGTTGCCTATCCCACGATGAGCTAAAATTGGTCTTCTAAGAACAAAGACCAAGTCTCCTACTTGGAAAGTTCTAGGATGGACCAATCTATCATGAGCTTGAACCATACATGATTCATATAGTTCAAGGCCATGTTGAGCGTTTAGAAATTATCCTTCAAGATTTTTAAATTTTTCTAGTTGAAGTTTATGATTCTGATATGCTGTGATGTCATTATTGACTGCTATCCTCAAAAATGATAATTATACTTCTAATGGAAGAATAGCTTCAGTTCCATAAACCAAAGCATACGATGTAGATTGAGTTGGTGTCTTATATATGGTCCGATAGGCCCATAAGGCTTCAACCAACTTTTCATGCCGTTGACATTTATTTATATTGAGCACATTTTTTAGAATTCACACTAGAGTTTTATTGAATGCTTTAGTCAATCCATTTTCCCTAGGGTAATAGATGGTTAATTACCTCAAATCAATGTTATGTTTAGCCACAAAATAATTTATTTTAGTGGACTTGAATGATGAATCATTATCAAATATTATTCAGTGAGGGACGCCAAAACAATATATGATATTTTCCTGAAATAACTTAAGTACATGATAGGCCTTCACTTCTTTCAATGGAATCACCTTAACCCACTTAGAAAAGTAAGTAGTTGTAGCCAATATAAATGATGCCCTTTTGATGAAGGCGGGTCAATAGGCCCTATGATGTCAGTGCCTCAACTCTTAAAGGACCAATAGACAATCATCGGGTGCAGTACATTAGGTGGTTGATGTAATACTACACCATGTACTTGGTGTTATTGACAACGACATGAAGTTTCCATATAATCATTTAACATCAAAGGCCAATATTATCTAAGTCTTTTAATTGTTAATTTCATCTTAAGTCCAGATTGGTGAGCACCACTCAATCTGGAATGTACCTCAATCATAATCTTATGGGTTTCTTATTTATCCAAACAATGTAGCCATATTGGATCAAATTACTTATGATATAACAGATTATTAATTAGTGGATAAAATAAGGCATGTTTCTTAATTTGATTTGCTAATGGCTTATCTTCAGGGAGCCTCCCCTCACTTAGATAGTCAATGAATGATTATCTCCAATCACATTCTCTTTGACCTTCAGTAAGGGTGACTACTCTTTGCATTTTTATTTTCCTATTCATGTAATCTAAATCTATGGAATAAAGAATCTGTTGATTTAGAACTTCTATAGATATAGTTTCTTTTTAGGGCATGCAATTTCTTTGGTAAATTTAGCCAAAGCATCTACGAAAGAATTATCTTTATGTGATTTTCTATACAGAGTCACAAAAGGAATTATTTTAAAAAATTTCATTATATACTTGGAATATCTAAAATATTCTGGGTGCAATATCTTATAGATTCTGCTCACTTGGTTAATAACTAGTTGAAAATCCTTAAAAAGTTTAATATTTTTAATATCCATAAGGGTTGCTAACTCTAGCCTAGTTATAAAAGCCTCACATTTGGCTTCATTATTCATACACCTTCAAACAAATGATAGAAATATCATATTATTTCTTTGTATGAAGTTATGAAAATCAATCCAATTCCTACATTCCCTAGGATAGAAGAATTCAACTCTTTATTTCTCTTTGATGATGCTGCACCATCAAAATATAGCTCCCAGGTGGCATTAGTTTCATCTTTTAAAGTAATGATCTACTCATCTAGAAGAACATCATTTAAAGGAGAACCTTTGTGTAGAGGATGTGTTGCTAAAAAGTTAGCTACAACTTGCCCCTTACAATATAGAGAGGAATAAATGTGATCTCAAATTACAATAAAATCATAGACCAATGTGCTAGATGTCTAAACAATGTTGGATGGGTCATAAGATATTGCAAAGGATTCACTCTTAAAATCAAATTTACTTTATGCGAAAGTATATAATGCCTTAATTTTTGAATGTTGAAAACTAAAGCTAAATAATGCTTTTCAATAGGTGGATAATTCATCTATTGTAGGATGAGTTTGTAGCTTAGATAATAAAGAGCATTTTCTTTCCCTTCTTCATTAACTTGGGCTAACAACACTCCAAGTGACTTATTTAAAGTTGTAGTATACAAAATTAATGGATTCCTTGGGATTAGGGTAGCCAAAATAAGAGGATTTATTAAATATTATTTTAAACTTTTAAATGCACTTTTGCATTTCTCATCCCAAATAAATTTGGAATCCTTCTTCATCAATGCCACAAAGGGTTGGCATCTTCCAGATATGTTTGATATAAATCTTTTTAGATATGCAAGCCTTTCGTAGAAGGATCTTAACTGTGTAAGATTTCTAGGTGGCAGCATTTCAATGATAGCTTTTATCTTTTTTGGATCAATTTTGATCCTATGGTGCCTCATTATAATTCCTAAAATGTTTTTCAAAGTTACTCCAAAAGCACACTTCAAGGGGTTCATTTTTAAGTTGTAATAGTGTACCCATTCAAAAATAATTTGTAAGTCATATAAATTATTTTATTTTTCCTTACTTTTAATGACTAGATCATCGATATAACATTTAACTTGGTTGATAGGTAGCCCTGACATTTTTTAGATTGAATGGCATAACTCTATAATATAATATCTTAATAAGGTTTTGAATGTCGTATGATTTTCATCCTCTATGGCCATCTTTATTTGATTATATCAAGATGATCCATCCATGAATGAAAAGAACTCATACTATGAGGCTATGTCTACCATAAGTTTCAATATCCACAAAGGGAACTCATATTTGGGACAAGCCTTATTCAAGTCTCTAAAATATATGCAAAAGTATATTTGGCCATTATTTTTCTTTATCACGACAATGCTTGCTAACCAAGAGGGGTATTGCTCTTCTCGTATAAAACTGGCCTCAATTAATTTTTCCACTTTACTAATCACTTGTTGTTCAATTTCTAGATGCGCATGTCTAGGAGCTTGCTTTACTGTAATTGCATTAGGTTTAATTTCTAGTTTGTGAACTACAATATCAAGAGATAAAATTGGCATTTTATAATAATTCCATGCAAAGTAATCTTTATATTCAGAGAATAAGGTAATCAAATCTTCTAAATCTTTTGGACCCAATAATGAACTAATAAAAGTTGGCCTTTGATCTTCTTCAATTCCTAGGTCGATCTCCTTTAATTCATCAATAGTGAATTTTATTTCTTCTATAAATTTAGAGGTAGCATTTTGAATTAAGCAATCATCTGAATCATTTTATTTTTTGACATAGAATCCTTCTAAAGGATTAGGTAAGATCCCAAAAAGTTGATCAGATTTCATGTGATTGCTCATCATCAGTGTTCATTATTATCTAAAGGTCCAATAGTACCAAACCCAATACTAGCTTTGGATTTAAAATTTTTATTTTTAGTATTCCATAAGCTTTCCATGTGTTGAGCTATTTCCTTGGGCCAAACATAAGGAATCAAACCATATTTTATAGCATTCTAATACAGTCAAGATACCATTCAAATGAGAGTTCTATTATTTCATTAGTAAATGGATCTTCAAGTCTTACATCTCCTTCTGAGCTTGAGGATTTGAGTACAGAATAAAATTCTGACAACTTTCCAACTTCTCCTAAATGGTTAGGGGCTGCTTTGACTGCTAATTATAAAATTTTATTTTGGGATAAAGTAGTGAAAGTCAAAGTGTCCACATACCTTATCAATTTTTCATAAGTTGACAGCCTAGGTTCATCGTTTGATGCTTGCATTTGTTCTTCATTGCTATCTGATTCTAATGAAATCTCAAACTTTATCAAAGAATCCTTTTGATTAGAATATTCATCAATGCTAGATTCCAAATCAATATGTATTATTGTAGGTTCTTTTTCTTTTTCTTTTTTTTTCAGTTGATTTTCTTCTTTTGTTTTCTTAGATTCCTTAATAATGCTTGATTTCATAGAATCTGACATTTGTCTTTTAGGCATATAATAGGTAGCATCTTCATAAAGCTCAATCTCATGAATGGAGAATGATTGTATATCACCTATTATAGTATATTCCACTCCATGTCTTGTGTACTTAGTACACTAGTAGAGTGATGAAGGAACCATTCTATACTCATGTATTTATGGCCTACCTAAGAGGTCATTAATGGATGTCTTTGAGTCAATGATATGTAATTTTACTTTTGTTTTTAACCCTTATATTTTTAATAATGGAGTGATTAAACCTAAAGCAGTCTCTCCCATTTCATGAAAACCCCTTATTAACATTTTATCATAATTAAGCCTTCTTATATCAATCCTCAAAAATAATAATGTTTTAGAATTTATGATGTTCACTAAAGCACCATGATCAATAATAACTCTTGCTAGTCAGATATTCTCTACTTTGATAAAAATATAAAGGGGCTAATTATGATCTATGATTCCCTGAAGCAATTCTTCATTAGAGAAAGTCACTTTAAAAATTTCCTTGAAATAGTAAGCCTCATATGAGGAAGTTGCTGCTAGCTGTGTCAAGAATATCTCTAGGTTGAGTAATGCCTAAACTAATGATTCTCTCATTTCTTTAAATAGAACAAGGGCATCATAAACTATTAGATCTTTTAGTGGAAGTTTAGGACATTGGTCAACAATTTTTTTGCTTTTGTTCTTAGGAGGTGGTAGGTGAGGTGGTAGGACCTTCCCACGATAGAGTTTAATTTCAATGATATCTCCTAAATCAGATGTAGGAGTTATGTCAACCTATCCCTCATCATTGATGTATTTTTCTAAAGACTAATCAAAATTTGAGAGTTCTACTCCCATATTCATAGGATTGCCTTGCAAATCAGCCAAATAACTCTCATTCTCTGAGTCTGATTCAAAAAATACATCACATTCAATATAAGAAGGTTCTTTTTTATCTTCTTATTTTTTTCATTCACAATATGTTCATTAGAAATAGTAAGAACATAAGAAACGCCTTTAGAGGCAGGTTTTTTATTCATATTTTTAAAATGAGTACATAAAGATATAATAATATAAGTCTTAGCCTTTCCATCCTTATCATACAAAATTCTATCTAATACAACAAACATTCCTCTCTCACCACTATCTCTAGAGATCTTAACATCTGATGGTATTGAATGAGGTCAAGAAGGAATTACTTTTGATTATAGTGGATCAATCTGGATGATAATCTTCAGGGTCTTCATATGATCCTGCATGAAAATTTTAAACATTTTCATTAAATATTTTTTTAGAAGAATGGGATAAAATTATATCTCAATCATTTGAAGGCAATGAACTAGAAGAGGTAGAAGATTCACCTATGATTACCTTAATGGACTCTTGTCCAAGGTGGTCCATCAGGTATTCTTTGGGAATTATCACCAAACAAACCTTTCTTATAATTTCTTTTGAGTCAATCCTTGAAAGTGAAGCAGTCTTCAATGGTATGGCCTAGCATCTGATGATATGGGTAATAAGTTGGGTCATTCACTTTACTGACTTCTTATAATCTTTTTGGATCAAGTAGCATTAAATCTAGCTTCTTTAAATTTTTATAGAACTTTTTCACTACCTCTCTCTTGAAAGATTAAGTTTGGCTTATTCTTTCATTGAAAGGGCTAGTGGGAGCTTTCTTAGGTGATGTGATAATGGTTTCTATGATGGCCTATAAGGTGGCGACTGCTTTGGTTGGACTTGAATTGGAGCCTTTTCTTTGTCCATTGTAGAGACACTACTTTCCCTCTTTTCCAACACTTTCCTAGGTTTTGATGGTTCCATAATAGACTGATCTCTTAGGAATGACATCCTAGGGGTTTCCTCTTACAAACTAGAGGCCTTATTTAGTAATTTTTTAATGGTTTTAATAGTAAAATTTTTTAACAAAAATGCTACAGGACCATGAATATTTTGTAGAAGTATTTCTACAATGTTTTGTTCTTATAATTAAGGCTCACACTTAAGGCTGAGACTCCTCCATCTTAAGATATAATCAACAAGGGATTCACATATCTTTTATTTTTCAACTACTAAGTCACCTATAGTAATGTGGTATTGTGTGCTAATGAACCACTTTATAAATTTTTTTTTAGTTTGGTGAAAGTGCACATTGAACAATTTGGTCTTTTTACATACCAGTCATAAGCAACCCCAATCAAGCTATTGATGAACTACCTAAACAACAAGGCATCACTTCCTCCGGCATTGCAACAACTTGCCCAAAAATGTGCCAAATGTTTTTTGGGATTGGCTGTTCCATCGAAAACTTTGAAAGAAGGAGGCAAAAATCCCTTTGGGTATGGTACAAAATCATATTTCTCAGGGTAGGGTCTACCCTTTGGAATTAAAGTCATATCAAGGGATTGTGCCAATACTTCTTTCACTTACTATTCCACTAGAGACTTTTAAGTCAATTTTGGGAGACACATCATCAGTCCTGTTACACTCTTGATGATGCTCTTCTAAACCATACTTCTTCTTATGAGTGAGATGGGATTCCTTTGTTTCTTCTAATAAATGAGGTTGAGAATATGCAAAAATCAAATTTTAGAGCGATTACATAATGGCAATCATCTTTGCCATCTTTTTTTACATTATTAAAAATATGATTATCCTTTGTTTTTAACTAAAGGATTAACTGGTGAGTAAAATCAGATACAAGACTCTCTTTGGTGATTTCTTGTACTTCTTTATATTCTTTTTTGGATGCTCTCATATCTACCACAAAGACATGTGCTATAGGTAGCCTTGAGTCATCATCTAATAAGTCATCATGATCTAAATCGAAGTGATCTTGGACCCTAGTTATTTTTTCTTACTCTTCATCCTCTCTAATAATAGTCTCCACTTTTTCTTTTATCAGGTGAAGTCAAGGATAACTTTGGATTCTTTCTCTACAACCATGGGTTTCAATCTCTCTCTCTCTCTCTCTCTCTCTCTCTCTCTCTCATGATTCTTATAGATGATGAGAACTTACTCTATAGCTAGAGTGTCTATTGAGGTGTCCCTCATCTAAAATCTTTTTATTATAAGAAGATAGATGAAAGGACTCTAGCCCTTTACTAGAGGTATGAAATTTGGGGCTAAATCACAGATGATGATGACCTTTCTTTAGTAGGTCAGGTAACAGCTGGTATTTCTAACGGTGATAGTGGGTGAGTCTTTGGCTCAGAAGTTAATGAAACTTTACTAACATAAAATTTCTTAATTTCCTTACTAGGGATAACCATATCTTTCCTCGAACTAGCTGACTCATCCCTATGCTAGGTTAGACCTCCTAAGGTGGTGATATTGGTATAGTATAATAGGCATAGAGTGAAAGGATCTTCTTTTATCAGGGAAGACCATATTTTCCATTTCTTTACTTTGAGTGGTCATTGGTCTCCCTAAGACTTCTTTGTCTAGCTCTCTAGAAACCTGTCCCTTCATAATCCTAACTCTCTTTTAATGTAAGAAGAGGACCTAGGAGTTCTACGAAGGATCTGATGTAATCTACTATGAGCTTCCCTATTTACCATTCTAAAGTTTTGACTATTTTTATATGAAAAGGGGTGAGGTGGAGAACTCACAATCTTAAATACATCCTCGCTCCCTGAGTGTAGAAAGAGGGTGGAATTCACTACCTCTTAAGAGAGAGAAAGTATCCAAAAGGGTATACCCCTTGCTTGCCCTAACTTATTCAATCTCTATTATTTCCAACTATTTTGTCTCCCAAAGGGCCTGCCTTTTAAGTCTTCTACCTTTATTTTCCTATTGAATTTAGTCATCAGTGAAGGCTCAGAAGTGGAACCTATCTCAAAAGTACTAAGAAAGTGGGAATCAAGTGTCTATAATAGGCAATTTTACTTTCTTTAATGCAAGGCCTGTTTGGATCTCTCTAGGGGCCTCCATAGACATCTCCCTGCCAATGGCAAGAGTACTTTGAGGCACTCTAAAAAATTTCAGGATAGGCTTCTTATCTTAAATAGTCAAATCACTAATAGGAGAGTCACTCCATTGGTAGTAATGTTCAAATCTTCAAAACCAACTTCAAACTTGATAATAGAGCTATTAGGTAATCTGCAACTATTCAAAGAAAAGCTAATCCCAAATGTAGTAGTAAAAATAAACTATCCAACCATTTTCTACTTTATAAAAGAAGAAAATTGATCAAATTATAATGATCTTTTAATAAACATATTGTAGTCAAAAGAAAACAACTTTTGACCCAATAAAAAAATTTAGCCATCTTTGTTATGGCTGAAATTTTTAAAAGAAGAATTTTATTTTTGAAAATGTAGGAGTCATAGAACCTTCTTATTTGATTTCAAAAAATAGAGAAGTTTGATATTCTATTTAGTGGATGTTGAGTATACTCTGCCAAAAATAAAATGGAGAGATACCCGACCGAATGAAATGTAATCTTTGCTTGTGCAAAACTCAAGTACATTGTTGATGTATAAAATTAAAAGTCTATTTCTAAAGATGTAGAGAGGAACTATTCCCCAACTGAGTCTCCAAAACAATATTTAGAAATTTTATTTAGAACACCATGTAGATCTTGGTTGTTCTTTTTTAAGTAATGAAATACATCATTAAGGGATAAATATATTATCTTGAAAAATAAATAAGTTACTCTATAATAGATTTGATTTCTTAATAAGGATTCTTAAGGCTGGTGAGTCTTTGATGTACTAGAGGTTTTTTTCTCTTGAACCACATGGACAAGTAAAACATGGATTATTTTAGTGTAGGGTTTGTAGTTCCCTATAAGGAAAAGCCCTTATAGTTAATTACATCTTAGGAATGAAGGATCTCTTTTTAAGAATACTCTTGATTAAAGAAATAAACTTTATTTTTTAGGGATTTCAAAGCTTATCTTAAAGAATGGTTAATTATGAAATTTAATAAGGAACACTTCAAAATGAGAAGAGTTCTTTTTAGAATCCTAGGATTAAGTAGGAAATGCTTATTAATACTAGGATGCTTAGTAAGCATTTCAACTAACCTGCCATAAAGCTTTATAATTTTGAGATTGAATTTAATAAAGTTTGGAATTAACATGTTATTAGAAATTTAAGACTTAGATTCTAGTAACACAAGACTATAAAAATGCCTAGTGGTTGAAGAATTACTCTAAAAGGATGGTTTAAAACCTAAGACTACAAGTGCTTATAATACAAATCAGAGGCTTGACCTAATTTAATTTTTGGAAATTATTAGTTCTTTCTCTTACTTGAGGAAATAAACGTATTCTTGACTGTTTTAGACTCATCATCCACTTGGAAGGGCTGCCAGCTAACACCACCTATTCAATTTTAAATCTATGAATTCAATCTTCATATTATGTAAGATGGTTAGGTTGTTGCATTTTAGGAAGGAATCTAAGAACCCAAACTCACTTTCTATACCTAAGATAATGTTGGGTATGATATGCATCTAACTAATGCAACAAATTTTATCTTATATATTTTTGACTCATGATTTATTTTAAAGGCTAGGGTATGTAATATATGTTTACAATGATATATAGTTAGAAATGGTCTTAGGCTAAAATAAAAAAAAGAAGGCACACTTCCCCTAAGAAGGGTGGTCATCCTCAAAGGTCAGATGCCCCGTTATGTGCAATGGGTCAAACACCCAATTCAAGAGGAACAAATAATATACTATCATGTTTTGTAAAAGCTAATTATTTTTGGTTACTTTTAAGTTGTACTTAGGGCTTTTATTAGAGTGCAGTTATAAGTTTCTTTATTTTATGTTTTAGTTGTTTAAGTTTAATGGAGTAGAAAATTTAATTATTTTCTAAGAGCCTAATGTTCTGGATATTTCATCACAAAAATCATATCACAGAAAGAAACCTAAAAAATCATACTATTCTATTATGCACCCCAAAATAAATCAAGAAAAATTTAAATTAATAAAATAAGCTAAGTGGCTGGGTACCGCTCTACACCTCTGAAGAAAGAGAAAATGGGCAGCTGAGCTCTGCCTTTATATAGCTAAGCTTGAAACTAAATGTTTTGATCTATGAGGGTCTTCCTATAGGATCATCGCCTTCTTCAAGGACCTCCACAGGCTTTACAGGGGACGACAAACTGGAAAAGTCAGCTCTTGTTATTCTTAGACCCCATAGATCCTTACCCAATTCTAAGCTGAAATTACATTTTAGATTTTCAAAATAAATTACTAATCCCTACAAAAAAAAGTAAGAAAATACATACAACACACCAATAATTTATATTTTAAACACACAAGCTTGGCATTTGTTGCTTGCCAAACCCACTTATCCTATTATGCTATGCTTAGAGACTTAAGCAGCACCTACAAGCAAATAACATTTTTTATATTTTTATTATAGTAATCCCTTTAAGCAGAGCCCCCTACAGAAAATAACATTAGTCTAAAAAGAATGTCCTACCTTCCAGACTAGCTGGCAAATAATCTTAACCATCCACTCAAAAATAAAACATCATAAAATAAGAAAATATCACATCATATCACATAATATCACAGATCATTGGCCTAACCTAACCCGAATGTCGGTGGTCTAATAATCTAGTGTATGAAGGAGAGGTTTGTCTGGTATGATAATATTAAGCCTTTTAAGTTCACGTTTTAATTTAAGTTTCAAAGTTTATTTAATTTACTGTTAAGTGGCTTCAATTTAAATGATTTATAATTTCTTCACTTTTAAGTTTATTAAAAGTAGAATTTAGATTTTAAAGAATGAGGAATAAAATAAGACCTACTTTAGGTGAAACCCATTCTATTCATCATCCTAAATTCCATTAGAATGAAATCTTCACCCTGAGATGAAAATTCATTCTAGGAGTCAAACTAAGACTTTAAGTATCTTAATTAACCTCTTTAAATTTATTTGAAAGGTTTATTAGAATTTAAATTGATGTTTTTCTGACTTGATTAGATTTCAAGTTCTTAATTAATACTTAGTTCTAACATTTCATCATTTTATGAAAATTTGTTTAGAAAATCTCTATTCTTTTATTTGAAATCTATTCAAATGGATTAATATGTTTTGACTTAATCAACTAAGAATTTAGGTTTTGCTATTTTTTAATTATTTGACTATCTTTCGATTTAATTAAGATTTTAAAAAATTAAATTTATTGAATTTAATTCATTTTATTTGACTTGATCATTTGTTTTAAGTTTATTAAGTTTTAATTTAATTTATCTTAACTTAGTTTTAACTTTCTTCCTATAAGTTTTCATTAAATTGCAAATGATTTATGTGATTCAATCATAATTTTTGTAAATTTGGTTTATATTTAATCTTATGATTCCATTGATTTAATTAAACAATAATTATCTTGTTTTATATGTTTTAATTCAAGTTATTTGGGATGACTACTTTAATTAATTTGGTTAGTTATTAAAAATATTCATTAGTTTACACGATCTAATTTCATTATATTGAATTGACTTAAATTAATTTAAGTTTTTGCTTACTTTAAAAGTCTTGGTTGAATTTACTTAGACATTTCATTGCATTGAAATTTCATGACCAAAGGTATTCATTAATTTATACATTTTTAATTCACTAATTAGGTTAATTGTATTAGAATTTCATATGTTAAAGTTTTATTATTTAATAAAATCTCTTAAAATAAATTTTATTTATTAAGTTATGTTGACCTCTTTTTTGGATGAGGTTAACATCATTTCTGAAATTAGTAATTAGGACACCTAATCCTAAATTAGGAGCCTCTTAATTAAGCACTTAGAACACTACACCTAGTGACCTAATGCATCTCCTTTGGGTTAAATCTAACCTATAAGATTTAGGTAGACTCAACCCAAATCTCAAACATAAAGTAAATCAAACACATTTCACTTGAAAATTGGATTCATGTGAGTTTAAAGAAAGGTGATTAACCTAATTACCCTATTAAGCTCAAAATTAATTAAATCCAAAAGAAATTCAAATAAAATAAAAATAAATCTAAATTGAAGCAAATAAAAAGCATGAGATCATAATATGAACAGGAATGAATCCAAATTCAAATCAACTCAACCCTTTTAACATAGGTTTGACTTATGTGGGTCCCACCAAGTCAATGGTCAACCCACAAAAAATTGACCAAATGAAATCATTCCAAATGGTCTAAATGATAGAATAAACATGTATAAACACGAATTTAAAGAATTATAAATTTATTTAGGCTAATTAGATCATTTGATCTAAATGGGCCTAATTGAGCCTTATTGGGTTCAAACCTAAATTTAATTAAAATCACCTCAATTTGATTGTTCAAAATCTTTTGAAAATTATCATTAAATATAACTCAATCAATCATTAGGTCCAATTTGACTAATTTGGTCATTTGACCTAAATGAACCCAAACTTTACCCATTAAGCCCAATTTGGGTCAAATAGGTCAAAATTGAAATCAACTTAAAATTAAATAAAATTAATCACTCCAAATCATCTCACATATGTGATTAAACATGATTGGAGTCTGAACATAATTTAATTGATTCAAAATTTATCATGTGACTCAATGAAATTCAACTTAACCCATTTAAATCAAAATGGGTCAAGTTAACTTAAATTCAAATTAAACTCTTATGTGGCATATGCTAATTGAATTCTCAATTAGCTAATGGAAAATAAATGATAATTTAAGCTCAAACCTAAAACCAATCAATCAAAAGAAACACAATTAAAACATTTTAAATTAAGCCAAATCCAAATGGCATATTCAAGCACAAAATGAACCCAAGTTTGAACTAAACATCTTAAAATCCATCCAAACCCATCCTCAGAGGGGATAAAGGTGATTGATAGTATGCTTAAGAAATGTAATCAATCCCAACTAAATTCAAAATAAGAAAATATGCCATGGCAAGAAAGAGATGCATGAAGCTAAATCCAACTCTCCAATTCCCTCATTATCTTTGGTCATCCATCTCAGCACGTCTAGATAGGTGTGAGGTAGCCAAACACCCTTGGAGCTAGCCTCTAAAGGTGTCAATCTCCATGGCAAACTAAGATAAGGAAAATGCTTAAAAGGAAGCTCTCGACCTCTAATGGAAAAGAGAGAAAGAGACCATCTCGTGCCCAATTGATCATTCCTCCATCTTCCTTGAACTAAATGAAGTCGAGTGCACTCAGACCTCGATCCCATCACTGATGGGAGGTCAGAGAATGACCAAAGCAAATGAGAGATAAGTCAAACTTGGTCTATTGGCCAGTATACATGGAGAAAATCCAATTCCTCCTTCCCACAACCTCATCGCATCATTCTAAAGCTAACCAAGTCGACCCCGTTGCCTGTAATCATCGTCGGGGAGGTACGCACCAAACCCAACCTTATTTCATTTCAGCTTTGGTCCTTTGTGAAAGAATCACATGACGCCAACGCGTATAAATAAGAAAATTGGGATTTCCAATTTTAAAAAAGTATAGAAAAATAGTAAAAACTTAAAAAAAGCATAATAAATTAAATATACAAACTTTATGAATTTATCTCAATGAGAGGAATCAATTAAAACTAAAATCCCTTATTAATTTTGGGTAATTTTGAATTAATTTGGCTTTAAATAAAAATAATCAAAATTAAATTAATCTTAATCCATTAATCCTAATGATTTGAAGCTTTGGAAAAATGAAATTAAGGTTAAAATACACTTCAAAGAAATTTTTGGTGATTTATTTTAAAGTAAATTTAAAGATGATGAATTTAAATCTTAAAACTTAATTTTACTGAAATAAATAAATATTAATTAAAAGAAATTATAAAAGATCATGGAAAAAACCTAAATCACAATAAAAAGCTCTAATGGAAACATACTATTAAAACTCTTTAAAACCTAATAAAACACAAAATCACATAATTTAATTCAAATAATCAACTTGAACTTAGGAAACTTTTTATAAATCAACCAAAATTCAAAAATTATGAATAAACCCTCTATGGATGCATCTTCTACAGACGAATCAAGGAAAATAAAACCACTAAGTGATTTTTTTAGTTGAGCTTAATTTTAGTTTTAATGAAATAATTAAAATCTTAATTAGTATTAAAATATACATTTGATTAAGGTGAAATTTTAGAAAACTTAAATAGGCAAGGAACCGCACTTGCCATAAAAATTTCACTTCCAATTGACATTTGGATTGGGAATTATTGAATTTCCAAGTCTCTATGTCAATATAAATGAATTAATAAATTAGAAAATTACAAAATTTTACAAAAACTATAAAATAAACTTAAAACATTATATATGCACTATAACACTTAAAAGAAAATTTTCAAACAATTTGAAAGTAAAAAAACTTAATTAATCATAAGCTTAAGGTTTAATATTAGGGGTGATTGAAAAATATGAAATTTAATTAAACTCCAAAATTAATAATTGATCATAACTCCACTAATGAATTGAAGTATAAAATTTATTAATATATGAATGATGATTTTATTAAGGCCATTTAAATCCAAGAATAACTTAAATGCAAGTACAAACAAACTCGTTAAACTTAAAGTAATTAATAAAGCCTAAATGACATAAGCATCAAGATGGATTAAGATATGTTAATACATAAGAAAATTGCTTCTTAGATCATGACAAATAATAATAATCACACTAAATCAAATGATAAGACGAACCTTCCTAAATAATGAAATTATTATTTTCTTTAAGATTAATTAAAGATAATTAAAATTGTCATTTAAACTCATAACATATAAATGTTAATGAAATCATAACTAGAAATGAACTATTTTAATTTCAACTCATTTAGCAAACATAGGAATGTTAATGAAATAAATAAATGGAAATAAAAGAAATCAAGACAAAACCTAAATAATTAATTGGAAATTATACAAATAAAGCAAATAAAGTATAAAATTAAAATATAATAAAGTGATGACATCAAAATAAAGATTGAATATTAAAATCATTTAAGTTAATGATCATTAATGAACATAAACATAAATATAAAACAAATATATAATGAACATAAACTAAACTTAAACATACACATAAACATAAAAGAAACTTTAATCAATAAATAAAATTAACCTAAAACAAAAGTTAAATGGATAAGGAAATAAAAATGAAAGCTAAACAAAATTAAATTATAATAGCATAAATAAACATTAATTGAACTTAATTGAAGAAACATACTTTAAATAAACAAACCAAATTAAGATGTGATCAATCAAACAAAAAGAACAAATGAATGAAGAGGAGAAATCAAAACAACAATGAAGACATTCATTGAATTAAACTTAAATTATATCCAAACATCTAAATAAATTCAAAAAGGATTAATTAAGATACTTATGGTCTTAGTTAGACCCTTAGAATGATTCCTCACTATAGGATGAAAACTTCATCCTATTAGGACTTATGATGTTGAATAGAATGGGTTCCACCCAAAATGAAAGTTATTGTATTCTTCATTCTTGAAAACTTAATCTCATTCTAACATAAAATGTACCTAAAATGAAAATGAAATTGCAAATCATTAATTCACTTAAATTAACACCATCCAATGGTAAAATAAACAAACTTTAAAATCCAAACCAAAAATTAAATTTAAAAAGGTTTAGTACAGTCTTACCACACAAACTACCTTCACACACTAGAATATTAGGCCACCGACCCTAGATTTAGGTTAGGAGGATCTGTGATTCTCTATGCTGTGATGTAATATTTTATTATTTTATGGTGTATTATTTTAAACTGGATACCTAGGGTTGTTTTCCTGTAAGACTATATGGTAAGATGTTCTTTTTAGAACTAATATTGTCTTCTATAGGGGCTATGTTAAAGAGATTGTTGTAATAAATTATTAAATTGCCATTTACTTATAGGTTCTGAATAAATCCTTTAACATAGCCCAAAAGGATAGGTTGGCTTAGTAAGAAACTAATGCTATGCTCATATGTTTACAAATATAATGGTTGGTGTGACATTTACATTTTCCTGATGTTTATTTTGCAGAACTTAGGATTTATTTTTGGGATTTAAAAATGTAATTTGATGCTTAGAATTATGTTAGTTTCTATGGGGTCTAGGAATAGTAGGAGCAGACCCCTATAGATTTAAACTTGTAGTTCTAGGTTGGGTTGTATAAGGACAGAGCTTGGCTAACCATTTTCTTATTCTTCTGGGGTGTATAGTAGTACTCGATCGTAGTGGCTTGTTCTTTAATTTAAATTAGCTTGATTTATTTTGGGTGAATAATAAAATCATCCTACTTTTCTTAGTTTGTTTTTGTTTTATGCTCTTTTGTCATGAATGTCTAGAAGTTAGGATATTAAGAAAATTATGTTTATACCCAACTTAAATTTTATCAATTTAAAAAAAAATAAAGAAACTTGAAACTTCACATAAATTAAAACTCTAGGAATAACTTAAAATCAAATAGAAATAACTAGCTTTTGTGAATCATGCTAGCATATTATTCTAACTCCATGAATTATGCACTTCACCAATTGCACATAAGGGACATATTACCTTTGAGGATGACCACCTTCTTGGGGAAGTCTGGCTTCTCTTCTTGATTTAGCCCATGACCACTTCTAATTGCATATAATTTAAGCATAAATTGCATACCCAAAACCTTAAATAAATCATGAGTCAAAGCATCTAAAAATTGGAAAAATGTGTACTAGTTAAGTGCATATCATACCCTACATTATCCTAGGGATTAGAAAGTGAGTCTAGCTTCTTAGATTCTTTCCTAAAGTACAATAATCTAGTCATCATGCATACATGAGACTTGGCATCATGGATTTAAAAATTTGCTTAGGTGGTGTTAGTTGGCAGCCCTTCCATGTGGCCTAAGTCCAGAAGAGTTAGGGATATGTTTGTTTCCTCTAATAAGAGAAGGAACCCATAATTACCAAATATTACATTAGGTTGAGCTTCTAAGTTGTATTGGACTCACTTATAGACTTAGGTTCTGAAGCTTCCTATTGAAGTAAGTCTTCAACCCTAGGCATTTTTGTTGTCTTGTGCTACTAGAATCTAAGTTTTAGGTTTCTAAAAAAATGTCAACTCAAAATTCTATTAAATTCCAAAATTTAAATTTCAATAATTGGATAGTTGGAATGCCTATTAGGCATCCAAATATTAATAGGAATTTACAACTTAATCCCAATTGGCTTCCAAAAATAACTCTTTCCACTTTGTAGTGTTCCTAATTGAATTTTCCAAATAGCATTTCCTTTAGAAACCAATTTAGAAATAATAGCTTATTTCTTTAATTAAGAGTTTTCTTAGGAAGAGGCCCTCCATTCCTAAGATATAATTAACTATACGGGCTTGCCCTTATTGGAAACCATGAACCCAGTTCAAAATAAACCCTATTCTACTTCTTTATATAGTTCAGGGGAAAACTCTCTGGTACATAAATACTCATTAGCCTAGGAGTATTTTATTAAGTGATGAAATTCATTATAGGATAACATATTTATCTTATGAGATAATATGCTTATTCTATAATGATGCATTTGATAATTTAAAAAATAAATTCTTAAATTCTATGTGGTGTCTTAAATCTTTCCCACCGAGATATTTTATTGCGACTCCACCAGGGAATGGTTCCTTTTTCCATCTTTAGAAATAAGTTATTATTTCTATATATCGATAATATGCTTGTATTTTCATGAGTCAGGATTACCATTCTTTCCATTGAATATCTTTCCATTTCACCCTTGGTAGAGTATATTCAACATCCACTAAAAGAGAGATTATAGAACTATCCCACTTGTTGAAATCAAGTGAGACGGTTTTACAACTCTTGTGTTTTCAAAAAAAAAAAATAAATAAATAAATCTTAGCCACAACAAAATTGGCTAAAAATTTCTAATGGGTCAAAAGTTTTTTTTTTTTACTGCATTATGATTATTGTTAATTATGACTTACTTAAAATTTTAATTTTTGCAAACAAAAAATGGTTGGACAACTCATCTTTACTGCTACATCCAGGATTAGCTTTTTCATGGATAGTAGTAGGTTGGATGATGGCTCTATTATAAAGTTTGGAGCTAGATTTGAGAACTTAAACACTATAGCTAATGAAGTGACATTAGTTTCTATTTGTGAGGCAGTTGTTAAAAATGAAAAGCCCATTTTGGAATTCTCCAGTGCACCTCATTCTGCCCTACTGAAGAAAGAAAAGTTGCTACTCAGGTCACTAAGAGGGTCCATATAGGTCCTACATACAAAAAGATCAAGCTACCAACTTTGGAGGCATTTCTTGCTCCTTCCCTTTCTAGTACCTTTGAGATAGGGTCCGCTTTTGAGCCCCATGAAATGACCTAAAGTAAAAGAAGAATAAAGGTAGAAGCCTTAAGAGGATATCACTTAGGGAAATGAAAAAAATTTCTAGAAATAGAACTCACTAGGGCAAGAGATGAAAACACCATCCTTGATACTTCCCCTCTTTTAGGATGTAGCATATATCACCCTCTTTATGCAGCCTAGGGAGAGGAGGATGTATCTAGCATAGAAAGTTCTCCACCTTGCCCCTTTATTCATGAAAATAAGAAAAACTTTAAGATGCTATACAGAGAAACACATGGTAGGCTATGCTAGATCCTCCATAGGGTTTGTGGACCCTCCTCTTACACTAAGGAGGAGTTACTCTGGGTTATGAAGGATCAGACATCTAGAAGCCTTGAAAGAGAAATTCTTGGAAGACCTGACACTTCTTAAAATCAAGGGAAGGGGGAAGGCAGCCATTCTTATTAGAAGAAAACCTTCATATATTGGGCAAGTTATACCAGATAGATACCACCATTCAGAAAAATCACTAACTTGGCATA
Organism: Cymbidium sinense; assembly: GCA_021442155.1. NCBI lineage: Eukaryota > Viridiplantae > Streptophyta > Magnoliopsida > Asparagales > Orchidaceae > Cymbidium > Cymbidium sinense. The sequence continues at coordinate 58,168,337 of CM038215.1, forward strand.
GAGATCAATCAGCTTGTTCAGAGAAATATAAAATATTTCCTAAAAAAAGAAAATAAGAAAGTTTATGTTAGGAAGGTTCCGTTATCCCCTGAACCTAGAGTTCCTTCACCACCATTGCCACTAGAGAGAGAGCATATCATTAGGCTTATTAAAGATAAGGCTTTATCATCTTCACATAGGCCTCGAGCTGAAGGGCCGTCATCATCTCATATTTCTAGTAGGAGAACAAAGTCCCTTTATTTGTATCCTTACATTAGAGACATCATGGATGAGCTCACCTTGGATTGGGAGCCACTCTTGATATAGAGGAAGTCCCTGCTATCTAAGAGGTTCAAAAGGGTGAATCATTTGAGGTAAAATCCATGGATTTGGGTGATGAGTCTGATGTCATCCTTGATAATAGTGGTGTTCCATTTCATCTGATAGAGGAAGAAATGGAGAACATTGTAAACGAGGATGTTGAAAACAATAAAAAAAATAATTCAAAGAGATTTTGATTTAGAAGAAGATGATTTACTTGATGATGACTTAAAGGTTGTATGTAGCACATATCTACATAGTAGATACAAGAGCGTCAAAGAGGGAGCATGATGAGACACAAGAAAATCCTATAAATAATCCTACTTAGAAATTGATCAGTCAAATACAAAAGAAGGATGATCAGATTGCTATGGTGGAAAATAGGATGGAAGAGATAATTACTACCATGCAATCACTCCAAAGCTTGATCCCTTCCCCTTCACACCCTCATCCAATAGAATAACCTGAAACAACCCATTCCACTGAGAAGATAAGACTCAGTTTAGAGGAATATCATCAAGAGTGCAAACTTGTAGATGATATACCCTCTACAACTGACTTGAAGTCCTTGGTGGAATAACAAGTCAAAGAAGCTTTGGTACAGTCACGAGGCACAACCTTAGTTCCAAAGGGTAGGCCAAACCTTGAGTAATATGATTCTATTTTATATCTCAAAGATTTGTACCTCCTTTTAAAGTATTTGATAGAACTGGTAACCCTAAACAACATTTGGCATATTTTTGAGCAAGCTGCTACAATGCTTGGGGTAGTGATGAGTTACTTTTTAGGCTATTCATCAACAGTTTGATAGGAGTTGCCTTTGATTGGTATGCAAAGTTACCAAATGGATAGCCACCCTTATTGAAGGCCAACAAAGTGTGATTAGAGGCAGCCATTCCTCAACTATTTAAGTAAAGGGAGATTTCCTGAAGACAAGTTGCTAGCAAATCAAATTATAAAATAGACTTTGTCTTATGCATTAATTAATAATGTAATATATTGGAAGTCATTCGATCAAATATGTCTACACTATTTAGACAAGCAAGAAGCCCATAAGATCATGATTGAGATACACTCTAGATTATGTGGTGCTCACTAATCTGGACCTAAAATGAAATTGAAAATAAAAAGATTTGGATGTTATTGGCCATCTATGTTAAATAACTGTATGGAAATTGCATGTCATTGCCATCAATGATAAATACATGGTGTAGTTTACATCAGTTTCTTAGTGTACTACACCTTACAATTGCCTCTTGGCCCTTTGAGAGTTGGGGCACCGACATCATAAGGCCTAGTGACCCTCTTGCATCGAAAGGACATCATTTTATATTAACTGTAATTGATTATTTTTCTAAATAGGCTAAAGTAGTGCCACTAAGAGAAGTAAAAGCGTATCATGTGTTAAAATTCTTTTAGGAATATGTTGTATATTGATTTAGCGTTCTTCACCAAATCTTATCTGATAATGGTCCATCATTCAAGTCCACAAAATTAAATCATTTCATGGCTAGACATAAAATTGATTGGAGATATTTGACTATTTATTACCCTAGGACAAATGGATTGGCCGAAGTATTTAATAAAAATTTAGTATGAATTTTGAAAAAATTACTTAATGAAAATAAATTGCAATGGAATGAAAAGTTGGTTGACGCCTTATGGGCCTATTGGACCACATATATGACACTAACTCAATTTACACCATATGCTTTGGTTTATGGAACTGAAGCTATTTTTCTATCGAAATACAACTACCTTCATTAAGAACAGCAGTCAATAAGAGTGTTATAATAGATCAAAATCATAAACTCTGATTGGAAGAACTTGAAAGCCATGAAAGAAAGCATTTGAAAGCATAACAAGACCTTGAACTGTACCAAGCACGTATGGTTCAAGCACATGATAAGTTGGTCTATCCTAGAACTTTCCAAATAGGAGACTTGGTTTTGGTTCTTAAACAACTAATCTTAGCTCGTCAAAAAATCGGTAGCAAATTTCAGCTAACTTGGGAAGGACCATTCATAGTGGAAAAAGTCTATGAAGGAGGTTCTTATTAGTTGATTATTTATAATGGTGAACGTCCAATGCCACTGATCAATAGATGCTATCTAAAGAAATATTTATAATGGTGAATGTCCAATTTCAGAAGAATAATGATCCATAAAGTTATGTTTTTCTTTATTTATTTTGCACTAGATGTTATTTCTTTCTATGCAATGGTTGTTAAAATCTTATAAATTTATATAAGTTTTCTTAGATGCAATCTCTCTAGAATATGAGTAAGCCTCTTCAAGGACCTATTTCTATAATTACCTTGAGTTGGAACGAAGCCTTCCAATGCACCCTCATCATGTATTTTATAAGTTTGGAGCAAGCCTTTCAATTTCTATTATTCATAGGATAGGACAAAGTCATTCCTATTAAATTGGCTATTTAGATTAGAAACAAGTCATGAAGACCCCTCTTCTATTAGCCAAAATTTTGAGGATTGGATTAAGTCACCAAGACCCCTTTCCTATTATTTAGCTATCTTAATAACTAATCAAATATGAGTAAGTCCCTCAGGAGGCAACCTTTCATATGTCAAGCTAGGATAAAGTCATCAAGACCCTTTTATTGTCAAATAGGCTACTTAGGTTAGGAATAAATCATTAAGACCCCTCTTCCTCATTATATCTACTCAAGAAGGAATTAAGCCATTGAAGGCCCCTTCTTAATAGCCAATCATAAAGGAGTAAGTCCCTTACTAGGTATCCTTATAAGGATAGGATAAAGTCAATATGACCCCTTTCCTTTTCAAGCTACTCAGGTTGGAATTAAGCAATTAAAGGCCCCTTCTTGTTAGCTGAACTTCCTTAGAATATGATTCAAGTTCATTGTGACTCCTTTTATAGTGCAAAATAAAAGAAATTAAGGAGTGAAAATAAGCCATTGAAGGCCCCATTCCAATAAAATATTCAGACCATGAATTAAGTCCATGTGACACATGTCTGGTAGTCAAAATATTGAGGTTTAGGATTAAGCTATAAAAACCTCTTGCCCCCAACGTAGCTGTTTAGGTTGAAATCAAGTCTTCAAAGACCCCTTCCTAATAACTGACTAGATAATAGTAAATTCCTTAGTGGTATCTTTCCCTGGATAAAATTTCATGTAGTTTGGATCAGGAGTAAGTGTTCATATTAGCATCCTCTCCAACTACTATTCTCGGATATGAGTAAGTCCCTTGAAGGCATCTTCTCTGACTACATTGACTATAATAGGATTAGACTCTTCATTGAATATTTTCGTAATGACATCCCTTAGTTTCTTAGAAATTAGTGAATCTCAGTTTTTAATAATGAATCATTCTAAGTTAAAACAAATTTATTCATTTGCCTATCTTCATAATAAAAATTAAAATAGAAATTGAAATTAAAACCAAAATTAATTTTAAACTCCAAATTTCAAAACCAAATCGAAACTCTTTCAATCTTATGCTTGTAATGTTAACTAGTTTGGTCAATTAGTGAAGTGTACTATGGCCAGTCCACTACTCATATTGGGGGTCCATTTGTTGACCTTATTTTTGGATGAGGTTAACATCATTTCTAAAATTAGTTAGCACTTAGAACACTAGACTTAGTAACCTAGTGCATTCTCTTTAGGTTCGATCTAACCTAATAGATTTAGGTAGACTCAACCTAAATCTCAAACATAAATTAAATCAAACACATTTACATGAAATTGGATTCGTGTGAGTTTAAAGTGAGGTGATTAAGGTGATTAACCTAATTACCCTATTAAGATTAAAATTAATTTAATTTAAAGAAATTTAAAAAAAAGTAAAATAAATCCAATTCAAAGCAAATAAAAAGCATGAAATCATAATATGATCATGAATGAATCCAAATTCAAATCAAAGTCAAATCTAGTTAACCCTTTTAACATAGGTTTGACTTATGTGTGTCCCACCAAGTCAAAGGTCAACCCATCGAAATTTGATCAAATGAAATCATTCCAAAGAGTTTAAATGATAGAATAAACATGTATAAACATGAATTTAAATAAATTGAAATTTATTTAGGCCTTATTTAAGCTAATTAGTTCATTTGATCTAAATAGGCCTAAATGAGCCTTATTGGGTTCAAACCCACATCAAATTGAAATAAACTCAATATGATTATTGAAAATCATTTAAAAATAATCATTAAATATAATTTAATCAATCATCTGGTCTAATTTAACAAATTTGGTCATTTGACCAAAATGAACCCAAACTTAACCTACTAAGCCTAATTTGGGTCAAATGGGTCAAAATTGAAATCAACTATAAATTAAATAAAATTAATTACTCTAAATCATCTCACTATGTGATTAAATATGATTGGAGTCCAAACATAATTTAATTGAGTCAAAATTGTCCATTTGAATCAATCAAATTCAACTTAACCCATTTAAATCAAAATGGGTCAAGTTGACTTAAAATCAAATTAAACTCATATGTGGAATGCACTAATTGAATTCTCAATTATCCAATGAAAAATCAATGATGATTTAAACTCAAACTTAAAATCAATCAATCAAAAGAAACACAATTAAAACATCTCAAATTAAGTCAAATCCAAATGACATAATCAAGAACTAAATGAACCCATGCTTGAACCAAACATCTTAAAACCCATCCAAAAGGGGTTAAGGGTGGTCAAGAACAAGCTTAAGCAATATAAACAATCCCAACTAAATCCAAAATAATGTAATATGCCATGGCAAGAAAGAGGTGCATGAAGCCAAATCCAATTCCCCAATCCCCTCATTCTCTTTGTTCATCCATCTCAGCACCTCTAGATAGGTGTGAGGTAGCCAAATGCCCTTGGAGCTTCCAAAGGTGTCAATGTTCATGGATGACTAAGAGAAAGAAAAATTCTTAAAGGAAGCTATCAGCTTCTAATGACAAAGAGATAAAGAGATCATCTTGTGCCTAATTGAGCATTCATCCATCTTCCCTGAACTAAATGAAGTTGAGTGCACTCACACTCTGATCCCCTCACTACAGGGAGGCCAGAGAGTTACCAAAGCTGATGGGAGACAAGCCGAGCTTGGTCCATTGGCCAATCCACAAGGAGAGAATCCAATTCCTCTTTCCCATAGCCTTGTTAAATCATTTTGAAGTTAACCAAGTCCACCCTATCGCTTGAGATCACTGCCGAGGAGGTACACACCAAACCTGACCTTATTTCATTTTGACTTTGGTCCTTTATGAAAGAAACTTGATCTCAAAAGAGATCAAGCCATATAGATGTGATCTATGTGAGGTTTTGTTGGTTTTGGAAGTGAAATCAAGCGATTTTAAGGGTTGGATTCCTAAGAATTGTCACGAATCAATAGACGGCTCTTGGCTTTTATCATCATTGAGAAAGGTGAAATCTCCAGTATCCATTCCTTTCATTAGGAACAGATGGTTGAGATTTAGCTGAACCATTTAATTAAAACCCCTATAGGTACTCAGAAAAACATCTTAAGATTGGACGACTCGAATCAAAATCGCGTGCGCCATGATTTCATTGCGGGCTCCACATGGATCCCACGTGGACGAATCACACAATGCTGCATGTAAAATGATACCACATCTGTGTCAGATGGCACCGATGTGTATAAATAAGAAAATCAGGATTTTTGATTTTAAAAAATTATAAGAAATGGTAAAAACTTTAAAAAATTATAATAAATTAAATATACACCTAAAAAAATGCAATAAGGACTCTTTGGATTTGTCTCAATGAGAGAAATAAATTAAAATTAAAATTATCAATTAATTTTAGGTAATTTTGAATTAATTTGGCTTTAAATAAAAATAATCAAACTTAAATTAATCCTAATCCATTAATCATACTGATTTGAAACTTTGGGGAAATGAAGTTAACGTTAAAATACACTTAGAAATTTTTTTGTTGATTTATTTCAAAATAAATTTAAAGATGATGAATTTCAATTCTAAAACTTAATTTTTGTGAAATAAATAATAATTAATTAAAAATAGTTATGAAAAATATGGAGATAACCTAAATCATCATAAAAAATTATAATGACCATAAACATACTATTAAAACTTTTTGAAACCTAATAAAACACAAAATTGCTTAATTTAATGAGAAATTGAATTAATCAATTCTAATAATCAATGTGAACTTAAGAAGATCATTATAAATCAATCAAAATTTCAAAAATTATGAATAAACCTCTATGGATGCATCATCTAGAGAGGAATCAAGATAAAATAAAACCTCTTAATTGAGCTTAATTTTAGTTTAATGAAATAATTAAAAGTTTAATTAGTCTTAAAAAATAGATCTCATTGAGGTGAAATTTTTTATAAACTTAAATTGGCAAGGAGCCCCACTTTCCATAAAAATTTCACATCCAATTGACATCTAGATTTGGGATTATTGAATTTCCAAGTGTCAAGGTTAGTATAAATGAAATAAAAAAATTAGAAAATTACAAAATTTTACAAAAATTGTAAAATCAACTTAAAACATTATCATATGCACTAGAACACTTAAAGAAAATTTCCAAATAATTTGAAAGTAAAGAAACTTAATTGTACATAAACTTAGGGTTTAATATTAGGGATAATTGAAAATATGAATTTTAATTAAACTCCAAAATTAATAATTGATCATAACTCCATTAATGAATTGAAGTATAAAATTTATTAATCTTTGAATTTTTGAATTTGTTAAGGCCATTTAAATCAAAGAACAAGGCAAATGCAAGTACAGACAAACTCAATAAACTTAAATTAATTAATTAAACCTAAATGACCTAAGCATCAAGATGGATTAAGATAGATTAATACATAAGAAAATCCCTTCTTAGTTCATGGCAAATAATAATAATCACACTAAATCAAATGATAAGAAGAAACTTCATAAAATAATGAAATTGTTATTTTCTTAAAGATTAATTACAGTTAATTGAACTTTTCATTTAAACTCATAAAATATAAATGTTAATGAAATCATAACTAGAAATAAACTATTTTAATTTCAACTCATTTAGTGAGCAAAGGAATGTTAATGAAATAAATAAATGGAAATAAAAGAAATCATGAAAAAACCTAAATAATTAATTGGAAATTATACTAATAAAGCAAATAAAGTATAAAATTTAAATATAATAAAGTGGTGACATCAGAATTAAGATTGAACATTAAATAAGAATTAATTAATATACTTAGGGTCTTAGTTAGACTATTAGAATGAATCCTCGCCATAGGATGAAAACTTCATCATATTAAGACTTAGGATGTTGAATATAATGGGTTCCACCTAAAATGAAACTTATTATATTCTTCATTCTTGAAAACTTAATCTCATTCTAACATAAAATGTACTTAAAATGAAAATGAAATTGTAAATAATTAGATCACTTAAATTGAAACCATCCAATGGTAAAATAAACAAACTGTAAAATCATAACTAAAACTTAAATTTAAAAAGGCCTAATACAACTTTACCACACAAACAACCTCCTTCACAATATTAGCCAGATTTAGGATTTAGGTTAGATGTGATTCTCTGTGCTATGATGTGATGTTTTTATTATTTTATGGTTTATTATTTTTGACTGGATACCTAAGATTGTTTGCCCATTAGAATGTATGGTAAGACATTCTTTTAAGAACTAATATTATCTTCTACATGGGGCTATGTTAAAGGGATTACTATAATAAATAAATAAATTTTCATTTACTTGTATGTGCTAAATAAATCCCTTCACATAGCCTAATAGGATAGGTGGGTTTGGCAAGAAATTAATCCTAAGCCTATATGATTATAAAATATAACAGTTAGTGTGCTGTTTGGATTTTATTGACATTTTTTTTGCAAAGCTTAGGATTTATTTTTAGAACTTAAAATGTAATTTGATGACTATAATTAGGTTAGGATCTATGTGGTCTAGAAATAGTAGGAACTAACCATACTAACACATGGGTACAGAGGTCCCCTATGAAGCCTAATGGAGGTCCCTGAAGAAGGAGACGAACCTAGAAAGAAGACCCCCATAGATCTAAACTTGTTGTTCTAGGCTTGGCTGTATAATGGTAGAGCTCAACTGCCCATTTTCTCTTTCTTCTAGGGTGTACAGTAGTACCTGGTCGCATTGGCCTATCTTTAATTTAAATTTGCTTGATTTATTTTTGGTGCAAAATAGAATCAATGTGCTTTTCCAGTTTTCTTTCTATGCTGTGTTTTCTGTGATGGATGGCTGAATGATTAAGATTTTAGGAAAACTAAATTTTCTATCCAATCTAAATTTGATCAACTCAAACCCAAAAATAAAGAAACATTAAACTTCATATAAATTAAGGCCCTAGGAAAAATTTAAAATCAACTAGAAATAATTGGCTTTTGTGAATCATGCTAGCATATTCTTCTGACTCTATGAATTGGGCTCTTCACCCATTGCACATTAGGGGCATTTGACCTTTGAGGATGACCACCTTCTTGAGAAATTCTACCTTCTCTTCTTGATTTAGCCCATGACCACTTCTAATTACATATCATTTAGGCTTAAATTGCATACCCAAAAGCCTTAAATAAATCATGAGTCAATACTTCTAAAAGCTGAAAAATGTGTATTAGTTAAGTGCATATCATACCCTACATGATCCAAGGGATTAAGAAGTAAGTTTATGTTCTTAGATTCATTTATAAAATACAACAACTTAGCCATCTTGCATGCATAAGACTTGGCATCATGGGTTAAAAAATTTGCTTAGGTGGTGCTAGCTGGCAACCCTTCTAGGCGGGTTATAGGTCTAGAAGAGTCAGAGATAGGTTCCTTTCCTCTAATAAAAGAAAGAACCCGTAATTCCAAAATATTACATTGTGTTAGAAGCATTTATAGACTTAGGTTTTGAAGCTTTTTATTAGAGTAAGTCTTCAATCCTAGGTATTTCTACAGTCTTGTGCTGCAAGAATCTATGCTCTAGATTTTTAATAAAATGTCAACTCAAAATTCTATTAAATTCTAAAATTCAAAGCACAATAATAAAATAGTTGAAATGCCTACAAGGCATCCCAATATCAATAGGTATTTTCTACTTAATCTTGATTAGCTTTGAAAAATAACTCTTTCCACTTTACAGTGTAGCCAATTGAATTTTCCAAATAACATTTTATTTGAAAACTAACTTAGAAATTCATAGAAATAATAGCTTATTTCTTTAATTGAGAGTTTTCTTAGGAAGAGGTCCTCCATTCCTAAGATATAATTAACTATAAGGGCTTTCCCTTATAGGGAATCATAACCCCAATTTAAAATAATCCCTTTTCTACTTTATTATGTAGATCAGGGAAAAAATCTTTGGTACATAAAGACCCATTAACCTTAGGAGTCTTTTAATAAGTGATCAAACCATTATAGGATAACATGTTTATATTGAAAGATAATATATGTATTCATTAATGACATAATTAATCATCTAAATAAGAAATTTCTAAATCCTAAGTCTTAAATATTTCTGACAACTTCAACCTAATAAATTTAGCAAATGAACTACTTTAGACACCAAACCTAGCCTAAGCCATTTCAAAATTTTACATTATTTAGGTTTAATTGAATTGATTAATCATCTTTTTTTTTTTATATTTGGAACTATGTTATTCATTAAATTAAATGGTTTAAGAAATTTTTATATTAATGAATTCCATAATTGGATATAAAATTTAGAGGCTAATTAACTTTGGTTTTCAATTAAATAATTTGTTTGTTATAATTTTATTAATTTCATAATTCTAGGTTTTGTTAATTTCTTCTTTCTTTAATTATCCCATAAGACCTATATATATAATTAATGTAATTCCTTAAGTTCAAAGGGTTAAAAAATTTTTCTTAGGAGTTATGATGTTAATAAAAATAATTTAGATTGGTTTTATAAAGTTTTATAAATTTTGTAATTTTTGATTTATGATTTTATTTAAATTGACCTAGGTATTGGAAATTCAACAACTTCTAATCCAGAGATCATTTGCCCTTGAAATTTATATGGAAAGTGGGGTTCCGTTCCAATTTAGGTTCCATAAATTTTCATCTTAATCAGATGTGTAATTTAAGATCAATTAAAATTTTAAACATTTTAATAATACTAAATTAAACCTAAATTAGATAGTATTAATTAGGGCTTTTAATTTTCTTAAATTCTCCTCTAAAAGGTGAATCCATAAAAGGTTAATTTACATTTTTTGGAGTTTTGGATAATTTATAATGATTTTTTAAAGCTCAGATCAATAAATTGGATTAATTAATTCAATTAATAACCTAAATGGGTCATTTTGGGATTTATTAAGTTTCAAAGAGTTCTAATGATATATTTTACATTCATTAAAGTTCATTATAATGATTTGAGTTGATTTTATATTATTCTATATGTTTACTAATTTATTATTAATTTATTTCATTAAATTAAGGGTTTATGATTGAAAATTTCATATCTTTGAATTGATCTTTCAATAAATCTTGAGAAATTTATCTAAGAGTATTTTAACATTAATTTTGATTTCCCAAAGTTTAAAATTGATTGGATTAATGGTTTGTGTTTAAGTTAGGTTTGATTATTTTTAATTAAACCCAAATAAACTAAAAAACAACCAATAAAATTGGGGATTTTGGGTTTAATGGATTTTTTTTTCACTAATATGAATCCATAGAGCCTTTAATTGTATTTTTTTGGTTGAGTATTTTATTTCTTATGATTTTTAAAAGTTTTTAGGGTTTTTTTTTAGAATTTTTAAAATCCAAAATTAGGATTTTTATTTTAAAATAACCAACGACACGTGGAATTAATGTGGCTCCACATTACATGTGGTAATGCACGATTGGATTAACTGAATCCACGTTGATCTAACTCAAAAGGTACATGTCACACAGGATTCATTATGACTTTTTGATCTTCGATTGGATGGTCATGATTTCACTTGTGATTTTTTTAGGTTTTGATTAGAATTTTCAGAATGGATAGTGGAGATTCCATCTCCATCACCGATGGAACCCGAGCGCTGTTCATCAAATCGACATAATTTTTAGTGATCTAGTTGTGGAATCACTCGATTTAAATTGCAAATTCATCAAGACCTCATCTAGAATGCATCTATATGGTTTGACCTCACTTGAGATCAACTTCCCTTCAAAAGGGACAAAACTGAAATGCAAGAGTGGTAGACTTCTGGGGCATATCTCACCGACGTCGATCTTTGATGGTGAAAATGCTTCAAACATGTTCATTGGGATTTGGTGAACCTCTGGAAGAGAGGAATTGGGTTTCCTCCTCTCTAAGAATTATAGATGCCAAGCTCCTCCTGTTCACCAATGGGTCTGGTTGAAATCTAGCTTTTCAGTGGTGTGGGAATCGTGGAAGGGGTTGGTTCTTCTTTGTTTCACTTGGTGAATGTGTGTGTGATGTTTAATTCCAAGAGAAGGTCTCCCTTTCTCCTTTCATATATGGCCAAGAGCTATACTATGCAAAAGTTAACTTGGATTTGCAATGATGATTTCCACTGTTAACCTCACTTTTGGAGTGAGGATTGATCACTCCCATCTTAGGTCTAGGATTCTTCTTGACACTTAGGTTCCCTTAGTGCTAGAAAACTTCTAGTGATTAAGGGAACACTATACTCAGGCCTAGAGACTTGTAGGGCATAACCCTAGGTCTAGATCTTATCTTAGGACAAGTGGGCTTCTCCCACCTTAGGCCCTAAATTGACACTCATACCCATCATTTCATTTAAACCCAAACTCATATGATTGAAACCAAAATAACCCAAACTCATTTGAATTCAATCGATCTTGATTGAATTTGGTTTCCAATCCAAGATCCAAGTTAAATTAACTTGAATCTTAACTCAAGTTAACCCACTTCAGTCTTATAACTCTATTCAAACCAATTCAAGCAAACCTAACCCAATTTAATTCTCCCAATCATTCTAACTATCCAATGGATCCTTTCAAACTATTCCAACACTTGCCATCAATCCTATTAAAGAAATTAGACTTAAGTAACCCAAGTTAGCCCATTTGACCTAAAAGGTTCAAATGTGTCGAAACCCAATCGAACCCAAATCAATTGTAGTCAAATCAACCAATCAACTTCAACTTCATCATTAAATGTATTCCAACCATCCATAGCTTCAATTGGTTTAGATTGACTTGACCCAAACAACTTAACCCAAAGTGACCTAAAAGGTCCAATTAGACCAAACTTTAATCAAACTCCCATTGGATCAAACCAAGCTACCTAATCTCTTCATTGATGATTGTAGGTCACTATTGAACACTCCACTATAATTAATTAGACCACATAAAGCTAATTTAGTCCTTTAACCCAAGTTGACCCAAAGTGACCTAAAGAGCCAAATTATGCTAAATCATGTTATAAAAAAATAATCAATTGCAATCAATGACTTTCATTGACACAAATTGAATATTAAACATGACTCAACCACCAATTGAAGCTAATTGAACCTAACCAAGCCAATTTGGCCTCTTGAACCAATTTGACCTAAAGGGCCAAATTGGGCCAAATCAAATCCTAAATAAAATTGGTTTAAACTAATGCTTTTAACCAATCACTACTTGGATATTGGACATGATCCAACCTTCAATTGGACTCATTTTGGTAAATCCAACCTGATTGACCTACTTAGCCCAATTTGACCTGAAGTGTCAAATTGAACCAAATAAATTCAAATAAACTCTTCCAATCAATCACCACCGATCAATTGAACATGGACCTAACCCATGCTTAAGAAAATTTGTCTAATTTAGTCAAATTGGTCATCATGACCCATTGACCTAAATTGAACCATATGAACCAAATCCAAATCTAAACCAAATTCAATCAAACCAATTGCGCTAACTCATTCCAAAATTCCAATTAAACTTAACCAAACTCCCACTTTGACCCAATTTGGTCAAAATGATCAACTTAGCCCAATTGAACCCATTTGACCTACATGAATCAAGTTGAGCCAAACCCATCCAAACTAAGTTTAAGCCCAACCAAACTTGGCATGACTTATCCTTAGATTACCATTGGTCTGCCCAAGTGAGCCCAACCCATGGTGTGTCTGGGTTGGGTCAAACCCATTGAACCAAGCCCTCCAAATGAAACAAAATTTCCATTTGGATGGGTTCTCCACCTCCCCACTCCTTGGCAGCCATCTTTGGCTTTCATTGGATAGAGGACAACTAACCTAACCTAACCCAAGGCTATTGGGTTCAGCCTTTGGCCAAGAGAGGGTGAGCTCACCCATGGGCAACCATTGGTCCACCTTAGGAGGAATTTACACTTCATGGTAGCCTACTACACTCTCTCAGCCTCTCACACATCTCCACCCCACACTCACCTAGCTACCCACTCGGCCAAATCAGCCTAAGCAAATCTCAGCTCTTATTTCAATTAAAGAGAAGAGTATACTCCATCCTGTCCATTCAAACTCACCAGAGACTCTCCCTAGAGCATTCCACACAATCCCAAACTTTCCATCAAGCTCCCTATGCACCCGACTGTCGGCGAGACCAAGGTCCACCTACACCTAAGAGCTCCGTATGTCCAACCTCATCAAATCTTCATCAAAACAAAATTAACTTTCTCCATACCTTCACCACACTCTAACAAACAAAAATGAATAAATTCTTAATTGATTTGGCCACGAAAAGGAAACCCTAGACCAACTCTGACAACTTTTGCGATGGCGCTTGGTCCACAGATCGATCGATGGGGAGGTAGCTCGAGAACTTCTCAACAGGGCTTCATCTCTTTAGAATTAAGCTACCTTTATTGATGGACTGCCAATCTCTAGCTTGACGAAGTGAAAATTTTGCAACTGTAGATTTGGCCATTATGTGTTAGTCTTTTTCGAAATGAATTATCATTTTATGTGATTTCCACCATAGGATTTCCTTAGATCTCTTTCTTGATCATTTTAAAGTCAATTTTGCCATCAAATGAGTTCCAACAAGCTCGGATCAAGCGGTAGAAGGTGGAGGGTGTTCATCTTTCAGTGCTCGCTAGATGATGGATCACTAAGCATCCATTCTGCTTGATTAGAATGGATGACCATGATTAATCGTGCTAGAAATTTCAATTTAATCCCTTCATAATCATGAGATTAATCTCAACCATTCGATCTGAGATCAGACGATCGAGATGAAACCATGTTTGCCTTTGCCGAGTCAGCAGCCACGTCGGACATTTTAAATAACCAATTTACTTAGGTTTAACAATGTAATTAATTAGCCAAAACTTTAAAAAACCTTAATTAATTATAAAAAACCAAAAATATGCAAATAAACCCATTTTAGAAAGCTTAAATAGAGGAGAATTTAATAAAAATAAAATCTTTAATTAAGATTTAATGAATAGTGCTTAATTAAGGTTTAAATATTAAGCTAATTACCTTAATTAAGGCTAAATTACTTTGCTAATTAATTTCAAATTTGGCCTATTTATTCTGTGGGATGTCCTCTACCTCTTATATTTTTCTTGGAATTATTTGTCATGTGGTTTGAGAAATTCCAAATTTTCAATTCTAGTCACCCTCTTTAAATGATTTAATAATTATTAGAATTAATGAACAATAAAATTAAGGTTGATTGATTAATGTAAATAGTATGGATGACATGAGGATTAATTAAGACCCCCCTCTTAACTATTTTCAAATATATGCTCTTAAAGGGTTTAATTAAAATTTTTAATGATTGAGGGGAAATTAAGGAAAATTAATAATGAAATGTAAGTGAATCAATTTAAGTAACTCAAGTTCAACCCATTGACCCCTTTATGTGTTTAATAATATAAAGTAGTTAAAGAAATTATGATTCTCCTATTAGTGTGGGAAAATCATAGGAGTATTTATCTTTAATCTTTTTCTTCTTTGATTTAGTTAATTCTTAAGCATGAGCCTAATTGCATTAGATCTCTTAAGGTGCATCACAAATTTTATTTTTTTTTCAAATCATATCATCGAAGGCTCATGTTTAAGTGATTAATTAAATTAAAGAAGCTTGGGAAGGGTGATCAAATTGAAATGATTAATAGATTGAACTTAATTAATCCATAAAATATATTTAATTTTCTTTCCCTCAACATATTAAATAACCAACATGGGATGGAGTGAATTCTAAGTATTGTTTTCTCCTCTTTAGGTTTCAACAACATGAATATTTAGATTAAACATTAAAGAAACTTTGATTAGATTTAATGGATGTTTATTTAACTTGATTGTCCTTAGGTTCTAATGAAATCAAGAATGGTGTGTGGTGATATTCAATTTCTTCCTTTCAATTATCATAAATGTGCATACCATGTGCTTCATGTATTCATGTTTTAAAGTTAAAAGAATATGATTGCATTTAAATTGCATGAGTTGGACAAATGTTATTATATGGTATGGCTACTATCTTTAGTAAATTACAAACTATTTTGAAACTATATGTTAATTATTACTTAAATAATTCAAAACTTAAATCAATGATTATTATAAATAATTAATTATGTGAAAAATGAAATGTTCATTTACTTGCAATCAAAAGATTGCAATTGATGGCTCTATTCATATGATTCATACTTATGTGCTCATATATTTGAAATGGCAAGTATATAATCTAGACATCGTAGGAATTTGAAGCTTTAAGAAGCCCCATGGAGGTCTTAGATAATCTCACTTTTCTGGTTTAATGATGGCACACACTTGATTAATTCCATTTAAGTGTGTGCATATGTTAGAACATAAAGTAAAACCCTTTTTTTTCCATTAAGCCTTACATAAATAAAAGATATTTATACACAAACTTTTCATGATTTATTCTTATATTTATGTATATACTTATGTATATTTTAATTGTCAAGTATATAGTTTGGACATCCTGGGAACACGAGGCTTTAAGTATCCACAAGGAGGTCATAGATAATCCCACTTCCTTGGTTTAACAATGACACGTACTAGCCTAAACTCCTTATACATGTTTGTAAATGCTTAAATATAAGTTGAAATATGATTTTATATCAAATTTATGCATCAACATTCATTAAGTGTGCAAAACACATGTACATTGCATGTATATATATACTAAATTAAATATTAAAGAAACTAAAAAGAAAATATTGTAGTTTTTATTGATAATGAAAAGAAGTAGTGGAGTATTATTCATGTGATGGTGACTTAATTTCGTTGGTCTTAATATGCCTTTCATGTTTGAATAAGATTCATTAAGACTAATCTAAACTTAGGCTAAAATAAAATTCATAAATGGTCTAAAGAAAGTTAAAGCAATAATAATCTATCTTTGGAAATCAACTTAGGTTAGGGATGAAAGAGTTAAGTCTCTTTCTTTTCTTCATAATGATTAGATCTTATATAAGAAGTGAACAAACTAAAAAAATGAATAATTTTAAACTCAGTCAAGTTACTAAAAGACTTAAAAGGGAAACCACCTTTGATGGGTAATATAAACAATCTTAAACTTTAGAAAATCCTAATTATAAAGCCCAATCAAGGCATACCACACTAAGTCCTCGCACACACATTAGAGTATTAAGTCACCGATCTTAGTATTAGGTTAGGCCGGTGTATGTTATGGTGAAATGATTTATTTTGTGATGTAATATTTTAGACTGGATGTTAGGATGACTTGTGTGTAGACTAGATGTTAGGTCGTTATTAGCCTAATGAAATTTTATGCTAGGGATTATGCTTAAGGGACCACTGTAATAATAAATAAATATAAAATTCTTTTGCTTGCAGGTGTTGCTTATATCTATAAGTATAATCCAATTATGATAGGTGAGCTTGGTCACCCAAGTGCAGGGTGATATGTTTGAATATGTGAAATATAACTACTTTATTAGTGTGTTTGTTTAGCTAATGTCTATTTTGCAAGTTTAGTTAGATTTTATTTTTTATAAAAATATAATTTTTATAATAGGATTAAGATTAGTGCTATGGGGTTTAGGATGAGCAGTCACTAGAAGGAAAAGACCTAAGAGGCCCTGTTAAGCTTGGAGTAAGCTAACCTAAAGAATGAAAGAAGAACAAGAATTGAAGACCTCCATAGCATTTATTTCATTTGTAAGATTCAATTGTAATCTAGGCTATTTAAGGGGAGAGCTTAGCTACCCAACTCTTTTCTCTTTTCTGGGGTGTACTGTGGTACCCGGTCACATCGACCTTTTATTATTTTATAAATTCTAAATGTTTTATTATTATGTTTAGATTTTGCAATAGAAATGACATGGTTTTCATAAGTTTCTTAAAGTGTGTATATTTGATGTGTGGCTTGGGTGAGGTAGGCTCTATAGGATAAAATTAAATTTTTTATCCTTACTAAATAACTCATAACTAAATTCTAATGCAACTCATAACCTCACTCTAAAGATTTGGTATACAAATAAGATAATAAAATATTTATAAACCCTTTAGCTAAATGGTTATATGCTATAACAACATGCATATCATATTATTTTACTCTTGAAAAGAGAGGATCTCCACTCTTGCATGACAGGGGACAAGCTTGACCTTTGAGAGCTATCCCTTATAGTGGAGAACAACCCTTCTCATTGATTTATCCCACAACTCATTTTTATCATGCATTTAGGCATATTTATCATAAGCGAAGGTCCAAAATAAATGTGTCAAATTGATCCCAAAAGCTTATAAATTTTTAACATTAGTCTAAGCCATGTTTGCAAACAAATAATATCTAGTCTCTTAGGGAGTGAGTTTGGGATTCTAACTTCCTTCCTAATTAAATAATAGCCTAACTATCTTGCATCTACATAAGACCAACCTACATGATCTTAAAGCGTAGGAGGTGTTAACTCGTAGCAACTCTACGAGGTTGTAAGTATAGAAGAGTCAGGATGTGTTCATTCTCTCTTGTGGAGGTGAACCACTATATCCCATTCTTCTTGATTAGATTTTAGGTCATTCTTCTAGCCTGTGTTAAAGAATTTTAGGCTTAGGTTTTGACACAGCTTGTTTCTCTTTTGCTAATAGTATAAGTCCTCACTTCTTAGGCATCTCCACAATCTTATATTGCTGGGTTATAAGTCCAGCACTCTAATGAAACTTCAACTTAAACAAAATAAATTTTCCCCTTCAAAAATATAAAGCCTCATTATTGGGTAGGTTGGAGCAATCACAAGGCCTCCTAGTATCTTAGGTGTTCCCTTATTATCTTCTTGTGGAATCCGAGAATAAGTCTTTCCATTTGAACCTATCCCCTTTTGATTTTAAAAATAACCAATTCTTTGATAGTCTAGCTTTGAAATCTTTGGAGACATTTATTGACTATTTTAATGGTGAGTGTTCTCAAGAAACTTCCATTTCCTAGGACGTAATTAACTATAGGGGCTTGCCTCCATAAGGAACTGAAGAATACCGCATAAAATAAATCCCGCTCTAATTTATCCATGTAAAGTAGCAGAAAGATCTCTAGTATATATATGAAGACCCATTTTCCTTAGGAGTATTTATTAAGTGATTAAGTCTATTATAGGGTGATGTTTCTATCTTCTGAGATAATACATTATACCTCAATGTTGCACTCGATCACTTCAATAAATACCCCCTAAGATCTATGTGGTGTCCCCATCACTCCAAATTAAAACACTACATCTACCCTTGGAAGATAGCTCTGAGGGGTGGTCAATAAGTTGGGGAGAGTCCAAATCAAACATGGTGAAGAGGTGGTTGAGGCATGGAGAAGAGGAAATTGAATTTTATCCCTTTGCATGAAATTTTGATTTCTTTCTTTCCCATGGCTATGCCTCATCTTCCATGCCATCTTATGTGGCTACGGCACCTCTTATGCTCCCTTTAGATTGCTGGTTGGCTTCCTAAATCAAATTCAAGGTGAGCCATGAGTAAAATAAGCTCATTTGAGTTAAGTTTGGGCTTAGGTACCTTTATTTAATACTTTTAGGTTTGCTTTAATCTAGATTAATTTCACTTAATTGATTGATATTAAATGATGATTGTAATTGCTATTGATTGTCCAATGAATGATTTGAAATTTAATTGATTCATTTCATATGGAATTTTGATTTGATTCAAGCCAATTTGATCCATTTGACCCATTTGACCCAAAAAGGGTTAAGTTATATTTAATTGAGTCAAATTACCAATTTGACTCAATTAAATTATATTTTGATTTTAATTGTATTTGATTAGTGTTTAAGTTGATTTAGATAAGTTAATTTTATTTAATTTAAGGTTAATTTTGAATTTAAACTTAGTTTGACCCAAATTGGACTTAATGGGTTAACATGGGTTCATTTGGGTCAAATGACCAAGTTGCTCAAGTTAAACCTAATAATTTGTTGAATTATGTTTAATGATGATTTTCAAATGATTTTGGACATTTAATTTAAAATAATTTTGATTTAATTTGAGTTTAAGTTTCATAAGGTCCATTTAGGCTCAATAAGATCAAGTGATCTAATTAACCCAATTAAGGCCATATTGGATTTATATTTCCTTAAATTAATGTTTAAATATGTTCATTCATGTTCATTTGATGATTTTGAGCCTTTGGAATGATTTAATTTGCTTAAATTTTGTTGGGCTGACTTTTGACCTGGTGGGACCCACATAAGTCAACTCTATGTCCAATAGATGACCATCTTTAACCTTCGTTTTTAAATCCATTCATCTTCAAATAATGGCTTTATGTTTTTTTTTTATTTGATTTAATTTCAATTTATTTTGATTTTATTTTAATTTCTTTAGGTGTTAGTGGTTTTGAGATTTGGTAGGTTAATTGAGTTGGTAAGCTCAATTACCTTAATCTAAACTCAATTAAATTTAGATTTAAATTTGAATGTATTGATTGAGATGTTTGTTGAATTTTATTAAAATTAAATTTTCTTTGAATTTACCTAATCCAATTCAATTGTGTTATACCAAATCATAAGGAAGTTATTTTAGGATGTTTGACTTTTAGTTTTGATTTTTGTTTTGTTTTGTGTTCACCTAATCCAAACCATTTGGGTTAGGTTATATTCTAGAAGGATTAATTAGGTCACAAAATATAGTATCCTAAATGCCTAATTAAGAAGCTCCTAATCTAAGATTTGGTATCTTAATTACTTATTTTAGAAATGATGTTAGCCTCATCCAAAAATGTGGTCAACGAAGAGATTGTGTTACACAAGCATAGATACACAAAGAAATATTACACATTTAGACTTAGAGATGTGCATGTTAATAGAAAAAAATATCAGTAAGACCTAACCTCATATGCTTCTCAAAAAATAAAGCTCAACCTAACCTATCCCATTAAGTTGGCCTTAGTTAACCTTTACGAGGAACCCATGTAAGAGATTCTCTTATACATCTTTTTCTATATTATAAGATTGATTCTAGCCAACCCAAGGTTAAACCACTTTTAGTACTTCGATTCAACCATTTCCTAAGTACTGGATTTACATAGTCAATCCATCTCATTGATTTAATTATTTATAAAATGATCATGAGATTTTGACGATTAGCTTCATCATCCTTAAAATCAATATAAGAGATTTGACTCAGGCTTGGTCAAAGGTACCCACCTACCTTTATTCGAGTTAGGTATTTAAATAAGTGACTACCTCACCTAGCTAAATTATTAAATCACTTTTGTTATTCAACTTTATGATATTACTATCATGGTTATAAGTTAAATATCCACTATAACTTTTAGGCCTGCATGGTTAATTGAAGAGCAGGTTAAACTTATTCCCACTCAAGTAAACCAATGGCTATTGAAGCAAAAAATTTTGTGGACCTTATTATGACCATCTCAATTTGGTCAATGAATGTGTCCATATTATAAATAATATTCTAATGTAAGCATTGTATCCATCAACTAGGCCAATGGCACCTAAGTCAACCAAATTGACTCAAATTAATAAAATTGGGCCAATATGGCCAATATGGCCTTAATCGTCAAAATAATTGAACCAATTAGACATGTGAACTCCTTCAGGTGTTATAAATATGATTAAAGTATTATCTAATAAATTTCATCAGGGTCCAAGCCCAATTGGCCTAACAAAATATTTATGCTCATGAAGGCTAATGCCCATATTTCATTATTGATTGAACTGAGATAATCAAATATCTAATCAAATCATTAAGAGTGATTGTAGCCAAGGTTGTTATTAATAAAATCTTTCTTAAACCCACATTGATTTGACCCCTGTAAGATTACCAATTTAGATAAGATAGGTTAATATATGTCTTTTTGGACCTAGAAAGCAACACTCATGTTTATGATGAAATTAGACCATTAAATGATTGAATCACTTTACACCCTTGAAATAAATTCTAAAAATTATTGCTAGAAATAATTTTCTAGTTCAATATAATTTGATTTGATCATTTTTAATAAGTCAAATTGACTAAATGTGTGAACTTATTCCATTTAGGTCAAATGGGGGTAATTTCGGTATTTCACCTAATTAACTTCCAATTTTGTTAGAAAATTATTTTTTTGCTACTTATCTATGAAAAATTAGCTAGCCCATAACATTAGCTTGAATGGTTAAGGAAGTTAATATGTTAATAATTAAATTAGATAGCAGTTAAGGGAGTTAAGGAAGTTAGATGAAAACCAATGGGATTTGTTCATTCTATGCCATCTAAACTTTTATGGCATATTCCTTAACTACCAACCACTACTCTAAAAGCTTCAAATAGTTGGTAGTGATTAAGCATGCTTTATCCTTGGTTGTTCCATGGAAACTTATGCTCTTCTGGACATTTAATGCAAGGACCATTTCAATTACAAAGGAAAGCTAAGAATACCTTCTTATAGTTAAGAAGAGGAAAATTGATCACTCTCCATTTTGCCAAAGACATTAGATTAGCTTAGTTACCAAGCACAGCTATAAAGTGAAGAGGTTTTGATAAATATGCCAATCTACTTGTTTCATACCAAATCTAAATAGGGTATTGCTTATCTCAATTCATTAATTGTGCTAAAACTATAAAACCCAAGATTAGAAAATCACATCGGTCAAAATTTTAAAGCCAAACTCCTCCCTCTTAGCTTGGTCTTCCTAATGATTGAGATCATGATGACCTAAGTGGTGCCTATGAGTTTGTTAGCCCTTGATCTACTAAACGTTTTGTAATTCAAATCACATAATTTCATCGAGAAGAAAGGAGATAGGAAGTCAGGTAGGTGTTCTTCATGATTGGCCTAATTTTTTGGTTTTGTTTGGTTAGAGATGAAAGATGAAGGAACATTTCATGATTATTCCTACAGTTTAATTTTTAATTATTTTCTCAAGATTTTTGCTCTCGTTTGATAACTTATTTAAATTTTATAAAATTTTGGATTTATGCATTTGAGAGGCGATGAATTAAAAAAATATATTTTGAAAAAAATATTAAATTTTTTATTTTTAAAAATCTATTATTTACCATTTTATTTAATTAATGTCATATTTGAATTTTTTTTAAAAAAATTTATTTGAGGGGGTTTAAAACAACATCTTAAACCTTCCATAGAATTTTCAAGTCCATTTGAGTTTTGAAATATAACTTATAAATTTTCTAAGAAATAATTTTATTATTTGAAAATTAAATTAATAGTAATAATAATAATAATAATAATAATAATAATAATAATAATAATAATAATAATAATAATAATAATAGTAATATTAATAATAATAATAATAATAATAATAATAATAATAATAATAATAATAATGACAATAACAACAAAATTGTGAGAAAATTAGGAGATATTCCCAACATACTTTTATGTTTTTTTTTTAAAATTTTATGAAAAATTTATAAAATTATTTGATTAATTAAAATTTAAATTTTAAACTATTATTGAATTTTAAATCATTTTATGAATCTCCAAAAATTCTAAGTATATTGTGAGAGACTCTTAAGGATAGGATCACCTTTCATAATTTCCTCAAAATTTATTCATATCATTTATATACTGTTTGTAATTTTAAATAAATATTTATATTTAAAAAAATTTATATTTTTCCATTAGTGGGCCACATTGATGTGATACTCTTTAAATGTGTAATATGATGTTTTGTAATAAAACCCCATTTCTAAGAATTTATTTGATATGTTTTATTTTCTTAATAATAAAAATACTCATTTTCTAATTATTTAGTTTACCTTCAAAATTTTAAAAAATATTCAAACATGTAATTATGTAAACTAAATATTTTATAAAATGGGGTTATTAAAATAATGTAAAATCATTTTAAATTTTATAAATTTAATAATCTTAATTTTTTAATTTTAAATTACAATATAAATTTGCAATATTATTATTCAATTTTTTCTTAAATATTTTCACCACTTTAAATTTTAAATTATCATTTCATTTAATTAGGATAAAATCTAACGACAGAAAAACATCCAATTAGAAAGCTATATCACATGAGTATTCTTGTACTCCTTGATTATATTCATGCATTAGACTAGGAGCTTGTAATTCATTACATCATCACATTAGTCATGAATATGATTTATTTGATTTCAACTTCATTCTTGCCTATAAAATTAATTATACTAATTAACTTCATTTACCCTGATATTTATGGACATAAGTTGGATGCTTAGGAAATTAACTAGCTTGGTGAAGAATACAATCTAGAAACACCTTATATAACATCTTTGGATTGATTGCATTCTAATTTTTTTTTAGCTTCCATCATTAATCCTATGCATATTGATCCTTATTTTTGAATTCATCCCATATCTTAGTATTTTGCTCCTGACTAAGTTTCCAACAGTTCATGAATTTCCTTGATTGAATCCTTACTTATGTTGGTCTATTTCTCTTGGCCAGTATCCACTTAGTCATGCATGCTTGACTAAGAAAATTTCATGAGCTAATCATACACATAGTAATTTAGTTTCTTCATAGTATAGTCATAGTATTGTGATTATGATAATTTCTTTTTTTATGAACTGGTAATCCATGGGATTGAGTTTAATTTGAGTTTAACTAGTGCCACCTTTAGTCAAGTTCTTACTCGGCTGAGTCATACTAGTTTACTGAAGTCATCCTATAGTTCAATCATACCTTATGCTTGAAAACCTTTTTGTTCCACCATACCATTTATTTTTCAATAGATAATTTCTTCTAGTTCTACACTGCACTTTGGGTATTAGGAATATTTTTCTTTTTGTCTAGAACCTATCCATCTTCAACTGTTCATACCCCACTTGAACACTTAAATTATGTACCCTATAGTTAACCATTTTATCTAATATCAATGCATTTGCAAGCATATAAAAAGATATTAACACTTTAGTTTAGAATATGTCTTATTAGAGCTAAGACTCACTTCAACCATGATTAAATCCAAACACTCATGAATTTCCTTATTGACTTTAGTAGCTCACAAGATATTCCCATCAACCTGAAGACCATGTGGAAATTATACATTGATGGCTCTTCTAGCAAGCCAATTATGGCAACAAGTAAAGTGTTAAAGAGTTCAGTAGGTATCATAATAACATAATTAGTTAAATTTGACTTCAAGGTGATAAATAATTAAGCCAAATACGAATCTTTATTTGTAGGGATGAGATTTGTGAGGGGATTTGAGCCACACATGTGGTAGTTTATTCAGACTCACAACTTATGGTAAAATAAGTAAATAAAGAGTCTGATGTCTAAGTTAAGTCCTTGATAAAATACTTGCTTAAAGTAAAGCCATAGATTAGACAATTATAATATTTCAGGATCGAGCAAATACTGAAAGAAGAAAATCAACTCGCTTACTTGTTATCTTGAGCTAGTAGACTAGGGAGTAGTAAGTTATTGACCAAAACATCTATATTTTTTCTATTTTTTTCCTCATTGAATATAGGATCCACCATTTTTTAATAGGTTGCCCCTACATTCTGGAGCCTAAAGGGCATTACTCCATAATAATAGAGTCCTTCCATAGTAATAAAAGATGTCTTTTTTGAGTTGTGGGGATGAATTTTTAGTTTATGGTGTCTTAAAAATGTATCTAAAAACTCATTATCGAGTAGCATGTTATAGATTTAATGATTGCGTCTATCCAAGGAAGAGGATACTAGTCTTTTGGACATGTTGAGTCCAAATTCGTGAAGTTGATGTGCATTCTTCACTTTTTACTTGACTTTTGCAGCATTACTATGTTCAACATCCATTATGGGTACTGGACTTCTCTAATAAAGTTGGCTTCAAGTATCTTTTGAACCTCCTCTTTGATAAGTTCAATGAGTAATGTTGTAATCTTTATCATTTTCTGCTTCATTGGTCGAGCATCTTTATGGATATTGAGGTGGTGATAAGTGATGTTGATATCAATACCCAGCATCTCGACTGTAGTTCAGGTGAACACATCAATGTCATCTTGGAGAGTTTGGATAATGGCTTCTTTAAGCTCGAGGAAAAAATTAAGTTAATTATGAAGACTTGCTCGTGGTATTGTGTGGTAGGTATTTCTTCTATCTCATCAAGAACTTTGACTCCAGTGTGTGTGACATCTAATAGAAAAACTTTATCTTCTTTATTTGACCCACCAACTTGTTTCAGATAGTAGATTCTTAAATGGTTTAGATTCTCTTTTACAGTGATCTTCTCACCCTCTATTTGGAATTTGATGGCCACATGTTAGTGATGAGTTAAAGTTGAAATTATAGGTGGTGAGTGCTTCTACTATAACAAAGTTGGGGATAGCCATGAACTACTTCACCTTCCCCACCCCCAAGTAATGGAGAGAGTGATTATCCCTTCAATGTCGCTCCTTTCTCCTGAAAAATCATATATTGATCCTTTAGTAGAGGCGAGTTTAAAACTAGTTAGTACTAACTTATCAAAGATAGATTTGAAAATAATGTTGATTGAATAGATTTGAAAATAATGTTGATTGAACTCTCAATGTCAATCAATATACTCATAATTTGATAATTGATAATTAATGTCATGATAATGATAAGGTCATTGTATGGGTTATTGATGGTGGGTCTGTCTTACTTTAAAAAACTTATAAGAGCTATGAAAGTGTGTGACACATGTGCTATTTCTATCGAATTAATTTCTCTAGATCATAGTCATTTGAGGCTTTCTTTTCTCAAAGTCTCACCACCACTCCCAAAAATAGTGGGTACAATCCCTATGATATGGATAGTGTTGGTTCATTACCTTTTTAATGATTTTTTTAATCTTTTCTCATGGTGAATTCTTTAGGCTTTTTAGCTTTTATTAACTCATTGATTAAGCTCCTTAGATGGTTGCATTTCTTAGTGTCATGGTCTTGGTGATTAGCATAATACGTAATCATAGACACTGTCAACCTTCATAAGTGGTGGTTGTTTAAAGTATTATTTATTCTATATGGCTCTACCATTGATACCCTTAAAGTAGCCACAAAGGTGGGTTATGAGTATTTAGCTCCTTGATAATAGGTTAAGGGGTCTCTAAAGTCTCACATAGGTGAAAGAACTTTAGTTCATCTCTTTTTATTTGGTCTTTATGCTTGAAATCTATCTCTGGGTAATTGTTATGAAGGTGACCTCTTCGCCTAATCCCTTGTGCGTATTATAAGAGTTGACTAAATTACATTATTATATATTTTAACATTTATATTATTATTTATCAATTTAAATAGTTTAGAGTGTCTTGGGCTTCTAGAACCTAAAGGCATATCTAAACAGTCCTTTCTTCAAACTTTAAGCAAGTGTGGCCTAGGTCATTATGGTTTTCAAGTCTTTGACTTCTGACATTTCTCATTGAAATAAGTGATAAGCTTCTTTAGGGACTCTCTATGCTCTTTTCTAATTTGTAGAAGAGCTTAAAAACTCTTCAATGGCTTTTATGCACTAGAAAATTATGTAACAAATATCCTTTTGAAATAAGTGAATGAGGTTATAGAAAAATTAAATGGAAGGCACAAGAAAATCCATGTCATTTAAATCCGGTTATATGGTCTCTTAGGTCACCTTTGTATGATTCAAAGTGTGAGATCTTGAATTTGTGCCAGGGGTGAGCTTTTGTAACTTTTATGGAGAAAGTATTAGTTGGATTCACTCCATATGCCCTTCACTTCATTTATGTAGTAAGACTCTTCATCTAGTCTTAGGGTTTTAAATAATTCTATTCTCACTTGGAGAGCTTGGTGGGTCTCTGATCTTAATGATCCTTCATATTCTATGCCTTGGTTCCTTGAGGTTGGCTATTTCCATAGCTACCTATATTAGGAAAATGATCTTATCCTCCATATCTTTCAAGTCTTATTGCCTGGTGAACTACTTGATGTTTGGCTCCTTATTCGTTGGTAGATTTTATGCTGAGTGGTTTACTTCACTTTGTATCCGACTTCTGGTTCTTGGCCTTATCCACACTCTCTATAAATAAATGGTTGTTGAATCCAAATCTATCTATGAAGAAAATAACCTTCTTAGTTAACTAAAAAATAGAGCAATAAGAAATGAAAGAAGCCTAAGAAATGTCCAACATTTTATTATTCTACAAAGATCATCCCCTTTTATAATATCAGGGGAGGGAAATTATATATAGTAAGTACATATAAAATAAGTCAAGTACAGATGGGGCTTGCCTCTACATGAGGAGAATGTTCGAAAATAAGTGGTGAGGTCTATGGGTCATTGGCTGATGTGCAATAGCTCTTATGTAATAAGTTCTCATGTCAAGGTTGAATCACTAAACTTTGGTCATTTAGGCTGGTCAATCTTCCATTGTCACTCACCTACCATGAGAAATTCCATGCTTCATTCTTGACTTTCTTCCTTCACTTGCCATTCGTGTAGTAAGTCTTCATTATCAAGTAACTTGATTTCATGGATTTAGTTATATTTTGATAATAGCTTGTTATGAAAGCTAGTCCTACACAGTTGAGTTTACAAATATAGTCTTAAAGAGATTTAAAACCAAGTCCTCCTTCTTTCTTTGGTTTGCATAAATTTTTTTGTTAGTCTAGTGATATCCTCTATTATTTCCATTCCAAGGAAAGTATTAAATAAAGATTTAATTCTTCTCTATGTATCAGAGGACATGTTGATCACCTATAAGACATGCAAAATAATTAAGTTAAGAATTGTTTTAATGAGTGTTAGTCTACCACCACAGGACAAAAGTTAATTAAAGAGTTAGATTCATCTTTAGTGAGCATTAGAGATCTTCTTACTAAGGAATATATTTGACTTGTATTTATTGAAGCACATTCCAATGGTGTCTTTAATTTCTTGATGATTTTATATTCCTTTATAAATGATCTCTTACACCATTTGTAGAAAATAAAAATATTATCAGCAAATATGAGATGGAAAATATGTAAGTCTCCTTTTATATGAAATTGAATGGAAGGACTTGATTGGGAATGCTTGGCTTAGCATCATTGAGAAATAAGACATTGTAATTATGAAGATGGATGGGGAGAGAAGGTCACCTTGCAATACTACTTTCTTGATCTAATCATCATTAGAAATACTACATATGTTAATAAGAATATGTTGGATTATAGAGGTATGTCCAAGTGTATGAGCAAGTTGGAATAACCTCCATAATGAGTTGTCACTAGAACAAGCGTAGATCAAATAACAAAGCTCGAAGAACAAAGTATGAAAATTGGCCACCTAAGTAGACTCGCCTGAACTAGCGAGTGGCTAAGGAAGACTAGGTAATACAAATGACCAAAGTATAAATAACCCTATCATGGCAAACCAATTATCCACATCAAAAAAGCGGTAAGTCTCTTTCCCTAAATAGTTGCCGAATTATCACTCATCTAAGAGTGCTCACCTCATATCAGAGTGAGTATGCACCTGTACTCAACTTTCCTTACATGTACTTACTATATATAATTACTTCCCTTCACTATTATAAAAAGAGGTCCTTTCAAAAGGAGGGGAGACTTTTTCTCTTTCTTCTCTTTTCTCACTTTTTGCACCTCTTTTATTATTCTACTGCTCTTATTTTTCTAGCCCTACTTCTAAGGTATCTTAGAGGGTTCTACCTCACTTAACAGATAGATTTGGATCTAATACCCTTTTAGGTGCGATGATCATTGATAAATCTAGAATCAGGAGTCAGATACAAAGTGAAGCAGAGCATTCAGTATGGAGTCAATCAACAGGCATGTAGCAAAATGCGCAGTAATTTTCTATGGATAGAACTAACCCTAAAAATCCAAAGGCCAAGAAGAATGAGAGATCCACAAGTTTGGCAACTAATCAGGCTTACCAAGCATGAAAGAAAGATTAAAAATCCTCAACCTAGATGACGAGTCATATTATACCAGTGAAGAAGAAGACAAGTAGGAGAAGCAGGCAAAATTGACTAATGCCTTCTTCATGAAGATGAAGGGGACTCGAGCCACCCCCTTCCCCTGACAAGTTTAAAATTCTATGCTTAAAATCTTACATAGGTTGAAGACACTTGACTGATCACATAACATGTCAATAACGTTAATGTTAGATATGGATGACATGATGAAGTGCACATTTTCTTTGCCATCTTCAAAGAGTCAGCTCTTAGATGGTTCTCATATATCCTAGTAGGGGTCATTACCAAATTCATCAATTTTAAAAGAATGTTTGCCATATAATTTGCTAGTGCTTAGAATCCCTTGAAGAGCTCCCAAGCCCTTCAACAGATGAAATAAGAACAGAAAAAATCTTCAAGGAAGTTTACCACTCACTTTGAATAAGAGACACTGGAAATTAAAGACTTGGAACCCAAAGTAGCCTAAGTCGAACTTGCTCAGGGATTAAGAAAGGGACCCTTCAAATATGACCTTAGATTTTAATAACTCAAAATGCTTGCCAAACTAGTTGAGTTGATGAACAACCACTTGAATATTTATGAGAATAACAAGGTCATTTGGATGACCCTATCAACTCACACAAAAGATTCAATGAAGAGATCTTCAAAGCAATCACCCAAAAATAGGTTTCATGCGTGAAGACCATATAAGAGAAGGTGACCCAAAGCATCTATGCTTGGGTGAGATATCATAAATTTAGTAACTCGTTACCAAAGAGTTGAGCACTTACAACAAGCCCTAATAGCTTTTTTAAGGGTGTTGATGGTCGAGTTAGTAGAAGCCATCTAAAATAATACTACTTTAAATGGCCACCGCTTATGAAGGTTGATGGGGTCCATGATTGATCTAAATATTGCATGTATCATCGCAGGCATGGGGCATGATACCGAGGAATCTTATAACTTGAGGAGTTTGGTTGATGAGTTATTAAAAATATAAGAATCTTAAAGAATTCACATTGGTGGAAGATAAAGAAGTTGCTAAAATAGGTAACACACCTACCCCAACACACATGATTTATATCACAAGAGTTGTGCTTGCCATTTTTAGAGGTGGACGAGAATACTCAAAGAAAACATGCCTTAAATGATTTAACTTTAGAGACATTAACTTGATTACCATGGAACGTTCATCACATACCTCCATAGTTTATGTAAGTTTTTTAAGAAAGTCAAACCTGCCATTAAAAATCCTTTTGCAATTAAAGAATATTACAAATTCCCTCCAAACCCACCGACACTCACCCCCCCCACACACACACACACAACCCCACCCAAACTCATATAAAAATTATAAAAAAAACAAAAAATAAGGTAAGAAAAAAAATACATGAACAAAATAGAAATAAGAAAATAAGAAATTTCTAATTTTCTTCCTCCTCCTCTTCTTCTTCTTCTTCTTCTTTTCCTGGCTTGTATTGTGGTGCTATGAAAAAGTTTTACTCAGCTTGGGCTAAGATTTAGTTTATAGTTCTTGAACATTTGTGTTAATGCTAAGTTATACTCAGTCATATAAAAGAACTACTACTGCTGATCAAATTTTCTCCTCATTTATTGTTGCCACCAATTGCTTTCCTCGAACCTATGTTGTAGGTTAAAAATCTGCTCTTCAAGGTCTTGAAGATGCTCCCCCATAGTTTTGGATGTTTGGGGGTCTAGATGGAGTTGTGCAAGAAATGTCCCCCACTTTTATTTTTGACCACATTCTCACAATAGAACGTTTGCTAAAAGGAGCCCTAGGGAGTATTAACTCCTCCATAAGATCTCCAATCACACTTGCTATAAGACATAAAGCATAAACTAGCTCAGGGTATCTATAACCTACTGTATTGTTACCCTTAATCATATTACTTATTGAATTATCAATAATCATACATACATTTATATAAAAGCCCTTTTGAATGACATAATTCAAAACAACCTAATCCTTAGTTAGCTCACTGATATTCCCATTGGGCATCAGCTTGGTTGAAATGGAGTAGTGCCAAACCTTAGCCTCGTTAATATTCCCCACACAGACACACCCAACCCCACCCAAACTCATATACAAACTAGGAAAAAAAACAAGGTAAGAAAAAATACACGAACAAAATAGAAAGAAAATAAAAAATTTCTAATTTTCTTCCTTCTCCTCCTCTTCTTCTTCTTTTCCTGGCTTGTATTGTGGTGCTATGAAAAAAGTTTTACTCAGCTTGGGCTAACATTTAGTTTATAGTTCTTGAACATTTGTGCTAATGCTGAGTTATACTTAGTCATATAAAAGAACTGCTGATGCTGATCAAATTTTCTCTTCATTTCTTATTGCCTCATATTGCTCTCCTCAAACCTATGTTGCAGGCTAGAAATATGCTCTCCGAGGTCTTGAAGCTGCTCCCCCATAGTTTTAGAAGTTTGGGGTTTAGATGGAGAAGTGTGAGAACTCTCCCCCACTTCTATTCTTGACCACATTCTCATAATAGAACGTTTGGTAAAGGGAGCCCTAGGAAGTATTACCTCTTCCTTAGGATCTCCAATCACACTTACTACAAGACATAAAGTATAAATTAGCTCAGGGTGACTATAACCTACTGTACTGTTACCCTTAATCATATTACTTATTGAATTATGAATAATCATACATACATCTATATAAAAGCCCTTTTGAATGACATAATTCAAAATAGCCTAATCCTTAGTTAGCTCTCTGATATTCCCACTAGGCATCAACTTGGCTGAAATGAAGTAGTGCCAAACCTTTGCCTCGTTAGTCATACCAGCTATAGAAAAATTAATAATCTTTTTATCAAAATCTAGTTGGTTATTATAGTAGGCAAGATATTCATCATATGCATAATTTTATTACTTGTAATATGAATTAATGGAAACACTATCATAACATACCCATTTTCCCTGGACAAAGACTTTATCTTTCTGAGGTTCTTTAGCATTGGCGAAGAACTCCCTCACTATAAAAACTATAGCAGGACTATGGTTGTCGAAAAAGTATTCCTAAATGAGTTCAGTGATGATACTTTCCACCCTCTAGCTCAGAGTTTTGAATCTCCTTTCTAGAATTAGATTCTTTTGGTTCAGAGCATGACAGTATCTCTCTTCTACTTCAAAGTTTATAATTTTTTGGGAATCATAAGATCTCACCCTTCTCTTGTTCTTTTGTACAATCTTGATCTACATTGTTCTTCTAAGGGAAATATGCTTTTAAATCTAAAGGATACTCTTTTAACTTATAGGATATGGGTAGGATTGAAAATGAATTCTTAGAAAATGATTCTATATACAGTGAAT
This sequence comes from Cymbidium sinense, assembly GCA_021442155.1. Lineage (NCBI taxonomy): Eukaryota > Viridiplantae > Streptophyta > Magnoliopsida > Asparagales > Orchidaceae > Cymbidium > Cymbidium sinense. The sequence goes on from CM038215.1 coordinate 58,201,250, forward strand.
TCTAGTGTTGCAGAGCTGCTTTGGCAGTGTCAAGATGTTGACCTTTTTGTCTAGTTATTTTGAGGGTAGCTCTGTGGTGCTTTACATGCAATGACTATGCATTAGTCAATGGTCATCTATTTCCATTTACTAGTCAAAAAGTGTAATTATGGTCATTTATTTCATAAGTGACAGTCATAAATTCATTTTAAATTAGTGGTAGCTTTTTTAGAAGAGTTAATGTAGCATCACAAAGCTTGTCTATAATGCTGCAGAGCTTGCCAACATTTTTGTCCCTTTTTATTTAATGTCTATTCAATTACAAGTCTTGGATCATCTTTTGACTAGTGTTACGGTGCTAAACATGCAACACCTAGGCGTTGGACAATCATTCAACTCTTTCTACCTTCTGGATGATTTGGCTTTAATTTATGTAATAAAGGTCATGACACCACAATGATATATATACAGTGCCTAGTCATTATGCTTAATTTTTATCTTTATATATTTTTTAACTTCATACATCATAGAATACTCACTTTCTTATTTATAACATCTTACGTATCCATTGGGTTCCCTCCCAACAAGTGCTTGGTTTAACATTCATTACCCTAGTGTTAATAAATTTATTTGAATCTTTAAGTTGCCTACATTCTCCTCCATAGCAAGGCTTATGTCTTTGACCATTCACTTTAAGAATATTTTTTAGTTTTTAAGTCTTTAATGTCAACAACACCATGATCATAAGTTTTGAAAACTACAAAAGGTCCTGTTCATCTCGATTTTAATTTTCATAGAAATAGTTTCAACCTTAAATTAAATAATAGTACAAGTTATTCAGTCTCAAATTTCTTTCTAAGGAGCTTTCTATCATCCCATTTTTTTCATTTGCACTTTATAATTATTGAGTTTTATAAGCTCCTATTCTTATTTCTTCTAAATCATTTAGATCTAAGAGTCTTTATTTCCCGCTAATTCTTTCATGTCAAAATTTAAACTTTTTAATTTCCCATAATGCTCTATGCTCTAATTCTAGTGGTAAATGATAGGCTTTTTCCAAATACTAATCTATAAAGAGATATTCCAATAGGAGTCTTGTAAGCAGTCCCGTAGGCCTATAGTGCATCATACAGTTTTATAGACCAATCATTCCTAGAAACCCCTATAGTTTTCTATGAAAATATTTTTATATCCTTATTTGATATTTCAACTTATCCACTAGATTAAGGATGATAAGCCATTTCTATTCTATGTTGCACTCCATATTTTTCTAAAAATTATTTTACATTTTATTGCAAAAATGTGTACCTTTATCACTAATTATGATCCTAGGCATTCCAAATCTTATAAAAATATTTTTCTTTAACTATAACTTCTATCTATTTTGAGATGTAATCTACACCTAAAATGTATTCATTATCATATGATGAAATAAATGGTCCCATGGAATCAATTCCTCATATATAAAAAATTTTCACTTCTAAGATAAAATAAAGGCATTTATATTCCTCATTCTTTGAAATTTATCATAATGTTTAATATATTCATAAGCATCTCTAAGTATGGTAGGCCAGTAAAATTCACACTGTGATATTTTAGTGGATGTTTTATTTCCTCCAAAATTCCCTCCATATTTAGAATCATGCCACAATCTTAAAATATTTAACATTTCATCATCAGGGATACATCTTCTTAAAATTTGATATGGACATTTTTTATACAAAAATGGTTCATCCCAAAAGTAGAGTTTTACATAATGGAGAAACTTTTTTTTTAATGATAATTTATCAAAGGCAAAGACAATCACTAATAACTATTTTTTAGTTATTGAACTATTTTATTGACTTTCATTTAAAGTTTTACTAGCATAATAAATCACATGAAAAATTTTATCTTCCATTTTTCCTAAGACTACCACTATTGCAAAATCACTTGCATCGCACATTAGTTCAAATTGGAGACTCCAATCTAGTTTAATAACTATGGGGATTTTTAAATTTTATAACCTAGTATTACTCCTTTAACCATGAAATGACATTTTCCCATTTAAGCACTAAGTTTTCTCTTCGTGTCTTCTAGGAAGAATTTTTAGATTTTCTAAACAATGTTCAAAAGTAAGATTAAATGTAGAAAATACATTCATAAAAATTTCAATAGAGGTTTTGATCAAGTTAGAAAATATAGCCATCATACAATGTTTAAAGGTAGCAGGTGCATTACATAAATCAAAGGACATTCTTCTAAAAGTGAATGTACCATAAATACAAGTAAATGTTATTCTCTTTTGATACTTGGGTTCTACAGTGATTTGGTTGTTTCCAAAATACCCATCTAAAAAGTAATAATGTGAATGACCTGATAACCTCTCTATCATTTGATCAATGAAAGATAATAAAAAAAAATGATATTTTCTTATGATTTTGTTTGATTTTCTATAGTCAATATAAATTCTCTAATCTGTGACTATTCTATTAGAAATGATTTCATTATTTTCATTAGTTACAATAGTCATCCCACCCTTTTTTGGTATATAATGGATTGGACTAGCTCATGTGCTATCTGATATGTGGTATATAATTCTTGCATCTAACCATTTTAAAATTTCCTTTTTCACCACTTCATTCATGATAGGATTAAGTCTCCTTTGATTGCCTATGAAAAGTTTATTATTATTTTCATTAATATTCTATGCATCAATATCAAAAGATTAATTCCCCTAATATCTGCTATTGTATATCCAAAAGCTCTTGTATGTTCTTTTAGTACTTCAATGAACTTATCCTCCTAATCTTCATCAAATTTTGATGAAATGGTTATTAAAAAAATTTGATGACTTATCTAGGTATCAAATGATTGGGTATTAGGTTTAGTTCTAACTTTGGAGCTTTTATTATAGATGGTTTAAGACTCTTGCTTCTTATAAATATTTCTAAGTGTTCCAAATTTTCCTTAAAGTAATTTAGTATAGAATTAAGAAATTAAATATCTTCATAATCTCATATTCACTTTTTCCATTTTTTCTCTAAAGTTCATTTTTTATATATGAATCCAATTTTTTATTTTATTTTATTTCACTTAACTCAACCTTATAATAGTTCTCATTTCTAAAATCATGAAATTTAATAGAATTAAATACATTGAATTTAATTTCATGATTCTATACTCTCATGGTTAATTTCTCTTTTTGGACATCAATCATAGTTCTCCATGTACCTAAGAAAGGTCTCCCTAAGATGAGAGGTATCTCTTTATCTTCTTCCATATTTAGCACTATAAAATCAATAGGGAATATGAATTTGTCTAGCTTTACTAGAACATCTTCAATTATACCCTTAAAACAAGTTAAACATCTATCAACTAACTGTAAAGTCATGCTAGTTCTCTGCACTTTTCCTAAGCCTAATTTCTTAAAGATTGATAGAAGAATTAAATTTAGACTTACTCTTAGATCACATAATGCTTTCCTTAAAAAAATATTTTTTTATAGAGGAAGGTATTGTAAAACTTCTTGGATTCTTAAGTTTTTTTTGATAAAGGGCACTACATTCTTTAGTTAAGGTTATTATTTCATTTTTTTGTTAATGTCTTTCTTTATAATATATCTTTCATAAATTTTGCATAAGAGGGCATCTGCTCTAACACTTCTAAAATGGTATATTTATGAATAATTTCTTAAAAATATTTATAAATTTTGAAAATTGATTATCTAAATTATATTTTTGCAGTCTTTGGGGAAATAGAGGTGGTGATCTTTCTCTCTTTTTTAAATATACAAACTAATTACACTTAGTAATCATAATTAATTATAATTTATTATTTTGACAATTTAAATGCTATCTATAAGGCATATACATTTTTTTAAATTATGGAATTTAATGTTAATTAGATAAATATGATTTATTTATATAAATTAAGTTTAATAAAATAAATTAAAATAATATGTTAAATTATGAGTAAATCAATTAATGCCAATGAACTCATATGGAGACATCTAAGATAGTTCTAAATGCATATAACCTGAAATATTATATCTTAAGCTCCAAAGTATTTATCTTTAACTATCTTGCATTCTTCCATACTTGTAATTGCATTAATCATAGAAAAAAAAACATGAATATCATCAAAATCAATACACCTAAAATACTAAACACATGTATTAGAACATCCAAACATACATTTGCTATCATAAAAATTAATAAGATTAAATATGAGGCTTATAAAGCCAACACTACTTATCTCTATAGCCTTATATTATTGTTAACCTAACTTTCGAAGTGAGGATTAATCTTTATCATCTTAGATCTAGGAAATTTTTTAGACACTTAAATTTCCTTAGTGCTAGGACACTTCTAGTGATTAAGGGAACATTAAACTTAAGCTTAGAGACCTAAATGACATAACCTTAAGCTTAGACTCCACCTTAAGACAAATAGATTTCACCTATCCAATGGTCCAAGCCAAAACTCATATCTATTCACTCATCCAAACTTAAGCTCATGTAGATTGAGCTAAACCAACCTCAAATCTATTCAACTGATCTTAATTGAATTTGGTTTCCAATCAAAGCCATAGAAATTTTAGTTTAACCCCTTTGGAATCAAGGGATTAATCCCGACCGTCTGATCAGAGATCAGATGGTCGGGATGAAACCGCGTCCGTCGCCGTAATGTCAGCTACCACATTAGATGGTTTAAATAGTCAATACCATAGTGCCATGTGAAAAGTGCTACCACGTAAGTGTCCGTGTGGCGTTGACGATTTAAAAAATAATATCTCTAATTTATCCTGAGTGAATAGTGCTTAATTAAGGTTTGAAACTTAGGTTAATTACCATAATTAAGGCCAAATTACATAGCTAATTAATTCAAAATTTGGTGGGATGATTCCATGGGATGTCCTATGCCTCCCATAATTTTCTTAGAATTATTTGTCATCAAATTTAAAGAATTTGAAATTTCAATCCTAATTACCCTCTTTAATAAATTAAATAATCATTAAAATTAATGAATAGTAAAAAATAAATACTTAATGATACTTAATCATTGTGGATAGTGGGAATAGTGAGGAAAAATAATTATGCCCACTTAATTATTTTTCCAAATGTATTTCTTTAAGAGGGTTAATTAATGTATGTAATAATTAGGAAAGTTAATGATAAAATAAAAATCAAACAAAATTAATAATTAATTTAGATAATTCAAACATAATCCATTAATTTATTTTTGTGTTTAATAACATAAAGTCATTTAAGAAATTATGATTAACCCATTGGTATGGGAAAATCATAAAAGTATTTAACTAAGATTCTTTCCTTCTTTAATCCAATTAACTCTTAAGCATGAGCCTAATTGTATTAGATTCAATTAGGTGCATTGCAAATTTTACTTTCCTAAAAGAATATCATTGAAGGCTCATGACCAAGTAGTTTATTAAATTAAAGAAGTTTTGGAATGGGAAATTAAATTGATGTGCTTAATGGTTTGAACCTAATTAACTCATAAAATCCATTTAATTTCTTTCTTTAAATATATCATATCACCAACATGGGATGAGGTAACTACTAAATATCATCTCTCCTCTTTAGGTTTTAACAACTCAAATATCAAAATAAAATTGTATAAGAACTTTGGTTAATCTTAAGAAATATTTATTTGACTTGATCATCCTTAGGACTTAATGTAAATGACTATGTTATGTGACAATATTTAATTACTTCTTCTCCATCATTATAAATATCCATGTCATTTGTTTCACATGTTCATGTTTTCAAAAAAAAAGATAATCAAAAGAATATGATTGCATTTAAGTTACATGTGTTGGATAAATATTATATGGTGTGGCTATTATCACTAATAAATCTCAAATTACTTTTGAAACTATAAGTTAATATTAAATAAAAATGTGTAAAGTGTAATTTGATGTTGGCTATAAATGCTTAATAAAATTTCCATTTAGTTATAATTTAAAGATGGTAAAGGATTGTATGGTTCATGTGCATGTTTACATATGTTTGAGCTGACAAGTATATAGTTTGGACATCCCGGGAACACGAGGCTTTAAGTAGCCCCAAGAAGGTCTTAGATAATCTCACTTCCCTAGTTTAATAATGGCACGTACTTTCTTAATTTCATTCATGTGTATGCATGTGCTAGAATTTGCGATAAAATGTTACTTTACATAAACAAAAGATTTATTTTTACATAACCTTTGCATGATTTTCATTTCTATGCTTATTTGTATGTTCACATGTATTTAAGTTGGCAAATACATAGTCTAGACATCTTGGGAATACAAAGCTTTAAGTAGCCCCAAGGAGGTCTTAGATAATCTCACTTCCTTGGTTTAACAATGGCACGTACTTGCTTAAACCTCGAATACATATCTGCATATTCTTAGATATGAAATAAAAACCTTTCTTTTATACCAAATTCATGCATTAATGATCAAGAAGTGTGCAAAATATAAATATGTATTGCTTGTACAATTATGTATATTAAATCAAATATCATGATCAATAAAAATGAGGAAGTGTATGCTATCGATGATGAAAAGAAGTAGTGGAATGTTATTCATGTAATGGTGAATCAATTTTATTAATTCTAAGATTCCTTCCATGTTTGAATAAGATTCCTTAAAATTAATCTAAACTTAGGCTTAATAAAATATTCATAAATAGTTCACTAAAGAAACAAAAGTCATTGTAATATACCCTTTAGAAAATAACTTAGGGTAGAGATGAAGGGGGTAAAGCCTCTTTCTTATCTTCATAATAATTAGATGTTAAGTAGGAATTAAATGAAACAATAAGGTACAAATTAAAATTAATCAATCCATTAAAAGATTTGAAGTAAAACAACCCGTAATTGTTAATTTAAATAATCCTAAAACTTTAGACAATCATACTTCTAAAGCTTTATTAAGATACACCACACTAAGCCTTAGCACACATAATAAAAAGCAAAGCCACCAATTATAGTGTTAAGTTAGGTCGATGATTGTTATGATGTGTTTTATTTTATGATGTAATATTTTTAGATCGAATGTTAGGATTGTTTGTGCATAGACTGGATGTTAGGATGTTAGTAGTCTAATGATGTCTTATGCAGGAGATTATGCTAAAGAGGTTGCTATAATAATAAATAAATATAAATGCTCTTTCTTGTAGGTGTCATTTATGCCCCTAAGCATAATCCAATTAGGACAGGTGGGCTTGGGTACCCAAGTGCAGGGTGCTAAGTTCAAATATGTTAAATATAATTGATTGGCTTGTATGTTTGTTTAGCTAATAGCTATTTTACAGATGTAGTCAGACTTTATAATTCATGAATATGTAATCTTTGAAATAGGATTAGGATTAGTGCTATGGGGTTTAGGATGAGAAGTGGTTAGAAAATAAAGACTTAGGTGGCCCTGTGAATCCTGGAGCAAATAGATCCAAAGAAAAGAAAGTAGAATAAAGGATTGAAGACCCCCATAATATCTATTTCAATTGTAATATTTAATTGCAATCTAGGTTGTATAAGGGTAGAGCTCAACTACCTAATTCCTTTTTCATTTTTAGGGTGTACCACGGTACCCATTCGCATCAAGCTTTTATTCTTTTTCAAAATTCTAAATGTTTAATTATTATGTTTAGATTGTGCAATATAAAGGTCATGCTTTTTATAGGTTTCTTAATGTGTGTATGTTTAATGTATGCCCTGGTTGCGGTAGGCTATTTAGGATAAAATTAAAATTTCTATCCTAACTAAATAACTCATAATTAAATTTTAATACAACTCATAAACTCATTTTAAAGCGTAGGCTTTTAATCAAGATAATAAAAGATTTAGCAACCCCTTAGTTGAATGATTGTATGTTATCACACCATGCATATCATATTATTTCGCTCTTGAATAGGGAGGGTCTCCACTCTTGCATGATTAAGGATATGCTTGACTTTTGAGGGCAATCCCTTATAATGGAGAACACCTCTTCTAATTGATTTAGCTCATGACTTAATTTCATCATGCATATAGGAATAATTGTCCTAATCATAGGTCCAAAATTAAATGTGTCAAATGATCTTAAAAACTTGTAAATCTTTAACATTAGTCTAAGTCATGTTTGCATACCAAATATTATCTAGTCTCTTAGAGAGTGAGTTTTGGATTCTAGCTTCCTTCCTAATAAAATAACAACCTAACTTTCTTACATCTACATAAGATTAGCCTACATGGTTTTAAAGCATAGGAGGTGTTAGCTAGCAGCCACTCTAGGCTGTTGTAAGTCCAGAAAAGTCGGGATGTGTCTATTCTCTCTTATGGAGGTAAATCATTTTGTCCCATTTTTCCAATTAGACTTAGGTCGTGCTTCTAACAGGTGCTAAAGAATTTTAGATTTAGGTTCTGATGCTACTTATTTCCTTCGGGCTATGAATATAAGTCCTCACCTCTTAGACGTTGTCACAATCTTGTGTTATTGGACTATAAGCCCTAGAATTCTAATAAGATTCCAACTTAAATAAAAGTAAATTCTCTCTTTCAAAAATATAAAGCCTCACTATAAGGTAGATTGAAGCACTCACTTGGCTTCCTAGTATCATGGGTGCTTTTTAGTCATTATCCTTTAGAATCTATGAGGAAGTCTTACGATTCAAATAATCCCAGTAGATTTCTAATAAAAACCAATTCTTTGATAGTCTAGCCTTGAAATCTTTAGAGATGCTTATCGACTACTTTAATCGAGAGTATTCTTAAGAAATTCCCATTTCTTAAGATGTAATTAACTATGAAAGCTTGCTTTCATAGAGAACTAAAGAACCCAGCTTAAAATAAACTCTACTTTATTTTATTCATGTAAAGTTGGGGAAAGATCTCTGATATATATGAAGACCCATCTACCTTAAGAGTTTCTATTTGATGATTGAGTCCATCATAGGATGATGTTCCTAGCTTTCAAGATAGTACATCATACCTCGATGTCATACCTGATCACTTCAATAAGTACCCCCTAAGATCTACGTGGTGTCCCTTTGAGTCTAAATTAAAACACCAAAGATTTTTCTGGTGACTCTGCTAGGGAGTGTTCCTCTGTCCATCTTTAGTAGTCAATCATTATCTCCAAACATTAATAGTGGACTTATATTTTTATGTGAGTCTAAGACTATCATTCCTTCCATTTGGCACCTTGTCTATTTCACCTTTAGATTAGTGTTGCCAATATCCTTTAGGTTTTAGGACCTCACTCTAGTAGGTATTAAAACTCTTATTGGACCTCCAATAGGTAAGAATAATCAATGAAAGGAATTGTCCAAAATAAATTGAATAAAGTCAATGTAAAACATGACGAACCTCTTGTCACTAGCATGGCAGAGTAAGTTTCATCCAACATCTCCAAAATTCATTTGAACTCACTCTCTATGAAGTTTAAACTAAACAAAAAATTCCTCCTCAAAATTACAAGTCTCTCCAATACATATATAAACCCCATCTAACATAACCAAATTTATTAAATTTGGGTTTCAATTCAAAGTCAAGTAAAAAAAATAATAACCAAAGCAAAGTCAAATTCTATGTCTTTCTTTTCCAGTAGCGAAGAAGAAAACCCTGATCCTTTTTCTTTCAAGCATTTAGTCACCATGTTATCTAGAAAGCTCATCTTCTCATTCACCTCGGGTGTGGATTTGGCCATAGATCAGGCCATACCTGCCTCATCCCCAGTTATCAAGTTTATCCTTGGGTTTGAGCACTTTATAGTTACTTGTGACAGTCCTACCCTTAGCACAGTGAGCAAGGAGAAGATGGCCAACAAGAAGCCACTTCTGTAGTTTGATCTCAAGCTAGATACTGAGTTCCCATCCCTAAAGAGAAAAGCCTTAGATATTCCCATGCCACGAGTACCGCTTATTCTACCATAAGTTCTGCTAGGACTAGTGCCGCCTCTACCGCAACCCTAATTCTTAAGAAGAAGTCAGTCCTAGCATCTAAGATTAATTTTCCCACCTTTGAGGTCTGTACTATCTCTCATCATGCACCATTGACCAAAACTCAATGCCACAACAAGAATAAGAAGATTAAGAGGTATTATGAGTGCATGGCTAAAGAGGTTGAGGAAGCCTCCCATGTACTTGAAGAGGGGTCCATTTGTGAGACCTCTCCCTTTCTTGATGGTAGTAGGTTTCACCCTCTCTCAGCTTTAGAGGGAGAGGAGGATGTGAAAAAGATAGTAGCATCACACCCACGACCCATAGAGTATGAGACACCAAATATGGAGAGAAGGAAGCCCTATGCTAATATGATGTCTGTACTCAAGAGAGTTGGGAGAGTCCATAGACAATCCAAGTCTGCCACCATTCATGACCTAAGATGAGTGATCCCTAGAAGTGTAAGAGATCAGATCTATAGAGAAAAAGCCTCAGTCCAAGGTTGCTACCTAAGTGGGCAAGAGAGATAAGAGGAGGTTTGCTAGACAATCAATGGCCTCAGCATTGATTGACCATCCTGATCTGCGAGCTGACAGAGTTGATCATTTAGACAAGATAGTTCTCACTGGTTTCAGCTGCTGGAAGAGATCTTCCGCAGAGAGGCACCTGGTGTCATCATCACCACACCACTCCATTCATCGACCACCATCACTAGTTCATGTCCCACCACTAAAGTGCCTGCCAAATACCATAAATCAACATCTGGAGAGAAGTCATCCCCCTTGGGGATACGATTATGTCCCAAAGACCACACTACATCCACTCTACCAATTAAGGTAGGGCCAAGCTCTCTCACTCAACCTCCCACCCCAACGGTAGAGAAGAAAGAGTGGCAGCCCAAGAGCATCGTAGTCACTCCATCACCACAACTAGAGGAAAAGGAAGAAAGAAATGCTAAGTTGACTCCTATGATTATCAAACCAGTTAGAGATAACACTCCTCCTGTCCAAAACATATAGTGCATCACTTCTTCAAGACAAAGTTCTGTATTGAGTCATCACCTAACATATGTCCTAGTAGTGCTGGGTAGAGTGGATGACCGATCATTAGAAGAAATATTAGAGGGCTATCATGCCATAGAGAAGCAGATAATTAGAGATGACCAGTTTGACCAAGAGGAGGGTATGATAGACTTTAATGCCAACGAGGATGACCTTTTGAATGATATCACTGAAGTCCATATGGTTGATACCCGAGGATCTTTGCATAGAAAATAACTTAGCTAGAAAGCTCTGAGCATTATAATTGAGAAAGGTGAGGCATCAAACTCAACACAACGCCTTCACCAACATATCAAGCTCAAGGATGATCAGATTAATAGGATGGAGAGGAGAGTATAGGAGTTGATGGAAGTGATGTTGGCATTACAAAATTAAGCACCTATCCCTTAACCCACTTCTATCGAGGCTGACAGACTTGAGTTAGTACATATCTTAGACCGTCCTAAGAGCACTGCTCTAATGGATGAGGATACTGGTAGCTTGCAAAGGAAGATGGCAGATAGTACCTCCATGCATAAAAAAGATATCAAGTAGATGGTAGAATAATAAGTGAAGGAGGCATTGGAGCAGGACCAAGGGAGCTCATCGGTCCCAAAGAGTAGACCTTACCTGGAGGAGTTCGATGTAGTTCAATAACCCATGGGTTTTGTGCCACCATCCTTCAAAATATTCGATGGCAGTGGGAACCTTAGGAAGCATATAGCACACTTCATGGCCAGTTGTTGCAACACCAGTAGTAGTGATGCCATACTCTTCTGACAGTTTGTCAGTAGTCTTTCTGGAGTGGCTCTTGATTGGTACACTGAACTGCCCAAAGGTTCGGTGAAGTCTTTTGCGAAGTTAGAGCAACTTTTTATCAAGAGATTTGCAGGAGCTCAGCATAGAGTGACTATAGGGGACCTCATTGTAGAGAAATAAAACCCAATGAATCCCTTGCTGATTATATTCTTAGGTGGCAAAACCTGAGTATGAAATATGAATCATAGTTGCACGAGCAGCATGCCATTGAAATTCTTCTAAAAAAATTCATGTTCTCGATCGCCTTCATTTTCAAGGGCTTTACTATTAAGACTTTTGAAAAGTTAATCAGTAATGTAGCTAATCTACATGAGGAAGCCAAACAATTACCTTTCTTAGACCAGTCATCCAAGCCTAAGCCTCAAAAAGTGTTTGAAAAAAAGCCAGGGATATTATTAGTAGTGGATAAGGAGAAGCAACCAGTGGGAACACAGTTTAAGAGGTCCAAAGCTCAGCAGCCTTCACTCCCAACACCTCTTCCACTACCTCGACCACCACAAAGGCCACCCAGTAGCCTACACAATAGCGATACTTGTATCCACCTCGAGGTAGCTATTATCCATATACTCTTGTCGATAAACTCAACAAGCCATATTCATTTAAAAAGGAGGTAGTCAAAAAAAATATTTAAAACAATCTTAAGAAGCTTGATTTTTTATTACTAGAGCCTAGAAAGTTGGAGGAAGTGGCTAGGAGTGATGGTCCTAACTACTGCCCCTACCACCGCATGCTTGGACATGTCTTAGAGGGTTGTTTTACATTCAAGGATCGGATTGAGTGTAGCTAAAAGTCAGGATCCATAGTGATCCTTAAAGAATACTTAGTGGAATAACCTTTTGGTTCCATTAAAGTAGTCTTTGGGGAAACATTCGATTCTCTTAAGATGAAAAAAGGTTGGGATATCTCTTTATCCCATACCTCTAAAAAGATTATTTCTATAGTAAAAAAAATTTCTCTGTAGGTGTCTGACTCAACTTAGACCTCCAACACTAAGGAAGGTTTATCAGTTATGAGGGAAAACCAAGGAGGGTGGAAGCCCAGTAGCCACCTCATGCTCAAAATAGTGCCATAGCACCACCACCATCCGAGTCTAGCATTCTCTCTCCCATTGTTGCAGTCACTACATCTACTAGCTCCACCTTCATTAGCAGAAGTGTTGTATCTGTGGATGAGGGCACCAAGCCACTCATTTTTCTTACATTACTTGAATTTTAATATGTACCACCAAAATTGAAGAAATCAATGAATACGAACAATTCCACTTACATCTTGTCTACTTTCAAAGATCTCAGCAATTTTATTCTCATTGATAGCACTCCAAGTAATAATAATAACAATTTAAATAATTTTGATCAATTATATTCTAATTCAGAAAGAGATTGCCCTTTTCTGAATCTTCAAGGTTTGTCTCTTGGGATAAATTTAGAGTCATCTGACTCTGATGATCCTTTAGGAGAAGCTGTAGGTATACCCGATGAGTAGGTAGAACTTTCCGTAAGTTCCTCGTCACAAGAAGTCATTAAAGTTAATCTCTTGTTGACCTCATTTTTAGGATGAGCTTTCAACCCCTCCATCTTAGACATAGGACTCCTCTTAGACTTTAAAGAGTTCCTTAGTCTTAAGACACATCTAGTGATTAGGTGAACACTCAATCGAGCCCTAGAGACTTAGAAGAGTTAGCCATAATAATAGGTCATGCCTTAGGGGTGTTAGGAAAATTTGCCTACCCTATGGCTTGAACCAAATTTCTCACTTCCTTCCTTCAAGTCAAACTTTAATCTATTCCAGCTTAATTGATTTTCTCCAAACTCAAATCAATTCCGAATGATTGAAATCCATGATCAATTTCAAATGATTGAAGCTTATGATGGAAATTCCAAGTTCAAAATATTTCCTAAGTCCTTTGATTCCCTCTTAAGGACTTAGCCTAAATCAAATCCAAAGTACTTCAAATTCATGAAATTTTCTCACAACCCATTAATATTCTCATTTATATTCACATATATAAATAAAATATAAATTCAAATCAATCAAACCAAATTCCAAATTCAAATCCATATCAAAAAAAGATTTCCTAAGTCCTTTGATCCCCTCTTATGGACTTAGCCCAACTCTAATCCAAATCAATTCAAACTCATGAAATTTTCTCAGAACTCATTTATATTCTCATTTATATTCACATATGTAAATGAAATATAAATTAAAATTGATCAACCTAAACCCAAAATCAAATCCAAAATCCATGGTCAAATTCCAAATCTTTCCTAAGTCCTTTGATCCCCTCTTGTGGACTTAGCCCAAATTAAGTTCAAATCACTTCAAATTCATGAAATTTTCTCATAAACCATTTATATTATAATTTATTTTCATATATATATATATATATATATATATATATATATATATATATATATATATATATATATATATATATATATATATATATATATATATATATATATATATGAAATATAAATTAAAACAACAAAAAAAAACCTCCAAAAATCAAACTCAAATTCAATCAAAATTTAGCTTAAGCCTTTCAAGTCAAATCTTGAACTTAGCCAAATCAATTTCAAATCAAGCCAAACTCTTGATTTTTCTTCATGATTCAATAAATCATTCAATCATGAATCCAAATATAAACATAAACTTCAATCACCCAACAAAAATGAAATTCAAAAATCAAACCCAAGTCAAACTCATGTTCACCCTTTTGAACTTGAAATTGTCAAATGAATCAAAACCCATTTGACTTCAAACCACTTACAAATGGATTTATATTCCAATCATAAGTCCACATATGAGTTCAATCAAACTCAAATCAAGCTTTGACCAAGCCATTTGACCTACTTAGGCTCACTTGACCCAAAGTGACCTAAAGTACCCTTATGAGCCAAATTCTAATCCTAACCAAATTGGATTAAACTAAGCCCACCTAAGCCTCTCATCATGTTCAACCATCATGATGAGATGATCAATAACTCAAATTGGGTCAAACCAAGTCAAACCTAAGGGTTGACCAAGTCAACACTTAGCCAAAATGAAACCCAACATAGCCAAAACCCACCATAGGCCAAATTGATTGAAACCATTGATCTAAGTTCATTCACGATCAATGCTTGAACTTGACTAAGTCAACATTTGAGCCTAACCTAACCCAAATGGCCACTTGACCCAAGTTGACCCAACTTGACCTAAAAAGTCAAAATGTGTCAAAACTTGAGTTTGATTGATGTTTCATTCCAAAATGATTGTTGAACTTGACCAAAGCCTCAATTGGCTAACTAGACCTAACTTAGCCCAATTGACCATGAACTTGACTTGACCTAAAAGGTACCAATCAATTTATATGACCAACCAAACATGAACCAACCCATGACTTAACTCAAATAGGTCAAATGGGTCAATTTGGTCAACTTGGCCCATGTGACCTAAATGAACTCAATTGAACCAAAACTAAATATAAACCAAATTGAATCAAACCAAAGCCACCAAAAAATTTCAACTGCTCATATGAACTTGACCCAACCCTTGGTTTGATGACCAATTGGTCAACTTGACCCAAGTTGACCTATTTTGACCTAAATGGATCAACATGCGCCAAACCATATCAAATGAACTCCAAACCCATTGAAATTTGGCCTAACCCATTTTCCAACCATACTAAACATATTCAAATTGAAATCCAACCCAAATGACCATTTTACCCCTAGGCCATAGGATAAATTTTGGCCAAATTCACTTGTAATTTGGTCAAATCCTCTTCATGACCACTTGGCACCCTCCTAGTGGACCAAGTGGACACTAGTGAGTGTGGTGCACCTAACCCAATGGGTTTGGATCAGCCCAACCTAGCCTAAGGTCAAAACTGACCACTTGCTTGAACATGGCCACATGGAAATCATTCCTCCACCAATTTCAAGCACATGACACTCTTCCACTACCTCCTCTAGCCAAACCAAATGCGATGACACATCAAATGGCCTAAAAAACCCACTCAAGGAGCTCAAATGGATCAAAATGGCATCTCCTTGCTCGGCCGTCCGATTGCTCTAAGGGGAGATATACTCCCCCTTATTTCACTTGAATTTCATTCTGCCCTATTCGATTGAAGCATAGAAACTCAGAGCAAGCCATTGCTAGTGTTCCTAAGCTTCTTAGAGTGAGTTAGAATTTGCATTTTCTTAGTTTTCCTAGACTAAAAATAGGGGAGCTCAAGTGAAAATCAAACTTAGCCAATACTCCATACCAAGCTAATTCCTCTTACAAGCTTCATAAGAGAATCAAATCAAACTTTCCTAGACCTTTTCCCAAGATTCAAAGACAAGGGAGGTGATACTTCAACCAAGATCGAGCTCAAGTGAAGGTGATGTTGGCCTCTAAAGAAATCTACCTAATTTCAACACCTCAAAACTTCAACAAAGTTTTATCTCCACTAGACAAAGCTTCTCCAAGGGAATCGAGCATTGGTGATAGCCTCCAATGAGGTAAGCCATTAAACTGAGCTTAGATTAGATGTGGTGTGGTCCTTTGTGAAAATAATTTCTACTTCATGAAAATCTAGCTGTTGGATGTGATCTCCCTTGCATGGTGATGGTGTGAGTTGAATTCATTGTAATCCGAGCTCAATCGAGCTCGGATCTTCCCTTGGAAGATGGACAGTGGCCATCTCCCATAGGGAAGATTAGAGGATAATCATGGGCCATCTATCCACGCATTTTGGATAGACGACCATGATTAAAACACGTAGGATCCATCATTTAATGCTTTAGAATTGCAGATCTAATCTCAACCGTCTGATCCTTGATCAGACGGATGGGGAGAAAGCGCGTAGTGCCGCCGCTGATGCGATGCTATGATGTGAAAACTTAAATAGTGAATTCCATCATGCCACATGGAAAGTGCTCGCTGCGTCAGCTTCCACGTGGCGCCGACGGGGTTAACTATGTAATTATGGATTTAAATTACCTAATTAAGCTTGGAAACTTCAAAAAGTCATATCAAAGTGTAGAAATATCAAAAAAAATGTAAAATAAATTGCATATGAAAGGTATTTAAATCTAGAATATTATAAAATTAATTTCAATGAATTTTGAACAGTGTTATTGTTTGGATTTGGGCTTTATTGGGAATTTGAATTTGCTAATTACTCTCTAATTATCCCACTGATTAATTCCAAACTTCTTGTGTATGATTAGTGGGATGACTTCTGGCTCCCCTAATTTTCTTGGGATTTATTGATGGTTTAATTAGAGGAATTGCTAGATTAATTTCTAATTACCCTCTTAATGTAATTAAGTTTAATTAAGTGAGTAATTTGTGGTTTAATCCCTTGATTGAGTTAATTAAGATTTATTTAAGTGAACATGAGATTTAGGGAATAATTTTGGGATATTTTCTCTAAGCTATTCATTAAATCCCCTCTTTCTTCCTTAATCCAAACTTAATTAAGGATTAATCCACAAATTACCTACCTAATTAATTTGATAAAATTCTAAAATCTTCCAGAACTTAACTAATTCATCTTGGGTAGATGCTTACGTGTTCAATAACCTAAGTACATTAAGGAAATTAAAATATCACTCACATGTGTGAGAGGGGTTATGAAAGTACTTAAATTAAACTCCT
The DNA here is from genome assembly GCA_021442155.1 of Cymbidium sinense. Lineage (NCBI taxonomy): Eukaryota > Viridiplantae > Streptophyta > Magnoliopsida > Asparagales > Orchidaceae > Cymbidium > Cymbidium sinense. Next base: position 58,218,623 of record CM038215.1, read on the forward strand.
TAGTTTAATTAATCATTGATCATGAGCCAATTGCATTAGGCCCCTTTTCTTTCTGAGGTGTATTGTTGATTTAAATTTCTTGTGTGGTTTTATGTCATATCATTGGCTCATAATTATTTGATTAAGTATGCTAAGGTGGTGTAGGTAAGGGGTAATTAACACACTTAATTTAAAGCTTAACCTAAATAAAGTATAAAAATAACCTAATCATCCTAAGAACAAACTAAATTAACTCACATGTGGGGGAAATGGGTTAGGTCCAGCAAACATTCTTTCATATTTCCCAAATCAAACATATAGCAAATTCAAAACAAAAATCATATTAAACAACTTTGATTCACTTTGAACTTTCTTATTTCATAGGATTATCTTTAGGAATTAATTAGGGTGAATGAATTTACATTACTTTCATCACTTTATTTCTTTCATAGCATGCTAAGCGTGTATGTCATATGAAATTTATGCATTCTTACCTTTTTAAAAATCAAAATTAAAATGAAATGTTTCCTTTATGTCAAATTGCATGTTTTGGCTAAAGTAAAAATAAGAATGGCTATTATTACTACTAAATCCAAAACCATTCTCGAAAATCTATAATCAAACACCTAAAATTGAAAGTGTGCTACTTATAATTATTTGTAAGCTTGCATGTGGATATAAATATGAAGATGTGCATAGTGTGGCTTTCCTTCTCTTTTCTTTTAGCATAGTTTTGAATAAGATTTGGCAAAGTGTATGGTTCATTTGAAAAGAATACAACACTTGCCTAACCACAGTCCTATTCATTCCTATGCTATTATCTAAGAAGGACATCCACATTTGTATATATAAATTGCACAAAAAACATAAACAAATAAATACAAACTTTTTGCATCTTTCTTTTTCCATTCATTTCTTTTGTACATGTGTTTGTATTTAAGGAAATTGGTATATTAGTCTAAACAACCCTGGGGTTGTGAGGCTTTAAGTAGCCCTAAGTAGGTCTAGTAACTTACATCCCTAGCGCTAATAATGGCACCGTACTCACTTATGCCTTTCATACATACACATGTGGATGTGAATAATGGATAAAAGAAACCCCTCTTTTCTACTTAATGAAAATCATGCATCATAAAGTATTCCAATTTTCTTAAGTAACATTTCTTAGAATTCATCATAAGGTGTGCTAATCATTTCCAATTGTATGTATAGATATTCTTAGGATTCATTCATATGCATGTTGTACATGTTGGGAAAGAAATGAAGTGATGTGTGTTTTGTGATATTAATTCACTTTGCTTAATCTTAAAATGTCTTTATTTTGAATAAGTTTGTTCAGGAAAAATATAAACTTAGGATCAATTAAAACACATAATAAAACATTCACTAAACAAAATCAAACATGAATATGCTTTACAAGTTACTTAGGGTAGGGAAGGAAAGAGAAGTTATCTTCTCTTTTCCCTCTCTTTACAACCTTTAGTAATTAAGTAGGTTCATTTAAACCAAACAAAAATTATCAATTAAAATTGATCCATATCAACTAAACAACTTAAATAAAACCACCCCCTAAGTTGAACACTTTCACACTTAGAAAATCCAAACCTTAAAGCCTAGTTAAGCATATCACACAAACCTTAAATAGCACACACATTAGGCTAAGTCACCACTTCTAGCTTTAGGTTAGGGTGATGCATGGCGATGTTTGCTTTTATTTTATGATGTATTATTTTTAGGCTGGATGTTAGGGAGTATGTGCATAGAATGATTGGTAGGATGATTTAGTCTAATCATTGTTTTTTTTTGCAGGGGATTGTGCTTAAGGGGTGCTGTAATAAAAATATAAATGCTTTTGCTGTGTAGGTGCTTGTACCCATAAGCATAATCCAATAGGCCAGATGGACTTAGTTACCCATGTGTGGGGTGCTAAGTCCAATATACATGCTTGAAATTTGTATGGTTTATTTAGTTAATTTCTATTTTACAGGTATTAGTTAGATTTACTTTTCCTCTTCATGTAATTTTTGCAATTAGGATTTTGAAATGAATGTTATGGGGGATTTGGATAAGCATTGGTCATAAGATTACATCTTATGTACCATGTGAAGCCTTTGGAGCAATCACCTTCCAACCATCCAAAAGAAGGAACCAAAAGAAGAAAGAAGAATGAAGAAAGAAGAGAAGAAGAAATGAAGACCCCCATAACATGAATTTTCTTGCTTAATTGTAATTAATTCATTTGTAATCTGGGTTGTATAAGGGTAGAACTCAACTACCCAATTTGTATTTTGGGTTTGTGTGGTGGTGCTTGACCACAAATGGCCTTTTATTCTTTTGCATTAGCTTTATAAAATGTTTGATATTTTGTTTAGCTTTTGCATTAAGATGACATGTTTTCCTAGTTTCTTCCTTGCTTTGATGTATGGCCTGGATGATGATTAGGCTCTTAGGGAAAAATAAATCTTCTACAAAATTAATCAACTCAAAATTAAAAATAAACAACTCATAACCTCACCTAATGCTTAGGATAAAAATCAAGATAAAAGAATTAGCAACCACTTAGCTGGATGTGTATTTCTTTTCTAACATAATGCATAAAAGCATATTATTTCACTTTTGATTGGTGGGCTTCCACTGTTGTTAGAGAACTTGGCTTGACTTTTGAGAGCCATGGCGGAAACACACCTCCTCTTCTCACTGATTTTTCCCATAATCTTATTTCCCATGCATTAGACATATGAATCCTATAAGCCTGAGTCAAATAATTGTCCAAAAATAAAAATAAAATATAATATGATTTGCATTAGATCTAGGTATTTTTTTTCATGTTCTTATATGATCTTGTCTCTTAAGGAGTGAGTTTAAGGATTTAGTCTCATTCTAAATAAATAATAGCCTAGCTATCTTGCATAAAGCATATGACTTGCCCACATGAATTTAAAATTGTAGGAAGAGTTGGTGGCCACCCCTAGGCGGTTGTAAGTCTAAGCAGTCGGGTAGTTTGTCCTCTCTTGTGGAGGCAAACTAAATACCCATTTTCTCCTTAGATTTAGGTCGTTATTTTGGCCCTCACCAAAGCTCCCTAAATTTAGGTTCTGAGGTTGCTTCTCCCTTCTACGGGCCATAAGCATAAATCCTCACCTCTTAGGCATTTTCATAACATTGTATTGTGGAATTATAAGCCCTAAACTTCTAATAAAAATTTAACTCAAATAAATAATTCAATTTCAAAAATGTAAAGCCCAACCATAGATAGTTTGGGATGTTTACTAGGCTTCTTAGTATCCTAAACATCCCCTACTCATCTTCATATTGGCTTCGATAAGAACTCCATCCTCTTGATCGATCCCACTTGATTTGCTAAAAAATAAACTAATCGATTGATAGTCCTACTTATTGAAATCATTGGAGACAATGATCATTTACCTTAATAGAGAGTATTCCTAAGGATTCCCCTTCTTTAGGATGTAATTAACTATGGTGGCTTGACCCCCGTAGGGAACTTAACGAACCCAATTTAAAATAATTCCAACTTTACTTTTCCATGTAAAGTAGGGAAAGCATCTTTGGTACATATGTAGACCCATTGTCCTTAGGAGTCCTTATTGAGGTGATTAGGTCCATTGTAGGGTGGTGACTTCTATCTTTTGAGATAATACACCTCTCCTCAATAACATACCCAATCTCCCTAATAAGAACATTTGCGGATTTACGTGGTGTCCAAATATGAAAGAGTATATTTCTATATTCATTTTATTTCGCATAGATTGAAGATGGAAGTATACATCTTAGAAATAATGAAAATATTTCACCACATCTCCATAGTGGCAAAGTTCTACCTCCTAAGATAGCACCTAAAGATAAGGGTAAATAGGTCATTAGTTTCAGTGAGCAGATAGCCCCTCCCCAAAATGCTCTACCCTTAGATATGCTTGTGGAGTACCAACCGAAAGTTGACCACAATGTCCTTATGCATCTTAGAAAGTAGACAGCTAAGTTAAGCATATATGATACCCTTATTTTATCTAAAGAAATGAAGGAGTCACTAATCAAAGTATTGCTTAACCCTGAAATATGTTTAGCTCAGTTGACCACTACTAATCCAGTAGAAGAGGAGGCATGTTTTTCAAAAGAAGTCATAGGAGTCACATTCTCAGAAGAAGACCTAATACTAAGGATAATAGAATGCAACCACCCCCTTTACAACACTATAGATGTTGTCAAGTTTAGGCTATCCAGAGTATTAGTTGATCCGGGTGCATCAGTGAACATTATGAGTCTAAGAACCCTTTGCTACTTGAGGTTTTACATCTCTAAACTTCAATCTGAGAAGTTGTTGAAAGGATTCAATGAACAAGGTGAGAGGGCCTTAGGCTCTTGAGTGTTGCCATTGGAGATAGATGATTAGAAGACTGAAGTCAACTATCACATAATAGATTTTGATACATCTTTTAATGTTTTTTTAGGGCAACCTTGGATTCATGAGAACAACATGGTTCAAACCTCCTTACATCAGTGCATCAAGTTCATCATGGATGGGATCAAATATTATGTCAAAGGAGATCTAAAACAATTTGTAGTACATGAGGTCAAGATTTACGAGGATGCAGCCTACTACCTTCCTAAGAAGCAAAATGTCTTATATCATGAACTTAATCAAAATGAAAAAAAAAAGAAAAGAAAGAAAGAAGAGAAAAGAAAAATAAAAAGAGTATGAAAAAGAAAAGAAAAGAAAGCGAGAAGAAGACATTAGAGAAGAAATAGAGCCCGAGATTAGATTCCACCCATAGTTCTTCACTCCATTCAAACATGTGGGGAGGATGACCTAACCTCCCCCAGGATGAGGAAGAGGCAAGTTCGATAGAAGTCATAGGGGTGGTAGACCTCCATACCTACCACCTACCACTTACCAAGAGGTTCATTTTAGTATCCAGAAGTACACCTATCATATACATAGACTTAAAATCTAGTTCAGAGGATGAGTCATATCTAGTGAGCACACCAACTACCTCTATATGCCAATAAATTCTATTAGAGGTGACACTAGAGCTTGATAGTGATGAAAACTGGATCCCCAAGCAAAGCATAAGTGTATCTGAATCTTCTTGATGTTAAACTATCACACAACATGTGGGTGCCTTTGCTCTAACCTGACTTGCCTCACAAAAAGTTGAGGGTTTAGTAGTTAAAGAAGCTCCTATGCCAATGCTAAATCTCAAAGGTTTTATCTAGGAGCAACATCCTCAAGATGGGAAGTTAATGTAGAGCTTGAGGATGAATCATTCAAAGACTTAATAGAATTATCATGTGATTGGTACTCACCTTATGTTCTTAATTTAACAAAGTAAGGTTAATTCCACATAAATGGTCTAAGAATAGGTCAGAGTACTTCAATAAATTATGGGACAACAAATAAAAGAACTCTCAATCAAGACTCAGACTCAGCTTCCGTAAAGTAGGCCCAGTGGACTTTGATGATTACTATTTGGTCATCAATAATCATTTAGAATCTGAGAGGCTCTTCTCAAATCATATTAACTCGTATGAGGAGGTGTGTCTAGAAACTTTAGATGATCTAGATGATCTCCAAATCAAAGATGCACCTCTAGAATTTGAAGAAGAAATCAAATCAACCATCGATGAACTTAAAGAAATCAACTTGGGTGTTGAAGACAATCCACGCACAACATACATCAGTTCCTTATTGAATGAATATGAAACCAATGACTTAGTTAGGATACTAGTTGAGTTTAGGGATTATTTTAAATGGAGTTATAAAGAAATGCCAGGATTAGCTCCTAAAGTAGTAGTTCATAAGCTAATGATACAGCCTGATGCTAACCCCATCTAGCAAGCTCCTAGACACATGCGATTAGACGTTAAATAATAGGCCATTTTTGAAGTCAAGAAATTGATCGATGCTGGTTTCATCCAGGAAGAAAAGTATCCCAACTGGTTGGCCAGCGCTGTCCCAGTTAAGAAGAAAAATGGTCAGATTCGCATATGTGTCGACATTAGAAATCTTAATAAGGCATGTCCAAAAGATGAATTTCCACTACTAATACTAGAACTGATGGTGGACATCGTCTCATCTCACATAGTCTTCTCTTTCATGGATGGTTCATCTGAATATAACCAAATAAAGATGGCACCTGAAGATGAAAGAAAAATTACTTTTAGAACCCCGATCAGAATCTATTATTATAAAGTCATACCTTTCATCCTCAAAAATGTTGGTGCCACATACCAGCGGTCCTTGACTCAAGTTTTTAATGAACTCATTCACTACTAAGTCGAATGCTACGTCGATAATCTCGTGGTCAAGAGAAAAGAAAAGGAAGACCATCTCTTTGACTTGAGAGTAGCTTTTGAGCAATTACAATAATATATCCTTAAAATGAATCCTCTGAAGTGTCCATTCGGGGTAACTTTAGGGAAGTTTCTAGGGCTAATTATCCGACACTGCGGGATTGACATCAACCCAGAGGGAAATGCCACCTCCTAAAAGTCTAACTCATTTCAGATCATTCCAAGGGAGGTTAGTGCATCTAAGACACTTCATATCCAACCTATCAGGCATATATCAACCATTCTCGACACTGGTCAAGAAAGGCACTAGGTTCAAGTGGGATGATAAATGCCAATATGCATTTGAAAGCATCAAGTAATATATTATGATGATGCTAGTCCTAGTTGCCCCTATCCCGGGCAAAACCCCTTGTACTCTACAATGATATCTTAGATGACTCCCTTGGTGCTTTGTTAGCCCAAGCCAATGATGAGAAGAAAGAGAACACACTTTACTATGTTAGCCATCGTCTAATACCAGCTTAGGTGAACTATCCACCCATTGAGAAGCATTGCCTAGCTTTGATTTTTGTAGCCCAGAAGCTATGACATTATATGCTCCCATGGAAAGTGAACTTAATTTTTAGAGTCAATCCACAACAATATCTCATGATATGATCGATGCTATCATGATGGTTGGCATGATGTTCCATGATTTTATCACATTTTGACATCATATTTGTGCCCCTCTGTGTAGTGAAAGGATGGAGAGCTAGATCAGAGGCAACCCTTCATTGATTACTTAAATAAAGGAGAACTATCTCAAGAGAAATATTGAGCCCATCAGGTAAAGCAGAGTGCACTCTTCTATGCCCTCATTGATGGTGTCTTATACAGACGATCTTTCGATCATATGTGGTTACACTATTTAGACAAACATGAAGCCCATAAGATTGTGATCGAGGTGCACCCAAGATTATGAGGAGCTCATCAATCTAGTCTCAAGATGAAAGCCAAAATCAATAGACTTTGATATTACTGGCCGACGATGATCATGGATTGCATGGATGTAGCGAAGTGCTGCCACTAATGCGAAGTACATGGAGTGGTCCTACACCAACCACCCGACATTCTACATCTAACTTTAGCCTCATGGCCATTCAAGTGTTGGGGTACTGACATAGTGGGTCTGATTAATCCTCCATCATCCAAAGGTCACCGGTTCATTCTAGCAGCTATAGACTATTTCTCCAAGTTAGTGGAGGTGATCCCGCTCAGGGAAGTTAAAATTCAACATGTGCTCCAATTTTTCAAGAACCACATTGTGTATAGATTTGTAGTGCCCCATTGAATCATATCAGATAATGTTAAAAGCACTAAGATTAATAACTTCACTCAAAGACATAATATAGATTGGAGGTACTCTACCATCTACTACCCATAGATGAAAGGTTTAGTAGAAGCCTTCAATAAAACTCTCATCCAAATACTCAAGAAAATGCTAGATGATAACAAATGATAGTGGCACAAGCAGTTAGTTGAGGCTTTATGAGCTTATCGCACTACTTACAGAACACCAAGATAATCTACCTCATTCTCCTTAGTGTATGAGTTCAAAGCCATTCTGCTTTTAGAGGTTTAGCTCCCATCATTAAAGACAGTTGTGGGTGACAAAATCATAACTAAGCAAAATGCTAAATTATGGTCGGAAGTTCTCGATGGTTTGGAGGAGAGACTCTTGCAAGAATGTCAAAACCTCAAGTTGTATAAAGCAAAAGTAGTTCAAGCTCATAACAAGTTGGTCCTCTTTAGAACTTTTTAAGTTGGAGAGCTTGTATTAGTTCTAAGGAGACCAATTATGGCCCATCGCAAGATGGGAGGTAAGTTTGAATCTACTTGTGAAGGTCCTTTCACCATAAAAAGGCCTACCAAGGTGGCTCCTATCAATTTATCAACCATAAAGGCAAATGCTCAATGCTTCTGATCAATGGGATTTACCTAAAAAATTATTATGCATAAATAATATCCCACATAATTTTTCATCAATAAAAATTTCTTTCTGACTGAATTATCCTCTAAGTTAAAATGTTTTCTATTACTAAACTCTTGATGTGTTTAGAGTAGGTGTAAGAGAACTCGTGCATCATCCTAACCCTTAATTGCAAACAAATACAAAGAAATCAAAGACAAACTCCATCACTCCAAACTACTTTAAGTTGAGATAAGACCCCCAGCAGCCCTCACTTAGTAGCAGTTCTGGGTCTGGTTTGACTCATCACTGGGCTAGTGAATCACCCCAATGGTTATCCTTGCCTAGAAAGATGTGAGTCCTTGTGCTTCCTTTCTTGCTTGACCATTTCAAATTGATGAGCCCTTTTATCAGTTTGATGTACTTTACTGCACAATTAGTAAGTCATCTTGATAGCTAGTCATGTTCTTGGAGATGTGAGTCCCCATGCTTTCTCCTTGAGTTGGCTATCGTAAGCTGACCAGATTTGAGTACATATATCTGAGGATTAGGGTAAACCACCTCCTCCCCCATTCCAGTGGCTCCTCTTCCTCTTGACTACTTCAAGCTGAAGTTCAATCCTCCTTTGTGACTTCTCACTTGGTAGTCTCCCTAGGTGGGATAGTTGCTGCCTAGCTGATGATAGACTATCTTGATGATAAGTTCCACTTAGGAAGATGTGAGTCCACGATGCTTTCTTCTTAGATTGATCATCACAAATCGACAAGCACTTTAGGTTGGGTGGTGATCACCTTGCTGACGGTAACCCACTCGGTGGATAACACTGCTCAAAATGATGTGAGAGCCTGTGCTTTCTCTTTGAGTCGACCATTGTATACCTACAGGCTTTATATTTCAGGGATTAGAATAAGACCCATAGAGGCACCTTTCCTATGTGCATTTTATTTGGATTACATCCTACTGACCTCATCTAAAAATGACCTTGGTTACTATCAGATTGGATAATTCCCCCTTCCTAGTAGCCACCCCTTTGGTTGGGAGCTCTGCACTGCGGATATATGGACTATCCCTTGGGCCAGTAAATCTAAGATAGGCCAAATCCCCTGTGGTTCCTTCTTAGTGTGGCCCATCATAAACTAATAGCGTCCATACTAAATAAATAAACACAAAAAATAAACAAAGTGAAATATCTTGTGGATTAAGGTAAGAGCCCTAGTGGCACCTCTTCCCAAGTAGACATTCTATCTTTTTGGATAGTGTCAGCAAAACTCCCTATAGGAATCACCTTGACTACTTCAAGAAAAGATAAGATCCCATGCGGCTCTCACTTAGTAGTCACCTTAGGTCAGGTTCAGCTTGCTACACAATTAGAAGGTTACCCTTGTGGTTGATTCTGCTTTGGAAGATGTGAGTCCCCAAGCTTACTTCCTAGTTTAACCATCATAAATTGACGGGCAACCCTTAGGTTGGATAGTCTTTATTGTATGGCAGGTAGACTATTCCTTTGAGTTAGTAAATCTAAGGTATGTTCAGGCTTTTATAGCCCTTCTTTAGTGTGACTCATCACAAACTAACTGGATCCATGTTCATATGTTTTGGGTTAGGATCATGCCCTCGAGGCCCTTTTCCCTAGAGACTATTTTAGGATTGGATTAAGCTGTTGTGGCCCCTTCCCTAGTAGTTTTCCCTTTAGGTTGAGTAGTATCATCTTGAGAATGAGTAGATTACTCCTTTGGGCTAGTAGATCTAAGGAAAATCTAGGCTCTTATAGCTCCTCCTTAGTGTGGCCCATCGCAAACCAACAGGGTCCACATCAATTCAACAATCAAACATAAGTCAAAATCAACACGAATTACCAAAGTTAAACAAAAATTCATCAACTAAACTAATTAACCAAACTTAATCAATCAAACCAAACTAACTCTAATTCAAATCTCATTCATCTCTAACAAGGCCCTCATTCATGCCCTTGGCATGATTCAATCCTCAACAAACCCATCTTTGTGTATTTAACACGAAGACAAACTTCAAACAATCATGCTTAGCAAATCTGCATTCATGCCCCAAAATGACTTGATCCCAGACAGGATCATTCTTTATGTCCTTAGCACAATGCCAAATCATAGAAAAATTAAACCAAATGCAGACAATTCTTTTCCCATGACCTTAGCATGATATAAAATAAACTGAATCACATTAGGATCCAAGTCCATTTTACCCTTCTATTTAGGCACATACAGTCTTCATTGATGTTCATAACCTTCTCATATGCTTTCGATCATCTTAGTCAACACCAATACTTGCAGTGTGCCTTGTTAATTACACCACACTTATTGGGGGTCCTTTTTCACCGCACTTTTGGAGTGAGGATTAATCTTTCTCAACTTAGATCAAGGAAACTTTTTAGACACTTGGATTTCCTTAGTGCTGGGACACTTCTAGTGATCAAGGGAACACTAAACTTAAGCTTAGATGCCTAGACGACATAACCCTAAGCTTAAACTCCACCTTAGGATAAATAGGTTTCACTTATCTTAGGGCTCTAATAAAAAATCATACTTATTCACTCATCTAAACTTAAGCTCATTTAAATGGAGCTAAACCAACCTCAAATCTATTCAATTGATCTTAATTGAATTTGGTTTCCCAATCCAGCTCCAAGCCAAATTAACTTGGACTTTAACCCAAGTTTACTCCACAATGATCCTATGACCCAATTCAAACCCATTCAAACAAACTAAATCCAGCTTTATTTTCTCAATCACTTCAATTATTTATTAGATCATTTCAAGCCACTCCTACACTTACAGTCAAGCCAATTGAACCAAAGGAATGTGACCAACCCATGTTAGCCCATTCAACTCGAAGGGTTCAAATGAGACAAAGTCTAACTAAGCTCAAATCAATTGCAATAAAAACCCACCAATCAACCTCAAATTCATCATTGAACACATCCCAAACATCCTTAACCCCAATTGGTCCAAGTTGGCTTGACTAAGTCACTTGGCCTAAAGTGACCTAAAAGGGATAAATAAAACTCCAATTAAACTCCCATTGGATCAAATCAAGTCATATAATCCTTCATTAATGATTTTGGGTCATTATTGAACACTACACTATAATCAATTAAACCCAATTGAGCAATTGGTCCCTTTGACCCAATTTGACCTAAAGGGTCAAATTGAACCAAATCAAATCCTAGATCAAATTGGTTGAAACCAATGCTTCTAACCAATCTCCAATTCAATATTAAACATAATTCAACCTTTAATTGAATCCAATTTGGTCAACCCAACCTAATTATCCCACTTATCCTAATTTAACCTAAAGGGTCAAATTGAACCAAATCACCCCATAATCCAAATAAATTCAAATCAACTACACCAATCAATTACAAATGACCAATTGAACATAAACTTAACCCTTGCTCAAGCCAATTTGGCCAATTTGATCAAATTGGTCAACATGCCCCATTTAACCCAAATTGAATCATATGAATCGAATCCAAATTTAACCCAAATTGAATCAAGCCAACTACACTTATTCACTCAAATGACCAATTGAATTCACTCAATCATTACTTTGACCCAATTTGGCCAAAATGGTCAACTTAGCCCAACTTGACCCATTTGACCAATATGGGTCATATTGAACCAAACCCAACCAAACTTGGCATGACTTATCCTTGGGTCACCATGGGCCTACCCAAGTGGGCCCAACCCTTGGTGAACTTGGTTTAGGTCAAACCTATTGAACCAAGCCATCCAAATGGGAAAATAAATCCCCATTTGGGTGGGCTCTTTACCTCCTTACCCCTTGGCAGCCACCTTTGGCTCTTCTTGAATAAGAGGACCATTGACCCAACCTAACCTAAATCTATTGAGCTCAGCCTTTGACCAAGAGAGGGTGAGTTCACCCATGGGCATCTATTGGTCCACCTGAGAGAGAGGGTACACCTCATTCCAACCTATTACAGTTCCTTAGATCTCACCCTCAGCCACCTCAATAGTCACCTGCCATCGCCAACCACCTACCATGATCGGATGGCTACTAAAGGTTAAACCAATCTCGCCCTTCAACTGGGAGGGAGTACACCTCCCCATCCAATTAATAGAGAGCTTCCCTGGGCATTCCATGCCCCATACTTTCTCGAAGCTATCACCCCATCGCTGGCGAGACCAGTTCCCGATCAAACCTGAGAGACCTGTTAGTCCAAACATCCTAAACCCCCACTAAACTCAAATTAACTCTACCCACACCTTCATCTCACTCCGCTAAATAAAAATAAATCATTTCTCGAGCGATTCCACCACCAGAAGATGTCCCAAGACCAAATCTGATGAGCTTTACAGTGGCATTTGCTCTATAGAGCGATTGACAGGAAGGTAGCTCATGATCTTCTTAGCAGGGCTTTGTCTCTTCAAGATGAAGCTATCACTATAGGCCACCGCCTTTAACTCTGGTGAAGTAAAAACCTGGCAACTGTAGCTTTGGCCTTTAGGTGTTGGTCTTTTTTGAAGTGATTCATGTTTTTGTGTGATTTTCCCTGTAGGATCCCCTTAGATTCATTCCCTGATCAATTTGGAGTTAATTTTGCCACCAAATGATCTACATTGAGCTCAAATGGAGCAGCGGAAGGTTGATGGCGTCCATCTTCCAATGCTCTTGGGATGATGAATCACTAGTCGTCTGTTCCACGTGATTAGAATGGACAACCATGATTAATTACATTAGAAATTTTGGTTTAATCTCTTTGGAATCATAGGATTAATCTTGACCATCTGATCTCAAATTATAAGGCTGGGACAAAATCATATTAACCATCGTAGAGTCAATCGCCATGTTGAACGATTTAAATAGCCAATACAATGACACCATGTGGAAAGCGCTACCTCATCAGCATCCGCATGGCACCGATGGTTTAAAGGGTTAATTAGGCCTTAAAAATGTAATTAAATGGCCAAAACTTTAAAAAAATCATAACTAATTATAGAAAAAAATCCAAAAAATGCAAATAAATTTATTTTGGAAAGGCTAAACAGAGGAGAATTTATAAATAAAATAAAATCCATAATTTATGTCAAGTGAATAGTCCCTAATTAAGGTTTAAAGCTTAGGTTAATTATCTTAATCAAGACCAAATTACTTGGCTAATTAAATCCAAAATTTGGTGGGATGATTCCACAGGATGTCCTCTACCTCCCATAAGTTTCTTTGAATTATTTGCCATGTAATTTAAAGAAATTAAAATTTCAATCCTGATTACCCTCTTTAATTAATTAAATAATTATTCAAATTGATGAATAGTAAAAATGAAATAATTAATCATTGTGGAAAGTTGGACTAGTGAGGAGAAATAATTGGGCCCCTTTCATAAATATTTCACCAAATGTATTTCTTTAAGAGGGTTAATTATCGTATGTAATAATTAGAAAATAATTAGGAAAGTTAATGATAAAATAAAATTCAATCAAAAGTAATAATTGGTTCAGATAATTCTAACATAATCCATTAATTTTCCTTTATGTGTTTAATAACATAAAGTCAATAAAAAAATTATGATTAACCCATCGGTATGGGAAAATCAGAAAAGTATATAACTTAGATTTTTGATTATTTAATCCAATCAACTCTTAAGCATGAGCCTAATTGTATTAGATTTCTTTAGGTGCATTACAAAGTTTACTTTCCTAAAAGAATATCATTGAAGGCTCATGATCAAGTCATTAATTAAATTAAAGAAGTTAAGGAAAGGGTAATTAAATTGATGTGCTTAATGGTTTGAACCTGTTCAACTCATAAAATCCATTTAGTCTCTTTATTTAAATATATCAAATTACCAACATGGGATGAAGTAACTACTAAATATCATCTCTCCTATTTAGGTTTTAACAACTCAAATATCAAAATCAAATTGTATAAGAACATTGGTTAGTCTTAAAGAATGTTTATTTGTCTTGATTGTCCTTAGGACTTAACGTAATTGACTATATTATGTGACAATATTTAATTAGTTCTTTTCAATCAATATAAATATGCATGCCATTTATTTTACATGTTCATGTTTTTTTTAAAGATAATTAAAAGAATATGATTGCATTTAAGTTGCAAGCGTTGGATAAATGTTATTATATGTTGTGGCTATTATCACTAATAAATCTAAAATTACTTTTGAAACTGTAAGTTAATATAAAATAAAAATGTGTAAACTTTAATTTGATGTTGGCTATAAATGCTTAATAAAGTTTCCATTTAGTTATAATTTAAAGATGGTAAAGGATTATTTTGTCTTCATGGTTCATGTGCATGTTTACATATGTTTGAGTTGGCAAGTATATAGTTTGGACATCCCGGGAACACGAGCCTTTAAGTGTCCCCATGGAAGTCTTAGATAATATCACTTCCCTGGTTTAACAATGACACATACTTGCTTAATTCCATTCATGTGTATGTATGTGCTAGAATTTAGGATAAAATTTACTTTACATGAACAAAAGATTAGCTTTTACATAACCTTTGTATGATTTTCATTTCTATGCTTGTGTGTATGTTTACATGTATTTAAGTTGGCAAGTATATTGTCTGGACATCCCTGGAATATGAGGCTTTAAGTAGCCCTAGGGAGGTCTTAGATAATCACACTTTCCTAATTTAATAATAGCAAGTACTTGCTTAAATCTCTAATACATGCTTGTATATGCTTAGCTATGAAATAAAAACCTTTCTTTTCTACCAAATTAATGCATTAGTGAACATCAAGTGTGCAAAATATACATATGTATTGCACGTACAAATATGTATATTAAATTAAATATCATGAACAATAAAAATGAGGAAGTGTGCACGCTATTGATCATGAAAAGAAGTAGTAGAATGCTATTCATGTAATGGTGACTCAATTTTGTTAATTCTAAGATGACTTTATAATGTTTGGATAAGATTCCTTAAAATTAACCTAAACTTAGGCTTAATAAAATGTTCATAAATGACTCACTAAAGTAACCAAAGTCATTATAATATATCATTTAGAAAATAATTTAGGGTGGGGATGAAGGGGGTCAAACCTCTTTTTTCTCTTCATAATAAATAGATGTTATGTAGGACTAAATAAAACAAGAAGGTGCAAATTAAAATTAATCAATCCATTAAAAGATTTGAAGTAAAACCACCCATAATGGTTAATTGAAATAATCCTAAAATTTTAGACAATCATACTTGCAAAGCCTAATTAAGATACACCACAGTAAGCCTTAGCACACACATTAGAATGCTAAGCCACCAATTCTAATTTTAAGTTAGGTCGATGTATATTATGATGATGTGTTTTATTTTATGATGTAATATTTTTAGATTGGATGTTAGGATTGTTTGTGCATAGACTGGATGTTAGGGCGTTAGTAGTTTAAAGATGTCTTACATAGGGGATTATTTTAAATGGGCTGATGTAATAATAAATAAATATAAATGTTCTTGCTTCCAGGTGCCGCTTATGCCCCTAAGCATAATCCAACTAGGATAGGTGGGCTTGGCTACCCAAGTGCAGGGTGCTAAGTCCAAATATGTGAATTATAATTGCTTGGCTTGTATGTTTGTTTTGCTAATGTCTATTTTGTAGGTGTAGTTAGAATTTACTTTTCATGTATATGTAATCTTTGTAATAGGATTAGGATTAGTGCTATGGGGTTTAGGATGAGCAGTGATTAGAAGGCAAAGACTTGGTAGGCCTTATGAAGCCTAGAGAAAATAAATCCAAGGAAAAGAAAGAAGAACAAAGGATTGAAGATCCCTTAACATCTATTTCAATTGTAATATTTAACTATAATCCAGATTGTATAAGGGTAAAGCTCAGCTACCAATTTTTTTTTCTGGGGTGTACGGTGGTACCCGGTCACATCAGCTTTATATTCTTTTATGAAATTATAAATATTTGATTTTTATGTTTAGATTGCACAATAGAAAGGGCATACTTTTTATAGGTTTCTTAAAGTGTGTATGTTTGATGTGTGGCCTAGATGCAGTATGCTCTTAAGGATAAAATTAAATTTTTTATCCTCACTTAATAAATCATAACTAAATTTTAATACAATTCATAATCTCATTTTAAAGCCTAGGCTTTAATCAAGATAATAAAAGATTTAGCAACCCCTTAGCTTCATGATTGTATGTTATCACACCATGAATAACATATTATTTTTCTCTTGAATAGGGAGGGTCTCCACTCTTGCACGATAGAGAATATTCTTGACCTTTGAGGGCAATCCATTGTAGTGGAGAACACCTCTTCTAATTGATTTAGCCTATGACTTAATTTCATCATGCATATAGGCATAATTGTCTTAAGCCTTGGTCCAAAAATAAATGGGTCAAATGATCTTAAAAACTTGTAAATTTTCAACATTTGTCAAAGTCATGTTTGCATACCAAATATTATCTAGTCTCTTAGAGGGTTGTAGGATTCTATATTCCTTCCTAATTAAATAATATCCTAACTATCTTGCATTTACATAAGACTAGCTTACATGGTTTTAAAGTGTAGGAGGTGTTAGCTAGCAGCCACTCCAGGCCATTGTAAGTCCAAAAGAGTTGAGATGTGTTTATTCTCTCTTGTGGAGGTAAACCATTATGTCTCATTTTTCTAATTAGAATTAGCTCATGCTTCAAGCAGGTGCTAAAGAATTTTAGATTTAGGTTCTGAGGCTATTTCTTTCTTTCAGTCTATGAGTATAAGTTCTCACCTCTTAGGAATTTTCATAATCTTTTGTTGTTTTACTATAAGACCTAGCATTCTAATAAGATTCCAACTTAAATAAAAGTAAATTATCTCTTTTAAAAAATATAAAGCCTTACTATAAATTATATTGAAGCACTCATTAGGCTTCCTAGTATCATGAGTTATTCCTACTTATTATCCTTTGAAATATGTGAAGAAATCTTCCTATTCAAATAATCCCATTTGATTTGTAATAATAACCAATTATTTGATAGTATAGCCTGAAATCTTTGGAGATGCTTATCGACTACATTAATCAAGAGTATTCTTAGGAAATTCTCATTTCTTAAGGTGTAATTAACTATAGAAGCTTGTTTCCATAGGGAACTAAAGAACCTGACTTAAAATAAATCCTATTTTACTTTACCTATGTAAAGTACGGGAAAGATCTTTGGTATAAATAAAGACCCATCTGCATTCGGAGTCCTTATTAGATGATTGAGTTCATCATAGGATGATGTTCCTAGCTTTTGAGATAGTACATCATACCTCAGCGTCGTACCCGATCACTTCAATAAGTACCCCCTAAGATCTGTGGTGTCCCTACGACTCCAAATTAAAACACCATAATTATTCTTTTCCCTTTTCTTTAGGATTTATTTTAGTGTTACTAGGAAAACTACCTTGAGTTCTATTTGTAAGATTATTGGCCGATTGCCTAATTGTTTTTCTAAGTTTCTAATTGAAGTTGCTTGACTTTATGATTGAGCCCCCATTTGCAACACCAATTCTTTTAAAATAGTTTTCTTAATCTTTCAATTGATTTTGAGGAGGATAACTAATTGAAATTATAGGTTTATAATATTTATTATAATTATTATTATTATTATTATTATTATTCTTATTATTATTTTAATTTCCTAGATTTTTATTTTAATTCTAATTTGTATTATTATTCCAAGAAAAATTAGGGTGATCCCTCCAAGTTGGATTAAATGAATTTGAGAAAGGGTCATTAGGTCTATTAGTGACATAATTGAGCATTTCTATTCTTTGATTATGTTGCTCTTCAATAGTAACTCCTCATTACTATCTTGTACTTGGTTTATAGTATTCATATTATGATTAACCCCTAAACTATCTAGTATCTTTGATAAAAAAAAAGCTACTTGTTATGTTAAAATTATAATCACATCAATATTGTGAATATTAGATGCTTTCTTAGGATTCAATCTATCTAGTGGTCATAAAAAATTATTAGTAGCCATTTCCTCAATTAAAGCATAAGCTTCCTCAAAAGTTTTAGACATAATACTACCTCTTATTACTACATCAATAATTTTTCTAAGTGAACCTACTAAGCCATTGTAGATTGATTGAATGATTAATCAATTATGTAATGAATAGTAAGTGCATTTTCTTAATAAATCTTTATATATCTCTCAACCCTTATATATTGATTCATTATCTAACTGAATAAAAGATTTCCAATCAATGCCTTCTCCAATATTACTTTATCACAATACCTCCTCCATCAAGTTCCCATGGCCATCTATTGGATCCAAATATGTCCTTAAACGATACCTAATAGAATTCAATGAGATTAGTTAGGTGAGATGAAGAAAGTGTAGGAAGAAAATCGTAATAGGTGATGAATAGAAGCAAAAGGGTCAAGAAACTTAGTATAGCTTATAAATAATATAAATAGAAAAATATTTAAAAAGTTCTTTCAAATCTATAATTATAGATCAAAGAAGGCTATGAAAAAACATCACTAGAGATAAAATAAAATAATTAATTGTTAGCAACAAGTGAGTGGGCATTTGGTTAGGATACTAGATGTGAGTACTTTAATGATCACCCAATGTGAGTTATTAAAGGTAAGTGCCTTAGGTAAGACCTATAAGGTAACTTCATTAGTTGAGTATTTTGAGTGCCCAAGTGCTCAAAGTAAATCTCTATATTGAGTGTCTAAGATGAGTATTATGGGTGAGTACCACTTGTGAAATCCATAGTCAGCTTTCTTTTTAGGCTGACATTTTTCTTGAATGGTACACTCCCCATGACAAGTGACATGTCAAGCAGATTTTAACGATGGATTGGGTGTTTCATGAGCCAAATTCTTCTCTTGGTAAGTCACTTTATGGCTAATCTCTTCTACGTGCATATAGTTGAGTGTTCCCTTCAATGGATCCTCCCATGGCCTAGTATACTTGACCACATAAATTTGGGCATACCCATCAGCCAAGAGTAATATATATACAACATCCGTGCTTCTTTGTCCTCGAGGGTATCAAAATTTTGGGAGCGACATTTAAATGGAAAAAGATTTTGTCCTAAGGAAGGAAATCAAGGGCATTGGGATTTTAGCACGGGTTGTGCGACTAGGTTGTATAACTATTACTTAGTTTTATTATATTATATATTTTATTATTATTTATATTTATAAAGCTTTCAAAAAAAATTTATTATAAAATTTATAGCATATTTTTTCTTAATTTTTAAACATAATATATATTAAATTTGTAATTATTAAACTTATCATTTTTATACCACACTTATTTTAAAATATATATTTTACTACATAAATATATTATTGCATTATTTAGATTAATTTAAATATTTAAATACTTTAATATTAATGCATCATTTGATTCAACACTAATAGAACTATTGAGCATTGAATCTCTCCTTATACTAGTTCTTTATCTGATCTAATTTTTACAACCTTGGAAAGAAAATACATGGATAAAATTAATTATGAACTAATTTGCTTAAGGTGAAGTTCATCAAAAGAAAAAAGTAATATAATCAAATTAGATTGCATTGAATAGACCACACTTCAACAAATTTGTTCATTATTTATCTTTCCATATACTAATATAATTATACATGATTATATCTATTATTTTAAGAGATAAAATTCAACATAAATATTCAATTATGTTAATTTTATCTAATTTAATTGAAATCAACTAATATATTAGTTTAGAATTACAAAATTCCTATTTATGAGAAAATTCTTAATATTAATATTTTAATGGTGCCAATTAGTTCTATTGCTAAGGGATTTGTAGTTGTTATTATGCTCTTGAATTTAGTCTTCAATTACACCACAATAACTTATCATATTTACATTTAAACTCAAATTAACCTAAAATTACCCAATAAAAATTAGGGCTTTAGGTTTAATGGATTCCTCTCATTAAGAGGAATTCATATAACGCTTATTTGCATTTTTTTGGTTGAGTATTTTATTTTCTATGATTTTTTAAAGTTTTTATTAATTTTCTATAGTTTTTAAATTAAAAAAACCTGAATTTCTTGGCGGGGATGACTTGGTTATCTTTGTGGAGATGCGACAAGCCTTTGGGAAGGAGGAGTTGGATTGCCTCCTCATAGATCAGTGTGTAGACCAAGCTTCACATGTTTTCTATGGCTTTGGTCATTCTCTAGCTTGTTGATGGTGTGAGGGTCTGGGAAAGGTTGCACTAGACTTTGTTTTGCTTGAGGAAGTTGATGGGAAGTTCAATTGGAACTTATTTTCATTCTCCCTAGTTTTCCATGTTTGGCCTAAAGCTTTATTAAGCTCTCACCTTGCCTTGGTTGGTCAAGGTGATTTCCACTTTAAGAGGCTAGCTCCAAGGGTGGTTAGCTACTTAACACATGTCCAAGGGTGCTGAGATGGAAGAGCAAGAAGAAGGAGTGGATTGGGGAAAGAAAATTTTATTTTCATGCATTCCCCTTTTGCCATTGCATATTCTTTTCCTTTGGGTTTACTTGAATATGATTAACTTGCTTAATATTGGTTTCTAATTACCCTAAAAGCATTTTAGGATGGGTTTGGATGTATTCCAAGGTTTTTGGTTTAAGTTTGGGTTTAGATTTTTTTTTTTAATTATGACATTTAGGGATTATTTTATATGTAGGTTCATTTAGCTTGCTACGTTTGGTGGATTAACACTAGATTGATACTTCAATAACATTAATTTAATCATTTATGATGTTTTTAATCAATGGGTTTTATGGAATTTAGAATTAATTTTTTGTTTATTCTATGTTTAACCCATTATGACTTAAGTGAATTTGGTTGAGTTGAATTACATCAAATGACTTGCTTGGCTCAATTACAACATATTTATTTTTTAATTATATTAATGCAAGCACTTGGGATGCATCGGAATAATTAATTTCACTTAGAGTTTAAAACCATTTTGGCCCAACTTTGTCTTAATGGGTTAAGATTGGGTTAATTAGGTTTAATGATCATATTAACCAATTTAAAATTAATAATTAGATGATTTATGTTTAGTAATCATTTTCAAATGATTTTAAATAATCAATTTGTGTTGATTTTAATTTAAATTCAAAGAGGTTCATTTAAGCCCATTTAGATCAAATGATCTAATTAGCCTAATTAAGTTCTTAATGGATTTATTTTTTATTAAATTCATGTTTAAACATGTTTATTTTATCAATTGGTCCATTTAAATGATTTTATTTTATCAAATTTTGGGGTCCACATAATAGGTTGACATTTGACTTAGTGGGGCCCACATAAAGTCAAACATATGTCAAAAAGGGTTGACCAGATTTGACCTTGATTTGGATTTGATTTCATGCTTTTCATTTTATGATTTCATGTTTTAGTTTTTTTGGATTTAGTCTAGATTTCTTTGGTGTTTAATTGATTTTAAGCTTAATTAGGATAATTAAGTTAATCATCAGAATTATCTTAATTTAAGTTCATATGGATTCAAATTTTAAGCTAAATGTGTTTGGTTTACCTTTAGGATTGAATTTTGGGTTGAGCCCACCTAATTTTATTAGGTTAGATCAAATCCAAGAAAGATGCATTAAGTCATTAGGTGTAGTGTCCTTAGTGTCTAATTAGGAAGTTCCTAATGTAGGATTAGATGTCATAATTACTAGTTTAGGGATAATGTTAACCTCATCTAAAAATGAGATCAAAAACCCTATCTCAACATATACTATCATACATATGTAATCTTTAAGTGTTTTTAAATGAAGAAATTTACACAAAATTTAGTTTTAATAATTTTTGAAACTCATATTCATTTTTTTTTGAATTTTTAAATTTAAATTTCAAGATGTTTAAAATTTTGGATTTACAAAATTTTGATTTTTTGGATGGGGGATCAAATATGATCTAGAAAATTTAGGTTTGATAGAATGACTCACCCAATTATTATTTTTTTTTTGAAAAAAAAAATTAAAACATTAATTCTTTTACAGTTAAGTAATTTATTTGAAATTTAATAAATGACGACTTCAAATATTTTAGAAATTATAAGGATTTTAGAAGCTTACTAATTAAGTCTTGAGTTAATAAGAGTTTTTAAAGTCTAGATGTTATCAACACATATTCAAGGATGAAATCTGCATGCTATATAATGAAAGAAGGGTATTATGTACCTTTGTGTGACATAACGATACTACTAATTTATAAAATCATTCATAACTACTAAAGATGGAGAGAGACACTCTTTGTAGCGAATCTCCAATATAATTTGTCAGAAATTTTATTTGGATGGCAAAAGAAAAACTCACAGAACTTTGAAATATCTTTATCTTTGTATGAATATGACATTGAGAATAATATACAAACTTGAAAGATAAGATGCTACCCTTTAATGGATTCATAAATTAAACTATCTTGTTGTTGTATCTATTTGTGACAAAAAGAATTATATACTTTTCTAAAAATTAGAAATATCATTCTGCTTTGGAATCGAATACAAGAACATGAGATGATTTTTAAAGTTAGTTTGATTTATATTTCTAGTTATTTGAATTTAAATTTTATATAGATTTCTTAGTTACAAGTTTATTATAAAGGTAAGCTCCTAAAGTTAATTATATTATAAGAGCACAAACCCTTAAGAAACTCTCAATTAAAGTCGAGAAAAATAATTTTAAGATTAATTCAAACTTTAAATCAAGGGATTGAGGATTTTGGAAGTTAAAAAGGGATAAAGACAAATTTAAGAATAGCTACTTTAAGGAGCCAAAGGAAGAATACGAGATGATTTTCAAAGTTTGTTTGGTCTATATTTCTAGTTATTTAAAATTAAATTTTATATAGATTTTTGGGTTACAAGTTTATTATAAAGATAAGCTCCTATAGTTAATTACATCTTAAGAGCACAAACTCTTAAGAAACTTTTGATTAAAGTAGTGCAAAATAATTTTAATATTAATTCAAACTTTAAATCAAGGATTTGAGGATTTTGGAAGTTAAAATGGATAAGGACAAATTTAGGAACATCTATTTTAAGGAGTCAAAAAAGAAAAAATGAAGTGCATGATAGTGAGAAATTTAGTAGCACTCAAATTATCATAAGATTGGGCTTTATACATTTGATATTTGAATATATTTAGTTTTGAGTTGATCATTTTATTATATTGTTGGGAATTATAAGTTAATAGCACAAAACTTTTGAATATGCCTAGAAAGTAAGGACTTACATCCCTTGGAAAATATTTTTTTTGAACCCATATTAAGTTGAGAACTACTATCATGTAATTACTCAAAATTAGTTTAACGATAAGATATAAGACTTACAGATTTCAACTTCACTTGAAATTAAAATAAAATCTAGACTCCTTTGAACTTACAATCTCACCTAGAAGGGTAGCCAACTAATCCACCTAATCGCTTTAAAATTATCAGACCAGGCTTATGGATTACAAGATAACTAGGCAGTTATTACTTAGGCTATTATTAATTAATAAAGGAATTTAAGAACTTAACCTTAGCCACTAAGTTTTTTGTCTCATATGAAATGTTCTTAACTAATGCAATAATTTTAATTTTATATCTTTTAAATAATGAATTTATTTTAAAGATTTGGAGTATGTAAATATGCTCACATGCATATAATATTTGAAGAATTCAAAGGCTAAAATAGACTTAAAATGCAAACTTCCCCAAGAAGAACAATTATCTTCACTAAACAGGAACCCCTTTTTATGCAGTGGGTGAAGGGCTTATATAAGAAAATAGAATAATATGCACATGGTTCTACAATCAAAGGGTTTCTAGTCAATTTTATTAATTATTACTTAAGGTTTTAGATGCAATATGTTATGAATTATTTAATTTAAATTATCAGTTGTTAATTTTGACTAGGTAGAAAATTTATTTCTCCTATAAGCATACTAAAAATCTAGACTTACATAATCATAACAAGCATCATAAGAAAGAAACCTTTGAAAAATTAGGTATTTTTATTGAGCAATGTATAGTAAACAAGATCAAATAAACATCAAAATAAACCAATGATAAATAAATGGCCAATGTGGTTGGCTCGATAAAATACAATTCCTAGAAAAAAATAAATAAATAGGCAGTTAAGCTCTGTTCTTATACAACTTAGCTTAGACTTATTGACAGAAAAACTCATTTTGTGGGTCTTCTAGCTACTTCTTTCAGCTTTCTTGCTTCTTTTGGCTTCAGAATGGCCATAAAGGTTCACTTTGTTTCCTTTTTTTCTCATCTTGAAATCCCATGGGCTAATACCAAATATCTCAAGACTCTTAAAATTACATTTATAAATAAAATTAGAACCTTATCTCAACAAAATAGATGTTAGCCTGACAATTATCCATAAAAGGAAACAACCAAACATTCCACAACATCACATTGAATCCTAGCACTCTGAATTACTAACCCACATGTCTTAATGGTCATGCTAATGGAGCTTTAGCAATTTATTGCTTTTTTTCTAGTGGCACGTGCAGTTAAATTAATTAGTTTTAAATATTTCATAATCACATTTCACATCATAATATTGGCCTTGTTATGCTTGGTCACCTATAGAAATAATCATTAGTCTAGTCTTAGATAAAGTTCTATCATAGAACTATCTTATCATAACAACATAGAGCTATCATAAATCTACATCACATCAATCAAAATAATCTATATTTATCCTAAATGAACTAAGGGCTATGTGTTGACCAAACTTTTAATGAGGTTGGCACACTATCATCCTTAGCTTTAATGATCTTATGTTAGTAATAAGATCTCCTCACTTAGAGCTTTGTACACATTTAGTGACTAAGGGAGATCACCAAAACCTAAGCCAAAGCTGAACCAATGGGATTAAACCATAATGTCAATTTTTCTTGCTTAGTGGGCCCCACATAATCCTTTGTGACCCAAGCAAGCCTAAACACCCCTAAATTAAAACCAAATTGAACTAAATGAACCATAACACTAAACTTAAACCAATACTTAACCCATAAGACTTCTAATTGGGTTAATTGGGCCATTTAACCCAATATAGCCCATTTATAACATTTAGGCCACATTGGCCCAAATTCAAATTCAATCAAAATTAGCTCAAACTAGTCAAACATATAACTACCAACTCACTTATAATTTGATTGATAAATAAAGGATTGCAAAATGTTTCTTCTAATAAAAGGCAAGCCAATACTATTCTTAAAGACTAAATATTTTACATCATCATCTAGATAGAAGGATTTGATGGTAGATTATAGCTTTTGTCTTTGCCTTATTAGATAATACGATGGTCTATTCACCTCCTTATAAATGTGAGTAAGCTGCATGGTCATTTAGGAGCTTATGTTTCAAATCCTCTTTAAGATATAGTTTAGCTTCCAAGGATGTGGCTTCTTTTGGTGGAAGATAGAAATCAATGAAAAAGAATTAGTTTTAAACCATATTGGAGTATTAGAAAAAGCTTGAGAAAATTTTAAAATAAATAGCAGTTCATCAACTTTTGAATATAAATATCTTAAAATTAAACATGGTTTTCAAAATAAGCAAATAATTTTTCCCTACTAATCCCTTACTAGTCCACCCGAACTTGTTGCGCTAGTGTTATTTTCAATGGAGCCATCCAAGTTAAATTTTAGCCACAAAAAATAAGGTTTAATCCAATGGAATAGTAGGTGCTTGGGTGCTTTTAGTCCTTAATCAAATCCAAGTTCATGTAGCCATGCTTCACCTTTCAGGTTGGAGTTATTAAGGATACCATTAAGGTGTGCTTTCCTCAAGAAATTCTTAGCTTGCTTGGCAATATTTTTGGTTCTTCCTATTGTGCTTGGTTTCATTCCTATTAGTTTTGATGAACTAGAAAACCATAATAGGAATAATGATTTAGATATGGTTGGCTAAGCTGAATATTCTTGCATTTTTCTAGGCAAGCAGTACTTGAAGTGGATCAGATATAACATATTTATTTATATGCAAATCAAAGAGTTCTTCCAATATTTCCTTGGTTTTCTTAGTCTTTTTGCAATGCAAGAATAGATAATGTACGGTTTCTGAGTTTGGACAAAGCTAACATTTTTAGGCTAATTTAATTCTTTTGTCCATTACTTTATCATCAATTTGAATTTATTTATTGAACTACCTCAAATAGAAGAAAGAAATAGAAGGTTTGCAACATCGATGAAAAAGGAGATTATCCCAGCTGCAAGGTGTGAGAGCTCTAATTAACTTATAGCATGCTTTGGAGAGTGCGAGCTACTGATTATCTAGATTAAGAATGAATCTACTTTTGCATCAATGATAAATTAGGACTTAAATGATATCTCTAATTGCTTCAACATATAAGATTCCCAAAAGCTTTTCTACATTCTAATGAGTTGTGTTATCTTGATGCAAGAGGAGAAATTTACTCCATAGAATGTCATTTTGAACATGATGGTGAGATGAAAGTGTGTCATCATGTAGTCAAATATCATACCAAAACTAACAACCAAATTAGACCTTAATGGTCCAAATCTAAATTAAATATAAACTAATTGAAATTGGCCATTCATAAGGTACTAAAACACTTAATAAAAAAACAAGTTTAAAGATCGATTAGGGTTCAATTTGACCAATGGATCCACTTAAACTAAGTTGACCTACTTTAACCCTATATGGTCAAAATTAAATTAAACTTAATCCAAACGAAATTAAATAAATACAAACACTATAAACATCACACAAACTAAATTATACATAATCCATGCTTATTTGGTGTCCATTTTGGCCAATATGGTCACTTGACTCAAATTTTCCCAATTAAAGTTCTATGAACCAAATCCAAATTAAATGCAAACCAATTGTCCCAACACACTTCAAATTAATAAATTAACAAAATTGACCTAAAAATGTAACATTTAGCTAAACCAAAGTAAATCAAATGTAAATTTGACCAAACTTTGTTGAACTCACCCTTTGACACCAAGGGTCAGTCCAAGTGAGCTTGACCAAAGTTATACCTACTTCAACTTATCCCAAGGTGAATCGAAAGTATAAATAAGATTAGGAACTCAAAATTGTGAAGTCCACTTCTTATCTTTGGCTTGGGTAGCCACCCTATTGACCTCACTTTTGGGGCAAGGATTTATCACTCCTATTCTAGGTCTAGGATTCTTCTAGAAACATAGGTTTTCTTGGTGCTAGGACACTTCTAGTGATTAAGAAAATAATAAATTTATGCCCAAAGACTTGTAAGGCATAACCCTAGGCCTAGAGCATATCTTAGGATAAGTGGGCTTCACCTACCCTATGGCCTAAATCGACACTCATACCCATCAATTCATTTAAACTTAAGCCAAATGATTAGAACCTAAACTCCAAGCCATAAAAATAAAAATTTAACCTTAGCTAAATTTGATCCACCTTAACCCATGTCAGTTAAGGAAGTTAAGATGGTTCAACTCAATGCTTTTGGGTCCCAAAAGGCCAAATTCAACTCCAAACTCATATGATTGAAACCAAGCCAACCCAAACTAATTAGAATTCAATTGATCTTGATTGAATTTGGTTTCCAATCCAAGTTCTAAGACATATTAACTTGAATATTAACCTAAGTTAACCCACTTCAATTTTCTAACTCCATTCAAACCAATTCAAGCAAACCAAACTCAATTTAATTCTCTCAATCATTCTAACTATCTAATGGATCATTTCAAACAATTAAATTTAAATTAACTCTTCTAATAAATCAATCTAAATCAATTCAAATCAACTCTTCCAATAAATCACTAATAATCAATCGAACATGGACCTAACCCATGTTGAAGCCAATTTGGCCAATTTCATCAAATCGATCAATATGATCCATTTGACCCAAATTGAATCATATGAACCAAATCTAAATCTAATCCAAATTGAATCAAACCAATTGCACTAACTCATTCCAAATGACCAATTTAACTTAACAAACTCCCACTTTGACTCAATTTGGTCAAAATGGTCAACTTAATCCAATTGAACCCATTTGACCTACATGAATCAAATTGAGCCAAACCCAACCAAATTTGGCATGACCCATCCTTGGGTCACCATGGGTCTGCCCAAGTGGGACCAACCCATGGTGAACCCAGGTTGGATCAAACCCATTGAACCAAACCCTACAAATGGGATAAAATTCTCATTTTGGAGGGTTCTCCACCTCCCTATTCCCTCGTAGCCATCTTTGATCCTTCTAGGATAGAGGACCACTGACCCAACCTAACCAAGGCTATTGGGTTTAGCCTTTGGCCAAGAGAGGGTGAGTTCACCCATTGGTAATCATTGGTGCACCTAAAGAGGAGTGTACACTCCATGGCAGCCCACTACACCTCCACCTCACATCCATTGCCGACCAACCACTCAGGCCGGACGACTGCAAATGCTGAGCCAATATCAGTATTTAGTTCAATTGAGGAGGAGAGTGTACTCCTCTCCATCCATCAAACTCACCACAAACCTTCTCTAGAGGATTTCAAATAATCTCCAAGCATTTCTTGAGCTCCCCATGTACCTTACTTCTGGCAAGACCAAGCTCCACCCAAACATGAGAGCCTTGTCCATATAACCTCATCAAAACTCCACAAAATTCAAATTAACTGTTCCCACATGTTTCTTAAGCTTGGAAAAATGAGAACGAATCAATTCCCAATCGATTCGACCACTAGAACACATCCCTAGACCAACTTTGGTGACTTTTGTGGCGGTGCTTGGTCAACAAGTCTATCGGCAGGGAAGCATCTCGAGATCTTCTCAAAAATGCTTTGTCTCTTCAAAATGAAGCTACCTCTATCGACGGACCATCGATCTTTAGCTCTGGCTAGTTAACAATTTGGCAACCATAGATTTGGCTAATATGTGCTGGTCTTTTTTTGAAATGAATTATGGTTTTACGCAATTTCCAGTGTATGATCTCCTTAGATCTCCTTTCTATTTATTTTGGATTTGATTCTACCATCAAACGAGCTCTGGCAAGCTCGAATTGAGCGAAAGGCAGACGGTGTCTGTCTTCTAGCATTCATGGGGACGAGGGATCACCGACCGTCTTTTATGCGTGATTAGAATGGATGGTCTTGATTAATCACATTTGAAATTTTGATTTAATCCCTTCATAATCATGTAATTAATCTCAACTGTCTAATCCAAGATCAAACAATCGAGACAAAATTACATTATTTGTTGTTGAGTCAGCAGTCGTGTTAAGCATTTTAAATAACCAATACCATGATGCCACATGGAAAGCATTGTCGTATTAGCTTCCACATGGTGCTGATGGTTTAAAATGATTTAATTGGGTTAAAAAATAGAATTAAATAGTTAGAACTTCAAAAAATCATAACTAATTATAGAAAAATCTAAAAAAATAAAAATAAATCCATTTTAGAAAGATTAGACAGAGGAGAATTTAATAAAAATAAAATTTCTAATTAATATTTAATGAATAGTATAGTTTGAAGCTTAGGCTAATTACCTTAATTAAGGGAAAATTACTTGGCTAATTAATTTCAAATTTGACATGTTGATTCCATGGGATGTCCTTCACCCCCCATATTTTCTTGGAATTACATATCATGTGGTTTGGAAAATTCTAAATTTTCAATACTAATTACCCTCTTTAAATGATTTAATAATTATTAACATGATTGAATAGTAAAATTAAGTAATTAATCTTAATTAATTAATGTAAATAGTGGGGATAACATGGGAATTAATTAAGACCCCTTCTCATAATTATTTTGAAATGTATTCTCTTAAAGGGTTTAATTAATATGTTTAATAATTAAGGGTAAATTAAGGAAAATTAATAATGAAATGTAAATGAAATCAATTTAAGTAACTCAAGTGCAACCCATTAATCCGTTTATGTGTTTAATAACACAAATTTGATAAGAAAATTATGATTTTCTTATTGGTGTGGTAAAATCATAAGAGTATTAATCTTAAATCTTTTCTTTCTTTAATTTAATTAATTCTTAGGCATGAGCCTAATTGCATTAGATCTTTTTAGGTGCATTGCAAATTTTATTTTTCCAAAGAAAATCATTGAAGGCTCATGTTTAGGTGATTTATTAAATAAAAGAAGCTTGAGAAGGGTGACCAAATTGATATAATTAATAGATTGAACTTAATTAATCCACAAAATATATTCAATTTCATTCCATTAACATATTAAATAACTAACATGGGATGGGATGAATTCTAAGTATTGTTTCTCCTCTTTAGGTTTCAACAACTTGAATATTAAAATTAAACATTAAAGAAACTTTGATTGGATTTAAGGGATGTTTATCTAACTTGATTGTCCTTAGGTTCTAATGAAATCAAGTATGTTGTGTGGTGATATTCAATTACTTCCTTTCAACTATCATAAACGTTCATGCCATGTGCTTCATGTATTCATGTTTTAAAGCTAAAAGAATATGATTGCATTTAAATTTCATGAGTTGGACAAATGTTATTATATAGTGTGGCAATTATCATTAGTAAATCTCAAACTATTTTGAAACTATATGTTAATTATGAATTAAATAATTTGAAGCTTAAATCAATGCTTATTATAAATAATAAATTATGTAAAAATGAAATGTTCATTTACTTGTAATCAAAAGATGGGAATTGATGGTTTTATTCTTATGTTCATTCTTATGTATTCATGTATTTGAATTAGCAAGTATATAATTTGGACATCCCAGAAATATGAGACTTTATGTAGCCCCAAGAAGGTCTTAGATAATCTCACTTCCATAGTTTAACAATGGCATGAACTTGTTTAACTTAATTTATGTGTATGGATATATTAGAATATAAAGTGAAACCTTTTTTTGCCATTAAGCTTTACATAAGTAAAAGATATTTCAATGATTTTATTTCTATGTTTATGTATATGCTTATGTGTATTTGAATTGGCAAGTATATAGTCTGGACATCACGAGAACACAAGGCTTTAAGTAGTCCCAAGGAGGTCTTAGATAATCTCACTTCCTTGGTTCAACAATGACACATACTTAACTTAAATTCCTTATACATGTTTGCATATGCTTAAATATTAGATGACATCTCTTTTTCTATCAAGTTCATGCATCAACATTCATTAAATGTGCAAAAATATAGGTACATTGCATGTATATATATATATATACTAAATCAACTATTAAAGAAACTTAAAAGAAAAGAATGTGGATGTTATTGATAATGAAAAAAGTAGTTGAGTATTATTCTTGTGATTGTGACTTAATTTCATTGGTCTTAAGATGCCTTGTATGTTTGAATAAGATTCATTAAGACTAATCTAAACTTAAGCTGAAAAAAAATTCATAAATGGTCTATTAAGAAAGTTAAATCAATAATGATCTATTTTTAGAAATTAACTTAGGCTAAGGATGAAAGAGTTAAGTCTCTTTCTCCTCTTCATAATGTTTAGATCTTAAGTAAGAAGTGAACAAAATAAAATGCATAAGTTAAAATTCAATCAAGTTACTAAATGACTTAAAGTGAAACCACCCTTAATGGGTAATTTAAACAATCCTAAATTTTAGAAATTCCTAATTCTAAAGCCCAATCAAGACATAGCACACTAAACCTTAGCACATACATTAGAATACTGAGTCATCGATCTTAGTATTAGGTTAGGTTGATGTATACTATAGTGATATATTTTGTTTTGTGATATAATATTTTAGACTGGATGTTAGGATTGTTTGTGTGTAGACCGGATGTTAGGTCATTATTAGCCTAACGATGTATACGTAGGGGATTATGCTTAAGGGACTACTACAATAATAAATTAATATAAAATGCTTTTGCTTGTAGGTGCTTTTTATGCCCCTAAGCATAATCCAATTATGATAGGTGTGCTTGGTTACCCAAGTGCAGGAGGCTAAGTCCAAATATATGAAATATAATTGCTTGGTTTATATGTTTCTTTATCAAATATCTATTTTACAGGTGTAGTTAGATTTTATTTTTCATAATGATATAATTTTTGCAATAGAATTAAGATTAATTCTATGAGGTTTAAGATGAGTAGTGGCTAGAAGGCAAAGACCTAGGAGGCC
Source organism: Cymbidium sinense (assembly GCA_021442155.1). Classification (NCBI taxonomy): domain Eukaryota; kingdom Viridiplantae; phylum Streptophyta; class Magnoliopsida; order Asparagales; family Orchidaceae; genus Cymbidium; species Cymbidium sinense. Next base: position 58,250,905 of record CM038215.1, read on the forward strand.
TTATGAAGCATGGAGCAAGCTAGTCCAAAAAAGAAAGAAAGAAGAACAAGAATTGAAGACCCCCATAGGATTTATTTCATTTGTAAGATTTAATTATAATTTAGGCTATATAAGGGTAGAGCTCGACTATCCAACTCTTCTTTTCTTTTCTAGGGTGTACGATAGTACTTGGTCGCACTGGCCTTTTTATTATTTTACAAATCTAAATGTTTGATTATGCAATATAAATGGCATGCATTTTATAGGTTTCTTATAGTGTGTTTGTTTGATGTGTGACCTAGATATAGTAAGCTCTTTATGATAAAATTAAAATTTAAATCCTCACTAAATAACTCATAACTAAATTCTAATGCAACTAACAACCTCACTCTAAAGCCTGGTATATAAACAAGATAATATAAGATTTAGAAACCCTTAGTTAAATGGTTGTATTCTATAACTACATGCATGTCATATTATTTCATTCTTGAATATAGAGCGTCTCCACTCTTGCATGATAAGGGACAAGCTTGACCTTTGAGAGCGATCCCTTGTAGTGGAGAACACCTCTTCTATTTGATTTAGCCTATAACTGAATTTCATCATGTATATAGGCATAATGATCTTGAGACTTGGTCCAAGATAAATGTGTCAAAATGATCCAATAACTTGTAAATTTTTAACATTAGTCTATGTCATATTTGCATAGCAAACATTACCCAGTCTCTTAGGGAGTGAGTTTAAAATTTTAGCTTCCCTCCTAATTAAATAATACTATCTTGCATTTATGTAAGATCAGTCTACGTGGTTTTAAAGTGTAGGAGGTGTTAGCTAACACCACTCCAAGTAGTTGTAAGTCCAGAAGAGACGGGATGTGTTCATTCTCTCTCAACGAGGTGAACAACTATATCCCAATCTCCTCAATTAGACTTAGGTTATGCTTCTAGCTTATGCTAAAGAATTTTAGACTTAGGCTCTAGGCAGCTTGTTCCTCTTTTACTATGAGTATAAATCCTTATTTCTTAGGTATCTCTACAATCTTGTATTGTTGGGTTATAAGTCCTAGCACTCTAACTCAACTCTACCCCCATCACCTGATCAGTGCAAGTCAATATACTATTATCAAAGGAATGAATATAATGGATAATATTCTACTTGTTGAAGAGTTAGTGTTGTACTTAAACAAAAGAATAAAGGGAGGAAATGTGGTGGTCAAATTGGACATAAAGAAAGCATTTGGTACAATCCATTTGGACTTCATTCATAGGATGATCCAAGCTAAAGGTTTTACTTCAAATTTTTGCACAATGATCATGGCACTTCTAAACAACAAAAAGTACTCAATTTTAATAAATGGTGAACCACATGGTTTTCTTAAAGGAATTAAATAAGGTGAACCTCTCTCTCTCTCTCTCTCTCTCTCTCTCACCATCTCTATTTATCCTTGCATTTGATTATTTTTCCAAAATTTTGAATCAGGCACATATGGAAGATAATCACATTCTCCATAAGGCTAAATGCAAAACCATCATCTCTCACCTTACTTTTGCTGATGATATCCTCTTTTTGTAATGCTAGCAAGACATTCTATTAGAAAGGTTATGAATATCATTATTGAGTTTGGAAAAGTATCTGGCCTTAGTTTTAACAATAATAATAATAATAATAATAATAATAATAATAATAATAATAATAATAGAAAATAAAAATGCTAACTCATTCCTTGCAAATATTGTGATTCCAATAAGGTCAAGTGGATGATTCACTAGTTTTTCAAAGTGTTGGCTCCCTCTCAAATACTTGGGTGCTTACATTTATAATGGAAGGCTTAAGGAAAACTTGTTTGATGACATTATTACCAAGATCCAACTTCATATTAACTCATGGAAAAATTCCTTAACTTAGTTTTGGAGGTAAGAACACTCCCATCAAAAGTATCTTAAATTCAATTCCCCTTTATATTATTCAAGCTTTTAATATGGCCTTGAGTGTGCAACTTATAATTGAAATACTTTTTAATAAGTTCTTGTGGAGTGGCAACAACAAATCAATTCACTGGACTAGTTGGAAGAAGTTTTGCAATCCTAAAGAATAAGATAGAATTGGAATAAGATATCTTCAAGATTATATTAAAATCAATATGATAAAAAATTAGATTAGATTAAGGGAAAGGAATTCTCTTTGGGCATCGTATCTTTATAGAAAATATTGCAAAAAAAAAAAAACAACCAGCCTTAATTACTCCGAGCAGCAAGGACTCCTATCTCTAGAAGAGTATGTTGATGTATAGATAGGAAGTTGAGGATCTCATCTATTGGGATGTGGGGGATAGAAATATTAACTTGTGGTTTGATCATTGGGTACCAGATATTGATTTGGAAGATATTAGGACATGTAGTAATTGCATTATAGAATTTTGGATAGACAAAGTTGGGACATCGATAAGCTACTAGATAAAGTGCCTAGAGATATCATTAAGATCCCAATCAATATTCAACAAAAGGATCAACTCATCATCAAGAATAACAAGACCTCTCATTCAATTTCCCAAATAATTGCCTGTAGTTTAGATGGAAACAATCAAAGCACTCCTTGGGGAAAACTTATTTGGAATAGATTCTTTGAACCCACCATTTTATTTTTTTATTGGAGAGTTTTTCGCAAATTGATTCCCATGGAAGACATACTAAAATTGAAAGGATTAAAATAGCATCCAAATGTTGTTTTTGTAGGAATGATGTGGAGAGTTTAATGCATATTTTCACTAACTGCTATTTTACCACTGAAACCTGGAGATTGCTAAGGGATTTGATGAAACAAAAGTGGGAAAATGTTTGAACAATTTGGGTGATTACAACTCATGTTAGCAACATATCCATTCCAATGGCACATTAGTTCAATAATAATTTTTCATCCCCCTCATCACTTATTGGTTCATTTGGTTTGCTAGGAATGCAGACAAACATGATAACAAAAAGCCTTCCTCCAAGAAAACAATAATACATATTATTAACAATATTGCTAATGCCACTAGATTTGGTTGCCTAAAGCTAAACCCACTTCTTCAATATGATTATTGGAAGGAACAATGCTTTGCTCACTCCAAGCCAACTTGGAAGATAGTTTTCTGGTTCAAACCACTAAGGCACACTATCAAAATCAATATTGATGGTTACTTTATGGATAAGGATAATTCTGTTGGGATTGGTGGCTTATTTCAAGATTCAACTAAAAATGCTTATTATATTTCTCAACTCCATGCATGGCTCAATCTATCATTCATGCTAAACTATTGGCTCTCAAAGTAGCTTTATCCTTGCTCCCTACTTTTAGAATACTAAGCTTCTAAATTGAGTTTGACTCACTATAGCTTATTAACATATTAAATCAAAGACACAAAGAATTGTGGCACACAACCCATCTTTTAAAATAGATTAGACTTCTTATGAGTGATAAGAATATTGTGATCACCCACATCTTCCATAAAAGCAACCAGCCAATAAATTATTTGGCTTAAAAATGTGATTCTGCTATGCTTGTGCTTATAACCTCCACCCATAATGTTCAATTTAAAAATCTTTAACATGGAGATATTTTGAATGTCCCTTACATTGAAGGCCTTGATAGGTTGATGTAATCTCCTTTCAACATTAATGAAATTATCTTTTTATTTAAATAAAATAATCTTCCATCAATTTCAAGTTTAGAAAGCTTGAAATCAGTGAACTCTGATGAGGGTTTTTGTGTTGGTGTCCTCGATATTCCATGAGGAGGCACATGACAAAAATCTTCCCAAAGCTTCCAACCCAATAAAGCTTCCTAAATCATTGATTACACTTGATAAAGCTCAAATGAGGTAAATCTCTCAATACTTAGTAAACGTATAGAGATCTCATGGTGTTTGAAGTGAATACACAAATGGTTAGGATCCAATCATAAGAAACTCTTACATTTTTTCTTACATTTTCTTGAATGTATTAGAACCAAACTCGGAACAAGTGAGGAATGGTAAATAGACTCAGTCTCTTACTAGAAGAAGAAAATGAATCATGAGCCATTCATTCTATTTAATTATAATAGATGGTCATTATTTCATCATATGATTAGAATTTGATTAAGCTCTTTGGAAACTATGGGGAAGATTCAAGCTGATTGGTCTTTGATAGGATTACTTTAGATAATTTTACATGCACTTCCATCCATACTGGCTCTACATGAGCCACGGATTTCACTAATCTTAACATGCAACATGTAATGCACATGTCGAGTCACCACCTCATGAATAACTAAAAAATTAAGATCTAAAATTTGATTTAAATAAATCAAAATAAGATAAATTCATAACTAATTTCTAAAAAAAAAATCTAAAAAGATATAAATAAATTCTCTCTGGATTTAGTGAAGTGAGTATAATCTAGAAAAAAAATAAAAGATTTAATTTTTATTAGGTGTTTTTAGAGTAATTTAAGTTATACTAAAAATTTAATTTTTGAAATTAATTTTAAAAAAATCACTTAAATTACATTAAATATTCAAAGAATGTCTTGAGGAATGACCTCTATCTCCCAAAGCGATTTCAAAGAATTTGGGTGGATAGATCTTAAGTTATAAAATTTTGAAGACTTATGTGGTGATTAATTATTATATCATTGATTAAATTGCATAAAACTTAAAAACTTCACAATAAACTACATAAAACTACAAAAATTTAAGTCTAAATGCTCTAAAACATCTACACTATGCTTTGTATGTTTTTATTTAGCTCTGTCATTTTTCTCAAAATTTTTATATATGTTTTTTATGAGTTATTATACTATTAGAGTTAATAAGAGTTATTACTTGATTTATTAAATTAAAATTATAAAATTATAAGATTTGCATCTTAAGGTCTAATCACTTAATGAATAGAGAGGATCATGAGAAAATGTTCAAACACATTTGATCATTATTGAATGCATTAATCATTCTAATTAGGATAATTTACACACATTAATTAATTAATTAATTAACACACAACCTAAGAATTTCATAAATAAAAAATTAGGCTCAAATGACTTGAAATTTTATGGATAGTCCTAGAGGCTAGTGGAGACTCCTGAAAATATTTTTAGAAACATTTTGAATACATTTTTGAAAATCATAATACTAATAACCATTTAAATTATTATTAAAATTTTTAAAATTATATAATTTATGAAAATTGGCTTTTAAATTATTTAATGTATCCAACATACTGTTCTAAGTTTGAAGAAATATTTTGATATATTTAACAAATATTTTTAATATTAATTTATTTTAAAAAATAAACAATTTATATTAAATTATAAATAATTTTAAAAATTCATCATTTCTTTTGAAATGTTTTTGAGGTCCCCTTTACATTAGAAAATAATTTCATAAGATTTGGAGTTGATTAAATAAGTTAAAATTTATTTTAAATGAATACTTATTTACTTTAACATAAAATTGCATTAATTACCATTTAACTTGAAAAACTCAAAATAAAAAACTAAATTAGAAAAAGTATTAAATTTTTATTATAAACCCACATTAATAAAGAATACATAAAAAAATAAAATCATACTATTATGAATATTAAAATATTTTATATAACTTAAATGCTTAATTTACATATTTTTTAGATAATAAAATAATTTAATAATTATAAAAAATTAAAATTAATTCAAAATAACCCTAAATTTTTATGGAATAACTCTTTGAAGTCCACCAACTCTAAAGAATATTTCTTTAATTTTGGGAGGTCCTTTAACATTAGTTTGGAATTTTATTTTTTATTTAGTTATTAAATAATATCAAATTACTAATAATTTCTAAATTAATTAAAAGTATTATGAAATATTCTTTAAGGTGTCTTCTTAATTCTAGGAAAAATTATGAATTTATTTAAAGTTAAATTATAATTAAAACTCATAACTTAAATAATAATCAAAATAAAGCACTATTAATTAAATTAATTAGAATCCATAAAACTCATTTAATTTATACCCTTAGAGTGAACCCTTGTCCCTTAGTAGGGTGTATACTCTATTTGGACTAGGGTGTAAGGGATAGGTGGCCTTACTACAAGTAGGGCCCACTACTCTTCATACTCTTTAGAAAATTAAACCCATCCTAAACCTAAATCTAAAAAATAATAGTAATTCAACTCTAACTCATTAATCACTTAAATTAGAATTGATCAATGATAATAAATTAAATCTCATTCTTAAATTATATCCTGAACATTAAAGATTAGCTTTGACTCACCATATTAGCATTTACACACAAATTAGATTGCTAGGTTATCTATCCTATATCTTGGTTAGGATGGTGCTTGATTATGATGTATTGATTTTCTTATTTTATGGTGTAATATTTTAGAATTGATGTTAGGAGTTATTTCCTTGTAGATTGAATGTTAGGGTGTTATTTATTAGCCTAATATTGTCTTCTATAAGGAGGAGTTCTTAATAGAAAAGGGGCCATGATAATAAAGTTAGAAGTAATATTATTTTCTTGCACGTGCTGTTTGCTTAAGCCCCCTAAGCCCCTAAGCATAACCCATTAGCACAGGTGGGCTTCGCACCCGTTGGTACTAAGTCCAAATATAAGAAATATAACTACTTAATTGTACATTTACTATTTTCACTAATATTTATTATGTTAGACCCAAAAAATCATTTATCTTTAAAATTTATAATTATAATTTATAATTACAAATAGAGCCATGAGGTTTAATATGAGTAGAGGCTAATCGGTGTGATCCTTAGAACGATACCTAGTGGTATGGTTATACCCCAAGATAAAGAATCATGAAGGCAAAGATATGATGACCCCCATGTGTTATTTTATTTATTTATATACTAGGATATAAAAGGATAGATGCTCGGCTATCCATTTAAAGTTGTAATATATAATAATAATAATAATAATAATAATAATAATAATAATAATAATAATAACTCCATTAAAGATTAACTTGAAAGTACATGATGTATGAGAAAAGGAAAAATAAAGATCAATTACAATCTTCTAATGTATGGTAGATCTAGTAAATTCCATTTAAGAGGTACGAGTATTTGAGGTGGAGGCCTACAAGAAAAGATTGGTCTCTCAAGATAAGAAGCCATCATTGTCAATCTATTTGCTAGTTGATTGCCTTCTCTGTGGATATGTCTTATCCAAAATTGACAAGGTTATGATAGCAATATAATTCTTTTGAGGATGTAAGCAAGGTACCAAGGGTGATGGTCATCCAATGTAATGTAATTATAAAGATTTAGTAAGTCAGTTTCAATCCATATATTATGGAGATGGAGGGATTTTGCAAGTCTTAAGGTTGTGAGGCATGCAATGGATTTGATATATGAATGGCATTATCTCCATAGCATGGAATGGAAAAGATGAGAAATCACTGACCCTTATGATATCTAAAAATCCACCAATACCAGAAGACATGGAATCAGATATAAAGCTGCCTTCAATATTGATCTTAGTGTATCCAGCTTCTGGTTTAATCCAATGTACAAAGATGATGTTAGGTTTTCTTTTCTAAGGGGAGGTAATGAGAAGATTGGCATTTTCCAGCTTTGCACATAGTTCTGAATGTAAGGGATTATATTTTTCAGTCCAAGCCATTGATTATAATGCCTGTTCAGGTTTCTTTCCATCCAAATGAATGATACAGTAATAAGGGGAATAACAAAGGTTGGGTCATGTTTGTAAGCTTTAAATGTGCTCTAAGCCTTCATATAATCATGTATGGATTCATTGTTTGGTTATAGTATATGGTATGTAAAAAATAGCTCAGCCCAAATCTATTTATTGACTGAGCAAGAGATGAATAAATAATGGATATTTTCTTCATCACTTCCATAAAGATGACAAATAGATGTGAGATTAAGTCTTTTCAACTTAAAAATATTATCAATAGAAAGTAAATAATGCCACAGTCTCCAGCATATGAAGGATATGATAGGCTTAATGGCTAAACCCCAGAATGTTGGGTGCTTTCAAAGTTTTTATTTGGGTTGTGTATAACATTGTAAAACTTTTGGCCAAGGAAGAACCATTGCACCATTTTAGTATTACTTTGTTAGCCATTTGTGGAAGAATAGGGATGTTGTTGATTTTCTTTATAAGATCCTCATGTAGAAAGCTTTTTAGTTTTGGAATATCCCATTTGTGATTTGCCCAATATTTTGAAATAGTGGTCTATTCAGGGTTAGAGACCCTAGTAAGATCAGATAGAAATCCATCAGGAAATTAGTGATCTCTAAGGAAACTAATGCCACCATCACCCAAATGCTAGAAGATCTGATTTTCAAGAATCTCCTTATGTTTCAGCAAATTTTTCCAATAATAGGAGTCTGTGTTTCGAGAATGCACCAAGGAGGGGTGAGTTTTCTTGTAGTATTTGTTGAGAAGAAACTGAGCCCAAAGAGAATCTTGTTGTCTAAATTTGATCCAAAGTTTTAGTTGGTTAATCTTGGTAGAATCAACAATAGTTCTAAATCCTAGACCTCCTTTAATTTTAGGCTTGCACACCTTCTTCTAGCTAACCCAGTGAATAGAATTGTTATGTCCATTCTATAAGAATTTATTAATAATTCTTTCAATCTTTTCTTGAACTTGCGAAGGTATAACCATGGTTTGACTTGAGTATAGGGGAATAGAGCAAAGGATGCTTTGTAGTAGAGTAATTTTGCAACTAGTTGATAGAAATACATTCTGCCATGAGTTAACTTTATCTTGGATAGATTGGATGACTGCATCAAAGTTGTGGGACTTGTTCCTCCCTTTATAAACATTAACTCCAAGATATTTAAGGGGTAAATGGGATTGAGTGAATCTAGTGTAATCCTTAATCCAATTCTGATCAATTCTATTGAATTTACCCATTATGAATTGGCACTTTATTTTATTGAACTCCAAACCATAGATGGCTTCAAAAGAGTTTAGTATATGCTTGATTTGTTTAATGGAATTCTTGGAGCCATTGCAAAAAAGTAGGAGATAATCAGCAAAAGCTAGATGGAAAATGGTAATCTTACCTTTGGAGTGGTAACTGATTTCCTTCTTGGAGGTATGAGCTGCATCTAGCATTTTAGAGAGTTAGTCAAAGGATAGAATCAAAAGAGATGGGGATAGGGGGGTCACCTTGTTTATTACCTCTAGAAGCTTTAATGAAACAATGTGCCTCCCCTTTGATAAAAGAGAGTAATGGTTGTTGGAAAGGAGTTAATTGACAATAGAGCAAAAACCTTCATTAAAACCCCTAGCTTTCAAGCAGGCCATTATAAACTTCCAGTTGATTGCATCAAAGGCTTTTTATATTTCCAATTTGATAACAAAGTCCACCCCGCCCCCCGCTACACTTCTTATGAAGGTCTTGGATAAGTTCTTGAGCCAAGAGAATGTTTTCAGCTATGGTTCTCCTCATGATGAAAGCAGTTTGGTTAGGAAGATAAAGTTTAGGGAGGAATGGTTGATAATCTATTGGCAATGATTTTGCTAATAATCTTGCTAATAATATAGGATAGGTTGATGGGTCTGAAGTCCTCCCATATATTCTTGTTGTTTGATTTGGGTATGAGTATTATGATGGAGGTTTTGAAGAATTTATGAATATCCTTTCCCATGAAGAAGTCTTGAATAGCGGCTACCATATCTTGTTTAATCCATTGCCATGAATGCTGATAGAAGTAGGCTGTTAACCCATCAAGTCCAGTAGCTTTACAGCCATTAAGGGAAGAAAGGCACTACAAACTTTCATCCTCCTCAGGTAAGTAAGCAAGATTCAAATGGTTGACATTCAAGGCATAAATTTTTAGTAAACTACCATTGAATAAATTTAGGTTTACACTTTGTTCTTGGAACAAGGTTTTGAAGTGCTTAATCCCATCTTCAATAATGTCTTCTTTGGTGTGCAGCCAGCTATGATTACGTTTGATTTTGGTAATAGTTTTATATTCTCTCTTTTTCTTAATGCAAACATGGTAATATCTAGAGTTTCTATCTCCCTCTTTTAGGTTCGTCACAATAAATCTTTGGGCTAAGAAGTCTTCCTCCATGTCAATTAACTGGTTTAGGCTAATCCAGGCTTGTTAGGTTCTCATTCAGCTTGGATTGAATAACCTTCAACAACCTTCAACACACATGCTCTTACGAGGTAGATCTTTGTTCTCTTGCATTCCAATTTGTTGGTGGATATCTCCAAACACATTCCAATCCCAAAGTTTCAAATCTTTTATGAGAATTTTGTGCAATGTCCATAGTCTGATCTAAGGTTCAGTTGCATTTGAGTTCTAGGCTTCCAATAGGTATTTTGTGAAGCGGTTATGTTGGGTCCACATATCGTAGAATCTGAAAGCTTGTTTAGAAGGTTTTGGGGTATGCTAGATAGCTAGAAGTAAGGGAGCATGGTCAGAACCCATTATGCTTAGGTGTCTAATAGATACATTATGGAATTGAGTAAAGTAGCTAGAATTCAGTAAAATACAACCAATTCTTTCAAATACTCTACCCCTATTCCATATATATGGAGAGCCAATAAAACCAGGGTCAAAGAGCAATGTAAATTCAACGTAATCATCAAATTCTCTCATAATCATTTTATTTGGTTTCCTCCTTCCTTTCTTGTCCAAAGCATTGGTGACCATATTGAAATCCCCACCAACCAACCAGCCTATATGGAAACTTTGTCTAATGAATTTGATATTAGACCATAGTTTTATCATTGATTCACTAATACATGCTGCATAAACAATGGTTGCACACATTGAGTAGTTGCTACAGCTAATATGGGTGTGAATAAATTGAGAGTCATCCACCATGAGGTTCACTTGAAATGGATGTTCCCAAAATAGTAGAATCTTATTGTTGCAATTTTGTATGATATTAAACTTGCTGAATTTTCTTTTGAGTTTGTCAAAACTTTGAGGATGTATAAGATGTTCAAGGATGGCAAAGATGTGAAGCTTGTGTGTCTTTATTAGGCATTTGAGCCTATCATAGGATGCATTATTTGCAATACCTCTAATGTTCCATATGAGAAAACTAGTCATGTTTGGAGTATTTAGAGCCCCTAGAGGCCCTAGTAGTAATCCTATCAAGTTGATCATCATAATTGGCTAGAATTCTAGTTGTGGAGGTGTTCCCTAGAGAGGATACAACTTTGTGATTTAAATGTTTTAGCTCTCTGATTCTTTTATGTTTATTCCTTTTAGACTTATAGATCAACCATTCTTCCTCAAGCTCTTGAATAGTGTTATCAAAGTCCCCATGATTAGAAGTATGCTAATATAAAATTGGGGAGAAAACATCTTCTAGCTGAGTTTGAATTAATTGATCATAGGTTTCACCATCTTAGGTATGCACTCAGCTTGTTCTGGATCCTCATTAAGTTGATCTAGTGTAACTTCAGCATTAGAAATTCATTGTTGTCTAAGGACTATTAAAATCTCCTAAGCTTCCAAATTATCTTCTTATACTATTTCCATAACAATCATTCCAGCTAGTTTAGGATTTAGGATTTGATTTTACTAATCCAAGACTATATTGTCATATTTGTTGTTAGGGTTTGCAGCATTTCTATCATGGGATCCAATAGGAATTGGATTGTTGGTTCTATCAACAAGTATGTTAATATTTGTTGCACTTTCATCAATGATTCCAGTTGGCTTTAGATTTTTAATTCTTAGTTCAGGGTAAGTTGCATAGAAGTTCTCAAGTAAATGCCTGAACATTCTGCATTTTGGGCAATAATGTGGTTGTTGCTCAGTGACAGCCTACTTCCAATAACTATTGGTTGGAGTTCCAATCCAAATCTCATCAGAGTAAGGAGTTGTAATGTCTATTTCAACAAGCACATAAGAAGCAGAGGGCCTAGATAGGTTGAAGGTAGGTAAATCTAGCTTTAGGGGTTTGCTAAAAGATGTAGCTAGGGAGTAGAGGATTTCTTTATATATAGATGGAGCTTTAGGTTAGGGAACTTCAGCCAAATTGGGGACAATAAGGGACTCAATGCTATAGTCAAAGGTAGGAGTCCATTTGAGTATCTTCATGGAAATGTTGTCTATGTGATAAAGTTTTATGGAAAATAGGCTAGTATAGTCTTCATCCCTATTCAAATAAATTGCAATATATCTACCATCAAAGAGGCCAACATTCCAATCACCAAAAAGCTTAAGTTCATCAAAATTTTTCTTAATGATGTCCATCTTGGGATGTCTATAGGTGAACTTTCCTACCAAGGTAAACTTAAATGGTTCAGCTAGCTGTGTGGATTCAGAATCAATAAGATAGGGGGAAGATTTTCCATTTTTCTGACCTACTTTTTTTGATGAAATCATTCTTACCACTATCGTAGAATCTATCATTGGTAGGACTGAGGAAAGATGACCTTGATGGAGGGATCAATTGAGTCATTGGTGGGGAGGTTATTAGAGAAAGCACCCATGTAAGAGGGGCCTTCCATGAGGGATTCGAGAATGAAATAGTAACCAAAGAAAAAAAACCTAGTTAGGGGGAAGTCGTACCTAGGAGGGAGGAGATGTGCCATCAAGTCACTAACATTAGCTATATATATATATATATATATATATATATATATATATATATATAATTTTATTTTATTAAATGTTTGGTACTTATATACTTTGTATTATGCACTAGAACTATGTTCTTTTCATAGGCTTTCTTTTTGTGATGATATTTTCTAATTGTTCAAGCTTGTATATTCATTAAGTTTTAAGGACTTAAATTTATTTTTTCCCAACTAAAAATTAATCAACTAAAACCAAAATAAATGTAGCTTGTAACATCATTTAGTTAAAGCCTTAGGCATAAATACTAAAAATAACTTAAAAACCTAGTCTTTAAGAAACATCATGAATATTATTCTTATCTCCTTGTATAGGGCCCTTTACCCATTACACATATGGGGAATCTGTTTAGTGAGGAAGGCTACCTTCTCAAGAAAGTCTATACTCTATTTTTGATTTATCCCATGAGCATTTATAATATTACATGCATGTAAACATGATTATATGTCTAAGCATATCAAACAAACTAAGTGTCTACAAATATAGATGAAATTATAAATTGTGCATTATTTAGAAGCATTTCATACTAGTCATATCCTTAGATTTACAAAGTGAGTTAGTTTCTTATATTCCTTTCCTAATAAATAATAACTTAAACTATCTTACATTGTCTATGACTCTTGGCTTTAAAAATAGAAGGGGTTAGCTGATAGCCCATTCGAGTGAGTTATAAGTCCAAAAAAATTAGGATGGGTTCATGCTCTTTAGTAAGAGTGAACCACTAAATCTTAATTTTTTTTGTTAAATAAGGCTGAGCTTCTAACTTATGCTAGAAGCAAAGGTAACATATTTCTCTTTCGCTATAAGAATAACTCTTCACATCTTAGGCCTCCCCATAGTTTTATGATAGTAGATTATAAGCCCTAGCATTTTAATAAAATGTTAACTGAAAATAAAACTTAATCTCATTTTGAAAAATGTAAAGCCAAATCATATAATAGGTTGAAGTGCTTACTTGGCTTCCACGTATCCAAGCTCTTCTTTTTTTTATTTTTTTATTTAATTTAAAAACAACAATTCTTAGTTTGTTCTATCCCATTTGACTTCCATATTTAGCAGCCTAGATATAAATTTTTTAATAGACATCAACCAAGTACTTTAATCAAGAGTTTTTTTTAGGATATCCATCCTCTTAAGTTGTAATTAATAATGATGGTTTACTCTTATAAAGAACTTGCAACCTAGGTAAAACAAACCACCTATTACTATACCATATAAGGTAGAAAAAAAATCTCTAGTGCATGTAGACCCATCAACCTTACAAGTCCTTATTATATATTAAATCCATCATAGGTTGATATTTCTACCTTTTTGTGATAATATACTATTCTTTGATTCTACCTAAATAACAACCCTTCATATCTTTCTAGTGTCCTCACATTTTTATCATCATAGATTTATCTATCAACATCATTAGGGAAACTCCTCTCTCCATTTTTATAGTTTCCTTTTAACTTTTATTCCAACTCTCTTGCATCTGGTATGTTAAGTACTGCATCTTCCAAATTGTAACCTTCTCGTCCCCATCGTCCTAACAGCCGATCATGCAATTCTAGCTACGAACAATTTTCTTCCTACTAGTAGCAGTACCTTTTAAAGCCCATCCAATTATAATAGATTGCCCTAGTATACATAAAAGTGTAAGTCCCATCAATTTTCTTTTTCTCATTTGACTCATCTTTGGCAGAAAATGTGGGAAATTGACTATTTCCGGGTGAGAACCCATCTAGGGCACCATCTTTGCTCAAACCTCGTCGAGGAAATAGGAGTTCTAACCACACCGGAATAGATAGAGTTTTCCAAAACACGCCGGTGGAAGACCCCTAAGATCCCTATCGAGTTTCGAGAGGAGGTATATACCGGCTCAACTGAAAGGTGGTTCCTTCTAAGACTAACGAACACTCAAAAAATCCATTGGACAACATCGATTCTCCTGATAGGCCACAATTGCCACAAGCAAACATATTAATGATGAGGAATGCATTTTTTCTATGCTACTAATACTTGAAGTGAGTTTGCTTACCTCTTCTGGTAGCAAGCGCTCCGACTCTCACCTTTTTTTTATGAAAATGGAAACTGAACTCCAGGCTAATATGAAGCACATGGTGTCTTCTTGCTCTAGCATTCAAGTCGATCTATTACGACCAGCGTGGTTGTCGGAGAGTGATGAGCTCTCCATCCAATCCAAATCCTATCATTCTCACTACGAGCTTCCGAGGCAAAATTGAGAAGTCTCCCGGCACCAAGAGCGGTGGTTTCTTGGTCCGACTCAAAATGGAGTGAGGCCAGGCACACTTTTCGGCTCAAGCCATGCTTCATGGAAAATTTCCGCAAATGGACTTAGAAAGTATTCTACTTCTTCATGGCGCTTTCAAAGTAGAAGAGTGGTCTCTTATCTAAGAAGTGGTGGTGTCAGAAGTGTACTTTTTCTCAGATATTTGGGTTCAAATACCTGCTTTGAAGTAGCACTTGATGAGGGTCCTAGAAGAACTATGATCAAACTCAGGCCTTGGAGTCTAAAGAGGAACCCCTATTGCCCGAGAAAATTTTAGATAAAAAAAGTGCTATGAAGCTCTTCTAGAAATCAGATTTGCGGCTCCTCGGTGGCTCACCGGTGTGTAATTCAAGAATAGAATGCACTATAATAATGACCCAACAGCTTGTCAAATTTGGGGCTTCGTGACTCTTGTCAAAGCTTGGTGAGAGATTTACCCTTGGACTCATCTATTCTCGGAGTGCTCAAAAGGCTAGGGAGGGAAAAAGCATGCGTAGAGAATAGGGAGATCGAGAAGAAATCAAGAATTCTGTTGAGGTGTCACAAATAGAAAATAGTGCTTCCATTGGATACCCTTCTTCTCTGTTCCAGGTACAGAATTGACAAATGAGAATTCCGTGTGAGAAGTCACAGCTACTATGTTGGCTTTGACTAGACTACGAAATTTTCGTCTGGTTCACCTTAAACATTGTTGGGTTAGGAAGAGTGATTACTTACTCTAAGCCAGAGCCTCTTGGGCAAATGCGGCCATTACGGGTTGGATGTCTAAGAAATTCCAGGAGCCACACGTAGATCTTTTGTACGCAGTTGATTCTCTATCGCCTTTTCTTTAGTATTTAGTAGGCGGGGTAGCGGGTGGCCAAATCTTGGCTTCGGTTTTATCTGAATCTTTGTGTTTACTATTTTAGAATGTCGTGGTAGAGCAGCTAACTTCCTCTTGAAGTCAAGGTCCTCGAACCTCTTCTTTGAAAGCAGCATTCGCCTCGAGATAAAAAAGAATTGGGGCTAGCAAATCAATTTATTTGAAAGAGAAAGTCGAGTCTAGCAGATTCCTTAGTTGACCACAACCCTCATGTTTAGTTGCCACCATTGAGTTTGGAACCCTAAACAGACTGCCGAGAGTGAGGTGAGTTTTCAGAGAAAGGCAAGGCGATCAAGTTCATCATTGAGGAGGCGCGTGAATGATTTCATCTCGAGGGCGTTCATTTCCCAATGATAGATAGGTGGCTTGGCAAAGGTACCACACGAACAGACGAAGATCTTTAGAATTCTTGGATTTCTACTAATGAAAAAAAAAAGACTTTCCAAAAGCATATGATCCTTTTTTCAATGGACCATATCGAGGAATGAGAAATGTCATGAACTAAAGATGCTACGTGACGCTTCCTTCATATGCGGATACAAGGGTGCCCAGCCCATTATGACTAGAGTGACGTAGTACAGAACTCATATTCTGTATTCTAGTGAGATATATGAAATATGTGCCATTTCAATAACCATGAAATATGTGTTTATGAATTCAATTCATGTTCATTTGACTAGATTTCTATATGAATAGCCAAGGCCTTCCAAATTCTGACTCTGTTGTTGGCATTAGCCTCCTTCTTTTTGCTTTTGTGTGCCAGGCGGTAGGCGGTTCTCGGTGGTGTAGACAATTCCACCACTTCTTGATTGACGACTTGTGAGTGTATCGATGAGAGGAGTAGCAGTAAAAGACCATTTCGTCCTCAGGGCTAGGCTCTATTAGACGCTGGCTTATCGTAAACAAAAAACAAACTTGATTCAGAGCTAATCCTGATTCGAAGTCACTTCGAGGTCAGTTATACATTGTTGAATGGAATCTGAAGGCTGACTCACTCATTCCGGATCAGTGGACTCCTTACTCGAATGTGTAGGATAGGTGGGAGGTGGTGACAAACAATGACCAATCCTGAAAGACCACTCTTTCGACCAAGAGTTCCTTTATGTTGGGGAAATGATTGAATCTAAAAAAAGGAGTACCGTGACACGTTCACTCAAACTATCAAAGCCTTAAGCCTATTTCTTTCAAGACATGCTTGAAGAAAAGGCTAATGCCCTGACTCCTATGGACCTAATCCTAATGCAGTAGCTATGTTATCCGTCCCTCTAGCTAAGGTAATGGCTAAGGCTCAGTAGTTCTTTCCCTAGACCGTCCAGTCTTAGTCTTTTTTTTTACATCATCCTCAAGTGAAATGAAAGATACAAATAGAAAAAAAGAAGAAAAGAAAAAGATCCAGATATTCTCCAATCAATTCAAGTAATATGCTTATCAAGTTAGGATTGAGACTACGATCTCTATGCACACGCCCCCGAAGTGTAACTAAGCTCGCCCTTGTATATCTTTGCTACGCACCACCTTGCTTTGATAGGAGACTTCTTTCGAATGGCATAATTGTCCGATTTCTTTCTCGATCTTCAATACTGAGATTGCTCTCTTTTTCTTAGAGTACCACCAATAATGAATGTCGGTCGGTTTGAGGGAGGAGAGAGACCATAAGAATGATTCATTTGGATCGACCGACGAGCCATTTCATGAAAGAGGTGATATCTTAGTAGGTAAATTCACACCTCAGACAGGGAGTGAATTCGAAGGTAGTTTGAACTAAGAAGAGCCTTTTTTAGTGGGATTCTGACCGGCGAGGGAATTACCTTTCTCGACCTTGACCTTTCCCTTTGGCGTGGGGGCGGCAGAGAATATCAACCGAAAGATAGCCTTTTTAGGCTCTTTAGGTGGACACCCACAAGGTAACACCAAGATGCAAAAAGCAAGGCGGTTGAATTCCATTGTGGATTCGTTTTTGAGATCTCCTCAAGACTTCGAGCGAGTTTTGGTCGGTGTTCACCGTTGGATCTAACCGAGAAGACAACACATTTTTGGGTCCAAAACCTTCACAGGAAAACTGATGCAGAAAAGCTAGGCGAGAGGTATCTAATCCCTTCTTTGAACAATTTCTTATAGTGTCCTTTTCATCCAAGGAGATGAGGATTTGTTGCGGTCTTGCCATAGGAGGAATCTATTGATTAGCACCCCATATGAATAGGAAGTCCCACTCGAGCTTATCATATGATTTCTTGTGAGAGGTCGAGCCAAAGATTGTGTAGGTTAGATGTGAATCTGCTTGTCCAACAGATTTTTTGAGTGTCCATGTTTCTTTATGGCATGAAACACCTAGATAATGTAATTCACTCCGGAAGATCAGACCCAGTCGGAGAAGATATGATTCTCAATCCCATAGATACTCACTTCCGGCTCTTTTTCGTGATGTCTTACAAAAGTGAAGAAAGAGCTCCGCCTATTTGAGAGGATCGAGCCGACGCTTCTAAAAAACTCGGCAGAAGGGAAGGGGCCTATGTATTTGCATGATCTAGATCAAGAGCTAAAAAGGAGCATTCCCAGCTCACTCTTTTTCTTTTTCGAATCGACGACCTATGTATTGTATTTGTATAAAAAAGATAATTTTTTGGATGCGGGCTTAGTTATGCTTCGGGGGCTTGGATTTCCCTGTAGCGATAAATCAAGCAAATCAACTCAAGGGCTTCTGTGTGGTGAACTCTTTTTTTTATTGGATGGCGAACCATTTTCGCACCCTTCTAGCCTCAATATCTCTTTGACGTGCCAACCAATCCAAAGTAGACACACTTTTCTTTGCTACGCACCTCGACGCGCCACATCAAGACTCACATAAGAATAGAAATGGACTCTTCGGTAGACATAGATCTCATTCATTCTTATCTATACTCTCAGGGAAACAGCCCAGATCATACACTAAGGTCCCTAAGCAATCACTTAGTGGAAAAGGAAGTGATCGAGCGATGACAACCAGGAGGTGGGCTCCGTTCGTAGGCTTGGCCTTGCGGAGCTTATCATACAGGATGGTCTCTTTGGGCAAACAACATCCTGTAGTTTCCTTGCTTATAGATATGGATATGGAAAGAAATTTTTGGTCAAGAAAGATTACTTTTTTTATGCCAAGAGGTTGATAGCGAGATCTCGAATCAACTTGTTGGTCTCATGATATATCTCAGCATAGAAGATGACCCAAATCGAAATGAATGGAAGATGCCTCTAGAACGTCTATTGGTTGAAGGCGAGCTATCATCTAGCCAAAGGAGATGAACTAGCTCTACCTGATTCCCTTCCGGAGATTAGTCATGAATGATGCAACGGAGCCGGGTGGATGCCAAACCTGCCCGGCTTCTAAGATTGCTTATTTATCACTAGTAATTAGTAGGCCTTAGATAGCTCCATTGGACTCCCCAATGGTTTTGAAATTTGGAAGCATTAGGAAAGGTTTTAACCTTTTCTTATAAATTAAAATTAATCAAATTATTTCAAGTTATATTCTAAGTTTCGATGATCATAAATATTACTGGTTAAATAATTATTGTTACTAATCAGTTATGTGTGCAGGTTGTGTTTAATCTTTCAATGTCATACTTAAAATTATGCAGTCTAATCAAGATTCGTGGAGAGTGCATAAATAATGAGAGACAATTCAAGTATGATCTTATGAAGACTATAATTTAGGAACAAGAAATGCTAGAAGATCCAAGTCAAGCTCAAATTTTTGTGTCAATAATTGTGATATTTATGTTGTATTTAGTCATCATGTATTCGACATGTGAATAATAAATAACAACCTAGCACACACACACACACACATTTGAGAAAATATAAAAATATATTTTTAAAATTAAAAAATTTGAGGAAGTCACAATATACAATATGGATCATAGTAAATGATTTATTTTATTTATTTATTTTTTGAGCCACAATAATTAAGTCAGCTAAAGAAAAAATATGCCAAAGTTGTACAAATCATATGGCATGATCTTAATCATACTATATAATTACTAATTTATGTTAAATTTTTGGCCAACATAACTAGGTCGATTAATATGTGGAATTTTCCAAAATGTTTTGATCGTACAAGATGATCTTGATTGTGTTGTATGATCCTGATCATACTTGTTAGGAATTTTATTTAGAATACCATGTAGATCTTGGGGGTATGTATTTAGGTAATCAAATACATAATTAAAAGATAAATATATTATCTCAAAAGATAATTATATTACTTTATAATGAATTTGACTACTTAATAAAAACTCCTAAGGCTGATGAGTCCTCAATGTACTAGAGATTCTTCCTATAAACTACATGGAGAAGTATAACAATATTTATTTTATTTTAGGGTTCACAGTTCCCTATAAGGGCAAGCCCCTATAGTTAATTATATCTTAAGAATGAAGGATCTCTTCCTTAGAATACTCTCCATTAAAGAAATAAACTTTTATTTCTATGGATTTCAAAGTTTGTCTTAAAAGGATGGTTAATATGGAGATTCAATAGGTAACACTTCAAAGGGGGAAGAGTTCTTTTCAATGGTCAATCAGGAATAAGTAGAAAATTCTTTTAGATACAAGCAAGCTAAGTAAGAATTTTAAATAACTTATTATTAGACTTTACAAATTTTAGATTGAATTTATTATGAATTAAATTGATATTTTATTAGAAATCTAGGACTTAGATTTTATTACCATGAGACTATAGAAGTACCTAGTGGTTGAAGACTTATTCCGATAGGATGCTTCAGACCCTAAGTCTAAAAATGCTTCTGACATGAGTCAAAGGCTCGACCTAATGTCAATTCTCTGGGAATTATTAGTTCTTTTTCTACCAGAGGAAAATGAATCTACCTCTGACTCTTTTGGACTTATAACATACTTGGAAGAGTTGCTAGCTAACACCACCTAAGTGATTTTGAAAACCATGAGTCCAACCTTATGTATGTAAGATGACTAGGCTATTGCATTTTGGAAGGAAGATAAGAGCTTAACTCATTCCCTAAACTTAAGATAATGCTTGGCATGTTATGCACATAACTAATGTAACAAATTTCTTCTTTTATGTATTTTGACTAATGATTTATTTAAAGGCTTGGGTGATCACTCAGAAAAAAAATACAATGGAGGATGCGCTCCACCATCTTTATTGAGATGGGCAGGACTATGTTCTTTCATAAGGCAGATTGATATATATTCAAATAGATTTCCCCTAACATTATGTTAGGGTTTGCTTAGATCTGGGTTCTATTTTCTATGGACACAAGCCTCTATAAGTTAATTACCCCTCTTATTGTAGTAATAGAGAACTATTAATTAAGGTTGGAAATAGATATATCTTAGTGATATGTGATACTATTTTAGAGGTGTGTGTGGCACAAATGACTATCATGTATGATTCAAATAACAAATAAAGAGATTGGGCTTACATTTCTTTTGAATGCCAAAGTATCATTTAAACTATTTATACAATGAAAAATATAAGCATTTAATGCATAGTATATAGTAAATAATGAGTGAAGATATTATATAACTTAAATCATATGTTACGAGGAATGATGATATGCTCCATCAAGATCCCATGGTTCTCAGAGAGAGGTAATCCTTAGTAGCAGCCATGGGTTGCATCATCCAAGGTGTTCTTGTAGACTTGGGGTGATATTTATTAAAGGAGACAAGCTTAAGTCAACCTTGGATAACAGAAGACTTTTGACTATTAAATGTATTCCATGATTCATAGCTTAAGGAGCAAAACCATTAAAGAATATATGGGTTATTGTCGTGACGGAAACATAGTGGAGCTATGTAGATGCCCAACCACCCAGTCAGGGGGTTCTGGTCATATCCACATTTCCTGTGGTGCCATTTGATGGAAAAAATCATGCAGACAGAGGACACAGATCACGTACTTATTAGCATAAGATTATTTGAGTATGAATATAATAATAGATTTAATTTGACATTTGTTGCTATTATGAGCAAATGTTTTTTTTAACTTAGCATTCTTAATAAATAATGATGGATGGATGGAAGATTATTTGATTTAAGCTATATTGAATGATGAGCTTCATTCAATATAAACATGTATCCCCTTCGGATAATTTTCTTACAATCTACACGATCATCATTAGAAAAAAAAAATTAGGTTCTGGTAACCTGGACCCAGTCATAGGACCCAACCAAGGAATTATCACACACATCATCCTTACACACTAGAGTTAGATTTTTATGCATATGTTAGGGAACATGCAAAAAATTCAAACTTATTTTTTGTTAACCCATGAAGCATTACGAGGAAGTAGATTTATGCAATTGTTATTGTGTCAGGACCCATGTAGGTTATTCAAACTTATTTAAAGCATAGTACCTCAGCGTTGCAAATGAGGCACCTCAGTGTTATAGCACCAGTGTCGTCGCACTGCATGGTCAACACTATGGCGCTGATGTCATTGACCATGTTGATCACTTTATTAATGCATTGGTGCTGATAATGTAGCACCATAGCATCAGTCAAAAGTTAATTTATGATAACTCATAGACGTTTAGGCTCTTTAATGACATTGAACAATATTTTTAACTAGTGCCATAACACTGTGTCGATGCATCACGCTGCTACATCAATGTGATTCATAATTTTTTTGTTTAAGAATTTATGGTAATTAATACCCCTTTTGACCAGCATAGTGATCGAATTGACCATCTGACCAGCACCATGGTGCTAGGCCACTATTTTAGAACCTAAGAGGTTAGCACCTCTGTGCTACCTTTACAGCACCACAATGCTAAGCCATGCTTATAAATAGACCGTTTAGGGCAGCCAAAATTTTCACCCTACATTCTCCTTAGAGCTTTTCCTTAGAGTTTTCTCTCCCACTTTTTCTTTTAGTTTATATTTTCTCCTCCACTATGTCAGCAAAATATTTTAATAAGGATAAGAAGAGGGTGGCTGTTAGTGACACTAACAGATTTGTTAGTTTGGAGACCGATGATAATCAAGCATCTGATCTTGGAGAGGAGCTTCTACAATTGGGCGGGCATGTGGAGAGCATCATTACTAAGCAAGGCTGGGATAAATTGACATATAATAACAAATTCGGTGTCATCCCTATGGTGGGGGAGTTTTTTGCCAATGCGATGGAGCACCAAAATAATCAAGTTTTCATTCGAAAAAACTAGTAAGATTTGTGAGTACTTCCATTAACACATATTTGGTTTACCGAATGTAGATTATGATAAGTATCTTTTTTATTATAATGATCATCTTGAATTTGATGAAATATTTAATTTTCTTATTGTTAGAAATTTCAACACCCAATGGAAAAAGTGGGAGGACAATATTATCAATTTTCCTGCCGCCGACCTTATTATCGAGGCTAAAGCTTGGCATTATTTTATTTTTATCAAGCTGATGCCTACTGGGAATATCATTTAGGTAATTAGGGATAGGGTCATTTTTAATTTGGTAAATCAAATGAGCTTTATTATAAATGGTGGGAATATTATTTATAATTCCATCTAAGACATGCTTGAGGGTAGTATTATAATAGGCTTTGGTCATCATTCTCTTATTTATGTTTTGTGTGTTGAGGTGGGCGTGGCAGGTGATCCTGATGAAGAGGTCTTTATACAAAAGGATCCCTTGACCAAAAAGGTAATTAAGGGGTTTGGTTTGAGGATTGAGGTGGGGGAAAGCTCACATGCACCTAGGTCTTTGGCCAAATCCTCTAAGGCAATAAATGAGCAACTCCAGGAAATAAGAGGACAAGTCTCAAACCTAAGGAAAAAGGTTAGTGAGACTAGTCAACACTAGCAAGAACTGGAGAGAAAATCTAACCATCACATGGGTCAACAATAACAATATTTTTCATACATGGCCGAGTTTAATACCTCGATTGTCCACATGTTTGAAAATGGTGTTTTTATGCGAGTCCTAGTGAGGCTTCTTTTCCTACAACACCTCATTATCAACATTATGTAAGCGCCTTGCCAGAGTCGAAGGAAGAAGAGAAGGAGGAGGAGGATGACCAGAATTACTAGTTTTTTTTCTCCCCTTTTTATTTATTTTACATTTATTCTCTTTATTTTTTTGTATAATTTATGTAAACCCTTCATTTTTTATATCAATTAATACATCATTTTTTGTCTTTCATGTATTTCTATTTTTTTTTCTATATGTATGTTTTCTTGTAATTTAGAAAGCTCTAGAATTAAAATAATAAGATTTCTTCATTTAAAAAATGACATCAGGGAGGTAGCCTCATAGTGCTATTATTACAGTGCCTCGGTGCCCTCATCCAATAAGAGCTAGGCTTATAATCCGAGAGTGCAGCTCCTCAGCGCCCATTATGCAGCACCGTAGTGCTCTGTAGAGGTTCATTTCATTCATCCACTAGAGCAGGTGGCACCTTATCACCTATTATGCAGCATCGCAATGCTCTATAGAGGTTCACTTCATTCCTCAACCTTAGTAGGCGGTGCCTCAGTGCTTCCACGGTGCTGTTATAAGAAAAACTCAAGTGTATAATGTTGCGGTGCTTAATATACAATGCCAAGGCACTGATGGTATTCTTTATATGGCCACAATAAGTGAAGTTAATGTCGTGGCGCTCATGATACAGCATCGAGGCACTGTTCATTTAAATCTTACATTTAAAAATTTTAGCAGTGTAACGCCTTAGCAATGCTAGATTTTGTATATATTTTGTTCAGGGCACTCTTCTCGCTTATTTTGAATCTAAGATCAACAAAGGAAGGGTTTTGTTTCATGCTGGAATAGGTTCTAAGGTGTGGTGCCTTATGGATTAAGGAATGGCTTTGCAGCATTGAATTAAGTGCAAGAGACCAAAGGAGTCGGCACTATGGTGCAGCATAGTTGGTGTCACCACGCCATCAGGCAGAGTGACAATGCTATGTTTCCTAAGAGCATGGTGCCCCGGCACTAGGATTTGGCACCATGGCATTGTAAGTTAGGAATGCACCTTTCAAAGAGAAATTCTTGCAGAATCTAGTAATTTTTATGAAAATTTTGGCAAAGAGGCATTTTAACAATGTAGATTCTTGTATTTCGATGGCATTCTCTCTTGTTCTAGATCTAAGATTAATGGAAGGAGATTTTTCTTCTCACATCAAAACTAAGTTCAACGATATAGGTTCTTTGATAAAAATTAGGATAAAAAAAGAAAGATAGGGTAAAAAAAATTCAAGAAGCATTATCACAACAATTTTTTTACCTAGAGTGAACGAGAAGGCGATAGTTGATCTTGCAGCAAACATGGATTCTCAGAAGCAAGAATCAACCAAAAATCTAGAGAATAGGAGTAGAAATGGAAAGAGGAAGAAAAGGAAGATGGGGGTGGGGGGGGGAGTAGTTTTTTTGACCCTTTTTATAGAGTTCCTTCCACTAGTATGGCAGTTATCTACCTTATAATCATTCACCTCGTTCCCCTAGGCGATTTAGCATTCATGGGGTGGGAAGGGTAGTTTCTTTTTCTTTTTTTTCTTTTTTTTGCTTCTTTAAACTATAGATCATGGTTACAACACCTCGTTGCTGTCCTGTTAGCACGCCGATGACAGGACATTGACTTGTTAAATGAATCAACAGTTTAACAGTTATAACATCTTGGTGCTAAGACCATAGCATTATGGCATTGTAATCAAAATTTTAATTATTTGCATTTTTGATGCAAACATTGGGGTATGCAGTTCATGCCTAAAATGATATGTAGTTATTATTAGCGGTCATGGGTCAAATCAAAAAGAGAAGGCACACTCTTTCCAAGAAGGGTGGTCATCGTCACAAGTTAGATGCCCCTTATATGTAATGCGTGAAGCGCCCAATTCAAGGAGTATGAACAATATGCTATCATATTTCACAAAAGTTAATTATTTCTATTTACTTTAAAGTTATACCTATGGCTTTAATTAATGTGATATTTTGAATTTCTTTATTTTTATGTTTGAGTTGTTTAAGTTTAATGGGGTAGAAAATTTAAATTTTTTTACTAGGACCTTAATGTTCTAGGCATTTTATCATAGAAACACAACATAGAAAGAAACCTAGAAAAAGTAGAAAATTTATATTATGCACCCAAAATAAATTAAGTCAAACTAATTAATATAATAGGAAAATGTGGTTGAGCATCATTGTACACCCAAGAAGAAAAGAAAAATTGGCAACAAAGCTCTGCTCTTATATAGCCTAGCCTAGAACTAAAAGTTTGATCTATGAGGGCCTTCTTTCAAGATCATCACTTTCTTCAAGGACTTTATAGCTTCAAGAATTAAGTCATGCTAATCCTAAACCCCATAGATCGTAACCAAATTCTAAGCTTAAATTACATTTTAAGATTTTAAAATAAATTTCTAATCCCTATAAAATAAATGTTAAGAAATACACTTAGCACACCAATAGTTTAAATTTTAAATATACGGGATTAACATTAGTTGTTTGCCAAGCCCACCTATCCTATTGGACTATGCTTAGGAATTTAAGTAGTACCTACAAGAAAAAGATATTTATTATATTTTTTATTACAACAATCCCTTTAAGTAGAGCCCCCTATAGAAAATAATGTTAGCCTAAAAAAAAAGTCTTATCATCTAGACTAGCAAGCAAACAATCCTACCCATCTTGTCTAAAATATTATACTACAAAATAAGAATAGCATCACATCATAAAATATCATAGATCATTGGCCGAACCTAAGTGTTAGGTCGGTGACCTAACAATTTAGTGTGTGAGAAAGGGTTTGTGTGACATGTCTTCATTAAGCCATTTAAGTTCAAGTTTTAATTTAATTTAAAATTTAATCTTTTACTTTTAATAATTTTGCTTGATAGGTACATGTCATAGTTAAACTAGAAGTTTGAGGTATCAATATCTCTTTTAGACTAGGTACATGTCATAGTTATGAAATTTTTTATTTTTATTTGATTTCTATTTTTTATTAAATTTTCCATTGGGTGATTTCAATTTAAGTGATTTAATTTATTTATGAGTTTATTTCCATTTTTAGGTTTACTTTTATGTTAAGGTTGAAATTTAGGTTTGAATAAAAATAAATTCTGCTTTAAGCAAAATCCATTCTATTCAATCATCCTAAATCCTAGTACAATGAAATTTTCATCCATTCTACATTTCAAACTAAGATCCTAAATATCTTAAATAAACTCTTTTGAATTCATTTGGATAATTTATTTTAAGTTGAGTTTATTTGAATTTAGATTAACGTTTATGTAATTTGATTAAGATTTAAATTCTTGATTAATGTTTAATTTTGATCTTATGTTTATGAAAAGTTGTTTAAAGATTCTTTATCCTTTTCATTTGTGTTTTATTGATTAATGTTTCTTGACTTAACCAATTAAGAATTTATTATTTGATTGATTGATTGTCTTTATTTTTCTTTTAAAGTTTAGAGTTTATGTAATCTTATTAAGATTTGAAGATTTCTTTTTTTTTTATTCTATTTCTTTTCCTTTGATTAATATTTCTTTAGTTGATTTATTGAAAATTAAAAATGTTTCTTTAAATCTTAGTTGAAATTTTAGGTTATCATGATTAAGTTTAATTTAGTTTTCATTTTAGCTTCATTTCCTTTCAAATGATTTGATTAATTTATACTATATATTATTTAATGTTTTATATTATTTTGATAACTTAGCTTTATATTTATTCTCATGTTTCTTTTGTTTTGATTAAGTGTTCATTTGATCTTATATATTTTAATTACTTGATTTATTTGATTAAAATTGATCTCATTTATTCATTTGATTAATATTTATGTTTATTAATGTTTATATTTATGAATTTGGATAAGTTAATTTTATTAATTAATCTTTAAGATGGTTTGATTTCATTATTTGAATAATTTATCATATTTCAATTTCATAACTTAAGATGATTTATTAATTTATACATTTCTAATTCATCATTTTAGGTTAATTATAATTGAATTTTATATGTTAAAACAACATTATTTAATCAAATCTTTTAAAGTGAAGTTTTATTTATCAACTTCAACCTAATAAACTTAGGAGGTAATGAATTACTTTAGACACCAAATCTAGCCTAGGCCAATCTGTTTAGTTTACCTAGATTTAATTGATTTGATTAATCATTTCTTTATTTTATCTTATTATTTGAATTATGTCATTCGTTACATTAAATGGGTTTAAGGAATTTCCATATTATTGAATTTGATATTTAGGTATGAAATTTAGCGGTTGATTAGTTTTGAATTTTAATTGATTAATTGATTTATTATGAGTTTATCAAATTTATAATTTAAGATTTGATTAAATTTTATGTTTTTAATCATTTTATTAAACCCTATATACATAATTAATTAAAATTTTTAAATTCAGAGGGCTAGAAAGTTTTTCTTAAGTGTTATGATGTTAATGAAAATGATTTATATTGATTTCATAAATTTTATAATTTCTATAATTTTTTGATTTATAATTTCATCTAAATTGACCTAGGGATTAAAAATTCAACATTCTATTATCGAGAGATTATTTAGTCTTGAATTTTTATGACAAGTGTGGTTCCTTGCTAATTTGATTACCCCAAATTTTCATCTTAATCATATGGGTAATTTAGGATTAATTAGAGTTAACTATTTCAATAAAACCTTAATTAAGCTTAAGGAAGATAAAATTAATTATGGGTTTTATTTTTCTTAATTCTCCTTTAGAAGATGAATCCATAGATGGTTTATTTATAGTTTTTATAGTTTTAGTTAATTTATTATGTTTTTTAAAGTTTGAATTAATTAATTAAATTAAATAATTAAATTAATTAATTCAATTAATTACTTAATTAGTTCATTTTAGGGTTTATTAACTTTTACAGAATTCTAATGGTATTTTTAGGTTCCTTAAGGTTCATTATAATGATTTGAGTTGATTTTATATTTTTTTCATAGTTTTCTTAATTCATTAAATTAAGGATTTATGATTAAAAATTTCAAATCTATAGATTTAATGTCTAATAAATCCTGAGAAATTTATCTAATGTGTATTTTAACCTTAATTTCAACTCACTAAAGTTTAAAATTGATTATTTTTAATTAAACCTATATTAATCCAAAAATATCCAATAAAGATTGAAAAATTAGGGTTTAATAGATTCTTCTCACTAAGATGAATCCATAGAGCATTTATTTGGATTTTTTGTTAGATATTTTATTTTCTATGATTTTCTTAAAGCTTTTTATGGTTTTATGTAATTTTTAAAATCCAAAAAACTAGAATTACCATTTTAAATCAACACCACGTGGCACTGACGCGGTGTCATTTTACATACAGTGGGGCATGATTCGTCCACATAGGATGTGGATCCTACGTAATTAAAGGACCATGCGGGATTCATTTCGATTGTCCAGTCTTTGATCGAATGATCATGATTTCACTCATGCTTCATATGTAGATTTTAATAAATTTTTTTGACTAGATCTCAACCTTTTATTCTGAACAGAATGAATAGACGATGGAGATTATGTCTCCCTCATCAACAGCAGAGGCTGAGTGACATCCATTAAATCAACATGATTTTTAGTGATTTAGTTGGTAGAATCACTTGATTTCAATTATAAATCAATCAATACCTCACTAGAATGCATCTATATGGTTTGATCTCACTTGAGATCGAATCCTCTTCACAAAGGACCAGACGAATTGAAAGGGTGTCAGTTTGAGGAATACCTCGCCAACATTGATCCTCGAAGGCATGAATGCTTTGAACACCTTCGTGGAGATGTCGTGAACCTCTAGGTATGAGAAATTTAATTGCCTCCTTATTAATCACTATCGAGACCAATCTCCTATTGTTCGCTCGGTGGTGTGGGAATTAGGGAAGTTGTTGGTTCTTCTTTGTTTAACTTGAAGAATGTATGAGTGGTGTTAGAATGGCTAGAGAAGGTCTCCTTTCTTCTCTTCTTATTTTACCGAGAGCTTTCTTAAGGTGAGTTCAAGTATGAATTGGATATGGTGATTTCCACTCTTGGAGGCTAGCTCCAAGAGGTGGTTAACTGATTGGGGTTAATCCAAATCATCTAGGAATTTTTATTGTAAAAGATTTTCTTTGTAACTCTTGAGAGTGGCACCCTTCTTACCTTGAAAAAGAAGGGGAGTTAGTGTATAATTTATCTATTACTCATGAAGGAGAGAGGCTCCTCCACCTTGGCTAGTTGTGCGAAAGGATAGATAGTGGATTTTGGAAGAGATTTGGAGAGTGGATGTAGGTCAAGTTGACAGAATCACTATAAATCTTTATGCCCTCTTTTCTTTTATTTATTTTACATTTGTGCTACTCTATGTGTTTTGAAATGTTATTTTTGTTCTTTTGAATTTCTCATTTATTGATCATTAAAGTTTTAACTTTAATTTTTTTTACTTTAAGTAATTTTTAAAAGCACATCAATTTATCTTCTCCCTCCCCCTCCCTTTGGGTGCACCAATACTTACATTTCATAATTAATCAACCTCAATTTCTACTCGTAAACTCATTTTTCTTCAAATCTAAACCTCTTCATCAAGTTTTGTGAATCCTTCAAAATCATAAAAGTTTTGAATCTACTATCATAACTAAATTTGACAAGTTAAGTACTAAAATTCCATAAATCTTAGTCAAGAAATCTCTAAGCCAACTATCATAGTTAAAGATTATAAGTAAGGTTCTAAATAAATTTCTCTAAAAGGAAATCTCTCTAACATAAATATTGATCATTGAACCCACCAGTCATAATCAAATTTGATGAGTGTGTGTTCAAATCCATAAATCTTATAACATGAACACATCAAAATTCTAATATCATGCTTGTTAATTACATGTAGGAAGATGTCTTCCAGAGAACTCATTTTATTTTTCAGCACTAGATTAGGTCTAGTCATGGATTAAGCTTATCTAACCTAGAACCTCATCACTAAGTTTGGCTTGAGATTCAAGGATTTGAAGGTGACTTGTGATGGTCCAGCCTTCACATAGTGGACCATAAGATCATAACTAGTAGAAAGCCTATCATTCAGTTTGATGTGAAGTTAGAACTAAATTTCCCCTCTTTGAAGAGAAAGGTAGTAAAGGTTCCTGTAGTAGTTGATATGTTGTTTGCACCACTG
Source organism: Cymbidium sinense (assembly GCA_021442155.1). Classification (NCBI taxonomy): domain Eukaryota; kingdom Viridiplantae; phylum Streptophyta; class Magnoliopsida; order Asparagales; family Orchidaceae; genus Cymbidium; species Cymbidium sinense. Next base: position 58,281,751 of record CM038215.1, read on the forward strand.
CTACTTTTAGAGCCAATAAATTTGAAATAGTGCTATTGGCAGAAATGACATTTGAGGGAAAGACTATGTATGCTCCTCTTACTATGAATCAAAGGAGGAAAATAAACCAAAAACTTAAGAAATAGTATATGAGGATATTTAAGGAGATTGAGACTTCAACTAATGTAGTAAAGAATATTTCCTTACTACCTCCCCTCTCTTTGTTGATAAGGAAGTATGTGTGCCAATGGCTTCTTCACCACCAATATCTTTTGAGTACGAGACTCCATTGAAGAAGAGAAGAGCTACTCCTCACACCAGTATGATGTTTAGATTTAGAAGACTAGGCGAGAGAGATGAATGCATTTAGGTGAGTTTTTTTAAGAAGATTAGAGATAAGATTCTATGGGATAAGGCCATGGAGGCTAAGATATCCACTAAAGAAGATATGAGAGATAGAGATAAAGAGAGAGAGAGAGAGAGAGAGAGAGAGAGAAAGAGAACAATATGGTTCACTCTAGCTTGAGTGCACTTGAGAGTTAGATATGATCATCATTACCAAGTTTGATCACTTGAAGTGGGTGCCTATAGGGATATAGTTGGTACAAACATCATACTACTTAACTTGTAGTTCATCATTTCTAATTTAGTTTCCATCAGCAGATTTAACACAAAAATACCAAAAGAATACTAAAATTTTAAAGAAAATCCCTTACTTAGTGATTAAACTATGTTTTGAGGGTCATCCCTCTTCTTCTCACATTAATGATCCAAGGTTGAGTACCCTTGTTTGGCCTTCTATTACATTAGTTTATAAGGTGTGGCAGCCCAAGATTATAGTTGTGGTCCCCACTAAATTCATCTTCATGAATAGCCTATGCATGTAGAGCTAAAGTTAGCTCAGGGATAGGGAATAGAAAAAAAATATATAAAAGTAGATCATCAGGGCGAAGAGAGTGATCACCCTTGATATGTTCTAGTAGATTTTAAATAGATAGATGATGATTTCATAGATGAGATTTTTGATGACTACTGGGATACAAATAGGTAAATTATAGGTTATGATAACTAAGATCATGATAGCAAAATTATAGTCTTTGATGATGATGATGATGATCTATGGATATATATATATATATATATATATATATATATATATATATATATATATATATGTCATTGAGACTAGAGCATCATCAAATAGAGAGAAACATTAGACCTCTAACTTAAATGATGTTGTGGTTGAGGAACATAAGGCGTTAGACTTGAGTTGGTGATTGTTATATTAGTTGAGATAGAAGGTTGACCCAATAAGCAGCATTGGGAGGAGAGTTAAAGAATTGATGTTAGTAGCATTGACTCTTCAAGGGGAGGAAGTTGTACTATATGTCACACCAATAAAGGAAAGAAAATCAAAGGTGGTACAATTAGTTGAGAGGAATAAATGCACCATAATAATAAATGACAATTTAAGAAATTCGCATAGGAAGGGTACATACAATATAACATTAAATAAAAGATATTAATAATTGGTGGAACAATAGGTGAAGGAATCATTGGTTGAAACCCAAGGGGCTTCATTAATTCCAAAGAACAGACCATACCCAAAGAACTTTGATATAGTTCAGTACCCTAGGAGATTTATTCCACCATCTATCAACTATTGGATGGCACCAAAAACTTTAGGTAGTACATTGCACATTTCATGTTTAATTATGGCAATGCTAGAGACAATGATGCATTTGTATTAGAAAGTTCATTGATAGCTTGATTGGGGTGGCATTCAACTAGTATGTTAAGTTGCCTAATGGTGAAATAAACACTTCTATAGAGCTATAGCAGTTATTTATCAAGAAATTAGTAGAAGCCAAATAGAAGGTCATAATGGAAGATTTAGTGGTAAAATTATAGAAACCTAATAGGTCTCTAGTGGATTATATTCTTAGCTAGAGGAACCTAAGTAGGAACTATAAATCCTAGCTTGCCATTGAGATTTATCTTAAGAACATTAATGGGATAGTGGCATTCATTCTCAAAGGATGAACCATTAAGACCTTTGAGAAGTTATTAAGTAAAGTTACCAACCTCATGAAGAGGCCAGACAACTATCATTTTTTTGATTAATCATGCATGCCAAAGCTCCAAAAGCTATTTGAGAAGAAACTTAGGGTTCCCCAATGGAAAGCATCCCAAGAGGGTTCAACCATAGAGACCTAGACTTTAGCAGCTTCTACTTCACCCCAAACTCCATAACAATAATAACCTTAGAAGTTCTTCCAACTAGGAAGTATATCTTTTCAAACCCTTACTAAGAGGTTAAATAAACCATACCCCTTTAAAAAAGTAGTTAGGAAGATCTTTAAGAACTCAATAAAGAAGGAAAACTTCTAATCGCAGGTAACCAGTTTAGGGGAAGTAAAAAACCACTTTTGAGAGCTATACTTTAATGGTGTGGCTTCCACTCAAAGAGGAAGAACCACAATTTATTTTAGGTTAGAAAGGAGTTGGGTTAGTTTTCATTACCCTCAATTGAAGGATGATATGATTCTCATATCACCTACCAAAGTAATGTACCAATAATGAAGCTGAATATGAAGCTCTAATTATGGTCTATAATTGGCCATCTCAATGGGGATTAAAGACAATAAGATCTTTGTTGATTCATATTTAATTGTAAACTAGATTACTAGAACCTATAAGATTCTTAGTCTCAAACATCATAAGTAACATAAGTACATAATTGGGTTACTTTAAAAAATTTAGACATTACTTTATATCAAATTTCTTAAGGAGAGAACTCTATAGTAGATACTTTAACAAATCTTGCTAAAGAGATGACCTATTCAGATGATTCCATTTCATTTAAGGTGTAGAACCATTTGGTCGTATATATCAGTGTCATGGACCTTATTGATAAGTAGCCCCTTAGAAATAAGGTATCCTCACCATAAATGATGGAGGGTTTGATTGGACACAACCATGCAACTATTTACATGAGAGAAAACTACCTTATGCAACATCTTAAGCCCATCAAATAAAAAAATGAACACTATCTTATCTACTTATTGATGGCGTAATGTATTGATTGGTCATTTAATTACATATGACTACATTGCTTAAATAGATGTAAAGTTAATTTTTATTGAGGTACATTTAGGTTATATGGTGCTCATTAATCGAGTTTGAAGATGAAAGCAAGATTAGAAGACTCAAGTACTATTGGCCTTTTATGAGCACAGATTATATAGATGTTACATGTATCTATCACTAATATTAATTACATGGAGTGTTTCTATAGTAGCCAACTAATGTCCTCCACCTGATGATTACTTAATGACTATTTAAAAGCTAGGGTGTTGACATTATTACTTCAATTGACCTGCCATCTTTTAAGGGTCATTATTTTATTTTAGTGGTGATAAATTATTTTTCTTAGTTTTTGTTCTTATGACACCAATTGTAGCCCGTATGAAATTGGAAGCAAGTTTAAACTTATGTAGTAAGGACCATTCATCATATAAAAGTTATATCAAGGAAATATCAATTGATCGATCATAAAGGCAAACACTCAATGTTTCTAATCAATAGACAATATTTGATAAAATACTACACAATACTATACCTAAAAATACATTTCAATAATAAAATGATGTTTTCATGTTACATACTTTGATTGGATCCAAATTCTTCAAGAAAAGAACAATAACCTCAATTTTTCTTTATTTCTAACATTATTTATTTCACCATGTCATAATTCAAGCAAATAAATAGAAAAAAAATTTAAAATCACCTTTAGAACAATAATCAAAATAACAATTCAATTATTCCTGACTTATCCCTAAACCAAAATCTCTCAAAATAATATCTTAGCATTATCATGTCTATGATAGGTGTAAGAGTACCAAGCAGCATCCTTCATAGCATGTTTCCTCTAGTGTTATTTAGGGAAGTGCAAGAGTCCAACATGACAACTTCTGTTGACTAGCATAACTAAGTTAGGTGCATGAGGCCATAATGACATCCTTTCTTAATGGAAACTTATAATTTTAGTGAGGATTGGTGTAAGAGTCCTTGATGAGTAAAAATTTTGACACCACATGGAGTTTAGAAATTTCTTATTTAGATGACCAAATATGTCATTATGGAATAAATATATTATCTTGGAAGATTAACATGTTTTCCTATAATGGATTCAATCATTTAATAAAAGACTCCTAAGGCTAATGGGTCATTCATGTACTAGAGAAGTTTTCCCTAAACTACATGGAAGGTAGAATAGAGTTGTTTTAAACTAGGTTCATGGTTCTCTATAAAGGCAAGCCCCTATACTTAATTACATCTCAGGAAGGGTCTCTTCCTAAGAATACTCTCAATTAAAAAAATAAGTCATTATTTCTATAGATTTCTAATTTAGTTTTCAAAGGCGTGATCTTTAAAATTTTCAATTAGGATTGGTCCAATGTAGAAGAGTTATTTTTGGAGACCAAATGGGATAAAGTAGGAAATGTTTGTTGATACTAGGATGCCTAGTAGTCTTTTCAATTATCCTATAATTGGGCTTCAAATTTAGGAACTTAATTTAGATTTTGAGTTGACATTTTCTTAGAAATTTAGGGCTTAGATTCTAGCAGCATAAGACTTCAAAAATGCCTAGGGGTTGAAAACTTGCTATAAGGAGAATGCTTGGTAAATGTGCTTTTAAGTCGAGTGGGATTAATTTCATTTTGGGAACTAGCCTATCCCTAACTTTTCTTACAACCCTAAAATGGTACGACACCACCTAAGCACATTTTAAATTCATGACATCAAGTCTTATGAATGCAAGATAGTTGGGCTATTATGTTTTTAAGAAAGATGTCTAAGAATCCTAGACACACTCCCTAATCCATAAGATAATGTAGGGTATGAAAGGCACTAACTAATGCATATTTTTTAGATTTTTAACATTTTGACTTGATGATCATTTTAAGCCATGGGTATGTAATTTATGCCTACATGGTATGCAATTAGAAGAAGGTCATGTGCCAAATCAATATTAGAAGGTAGGCTTCCCCAAGAAGGTGGTCATTCTCATAGGTCAGATGCCTTTTATGTGTAATAGGAGAAGTTGCCTAATTCAAGGATTAGAGCAATATGATTGCATGATTTTTAAGGGCTAATTTGTTTCTAATTTATTTTTAAGTTATTCCCTATGGCTTTAATTTATGTGAGGTTTTGAAGTTCATTATTTTTATATTTGAGTTAATTAGATTTAATTGGGTAGAAAATTAAATTATTTCTATAAGCTTATGTCTAGGCATTCATCTCAGAAAAGTGCAACACAGAAAGAAACCTAGAAAAGTAGGTTGATACTATTGTGCACCCAAAATAAATCAAGTCAATTTAATTTAAGAAAAAGGCCAATTCAGTGGTACGTGCTCTCGAGGAAAATGCACGTCGAGCTCGCTTATATACTAGAACTACAAGTCTAGACCTATGGATCTTCTCTCAAGTATTGTCTCCTTCTTCAGGGACCTCCATTGGACTTCACAAAGGACCTCTACACCATCCCCTGGTAGGTTCAGCTCCTACTAATCCTACACCTCGTAGATCCTAACCTAATTCTAAGCTCAAATTTACATTTTAAATTCAAAAATAAATCTTAAAACCTACTAAACAAATGTTAGAAAAATACAAACAACATACATCAGTTATATTTTACAGACATACGGGCTTAGGATTAATTGCTTGTCAAGCAAACTCATCCAATGGGATATGCTAAGGACTATTCAGCACCTACAAGCAAACATCAATTTTATAATCTTTTTTATGATGATAGTCCATTTAACACAGTCCCCTATAGAAATAATATTAATTCTAGAAATAACATCCTACCATCCATACTAATGATAATCAATCCTAGCCATCCAGTCTAAAATAGTACACCGCAAAACAATAAAAGCATTCTCATCACAACATCATAGAAAAATACAAAAAATCACAAAATGGCTTAACCTAAGTCTAGGGTATGTGACTTATAATTCTAGTGTATGAAGAAAAATGGTTTGTGTGGCAAGACATTACTAGGCTTTTAGGTCTCAATTTTTGGTATTGATTATTTATTTATTTACCTTTAAATGATTTCAATTCAAATGATTTATTCATTTTTTCCTTCAATAGGTAAAGATTCATCCTAAAAATCTAATGAAAATCCTATGTATTTTAATTGAACTTTTTTTAAAATTTAGAGGGTTTGAATTAGTTTAGTTTTTTCATTTTGTTTTAAATTTCTTTATTCTTTCTTTACTTAATATTTTATATTTTTATTTCTTTATCAATAATGTTTTGGTTTAGTTTGAATTAATTTTAACATTAGGTTTAATTCATTTGTTATTATGATTCAATTTGGTTTTCTCTTAATTTAATTCACTTGTTATTATGATTTTCATTTAATTCCTTTAGCTTAATATTGTAAAATTGTTATTGATAATTTATTCTCTTAACTTGATTTATTTTTTTACTTTACATGTTTGCTTTATTGATTATGATGATTTATATCTTTTTAAATTTAAATTATTAAGTTTACTTTACTTGCATATTAAATTTATTTTACTTGTATAACTTTAGATTGATTAGGTTTTAATGTTTATATTCTTTTATTTAATATTCATTTTTGTTTTTTGGTTTAGTTATTTTTGAAAAGGGTAAAGCTTTATGTATAATTTCATTTTTTATTTTCATTTCCTTTGTTTATTTAATATTAGGATGCCTGTAGTTTAATTATTACATTTTGGTGTAGGTATTTCATTCATTCAATTCAAGTTATTTTCATTTATTCATTTTCATTAATGTTCATTAACCTAAGTAAAGTTATATTCAATTTGTTGTGTTTAGTATTATTCAATTTATAATATTTTAATTTGATAACTTATTTACATTAACAACTAATTCTTGTTTTGATTTACTCATTTCATGAAATTCTCTAAGGTTTGTTAATGAATTTAGGCTAAGATGATTAATTCCAAATTGTATATTTCACACATTATGGGATGGTCTAATTCAATTTAATTAATTTAACTGGAGTGTTCATTATGTCATTTGAAAGGTTCTTTTAGCATTTAACATAATATAAATTTTCTTTTATTCATTACTTAAAGAGTATAAAGAAAAGTTATTCCCTTGTGTATTAAATTTGCCTTATGTTACTTTGCCATTTTAAGTATAATTCAACCTAGCTTAAAGTTTAATTACACTTAACCATTCATGTTTGCATTTATACCATTTCATTCCTTAATCTAAATGGTTCTAATGTATTTATATGTTGATAACATATAAATTTCAGAGGTTAATGAACTTTATATTTCATTTTATAAATGGATTCACTATGGTTTAAGATTCATATTTTCATTGGATCATGATCCTTAACTTATGATTAATTAGGTTCTTTTGCTTTCAATTGGCTTGGATATTTTATTGAAGTGTTCTGATGTCAATTATGATGTTTTAAATTTATATTATAGATTTTTATATATTTTTTAAATTGACCTTTAAATTGGAAATAAAAATACTCGCAATCCAGAGATCAATTGGATTTGAAATTTTAATGGCAAGTGGGGTTGTTTGCTAATTTGATTTACTAAAGTTTCACTTCAATTAGATTCTAATTAAAGTGTAATTAAAGTTTTAATTATATCATTAAAACCTAAATTAGGCCAAACTTAATGAAAAATATTTAAGGTTTTTTTTTTTTCTGATTCCCCTGTGAAATATGCAACCAAAGAGGGTTTATTCATAATTTTTGAGATTCTTGTGAATTTATTGTGATTTATTTAAGTTTAGGCTGATTAATTGAATTAATTAATTTAATTAATGGCCTAAATAAGCGATTTTGTGATTTATTAAGTTCTAATAAATTTCAATGGCTTATTTATGATTATTAGGACGTATTATGATATTTTAGATTGATTTGATTAATTTCCATCATTTACTTTATCTATTATTAATTGATTTCATGAAAATGAGGATTTAAGATTTGAAATTCCCAATATTTAGTTCTATTGCTCAATAAATTAGGAAAAATTTACCAGATGTGTATCTTAATATTAATTGCAATTTCCCAAAGTTTCATTTCAATTTAATTAATGGTTTGGGATTAATTAGGGTTTGAATTTTTTCATTCAAAACTAAATTAAGGCCAAAATACCCTATATAATTTGGGGATTTTAATTTTGATGGATTCATTTTAATAAGAGGAATCCATAAAGCCCAAGTTTTCATTTTTTTTTTTGTATTTATATTTAAGTTTCTATGAATTTTTAAATTTTTGTGCAATTTTTCTTAATTTTTTAATTTTTTTTAAAAAAACCCAAATTTCTCATTTAAATGTGTTAGACCCACATGGATCCGACATGGTGCCACTTTCCATGCAGCACCGCATCATCACGCCATGCTGGATCCATGCAGATCCATGTTGAAATGACTGCGTATGTGGGACGTGATTCATCCCGCGATTCCTCTTATTGGTTTTAATTAAAGATCTAGCTAGATCTCGGTTGTCCATTCCTTTTAAAAAGAATGGATGGTAGAGATTATGTCTCCAATGGTGACAGTAGAGGCCGACGGCCGTCCATCATTTTCACATGATTTTTGGCCATCCGATCATTGAAATCATGTGATTTTGATGCCAAATCCATCGGTGGATGAAATCATGGAGATCTAAATTGATTAATCTCACTTGAGATCAAATTTCCTTTGAAAAGTGCCAAAATTGAAAGCTAAATGGAGGTCATTAAAGGCATACCTCGATCCCTATGATCTTCGATGGTGGAATTAACTCCAATAGTTGTGGAACAGTGTGGGGAGCTCTTGTGCCAAAGGAATTGAGTTTCCTCCCTCCGGATCACCTCTTTGACCAAGCTCAGCTTTGATTTCGTTGGCCTTGGTCATTCTTCGGCCTCCCAGCGGCGAGGGGAGCAAGGGAAGATAGGTTTCAATTTTGTGCAAGGTGGGGAAGGTGATGGGATAGTCTGTTTCACTTAGGAATGGCTCTTGGTAAAGTTTCCATTGAAGTTAAGCATCTTACGCATGATTTCTTATCCTCTTGGTCGGTTGAGGTGATTGCAATTTTTTGGAAACTAGTTAAATGGCTTACTAGCCATCCAAATAACTGCTTAAGCTAAAGAGCTGGAATAAGGAATGAAGATATAGGGTTAAACTTGGATTTACATGCTTTTGACTTGTCATAACATCTTATTTGGCTTTGGATTTATTTTATTTGATTAAGTGGCTTAATGTTGGCTGGGAATCAATATTAATTAGGTTTAGGAAAGGTTTGGTTGCATCCCAAGGGGATTAGTTGAAGATTAGGTTAAAATCCTTTAGAATTATGCCATTTAATGATTTCTTAAAGTAGTTTGATCTAATTTACCTCACTTGATGGATTAGTCTTAGATCAATGCTTGGACTATGTCCATTTAAACATTAATGAACTTGTTAATCAAAGAGTTTTAAGGATTTTAAAATTTTTTGAATACTTACTGTAAGTTTAGTCCATTTTGATTTAATTAGATTTGAGTTGAATTTAGTTAAGTTAAATGGCTTATTTGGCTCAATTATAATATGTTTAATTTTCAATTGGGTTAATCCAAGCAATTTGGAATGCATTGGATCAAACAACTCCAACTTTAATTCATTTTGATCCCATTTGACTCAAGTTGGGCTTAATGGGTTAAGTTTGGATTCATTTGGGTCAAATAACCAAATTGTCCAAATTATACCCAATGATGAGTTGGTTAATGTTCAATAATCATTTTCAAATAATTTTGGACAATTTATTTGGGTTGATTTGAGTTTAATTTGGGTTTGAACCCAATAAGGCCCATTTAGGCCCATTTAGATCAAATGACCTAATTAGCTTAATTAAGGCCACATTGGTTTATATTCTTTTAAATTCATGTTTACATATGCTTTTATCATCATTCCAACCATTTGGAATGATTTTATTTGGCCAAATTTTGGTGGCTTGACCTTTGACTTGGTGGGACCCTCATAAGTCAAACCCATGTAAAAAGGGTTGACCAATCTTTGACCTTTGGTTTTGATTTGGATTCATTTAATTTCATATCATGGTTTCACACTTTTAATTTCATTTGATTTGGGTTTGCTTCGATTTAATTTGAATTTATTTAGGTTTATATGGTCATTAGCTAAATTAAAGTAATTAAGTTTAGTTCCATAATTAAATCATAATCTAGCTTAATCAATTTCAAATTCAAAGTGTTGTATGTTTAAGTTGGAGATTTGGGTTGAATCTAACTAAACCCATTAAGTTAGATTAATCCAAAGTGGGTGCACTAGATTACTAAGTGTAGTTTTCTAGGTCTTAGTTAGGAGATTCCTAATCTAGGATTAGGCATCCAAATTATTGTCTTTGAAATGTTATCCTTATCCAAAAATGAGGTCAATAGTCCTATGTAGCATCTATTCCCACTAGTTTACCTATATTGGTGTAGGAGTCCTAGGCATCATCCTTTCCAAGAAAATGGGAGATGTAAGAGTCATTGGTGGAATCCATCTAAGAATTATGAAGTCTAGGGTGAGTGTAAGAATTCTAGGTGGCATCATTCCTAGTATGTTTTCTCTAGTGTTGTTAAAGTAGGTGTAAGGGTCCCAAAAAACATCCTATTTTAAATGACACAACTAAGTTAGGTGTAAAAGTCCTCGGTGACATCATTTCATAATGGAGTCACAATACCATTAATGAGGGTTATTGTAAGAGTCCTAGGTGGCATACTTCATAATTACATTTTCTAAGATTGGTATAAGAGTCTAAAGTGGCATCCTTCCTAGCACCATTATCTTAACCAATAGTGTAGTTTGGATTAAGTCCCTAACAACACCCTCTCTTAATATAGTCATCTAATACCTTCAAAACATCTTTTCCTATTTACATTTCTAACTTAGGTTTTGGCTGATTCAAGACATGAATTTTTAAGCCTATAGTTAACCTATACTGCCAGCCCTATAAAATCAAGTCACATTTATATGTGAATCCAAAACTTTCAAAATAATGTTACAAACCAAATCTAAATTAAAACTCAAAAAATCTATGCAAGCATTTGACATGCAACCCTTTAGACCTAAATGATTAGTCTGGTTAATGCTAACACGTGCTATGTACTTGGTCTAGTGTACAACACCTATTAGGGGTTTATTTGACCTAACTTTTAGAGAGGTTGGCACACACTTATTTTTAGCTTTAAGGATTTTATCTTAACAATATGATGTCTTCACTTAGATTTTATGACACATTTACTGACTAATGGAGGGCACCATAACCTAAGCCAAAGATAGACCAATTAGGATTTACCCTTAAGGTTAACTATACTATGCTAGTGGTCCCCACTTAACCCTTTATGACATAAGCGAGCTTGAGTACCTATAAATTAAAACCAAATTGAACTAAAGGAACCATATCACTAAACCTAACTCAATTAAATGAAGTCCTAATCAAAATGGTCTCCAATTGAGCTAATTGGGCCACATAATGTAGCATAACCCATTCAGCCCATTTAGGTCACCTTGGCTCAAATTCAAATTTAATCAAAATTGGCTCAAACCAATGAACCCTAGATTTAACAAACTACCAACCACACTTAATTCAGGCCCAATTGAAGCCCAATTTGGTCAATTGGCTCACTTAGACCAACCTAACTTAATTGGGCCTTAATGGGTCAAATTAAAATTAAACCCAAAGTAATTGAAATATGATATTCCTAAAGTCATAGAAGCTTTAATAAAACATATTTGAAGTTAACTTAAGATTAAATTTGTTCAATTGGTATACTTAACCCAAGTTGACCTTATTGAACCTTATATGGCCAAAATAAAAATAAACTTAATTTAAATCAAATTAAGCTAATCTAGGTCCGTAGAATCATTATATAAACTTCATTGAACACAACCCATGCCTAATTAAGGTCCATTTGGCCAATTAGGTCACTTAGCCCAAATTGTCTCAATTGAACTAGGATGAACCAAATCCAAATTAAACCTAAATTGGACCAAACTAGTTGCCCCAATAGATTTTAAGTTTATAAATAAACATAACCTAATAGCCTTTCGGGCTTAATTTAGTCAATTGGGAAACATGCCTATTTAACCAAAATTAAGCTAAATATGCTACATTGAGCCAAACTTAACAAAATCAAATTCAATCCCACCAAACTTCACTGAACTTACCATTAGGCAACCAAGGGTTAACCAAAGTGAGCTTAACCTAGTTGGACCTCATTCAACCTAACATATGGTGAACCAATGGTATAAATAAAGATATAATTACTTATAACAAAACCCACTCCCTACTTTTGGCTTGGGTGGCCACCCAAACACCACTTAAGCTTAGTCAAACTTGCCCATCAGCCAAAAGCAAAGTGACCTGATCCTTTGATACAAAAATAAACAAGATATACACACCCAAACCATAGTTCACACCCCATGAATAATCTCTTCCACTTTTCCCCCCACACTTGGCCAATCTTTAAAAAATTCTAAATGGATAATCAGTGCCATCTCCTACTGAAGCCACTTCACATCACCTCCATATGGTTAAACCAATCTAAATATTCAGTGGTCTGCTTGGGGAGCCACACATAATTCAAATAAAGTATGGTGGTAGGGGGACATGATTGAAATTGAATTTATCAGAATGATAGGATTTAAAGTTTCAAAAATTATGTTTGGAAGGATATAAGCTACTTTAAAATATTTGACAAAACATTTATAAGCAATATAGCCACAGTTTCAGAGCATTCCTAAAGCCCCAACTTACCGACCACCCGAGCGCCACCAATCTCTGTTGAACTTGACTACCCCATACTCAAACCCCAGCTCTTAATGGTTCATCAAAGAAATTCTCTTCTTTTAAGTATTCCTCACACTCTAAGCATAAAAATTAAATAATCCTCTATTAATTTTGTTTTTAGGAAGCTCAAAGTTGATGAACTTCATTGAATGTGGCAGAAGTGTTGTTCTCGACAATCCAAAGGGAGGCACACAGTGATGTTTAACCCAAAGCTTCATATCAATCCATTGAAGCTTCCTAAATCATTGGTTGCACTCAGCAAGGTTCAAGTGAAGTAAATATCTCAACACTTAGTAAACCCATAATAATCTCATGTTGTTTGAAGTGAATGTTGGACTATTTAGGATCCAACAATAAAATGCATTTCTTCCTTAGATTTTCTTGAATGCCTTAGTAGCAAAGAATCAAACTTAGATAGCTTATATCAATTAACGAATGGTGGGTGATCTCTATCTCTCATTGAAGAAAGAAGACAAATCACACATCATCCAATCTATTTGATTAGAATGGATGGCTGTGACTTTGTTACACGATTATAATTTGATTAAGCTCTTTAGAAACCACAAGGAAGATCTGAGCCATCCGATCTTCAATTGGTTAGCTCTGGATAATCCTGTATAAGCCACCATCTATGCGAGATCTGCGTAAGTCATGGATCTAATTAATTTCAACATGTCATGTGCAAAGTGCATGGAAAAGAAGGAAAATAGGATTTAAAAGTTAATTTAAACAACTAAAAATTCTAAAAATTCATAAATAATTATAAAAAATTTAAAAATATAAATAAATACTCTTTGTGTTTACTGAAGTGAGTGGACTCTACAAAAAAATAAAAGCCCTAATTTTTAATATTTTTAGAGTAATTAAAGTATAAAAAAATTTAAATTCTTAAGTTTATCCTAAAATACTCACTTACATGGCTTGAAATTTTTACAGAATGTCTTATAGAACAACCTCTATCTCTCATAAAAATTTTAAGAGATTTGGGTGGGTAGATCTGAAGCTATAAAATTTTGATGCCTCGATGATCAAATTAGATTAAAAATTAATTATAAATTTCTAAAAAATTTCAAATAAAATATGATTTTGAGGTCAAAGACACTATTCCATCATAGAAGCACTTAAAAAGATATTTAGACTCTCTAAATTTAACTAAACCTCAAAATCTTTAAATTAGAGTTAATTAACTATTCTATAACTGATTAAGTCACCTAGAATTTAGACAGTTCATAGTAAATTAAACAAAACTCTAAAAAATATGAATAAAACTAATGAAATCAAAAACACTAATTAGAGTTTTGTACTTTGAGAGTAATTGACACATTCATGAAATTTTATAAGTCTAAATACTTTAAATCTTTTATGCTATGTTTTAATTATTATTATTTAGATCGATGATTTTTTGCAAAGTTTTAGACTTTTGTTTTATGAGTTATAAGACTATTATTATTAATAGGAATACTAAATTGTTTAATTAATTTAAAAATTATAAAAATTGTATCTTAAGGGTCTAAATCATTTAGTGGATAGTGAGGATATAAGAAAAATGCCAAAATTATTTGATCATTATTAAATGCATTAATCAATTTAATTAGGACAAATTACACATTAATTAATTTATAACTAAAAATTTTTCATTATTCAAATTAAACCCAAATGACCAGAAAGTTTCATGAATAGTCCTAGATGTCATTGGAGACTCATAGAAATATTTTCATAAAAATTTTGACATAACATATATTTTTGAAAATTCTAATACAAATAACCATTTAAATGACATTTTAATTTTATCAAATTATATAAATTATGAAAATAAGCTTATAATTTCTTCAAAGTTTCCTCCTATTGACTTCACTTTTGGAGTAAGCTCTTAACCTCCTCTTCTTAGACTTAGGACTCTTCTAGCCACTAAGAACTCCTTAGCCATAATATACTTCTAGTAATTAGGTGAACACTTAACCTAAGCCTAGAGACTCAGAAGGGTTAATTATAGGATTAGGCCATGCCTTAGGGCTTAAGAAAATTACCTATCCTATAGCCTAAACCCAATCTTGATACACTTTCTCAAATCAAACCTAGATTCAAATCTCAAATCAAATCTCAAATTTAAATCCATAGTTCAAATCCATATTCCAAATTTGACACCAAATGATTGAAACCCAAGATCAAATTCAAATCCCAAGACCCTTCCTAAGCCATATGAGCCACCTTCATAAGCTTAGCCAAAACTCCCTTTAGATCAAATCAAACTCAATTGATTTCTTTATAAATCAATTATTCTTTCATTCATATTCACTAATATAAATGAAAGCCACCTTCTAATGACCAAAAATGAATCAAACTAAATTGGTTGCCCTCTAAGCCTTTTTGACCTACATCCATGGACTCGGTCAAATTTGCTTCCAAATCACTCCAAACTCAAGTGATTTTCTCATGAATCATTTTGACATTCATTTATATTCATAAATATAAATGAAATATAAATACAAATGGCCAAGACCAAATCCAACATCAAACCAAAATCCAATTTATACCCTTTAAGCCAATTCTTTGAACTTAGCCAAATTCTATCAAAATCAAGTAAAACCAATAAATTTTCTCTCGGATCAATCATTCATTCAATCATTTATCCAAATATAAATAAAACTTACAATCATCAAACCAAATTCAAGTCAACCCAAGTCAAGCATAACTTAGCCCTTTTGACTTAAAACTTTCAATTGAGCCAAAACCTATTGGACTCCAAATTGATTGTCATTGAATTAATATTTCAATCCAGGGCTCATATATAAGTTCAACTAAACTTGAATCAAACCAAAATCAAACCAATTAACCCACTTAGGTCCACTTGAACCAAAGTGACCTAAAGGACCCATTTGAGCCAATTTTCAATCCTACCCAAATTGGATTGAACCAAGCTCACCAAAACCTTCCACCATGATTGTTGATCACCCTAAGATGATCAATTGCAATCAATTGGGTCAAACTAAGTCAACTTAGTTATTTGACCAAGTCAACCCTTAGCCCAAATGAACCAAAACTAACCAAAACTCATCCTACATCAAATTGATTGAAACCAATGATTTGAATCAACCCAAAATCAATATTTAAATATGACTTGCCAAACCAAGCCCAATTGGCCATTGGATCCAAGTTGACCCAAATTGGCCTAAAGGATCAAATTGGGTCAAGTCATGATCTACCCCAAATTGATTGCAACTAATGGTTCAAGTTCATTCTAAATTGATTATTGAACTTGACCAAAGCCATAATTAACCAAATTTGATCAATTGAGCCCAATTGAGCCATTAAGCCCAAATAGACCTAAAGGATCAATTTAGCCAAAATTCAAATTAAATCCAAATTGATTCAAACCAAAGGCCACATTCATCTTCAATTAGCCAATTGAATATGAATCAACTCATAACCCAAGCCAATTTTGCCAATTTTGGCCAAATTGGTTAACTTGACCATTTGACCCATTTGATTTCAAATGAGCCAAAATCAATTCTAAGCCAAACTAAATCAAATTAATCATACCAAAACTCTTCAAATTATCATTTGAACCTAACCTAAGCTTTGGTATGACCCAATTTGACCAATTGGTCAACCTAACCTGATATGATCCAATATGACACATATGACTCAAATTGAGTCAAATCCCTTGAAACCAAGCCATGACCCATTGGGGGCTGATCAAACCTGACCAAAACCCATTTAGGATCAGCCAAAAATCTACTCAACCCAATTAAATCTCTCATGGATCCTCCCCCACATAGGATTCCACCCAACCTCATTTAATTCTTCCCATCACATGCATTTAACTCCTCCCCAACATTTGCATTCAATGGAGCCGATCATATGATAGCAAGAGAGGACTTTGGAGCAAAAATCCAAAGTCCTTAATTAATCCATCATCCATCCCAACCACCCCAAGCAAAATGATAATACTTTGGAGCCAAAAAATTCAAGAAAGAATGGATTTTTTGCCACTATTAAAGGAGGGAGAAATGAGGCTTCATTCCTCTTCCTCCCACCACCATTCAGCCCCCAAGAGCTCTCCAAAGTAAAAAAAAACGAACCCATCCCCCACCTCTTTGAGCCATTTTTGAGCTCAAAAACACAAATAGAAGCTCTTCTGGTGAGGCGACGGTGAACATTGGAGAAGACGACGTTCCAAAGGGAGGCAAAGGTTAAAAATCATTCCAAAGCTTCCTCATATACCTATGAGTTTACTTGAATCTTTTTGCCAAAGGAAACTATCCCCGACAAGGTAAATTTTGCTAAACTTTAGCCGGCCTTAGGATTTCTCACTTTTTGTATTAATTTTCTTATGATTTTAGAAATTTCCCTTAGATAAGTCCTATATCTTTCATTTTATTTGATCCCCATATGAAGTAGAATTATTCTAGAGAAAATTGATGCAAAAATGAGCACAATCAGATCTCATTTCGCATTTTTTTGCATTTTTCCATCAGTTTCGCATGCCAGTGAGCAGCAGCCGTCCGATCCAACATTCAGTGGATCAGATAGCTCAGATTGCATCAAACCTCACATCCTTCTAACCCTAGAAACACACGATCCACTCTCTGATCCCACGGATCAGATCTAGACCATCTATTCCACGATCGGATGGTCCGGATCGAACCACGCATCATTTTCCCAGATCCACAGTTTCCCGCTCAAGTGTTGCGTCAGTGCCACGCAGCCCAACCACACGGTACCGTGCGCCTAATCGCATGGCACAACATGGCACTACGTTGCCCCATCAATGCTCGTGCGACTCTGATTGGGTTATGTGGGAAAATGCCTATTTTTTATTTTAAAAATTATTTAAGTGTCTTGAAACTTTAAAAATTCATAAAAAAAAATAAAATGCTTAGCAAAAAATAAAAATAAGAGCTCGTTGGATTCATCTTTTCGAGAGGAATCGAAAGAACCAAAAATTTCTAAATTCCCCTGAATGGTTTAAGCTTAATTTAGGTTTTAGTGAAAATAAGGTTTCATTAATTACTCTAAAAATATAAATTGGATTGAGTTGAAATTTTTAGGGATTGAAATTGAAGTTAAAACATACCTACCATAAAAATCTCAAGTGAAAAAGACTTCCAGATTGGGAGAAATTAAATTTTGAAGTTCAGATTGTCCATTTTAATATAATAAATCAAATAAAAATCCAAAAATTTACAAAAAGTTTTCAAAATGGCTTAAATCACTTTAGTTGACATCTAGGACTCTTAAGAAAATAATGTAATTTTTTTAATCCTAATGAACCCCAAACAAACACTTTATATTAAAGTTTAATCAATTAAGGAATTAATTAAAACATGATCTAAAAATACTTTAAATACCACATCAAAATCAGAAATGATGTAATACCCAAATGATTGGTAATCAAACCATAAGTCAGAAAAGCATCATGTATCCCTCAAATGAAATTGAATTTAAACATAATTGAACCAAATTGAGTTAATGAAATTCTATTAAATGGTTATATTTTTTAAAATTAAACTTATAATTAAATAAATCAAAGAAACTTTAATGTAATATGAAACTAATCTTATTAAACCAACATCAAGTATTGAATCTTAATTATATGAAACTACTTAACAAATTAATTTGATCACACATCTTAAATAAGTTAATTAAGTCAATCAAATTAATCATATTAAACTTAAACTTAATCAAACATAGATGCAATTAAATACTAATCAAAACCTAAATTATTAAGTCATTAATTACATCATTAATCTAAATAAATATGAAATCAAATTGAAAACTAAACAAATATTTATAATTAACCTAAAAACACTTCTTAATTCAACTAATAATCACATTGAACCTAAGCAAACCCATAGACTAATAAAGCTAATCAAATAAAGAAAGACTCATTAATTTTATATGTAATCAAATCGAATCTCATTCAACCTACTTAAATAAGATAAACTAATTAACTATCCAATGTATGAAATCAAAATACAAACCAAACTTCGATAAATATGACAAATGGATGAGATTAAAATAAAATCCTAATTACAAGGAACCAAAATCAATTAAAATCAAAATAAAATAAAAATTAATCTAATCTGATCAAACTACAAATAAATAAACCATAATCAAATTAAATAAACACAAAGTTAAGTCACATAACCATAATCAAAGAAAAAAATAGATATTAATTTAAAAGGATATTGAATTATCAAGATTTAAATTAAACCAAAATATATAATCTAAAATTAATCGATCAAAAACACATGAATTTAAATAAACTTAAACTTCATTAGAGATCAAGGATATTGAATTATCAAGATTTAATTAAACTAAAAACATCTAATCCAAAATCAATCAATCAAATACTTAAACAAACTTAAATTCTAAATGTTAAATCAAATAAAATAAATCAAATCAAATGAATTACACAAATTTAAATGGGCTACTTAAGATACTTAAGGATATTAGTTAGATTCTTTAGAGTTAGATGGATGAATGAGTTCTATCTACAAATGAAATTCATTCTACTCTTCATTCTTGAAGACCTAAACATCATTTTAACAAAAGAAAAGTGAAATAAAAATAAAAAAATAAATCATTAAATCATCTAAATTGAAATCACCCAAAGATAAAATTTAAACAAATTCAAACTCCAAATTTAAACTTAAACTAAAGAAGCCCAGTAAAGTATTTCCCCACAAGCCTTAAGCATACACATTAGAATACTAAGTCACCACTTATAGTGCTAAGTTAGGGCATTGTATGTATAATATTGTGTTTTGTTTTGTGATGTAATGTTTTAGACTAGATCTTAGGGTGTATACCTCATAGACTGGATGGTTGGCCGTGATTAGCCTAATCATATTTTTTGCAGGGGGTTGTGCTTAAGGGGCCGCTGTAATAAAATTATAAATACTTTTGCTATGCTGGTTGCTTAGCCCCTAAGCATGACCCATGTTAGGATAAGTGGGCTTGGTTACCCATGTATGGGATGCTAAGTCCAAATTATTCATATAATTGCTTGGGTTATATTGTGTGTTTAGCTAATATTTATTTTGCAGGTGTAGCTAGATTTACTTTTCATATTTTTAATGTAATTTTGCATTAGGAATTAGGATTAGTGATATGGGGATTAGGATGAGGAGTGGCCAGAAGGCTTAGTCCCTGGGGTGCCTTGTGATGCCTTTGGAGCAAATCAAATCAAAAGGAAGAGAAGGAAGGAATGAAGAAAAGAAGACCTTATAACATGTATTATTTTTGTAATCCAAGTTGTATAAGAGTAGAGCTCGGCTACCCATCTTTTTTTATTTTCGGGGTGTACGATAGAACTTGACCACAATGGCCTTTTATTTTTTTATGGTAGTCTATAAAATTGTTTGATGTTGTGTTTAGATTGTGCACTAGAACAACATGCTTTACCTAGTTTCTGTATGTTTGGTGTTTGAATGTGTGACCTGGATGTGGTAGGCCCTTATGATAAAATTAACTTTTCCACCCCAATTAATGACTCGCAATTAAAATTTAAAATAACTCATAACCTCACCATAAAGCTTGGGAATTAAATCAAGATAATCTAATTTTTAGCAACCCCTTAGCTGGATGAATGAATATATAATATCATGCATGTCATATTCTTCCACTCTTATTAAGAGGGGGCTTCCATCTATGTCAGAGAATAAAGGCTTAACCTGTGAGAGCCTTTGATGGAAGAACACCCCTTTCTCTCTTAATTTGGCTCATAATCAAGTTCTCTTGCATTTAGACATACAAAATCCCATAGCCGGTGTCAAAATAAAGAGTCCAAAAGAAACAAATAAATTTGATAAAATTTGTATTAGATTAAGTCATAAATTCATACAACTCATGCTCTAGTCTCTTAGAGAGTGAGTTTAAAGACTTAGTCTCTTTTCTAAATAAATAACAGCCTAGCCATCTTGCAAAGCATAAGACTTTTCTACATGGATTTAAAGCATAGGAAGAGTTACATGGCTGCACTCCAAGCGATAATAAGTCCAATAGTCAAATGGTTTATTCTCTCTTGTGGAGGTAAACCATATACCCATTTTCACTTTATATTTAGGTGCTTTTAACCCAAAGCTCCTAGATTTAGGATCGAGGTTATTTCCTCTGCAAGCATAAATTCTTAGCTCTTATGTATTTCCACAATCTTATGTTCTCAAATTATAATCCCTAGCAATCTAATAAAATATCAACTCAAATAATTAACTCTCTTCAATTTCAAAAATATAAAGTCCAATTATAAGGTAGATTGGAATGCTTACTAGGCTTCCTTGTATCATGAGCATTTCCTAGTTTCTCCCTTTGGATTCCAAAAATAAGTCTTCTCCTTGATCTATCCCATTTGATTTTCTAAAATAGCTAATCCTTTGATAGTCTTAACCTTGATATTTTTGGAGAACCTAATTGTTTACTTTAATAGAGAGTATTCTTAAGGAATTTCCATTCCTTAGGATGTAATTAACTATGGGGGCTTGCCTCCATAGGGAACTTAACAAACCTGACTTAAAATAAACCCTACTTTACTTTTCATGTAAAGTAGGGAAAAGATCTCTGATATATTTGAAGACCCATCATGCCTTAGGAGTCCTTATTAGGTGATTAGGTCCATTATAAGGAGGTGATTTTTATCTTTCGAGATAGTGCATAATTACTTAATGTCATATTCGATCACTTTAATAAGTACCCCCTAAGATTTGTGTGGTGTCCCACATCCCAAAAATAAACACCACAAATTTTTTTGGCAACTCCGCTGGGGAGGGTTCCTCTCTCCATCTTTAGTAGACAATGATTGTCTCCAAGCATCGATAGTGGACTTATATTTTATATAGGCTCGAGACTATCATTCTTTCTATTGGCACTTAGCTTATTTCATCTTTAAGCAAAGCTCGCCAACATCCTTTAGGTTTTAGGACCTCACTCTGTGTAGGTCTTAAAATCCCTATTGGGTTCCCCCAATAGGTGAAAATTAAAATTAATTAAACAAAGGAGATGACCAAAATTAAGAACCTCTTCACCATCCTGATGGTAAGGCAAGGTTCATCCCATGAACAATAATAAAATAAAACCCTTTTGCAAAATAACATGTCTTTCCAAAAGCACTTTTTTCAAAATCCACATAATAAGAGATCTTTACACAAAAATTTATAAGAAATTTTCAAAAAGCCACAAAACATATAGAACCAACCTCGTTAAACAAATTCTATGATTGTTACAATGAGGTTCCTTTTTAAAATCAAAATCAACCATTTTTAATGTATTTTTCAAAAGCATATTTTCTTTGGAAATAGCTATCCCCATCCCACACACTCAAATTTGTTGGATGGAGATTATATTTTTGAATAAAATCATGATGTAAAATTGAAACTCTACTTAGCATACATCACATGTGCTTAAGTTGAAGTTTTCCTCCTTTTAGAAAAGTAATAAATCATACACACACAAAAGAGAAGTCAAGAAATATTTGAACCCCCCACTTGACATACCCAAATTTGTCAAATGGGAGTTCCCCTTCCCTTTGAGAAGGTAAAGCAAATTGAACTCTATTTGACACCATTTGCATTTGTCTGATAGAACTCCTTGCCAAAGTCTTGGACTTCAAGACACATTTGGATCTCATTTGACATGTCCAAGTATGTCAAATGAGAACCCCTTTTTTCAAAATCATAAGAACAAATTGAGCTCAATTTAACATACCTAAGTTTGTTAAATAAGTTCTTACTTTTAAAAAATCATAAACACATTTGACTTTCACTTAAAATACCAAATTTGTTAAGTGAGAGTTTTATTTTCAAAATCATAAACACATTTGACTTTCACTTAACATACCAAATTTGTTAAGTGAGAGTTTCATTCTCAAAAATCATAAACATATTTGACTTTCACTTAACGTTTCAAATTTTTTAAGTGAGAGTTTCATTTTGAAAAATCATAAAAACATTTGACTTTCACTTAACATACCAAATTTGTTAAGTGAGAGTTTCATTATCAAAAATAATAAACACATTTGACTTTCAGTTAACATACCAAATTTGTTAAGTGAGAGTTTCATTTTCAAAATCATAAACACATTTGACTTAACATACCATATTTGTTAAGTGAGAGTTTTATTTTCAAATTCATAAACACATTTGACTTTCACTTAACATACCCAATTTGTTAAGTGAGGGTCTCTTTTCAACACACATTTGATCCCTATTTTAACTTATCAAATTTGTTAAATAAAGATCTAATTTTTCATGTCAAACCACACTTGAGCTTTCACTTAACATACCAAATTTGTTCAATGAGAGTCTCATTCTCAAAGAAAGAAATAAACATATCTCAAACACATTTGGGGCTTTCACTTAACATACCAAATTTGTTAAGTGGAAATCCCATCTTCAAAGAAAAGCAAATCTATCTCACAATCACATTTGACTTTCACTTAACATACCAAATTTGTTAAGTGAAAGTCTCATCATCAAGCACAAATCAAACACATGTGGCCTCTACTTAACATACCAAATTTGTTAAGTAAGAAGCCCCATTTTCAAATCAAAATATCACACAATCAATCTTCACAAGAAAAAATATTTCAAATACATAATCACAACCTCTTCTTAGCATACCCAAATTTACTAAGTAGAGGTCTTTCAAACTATCAATATTTTTAAATAAGATGCACAAAACAAAAATATCTCCAAGAAAATCTTTCCTCAAATTTTAGAACCTCACCCAACCTACCTAAATCGGTTGAGCATGGGTTCTAAATCAAAATCAAATGGCAAAATCTCTCCAAAATTTCGATGAACCCCACTTAACATCCTTAAGATTGTTCAGTGTGGGTTCAAATTCCAAATCAAATCTTGAGATCAATGATTGAAGATGAATATCAAGGCAAGTATCTGACTCAGCTATATTTTAATAATACAGATTTCAGTTCAGTTAGTTCTTCCATCCCTTAGTTAGTACAACATCCATGGCTCCCAACAAGTTCATGTTTTCCTTCCCCACTAGTCTAAACTTAGCCCTGGATTAGGCTAGTCCCTCTACTACTAGCTCCATTAAGTTCATCTACTTTGGCCATGGTTTTGAGGGGGTGAGGATTTCTTGTGAGGGGACCGTTAGCAAGGAGGAGGTGGCGGGGAAAACACTGCTTATCCGATTTGATATGCCATCTGATTCTAAGTTTTCTCCACTAAAGAGGAAGGCCACTGTTGTTCCTGCTACCCCACTAGTTGCTAGCCAATTGTGGTCGGACTCATTTCCTCTAGCAGGGCTACTACCCCCTCCTTGGACATCCCAAAGGGGAAGAGTGTCATGGCTTCTTATATAGTCTTTTCCATGTTTGAGGTGGGTGCTATCTCTCATTCTTCCATACCTACACGTACACATCACTACAATAAGAACCGCAAGGTCAAGCAGAATCACAAGAGGGCAGAGAGGGAGATGTATGCCGCTTCCCATGTGGCTGAGGAGGGATCTCCCTGTGAGACCTGTCCACATTTGAGTGGTAGTAGGTTCCACCCATTTCAGCCTCAGATGGAGAGGAGGACTATAGGAGGATTGCTGCACTACCTTCATCACTAGCATATTTCAGTACACCAACTAGGGAGCACAGGAAGCTCTATGCTGGGCTCAAGACAGTCTTGCGCCAAGTTGGTCGAGCCTACGGACACTCAGAGTCTAGTAATAACTTTTGATCAGAGGATAGTTATCCTTAAGAGAGTCAGAAATCAGATCCAGAGAGAGAGCCTTGGAGGCTCAGGCATCAAGTCAGACAAGTAGGAGGGAACGATGGAGGTCGCAGCCAACGCCTCTCGCTCGATGGATTTTCCGATCGTCACCTCAGGGCGATCATTCGACAACATCATCTTTATGGTGCTACTCATAGGAGAGGCCCTGTTGAGGCGTTGGTGCTACCTCCATATAACTCCACTCACAGTCCACCATCGCCTATCTAGCTCATGGCATCCCCCATTTCAACCAAGATCCTGAAGCCCCCATCTGGGAAAAGACCAACACCATTGGTAATCCAACTATGGCCCAAGGATCCCACTCCATCTACTCCACTCATTGAGGTGAGGTTAAGCTCTCCTATTTGACCTCCCATCTCAGCTACAGAGAAGAAAGAATGACAACCTAAGGCCACCGTGGTCGAGTCACCACCGCAATCACAACATTTACACTTACAGCAACCCTTGCAGTCTCCACCTACAGCAACATCAATGGTAGAAGGAGTAGAGGATATAGATGTAGTGTCCATGGTAGTGGATCCTCGAGTGTTCGAAAGTGGTCGGACGCATATATCTGTCAGTGAGCACAGTCCTCCTAGAGACAATAGTATAGTGGTAAGCAATGCCCGATGTATTTCTATCAGTGAGCATAGCCCCACAACTGGTCAACGAGTGTTTGTCCCTACACGATTAGACCGTTCTTTAGATGAGATCCTCCAAGACTTTGAGAAGGGAACTCTGGATCACTCTAATGAAGAGGATGTTAGGGTTAGTTTTGATCCAGATGAGGATGATCTCTTGGAGGACTTAGTGGAAGTCCATATGGTCTACACTAGGGGTTCCCTCCTTAGGGATCAGAATAGCTAGGAGGGTGTTGTAGTTGAGGAAGAAGACACAGCTCATTCAACCCAACACTTTCATCAGCAACTGAGGCAGAGAGATGAGCATATTAGTAAGATGGAGAAAAGAATTGAAGACTTGTTAGTGGTAGCCCTAGTACTTGAATGCTAGGATCCATCAGTACAGCCTACTCCTTTAGAGGTTGACCACCCTAGGTTGTTGCATGTTCTAAAGAGTACATCTCCAGGATAGTCACATAGGTCACGATAGTACCTCCATGCCTGAAAGTGATATAAAGCATATGATGGAACATTAAGTGAAGGAAGCATTGGCACAAGCTAAAGGTGGCTCATCTATTTCGAGTTGTAGACCCTACCTGGAGGAATTCAATGCAGTCCAGTATCCCAAGGGTTTTGTGCCACCATCCTTCAAGATCTTTGATGGCAGTGGAAACCCTTGGCAGCATATAGCACACTTTAGGGTTATTTCAACACTGGAGGTAGTGATGCACTTCTCTTCCAACTCTTCATTAGCAGTCTGTAAGAGATTGCATTTGATTGGTATGCTGAACTACCTGTCAGTTCAGTGAAGACTTTTGCTATGTTGGAGCACCTCTTCATCAAGAGGTTTTCCAGAGCCCAGCAAAGGGTAACTGTGGGTGACCTCATTATGGTGCAACAAAATCCCAATAAGTCCCTTATTTATTATATTCTCAGGTGGCAAATCTTAAGTATGATATGTGAACCACAGCTGTCCAAACAACATGCTATAGAAATTCTTCTCAAGAATATTCATGGCCCGATTGCTTTCATGCTCAAGAAATTTATAATCAAAACCTTTGATAAATTAATCAACACGACGGCTAGCCTATAAGGGGAAGCCAAGTAGTTAGCTTTCCAAGACCATTCGTTCAAGCCTAAGCCGTAAAAAACATTCAAGAAGAAGCTAGGGGTAGTAGTGTTAGTAGACAAAGGGAAGTAGCCAGTCAGAGCTCAGAATGAGAGACCTCATGCATAGCAACCTCCATTGCCACCTGCTCTACCTCCACCTCGGCGAGCATACCGACCACCACAGCTTCCACAGTGGCCTCGCCACCTCCTCCATAATATACTCAACAGCGGTACTCATATCCACCGTCAGGTAGCTATTACCCACCTACTCTTGCTGATAGATTGAATAAGCCATATTCATTCAAGAGGGAGGTAGTTAGGAAGATCTTTAAGAATCTCTTAAAGAAACCTAACTTTCAGTTACGTGAGCCCAAGAGGGTAGAAGATGTGGGCAAGAGTAATGATCCTAATCATTACCCCTACCACCGAATGGTTAGTCATATCTTGGAGGATTATGTCACCTTTAAAGACCAGCTTGAGCGCAGCTACAAGTCAGGAGCTATTGTTATCCCTAAGGAATACTTGTTAGAACAACCCTCTAGTTCTATCAAAGTAATTCTTGGGGATATTTGTGATCCTCTTAAGATAAAAGAAGGTTTAAATATTGCCTTATTCCAACCTCTAAAAAAGTGGTCTCTAAGGTCAAGAAGCTTTCTTTATAGGTGTCTGAAACAACTCAAACCTCCAACACCAATGAAGGTTTACAGGTTGCCAAAGACAACTTGAAGAAGGTGTCAGCCTAGTAGTAGCCTACCTCACTTTCTCGGGATAGCATAGTAGCACAACCATTATTTGAGTCTAGCACTCCATCCACCATTGTAGCTTCTACTTCTTCCTCCACTAGCTCCTCTTCTGCCAGTAGGAGCGTTGTATCTGCAGACAAGGGCACTATACCCCTTACCCCACTTACTTTATTATATTTTTATCATGTACCTCCATCTAAGAAGAAATTAATGAAGAAAGTTTTCACTCACATCTTGTCTACTTCTGATACTCTAGATTTTGTTCTTCTCAAAAACTCTCTAAGTCTTCAAAATAAAAATGATAACTCTAGTTTCGATCATTCCTCTTCTGATTTATAAATGGATTTTCCATTCTTGAATCATTTGGGTTCGCCCCTTGAGATTGATTTGGAGTAATCTAACTCTGATGATCCCATTGGAGAAGCTGTAGGTGAACCTGATGAGCAAGTAGAACTTTCTAATAAATTATCTCATGAAGTCACTGAAGTCAACCTCCACAGTGGCAAAGTTCTACCTCCTAGGGTAGCACCTCAAGATAAGGGTAAGCAAATCATTAGTTCTAAAGAATAGATCCACAGAATGCTCCACCCATGGATATGCTTGGAGGATCCGGTTGACTACAATGTCCCAAGATATCTTAGAAAGTCGCCTAAGTTAAGCATATATGACACCCTTATCTTATCCAAAGAGATGAGGAATCTAATCAAGGCTCTTCTTGATATGATATGCTTAGCGCCTAACCGCTATGGAGGAGGAGGTTCTCAGCAGAGGACACTCTAGAGTTATTCAAGATGAATACTTGCTTCTAGGAATGACCAAGCACAGCCGCCCTTTTTACATTACAGTGGATATTGAAAGATGCAGGATATCCAGAGTTCGTGTTGACCAGGGTATATCAGTGAACATTATGAGTCTAAAAATCCTTACCTACTTGAGGATTGACATCTCCAAACTTTCAAAAGAGAGGATGATGTTGAGAGGATTCAATGAATAAGGCGAGAGAGCCTTAGGCTCTATAGTGTTTCCATTAGAAGTTGATGATTGGAAGACTACCACCAAGTTTCATATTATAGACTCAGATACATCTTTCAATGCTTTGCTTGGGAGACCATGGATACATGAGAACAATGTGGTTTCATCCTCTCCACATCAGTGTATAAAGTTCATGAGGGGTGGGATTGAATACTATATCAAAGAAGATCTTAAGCTATTCACAGTTCAGAGGTCAGAATATATGAGGCTGTAGCCTACTATCTCCCTCAAAATCAACAAGTCTATTCTTGTAAACTTGGCAAAAGTTCAAAGATAAAAGAAAAGAAAAGGAAAAAGAAAATGAAAAGAAAAAGGAAAAGAAAAAGAAAAGAAAAAAGGAAATGAGAAAGAAAATAAAAGGGAGCGAGAAATAGACTTGGAGGAGAAAGTAGAGCCTGACATTAGATTCCACCCATAGTTCGTTACTCCATTTGAACATATGGGTAGGATGAGTCGACCTCCACCAGAGGAAGAGGCAGATCCAGAGACATGCCTAGGGACAGAAGACCTCTTTATTGGCCACCCAATAGGAGTTATGTCTCTACTACCAGGACTACACCTACTATCTATATAGATTTAGAATCTAGTTCAGAGGATGAGTCATCTATGATTAGTATGCTAGCTTACACTTCCTGATAGTAGATCCCAATGAAAGTGATAGTTAAGCTAGACAACGATGAAGATCGGGCTCCTAAGCAAAGCATAAGTGTATCGAAGTCTATATGAGAAATATTGAGGCATCAGTTAGGAACTTTAGCTCTAACCCCACTTTTATCACAAAAAGTTGAGATTTTGGTAGTTAAGGAAGCCCCTAAGTCTTCCACAAATGTAAAGGTGCAGAAGTTCTTTCTTGGAGCATCATCCTCAAGTCAAGTAGCTGATGTAGAACTTGAGGATGATTCATACAAAGATTTAATAGAATTACCTTTTGAGTGGTACTCGCCTTGTGTTCTTAATTTAGCAAAGAAAGGATTAATTCCACATGCTTGGTCTAAACACAGGTTGGATTTCTTTGAAAGATTATAAGACAACAAATGCAGACATTCACAATCAAGAATAGGACTAGGATTCGGTACAGTGGGTCCAATTGATGAGGATGATTACTGCTTAATTATCACCAATCATTTGGAATTTGATAGGTTCTTTTCAAATCATGCTAACTCATATGAGGAGGTGTGCTTAGAAACTTCAGATGATCCAAATGACTTTGAAGTCAGGGATGCATTGCCATAGTTTGAAGAGGAGATCAAATCAACTATCGAAGAGCTCAAGGAAATCAACTTAAGAACTAAAGAAGATCCACGCCCAACAAACATCAGATCTCTATTGAATGAAAAAGAAACCAATAATTTAGTGAAGCTATTTATTGAGTTTAAGGATTGCTTTGCATGGAGTTATGAAGAGATGCCAAATCTATCTCTTGACATAGTAGTCCATAAACTAGCAATAGAACCTAATGTTAACCCTATCAAGCAGGCTCCTAGATGCATGTGATTAGACATTGAACAACAAGTCACTTCTGAAATCAAGAAACTGATCGATACTGGCTTTATTAGGAAAAAAAACTATCCTACTTAGTTGGCCAGTGTCATCCCCGTTAAAAAAAAGTATGGCCAAATTTGCATACGAGTTGATTCTTGGGATCTAAATAAGGCATGTCCTAAAGATGAATTTCCACTTCCTACACTAAAATTAATGGTGGACATCGCCTCATCTCATGCAGTATTCTCCTTTATGGATGGGTCATCTGGCAACAACCAAATTAAGATGGCCCCAAAGGGTGAAAGAAACACTTCCTTTTGAACCCTAATCTGAATCTATTATTATAAAGTCATGCCCTTCAACCTCAAAATGTCAGTGCTACATACCGGCGGGCCATGACTCGAATCTTTGACGAACTCATTCATCATTAAGTTGAATGCTACGCCGATGATCTCGTTGTCAAAAGCAAAGAAAAGGAAGACCATCTCTTTGAGAGTAGTTTTGAATAGTTAAGATAATACATCTCAAAATGAACCCCAAGTGTGCATGAGTAGCTGAAAATTCCTTGGTATGTTGACAACACGTGGAATTGAAATTGCCCCAGAAAAGATCAAAGCGATATTAGAAATGCCACCCCCTAAAAGCCTAACACAACTCAGGTCATTCCAAGGGCAATTATCGTATCTAAGATGCTTCATTTCCAACTTATTAGGAAGATGCCAACCATTTTCGGCACTTGTTAAAAAGGATGCCAAGTTCAAGTGGGACGATAAGTGCTAGCATGTCATCGAAGAAATCAAGCAATATCTGATGATGCCGCCAATTCTAGTAGCCCCTATCCTAGGCAAGCCGCTCATATTATATACTACTACATTAGACGACTCCCTTGGTACTTTGTTGGCTCAAACCAATGATGAAGGGAAGGATAACGCTCTCTATTTTCCCAGACATCGTCTAATCCCTGCTGAGGCAAACTATCAACCTATTGAAAAGCACTTCCTAGCTTTAATCTTTACATCCCAAAAGCTATGACATTACATGCTTTCTCATAAGGTGAACTTGATCTCTAGAGTCAATCCCTACATTATCTCATGACACGGCTGACCTTATTCAGACGGTTGGCGCATTGGTCCATGATTTTGTCTTAATTTGACATAACATTCGTACCCCTCCATGCCATAAAAGGACAAGCACTTGCAGATTTCTTAGTAGCGCATCCTCTCCCTGCTGATTCTTCACTTAATGATGATCTCCCCGATGAACAAATCATGAACTTAGGGGATACTAGTGCTCACCACTGGGAGATGTACTTTGATGGTGCAACTTCCTCTCAAAGAGGAGAAGAATCACAATTTATTATCCCAAAAAAAGCAGGGGTAGGAATAGTTTTCCTAACTCCGTACCATGATGTGATGAGATTCTCATAATATCTATCTAATTCATGCACCAACAATGAAGCCGAATATGAGGCTCTGATTGCTGGTCTAGAGTTAGTAATTACACTATCCATCCAGAGTATCAATATGTTTAGGGATTCTCAGTTATTTATCAACCAAATCACTGGGTCATACACAGTTCTAAAGCCTAATCTTCATCATTGCCACAAGTATACTATGGAGTTATTGGCCCAAATCCTGGAGGTTACTATTTACAAGATTCCTCAAGGAGAAAATACAGTAGCAAATGCAGTAGCAAATGCAGTAGCAAATGCATTAGCCAAGCTTGCTAAAGATTTGGCATGTCCGAAAGATGAGTCCATTCCAATAAGAGTCCAAAATAGACAAGTCTTATCCCTTATCGATGTTGAACTCATCGAGAGATTCTATCTTGAAGGGGAGGTTGCATTGCCAAAAAGGACGTGGAGTCAAATTGGAGGCAACCCTTTATGGATTATTTAAATATAGATAAACTACCTCAAGAGAAATCACTAGCACACCAGGTGAAGCAGAGAACCCTTTCCTATGCTCTTGTAGGTGGCACCTTGTACCGGCAGTCCTTCGATCATATGTGGTTACATTATCTGGACAAACATAAAGCTCATAGGATTGTGACTGAGGTACACTCAGGTCTATAGGAGCGCATTAATCCAGTCCAAAGATGAAAGCCAAAATCAAGAGACTAAAATACTACTGGCCTACGATGATTACCAATTGAATGGATGTAGCCAAGCATTGCCATCAGTGTCAAGTACACAGCGTGGTTCTACACCAACCACCTAACATTCTACATCCTACATTGACCTCATGACCATTCGAGTGTTGGGGTACCGATATAGTGAATCCGATCGATCCTCCTTCTTCCAAGGGTCATTGGTTCATCCTAGCTGCCACCGACTACTTTTCCAAGTAGATGGAGGCAATCCTACTCAGAGAGGTCACAGCTCAGCATGTGCTCCAATTTTTCAGGAACCATATCGTATATAAGTTCAGGGTGCCTCAATAAATTATATTCGATAATGGTACTACATTTAAATGCACTAAAATTAGTAACTTTGCTCAGAGACACAGCATAGATTGGAGATACTCTACCATCTACTATCCAAGGGAAAATGGGTTAGCAGAAACCTTCAACAAAACTCTCATTCAAATATTGAAGAAGACACTAAATGATAACAAATGATGATGGCATGAACAATTTGTTGAAGCCTTGTGGGCATACATAACCACCTATAGAACTCCAACGTAGTCCACCCCTTTCTCCTTAGTGTATGGGTTTAAAGCCGTTCTACCATTAGAAGTCTAACTCCCATCACTAAGGATAGTCATGGGTAGTAAAATCACAATGGAGCAGAATGTCAAGTTGCGGTTAGAAGAGCTCGAAGGTTTGGAGGAGAGATGCCTTCGGGCATGCCAGAACCTCGAGTTGTACAAAGCAAAAATGATTCAAGCTCATAATAAGTTTGTCTATCCTAGAGCTTTTCAAGTAGGAGAGCTTGTTTTAGTTCTAAAGAGACCAATTGTTGCTCGTTGAAAGATGGGAGGCAAGTTTGAACCCACTTAGGAAGGCCCCTATGCCATAGAGAAGGCCTGCCAAGGAGGATCTTATCAACTCATAAATTGTAATGGAGAGCACCCAATGCTTCTAATTTATGGGCTCTACTTAAAGAAATACTACCCATAAACCTTATTTGAAAATAATCATCAATAAAACTTCTTTTCATCTCAAATTTCATCTCTTTTATGTTAGAAATATCTTTTGCTTATCTGCCATGATGTATTTAGGGTAGGTATAAGAGAACCCAAGAGGCATCCTATCCCTCCACAACACAAGCATAAACTACAAAATGATCCTCCAGTGCTATTAAGATAGGTGTAAGAGAACCCAAGAGGCATCCTATTTTGACTAGTACAACTAAGTTAGGTGTAAGAGAATCTAAGCAACATCCTTCCTTGGTGGAGTCACAATTGCCCCTGCAGCACCATTTCATCCATTCTTCAATGTGTTTAGAATAGGTGTAAGAGAACCCAAGCGTCATCCTATTCCCTCTTTCACAATATAAATAAACATATATCTTTTGTCTCGTTATTTTGAGGGAGTAAGCCCCTGCACTCACTCATTAGCTTCAGGTCTTGACATGCTACCTTGCTAGTGTGTCACCCCATTGGTCACTTGTCTAGCAGATGTGAGTCCCCGTACTTTCTTCCTGACTTGACCATTGCAAACTGACGAGCACCTTGTTAGTTTGGTAGGCCTCACTACGCAGCCAGTAAGCTACCTCATGTTGACTTTATTTAAGAGGATGTAGGTCTACACACTTTCTTCTTGAGCTAGCTATCATGCACTAACTAGGTCGAGTATATTTGAGGCTTAGGATAAGTCCCCCACTGGTTCCTTTCCTCCCAACTACTTTAAGCTTGGGTCTAGTCCATACACAGGACTCCTTGTTTAGTAGTTTCCCTAGGTCGGATAGCCATCGAGAAGATGACTATCCGTGATGATCACGCTTTAGAGAGATGTAAGCTAACACCTTCTTTCTAGACCGACATTGCAAATTGAGGCACCTTAGGTTGGTTATCACTATGTTGATGGCTGACCCGGTGGATACACCACTCTTGGCGATGTGAGTCCCCGCTTTCTCCTTGAGTTGGCCACCAATACCTACATACTTCTTTTCTGTGGTTTTGGATAAATCCTAGCGACCTCCCATGTGGGCACTCTATTTGGATCATCCCTTAGCACCATTTAGACACTACCTTTTTTTGGATTAGACCCCTTTCCTCAGAACCACATGTGATTGGAGAATTTGTTTAGATGATGCAGATTCTCCCTGGTCTAAGTCCCAGATAGATGGGGCCCCTTTCTCAGGTCCTCATAAACCAACAGGGTCCATGCAAATATAAAATAAACAAAATATGTCTTCACTTTTGGATTAGGAATTCAAGCCCCCAATGGCCCCTTTCCCAAGCAGACATCCTATCTTCAGGGTAGTGTCAGCAAAACTCCCTATAGGAATTGTCTGACTACTTTGAGTTGAGATAAGTCCCTGTCGACTCTCTCAGAATGCCCCAGTCGATTCAACTTGTTGTGCCACCAATGAGTTACCTTGGCCATCTTGCTTTGAAAGATATAAGTCTATGCATTTCCAACATGATCATTGCACGAAAACCCTAGTCGCGATTTATACAGTGACCAATCACCGGTTCCTTGTTAGAAGATGTGACTCCTAACTAACTTGCAAATCAAAGGCACCTTAAGTTAGTTCTACCTAACTTGGTAGACTATCCCTTTGATTTGTAAACTTAAGATAGGTACAGGCTGATATTAGCTCCTTCTTAGTAGATCCATCGCACACCGACAAGGACCATCTAAAATCAAATTAATTTTGACTATTCTTGAGTTGATATGATTCCACAGTGGCATTCACTCAAATAGTCGCCCTATGTCGGGATTGATTTGCATCATCGAGATCACACCCCCGATCCCTACTTTGGAAGATGTAAGTCTTATGCTTCTTTCTAGAATATTGCACAATGAAACCCTAGATACTCCTACCTTGTGGATAGTAGACTACCCCATTGGATTTGTAAATCTGAGATAGGTCAAGGCGTAGCCCCTTCTCAGTGGGTCCATCGCACGCCAACAGGGTATACAACATAACACACCAAATTAAATTAAATTAAATCAAATCAAATCAATATAAATTAAATTAATCATCAGGACTACTCTTGAGTTGAGGTAAGATCCCCAATGGTGCTCACTCAGTAGTCACCTTAGGTAGGGTTCGATGTGTTTTCCATCCAACAGATCACCCTAGTGGCTTTTACCTCCTTTGGAAGATGTAAGTCTGCTATGCCTTCTTTCTAGTACAATCATTGCACACCGAAAGGAAACCCCATAGGTTGGATAGTCTTAACTTATGGAAGGTAGACTACCCCTTTGGACTTATGAATCTAAGATAGGCCAAAGCCTCCGTGGCTCCTTTTTAGTGTAGTCCATCGCACACCGATAGAGTCCATAACAAAATAAATTCAAAACCAACCTCCCCAGTGGAGTCAAATTAAACATATTGGATAAACCAAACTTCTCTCCAGTGAGGTGCAAATCCAATTAGCCTTCCTAATGGAACTTGGATCTAAATAAAAAAAATCTAACTGAGTGTGCATCCTCGACGGATATGCTCTCAGTCTAGAACCCTTCTCTTTAGTGGAGCCATAACAAATTGAACCAACCTCCCTAGTGGAGTCTAATCAAATAAATCATAGAAATCCAATCAAGTTTTATCCCCAGCGGATAGCCCGAACCAGCTTCCTTAATGGAAGGTTCACATACCCAATCCCTAGTGGATTCGAGCACATATCCCTAGTGGATATGCCTCCACATCAATTAAAATAAAACAAATTAAAATTAATTCGATCTTGATCCCCATCGGATTATAGATTCTTATTCTTAATGGATACACACTCAAACTAATTATATTCATAATCAAACTCAAATTATTCTTTTCCCTGATAATGAACCTTTCCCAAATGGAAGGTTCATGTACTCAATCCCTGGATTCCTTCTTGTCCTCTTATGCCCTAGCATAAAGAGTTGCATTACTAAGATCGATTCTCTACCTTCTCGAGTCTAGATCACTTTTTGATTGTTGCAATCTTGATGTTGTTGATCATTTGGTCAATGCCCGCATGTGCCTTGTGGTTATACCACACCTATTGAGGGTCCTTTTATTGACCTCACTTTTGGAGTGAGCTCTTAACCTCCTCTTCTTAGACTTAGGACTCTTCTAAGAATTCTTTAGTCATAAGACACTTAGTGATTAGGTGAATACTTAACTAAGAGACTTAGAAGGTTAATCATAAGATTAGGCCATGCCTTAGACTTAAGGAAATTACCTATCCTATAGCCTAAACCCATAGATACACTTTCTCAAATCAAACCATTCAAATCTCAAATCTTTCAAATTCCAAATTCCAAATTTGACTCCAAATGATTGAAACCCAAAATCAAATTCAAATCCCTAGACCCTTCCTAAGCCATATGAGCCACCTTCATAAGCTTAGCCAAAACTCCCTTTTGATCAAATCAAACTCAATTAAATTCTTTATAAATAAATTATTCCTTCATTCATATTCACAAATATAAATGAAACCCATTCAATGACCAAAATGAATCAAACTAAATTAAAATCCATGGACTCAATCATCACTCAAAGTCAAATGATTTTCATGAATCATTTAGAGCTTCATTTACATTCAAATATAATGAAATATAAATCAAATGGTCAAATCAATCAATCCATTTATACTTTAAGCTAATTCTTAGCCAAATTCTATCCAAATCAAATGAAACCAATGGATTTTCTCTTCAATCATTCATTCAATCATTTATCCAAATATAAATAAAACTACAATCATCAAATTCAAGTCAACCCAAGTTAAACTAGCCCTTTTGATTTAAAACTTTTAATTGAGCCAAAACCTATTGGACTCCAAATTGATTATCGTTGAATTTATATTTCAATCCAAGGCTCATATATAAGTTCAACTAAACTCAAATCAAACCAAAATCAAACCAATTGACCCACTTAGGTCCACTTGACCCAAAGTGACCTAAAGGACCTATTTGAGCCAACTTCCAATCCAACCAAAATTGGATTGAACCAAGCTGACCAAAACCTTCTACCATGATTGTTGATCACCCTAGGATGATCAATTGAAATCAATTAGATCAAACAAGTCAACTTTATCATTTGACCAAGTCAACCCTTAGCCCAAATGAACCAAAACTAGCCAAAACTCATCCTATATCAAATTGATTAAAACCAATGATTTGAATCAACCCAATAATATATAACTTGACCATTGAAGCCAAATTGGCCATTTGATCCAAGTTGACCCAAATTGGCCTAAAGGACCAAATTGGGTCAAATCATGATCTAACCTAAATTGATTTGTACAAATGGCTCAAATTGATTATTGAACTTGACCAATATAAATTTGATCAATGACTTGAGCCTAAGCCCAATAGGCCTAAAGGGTCAATTTGAAATTCAAATTAAATCCAAATTGATTCAAACCAAAGACATTCATCTTTATTAATAAATTGAAATTGAATCAACCCATAAGCAATTTGGCCAATTTTGGTCAAATTGGTCAAACTTGACCCATTTTTCCATTTGATTCCAAATGAGCCAATCAATTCTAAGCCAAATTAAATCAAATTAATCATACAAAACTCTTTAAATTATTATTTGAACCTAACCTAAGCTTGATTTGACCCAATTTGACCAATTGGTCAACTTAACTATGACCCATGATATGACCCAAATTGAGCCAAATCCCTTGAAACCAAGCACCCATGAGGATCAAACTCAAACCCATTTGGGATCAGCCCAAAATCAACCCAACCCAATTAAATCTCTCATGGATCCTCCCCCACATAGGATTCCACCCAACCTCATTTAATTCTCCCCATCACATGCATTTAACTCCTCCCCAACATTTGCATTCAATGGAGCTAATCTTATGGTAGCAAGAGAGGACTTTGAAGCAAAAATCCAAAGTCCTCAATCAATTCATCATCCATCCCAACCACCCCAAGCAAAATGATAATACTTTGGAGCCAAAAAAATTGGGTGGTCACTTATAAAGGAGGAGAAAATGAGGCATTCCTCTTCCTCCTACCACCATTCAGCCCCAGAGCTCCCAAAACCAAAAGAACCCATCCCCACCTCTTTGAGCCATTTTTGAGCTCAAAAACACAAATAAACTTTAGTGAAGCGTGAACATTGGAGAAGGCAACGTTCAAAAAAAGGTTAAAAATCATTCCAAAGCTTCACATACCTAGAGTTTGCTTGGATCTTCACCATAAAACCATCCCCAAGAGGTAAATTTTACAAAATTTAGTCTTAGGATTTCTCATTTTGTGTTAATTTTCTTCTTTTATTTTAGGAATTTCCTTAGATAAACTCCACATTTTCATTTTATTTGATCCCATATGAAGTAGAATTTTTTTAAAATGTGATATCTCAATCGAGACCT
Source organism: Cymbidium sinense (assembly GCA_021442155.1). NCBI lineage: Eukaryota > Viridiplantae > Streptophyta > Magnoliopsida > Asparagales > Orchidaceae > Cymbidium > Cymbidium sinense. The sequence goes on from CM038215.1 coordinate 58,319,764, forward strand.
CATTTCATATTTTTTTGCATTTTTTTTTTTGTCGTCATGTTGGTGAGTGCGTCGATCCTACATTCGGTGGATCGATCAGTGTGTTGAACCCCATGTCGCTTCGATCGGAACACACGATCCGCTCTAATCACTTATTGGATCGGACATCCGATCCCGCGGCAGACGGTTCGAACCACGCATCATTTTTCCAGATCCAATAATTTACCACTCACGCGTTGCCATGTGGCACTGTGTTGCCTCGTCAGCGCCCGCGTGGCGTTGACTAGGTTAAGTGTGAAAATGCCTATTTTCTGATTTTAAAATTATTTAAGTGTCCTAAAACTTTGAAAATTCATAAAAATAAAATAAAATACTTAGCAAAAAATTACAAATAAGAGCTCATTGGATTTGTCTTTCTGAGAGGAATCCAAAGAATTAAAATTTTCTAAATTCTACTGAATTGTTTGAGCTTAATTTAAGTTTTAATAAAAATAAAGTTTTATTAATTACTCTAAAAATATATATATCGAATTGAGTTGAAATTTTAGGGGATTGAAAATAAACAAAAAACACACCTACCATAAAAATCTCAAGTAAAAAGGATTTCTAGATTAGGAGAAATTAAATTTTGAAGTTTAGATTGTCCATTTTAATAAAATAAATCAAATAAAAATCCAGAAATTTACAAAAAATCTTCAAAATGGCCTAAATCACTTCATGACATCTAGACTCTTAAGAAAATAATGTGATTTTTGAATCCGAATGAACCCCAAACAAACACTTAAGATTAAAGTTTAATCAATTAAGGAATTAATTAAAACATAATCTAAAAAATAATTTAAATACCAAATCAAAACCAAAATGATGTAATACCCAAATGATTGGTAATCAAACCTTAAGTCAGAAAAGCATCATGTATCCCTCAAATGAAATTGAATTTAAACATAATTGAACCTAATTGAGTTAATGAAATTCAATTAAATGATTATATTTTTTAAATTAAACTCATAATTAAATAAATCAATGAAACTTTAATGTAAAATCAAACTAATCTTGTTAAAACTCAAGTATTGAATCTTAATTATATGAAACTACTTAACAAATTAAAATAAATTAAATATTAATTAATCATTAAATAAACTAAAAATCAAATTGATTAATAAACCAATTCAACATAATCATTTGATATTAATCAAATTAAACCAAATAAAGTTAAAGTAAACTTAATTAACATATGATTAAATCACATCCATTTGAAATAAGATAATTAATTACCCATTAATACATAAACCTAACAACTAAATCAAACATGAATGAAATCAAATGAACATAATAAATGAAGGAAATGAAACCAAACTATGATTATGATTAATCAAGTTTAATTGAAATAAAAATAAACAATTAAATCACTTAATCTAATCAAATGATAATCATAATAATCCTTTAATCAAATCAATCTTAAGTAAAACACTTAACTAAATTAAATCACTCACATGAAAAAAATTAAGTCATTAATTAAACAAATCTTTAATTAATTTGATAATTCAAAATTCAATTATCCTTAATCAAACCTAATTAATTAAACATCTAATTAATACAAACTTAATGAATTAATCCATCATCTTAATGAACTGAATTGATTTAAATAAATCACATTAAAATTAATTCTTAAATCAAACTCAAATTAAATCTTTAATTACTCCACTAATTAATTTAATTAGACATCTTAAAATAAACTAATTAAGTTAATTAAAGTAATCACATTAAACTTAAGCTTAAGCAAACATAAATTTGAACATAATTAAAATGCATTTAAACACCAATTAAATACTAAATTAATCATAAATCATTAAGTCATTAATTACATCATTAATCTAAATAAATATAAAACCAAATTAAAAATTAAATAAATCTTTATTTAATTTAATAATTAACTTAAATGCACATCTTAATAAAACTAATTATCCTTAAGCTAATCAAATTGAATAAACGCCTAATTAATGCAAACTTAATGAATTAATCCATCATCTTAATGAACCAAATTAACTTTACAAATTAAATTCAAATAAAACACTTAATTAATCTACTAATTAATTTGATCACACATCTTAAATAAGCTAATTAGGTCAATCAAATTAATCATATTAAACTTAAACTTAATCAAACATAAATGAAATTAAATACTAATCAAAACCTAAATTATTATGTCATTAATTACATCAATAATCTAAATAAATATGAAATCAAATTGAAAATAAAATAAATCCTTATAATTAACCTAAACACACTTCTTAATTAAACTAATAATCACATTGAACACAAGCAAAATACAATAGACAAATAAAGCTAATCAAATTAAATCAAATCAAATTAAATCAAATAAAGAAAGCCTCTCATTAATTTAATATGTAATAAAATCAAATCTTAGTCAACCTACTTAAATAAGATAAACTAATTAACTATCCAATGTATGAAATAAAAATAAAAACCAAACTTTAATAAACATGACAAATGGATGAGATTAAAATTAAAATCCTAATTACAAGGAATCAAACTCAATTAAAATCAAAATAAAATCTCAATTAATCTGATATGATCAAACTACAAATAAATAAATCATAATTAAATCAAATAAACATAAAGTTAAGTCACATAACCAATATCAAAGAAAAGAATTAGATATTAATTTAAAAGGATATTGAATTATCAAGATTTAATTAAACCAAAACAAATCAAAACTAAAATTAATCAATCAAAAAATCACAAATTTCAAAACTAAATTCTAAATTAATCAAATCAAATAAATTAAATTCAAATGAATTGATACTGAAATTAGATTCTTGGAAAATAAAAAGTTATATACAATAATTCATTCTACTCTTCATTCTTGAAAACCTAAACATCATTTTAACCAAATAAAAGTGAAATAAAATGAAAAATAAATCATTAAATCATATAAATTGAAATCACCCAAAGATAAAATTTAAACAAATTCAAACTCCAAATTAAAACTTAAACTAAAGAAGCCCAAGAAAGTCTTGTCACACACACAAGCCTTAAGCACACACAATACTAAGTCACCACTTCTAAGTTAGTGTATGTATGTGTTATGTTTTATTTTATGATGTAATGTTTTAGACTGGTTGTTAGGGTGTCTGCCTCGAAGACTGGATGGTAGACCATGATTAGCCTAATCATATTTTCTACAGGGGGTTGTGCTTAAGGGGCCGTTGTAATAAAAATCTAAATTCTTTTGTTGTGCAAGTTGCTTAGCCCATAAGCATGACCTATGTTAGGATAGGTGGGCTTGGTTACCCATGTATGGGATGCTAAGTCCAAATTATTCATATACTGCTTGAGTTGTATGGTGTGTTTAGCTAACATTTATTTTGCAAGTGTAGCTAGATTTATTTTTCCTATTTTTAATGTAATTTTGCATTAGGAATTAGGATTAGAGTTATGGGGGATTATGATGAGTAGTGACCAGAAGGCTTAGTCCTTGGGGTGCCCTGTGATTCCTTTGGATCAAATCAAATCAAAAGGAAGAGAAGGAAAGAATGAGGAAAAGAAGACCCACATAACATGTATTATTTTTGTAATCCAGGTTGTATAAGGGTAGAGCTCGGCTACCCATCTTTTTTTTTTCTTTCTGGGAGTATGAAACCGATCAGTTTTTATTCTTTTACGGTAGTCTATAAAATTGTTTGATGTTGTGTTTAGATTGTGCACTAGAATATCATGCTTTACATAGTTTCTTCATGTTTGATGTTTGAATGTGTGGCCTGGATGCGGTAGGCTCTTAGGATAAAATTAACTTTTTTATCCCAATTAATAACTCACAATTAAAATTTAAAATAACTCATAACTTCAACATAAAGCCTTAGAATTAAATTAAGATAATAAAATTTTTAGCAACCCCTTAGCTAGATGAATGAATGTATAATATCATGCATGTCATATTCTTTCACTCTTATTGAGAGGGGGATTTCATCTGTGCCAGAGAATAAAGGCTTAACCTATGAGAGCCTTTGATGGAAGAACACCCATTGCTCTCTTGATTTGGCCCATAATCAAGTTCTCATGCATTTAGACATACAAAATCCCATAGCCTGTGTCAAAATAAAGAGTCCAAAAGAATTAAATAAATTTGATAAAATTTGCATTAGATTAAGTCATGAATTCATACCACTCATGCTCTAGTCTCTTAGGGAGTGAGTTTAAGGACTTAGTCTCCTTTCTAAATAAACAACATCCTAGCCATCTTGCAAAGTATAAACTTGCCTACATGGATTTAAAGTGTAAGAGTTAGTCGCCACCTGATAATATATCCAGCATCAGGTTTATTCTTGTGGAGGTAAACCATATAACCATTTTTGCCTTAGATTTAGTTTTTGCCCTCGCCAAAGCTCCCTAGATTTAGGATCTGAGGTTGTTATTTCCTTAGGCTTCTTTCTCATCAATAGAAATAATATAATGAAATGTCAACTCAAATAATTAACTCTCTTCAATTTCAAAAATATAAAGACCAATTATAGGGTAGATTAGAATGCTCATTAGGCTTCCTAGTATCATGAGCATTTCCTACTTTCTCCCTTTGTATTCCAAAAATAAGTCTTCTCCTTGATCTATCCCATTTGATTTTCTAAAATAGCCAATCCATTGATAGTCTTAACCTTGAAATCTTTGGAGACCCTAATTGTCTACTTTAATCAAGAGTGTTCTTAAGGAATTCCCATTTCTTAAGATGTAATTAACTATGAGGGCTTGCCTCCATAGGGAACTTAATGAACTCGGCTTAAAATAAACCCTACTTTACTTTTCCATGTAAAGTAGGGAAAGATCTCTGGTATATTCAAAGACCCATCATGCCTTAGGAGTCCTTATTAGGTGATTAGGTCCATTATAGGGTGGTAATTTCTATCTTTTGAGATAGTACATCATTCTTTAATGTCATACCTGATCACTTCAATAAGTTCCCCTTAAGATCTGTGTGGTGTCCTACACCCCAAAAATAAACACCACACCCCCTTTTTGTTCTATGTTAAAGAAAACATTTTAAAATATTTATAAAACTATTTTGATATTATTTATATTTTTTAAGAAAATAATAAAAAATATATTAAATTATAAATAATTTATAAAATTCCCCAAGTTATTGTGAAATGTTCTTAAGGTCCCCTTTGGCCTTAAAAATAATTTCATGAGATTTGGAGTTGATTGAGTTATTTAAAACCAATTTAAAATGAGTATACTCACCATAAAGGGTACTTGAATAAGTATACTCACTAGAAAGTGTATATGATAATGGAGGATCAACTAGAACGAGTGAGTCAATGACTTAGAGAATAATGATCCAAAGAGCAAGGCATGGGTCAATTTGTTGGCAAATACTCAAAGGGACAAGATGGTTATTCCTCCCAGCTTGGACCTTACTCGCATACCCACACAATAATGGTTATTCCTCCCAGGTTAGACTTCATACTAAACTAAGTTGGGAGGTGAAGATGATGAGTGGAGTAAAGTGAACTCAGAAGCTATGAAAGACATGCTTGGCATGCTCAAAGAACTGGTAATTGAGGCATCACTAAGATAAGAAGAAATTAAAAGGTGAATGAGAACGAAAAAATACTACAATCATTATGTGAAGAAGAAGCATTTCAAGAGCAGCGATCTATTATTGACGAAAGTAGATGCTGTTGCTCGATAGAATGTTCTGGGAAAATGAGCCCACAAATTAGGATGGACCTTTCATAATCAAGTATCAAGTTGCCCCTAGTGTGTACCAACTACAATCTCATTTTGGTGAGGACATACTATTAAAATGGAATTCTAAGTACTAGAAGAAATTTTATCTTTAAGGGGATGTTCCTCTAGTTTATAGTAGCTTTTCTAATTTTGAGTATCATGTGTCTTCCCATTTTTAATAAGAAAATTTTTTATAGGTTGCTCCCTAAATGAGTAAACTCACGGGATAACCATAGCTCTTAAGGGAACACACTTGGATGCTAAATGCTAAAACCTACACTCAATGAGCTGTGTGATAACCCAAGATAATTAGTGTTTTATTTTTATCCCAAAGAAAGGTCCCACTCGATGACCGGCAAAAGCCCAAGTAAGCATTTTACAACTAAACTCAAAAAAGGCTAACTCTCGGACAAGCAACCCTTGAGTCAAACTTACTCTATAAAATCAATCGTATAAGACTGACACCATGTGAGGTTTGCAACTAAACTAAAAAAATACCAACTCTCATAATTAGGAACTAAAAGACCAACACTCCTTGTGATTGACGACTATAGTGTAATATCGCCACTCCATGAGGTCGGCAACTAAACTAAAAAAATACCAACTCTCTTAGTTGGCAACTTAAAGAATAGTACTTCATGTGGTTAGCAATTATGGCATAAGATTTATACTTCTTGAGGTTGGTAACTTATCTAAAAAAAGACCAACTTTCCTAGTTGGTAACTTAAAGATCAACACTCTATGTGGTTGGTGACTAAAGTGTAAGTCCAAAATTCTATGAGATTGGCAATTAAACTCTAAAAAGATTAACTCTTATAGTTAGAAATTTAAAGACCAATACTCTATGCGGTTGGCGATTATAGTGTAAGACTGGCTCCCAATGAGGTCGACAACTAAACTTGAAAAAGTTCAACTCTCCCAGTTGGCAACTTAAAGATATATACTCTATGCAATTGATTTTAGTGAAAGACTAACACTTTGTGAGGTCAACAACTAAACTCAAAATAGACCAACTTTCTAGTTAGAAACATAAAGACCAACACTTCATATGGTTGGTGACTACAATGTAAGACCAACACCCCATAAGATTAGTAGCTAAACTTAAAAAGACCAACTCTCCTAATTGGAAGAAAAAGAATAACTCTCAAGTCCTAGTCAAGTCATTTAGCTGGCAACTAAAGCATTATGTGACCTCCATGAAACCACACAACCAATAAAGGAGTATACACTAACATGCTATACTAACATGACTACCAAATGGATGTTCTCTAAATTGATCAATGACTTCAAATATTCTAATTCATGATCTAAATAATTCAAACATCAAGAAGTGAGTACCAATCACATAAGCACACACAAACTCTTTATACTAATGTGCTACCCAAGGAGGTTCTCTCAATTGATTAGTAGCTTAAGATATTCTAAATCATTAATAGATATTATCCAAATAGCGAGTGCCAATTTAACAAGTACATGCAAACTGAGCAAATTAATGTGACTACTTATGTGAGGTTCTCTCAATTGATCAGTACTTGAAATATTATAAGTCATGAGCAAATGTTATCCAAAGATAGAGTGCAAATCTAATAAGTATACAGAAACCCACCATATTAATTCTACTACCAAGGAGAGGTTCTCCTAATTAATGGATGACTTAAAATATTCTAAGTCAAGAGTAGAGTTATTCATGCACCAACCAGCAAGTATTAGTTTAACGAGCAAATACTCATTTGATAATACTTAATAAAGAAACAAACTTGATTGCTATTCAGATAAGTACACTCAATTGCAACATAATTGTATATAATCATCATTTTTTTCATGTAAAATTAATACAACAAAGCGAGTGAGATACATGTATCCTACTCACTAAAAAAAAATTACATATAGAGAGAATGAAAGAATAAAGGATGTACCAGCTCATGCTATTCTCATCATCATCATCATCATTATCATTGGAATCTAAAAGTACAAGCACATTAGAGAAATCCAAAAACTAGGCATCAAAGTGGCCATGCTTCACCAGTTTAGCGATGATAAAGTTGGTGCAATATTTGAACATCTACTATAGTAATTTGTGATATTCATCAAAATAAAGAAACCCAGGAACTAGGTCTCTTTCTTGTAAGACTCCTTAGTGCGATGAGAGAGTTCTTCCTCCAACTCTTTATTCCCCTCAGTAAGGAAAGTAAGCTCCAAAGTTTCCTTCTCTTTCACCTCCTCTTTCTCCTCCTCTTAGCGAGCTACCTTAGCCTTGATCCATTAAGGATGTTAGTTTTTATTCATACTTTCCAGCTTAGACTTATTAGTGTAGGCCTCCTTTCTCTTCTTAAAAACTTTTAGCATTCTCCCCAAGTTTACTATCATGCATTGCTTTGAGAAATCATAATAGCATATAGTAAAAAAGCATTGGGAATGTAATCCAAAAGGCCATCAAATTCTTTGAAGAAAATAGAAGGGCTAAATGCATAAGCTTCATGGGTCAACTCACATATGTTTGAAGTCAAGTTGCTCTCTAAGCCTTTGCCTTGTTCTTTCTCCTCCTCAGACTTCCTGCTTTGCTAGTGACTACATGGAGTTGAGCTTGCTACGCCTTTTTTAGACTTCTTTAGAGTTTTACTAAATCCTGCTTCATCATTGACCTCATTAGGAGCCACGCTCAGCTCCCCCTTCTCTTCTCACCAACCTCAAGAAAGGTCGGGTCCTCGCCACTCACACTTGTCTTCCTCGAGGAATTGGAGAATGTTAGGACTAAGCTCGAGGGGGTGTCGAGGTATGCTCTCCTATGCGTAAACAAAAAGAGAAAATTTAGAAGAAAATGAGAAATGAAATTACAAATTCAATAGTGAGTAGATAGAGAAACAATCACCAGGGATAGTGATAATCTTGCCAAAGCTAAGGTAAAGAGAAATATCCATAGTACGACCCTACACAAAAAGAAGTTGTGAGTGCCACTTCTATACTTTATTCTACAAATTATAAATTTTTAACAAAGTAATTAAAAACAACAAGGTACCATCTTGGTGAATGCTCATTGGAGGAGGCTTATACTATTTGGATGCCCTCTTCCCATAAGAATAATATGAAGGTGGTGATACTTGCCACCAAGTCAAGAATAAATTGGGTAGGCATAACTTAAAAGTACTCTAGAATGTCCACTCACTCATAGAACAAAGCTAGCCTGAAACCCATTCTTGAAGTGAGTGAGTGGGATGCATAAATCATGCATTCTAATCAAGTTGAGGTTCTTACTCCTCTCTAACACTCGCATAGTAAAGTTAGGGATGCCAACATAGTAGCCATAGAATACTGAGGTTATTGTGGAGGAGTCCAATTCTCAAATCTCCATGATCTTAGCTTAATGGAAAGTTGAAGTAGCTTTCTTCAACAAAGCCATGGTCTCTTGAGACAAAAATGAAATCAAGATCAACTCACTAACATAGAGTTCTATTTGCTCATATTAGAGAAGCAATAAAGTCTTAACTACTCCCAAAAATAAATAATTTATAGAGGCGATAAGAAAGGTGTTGTTATATGGACATCACCTCAAGCATTAAGTGAAGAAATGATTACCTGAATCTCACAAATATCAACAAATGTTTTTGAAAAAATAATTAATGTCAAAAAATTTAAAAAGTATTGGTGAGTAGAAAAAATGCAAAATATTCTTAATTTTCATAAAATAAGTAAAAATATAACACACACACTAAAACCTCTATACAGTAATTTTTAGTAATTTAATTATAGGGTTGAGTCAGTGTGTCTACCTTTCTCACACATATAATCAAATAAGGAATTCATGTCGAAGAGGAAAAAGGAAATACTCTGCAACTTGACTCTATTTTGAAGTAATGTTATCTTAGTCCTCATGGTCACAAAGTGGTGCTGTTACTCCACCTTCAAGCGCTACCTCCACTATGACTCCACCTTTAATTGATATCATAGCTCTCTTATGCTTTACTGAGATGAGTATAGGGTTCTTTTAGAGGGTGACCTATTCTAGTAGAGTGGTGACCTTGGATGAGTCAGCAAATACCTACTACTCTTTCTCCATATCATCCCCTAGCTATCAAGTAGACATATTTGTCATTATCTCTGTGAGCAAAAATAAGGAAAACTAAACATCATCTCTCTAATGTCAGTTGAGGTGAAGCTGGTCATTGTGATGGGAGCTTTGATGTCTACTCCTTCCAGGTGTGAACTCTTTGTAAAGTTTGCATGCAGGGTTGCCAACTTAGTTTGTGACAAAACTAGAGTCACTACTAATCGATAAGAAATGAATTCATTAAAAATTAAAAAAATGATGAGAGGATTTTCTATAGGTCCAACCCTTAAAAATGGAAGCCATCTATTGAGGAAGTGTAATTCCTCTTCACTCAGATTATGGCCTAGCAAATCTCCCATGAAAGGGTGAACTAAATTTGCAAGGCTACCTAGATTGTTAGAGAAAATAACTTGAAGGGCAAGTGAGTGCCCCTCATTATCTTTCATCGAGGCTTGAATGCTAGTGATGCTTAACTGTGATCAGAAGAGAAATTCAGAAATTCAAACAAAAAAATTTGTAATGTAAAATAAAAATAAAGTGAGTCTCACCTCAGTAAAGTACTCCTCTATAACCACTTTCATGGTAGCCAATCCAACCATTCTGCTCACCAGCACCTTCCTACACCGAAACAAAGGTTCATCCTCACCTCTTTCTTTCTCCCCATGAACACTCATAGGTTGCACAAGATGAGGGCTCACCATAATAACCCTGCCCTTCAATAAAGTGAGTATCTGACCCTTCTTGTGATTCCATAGAGGTAACTTGAGCTAAACTCGCTACAATGGGAGGAGCTAGTGTGCTCTCCATGGCTATAGGAATGACAATGACCCCTTCAAGCTTCTTGGCTTTTTTGGTCCTTTTTTTTAGACTTTCCCACATAATGGGATGATAAATGTTATTGTGAGGCCTCTTGGCATCTATAATAGTTATATTTTCTTAGTTATACAGACTCAACTCCTAAAGTTGAAAAATTGATTTGAGTAAGTAGCTAAAGAAATGTAAACATGCTAAAAAGGGATAAAAGGATCTATTTATAGCCTCTGATGTGCTTGAGAATTAGATTTAATCTAAAGATGATGTGACCTCTCAGGTTTGCATAGATTTTTTTCATTGGTATGGTTCATTAAATGTTCACAACTAATTATTCTTTTAACTTAGTATTTTTTTTATGAGGTACCTCTACAAGGAGTGAAAGAATTGGGGAGCTAAATGTATGCCCAAAGAAGTGGATAGGCCCAAGTGACCTAATGGGTCTAGCTACCAAAACAAACATACTCACCATAAAGGGTACTTAACAATAAAGGCTTCAAAAATGAGTATTCTCACTAAAAAGTGTATCTGATAATGGAGGGTCAACTCAAACTAGTGAGTTAAGGACTTAAAGATTACTAACTTATAGAAAAGGTAAGGATTAACGCATTGGTAGTGGCAAAATACTCAAAATGAATAAGATGGCTATTTCTCTTAGCTCAAACATTACTCACATAACCGCATGACAATAGGCTACTTTCCCTTACTATCTACTAGATCTATACCCACTCACATGTATACCTGCCACCAACCTAGGAGGGTATTTATTTGTACTTAGCTTAGCTTATATGTACCTTTTATGTATAGTCACCCCTTAGTATTATAAAAGGGAAACTCCTCTCTTATGGTGGATCTTTTTTCCTTCCTTCTCTAGGACCCCTACTCTTTGTACTCAATTTTGAGGAATAAAAACCAGTATTTTTTGCATTTCTTTACTTTATGGTCTTACTATTTGTAATAATTTTCTAAACTTAAACCTATTTTTCTAGTATCTTAGAAGTTTCTTCTTCCATCCATAAACAAATTTGGATCCAACAAAAATAATATAAGAATAATAAAAAAAATTAAATTTGTTCAAAATAATCCCAACTTTTAATGGAATAACCTTTTAAAGTCCACCAACACCATAGAATATTTCTATAAATTTGAAAAGTGTTTTCACATAGCTTGGAATTTTCTTTCTTATTTAATTAATAAATAAATATTAAATTATTAATAATTAAATAATAAATTAAAATTCTTATAAAATGTTCTTTAAGATCTCTTCCTAATTTTAATCCAAGAAATTTTTAAGCCATTTGAACCTAAATTGAAACTAAAACTCATACTTAGATGGTAATTAAAATAAAGCACTATTAATTAAGTTAAATAGAATCCAAAAAAAAATGCATTTGATTTAGACCATTAGAGTGAATATTCATCCTTTGGTTAGGTGTTTACTTTATTATGGCCAATGTTTAAGGGAGAGGGACCCTTCCTTCAAGTAGGGCATACTCTTCATCATGCTCTTTAAAACATTACAACCTAACCCAAACCTAAATATAAAAAAATAATAATTCATCTCTTAATCATTAATCACTTGAATTAGCACCATGGAATGGTAATAAAATGAACCTCATTATCAAATTAGAATTTAAACATTAATGCCTAGCTTCGATTAACCACACTATCTTTTGCACATAAATTAGATTGTTAGGTCACCGATCATATATCTAAGTTAGGATAGTGCTTGATTGTGATGTACTAAACTTCTTATTTTGTTGTGTGATATTTTAGACTGAATGTTTGGATTTGTTTACTTACTGATTGAATGTTAGGCTATTGTTTATTAAATTGATATTGTCATTTGTAGGTAAAGATATGAAGACCCTCATGTGCTATTTTATTTATTTGTATCCTATGTTGTATAAGAGTTGAAGCTCAACTACCCTTTTATGGTAATAAAAGGCCTATAATAATATTTTGTTAAATGTTTGGTGTTTATTTACTTTATATTATGCACTAGAATGACATGCTTTTCCTAAGTTTTCTTTCTGTGATGATGCTTATTGATATTTTTATGCTTGGTTATTCTTTAGACTCTTAAGGATTTAACTTTTTCCTGCCAAAATAAAAATTAATAAACTCAAATAGAAATACATGCAAATCATAATATAACCTAATTAAAGTCTTAGACATAAATATTTAAAGTAACAAAACCATAGCCTTAGAGAACCATGACAAATATTATTCTTATCTCTTCATGTGGGTCCTTTACCCATTGTATGTAGGCGACATCGATCTAATAAGAATGGCCACCTTCTTAGGGAAGTATGCCCTCTGTTATGATTTATCCCACCATTGAAGACCCCTTTTCTTCAAGATCAGTTAAAATCAAACTCCTCCAAGCTTATGCTTGTGTTCCTATTAACTAAATCGGTCAATACCAATATATGTGGTATACTCTAGTTAGTCCACTACACATATTGGGGGTCCATATTTTGACCTCATTTTAAAATAAGGTTAACATATTTTCTAAACCAATAATTAAGGACACTTAATCTTGGATTAGGAACCTCCTGATTAAGCACTTACGACACTATGCTTAGTGACCTAGTAAATTCTCCTATGGTTTGACCTAAACTAATTGGATTAGGTGGATCCAAACCCAACCCAAACCCAAATAAATAATTGACCCAAACACACTCCAACTAAAAACTAAAACTAATTGAACTTAGTTAATATAATTGGGATGGTTAACCCCAAAATCAGTTAAACCCAAAGAAATTCAAATAAAATCAATGCAAATTTAAATGAAATCAATTTAAAAATATAAAATTATTGCATGAATGGAGTTAAATCCAAATGAAAGTGAATTGAAAGTTAATCATTAAACATGGAGTTGACTTATGTGGGTCCCACTAGGTCAAAGGTCAACCCACAAAAATGTGACCAAATTAAGTCATTCAAAAGTAAACATCTTTAATTATGAATCAAATGAGTATAAAACTAATAAGATCTCAAATGGGCTAATTAGATCATTTGATCTAAATGAACCTTATTGAACTCAAACTTAAATTAAATTAAATTTAACCCAAATTGAATATCCAATGTCATTTGGATAACATCATTAAACATAATTCAATCAATTATTAGATTTAATTGGATTAATATGGTCATTTGACCCAATTAAATCCATGTTGACTCATTAAACCCAATTTTGGTCAAAGTGAGTTTGAATTCAAATATACCATCAAAATAAATGAAATTCATTGATTCAAATCATCCTAAATACTTGGCTAAAACAAAATTAAAAGATACATACATTTTGATTGAGTCAAGATGATCATTTGACTCAATTGGATTCAACTTAACTCATTTAAGCCAAAAATGGGTTATGTTGAAACAAAAAAACTCAATTCCAAATCCCTTGAAACCCACTAATTAGAAACATTATAAATGACTAAATAAACATAATTAAGATCTAAACCTAGGACCAATCCATCAAATGTAATAAGCTAGACTAAGCCAAAGGAGAAAGATGCCTAAGAAAGATAATTCAAGGCATTTGAACTTAAATCCACACTAATTGTGTCAAAACTCACTTAGACTCATTCTAGGGTGAATCTAGAATGATTAACAACCAAAATTAGGGAGTCCAAGTCCATGAAAAAAAGAAGAATATACCATGGATAAATGAGGTGGAGCATTGAAAAAATCTTCTCCAATTTAAGATATCTTCTTGATTCTTCCTCCTCTCCTCATCCTAACTACCTTAGAATGACCCCAAATAGTTAACCATCACTTGGAGCTAGCCTCCAAAGGTGGTAATCACCATAGGCAAAACCCAACTTAAATTCCTCCCCCATGAAACTTTTGGCCATATAGGAAAAGAGAGGAAGAGCTTTTCACAAGCCATTCTGAGCATTCACAAACCTTCCCCAAGTAAAAAAAAAAGAGCACGCCCTTCCCCCGATCCCCATACTGCCAGAAAGCTGGAGTTCAACTAGATCCATTAAAAAATGAGCGAAGCTTGGCCTATAGAATAGTACGTGAGGAGGTAATTCAATTCCTTGTACCCAGAGGCTCGCCACATTCCCACAAAGCTTTTAAAATCATCCTCACCACCAAAGATCATCGCCAGCGAGGTATGCCTTGAACTCGACCCTTTTACATTTGATGTTGGTCCTTTTTGAAAGGAACTTGATCTCAAGTGAGATCAAGCCATATAGATGCACTTTATTTGAGTTCTTGATGAATTTGCAATTGAAATTGAGTGATTTCATCAGTTATATCATTGAAAATCACTTCAATTCAATGTATGATGCTTGATTCTCGTTGTTAATAGACAAGACAAAATCTCCACCATCTGTTTCTTCTATTGGGAATGGACGACCGAGATCTAGTTAGATCTTTAATATAAATCCTATAATAAATGTCAGAATGAATTCAAGTCATCGATCTTTGATCGAAAGATCAAGATTAAATCACATTCCACCACCAAAACAACGCAGAATCCATTTGGATCTTGGGTTGCTGAATCACATGCTATCTCATGTAAAGTGGTGTCACATCAATGCCACATGGCATCAACATGGATAAGTTGAAAATTTCAGATTTTTTGGATTTAAGAATTATAAAAAAATACCATAAACTTCAAAATTTCATAGAAAATAAAATACCCAACCAAAAAATCCAAATAAGGGCTATATGGATTCATCTTAGTAAGGAGAATCCATTAAACTCAAAATCCCTAATTTTTATTAGATTTTTTTTATTAATTTAGGTTTAAATGAAAATGATAAAACTAAAATTAAATACAAACAATTAATATAATTAATTTCAAATTTTGGGGAATTAAAATTAATGTTAAAACTTAACTTAGATAAGTTTTTCATGATTTATTGGTAAGTAAATCTTAAAATAAAAAATTTTCAAGCCATAGGCCTTAATTTAATGTAATAAATTAATATTAAATTAGAAAAATCATACAAATTTATGGAATTAGCCTAGATCATCATAATGAACATTAATGAACCCAAAAATATCGTTAGAACTCACTCAAATCTAATAAACCCTAGAATGACCTTCAATTACTTAATCTGAACTTCAAAAATCATAATAAATCAACCAAATTTCTAAAAATTCTAAATGAAACCTCTATGGATGTAGCTTCTGGAGAGGAATTTAAAAAAAAAATTAAAACCACTAATTAATTCTTTCTAATTTATGCTTAATTTAAGTTTTATGGAAATAATTAAATATAATTAGTCATAAATTACACATCTGATTAGGATGAAACTTTAGAGAACTTAAATTGGCAAGGAAGCCCACTTGCTTCAAAAATATAAGGTCAAATGACCTCTGGATTTGATGTTGTTGAATTTCAAATCTCTAGGTCAAGATAAATAAAATAATAAATAAAAAAATTTACAAAAATTATAAAAATTCATAAAATCAACTTAAATCATCTTCATTAACATCAAAACACTTAAGAAAAATCTTCCACCCCTATAAAGTTAATGAATTTAATAAATTATACACTTAGGGTATAATGAAATAATTAAAAACATAAAATTTAATCAAACTTTGTGTTAATAATTTATTAAATTTATAATGAATCAATTAATCATTTATGTTTCAACATTAATCAATCTCTAGATTTTGCACTTAAAATATGGGACCCATAAATAACATAATTCCAAATATGAATATAAATGGAATGATTAATTGAAACAATTAAATTCAAATAATCTGAAGAACTAAAGTACTCTAGATTTAAGTTGGATGCCTAAAGTAGTTCATTTCTTAAGCTTCCTAGGTTATGATTAGTAAACAAAACTTTATCTTAATATATTAAACCAGGTAATGAAGCTTTAACATATAATGTTAATTAGAATGCATAAGATAATGAATTCCTTAAATGATAAAATTAAGACTTCCTAAGGATTAATTGAAACTAATTGAATTAACTTACCCAAATTCATAAACATAAATATTAATGAAATGAATGAATGAAATCATAACTTTAAACTAATACAAATTTATAAACATAACATTAATGAAGTTAATTTAGATGAAGAAACCAAATGATTCAAATACACAAGTAAGATCAAATAAACTAAATTATTAAAATACATAAGTAAAACCAAATGAACACTTAATCAAATAAAAAGAAACATAAGATTAAATATGGAGAAACTAAGTCATAATAAACAATATAAAACATAAATAAATCAAAAAATTAAACTAAAATATAATTAAAATAATTATGTTAAACATAATCATGATATGATAACATGAATTTTTAATTAATATTTTAAAAACATTTTAAATTTTAATTAAAAGTAATAAATAAATTAAGGAAATATTTAATCAAAGAAAAAAATGAAATAAAGAAAGTGAAGCCTACATATTTTAATGAAATTAATATAAATTAAATTATATAAATCTTATACCCTAAAAAGAAAATTAAAGCATTAATCAAACCAAACTCAACTTAAACTAAATGAATTCTAAAGAGGTTAATTAAGATACTTAAGATCTTAGCTTGACCCTTAGAATAAATATTCACCTTAGGATGAAGATCTTATTATATTAGGATTTAGGATGTTGAATAGAATGGGTTCCACCCAAAGTGGAATTTATTTTATTCTTCATTCTTGAAAACTTAAAATTTATTTTTAACAAAAAATGGAAGTAAACTTGTAAATCCATTAAACTAGTTAAATTGAAACAACCCAATTAAAAATTGAACAAAGTTTAAGAATAAATAAATGAAATTAAAAGAATGAAAATAAAATGTTTCAAAATCAGCAAATATATAGTATATAGTCTGGACACCCGAGGTCGCAAGACTACGGGTCCGAAAGAAGTTTTAATACATCAAACTTCTAGTTTAATAATGACATGTACCTATGAAGCAAAATTATAAAAAGTGAATGATCAAATCTCAAATCAAATTAAACCAAACTTTAAATCTAAAAAAGGCATAGTAAAGTAATACCACACAAGCCCATTTCTTCACCCACTAGATTAGTAGGTCATCGACCCTAGACATAGGTTAGGTCGATGTTTTATGATATTCTAGGATGTGATGTGAAACTTTTTCTTATTTTATGGTGTATTATTTTAGATTGGATGTCTATGATTGTTTGCTTATAAATCTTGATGGTATGACGTTCTTTTTAGGCTAATGTTGCTTCTATAGGGGGTTGTGCTAAAAGAAACTATCATATATATATATATATATATATATATATATATATATATATATATATGCTTAAGTCCTTATGTATAACCCAATAAGATAAGTGGGCTTGGCAAGCAACTAATATTAAGCCCATATATTTGTATTATAACTGCTAATGTGATATGTGTATTTCCTAACACTTATTTTGTGGGGTTTAGAAATTTATTTTTAGAATTTTAAATGTAATTTGAGTGTAGAATCAAGTTAAAATCTATGGGGTGTAAGAATAGTAGGAGCTGACCCTACTAGTGCATGGTCTAAGTGTTCCCCTATGAAGCCGATGGAGGTCCTTAAAGAAGGTGACGATCTTGGAAGAAGACCCCCATAGATTAAACTGTAGTTTTAGGTCGGGCTGTATAAGAGCAGAGCTCAACTACACATTTTCTTTTTCTTCTAGGGTGTGCAACAGTACTCGGCCACATTGGCCTATTATATTTTAGTTAAATTAGGTTGATTTATTTTGGGTGCATAATATAAATAACCCACTTTTCTAAGTTTCTTTCAGTGATGTGTTTCTGTGTTGGAATGTTGGAATGTTAGGCTCATAGAAAAATTAAAATTTTGACCCTATCTAAATATAAACAACTTAAACATAAACATAAACAAACTCATAACCTCACATTAATTAAATCCCTAGGCACAACTCAAAAGCAATTAGAAAATATTAACTTTGCAAAACAAAATAGCATATTGTTCGTGTTATTTGAATAGGGCACTTCACACATTGCACATAAGGGGGCATATGGCCTTTGAGGATGGCCACCCTTCTCATAGGAAGTGTGCCTTCTCTTTTTGATTACCCATAATCACTTCTAACTACATATCATTATAGGCATAAAATGCATACCCAAGGTTGTGAGTCAAAACATAAAGAAATTTTAATTTTTTGCATTAATTAGGTGCATAACATGCCAAATATTATCTTAGGGTTAGGGAGTAAGTTAGGATCTTAACTTCTTTTTTAAATATAATAACCTAGCCATCTTGCATACATAAGAGCATACTTATAGTTTTCGAAAATCTCTTAGGTAGTGTTAGCTGGCAACCCTTCTAGACTGGTTATAAGTCCAAAAGAGTTAGGGATAGATTCAATTTTTCTCAAACGAGAAAAAGAACTGATAATTCCCAAAAAATTTATATTAGGTCAACTTTCTAACTTATGTAAGGAGCATTTATAAGCTTAGGTTCTAAAGCACTCTTCTAGAAATAAGTCTTCAACCACTAGGCATTTTTACAGTCTTATGTGCTAGAATTTTAGGTCCTAAATTTTTAATAAAATGTCAATTCAAACATTACTAAATTTGATCTAAAAATTGTAAAGCTAATGGTAGGTTAGTCAAAATTCCTATTATGCATCCCAGTATCCATGCACATTTCCTACTCATTCCTAATTGGCTTCCAAAAGAACTCTTTCCCCTTTGAAAGCATTCCCTATTGAATTTTCAACTAACCATCCTTTTAAAGCCAACTTTGAAATCCACAGAAATAAAAATCTATTTCTTTAATTGAGAGTATTCTTATTAAAAGATCCTTCATTCCTAAAATCTAATTAAATATAGGGACTTTCCCTTATAAGGAACTACGAGCCCTTTAATAAAATAAAATCCTATTCTACCTCTCCATATAGTTCAGGGGAGAAATCTTTAGTACATCAAAGACCCATCAACTTTAGGAGTCTTTATTAAGTAATTGAATCAATTATAGGATAATATGCTTATCTTTTGAGATAATATATTTATCCCTTAAAGATGTGCTTGATTACCCAAATAAGTACCCCTAAGATTTGCATGGTGTTTTAAATTAAAATTCTCTCAAAGACACCCTATAATTTTTTTTTAATTTTTTGAAAAAGAAACATAAGATTTATTATTTTTATTTATTTAAATGTAAATGCTTTAAATTGAATCATTAAAAAGAATCTCCATGTAAGTTTGATTGTAAATTAAATGATGGTATATTCTTAGGATTTAACTTGATTAAAGGCCATTAGGTTGCTCTTTGCTTATGCTAATCATAAAGACTTTAAACTCTTTCAGATGAATATCTATAGTGCATTCTTGAATGGGTTTACTAACTAAGATATCTTTATAAAGCAACCCAAGATTGAGAGCCTTAATTATCTAATTATGTGTGTAAATTGAAGATTGCTTTACATGATTTGAAATAAGCTCCTCATGATTGGCATGATAGGTTAAGCAATTTTTTGATAAATCATAAATTTAGAAAATATAAAATATATATCACCTATTCCTTAAGAACATAAGTGATGATTTGATTGTGGAATAAGTGTATGTTGATGACATATTATTTGGATGTAATACTGAATATTTGTGTTGGAAGTTCTCATATTTAATGCCTAAGGAGTTTACAATAAGTATGATGGGATAAATCTTTTTTTTAGGCCTTCAAGTGAAGTAATAAGAGAATGACACCTTCATTTATCAAACCAAATACATAAATGAATCGATTGAAAGGTTTGCAATGAAGATTCAAATCTTGTAAAGCTCCCATGAGGTAATAGACTTAATTGGATTTAGATGAATTAAGAAAATTAGTTGACCAAAAGATTTATGAGAGTATTATGAGTTCACTTCTATACCTTACCACTAGTTGGTTTGATATTATGTTTGTTATATGTTGTGTGCTCAATTTCAGATTAACCTGAAAGTCCCTTATTTAATAGCAATTAAGCATTTATTTCAATGTTTGATAGACACATCTACGTTAGGCTTAGCATCCTAAAAATTTATTATCATGTGATTTAATTGCTTATTCAAATGTTAGCTTTGTGAATTTCAAAATAAATAAAAAAAAGTACATTAAGCACATGCTAGTTTTTAAGATTATTACTTGTGTCCTAGTCCTCTAGGAAATAAAATTTTGTGGCTTTACCCATTGCTAAAGGTGAGCACATAAATGAAAGTAGTTGTGTTGCTCGAGTTCATTGACAAAACCAATAATTAGCATATGTTACAATTAAGCTAAATCATAGTCCAATTGAGTGTGACAACACTAGTGTTATTAGTTTAATTAAAAATCTTATTCAACACTCACATACCAAATCATATATAAATTATACACCATTATATTAGCATTGATTTACAAATTATTTATATTTCTATAATACCTTTACTTGAAAAGATTTTCTTAGGTACTTTGGCATGCTTGGTAGTTATCTTAGATCTAAATGTTTAAATTACTTCATGCTTCATTATTATTATGGCTTTAATGTAGCTGAAAGAAGGAGAAGTAGTTAGTTTCTTAAAATTTTATTTTGATCATTTAAATTATTTTGATAAAGTTAATTTGAAAAGTGTGATGCAAGGTCACTTTATGCCTTCATCTATAGACATTATCAACATAGATTTATTACCCAAAAAAGAGGAGACTATTAGCTTCATGAGCCCATGGAGGCCTAAATTGGATTTTTTATGATAACAAACATATATGTAAAATTACTAATAGTTTATTTTGAGATTTTCAAAAAATATAACAAGCTCATTAAGCTAGGGAAACTCAAGTGATATATTTTAGAGGTTTGGTTGGGTTTAAAGTCTTACGTTGTATTTTTCAAAGAAATATGATAAATTATTTCACTTTGGATAAATTAAAATATTAATTAATATTTTACAACTCCATTTATCATAGATTTAATTTTTCATAAATCAAATATATGTCATATTTATTTTTACTAAATGATACATAAAGTATTTGATTCATGATTACTTTAATTACAAAATTAACCTTTAGAAAATTTAATTTCAGTGAGAATTTAATTTGTGAAAATTATTTTCTTAAAAAATAAAATTTCAATTATTCAACTTTTTTCTTAATTTATTTTATTTTATTTATAATTTTATTAAATTTATTTAGGCTTAAAATTCTAGTATATATAATTTTCTCAATTAAATTAACACAAATTCACTTTGCAAAATGACACTTAAATTAAATGTGAAATTTATATAGTTTTATGGCTAATTATTTTATTTTGTTTTATTATTATATTTTATTTTAATTATGATTTCCTTAATTTTTATGAGATTTTATTTATCAAATAAATAAATTAATTCACTTACATTCCTAATTTAACACACCCTTTATTCCCTCATTGTTTTAAACAAATTTCCATAAATTTCTCTAGGTTTTTTTTTCTAATTCAAATTATTTCCTTAATTTTTTCTTATCTTTTGAATTAAATCCTTGTATAAATTCATTCCTATTTTGTTAGAAGCTAGGTTTAGCCACATAATGTTTTTTTTAATTAAATGTGTTTGTGTTGTAAACTCATTCCAAATCCTCCCTAAATCATAAATACTTTTAGCTCTCTTTTAAATAGCTTTTTTAAACCTAACCCTAATTTTTAGTCATTCTTGGATGGCCTAAGGAAAATTATATTTTCTTCTTTCTCCAAAAATTATGAGCCTCCTATTGGAATTTCTTGAATTTTCTTATGGAGATTCAATTGAGTTTTATTGCAAAATTTTTCACAAGAGAAGTGTGCATACAAAGAAAAGTTTATTTATTTATTTAATTATTATTATTTTGGAATAGATGAAACATTCTTGATCAATCTTTCAAGCCTAGAGTAAGTTCTACATTTTAAAAAGTTTTTATTTATAATTTTTAGTTGATTTAATGTTTAATCATATATGATTTTGATTACTGACAGGCTAAAAATTTGTTTGAATCACTAAATATCATAGTTTCATTCAAAAATTGTTTTCCTTCTAGTTAACTAAATCTTTATTAAAATATGATTTATTTTTGTGATTTCTATTGAGATTATTACATTTGATTTTAATTTTTGTATAACCATTATCATTATTTACTTAAATCTAGCATGTACATCTTTTATATTTGTTAAAGACCTTATCTTAATTGAAAAATCTTGTGTATCTTTTCATTTTGAATAAAATTATATTGGTCAATATTTGTAGAAAATATTTAATTTTTCTTAAATTTTCTTGTTCCTTCAAACATCATTAGGAGATTAGATATCTTTTAACATAAATGTGGGTTTAAAAGGATCATGAGAATTACTTTTGAAATATATTTTGAGTGATATAAATTTTCAATCTTGTTGTAATTTAATTAATTTTTTAAATCATTAGAAAAATACTTTATTTTCTTGAAAAGTTACCCTAATCTTATTTCACAATCCTATGAATAATTGAATCGACTTTGAGAATTATTTTGATTTAAAAAATGTATACATTTTTTGAAATTCAAGTTCATTTGATGTTTCTATGATAAGCTTATTTACTTTATCAAAATTT
Source organism: Cymbidium sinense (assembly GCA_021442155.1). Classification (NCBI taxonomy): domain Eukaryota; kingdom Viridiplantae; phylum Streptophyta; class Magnoliopsida; order Asparagales; family Orchidaceae; genus Cymbidium; species Cymbidium sinense. The sequence goes on from CM038215.1 coordinate 58,342,850, forward strand.
AGCTTGTAAGAGGTTTAATAGTTTGTGTTTACATTACCATTTCATTTTTATAATTATACTTGATTATATTAAATTATAACTTACTATAATTTATTATAGTTTAATGATTTCATGCCACCACACTTAAAGAAATTAGATTTTTATGCATAATTATATACACACATTATCATATTGAATCTAATTATAATTTCTATTGAAATTAAAATTAAACTATGAAGAATTTTAGTTTCATGCATAATAGACTATTGTATATTTACCTTAAAATTACTTAAGAACTAGCTAATTTCATGTATTAATATGAACAATTTGCTAAAAAAAATTTTAAGAAAATTAACTATCATTTCTCATTGAAATGAGGTGAGCCATTTATCTTTGTCAAATTTGTTCACGAATTGTTGAATGTTGTAAGGTGATCATTATGAGTTGTAAGATCAACATTTGTTTGGGTATATTACTTGAAATTTTGGGATTTTATTGTATTAAAATTTATTGTTATTATATCTAACTTTTGTGGATTAAAAGTTATTTTGTTGGGGTTGTATTTGCTCCACCATATGGGAGTACATGTTGTGCCTATGTTTAGATTAATTGAATTCTAGTCGAGGTAACTTGACATGGACGTAGGCCAGCTTGAGATTTTGGCTGAATCGTAGAAAAATATGATATATATTGTGTCTCTTTATTTTGTTAACACTTTATTTTTATTGCTTTGTGATTTTTGGTTATTCATTATTTTAAATTAAAAATTATTTTTCTATCTAAAATAAAATTTAAGATTTAAGTTGTAATATTTTTAAAACACTTAATTCACCTTCTCATGGGTGCCATAGTCATTCACACTATTAGTTTCACTTTTTTATCATCATTTTAATAGAAATGGAATCTCTAAGCTTTGCAAAGTAGTTGTATGTTGAACAATTAAAAATACTTATCATTGTTATATGTCTTTTACGACGATATCCAATTCTATCCTCTATTAATTCTATCTTCCTACAACTATATTGTCATAGCATTCACAAGTTGGATAGAAAATTTTTAGGTGCCATTTCATGTATTTATTTATTTTATTAATTTTTATATTATTAAATTATTTTTTTAATATTTTAATTTAAAATAAATTTAATTTTGTGTCTTTTAATAACAAGTTATTTTTATTTTATTTTTTTGTGTTGTTGGAGGATAATAGTAGAGTGGTAATAGTGGTAGTGATCGACGAAAAAAGTGGCCATAGTTTTATGCACTGGTAATAGTGATAACTAATAGTAGTGGTGACGACAGTATCGATCGATGATAGTGATATGTGGCTATGTGTGGTAGTTAGAAGTAGTGATGTAGTGATCATAAGCAGTTATTACAATGACTGCTTATCAATAATCGATAGTTATTTTTAAAAATAATTGATATGATACTAAAAATTTCACTAGTGGAAGCATGAATCTTGATGTTGAAAACAATCTGATTCTGAGTGAAGCCTAACCTAGATCAAACACTTACAATATAATTGAAAACTTTGAGATATCAGTCGGCTCCAAAATATAGAGTGTTTATAGTCAAATTGAGGGTCTTGACAAGCCAGATCTAACAACTCTAAGATCTCCTAATTCTGACATCATTTGAGCATTCAAATACTTAAAATACATCAAATGATCAAATGAATCATTTCGAGTCGTTCGATGGAGTGGTTTGGATTTTGCCTGTATTTATAGATGTGTCACTCCCATAATCTATAAATAGTCCCTCATTCTTCACATGATGGGAGGCCAAGCTAAAGAGAAGAGAGAGCTCTAAGGCTTGAAGATCCTTCAAGCATAATGTCGAACCACCACTTTCGGCGGTCGGTCATCACCCCGACCATCGTAGACTGTTTGCCGTCGATACCACCATCGATCATCGTCATCATCGACCACCATCGTCGACCACCGCCGGTCATGACTGTTGGCCACCGCCGTCGGTCATCGTCGTCGACCACCGCCGGCCCTCGCCATTGGCCACCAGTCAACGGTCGTCAACCCGCGACCGTTGGTTGCCCTGCGGCCATGCCGTTGACTAGTGCGATGTCATGGTGACCATATTGTTGGTCACCACCACCGCCATCAATGGTTACTTCCCACGATAATCACGATCATCACCATATCCATTCACTATCACCAACTTACTAACTTATTACGTACCAACTACCGTACATAGGTATTGTCACTTGATTCTGGGATTTTCATTGTAAGGCTTTCTCACATACAATTTTGTAATCCCATTATTGGAAAAACTTAAACTTTGTACTCCGAAGGAGATATATAGTGAAAATTTTTTACTAGACTAGGCCCCGTAATTTTTTCCCCTCTTTCTGGGGTTTTTTCACATAAAAATTCTAAAGTTTCTTGTTCACTCTTCAAATATCTGTGTGTGTGCTGAATTTCACAACAAGACTAAGGCGTAAACTTTTATTCTACCATAACTGGTTTTCTAGCATGCAATAGTTTGACGCCGTCTGTGGGAAACATTTCCTTCACATCTTCATAATGGTTGACATTCTGACTTTATCTTCAGAATAGCACCACCTATATGATGAAGAAAATCTTACTCTTGGGGAACACATAAGAAGAATGAAGATTCATCAAACTTTGATCCTTCAGCTTTTGTTGGAGACTGGGGGTAATTTTTAATCTCAAAAGATCATCCAAACCAATATTCTGGATATCTAATTGATTATCAGTTCCAGGAGCAAGTCAGTAATACTCATGAAAAAGGCAAAGATCAAGGAGAAACTTTGGCTACAAACAAATATTTAACTTTGTACCTACTCACACAAGTTAAGTCATACCTTGAAAAAATAACCTCAGATGAGAGTTAAAACTATTGACTCTTTCATACAGGTTAATGTCATCAAGTAACACTTTGACAATCAACCTTGGATGGGTCAAAAATCCTTAGTAGATTTGACTAGATCTCTTCCATACAGGTTACTATCATCAAGTAATACTTTGACAAATAATCTCAGATGGATGAAAAATCATTGGCAGATTCGATTCGACCTCTTCCATACAGGTTAACATCATCAAGTAATACTTTGACAAACAACCTCGGATGGGTCAAAAATTCTTGGCGGATTCGATTCGACCTCTTCCATACAGGTTAACGTCATCAAGTAACACTTTGACAAACAACCTCGGATGGGTCAAAAATTGTCAACAGATTGATTCGACATCTTTCATACAGGTTAACGTCATCAAGTAACACTTTGACAAACAATCTTGGATGGGTCAAAAATCCTTGGCGGATTCGATTCAACCACTTCCATACAGTTTAACATCATCAAGTAACACTTTGACAAACAATCTCAGATGGGTCAAAAATGCTCAGCGGATTTGATTCAACCTCTTCCATATAGGTTACTGTCATCAAGCAACACTTTGGCAAACAACCTTGGATGGGTCAAAAATTCCCAGCGGATTTGATTTGACCTCTTCTATACAGGTTAACATCATCAAGTAACACTTTGACAAACAGCCTTGGATGGGTCAAAAATCCTCAGCGGATTCGATTCAACCTCTTCCATACAGGTTACTCTCATCAAGTAATTTTGGAAAACAACCTCGGATGAGTCAAAAATCCTCAACAGATTCGATTCGACCTCTTTCATACAGGTTAATGTCATCAAGTAACAATTTGACAAACAACCTCGGGTGGGTCAAAAATCATCAGCGGATTTGATTCTACCCCTTCCATACAAGCCAATGACATCAAGTAACATCATGGAGAATGACACTCTGAAATTATCTATCATAATTTCTAAGGAATGGTTCCTAATTAATGTTTCCCACCACCTTGACAGTTATCAACTATTGAACCATCTATTAGATTTTCAAGAAAATCAATTTTCTATGAACTACGGGCCTTGATTACCTCCAAACCTAGTTGGTCCGATGAGGACAGTTGACGCCTCTTTCGAGGGAAAACTGGAGCCTCGCTGTATGAACTACAGGTCTTGATTGTGCCCAAACCCGGTCAAATTCAACAAGGACAGTTGATGCCTCTTTCGAGGGAAAACTGGAGCCTCGCTGTATGAACTATGAGCCTTGATCACCTTCAAACCCAGTCGATCTGACGAGGATAGTTGACACCTCTTTCGAGGGAAATCAGAGCCTCATCGTATGAACTACGGGTCTTGATCACCTCCAAACCTAGTCGGTCGGCGAGGGGCGGTTGATGGCTCTTTGAGGGAAAATGCGAGCCTATAAAACTACGGGACGATAACCTCAAGCCAGTCGTCATGAGGGCGGTTGATGGCTCTTTTGAGGGAAAACTAGATCCTCACCATATGAACAATGGGTCTTGATCGCCTCCAAATCTGGTCGGTCCGACGAGGACAGTTGACGCCTCTTTTGAGGGAAAACCAGAGCCTCGCTGTATGAACTACGGGCCTTGATCACCTTAAAACTGAGTCGATCCAATGAGGACAGTTGACGCCTCTTTCGATGGAAAACTAGAGCCTCATCGTATGAACTACAGGCCTTGATCACATCCAAAGCCGGTCGATTTGACGAGGACAGTTGACGCCTCTTTCAAGGGAAAACTGGAGCCTCACCAAACGAACTATGGGTCTTGATCGCCTCCAAACCCGGATCAGGAGGGGCGGTTGGCTCTTTTGAGAAAACGAGACCTCTATGAACTACGTGTCTTGATCAACAAAGCAAATGACCTTCTTTTCAGAAGAATGTCAGAACTTTGCTAACTAAAAAAACCCCTTAGCCACTAAACTTCTACTAGATAACTTCTCATCCAACGTAGAAGAGTACTAGAGCATATGGGAGAAAACAGTATCTCTTTACTGGACCCTAGGGGGGATTTTATAGATCCACTATAGGGGAAAAAATGGAATAAATTTAAAAAATTGAAAAAATCCACTTTCCTCATTATGGCTGACGTTTGCTAGCCATTTAATTAAGAAAAAACCACTCTCCTTATTATGGATGACGTTTGCTATCCATTTAATTAAAAAAAATCTCTCCACATTATGGCTAGCATTTACCACTCATTCAATTAAAAAAAACACCCTCTCCTCATTATGGCATTTAATTAAAAAAAATCCTTTCCTTTTCAAGACTAAATGATAATATATATATATAATCAAATAAATAAATAATAATAATTAATTAGTTAATAAATAAATTATTACATATAAAATATGTAATTACAAATCATAATAATAAATAAAGTTATTTTAGTTAAAAAGAATTAATATATTTTTTGGATGAAATAAGTAATTTCATCCAAAAATAGGGGGCAACTAATATGATAATGAAAATTCCACTAGTCGAAGCACGAATCTTGATGTCGAAAGCAATCTGATTTTGAGTCAAGACTAACCTAGATCAAGCGCTTAAAATATAATTAAAAATTTTGCGATATCATTCGGCTCCTAAATATGGAGTATTTATAGTCAAATCGAGGGTTTTGACGAGTCGGATCTAACAAGCCTAAGATCTCCTAATTCTGACTTCATTTGAGCATTCAAATACTTAAAATACATCATATGATCAAAGGAATCATTTTGGGGTTGTTTGATGGAGTGGTTTGGATTTTGCCTGCATTTATAGATGTGTCACTCCCATAATCTATAAATAGTCCCTCATTCTCCACATGAGGGGAGGCCCAAGCTAAAGATAAGAGAGAGCTCTAAGGCTTGAAGATCCTCCAAGCATAATCAGGCCACCACTCGACGGTCGTCAGCCATCTCTGCCAGTCATCACCACCGCCGACCATCACTGGCCATCGCCGTCAGCCACCACCATCAATCATCGTCATCGACCACGTGTCGATACCGCCGACCATCATCATTGTGCCAGCCAACCGCCCCAGTTGGCCCGCCGATCGGCGATCGTCGACCGCCAGTGGTTACCACCGCCCGTCGACCCGACGGTGCCAGTTTATTGTTGGTTACCACCATTTGTATCACCATCCATTGCCGGTACCACTACGCGGTCATCACATCATCCGCAGGCGACCATCATTCACTATCACCGAACACCACCACTATTACCCTATTCATTACATAGCTATTGTCACATGATTACGAGATTTGGTTGTTAGGCTTTCTCACATCTGGTTAAAACTTAAACTTTGTGCCAGCGGATATATAGTGAAAAAATTTTACTGGGCTAGGCCCCGTGATTTTTTCCCCCTCTTTCTAGGATTTTTTCACGTAAAAATCCTGAAGTTTCTTGTTCACTCTTCAAATATCTGTGTGTGTACTGGATTTCACAACTAGGCTAAAGCATAAACTTTTATTCTATCGCAACTAGTTTCCTAACACGCAATAATAATAAAATATATTTTAAATATTTTAAAAGTAATTTGATTCTTTTAAATTTAAAATATAAAATAGAGAATGCATCAAATTAATATATATTTGTTGCATACTAGAAAACCAGTTGCGGTAGAGTAAAAGTTTTCACCTTAGCTTATGTGAAGCACACACGTATTTGAAGAGTGAACAATAAAACTCCAGAATTTTACGTGGAAAATCTTAAAAGAGGGAAAAACCACGGGGCCTAGCCCAGTAAAAAGCTTCCACTATGTATCATTTTCAGAGTACAAGATCTTCTACTCTGGGATTACATTGTATATGAGAAAGGGACTTGCTAGTAATAGATGATGTTGGCGATGATGTTGGCGACAATGTTGGCGATGATGGCCGCGATGTGGTCGGTGATGATGATGGCACAGCTGGTCGGCGGCAAGATCGGCGGTGGTGGGCGGCGGTGACGGCGTGGTTGGCGATCGTCAGTGGTGCGACGATTTGGAGGATCTTTAGAGCTCTTTCCTCTCTCTTGCTTGGGCTCTCCTCATATGAGAAATGAGGGGCTATTTATAGATTAGAGGAGCGGTGTCTCTGTAAATACATACAAAACACGTATCACTCCCCTTCATTGGATGGCTCACAATGATCTCTTTGATCATTTGATGTATTTTAAATATTTGAGTGCTCAAATGAAGTCAGAATTTTAAGATCTTGGGCTTGTTAGATCTAGCTCGTCGAGACGCTCGATTTGACTATAAACACTCCATATTTAAAAACTTTTAGGGATTCAACTGATATCCCAAAGTTTTCAATGATATTTTAAGTGCTCGATCTCGACCAGTTTCAACTTCAGATCAGTTTGCTTTTAGTATCAAGATTCGTTCTTCGCCTAGTAGTATTTTAAGTTTCATATCAGTTGCCCCCCTATTTTTGGATATCATTATTTTAATCATCCAAAAATATATATATGTCAAATACTTGAAGATAGCAAATTCTTCAATGAAATTTGAGCGTCCATTAACCACATATTTTTTAGAAACAGATCTTAGGTAGGAGCAATATTATTATTTGTAAAGCAGATGTAGAGCGGATGAGTATAAGTATGCGCGGGCACGAGACTTCGAGGTTATGGAGCTTTTCGGTCCCTTACAGGAGCATGTGGGTGTCCAGCGCCCTGAACGCACATCGCCTGTAGCCTTGCGGTGTGGGCGGCCAATTATTCGATTGCGAGGATATAGCAGCTTGAATTCATGAAACGGGCCGCAATTCGATGGGTGCATGCGAGTCAACCTGATGCTGAGCAACGGCGGGCTGAATATCAGCGGTGGCGTGGGTTACCTGCGGTGCAGAGCGGCGATAGCGAGCGGCGGCATGTCAGGCCGGTTGCCGCCCGGGCATGGCGAAGCGGGCAGAACGCCAGCTAACAGTAGTTTTGCGGTTTTGGATGATTTTGGCGGTTTTGGGCAATTTTTGATGATTTTTTACCCTTTTACCCCTAAAGGGATCTATAAAAACCCCCTAGGGCCAAGGGAGAAGGCACACTTCTTCAATGCTCTAGTGCTTCTCTTCTTCTTAAGTGAGGTTCATTTGGAGTCGATCAAGGCCCGAGGTACTTACATCGTTGTTCCAGTTTTCCCTCGAAAGATGTGTCCGGCAAACCGTTGGGCCGTCAGAGTTTGGAAGCGATCGAGGCTCATGGTACTACGTTGTTGTTCGGTTTCCCTCGAAAGAGCCTTGTCGGACCGTCCGTTTGAGGCGATCAAGGTCCACGGTACTACGCCATTGTCCCGCTTTTCCCTCGAAAAGGCATCAATCGCCTCGGCACCGTCCGATTTGGAGGAGATCAAGGCCCGCTTACGCCGTTGTTCCGTTTTCCCTCGAAGAGGCGCCAACCTCCTGCTCGAAGTTTGGAGGTGATCAAGGCACGCGTACATACGCCGTTGTTCCGCTTTTCCCTCGAAAGAGGCATCAACCGGCCTCGTCGGACCGTCCGGGTTTGGAGGCAATCAAGTCCCGCAGTTCCAACTTTTTCTATTAGGAAATTGGATTTCTCACGACTTTAATGGATGATTCAGCAGTTGATAACTGCCAAAATGGCGAGGGAGAGTTAACCAGAAACTATCGTTCAAATGACTCAAAAAGTTTGGCAGGTAATTTATGAGCATCATCAGAGAGGAATATCTTCTCTCTCCTCTCTTTTTTTTATCTTTTTCTCATATGTATGTGTATCCTTTGTCGGATCATAGCTAAAAAATTTTATCGCAAGCTATCAGCAAGAGCAAATAAAAAAGGAGGTGCCCAAGCATTGGGGTGAGTGAGTTGCTTTTACAAAATTCTCAAATTTTTGTCATTTCTCCCTCTTTATTTATTATGTATTTTCACAGGGTGATGGCCAGAAGAAAACCCATAGTGTGATGGCTATGACGATATAGCATCCAATCACATCGATAGTTTAATGGTGTTCCAAAAGTTTTTCTTCCCTAATGAGTTGGTGGCCATTGTTGCCAAAAAGTCTGATCAAGCCCGTTCACCTCCGTCAGGGTACTTTACTATTTCTGAGATGATTCTTCGTGCGGGACTGCGATTCCCTTTGGCTCCTGAGTTGATTGAGATATTCAAAATATGTGGTGTAGCTTTGTCACAGTTTTCATTTCGAGCTTTAATGGTCATCGTCAGTTTGGCTGTCTACTTTAGAGAGCGTGGTGTTACTTTGAGCATCAAATACTTGTGTTGAATGTGGAGATTTACATGTGATACCCAGGGGCGTGTTTCTTATCGGACTATAAAGAATTGGATATAATTTCCAGCACGGGATCAATCTAGAAATTGGTTTAATGGATTCTTTTTTGTGAAAAATGAGTGGGGCCTCCAAGAGAGATGGGAAAGATTGAATGACCTTCCAGATCCATTGATGTCGAGAATGAGATGCAACTCTTAATATCCACGATGTAGGAAGCTTGCAACATGAGTTACGTCACATTGGCAAATATATAGTTGAAGGTAGAATGTTCAAGGTTGGCCTTTCTATCCATGCAGGGAGATCTCATTCTTTTCCATTAAAGAGGTCAAGTAAAGGTGATGAAAGGTCTCCTCATATTCATAGGGTTCTTTCAAGAAGCCCGGCCACGAATCGTGGTGGTGGCAATGTTTCTTCCCTAAAGAAAAGAAGACATGAAGTGACTCCGGATATCAGAAGAAGATGCCCCAGACCTCTAAGAGTTTAGTGTTTCAACTCATGATGGGGAGTTCATTTCTTGAAGCGCACATTCTAGGTGTTAAATCACATATATACTGGGCATCAACGAGCAGATGAATTGGTACGTTGTCTTCCCTTCTTTCTTCTTTACTTCTTCTTTTCTTTTGTGTAATATTTGTGAGGATTTTTTTTCTTTATAGGTAACTCAAACATTATGGCAGATGGCTCATTTGAGTGTCGCTTTAGATGAGTGGAATACTGAATTTGTGAAGATAAAATATCTGCAAGGCGAGTATGAGCAAAAGATGAGTATTAAAGCCAAAGAAGTGGCGACTTTGGAGGATCGGTGAACTAGCTAACATGTCGACTTCTCTTTCCCTCCGGTGTCGAGGTGGAGCGACTCGTGATGAGCTGATTGAGGTGAGAAGACTCATCGAGAGAAAAGACTCAAGGCACTTGCTAAGAAGAGAGCTCTCAAACCGGAGAAGAAAGCATTACAGGATCGCTTTCCGAGAAGGAGCATATAATGTCGGAAGCAAAAAATCTCCTTGAAGGCGGTGGAAGACTTTAAGAACTCCACGCTTATCTCGATACACTCGAAGACCATGGGAAGCTCGATAATCATATACTTGATGTTGAAGTGAAGGACTGGAGCACCAATGTTTAGAGGAGGCTTCATCCGAGGGTTCCTAAAAGGAATCCGCCACAGTACGCAAGATCGAGCTAGTATTGAGGATCTGTCTCCCAACCAAGTATCCGAAGACTCTTCATCCGATTCAGGAGATGAAGGAGTTGGGAGTGAGTCCAAGGGAGTATCTCCTAGTGGTGAGGAGGACGTTGATATCACTAACTAATATGATGTAGCATCACTTGAGGATGCATTTTTTTTATGTATTGTTATTAATGTGTATCAGAATCTTGATTTTTTCTTATATCATCATGTTAATGCTATCAAATTTTTTTTTAGATGATACGCTCTTATTTTATTTTTACCTATCCGGGGTAATTGGTCAGAATATTATTCGACGACGCCAACCTATATGGATAAGGTTGAATTGAACCACTCAGGATTTTTGACCTATCCGAGGTTGTTTGTCAGAGTCTCTGCTCGATGACGTTATACTATATGGAAGAGGTCGAGGAGTCTACCAAGGACCTTTTGATCTATCCTAGGTTGTTTGTCAGAGTCTTCGCTCGATGACGTTAACCTGTATGGAAGAGGTCGTGAGGAGTCCACCAATGACCTTTTGACCTATCCTAGGTTGTTTGTCAGAGTCTTCACTCGATGACATTAACCTGTGTGGAAGAGGTCGTGGAAAGTCCCCTTGGGATTGATCATGCTCCGATTGAGATATAACGTGAGTTGTATATTTCTCAAGTGGGAGGATTAAATGAAGAAGAAGCAGGTTTGTAAGAAGAAAGTTATAAATTCATTACTCTGATAAGTTCAGTGATACAATCATAAGATGATTTTAACACGGATATGAGTTTTAAGGGAAAATGACAATAAAAACAATAACAACAACAACAACAAGTCTTTATCCCACTAAGTAGGGTTGGCTACATGAAGAGGAAATGATAAACAAGACAAAATAAAAGCTGCGATAATTATGCAGTAGGAATTACTAATAATATTTTCAGAGATTCTCAGTGTTCCAAGTTCGAGGTAAAATTTTTCCCTCTGAATCCTTGAGCTTGAATGTTCCTGGCTTCACCATAGCTATAACCACATATGGGCCATCCCAAAGAGGTGAGAGTTTATTGCGTTGAGAGCCTTTACCTACAACTTCGAGACTTCGTAGGACCAAGTCACCGACAGATATGGGACAATGTTTTACTCTTCTGTTGAAGTGACGAGCTACCCTTTGGTGATAGGAAGCAGTCTGAAGTAGGGCCATGTCACGAGTTTTGGGGAGTAGGTCCAGGCCGGAGTTTTTCTTCATTACTCATGATTGAATAATTGAACTCTTGGACTTGGAACCCAATATCTATGGTATAATAGCTTTTGTGCCGAAACACAAGTTATACAGTGTCTCACCAGTCGGGGTGCGCGATGTAGTGTGGTAAACCCAAAGAACATTAGAAAGCTCATTAACCCATTGCCCCCCGACCTTCTCGAGATGTGTTTTTAGTCCTTTGAGTATAATCCTGTTGGTAGCTTTTTTGTTAGTTTGAGGATGTTCTACCGATGCGAGCTTGAATGTGAAGATATTTGCAAAAGGACGTAAAGACTTTCCAAGAATTGGGTTCCGTTATCGGATGATCTTTGCAGGAATACCGAATCGACATACTATATTTTTCCAAATAAATTTTTTAGCATTTTCCTCCGTAATTTTAGCGAGTGGTTCGGCTTCCACCCATTTAGTGAAGTAGTCGACGGCTAAAATGATGAACTTTTATTGCCCTGATGCTGTCGGAAAAGGTCCCATGATATCAATCCCCCACTGAGTAAAAGGCCACGGGCTTTGAATGGATGAGAGCTCTGTATGCGGCATGTGAGGAAGGTTAGAGTGCAACTGACAACTTGCATATTTTTTTGTGAACTCCAAGGCATCTTGTTTCATCGTAGGCCAATAGAACCCTTGCCTTATAATTTTAAGGGCTACCTTCCTCTTAGGTATTCTCCACATATCCCGAGTGGACCTCGCGCTTAATCGTCGGCCTCAAGGTGAGAAACATTTGAGACGGTCGAGAAAGCTGCTCAGATAGTTCAGTTCACCTCTGATAATAGTAAAGTTTGAAGCTTATCTTCAGAGACGAATTGCAGAAGTTGGGTCTTCAGGAAGAGTTTCTTCTTGTAGAAAAGACATGATGGGGTCCAACCACGAATGTTCCTTTATCTCATCAATTCCTTGAATTACCCATGACCCTTGGATACTCGAAAAATGTATTTCTTCAACATGCCTTCTCTTAAATAGATCCCTAGTAGCAGATGAAGCAAGCTTAGCGAGAGCATCAGCTCGAGTATTCTTCTCTCGCACTATGTGAATGATTTGATGTGTCTTGAAATGGGCAAGAAGAGACTTCACCAAGTGGATCAGGCTAACTTGGGATTATGAGCATTAAAGTTTCCCTCAACTTGGGAGGCAACAAGTTGAGAGTCAGTGTGTATCACTAAGTCTTGAGCTTCACAGTCCATGGCGAGTCTCAACCCTGCTATAAGAGCCTCATATTCAGCCATATTATTAGTTACAGGAAATTTTAGGTGAAATCCATACTCTACGGTATTCTGTTGGGAGAAATAAGTAAGATTCTCGCACCAGCACCAGTACTTCCTGAAGCTCCATCAACATAGAGGGTCCATTGAGGAGATGAAAAGCATGTAGCAGATAACTCCTCTGGAGTTGGGGCAGTGCATTCCACTATAAAGTCTGCGAGTACTTGAGACTTTATAACAGGGTAAGGTAGAAAATTTATATCAAACTCTCATAATTCTACAGACCACTTGATTAACCTCCCAGATGCTTCTGGTTTCTATGGGATGACCCTTAATGATAAATGAGTGTAAACGCTGATAGTGTGAGCTTGGAAGTATGGACATAATTTTTGTGCTGAGAAAATTAAAGCTAGAGCCACCTTATCGGCAAGTGGATAACGACTTTCTATATTAGAGAGAATTTTGCTGACATAATAAATTGGTCGTTGTATCCCACTTTCTTCTAGCACTAAAATTGAGCTTATTGCGTGGGAAGAGACTGCGAGATATAAGTATAACATCTCTCCTTGAATAGGCTTGGATAGTATGGGTGGAGATGCTAAATACTCCCTTAGTCGCTTAAAAGTATCGACATTCATCACCATTGAAAATTATTATTTTAGCTCCCTTTAATATTTTAAAGAATGGCAAGTATCTATCCCGAACGGCTAGAAGCGGGATAAAGAATTGGCCCATTCAAATATTAAACTTTCTTAATATTCTTCGGAGGAGTCATATTTTTAAGAGCTTTGATTTTCTCTGGGTTGGCCTCTATCCCACGGTGGGTTACCATATAAGAAATTTTTTTGACGTAACCCAAAAGCACATTTGGTCGGATGCATGTTATAACGTCGAAGAAGGTTAAAGCATATTTCTAAGTCAGAAATATGTTATGATTCTTCCAAGCTTTTCACTAACATGTCATCCACATATACCTCCATCGTGCGGCCTAGTAGGTCTTTAAAGACCTTATTCATAAGGCGTTGATAGGTAGCACCAGTGTTTTTAATCCAAACGACATAACTTGGTAATAGTATAAACCTTTATATGTTTGAAATGCTATAGCTTCTTCATCCATTGGGTTCATTTTTATTTGATTATAACCAGAGTAAGCATCCAAAATACTGAGCATTTGATGTCCGGACGTAGCATCAACCAACTGATCAATTCGAGGAAGAGGAAAATTATCTTTCAAGCCTTGGGTCGTGTAATCTACATTCTCCATGTTCTGTTTGTTTTCTTAACAATGACAACATTCGCTAGACATGTAGGGTAATGTACCTCTTGTATGAATCCCGCTTCTAGAAGCTTGTTAACCTCTTGCTCAATAGCTTGGAGGTGATCAGGTGCAAAACTTTGCTTCTTCTAGATGATCGGTTTGAATGTCGGATCGATCTTGAGGGAGTGCATGATCACATTGGGTCGACTCCCGGCATGTCCGTCGGACTCCAAGCGAAGATGTCTTGATTTTTGTGCAAGAAGTCTATGTATTTTTCCCTTTGTTCGTCTGAGAGTAGAGATCCAACTTGCACTGTTCGTAATGGTTGGTCATCTGATAATACAACAAAGAGCAAGTCTTCTACAAGCTTTCTGGGGTACTTCTTCATCTCGAAAATTAAAATCTTCGGGTCACGGTGGGCGGAGTGAAGATAACATGATTGTCTTATCTTGATTTCCATAGACCACTCCAACTCAACGGGTTGGAAATTTTATCTTAAGATGAGATATCAAGTGACGCACAAAAATTGATTGAAGGGCCTTCCAAAGATAGTGTTATATGCTGAATCTGACTTGACCACCATGAACTGGATTAAATGAGCCACTTATCAAGGAAATTCACCAAGGACAACAGGAAGGGTAATTGTCCCCTCTACTGAGGGCATTATCAAACCCGCATAATGGTCTGGGGTTGGAGCTTTTCCAACCAGGGCCCATGTTAAGAAATATGGAGTAAAATAAGACATCAACAGAACTCCCATTGTCAATCAAAATTCTCTTAACATTATAGCACGGGTCACCGATCCCTGCGCTGATGACAAGTGGATCTTGATGAGAACATTCTTCTAAATCTGAGTCATTAAAAGTGATGGAATGATCAGTACGAGACTTTTTTAACTCCGGCTCTTCAGAGATGGTAATGAGAACTTGATTAGATAGTATTGATCCTCCTGCGATTGTTTCAATTTCTCCAATTGTTTGATGATTGTTTTGTTGTTTCTGTGATGATTGTCCTGGTTGCCCCCCAGTTGGAGGTATGTTTGTTTGAGTCGATTGATTCTTCACAAATCGGCGTAGATATCCTGTTGAATGAGCCTCAATTTCTTCTTTTGAGTTGTTTGCATGCCTCTAGTAAGTCCACGACTTGATGGAAGTGACAATATTGCTCCCGATTTCACGAATTTGGTTTTGGATGCCACTTGATATTTTCTTCATCTCGAATAGCCATTAGGAGGTTAACGAGATGTGTTGAGGCGTGTATTCCTTTTATGGTGCCGTCTGATATGGGGTCGTCGAGGGAGATCACAACCGCCTTGTTGCTTCTTTTGATAGATCGCATTCCAGATTCTAGGGTGCTTTTACGTAGATTGCTCAAATTATTTACGATGGAAAGTAATAGCCTCATCGAGATTTGTGCTTCCACGATGAACCAAGGCATATGAAGGATCGTGTCTCGCATAAGTAAAAGGCCCTGGATGGAGTCCTCCAAGAAAAACTCCTCTTAATAGTTCAGGGTCTACTCTAGGTATTTGACGAGCTTCTAAGGAGAACCTCTGGAAGTATTCCTTAAGTGATTCACCCTCATTTTGACGAATGCCGGAGAGATGGGAGGAATCTTTAATGATCCTCCGGTTTGCAATGAATTATTCTACAAAAATCTTGGTGAGTTTGTCAAAGGTATGGATGGATTCCCTTGGAAGGGAGTGTCCGCGCGAGGCCCCTTGAGGAAAGACGACAAAGCGGAGCTCGTTGGATATGCATGATACTGTAATGGTCGATATGTGGGTGGCCGCCATCATAAGAATCAATGTTCGGAAGCTTGAAACCCACGGGAATAGGATATTGAAGAATAGCTTCAGCTAAAGGTGAGGATTCCTCATAGCCGCGGTGTGGGGGAAGATGATTTTTATCTTGGAGGTGAAATTCTTCTTGCATTAAGCGTCGTAATTCTACATGACGAGTGGGGTAACGAGAATG
This sequence comes from Cymbidium sinense, assembly GCA_021442155.1. NCBI lineage: Eukaryota > Viridiplantae > Streptophyta > Magnoliopsida > Asparagales > Orchidaceae > Cymbidium > Cymbidium sinense. Next base: position 58,358,735 of record CM038215.1, read on the forward strand.
TGTCAAGCTACCAAATAAAATTAGCATGGTTGAGTACGTGATGGATGAGTAGAACTGCGGGGAGATCGATCACGCCTCTACGGAGGAACTTGACAAGGAAATTAGCATTTTGACCTCCCGCTAACGATCGATCTTGGGGAGATGTGTTTTCAGCGAAGTGGCATTGTGTTCCTCGCAAAAGTCGGATCATCTCATTTTGAGACTCTTCCATTCGGCGCACACGATCTTCTAAAGAGATTTCTACCGCACCTTCACCGACAGGGTCACGCCTATCAAGGGGAAGTGAGGTAGAAGGTTGCGCCATTGATTGTGATGGTTTCGAGCGGAGTTGAGCTGGCTCTGTTACGAGTGTTATTGGCCATACGAGGTTCACAGAAGATTGAAGAGTTCTTTTCTCGATGGGATGAAACGCTATGACTAAAACCGATAGAGTAAAGTTTTCACCTTAGTTGTAAAATCCACACACATAGGTATTTAAAGAGTGAATAAAACCCGAATTTTACGTGAAAAATCTCAAAAGAGGAAAACTACGGCCTAGCCCAAGAAAAGCTTCCACATGTATCCGTTTGAGTACAAGATCTTCCACGGATTCTGAATCAGATATGAGGACAATGCTAAAAAAATGATGTTGACGGATTGATGATGGCGACGACGATGTTGACGATGATGACCGACGATAGTCGGTGATGATGACCGACAATGGGTCGACGACGGTGGATCAGCGATGTGTTGACGGTCAGTGGTGGCGACGATTGTGCTTGGAGGATCTTTAAAGCTCTCTCTCTCTCTTGGGCTCATATGAAGAATGAGGCTATTTATAGGGAGTGGCGTCTGTAATACATATAAAACCCGCACTACCTCCCCTTCATCGGACGGTGACAATGATCCCTTTGATCATTTGATGTATTTTAAATATTTGAGTGCTCAAATGAAGTCGAATTTTGAGATCTTAGGCTTGTTAGATCCGCTCGGAGACGCCGATTGACTATAAACACTGTTTAAGAGCTTTAGGGATTTAACCGATATCCCAAAGTTTCCAATGATATTTTAAGGCCGATCGGCCTTTGGATCAGTTTGTTTTTTAAGATTATCTGCTTTTAGTAGTATAAGTGTCATATCAATTTTTAAAAATAAAAAATATATAAATGAAATTAATATCAAATAAGACTTCGTTCCATATTCATTTGCCAATTAAACAAAATAGGCTACCCTTTCACGAAATTCCTAACCAAGTCGCTCCTTGTAGTTTTCCGTAAATTACCCTTCCTACTCACCAAAACGCGTACTGCCTACAGAACGACTACTTTTCAGGCCGTCCTATATGGAATGTAGAATAAGCTAATTTTCCCTAATCAAATTCTATGCAACTTTCGTGAAATTATATGCAACTTTAGGCGACAGATACTGGAATGTTGATCGAGTCCAATTCGAAGGCCGCATTTACCTACGAGTTAGCGCAGGTAAATTCACTTTAATTTTTTCCTTTAAATCGTCGGGCTCTGCTGCAATCCGCTTCATATTATAAATCAAAAAAAATTCTCTAATAATTCACAATTATGGGTTGTACTTGCAGCAAACTTCACGCCGTAGCCCGCGGCAGCCGGAGGTTCAAAGCTGAAGAGCTTCTCCCTCAAATTGACGCTATCTGCCGCTTAGTGCCTGGCCTCCGCTCTCTCCCCGGCCTTCACCCCAATAATGTCCAGCTAGAACTCAAGCCTTCTCTCTCAATCAGCCGTAATCTCTTTCTCTACATCAAAGCCTACATCACTAACGCCGCCGCCGCAATTGAGTTCCTGAACGATGTGCACCTGTGCATAGATGCCACCAGCAAAGCTTCCTCGTCCCTCAAAGACGCCATCATGTTTTTCGACAAGAAGGAGTACATAAAGTCTCTTACTAATATGAAGGGCTTCGTCGCCACAGGTAACCCGTTCACCACGCAACTCTTCGATGTGAATAGTTTGGTCGTGGAGAAGCACAAGGCTGTGAAGGACGGCATGCTGGCGAGAAAGCAGAAGCTCACTAGTAAGCTAACCTTTGTGAGATTGTCAAGTAAGGTGTGGGAGGCGGTGTGCAAGGCGGCGCTGGTGCTGACGTTGGTCTCTGTCATTGTGCTCGCCATTCTCGGGTTTCCCCCTATGGCTACCACTGCTGCCGCCACAGGGGCCGCTGTCATCAACAGTGTTGAACAGTGGCTTGACGCAATCTTGAAAGGGAGGGAGGAGGAGTTCAAGGAACAAATGGAACTTGTTCGGTCAATGTTAACCGGCAGCTTCTTGGGGGACAATTTGGAAACTATGCGCGCTCTTGTTGAGCGGGTGGAAAATCATCTACGCTTGCTGGCAAGTGATGTGGAGTTTGTGGTGAGGGTGGAGGATGAGATTGCGGTGATGGTTGCAATTAGAGGCATTAGGGATAGGCTAACGGAGCTCGACAAAGAGATTAATAGGTTGGAAACAAAGGTAACGAGCTGCATAACTGAGATCCAAGACGCAGTGATTAACTTCTTTAAATTAATTTCCGGTGACTAGCTTATATATCGATTTGTAAATAATTTGTTACAGAAGATGATTAGCTGCGGCGATATTTTTGTTGGCAAAAATTTTGGAATAAGTATATTTGAAATGTAATTAATAATTTAAATATCTTTAAAAAAATTTAGATATAGATAGTCTGTTTAACGCTGATTTGTTTGAAATATCGACTAATACGTCGCTTTAAGTGTCTTCTAATATTTTATATAGAAGTCGCCCTTAAATGGACAACTTATCTATAACCATTTTTTTAAAGTATGTTGCCAACTTGTTTGGATTTAGGTTTCACTATTATCTGTCATTGAAGCTACTCTAATCTTCTGATGCTTATATAAAGCCTCTTATTCCCCAGATCAATATTTTATTAATTCTTAATATTTTATCTCAAATTGCATAAATATATGAAGTTATTAATTTTTTTTATTTTGATGAAAATTTTATAAATATACATATTTTTAATGATGTACATGTATTTTTTATGCTATATTTTATAAATATTTGATTAATTAGTAAATAAATATAGTTTAAATGACTTTTTATTTAATTCCAAATTTATTTAAGACTGTAAGAATCACTTATATAATTCTACCATATATATCTTTAAGCTTCAAAGATGATTATCCATGCAATTAGAAGTAAATTTTTTTCTTAATTTCTACATATTTATGTGCGTCTATAGATCTCTTTATACACTAATGATCTAGATATTATGTCCATCATTTAAGATATTTGACTAAATATTAATATTTATCCTTATTCATGTGGACAAACTGTTGATCTTGTCATTATTCATAGGATAAATCTAATATTTATCATTCAAACATAAGGGTTTCTAAAATTCAATATATTCAATATATTGAAGGATGACTGACACCAGTTTAAATATAAATAAATTTGGAATTAAATAAAAAGTTATTTAAATTATATTTATCTACTAATTAATCAAATACTTATAAAATATAGCATAAAAATATATGCAGATCATTAAAAATATACCTATTTATAAAATTTTCATTAAAATAAAATAAATTAATAAATTCATATAATTATGCAATTTGAGATAAAATATTAAGAATTTAATAAAATATTGATCGGAGAAATGAGAGGTTTTATATAAGCATCAGAAGGTTGGAGTAGCTCCAATAACAGATAATACTGGAACTTAAATCCAACCAAGTTGATAAAATACTTTAAAAAAATTGTTACATATAAGTTTCCCTTTTAACGAACGACTTTGATGTAACACTACAAGTCGCTTATTAAACGGACGACTAGATTTGACACTTAAACGAGCAACTAGCGCTACATCAGATTCAACGTAGCAAGTAAGTCGCCTATTAAACGGACGGCTATACCTATATTTAAAATTTTTTAAAATATTTAAAATATTAATTAAATTTTAAATCATACTTATTTTAAAATTTTTATCTATTTTTGTTCTCATCATTTGTCTTCCTCTGGACTTTCTATAACAAGCTTCTTATGTGATCCTTCGTCGGGTGTAATGTTTCATGAGCGACACTATTACTCAAGTGTAGCAAGCAGAGCATTCAGCTTTCAACACCCTCTACTTGGACGTGTGAAGGTAGATCAAATAAATATCGGAAACCATCGTATTCACCTAAATAATTAGTTCGATTAGGTCTCTGATATGACCCCGGATTTAAATTGGGCCGTTGGATCTGCCTGGGAACTCTTACCGCGGGATCTGATCACCGCCGTAGGATGATTGCCTCAGGTTTTGCTAGGATCCTGATGAAACTTCGGAGGAAGTTTCTCTTATCGAGGATGGATCGAATGGGATAAGCGGCTCTTCGAGCAGCCGTAAAGTGCCGAGAGGGGAGGACTGTGGAAGAGCTCTGGGAACCTAAGGTCTCTGCTTGAGAGGAGACGGTGCTCCGGCGAGAGAAGGGTTGCCGGAGAAGATGAGATGGAAGAAGAAGAAGATGAAGAAAAGGAGAAAAGAAAATATTCAGTCTCTTTCTGTTTGTCTTTCTAATCCTATTTATACATCTTTTTCTTTAACTATCTTCTAGATCTCAATATTTCTTTATAGTTTTCAAGATCTGCTCTAGGTTTAGCTATTTTTCTGTTATATGGCTGTGATGCCTGTCTGTTTTGGCCAGATGTTGGTTCCTTTCTTGTTTTTCAGTTATTGTTGTTGTAGTTTTGTCTAAGCTGGCAAGATCTTTACTTTCTTTCTTATTTTTCAGTTATATTATTATTGCAATTGTCTGAGCTGGTCATGTCTGGAAATCTTGTGCTTGATCTTGTTCTTGTAGTTTCTATCTTGTTATTATGGCAATATTCAGTGATCTTTTTGCTAGGCATGCTTTATTTGGTTATTTATTGTAAAAATATCTTTTGAAATGGCTAAGTTCTCTGTATTCTTTATTCAACAGTGGCTTATGTATATAATTTGATTTATTGGGTAAAATCTTTTAGCCAGAATGGGGCTTTTCTGTCTCTTGTAGTCATGATGTATTTTTCTTTGTTTGGGTCCATATCATTACCCCCTTCCCAAACATCGACCTTGTCCTCAAGGTCAAAGCTTGGAAAAATTTTCTGGAACTCCTTAATTGATATCCAAGATGCATCATTTGTTAACATTCCATCCCATTGGACTAGTACTTCTTTAATAAGCTTATCTGTTTGCAGTCTTATCCTTTCTTCTAGAATTTTGATGGGTTTTACCAAAGGCAGGTCATCTATGAATTGTGCTGGGAGAATGGCTGGATGTAGCTTGGAGTCTTGCATGCTTGTGAGAGACATGGAATACATTGTGGATCCTTACACGGAAGTTCCACTCAGAGCTCTCTTCCCAATTCGGAATGGACCATAGTATTGTCTTTGTAATTTTGTGTAGGTGCGGATACTAAGTTTGTCTGTAGGGTTGTAATTTTACTAACACCAGATCATTTATCTGAAATTGGAGTTCCCTTCTTTTTCTGTTGGCCATTTGTTGCATTCTATTTTGAGCTTCTTATAAATTTTCTTTAAGTTGTTGAAGTATTTTATCTCTTTGTTGCAGTAAGGTGTCTACCTTTGTGTTGTTACTTGCACCATTGTAAGGTATGATTGTGTGGGAGTCCCATAGACTATTTGAAAAGGAGTCATTTTTGTGGAAGTGTTTATTGATGTATTGTAGGAGAGTTCTGCCCATGATAGAAACTGGAACCAATTTCTTGATGACTCTAGCACAAAACTCCTAAGGTATTGTTCTAATATCATGTTGGTGACTTCTGTTTGGCCATCTGTTTAGGGATGATAAGCACTACTGTGGCTGAGTGTTTTTTCACTTAACCTAAATAACTCCTACCAAAAATTACTCATAAAGATAGGGTCTCTATTTGATACTATGCTCTGTGGTATGCCATGTAATTTGCCTATATCTGATATGAAAATATGACCAATAGATGTTGCTGTAAAGTTGGTTTGAAGGGTAGAAAAATGTGCATACTTAGAGAGTGTCTACTACTAGGATAATTATTTTGTTGTGAGATCAGGTAATCCGTGATAAAGTCCATAGAAAGTTCCTCCCAAATAGGCGATGGTATAGGCAAGGGTTGATAGCTCTGAGGTTTGGCAGTCATACTTTACTTGTTGACATATAGGACATGTTGAAATAAACTGCTGAATGTCTTGCTTCATCTTTTTCCAATAGAACTATTGAGTAATTCTTGCTACTATTCTTTTAATTCCACAGTGGCCTCCTACTGGTGTTGAGTGGAGTTCTCTCATAATGGTAATTCTTACTTCTAAATCTATAGCTATAACAATTCTATCTTTATAATATACTAATCCATTGGAAACTCTGTGCTTTGGAAAGAGTTCTGAGTTTCCAGTTATCTGCTGATAGAGTTATTGTAATTATAGAATGTCTTGTGTTTCATCTTTAATTTGCTGTAATAAAGAAGTGAATTGTTGGGTGTAAGCATATAAACTCTGATAGGTAGATACCTGTGAGTTGTTATATATGTTCTGTTCCCAACTATAATTCTTTCTCGACAAGGCATCAGCTGTTTTGTTTATGATCCCGTGTTTGTATTCTATGGTGTAATCAAAGCCAAGGAGTTTAATTAAGAACCTTTGCTGTTCAGGTGTCTGGATTGTTTGTTGCATGAGTTCTCTAATACTTTTTGATCTGTTCTGATGGTAAATTTGTGACCTAGCAAATACTGTCTCCATCTCCCAACTATTTCTGTTATGGCATATAATTCTCTTGCATAAGTTGATGATTTCTGTAAGGTTGGAGATAGTTTCTTGCTAAAATATGTAATAGGATGACTATTTTAAATTAATACTGCTCCTATTGCAGTACCTGAAGCATCTATTTCTATAATAAAAGGTATAGTAAAATTTGGAAAAGCTAATACAGGTAAAGATACCATGGCTTATTTAAGCTGTATGAATGCTTTTTGAGACTCTTCTGTCCACTGGAATTGCTGTTTAGCAAGCATTGATGTTAATGGTGCAGTAATTACTACATACTGCTTTACAAATTTCCTATAATAGCCTGTTAAACCTAGGAATCCTCTTAACTGTTTAACAGAAGTTGGAAATGGCCATGATTGTACTGCTTCAATTTTCTTTTGATCTACTTCTATCCCTTGTGCTGATAATATGTGGCCTAAATATTCTATCCTTTCCTGGATGAATGAGCATTTGGAGGGTTTGATAAACAAGATATTTTGTTTCAATTTTTCCAATACCTCTTGTAGATGTTGCTGATGTTGTTCCAAGGTGGGGCTGTATATTAGAATATCATCAAAGAATACTAACACAAATCTTCTTAGAAATGGTTTAAGCACTGTGTTCATTATGGCTTGGAAGGTTGAGGGTGCATTGGTTAACCCAAATGACATTGCTATGAATTCATAATGCCCTTCATGTATTCTAAAGGCTATTTTGTATATATCTTCTTCTACCATTCTGATTTGATGGTATCCTGAACGCAAATCTAACTTGGAGAAAATAGTTGCTCCATGTAATTCATCCATTAATTCTTCAGGAGTTGGAATGGGGAATCTGTTAGGGGTGGTGATTTGTTTAGTGCCCTGTAATCTACACAAAATCTCTAAGTTCAATCTTTTTTTTATTAGTAAAGCTGGTGAGGAGAAAGGGCTAGTACTCTTCCTTATTATCTCTGTCTCTAACATCTCCTTGATTAACTTCTTAATTTCAGTTTTCTGAAAATATGGATATCTGTAAGTTTTAACCCTGATTGGTTGAGTTCCAGGTGGCAGATTAATATGATGATCTATGTCCCTTTTGGGAGGTAAGTCAGATGGTGCTTGAAATAATTCTTGGTATTGGTGTAATACATGTTGTATATTTGCAGGTAAGCTGTTAAATTCCCTTGCTGTGGACTCTGTCAGCATTGATACTTCTCTGATTTGTAGGTAGGATGCTATCTCATCCTTGTTTTGCAGCTTTGTAAACTGATGTAATGTAATGCTTTCCACATTTGAAGCTGTATCCCCTTGCAGTTGTACTATTGTGTCATTATATTTGAATTTCATGGTTAACTTTTATAATCTGTTGTGCATTCTCCCAATTGGTCAGCCCACTCCACCTAATAAATATATCGTCAAGTTTATGAAGTATATAGTATTTGATGTATGTTAAAACTTTAAAAATTTAATACTTTAAAATTGATCTAGGTGTGATCTATGAACTTAGTTAGTTTGGATTGAATAAAAATGGGTTGAACCACTATCAAGATTATCTTATTTCCAATCATCTCTTGTAATCTCAATGTTCTTGGGTTTGACTGACCTGTGAATGCATTGAAACTGATTTCTAGAATATCTTCTTGTATTAACAGGTTTTCTTCTTGATTTTCATGCTACAGGTTGTAATCCTGATCCTCATTCACCATCATGAGGGCAAATAACTTTGATTTACATGTGTGGCCCCTATGGTATTCTCATCTATCATAATCCTTTTTCTTTCTTCTAACTGTGTTGGTGTAAGTCTTTGTATTGGAATAGTTGGCTTGTTAGTATTGTTGTTGTTGTGAATTGGCATGATTGGGGTGGGAAGTAAAGGATACTATTGTCTTGTTGTTTGATTGAAATGTGAGCTTCTTGCTATATAAACCTCATCTGTTAGTCTGTCTTCCATTAATTTTGCAAATTGGAATGCTTGTTATAGTGAAGTTGGTTGTAATGCTCTGACTGCTCTTTTGATATCTTGTCTTAGACCAGATTCAAAGCAACTTTGGAGGAATTCAGGAGGAATTCTTGAAATTTGGTTAGCCAATTCTTTAAACTCATTGTAAAATTCCTGTACAGTTGTTCTTTGTTGTAATTTGGCTAATTCTCTCCTTAAATCCCTATATAATGAAGGCCCAAATCTCTATATTACTTGTTCTTTGAAATTATCCAAAGAATGCAATTACTTATTAAGGTGCATCCATTAGAACCAACTTAGAGCAGGTCCATCCATATACACTGATGCAATTATGAACTTCTGTTCTTCTGAATGATTATAATATTGAAAAAATTAGTCTGCCTTGAATATCCATCCTCTAGGGTTTTCTCCATTAAACCGTGTCATATCTACTTTTACAGGTCTTGAATTTTGAGTGTGTGACCTAATTTTAGGAGTAATTTCTACAGGGTTTGAGTTACATACCTGTGATTCTTTACTCTATTGTTGATGTTCTTGACAAGATTTATCCAGTTTGTCTTCAATTGCAGATAATCTGCATGATACTTCATTTAATATGATAGTGATTGATGTCATCTATTCATCAGTCTTGTTTAATCTTCCTACACATTCTTTCAAGGTTTTTGTTGTATGTCTTGTGTCGTCTGCCATTGTTGCTTGCAGGAATCAATGAGAGCACCAATGATATGACCCCGAATTTAAATTAGGCCATTGGATCTGCCTGGGAACTCTTACTGCGGGATCTGATCACTGACGTAGGATGATTGCCTCGCATTTTGCTAGGGACAGTCTGATGAAACTTTCGGAGGAAGTTTCGTGTCTCTTATCGAGGATGGATCAGAATGGGATAAGCGGCTCTTCGAGCGGCTGTAACTCCAGAAAGCGTTGAGAGGGGAGGACTGTGGAAGAGCTCTGGGAACCTAAGGTTTATGCCTGAGAGGAGACGGTGCTCTGGCGAGAGAAGGGTTGTAGGAGAAGATGAGATGGAAGAAGAAGAAGATGCAGAAGAAAAGGAGAAGTAGCAGCAAAATATTCAGTCTCTTTTTGTTTGTCTTTCTAATCCTATTTATACATCTTTTTCTTTAACTATCTTCTAAATCTCAATATTTCTTTACAGTTTTCAAGATCTGCTCTAGGTTTAGCTATTTTTCTGTTATATGGCCGTGATGCCTGTCTGTTTTGGCTAGATATTGGTTCCTTTCTTATTTTTCAGTTATATTGTTGTTGTAGTTTTGTCTAAGCTGGCAAGATCTTTACTTTCTTTCTAGTTTTTCAGTTATATTGTTGTTATAGTTGTCTGAGCTGGTCATGTCTGGAAATCTTGTGCTGGATCTTGTTCTTGTAATTTATGTCTTGTTATTATGGTAATATTCAGTGATCTTTTTGCTAGGCATGCTTTATTTGGTTATTTATTGTAAAAATATCTTCTGAAATGGCTAAGTTCTCTGTATTCTTTATTCAACAGTGGCTCATGTATGTAATTTGATTTATTGGGTAAAATCTTTTAGCCAGAATGGGGCTTTTCTGTCTCTTGTACTCCTGATGTGTTTTTCTCTGTTTGGGTCCATATCAGTCTCTCTATCTCTCTCGACAATAGTCCAAACTGTAATAGAATAACCTATTATTTTCTACTAAAATTGTACTGCAAGTGCCCATCATGTGCGGCTGCGTGTCTAAATAATAACTACATTTTTATTATCACATTAAAAAGAATACTATCAATAATTTTTTAAAGTAAGAAATATATTTTTATGCATAAAAAATATTATATATATATATAATAGATGCCTTTTGTTGTATATGTACATTATTATTTCCAGATTAATAGATGCCTTTTATCTATAGATCATTTTAATTGAAGTAGTTATATTTATTAAGGACAGCGTGGATCCCATTGAGGGGAATTTATTAAATTAAGAAAAAATGTTTAGGTTACAAGGCCTCTTAGAAGAAACCCTACAAAATAAAGAACCAAAGCTACTTAACTCAAAATATATAAAGAAAATAAATATTTGAAACAAATAATTCTTTCGCTCATGTTCAGTGTTGACATAGTAAACTTTTTATATTTGCAAATGCTAATGAGTGAAGAGAAATTATATTTTGAAGGAAGATTCTACTTGATTTTATTTTACTTTCTTACTTAATAAAACCTTAAAAGTCCCCCAGCACATTTATACTAATAGGATCTCTTAAATAATACTTGTTTATGACAATACATTTTAATTTAATGGCTACAATTAGCTCTCTAAACAAAACTCAATAATCATTATTCAAAAATTGAGATGGAGTTAACATGGTTTCCTAAAAAACCCTCTATAGCAGAAATCTTTAGAAAAGAGGTTATAAGAAAATATCAAATGCTATAAAATCTTGATTTTGTTAAAGGGATGTGTTTATGATAATTTGTGTGTAAATGACAATTTTTGGTGGGATTTAAGGCATTCAATTATTGAAGGGAATAACACTAGGTAATGTTATGTTCACATTTGATCGAGAGCCTCTGATGGCTTAGAAATGTGGATTATTGGTAGGATGATGAATAGAATGTTAGGAGTGATTGAGGATGATAATTTAGGAGTCTTACGATAACAAAATAACAAAAGAGTGCAAAATATAAAAAACCCTGCTCATTGAAGTAGAGCAAAAAGGTGACAAGACAACAAACCAGACACTTTTAAGAAATTTAACTACCATGATTTTCCTCATGAATTAACAGTCAAAATTGTAGTGGAAAATCATGAACAAAACTTTCATTGCACTACCAAAAGAGTTCTTAAACATTTTACAAGTTTGAATTTAAATATTGGACGAGGATGGAGGAGGGACGTAACCAACAATTACCTCCCTTTGGGAATGATGTCCATGTAGCTACCTAACTTATTGGCCACCCCATCTAGAAGGATACACTTGATTTTTAAAGCATCGTGGCTAGCCATAATAAAATAAATATAAATTACTTTCATATAAATAATTATATTCTTTAAGATTTAAATGAATTTCTCAACTAGATATTCTAAATTTTATAAATCCATAGATATGAACTTTGAATTTTTGAATTCTTGTTATAAATATTGTTCACATAAATACGTAATAAATATATAGTCTTTTACAACATGCTCACATAAATAAAAATAAAATAAAATTGTAAGTCTCAATCTTCATCTTTCTCTTAAGCCTACATGTTGTGCTTTGGCTTTCTAGGCTTGTGCTCTTGTAGTAAGGCTATTTTCTCTTTCCTTGGCATCTTGTGCCACATCAAAAACTCTCAAGAGATTAAAACATGAACTTAATTTTTTAACAATTAAAATCTAAATATCTTTCTGAGCTTTACAATAATAATGGCAGTCAAGTTTTGTAAACCCATAGAATACATATGGATCTAATGATTGATCATGAGCAGTGAAGGATTGATACAAGTGCATTTAGTAGTGAGAAGCAGAATTCAAAAAAGTAATTTACTCATGTACAAAGATTTTCTTTGAGCTAGTGAGTGTGACCTTAATTAGGTGATCAACACTTAACAACTCGACTCATGTATGAAGACTCGCTCATATATAGTCAACTACATAGTCAGACATGCTTTAGGCAACTTGTCTAGCGACGATAGTAACCACACTTAGGAACTCATCACACAACATGTAGCACTCGTCTTTGTGGGCAAGTCCTTTCTAATGTAATCAGCTTAGCTTATGTAAACTTTCTATATGTAGTTGTCCTTCAATCATATAAAAATGGAAATTTATAAGGTGGGATGGACCTCTTTGGCTCTTTTCAAATTTTTAGCACATCTATACTTTTACTAATTTATGTATTGTCTGCTAGAATGGGATAAGAATAGATCCTTGTACTTGGATTTTCTGACATAGTGAAATTTTTCATAATTTTTGTACTTTCCTACTTTATTATTCATTCATTTTGTCTCATTCAACTCAGTCTTACTTCCCAAAATTTTAAGCGATTCTGCTTTACAATATGGATAAATTTGGATTCAACATCTTTTTAACAATGATGATCATGGATAATGCCAAAATTTAGAAGAGGCCAATCAGTATGAGATAACTCAGCAGGAATGGAGCTGAGTACTCAACTATTCATCATGCAACAAGATTTGAAATTATGGAGGACGGAATCACTTACCTAGTATAATTGACAATGGAGAAAGCGAAGCATGAAAATTTTAAGATTAGAGAAAATGAAGGACCCTCTTGTTTGATGACTTATCGAACTTGACCTCAAAGAAGAGAACTATCTAGGTCACTCTGCATTGATGACAAATCTTATAAGGTGAGTGAGGAGAAAGATGCCACGGAGGCGTAAACTTATACCAAACCTATCGATGCCTTTTTCAAGAAGATTGTGGAGGCTTTCCCTCTACAAAAGTTCAAGATCCACATTTGGAATCTTGCATAGGTCTCCCCACCGATCAAATATCTTACTTTGAATCTACTACATTATCATTGGACTTGAGGGATGCAACAAGTGCTAACTTCTCTTCACTACTTTGAAGAAGTCGACCCTCAGATGGTTATTAGATTTACTAGTGGGAATCATCACTTCTTCTCCAGAGTTCAAGCAATTAGCTAGTGTCCAAAAACCTTTGAAGACTTCATAGGGTCTTCTATATATTCCATAGAAGCCTATAGAGTCCTTTAATAAGTATATTACTCATTTACAAAGCATAATATTGGAAGTAAAGGACCTAAAAGCTATAGTTTCAAAAGTTTCACTCACCCAAAGCCTCAAGGAAGGTCTATTCAAATATGGTCTTAGGCTTCAACAACCCAAAATGTTAGTAGAACTATTGGAGTTGGCAAATAGCCATGTAAATTTGTAGGAGTGTCATGAAGTTGTCTAGACATTAGTGGTAATTCAATGTAGAGACTTGACAAATAAGTTGCCCTTGAAATGGTTCTAAAAGGATATGCTTTGTTTTGGAAGAAGAGTAGAAGAAGGGATAGCACACTAGGAAGAAAGAAGCATCGATACATAAGTGTGAGTTGAAAGATCAACCAACTCACCATGAATATGAAAAGCAGTTACAACAAACTATAATTACACTATTGAGGGTATTAATGGCCAAGTTAGTAAAGGCCATCAATAAAAGGCATATGGAGTTTAGGATCAATGAAGGTACTATGCCTAAAAACACAATCATAGATATGATATTGAAGAGTGTCATCACTTAAAGGAGCTTGGTAGAGGAGCTCATAAAAGTGAGAAAGCTAAATGAATTCACAAGAAGACAGTGAAAGGAAGTTGCCAAGAACAGTAATAAACCTCCCCTAGCTCATGTGATTCATATTACTGAAGTTATACCTACTGAAATTTTTATATTTTTTGGAACACCATGCAAATCTCAGGGGTACTTATTTAGATAATCAAATACATCATTAAGAGATAAATATATTATCTCAAAAGATAAACATATTTCTCTATATTGAATTCAATAACTTAATAAAGAATTCTACGATCGATGAGTGTTCAATGTACTAGAGATTTTTCCCTTGAACTATATGGAGAAGTAGAACAGGGTTTATTTTGTTACAGGGTTCACGGTTCTCTATAAGGCCAAGCCTTTATAGTTATTTACATCTTAGAAATGAAGGATCTCTTTCTAGAATACTTTTGATTAAAGAAATAGATTTTTTCTATGGAATTCAGATCTTATCTTAAAAAGATGGTAATCTAGAAATTTGATAAGGAACACTCTTAAAGGGGAAAGAGTTTTTTGGAGACCAAATGAGATTAAGTAAGAAATACCTATAGATATTGGGATACCTAGATGCATTCAACTAACCTGCCATTGGGCATTATATTTTTAAAATTGGATTTAGTAGAGTTTGAATTAACATTATCTTAGAAATCTAGGACTTAGATTCTAGTAGCACAAGTCTGCAGAAATACTTAGTGTTGAAGACTTATTCATAGAAAGATGCTTCAAAACTTATGTTTACAGGAGCTTTTGACACAAGTTAGAGGCTCGACCTAGTTCAACTTTTAATAATTATCGATTCTTTCTCTCACTTGAGAAAATAAACCTATCCCTGACTCTTCTGGACTTATCACCCGCTTGGAAGGGCAGCCAGCTAACACCACCTAAGCGATATTAAATACATGAGTTTTATACTTTATAAATGAATCGATGAACTAAACTCACTCCTTAACCCTAAGAACATGTTAGGTATGATATGCACCTAACTAATGCAATTAATTTTATTTTTTATATTTTGACTCACAATTCAATTAAGGCCATGGGTATGCAATTTATGTTTATAATGATATGCCTTTAGAAATGGTCATAGGACAAATCAAAAAAGAAACACTTTTCTAAGAAGGGTGGTCATTCACAAAGTTCAGATGCCCCCTTATATGCAATGGATTAAATGCCTAATTCAAGGAGTATGAACAATATGCTATCATGTTTCACAAAAGTTAATTAATTTTAGTTACTTTTAAATTGTGCATGGGGGCTTTAATTAATGTGAGGTTATGAGTTTGTCAATTTTTGTGCTTAAGTTGTTTATATTTAGGTTGGGTAGAAAATTTAATTTTTCTACGAGCTCAATGTTCCAGCATTTCAACACAAAAATACAACACAGAAAAAACCTAGAAAAGTATGTTATGTCTAATGCGCCCAAAATAAATCAAACCAATTTAATTAAAATAGGCCAATGCGATTGCGTACCACTATACACCCCAGAAGAAAAAAAGAAAAGAAAAATGGGTAACTGAGCTTTGCCCTTATATAGCCCAACCTACAACTAAAAGTTTGATTTATGGGGGTATTCTTCTAGGATCATCACCTTCTTCAAGGACCTCCACTGGCTTCATAGGGGACCATTGATACCATGCATTGGTAGGGTCAGCTATTCTATTATTCTTAGACCTCATAGATCCTAACCTAAATCTAGGCTCAAATTACATTTAGATTCCAAAAATATATTCTTAAACCTTACAAAATAGACATTAAGAAATACAAACAACACTCCAACAGTTATATTTGCAAACATACGGGCTTAACATTAGTTGTTTGCCAAGCCCACCTATTCTATAAGGCTATGCTTAGGGACTTAAGCATACATATAATTAAAATAGTATTTATATGTATTTTTTATTACAATAGTCCCTTTTAGCACAACCCCTTATAAAAAATAATGTTAGGCTAAAAAGAACATCATACCATTTAGAATAGCGGGAAAATAATCCTAGCCTTCCAGTCTAAAATAGTAAAACATAAAATAAGAAAAATATTTCATATCATATCACAAAATATCACTGAACATCGACCTAACCTAAGTCTAGGGTTGGTGACCTAATAATCTAGTGTATGAAGAAAAATGGGCTTGTGTGGTATGACTTTACTAGATATTTTAGGTTCAAGTTTAGATTTGGTTTTCAACATCTATTTAATTTACCGTTGGGAAATTTCAATTTAAGTGACTTGGTAGATTTGTGAAGTTATTTCCATTTTTAAGTTTACTTTTGTGTTAAAGTTGAAATTTAGGTTTTAAAGAATGAAGAATGAAACAAGTCTCATTTTGGGTGAAACACATTCTATTCAACATCCTAAACCTTAATAGAATGGACTTTCATCCATTCTAGAAGGTCAAGCTAATATCCTAAGTATCTTGATTAGATTTTTCTAAATTTATTAAGTGATTTTTTTTAATTTTAATTTGATTTGATTAATATTTTAAGTTTCTTTTTAAAGGTTAGAGTTTATGATCTTCTGGTTTATAACCTTTGGTTAAAATTTAAAGTGTTTTCTTTCTTTTAATTTAATGTTCATTTGATTTTATCTTACTTATTCATTTTTTTTAATTTTTATGAATTTGGGTGAGTTAACTTGATTAGATAACATTAATTATTTTTATTTTTAAATACTTGATTTATTAGAATTTCACCTGATTTCATTTATTTATTTTTAATGTTTATGTTTATTAGCTTAAGTGAATCAACTCAATTCATTTAAGTTAACATTATAATTCAAGATTAATTTAAAAGGATTTGAATTCAATTGATTAATTATTTTTTCAAGAATTTATCAAATTAATAATTTAATGTTTGATTTTTATTTTCTTTCATTTCATTAAACCCTAAGTATGTAATTAATCCAAATCTTTAATTTCAAAGGGTTAGAAAGTTTGTTTTAATTGTTATGATGTTAATTAAAATGTTTTAAGTTGACTTTGTCAATCTTTATAATTTCTATGATTTTACGATTTAATATTTCACTTAATTTGACCTAAGGATTAGAAATTCAACAACTTCTAATCTAAAAACTATTTGACCTTGAATTCTTTATGGCAAGTGGGGTTCCTTGCCAATTTAAGTTTCCTAAAGTTTCATTCTAATTAGATGTGTAATTTATGGTAAATTAATATTTTAATTAATTCAACAAAACTTAAATTAAGCCTAAATTAGAAAGAATTAATTAGGTTTTTTAATTTTCCTGAATTCTCTTGAAGATGCATCCATAGAAAGTTTATTTAGAATTTTTAAAAATTTGGTTGATTTATTATGATTTTTTAAAATTTAAATTAATTAGTTGAATTAATTAATATAATTAATTAACAAATTAAATCATTTTGGGTATTATGGGATTTTAGTAAGGTTTAATGATGTATTTAGGTTCATTAAGGTTTATTATGATGATTTAAATTGATTTTATAAATTTTGATGATTTTTCTAATTTAATATTAATTTACTTCATTAAATTAAGAGTTTAAGGTTAAAATTTACTTATCCATTGATTTACTTTCCAATAAATCATGAATTGGATTAATGGTTTGAGTTTAATTTGAGTTTGATTATTTTCATTTAAATCCAAATTAACATAAAAATATCTAATAAAAATTAGGGATTTTGGGTTTAATGGATTGTCCTCATTAAAATGAATCCATAGAGAAATTATTTGCATTTTTTGATTGAAAATTATATTTTTAATAAAGTTAAGTGATTTTTTTTTAATTCGTAAAGTTGAATTATTAATCCGGTCAACGCCATGTTGGGGGCTTACCCATGGTATAATGCTATTAGACCAAGCGAGATCTGCACAGATCCCACTATAAAAGATGGCGCAGATGTGGGGTTCATTAGAGCCGTTCGATCCGTGATCGGATTACCCGAATTTGATCCTGATTTTCTTAAAATATTAAATAGAGCAGTGCTTCTAAATTAGAGTCATCCATTCCAAATAAAAGGAATGGACGACAGTGATTATATCATTATCCTCCACTAGAGAACCGAGAGCAATTAGATCTTCGGGGATGATCTTCAATGATCATAGCAGCAAAATTATGCTATTTTAGTTGCAAATTGATTAAGGACCAATTTCCAGTCTATCTAGATGGCTTGATCTCAATATGGATCAACTCAACTTCATAAAGGACCAAACTATGCACAGGGGTGGTCGGTTTCAACTCGTACTTCATTAGCATTAATCATCAGTGGCTAAAATGGATTGTACACCTTCACCTCAGCATGACGATGCTTTGCTGAAGAAATCTCATCTTGCCTCCCTATGGATTGCCATGGAGATTAAGCTTAGCCCCTCCTCCATCGAGTTTTATGGTTCTTCAGTTCTTCAGTGGTGAGGTACTCGGGAGAAAGTTTGATTAAGTTCGCCTCCTCTCCTAGAACGTATAGGGATGTCCAATTGTGGGGAAGGATCACTCCTTCCCCATTCCTAGGTTTGGTCATCACTTTTTTTATTGGATGTGGTTAAGCTCTGGCTTGCCACCAGAGAGGAATCTGGGGAAGGAGTCGGTTCAACTTCTTTATCTCTCTAGGATGTTTGTGTGGTGTTAAGATTGAGAGAGGCTCTCACTTTCTCCCCCACTCACTTAGCCAAGAATCTCCTCCATTGGAGGAGTCTATGGTGGCTCTGAGCTTGCCGACGATGAGACAACTAGGTAAGTGGTCGTCTTACCTTTTCTTCCCCTCAGGAGTTCTCGTTAAAGCCTCCAGCCAGTGTATTTTTTTTTTTGAAACGAGGTCTTCAGTGTTGGGATACATAACATGAGAAGAGGATGTCTCTCTTTCTCACTTATTTTCTTAGCCGTGAACTTCCCATGGAATAGGAAATATTTGATTTGCCATGGTGACTTCCACCCTCAGAGGCTAGCTCTAATGCACCCAATTGATTGGAGAAAGTCCAAATCAGTTATGGTGAAGAGGATAATGAGGTGTGGAGGAGATAAAATGGAATTTGATCTCTTTGTATAGAATTTTGTTTCTTCTTTCCCATGGCTATGAATCATCTCCCATGGCATCTTATATGGAATCGCTTGACTTTTGGCACTATCACAATATTCATTTAGATTGGTGGTTGGTTAGCCAAGTCAAACCAAGATGAATCATAGGTCAAACTAAAGTCCATTTGAGTTGGGATTGGTGATTTGAACTTAGTTTAATGCCATTTGGATTTAATTAGTTTAAAGTGATTTAATTGTATTTGGATTTAGATTTGAGTTCTAATTAGAGTTAATTATTTAATGGATAATTTAGGGTTCAATTGATTCATGCCATGTGATGTTTAATTTGGTTTTCTTTTAATTTGACCCATTTTAACTTAAATGAGTTAAGTTCAATTGAGTCAACTTCCAATTTGACTCAATTAAAGTGTGTTTATACTCCAATCATATTTAATCACATGCGTGGAATGATTTGGAGTGATAAATTTCATTTGGCTTGAAATTGATTAAAATTTTGACCCATTTAACCAAAATTAGATTTAATGGGTTGGGTTGGATTCATTTTGGTCAAATGACCAAATTGGTCAAATTAGGCACAAGTATTGGTCACATTATGTTTCAAGATGATTTTCAAATGATTTTGGATAATTAATTTGAATTAATTCCAATTTAATTTAAGTTTGAATCAATAAGATCCATTGAGGCATATTTAGATCAAATGATCTAATTAGTCTATTTAAGGCCTTATTAGATTTAGATTTATTTTATTCATGTTTAAACATATTTATTTAATGATTTTAAGCCTTTGGAATGATTCAATTTGGTCAAATTAAGGTGGGTCGACCTTTGACTTGGTGGGACCCACATAAGTCAATCCTATATTCAATGGTTGACTTTCATTTGACATTCATCTGGATTTGACTCATTCACATTCATGTAATTATTTTATGCCTTTCATTTGATTTTATTTCAATTTGTTTTGAGTTTATTTGAATTTCTTTGAGTTTAGGTGATTTTGAGTTTAAGTAGGATAATCAAATTAGTCTCTCCAATTTTCTTATTTTAAACTCAAATGGATTTAGATTTCAATTGGAATGTGTTTGATTCAATTTTTTACTTAGATTTGGGTTGGGTTTGGATCCACCTAATCCCATTAGGTTAGATCAAACCTTAGGAGAATTCACTGAGTCACTTAGCCTAGCATTCTAAGCGCTTAATCAGGAGGCTCCTAATATAAGATTAGGTGTCCTAATTATTAATTTAGAGATAATGTTAATCTCATCTAAAATTGAGGTCAACAATTCCTGTCATCTTTAGTAGAGATCAAGAGTTATCAAGGTGAATAAGCCTTATACTACTATGATCGTGAGATATTAGCTCAAATCTATGGCATGAGCACCAAGTATTTATATTATTCTAGTAAATTCTTAGAAGAAGATTGAATAGTAGCCAATAATCCTTATAATGTCATGATAGTCATCATGTAATTAATCACCAACTATCGGATATTGAGTATTTAGATTGACATGAGGAGCTCGATTAATATTATGTTTAAGTTTGTGTTAAGCAAAATGAACTAGGATGATATAGATGTATTTGTTTGAACAGTAGTTGAGATGCTATGTATTGACATCAATGTTAGTTAACATAAGCTCAATATCATAAAAGATGCTTAGTCGATTAAACAAAAAAAAAGAGAGAAATTTAGTAACTCTAATTTCCAAGCCAATCAAAGAAGAATTCACAAAACTTCTTGAAATCAACTTCATTAGAGAAATCTTATATTAAATGGATATTGAATGTTATGATGGTACAAAAGTCTAATGACACCAAGTGGAGAATGTACATGGGCTTTACAAATTTGAACTCGGCTTGTCCCAAGGATGGGTAACCATTTCCTATAGTAGACTCACTCATTAATTTTGTGGTGGGTTACTCAATAATGAGTTTTTTGGGATGCCATTTCAAGGTACCATCAAATCAAGATGCATTCTACTGACTTGAATGAAATAACATTTATCCTTAAAGAAAGGTTATATTGATATAGGATAATGCCCAATGGGATAAAAAATATATGAACAACTTATCAAAAGATGGTGGTCTAAGTATCCAAGGAAAAACAAGAAAGAAATGTAGTAATATATGTGGATGACTTGCTATTCAAAACAAGTCACCTGAATAATACATCAAAGACTTGAAGGAGACATTCGCTACATTAAAGAAGTATAACATATTCCTTAACCCTTTAAATGCATATTCAAATAAATTCTTAAGAATCTTAGGTTTTCTAATCAGCACTGAAAGCATAAAAATGGATTCTGATAAAGAACAAGCTAGACTCGACAAGCGTTCTCTAAAAATGATAAAGGTGGTGTAGCATCTCACCAGACAAGTTGTAAGGTTAAACAAATTTATTTCTAAAGAAGGATAACACTACTTGCCTCTCTTAAATGCATTAAGAAGTGTAAAGAAGTTTAAGTGTACAATAGAGTATGAGAAATCCTTTAATAATCTCAAAAGGTTATGCTTCACCTTTATTGCAAAGTCCAAAGGAGAGTGAGATACCATTACTATAGTTGGGAGTTGGAGAAATTCAATAAGCTCAGTCTAGATTAGAGAAGATGAGGAAGAAAATGGCCAGTGTATAATGTTAGTAAGTCACTGAGAATTGTTGAGTCACATAATTCAATCATGTATAAGCTCACACCTCTGCTTACTATATCAACAAGATGACTTTGACCATATTTTCAAGCTCATTTAATACAAGTCATCATTGATAACTAGCTCAAGTTAGTGCTCGCAAAGCCATATCACTCATATTAATTACTGTATTAGTTAGTGGAGTTAAGTGAGTTTAATATATATTACTCACTTAATATGGTGATAAAGCTACTAGCACTCATTATTTTCTAGTGGATTTTAGTGACTCACATAATGTTCTACTCAACCCAGAATATTTATGGCAATCATATGCGGATGGTTCTTAATGCAAGCAAGAAAGGGGAACATATATTGTGTTGAAGAGCCCACCAAGAATTACTATAACACAATCAATGAAATAATTTTCAAGTGATAGATAATTAATCTAAGTATAAAATTTTACTGACAAGATTATAATTTACTCAAGGGCTAGGCGCCAAGCTCATCATCTCCCACTTAGATTCATAGCTCCTGAGAAATAATATTAATAAGGATAAGATGTATGATATGAGTCATTATAAAAATATCTATTTAAGTTAAAAGCATATATTAGAAGGCTCAAATATTTCAAGATCAAATAATTCCCAAGGATTTAGAATCAACTCATCAATATATTATTGAGAGTGCATGGACTCAAGGACCAGTTGACCCTTTAATTCATTTAGTCGACTATAAAAGAATGTCTATGCAAATTGATAGAGAAGTCTCGCCCAATTGGCTTGACCCCATCAGGAAGTACTTACAATGTGGGGAGCTTGAAGAAAGAACCAAAAAATTAGAGGAGATTCTAGATCGATGACTTTGTTAAACTTGAGATGTGTAAAGGAGTAAGTAGAATAATGTACTCCACAATGTTCATTCAAGAAGATGTGGAAGCCATTTTGAAAGAAGAACACTAACTCATAGAATTTTGAAACAAAGATATTTTTGGTCTACACTATGAAAATATGCTGAGGATTTTTCCAAGGGGTGCGAGCAATGTAAAAAGTTTATCCTTCTTTAGCAAAAAAAAAAATGTCATAGCCTTTACAGCCTATCAAAAGTCCTTGGCCTTTTACAATTTGGTAAATGGAGTTGATAAGTCCCCTACCAGTTGCCAACAAAGAAAAGAAATTTATATTCAACATGATAAAAAACTTTAACAAGTGGATTGAAGCTAAGACATTTACTAAGATAATCGCCCAAGTATGTTAAAATTTTCCTTGGTTAATTTATTTTTGCAAGTATATGTTTCCTATGTTAATCATTATAGACAATTGTTAGCAATTCAACAATAAGTGATTAAACAAATTTTGTGAGTAATAAGGAATTCACCTTAAGTACACTTAAGTGCATCACCCTTAGAGTAACAGCTAGGTGAAAGTGACGAAAAAGAATATTCTTAATTTGCTGTAGAGAAAGGTGGAAGGAGTAAAAGACAAGTGGGCAGAAAGCTTACTCACCATACTCTAAGCCCTCAAGACAAACCCAACATTAGCCACTGGAAGATGTCATTCACCTTATACCATGGAGTAGAAGTCATGTTACTAGTCAAGTATGAACTTCACATTCAAACGGGTTATACAAGTCATTCAAGAGAGAGAGAGAGAGGGGGGGAGGGGGGTGATTAAAAATTTTTAAAATTTAACTTTTAGTAGAAAATATATTTATATTTTTAATGACAAACTATAATTCACAATACAATAAAAATAACGTATAATGATATAAATAGAGACAACTAGCACACAATTTTTTACATGATTCAATCAAATCCTAAAAATGACCTACGTCCACACCTAGCCACCCTCGGCTAAGAATCCACTAAATACGAAGTACATTTCAAACCATACTCTCTTATAATTAGCCAAGTACAACCCTTACACCAAACATGTACTCTCTTACAAAGGGAGAGTACAACCCTAACATAATTTTTAAAGCACAAAAATAAAAATACAAAATAATAAAATTTGATAAAATATATTTCTCACAAATATACCAAGCTATCCAATTTAAAAAGTGTCTCACAACTTATTAATGATCACTTTACAACTTATAAATTTGACAAGATCGAATTATAGTTTGTCATTATAAAATTAAAAATATATTTTCTACTAAAAGTTAAATCTTGAAATTTTAACTTTTAGTAGAAAATATATTTTTAATTTTATAATGATAAACTATAATTCACAATACAATAAAAATAAAGTATAATAATATAAATAGAGACAACTAGCACACAATTTTACATGATTCAATCAAATCCTAAAAATGACCTATGTCCATACCTAGCCACCCTCAGCTAAGAATCCACTAAATATGAAGTACATTACAAACCATACTCTCTTATAATGAGCCAAGTACAACCCTTACACCAAACATGTACTCTCCTATAAAGGGAGAGTATAACCCTAATACAATTTTTAAAGCACAAAAATAAAAATATAAAATAATAAATTTTGATAAAATATATTTTTTCACAAATATACCAAGCTATCCAATTTAAAAAGTGTTCTCACAACTTATTAATGATCACTTTACAACTTATAAATTTGACAAGATAGAATGCTCACTTAATTTTGATAAGAAATGATAAAATAAATATCTTAAAATGATTTTACTAAGATGTTTATGTTATTACAATTTATAGACTAATATAAAAAATAATTTTAAAATAAATTCATAATAGTCTATTGTATAATAAAATAAATTTTAATAAAGGATTAATTTTAAGAAAAATTATAACTAGTATGTATATAATAGTGTAAGAATGATTAACTAGTCACCTAGATATTTTTTTATAAATAATGAAAATATTAAAATAATTAATCTTATTAAATTTTAGCAAGATAAAAATTATTTAAACAAAGGATATTAGTTGAAATGAAATGACATGTGCTAAATAAAATAATTCAACTATTTATAAATTATATTTTGATAAAGAAACTTGATATATAATAGATCAAGCACATACCCCAAAATTCAAGAAAAATTATAACTAGTATGTATATAATAGTGTAAGAATGATTAACTAGTCACCTAGATATTTTTTATAAATAATAAAATAATAAAATAATTAATCTTATTAAATTTCAGCAAGATAAAAATTATTTAAATAAAGGATATTAGTTGAAATGAAATGACATGTGCCAAATAAAATAATTCAACTATTTATAAATTATATTTTGATAAAGAAACTTGATATATAATAGATCTAGCACATACCCATAAATTCAAGCAAATGATTTATTTTATTTCGATCATGATGATGCTTTGAATTAATGCAAATGATCACAAAATACTTATATTAAGTTAGTATAGGGTAGTTCCCAAGTAAACTTGATAAATTTTTAATTAAAAAATAGATCTAAAAAATATGAATGTATTTTCAACATAATAATTTAATTTTAAATACATAAAATACACTTCAAAATAAAAGATCTAAGGATATATGATCTTTCAAATAAAATTAATGAAGAAATATTTCAAGAAGCTAAAAGATATTTGTAGGAAGATAAAAATTTCAGCAAGATAAAATAAATCATATAAACTATCACAAAAGTTTTCACAAAAAAAAATGATTGAAGAAACTTTAATTTGAAAAAGTTAAACTATGATATCCAAAGACTAATCTACCAAAAAGTATAGATTTAAAAGAACAAATAGATGTTGAAAATAGTATGAACAACTAAAATATATTATGTTAAAGAAAACAAACTCAAGTAGTTTGAGAAAGCTTGTGTAATTGAAGACGTCGAAGCATTCAAATGAAGGATTTGATCTTGCAATATTTAAATAACACATGGAATAAAAATCTAATAAGTTTTCTATTACATCTTCATAAAGAGAATGATGGATATTTATAAGCAAGAATGTTATTTTGAATTAGTTCAAAGAAATATATTATTCTAATATCATTTTATCATATAATAATATAATATTTAATAAAAATTTATTTATATTATATATATATCAGATTCAAATAGCTAGAAAATAACTAGTCAAATGGCCAAGTCAAAATACATAAAAAATGGCTTTTAATATATTCAAAATAAGTAGCATGCATTTAATATTAAAATCAACTAATGTGTGAAAAATCATGCTAAATTAAATTTTAATCAACAATGAGTCATGTAACCTATCAAATTGAAGGGAAAAAAATCAAAGAAATATGTTGGAAATGAAATAAGATCAAAATTCCTTGATTATAAATTGGATTTTATTAAAATACTAATTTTCATGTATTTTTGTTAATTTTTAAATATGAGATTTAAAAATTATGATATAATTTAGATAGGGTCATACATATGTTAGTCATCATAAAAATGTTAAAATAAATTAAAATTTTAATTATATTAAATATATAAACTAGTTACACTCGATAATAATAATAATAATTAATTATTATATATTATCTTGACAAATTAAATGCTATGTATGAAGCATATAATGTTTTCTAAAATTATGAACTTGAATGAAAATTAGATATGGATGATTTATTTATATATATAATTTAAGCATATTATAAATAATTAATAATATATAAAATAAATTAAAATAAAATATGCTAAATTGTGAGCAAATTAAATCATGTCTAACAACTCTTATGGACCTCTAAGACCTTTCTAGATGTATATGAGCTCCAAGCTATCCATCTTGATCTATATTTCATTCTTCCATACTTGCAATTGCATCAAACATATATAGTGAGATGTATTGGATATGCAATTTGCAATCTTGCACATCTTTAAAATTAATGAATCTAAAACACTTAACACATATATTAGAAAATCCCAGCATACATTCATTATCATCAAAATTAATAGCATTAAATGCAAGGCTCATAGAGCTAACAGTTTATGGCCATTGTTGAATTAGATCAAGAAATTGGTGAATGGGAAAGATTAAATGCAAAAGTCATGGGGACAACACTCAACCCACTAGAGGAGCTACAGATTGAAGCATCACTTAGACAAGAAAAAAATCAAGAGGTGAATGGCCGAGTACTATAATCACCACATTAACAAAAGTACTTCAAAAAGCTGGAGACTTGGAGCTAAAGAAGGTAGATGAGATTGACATTTAGAATGTGTTAGGAAAACTCACCTACACTTAGGATGGTCCTTACTTCATCAAGAAGCAAGTTGGACTAGGAGGCTACAAACTACAAACATATTTAGGGCAAGATGTGTCATGTACTTGGAATGCAAGAGGTTTGAAGAAACTTTACTCATTAGATAAGCTCTTTATACTCAGTTTATTTTTATTAAATTATTCTTCTTTTCTTAAAAAGGCACTTCATTTGAGAAAATGCATATAATTTGAATAAATTTATTAAAATATTATATTATTACTTATCCAATAATTTTCTAATAATTGTAAATTATTTACTTGAAACTCAAAACCTAGTGACTAAGAATTTAAACTACACTTTCCCAGTTGCTTGGTGAACTATATAGACCAAAGGCCCTTGATAAGCTATAATGATTCGAGCTATGTCTCGGTGAGTTGAGTGTTGACTCAAGTCACTCAAGTAAATACCTTTGGCCTAAGTGTACAAGGATTAACTCAATAGACTAGCAAAAAAATTATCTAAACTTGCTCTCACTAAATGATTCATAAAGTATCAAAGGCATATGAAGACCAATACTTTATGTGGTTGGCAACTATAAATAAAAGTCCAACACTCTATGTGGTTGGCAACTAATGTGTAAGAATAACACACCATATGATTGGTGACTATAAATAAAGGACCAACACTCTATGCAATTAGAAACTAAACTGTAAGATCAACACATTGGATGGTTGGCGACTATAAACAAAAGAACAATACTCCATGTGATTAGCGACTAAAGTGTAAGACAATTACTCCATGTGATTAGCGACTAAAAACAAAAGACTAACACTCTGTGTAGTTGCAAACTAAACTATAACATCAACATTCCATGTGGTTGGGGACTACAAACTAAAGACTAACACTCTGTGTGGTTTGCGACTCAAGTGTAATACTAGCACTCCATGTGGTTGGAAACTATGAATAATAGCCCAAAACTCCATATGGTTAGCAGCAGAACCATTTTAGCTTAACACCTGTGACTTAGTATTACCCTAAATAATATTAAGCAATCATTTAAAATAATTATGCAATACAAAGTATATTCAATTACAATATATTTGAGTACATTCAACAAGTATATTACTTTTGTGAGTGCACTTACATAATGAGTACACTTATTCAAATAAATATTTTTTTCTTAGTGAGTGTATTACTTCGGCTAGTACACTTACAAAATGAGTGCACTTATTCTAACAAATATTTTTTGTAACTAAGTATACTCAAATATATTCAATGAGTATGTTCAATTAAGTTCAAGAAGTGTATTCAATTATACGCAATGAGAATATTCAATTGTTTTTAGCAAGTATATTTAATTAATGAGTACGTTCAAGAGAATATACTCGTTCAATGAGCACATTCATGAAGCAAGTAAATTTATGAGCATAATAATGAAAAGGTAGATGAATATGAAAAAAAAAAAAAATCTTTCAATGTGAAAAGTATTTAAGTATAAAAATGAGTGGTGAGTTTACAAAAATTTAAATGTACAATTACTCTTTTAAATCACAAGTACAAAAAGAAAGAATTATAAAAATAAGATAGTGCTCCCTTCTTCATCATTCTCCTTGGATTTTGACTGTAACAGAGCAAGCATGTTGTTGGATATTAAGATCAAAGCATCTAATTGGCCATATTTAACCAACTTGGCAATGATTAACTCGACACCTTCCTTGAATTTCTATTGCAACAAACACTTATACTCTTCAGAGCTAAGAAATCTAGAAAACTTAGCCTCCATCTTCTGAAACTATTGAGTGAAATGAGAAAGTTCTACCTCCAACACCTAATTCATCTCAGAGAGTTAAGTTAGTTCCATTATTTCTAGATATTTCTTATCTTGTAGCTTCACCTCTTCTTGCAATACTATCAATTCAGACTTAGGATCCCGTCACTGGTCAATCATTTAAGTCACGCTTTGACTTGGTGGCTGTAATAGCTTTTATTATAAATGTGAACTTCTTGTTGAGCTCTCATGTCAATTGTCACACCATTGCTTGAGCTGTTATGATTGCATAAAGGAATTTCCCCATGGTATGCTCTTCAAGGATTGTGTACAACAAATGAGTAAAAAAATATTAAATGTCCCAACATTAAGGCTTCACTTGCTGAATTAGCCAGGTTGGGAGTACAATTATTATAAGGATAAGAGTTGTAACGTTCTCTTATTGGTTCTTTTCTCTTACTGCTTTTCTTTCTTAGTGAAGCTTGATAGATAACACTCCTCGATCTCTTCTTAGACTGATTGGGAGTATAACTCAGCCCTATCCCCTTGGCTAACTTCTCAACGATGAACTTAATAGGTACAGGATAGTCCTTCTCTTACTCACTTTCCACAAACTCGATAAGAAACTTGACAACTTTATGAACGATCAGTGAAGGAGTAGAGGCATCATTCCTTAAAAGAATCCTATATATATTATAAAAGTAGGTGTTTCATTGATTACTTAAAAGTACAAGTAATCCAAAAGTTTCAAGAAAAATGTGATAACTCTACAAAGGAAAGGTTACAAAGTTTTAGTCTTGATGTAGGGCATATCCAAGATGTCACTATGCACAAGTAAGAATAAGTCTCTATCTGGTGTTCTAAGGCAGTTGAATTGTTGAGTAATGGAGCCTCGTTTGGCTAGTAAATTAGTAGGGCCGCTGCCTTCATGCCATATGTGGTTAAATGAGGTATGGAGTGTCTTCATCAGACATCTAATGGATTTTAGAGTGTTGATGATGAACCAAGGTGGGTGGGGATTGTCTTCCATAAGTAGATGAATAAGAGCTAGTGAATCTGATTCAATCTAATAATTAAGATTTGGGTTTCTGTAAGCAAATCGAAGAGCATAATAGCAAGCAGCAACCTCAACATGTAGAGGGGACATAGCTAGGTAAGGCATGGAGAAATGGAGAAGACATCTACCATTCGTATCCCTAAAAATGCCACCAATACTAGCCTTCTAATTAGTTGAATTATAACTCCCATCAATATTGATCTTAATGGTGTTAGCATGAGGTTTTTTCTAGTGGACTAGTTCCCATCTGTGTAGATTTCATTGGTTGTTGGTTCCTTTTTTGTTTTAATCATTATGTTGATTACTAAGGCATTTTTTTCCTGGTAGTTTCATAAAGCTGAATCTTCTATAGGAAGGCTTTGAACATCATTATAGTGGCTTTAGGAGATCAGCTGAGATCATTGTGTATTAGTTCATTCTGTGCTATCCAAATAAACTAGAAGATAATAAAGATTGTATTCAGATGTTCGCTATCTTTCTAGCAATTT
This sequence comes from Cymbidium sinense, assembly GCA_021442155.1. Lineage (NCBI taxonomy): Eukaryota > Viridiplantae > Streptophyta > Magnoliopsida > Asparagales > Orchidaceae > Cymbidium > Cymbidium sinense. Next base: position 58,388,705 of record CM038215.1, read on the forward strand.
TTAATCTTCTAGTTCATAAGTAATATTTGTAGCAAGGTAGGGATGTTATGGGAGTCTATTTGTAGAAGGTTTGCAAATATTTCCCAAATTCTTTTGCTGAACTTGCAATGTATAAAGTAGTGTAGTAAACTTTCTTCTTCTTCTATGCATAGTAGGCAGATGGAAGGTATTTTTAGTCCTTCAAGATTGAGGGTATCATCCAAAGGAATAAGCATATGGAATAGTCTCCAGCAAAAGAAAGAAATAGAGGAATTGAGCTAAGGGGTTGATTTGGTGGCCTTCCACCACCTGCTATAGATGGTTTTATGAATGGTTGAATTGTTGATATGTCCTTTTATGATAAGATTGTCTTTCTTGTAGTCTTCAATTAGAATCTTGTATATTGTCATGCAAGTTTCAATAAGGAGGTATGTCTCTAACTTACTTTTATTCTAATTTGAATATGTTCAGAATTCATAAATTTTTTTGTGGCTATATTGTGCTGTGATCAGTGTGTTTGCAAGAGAAAGGTTCTTCATAAAACTAATGATTAGCCCAAAAGTCAATGTTCCCATCACCTAAATCTTAAAATAGTAGGTTTTAAGCTTCTTCTTTGTGTTTTAACATCAATTTCCTGGTTGCAGAATCTGATTGTTTCATCTTAGTTGACATTGGGTACATGTTGGGATTGTAATTATTATGAATGAATTCAGCCCAAAGTGATTTATTTTCTCTAAATCTAATCCATAGTTTAGTTGCATTGCCCTTGATATTGTCCTTAATTATTTGGAATCCCAGACCTCCTCTACTAGTCAGCTTGCTTAATTTCTTCCAGCTGGACCAATGTATAGATTTATATTTATGGCTCCAAATAAATTTATTGAGCATTCTCTTAATTTTCATTTGAGTGGTATTAGGGATTTGTTGAACTTGGGTAGTGTAAAAGGGGATAGAGTTAATGATACTTTTAACTAACATAATCCTTCCTCTAGAGGACAAGACGAAGTTTCCCAAGAGTTAATTATGTGCTGAATCTTTTTAGTTAGATGGGGGAATAGGGAAGATGTAAGTTTTCCTTTGTATAGCTTGACACCAAGGTAGGTCAGTCGTAATTGTGAATGTGTAAATCTAGTCTTTTCTTTGATCCAATTAATCTTGGTATTGTTGATATGTTTCTTTATTACAAAGAGACATTTGTTAGTGTTTAAATTTATACTTGAAAGGATTGTAAAGTCTTTGATAATAGACATGAAGGTATTGATTGCTTGTTTGCTCCCATAGCTAAATAAAAAGAGGTCATCAGCAAGGGCCAGGTGGGAGATGTTTAAGTTCCCAGAGATTTTGAAATTAAAGGTCTCTTTGAAAATAACTTTGTTGAGTTTTCTTGGGAGGAGGACTATTGTCAAGATGAATAGAGTAGGGGAAAGGGGGTCTCCTTATTTGACTCCTCTATTGGCTTGGAAGAAACCAGTTGATTGCCCATTGAGAAGAATCTTATAGTTGTTGTTTGCAAGGAGTCTTTCCACCAGATTGCAGAAATGGTCCGAGAATCCCCTCTCTTTTTGGGAGGCTGTGAAAGAAGCTCCAACTAATAGTGGCAAAGGATTTCTTGATATCAATTTTTATGATTAAGTTCCCCATCTAGCTTTTTTGTCCAAGTCCTTGATAAGTTCTTGAGCAAAGAGAATGTTTTCAATTATGTTCCTTTGAAAAATGTAGCTTGATTTGAAGAGATGAGAGTTTATAGAAGTTTTTGAAGCCTATTAACAATGAATTTGTTGATAATCTTATTAATCACATCATATAGGATTGAATTTATTTCAAGTATGACTATTTTTTCTTTAGGAATCAAAACTATGGATGAAGTGGAGAAGAAGTTGTGGAAATTCTGGCCTTTGAAGATGAACTGGATGGCCTTTGTAACATCATTCTTGATAATGTTTCCATGTTGTTTGATAGAAAAGGGTTGTAAATCTATTAGGGTGAGCCACTTAGTTGCTATAGAGGTGAGTTTTTTTTATTATTTATTAGTGCTTTCTCTAGTTTAATAAAGGTGTTGCATTATTATCGAGTTGGACTATTGATAATTGCCTGGTTGAGGGAGTTAGTGAAGTAGTTGGTGTAGTCTTCCAATATGTCATCTTGGTTAATGATCAAATTTTCATTTGAGTCTTTTATCTTAGGTACCCATTTCTTCTCCTTATTCTTCTTAATATAGGCATGAAAATACTTGGAATTTCTGTTCCCTTGAAGGAAGCCCTGAGCTGAAGCTTTCTGCTTGAGAAGATTCTCTTTTTTTCTATGTATGTTTGCAGTTCAGTATGTAGATGTTGAAGTTGGTGTTCCAGTTGAGTTGCATCCTATGTTTCCAGATCAATTAATCTATGTTCAATATTAATAATTTTGTCTTTAGTAGTTCTAATCTAGTGGTAGATGTTTCCAAAGACTTTAATGTTCCACTTCTTGAGGGCATGGTTTATGGTTTTATGCAGCTTCAAAAGATGAATCCAGGGGTTAGGATGCTCCACATCATTCAAATACTTGGAAATGAAGTTGAGGAAGTCAGGGTGTGTAGTCCACACATTAAGGAATCTAAATTGAGTGTATTTCAATTTGGGGATTTGATTGAGGCTAATAGGAATAAGAGAGCGGTTAGAGGCTATTCTAGCAAGGTGTTGAACCCTTAGAGAGCATAAAGTGTAAAGCCAAGCAGAGTTGGTAAAGACTCGATCAAGTCATTCCTAAACCTTCCCTCTCCTCTAAAAGGTGAACCACAAAATCAGCATAAAAAAAGATTGGCATCTGCAATGTAGTTAGAGAACTCTGAAATTATAGATATGTTAGAATTCCTTCCACCATTTTTTATGGGCAAGTGATCAGGTTGAGATCACCACAAATAATCCAAGGCCATGTAGTTTGTGAGCTTATGTGTTTTATTTCATTCCAAAGTTCCTTTCTCTTTTTTTCAATTACAAGTATCGTAGATAATAGTTGCATAAAGACTCATGTTTGCATCTTGAATATGAATATGGAGATATTGGATGGCATTAACCAGAACCTGAACTTAAAAATTGGATTTCTAGAAAAAACCTGATCTTATTCCTAGCATTAATGATGATGTTGAAATGGAGGAATCTTCTATTGATTTTTGGTAAGTTTTGGGTGCTAACAAGTGGTTCCAAGATAGTAAAAAAACTCAATCTTATGAGATCTAACAAGGCTTTTGAGTCCATTAGTGGCATTATCCTTGTCAATTCTCCTAATGTTCCAAATCAGGGTGTTTAGCATAGTGTAGTAGATTTACTCCTTGATGGCTTTCTAGACGACCCTTCCCCATTTGTGGTATTGTCAGTTTTGTGGAATTTGTTTGATAAGAGGTTTTTGAGTTGTCTTGAGCCTTTAGTCACTTATGTTTTTTTTTTTTTTGAGATTGCCATTGATCCATTGCTGAATTGAGAATATCCTCATAATGTTCTTCTTCAAACTACACCTCTTGTGGTTGGGTTGTCATATCTCTTTCCATGTCTTGATTTGAAATTATCTGTTGCCTGGGAATATTACTTATTGTAGATAAGTTACTTTGTATATTACCTTGGTCTATATTAATGCCAGAAGAAGTTGTTTTTGATTTGGAGTTGGTTATATAGTGGTTTTGCTCCTCATTCTCAAGTGTATCCCTATTCATGGTTGTGTTGGGAGTTTGTTGAATATCCTGAATGGGAGATATCAAGGCAATGGCAATGAGTTTTGAAGAGAAGTTGTTTACCACTAGGATATCTGTATCCACATTTCTGGCTAAATACAGAGGTTGGAGATCAATATCACTTGTAGTATAGATAGAGAGAGATTGAGTGATGCAGTGGCCAATCAAGTTAGTTACTTGACTGCTATTAAGATGGGTTGGTCTAGTTTTAGCTTGCAATAGACTGGGAGTGAATTGCATATCAGGATCAACTAGTTGCTTCCCTTTGTCAGCTCTATTTTTCCTTAACTCAGGATGGGAAATAAAGTATTTATCCAAACAATGTCCAAGAATTCTACATTTCTTGCAATATAAAGGTTTTGTTTCAATCTCTACCTTTTGCCAATATCGATTGAAGTGTGTACCAATCCATATTTCTTTATTATAAAGTGTTGTTATATCCATTTCAACCAACATTCTAACATCTGAGGGTCTAGAGAGATGAAAAGTTGGTGTATCAAGCTTAAGTGGTCTTCCAAAGATGGCAACTATGGAATATAAGATTTTTTTATTAAAAAGGTAGAGTTTTAGTCCAGAGAGTTTAATATAAATGGGAGCTATTGGTGGTTCAGCATTATAGTCAATGGAAGGTGTCCATTTAAGGAATTTAACAGGGAAATTATCAACATGGTAGAGTATTTTGGAAAAGAGTCTAGCATAGTCTTCCTCCTTTGATGATTACTTATTATAGATGTGCTCATGGGTTTTGCTGACTTGGAGAAAAACTAATTTTTGAGTGTATATACACAAAAACTATGGATTTTTGGTGGACAATTCTATCAAAATCAACATAATTCCATCAAAAATATAGATTTCTAACAAACTTTCCCTTGTTGGTAAAAGATGGCTAGAAATCCATTCCGGCGGCCAAATAATCCACCAAAAAAATATTTACAGTGATTTTCTGACAAATTATTCATTAAAATTACTTTTTAGAAGAATTGATAGAATTGTTTGCGAGAATTTATGTTGAGATGAATTCCCACCTAAATTCTCCAATAGAATTTATTGGAGGATAATTTCAGCAAGAAATTTCCAATAGCTCTGATCCAACAAAAATTCATTGGTAAATCTACCATTACAAAGTTACAAAATTTCCAAAACATCTGCGATGGTGGTATCGATACTACTAATAGAAAGTTTGTCAAAAATCAGCCAAAAAACCTATACAAATTTAAAAAGAATTTATTCTTTGCATGTTCTCATTTTTACACCTATAATAAATAGAATAATAACTACACAACCAACACACAAATAGCAATGATATTATCACAATATTTTCATAAGAAATTCACATCACCAGAAGAGATTATTTTTAACCAAAATTAGATTACATAACCTCTAAGTCATAAACATTAAACTGAATTATTTAAAATTGAAGTTAAACATCAAGAAAAACATAATATAAGCAAAAATCTAAAATAGCAAATAGATAGCATGATATATAACAGATAACTACTAATCATTGGTCTGTTCATCATCGTCGTTCTCCTCCTCTTCTACGATGGGCTCTTTTCTCTTGTAATTGACTCAGTGCATCTTCTCCATCTTCTCTTCTATAGCATCGATCTAAGCTTCCATTTATACATTCAAGCAAGCCTCTATATCTTGGGCCATAGTAATAACACGCCCCACAACTAGCTCATTGATAGAGTCACTACTTATTCTAGAGAACCAGTGGCCTACATCGTATGCCAATTCCTATGAACTTAGGTCAAATATTCTTTCTTTTTTCTTATCTCCAATAGCCTCTCTATAAATTTCATACTTAGGTTACTCTGAATGTCTAGATGAACTAACCGCACTAGCCAAACTCTAACTATGCACCTCCTTCAACCATAGATAATCATCTTGTAAAAAATTAGATTTTGTGGAAATAGATTATACTTTCAATAGAATTATTATTCAAAAAATAAATAATTGTACTCATATATGCTTTTTATGAATGGACATCAACCCACTATTAGTTCTCCTGGTGTTAATGTGTTCTACTATGTAACTTAGTAGTGGTGGGCTCCTTTCCAAACATGTCATTCATTTAACTATTTTAAGTAATCAATGACTTAAAATTTATCCCTTATACTTAGTGTGTACAACTAAGCCTCCAATATGCAGAGAGTTGCTCATGCCCCTACAATCAGAAGCTCAATTTTATTTAGCTTATCTAGGGAGGCTTAGGCTCTACACAACTCAACCCACACATCCTCTCCAATCCAATGAGGTCATTGTCCATACTTGCATATATTTATGAACATATCACATAATTGTTCAGTGTTTCTCATCTTCAAATTCTTCTAAATTTTTTGGCTATGTTCTAATAACCACCAAAAAAATTTTGTTACATTATGGTGTTTTGATTTGAAGTCGTAGGGACACCACATAAATCTTAGGGGGCACTTATTAAAGTAATCAGTGCTATATTAAGGTATGATGTACTATCTTATAAGATAGAAATATCACCCTACAATGGACCTAATCTCCTAATAGGGACTCTTAAGGCAGATGGGTCTACATATATACCAGAGATCTTTCCCCTGCTTTACATAGATAAGTAAAGTAGGGTTTATTTTATGTTTGGTTCTTTAGTTCCCTATGGAAGCAAACTTTAACAGTTAATTATACCTTAGAAAGTGGGAATTTCCTAAGAACACTCTTGATTAAAGTAGTTAATAAGTATCTCCAAAGATTTCAAAGTTAGGCTACCAAAGAATTGGTTTTTATTAGAAATCAAATGAGATTGTTCAAATAGAAAGACTTCTTCACAAATTCCAAAGGAGAATAAGTAAGAAACACATATGATATTATGAAGCCTAGTGAGTGCTTCAATCTACCATACAGTGAGGCTTTATATTTTTGAAAGAGAGAATTTACTTTTATTTAAGTTAGAATCTTATTAGAATGCTAGGATTTATAATCCAACAACAAAAGATTATGGAAATGCGTAAGACTTATACTCATAGCCTGAAGGAAATAAGTAGCATCAGAACCTAATTCTAAAATGCTTTAGCACAAGATAGAAGCATGACCTAAGTCTATTCAGGAAAATGGGATATAATAATTTACCTTTATAAGAGAGAATAAACATATCCCAACTTTTTTGGACTTACAACTGCCTGGAGTGATTGCCAACTAACACCTCCTATGCTTTAAAACCATGTAGGCCGATATTATGTAAATAGAAGATAGCTAGGATGTTATTCAATTATGAAGAAATATAGAGTCCTAAACTGACTCTCTAAAAGACTAGATGATGTTTGGTATGTAAACATGACTTAGACTAATGTTAAAAATTTATAAATTTTTTTAAAATCATTTGACACGTTTAATTGTGGGCCAAGACTTGGAATAATTATTATTATATGCATGATGAAATTAACTCATGGGCTAAATTAATTATAAGAGGTGTTCTCCACTATAAGGATTGCTCTCAAAGATTAAGCATATCCTCTATCATGCAAGAGGGGAGACCCTATCTATCCAAGTGTGACACAATATGATATGCATGTTGTTGGAGCATACAGTCATTTAGCTAAGAGGTTACTAAATATTTTATTATCTTGATTAAGAGCCTAGGATTTTAAAATGAGGCGATGAGTTATATTAAAATTTTGTTATGAGTTATTTAGTGAGGATAAAAAATTTAATTTTTACCTAAAGAGCTTACCGCACCCAAGCCATACATCAAATCATCACATTTTAAGAAACCTATGAAAAGCATGTCATTTTTATTGCATAAACTAAACACAACAATCAAAAATTTGAATTTCTTGAAGAGAAGAAGAGGCTGGTACGATAAGGTATCATCGTACACCCTAAAAATAGAAAAGTTTGATAGCTTAGCTCTCCCCTTATACAACCCAGATTATAATTGAATATTATAATTAAAATAAATGCTATGGTGGTCTTCAATCTTCATTCTTCTTTCCTTTCCTTAGATATATTTACTCCAGGCTTCATAGGACCTCCTAGGTCTTTGCCTTCTAGCCACTGCTCATCCTAAATCCCATAGCACTAATCTTAATCCTATTACAAAAATTACATATTTATGAAAAATTAAATCTAACTACCCTTACAAAACAAATGTTAGCTAAATAAGCATATAAGCTAAGCAATTATATTTCAAATATTTGGACATAGCACCCGCACTTAGGTAGCCAAGCCCACTTGTTCTAATTGGATTATGCTTAGGGGAATAAGTAACACTTGCAAGTAAGAACATTTATATTTATTTATTATTACAGCGGCCCCTTTAGCACAATCTCCTACATAAAATATCATTAAGATACTAATGACCTAATATGCAGTCTACGCATAAATAATCCTAACATCTAGTCTAAAACATTACATCATAAAATAAAATACATCAACCTAACTTAACACTAGAATTGGTGACTTAGCATTCTGATGTGTGTACTAGGGCTTAGTGTGGTGCATCTAGAATAAGCTTTAGAAGTATGATTATCTAAAGATTTAGAATTATTTAAAATAATTATTAGGGATGGTTTCACTTCAAATCTTTTAATAAATTTATTGATTTTAATTTATAATTATTTAATTTAATGCTTACTTAACATCTAATTATTATAATAAGAAGAAAGATGTTTAACCCCTTCATCCCTATCTTAAGTTATTTTTTTAAAGGTATATTTTCATGGCTTTGGTTTCCTTAGTGAACCACTTATGAATATTTTATTAAGCCTAATTTTAGAGATTAGTTTTAAGTAATCTTATTCAATCATGAAAGGCATCTTAGGATCAATGAAATTAAGTGACTATCACATGAATAACATTCCACTACTTCTTCTCATTATCAATAGCATACAAACTCTTTCATTTTTTTATTTCTTATTTTTGTTTCTAATATTTAATTTAATATATACTTGTACATGCAATGCATACTCATATTTTGCATTCTTAATAATCATTAATGAATGAATTTAATAGAAGAGAAAGATTTCATCTTTTACCTAAACATATGCAAACATGTATTAGAAATTTAATCAAGTATGTGTCGTTGTTAAATCACGAAAGTGAGATTATCTAAGACCTCCTTAGGGCTACTTAAAGCCTCATGTTATCAGGATGTACAAACTATATACTTGCCATTTAAATACATGTAAATATAATCACAAACATAGAAATAAAATCATGCAAAGGTTATATAAATTTATTTTTATTTAGATAAAGTTTAATGACATGAAAAGCAAAATTTTATCACAAATTTTAGCACATATATATACATAAATGAAATTAAGCAAGTATGTGCTATTGTTAAACTAGGGAAGTGAGATTATTTAAGATCTCCTTGGGGCTACTTAAAGCCTCGTATTCCTGAAATGTCCATACTATATACATGCTAACCCAAATACATGTAAACATATACATGAAACATAAAGTTAAAATAATCCTTTACTATCTTTAGGTTACAACTAAATGGAAACTTCGTCAAGTGTTTATAACAAACATTAACATAAACTTCACATATTTTTATTCATTATTAACTTATAATTTTAAAAATAATTTGATATTAATTAGTGATAATAGCCACACCATATAATACCACTTATCCAACACATGCAACTTAAATGCAATCATATTCTTTTAATTCTCTCTCTCTCTCTCTCTCTCTCTCTCTCTCTCTCTGTTTTGAAAACTTGAACATATGAAACAAATGACATGCACATTTATAATAATTGAAAGGAAGTAATTGAATGTTTCCACATAACATACTCAATTATATTGAGTCCTAAAGACAATCAATCAAAATAAACATTCCTTAACACTAACCAAAGTTTTTATAGTCTAATTTTGATGTTTAAGTTGTTAAAACCTAAAGAGGAGAAATGATACTTCGAATTTACCCCATGCCCATGTTGGTGATTTGAAATATTTAAGGAAGGAAATTAAATAGATTTTATGAGTTGATTAGGTTCAAGCCATTAAGTACATCAACTTAAGTACCCTTCCCCAAGCTTCTTTAATTTAATTAACTACTTGATCATAAGCTTTCAATGATATGCTTTGGGAAAATAAAATTAGCAATGCACCTAAAGGAGTCTAATGCAATTAGGCTCATCCTTAGGAGTTAATTAAATTATAGGAGAGAAATCTCTAAGTTAAATACTTTTATGATTTTCCCACACCAATGGTGTAATCATAATTTCTTTAATGACTTTATGCTATTAAACACAGAAAGGGATTAATGGATTATATTTGAATTATCTAAATCAATTTATAATTTTTTTGTTTTTAATTTTTATTATTGATTTTTCTAATTATTCCTTAATTATTAAACATATTAGTTAACTCTCTTAAGGAAGTATATTTGGGAAAATAATTAGAAAAGGGGTTCTAATTATTTATTTAGTTATACCCAATGTTTACATTAATTAATTAACACTAATTATTTAATTATTAATGTTCACCAATTTTAATAATCATTTAATTAATTAAAGAGGATAATTAAGGTTAAAATTCTAAAATCTTTAGGCTACATGGCAAATAATTTCAAGAAAATTATGGGAGCTAGAGGACATCCCATAGAATCATCCACCAAATTTAAAATTAATTAGCCAAGTAATTCTACCTTAATTAAGGTAATTAGCCTACATTTAAAACCTTAATTAGGAATTTTATTTTTTATTAAATTCTACTCTATCTACCCTTTCCAAAATGAGATTCTTTATATTTTTTGGATTTTTCTATAATTAGTTATGATTTTTTTAAGTTAAGGCCATTTAATTACATTTATAAGCCTTTATTAATCATTTAATCCATCGGCACCATGTGGATGCTAATGCGACGTGCTTTCCACATGGCACTATGGTATTGGCCACTTAAATCATCCGATGAGGCATCTGACTCAGCGGTGGAGGACGTAGTTTCCTCTCAGCTGTCTGATCTCGGATTAGATGGTTGAGCTTAATCTCATGATTTTAAAGGGATTAAATTGACATTTCTAACATAATTAATCACGGTCGTCCATCTAACCATGCTTAACGGACGACCAGTGATTTTTCATCCTACGAGTGCTAGAAGACATGCACCGTCTACCTTCCAACATTCAATCTGAGCTCATTGGAGCTCATTTGACAGCAAAATCAAGTCCAAAATGATCAGGGAATGAATCTAGGGAGATCCTATAGTGCAGATCACATGAAAACATGATTCACTTCAAAAAGGGCCAACACATAGAGGCCAGGACTATGGTTGTTAGATTTGTACCTCATCGATGCTATAGACTAGCAGTGTGCTGATAGAGGTAGCTTTGTCTTGAAGAGATGAAGCCCCGCGGAGAAGATCTCGAGCTGTCTCCCCGTCAATTGGTCTGTGGACCAAATTCCACTACAAAGCTCACTGGAGTTGGCCTAGGGACATCTTTCGATGGCCAAATCACTTGAGAAATAATTTATTTTGGCTTGCCAAAGTTAGGTGAAGGTGTGGGTAGAGTTAATTTAAGTTTAGTGAAGATTTAAGAAGTTTGGATGAATGAAGCTCTCAAGTTTTATTGGGAGTTGGTCTCACTAATGGTGGAGTGCACGACACAAAAGAGGGTATGAGACTATGCAAAATGCTCTAGGGAATCTTTCTATTGAGTTTGAATGGATGGGGAGGAGTATACTCTTCTCCCCAGCTGAACCAAAGGTTATGAAAGGTTTAGCCTTTAGCATCCATTTGCCTGGATTAAGTAGCTAGAGATGGCATGAGACTAAGGTGGATGAGGATGAGAGGTATAGGGAGTGTAGTGGGCTACCATAAGGTGTACACTCTTCCTTCGATGGACCAATGATTGTCCATAGGTGAACTTATCCTTTTTTAGCAAAAGCCTGAGCCCCAAAACTTTAGGTTAGGTTGAGTTAGGGGTCCTCTGTCCAAGAATAGCCAAAGGTGGCTAGCATGGGGTAAGAGGTTGGAGAATCAATTTTATCCCATTTGGGTGGCTTAGTTCAGTTGAGTTTGGTCAATTTGACCCATATAAGTTAAATGGGTCAAGTTGGGCGAAGTTGACAATTTTGACCAAATTGGGCCAAAATAATGACTTGGGTAAGTTCAATTGGTCATTTGGAGTGAATGAGTGCAATTGGTTTGATTCAATTTGGGTTAGATTTGGATTAGGTTCATATGGTTCAATTTGGGTCAAATAGGTCATGTTGACCAATTTTACCAAATTGGCCAGATTGGCTTGAGCATGAGTTAGGTTTATGTTCAATTGGCCATTTTTAATTGATTGAAAGAGTTGATTTGACTTGATTTAAATTATGGAGTGATTTGGTTTAATTTGACCCTTTAGGTCAAATTTGGTTAAATATGCTAATTGGGTTGGATTAACCAAATTGGGTTGAAATGAAGGTTAGATCATATTTAATATTAAATTAGTGATCAGTTAGAAGCATTAGTTTCAACCAATTTGGTCTAAGATTTGATTTGGTTTGATTTGACTCTTTGGGTCAAATTGGTTCAAATTAGCTTGATTAGGTTCAATTGATTATAGTTGAGTGTTCAATAATGACCTACAATCATCAATGGAGAGATTGGATGGCTGGGATGTGTTCAATGATGAATTTGAGGTTTATTGGTGGTTTTGATTGTAATTTATTTGGGCTTGATTAGGTTCTGGCTCATTTGAACCTTTTAGGTTAAACAGGCTAACTTGGGTTAATCAAATTCCCTAGGTTTAATTGGCTTGATTGCAAGTGTTGGAGTAGCTTGAAATGATATATTGAAAAATTAGAGTGATTGAGAAAATCAAATTGAATTTAGCTAATTTGAATAAGTTTGAATGGAGTTATAAGATTATGGTGGGTTAACTTGGGTTAAGATCCAAGTTAATTTGACTTGGAGCTTATATTGGAGCACCAAATTCAATTAAGACTAATTGAATAGGTTGGAGTTAGTTTAGCTCCATCTACATAAACTTATGTTTGGATGAGTGGATGGGTATGAGTCTTGGTTTAGGCCTTAGGGTAGGTGAAACCTATTTGTCCAAGGTAAACTCTATGCTTAGGGTTATACCTTATAAGTCTCTTGGCTTAAGTTTAGTGTTCCCTTAATCAGTAGAAGTGTCTTAGCACTAAGGAAGTCCAAGTGTCTAGAAGTCTCCTAGGTCTAAGATAAGAGGGATCAATCCTCACTCCAAAAGTGAGGTCAACATACATAAACACAATAAAAATAATTTGTATACATTTAATAAAATCTATTATATTATATGAGAGAAGAAAGTTCAATTAGTATCTCAAATTCTCTAAACCACATGCCCTAAACCTTTATTGGTAAAAAAATTTTATATAGAGTTGCCTTTCAAATCTGTTGGTAGAAAAGAAAGACAAGATTATAAAAATTCATCTTTTTGGGATGCCACGCAGATCCGTAGATGTGCTTATTGAGGTGATCGGGCACGAAATTAAGGAAAGGTGCACTATCTCAAAAGATAGAGGTCACCACCCTACAATAGACCTAATCACATAAATAAGAACTCCTAAGGACGTTGTGTCTTTGAAGTATACTAGAGATTCTTCTCCTACTTTATATGAAAAAGTAAAGTAGGGTTTATTTTAAATCGGGTTCATTAAGTTCCCTACTGGGGCAAACCCCCATAGTTAATTACATCCTAAGGAATGGGGATTCCTTAGGAAAACTCTCAATTAAGGCAAATGATCATTGTCTCTAAAGATTTTAATAAGAAAGGACTATCAATCGATTGGTTTATTTTTTGAAGATCAAATGGGATTTATCAAAGAGAGATTTATCATTGAAGCCAAATGGGAATGAGTAGGAGATGCTCACAATGTTAGGAAACCTAGTGAGCATCTCAAACCATCCTATGGTTGGGCTTTACATTTTTAAAATTGATTTAGTTTGTTTGAGTTGAAATCTTCATTAGAATGTTATGGCTTATAATTTTATAATACAAGGATATGGAAATGCTTAAGAGGTGAGGATTTATGCTTAGTGCCCATAAAGGAAAAAAGTAATCTCAAAATATAAATCTAGGGAGCTTTGGTGAGGGCCAAAAGTATAACCTAAATTTAAGGCAAAAAATGGTAATTGGTTTGCCTCTATAAGAGAGGACAAACCACTCGACAGCTTGGACTTATAACCGCCTGGGGGTGGCCACCAACTAATGCCTCCTATGATTTTAAACACACGTAGGCAATCCATTGACAAGAAAATGATGCAAACTATAGGCAACAACTTGAAATAAAATCATACACAATGCCACTGAGGATACAATGTTAATTATGACATAAGTGAAGCCCACAGATTGGTCCCAATAAGTTGACAATCAATGGGAGATCCAAGTCACATATATTAAAGATAAGGCATGCAAGGTGCATGAAGAATCATGCAGTCATATGCTTAATGCAAGGTAGCTTGGCTGTTATTATTTAGAAAGAGACTAAGTCCTTAAACTCACTTCCTAAAGAGACTAGATCATATAAAGGGCATGCTTCAAATGACCAAAATCTAATACAATTCAAATTTCATTTTATTTTCATTATGGACAATTATTTTGACTTAGGCTAATAGGATTCATATGCCTAATGCATGAGAAATGAGATTATGGGCCAAAATCAGCGAGAAGGGAGGTGTGTTTCCACCATGGCTCTCATAGGTCAAGCCAAGTTTCTCTAGCAAAGGTGGAAGCCCTCCAATCAAGAGTGAATTAAGATGTTGTTATGCATGATATTATAAAAGAAATGCTCATCTAGCTAAGGGGTTGCAAATTATTTTATCTTGATTTTAAGCCTAAGCTTTTAGTGAGGTTATGAGCTCTACCCTTATACAACCTGGATTACAAATGAATTACATTATAATTAAGCAAGGAACTCATTATTATGGGGGTATTCAAGCTTTATTTCTTCTTTCTTCTTTCTTCTTCTTTTCTTTCTTTTAGATGGTTGGAAGGTGGATGCTCCAAAGCTTCACATGGTGCATAAGATAGGATCTTATGACCAATGCTCATCCTAATCCCCATAATAATCATTCCAAAATCCTAATTGCAAAAATTTACATGAAAAGGAAAAGTAAATCTAGCTAACACCTGCAAAAAAAGGTTAGCTAAACAAACCATCAAATTCCAAGCATGTATATTAGACTCATCACCCCACACATGGGTGACTAAGTCCACCTGGCCTATGGATAATTCTTAGGGGTATAAGCACCTGCAAGCAAAAGCATTTTTATATTTTTATTTATGATAGTGCCCCTTAAGCACAATCCCCTGCAAAAAAGAATAGTTAGACTAAGAGCGCCCTACCATTAATTCTACAAGCATACACCCTAACATCTAGTCTAAATATATATCATAAAATAAAACAAAGCCTCAAACCATGCACCGCCCTAACCTAAAGCTAGAAGTGGTGACTTAGCCTAATGTGTGTGCTTTGGAGGTTTATGTTCTTAGCTATGGCTTTAGGTTCAAATTTTCTAATTGTGAAAACATGCTCAATTTAGAGGAAGGTTTCATTCATGTTTTTTTAATTATTTTGGGTTAATTTTATTTCATGTTTTGATTTGGTTCAAGTGAATCTTAAAATTAATTACTAAGTTATAAAGAGAGGGAAAGAGAAGAGAACTTCTCTTTCCTTCCCTAACCTAAGTAATTTCTAAAGTAGATTCACATTTTAGTTTTATTTAGTGAATGTTTTGATTAAGTCTTTTTAATTAATCCTTAGTTTAGAAAAACTCTAAACAATCCTATTCAAAAAGAAAAGCATTTTAAGATTAAATAAAATGAATCAAATTCACATGACACACATCACTTCACTTCTTTCCTAACATGTATAACATGTATATGAATGAGTCCTAAGCATATCTATACACACCAAATGGGAATATTTAACATACTTCATGATGCATGCAAAGTAATCCATTTAAGGAGATTTGGAAGTTTAATATGAATGATTTTTTTTAGTAGAAAAGGGTTTCTTTATTCAAATTTTCACATACACACATGAAAGTAAGAAAGGCATAAGAGAGTACAACACCATTATTAACCAGAGGTGTAAGGAATAAAACCTACTTAGGGCTACTTAAAGCCTCACAACCTCAGGGTTGTCCAGACTAATATAAATACAAACATATGTATAAAAGAAATGAAATGGAAGAGAGAATGCAAAAGTTGCATTAATTGATTTATTTTGTTTATGCAATTTATGTGAGTAAGCATAGGTTTTTCTTCTTAAGTGATAGCATAGAGATGAATAGGAAATGGGATTAGGCAAGTGTTAGGTTCTTTTCAAATGAACCACACATCTTACCAAATCCTATTCAAAACTATGCTAACATAAAAGAGAAGGGAAAACCTATACTAAGCACACCTTTATATTCTTCACATACAAGCTTATAATTAAAATATAAGTAGCACACTTTCAGATTTGATAATTGATCTATATATTTTTGAAAAATAATTTTCATTTAGTAGTGATAATGGCCACTCATATTTCTACTTTAGCCAACACATGCAAATTTGACATAAAGTAAATAATTTCATTTTTAAATTTGAATTTAAACAATATGAATGCATGAAATCACATGACATACAAATCTAACATGTTGGGGAAAGAATCAAAGCAATGAAAGCATGTAAACACATTCACTTTAATTAAATCTTAAAGACATTCTTATGGAATAAGAAAGTTTAAAATAAATCAAAGTGTATTCAATGTGATTTTTGTTTAGTTTGGAGTTTGATTTAATTTTCAAAAGGTGAGTTGAGTTTGCTATTCCTAACCCATTCCCACATGTGTTTGATATTTTTGTTTAATTTTTAGATGATTAGATTCATTTTTATGTACTAATTAGGTTAGGGTATGAATTAAGTAACTTAATTAACCCTTACCTACACCACCTTAGCATAGTTAACCAAATAATTATGAGCCAATGAGATGACATAAAAACTCACAAGGAATTTAAATTTGCAATGCACCTAATAAGAAAAAGGTCGAATACAATTTGGTTCATAATTAAAATTTAATTAAGCTAAGGGGTTTAGCTTAAGTAATTTCAAAACACCCTTTCACACATGTGAATTGGATTTTGATTTCCTTAATTGAACTTTGGTTATTAATCACCTAAGAATCTACCCAAAGTAGATTAATTAAGTTATGCAAGTTTTTAGAATTTTTAGAAAATTAATTAAGGGGATAATTAGAAAATTAATTAAGCATCTACCCAAAGAAGATTAAGAAAAGAAAAGGGGGTTTAAAGAATAGCTTAAGGAAAGCCCCAAAATTATTCCCTAGACCTTCAATCTACTAGATCTGACCTTAATCAACTATAGTTGTGGATTAAAACCACTAATCACACATTAATTATCCTTAATTAGATTAATGGAGTAATTAAGAAATCCATATGCAATTCTCCTAATTAAGCCTTCAATAAATTCCACGAAAATTAGGGGAGGCAAAAGTCATCCCCTAAAACATACCCAAGAACTATGGGATTAATTAAAGGTTTAATTAAAAGATAATTAGCAAAATAAAGTTTGTAATAAAACCCAAAATCAGAGAAAAGCATAATTTAAAGCCCATTGAAATTAATTTTAAAATATTGTAGGTTGAATTATCTTTCCATAGAAATTTATTTCATATTTTTCTAAATTTTATTGAGAGAGATATGAATTTTAGAAGATTCTTAGATTAATTAAAATTAATTGAAGATGCGTAACTAATCCTATTGCTCATGGTGCGATGTGTGGCGATGGCGGTCACATCGCTCGTCTGATTAGATTCATCACTGTCGGTGGCGGCGATGGCGGATGCACTTTGATCTCGGTCGTCCGATCAAAGATCAGATGGCCAGAGATCTCCCCACAGTTTTTAAAAGGGTTAAAATAAATCTAAATCTGGGAATAATCTCAATCGTCCATCCAAAATCCACGGATGAACGGCTAAGATCTCCCAAGTTCTTCCCCATTGATCAACAGAGGCCGTCCATGATCTAGGGGAAGATCTAAGCTCAATTGAGCTCAGATTCAAACCAAACTTAACCCACACCATCTAAGGCCAAGGAGCGGCACATCCAAAAGTGGGATTCACTTGAATTAAAAATTTCTTTCACAAAGGACCAACACCTCTTATGCTAGGTGGTCAAAAAATCCCATACCTCGCTAGAGGTGATCATCAACGCTCGATTCCCTTGGAGGATCTTCGTCTGGTTGAGATGAAACTGAGTTAGAAGAATGAGCTCTTGAGGTTATGTGAATTGCTCTATGAGCCAACTCCCCTTGCTCCGCTTTGCGGCTTTAATCCAATTCAACTCTTTCTTGCTCTGAGAACTCCAATGGAAGCTTGGGTGCACTCGACTTAGCTCCCTGATGAAGTATGCAAAGGTAATTAAAGTGGATTTGAGTGAAGAAGAAGTTTAGAAATGAGAGGAGCTCCCCTATTTTCTAAAGAATAAAATCGAGAAAGTTTTATTTCAATTCCCTCCTAAAAGCTTTGGAATGCTCTCTGATGGCTCCTAACACTCTCTAGGGCTTAGTCAAATTGAGGAATGATGGATTTAAGTTCAATTAGGGGGAGTATATCTCCTCATTGAAGGATCAGACGGCCGCAAGCCATTGTGCTATTTTGATCCAATTGATCACAATGGGAGATTTGTTTGATCAGTTAGATGCTTGCACATGGTCGGTTTGAGGCCTTGAGTGGAATGCCAACCTCCCATGTGCTTGAAATTGAGTGGGCGATGAATTTTAAATTAACCATTTTGACCCATGGGGTCGGGTTTGGCCTTGGGGCCAATTGGTCTAGGTTAGGCTCAAATATTGTCTTAGTCAAGGTCAAACATAGGTCATGAGTGAACTTAAATCAATGGTTTCAATCAATTTGGCCTATGATAAAATTTGGCTTTGTTAGGTTTCATTTTGGTTAAGTGTTGACTTGGTCAACTCTTACGTTTGACTTGGTTTGACCCAATTTGATTGATTGATCATCCCATGATGATTGTTGATCATGATGAGAGGTAAAGATGAGTTTGGTTCAATCCAATTTGGTTAGGATTAGAACTTGGCTCATAAGGGTACTTTAGGCCACTTTGGGTCAAGTGAGCCTAAGTGGGTCAAATGGCTTGGTCAAAGCTTGATTTGAGCTTGATTGATCTTGTATATGGACTTATGATTGAACTATAAATCCATTTACTAGTAGTTTGAAGTCAAATGGGTTTTGATTCATATGATAATTTCATATTCAAAGGTAGAATATGAAAGGATTCATGGTTTAATTTTTAATTTTACTTTTGATTTAGTGATTGAAGTTTGCATTTAGATTTGGATTCATGATTTTAAGTTTGATTGAATCATGAGAGAAAATTAAGAGTTTGTCTTGATTTGAAATTGATTTGGCTAAGTTCAAAATTTTGACTTGAAAGGCTTAAATTGAATTTTGAGTAGATTTGAGTTTGATTTTTGGAATTGGTTTTGATTGTTTGAATTTATATTTTATTTATATATGTGAATATAAATGAGAATATAAATGAGTCAAGAGAAGATTTCAAGGATTTGAAATGATTTGATCATGATTTAGGCTAAGTCCATTTAAAGGGATTTAAAGGACTTAGAAATTTTTTGGATTTTGAGTTTGATTGTTGGATTTAGTTTGATTGATTTATATTTATATTTCATTTATATATGTGAATATAAATGAGAATACTAATGAGTTATGAGAAAATCCCAAGAATTTGAAATGGTTTGATCAAGATTTTGGATAAGTCCTTTAATGGAAAATTAAGGGACTTAGGAAAATTTTCAAGTTTTAAATTTTGATTTTTTTTTTGAATTGGTTTGATTGGTTTGAATTTAAATTTCATTTATATATGTGAATATAAATGATAATATAAATGAATTTTGAGAAAATCTCAAATATTTGATTTGGTTTTGATCATGATCATGATTTTGGCTAAGTCCTTAAGAAGGAAATTTAGGACTTAAGAAATTTTTGGAATTTTGGAATTTTGGATTGGATTTTGATCATGAGTTTCAATCTTAGATTTCAATCATATGGAGTTGATTTGAGTTCAGAGAAAATCAAATGAGATTGATTTGGAGTTTGACTTGAAGGAAGGAAGGTGAGGAGTGGTTCAAGCTAAGGGTAGGCAAGTTTCCTAACACCCATAAGGCATGACCTATTCCTATGGCTAACCCTTCTAAGTCTTCTAGGGCTAGGTTGAGTGTCCACCTAATCACTAGATGTGTCTTAAGACTAAGGAACTCTTAAAGTAAAAGAATCCTATGTCTAAGAAGGAGGTGTTGAGAGCTCATTCTAAAAATGTGGTCAACAATTCTTTCAAGAAATATATGGAGCATCAAATTTGCTTCATATTTTATCTTTTATTTTATATATAACTTCCATTAATGGATTGAACATCCAATAAGAAACTTAAGTTAACACTTTATAAAATATTAAAAAGGTAAAACTTGAACACAAACTTATGTGTCTCTTTTGGACTCAATAAAAGAACATCTTGGAGGTGTCTTAACTAAAGCATGCTTAGTAGGTGTGGCAACATTAGTGCTTTATGGTGGTGAATGGTAATAGTTACTATCCCTATGACTTGCATGTGGCTGAAAGTAAAGTGTGGTGATAGCCGACTCTAGAGAGTACTAAGCGTGTCTAGGTGCATGTCCATAAGTCTAGGGGGTGAGAGTGAAATAATAGTCATGGTAGTGACAATAGTAGTAATCTAAAATGTCAAAAATAAAAACATTATGCAATTATGAGAAGCCACATCACCTTTCAACTAAATCTATTTTTCCAATGCACCAAAGGCTATAAATGGATCTTTCCATCTTAATTTAGCATGTTCAATAATTTCTTTAGCTACTTGCTTGAATAGATTTCTAAACTTTACGTGTCAAGTTTGTGAAATTATGAAAACATAACTATTATGGATGCCAAGAGGCCTCGTGATGATGTTGATCATGTGACTCTATGAGCAGGTCTTTGAAAGAAGACCAAGAAATCCAAGAAGAAGAAAGAGGTTACTGCCATTCCTATGGCTGAAGTGAGCATACCAACTCCTTCAATCGGCCTGACTAGCTTCGGATACCTCTAAGGATCCACTAAAAGAATTGAGCACTCATTCTATTAAGGAGCAGGTTAGTGCAATTAGTCCTAATTCTATTGGGTGTGCGAGTGTCCATGGGGAGGATGAAGAAGGAAAGGATGAACCCTTAATCTAGTGTTGGAAGGTATTAGTGAGTCTGTGGCTAGATTTTCCATCATGAAAGTGGTTATAGAGAAATGCCTTGTTGAGTTAAAACTCACCTTTTATTTTACATTTCAAGTTCTTCTATCCACATTTTTGAATTTCTCCTTTTATCACAACTAATCTGGACTATCATTCAAGCATTAGTGGAAGATAGTGAGGAGCACTCGCCAGCCTTCTAAGATATTTTCTCTAATAGTCTAGATAGCCTTGCTAAATTACTTCACCTTTCCATGAGTGATTTGGTAGGCCATAATTCAAGTAAGGGAAATTTGATTTACTTGATAGATGGATTTCATTCCTAAGGGTTGGACCTATAGCATATCCCCTCATTAAAATTCTATTATTAAATTTTAATATTTTAATTTCTCATCAATTAAAGGTTGCTCCAATTTTATTATGGGATAAGTTGGAAACATCATGATTGGACTTAGCAGAGAGCTCACACCAGCAAGGAGCAACCATCAAAGCTCCCACCTTAGCGACCAGCTTGATCTCAACCAACAACCAGGATATGATGTTTGGTAATAATGAGTCTATGTAGGAAAAATCTACTCAATGATTACGGGATGATATGGAAAAAGAGAAGCAGATATTTATTCACTCACCTGAGGTTTCCACTCTATTAGGAGAGGTCACCCTTTTAAAGGAAGCCCTAGACTCATCCTACTGAGACATAAGCAAGCTATAATCATGGATAGAGCAAGTGTCATAGTAACGACGGTCGTTGGAGGTGGAGTATCAACATAACTTTGTGACCATGAAGCTGATATAACATTACTTTAGAATTCGATCAAGAAGTAGAGTACTTCCATTCTCCTATGTGGTGCAAATTTCTTATTTGATTATATGTGTTAGAAAAGTGGGCTCATCGAAGACTGGCACTCCGACCCTATAATTAAATTACTGAAAATGTGTGCAGTGTTTTAATTTGGAGTCATAAGGACACCACAAAATCTTAAGGGGTACTTATTGAATTGATTGAGTGTGACATTAAAGTATGATGTACTACACCAGAAGATAGAAACATCATCCCAGAATGGACCTAATCCCCTAATAAGGACTCCTAAGGTAGATGGGCCTACGTATATACCAGAGATCTTTCCCCTATTTCACATGGAGAAGTAAAGTAGGGTTTATTTTATGCAAGGTTCTATAATTCCTATGGAAGCAATCTTCCATAGATAATTACATCTTAAGAAATTGGAATCTTCTAAGAACACTCTTGATTAAAGTAGTCAATAAGTATCTCCAAAGATTTCAAAGCTAGACTATCAAAGGATTAGGTATTTATGGAAATTAAATTGGAGAGTTCAAATAGGTAGATTTATTTATTAATTTCAAAGGAGAATAACTAGGAAGCACCCATAATACTAGAAAGCCTAGTGAGTGCTTTAGTCTATACCTTATAATGAGGCTTTATACATATGAGAGAGAGAATTTATTTTTGTTTAAGTTGGAATCTTTTTAGAATGTTAGGGCTTATAGTCCAACAATATATGATTATGAAAATGCTTAAGAGGTAAGGACTTATACTCATAGCCCGAAGGAAATAAGTAGCCTCAGAACCTAAATCTAAAATGTTGTAGCACAAGATAAAAGCACGACCTAAATTTATTGGTGAAAGTTGAGATATAGTGGTTCTCCTTCACAACATAGTATGAACAAACCCATACTCTTATGGAGTTACAACCACCTAGATTGGTCGCCAACTAGCACCTCCTATGCTTTAAAATCATGTAGGTTAGTATTATTTAGATGCAAGATAGCAAGGCTATTGTTTAATTGGGAAGGAATCTAGAGTCCTAGACTCACTTCCTAGAAAATTAGAGCATGGTTGGTATGAAAACATGACTTAGACTAACGGAAAAAAATTATAAAATTTCAAACCATTTTAACACATTCATGTTGGATTAAGGCTTGGGACAATTATGCCTACATGCATGATGAAGTAAAGCTATGGGATAAATTAGCAAGAATAGGTGTTCTCCACTATAATGGATGCCATCAAAGGTCAAGCATATCCCCTATCATGCAAGAGTGGAGACCCTCCTTATTCAAGAGCAAAAGAATATGACATGCATGGTGTGATAACATATAGTATTCAACTAAGGGGTTTCTAAATATTTTTATTTATCTTAATTAAGAGCCTATACTTTAAAATGAGGTTATGAGTTACATTAGGATTTAGTTATGAATTTTTAGTAGGGATAAAAGATTTAATTTTATCCTAAAAAGCCTACAGCATCCAAGCCACATATCAAACCATCATACTTTAAGAAACCTATGAAAAGCATGCCATTTCTAATGCTTAAACTAAACAAAATAATTAATCATGTGGATTTCATAAAATAATAAGAGGCATGTGTGATCGTGTACCACCATACACCCTAAAAAAAAAATTGGGTAACCAAGATCTAACCTTATACAACCCATATTATAATTGAATATTACAATTAAAAGGAATGATATGGATGTCTTCAATTCTGTACTCTTCTTCTTTTCCTTGGATTAGTTTGCTTCAAGCTTCACATGGCCTCCTAGGTATTTTCCTTTAGCCACTACTCATCCTAAACCCTATAGCACTAATCCTAATTCTATTGCAAAAATTACATATTTATGAAAAATAAAATCTAACTACACCTGCAAAATAAATATTAGTTAAACAAACATATAAGCTGAGCAATTATATTTCATATTTGGACTTAGCACCATCCACCTGGGTAGCCAAGCCCACTTGTCCTAATTGGATTATGCCCAGGGGCATAAGCAACACCTAAAAGCAAGAACACTCATATTTACTTATTATTATAGTGACCCCTTTATCATAATCCCCTAGAGAAAACATCATTAGGCTATTAACGACCTAACATCTGGTCTACCATAAATTATCCTAACATCCAGTCTAAAACATTACATCATCAAAAAAAAAAAATATAACACCACAACATACACCGACCTAACCTAAGGCTAAAATTGGTGACTTAGCATTCTAATGTGTGTGCTAAGGTTTAGTGTGGTGTGTCTTAACTAAGCTTTAGAAGTGTGATTACCTAAAGTTTAGAATTGTTTAAGCTAAACATTAGGGGAGGTTTTACTTCAAATATTTAAATGAGTTGATTAATTTTAATTTACACTTTCTTGTTTCATTTGATTCCTACTTAAAATCTAATTATTATAAAGAGAATAAAGGGGTTTGGACCCCTTCATCCCAATTCTAAGTTATTTTCTAAGGGTATATTATTGTAACTTGGGTTTCTTAAGTGGACTATTTATTAAATATTTTTATTAGGCCTAAGGTTGGGTTAGTCATGAGGAACCTTATTCAAAGATAAAAGCCACCTTACGATTAATAAAATTAAATCACTATTACATGAATAACATTCCACCACTTCTTTCCATCATCAATAGTATACACATTTCTTCATTTTTATTGTTCATGATATTTGATTTAATAAATATACTTATACATACAATAAATATTTATATTTTGCACATTTGATGATCATTAATGCATGTATTTTGGTAGAAAATAAATATTTCATTTTTTAGTTAATCATATGTAAACATGTATTAGAGATTTAATCAAGTACATGTCATTGTTAAACTATAGAAGTGAGGTTATCTAAGATCTCCTTGGGGCTACTTAAAGCCTCATGTTCCCAAGATGTCCAGACTAAATACTTGCCAAATTAAATACATGTAAACATATACATAAGCATAGGAATAAAAATCCTACAAAGATTATATAATAGCTAATCTTTTGTTCATGTAAAGCAAAGTTCTATCCCAAATTCTAACACATGCATGCACATGAATGAAATTAACCCAGTATGTGTCATTGTTGAACCAAGGAAGTGAGATTATCTAAGACCTCCTTGGGGCTACTTAAAACCTCGTGTTCCTGGGATGTCCAGATTATATACTTGCCAACTCCAAACATATACCATTTTTAAGTTATGAATGTAAAGTTTATTAAACATTTATAATAAACATTAGCTTAATTTTATATAATTAGTTTATAGTTTTAAAAATAATTTGGGACTTATTATTAATAATAGCCACACCATATAATAATATTTATCCAACACATGCAACTTGAATGCAGCCATATTCTTTTGATTCTCCTTTTTTTTTGAAAACATGGACATATGAAAAAAATGGCATGCACATTTATAATGATTTAAAGAAGTAATTAAAAATTACCACATAACGTATTCAATTACATTAAGTTTTAAGGACAATTAAGCCAAATAAATATTCCTTAAGACTAACCAAATTTCTTATAAGGTTTGATTTTGATATTTGAGTTATTGAAACCTAAGAAGGAGAGATGATACTTAATACTTGCCTCACCCCATGTTGGTGGTTTAATATTTAAAGAAAGTAATTAAATAGGTTTTATGGATTGATTAGGTTCAAGTCATTAAGAACATCAATTTAATTACCCTTCCCTAAACTCTAATTTAATTAACTACTTGATCATGAGCCTTCAATGATATGCTTTTGGGAAAACATAATTTGCAATGCACCTAAAGGAATCCAATGCAATTAGGCATATGTTTAAGAGTTAATTATATTAAAGAAGGAAAAAATCTAAGTTAGGTACTCTTATGATTTTCCCATACTAACGGGTTAACCATAATTTCCTTTATATTATTAAACACATAAAGAGAAATTAATGGATTATATTTGAATTATCTGAACCCATCATTAATTAATTTTATTTTTATTTTATCACTAAGTTTCCTAATTAATCCCTAATTATTACATATGTTAATTAACTCTCTTAAAGAAATACATTTGGAAAAGTAATTAGGAGAGGGATCTTAATAACTTCTTCTCACTATTCTCACTATTCATAATGATTAATTATCATTACTTATTTAATTTTCATAGTTTATCAATTTTAATAATTATTAAATTAATTAATGAGGGTAATTAGGGTTGAAATTCCAAATTCTTTAAATTATATGAAAAATAATTCCAAAAAAATTATGGGAGGTAGAGGACATCCCATGGAATCATCCCACCAAATTTGGAATTAATTAGCCAAGAAATTAAGCATTAATTAAGGTAATTAGTCTAAGCTTCAAACTTTAATTAAGCACGGTTCATTGGATATAAATTAGATATTTTATTTGTGTTAAATTCCCCTCTATCTAACCTTTCCAAAATAGGTTTATTTGTAATTTTTAGATTTTTCTATGGTTAGTTAAGATTTTTTGAAGTTTTGGCCATTTAATTACATTTTGAAAGCCTACTTAACCCTTTAAACTATTGGTGCTATGTGAGCATTGATGCGGTAGCACTTTCAATGTGGCATCATAGTATTGGTTAAATGGTTCGTCATGGCAGCTTACTTAGGGATGGTGGATGCAATTTCATCTCGGCCATCCAATCTTGAATCAGATGGCAGAGATTAATCTTGTGATTTCAAAAGGGTTAAATCAAAAATTCTAACACGGTTAATCATGGTCGTCCATTCTAATCATGCAGAACGGATGACCAGTGATCCATCATCCTATGAGCACTAGAAGATGGACACCATTCACCTTTCATTACGCGATCTAAGCTTAGCAGAGCTCATTCGATAATGAAATTAACTCCAAAGTGATCAGTGAATGAATCTAAGGGGATCCTATGGTGGAAATCACACAAAATCATGATTCGCTTCAGAAAAGATGAACACCTAAGGGCCAAAGCTACAATTGTTTAATTTTTACCTTGTGAGAGCTATAGACCAGCAATTCACTGATAGAGGTAGTCTTGTAGAGACGAAGCTCTGTCGAGAAGATCATGAGCTACCTCCCCGTCGATCACTCTATGGACCAAACTCCACCATAAAGCTCGCTAGAGATGATCTTGAGATGCTTTTCGGTGGTCGAATCACTCAAGAAATAATTCATTTTGGTTCACATAAGTGAGGTTAAGGTGTGGGAAGAGTTAATTTGGTTTAGTGGAGGTTTTGGAAACTTAAAAGGATGAAGCTCTCAGGTTCAATCGGGAGCTAGTCTCACTGGTGGTGGAGTGCACAAGGAGTTTGGGAGAGGGTATGGGATTGTGCGGAATGCTCTATGGAAGGTCTGTGCTTGGTTTGAATCCACAGGGAGGATTACACTCTCCTCCCTAGCTGAATCAAGGACTGGGATTGGTTCATCCTTTGCCAACCTTCTGGCCAAGGTATGTGAGCGGAGATGGCAGAGTACTACTGAGGTGGCTGAGGGTGAGAGGCTGAAGGAGTGTAGTGGGCTGGCATGAGGCATACACTCTCTCTTAGGTGGACCAATGGGTTACCATGGGTGAACTCACCTCTCTTGGCTAAAGGATGAGCCCAACATCCTTGGGTTAGGTTGGGTCAGTGGTCCTCTTTTCTATGAAGAGCCAAAGGTGGCAACCAAGGGGTAAGGGGGTGGAGAACCCATCCAAATGGGGATTTAGCCCCATTTGGGTGGCTTGGTTCAATGGGTTTGACCTAAACTGGGTTTACCATGGGTTGGGCCCACTTGGGTAAGCCCATGGTGACCCAAGGATGAGTCATGCCAAGTTTGGATGGGTTTAGGCTTGGTTTGGTTGGGTTTGGCTCAATTTGACCCATATGGGTCAAATGGGTTCAATTGGCTTAAGTTAACCAATTCAACCAAATTGGCCAAATTTGCTAGAACATGGGTTAATTCTATGTTCAATTGATCATTGGTGATTGATTGGAAGATTTGATTTGACTTAATTTGGATTATGAAGTGAATTGGTTCAATTTGACCATTTAGGTCAAGTTGGGCTAAGTTGGCTAATTAGGTTTGGTTGGCCAAGTTGATTCCAATTGAAGGTTGGATTATGTTTAATATTGAATTAGTGATTAGTTGGAAGCATTGGTTTCAATCAATTTGGTTTAGGATTTGGTTTGGTTCAATTTGATCCTTTAACCCAAATTGGGTTAACATGGGTCAAATGGTCTAATTGGCTTGATTAGATCCAATTGATTATAGTGGAGTATTCAATAATGATTTACAATCATCAATGAAGGGAATGGGTGGCCTGATTTGATCTAATGAGAGTTTAATTGAAGTTTTGTTCAATTACCCCTTCTATGTCACTTTGGGTCAAGTGACTTGGTCAAGTCAACTTGGACCAATTGAGGCTATGGATGGTTGGGGGTGTGTTCAATGATAAATTTGAAGTTGATTGATGGCTTTGATTGAAATTGATTTATGCTCAATTAGTTTTTGGCTCATTTGAAACCTTTAGGTCAAATGGGATAACTTGGGTTGGTAACCTTCCTTTGGTTCAATTGGCTTGATTACAAGTATTGGAATGGCTTGAAATGATATATTGCATAATTAGAGTGATTGAGAAAATTAAGTTGGATTTAGTTTACTTGAATGGGCTAGAGTTGAGTTACAGGATTATAATGGGGTTAACTTAGGTTAAGGACCAAGTTAATTTGGCTTAAAGCATGGATTAGAAAACCAAATTCAAGTAAGATTAATTGTGTCGGAGTTGGTTTAGATTCATCTACATGAGCTTAAGTTTGGATAGGTGAATAAGTATGTGTCTTGGTTTAGGCCATAGGATGGATGAAACCTATTTGTCCTAAGATGAACTCTGAGCTTAGATTCACACCTTCTAAGTCTCTAAGCTCAAGTTTTAGTGTCCCACTGTAGAAGTTAATTAAGGAAATCCAGAGTGTCACAGGTTTCTAAGTCTAAGATAAGAAAGGTTAATCCTCACTCCAAAAGTGAGGTCAACAAAGTGATGTATGAAAGGTTGTAGCAAGTTTATCTTATTTTTATCTATTTTATGAAAATAAAATATTTTTTTATTTTCACTGCTCTCCAATAATATTTTGATTTTGTAACACTATTGGACATTAATTGTTTTTCTAGTTGTTTCTATTTCTTGAGATATTCATGGGAATCGATTAATCATTTCTTTACTTAATGCTTTATGTGATGTCTGTGTTACCACACCTTATTTTTTGCATTTATAAATTCATTTTTTATTGGGAGTAGTTAAGACTTTATTTCTTTTTACGATGAGTGAATAGAAGTCTATCTTAGCGAGCAGATCTTGACTCTCACTCTTAACATAAGTGACCATGGCTTTGTTAAAGAAGGCTACTTTGACTTTTCATCAAGCTAAGATCAAGGAGATCCAAGAATAGGGCCCTTCCTTTATGACCTCAGTATTCTACAACTACTATGGAAGCAACCCTAATTTTACTATGTGGGTGGTTGAGAGAAGCGAGCATCTCAACTCGATCAGAATGAATGAGTTGTGCATTCCAGTCAACCACTTTAGGAATGGGTTCAAGCTCCATCTTCCCTGTGAGTGGGTGGACATTTTAGAGTTTTCTCAAGTAGTTCTAGTATAACTGCTCCCCAACTCGATGGTGTGTATCACCACCTTCATCATGTTATTATAAGAAGAGGGAATCTAATGGAATTTAAGCCTCTTTTAATGAGCATTCATGGTGAAGGGTCAACATGATGGAATCATGTAATTTTTAATGACTTTATTAAAAATTTATGGTTTTCCAAATAAAGCACACAAGTGATTCTCAAAACTCTTCTCATAAAAGCTCATCACCATGTCTAGTGTTGACCATTCCCCTCCCCTATTCGCAGGGTAAGGTGACCAAGCTTGGCTGAGTGCTCAAGAGCAGAAGGAGATGGTGAGGCTGTAGGATTGCACCTTGATGTTAAAGATGGCAGAGAGCATCCTCAAAAGTTTTATTTTTGAGTGATCAATTTTTTGGTGACTCCGTTGGGGATATCTTCTCTCTCCATCTCTTGCTAAAAATTTTATTGTGTCATTATAGACTGTAATATTTGAGTATATTCTTTTATAAAAGCCTATATTCCTAAAACCTAGTAGAACTTAATTTTATATCTACAACCAGGTGTGTAAAATGGCAAACATCAAGAATATGATGATTGTTAGGCTTGGTGAGGGATCCATGATAAGATTTCCTGAAGCCATAATCAATGCTAGTTCTGCTAGAGCTACTCTCTAGTTTGAAACAATCTCAAAGGTTGTCCAGTTTCTACCAACTGGACCCGTAACAAAGCCCATTGGCATTCAATAAGGGAAAGAGGCTGAATGTAATCATTTCAAACATGCCCAACCCTAAATCCATGAACTTAAAGAGGGTTTCTATCTTTGATAGACTATTAATAGAAATAATAACTACCCCTACTAAGGATAAGATGACTGTAAGTCCAAAATTGAAGTCATTTATAGTCAATCCACTCAACAGTGCATCAGGAGAACATACTACCCCACATGATGCTACCTTTGATCTAGGAAAGCATGACCATGAAGTGTCTTCTTTGGGAACTTAAATATCTAAGATGGCTTGCATGAAATATAATATTGATCGCAGGGCTGTCGAGTTGTCCATTCATGCCAAACAACTTTGATCTACTCTAGTGGGTCAAAAGAAATAGCTTTGGAGGAGTTATAAAGAAGTCGTTCTATGATAGACATACACATCCCAATCTTCAAAGTCAACCATAGAAGGAGGAATACGTTTCCTCCAAAATCTATAAGGTTCTAAAGGTTGTTAGAAATATAAATCTTTAGAGAAGAATAAAGAAGCTGGTGAGCTAGGTCACCAACCTAATAAATTCTTACCCTAAATGAGGTGATAATATTCAAAAAATATCATGCCCGTTTACAGCAAGACTGAAAGTCTACAGGCACTATAGTGGTGAACATCGACAACGAACCCTTAGACATAAAGATAGTAAGTGGTTAGTTTTTAGAAGGTCCCAGTAACCAACACAAAAATCTGGGCCATCTAGGATATATTCTTAAAGATCCACTACTAGAAGGTCCTGATTGATTTGGGTACCAAAAGAATTTCAAATCATCGATCACAAACTAACCCCACTAGTTGATGAAGGAATTGACTCTCTTATCATAAACTAGAAACATTGGTTTGAAAAAAGCTGGCCAATGGATGACCAACTTTTTTGGGAAGATGAAGATCTCCTAGCAAATGAAGAACAACAAAATTTTGATCTCTAAAATAATGAAGATATGGATCACATGGAGATCGAAGTTGTTCGTATGGTTGACATGCATCTATGAAATAAAGGTGTAGTACCCGAACAACATAATTAAGAAAAGTAATAAGGGAGCCCAAGTCACCAAGACCCTAGAAGTGAAGCTCAAGTAGAAGTGGAAGTGACTAAAGAGTTAACAGACATTGTAATAATGTTACAACAATAGATGGGTTTCCAACTTCAGAGGAGAGATCAAAAAATCAGCCAGCTTAATAACTGACTCAGTGAGATGAGTGGGCTAATGAAAGAGCTATTTGGTCATCTCAACCTTATTGCAATTGCAACACACTAGATACCTCTAAGAAAATCTCTGGAAATAAATAATCCAATACTAGAAATAGAAGACATACAAAATGTTATGCCTAATCTATCAACAACTACAACACAAAGGTAGGAACCTCCAGGAAAAGCTATTGTGAACACTTACCAAGAAGATGATGTTATCACTAAATCTTAAATGGAAGACCTCATCAATCAAAAGGTCAAAGTACTAAAAGCTTCAGAAACTGATGAGCAATTAATTGGAAAAGGTCGACCATATCTGGCCAAAAATGACTAAGTATAGTACTCTAAAGAGTACGTTGTGCGAAAGTTTAATACATTTTTAGGCATAAAGAACCCACGACAACACTTAACTCAATTTAAAGCATAATGTTAAAATACTGGAGGACATGATTCTTTATTACTACAATAATTTGTTTTTAGCCTTACACACATAGCTTTCAAATGGTGTGATGAGTTACCTAATGACTCAGTAAAAACCTTCGTCAAGTTAGAAACACTTTTCATCAAGAGATTTATAAGAGCAACAACGAAGTAACAATTGTAGTTCTTGCCTAAAAAAAGAAAGAAAGATGTGAGTGTTACCAAATATATTACTGAATAGAGAAATCTAAGCATGAGATGTGACCAACAACTCATATGAAAGTATGCAGTAGAACTCCTCATGGTGAATATCAATGATTAAATGGCCCTATACCTAGCTATGGCTACCATTAACACATTCCAAAAATTATTGAATCATGTAGCAAAGTTTAAATGGTTGCCCAAAAAAAAGGACTTAATATTGGTTTAACAATAAAAACTTTTTCAGAAAAGGGAAATAACCAAAGTCTGATGACTCAAAAAAGAATGATGTGAATACAACATTCACGTTCATAGTGCACAAAAAGACAAATGGAGGCACGACAACCTCTTGACCAGTGACATCCTCATGACTAATAGTAAAGCTGGCATAGGATGAGAAAAAAAGTGATCAACCCTCTAAAAGAAAATATCTAAGCAGTACTCATTTAAAAGATAATTTATTATTAAAATCTTTAGACATGCCTTCAAATTGGGATTACATTTACAAGAGCCATGACAGTCATACCAAGTGGACAAAATTGATGATCCCAACTATTGCCCATTTCATAGGCTTATAAGTCATCGAATTGAAGATTATTTAATCTTCAAGGGTTGGGTAGAAAAGAGCTATTAAAATGGAGAACTCACCTTATCAGATATTGCATTAATAAGCCCTAAAAATAAAAATGTTAAAGTTATTACAACAAGCCTAGTCCAGGGTGCAAAAGATAAACATGTTGAGCTAGCAGGAGCTCAGAGTATAGGGGATAAGGGAAAAGTCTCGTAAATACAAGAAGTGGAAGGTGGTTGGGAGACCTTCATCTCAAAAAAGACTAAAAGAATGATCCATACACTTTTAGCAATAGAAGATATTGGGATGGAATAATTCTTTAGAATTTGAACTCAATCTAAAAATGCTCTTCCCCATCAGGGGACAATTTTTATATAATATGAAGAAATAAGCAAAAATTGATTGGCCTTCTTCATCGAAGCCCCATAAATCATGGAAGAAAAGGAGGACTTGAATGTTAAAGTCTAAAACTGAAAAGATGATCAACTCTTTAGAGGAATATGAACAACCTCCTCGAAGACTTGTTAAGTTAGAAGAATACATGGCCCATTTAAAGCTTGACATGGAAGAACCTAAAAAAGAAATCTGAAAGAAATTTTTCTAGTCATAAATGTGATTGCAAGTTCAACTAACTCTGAGGAACAATTATTCTTTCCCAAAGAAAAGCCTATAAAGTGAAGAGTCAAGTAAAGCTAAAAAAACTACATCCTAAATTAAGCAGTAGTTATGAAAGCCCTCAAAGCTCTGAAAATTTTGAAAGAGCATAGGATTCAAAGACTTCATATAATAAAGAAGATAAAATAAAAGAAGCAACCCAAGTTAAGTTAAGAAGTGGAAAAATAATTCTTCCACCTCTACAATGAAAAGTTAGTGATAAAGATAAAGAAATTAAAGTCAATGAAAATGCCTTACTCCCATCACCGACTAAGCCTAAAAAGTCTACCAAAATAAGAGTAGACTATAATGTTCTTGCATATTTATGCAAGCTCCTTGCTTTACTAAGTATCTATGATGCTCTCATGTTGTCCAAAGATATATGTGAGACATTCATCAAATCTTCAAAAAACCTTGAATAATATGAAGCATTTTTTACTGAAGAAAAAAAATGAAAGAGGACTTAAAAAGTGAACAACCATTACATTCAGTAAGAATGACCTATTACTAGGGATGATCGAACATAATTGTCACTTTATGTTACAGTTGAAAGCAGCACTATCTGAATAAGAATCATATTGATTGATCTAGGTGCTTTGGTCAATCTCATAAGCTAAATTCAATATGATTGAAGCCCAAGTTTCTTACAAAGTACTCCTTGGTAGGTCGTGGATTCATGAATCTGGCAAAGTGCCTTCAACTCTTCATCAATGTATAAAGTATATTCAGAATAGTGAAGAACATCAAATTGATGGCAACATGAATCGATTTTGATACATGAAATCAAGATCTATGATGATGCCAAGTAATTTATGCCTAAAAAAGTAGAAGAAGTCAAAGCATAAAAACAAGTGGCTCCACCTATTAAACTAATACTAAAAGGAAACCATTCAAAGGGTAAAAGTAGTAGTGCATCAAAGTAGTCCAAAGTAAATTCTCATCTTAGTAGTGATACTGAAGACGATGAAGATGAGTTGGTACTTTATCAATCTAAGTAAAACTCAGCTAGCCAAAAGATAGAAGAAGCTAGTGCTAGTAAGGTGATAAAGCAATTACAGGAAACTCATGCTTCTCTAATAAGGATCATTAAATCCCAAATCTCTAGCAAGGCTATAAAAATAATTACAATGCCAAAGGAACAATAGCTTCAAGAAGTGATGAGATAGAAATAAAACAACTAAAAACTTTCTATATCCCTCCTAGAAGAGGATATAGTAAACATGAGATTCTCTTTTACAAGATAGGAGAATGTACCCTAACTCCTTCGCAAATGTTCTTGGAAGAAGAAAATTTTGAGAAAGAAGATATTTTAGTAATGATTCCTCAATACTTCACACCAGCTTTAAAGAAACTATTTAAAAACAACATTCAACATATACAAGCAAACATGCAAGTTACGTTGTTCAAGAGCCTTTAGCAAGGGGATAATACCCAAAATTCTATAAATAAAGAAAATTCACCACATGGGGATTATGATATATTGCTTTGGCATCTTCATCAATGAACTTATGCTATGCCATATCCTGCGAAGAAGAAGCCCCTATGGAAACTAAAAAATAAATAAAAGAATATTTCAAATAAGAATATATCTAAAGAAGAACTACTTATTGACCACAAAGAGGTAGCAAAAGAATTTGAGGAAGGTAATAAAGCCACCATTGTTGAACTCCAGGAAATTAACCTGGGTTTAGAAGAAGAGCTTAGACTGACTTTTGTTAGTGCTAACCTCATATCAAAAAGGTTGGAGGATTTATTCCCCTGGAATTACAGTGAACTGCTACGCCCATCGCCAAATATGGCAGTACATAAACTTGCCATTAAGCTTGATGTACAACCTAGAAAGCAAGAAAAAAGGTGAATGTGAATAAAAATTGAAGAGAAAGTAATCATTAAAACCAAAAAGCTTATTAAAATAAGATTTATTCAGGAAGAGAAGTATGATGATTGGATTGCCCATATTATCTCAATAAGGAAAAAGAATGGATAATTTTGGGTCTGTATTGACTTTAGGGATTTAAACAAAGTATGCCCAAAAGATAACTTCCCACTTCCCAATGCAAAGTTTGTGGTAGACAACATGTCAAACTAAGATATGTTCCCCTTCATGGATGCTTCATCGGGCTATAGCCAAATTAAAATGGCTCTAAAGATGAAAAGCATACGTCCTTTCACACATCAAGCAACATATATTGCTATAAAGTGACACCATTTGGCTTAAAAAATGCTGGTGCTACATACCAAAGGGCAATGATGCACATATTCACTGACCTTATACATAGATATGTGGAATGTTATATTGATGATTTGGTTATCAAGAGAAAGAAGTAAAATGAGCA
Source organism: Cymbidium sinense (assembly GCA_021442155.1). Lineage (NCBI taxonomy): Eukaryota > Viridiplantae > Streptophyta > Magnoliopsida > Asparagales > Orchidaceae > Cymbidium > Cymbidium sinense. Next base: position 58,424,105 of record CM038215.1, read on the forward strand.
CATAAATGACTTTAGAGTTGTATTCAATAGAATTTGAAGTTTTAACTAAAAGTTGAATTTGTTAAAATGTGCTTTTGGTGTAACTTTTAAAAAATTCTTGGGCTTTAATGTTTGTCATAGAGGGATTAAAATTGATATCTCTAAAATAAAAGCAACAATAAAAATGCAAGTGCCTAAGACCTTAAAGCAACTATGCTCACTACAAGGTAAATTGATGTTCATTAGAAGATTTATTTCTAATCTTTCAGGAAGATGTCAATCTTTTGACCGACTAATGAAAAAGATGCACTTTTCATATGGGATGATGCTTGTCAAGAAGTATTTGGAAGCATAAAATAATATCGATTACATCGCCCAATTCTATCTAAACTAATAATAGGAAAATAATTGATTTTGAATATGACAGTCTTATAAGAATCCTTAGGAGGTCTAGTAGCATAAAATAATAAGAAGAGAAGAAAAATGCTCTATACTATATAAGTCAATGTCTAATAAGAGCTAAAAAAATATTCATCTATTGAGAAGTAGTACCTAGCATTGATATTTACTACTCAGAAATTGTGGCACTATATGTCATCATATAAGATAACATTGATATCTAAAGTTGACCATCTTAAATTCCTGATGACCAGACCAACCTTAACTGGTTGCTTAACTAAATGGGTAGTTCTATTACTTCAACTTGATATAACATATGTCCCATAAAAAGTTATAGTGTGATAAGCTCTGGCTAACTTTTTAGCTGTTCATCCCTTACTGATAAATTCTCCACTCAATGATGAATTACATATGAAAAAATATTTGAAGTGGAAGAAGCTCAACAACCATCAAGATAGGAATAACCATTAGAATGGGAACTCTACTTTAATTGGGCTTCATTAATAAAGCTAGTTAAATCTCATCTTTTACCTATAATATATGTCAAAATTGGCTTAATATTTATAACACCACAAGGAGGTATTCTCTGATATTCATATAGTTTGATGGAACCTCGAACCAATAATGAGTTTGAATATGAAACATTAATTATGGGTCTAGAGCTATCAATTAACATGAAAATTTAGAAGCTTCATATTTACAAAGATTCCCAACTCATAATATGATAAATAATCAAGTCTTTCAAGATAAATATACTTGAGTTGGCACTTTATCACAAGCATGTCTTGGATCTCCTAAAATAAATCCCTGAAGTGATAATTATAAGAGAGTCATGTCAAGATAATGGTAAAGTTGACGCAATAGTTAAATTAGCTAAAGAAATGATAAACCTTTAGGGAGAGCCAATTAGAATAATAGTCCAAAGTAGAAGAGCATTGGCATTAACCCTTCTACAAGCTTTTGAAGCTAAAGAAAGCCAAGAATCTTTACGATAATAGAAGATGAAGACTGACAAAAAACTTTCATCACTTATCTTAAAGGAGGTGGATTTCTAAAGGATAAATTAAAATCTCATCAAATTTTATAAAGAGCATTATGATATATTCTTATGAATGATATATTTTATCGACACTCATTCAACCAAATGTGGCTGTGATGCTTAGGACCAGATGAGGCTAAGACAGTAATGGTTGAAGTTTATGAAGGACTATGTGGTGCACATCAATATGGACCTAAAATAAAAATAAAAATTAAATGAATGGGATATTACTGGACCAACATGGTTCAAGACTACATTGAGCATGCTAAAATATATCATCAGTGTCAAATACATGCAAACACACTACACTGACCACCTAATATTTTACTCCCAAAAGTAGCATCTTGGTCATTCAAAAGTTAGGATATTAATATAATTGGCCTGATAGATCCTCCATCATCTATGGGACATCATTTCATTCTGGCCACTACTAATTACTTCTCAAAATGGGCAGAAGCAATCCCATTAAGAGAAGTAAAAGTTGACAATGTAGTAAAATTCTTCTGATATCACATCATTTATCAATTCGGAGTACCTCAAAGAATTGTATCACATAATATCATAGCCTTCAAGAATACCAAAATTTATCGCTTCATTGAGAAATATAAAATAAATTGGTGATATTTTTCAATATACAATCCAAGAGCTAATGGTTGATGATAAAATTTATAATGCCACATAAGATTTAGGATTTCTTTATTTGGATGATCAAATGCATCATTAAAAAGTAAACATATTATCATAGAAGATGACATGTTATCTTATAATGGATTCGATCATTTAATAAAAGACTCATAAGGCTAATGGGTCTTTAATATACTAGAGAGTTTTCCCTTGAACAACATGGGAAGTAGAGCAGGATTTATTTTAAACTCAATTCATGGTTCCCTATAATGACAAGCCCTTATAGTTAATTACATCTTAAGAATGAAGGACCTCTTCCTAAGAATAATCTCAATTAAAAAAATAAGTTATTATTTCAATGGATTTCTGAGCTAGTTTCCAAAGGATATGATATGTTGAAATTTCAATTGGGAATGATCCAAAGTGGAAAGACTTTTTTTTGGGAGCCAAACATGATTAAGTAAGAAATGCCTATTAATACTAGGATGCCTAGTAGGCATTTTAACTATCCTATCACTGTGCTTTAAATTTTGGAATTTAATTTAGATTTTGAATTAACATTTTCTTAGAAATCTAGAGCTTAGATTTTTACAGCATAAGACTGCAGATATGCCTAGGGTTGAAGACTTACTCTAAGGAGAATGCTTCAGATCTGAAGTCTCTAACTAACACAAGTCAGATTCTCGACCTAGTTTCACATTTGGGAATTGTTGGTCATTCCTCTCATTTGAAGGAATAAATTTATTTTTGACTCTTCTAGATTTATTACCCACCTGGAAGGGCTGCCAGCTAACACCACCTAAGCATATTTTAAATTTATGATGCTAAGTCTATGTATGCAAGATGGTTGTGCCATTATATTTTTAGGAAAGGAATATATGAACCTAAACTCACTCCCTAATCCATAGGATCATGTATGGTATGAAATGCACCTAACTAATGCACATTTTATAATTTTTAAATGTTTTAACCATTATTCATTTAAGGCTTTGGATATGCATTTTATGCCTACATGCCATGCAATTAAAAGTGGTTATGGGTCAAATTAATAAAAGAAGGTAGACTTCCCCAAGAAGGCAAACATCCTCACAAGTCAGATGTCCCTTATGTGCAATGGGTGAAGTGCCCAATTCAAGAGTTTAGAGTAATATGATAGCATGGTTCTCAAATGTTAATTATTTCTAGTTAGTTTTAAGTTATTCTTAGGGCTTTAATTTATATGATGTTCCAGGTTTCTTTATTTTCGTGTTTAAGTTGAATAAAAATTGGGTAAAAAATTTAGTTTTCTTAAGAGCCTAATCATCTAGGTATTCATAATTAAAAATATAGCATAGAAAGAGACCAAGAAAAGTAGGTTTATTCTATTGTGCACCCAAAATAAATCAAGCCAATTTTAAATTAAAAGAAGGCCAATGTGGCCAAGTACTATTGTACATCCCAAAAGAAAGAGAAAATAGTCAGTTGAGCTCTGCCCTTATATAGCCCAGCCTAGAACTACAAGTTTAGATCTATGGGTATTTTTTCTAAGATCATCTCCTTCTTCAAAGACCTCCATTGGGTTTAGCAGGAGACCTCTACACCTATATGTTGGTAGGGTCAGCTCCTACTAATCCAAATCTCATAGATCCTAACTTAATTCTAAGCTCAAATTTTAAATTATAATTTCAAGAATAAATCTTAAACCCTACAAAATAGATGATAAGAAAATATAAATAGCACACAACAGTTATATTTTACAAATATATAGGCTTAGCATTAGCTGCTTGCCAGGCCCACCTATTCTATTAAGTTAAGCTAAGGAACTATATAGAACCTACAAGTAAACAATAATTTTATAATTTATTTTATGTTAGTAGTCTTTTTTAGCATAGCCTCCTACAAAAGATATCATTAATTCTAAAAATAATGTCCTATCATCTAGTTTAACGGCCAAACAATCCTAGACATTTAGTCTAAAATAATAAACAATAAAGACATACATCACATCACAACACAGAGTATCACAAAATATCATAGATTGACCTAACCTTAGTCTAGGGTCCATGACTTAATGATCTAGTGTGTGAACGATATAGGCTTATGTGGTAAGACTTTGCTGGGCCTTTTTAGATTCAAGTTCTAATTTAGACTTTGAAGATTTTTTTTTATTTATACCTTTGGATGGTTTCAATTCAAATGATTTAATGATTTATGATTTTTCTTTCATTTTTAATTTCACTTTTATGTTAAAGTGAAGTTTAAGTTTTCAAGAATGAATAATAAAATTGATTCCACTTTTAGGTGGAATCCATTATATTCAACATTCTAAATTCTAATTGATTGAAACCTTCATCCTATGATGAAGATTCATTGTAAAGATCTAATTAAGATCTTAAGTATCTTACTTAGCTCTTTTAGAATCATTTAGATGATTTGATTTGAATTAAGTTTGTAATTTTAATTATTTTGAAATTTGACTCTTCTTTTAATTTCTTTTGATTTGATTATGTGTTTCTTCTTGGTTAATTTATTTTCAATTCGATTTGTTTTATTTAGATTGAATTGGTTTTAACATTTGTTGCATTAATGTTCATGTTCATTTAATTTATACTTATTTGGTTTGAATTAGGTTAATCTAACACATTTAGGTTAATGTTTTAATTCATTCTTTGCTTGCATTGATTATGTGTTTAGATTTCATTATTTGGTTGATTATTAATTTAATAGATTATTTACTTTGAGGTTTAATTAGATTTTGCATTTTTAATAATTTCCATTAAACCCTAAGTTTGTAATTAACCAAATTCTTTGACATTAGAATGTTGGAAATTATCCTTAAGTGTTCTGGTGTTGATGAAGTTATTTCAAATTATTTCTATGAATTTTGTGAGTTTGTAATTTTTTAATTTCTTATTTAATTTTTATTGATCGAGAGACTTGGAAATTCAATAATTCCCAATCCAAAAGTCAATTGGATTTGTAATTTTTATCACAAGTGGGGTTCCTTACTACTTTGATTTTCTCAAAGTTTCATTTTAATTAGATTCATGATTAGGTTGTAATTAAGGCTTCAATTATTTTATTTAAACCTAAATTAAGCTTATTTAGAAGGAATTACTTAGATATTTTATTTTTCCTAGATTCTTCTATATAAAATGCATCCATTGAAAGTTAATTTAGAATTTTTGGAGTTTTGGTTGATTTATTATGATTTCCTAAGTTCAAGTTAATTAATTGAATTAATTAATTCAATTAATTACCAAATTAGTCCATTTTGTGATTTATTAAATTTCAATGAGTTTCATTGATGTGTTTAAGTTCATTAAGGTTTATTATGGTGATTTAAAGTGACTTGATCAAATTTCATTATTTAGTTTATTTAATATGAATTAGTTTTATTAAAATTAAAGTTTGGGGTTTGAAATTTAATATCTTTTGATTTACTTTAAGATAAATCATGAACATTTTTCCTAAGGTGCATTTTAACCTTAATTTCAATTTCATAAAGTTTCACTTTATTTGGATTAATAATTTATGATTAATTTTACTTAAAGTAAAATTAATTGGGGATTTTGGATTTAATGGATTTTACTCATTGAGATAAATCCATAGAGCCCTCATTTGCATTTTTTGGATTTATATTTTATTTTGTATGACTTTTTGATAATTTTGGAATTTTTAATGATTTAAAATGATAAATACCATTTTAGACAATGGTGCTAATGTGGCGCCATTGCCATGTGGTGTGACGTTATTGGGCTACGTGGATTCCACAACAAAAGCAATGGCCACATGGGATTGATCTTGATCGTCTGATCAAAGATTAGACAATTTTGATTTTGCTCGTGGTTTCCAATAGGAGAATAAATCAATTATGCGGCTAGATCATGGTTATCCATTCCAAATATAAGGAATGGATGGCGAGGATTATCTCCCCCTCTTTCCACAAGAGAACCGAGGATCGTCCATCAAATTCAACCAATTTCCAATGATCAAAGTGATGAAATTGTGTGATTTGGATCAATTTATAATCAATCAAAATGAGTTGATCCTCTTGGGGATTAAATTCCTTTTATAAAGGACCAAATTGAGATGCTATAAAGGTTAGTTTTGAAGCATACCTCACCGACATGAGGCCTCAATGGTGGTGGTGGTTCGTACACCTTAGTGGTGTCCTGGCAAAGCTTTGGATGGAGTTTCATGCTTTTGCTCTCTATGGATTGTCATGGAGACCAAGAATCAACCATTTCTCATCAAGTTTAGTCTTCTTCTGGCTCATTGGTGGTAATGAGCCTCGGTGAAGACTAGCTTTATATGTACTAATTATTAATTTCAAAAATGATGTTAACCTCATCCAAAAATAAGGTCAATAATGGTCTTGTAGAAGCATTCAATAAAATGTTGGTTTAACTTCTCAAGAAAATTCTCTCTAGAAATAAGAAATTGTCATATGATAAATTAATAGAAGCGTTATGGGCATACCATATCACATACAAAATTGCTACATAAGCAACGCCATACTCTTTAGTCTTTAGAGAAGAAGCAATACTGCCTCTTGAAGTAGAGTTACCATCACTCTGCATAGCAATTCAAATTTTATAATGAAGGAAAATATCCAAATATAACTTGAAGAGTTTGAAACTCTAGATGAAGTGCAACTTCAAGCCCAACAAAGTCTAGAAATATATAGAGCAAGAATGACTTGAGATCATGACTATATAGTTCACCCAAGAAGCTTCAAAGTAGGTGAACTAGTACTGATATGAAGAAGACCCATCATTTGACATCAACAAGTTGGTGGAAAAATCTATCCAAATTGGGAGGGACCTTATATTATCAAAATAGTATACGAAGATGGAGCTTATCAGCTTATCGATGCAAAATGTATCAAACATATGACCCTATAAATGGATAATATCTTAAAAGATATTATGCATAACTATGAAGGAAATATTCTCATTTCAATAAAAAAAATTCTCTTATTAACAGGAGGCAATTTTATATATCTTGCAAAGCAAGATCTCCTATAAAAAGGAAATGTTGTCTAATCAAGAAAATTTAAATCAAGATTCACCATGTCCAAAGTGGTTGAATCAGATCCATCATGTCTAAAGAGATTGGATCTAAGTTTAAATTAAGATCCATCATACCTAAAGGGGCCAGATTAGATCCACCATGCCTGAAGGGACCAGGTTAGATCCGTTATGTCAAAAGGGATCAAAATAAATTTAAATTAAGATCCATCATGCCCAAATGGGTTAGGTTAAATCCATTATTTCCAAAGGGATTAGATCTAAATTTAAATCAAGATCCATCATACCTAAAGGGGTCAGGTTAGATCCATTATGTCCAAAAGAAACTAGATCTAAATTTAAATCAAGATCCATCATTCCTAAAGGGGCCAAATCAGATCCATCATGTCTAAAGGGGCTAGATTTAAATTTAAATCAGATCTATCATGCCCAATGGGGTTGAATCTAAATTTAAATCAAATCTACCATACTAAAAAAGGGCAGGATCTAAATATAAGCAGAAGGAAGAAGACAATGAATGCATCATGCCCAATCGACATGTTACATTCATTTCAGGGAAATTTGTTGCATATAAAAAAATAGAAAAATTAAGCATTCTAGCCTAGAGCACCATGACACTAAAATCATGCACCTAGATGTTGTTGCTGCCTTACAGCATCTAGAAGCCCAAACCGCTCCTGTCGGTCTACTTAAATGACACAACACCACAATATTGTGATGATAGCACCAAGGTGCTATCATGATGACCTTCAGTTTTAGAAGCAAGAAAAAACCACCATTCCCACTCCAATATAAATATTTGCCTAGATTGAAGTAGGGGGAACGATTATGGAGAGAAAAATTGCCCCATTAGTGGAGAAATCTCTATAAAAATGGGAAAATAAATGCTTCCTCCATTTTTTTCTTCCCTCTCCTAGATTGGGCATTTTCTTGCACTCTCTTCATTGTATATCCTCTTTATGCAAGATCTTTGATGGAACCATCTCCTCCTTCCCAGGTACACCCTTCCCTTCACTAGGTTTTTTCTTTTCGGCTATTATTCCATTATCTTGCTACCCATGGAAGGCTCTTCATATGTTGGTGTCCTCTTCAATAACCTCCCCACTAATGACTCTACTAATCCCTCCATCGAGCTCATCTTCCCACAATCATATCATGACAAATTCTATGTAGGCGATGAGGCATGTTTTATCAAAAAAGCAAGTCCAAAAAATGACAAACCAACTCTTTTCCTTTTTGAATCTAAATTTGCATAATTGGCTGAACCTCTCTAATTTACCTTGGTTGAAAGGTTCACCTATAGGCATCCAAAGATGGACATCATTCAAAAACACTTTAATGAACTTAAGCTTCTTAATGATTGGAATGTAGGACTTCTTTATGGCAGGCACATTGCAATTAGACTTAATAGAGAAGAAGACTATTTAAGGCTATTTTCTAAGAAGCTCTACCACATAGATAACATTCCGATGAAGATACTAAGATGGATTCCTACCTTTGATTACAGCATTGAGCCAGAAATTTGTTCCAATTTGGCTGAAGTTTCCAAATTTAAAACTCCACCTTTTCAATAAATAAATCCTTTATTCCCTAACTACATATTTTGGCAAACCTCTTAAGCTTGATATACCTACTTTCAACCTCTCAAGGCCTTCTGGTGCTCATGTACTAATTGAAATGGACATCTCAGCTCCCCCACTCTAATGAAATTTGGATTGGCACACCAACCAATGGCTATTGGCAGTAGACTATCATTGAGCAAAAGCCACATTATTGAACAAAATGCAGGATGTTTGAGCATCTCCTTAAGAATTTTTACATAGGTAACCCAGAACTTAGAGTCAAAAAATCAAAACCAACTAGAAATAATGATGAAAATATAACAAGCTTCAATAACAGACCAATAGAATTTATTTTTAATAAATAGAACCAATTCCAAACATGACTACTCTTCTCATATGGAACACTCAAGGTATTACAGATACTGCATCCTCTAATAGGCTCAATTGCCGCATAAAGACACACAGACTCCACATTTTTTCCATCCTTGAACCACTCATACATCCACAAAGCTTTGATAAACTCAAAAAGAAATTTAGCAAGTTCAACATCATACAAAACTATAATAAAATGATTCTACTCTTTTGGAAAAAAACTTTTTCAAGTGGATCTCTTGATGGATGACCAACAATTTATACATACACACATCAACTGTAATAATTATTCAATACATGAAACCATTATATATGCAGCCTGCACTAGGGAATCAAGAAGGAACCTATGGACTAACATTATTAGCATTAGACAAAGCTGCCAACTAAGCTGGTTGGTTGGTGGAGATTTCAACATGATCACCAACACATGATCATCAACCCATCAAAAAAATAACCAAATCTCACATAAATTAATATTAGTGCTCTATAGTAAAGAAGAAAAATAAGATCTCATTAAACATTTTAAAATAAGATGTAGGATAACTAGAGAAGAAAGGACAGAGCACATTGAATAGTGAATTAGTTTTGAGGGAATTTGCTGACTAAATTGAAGATGCATTGCTTATTGATCCTAGATTCATTGGTTTTCCTTATACATGGAATTAGGGTAGGTCTTTGAATGACTAGATCATATTCTACTCAACTTCTGCTAGTTCACCCTCTTTCAGAATGTTGTTGTGAGACACTTGAATAGAATAGGTTCTTGGATGCTTGGAACTCAACTGCAACTGACCCATGGATCAGATTATGGTCTCTTTATAGAAATTTAATCAAAGCACTAAAATAGTGGAACTAGAATGCACTTGGAGATGTTAATCATCAAATTGGGATACATCAGCATAAAGTCCTCCATCTTGAAAGCAAGTGTACTGAAGATTCATCAAGCCAAGCTAAAGACGAGCTCAAATAAGCCCAACTTACTCTCAATCGTCTAATTTATATGGAAGAAGATTTTTTAGCACAAAAAGCTATTGTGACTAATCTTAGAGATAGATATAAAAACACTAGATATTACCATGCTTGCATCAAACAAAAAAGTGAATTTAAAGCTATCATAAAAATTAAAACTAATTAATCTTGGCTGCACATTAAGGAAGACATTACTACGGATGGGATTAATTACTTCAAGGCTTTATTCCAAGAACAAAGTGTGAACCTAATTTTATTCAGTGGAGGTTTACTCACTACAAATAGGATGGATGTAAGCTAGTTGGATCTAGCCTACTTTCTAAAAGAGGATGAAATGTGGGATTGTACTGCTTCCTTTTATGCTGCTAGATCTGATGGGTTCTAGGCTTATTTTTATCAACATTCATGATGATGGATTAAACAAGATATGATAATAGCTATTCAAGTTTTCTTCATAAAGGATATTCATAAATTTTTCAGCACCTCCACCATCACACTCATACCTAAGTCAAACAATAAATATAGTTGTCAAGGTTTCATACCGATTAGTATCTCTTCTGTTACCAGCAAAATCATTGCTAACAGATTACAACCATTCCTCTCTACCTTATCCAGAAAAACCAAACAACATTTGTAATGGGAAGAACCATAGCTAAAAATATTCTCTTGGCTCAAAAACTCATCCAAGATCTTGATAAGAAATGTAGAGGGGGAAACTCGATTATCAAATTGAATATAAAAAAGGCCTTTGACACAATCAACTATAATTTTATCCTAGCAAACTTTCAAGCTAGGGGATTCAATGAAGATTTCTACTCACTTATTAATAGGCTTTTCTCCAACAATTATTGCTCTTTCTTTATCAATGGGGAGATACATGGTTTCTTTAAAGCATCCAAAGGCATCAAATAAGGTGGCCCCCTATCTCCATCTCTATTCATACTAACCTTTGAATATCTTTCCTGAATGCTAGATGTAAATCATGCTTCAAAAAAGATAATCAATTACCACTCCAAAGATAAGATCAACATTTCCCACTTATCTTTTACTGATGATCTCCTTATATTTTGTAATGCTTCCAAGAGTTCTATCAAACAAGTCATGCATATATTAAATTCTTTTGAAGCCATTTTTGGTATGACTTTCAATAAAGAAAAATGTTTATTGATAATAAGAAATTTTTGTAAAATGGATCAGAAGTGGATCAAAGACTACACTGGCTTCACTTAATCCCATCTTCCAATTAAATATCATGGGGGTAATATTTATAAAGGGAAGAATAAAGCTCATTACTTTAATGCAGTTATCAATTCTATCCAAGTTAGATTTACTCATGGAAAAACACTTTCTTATAAACTGGAGGAAAAATCACATTATTGCAAAGTATCTTATGCTCAATTCAACTATACTTAATATAAAAAATAATATGCCAATGCAAATACAAAAAAAGATTGAGAGAACCTTTAATAGATTGTTATGGAGTATACACAACAATTCAATTCACTGGGTTTGTTGGAGAAAGATGTGCAAACCAAAAAAAAATGAAGGAGGTTTGGGATTTAGAACTATATATGATTCAATCCAGATTAACCAATTGATACTTTGGATCAAACTTAGACAAAATGACTCATTATGGGCACAGTTTCTTATTAGTAAATATTACCGACCAAGTCCATCCTACTATGGTACAAATAATGAATACATGCTCACATCAATGGAAAACTTTGTTGAATACAAGGATACTACAAAAAATTAGATTTTCTAGCAATTGGGAGAAGGGGAAATAAGTTTTTCTAGAGATCATTGGTTTTCTGATGGCTTGCTTTCAGGCTTTACTAATCATTTTATCCCTAATTAGGTTGCTATCATCAATTATAAGTGGGATATCCCAAAACATAGACATTACCTTAATGAGGACATTATAAAGGAGGTAAACAATATTCCAATTCTCCCATAAATGGCTGATAAATTAATGCTAAAATGCAACAATGGTAAATCCTCCCTATCTAAAAGCATCTTCAACACTTACATTATTCTAATTGCAACATTGAAAGACAACCAATTTTCTATAGTGTAGCCATAAAACCATCAGTCTCCTTCCTATGCTAGAGATTATGGCACAGTCTTCTTCCTACTGATGACATTCTAAAGCTCAAAGGTCTTAAAATCACTTCTATCTACCATCTTTGTGGAAGAGATGAGGAAAATATCAAGCACTTGTTCATCACCTATCAAATCAACAAAGAGATTTGGGATGAATTGTATTCCACATATCAAATTCAACTACGAAAGGATGAGTCCATACATGATTACCTGAAGACATGGAGCAAATTGAATTCTCACATAAAATATCACACTTATTTTATTCTTGTAATTTCTATATCCTTCATTTGGATGGCATGAAACCTGAACAAGAATGAAATTCAATGGCTTGGATAGAAAAATATAATTCCTTACATGTAGAATTATGTTGTTAATCTTCAAAGTACCAATCTACTCAATGTTCCCCGGTAGAATATGGTGAAATAAAGACATCAAAACATTTCTTTAGTGCAATAGAACAAACCTGCAGATGGATGCATTAAGATTAATATTGATGGTAGCTTCAAATATGGCTCTATGTCTACTGGTATTGGAGGAGTTTCAAAAATCACAAGGGCTAAAGTATTTTCTCCTTCTCCATCTCTTTTTATGCAAAGAATGAATTTCATACTAAAGCCATTGCCTATCTCATAGCAAAAAGCCTTGCAACCTCTCTTCATCTCCAAAATATTTAGATTGAAACAAATTCTTTGAATCTCTGTAATTACATTACTAAGAAAGATCATCACACTTGGTATCTTACTTACATCCTAAAAATAATCATACTTTTGTCACAATATTTTCAATTTTGAATCAGCCACATACATAGAGAGGGAAACCAACTAACTAATATTTTGGCGAGGATGGGATCACAATTTGAGGGGCCTATCTTATTATGCAATCCTTTACCTCAAATACTTACAACACTCAAAGATGACTTCCTCGATATACCATACATGAGATGCTTGTAATGCTCTTTACTTTTATTCTCCCATTCATGGTTGTACTCTTAAGATAATCTTATAGTAAAATTTTGTTTTTTTTAAAGTATTGTCTCTATGCTCTTCTGTACTCTATCCACTCTCTTCTTACATGAAATGACTAAAATAAAGCAAAGAGAATCATTACAAACATGGCCAACTTCAGACCTCCACTATTGATCTTGGATTTGGTATGACACGACAGTCCTTCCTCCATCGATTTTGGATCCAAAGTGAGCAAGAAGAACATAATTATGTTACAAATATTTTTCGCATGTAAATCTCTAGAAACATAAATTTTGAAGGTCTATGCCATTGAACTTGGTTCTGCCATTGAACTTGGAATAAGGGAGAAAAGTGCTTTAGAACTAAAAAAAAGTGTAAATTCTAGCACTACTAAATTATTATGCTCTCAAAATTTATAGAAATCGGTGAATTTCCTTTAAGAAAACTATTAAAAAATGGTGTTCTTGATACATAATGCCTCGGTGCTGGGACATAGTTCCATAGCACTAGGATATCATGTATTTAAACATATGTATCTCACATCTTGGCACCATATTTTTAGTGTTGTAATGCTACCCTCTCGGGTTTTAAACAAGCAAAACATACATTAGTAACATCACAACACTATATCTGAAGCGTCATGATGCTACATTAATTTTGTAGTTTTGCTACTTAAGGAAAAATATCAATCTCTCTATATCTAAAATCAAAATTATACATTCTTAGCGCTATAGTACTGCTAATTGGGCGTCGCAACGCTAGCATCTTAGGTTAGGACCCAAAAGATCTTTTATCTTATAGTGTTGTAACATTGTTAATTGAGTGAAATTATGCTGACCACTCAGGTTTTTGATAAAAAAATCCTCTATCTTATAGCATCACAGCATTGCTAATTTGGCACCATGGCACGATCCTCATGGGTTAGATGACAAAACATTCCTAAGCTGTAGTGCCATAATGCTACCTTTAAGGTGCCACAACATTGTCTTCTTGGGTAATAAGACAAATATCTCTATTTAATAGTGCCACAATGCTACATATCAGGCCCTGCAATGCTGCCTTCTTAAGATAATAAATTTAATAAATAAATAATATGATTGCATGGGCCCTATCATTTTGCCTAAGTGCCATGTCTGAGGATGCTTTGCAAGTTAACATATAATAAATTTGAATCGCATGTATACATATGGATTTAAAAATTATTTTTTAATTTTTAATAGAAAATTATAAAAACACATGCATGGGCCTGAGCATAATAACAATTACCTAAGTTCCATGTCTGAGGATGCTTCATGGGTTAATATCCCGGTTAGGTCTTACAATTAGGTCCGAGTTAACAAGGCCTATTCATTCCCCGATGAGGTTCATGATTATTATAAAATTCATCTAGAGGCGATGTGTTTAAATTGGACAAAATTCATTGTAATATAAAGCAAACAATCATCCACCCACCCATCATTATTTGTCAAAGATGATAAGCTAAGAAAACCTTTGCTCACAAATAGCTAATATATATTTATATATATATATATATATATATATATATATATATATAATATATATAATATGGCTTGTGTCCTCTGTCTATGTGATTTTATCATCAAACGACCCCACATGAATTATGGATATGACCAAAACTCTTTAACTGAGTGGCTTGGCTTCTATATGGCTCCACTATATTTTGGTCATGGCAATAGCCCATATGTTCTCTAATGGCTTTGCTTTTTGAGATATGAATTATAGAATAGATTTAATAAGAGAAAAGCCTTATGTTAGTTGAGGTTAACTTAAATTTATCAACTTAGATAAATATCACCCTAGATCTACAAGAACACTCTAGACAATGCAACCCATGGCTATTGATAAGGATTCTTTAGTGGAATCGGGTTCCTGGATAAAGTAGATAGGCAGGGATGATGGAACCATGGGATCTTGATCGGGCGTGCCATCATCTCCCACCCCACCTTTCCCCAATATACAATTTAAGTTAAATGTCAATCATTTATATCATAGCATGCACTACTAGACACCAATTCATATCAAATAAGATATATTTGTTTTCCAACCTTAATCGAGAGTGCTCTCTTATTGCTGTGAGAGGGATAATTAACTATGAAGGTTTACATTCATAGAAAGTGGAACCCAAATCTATATAAAACCTAACATAATATTGGGAGAAATCTGGTTGAATATATATCAATCTGCCTCATAAAAAATTTTCTCTTACCCATCTCAATAAAGATGATGGAGAGCATCCTCAAAGGTGCTTTTTCTAAGGGATCACCTTAATATTTCTTTCTACTTTCGCTTTGGCAAGTCATCACTATGTTTGGTGAGTATTCTTTATCCACTTGCCTTATCTAATTTTCTCTCTCTTTTGTTTACTTAAAAGAGAAGAGAACTAGGCATTCTTCAAGCTTAGTCCTGATGTGCCCAAATTTTTTAAGGATGGCAATCGTGAGATAGCAAGCAAGGGGTCAATGGCGAGCACCCAACTGCTCTTGAGGTCATTGAAGATGAGGAAGAGGAGGGGGATCCGAGCACAACCCCTACTTATTGACCTCATTTTTGGATGAGGTTAGCATCTTCCATAAATTAGTAATTATGACACCTAATCTTAGATAAGGAGCCTCCTGATTAAGCACTTAGGACACCATGCTAAGTGACCTAGTGAATTCTCCTAAGGTTTGATCAACCTAATGAGATTAAGTGAACTTAACCCAAACTCATATCTAAATAAAGGATTGAATCAAACAAATTCTAATTGAAATCTTAATCCATTTGAGTTTAAAATAAGATATTTGGAGTGGTTAACTCAATTATCCTATTTAAGCTCAAAATCACCTAAACTCAAAGAAATTCAAATAAAATCAAAAAAATTAAAATCAAATCAAATAAAAAGTATAAAGCCATTACATAAATAAAAATGGATTTAAAACTAAATCCAAATAAAGGTCAAAGTTGGTCAACAATTTGGCATAAGTTGACTTACATGGTTCCTACCAAGTCAAAGGTCAACCCACCAAAATTAGACCAAATGAAGTCATTCCAAAGACTCAAAATCATAAAATGAACTTATTTAAACATGAATAAAATGAATTTAAATTAATAAGAATTTATTTGGGCTAATTAGATCACTTGATCCAAATAAACCCAAATGAACTATATTAAAATCAAAATCCAAATTAAAATGAAATTAATCTAAATAAAATATTTAAAATTATTTTAATATCAAAATTAAATATAATCCAATAAATCATTAGATCTAATTTGACCAATTTGGTCATTTGACCCAAATGAGTCCAACTTAACCTATTACACCCAATTTGGGTCAGAAGGATAAAAATTAAAATCAACTTCAAACTAAATAAAATTTATCATTCCAAATAATTCCACACATGTGATTAACCACGATTGGAGCCTAAACATAACTTAATTAAGTCAAATTGGTTATTTGACTCAATTGAACTTAATTTAACTCATTTAACTCAAAATGGGTTAAATTAAGATAAACCCAAATTAAACCTCTCACATGGCATGAAATCAATTGACCTCCAAATTATCCATTAGATAATCAACACTGATTGAAACTTAAATTTAAAATTAATTAATTAAAATATATATAATCAAACTAATTTAATCAATTTGAATCCAAAATGGCATTAAACTATGTCCAATCACTTAATCTAACTCAAATGGACTTGAGTTTGACCCATGATTCATCTTGGTTTGATTTGGCTAATGAACCACCAATCCAAATGAGTGTTGTGATGATGCTAAAAAGTCAAGTGATGCCATATAAAATGCCATGGAAGATAAGCCATAGACATGGAAAGTAAGAAACAAAAATTCCAAGCAAAGAGATTAAATTTCATTTTTCTCTCCTCCATATCTCATCCACGTCTTCATTATGACTATTTTGGACTTTCTCCAATTAGTGGCCCGCTCCTTGGAGCTAGCCTCCAATTCTCCATGGAAAATCCAATTTGCTTTCTTCCATGGAATAAGCTCACAATAAAAGGAGAAAAGAGATGAAGGAGACTTCCTCTCTTCAAGTTATACATTCTAATACACTCACAAGGGGAGGAGAGACCAAACTAATCCATTGGCTGGGGCTCTCACCGCCAGTGGTTGAATTCTTGCCAATCCAAATTCTCTATGTATGGTTCTCGGTCATACATGAAAAGAAATATAAGAACAAGCTAGAGAACCACCAAAACTAATGACAAAGCTATCATCCAAACTTGAAAAGGAGGAAAATGACCTCCTCAAGTTAAATTAAAGCTTCTTATAAATTCCTTAGACAGAGGTGACCTCAAGCGAATGTTCACTAGTGTTCCTCATCACCGGAGAGTAGGATTTCAATCAAATCCAATGGCAAGTGGTCGAGCTTTGGTCTCCATAATGATCCATGGGGAGGTAAGACATGAAACTTCTCCCAGAGGCTCGTCACATCCCCATGAAGCTTTTTAAATCATCCCACCACTAAGGATCGAACTGGCAAGGTATGCCTCAAAAGTGACCCCTTTGTCATTTCAGTTTGGTCCTTTGTTAAGTCAACTTGATCTCTAATGAGATCACGCTATCTAGATGGGTTTTAAATTGGGTCTTGATTGATTTACTACTTAAAGCATGATAAGCCCTGACCAAGATCGCCAAAAATTAGCCCCTAATAATGGACAACTCTCAGTTCTTCGATAGTAGGAAGAGGACAAAATCATCATCATTCATTTCTTATGTTAGGAACGGACATCTGAGATCTAGCTAGGCTGTCTTATGTAAACCCCTAAAGGAAAGGGAGATTTAATTAGGACCATCCAATCCATAATCATATGGTCCAAATTGATACCTCGTGTCACTTAATAACATGAGATCCACGTGGATCCTGCATGGATAAATCATGCACCGCCTCATGTAAAGCTATGCCACATTAGTGTCACATTAGTGCCACATGGCACCATTTAAAATGAAAAATATGGATTTTCTTGATTTAAAAATTGAAAAAAAAATCAAAAGAAATAAAAAACTCAATAAAAATGCAAATAAGGGCTCTATGGATTCATCTCAATGAGAGCAATCCATTAAACCCAAAATCTCCAATTTTTATTGGATATTTTTGGGATAATTTATGTTTAACTAAAAATAACCAAAATTAAACACAAACCATTAATCCAATCAATTTGAAACTTTGGGGAATTGAAATTAAGGTTAAAACATACCTCATATAAATTTTTAATGATTTATTAGAAAGTAAATAAATAGATATGTAAGTTTCTATCATAAACTATAGTGTATTTAGCTATTGCTTGGTATGTAGGTATTAAATATCATATGATTTTCATCCATCCGGTGGTACAGGTATTCCCAAATGTATCTGGGATGATTTCACTCATAATTTATCTGGTAGTAGCACTTGTGATGTAACCCTTCCTTTGAAGTTTGGATGCTCATGTTTGCGGCTACCCCAATCTTCTGTGACTGAGCCTGAGCCTTCCTTCACACACTTCTCTAAATTTCTCACACTTCCATTTGTTTTTTCTATTAATTTTGTTTGTATCTCTTTAACTATGCTAATTCCATCTTCTAGTTGTTTGCAGGTTCTGTGGTGTTTCCTTGCAGGTTCTTCTCTGGAGGTGGCAAATGCTTCTCTCATCTTCCCAAGCTTTTGTTGAAGGTTGTCCTCTAGCTTTTCTTTTTTGTTACTTTTGTATCTCTTGTTGTTTTCCTTTTTTTCTTTTCTTTTTCCTCTTTTTTTTGGTTGTACTTAGATAGGGGATTCATTCTCTAGGCTGATTGTAGCTCTTTGAGCTGTAGTTCTTGAGTTTATCTCCTCATAAGGATCTTGTAACCTCTCTTTTTTGTGGCAATAAAATTCCCCTACATGGGGTTCTCCAAAAAAAAAAGTTTCCATCATAAACTAGTAATTCAATGAAATAAATTAATTTAAAATTAGGAAAATGATGAAAAATTTAAAAATAAACTTGAATCATCATAATAAATCTTAATGAACCCAAACACATCATTAAAACTCTATGAAATTTAATAACCCTAAAATGACCTAATTTATTAATAAATTGAATTAATTAATCCAATTAATTAATCTAGAATTTAAAAATTATAATACATTAACCAAAACTCTAAAAACCTTAAATAAGTAATCTATGGATTCATCTTCCATAGGAGAATTTAATAAAATTAAAACCCCAAATTAATTTCATTTAATTTTGTTCCAATTTAAGTTTTAACTGAAATAATTAAAACTTTAATTAATCCTAAATTACACATCTTATTAGTATAAAAATTTAGAGAACTTAAATTGGCAAAGAACCCCATTTGCTTTAAACTTTTCAAGGTCAAATGGCCTTTGGATTAGAAGTTGTTGAATTTCCAATCCTTATGTCAATTTAAGTGAAATAATAAATCATAAAATCATAAAAATTATATAAATTCATAAAGTCAATCTACAACATTTTCATTGGCGTGATAAAACTTGAAGAAAATTTTCTAACCCTATAAAGTTAAAGATTTTGATTAATTACATACTTTGGGTTTAATGAAAAGAAAGAAAATAAAAATTTAATCAAATCTTAAGTTATTAATTTGATAAATTCTGAATAAATTTAAAACCATTTGAACTAAGCTTGAATTACAATATCAACTTAAATGAATTAAGTGGATTCACTCAAGCTAATGAACATAAACACTACTAAACATAAACATTAATGAAATAAATAAATGAAATCAATTGAAATTCAAATAATGAAGTAATTAAAATTCAAAATAATCAAGGTTATCTAATCAAGTTAAGAAGAGTGCAACTTGAGGTAGCCATTCATTGACTATTTATGTGAGGGGAGGCTCCCTGAAGACAATCCACTAGCAAATCAAATTAAGAAACTTCCATGTCTTATGCATTAATTAATAATGCGTTATACCATAGGTCATTCGATCAAATGTGGCTATGTCGTTTGGATAAACAAAAAGCCTACAAGATCATGACTAAGGTACATTCTGGATTGTATGGTGCCCACCCATCCGAAACAAAAATGAATTTGAAAATTAAAAGACCCGAATACTACTATCTTTTGATGTTAAATTACTGCATGGAAATTGCACATCATTGTCATCATTTCCAAATACATGGTGTGGTCTTACATTAGCCTCTTAATGTACTACACCCAATGATTGCCTCTTGGCCCTTAGAGAGTTGGGGTACCGACATTATTAGGCCTATTAACCCTCCTTCATCAAAAGGGCATCATTTCATATTAGCCATGATGGATTATTTTTCTAAATGGGTTGAAGTGGTACCATTGAAGAAGTAAAAATGTACCATGTATTAAAATTCATTTAGGAAAATATCATATAACAATTTGGTGTTCCTCATAAAATCATATCCAATAATAGTCCATCATTAAAGTCCACTAAATTAAATCACTATGTGCTAGACATAAAATTGATTGGAGATATTTGACCATCTATTACCCTAGGGAAAATGGATTGGCCGAAGCATTTAATAAAAACCTCAAGAGGATTTTGAAAAAGATAATGTTTGAAAATAAGTGCCAATGGCATGAAAAGTTGGTTGAAGCTTTATAAGTCTATCGGACCACATATCAAATACCAACTCAATTTGCGCCATATGCTTTAGTTTATGGAATTGAAGCTATTCTTCCTTTGGAAGTATAGTTACCTTCATTAAGGGTAACAATTAATAACAACATTAAAACTATCAGAATCACAAACTCTGATTGGAAGAATTTGAAAGTCTCAAAGGAAGACTCTTAAAATCTCAACAAGAACTTGAACTTTGTGAAGCACGTATAGTTCATGCATATGACAAACTGGTCCATCCTAGAACTTTTTAAGTAGGAGACCTGGTCTTGGTTCTTAGGAGTCCAATTTTTGCTCACTGTAGGATAGGAAGTAAATTTGAGCCAACCTGGGAAGGACCATTCATAGTGAAAAAAGTATATGGAGGAGGTTCTTACCAATTGATACTTGTAATGGTGAATGTCAAATGCCACCTATAAATGGGCATTACTTGAAGAAATATTATGTGTAAATTTTACTCAATTTAAAAATCATGATCAATAAAATTATGTTCAACTTTACTCTTTCTGTAGTTTGTTCTGATTCAAATTATTATATATGTTAAATTTTTATGCAATGACATTTAAAGTCTTACAAATTTTTATATGTTTTTTAAATGCAGTTTCCAGAGAATTAGGAACTAGCTCTTTTGGAGCACCCTTCGTATAAATCACCTAGGGTTTGGAGTAATCCTTTTATGGCACCATTCCTATTATTCACATGTTTGGAACAAGCCTTTAATAGCATCATTCCAGCTCTTCATATCAAAATAGACTACATAGGTTACGATTAAGTCATTAAAACCCCTTCCTATTAGTGAAAACATAAGGATTGGATTAAGTCATCAAGACCCCTTTCCTCCATTATAGCTTTCTAAGTTGGATTAAGCCAATAGAGGCACCATATTAATAGTTGATCACATAAGAGTATGTCCTTTAGTAGGCATCCTTCCAAATGGGATCATTTGGATTAAGTCATCAAAAACCCCTTTTTATCATATAGGCTAAATAGGATATGATTAAGTCATGAAGGCACCTTTCTTGTTAGCCAATAATTTGTGGTTTAGGAATAAGTCATGAAGACCCCCCTTTCTTCATTGTGGCCATTTAAGATGGATTATGTCATTAAAGGCCCCATCTTAATAATTAACCAAATAGAAGTAAGTCCTTTCATAGACATCCATTTCCAAAAGATAGGGATAGGATAAAGTCACCAAGACCACTTTTCTTATCAAATAGACAACCTAAGTTTGGAACAAGTGACTAAGACCCTTTTCTAATAGTCAAAATCTAAGGTTTAGGATTAAGTCATTAAAGACCCTTCTTTCTCATCATAGCTATTCAAAAAGAATTAAGCCATTGAAGGCCCCTTCTTAATAGCTAATATCAATACGTCCATAGTAGACATCCTTGCAAGAAAATCAAGAATGGAAATAAGTCATTGAAGACCCCATTTCTATAGACTACTTAGGTTAGGATTTGAGTCCAAATGACTCATATCTGTTAGTCAAAGTCTTTGAGTTTAAGAATTAAGTCATTAAAGACTCCTCTTCTTCTAGATTAACTATTTAGGTTAGAATCAAGTCTTTAAAGATTCCTCCTAATAGCTAACTAAATAAGAGTAAATGCCCAAGTGGTGTCTTACTCTTGTTAAATTTTATAAATTTTGGTTAGGAATAGATATTTATAATGATATCCCCTCCAACCATCACTCCCATATAAGAATGAATATCCTCAGTGGCATTCTTTCTAGGAAAAGTAGACCTTAGAGTCCATTAATAAATCCTTCCCTTGGTTACTCATTTAGACAACCTCCTGGCTAATCTTACTTAGAGACAAGAGTCCCAGTGCTTTCTTTCTAAGTTAGCCATCAAGAATCTATTGTAGTCAGGATAGCGATAAGTCCCTTGAAGGCATCTTCTCTGATTAACATGACTATGTTAGGATTAGATTCCCCATTGAGTCTTTTCCTCACAACATTCCTACCTTTTTTGAAACTTAGTGTCTAAGTTTTTGAGATTGAATGATTCTAAATTAAAATAAATTTAGGCATATTTTTTCTTATCTTTCACAGTCAAATCCAAATAAAATTTAAAATCAAAACTAAATTCAAAATTCCAAAACCAAATCTAAACTCTTTCAAGCCCATGCTTGTGATTTAGTTAGTTGACTACTTCAGTTAACACCAATATGTGCAGTGTACTCTAGTCAGTCCACTACACATATTAGGGGTCCATTTATTGACCTTATTTTTGGATGAGGTTAACATCAATTCTAAGACTCGTAATTATGATATCTATTCTTAGATTAGAAATCTCCTAATTATACACTTATGATACTTCACTTAGTAACCTAGTGCATCTTTCTAAGGTTTAACCTAACCCAATAGGATTGGATGAACCTAGACCAAATTCAAATCCAAACCTAAAATAATTAAAATAAAAGATGAATAGGGTAATTAACCTAATTATCCTATTTGCAGGTCACTTAAAACTAAAGAAATCCAAATTAAATCAAAATAAATTCAAATCAAAATCAAATGAAATTATGAAATCGTAACATAACATAACTGGAGTCAAATCTAAATCAAGGTCAAATCTAGTCAACCCTCTTGACACGGGCTTGACTTATGTGAGTTCCACCAAGTCAAAGGGAAACCCACAAAACTTTAATCAAATAAAATCATTTCAAATGATACAAATGATAAAGTAAACATTTTTAAATATGAATTTAGATAAATGTAAATCTATTAAGGCTTTAATTAGGCTAATTAGAGCATTTGATCTAAATGGGCCTAAATGAGCCTTCTTAAATTCAAAACCAAATAAAATCCAAATCAACTCAAATTGATTGTACAAAATAATTTGAAAATCATAATTAAACCTAATCTATCCAATCATTGGGTTTAATTGGTCCTATGATTCAAATGAATCCAACTTAGCCCATTAAGCACAAGTTCGGTCAAATAGGTCCAAAATTGAAATCAATCTCAAATCAAATGAAATTGATCATTCCAAATCATCTTACACATATAATTAAACATGATTGAATAAAAATTAAATCTTAGAAAGGGACGTTTGAACAAAGTGATCCAATTTGACCAACTTGGGTCAAAAGGGTCAAACCTAGCTCAAATCACATCAAATTCTCATATGGCATGGGATAGTTACATTCTTAATTACCCATTGAATAATCAACAATGATTGGAACTTAAAATTCAAAAATAAATTAGTGTAATTAATTCACTATAAAATAATTTAATCCTAAATGCATTGAACATGGAAATATAAGCTTAAGGCTTACACTAATCACCATCCAAATCATTTAAACTCATCTTACGATGGGTTAGGAAGATTGTCAGGCATGATTAAGCATTATGTGGAGGTTCAAATGCATTCAAGAGAAAATAATATACCATGGAAAGAGAAGAGTGCATGGAGATGAACTTCTCCTCCCTAATCCATTCCTTCTCTTTGATCCCCCACCTCAATAACTTGGACTCACCTCAATCAACTGATCACCCCTTTGAGCTAGCCTCCAAGGGTGGCAATCACTTTAGCTGACCATGGTAAGGTGATTATCACCTTAAAGCTTTTGGACAACTATGGGAAAATAAGAGAGAGCTATTCTCATACCTCTTTGAGCTTCTCATCACCTTCCCTAAGCTAAACGAAGAGGATCACAATCTTTCCTCAATCCCCCATGCTGCTAGCGAACCTGTTGGAAAATGCTTGACACAAATCCATGGGGAGGCAATCTAATTCCTTGCATCCAGAGGTTCACTACATCCCCATGAACGTTTTTGCATCATCCACACCACCTGAGATCACCACCAGTGAGGTACGCACAAAACCAAAACTTATTTTTAATGAAATAAATAAATATTCATTAAGAGAAATTATGAAAAAATGTAGAAATAACCTAAATCACCATAACAAACCCTAATGGCCTTAAATACACTGTTGAAAATCTTTAAAACCTAATAAAACACAAAATCACCCAATTTAATGATTAATTGAAATAATTAATTCAAATAATCAATCTAAACTTAGAGAAATCATAGTAAATCAACTAAAATTCCAAAATTATGAATAAACACTCTATGGAAGCATTTTCCAGAGAGGAATCTAAGAAAACCCCTAAGTGATTCTTTTCAAATTAAGCTTAATTTAAGTTTTAATGAAATAATTAAACTCAAATTATACACCTGAGCAAGATAAAATTTTAGGGGAATCAAATTGGAAAAGAGCTCCATTTGCCATAAAATTTTCAAGGCTAATTGACCTATGGAGTGGGAGTTACTGAATTTACAAATCTCTAGGCTAATATAAATAAAATAAAAAACTAGAAAATTACAAGATTTTTCAAAAACTATAAAATAAACTTAAAACATTCTCATATGCAGCAAAACACTTAAGAAAATTTCCAAATAATTTGAAAGCAAAGAAACTTAATTAACCATAAACATAAGGTTTAATATTAGGGATAATTAAAAATATAAAATTTAATTAAATTCCAAAATTAATAATTGATTATAACTCTACTAATGAATTGAAGTATAAAATTTATTGATGTTATATTTTTATTATTTTGTGATGTACTATTTTAGACTAGATAGCTTGGATTATTTGCCGATTAAACTAGATGGTAGAATGTTCTTTCTAGAACTAAGGCTATCTTCTGCATGTAGCTATGCTAAAAGGGCTTGCTATAATAAATTATAAATAAATATTATTTGCTTGCAGGTGTTGTAAATTCCCTAAGTTTAGTTGAATAGAATAGGTGGGCCTGGAAAGCAACTAATGTTAAGCATGTATGTTTATAAATTTCATTGTTGATGTGCTATTTACATTTCCTAACAATTATTTCACAGTTCTTAGAAATTTCTTTTTTAATTTTAAATGTAATTTGAGCCTAGAATTAGGTTAGAATCTATGGGATTTAGAAATAGCAAGAGTTGACTATACCATTCTAATGGTCTCCTATGAAGCCCAAAAGAACTTCTTGAAGAAGGAGACAATCTTGGAAGAAGACTTATAGATCTAGACCTGTAGTTTCAGGCCGGGCTGTAAAAAGGCAAGGCTCAGCAAGCCCATTTTCTCTTTCTTCTAAGATGTATAATGGTACCCAACCACACTAGCCTATTCTTTTAATTTAAATTTGGCTTTTCTAGGTTTCTTTCTATGTTATGTTTTATGTGATGAATTCTTGGACGTTAGGCTCTTAGAAAAATAAATTCTCTACCCAACCAAAATCTAAACAACTTAAACAAAAATAAAGAAATTCAAAACTTCTCACATAAATTAAAGCCCTATGAATAGCTTAAAATCAACTAGAAATAATTAGCATTTGTGAATCATTCTAGCATATTGTTCTAACTCCTTGAATTAGGTGCTTCACCCATTGCACATAAGGGGCATTTGACTTTTGAAGAGCCTTCTCTTGTTAATTTGGCCCATGACCATTTCTAATTGTATCTCATTGTAAGCATAAAATGCATATCTCAAAAGCTTTAATTGAATTATGAGTCAAGATATAAAAGCTAAAATTTGTTGCATTAGTTAGGCTCATATCATACCCAACATGATCATAAGGATTAGGGAGTGAGTCTAGGTTCTTAGATTCCTTTTTAAAATGCAGCAGGCTAACCATTTTGCACAACATAAAGATAAACATTATCAATTTAAAATTAGCTTAGGTGGTGTTAGCCGACAGCCCTTCTAAGCGGGTTATAAGTCCAAAAGAGTAAGGCATAGGTTTCTTTTCTCAAATAAGAGAAAGAGACAATAACTCCCAAAAGCTAATTATAGACTTAGGATATAAAGCATCCTACTAGAGTAAGTCATAAATCATGGGCACTTCTATTGTCTTGTTTGCTAGAATATAATCCATAGATTTCTAATAAAATATTAAATCAAAATTTAATTTAAATTCTATAATTTAAAGACCAATGGTAGGATAGTTGAAATGTCTATTAGGTATCCCAGTATCTATGAACATTTTTTGTTTTATCTTGATTGGCTTCCAAAAGAACTCCTTCTACTTTGTAGTGTTTTTTTTTTAATTCTAAATTATGATTTTCCTTTGAAACCAACTTAGAACTTTATAGAAATAAATGTATATTTCTTTAATCGAGAGTATTCTTAGGAATAGATCTTCATTCTTATGATGTAATTAATTATAATGGCTTGCCCTTATAGGGATCTATGATCCCAGTATAAAATAAACATTGTCTTACTTTTCCATGTAGTTCAAGGAAGAATCTCTGGAACATTAATAAGACCCATTAGCCTTAGGAGTTTTTATTTAAGTAATTAAATCCATTATAGAATAACATGTTTATCTTCTAGGAAAATATGTTTATTCCTTAATTATGAATTTGATTACCTAAATAGGAAATTCTTAAAATCTATGTGGTGTCATAAATTTTCCACACAGTATGTAAGAAGTGGGGCTAATTTAGGTGAGATAAAGTAAACAAAAGATAGAATAAAAAAGTGCAAAAAAGTATGAGAAATTCACTATTTTTGGGAATATAAGTACAATTAAGGGGAGTACAAACATCTTTCCCAAGGATAATAAAATAATTAAAAAGAAGAAGACCCTTTGCCTCCTCAAGAATTTCCCTTATTATATGATTGGGAATAAATACATAAGATAAGTAATATAAGAAAAATACATATCATTTATGTTGGTAAGATAAAGACTTTGCCTATAATCATGAAAATATGTGAGTGAAATTTGTCGAGTGATGAGTTCCCAAACATGGTTGCTCTGGCTAATAGGGTGAATCATCTAATGTGAATGCTTAGCTACATAGTCACATATATGTGGGGCAACCTTTATAAACCAAACAAGTTGCTTTATGTTGGTTTCCTGACTAGATGGCCTTTTGCTCAGACTTGCCTACTTAAAGCGAGTATTTATGGGTGAGTGAATTACTTTTTTAAATTCTACTTCTCACTATTAAATGCTCTTATGTCACTACTTTGCCATTTATGAGTACTAGCTATGTTCACCCCATGGTATACACTTAGTAAGCACACCTTTTGGCGAACAAATAAAGTTTTTTTATGAACTTAATTTATAAACTATATAGGTATTGGGGTCATTCACTAAATGGTACAAGATAAATTAGTGTATCCAAGTTGTTTAATTGCTTCAAGAGAAGCAGGCTATCAAGGTGATATCTTATGAAGATAGTGGTTTGGAGATCATGGGTTTTAATGTAATCCAATAGACCAAATTAAATGGACTAAAGTACACCCAAAATTGAAGTCTCATTATATAAGATTGATGCAGCATAACTTAGCATGGTTAGACTTATAAGTCTTTTTGGCTAACTCATTTCATAATATTTTGTGTATACATAGATTAGAGAAAGCTTGGGATGCATTCTAATATTGTGAATGTATTTTCATGTGACCAAAATATGATGGTTATTAGTTGATAACTCATATAAAGAACATACATGAGGTCAACAGACACTATATAGGTCATGTTGTATTCTATTAAGGATTTTTTGACAACCCTTAGATTTTAGAGACTTGAACCAAATCTTATGACCAACTAGATAAGTAAAACTATAAACCACAAAAGGACATAACAATAATATAATTAATAGGTTTTGATGTCTAGGACCAAGTTGCAAGATTCAATCAAAAAACAAAGTTGCATACCATCATGGACATTATAGTAATTACATTTAATTTGAGTGAGTATGAAGATGAATGAGTTTTTGTAACCTAGACTCAAATTTAAAATCCAACTAAAAAACTTCCATGGTTGTTACAGTGAATTTATTTAATTTCAATAAATATGGAAATGGATGAATTTTGGTCACTCAGACTTAGTCCTAAGATCCAACTAATCAATTAGGTGAGGTTGTACAGTATTAGAGAATTTATAGTAGCCTTATCTAATTCAATTTTAAACTACTTCCTGACTTCAGAGATGAAGAATAAAAATAAACTTTGGCCAATGAATCCTAGAAGATAGTAAAATCAAGAGAGAATATTTTTTGAAAGAGATTATTGAGGGGAACATCTCTAAGTATTATCCATTTTTGTACTAGATGTGAGTTATAAAATGGAAAAAAAAAAGTTCTTTAATGAAGCATGTGTAAATGTATACCAAAATCATGTTTGTCTATAGAGATGCCATAGATGGACAAGTCTTTATAAAAGAACAATTTCCAAAATCATTCCACATTGAATGATATTGAATGACACTAAAGAATTTATAACAAACTAGTTGAAAATAAGTATCCTTTTTAGTGTCCTAGAATCTTTTCTTTCATCTTTTTTATAAGATGGAAAGTCAATTAATAGATACATTTTGATAATATCAAGTTAAATATTTTAAAATATATAACTTTTATGATCATCAATATCTTAATGGAAATTATAAAAATCATTAGGACAAACATTTGTAAAATATTATAGCATAAATGTCTTTATCCCCTACTTGGAGGAATATTAAATATGACCATATATATATATATATATATATATATCACCAATTTTACACTACTCTTTTATTCTAGTATGATAATCTTAACTAATTAATTAATGTTACAAGTGAATTTTATTTAAGCATCTAACTTTAGGTATGAATCATCTTATTATTATTTTTATTTTTTACATTATTTATGAAGTATTCTAAAGAAATAACATAATAAGTAAAGAAAGCAATAATGCTCTATATATTATTTAATGCAAAAAAGATTATACAACTAATTGCCTCCTTTCATTTAGAGTCTTTAACTCGTACTTTTTATAATTTACAATAATACTAATATTTAAACTCAGACATTAAAAGTCCAACTACACATAATTAGAGCCACTGAAGATGCACATCTTTATAGGTTGGCACAATAAACCTTCTTTTTTCTATTAGAAGAGGTGGACGGTACTCTAGGAGAACTTATATATCTTGCATTGGTAAAACCTACTACAACTACTCTCTTAAAAAGATCTATATTAGATTTAAGTATAGTATTTGCAAACATTATAGAAGATTGATCATAGTAGATCTAACAATCAATGTACTTGATACCTAAATATAACTCATTAATCAAATAAGGCTTCAAAATTAGGCTATTTACCTTTGTTTGTATGAGAATTCCTATACCTCGTCCATGACTTAGGATATCTTAGCACCTTCTAACTATAATAAGTATTTTGATGTTTTCTATGCTAGTGTGTATTCATTTAGAAGTAAATGATGCATTACATGACATACATGCACTCAAACTAAAGGTGGGTTTTCTTACCATTGCTTATCTATTCCTTATTATAGCTAACTAAAAGATTAAGCATCAACTTTCTTAGGAGAGGGTGGTAATATATGTAAATCTCCTCCAATAAAAAAATTGGTTTATTGTGAAGCTAATTTATGACATAATAAAACTAGCTTTATGTATCATGATGGGCTTAAGCAATTGCACAAGTGGTATGTAATCTGGATTTCTTCCAATAAAAATAATTAATTTTCTAAACTCAAAAATCTAAATCAAAATAAAATTAAATTAATTCAAATCAAATATCAAAAATAATTTTAAAATCATAATTTAGCATGATTTAACAAATTATTGAAACTAATTTGACCAATTTGGTCGTTTAAATCCATGTTGGCCCATTAAACCCAATTTGGGTCAAGGTAGGTTTGAATTCAAAATCAATCTTAAATGTAATGAAATTATTTATCTAAATCATCTCAAGCACTTGATTAAACACAATTGAAAGCCAAATACATTTTAGTTGAGTTAAAATGGTCATTTGACTCAATTAAACTCAACTTAATCGATTTAAGTTAAAATGGGTCAAGTTGAAACAAAATTAAAATCAATTACAAATCTAATAAAATCAATTAATTTCAAACATCATAAATCATCAAACTAACACAATTATAACTTAATTTAAATCCCAAAGTAACCAACTAAGCTAGGAGATCCAAGTTGATTCATCTCTAATCAAATGGATCAAACTAGCTTAAGTTAAATTAAAATATCATGAATTAATTGCCTCTAAGCTTTCCCATGGGCAATCAGGCATAATTATGACTTAAATATAAATCGAATTATAAAATGAATTAACCAAAATTAGTCCAAAAGAAAATAATAATCAATTAGATCAAACCAAAGTACTTAAACCCAAGTCTAACTCAAATAAACTTGAGTTTTACTCATGGTTCACCTTAGCTCTAACTTGGGCAATCAAATATAAATCCAAGAGGCATTAGGGTGGTGTCATAAATCCAAAAGATGACATGAAGGATGAGTTGTAACCATGGGAGGAATGAAGACTAATTAATATGCATAAGAAGCCAAAATCCGTTCTCCCTTCCTCCATATCTTTCTCATTCCTCATTCAATTGACTTAAAGCTATTCTTAATCAAGTAACTGTCATTTTAGAGAAGAATCCAAGGGTGTCAATCACAATGAAAAATGCCCATTTGATTTCTCTATGGATGGTTCTATGACATATATGAAAAAAAGAAAAGGAGAGCTTGGCTAGGCAATCTAATCATCCAAATAAGTTCTTGAGATGAAGAGAAGAAGAACCAACCACTTCACTGGATCTCTCACCATCGTCAAACTAGATTTCAATTAGACTGGTTGATAAAGAGGTGAAGAACCAACCACTTCACTAGATCTCTCGCCACCGTCAAACTAGATTTCGATTAGACTGGTCGATAAAGAGGTGGAGCTCGGCCTCCACAGTGATCGATGAAGAGGCAACTCAATTCCTTTTTCCCATAGGTTTTCCATATCCCAACGAAGGTGCTTGAAGCATTTACACCTATAAGGATCAACACTGGTGAAGTATGCACCAAAATTGACTACCCCTTAGCCTTAGTTTGGTCCTTTGTGAAGAGAATTTGATCTCAAGTAAGATCAAATCATATAGATGTTTTCCAATTGAATCATTGATCATTTTGCAATTGAAATCGCCTGAAAATTCTCTCTAGATTGTCAAAATTTTTCCCCCTTAAAGGCACACAACCCGTGGTTCACATTGGCATGAATAGGGATGAAATCCAAGCCATCTGTTCCTTCTGTTTAGAATGGATGGATGTAATCTAGTTGTACCACTTGATTTAAATCCCTTAAGGAAAGGCAGGTTAAACCCTGACAGTCCAATCATTAATTGGATAGCCGTAGATGATTCCATGGCTCTCGTCACCATTGAACTAGATCCACGTAGATCTAGCTGGCCTAGTGGTGTCGTGCCATGTGTCAAATGGTGCTTAATCAACGTCACGTAGGTGCTAATTGGATTAAGAATGAAATAAGGTTTTATAGTTTAAATAAGTGCTAAGAAATGCTAAAAAATTTAAAAAATTCTTAAAAATAAAATACCTAATAAAAAAAACTACAAATAAAGGTGATATGGATTCATCTGAGGAAAGGAATCCATTAAACCCAAAATCCCCAAATTTTATTTGGGAATTTTGAGTAGATTTTAATTTAATTAAAAATAATCAAACTTAAATTAAACTCAAACCATTAATTCAATCATTTTGAAACTTTGGAAAATTGAAATTAAGGTTAAAACATAACTTAGATAAATTTCTTAGGATTTATTGGTAAGTAAATCCAAAGATATGAAATTTTCAAATTTAAACTCTTAATTTAATGAAATAAATTAAAAATAAACTAAGAAAATTAGAAAAAAAATTATAAAATTAATTTAAAATATTATAATTCACATCAGTAGACCTTAGAAAAATATAAAACCTCACTAAAACCTCATAATCCCCAAAATGACCTTAATTAAGGATTTATCAAGTTAAATAAATCAATTATTAACATCAACTTTGAAAATTCACAATAAATCAACCAAAACTTCCAATATTCTAAATAAACCCTCTATGAATTTAAATTCTAGAGTGGAATTTAAAAAAAATTAAAACACATAATTAATTATTTATAATTTAAGCATAATTTAGGTTGTATTAAAATAATTAAAACCTTAATTAGCTTTGAAATACACATCTAAATAAGTTGAAATTTAAAAAAATATTAGCGAGGAACTCCACTTGCCATGAAAATTTCGAAGCTAAATGACCTCTAAACAAGAAGTTGTAGAATTTCTAATCCCTAGGTCAATATAAATAAAATAATAAAAATAAAAATTATAGAAATTGTAAAAAATTTATGAAATCAACTTAAAACAACATCATTGACGTCATAACACCTAAAGAAAATTTTTTAACTCTCTGAAATTAAGCAATATAATTAATAATACACTTAGGGTTCATGAAATGATTAGGAATATAAAATTAATCAAACCTTAAATTTTTAAGTTCATAAATTTATAACAAATCAATTAAGCAATTAAAAATCAAAACTAAACAATCTCTGAACTTCATGAATAAATAAGAAATTCATTAATCTTAAAGTTACTTTAAGTCTATTTAATATTAATGAATAATAATAATATCAAATAAAAATAAAATTGATTAATCAAATTACCTAAATCTAAATAACCTAAAAATTTAGAATTTCCTCGGTTAGGTTTGGTATCTAAAGTAGTTCATTCCCTAAGTCTCTTAGGTTATGATTGATAAACAAAACTTTACCTTAAGAGATTCATTTAAATAATAAAACCTTAACATATAATATTTTATTAAATTTAACCCAAATGATGAATTAAAAATGCATAAGTTAATGAACTCTCTTAAATAATGAAATTAAAATATAATGAATTCCTTAACTGATGAAATCAAAACTTATAAGCTAAATTTGAGTTTAAAAAATCAACTTAAATTAGCCATGTTAAATGGTTCAAGTTTAATAAATAGTAACATTAATAAAATAAATGAATGAAATTAATTTAACTAAATCAAATGAGTTAAATAATTAAAACATATAAAATTAAATAAATATTTAATTAAATTATATAAATTCTAAACAATATTAAAATCAATCAATACAAAATAAAAATAAAATAAATGAAAACAACTAACACCAAATCAAAATGTACAAATGTTAAATCAAACCTTATAATAATGAATGATTAAACTTTTAATTAAGGTTTAAAGAAACACTTTAAATTTTAATTGAAGGACATAAATTAAATTAAGAAATATTAATAAAATCAAAGTAAATAGAAGAAGAATAAATTCTAACCATAGTTAAAATCATATTTTAAAAGAAGAATTGAACATTAATCAAATCAAATCTAACTTAAAATAATTCATTCAAATGAAATTAAAAGAGATTAATTAAGATACTTATGTTGTTAGCTTGACCCTTAAAATGAATTATTATCTTAAAATGAAAATCTCATTCTAATTGGATTTAGGATGTCGACTAGAATGAAATTTATTTTATTCTTCATTTTTTTAGATTAATCTTAATGAATGTTACCCAAACATGAAAGGATTCTAAAGACCAATGAAACTAAGCCACCATCACATGAATAATACTCCAATACTTCCTTTCATTATCAATAACATCCACATTCTTTCCTTTTTAGTTTCTTTAATATTTGATTTAGTATATGTATATATATATATATATATATATATACATGCAATGTATTCTTTAGTTTTTTTTTTTTTTTTTTGGCACACTTAATGAATGTTGATGCATGGATTTGATTGAAAAAAGGGATTTCATCTCATATTTAAGCATATACAAATATGTACAAGGAATTTAAGCAAGTATGTGTCATTGTTAAACCATGGAAGTGAGATTATCTAAGACCTCCTTGAGATAACTTAAAGCCTTGTGTTCTCGGGATGTCCAAACTATATACTTGCTAATTCAAATACACATAAACATATACATAATCATAGAAATAAAATCATAAAAATGGTTGTATATAAATACCTTTTATTTATGTAAAGCTTAATGGCAAAAAAAGGATTTCACTTTACATTCTAGAATATGCATGAACATAAATGAAATTAAGCAAGTATGTGCCATTGTTAAACTAGGGAAGTGAGATTATCTAAGACCTCCTTGGAGCTACTTAAAGCCTCGTATTCCTGTGATGTCTATACTATATACTTACCAATTCTAATACATAAATACATAAGTATAAACATAGGAATAAAACCATCAATTGCCATCTTTTGATTACAAGTAAATGAACATTTTATTTTCACATAATTAGTTAATTAAAATAACCATTGATTTAAAATTAATAATTAACATATAGTTTCATAATAGTTTGAGATTTACTAATGATAATAGCCACACCATATGATAACGTTTATCCAACTCATGTAATTTAAATGCAATCATATTCTTTTAACTTTAAAACATGAATACATGAAGCACATGGCATGCACATTTATGATAATTGAATACCATCACATAACATACTTGATTTCATTAGAACCTAAGGACAATCAAATTAGATAAATATCTAAAATCTAATCAAAGTTTCTTTAATGTTTAATTTTAATATTCAAGTTATTGAAACTTAAAGAGGAGAAATAATAGTTAGTGTTCAACCCATATCCATGTTTGTTTGCTAATAAATTTAAAGAAAATTTAAGTGGCTTTTATGAATTAATTAATTTGGCCCATTAATAATCTATTTAAATACCCTCTCAAAATTCTCTTAATTTGATTAATTATTAAGCAA
Organism: Cymbidium sinense; assembly: GCA_021442155.1. Classification (NCBI taxonomy): domain Eukaryota; kingdom Viridiplantae; phylum Streptophyta; class Magnoliopsida; order Asparagales; family Orchidaceae; genus Cymbidium; species Cymbidium sinense. The sequence continues at coordinate 58,459,325 of CM038215.1, forward strand.
GAGCTCACAAATCATGATCATATGCCTGAAAAATAAAATTTGCAATGTCCTAAGGATTCTATTGCAAGTAAGCTCATGTTTAATAAATAATTGAATTAAGAAGATTAAGCTAATTACTTTTACAATTACCCACACCAATGAAGAACCATAATTTCATTAAAGGTCCTTATATTATCTCAGCACATAAAGAGGGTCAATTAAACATATTTTTATTAAATGAGTTAATTATGATGGTTTCATATTTAAATTTCATCTAACCATTTAAATAATTAATTAAGTGCTTCAAAGGTAATATTAAAAAATAATTAGGAAGAGGGGTACTAATTATTTTTTATTATCCTTACTATTATATTAATTAATTAACACCCTTTAATCAATTTCATAATTTTCTTAATCTTAATAATTACTTAATTGCATAAGAGAGATAATTTGGGTTTAAAATTTTAATTCTTTTAATCCACTTGAGAAATTATTCTAAGAAAATTATAGGAGACAGAGCTTGTCCTATATATTCAACATGTTAAATCTAAAGTTAATAAACCAAGTGATTAGGGCTTAATTAAGGTAGTTAGTTAAACTTTTAAACCCCAATTAGTCAATGTTCATTGGATGAAACTTAGGAATTTTTTTTTATTCTCCTATCTAAGCTTTCCATATAAGGTTTATTTACATTTTTTTTATTTTTCTACAATTAGTTATGACTTTTTTAAAGTATGGTATAATTAAAGTGATTAATTAATGCCTAATTAAACATTAATTTAATTTTTGTAATTTAGTATGATCTAAATGGTCTAATTAATTTTTTAAGATCTTTGATATTTATTAAAGTGATTTAAATTATTTTGGAGAATTTTTATAATTTTTTAATTAACTATTTAATTAAAAATAGCCAATTGCCATCAAAAATTAATAACTCTTAAACCAGAAAGCTAATTAACTTCAAATTTTTATGATAGGTAGGCAAGAACATTAAGCTTTTTTTTTTAGAATTTTCAAGTCAATCTATTTAGCATTTTAAGAGTAATTAAGGAAATATAAATTTTACTAAAACTCAAAGTACTCCTAAAATATACATCCAAATTTGAGGGTTTTAAGTTCATTGGATTCCTCTTGAAAAAATGAATCCATGGAGCCTTATTTGTATTTTATTTTTTTATGATTTGTTTAAATTCTAGGTCAAATCTAATAGAGCAGATCAAAGATGAGATCTAATCGTAACCATCCATTATATTGAAGTAAGATGGATGGCCCGAAGGTTGTCTCTCTCATGGGAGGTAGACCAAATAGAGTTAGATTGATGGGATCTATCACAAACATCACTGGATCTCTTGATCTTCTTGTGATCTTAACTAAAAGTAGTGTTAGGGAGTTGAAAGAAAGAAAGTGCAATGGGAGCTAAAAGAAAATCCTAGATTCATGCAAATTTTTTACCCAACACAAACACCTATGGTTGATCTAAAGTTTATAAAAGTTACCTCATCGAAGCACACATTTGGTGGATGCTAGAAAATCTTGGATCTCCTATTTTGCCTCCCTGTGGAATGCTCTCGCTTTGCACCACCGCCAGTTGCTAAAAAAATTGGTGGCTCCTGGACTTAGAGAGCGCAAGAGATGGGAGAAGGATTTTTCTTCTAGTTGGAAGAAGATGTTTGTGTGTTTTCCTTTTTAGTATGTTAAGTATAAAATAAATGTTGTGTGTAGAAAAAACCCTCTTTTTTTCCATGCCCTCGATGTGAAGAAAGAAATTTTTTTTCTTCTCATGCTCACCTCCCTCTTTTTTTATTTCCTTATGTTTGGTGTGTTCTTTTCCTTATTAAAGCTGAAATTTTACTTGGTTTGATGTATGGGGAGGTGAGTGGACTCATTTTGGGTTAAGATTTGAGTTGACTCATCTTAACTCAACTTGAATTAGGTTGAGTAAAGTGAGTCTTGTTTGGCCAATTAATTTAGGATTAATTCTAAATTATATTAAACTAATTATTTATAATACCAATGATTAATTAATATAACTTAACTTAAGACTAAATTAACTCAATTTAAGATAAATAAGTCAAATTAGGCCAATTTAGGTTCACTTGGGTCCATGGGCTAAATTGATTAAATTAGATAAATGGGCCCAAATGAGAATGAAATTGAGTTTAATTAAGTTTTAAAATTGATTTATAATAATTAATTTTATTTAATTTTAATTTATTTTGATTTTAGCTTGTTATCCTCAAATAGGTCAATTTAGGTCAATTCAGGTTAGATTAACCAATTGTCCAAATTGGCCAAATTGAATGCCATTGAGAGTTGAGTCATATTAAATAATCAACTTAAGAAAAATATTAAGCATTGATTTGGTTTAATTTGGGTTGAGTTAAGTTTTAATTTAAACCCATTTTTCAACTAAATTGGCCTTAATGGGTCAAATTGGGTTCATGTGGGTTAAATGACCAATATGACCCAAATTGAAGTGTGTTCAAGCTTCAATTATATTTGATTGAGTATTTTAAATGATCGAGAGTAATTAATTTTAATTAATTTGGATTTTATTTTGATTTAGACCTATTTTGGTCCAATTTAGGCTCAATGGGTTAAATCAGGGAATAGTTATGTCAAATGACTAATTTGGTCAAATCAAACCTAAGAAAAGTTTAAATTATGTTCAAATATAAATTTAAAGTATTGTGTAACATTTAATTTAATTTCATTTCAGTTTATTTTGAGTTTAGGTTCAATAGGGTCGTTCAGGTTCATTTAGACTAAGTAACCTAACTAGGCTATTTGAGTCATCATTAAATTAAGAGTTAATTAGTTTAGTGATATATATATTAATTTGATAAATGTAAGTATTTAAGATGACTTAAATTCACTTAATTTTGATTAACTTGATTTTTAGCTTGGTGGGCACACATGGGTCAACTCTAGGTCAGATGACCTGATTAACCACTTTGAACCCCATCTGGATTTATTTTTTGGGTTCACTTATACTTTTGCATTAATTTTGTGCCTTTTATTTGGTTTTATTTGATTTATTTTTGATTTTACAGGATTTTATTTTTGAATTTAGCTAATTTTGAGCCCAAATGGTTTAATTGAGTTAATCAAACTTAATTACCTTAATATGGGTTCAGTTGAATTTAAATTTTATTTTAATTTATTATTTTAATTTTTGCTTTAGTTGAGGATGTACACTTAGCGACTAATCACAGTATCCTAAGTGCCTAATTAGGAAGCTCTTAGTATAAGGTCAGAAATCCTAATTTACTGAAATTATGGTGTGCTATTAACCTCACTTGAGCTTCATCTTCATTATTCGTACAAGGCTCTAATAAATGCTACAAGAATCATAGAAATCCTTGGTCTCAGGTTAAAAAGATTATCCTTATGCTCACCTTGCATGGGAGGATGGACTACGATTCATGTCCTCTTTTGGGAGGAGGCTGCACCATCAAAGTATAATTCCCAATGGCTGTTGTTCACACTCTTCAAACTCATGATCTACTCATCAGAGAGATCATCATTTAGAGGAAAATCCATGAGGAGGGGGTGCACTGCTAAAAAGTCTTCCAATGCTTATCCTTTCATTGCACGAAGTGGTATGAAAGTAATATCAAACTGTGAAAAAATCATGGACCATCATACCAACTGTCCGGATACAATCAACTATGTCATGAGATATCGAAGTGGATTCACTTAGAGATCAAGTTAATCTTATGGGAAAGCATGTAGTATCTTAGCTTTTGGGCAGAAATATGAGGGCTAAGCAATGTTTCTTGATGGGTGGATAGTTTGCTTCTGCAAGAATTAGGCAACAACTCAAGTAATAGACTGCATTCTTTTTTTCCCTTCATCGTTAGCTTGAGCAAACAAAGCACCAAGTGAATCACCTAATGTAGTCGTATACATAATGAGTGGCCTACCCGGGATAGAAGCAGCATGTACCTAAGATGTCATTAAGTATTGTTTAATTCTCTTGAAAGCATGTTGGCACATATCATCCCATCAAAACTTGACATCTTTCTTTGTAAGTGCAGCGAATGGTTGACACTTACCAGATAAATTTGATATAAAGCGTATTAAATAAGCCAACCTTCCTTGAAAGGACCTAAGTTGGGTTAGGCTTTTAGGAGGTGGTATATCTAATATTTCTTTAATTTTCTCTAGATCTATCTCAATCCCATGCTGTTCTACTATAAACCCTAGAAATTTCCCCGAGGTTACCCCAAAAGCACACTTTAAAGGGTTCATTTTTAGGTTATAGCATCATAACCATTCAAAGAATACTCTCAAATCATATAGGTGGTCTTCCTTTTCTTCACTTTTGATTATAAGATCATCAACATAACACTCAACCTAGTGATAGATGAGTTCATAAAAGATTCTAGTCATGGCCTGCTGATACGTGGCACCAGCATTCTTAAGGCCAAAATACATGACGTTAGAGCAAAAGATTCTGATCGGAGTCCTAAATATAGTATTCTTCTTATCTTCAGGTGCCCATCTTAATTTGGTTATAACCAGAAGACCCATCCATGAATGAAAAGAACACGTGAGAGGAGGCTATGTTTACCATCAGCTCTAGTATGGGTAACGGGAACTCATCTTTGGGACATGCCTTATTTAGATCCCTAAAATCAGCACATATGGGAAGTTGGCCATTTTTCTTCTTAACTGGGATGTCACTGGCTAACCAAGTAGGATATTTTTTCTCTCAAATAAAACAAATCTCAATCATCTTCTTTACTTCAGAAATGATTTGTTGTTTAATATCTAGTCGCATGCATCTAGAAGCTTGCTTAATAGAAATTACATCAGGCTAAATTTCTAGTTTATGAACTACAACATCAGGAGTTAATCTAGGCATTTCTTCATAACTCCAAGTAAAATAATCCTTAAACTTTGAAAGTATCCCAATCAAGTCATTAGTTTTAAATTCGCTCAGCAAAGAACTAATAAATGTTGGATGTGAAATATTTTTGGTACCCATGTTAATTTCTTTCAGCTCATCAATGGTTGACTTTATTTCTTCTTCCAATTCTAGAGCTACATCCCTAACTTGGAGGTAATATGTATCATCTGAAGTTTTTAGATAAACTTCTTTACAAAAATTAGTGTAGTTTAAAAAGAACCTATCATACTCCAAATTATGGGTGATGACTAGACAATATTCATCATCATCTATAGGTCCAACTATATCAAATCCTAGCCCTGGTCTTGACTGTGCTTTCTTGCATTTGTTTCTCCATATTTTCTCAAAGTAATCTGACTTACACCTAGACCATGCATGTGATATCAATCCCTATTTTACTTGATTTTGAACACAAGGAGAGTACTAGTCAAAAAGTTATTCTATTATTTCTTTGCAAAATTCATCCTCAAGTTCTACATCAACTCTTGAACCTAAGGATGATGCTCCTAAGTAAAACTTATGAGGCTTGAAGTTTTTATCCATCTGTAGTGTAGCTTTAACTACTAAACCCTCAACAATATTTAAAGAGTGTGGGGTTAGAGCTAGAGCGCTCACATATTGGTTGATCCTCTCATATAAAGACAATTTAGATACATCATCAATTTTCTTGGGGGCTCATTCATCATCTTTATTTGGCTCTACTGTTACCTCTAATTGAGTTTGTAGATGTGGGGAGGCAACTAGTGCACTAGCTACATAGAACTCATCTTCTGAGCTAGATTCTAAGTATATGTAGATAGTGGGAAAGTCTTGAGCTGGTTGTGGAGGATCTCAAGCCGGGGGTGTGTATATATATCTTCCTCCTCTCATGCCTCCTCTGAGCCTGCCTCTTCCTTGTCCCATGAGAGATCAGGAAGTCTCATCTGCTTGTTGGAATTGAGAGGTAAGATGTGAATGGAAGGTGATGTCGAACTCTACTTCCTTCCCCAAGTTTACTTTTTTTCTTTTTCATACTCTCTTTCTTTTTCTTTCCCTTTTTATTTTTTTATCTTTTCTTTTTTTTTCTTTTTGTTTGATAACATTTTTTACATCACGATAGTATAGATTTTTCCTTTAGGGTGGTAATAGGCTGCATCTTCATATATCCTGACCTCATGCACTGAGAATGGCTTCAAATCACCCTTAAAATAGTATTTTAAGCCATTGTGTGTGACCTTAATGCACTGATGGAGTGAGAATGGCACCATGCTCATGTATCCAGCAAAGCATTGAATGATGAATCTGAATCTATAATATGGAACTTTGCCTCATTCTTCAAGTCACCAATTTTTAATAGCAATGTGATTGAGCCTAGAACCCTCTCATCATGTTCATTAAATCCTTTCAACATCATCTTATCAGCTAAGCCTGGTGATGTTGATCCTCAAGTAGGCAAGAGTTCTTAGACTCATGATGTTGATTGATGCACTAGGGTCAACAAGTGTCAACAAGTTATCTCTGATATATATATATATATATATATATATATATATATATATATATATATATATATATATATTGTGGTGTGGTCAGGTCCCAGGCATCTTCATCTGAGAAGGTAACTCCTAAAACTTCATTGAAGTAGCAAGCCTCTTCTTTCGCTATAGAAATAGCAGTCAGCTGGGCTAAGCATATCTCATAATCTAAAAGAGCCTTGATTAAAGACTCCCTCGTCCTTTTGGATAAGATGAGGGCATCATTAATGCATAGCCTAGCTGGCAACTTTCTAAGATGGGCTAGGACATTATAGTCAACTTTGGGCTAATTATCCACAAGCATATCATGTACTTGAGAATCTTGTAGAAGGTCTATTTATTCACTAAATCTAATGGCTTGTTTTCCCTTATCTTGAGGCTGCATCCTATGAGGAAGAATTCTAAAACTACAAAGGATAATTTATATAATCTCTTCTATAGAGGGAATCATACTGGCATCTACCTGCTCATCGGGGGTGCCTTTTATAGTCAGATGACTCTAACTCTATCTCAATAATGGTTCCCTAAGGATTTAAGATTGGGATGTCACTATCAAAGTAGAAGTCATCTTATGAAAAGACTTGATCGAATTTTGATTATTGAGATTTAGAGAGTTATCATTAGGATTGAGATTATAAGAGTCATTTTCACCACAAAGAGATAAGATATAAGTATAATTTTTATTTATTACTTTATTTTCCTTCTGCAGTACAAAAAAAGTCATATAGAGTAAACGGCATGAGTGGCTTGATGCTCCCATCCACAGACACTATGCTCCTAAAAGTAGAGGTATGAGGAGTGATAAGCGATGCTACTACTAATGTATCCTAAGTCTGTATGGGCTATTTGTGCTCTGCATTTCTCATCTCTGAGTTAACTCACAACTTGAAGACCTATTAGTGGTGTGGAGGTCTAACCTGGTTCAGGTACGTGTATTGGAAGTTTGTTACTTTAGAAATAATTTTATGAGAGGTTCAAGATAAGGATATATCCCAACCTTCTTCAGTCTTGAGAAAATAAAATGATTCCTAAGAGTTTACTTTGATAGAACTAGTGGTATGTTCTACTAAGTATTCTTTGGGTATCACTATGGCTCCACATTTGTAGCTTTGCTCTATCCAATCTTTAAAGGTAATACAATCCTCTAAGACTTGTCCATGTATGTGGTGGTAGAGGCAAATATTAGGATCATCACTCTTGCCCACTTCCTCCGGCCTCTTGGGTTCAGGTAGTTGGAAATCAGACTTCTTAATGAGATTCTTGAAAATTTTCTTAATTACCTCCCTCTTAAATAAATAAGGCTTCTTTAACTTTCCAATAAGAGTAGGTGGAATGTAGCTACACTATTGGTAAAGGGTGTCTGGGGTGGGTGGTGGTGGAGGTGGTGGAATGGTTGTTGGTCAGAGACCATAGGTCTCTAACACCTCTATGGCTTTAGCTTGTACTTCTAAAATGGCTTCTTCATGACTTCCCTTCATTTTGATGGTCAAACCTTTGAGACCATCCCATGAATATTCTCTAATTTCAATGGCATACTGCTCCTAAAGCTGAGATTCATACTTTATACTAAGGTTCCTTCATCTAAGAATATAATCAACCAAGGATATTAGATTTCTATTTTTCAATTATTAGGTCCCATACTGTCACTTTCTGTTAAACTCCTGTAAACCTCTTGATGAATAGTTACTTTAACTTGGTAAAAGTCTTCATTTAACCATTGGGAAGTTCAACATATCAATCAAATGCTACACATTCTAGGCTACTAATAAAGTGTCTAAATAGAAGAGCATCACTACCTCCAACATTATAATAACTATCTCTAAAATGGGCAATGTGTTGCTGTGGGTTCCCACTACCATCAAAAATTCTAAAGAATCGTGGCACAAACCACTAGGGATACTACTCTACATCAAATTTCTCTGGGTAAGGTCTCCCCTTTGGAATTGATGAGGCCCCTTGGGTTTACACCAATGCTTCCTTAACTTGTTGTTCCACCAACTATTTGATATCTCGCTTATGAAGAGCTACACTTTTGTACCCTTCCTATGCAAATTGTTTGTGTCCTCATCTAAAAAAATAGTGCTTTTATTTATATCAACTATACGCACTAGCTTAGGCTTATCTACCTCCATAAGTGTGGCTTAGGGGACTACAATTTGTCTTTGAAGAGATAGGACTAACATCAACTCTTCCACCCTTTGCTCCATACGACTGAGTTGGTCATCTTTTGGTCTTAGTTGGTGCAATAGTTATTGAGTTAAGTATGACGTCTCACCTTTCTCAACTGTAACATCATGTGCATTCTGGGGGAATTGTTGTTCTCTATGAAAGGATCCTCGAGTGTCAACCATATGTATGTCTGTTGTATCATCTAGAAGATCATCCTCATCAGCATTCGGGTCTACCATGCCACTATCATGATCAGAGTGATCATCCCCCACTATCTGTTTAACTACAGCCTGATAGTCCTCCAGTATGTCATCTAACGATCGATCATCTACCCAACCTAGGACTACTGGAACATATACTGGGTGATCACTACAAGTAATTAGATTCTCTACCTACAACGGATCTCTCTCTTGAACTGCCTATTCATTTACTGGTCTAGGTTGTGTGCAAACTGGTTGCTCCTCTATTTCCTCCCTTCCATCAAGTAATGGTGGTGAGGCCACAACTACACTCTTGGGCCACCATGCCCTCTTCTGTATTGTTAAAATATGAGGTCAAATTGGAGATCTTGACCTTGTACCACCAGCAAGAGAAGAGGAAGGTTGGCCCTTAGGTTGTAGTCTAATCACTAGAGGTGGAGCGAGTCTTCCTTTAGACTGCTTCTGATACTTTGTGGGGACATCAAATGTGTCACTTGGACTAAAGAGGGGAGTCTATGAATAGAGTGATGTATGCCTTTTTAGGTTGAACCTAGTGAGTACAATCCGGTTGGATTCACCTACATGATCAGACTGTTGTAAACTATGGTGTTTATCCATTAATGTAGAGGCCACTGATTGCCTGGCGAACCTCCTCATTTCGCTTTTAGCAGCCTAAACTACCACTTTGGCCTCTGTGGACATTTCTTTTTTCATCTGATCCTACACACTTTTTGGGATGGTTGTTCTAAAACTTCTTACTGCTTTGGACTTAGACCATTTATGCTTCATTCCCATACATTTAAAAACTAAACTCAAATCGACATAGGGTATTCATCTCCTATCCCTAGCTAGTTTCTCATTCTTAAATGGACGTGGTTGCATTACGATGACTCAATGAATATCTTCCTCTCCCTCAGATACAAAGAGTGGGTGAAACCTAATTCCCAAAAAAAAGGGAGAGTAAATATTAGAAATATTTTTGGTAAACATTTTTAATTAAATGCTAATAATTAATATGTACTTTTAGTCCTCTATCCTTTTTGCAAGTTTCCTTTATGAGTAAAAGAATCAAAGCTATAAATATATAGCCATTGAGTATGCATCGACCAAATGAGTGCTCATAAGCAGTAAAGAATCAACAGAGGAGTATCCAAAAAAGAATAGTAGAATTTAAATATGTAATTCGGTCACTTAGAAGGGCTCATGCCAAGTAGGGAAACATGAGAAGAGACCACCCCTATCAAGTGACCAACATCAAGCGACTCATATTGCACACAAAGACTCGCCTGCATACAGACAACTAAGTAATTAACCATACTCAAGAACTCATCACTCAATATATATCACTCTCATACACTCCAAATCATCGGCGAGTTCATTATGTAATCAAAATAGCTAATATGTACTTTCTTTGTATGCACTTTCCTTATATTTACTTTCTTTATGTAGCAACCTCCTAGTCCTATAATGGAATTTATGAAGAAGCAAAGATCTTTATTCCTTTTCTTTTTCTATGATTCCAAGAGAGGGAGGGAGACTCTTGTACTCAGACCTCCTTCTTGTATTTATATTCTCAAAGATAGTGGAATTTTTTACACCTTCTTAAACTTTTCTATTTTATTTTCTATTTACTTTATCACTTAAATTAGCCCTGCTTCTTACATGACTAAAGAAAGATCCTTCATCACTCCACATAAAAATTTGGATTCAACATATGGGATGCTTAAATTGTCACCTTTCATAAGTGAGTATAATCTATTGATCGATGATGATGAGATGATAAAGTCTTCATTGAGAGCACCGCATTTGTGGTTCTGGTGTATTTATAGGTGTTTTGAGATCTAAAAAATCATAAAGTATGATTACATTTTTTTTTATTGAATATCATAAAGGCTAAAAAATATATAGTTTGATTGAAGGATGATCATAGCTTATAATTAACATAATCAACACTATTATTTAATGTCATAGTAATGATTAATTTAGACAATATTATTAATTTGGCATCACATCAATGTCTCTTGACTAGAACTAAGGATAGAGAGAAGAAAGTTACTCATGCATTAGTAGAAATAAGAGAACATTAAGAGAACTTTCAATCTTGAAGGAAGCATGAAGACCTACACGAGACTTAGTTTATGCATTTTATATCATTTATTTCTAGTTGTAATGTTTAATGACATTTTTGTAATTATAGTGGTAATTTATGTGTTAACTATCATGTAAGCTCATTTGGTGTTGTAATATCTTGAAAAGGGAAGGGCTTTAGTGCATAAAACAATTATAACTATTTTGTGAATAATTAATCAATTATAAATTCGGGAAATTAAAAGAGTTTCCAACGTCTAAGAGTGAGAGCGAGTAGTTAGAGTGGTTAAGCTACCCCTTATCCATTTCTTTCAAAATTCCAAATTTTGAAAAATCTCATATATTAAAAAAACTTTAATTCTCACTTAATGATGAAGACTTTTGTGTTTTTGGAAGAATAATTGAATGAAATAATCATTGGTTAGAACTTTGTGGCTAGACATAGAAGGATGATTTGGGGAGCCACTTCTAATGCTACTTTGGTGAGTAGTGCATTTATTTTAATTTTATTTCTCACAAATTTTTATAATTCTCTATTGTTATTTATTCATGTGTTTGTTGTCCAATTATAAAAAATTTAAAATATTTTTTTTCCTAAAATATATTTCATAATCCATTTAGTAATGGTTAGATTGATCTAGGGATTTCCAAGACCTTGTCTACTTGTGGTTTGAATTTGGTTAAAAAATCCTCCACCAAAAATTACCAAAATATATAGACTAGTAGCCCACTTAATTATTTATAATCGCCAAGGTTGACTAGAGTATGTTATTTAAGGTTTCTTGGATTTTAATAAACTCTAAATCCAAATCAATCTACAATTAGAGAATATTTTCTCTTTTTCTAGATCAAAAAATCAAATTCAAAGAAAAATACATGGACACTTTCAAATTATGTTAAAAATTTTAGATTAGAACAAGAGGCTCTTCACTACATTTTGGTTTTTATTTCATGTTATATAGATTTTTAGTGAGGGTAATCTAATTGGAAGAAGTGAAGATCCTAGAATAGGATCTATTTCTTGCCTAGTCCTTTGTCGCTCGTTTAATATCTCAAAACTCTAATATCACTTAAAATCACATTTCACCTCATATATTCTGACTCTCCTGGGCATTTTATAAGAGTTCTCCCATCCACTCATTAAATCACTTCACTAACCTAACCCTACATCGAGATCATTTGGTATTAAAACTTTAGTTATTTGGTAGAGTGCATTGGTGGTGGTCACTAAAGGAATTGGAAGCTTGGAGAGGCATTTCCAAAGCATGGGTTTGACAACCCAATAGAGGTAATCTATGTAATATATATTTGGTTGCCTTTAATGATATGTTTTCCTTAAAAATTCTTGTTGTATATTATATGTTTGATGAAATTATGTTTCTTATTGTAAGGTAGCCTATTAGTTGTCTTTTCTTTATATTAACTTAGCCATTAACCAATAGTCATATGGAAGAAACCAAAGGAGCAATGTATAAAGATCAATATATATGGTTGCTTCTTCTTTAATGATCATTTTCCTAGTATTCGTGGTATCTTTAGAAATTCCCAACGTAAGTGCATCCTTCTATTCTCTAAGATATGTAATGCAAAATCTATCATTCTTGCTAAAATGATTGCTTGCTACACTATATTATGACTCTTAGTAGTGCTCAATGCCTTTAGCTTTTGGCTAGAAATAGATTCTTTTTGGCTATGCAATCTTCTTAACAAAGATAGCAATGTGTATGTTATTTAATTAATCTCCTCAATGAAATTTAGCTACTCTTAAGGGTAGGCAATTCAGAATTTCACACATCCTTCAAGAAGGAAACAAACCTATTGATCACCTCGCCAAGCTTAGATCAACACTAAATAATATTTAAATCACAACCACACTAGATTTTCTTCTCAGCAAGCATATTCATAGTGATAATTTGGAGTTACCATACTTTAGGGGAGCTTTTCAAATTTACTCCCCATTTTTTTATCTTATTTCATAGCTCTATATTTCTACTTTTATTAATGAAACCTTTTTCTTTCAAAAATAAAATAAAAAATAAAAAACTAGCTATTAACCTTGCACTTACCCAAACTAGCCATTAACCTTGCACTTACCTTGCACGTTAATCAACATATTGATTTTTTTAATAAAATGAATCATCTAATTAAACTAATAATTATGAATCCAAATAATCCGTAAATGAGTTAAGTCAATCAAATACATAACAATGTTAAACCCAACATAAACAAATTAAAAAGATAAATCAAGTTAATAATTAATCAAACTTTAACTATATAAATTAGTTAATCATGTTAATTATGAACATTCAATCAATCATTCACCATACTTTAATCAATCCAATCATGATTAACTTAAATTGAATTTTAAATGAATCAATCAAACATCTAATTAAGCTAAACCCAATTCGATCAAATCACTTAAATAAGATAAATTAAGTTAATTATTAATGAAGCTCTAATAATCAATTAACCAATTTGAACACAAATAATCATTCATCAAACTCAGATTAAGCTAATCTAATTAAAAATTTAATTATTTATTAAGTCATAATCAAATTAGTAAACTAATTAAGTTAAACCATAATCAAATTCCACCAAAGTAAATATTAAATTTACATAGTCAACATAAGTGAATTATCAAACAAAAATAAACAAACACTAACTATCATAATAAAATCTAAGTAATAAACTCTAAAATTATTAAAAGTACCTTTAATTAAATTAAAATTTGTTGATTGAATTATCAAACCAATCAAACCTAAATGAAATATGAAACCACTAAATTCAAATAACAATAAAACTAACTCAAACAACATAAATCACTTAAGTTAATATATTCTAATAAAACTAAATAAACATTAAACTATTAATAAAAGATGAAATCAAATAATTGAATCTTAAATTAAAGTGGGCTTAATGGAATCAAAACATAGCTATCAACGTAACTTGAATAATGATTAAATTAATCAAATGAAACTTAATTTAATTGAATCATTAAAACAAGTTAATTGTATAAATTAATATAAAGTAATAAAATTTAAAGAATTTAATAAATATGTGAATGAAACAAAAGTAAAAGATTAAACATAAATTGAAATTTTAATTTAAATGAAGTTAACAAAATTTAAGAAACTAATAACTAAACTCAAATTGAAATATTAAATCAATCTTAATAAAATCATTAGATTCAAATGGAAATGACCTAAAATTAAAGATTAACAACTAAATTAAAATTATAAATAAATCAAAGAAATGTTAACCAAATTAATGCCCACGTTAAAAAAAACCAAAATATATAGATCTCTAGTTTTCTAAAGTGAATATATATCTTTTGGTGAAGATTTCACTTTCTTAGGATTAAAGTGTTAAGCAAACTAAGTCTTTCCATAAGAAAGGCTTAATCGCCTTTCCACACTTTAGAATCTAAAATCAATTTCAATATAAAAAAATGAATTAAAATTAGAAATGAAACTCCAAATTACTTAATCCTACCTCCCAATGGTAAATCAAACCAATCTTAAATTCAAGTCAAAACTTAAACTTAAAGAAACCTAGTACAGACCTACCACACTACCACTTTCATCACACACTAGAATACTGGGCCATCGATCCTAGAATTAGGTTAGGCCATTGTGTTATTATGATGTGAAACTTTTTCCTATTTTTGTGGTGTATTATTTTAGTTTGGATAACTAGGATTATTTACTCACTAGTTTGAATATAAATGTCTCTTTTTATACTAACACTATTTTCTACAAGGGTGTTGTGCTTAAAGGATTATTATAATAAATGAATTATAAATATTATTTGCTTACAGCTACTTTGCTTAAGTCCCTAAGCATAGCCCATTAGGACAGGGAGGCTTGGTAACCATTGGTTTTAAGCTTTTGTGTATAATATAAACTGCTAATGTTGTTTTCCTTTTCTTGATATCTATTTTGCAGGGCTTAGGATTTTCTTTTTAAAATTTAAAAAATATTTTTATCTTAGAATTTAGTTAGGATCTATTAGGTTTAGGAATTGTAAGAGCTGATTATACCCATTTGGTGGTCCCTTGTGGAGCCTAAATAGGTCCCTGAAGAAGATAATAATCCTAAAGTAAAAGGAAGACCCCATAAATCAAAATTGAGTTCTAGGGTGAGCTATATAAAGTAGACCTCGGCTACCCACTTTTTTCTTTTCTCAGATGTATAGTAGTACCCCCGCCACACTAGCCTATTTATTTAATTATTTTTTGGTGTGATTTATTTTAGGGTGTGCAATAAAATTGCATATTGTTTATATAAGTTTCTTTCTATCATTGATGTGTTTTATGATGAAAATCCTAGTTATATTAGGCTCTTAAGGTAAAATTAAATTTTTTAGCCCATTAAATTTAGTTAACTCAAATATAAAATTAATAATTTATGACCTCACTAATTAAATCCTTAGAAATTAAAAGTAACGAGAAACCTTAGAATTATGAACCATGATTGCATATTTCTTCTCAAATTATTGAATTGAGTCCTTTTCCCATTACACATAAAGGGGCATCTGACCTATGAAGATGATCACCTTTCTAGAATAATTATACCTTCTCTTTTGATTTAGCCTATAACTTATTTCTAGCTGTATCTCATTTTAGGCATAACTTGCACACCTAAAGCATTCAAATTATGAGTCAAAATGTATTCAAATTGAAAATTGATGCATTAATTAGAAGCACACCATACGAGTTATGATCTTAAGATTAGGGAGTGAGTTTATGCCCTTAGCTTCTATTGCTAAATACAATAACCAAAATTATTCAACATTCATAAAACTAGACTCAAGGTTCTAAAATCATTAAGAGGTGTTAGCTGGCAACCCTTTCAGGTGGGTTATAAGTCTATAAGAGTTGGGATAGGCTTATATTCATAAGTGAGAAGTTATCGATAAATCTTAAATTTTTATGATTAGATTAAGTAATGTTTTTGACCTATATCAAAAGACCTATTTAGATTTAGGATCTAAAGCATCTTATTTCTCCTTTGTTACAAGAGTAAGTCTTCACTTCTTAGGCTTTTCTACAATCTTATACTGCTAGAATATAAGTCCTAACTTTCTAATAAGATGTCAAACTCAAAATTTAAGTAATTTTATTTTTGAAATTATAAAGCCTAATAGTATAACAGGTTGAAATGCTTACTAGACTTTCGAGAATCAAAAGTAATTTTTACTTTTTTTCTTATTTAGCCTCTAAAAGGAACTCCCTCTTTTTGAATTAATCCCACTTGAATTTTCAAAATAACCATCCCTTAATTATAAACTTTGAAATTCATAAAGATGAAATTCGGCCTCTTTAATCGAAAGTATTTTTAATAGGAATTCTCTTTCTTCAAAATGTAATTAACTAAAAGGACTTGACCTTATAAGGAACTATGAACCCTGCACTAAAATATACCCTATTCTACTTTTCCATATAGTTTTAGGAAAATAATCTCTGGTATATTGAAGACCTATCAGCCTTCGTAGTCCTTATTAAGTGATTGAATCCATTATATAGTGATATATCCATCTCTATAAATGGGATATTATTCCTTAATGATGTATTTGATCACCTAAATAAGAGCCCCCAAGATCCACATAGTATTCAAAATAAAAATCTCCACATGCTTATGTAAGTGTTGAATAACTAGACACTATGACTAGGCCACCCCATTATGCCTTTAACTATGTTCCTAAACATGAACTTTATATGTAAGCTTTATATTTCAAACTTATAAAGTACATTTCAAGTATCAAGGTTCTATCTCTAAACATAAATTTTATATGTAAGCTTATCTCTTTGATGTTTATAAACATTGAGAAGTGAATCAATTTTACCATTAGGTTGTATCTGTGAGTTATAAAATAATACAACTCTTGTCCACGAGGATGAATATTAAATGCTAGTTCAATAGTTGGACCTATATATGTGCCAATGAAGTCTACTCAACTTCCATCCTCTAAAATATAATTTTAATATATAATGAGCTTCTTGACTTATATGTGAACTAATAAAATAAGTTCTGTTTTCTTATACAATTAGATTTTTTATAATGCACATAATCTTATCCTTAAGTTGAATGTTATATGTAAGCTCATCTTTTTAGACACACACACAGATATATATATATATATATATATATATATATATATATATATATATATATATAAACTTTATATATAGTCACATTCCATTAATGTATCCAAAAAAGGAAATAATTAGCTTTACTCTAAGCCTTGAACATTGGATATAAGCTCCATCCTAAGAAAATTTATGTGAGCTGATAGTAAAGACATTAATTTTTTTCTCTAGCATAAAATTATATATAATTTTAATAATTAGACTAATATGCAAGCTAATAATATACGATCAACCACGTTCTCTGACATGAACTTTATCTATAGATTTAGCCTTAGGACTTACTTGTGGATTGATTGAAAGAGTTCCAACTACCCTTTATCATTACCCTTATATGTAGCCACAACCATTAGGCTTGCATATGAGCTATTAAGTTATGAAGAGCTCTATCTTTAATGTAACCTCTATATATAGAATCGATACTAAGAATAAATATATGAACTATCATAAAAAAATAATTTTATATTTTAGGTTTTATTAATTTATACTTAATCTAAAGACCAAATAGTTGTCAACTTTGGAAGGTAACAAATGCTTCGAGTTGATCAAAACATAAAATAGAGACTAATTATTGTATCCTTATATTCAAGGTGATTTACAAGTTTTTCACAATATACTTTTTTATTGTTAAAGATCGTACCATGATATGGAACAAAATGACATATTCATGGATTATCTATAATAAGAAATTTCAAATTAATATATCATTTTCTCTTATTTAGAAAGATTCCCTTGATACTTTGATAATGTCTCAATTTTGTTAGCATCCTCCAAGTTCAAAAGTGAGCCATTAAAACTTTCACACAAAGAGCATAATCCACAATCAGACCTTATGATAGGTTGGAGGTGAAGGTCTCGATTAAAATGATTGGAAAATAAGTTTGTAATATTAAGTTTTTATAGGATAGGATTTGGCTTTTGTTATTGTGTTATAGGTGAAAACTTGTTTAAGAGAACGGAGAAACTTAGAGGTGTTCGTCATTTAAGGCATTGTATTTTAAAGCTCCAAACAAATTTTCTTATTATGAAAATAAGATTAATGAAGTTTAACTTTTGAGTTTTAAAGTTTTTATATCCAGAACTCAACTATAATAAGAACATAATATGTAAAAATTTTGAATTTTCTTTTTGAAATTTAAGATTTAGAGGTTTGATATCACAATTCCAGCACTCATAAAAAAGCATAACTGGAGACTTTGAATACGATAGTTTAGTCCATTACATAAATATGTGGGCTAAGAAGTAAAACCTTTTATTTGTGATGATTATGGAATGGACATAACTCATTTCTAGTTAGTAATATAAATTACTATAATAAAGTCTTTCCATCACAAAGTTAAACATCTTTTTTTTCTAGAAAATAATTTTACATTATATTATTGGTAAGATTATTTAAATTTTAAAAATATTAAATATTATCTTTATTACTCTTTTTTATAGAGAAATAATAATTCTTGATCCTTAACATAATTAGTAGGGTTTGTGATATGACAAATCATATGCTTAAGAAAATAAAGATCATTTGGATAAAAATTATATTAAAAGTTTAAATAAAGAGCCGAGAGCCTATAAGAAGGATCAAAGTATAAGCCCTATTATAAGAGACAAAGCATGCGCCAAATGAAAAATCTACAATGATGTCGCTTGTAACTAGATCACTTAAGGCAATCCAATTAATAGTTGAGGGAATTTCTAAGATGCCTAAAAAAGTGACGATGGGTGTGAAGAGCCTAGATTTGAAGTAGAGTTTAAGATGTGAACTTAAAAATGGTTAGCCAACCTAAAATAAAATCTAATCTAGAACCTAATAAACCAACATCCTAGATTTAGTACTCCTACAAAATAATAAATGATTTGAACTAAAGTATAAATTCTAGTTGGTAATGTATAATTTGATCTAATAGTTCTACAAATTTTTAAAATATATAAGTATTTTCTAAGTTTTCTTCTAATATTGGTCACGTAAAAGTCTCTTATTTATTAACAACTAGTGGTACAATTTATTTTATTATTTTAGTTTACTAGTGTTAAGCACCTTATTAGAATAACTTTTGAACACTCACCCTTGATTCTCATAATCAGCTCAACCCTTAGCCAAAATCCACCTCTTTAAGATTCCAAAACATGTGGATTTCTCACCCTAACTTTAACATCTATGTAAAGAAAGCATGGTCCACTAATGACAACAACATTTACTAGATTAAGTTGTGGAAATTCCACAAAATTCTTATAGCTAGACTTAAATATTGCAACCCAACTATCTTTGGTGATGTTCATAAGAAAGTTGAAGAAACTAAAGCTAAAGTGTGTCTTATAGAAAAATAATTTGCAGTGGACAATTTAAAAACTCTAGAAAATGAATTGAAACAAGAACAAATAGTATTGCAAGAATGTATTAATAGAGAAGAAACATTTTGGAGATAAAAAGATATAACCAAACTTTACCTAGAGGGAGTCTAGAACTCTAGATTCTTCTATACTAAGAGAAAGCTATGACTTAAAGATTTCTTAAGGGGATGGTGGGAGAATACAACTATCATTACTAAGAGCTATTTAAGGTACATCAAAAATCTACTTTCCTCTAAACATGAAAATGAAAAATGTTTGGGCATGTACTTTAACCGTAGATTGTTTGAAAATACAGAACATACATTTAATCCCTCAAGCTTACTAATATACCTTCTAAAAATAAATTTAAAGATGCATTATTCTCAATGGATGGCTACAAGACTATAAGTCCCAAGGGATTCACTACATTAATAATGAAATTCAATACTTTTTATAGCTGCCCATATGCACAAATACTTTCTCATTCACTATTGTTCTAATTCCCAAAAGCCAAGATAACATAAATTGTGAAAACTTCAGACCTATCAGCCTTATTTCAATCATTAGTAAATTTATAACAATAATACTTCAACTGTTCTCTCTCATATTATATTAAACAACCAAGCAACTCTTATTAACATAAGAAACGTCATTGATAACATTTTACTCACTCAAGAACTCATCAAGTATTTATACAAGAAATATAATGGTGTCAATTTGAACATCAATCTAGACATCAAAAAGGTGTTGTAAATAATTAAATGGGACTTTATTCTCACAGTTATCCATGATATAGGTTTCTCTATTGACTTTTTCATTTTGTTGATGAGGATTCTTAGCAATAACTAACATTTCATTCATTTTAATAGACAAGCTCACAAAATTTTCAAATATGATAATGACATTAAACAAAGTGACCCCATTTCCCCCACACTCTTCACTATAGCCATGTATTATCTCTCATGAGTGTTGAATGAAACCATCATGGAACATAAGCCAATTTCCATTTTTTCTAAAGGAACAATTTTAATTTCTCATTCACTATTTATTAATGATGTTCTTATGTTCTCTAATTTTAGATAAAGTTATGTTAATAAGATCATTCATGCACTCAAACAATTTAAGAACATGTATGATTTACACTTCAACAAAATTAAATGATATTTCTTAACAACTAAAGACATTAAAAACAAGAAAACTAATTGAATCAAAACATTTACCAAATTCTTTAAAGCCAACATCCCAATCAAATACTTGGGCATTTATTTGTATAAAAAAAGACTCAAAGCTTCTATTTATGATGATCTTATCCAAAAGGTTCAAAAGTGGATTAATACATCGAAAAGAAACTTCCTTTCTTTTGGGGGCCATTTAACTCTTGACCAAAGCATCCTTAGTTCAATTCCCCTATACTATACTCAAGCCCTCAACATGCCAATTAAAGTTCAAGACTAGTTGGAGAAATTATTTCATAAGTATATTTGGAAAAGAAATGGAAACACTCTTCTTTGGACAAAATGGCTCAAAGTTTGCAAATTGAAAAAACATGGTTTCTTGGGTTTTAAGTCATTAGCTAACACTAATAAGTATAACTTCATTAAGTTATTAATAAATTCAAGGAAAATAAAAATCTATCGACTACGTATATGCATAGCAAATATTCTATTAAATCTCACCATACTCAAATCTTGGCTCATAATGATGATTCTAGCACCTGGAAGACTCTCCTATCACATAGATGTGGTGTTTTAATTTGGAGTTGTAGAGACACTATGTAGATCTTAGGGGGTACTTATTGAAGTGATCGGGTGTGACATTAAGGTATGAAGATAGCTCAAAAAATAGAAACATCATCCTATAATGATCTCAATCACCTAATAAGGACTCCTAAGAAAAATGGGTCAACATATACTACAGATCTTTTCCCTAATTTATATAGATAAGTAAAGTAGGGTTTATTTTATACTGGGTTCTTTAGTTTCCTATAGAATCAAGCTTCCATATTTAATTATATTCTAGGAAATGGAAGTTTACTAAGAACACTCTCGATTAAAGTAGTCAATAAATGTCTCCAAAGATTTTAAGGCTAGACTATCAGAGAATTGGTTGTTATTAGAAATCAAATGAGAAGAGTTCAAATAGAAAGACCTCTTCATAGATTTCAAAGGAGAATAAGTAGAAAGCATTCAAGATACTAGGAAGCCCGATGGATGCCTCAGTCTACCCTATAGTGAGACTTTACATTTTTGAAAGAGAGAATCTATTTTTGTTTAAGTTAAAAATTTATTAGAGTGTTATGGCTTACATTCCAATCAACACAAGATTGTAGAAATACCTAAGAAGTGAGGACTTATACTTGTAGCAAGGGAGAAATAAGCTACCTCATAACCTAGATTTAGGGTACTCTAGTACAAGCTAAGAGTTTGACCTAATTTTACTCTAGGGGATGGGATATAATGGCTCACCTCCACAAGAGAGGGTGAACACATCCTGACTCTTCTAGACTTACAATTGCTTAGAGTGGCTGCCTGCTAACACCTCCTACATTTTAAAACTATATAGGCCAGTCTCATGTAGATGCAAGATAGCTAGGTTGTTATTTAATTAGGAAGGAAGCTAGAATTCTAAATTCACTCCCTAAGAGACTAAATAATTTTTGGTATGAAAACATGACATAGACTAATGCAAAATTTATAAATTTTTAAACCATTTTGACACATTAATTTAGACCAAGGCTTGGGATTATTATGCCTAAATGCATGATGAAATTAAGTTGTGGACTAAATAAGGGAGAAGAGGTGTTCTCCACTACAAGGGACTACTCTCACAGGTTAAGCCTATCACCTATCATGCAAGAGTGGAGATTTTCTATCTCCAAGAGTGAAATAATATGATGTGCATGGTGTGATGTTATGAGTTGATTAAAATTTAATTAAAATTATTTAGCTAAGGGGTTCCTAAATCTTTTATTTATCTTGATTATGAACCTAGGATTTAAGATGATGTTATAAGTTGATTAAAATTTAATTAAAATGATTAATGAGGATAGAAAATTTAATTTTATTCTAAAGAGCCTACTACATCCAAGCCACACATCAAACATACACACTTTAAGAAATTTATAAAAGCATGCCATTTTAATTGCACAACCTAAATAAAATAATCAAACATTTGAATTTCATAAAAGAATAAAATGGCAGTGCGTCCGGGTGCCATTGTAGTCCTCGAAAAAGAAAAAAAGTTGGGTAGCCGAGCTCTACCCTTATACAACCCAGATTATAATTAAATGTCACAATTAAAATGAATGTTATGGGGGGTCTTCAATCCTGTGCTCTTCCTTCTTTTCCTTGGATTAGTTTGCTCCAGGCTTCACAGGGCCTCCCAGGTCTTTGCCTTCTAGCCACTTCTCATCCTAAACCCCATAACACTAATCTTAATCCTATTACAAAAATTACATATTTATGAAAAAATAAAGTCTAACCACACCTACAAAATAGATGTTAGTTAAAACATACATACAAACCAAGTAATTATATTTAACATATTTGGACCCTACACTTCGGTAACCAACCCACCTGTCCTAATTGGATTATTCTTAAAGGCATAAGTATCACCTACAAGCAAGAACATTAATATTCATTTATTATTATGGTAGCCCCTCAAGGACAATCCCCTGCATAAGTTACCATTAGGCTAATAACGGCTAACATCTAATCCACCCAAACAATCCTAACAACTAGTGTAAAAAAAATATTACATCATAAAACAAAACATATCACCATGACATACACTGACCTAACTTAATACTAGGATCGGTGACTTAGTATTCTAATGTGTCTACTAAGACTTAGTGTGGTATGTCTTGGTTGAGCTTTGAAATTATGATTGTCTAAAGTCTTAGGATCGTTAAAATTACTCATTAAGGATAATTTCACTTTAAGTCTTTTAGTGGTTTGATTGGATTTTAACTTATATATTTTCATTTTGTTCAATACTTACTTAACATTTAATTATTATAAAGAGAAGAAAAAGGCTTAACTCTTTTATCTCTAACCTATGTTATTTTCTAAAGGTAGGTTATTATGGCTTTAATTTTCTTATTGAATCACTTATGAATTTTATTTAGCATAAATTTAGGTTAGCCTTAACAAATCTTATTCAAACATGAAAGGCATCTTAGGATTAATGAAATTAAGTCACCATCACATGAGTAATACTCCACTACTTTCTTTCATTATCAATAATATTCACACTCTTTGATTTTTAATTTCTTTAATATTTGATTTAATACATATATATACATTCAATATACCCATGTTTTTTGTACACTTAAAGAATGTTGATACATTAATTTGACAGAAAAAAGGGGGATTTCATCTCATAGCTAAGCATATGCAAATATGTATTAAAAATTTAAGCAAGTACGTGTCATTGCCTCAAAAATGAGATTATCTAAGACCTCCTTTGGGCTACTTAAAATCTCATGTTCCCGGGATGTCCAGACTATATACTTGCTAATTTAAATACACATAAGCATATACATAAGCATAGAAATAAATCTATGCAAAGGTTATGTATGAAAATATTTTATTTATGTAAAGTTTAATGGCATAAAGAAAGAGGATTTACTTTATATTCAAGCATATGCATACACATAAGTGAAATTAAACAAGTATGTGCCATTATTAAACCAAGAAGTGAGATTATCTAAGACCTCCTTGGGGATACTTAAAGTCTCATATTCTCGAAATGTCCAAGCTATATACTTACGAATTCAAATACATATAAACATAAACATTGAAGATAAAAGTAAAATAACTCATTGTCATCTTTAAGTTACAACCAAAATGACATTTCATTAAATGTTTACAATGAGCATTGATTTAAATTTCAAATTATTTGATTCATAATTAACTTATAATTTCAAAATTATTTGAGATTTATTAGTCATAATAGCCACACCATATAATACCATTTATCCAACTCATGCAATTTGAATGTAATCATACTCTTTTAACCTTCTTTTAAAACATGTACGCATGAAACAAGTGGCACACACATTTATGATAATTGAAAGGAAGTAATTAATTATAACTACACAACATACTTGATTTCATTAAATCCTAAGGACAATCAAGTTAAATAATCATTCTCTAAAACTAATCAAAGCTTCTTTAAAATTTAATTTTAATGTTTAAGTTATTAAAAAACCTAAAGATGAGAGATGTTACTTAGGTTCACTCCTTCCCATGTTGGTCAGTTGATATGTTTAATTAAATATGTTTTATAAATTAATTAAGTTCAATCTATTAATTACATCAATTTGATTACCCTTCTCAAGTTTCTTTAATTTAATTAACCAGTTAATCATGAGCCTTCAATGATATGCTTTGGGAAAATAAAATCAATAATGCACCTAAAGCAATCTAATGCAATTAAGTTCACGTTTAAGAGTTAATTAAATTAAAGAAGAAAAATATTTAAGCTAAATATTCTCATGGTTTCTCCACACCAATGGGGAAATCATAATTTATTTAATGACTTTATGTTATTAAACACATAAAAGGATTAATGGGTTGGCATTTAAATTATTAAAGTGATTTCATTTGAATTTAATTATTAATTTCCTTAATTTATTCTTCATTCAAAACACATTAATTGAATTCATTAAGGGAATACATTTAGAATTAATTAGAAGAGGGTCTTAATTAGTTCTCATGTTATCCTCACTATTATAATTTATTAATTATCCCTAATTACTTAATTTTACTATTCATTAATGTCAATAATCAATAAATCACTTAAAAGGAGCGATTATAATTAAAATTTGGGATTTCCCAAGATACATGGAAAATAATTCCAAGAAAAATGTGGGAGGCAGATGACATCCCATTAAATCAACATCCCAAATTTGAAATTAATTAGCCAAGTAATTTAGCCTTAATTAAGGTAATTAGCCTAAGCTTCAAACCATAATTAGGAATTATTCATTAGACATAAATTAAGGATTTTATTTTTATTAAATTCTCATCTATCTAAGCTTTCCAAAATGAGTTTATTTATTTTTTGAATTTTTCTACAATTAGTTATGATTTTTTTGAAATTTTGACCACTTAAATTGAATTTTTAAGCCTAATCAATCATTTTAAACCATCGGCGCCACATGGACGCTGACGCGGTAGTACTTTCCATGTGGCATTGTGATATTGGCTATTTAAAATATCCAACATAGCTGTTAACTCAGTGGTGGCTGACGCGATCTCATCTCGACCATCTGATCAGATCAAATGGTCAAGATTAATCCCATGATTAATAAAGGATAAAATCAAGATTTCTAGTGTGATTAATCATGGTCGCCCAAGTGGCGGAGTGATCATCATCCATCATCTAATGCAATGGAAGACTAATATCATCCACCTTCTACCATTCAATCTAAGCATACTGGAGCTCATTTGATGAAAATTTTGACTCCAAAATGATCAGGGAAGAAATCTAGGGAGATATTATGGTGGAAATTGCATGAAAACATAATTCATTTTGAAATAGACCAACATGTAGGGAAAAAATCTATGGTTGCCAGATTTTTACCTTATAGGAGCTAAATACCAAGGGTCTATCGATAAAGGTAGCTTCATCTTGAAGAGGCATAGCCCCGTTGAGAAGATCTCAAGATGCATCACTGTCGATCGATCTGTGGACCAAACACCATCGTAGTAGTCACCAAAGTTAGTCTAGGGACACCTTCCAGTGGTCAAATTGATCAGGAATTGATTATTTCAGGTCATCGGAGTGTGGTGAAGGTGTGAGGAAAGTTAATTTAACTTTGATGAGAGTATGGTGAGGTTCGACAAATGGAGCTCTCAAGCTTGAAGAGAGCTTTGTCTCATCGGCAATGAGGTGCACATGAGCTCTAGGAATGCTTTGGGACTACTCAAAATGCTCTGAGGAAAGTGTGTGATGAGTTTTAATGGATGGGGAGGAATATACTCTCCTCTCCACTTGAACCAAGAGCAGACATTGGCTCAGCCTTTGGCATTCATCCTACCGAAGTTGGTGGCTGGAGGTGGCAGGGGACTGTTGAGGTGGATGTGTGTGAGAGGCTCAGGGGGTATAGTGGGATTCCATGGAGTGCACACTCTTCCTTAGGTGGACTGATGGTTTCCCATGGGTGAGCTCACCCTCTCTTGGCCAAAGGCTAAACCCAACATCCTTGGGTTAGGTTAGGTCACTGATCCTTTGTCCAAGAATGGCCAAAAGTGGCTGCCAAGGGGTGGGGAGTTCGAGAACCCATCCAAATGTAGATTTTGTCTCATTTGGAGGGCTTGGTTCAATGATTCAATGACTGTTCACCTCATGGGTGACTTAAGAGTCATGCAAAGTTTAGTTGGATTTGGGCTTGATTTGGTTGGGTTTGGCTCAATTTCACTCGTGTAGTTCAAATGGGCTAAATTGGGCTAAGTTAACCATTTTTATCAAATTGAGTCAAAGTGGGTTTGGTTTGCCCATTTAATTGCAATTGGTTTGATTTAATTTGACTAATTTGGTTCATAATTTGGTTCATATGGTTCAATGGGTCATGTTGACTAATTTGACCCAAATTGGCCAAATTGGCTTGATCATGGGTTTGGTCTAAGTTCAATTGATCATTTATAATTTAGTGGAAGTATTAATTTCAACTAAATTGAATTATGAGTGATTTAGTTCAATTTGACACTTTAGGTCAAATTGGGCTAAGCAGGTCAATCAGGTTGGGTTGACCAAATTGGGTTCAATTGAAGGTTGGATCATGTCCAATATCAAATTGTTGATTGATTAGAGGCATTAGTTTTAACCAATTTGGTTTAAGATTTGATTTGTTCCAATTTGGCCCTTTAGGTCAAATTGGGTCAACTTGGATCAAGAGGCCAAATTGGCTTGGTTAGATTTAATTGATTGTAGTGGGGCATTCAATAGTGACCTACAATCATCAATGAAGAAATTGGGTAGCTTGATTTGATCCAATGGGTATTTGATTGAAGTTTGGTCTAATTGGACCTTTTAGGTCACTTTGGGTTAAGTGGTTTAGTCAAGTCAATTTGAACCAATTGAGACTATAAATGATTGGGATATATTCAATGATGAATTTCAAGTTGATTGGTAGCTTTTACTATAATTGATTTGGGTTTGATTGAGTTTTTACTCATTTGAACCCTTTAAGTCAAATTGTTCAACTTAAGTTACTTGGATATAATCAATGTAGTTGGCTTGATTGCAAGTGTTGGAATAGTTTGAAATTATTCATTTGATAGTACGAATAATTGAAAGAATTAAATTGAGTTTGGTTTGCTAGTATTGGTTTGAATGGAGTTATAGGATTTGAAGTGGGTAAGGTTCAAATTAAATTGGCTTGGAGCTTAGATTGAAAACCAAATCCAATCATGGTCAATTGATTGGCTTGAGGTTGAGGATTCAATCATTTGGTTTGGGTTTAAAGGTGATTGATGGGTGTGGGTGTGGGTGTTGATTTAGGCATTAGGGTAGGTGGAGCCCACTTGTCTTTAGGTAAGCTCTAGTCCTAAGATTTTTCCCTACAAGCCTATAGATCTGGGTTTAGTGTTCCCTTAATTACTGGAAGTGTCCTAGCACTAAGGAGAACCAAAGTGTTTAAAAGGATCCTAGGCCTAGGATTGGAGTAACCAATCCTCACTCCAAAAGTGAGGTCAATAATATACAGGATGTTGAAAGCTTTATCTATTGGAACATTAGTGAAGGGAACATGAACTTTTGATGGGTGATCTTGTATCCTAAAAACTTCTTTTGTAATTTCTACACTAAATCCTATCCAAATAGTTTTAAAGTATTTTTTAACTAAACATGAAGCAAATGCGAAGAAAAAACATGAAGTAAACTAATTTAGGAAAACATAAGTATAATACTATAAAAGCAAAAAATAGTGATGAGAATAATAAATTAAAACTAAAGTTAAAAAATAAATGTAAAAATAGCTCCTAAAATTGAGTATCTCCTTAATTCCTATTGTTGTGGGTCCCTCTGATCTTAAAGCATTTCTTCTTGTTCATAATCGTATCATCTAATACCTACCATAAGTATCATCTAACATAATCCTTTTACAAAAACCTTGGAGACTACCTCCTCATGTACTAGTGCTCAAAACATGGCGAGAAGAGTGACATGAAAATTTATGTGAATTCAAAAATTTGTCAAGGCAACTAAGGCCTATGATGTTTCCATTATGTCCCTTATGACAAGAAGTGGATGACCACATCATAGTCCAATCTGTTTGTCAGAAAATAGAAATAGATGTCATTTGGAATATTTGTTAAGCCATAAAATATATTTATGTTAGTGTAACTAAAAATTACATGTTTGCCTCTTAAAAAAGAATTGTCCATGTGTTTCTGTATAATTAAATAGAATTCTCAAACTACTAGAACTAAAGTAGAGTTTGATTACTTAACATAGATTTATCATCTTCTTATACCCAACCTATCTTCAATACATCTTCCAAGAACATCAAAGCCTCTCTCTAAAATTCAAGGCTTGGTAGAGAAGATCTTCTAAAATATTTTTGATGAGGAGTATGAGTAAAACTTCCTTTAATCATAGGTTTTGGAGGGTGTGATGGAGGATGAGGTACCCTTTAATTTCTTTGGTATCCTTTTATTTCCCATGAATTTTGAGAGTGGAGGAGGGAAGAGAGAGCCATGGAGTTGCTATGGAGGTTAGGAGTGGTTTGAAACCCATTCCATTCCTTCTTATTTATAATCTCTTCCAAAAGAAGGCAAGTCGCATATTCATTTAAAAGGTGTCAATATTTTCTTAGCTTGATCTAGGCTTCAAGTAAAAAGTAGCCAAACTAAAGGGGTTCTAGAATATACAGGTGTTGATCACTAGGCACCCTGGGTCAATGCCTAGGCACCAAGAAATTATTGATTTTATCAAATTCTATTGGGTTTGATAGCAAGCAGGATCCTAAGCACCAGTCAAAAAAATCTTTTTTTTTGAATAATTAAAATTAAACTAAATCAAAGCAAGAAATTCAAATTTAAATCAAAGAGAAAATTAGAAAATAAAAATGGATTACCTGCCATAAGCACTTGGTTTAATGTCTTTAGCTCAACAACTAAATAGTTCATCTCACACGTCATGAAGTAGCCAATACTATTACAAGCATTGTCCTCTTTCAAGTACTCCTTCTGAGTTGATTGAGTCATCTAAACTTGCATGATTTTAGCTTGATACCCCTTAGGTGAGGATTTCTTCTTTTTGGAATTTTTATAGGACCTTTTTTCCTCTTATCTCTATTTTCTTCACTTGTGTTGTGCTCTCTTCCTTTAATTGTTAGCTTTGATGGCTCTTCCATGTTTGCTACAATAACATTACAACTCTCCTTATATATAAGCAATTCTTTGTAATCTTCATACACCTTGATGATCTGAGTTTCATTCTTTATCTTGTGTTATAATTCTTCTTTAAAATTATTAATATGAGCTTATGTTGCAAAGAAGAATCATTTTCCTAAGATTGGGTACTTGGGCTCATTATAATATAATCAAGTATTAAACAATCAACAAGAAAGATGAACTTACCAACCTTCACTAACACATCCTCCATGATCCCTTTAGGATGTTTAACAGAACAATCAATGAGCAATATGAATATTGTGGTGGGACTTGTCTTCCCTCATCATAGTATCTTAAATACTAATAATGACATCAACTTTATATTGGCTCTTAGGTCACACAATGCATTCTCAAATAAATCCCCTTTCAAATCACAAGGTATGGTGAAGCAACCTGGATCTTTTTCTTTTTTATAGGTAGCTTCTTCTTTAGTATGGCAATGCAACCTTTAATTAGTGCCATTGTCTCACAATCTTCTATCCTTTTCTTCTTATCTAGGATTTTGTTCATGAACTTTATAAAGCCTAGCATCTATTCCAAGTCGCCAGTAAAAGGCATATTAATGTAAAGCTTTTACCTTTATAAACTTTGAGAATAATTTATCCAGGTTATTTTTAAAAAATCTCTAGAAGTAGGGAAGTGGTAGTTATATAGCTATGGATTATCTTGAAATTGCTTTAACCTGGGCCACAATACATTTTCCTCACTTTCTCTTATAACCTTATCCTCTTCAATATTTGGCCTCTCCTAGACTACATCTTCCTAAACATTTGTCTTCTTTGGGTTGGGCCTTTCTTAGTCCACAAGATATTCCAGCTACTTTCCACTCTTTAGTGATACAACCTTCACATGCTCCCTAGTGTTTACTTCAGTGTTTCTTGGGAGCACTGGACAACTATTTAGAAAGCTGTCGAATCTAAAACTTGATGTTTTTGATAGTTGTCTCTTATCTCTAAATTGAGGCATCATGCCTCTTGTGGCCTTAGTGTTGGACATAAACTATATGGTAGTAGTAGTCAATTATTGCAAAGTCTCTCTCAGTGATGGTTCTTTTATCATGTGTTGATATTGGCATGGCTATGATGAGAAGCCTTGTGGTTGATATTATACTTACTAATGGAAGATAGATAAATAAATATTGTTAACCAATTGGTTGCTACCATGCAATGTGTTCTTCCAAGAGAAATTTGAGTAGCTCCTCTAGCCTGGATTATATGTATTTGAATAAGGATTATTAGCTTATTGGTTCCCAACAAAATTTATCTTAGTCAGGCAGTCAGTGATGTCATGATCACCCCTATAGTGATCATAATAGAAAACATGGCTCTATTGCATAGATGTTGTAAGAGAATTGAGTTATTTTGCTAAAGAAGTAACCTAGGTGATGAAACCTACAATATAATCCAAGTTTTGTGCTACAACCATAGGATTCTTTAACATGAAGCATTATTTTGCCCATTAGTAATTATTCATGGAAATCTCCTCCAATAAATCATATGGTACCTACTTAGTCTTACAAATGAAAGTTCCACCATATGCAATGTTGATCAATGTCCCCATTTTCCTAGCCATCCACTTTGGTAGGCCAAGGTGTGGGTATTTCCTTGAAGGTCTTAAACCTCTCCCATGCATCATATATTGTCTCACCCTCCACTTGAACAAAGTTAAAAAAAATTATTCTCATTGTTTTAGTCTTAGTAGAAAAAAAGTATTTGGATAATAACTTTTATGCAAGTTCATCTAACTAGTGATGGCCATTGGGCAATAAATTGAACTTTTGGCTCTATATCTTAATGAGAGTGAGAACAACCTCAATATAATAGCTCTATCAAAAACTCCAATTTACTTGAAGGTGTCACATATCTCCATGAAGGTTGTAAAGTGAGTATTAGGGACTTTAGTAGTGAGGCCCCAAAATTCAGAGCTTTGAATCATTTGAAGTGTAGCAAACTTTATCTCAAAGTTATTAGCCTACACCCTTATTTTAATAATGGTCTAAGGGATAACATGCATAGTCAGAAGTGCATAAACTCTTAGTGCCATCACCCCCATAGATTAACCTTCAACATTTCTAAGATTAGAAATTACTTCTACTTTGGTCTAATTTGCTAATCTCTATTCCCTAAATCTCCTTAGTAAAGTTAGTTTGATTTATGGATCCTCCAAAAAGGAATGGTCCACCTCCAAAATTATGCATAAAAATGTTCAATTTGCAAAATAGAGTAAATAAAATAAAATCAAATCAAATAAATGTATGGAAAAGTAAAAAAGTATCCAAAGTAATAAAAATAAACTTAGTATCACTATTGGTGTTATAATCCCCGACAATGATGCTAAAACTTCATATGGTGTGGGATAAATTATACATGCAAGAGTACACAATCGGATCAAGTAATATAAAGCAAGCAGAGCATTATTCCCATAAAGATTTAACACCAAGTATTGAAATTAGGTTGATTGTTTATTATTTGTATCATAAAAATAAAGTTCCTATGCAATAGCTACAAACTTCTTCTAAATCTACTAAAAATATTAGAAATTTAACAAGAGTGAGAGTTTTTGGAGGTGATATCAGTATAAATAAACCTATGGATTGGGTTTCAAGAATGTTGATTCGTGAAGTTTATATTTTTTTAAAAAGTTAGGAGTTGATTTTTACTAAAGTCTAATTAAGCTGATCATTACCTTTCTCTCAAAAGCCTATGTTCTTGCACAACCTACCAACATCTTGATGATAAATGTAATGCAAAAAAATCTATGAAATATTTTTGGATCATAAAAAGGGCCTACATGGCTTCATCACAGTTATCTCTAACCTACAACACATCATGATGGTATTATGTCCACAGCGGGTTTGTTTTCATCCTTTTTGTTGTAAACAAACCTCCTAAGCTATTAAAAATGATGGTATGCAAATTCAATAGTTGATAAATCCTAAAAAATGTAATACTTAAATAAATAAAACTCTAATTTTTTGTTAAAATTAAAAGCAAACACAAGTACAATATGGCCTCTAACCCTTTAGTTCTACTTGGCAGCCTCTTCAAGAAGCTTAAAAAAGACTCCATAATGCTCTCCTACTATACTTCTCAAAGATCTAAGAAAATTCTAAAAATATGGTTGGAGATGTCCCTTAATTCATCCTTAAGATTTCCTTAAATATTCTTGGACCAAATCACCCCAAAAAGGCAAGTGTATAATAAACATTTATGATAAATCATAACAGCCGCCAAGCTAGTAGTTAGGTGCTAGAGTTAAGTTCTTATGCATTATCCTCTTTGTCTTGCACACACTAGAATATTTAGGTCTAACACCAAGCTCTCTGACATAAACTAAACCTAGGATCTGGATCGATGCATTATACACCAATGGTCGATTCGTAGGCACAAGGGGTCGATGCTTAGGCACCAGGGGTCGATGCTTAGGCACCAAAGTCTCTATCTTGAATTGCAATTAGGATTAGGTTTGGCACATAAATTTTGGCATATCTATGTCATGTTTCTGCATTATAACGCATAGGAACTTGGCTAAACTCCAAGCATCAACTTATCTTCAAATCGCACCATTTGCTCCTCAATCTGCTTCAAACTTTTTGCCACATGATTTTGTGCATAAACGGTGCATTTTATCTTCTTTGTAGTGATCCTACAAAAATTAAAAATTCAAAAAATAAGTATTGCAACAATTCATAAATGTACGTAAAAATATGTGGTTAAAACAAATCCTAAGGCAAGAAAAATCATGTATATTTCATGCCTATGAGATAGAAAAATTAATTATTTTACATAATTATTATCTTACTAAATGAAAAGTTTTAATTTTATATTATTTCATATAAATATTGAATAATTTAAAAAATTAAATCACGACAATTATTGGTCATGACATAACATTAAAAATTTGTTTTATTATATATTAATTTTCTTTTTCAAATTATTTTTTGTATTTTGCATGTAAGCAATAGAAAATACAAAATACTTTATTCATAATTTATTTTATTTTTTAAATAACTTCTATGATTGTTGGAGATTTGACTGGTGAAATATTGCCAAAATTTCCTTAGTATACACCATTTATAATCTCAATTATTTAATTGCTAAAGACATTTGTTTTGACTTTTGGATTTACTATTTCATAAATAAAATGATGGCTATAGATTCAGCATTATGGCACCATGTCTTTCATCAATTCTTTATAAATATTCCATAATGTCTTCATTCATTATTTTACATTCTAGTGTAGCAGATGAATAAAGTCTCTTTATAAGAGCTAAGTTATGGGCATTGAAGGCTAATCATGGTCGCCCCATCACAAGATGCAAGACTGATTTGAGAGAAAATTAATGTTTGATGTACGAAGACTAATTGAAAGACTTAGTTTCTTGTATTTCATGTCATTTTATAGTATTTTATGGTGTTCAGGAAATTATTTAAATTGTGTGCAATTATCATATAAAAGCTTAGTGTTTGTAATTTCAAGAAAAAAAATCCTAAGTGTTAATCATAATAATAATTTACTAATATGTCAATTAATTGATTATAATTAATTAAATTTAGAGGAGTAGCCAATCACCCCATGAGGAGTAGTTAAAGAGAACAATAAGGACAGAGAAGTTACTCCCATTTGAATGGCTGGTCCAACCAACTCCTCCTTCCCTCAAATTAGTAATTTAAATTTACTGCCCTATATAAAAAATTGTTTTATAACGAAAATACAGTTTTTCTACCATTTTGAATGAAAGTTGGATGAGATTCTCCATTATTGAAGGCTTGGTGTCCATCCAAACATAAGGAAGGTTTGGTGATCTTCCAACATATTCTACTTTTGTAAATAGACATAAATTTAGTCTTATATTTTGTGTGTTATTTTTATGTGAGTTGTTTTTGAGATCTTAAACTATGTAATAAAAAATTTTTTTCAATTTTTATTAATAAAAACATGTGTTTTCTACAATATTGAAGTGGTCAGCCAACTCTTAGGTTAGAAAAATCAGTGATTGTTGTGGTTCTTTTTGGTGCCCTTAAACTACACCAAAACTCATTAAACATTTTACAATTAGTTTCAACACATATTATTTCATTTCACATGTGTTACTTGGTGGGTGTTTTATGAATTTTGAAGTTTTATCTACCTTAAGTGCAAATCAAAGAGTCAATCTCACTATTTTTGGTGTGACTAGTCTAGGGAGAAAATTATAAACAAATACCTAAATCATTCAAAAATTATAAAACCTTTAGATCAAACTAGACTTCCTACTCTACAATTTTTATTTCTTTCAAGTGATTTTGATTTTTGGAGCAAAATTTTAAATTATTAGAAGTTGGGGATCTATAATTGGGACTATTTTTGTTTTATGTTGTCTAATTAATTCTTTACTATTTAATCAAAATAAATTAAATAAAACATAATTAAAATTTTTATTTTAGCTATAGTACTGAGGTGACAAGAAAGTTGATGATTCTTTCCTCCCTTCATTTTCATTGCATGCTTTCATTTTCGCCACAAAGAAAAACTAATCTTGTCAAAATTAGGATGGTCATTGTAGTAGGAGAGATATTGATCACACTCAATATTATGGAGATCGTAATATACTTTTATAGGACTACTGTCATAACTTACCAACTTTCCTTAAATGTATGCTTTATTGTCTTGGTCATCCCATGCATTCGCGAAGAATTTGCACACCACTGGGATGATGCATGAGTTGTTATCATAGGCCAATTTAAACCACCTTTGCTCCATGATTATCCCCTCCATGCTACCACTAGATTCTGGAAACCCCTTTCTGGAATTAGGTGCTTGTGAAGGGGAGCGTGTTGATACCACTCCTCAGCGTCGGTGTTGACGAAGTGGTCGACATCGCTGGATGCCCTCTTCTTGCCCATAGCTCTTCTAAGAGGCATGATTAATAGTGGAAATTAAAAAATAAAATGAGCTAGAAGTGAAAGGAAATTCTTAAGAGAAGGGATCACTAAATAAAAATCCTTAACAACCTAGGCCTTTATATATAGACTCAGTGCCGAGGCACTACCCTCTTGAGTTGCAAAACAAGGCCACTGCATCGCGACACCCACATGCAATGTCGAAGCACAATTTAGCCTATCCATCAGTTACTATGTGGTCAAAATGATAGATTTAATTATAATAAATGTTATAACCGACACATGTGAAAAGAGCGCAGCGCCGTAGTGCACTCACTCAGTGTTGCAGTGCTCATTAAAATGAGGTTGTCATTTTTCCTCGAACTCGCTACATGCATGTCAAGAATCTTGACCAGCATCGCGGTGCTACAAGGTGGCATCGCAGCGCTGTTCAAACAGTTAAACAAACCAATAATGTTGGCACATTAATGCTACATACGCAACGCCAAGGCACTGATCCTCCATCTCATCTATCACAATGTCATGCCATATAAGCAATGTGCTCCACCATCACAGCACCGTGGCACTAAATATTAGCGTCAAGGCGCTAGGTCCTAAAATAAAAATTTTATGTGTTTTTAATAAAATTCAATTTTTTATTCGTTTGCTATCACAAACACAATTCTATCTATCCACCATGTGGATAACCCTAGTTTTTTGCATTCCAAAGAGATATAAGCATAGCCCTCTATTCGTTCATCATGTGAACATCTGTCTATTCATCATTCAAACATACTATAATTTGTTTGCCACATAAATAAATTCCCATCCTTCCACCATGTAGATAACCCTAAATTTTGGCATTTCAAATGGATACACGCCCTACCCTCTATTCATTCACTATGAAAACATCTGTTAATTAGTAATGAAAGCAACACATAATTCATTTTCCATGCAAACAAATTCACATCCGTTCACCATGTGAACATCCACTTAATTTTGGCATTCCAAAGGGATGTAAGCCCAGCCTTCTATTTGTGCACCATGTGAACATTCTATCTGTTCATCATGCAAACACCTTATAATATGTTCACCACATGAACATTCTTACACCATTTATATTAAAATTCTAAGTCTACTCGAGATACCTGAAATGAGGCAACCCATGGCTACTAATATATTCTCTAGACATTACGACTATAGCCCTCTAATATTGGATGGTTGGAATAATGTAATTCCGTGATGATGAAACCATCAGATCTTGATTGGGATAACACTCCTATTTTGTTTTTAGATAGTCATATATGCCACACACACCTCTAAGACACCTGTGCATATAAAAAAAATATGTCTATTTTCAACCTTAATCGAGAGTTCTTTCTTACTATTGTAAGAAGCGTAATTAACTATGGAGGCTTGCATCCATAGAAAGTAAAATCAAGTTCAAAATAAACCATAATATAAATTTTAAGAGAAATTTAGTTGAATATATATCAATCTACCTCAGGAAAGAACATACTCTTTTTCATTCCATAAAGATGATGGAGCGCATCCTTAAAGGTATTTTTTCTACACGATCACTTATATATCTCTCACACTACTATAAATCACCCTACTAGAACCTTCTCTATTATTATATCTATCTTAAGAGAGCCCCATCATCCAATTAAGAGGAACCCCACCACAACCCACATCATGTTCAAAATCAGAAATAAGTTTACTAAAATTATTTTTGAAGGAACTCACCAAAAGGATTGTTTTCTTGCAAGGTGTTTGCAAAGGATAGAGTTAATTTTCAATAAATTTTTTATTGTGCTTTGGACTTACTACTTGATTTTTATGTTTTTTACCTTTCATTATTCTCTACATTTGTGAAGGATTTAATTTATTATTTTGTGCAACATTTGCATTTATTTTCTTAAAAATTCAACAAGCATCAGTACATATTTATAAATTAAAAAATATATATATATATATATATATATATATATATATATATATATATATATATATATATATATATATATATATATATATATATATATATATATATATATATATATATATATATATATATATATATATATATATATATATATAAGTCTTGTATTGCATCTTTAACTATGTCAACATGCCTCCTAAATCTACTAAACCAAGATCAAATGAATAATTTGAATAGGAGAGTTGAAACAAATTGAAGAGAAATTGAATAGCATCCAAGACTTGTGGCAAACTTAGTCATATAAGTTCAAAATATGAACGTTAGGGTATAACCACACATATGATCTAGAACCATGTAAAAGTTCATCATTTAGGAGAATAAATTATAATAAAAAAATTATAGGGCGCACATAAACCCAATGAGACATCCCTTGAGGAATCCACTTAATAACAACCATTATAGAATTCTTGAGGCTTTCAATGAGCCCATTAAAAAGGTGAAAGTAGATGCCCCTACATATGATAAAGTTTATGATCCTAATAAGTCTATTGACCTCACTTTTAGTGCAGTTGACATCTACCTTCTTTATATATAGGTTTCCATCTTGGCCTTAGGACTTCTTCACTTAGAGTTAGACACATCTAGTTGTTAAGGGGATACCCCAAACTCAATCCCAAAGACTTAGTTAACTCTAGGGTTAGACCCCCATTGGACTAGTGAACCTCAACTAGCCTAACTAACCCAAACTCCTTCACATTAAGCCAAATTGATTTTCAAATCAAACTTAGCCTCAAACACAAACTAGAACTTCAGCCAAACACAATTGGCTTAAAATGAGCTATCATGCCCACTTAATTTTTATTAGCCCTTTGACCCATTTAGGTCACCTTGACCCAAATCTAAATAATTTCAACTCATCGATCACATGACATCCAAAACACCAATCATACCCAACTCACACTCAATTGTGGTCTCATTTGACTAATCATCTTGATTGATCCAACTTAGCCAATTTGGCCCTAAATGGGCTAAACCAAGAAATTAACCAAAACTATTTAAAACCTTAATTAAACTTGATTAAAGTCTAAATAAAAACTAATTAAGCTAATTGGCTCACTTATCACAAGTCAGCCTAATTGGACCCTTGAAGGACCAAAATCAAATTCACTCCAAATATAACCCAAATTGAATCAAACCAAGTATTCCAAAACACATCAAAATGATTTCTAAACATAATTCAATAATCAATTGAACACAATTTGGTCAATTTGGCCAATTTGGCCAATTCAGCCAATTGACCCAACTTAGCACAATTTGACCTGCATGAACCACATTGAGCCAAAATTCAATCTAAGTCAGATTAAATCAAACCAATCCCTCATACATGTTTTAAATTAACATTTGAACATGATTTAATATCCCATTGGCCCAATTTAGTAAATTTGTCAACTTAATCTGAATTGACTCAAATTGACTTATATGGACCATATTGAGTTGAAATCAAAATAAATTAAAAATTAAATTAAATTAATTACTCCAAATTGCTTAGAGAACTTAATTGAACTCAATCCTACCATCTTTTGGGTCCAATTTGACAAATAGACACAAGTGAACCTAAATTTTCCCGATTAGGCCAATTTGGGTCAAATCCAAAATAAAAATCTAAATCAATTGTAACAAATCAAACTCAACCACCATAAAATACATTAAATATAATTAAAGGACAATCAAAACTAAATTGATCAAACCAAATATCTCACTCAACCTAAACTTAATTGGGTTAACTCAAGCTAACCCAAACCAAGCTTAAGCATACTCAACCTTACCCAATCTCCCCATATGTCAACTAATCATTTAGATTTATAGAGAGGGAGGTGAAGTTAATGGTGGGGAATGGGAGTGAAAGAAAAGTTACAAAGCTCTAAAACTCATAATCCTCTCATATCCCCTCATATCACTTCACTTGTTTGGCTTAGAGTGATTTTTAATCACTTAACCACTCTTCATAATGAATGTTAGCTACTCCCCATTAATGGCTACACTCTGCCATTACTAGGAATGGTTATTTTCAGCCAAGCATATAGAGGGGAGGAAAGCCTCCCCTCATATCACTTCTTGTTTGGCTTAGAGTAATTTTTAATTAATTAACCACTCTTTATGATGAATACTAGCTACTCTCCATTAATGGCTACACTTTGACATTACCATGAATGGTTATTTTTAGCCAAGCATATAGAGGGGAGGAAAGGAGCCATCAAACTCTCTCTTTTAGGCATCCAACACCTTCTCTACCTCTCAAGAAGTAAGACCAACCCAACTTCCTTTTTCATAAACAAAAATGCCAAAACCAATCAAATTTTGGCAAGGAGGTGGTGACACTTGGTGGTTTGATCAATCTAAAGAGAGGAAAGTGGGAAAATTAATTCCAAAGCTTCATCTTAGCCCAAGGATCATCTCCAAATCATAAAATCCACTCAACATTTGCTTAAGTGAGGTTAATTTTAAATCTCATATACAAGCCATTGGTTTGTTATTTCATGAAAAAGATGATGTGAGTATAGGAATCTCTTTTATATCACATCACAATTTCTTTTTTAAACTCCCTAATGTGAAAGAGGCAATTTCTAGTGAAGATTGCCAAAAAAATCATAACATTCATTAATGTTTAGGGTAGATTATGCCTGCCCATCCCCTTATTTCACCGTCTATCATAAGGATGATCCTTTGGGCTGTCTATTCTACTTGATTTGAATGGACAGCCATGATCAGATCCTCATTTTGATTTGTTATAAATCCCTTTCAATTTGGATCATCCAATCTAAAGCTCAGATGGACTAGATCAAACTATTTATCACCAAATCCATGTGATCTTTGTATGGTTGAATCAAGCGTCAACACACATGGAAAGGCACCACATCAATGCTAATTGGTTTAAGTAGAAAAGCATGTAGATTTTAAATTTAAAAATTTCTCAAAATAGCTGAAACTTCAAAAAATTATAAAAAATAAAATACTCAATTAAAAATTCTAATTAAGCTCTTTATGTATTCATCCTTTTGAGATGAATCCAATGAACCCAAAGTCACTAAATTTTGTTGGGTATTTTCAGTTTAATTTTCAAAATATTAAAAATGATCATTCCTTAATTAATCCTAAATTACCAATCCTATTAAATTAAAATTCTCATAGATTGAACGTCATGTTAATACCAACGTACCAAAAAAATTTTAGGTCAAATGAGCTTTTAGTTTATAAGTTATTAATTTTTGAGTAAATAATTAATTAAAATTTATAGAAATTCATTAAAAATATCTCAAAACTTTCTAACACGCAGCAAAAACTTAGGAAAAATATTTAACTCATCAAAATCTTCTAAAATCTTAAAATCACTTAAATTTTGGTTTAATAAGGGTTGAATTTTAATTAAATGATTTAATTGAATGAGAGTTTCAAAAATATATAATCAATCAACCAAGCCAAAAATACAAACAACCCCTTTATGAATGCATATTTAAGAGAGGAACCCAATGAAATAAAAAAATTTAAATTTTATCAAATATTTTTAGGTTAATTTAGATATTATAAATAATGATAATTCCTTAATAAATCCCAAAATACAACTCAAAAAGTTTTTATGTAAAAAACTTAGTAAAAATATCCACTTACCATAAACATTTCGTGGAAATGAGAGACCTAGATCAAAAGTTATGGTTTTTGAGACACTTTTAGGGTAATTTAGCTAAATAATTAATATAGAAATATAAAAGTTATAGAAACACATAAAAATAATTTAAAACATTTTTGTTAACATCGAGGATCCTAGAAAACTTACATAGACTATGGCTTTAATTAAATCATAAAATCACTAAATTTTGCCTTAATAGAAAATTTAAATTTAAATTAATTAAATTAATAAAGCATAAACATCAAAGTTTATAACAAATTACACATTAAGTCAAAAATTGCAAATGGCCCCTCTCTAGATTCAGTAATCATAGGAAAATCCAAGAAAAGTAAAACTCTAGATTTTACCAAGTATTTTTTTGGGATAATTTAGAATTTATCAAAAATTATAATTCTTTATGTAATCCCAAAATAAATGTTTAATGAACTTGAGATTTTTATGATAGCTTTATCATATCAATGTCCTCTTCACATAAAATTTCATAGTATTTGAGCAAGTGGATCAAAAGTTATAAATTTTAGAGCATCTTATGGCCAAATTCACTTAACAATTAATTAGAAAATCCTAGAAATAACCAAGTTTACATTTTAATGCATAAATACACTTGTTTAATGTCAACAAACATAAGAAAATTTTTAAGGTCTCTAATTGTCATTAAAAATAAAAAACTCCATTATTAGGATTAATTAGTAATTACTAATTCATTAAATGACCTAAAAAATTCATAACTAATTGTGTGTGTCTCAAAATTTTGTAATCATTCTCTCTTTATGCTCAGCCAATAGAGAAATTTTCAATTAAATCAAAAGCTCTAATTGTTTTGTGGTGTTTTGAGTATAATTGATGATTTGTGATTGTTTTTATTTATTCAAATTGTAGTAAAATATAAGTCCACATGTATTCGAATTTTTAGGATCTATTTTATTTATGTCAATGAAAATTTTTCAATTTTTCATAATTTTTGGGCTTATATTTCATGTATAATTAAAATTTTGAGGTTCTTTGGGCTTAATTACACCAAATGATTATTAAACCCTAATTAAATCACAAAAACTATTTATCCAAATTTTAAATCATTTAATGAATAGAGTGAGTGGTGGGAGAATCTAGTACATCTTAGTCACCTCGAATACGTCTAATTGACATTAATTCAAATAATCTAAGAAAAGAAGCTTAATTAAGTTATATTAATGCTATACTTATGAGATTAGCCTTGGAATTAATGGATTAAATAGATTGCTTCATGACACTTAGTCATTTTCTTTATTAACTTGTGTATGTGTGTTCGATTCATACTCATCTACATCCATATTAAAAAATTTCTAATATCAAGTTTATGTCGTTAATGCTATTTTCACTAATAAATTGCAAAAAAATTATTTTTTTATATACATGAATTATATAAGGTTAAATTAATAAATGAAGATAATTTAAATATAATAACTATATGAATCATCAACACATCACTAAGGTATATAGTCTGTACACTTGAGGGAACTAGCTACTAGTATGAAGAAGGTCTTGAAACCTTGACCTTCTAGTTTAACAATGGCATGTACCTAAGAGAATACAAAGATAAATACATATGTCTATTAAATTATTTTTTAAATGTATGGTTGTGAAAATTTTTAAATAAACATATTTATTTGCATACATGTTTATATATACATATACATAGCTAGAAAGTATATAATCTGGACACCTGAGGGCGTAGGCCTACTAGTTCGAAGGAGGTCTTGATACATCAACCTTCTAATTTAACAATGACACATAATTACAAATACTTAGTTTATCTATTTAGTTTTCTTTGAGATAAATCCCCAGGTCGATACTCACTTCGTAGTCGCCCTTAGGTTGGGTTCAATCTATTTTGCCACAGACAGATTACCCCGGCAGTCATTCCGCTTTGAAAGATATAAGACTAAGATGCATTCTTTCTAGCATGATTGTCGTAAACCGATAGGCAGCCTTAGGTCAGGTTTGATTTGTTGCTCAAAGCAACCGATCATCCCATTGATCTTTTCTAGTGGAATATGTGAGTCCCCAAGCTTTCTTCTCTTCAATTGATCATTGCAAATCGAAAGGCACTCCTTTGGTCGGATAGCTCTCCCATTGGTCGGGAAGCTACTCCCTTTGGTTTAGTAAATCTGAGATAGGTCTAGGCTGATATAAGCTCCTTTTCAGTGTGATCCATCGCAAACCAACAGAATCCATCAAAATAAACAAAAATCTAAAAAATAAAATTAATTTTTGACTATCTTTGAGTTGATTTAAGTCCCCCAGCAACATTCACTCAATAGTCAGCCCTAGGTCGGGTTCGATTTATTGCCTAAATAACCGTTCACCCTAGTGGTTCCTTATTTCTAGAAGATGTGAGTCCCCATGCTTTCTCCTTAAAACTTGACCATGCAAACCGAAAGGAACTCCTTTAGTTGGATAGTCCTACCTTTTGGTTGGTAGACTACTCCCTTTGGATTGGTAAATCTGAGTTAGGTCTAGGCCTCCATGGCTCCTTCTCAGTTTGATCCATTGTAAACCAATGGAATCCATCAAAAACAAATCTAAAAATAAAATTAATCTTTGACTATTATTGAGTTGATTTAAGTCCCCCAGTGGCATTCACTCAATAGTCAGCCCTAGGTCAGGTTTTGATCCGTTGCTTTGCCAACCAATCACCCTAGTGGTTCCTTATTTCTAGAAGATGTGAGTCCCCATGCTTTCTTCTCAAAATTGACCATTGCAAACCGAAAGGCACTCCTTTAGTTGGATAGTCCTACCTTATGGTTAGTAGACTACTCCCTTTGGATTGGTAAATCTGAGTCAGGTCTATGCCTCCATGGTCCCTACTTAGTGTGATCCATCGCAGACCAATAGGATTCATCATAAATAAAAAAATCTAAAAATGAAATCTCCTCTTGACTATCCTTGAGTTGATTTAAGTCCCCCAGTGACATTCACTCAATAGGCAGCCTTAGGTTGGGTCTAATCTGTTGCCTTGCCGATAGATTATCCCAATAACTGGTCCCTACTTTGGAGGATGTAAGTCTACTACGTTTTATTCCTAGTATACTTGATGTATACCGAAAGGCATCCCTTTGATTGGCTAGTCCTATTATGTGTTTAATAGACTACCCCTTTGGATTGGTAAATATGAGTTAGTTCTAGGCCTCTGTGGCTCCTACTCAGTGCGATCCATCACAAACCAAAAGGGTCAATCTCAAAATCTAAAATCTAAAAATTTGAAATAAATAGATCCAATAAAATAATGAAATAAACAAAACAAAACAAACAATCAATCAATCTAAATCAACCCTTTTTGCTTCTCCTCAGTGAGATGCAAATCTTTCTAGCCCCCAAGCAGATCTAGAATTTTTATCCCTTAGTGGATTTATCAACTCCTCCCTTGTGAATGACTTGAACGTGCTTCCCTAGTGGAGAGTTCACTTTTCTATCCCCCTTGGAGTCTAAACAACAAACAAAATAATTTCAAAAAACATAACAAATTAAAATAAATTCAACCCTCTTCCCCAGCG
Organism: Cymbidium sinense; assembly: GCA_021442155.1. Classification (NCBI taxonomy): domain Eukaryota; kingdom Viridiplantae; phylum Streptophyta; class Magnoliopsida; order Asparagales; family Orchidaceae; genus Cymbidium; species Cymbidium sinense. The sequence goes on from CM038215.1 coordinate 58,504,087, forward strand.
GAACTCAAATCAAACCTCTCATCCTCTTGTGGATGACTTGAACATGCTTCCCTAGTGGAAGGTTCACACTCAATCCCTTAGTGGATTCTTCTCTCTCTCTCTCTTATGTCTTGGACATAAGTAGAGCCACATTGCATTAGGCTCTGGATTATTTCTACTCCTTAGGTTAAGGATGGATTGTTTCTGCTAATGCTTGTGATGTTTCGGTGTTCTTGATCATTTTAGTCAACACCAATATGTGCGGTGTACCTGGTCAGTCACACCACACCTATTGGGCGCCATTTGTTGACCTCATTTTTAGAATGAGCTCTCAACACCTCCATCTTAGACATAGAATTCCTCTTATACTTTAAGAGTTCCTTAGTCTTAAGACACATCTAGTGATTAGGTGGACACTCAACCTAGCCCTAGAGACTTAGAAGGGTTAGCCATAGAAATAGGTAATGCCTTAGGGGTGTTAGGATTTTGCCTACCCTTAGCTTGAACCATTCATCACTTTCCTTCTTTCAAGTCAAACTCTAAATCAATTCTATTTGATTTTCTCCAAATCCAAAACAATTTCATGATCAAAATCCATCAAAAATTCCTAAGTCTAAATTTTGCCTAAGTCCATAAGCCTCCCTTAAAGACTTAACCTAAAGCAATCAAAACCAAATCAAATCTTTGAGATTTTCTCATACCTCATTTATATTCTCATTTATATGCACATATATAAATAAAATATAAATTCAAACCAATCAATCTAAACTCAAAATTCAAAATCATTCCATGAAATTTTCCTTAAATCCTTTAAATTCCCTTTAATGGATATAACCAAAATCTTGATCAAATCATTTTAAACCCTTGGGATTTTCTCAAAACTTATTTATATTCTCATATGTAAATGAAATATAAATATAAATCAATCAAATCCAACTCAAAAATTAAATTCTAATTTAAAACTCCCTTAAATCCTCTAAATTCCCTTTAATGGATTTAACCCAAATATTGATCAAATCAATTCAAACTCATGAGATTTTCTTAAAACTTATTTATATTCTCATTTATATTCTCAAATATAAATTAATCAAATCAAATCCAAAAATTAAATTCCAATTTAAAATTTCCTTAAATCCTTTAAAAATTTGCTTTAATAGATTTAACCCAAATCATGATTAAACCACTTCAAATCCTTGAAATTTTCTCATGATCCATTTATATTCTCATTTCTATTCACATATATGAATGAAATATAAATTCAAACAATCAAAACCAACTCCAAAAATCAAATTCAAATCCACTCAAAATCTAATCTAAGCCTTTCAAGTCAAAATCTTGAACTTGGCCAAATCAACTTCAAATCAAGCCAAACTCTTGATTTTCTCACATGATTCAATCAACCCTACAATCATGAATTCACATATAAATCCAAACTTCAATCAAACAATCAAAACCCAATTCAAAAATCAAAGCCAAAATCCCTTCATATTCTTCCTTTGAATATGAAATTGTCAAATGGATCTAAACCCATTTGACTTCAAACTACTTGTAAATGGATTTATATTTCAATCATAAGTTCATATACAAGATCAACCAACTTCAAATCAAGCTTTGACCAAGCCATTTGACCCACTTAGGCTCACTTGACCCAAAGTGGCCTAAAGTACCCTTATGAGCCAAATTTTGATCCTGACCAAATTGGATTGAACCAAACTCATATTTTCCTCTCATCATGATCAACAATCATCATAGAATGATCAATCAATCAAATTGGGTTAAACCAAGTTACACCTAGACCAAGTCAACACTTAACCCAAAATGAAACCTAACATAGCCAAATTCCACCATGGGCCAAATTGATTGAAACTATAGATCTAAGTTCACTCATGACTTATGTTTGAACTTGACCAAGCCAACATTTGAGCCTAACCTAGCCCAATTGGCCCACTTGATCCAAGTTGATCCAACTTGACCTAAAAAGTCAAAATGGGTCAAAACTTGATCTAAGCCAAGTTGATTGAAACTAATGGGTCAAGTCCATTCCAAGTCACTTGTGGAACTTGACCAAAGCTTCAATTGACCAACTAGACCTAACCTAGCCCAATTGACCTTTGACCCAACATAACCTAAAGGGGTCATGTTGAGCCAAAATTGAACTTAACCCAAATTAATTGGAAACAAAGATACCAATCCACTCTATATGACTAACCTAACCAAAACCTACCCTTGACCTACCTCACATAGGTCAAATGGGTCAAATAGGTCAACTTGACCCATTTGACCTAAATGAAGTCATATGAGCCAAATCCAAAACTATACCAAATTGAATCAAACCAAAGCCACCAAAACATTTCAAATGGTCATATGAACTTGACCCAACCCTTTGTTTGACCTAATTTGACTCAAGGTCGATTGAAGGATAGGAAGCCAGAGGAGCCATTGGTGATCGATCTTAAGCCTCCCAGAGCTCTTTCCATTTTCCTTTGCTCGACTTTTGAATAATAAAAAATAGGGGAGGTAGAGTGAATTGCCAACTTCTTACACACTTCAACTCCTTCCAATTGCTCTTGTACACTTCACCTAGGAGCTAAGTCGAGTGCACCTAAGCTTCTATTGGAGTTCCCACAGCAAGGAAGGATCCAATTCAATCAAAGCTGAAGCTCAAGCAAGGAGGAGTTGGTCCATACATTGATCCACTTCATCTCAAGTGCTCATACTCTCAGCAAGGCTTTGTCTCAACCAGACGAAGCTTCTCCAAGGGAATCGAGCACCGGTGATCACCTCCGATGAAGTATGGGATTTTTTGATCACTAAACTCAATGTGGTGTAGAGCTTTGTGAAAGAAATTTTCACCCCATTGATTTTTTATTGTTGAATTTGCTGATCTCTGTCTTTAGATGGTGTGGGTTAAATTTGGTTTGATTCCATGTTAGATCTAGCTTGGATCTTCCCCTTGATCATGGATGGTCTCTATTGATCAAGGGGAAGAACTTGGATGATCTCAGTCATCCATCCGTACATTTTAGATGGACGACTGAGATTATTTAGCATGTTTAGATATCACTTTATCTGATTTAAACTGCGAGGGGATCCTTAGTCGTCCGATCTTTGATAGGACAGCAGAGGATTAAAGCGTGTGCACCACCGCCGCCATTTGTGAGGTGACAACTTAAGTTACCCCCTCACGGTGAGACGCATGTAAAGCACGCTGACCGTCGTCGCCACGCATCATGCCATGAGCTAGGGATTAATTAGGATTAGTTAAAATGCTTAATTAATTTTTGATTAATCCAAGGATCTTCTAAAATGCATAAATCTTCCTAAAAAATTTAGAAAAATATAAAATAAAATCCTATGGATAGATAATTAAACCTAGAACATTTTAAAATTAATTTTGATGAGTTTGAATTATACTTTTCTCTGAATTTGGGTTTTATTGGGAAGTGTATTTTGCTAATTACTTTTTAATTAGACCTCTAATTAATCTTTAATTTCTTGGGTAAGTTTTAGGGGATGACTTTTGTCTTCCTTAATTTTCTTGGGATTTATTGTAGACCTGATTAGAATAATTGCATATGGCTTCCTTGATTAGCCTCCATATGTAATTAAGCATAATTAAGGTATGATTAGTGGTTTTTAACCTATGATTATGGTTGATTAAGGTCAAATACAATAAGTAGGAGGTCTATAAAATATTTTTGGGATATTTCCCTTAAGCTATTCCCTAAACCCCCTCTTCTCTACTTAATCTCTTTTCAATTAAGGGTTAATTCATTAATTATCCCCTTAATCAATTTTCAAAAATTCTAAAAAGTTCTAGAACTTAATTAATTTACTTTGGGGAGATGCTTAGGTGTTTAATAGCCTAAGTTTAATTAAGGAAATCAAAACCCCTTTCATAAATATGAAAGGGTATTTTGAAATTACTTAAACTAAATCTCTTAGCTTAATTAACTTTTAATTATGAGTCAAATTACATTAGGCCTTTTCATTATTAGGTGCATTGCAAATTTAAATTCCTTGTGGGTTTTATGTCATCTCATTGGCTCATAATTATTTGGTTAATTCTTCTAAGGTGGTGTAGGTAAGGGTTAATTAAGTTACTTAATTCATATCTTAACCTAATTAATGCATAAAAATGGATCTAATTACCTAAAAATTAAACAAAAATATCAAACACATGTGGGACTTGGTTAGGAATAGCAAACTCATCTCACCTTTTCAAAATTAAATCAAACTTCAAACTAAATAAAAATCACTTTGAAATTCACTTTGATTTATTCTAAATTTTCTTATTCTATAAGAATGTCTTTAAGATTTAACTGAAGTGAATTTGTTTACATGCTTTCCTTACTTTGGATCTTTTCCCAACATGTTAAATTTGTATGCCATGTGGTTTCATGCATTATATTTTTCAAATTCAAATTTAAAAATGAAATTATTTACTTTATATCAAATATGCATGTGTTGGCTAAAGTAGAAATATGAATGGCTATTATCACAACTAAATTCAAATTATTTTCAAAATATATAAATCAAACACCAAATCTGAAAGTGTGCTACTTAAACTTTAGTTATGAGTTTGCATATTGAAGGTTATAAAGGTATGCTTACTATAGGCTTCCTTTCTTTCTTATGTTAGCATAATTTTGAATAGGAGTTGGTAAGATGTAGGGTTCATTTGAAAAGAACCCAACACTTATTTAATTGCATACCCTATTCATCCATATGCTATCACCTAAGAAGGGTTGCCTATATTTCTATACATAAATTGCATAAACAAAAAAAAAATGAATCCATTAAACAATTTTTGCATTCTCCTTTTCCATTTCATTTCTTTTATACATATGTTTGTATTTAAGGAAAGTGGTATATTATTCTGGACAACCCCGAGATTGCGAGGTTTTAAGTAGCCCTAAGTAGGTTTTATACCTTACACCTCTTGTTAACAATTCCACTGTACTCACTTATTCCTTTCTTACTTTCGTATGTGTATGTGAAAATTTGGATAAAAGAAACCCTTTCTACTTAAAAAAAAATCATGCATATGTAACTTCTAAATTTTCTTAAATGGATTGCTTAGCATGCATCATAAAGTGTATTAAATACCCTCATTTGCATGTATAGATATGCTTAGGATCCATCAATATGCATATTATATATATGTTAGGAAAGAAATGAAGTAATGTGTGTTATGTGAATTTTGATTCATTTTATTTAATCTTAAAATGCTTTTCTTTTTGAATAGGTTTGTTTAGAGTTTATCTAAACTTAGGATTAATTAAAATATTTAATCAAAATATTCACCTAAACAAAACTAAAATGTGAGCCTACTTTTAAAATTACTTAGGTTAGGGAAGGAAAGAGAAGTTCTCTTCTCTTTCCCTCTCTTCATAACTTAGTAATCAATTGTAGGATCCACTTAAATCAAAACATGAAATAAAATCAACCCAAAATAATTAAACAACTTAAATGAAACCTTCCTCTAAGTTGAACATGCTTCACTTAGAAAATTTGAACTTAAAGCCATAGCTAAGCATACACACAAACCTTCAAAGCACACACATTAGCCTAAGTCACCACTTCTAGCTTTAGGTTAGGTGGGTTGCATGGCTTGATGTTTATTTTGTTTTTTGTGATATATGTTTTAGAAGGGTGTTAGGGTGTATGCTCATAGAATGAATGGTAGGGATTCTTAGTCTAACTATTCTTTTATGAGGGATTGTGCTTAAGGGCTATCATAAATAAAAATATAAAATGCTTTTGCTTGCGGTGCTTATACCCCTAAGCATAATCCATAAGCTAGGTGGACTTAGTCACCCATGTGTGGGGTGATAGTCCAATATACATGCTTGGGATTTATGTGATTTGTTTTAGTTAACCTTTATTTTGCAGGTGTTAGCTAGATTTACCTTTTCCTTTTCATGTAAATTTGTGCACTTAGGATTTTGGAATGATTTTTATAAGGATTAGGATGAGTATTGATCATAAGATCCTATCTTATGTACCATGTGAAGCCTTGGAGCATCTACCTTCCAACCATCCAAAAGAAAGAAACAAAAGAAGAAAGAAGAAAGAAAGTTTGAAGACCCCCATAATAATGAATTCCTTTACTTAATTGTAATTTAATTCATTTGTAATCCGAGTTGTATAAGGGTAGAACTCGGCTACCCAAATTCCCTTGCCCGACCACAACGGCCTTTTATTCTTTTTGTGCTTAGCTTTATAAATTGATTGATGATTTATTTAGCTTGTGCATTAAGTGACATTCTTTTTCTAATTTCTTCCTTGCTTTATGTATGGCCTGGATGAGGATTAGGCTCTTTAGGGAAAAATAAATATTTTACCCAATCTAACAACCTAAATTAAAATTAAATAACTCATGACCTCACCTAAAGCTTAGATTTAAAATCAAAATAAAAGAATTAGCAACCCCTTAACTGGATGAGCATTTATTTTATAATATCATACACAATAGCATCTTATTTCACTCTTGATTGGAGGGCTTCCACCTTTGCTAGAAAAACTTGGCTTGACCTGTGAGAGCTATGGTGGAAACTCACCTCCTCCCTTCTCACTGATTTTGGCCAATAACTCTATTTCTTATGCATTAGGCATAAAAATCTTATTAGCCTGAGTCAAAAATGATTGCCCAAAATATAAATAAAATGAAATTTGAATTGCATTAGAATTAGGTCATTTAAAGCATACATTTACATGATCTAGTCTCTTTAGGGAGTGAATTTAAGGACTTAATCTCTTTCTAAATAAAAATAGCCTAGCTATCTCGCATAAGCACAAAGACTTGCCTACATGTATTTAAAATCGTAGGAGGAGTTAGTTGGCGGCCACGCCCCGGGAGGTTGTAAGTCTTGCTATCAGGTGATTTGTCCTCTCTTGTGGAGACAAACTAATTACCCATCTTTGCCTTAGATTTAGGTTGCACTTTTGGCCCTCGTCAAAGCTCCCTAGATTTAGATTATGAGGTTGCTTCTCCCCTTTGTGGGCCATAAGCATAATTCCTCACCTCTTAGGCATTTCTTTAATCTTGTATTAAGGAATCATAAGTCCTAAATTTCTAATAAAAATTAATGCAACTCAAACAAACTAAATTAATTTCAAAAATATAAAGCCCAATCATAGGATAGTTTGAGATGCTCACTAGGTTTCCTAGCATCGTGAGCATCTCCTACTCATTCTCATTTGGCTTCGATAATAAATATTTCTTTGATCAATCTTGTTTGATCTTCAAAAACAAACCAATCGATTGATAGTCATTTTCCTATTAAAATCTTCAGAGACAATGATCATTTACCTTCATCAAGATTTTTTCTAAGGAATCCCCATTTCTTAGGATGTAATTAACTATGGGGGATTTCCCCTATAGGGAACTTAACAAACCCAGTTTAAAATAAACCCTGCTTTACTTTTCCATATAAAGAAGGGGAAGAATCTTTGGTACACTTCAAAGACCTAATGTCCTTAGGAGTCCTTATTGAGGTGATTAGGTCCATTAAAGGGCACTGACTTCTATCTTTCGAGATAGTAGACTATTCTTTGATGACGTACTCGATCACCTGAATAAGTACATCTGTGGATCAACGTGGCATCCCAAAAAGATGAATTTCTATAAGTCCTCTCTTTCTTTTTCTACCAGAAAGATTTTGAAAGGCGACTCCCATATTCAAAAATTTTCCACCATAGTCCTCCATATTATTGAGAGATTATAGCTCAATGGTGGCTTCTTGAAATTGTTTGATTTTTGTTCCATCCAAATCATAGATAGCTTCATGCTCAGAAGCACAAACTCTTGTTTCAACTTTAGTAAATTTTTTATTGATATTCCTAAAGATTTCCCAATTCCATTTCTTGAAAGTAGCAACCATAAGCTTATGAAGCTTCCAAAGTTTAGTCTAAGGATTAGGATGGTTTTCTGCCTTCCAAACATCTTTAACACAATCCAAGTAATTTGGGTGATGTTTCCACATATTAAGGAACTTGATGGAGGAGTTCTTTGGCTGGGAGGTCATGAGGATGGTAAGGGTTTGATCGCTCAAAAAAAATACCTTTGAGAATTCTCTCCACCATCTTTATTAGGATAAGTAGGAGTATGTTTTCTGATGAGATAGATTAATATATATTCAATCATATTTCCCCTAACATTATGTTAGAATTTATTTAGATCTAGGTTTTACTTCTTATGAACACAGGCCTTCATAGTTAATTACTCCTCTTATCATAGTAAGAGAGCACTCTCAATTAAGATTAAAAATAAATATATCTTTCTGATATGAATTAGTGTCTAATGGTGTGTGTGGTATGGCATTGATGATTGTTTATGGGAAATAAGAGAATAGTTTCGATCAAGATCTCATGGTTCCGTCATCTCGAGATTACATTATTCTAGTCTACCAACATTAGAGGGCTAGTCGTAATCTCTAGAGAGTCTGAATAGCAATCATGGGTTACCTCATCTTAGATATCCCAAGTTGACCAGAGATTTAGTGAAGGGGTGTTCACATGATGAATGTTTGGGCTTGACTTACATTACATAGAATGCTAATTAAGGTGTTCACATTGTGAACACATATATTGGACTTTTATCCCTTTAAAATGCCAGGTTTAGGGTTGTTTACATAGCAAATGGATAGATTGGGCTTACATCTCTTTGGAATGTCAAATTTATAAAGGTCTTCACATTGTGAATGAACTATAAGGTGTTCGTATGGTGAACATATAAATTGGACTTACATCCTTTTAGAATGCCAGTAAGGTGTTCTGCTTGCATTGCAAACATGGGTTCAACTTATATTGATTAGAAAGCTGGCAAATTGAACTTACATCCCTTTGAAATGCCATATTTATATAAGTGTTCACATGGTGAATGAATTATAGGGTGTTCACATAGCAAACATTAATAGGTTTCTTTGGGGAATGGCACCTCGGTGCTGGAAGTATGGCAGATAAGCACTATGAAGGAGAACGCATTAGTGTTGCAAATGATGGTGCCTAGCATTATTAGGATGGTGCCTTTGCATTGGGAAATCAGCACAATGGCACTATAAGTACTATAAAAGATGGTAGGTTGACAGATTGACCAATGCCTCAGCACTGACTATGTAATTCCATAGTGCTAGTCAAAATACTGTTCAAATGGGCTGATAGGTTGGCAGACACATTTAACATATAGGAGAAACTTTTGACCGGCACTGTGTGAAAGAATCATGGCGCCACATCAATATATTACATGCTTTTCAGTTATGGATGATTATGGAATTATTAGTAATAAGTGATAATAAGTGCTCTTTTTGACTGACACAATAATAATTTTAACCAGCTGGTCGGTGCCTAGGTGCTGCATGTGAAATATTATGGCGATGATTTCTTGTTCTAGAACCCGAGAGGTTAGCACCACGATGTTAGGCCTGGTTTATAAATAGACCCCCTAGGCTACAAATTTTTCATTCTGCCATCTTCTTACTATAGGAATTCTTAGAGTCTTCTTTTCCCTAGCTTTTTCTCACATTAAGAAAACAATCATCCCACTCAAAAGGCTTGCTAGTAAGAGGGGGAAGACTTCAAGAAATGCTAATAGGTTTGTTAGCATGGAAGCGGAGGAGAGGAATCAATATACTCTCCCATTCTTGAGAGAAATTTCTATAATCCTGGTGGGAGTGCAAAGAGGGTTATCATCAAATGAGGTTGAGAGAAGCTCGCTTATGAAAGCAACTCCTACATTGTTCTGTGGTGTGAGAGTTCATAGCTAATGCGAAGGAGCACCAAGATAATAGAGTTCTTGTGGGGAAAATTTGTAAGTTTTGATAGTACTACCATTAACATATATTACGATTTACAAAATGTAGTGTATCATTAATATCTTTGTTATTATAATGATCATCTTGATTTTGATGAAGTCTTTGGTTTTTTTTTTTACTAATAGAAATGCTAATATTCAGTGGAAACAGTGGGAGGAAAGGATCATCAACTTTCCTGTCGCTGGCTTAACAGGAGAGTCTAAGGCTTGGCACTATTTTTTATTTCTGTCATGTTGATGTCCACTAGTAATATCAATGAGATGGCTAAAGACATAGCCATTTTAAATTTTGCAATTCAAAAGGTGGTTTATAACTATTATAGGAAAGATTATTTATAATTTCATTTGCAATATGCTTAGGGGCAATACTATTATAGGATATGGTCATCTTTCTCTTATTTATGATTTATGTGTTGTGGTGGGTGTGTTAGGGGAGCTTGATAAAGAAGTTCTTATTCAAACAGCTCCTCTAACGAAGAGGATAATTGGGGGATTTGGGTTGAGGTTTGAGGTGGGGGAAAGCTCACGTGCTCCACATGCCCCACAACCTTGATCCCAATCTTCCAAAACTTTAAACGAGCAACTCCAAGAAACTAGAGGAGATGTCTCGAATTTAAGGAAAAGGTTGGTGAGAGCAACTGTAAGAAAGAGGCCTTGAAACAAAATTTTAATAATCATATGGATCAATAGCAAAAATAGTTTTCTTACATTGCTGAGTTTAACTCAATATTAGTTCATATATTTGAAAATTGTGGCTTTGCAGGTCTAGGTCAGGCCTATTTTCTTATGGTACCTTGATATCCACCTTACATGAGCACCCTATTGGCATCAAATGAAAAAGAAAAGGAGAAGGATGATTATGATTACTAGTTTCCCACCTTTTTATTTTTATATTTTTCTTCTTTTTTGGGCAACTTATGTAATTGTTTTGATTTTTAATAAATATAGTTTTTTTTTACCTCACATGTTTATGTATTTATGTGTATATGTCCTTCTGTTTATCATTTGAAAGCATTGGGATTTAAAATAATAAAACTTTTCTAATTTCAATGATATCATACAACGCCTAAGCACTGCTAGCATGCAAGACATATGTTTAAAACCCAAAAAGGCTACACTACGATGCTCTTAAGATAGAATTTTTTGGTTTATAGTCTAAGAGTCTAGCACTGCAACGCTCAATATGTGGCGTTGTGGTGCTCTTAAGATAAATATTTCTTGTCATCCTACCCAAGAGGTCAGTGCTGCGATGCCAAATAGTCAACATTGTGGCGTTAGGTAGTCTTTGACTTAGAATTTATTAAGATCAATATTCCAATTGTCAAATATCATGAAATTAATGCAGTGTTATGGCACTTAAGGGGTAGCGCCGCAGTGTTGTGGCAAGACTTTTGCACACAAAACCCAAGAGCTCAACACTGGACCCACAACGCCTAGGCACTATTTTATAAGTGCCTAAAATTTAATAATTTTTAAAGAAATTTGAAATTTCAGAAGCGTAATGTCTTAGCCATGTTAGATTTCATGATTTTTAGTGCATTACCATCCTTCTCCTTTGTTCTGAATCCAAGATCAATGGAAAGAAGATTTTATTTCACACTAGAACCAAGTTCGACGGTGGAAGATATAGTACCCTGGCGTTAAAAAATAGCACTTCAATGCTGCTTTAAAGATGTGAAATCTTAAAGCTTAATGTTGCGGTGCTAAAAATATACTGCCACGGCGCTGCAAGAATTATACATAGACCTGAGAGATTAGCATCATGGCACTAAATATTTGGCATCTCGATGCTATGGGATGGAACGTCAAAGATTTTATTTTTGAGAGTACAACGCCTTAGCGTTGAACCTCGGTGTCAGGACACCATAAAGTAGGACCACTATTTCTGAACTAGATTCTTGCATAATTTGATCGATTTTATGAAAATTCAGTGATATGGTGCCTTAGCTGTGCTAAATTTTTGTGTATTTAGTGCAAACACGCTCTTCTCCCTCTTTCTAGATCCAAGATTGATGGAGGGAGAGTTTTTCTTCTCACGGTAGAACCAAGTTCAATGGAAGAGGTCTTTAGATTTTAAGATTCTAAAATTTTGGGTCTTTGGGCTTTCTTTTACTCTCGATTGAAGATCGATGAAGATGGGTCTCTTTATTTCTCACTAGATTGAAGATCAATGGTGGAAATCTCTTAAATTTGATTTTTAAGAGAAAATTATATAAATAAAGCATTTTCATAAAATTTTACCCGAAGTTGATGGGAGTAAACCTCAATCTTGTCTCTTGTAATGAGGAGATCACTCTTGTAGTAGCGGAAAGCACATTATTAAGAGTGCAGATGATTGGGAACAAGAATGGGGAAGGTGGGTTAGAGTGAGAGTGAGGGAAAAGGAAGGAAAATGTAATAACTGAAAGTCAAAAAAAAAAAGAGAACAAAAATAAAATGAAAAATCCAACCGCCTCGACGGTTGGCAACGGATTGGAAAAATCAAAAGGGGAGAAAGCACGATTTCAGTTTGTCAAAAATGAAACCTGAAATGCGAACACGAGAGAGATAGGGAGAGAAAAAAGAGGAAGTGTCGAGAGGAGGAACCGCATTATACCTTGCATGTGTGCGTGCCCTAGCCGAGCAGAGCACCCGTGCGCCGACAACACAGAGAGGAGGAAAAGGGCCTTTTGTGTGCCGTCGACCGAGGAAGGAGGAGGGATGAGTGCGTGCCCTAGACAAATGAGGAGGCTTCTCTGCCGCCGATATTGAGCCGAACGTGCACAAACAGTAGAGCGGGGAGAGATGTCGGCGTGCATGACAAGGGAAGGCATGGCGTAGGGCTTAGCAAAGAGGTAAGTTTATTTTCTTTTATTTTTTGTTATAATAAAGGAAATGCATTTTATATTATAAAAGAAAATGTATTTATATTATATAGGTTTCAATTTCAAAAAGAAGTGCAAATCCAAATGACCATTTTACTATACAAATGCCTACATAAGTATTTCAATATACAATATATTTTAATTATATTAAAGATTATGTATGTAAATCATAAATATGTTGAATAAATATGTTGAAAAATTTATGAGAATAATTAAATTACCAAATTAAAACCTATAAATGAAATGATTATAATTTAGATGAATGTACTAAAAATATGATTAATGATATGAATAGATGGAGAGCATAATTCTACCTTTGCTTATACAAACTAAACTTAATTATTTAAATATATTTATAGAGTGAAAATGATTATGTTACATGCATATTAGTAGGATTATAATCTAAATTTAGTAATGAATAAAGTGAAATTAATAATTGATAAAAAATTTAATAAATTAAAGTATTTTAGATAAATATCGATCATTTAAATAAGAATGAGAAATTATGTGGAAAAACTTAATATCTCTAATGAACTAGTAGAATTATGAGAGATAGTTATGTTTCAATATCGTATACACTTAGATAATTAAGAGTATTGATCAAGTTAATATTTTTAATTATAAGAATTTCAATTAAGGAAAGAAGCATTAAATGAAAGGAGATTCAAGAGCAAACTGCAAATTAAAGTAGGTGATTATGTTCTTATATTTATGGTAAAAATATCTTTATTTTCTTGTGATGAAATGCATGTTTATATGATTATAAATTTTTCCTGTACTACAAATTGTGATTTATTTTCCTACTTCTTCATAAATTATGATATAGTTTACTGTATCTTCATGTTGGATAATAACCTGAATGTTAGATCATATTGCAACTTCGTTATTTTTTAAAGTTAACTGATTTACTATTAGTTATGAATTAATATGCATAGTTGTATAATTGTATGCTATGAATGTGTATATTGAAAGTAGAGTTCCTTATGGTATGGTGGGGATGTAATATGCCGTGCAAAAAAAAGGGCCAATGAAATTGGCAAATGGTAATGGCTACTTATCCTTTGGATGAGTTTTGATAAAGATTTTTTTTTTGATAAAAGTTTAGACGGTGACTCCTAAAATTGATGATAAATATAAAAGTAAAAGTTCACACAAAATATTTATTTGTACATAGCTCATCTATATTTAATTGTTTGAGCAATTTCTTTATGTACATGTTATAACAAAAATTGAGATGCATACTAGTTCTACCTTCTTGTTTACTATAGTATAATAACATAATTAACCCACTGAATTTTATTCAATTGTTAGTTGTTTAATTTTTTTTCAGGTCACCATCCTAACTAAATGGCTGATAGAAGAGAGGGTTATGTTTATCGTCGTAGAGAGACTTCAGGAGATAGGCAATTATGTCAGTTATGTTGAATTATGTTTAAATTGTATTTCATATAAATTTTGTTAGTCTATATATGTGTGGATAAATTGGTAAATGATTTGTGAATTATAGTGGCTCTTATATGATTGGAGATTTTATTAAAGATTGTAAATGTTAGGTAATGTTTTCTTTTATCCGTCCAACCGTATGTTCCCGCCTTGGTATTCCAAGCTCCCGGGCCAGGTCATAATAAGAGACTCTTGTCACGACTCGGCCCGGGAGCTTGGAATAACAGACGGTCTGACAAGAGTGGTATCAGAACTAGATTTTATATTTAGGGATATAAGTATGATCATAATCAAAGAGCCATTAGGAAGATGATAAATTTTATGAAGAGATTTGCATGTGATTATATTGATTGATGTGTAATGGTTATAATTAATTTGTGCTTCTCAGGCCTATGGAATCAATTCATGAAGATGCTATGGGTGAAAATAGAGAAGCACAAACCATTGACCACCAGAATTTGGTGCAACCGCCTTCACTAGCGATAGATGCATTTACATAAATGATGAAAGCAATGACTCAAATGATAAGAAATCACAAGCTAGTGGAAGTGGCGGGGTTCTTATGGACAAATACCTAAAATTATTTCAGGATATGAGGCCACCTCTTTTCTCAGGGACAGGAGGACTATAGAATCAGAAAACTAGTTGATGCAGATAGAGAAAATTTTAGAAAGTATGTCATGCCCTCCAAAAAGAAGAGTTGCTTTGGCTTCTTTTATTTTTAAGGGTGAAGCTGAGAGATGGTGGCAAGGATAATTGCAAGAGAAGTTTAAAGGAAGGCCTTACAATCTTATTTCATGGGAGGACTTTGTGAAGACCTTTAGAGATTGGTTGTACTCCTAGGGACAAATGGAGGACAAATTCGATTAGATGCAGGAGATGGTCTATCATGCGGTATGAAGGCGAGTTTACAATGCTTTCAAGGTATGCACCTCAATTGATACCAAATGCAGAAGAAAAATGTCATAGATTTCTATCTGGACTGAAGGATGTGGTTAGACAGCCATTGATTCCTCTGGGTGTTGATGACTATGTTGTACTGGTAGAGAGGGCTAGAAGGATAGAATTAGATTTGCAAGCTACTCAGAGGAGGAATGATGATAAGCCAAAATCTGGGCAAAATGTTCAAACTGAAAAATCAAACTGGAAGAAGCCTAAGTCATATACAAATGCCATCAGTAGTAGTGTTACAACATGCCCAAGATGTGGAAGAGCTCATAAAGGAGAGTTCCTCTCAGGCACAATCACTTGCTATTGGTGCCATCAGCCAGGACATATGGCAAAATCTTGACCTATCTTAGGTTAAAAATCTTCAATGGATACTAGGACAAGTATTCAACCTCCCAGGAGGGCATGGTAGACAAAGGGTGGTTGAGCATTCCATCTCAAACTTCGAACCCGACACACGGCCTCAGTTTATGCACTCACACAACAAGAAGCAAAAGACTCGCCTGATGTTATTACAGGTATGTCTTTATTTAAATTAGCATTGTTACGATTTTATATTATGCTAGATATGATTACTTTATATATCTATTCATCTATAGGTATCATCTTTATTGAAAGTAAATCAATTAGAGTTTTATTTGATACTGGAGCATCACATTCATTTATATCTGAGGAATGTGTGAGAATTTTGGGATTGCAAGTTATGAAAATGTCTAGTACTTGGCAATGAAATGGGTCTATGAATCTTGAAATGTTTGTAATGTGAACGAATATCGTGAAAAAAGCTTGAATCAATTTAATAAATCACAATATATGAATTTGATGTGATTTTAAGAATGGATTGGCTAGCTAAACATTATGCTATAATAGATTATTATAAAAATATAGTCAAATTTAATATTCTTGGAGAAGAAAATTTCAAATTTGTGAGGCATAAGGGAGTATTAGTTATGATGATGTCTTGCTTAAAAGTTCAAAAGATGCTAGCAAAAGGCTATGAAGGTTTTATTGCTCAAGTTACTGATGTTACTAAAGAGGTAAAGAAGTTAGAGGATATACCAATAGTAAAGGAGTATCCAGAAGTTTTTCTGAATGATTTACCAGGTTCACCTCCAGTCAGAGAGATATATTTCTCTATTAATTTAATTCAAGGTGCAAAACATATAGTAAAAGTACCATATATAATAGCGATCAAAGAATTACAAGAGTTGAAGAATCAGCTACAATAATTGTTAAAGAAGGGATTTATCACGCCTAGCACATCTCATTGGAGAGCTCCTGTATTATTTGTGAAGAAGAAAGATGGGAGCTTAAGGATATGCATAAATTATAGATAGCTTAACAAACTCACATTGAAGAATAAATATCCCTTACCAAGAATTGATGATCTTTTTGACCAACTAGAAGGAGCTTCAGTATTTTTAAAGATTGATTTAAGATCAGGTTATCATCAATTGAGAATTAAAGAAGAAGATATACCAAACACTGCATTCAGTACAAGGTATGAGCACTATGAGTTTGTGGTGATGCATTTTGGCTTAACAAATGTTCCAGCTGTATTTATAGATCTTATGAATAGAATCTTTAAACTCTTTTTAGATTCATTTATGATTGTATTCATAGATGATATTCTAATGTATTCCAGAGATGAAGCAGCTCATGAAAACCATATTCACATTATTTTGCAAGCTCTGAAGGGAAATGAATTATATGCAAAATTCTCAAAGTGTGAATTTTGGTTAAATAACATCATATTCTTAGGGCACATGATTAGTAGTGAAGGGGTTTTAGTGTTTCAGAGTAAAGTCAGAGCAATAGCTGAATGGCCCAGACCAACTACTGTCATAAAAGTCAGAAGTTTCTTAGGGTTAGCAGGATATTACAAGAGATTCGTTGAAGGATTTTCACAGATTGACATGCCACTATCTAGACTAACTCAAAAAGCAGTCAAATTTGAATGGTCAAATCAGTGTGAAAAGGCTTTTCAAAAATTGAAGAATTGTTTAATGACTGCACCAATATTAACTATTCCATTAGGGACAGAAGGATTTCAAATTTATAGTGATGCATCATTAAGAGGCTTGGGATGTGTACTTATGCAGAATAGAAGAGTGATTGCTTATGCTTCAAAGCAATTGAAAAATCATGAAAAGAATTATCCAACCCATGATCTAGAGCTAGCAGCAGTGGTATTTGCATTAAAAATTTGGAGACATTATCTATATGGAGTAAGGTGTGAAGTTTTTATTGATCATCAAAGCCTGAAATATATCTTTACTTAGAATGAGCTAAATTTAAGGCAAAGGAGATGGTTGGAACTCATTAAGGATTATGATTTAGATAATCAATATCATTCAGGGAAGGAAAATGTAGTTGCTAATGCTTTAAGTAGAAAAACACCTTGTATTGCTTATTGGTTGATTTCTCAACAGGAGGAGTTGATTAAAGATTTAGAAAAATTAGAAATTTCAATTATTAAATCTACAGATGATCATGCTTCAGTGTTAAATAAAATGGCTATACAATCAAATTTGAAAGACAAAATACGGGATACTTTACCTCAAGATGATGACTTTCAAAAAATTTTAGATTTGGTAAAAGTAGGTCATACAGAAGATTTTGAAATCGATGAAGAGGGATTACTGAAGTATCATGATAGAGTTTGCATTCCAGATGTTGGAGATTTGAGGAAAGATATCTTACATGAAGCACATCATTCTAATTATACAATTCATCTAGGCAGTAGCAAAATGTATCAAGCTTTTAAGAAAATAGTTTGGTGGCCATGAATGAAAAGAAGTATAGCTGAATTTATCTATAAATGTCAATCATGCTAGATAGTTAAGGTTGAACATCAGAAACTAAGTGGAATTTTACAGCCCTTGCCAATACCTGAGTGGAAATGGGATGATATTGCTATGAATTTTGTGGTTGGCTTACCTAGATCCAGAAGAGGATGCGATGCTATTTGGGTTATTATTGATAGGTTGACTAAATCTGCATACTTTATACCTATCAAATAATCTGATGTTGTTGAAAAGCTAGTAAGGAAGTATGTTGATGAAATCATGAAGTTACATGGTGTGCCAAAATCTATAGTGTCCGATCGGGATGGCCTATTTACATCAGGCGTGGCAAAAAATTCAAAAGCTTAAACAAAGCACTGCATTCATCCCCGTCCTGGTCGGAAAAAAATAATTCAAATACTTGAAGATTTGCTTAGATTTTGTATCTTTGATTTTGGAAGAAATTGAGAAATTCATTTGCCTTTGATTGAGTTTGCCTACAATAATAGCTTTCAAGAAAGTATTAATATGACTCCCTATGAAGCATTGTATAGAAGGAAATGCAGAACACCACTTTATTGGGTGGAGATAGGTGAAAGAAGAATCATTGGTGCAGATGTAGTAGATGAAGCCACTGAAAAGATCTGATTGATCTGTGATAGATTAAAAGCTGTCTAAGATAGGCAGAGGAAATACTATGATGCTAAACATTAGTCAGTAGAGTTTGAAGTAGGAGAATTTATATTTCTTAAAGTCAGCCCCATGAAAGGTATAAAATGATTTGGCAAAGTTGGAAAGTTGAGCCATGCTATATTGGTCCATATGAAATTTTGAAAAGAATTGGGAAAGTGACTTATAGACTGGCTTTACCTTCTCACATGCAAGGAGTGCATAATGTATTTCATATTTCTCTTCTGCGAAAATATATTACTGATGAAGCCAACAAAATTATTGCAGATCCTATTAATATTCAACTGGATCTCACATTTGTGGAGGAGCCAGAAAGAATTATAGATTATGATGTTAAGCATCTCAGTAATAGAGAAATTTCATTTGACCGTGTACTGTGAAAACATGGATCAAATCGAGAAGCTACGTGGGAGAAGGAATCAGAAATGCAAGGAATTTATCCTCAATTGTTTACTTAAAGGTATGTTTATTTTTATTATTGTCATTTAATTTCGAGGATGAAATTTTCATAAGAGAGAGATTGTAATAACCGAAAGTCAGAAAAAAAAAGAGAAAATAAAAATAAAATGAAAAATCCAACTGTCGTGATGGTTGGCCACGGATTGGAAAAATCTAAAGGGGGGAAAGCATGATTTCAATTTGTCGAAAATGAAACCCGAAATGCGAACACGAGAGAGAAAGGGAGAGAAAAAAGAGAAAGACTCGAGAGGAGGAACTGCACTCTACCTTGCATGCGTGCATGCCCTAGCCGAGCACTCGTGCGTCGACGACACAGAGAGGAGGAAAAGGGCCTTTCGTGTGTCGTCGTGTGTCGTCGACCGAGGAAGGAGGAGGGTGTGCCTAGACAAGTGAGGAGGCTTCTGCCCGACATTGTGAAGCTCGTCGCTAGAGAGGAGGAAGAGACATCGGCGTGTGTGTGGAGGGAAGCCGATGGGAGTAGGGCTTAGGGAAAACCGAGAGGTAAGTTTATTTTCTTTTGTTTTTTTGTTATAATAAAGGAAATGCATTTTATATTATAAAAAAAATGTATTTATATTATATAGATTTCAATTTCAAAAAAAAGTGCAAATCCAAATGACCATTTTACTATACAAATGCCTACATAAGTATTCCAATATACAATATATTTTAATTATATTAAAGATTATGTATGTAAATTATAGATATGTTGAATAAATATGTTGAAAGATTTATGAGAATAATTAAATTATTAAATTAAAACCTATAAATGAAATGCTTATAATTTAGATGAATGTACTAAAAATATGATTAATGGTATGAATAGATGGAGAGCATAATTCTACCTTTGCTTATACAAACTAAACTTAATTATTTAAATATATTTATAGAGTGAAAATGATTATGTATATACATATTAGTAGGATTATAATCTAAATTTAGTAATGAATAAAGTGAAATTGATAATTGATATAGAATTTAATAAATTAAAGTATTTTAGATAAATATCGATCATTTAAATAAGAATGAGAAATTATGTGGAAAAACTTAATGTCTCTAATGAATTAGTAGAATTATGAGAGATAGTTATGTTTCAATATCGTATACACTTAGATGATTAAGAGTATTGATCAAGTTAATATTTTTAATTATAGGAATTTCAATTAAGGAAAGAAGAATTAAAAGAATGGAGATTCAAGAGGAAACTATAAATTAAAGTGGTGATTATATTCTTACATTTATGATAAATATATCTTTAATTTCTTATGATGAAATGTATATTTATATGATTATGACTCTTTTCTGTACTGCAAGTTGTGATTTATTTTTCTACTTCTTCATAAATTGTGATGTAGTTTACTGTATCTTCATGTTGGATAATAACCTGATTGTTAGATCATATTGCCACTTCGTCATTTTATAAAGTTAACTAATTTAATATTAGTTATGAATTAATATGCACAGCTATATAATTGTATGTAATGAATGTGTATGTTAAAAGTGAAGTTCACCCTTAGTGCTTGAGAGAAGCAATGTACATGTATGAAAAAAGGTAAAATTGGCAAATGGTAATGACTACTTATCCTTTGGATGAGATTTGGTAAAGATTTTCTTTTGGTAAAGGTTTAGACGGTGACTCCTAAAATGGATGATAAATATAAAAATAAAAATTCACACGAAATGTTTATTTGTACATAACTCCTGTATGTTTGATTATTTGAGGAATTTTCTTATGTACATGTTATAACAAAAATTGACATGCATACTACTTCTACCTTCTTATTTACTATAGTGTAATAACATAATTGACCCACTGAATTTTATTCAATTGTTAGTTGTTTAATTTTTTTTTCATGTCACCATCCAAACTAAATGGCTGATATAAGGGAGGTTATGTTTATCATCATAGAGAGACTTCAGGAAATAGGTAATTATGTCAGTTATGTTGAATTATGTTTAAATTATATTTCATATAAATTTTGTTAGTTTATATATGTGTGGACAAATTGTTAAATAATTTGTGAATTGTAATGGCTCTTATATGATTGGAGATTTTGTTTAAGATTGGAAATGTTAGGTAATGTTTTCTTTATCCTCATACATTCCTATTCTGCATTCCAAGCTCACGGGCCAGGGTGTGTGAGAAAAAGTGAGAGAAGGATAGTTCTCCCCTTTTAATAGGTGATTTCTCACTATTAGGGCAGTTTTCTACTCCATAACCATTCCCCCCACTCTCCCTAAGTAGTTATTACAGTTGTGGCGAGAACGGTAGTTTTTCTAAATTTTAAAACTAAAGGTCATTATGATAGCGCCTCGACACTGGCATTATAGCGTCACAGCACTGTATCATTTAAGTAGGCAACTATCGGGGGTGATTTGAACTTCCAGATTCTGTAAGACTGTGATAGTGCTTATGAGTTGTGATTGCATTACCGCGATGCCCCAAGTCGAGATGTTCAATTTATTTTATTTTATTTAGATGCAAACAAGTTATGATCTGATGCAGTTCTGCTTAGGTGCCTTATAGAGGAATGATGGAAGCAATTCAGTTATTTGTCATTGATAAGAATTTTATCAAGCCTTTCATGAGTATTGTCTCTATTCCAAGCGTAAGGACATCTAGAATATCCTAAATCATAGAGGCCTGCACTAGTGTTGGATTTAGAAAATTTTCTCATGGGAGCACTCTGGGCCTCCTTCCTCCCTTCTTTTCAGAAGAATTCAAAATCATATTCATGTCACCTCTAATAGCCCAACTAGTATTACATTCAACAATAATGCATTATATTTTCCCCCATAGATCTCTTTCAGATTCCTTTGAGTAACTAGCATAGATAAAAGTGAATTGGATAGTTGCATCAAAATAAGACAGATATATGAATGAACTGAGGATCGTCTATGAGGATTTGAGCTTGGATATTGCTTCTCCAGAACAACCAAATCTTATTAGAGCAATTAGACTATATGTTAAATTTACCAAATCTCCTTTTATGTTTATTTATGTTATCCTTCTAAACCATTGGTTCCAAATTAGTGAAAGTATCAAGTTTATAGGATTTGATGAGTCGTTTGAGACGGTTAGAGGCATCCAACTTGGCAATGCCTCCAATATTCCATATTAATGTCCTAGTCATAAGATAAGGTTCTTTCTCTTGGAACTCCGAGAAATCGAGTCATCTAATGTGGCTAGGATTCTAGCATCTAAATTAAAGGCCATATTAGTGGTGTATCACCATAAATCTCCTCAATATCCTCTTCTCCTAAATCTTCCAATTCATCTAGGTACATCATTTTTGCCCTATATTGATTTTGCATATTACCCTTGTTATGACATTTAAAGCAAACTATCTTTATCATATTTTTAGAACTAGTTTCATTAGGGTTCATTTTAGAGGGGTCATTCGATGTAGAAGGATTAAGCTTAACAATAGACTTTTGAGATTGAGATGTAGGAAGACATTTAAAAGTTGCTTGAGCTTTCATCTTTGATGTGGATGCAGCTTTCTTATGCTTTTCTAAGATTAAAGCATAAGAAAAGGCATCATCTAAGGTTTGGGGATTATAAAGCTCTACTTCATTTCTAATATCTCCTCTTAAATAAATGACAAATTTATTAACTATTTCACACTTGATCAGTGCATTGAGTTATAGTTATTAAATCATCAAATTTGTTCATATAATCCACTACTGACATAGTCCCTTGCTTAAGAGTATTCAATTATTCATGGATTTTTTTTATCATAATTCATAGGATAATATTTAGCCCTTAGAATTTCTTTTATTTTTACCCATGGCATGAGGTTTCTACCGAATCTCTCTTTTTTAACTAAAATGTTATTCCAATAATTTTTGCATGACCAACTAATTTCATTTTAGCAAATATTGTTTGCTCGTAATCATCCATAGTGTACCAATCAAAGAAGTCATCCATTTAGGCTAACCAATCTAAAAATTTATTAGGGTCATGAACACCATCATTCGAACATGGGATAGTCAGTGGAGTTGGAGGCTTAGTACTCAAGATTTGAATTTGTGCAGTCAAGTTCATGAGCAGGTCTTCTACCTTAGTGAAGTTCTCTTTACTTCTCATGGAGATCTCATCTACTCTCCTAGTCAAGTCCTCTAGTTGGTAGTTGGTCCAAACTAACAGATTTAGGTGACATGACGTAAACAAAAATGCAGTATTACACTCCAAATGAAATTGTTAATTATGTGATAAGTGATCTAAACTTGACACAAATGAAATATACAATATTTTAAAAATATGACTAGCCTTCAATAAACACAAAGTAACTCATAGATACTACAAAATATTAAGCAAGCTTTAAAAAAATAGATAAACATAAGATCTTTAAGGATATGATTTTAACTTTTATGTAGGATTTGCATAATAAGACTACTTAGTAAACTCTCCCTTACTCAAGTTGTCACTCAAGTATGATGGCTTGAAGTTAGATTAAGTAGAGAAAGACTAGGCTTTATAAATAGAAACAAATAGTTAGGAGTAACACAAAGATTCATAGACTTTCCTACCACATAAATTTACAATGTATTTTCAAGCAAAATCACCAACTCTATAAGAGAAATTACTCAAAATATAAAATGTAGAACTAATCTTGTTTGGATTTAATATGAATTATTTGCGAGCACTTTCTCCACGCCTCCAAACTTGAGCTTTGATACCAAAATTGATGTGGATGGGTTGCAAAGAGTAGGATGTTGCAACAGATGGTGGAGAAAGAGATGCTCCAAGTATCTTTCACTCATCAAAGGGAAAGGGATATGAAGATCTTCAACTCACCGAAGTGGAAGGGATATGAAGAAGTCATACTCATTCAAGAAAAACTATAGCAAAGGATCACCGAACCCCTCGAACGACCTACCACCAAGCTCCAACCAAGAGTTTTCATTCAATTTTCACACCCAAAAGCCAAAAGTCCACTATTAAGTAGAAAATAGTGTTTAAATAAGTACAATACTTTAAGAAATATGTCCATTGGGGGAGAAAACTAACAAAAATTGAAGAAAAAAAAGACAAAACCTTCATTTTGCAACACCAAGAACCACAAACTAGTGTCGTGCCGCCATAGTCTAATGCCGAAGTGCCATAGACTAGCGTCAAGACGCTAGCTTCTCTATCCACAAACACAAAAACTCATGAAATGTTGTGCCAAAGCTCCAAAAAGGCTGATCTTATGCACCATACTAATACATTTATAATTTAACACATGAACTCACATCTTTTCAATCACAACTCAAATTCAACACCCAAATCTGATTAATTACATCCATTATTACTTAATACAACACAAAATATAACTCCACAACACATAAAGTGATATGGTCTAATTTCTGGAATTAAGTCTGGTTCGGCTAGGTTTAAGCTTAGTTCAGTGAGTCGACTCGCGAGTGGTGAACAGTGAGTTCGCGATAATTTGGAGGGATGACTCGGTGCTTTCTAAGACGTTGGATGTAGCGTCTTTGTAATGAGCCGTTGGATCTTATCACTCGGATCGAGTGTCTCTTGAGCTGAGCTTTGAGCCGTCGGATGGATGATTTTCTTGTCGACCCTTGGATGTGTTACTTTGATCAAGCGGTCCGCGCTCCTTAATGAGTTAGTGGATTACGTCTTTGCTTGTTCGGCTTGATTGATGCCTCAAATTGTGTTCCACAGGATTGCATCGAGTCCTTGATTTAGTTCGTTGGCGGTCGTGGTGGGATTAGTCTCGAGAAGGCGCCTGCATTCCTTTTGTTTTGTTTTGTTTTCGACCGTCGGCGGCTCGAGAGGGGTGAGAGCGGAAACAGGGAAGGAACCCTAGGGTTACGGCGTGAAGGATGGCGGTTCGTGAGATGAATGGGGAGAAATGAGAGCTAGAGATGGAAGAAAGGAAGAAGCTTGAAGAAGATTAGTTTCTGTAAAAATGTTTTTCATCCCTCTGTTTTTCTTTTATCCCCTATTTATACTAATTTTCTAACCACTAGCTACTCTTTCTTTATAAAGTAACTGATTTCAGTTATACTGGATCGTTTACTTACATTTGCTTACATACGAATATGAGTTGGTTGAGATATGACTTGATTTCTTTATATTTTCAGGTTCTTCTCTATTACATTACGACAATAACAGAGAATTATTGTTGTTATTTGATTTCTTGATTCTTGAGGTCTGCTTTAATTTCATTAAGTGACAACTGTTGGATCATTCTTGATTCTTGATTATTTATGTTGTTTTACTTCTTCTGTTACAAAATAATAGAAAACTGTTATCTGGTTATTTCAACTCTTGATTCTTGGGTTCTGATCTAAGTTACATTTGTTACTAATGCGTTGCGGAAGGATCTATTCGATGGTGTTGTCCTTTTGTGGTGATACTTTGACAGTATTTAAATGCTGTTGTAGCTTGTTGCCATTCTAGCTAATCCCTAAATTTTGGTGCTATTCTGAACATCTTGTCTATCTGTAATCTGTCCTAATTATAATTATTTGTGCTCTGAATTAGTATAGTTATACTAATTTTCTTTCTCTGTTGTTTAACCTATTTTATCTCTGGAATTATTTAGTGTCTGTAATGTCTGGCTGTTTATTATTTATATTTGTTTAGTATCTGTTAAGTCTGATTATTATGGTCTTTCCTTACTGCATTGATTCTGTGATCATTGTAATTCTTATTTGGTTATTTCGAGGATTTGGGCTCATATTATAAAGTCTACTAAAATTATATCAAGTTAATTTGCTGTCACTCGACTCAACACGAGTCTTTCCCTACCATAAGCCTAAGGCATCCATCACTTAAGTCGAGACACAAGAAGCAGATCTTAATTCATTAGGCTCTCTAATGTTGAAAGTAACAACAATCATTTCCCTCTTCTCCGTAAACAAAGGGTTATCTTTTATCAAAATAAATATTTAATAAGTACAAAAAATAATAAGTTTTTATATGCAACACGATAAATAAAAAGACAAATAAAAAGTGTTTGTCAGCAACATATACTAATTCATTCTATTAACTTTCCGACATTTCTTTTATTTCTAACTTAGCATTTGCTAATACCAACCTCTTTCATAATTCTCTTTTACTTACGCTTAATTCCCTTGTTAAGATATTTACCTACATGCAACATAATTCTAATATTTTTATATTTATTTATATAACATCAAAATTTTAATAATATTAATGTAAATAAGATAAAAATCTATATATTTTCATATCATTTATACTATAAAATATTAAATAAATGATATAAAATTGTAGAGATTAGGCATAAATACAATAAAAAAATGTTGTGATGTGTATGTAAAGCCCTCTTTCTCTTATTAACTCACCTAATGCACACATACGCAATATTAACAAACCAAATTGCATGTGGTACAATATTCACATTTGACGCAACCACTGTCAGTCAGCTCTTAGTCCAAGGATCTCCTTGGCCGTTCTCTTCCTGAAATAAGCTATATGCTCCTGTGAAAAAATAAGGCACATACATGATGTACTCCGAATAGCACATCTAATCATAACTACAAGATCAGATCATTAAAAGTAACCGTAGCACAATATTCACCTGGCTGAAGCACAACTTCAAACCTCGACTGTAAAAGTCTATGTACTTGAGCATGAACATACCACAATCCCAACTAAAAAGATAGAAAACTAGTAAATATAGACAGCTATAAGAAACATTTAAAAAAAATACCTTTAGGTTATAATACACAAAATAATATGTATATATATGCAAGACTAGAAGAAACAATAATAATTCAGTAAAAAACATAATAAGTTTAGAATTACAGCAACAATATCTAGTGATTAGCAATCTAGGTGTCCTTTAGTCTCACTGTAGCACACATTTTCAAGAAATGGGTAGGTCTAGAAATATTGTTTAGCACACAACCACAACCAAATTTGAACTGAACTTTGCACTTAATAACGACAACAACAACAGAAGACAACCTCTCAATATTTTCAGTGCTACACTACTCACCCTCAGCATATGATCACAGTTTATGGCAAAATTATAGTCCACCTCTCATTGCAGAAGTTTAGGCATGAATCTTTTAGCCTGTAAGTAGACCATTTTTAACCATTGGCATGCATCTTAGTAATACCCAGTCTAACATACAGCTTTAATACAAATTAAAGAAATTTACCACAGTTGCTTTAACTAAGAGGCCGTTTGAAATCACTTTATATTTTATTTTTGATTTTATATTATTATTTTCTTTTATTTATATTTTATTTTAAAATAAAGTATATTAGATGTTAATTATTATTTTTAAAAATACTCAAAACATCTAAAAGTTATTTTTGAGTCTTTTTAAAAATAATATTATTTATTTTTAAAAATAAAAAATAAAATAATGTTATTTGTTTTTTAAAATAAAAACACATTAAACACATGTTTTTAAAAAATAACATAAAAACAATAACAATAAAATTAATCCCAAACAGCCCCTAAATAAAAACCTCATCTATGTAGGCCATAGACCTTAATACTGAAAACATATTGTATTTTAACGTGATGATCCCAGATCCTTGCAACAAATAGATGAAGGGCTTGTTTGAAGTAGCATTTTTATATATTTAGTTTCAAAGCAAGCCACTATAATTTTATTTGACTAAACTTGTCTGCTTTTAGAAATTTTTGTGATGAGAAATGGCATTTTAAAACTAGACCTCTCGCAGGTTTTCAGAAAAGAAAACAAAATTTATAAGGCCCATAACTTTCAAAAAACTAATTTTCTTATTACAGTTCTACAACTATTTTATAGAAAGCTACAAAAGCTCCAAATAGGCACACAACCTCAACATTTATCTTCCCTTTCAAATGAGGAATTTACAATTTACAACACCAATTGTTGTTGAATTGCAGTACAAAGAAATTTACTACTCAATTGGAGATTTCCATGGAATAGTTAACAAAATTAGGTAAGGAAACTACCAGTCCATAAGTTGATAATTGCTGATAGCGTGGATATATATATTTTATTTTTTTTCCTATAGTGTGCTTGAAAAAAAAATTTGTTAGCATGCCTTTTCAAAACAAGTCTCTAGTGTGAAAATCAAAAGTAAAATATATTTGAAACAAATTATTGAAAGGTAAACTGCATATCTAAAATTTATGGTTCTGCAGGCAAAAGAAACAATGGACGGTCGATGGCTTGAACGCATAAAAAAAAGGTACACATTGCAAACAACACTATTGATGCATTGGTTCAGTATTCAATGTTTCTTATTGCTAGATATGAAACAGTAAAAGATGCATCATCTGTGAGATGGACGTAGACTCACTCATTTATTTGTAAAGGAAGGCCATCTACTGATTTTTTCTTCCAGAATCTGGTGTCAACTTCTTTGTCACTTTTATCCCTGGCTTCTTCCATAAAATATATTGCCTGTCATTGACGTAGATGCAAAAAAAAAAATTCAATAATCACTCTAAATTCTAAGGATATTTACATACATAGGACACAATTCTTATGCATTTATATATCTTACATCTAAATTTTGATGTTTACAAATATAGCACTTTTTTTATGCTTGAAAAGGTGCATTTAACTTTAAAAAGCTAATGATGGTGCAATTTTTAATGTAATATTAAAGATTTTGGTGTTATGTAAGTAAACATTAAAGTATAGGTGTTAAAAATGTAAATATATAAAAATTGCGTGCTATGTATGTAAATGCCCCTAAATTTTATTATAAATATAGAAATCTAATAACTTAATGCCTTGGAAATAATATAAATTGATGCAACACAAGAAGCCAATGTAAGAAAAAGTAGAGTAACCACTAAAAATTGAGTATGAAGAATTGAAGATAATTGTTTCAAGGTCCCATGAACAGAGACAATGATGTCTATCGATTATGACTATTACTTTATGTGTTCTTATCATTATTTAAGATTATATATTTGTAATAATATTTGTAGAATATTTAAAATTTTGAAAAATGTGAATTTCAAAATTTGAATTTGATTTCTAAAATTCAAAATTTTGAATTTTAAATTCAATTTTTCAATATATAGAAAATAATTAATAGATAATTAAAATTATCAATTAAATATTTTTTGACCACCACTCATTTGGATGGTGATTATGGATGGTTAGGTATGTTAATCACTTCCTCCTCATCCTCAACACCACCTCCCCCCCACATGTAAAAGAGAATTTTTAATGTTGTTGTGATATTGTTTTGAGTGACAAAAAAAACTTGAAAAAGTGGATTAGCTTCTTGCCGATGAGCCTCACTATAGGAGGTTTGATGATCTCTTTTGGCTAGTCACTTTGGTGAGTGATTAAAATATATATTTTATATATAAATCCTATTGTTTCTTGATGTAACCTTCTTCCACATATTTCACTCTGCATAATAAGTATTTGCTGCATTTTTCGTTCACAAAAATACACTTAAAACCAAGTAGGAAAGTTTGGCTTAAGGTTTTTTACAGCAAGACCTAATCTTGTTGTAACACTTAATAGTTAACTTTTTAGGATTGAGTGAAAATTTTGATATCACAACTAGAAGCCTTACACTATAATTCTCCATTGTTTTAGCCTCATTCTCTAAGCCTAAATCTACTTTCCAAAATTCTATTTTTAAGTTTAGTGTGGTTAGCCAGAGGAGATTCTCTGATCTAATCTTGAAAAAAATCCAAAAAATATAAAAAATTTTAAAAATGTGTAAAATTCTCCAGAACACTCCTAAACACTATAAATTAATATTTTCAAGATTTTCAAGCCTAAAGAACTATAAATTTTATCACACTTAAACCCTAAAGTCAAAGTTAAGATTTTTTCGATTATATTAATGACTCTAACCCTAATTTCTCATGTTTTTTCACTCCCTTCTAGACCTCTTAAAAACTTCTCTAAACCTTAATTTACCCCCATCAAAAGGACCAACCTCATAGGTCACATCACAAAATTAGCTGCAAACTGGCCCCGCAGCAAAAACTCCATAATCCACGAAACAAGTGTCTTTAAGGAAATCGTGCACCTTTCATGCAGCAAAGGGATTATAATACATACTATAAGTATAAATATAATCTCCCAGCAATCAATATCTATAAAATAACTAAAAGAATAATATTCTGGTGAGATTTGACAGAAAAGTTGATTAATAGAAGATCATTACATGGACATACAGAAGGATCTATATACATAAATTTGTCTGTATGGAGGTGGAAAAAAAAATCATATTTACATATAAGGATACAGATGAAAGGGAGGGAGGGAGGGAGAGAGAGAGAGAGAGAGAGAGAGAGAGATCCCCTCTAATCTGATTAGCAGCCAAAGAAAATGAATGGAGCTCCCTAATAAGCGCAAAGAATACATGTGAGAATTCAATATAAATAAAAAACAAAAGTGACCACAACAAGAGACACTAACTTGTTCACTCTTTCTCCATAAGAATGTCCTGCACGGGTAGGTTTCATAGTAGTACCTTTCTTAATTCATTACCAATTTAACGATTGAAGGCAACCAGACCATCATGTAGTAAGTGGAAATCTAAAGTGCCTTGATTTCTAACATTAATAATAGAATGAAACAATCATCTGAGCTTAATGTTAGTCCTAGCTCTCCTCACAAGAAATCCTATTTAAGTGAACAACAAAAAGCCTGCTTCCTAGCCCTAAAAAGAACGATTTTCAAGCCTAAATACTCCCAATACCCAATACAACATGCATCAATGTACACACATAACTGTTGACTGTTGAATATATCAGTCCATCTATGTAAGTATGCTGTCAGAATACCTTTGTACTCACACGAATGCCCATGCATATTGACTTGGTGCATACTACCTAGCTAGGTGTATACACGTTTGCTCATCACGTTGCCTTCAATTATTCTCTTTGCAGTATAAATAAACTACATAAGCTCACAATGTATACTAATTTATATATGAAAACCATTACTATCAAAATATTCATAAAAAATAACTCTTTCTATCATAGGAACTGAACAGTACTTATTACCTGATTCCATAAGAAATTGAAAAAAAAATGTACGCACAACATCAACCAAGAAATAACAGGAACATACATATGTCCACGAAAAAATGGAGCATAATGCTTTAGAAATTAAAAAATGAAAAAAAACATAAAAGCTCCAATTATTTTCCCTTGAGTTGAGAGAATAAAATTGTATGAGGAGCGAACCAGAACTTCTAGCACGTGAGTATCCATGCCGCCCAAGGAGTCAAGATACTGGAAAGTTTCATCCTTCACATCGGCAATCGCTAAACACCAATGTTTATCCTTGTGTATAGGAACAAAGACCTGCAAAATATTTTGTGAATATGATATCACCATGACAGAGGAATCTGCAAATTTTATAGACATCAAACAACAGTGAAGTAGCTTTACTTTGTCACAGTCAATGAGTGTATAACCCAGCTTCTTCTGTGTGGTCCAACGCTTCACAGCTCTGAAATCACACCCATTCGCCCCACTGGTCAGCTAAAAAACAACCCAACTACTTTAGAAAAAGATAAAAGAAAAGGTAAGAAAAGTAACAGCCACCAGCATATAACTAGCAACTTGCCACACAGTGATTAAAAAAGATTAAGAAAGAAACTATAGAAAAAATAAGTAATGAGTTCACCAATCCAAGGTATACAGCAATTGGCTTGCACATGACCTAAGAGTGTTGTGTGTGTGTGTGTGTCTGTGTGTGGGAGGCAGGGCGGGGGGAGGCAGGGAATGAATTGTGTTATATAAAAAGTATTTCACAATAAAACTTAAGTTACGAACTGCAAAATATCACAAGATATTATACAAGAAAATTAAATGCAAAAATAAAATCAAGAAAACAGATTTTTACTTAGTTCAGCTCAATGTAGTCTACATTCACACCTAGATGCTCCCCATGATATATATTTCCCCGACTTTAGCATAATCTCTTCGCTACCTTCCAGTGGAGAAACCCTTACAAAGGGAATTCATATCTTCACCATAGTTATGAACAAAAGCATTACCTCTACCAAAAATTACTAAGAGAAAAACAGAAACTATATTACATAATTAAAACAATCTTACACACTGATCAAGAGTATTGAGTGATGAGAAAATTTAACCAGGAATCAAAATGATTTTGCTGAGCAAGCCGAGCAGTTTTGATGATTAACCTCAAATGTATATGATATTTAATGAAAATCTTCGTAGATTTTGAATATATTAAAAGTCTCCAACCTATGATAAGTTAATGGATAAAAGTACTTACAACTAGCTCCTAGAAGCCTCTGAATTCGGCCATCCATGACTAGCAAAATCCCAAACAGGGACTTCATACGGCTAGGCAGAGCAGAAGTTTTCAGAGGCTTGTAAACCTGTTTAAAATTTGTAGAGACCCTTGAATAATCGAAATTCAACCCCCTTTTTTTTTTTGGTATGTTTATGAAATAAAGCTAAGACTTATGGAGGGCAACTAATTTAGTACAGATTCATGAACTAAAATGGCTGGCTGCAAACCCCAATAAAAAAAGTATTTTATTTTTTATATTTTTTGCTTATAGGTATTTTTACAAAACAATAAATATAAAGCTTTCAAAATATGTTTATTCTAATTTAAAATATAAAAATTACTTTTAAAATGAACAAAGAACACCAGATTTAATGTGGAAAATCCTAAAACAAAAACAACCATAGATCATACCATATCATGAAATCCACTATGAAAAAATGAGAAGAATTATACAAATTACACTTCAGTTACTCTAAGGCACTCACTCTCAACTTACACTCACAAAAGAATATAAACAAAATTAAAAAAAAAACTATAAAAAACTACCTTAAGACAGAACTCTCACACTTCGTAGCACTGCGACTGTAGTGCCTAAGCGTTGGTTGCTTTATCTTTCTAGTCTTCTGCACAGGTTGCAGGGCCGCGACGTTACTGTTGAAGCACCAAAGTGCTAACTTCTCTGTCTTGTGACTCTGGTGTCCGAGTCCTAGCACTGCTTGCTACAGCATCAAGACACTAGCTTCTCTATCTTTCTGGTACAATCCCATGAATCCTGATGTCGTGGCGTTGCCATGCTGGCACCGATGAGCTATCTTCTCTAATTTTGATGCTAAGATCTCCATATCATAGCCCCAAGACATTACAGATGCAGCGCTGAGGCGCTATGCACTAGAAACAAATTTTAGCTTGGTAGCCTTTTATGTCAACATCTCTACCGGTGAAATTGAGAGATGAGTTAACAGTATATCCCCAATTAATCCACACAATCAAGCTCCACATAATAACGTCTATAGCCTTTTAACCCTATTAATAAAAGTTCTAGAGGCATGCTAGGGACTTCTAAATCTTTCATGGCTCTTTAAACTTTTTGAGTTTGAGCTTGTAAACCCTTGAAACCTCCGCATTAAACAACTCATGAGTCCCACCTAGCCAGCAAATCTAGGTGAGTGACCCCAAGACCAAAAATTCTAGCAAAAGGTGAGGTCATTCAAGACAATGGCTATAGTCATAGCAAGCTAACTCCCCCCTCTGCGATGAACTCCTAGTAGGTGCATGCCCCAATAAGACCCACAAGTCTAGCAAAAGGTGAGAAGCACTGAAGTCGACTACCCTACACTCCACAAACTCTAACTCACCAACTCTTATGAGTGCCACCACAAAAACCCATAAATATAGCATAAGATGAGGTGTGCTAGATAATGACTAGTATACTTGCAAAAATTGAACACAAGTACAGTAAAATAACTATCGAGCTTTAGTAAATGAACCCTTAGCAAAAAAGAATTCACAACAAAATATTTTAAGTACCTAAGAGTACATTCAACAACAAGCAAAATGAGTATACATATAGACAAAAAAAAGAGGAATCATCACAAAGACAATAGCAAGTTGATAATAAATATATTTCATCATTGTGATATTTAAATTGCATGTAGAAAGTACAAAAACCATAATAAAAAGAGCTCATTAATTTTCTTATATGCATCCTCTTAAAAAAAAGCCAAGCTGACTCACGACACTCATTCCATCATTATCTTCATAATCTGATTGGGTGAAAACATAATCAAAGTTCAAGAACATGTTATCTGGTTGGTCATGCTCAACCAACTTTTTTATGCTAAATTTGATACATACTTTAAACTTGACCATGAGGAGGCTTCTATACCCTTTAAATTGTTGGAAATTGACCTTTAGTGTCTTTTATCCTTGAACTCTGCCTCCCTCTGTCAAGACTCTTCCCAATGAGTAAGCTTTATGAAAAGCTTACCCCTTTCAGCCCCAATGTTAATGAGGTTCTCAGCCAACTTATTCTTCGCCTCATTAGTCTTCTTCAATGCGTCGCCAATCAACCTACAAAGATTGAACTCCTCACATAGGGACTGGGCAGTATGACTGACCTTCCTCGTTAGTGCCAGCTCCCTCAAGATCTCTCTATACGGCTCTCAAAGCTCAAAAGTTCTTTCCTAGTTTATATCATGAGCATTCATGACAGCAAAGTGTAGCTTCCTACGAGGGAGTTCATCGAGTTGCTTTCCAATGATGGGACTATACAAAGCAAACCACGTCATAACTGACACTAAAAGGTTTGGTAAGCTATAAATCATAGGAACCCTTCATCCTGCTAGGAGACCTCTTCTTGGAAGGGCCATCCTCAGACACTTTTTCCTTCTTCTTGGCACTTCTATGTAAATGGTGCTCCGAAAATGGTAATAGCAGTAGCCAGACTCTGTCTCTTCCTTCAACACTACCTTGGGTGCCTCAATCGATGACAGGCGTGGACCCAACCACCACACTCGCCACTTCCTTGCAGGGCATCATTGGAGGCACAATAGTAAAAACTGGTATCACAAAAATAAGCTCCTCACCTCAAGGGGAACTAACAAGAAAGTCACCTAGAAAAGAGAGTGCCTCAGAACCCATTGGATTGGTGGCAAAGCTGACACCTCCAATAGCAAACAAAATGACTTAAAAATTCAAAAGACAAAGTTGGAATAAGGTATTACCATGTAAGGACTCATAAATATGCCCATCTTTTAAGAAGAAGTTGACATTGATCATTTTTCCCTTAAATTCTAAAGAGATGCCTCTTCAACGAGGGTTAGCTAAGGAACAATAGTCTTCTCCTTCTTAAATGAGATCAAATTAGTAAGTGCAAGTCAACCGATCATGCTTTTGACAAATAAAAACTGGTCCCTCCAGTTCCTCACCTTATTTGATAGTCTGGACATCCATATTTGGACCCCATGAAGAATCATATCATTCCATCCTTATGAACCATAGAAATAAAGAGTTGGCAAAACAATGACAAACTTCAAGGAACCATCTCTTTTGAAGAAGAGAAATAAAAGTGATGATGACACTCACCACCAAATTAAATATCTATGCCAGCGCCAACCCATAGAAATTCAAGATATCAACTAACTTGAAACAAATAGGAATCTTTAAACCTAGCTAAAACGAACGTAAGACACATAAAGCTCATTTTCATACACAATGTTAAACTAGTCATCCTCTTTTAGAACTCACACTGAATAGTTCGCATTACCATAACAACGACAAGAACAAGCCTTTATCCCATTACGTGGAGTCAACTACATGAATCTTTTTTCTCCAATGTGTCCTATTAAGTTAATCCTACGAAATTAAGGCCATTTTTTATACTTCTTAACCAAATCTTTTAGGTCTACCTTTGCCTTTAACATAGGCTGAATCTAATACATCTACTCTATTACTAACTAGATAATTGAACGACATGAGTTTTGTGATCAAACCATCTAGTGCAACTCTCTAATCTTATCTACAACTGGAGCTACTCCGACCCTATCACGTATATATTCCTTTATCATTTTGTCACTAAGTGTAAAGCCACCCATCCACTTGAGCATCCTCATCTCCGAATGCTTAATTTTATGCTTCTCTTTTACTAGCCAACATTCTATACTATAAAGCATTTCAAATCACACAATCATATAAAATTCACCCTTGAATTTAAACAATACTTTCTTATCACACAATAGACTTGATGCATTCCTTCATTTCAGTCATCCAACTTAAATTCTACTAATAACATTCCCATCTATATCACCATCACTTTGAACAATAGACCCAAAATCTTTAAAATGTTCACTCTTTTTAATGACTTAATCACCCATTGTCACCAGTCAATTACTAGATCTTCTACAACTAAAATTATACTTCATGCATTCAATTTAAAATCTACTCAAATGAAAGCCTTTAAACCCATCACAATACCATAACAATAAGCCAAAATGACATATTGGCCAGCATGTCGATCACGATTGAGACCTCATAGTATTAAGGGTCTAAGAACGTCCAAGAGCATTTCCTTATAGCCATCATAACCATATTTGTAGTAGTAAAAAAAGCTTTAATCTGAAAGGAAACTCACACTTACAAATAGTGGAGCACTCACTCAAAAACAAGGGCCATTGCAATCAATGGCCCACCTACGACGACGAAGGTTATTTATAAACAAACTAACTTCTTGATTTGCAAAGCAACAGCAAATCAACATTAAATGGTGAAATCCCACACTATTAATTCAAAATTTTACCAAATCCTGGAAACAAAAATCTATGGCAAGTCAACAAACACAAGTGAAAAAAGTAACTCGGCCAAAAGAAAAATGAGAGCATAATGCATACTCATAACAAATGATTTGACAATTAAAAAAAAATTATTCATAATAGAGGTTGATTACAACGTCCCTTACATTACATTTTTACAACAGAACTAACCCCTAAGAACTTGCCTAAGTATGGGAAGACAACCTCTTTCATTATTGAATACTGCAAAGTGAAGTCACTGCTCGATATAAATTGGGTGGGATCCAATCAACTTGTCCCAATGGAGAGAGACAACAACCTCTGCATGAAACTCCCTCGACTCCTCTTGCAAAGAAACGTGATCCAAAGTAGTTGTTGTTGTACTTGCACCTTGCTCCAATAGTTTAACCTGAGCAAAACTACGAGTCAAACCCACAAGTCGTTAACCTCATCCTCCCATTTTTAGTAGCCATTGCTCTCGCCACCAACTAAAGATGAGCCCCTAGCAAACCTTAGCTCCTCTTCTTCCTCAGGAAGAGGAACTCACCACCACCATATAAGAGGGGATGATTCTATCTCCTCTCCACTAATGATAGTTGGATCCCCTTCTTGATAAGAAGCTGCCACAGTCCATGAGAGAACCATGTCATGAGAAGTAAAAAATTGAGAGCACGCAATAGGAGTAGTCTCACTCAATGTAGTTAGTCCTATGGAAAGAAATAAAGTAACAAGATTAATGGCCATCTTATAGATAGTGGTGATTGGCACAATCACAATGCAACTTGCCAAGAGAATCGCCTTAAGTTCAAGAAATCATTGGGAGTTCAGGTATGCTTCTCCATCATTCGATGCTTGACCCAAAACTCACTAATGGAAAGGTGGAAGCTAGGCTCTGGAAAGACAATACTTGTTAACTTGGAAGAAATAAATAAATACTTCAACCACCAACTCACTTTTTGTAGTGTTCAACAGTGAACTATCCATCTCCAATGAGTCTGAGATGTTAGATAATCCCAACCTGTAAATAGTCAAAACTCA
Organism: Cymbidium sinense; assembly: GCA_021442155.1. NCBI lineage: Eukaryota > Viridiplantae > Streptophyta > Magnoliopsida > Asparagales > Orchidaceae > Cymbidium > Cymbidium sinense. The sequence goes on from CM038215.1 coordinate 58,541,636, forward strand.
ATTTACATTTTAAGAATAACATGTTACAAAATACAATAGAAGAATACCTTGACAAAACAAGCGTCAATCAACTCATAGTGCGCAAGAGCATCTTGTTGCACCAACTTCTTCATTCACCATCTCACAAGGGGGGCATCCTCCTCTCTTTCTTAAGGCACACTCGAAGCAGTGAGAACATCAACCCCAAGTCAAGATGCTTCAGTAAGCATGTCACCTGCCACTAGAACCATCTCTACTAAAATGACAACCACTCATTCTAAGTGACTAGGAACTCGCTGCTTAGCTTCATTAACAATTCTATGCTTCTTCACCTTATGAAGACCACTCCATAATCATCATTATCGACATCACCAGCCATCATGAGAGAAGCCATCTCACACAGAGAAATTGGCAAAACAAAAGAGAGATAATGGTTCAAATGCTTCGCCGACCCACCAATTTATAAATAAGGATGGTCTGAATTATCACATCAGTGTTAAATTAAAGGTCATGTTATATGATTCTCAAGAGATTCCTTTGAATAGTAAATGCAACAATAATTATAGATTTTTTTATAGCTAGTATGATTTTATACTAATCTCTAATTCTCTCATCATTTTACAAATTGCTTCTACAATGAGCGAAAAAATCAGGGAACTACGTGTATACCCAAGTATATCATGAACAAGCCAAACTCTCCTAAAAAAGAATAATTAGTGAGGATGAACCAAATAGATCAACCTGGTGATCTACCACTCACTAGCTCATCATCAACTTGACAACTAGAGAACACATTGTAGGTCAAGCCCAAATAAGAAACTCACCACCTATCAAATGGCATATCTAATTAGCTCACTAAACTCACTCAAATGCATCAAACGGACGACCTCTACAAAAGAACTTGTCACATACTTATCATATTACGACTCGACAAGGACTCAGACAACAAACTCGCCATACATTTGGAGCCGGCAAGTAGACCCATACAAGAGGCCACATCAACCAAAGGAAATAGCCAAGTTACAACAACTATCATACATGTGTCTCTACCTGATTAGTCCACAAAGTCTATATATTTTTATTATTTTATGAGTTTCATGTAACCTTTTAGGTAGCCCTCTAACCCTATAAATAAAGAGTCTAGAGGCATGTTGTGGACTTTTGAATCTTTCTTGGCTCTTCAGACTTTTCAACTAAACTTGTGGAACCTAGAGACCTCTCGAGTTAGATCATTGAGATCATTGTTATGCGCACCATTTGCATTGATACATAGTGGATTTACTTTCTTCTATTTTTAAAGCCTATTTCTCTTAGCAGGACTCGTAAGTAAGATCTGATATTGTGCCATGGATGAATCGAAATTCAATAACAATACCCTTGTCCATCATGTGTCTAATCCATGACTTTTTCCTTTCAAGGCAGGTCCACATGGTTAGTGGTATACCTTGAGAATACATTGGTTCCTATATTCTCTCGTTGCTTGTAAAAGCGACTTGTAAAAAATGAGAAAATTAGAGATAAAGATACGATCAAAGCAATTATTGGTGCATTTACTATTCAAGGATATTTCTTGAGAATCATATTATATTACCTTTAGTTTGACCACTAATGTGACAATTCAAGTAGTTTGTCTTTATCAATTAAGAAGTTGGAGTGTTGAGTTATTCACTGCTCTCCTACTTAAGGAGGCAGAGGCTCTATAAGAAAAAAAGCATAGAATTGCTATTGAGGTTGGATGATAAATGTCTCGCTAGCCATAAGGAACGACTGTCGTATCAGTGGAGGTTGCGCCGGTGATAGGCTTGGCATCAATCGAAGTACTGCAAATTGAAGCTAATATCCCCATTGTGCTAAGTGCACCTCAGGAAAGAGAGGAAGAGGTTTCTCTAGTAAGACGGAGAGTGAAAAAGGTTGTGGATCAAGAGTATCTTTCTCTAGCATACCATGAGTTGGTCGAAGCTTATCTCATCGAGGGTTCTTCTTGCTATATCAACAACAACAACAACAACAACAACAAGCCTTAATCCCACTAAATGGGGTCGGCTACATGAATCCATCGTCTCAATTGTGTCCTATTATGTGTCAAATTCTCATTTAATTCAAGTATACTAAGGTCATTTTTTATACATCTTAACCAAGTCTTTTTAGGTCTACCTATACTTTTCTTAACATAAGTCAAATCTAATACATCTACTCTTCTAATCGGATCATTGGACGACCGACGTTTTATGTGGCCAAACCATCTAAGGCGACTCTCTTTAATCTTATCTACCATTAGAGCTACTCCAACTTTTTCCCGAATATACTCATTTTGCATTTTATCCCTAAGAGTAAAGCCACTCATCCACCTAAGCATCCTCATCTTTGTAACACTTAACTTAGTCTTATGCTTCTCTTTTATTGGCCAATATTCTACACCATAAGTCATTGCAGGTCTTACCACCATCTTATAAAATTTTCCCTTAAGTTTAAGTGGAACTTTTCTATCACACATTAGGCTAGATGCATTCCTCCACTTCAACCATCCAACTTGAATTCTACTAATAACATCTCCATCTATTTCACCATCATTTTGAACAATAGAGCCTAAATATCTAAATCGCCCACTCTTATTAATGACTTGTTCACCTAATGTCACAACACTACCACTAGAACTTCTACAACTAAAATTACACTCCATATATTCAGGTTTTAGATCTACTTAAAACCTTTAGACTCTAAAGTTGACCTCCATAATTCAAGTTTCTCTTGGACTCCCTCTAGCCTTATCAACAAGAAGAATGTCATCAAAAAGCATACACCAAGGTACATCTTCCTGTAAATGCCTAATAAGAACATCCATAACTAAAGTAAAAAGATAAGGGCTTAAAGCTGATCCTTGATGTAATCCAACTGAAATAGGAAAATATTTTGTCAATCCTCCTTGTGTTTGGACACAAGTAACAGCTCTAGTATACATATTTTAATGACTTGAATATAATCAATATTAACTCCTTTCTATTCTAGAACTCTCCAAAGAACATCTCTTGAAACTTTATCATAAGCTTTCTAAATCAATAAATATTATATGTAGATCCTCCTTACTTTCTATGCTTCTCCATCAAACCTCTTAACAAATGTATAGCATCCATAGTAGATCTATCTGGCATGAAACCAAACTGATTGTGAGAAACTTTTGTATCACATTGTAACCTATGCTCAATTACTCTCTCCCATACTTTTAATGTATGACACATTAACTTAATGATAAGGTGGATTAACATATTGTTGCTAAGTTTAGAAAATATATATTGAAATACCGATTACATACAAGGTGGATTAATGAGCATCCTTGATTTATTAATGACGAGTAGCAATCTCCCAAACTTGGTATAGGAAAATTGCTAAGTCGAACATTGAATGATAAGGCAGCATTTTTGAACTAGCCTTAGGGAGACTCCATTGGCAAGACGTCTAGTGACATTGTCGATTACCACAATTAATAAAATTGTTGCTAATCTCGCTGCATCGCATTCTATAGAGGTAACTACATTAGGTGAGACCTATGGTAGGCTTATAATTTTTCAGTCCTTGTGACATGATTCCCAATTGATTATAACTTTTTCATATAAAAAGGGAGCAGCTAACATAGGCGAAGAAGAGGCAAATCACCCTCTCTCTCCCATTAAGGTTAAGATCTATCCTTCCTAGAAAGGAAAGGAATTGGGGACCGCTAGGGTTCCATCTTCAATTGGTGGCAAGGCGAGCAGTAGTTGCCAATAATGGGGAGTTAAGACAACCAACTTGCTAGCTGAACTCACACCCTTGCAAGACAAGATCGATCTTAGGAAGTGTAGTGTAGCGAGACCTCGTTCATGCCTCTACAAAAGGAATTTAGTAGTCGACGCTCACCACCTAGACGAGTTGACTAGGTATGCCCAAATTTTCGTTGGTGACGACTTCATCTTGCAATATTTAACAAAGGGCTATCTCCCTTAATTTGTTGTTATATCCTATACTTCCTTGCTCTATGGTGACTCAATTTTCGCAGGTGCTTCTACAACTTTTTAGGTATTAGCCTTTATAATGAAATGTAATGGCTATTGTGTAGTGATCAATTTTTATTATGAATAATAAATTCTTTATTTGTCAAATTTATTTGTACCAAGTATGAATACCTTTACATTTTCTCTTTATCTAGTGATGATTTAGTTATTTCTTCAATTGTGCCAAGATCATTTCTTGCTATCATGTTATGGATTTTGGTTGCGGGATTTTATAATGATATGCAAGAGATTACCAATTAATATTTGATTCGAGTTACTCTATAAATCGAGAAGTTTTATCGCCTATAAGTATATCCCCCACCCTATGATCAGGAAAAGTCATTGATTATGGTAACATCTCCTGAGCAAGTGTTTTGCAATCTCCAGGTGCAAGTTCTTTCAATTTTTCCGTGAGGCCTTTCTTTCAGCGTTTCCTTATGGCGACAATTATGTTCATGCTTTCATGGCAGTTGGGTATTATGAAGCCTCAATAGCGACTGCGTGGTGACTAACATCGCTTTCATGAGATATTGTTACAAAAACATGAACCGCTCAATGCGAGTTCCAAAGATGAGTGATTCAACACTATGTATAATGACGAGCTATGCATTGCTTATGCTCACTTTAGGCATGGTCTGTGATTTTTTTTATGCCTCTAGTTAGCAAATTTTTTGAATTTTTATGGCTTGATGTCAGCTCAATTGTTACCAAATTCAATGGCAAGTAGCATCACTCTAATATAATGTATGTGGAATGAAGAAATCCCATCGAGCCTAGCAATATTTTAACCTTTATTTACTGCCAAGGGCCATCGGGATGGGACGGTCCAGTTTTTTGGTGTCCACATTAAAATGTTTGGCTTGGCAAATGAAGTGAAGAACAAGAGGAGTCAATTCCTCTTTGTGAGAAAAGTTAATCATCTAGCTCATGCCGACCAAGACAATGCTATTCAAAAAGGAGAAAATAGTTGAGTCAAAACTAAACTCAGTGAAGAAATTGTTGTACCAAAGGCTAGATAATACATCCTCGAACATCAACTTCTTCCTTAGAGGCTAACAAATCTATGAAACTCTATATCATAAGAACTCACTTTACATTTTATCCTTCTAATCTAAGTTGATTTGTTGGCTAATGAAACTTTCTTTTACAAGCACAGCTCTATCACCAGTTCAACCAATCCAGAGGTACTTGCATTCTTTAGCGACTAATCTATTATATCCCCGCAGGTCGAGGAGCCCATAATTACAGTTCCAATCTCTATCATGGTGCCTTCAACAAAGCCTCATGACCAAGTGGCGACTACAACAGACGAGATCACTCCCACATTAAACGCCAAGATGCCTAAGACTATGCTGAGAGGACGCAACGAGTTATGTTGCGACTGCCACTATTCCTCAAGCGCCTTCTAAGCAGAAATGACAAAATAATAGGATGTTAAAGGTATCAAAGGTTGGCCTTTCAAAGAAATGGCCTAACATGATGGAGGTTCTCATGATTCTCACATGGCAAATCCCTCTAACGTGGCTTACACTATTGGGGTTGCATATACTCATCTGTTATTAAAGAGCAGCTCAATCGTATTCCCCATATGAATCTCCATTATGCGACCATGAATGCCCAAGCCATAAACTAGCAAACCATTTTCAAGCTCTACGAGGTATGTGACAAGTCATCAAGAAACTAGAACGAGCGAAGGAGCATCACATTGCTCAATCCCTGTTGCACAAAGAGTTTGACCTTAGTAGGGCAAGTGATGAGGCATTGGCAAAGGCCAAGGAAGAGAAGAGTAAACTGGTTGTGAAACTCACCAACAATGAGGCTGAGAGAGATAGGTTCATCGTAAAGGTTACCTATTACCAAGAAGAGCATCAACAAAGGGAGGCATAGTTCAAGGACAAGGAGGTGTTGTGGGTCAACTTTTTGCAATCATAGAAGTATAGGAGCCTCCTTATGGCTAAGTTGGAGGAAAGTATTCAGGTTGAAATAAAAAAGGTGGAGCATGGCAAACTAAATAGCTAGTTCTTGGACTTGGATAATGTCATTGTTTTATCAAACTACGAAGACAATGACGAAACAAGTGCTGCAAGCTAACTCGGCTTTTTCTATTTTTTTGAGCAAGAGAGAAAATGTATTCTATTTCCTTTTTTAACTGCTAACATTTGTACTCGCCACATGTTCATAGTATAGTAATGAAACAACTTACTTTTTAACTCTTTGTTTTTATGTTCTCTTTCTTAATTATACATATATACATACCACACAATTTTTATGTATTTGCATATCTAACACTTAAACTTTAACATTTACATAAATAACACCTAATTCTTTAATATTGTATCAATAATACCAGTTTTTAGAGTAAAATATTTAACTACACCTTTTTATGCATAGAAAAAGTGTCACATATGTAAATATCAAACTTTAAATGTTAGACATGTAAATGCATAGGAATTGTGTGTTATGTGTGTGTTCATTCTGGTCATTGGGGAGTATACCCGAATATTTGTATGCATGGAGTTGTTTGCTTTCGATAGGTTTATTAGACATGTTAGATATTTTCTGGTGCACCTCATCTTACACCAAACTTATGGGTCTTCACGAGGGCACTCACCAAGATTTGCAAGTTGAGGTTTATGGGATGTAGGGTAGTCGTGTTAGGGGCAACTCATCTTTTGTTAGACTCTTGGGTCCTCTGAGGGCACTCACCTAGACTTGCAATAGGAGGGACTCACGAAAACTCACAATGGAGCTTGTCGCAAGCAGATGAATCAGCTCACTATGGCTATAATAGTCACCTTGGGGGCTCCTAACCTTTCTCCAAACACTTAAGGCCGCATGAGGACACTCAACCAGACTCACCGACTAGGAAGGACTCCTATGCTACTCATTACAAAGCTTGTTACAAAAAAGAAAGTCAGTTCTTTAGGGTTTGGCTATATTTCTTCTCTTTTCCTCCCTCTTTTTTTTGTAAATGGACTACTTCAAGCATTATGACAGTTGCACACATATTTATTTATCAACGATTTAAATTCACTAGCAGTTCAAAGCATGTATACTCATATTTGAGGCTAATCGTGTTAAATGTAGCCTTTTCTTCTTTAGGGGACTATGGCTTGGTTGCAAGTCTTTTGCCTAGGAGTTTCAGCTCTCCTATAATGAATAGTATCATCACCTTTTAGCACATTGAGGCTAGAACTTGATCAGCCTTTAAGTTAACCCACACTTATAATCGAAAACTCTAAGTCAATCCACTCTAGCCATATTAACTCTACTCAACTTGTGCCTAAAGTTGATCAGCTTTAGGAGGGGTTGAACAAGTTTAATTTGTAGATGACTTATTATTTGGCATTCACTTGAAGTTTTACTCGAAAAGGAAACCCAATTCTTGAAATAGTTTTCACTTTAACAAATTATCATTTTTCTATTTGCCAAATTATTATTTTTTCAAACAATCCTTTATTCAAATGAATGCAAGAAAAACATTTGATGATTAGAATGAATTGAAAAATCTTCACGTTCTCACCTACATAATTATTTTTGATATTGATACAAATATATTACTCAAAATTCAAACTAAGTATAGTGACTAAGAGTTTAAACATGAAACAAGAAAATATTTGGCGAGCTACTTATTGGGTAAAACATATTTACTCGACAGATCACGCCCATTCAAACGAATTGGCAAGCTACACTAGCCAAAGTAACTTGGTGAATTGCATTTGGCCCAAGTTACTCAACAAGCTACTTTGGCCCAAGTCACTTAATAAAGCATGATATCCCTGAAGTACTTAGTAAACTATACTTGCACAGTGACTTGGTGAGCTATACTAGCCCAAGCCACTCGACGAGTAACAATAATTCGAGTTAAGACTCAAAGAGTTGTGCGTCAACTCAAGTCACTCAACGAGCTATATTTGGCCCAAGCAACAAGCTTCATTTAACAAGCTACATTTGGCCCAAATGAAAAGTCTAAGACTTGGCGACTACTTTTGGCCTGAGTGCACAAGGATCGATTTAACAGATTGTGGAAGATAAATCATAACCATCTAAACTCACTTGCTTTAAGTGCTTTATAGAATAAGAAAATACAAGTAAAAGACCAATATTCGGTAAGGTTAACGACTAAAGTGTAAAACCAATATTCTGTATAATTGCAACCATAAATAAATGACTAACACTCCATGTGGTTGAAGACTATGAATAAAAAACACATTCTATGTGATTGGCGACTAAAGTATAAGACCAACATTCCATGTGATTAACAACTATAAATCAAAATATTAACACTTCGTGTGATTAACAACTATGAATCAAAATGAACATTTCATATGATTGGCGAGTAAAATAAAAGAATAACACTTTGTGCAATTAACGACTAAAATGTAAGACTAACACTCCGTGTGATTGACAAATAAAAAGTTAGGCCAGATACTCTACAGTTGGCAACTTAGTATTCCCCTAATAATGTGAAATGATTACTTGAAACAATAGATCAATGAGTACATTCAGTAAGTATGTTCATTCAATGAGTATATTTAGCAGGTTCATTCAACAAGTGTATCTATAAAGTATATTTACAAGCAAATCAATGTGATCAATAATATAAACAATTTTTTTATCAAGAAAAATATTTAGGTACAAAAGCGTATAGCGAGTATACAAAAATTAAAATATGCAATTACTCTCCTAACTCGTTGGAACAAAGGGAAAAAAACAAATAAACAAAAAATCTAGTGCTTCCTTGCTCGTCACTCTCTTCGGAGCCCGACTATGACAAAGCGAGCACATTAACAAAGTCTAAAAATTTGGCGTCCAATTGGCCATATTTCGCTAATTTGACAATGACAGACTCGACACATTCCTTAAACTTTTGTTGTAACAATCTCTTGTACTCGTCAGAGTCAAGAAAGTCAAACTCTTCCTTCTACTAAAACCTCCTTGATGCAGAGAGGTAAGTCAATTCCATAACTACTCAATCCTTCTCTTTTCTTAGCCTCTCTGAAGCTGACTGATCTCAGCTCAAGGCGATCCATCCGAGTAGCGCGACTTAGTAACTTCAAGAGATTTTATTTTGGACACAAACTCCCTACCGAGTTCCCAGATCAACTGCCACGTTATTACTTGAGCAATCATGGCTACATAATGGAGTTGTCCCCTAGGAAGCTCTTTAAGGCATGTGTCTAGCTCCTTCAGAAAGATCAAATGCCCCTATCCAAAGACTTGACTTATCGGTTTAGAGATATTCACACTATAATTATCCTGGGAATAAATGCACCGAGGATTATTTGCTAGCTCATTACCCTTATCACTCTTCTTCCTCAGTAAAGCACAATAAATGACACTCGCCGATCTCTTCCTAGACTTTTGGGAACAAAATTGACGCACTCACCTCCACTTCTTAGAACAACCTCGTGACGGATGCTGCTTTCATCTTCCCAACCTTACTCAAACTCACGAAGAAACTTAACGATTTCGGGATCAGTCGAAAAAGGAGTAAATACATATTCCCTAAAAGAAGCGAGCGTAAAGATTAATACATGAAAAAGTAAAAGGAAGACAATAGGTCTCGTCGCGACGGCAGGGAGCTTGGAATCTGAAGCGAGAACGATCGGACGGATAAAAGAAAACATTTATAACAATTCCAATATAAATTTAAAGCCTCCAATCTGATACAATCATAAAAAAAATCCTGATGATGATCTAAAATCGTCCATACATAAATGTTACTGATTCGGAAAAATACACTTTAACATAACTCGATATAATTTCTTACATAAATCCTATCTGCGGTTCGCCTGCGGCGATAAACGACTTTCCGTCATCGGTCGTTTAATTAATTACGAAAAGATTCTAACAATGAATATAATTGATTGATTGATTATCTTTCTGTATAGTAAACAAGAAGAAATTAGTATCTAGGTTTTTACACGTGCAGTGTAAAAGAAAATAATCTCAAACAATCAATCATGTGAGGTAAGTATGCATAACATTTAGCGATGGCGTATGGGGTGATACATAAACATTTAGCGAGCGTATGTGGGTCGGTATCATAAACATTTAGATAGCGTATGAACTTTTACTTTTATCACCCGTGCGTCAGTCATACTCATCCAAAGGATGAGTATCCATAATACCATTTGCAATTTTTTGGCCTTTTGAATCATATTTGTCGCGTGCACGTGCGTCTGTGGGGTGAACTCAAAGCATAGCATTAAACACATTCATGTCATATTATGGACATTAATTCATGCGATAAATCGATGACTTTATAAAATAAATCTGTGGCATATGATCTAGCATTCGGTATTATCCATGAAGAAGCGAGAACTATTCACAATTTATATAAAAGCGGGAAAAATCATGGGTGGCGGTCGCGGAAAAGTCAAAATCATCTAAACATTTCATCACGGGAAAGTAAAGACAATTTTACCATAAATGTAAGAACATAATTACCCCACTGCGGTTCATTGAATCTCCTTTCCTTTAATGATTCTTTCTTAATTCAATACATTAAAATATTAAGTGTTAAAGTTCTTAATATATAACATTAATTGATTATCATACCATTAATGATTCTAATCTAATCGATAATATAAATACATTTCTTTTATAATATAACATGTATTTCCATAGGTTCTCTAAATTTAATACTCCTCTTTTCTTATTTTTCTTTAAAATTAATTCTTGAAATGATCTTAAGATTAATATATGTAATTTCATCTAACTCATATTACTTATTCTAAATTAATTCTTGAAAATCAATAAACCCTAAATTAAAGTTTATAAATCCTAATTTGAACTTGAAATAGCACTAAATCAAAATTAATAACATTAAAATCAATTTCTAATTAAACACTAAATTTGCTTACCTCTTTCTTATTTCCTCTGGGTTTCCTAGTCACTGACTCGGCTTTCCCCACCGGTCGGCTTCTTCACTTTTCTTCCTCGTACGGCTACGGATGCACTCAAGGCGTCGATGGAGGCGCCTCACAGCAGAAGCCTGGCGCATTGTCGCTTCCCCTTCTTCTCCCGGTGGTCGGCGCGTCAGGGGATCTCGGTTTTCCCTTCCTCCTTCCTCGGTGACGGCGTTCGAGGGGTTCACTCAAAGTGAGTGCAATTCCTCTTTCTCTCTTTCTCCGTTTCTCTCTCGTGTGTTTTGGTGGTTGGTTTGATTTGTGGCCAGACTTTCGATCTTGTTCTCCTTACTAAGTGTTTATTTTTATTATTCTAAGTTTGGTTTCTCTCCTCTTATAAAAATTTAGAATTTAAATGACAATAAATAAATACACATACCTTTACTTAAATAATTGAGGGTATAGTTCATTTACGATTCCTTCTGCGCTTATCTAATCCATGTTTCCATGCGGACAAATGGAATTTCTCTATGCGAGATCATGTCTAATATAATTCTTTCGGCTCCTCCATAAATGTGAGATCCTGAATATCAATAGGATCGGTAATAATCTTGTTGCCTAACATATATTTTGCGAGAAATATGAAACACATTGTGCACTCGCGTGAGAAGGTAAAGCGGTCATAAGCCACTTTCCCGATTCTTTCCAAGATTTCATATGGACCAATATAACGTGGGCTTAACTTTCCAACTTTGCCAAATCGTTTTATACCTTTCATGGGGTGACTTTAAAAATATCAATTCTCAAAATTCGGTCGATGTTTAGCATCATAGTATTTCTTACCTTTATCTTGAGCGACTTTTAATCTATCACGGATCAATCGGATCTTCTCGGTAAACCATCTACTACATGCACTGATTCTTCTCTTTGTCTCCACCCAACATGGCGGTGTTCGCATTTCCTTCCATACGATCTTCATAAGTCATACCGTACTTGCTTATTATTATAAGCTCAATCAAAGGCAAATGAACTTCCCAATTTCCTCGAAATCAAAACGAGTCTCAACAAATCTTCCGGTGTTTGAATTGTTCTTTCGGCCATCGGTTTGAGGATGGAATCACGATCTTGAAAGTAAAGTACTAAAACTTCTTGAATTTTTCTCCACAGATGTAAATCGGTAATCCCGTCGGACACTATAGATTTTGGCACCACATCTTAACTTCGATTTAAACATATTTTCTTGCTAGTTTTTCAACGGTCAGTTGTTTTATAGGTATAAAGTGTCGATTTAGTCAATCAATAATAACCCAAATAGCATCGACCTCTTACGGATCTAGGCAACCACAAAATCCAAGTAATATGTCATTTCCACTCGGTGTCGGGGTAAAGTCCACTTGGCTTAATGTTCTTGTCATCGACATGATTGACATTTAGAGACAAATTCATTTACTTCTTTTCATTCGCCACCAAAATATTTTCTTAAGATCTTGATACATTTCTTCTTACGCGGATGAATTGTATAATTAGAATGATGTCTTCATGTAATATGTCTTTTTCGATTCTCCAATATTTGGAATGCAAATTCGTTATGATATTTCAATAATCCTCTTCATTGATTTCAAAATCTTACGTATGACCTACCTTTTCAAATCTAAAATTTTACGATATTCACCATCTTGAGGTAAAGCATCGTATTTTATCTTTCGTTGATTTTATAGCGATTTTTAGAAATGATCATCATAGATTTGATAATTGAAATTTCCAATTTTTCTAAATCTTTAATCAACTCCTCGATGAGAGATCAACCAATAAGCCTTCGATGTTTTTTACTCAAAGCATCGTAACTACATTCCTTCGGATGATATTGAATATCTAAATCATAATCTTTAATGAGTTTTCCATCTTCTTTTGCTTAAATTTAGCTCCTTACGGTAAAGATATATTTCAAGCTTTGATGATCAGTGAAAATTTCACACCTTACTCCATATAAATAATGTCTCCAAATTTTTAATGCAAATACCATTGCTGCTAGCTCCAGATCATGGGTGGGATAGTTCTTTTCATGATTTTTCAATTGCGCTTGAAGCATAAGCAATCACTCATTCTTAAGTACACATCCGCTCTTAATGATGCATCGTATAAATTTGAAATCATTACGCGCGATGGAATAGTTAATATCTTGGTGCGGTCGTTAAATAATTCTTCAATTTTTGAAAAGCCTTTTCACGACCATTCAAACTTGGTGCTTTAGTTAATCTCGATGGTGGCAATCTGTGAAAACCCTTCAACAAATCTCTATAATATCTGCCAGAAACTTCGACTTACGTGGCGGTGGTAGGTGCAGGCCATTCATTTATTGCTCGACTTTCGCGATCCAAACTTCACTTCTAATCATGTGCCCCAAGAATATGATGTTATTTAACCAAAATTCACACTTTGAAAACTTTGCATATAATTCATTTCCTTTCAAAGCTTGCAAAATAATGTGAAGGTGGTTTTCATGGTTTCATCTACAGAATAAATTAGAATATCATCTATGAATACAATCATAATGAATCTAAAAGGGTTTAAAGATTCTATGAGATCCATAAATCATTTGGAGCATTTGTTAAGCCAAAGGCATCACCACAAACTCATAGGTACATACCTTGTCTTGAATGCGTCTTGGGTATATCTTCTTCTCAATTCGATGATAACCGATCTTAAATCAATCTTTGAAAATCTCTCCCCGGTCAAAAGATCATCAATTCTTGGTAAGGGATATTTATTCTTCAAGGTGAGTTTGTTAAGTTCTCATGTCGATCATGGCCTTAAGCTCCCATCTTTCTTCTTTACAAATAATACAGGAGCTCCCGAGATGTCAGCGATAAATCCCTTCTCTAATAATTCTTGCGGTTGATTCAACTCTTGTAATTCTTTGATAGCCATTCTATATGCATTTCTTCTGGTTTTGCTTGAATTAACTTCAACAGAAATCTATCTCTCGGAGGAGGTAAATCATCAGAAAGACTTACGGATACTCCTTCTTCTTGGTATATCCTCCATCTTCTTTACCTCTTTAGTAACATCGGTAATTTGAGCAAGAAAACTTTCATGGCCTTTTCTTGCATCTTTTGAACTTTCTCAGCAATATCATTTAATACTCCCATGCCCCATGAATCAATTCTTCTTTGAATATTGATTATCTTTTTTAGACAATCATAGTAGCATGATATTTAAATTTAGCCGTCAATTCCTAAAATTACATCAATTCATATATTGGCGATCTTATTAATTGCATTCAAGCTTCTTTCACGGATGTTTAGGTTACCGCAAACATTTTCGTTCATTTGAGACCCATTTGGCATTCTTCTTGAAAGTCTACATTTTCATAATTTGTAATCCCAAAATCTCACACAATCTTGAGATATAAATGAATGTGATGCTCAGATCAAATAAAACTCTGGCGGGTTACTTTCAATAAAGATGATACCTATAATAGACATATGAAATTATATATCAGCCAATAATAAAAGTGTAACATCTATAAATAAAGACATACCTGTAATAACATCGGTAGTCTTTTCTTCTGTCAGCGTGAACTCAGCGTGTATTAGGTTACGAGTTTGAGAGCGATGCGATTGATTCTCATCCTTTACCTGCCCTCCTGGGAGGTTGAATATTTGTCCAGCATCAAGAAGATCCACGACTCGAGAGAGGGCAATATTTTTGCCATATGTCTGGGCGATTACCAAAAGCAAGTGTTTGTGCACGAGACTTTATGTGCTTCTTCATCTTGGGCATGTGGTAACTACTACTCTTGGCGTAGGTATTTGCTTCTTCCGGTTTGATTTTTCGGTTTGAACATTTTGCTAAATTTTGGCTATCATCATTCCTCCTCTTATGAATATCTCTATCCTTTGACATCCGATTATCATCCCAGCGCTCCACCGACATCATAATCGAGGAATTAAGGCATGCGATTACATCCCGATCAGATAAACCATGGCATTTTTTCTTTGGTATGTATCAATTGAGGTGCATACCTGAAAGCATGTGAACTCGCCTATTGCATTATAGCGATCTCCACTGTATCGTCGATGAATTTATCTTTTTTGTCTCTCCGAGATGGGTACAAACCAATCTCTAAAGTCTTCATAAAGTCCTCCCATGAAATAAGACTACCCTTCAAATTTCTTGTAGCTGTCCTCGCCACCATCTCTCTCACTCAAAAGCAAAACAACTCTTCTTCAGGCATGACATGCTTTCTAAGATTTTCTATCGCATCAACCGGTTTTCGATTATGGTCCTCCGCCACGAGAAAGAGGTGGTCTCATATCTTGAAATAGTTTGATTCTTATCAATAAACCCCACCACTTCCACTAGCTTGGGTAAATAATTCCTTATCATTTGAGTCATTGCTTTCATCGTTTGAATAAATGCATCTATCGCATGAAGGTGGTTGCACCAAATTGGTCTTCGGTGGTTTGTCTCTCTATTTTACTCATATCATCTTGAATTGATTCCATAGGCACGGTATTATAGCAGATTACATCGTCAATATAATCAATGTAATTCTCTTAAATTTTATCATCTTCCTTGGCTCTTTGATTATGATGTATATCTAATCCCATAGCTCGATACCACTCTTGTCGACCCGGCGGGGCTTGGAATCTGCGGAGGAGCGAGGACGGATAAAAGAAAACATTCTATAACAATTCCAATATAAATTTAAAAGCCTCCTATCAATCATAAAAGAGCTACTGATCCATGATCTAAAAATCGTCATACATAAATGTTATCTGATTCGGAAAAATACACTTTAACATAACTCAATATAATTTCTTGCCATATACTCTCCTGCAGTTCCCTACGGCGATAAACCGACTTTCCCGTCATCGGTCATTTAATTGATTATTGCGAAAAGATTAAGCATAACAAATGAATATAATTGATTGATTGATTATCTTTATTATTATAGTAAGCAAAGAAGAAGAATTAGTATGATCTGCAGGTTTTTTACCGCGTGTATATAAAGAAAATAATCTGCTTTCAATGATCACGTATGTGAGGTAAGTATGCATCATTTAGCGATGGGGGTCGGTATAAAAACATTTAGCGATAGCGTATGTGGGTGGTACATAAACATTTAGCGATATGAACTTTTACTTTTATCACCGTCTGAGTCATCATCTCATCCAAAGGATGAGTATCCATAACCTTTTACCATTTTTTTCGCGCTTTTGAATCATATTTCGCGGCATTGCGTCCAGCGTCTGTGGGGTGAACTTCAACTGGCATCTCGTTCATAGCGTCTGATCATATCCATTAATTCATAACTTGGAATCGATGAACTTTATAAAATAAATCACGCGATATGATCGCAGATTCAGTATTATCCAGAAGCGATCTATTCACAATTTATATAAAAGCGAAAATCATCACGGTGGCGGTCGGGAAAAGTCAAAATCATCTAAACATGCATTTCATGCGGGAAAGTAAAGACAATTTTACCATAAATGTAAACATAATTCTTTTAACTTTGCGGTTTATCTTTGAATCTTTCTCATTTCTTAATTCTAATTCATTCTCGTAAAATATTAAGTGTTAAAGTTCTTAATATATAACATTAATTGATTATCATCAATGATTAATCTAATTAACGATAATATAAATACATTTCTTTTATAATATAACATGTATTTCCTTTATAGGTTCTCCTAAATTTAATACTCCTCTTTTCTTATTTTTCTTTAAAATTAATTTTTGAAATGATCTTAAGATTAATATATGTAATTTCATCTAACTCATATTACTTATTCTAAATTAACGTATTCTGAAAATCAATAAACCCTAAATTAAAGTTTATAAATCTAATTTGAACTTGAAATAGACTAAATCAAAATTAATAACATTAAAATCAATTTCTAATTAAACATATAACTAAATTTGCTTACCTCTTTCTTATTTCCTCTGGTTTCCCTAGTCGCATACGCTGGCTTTCCCACCGGTCCTTCACTTTTCTTCCTCGGTAGGCACTGCGGATGCTGGCAGCGGCGTCGATGGGCCTCCTGGCAGGGCAGGCGTAGCATGCTTCCCCTTCTTCTCCTTGGTGGTCGGCACGTCAGGGCGTCTGGTTTTCCTTCCTCCTTCCTCGGCGACGGCGTTCGAGGGTTCACTCAAAGTGAGTGCAATTCCTCTTTCTCTCTTTCTCCGTTTCCTCTCGTATGTTTTTTGGTGGTTCGGTTTGATTTGTGAAAGCATTTCGATCTTGTTCTCCTTACAACCGTGGTTTATTTTTTATTATTCTAAGTTTCGGGTTATTACATCTACAATGATGAATACCAACTAAAGATATGTTCAAGGATTTTGCTGAACTTGAGAAAAAACTTGTGTCAAGCGTCCTGCCCGACAACTTCCTCAAGTTTGGCGAGGTAAAAAGAGCAATAAAGTCTCACTATCTTTAGAAAATTATAAGAGGTAAAAACTTTTAGAAATGTGGGCATCACATCAAGCAATTAATAAAGACATCATTACTAAATCCTACAAAAATCTCAGTGATGCATATCACAATTAATGAATTCACTCGCCACCAAATAAAAAATTAAATGAACTCGGCATAAAATAAAAAGCAAGTAAAAAATAAAAATATTTCCTTCTTCAAAATAAATATTCATTTATTACTGCAACAGAAAGTTTACATACACTCTCCCCGATCTATTTTTCATAGAAATAGGAAATCAGAAATCATAATAGTTTTAATGCTATACCAAAATAATAATCCCAAAATCAATAAGGAAAATAAAAATAAATAAAACGCCTATAATCTTTAGGACCAACACTACCATTGCCGGTCCCAAGTCCGGATGCAAAAAAGTGGAGGGTTGCGTTAGGTAGTCGACAGCCAGCGTAAAATTTGTCGAAATAATCGACATGAATCCTTTAAATCATTGTGTTATCTTGGATGTCCCAGGCGGCCTTGTATGAAACGAATCTGATGTCTTTAAAAATTGCATGGCGAGTGCGATGTTAAATGTTAAGGTTCCCATTATGGGCGGATGCGGGCAAAGAAGTTAGTCCATGAAACTAGAATTAGGTTAGGATCTTGGAATATATACTCTTACAGGTAAATTAATGGAATTAATAGATATTATAGTTCATAGAAAGATAAATATTTTATGTGTTCAAGCTAAATAGGTTGGTGAGAGAAGGAGGAGATTGATAGTTTAGGTTTTAAACTTTGATATTGAGGAAAAGTCGTCTAGAAATGGTGTAGGTGTGATTATAGATAAAGTTTGAAGGATAATGTTATAAGTATTAATAGATGTGGAGATAGAATTATACTTTAAAGATTATTGTTGATCTTAAGATTATCGATGTTATAAATGTTTATGCTCCTCAGTAGGTTTGGAGGTAAGTTGAAAAGAAAAATTTTGGAATGAATTAGATTATCTGAATATCTCTTAAAGAAAAAGTATTTATTGGGGAGATTTAAATGGATATGTTGGTAGAGTGGTAGAAGATTTTAAAGTATTCATGGTGGTTATGGATTTGGGTAGTAATGAAGAAGGTAGGGTATATTAGATTTTCTTGAAACATGATTTTGTAGTTCTTATCTTTATTTAAGAAAAGAGATGAACATGTATTACTTATAAAATGGATCACAGTAAACAGATTGATTCTTTTCGATAAGAAAAATAGATCGTTTAGATTGTAAGATTGTAGTCATTCCAAGTGAAATTTTAAGTCACATCGTATTATTGGTTTTAGATTTTAAGATGAAAGGTTGTAGAGAAAAATAAACTAAATTATTGTTAGGATTAGATGGGGACTTAAAAACATAAATAAAATATTTTAAGAAGCAGCTTCTAAAGAAATTAGAATTTGGGATGTTCATGGAAGTAGCGTTATGTGGGAAAAAATATCAGTGAAATTAAGCAGTTCTAAAGATGTCTTGGAGAATCAAAAAACTAATAAGAATAGTTGGTGGTGGAGTCGAGTGTCTGAAAAGATAAGAAATAAGAAGCGTTGTTATAAAACTTGGTTTAGATGTAAAACTTGGAGAATTGGGAAAGATATAATGTGGCGTAGAGATTAAAGCGATATATGATGTAAAAAATTTAAAACTTTTAATGATTTATAGAATAGATTAGATATCAGAAGGTGAAAGATGTATGTATAAGTTAGTCAAACCAAAGAGATAGGAAAAGTAAAGACATAGTTAGTGAGGGGTATTAAGGATGAAAATAATAATAAAGTCTTTTCTTAGAAAAGATATTGAAAATAGGTGGATGAGGTATTTTGATAAACTTTTGATGAAGGATCCGAAAATGCGATTGATTTTAGCAACCTTAATAAACAAAAAATAGAATTTCATTTTATCGTCATTATTAGTAAATTTGAAGTTAGTGAAGCTTTAAAGAAAATGAAATGTGGAAAAGCATGGGGAGAATAATATTCCAATAGATGTGTGAAAATGTTTAGGAGATCGAGGAATTTCTTGGCTTACAAATCTTTTAATGTTATTTTAAAGACTAAAAGATGTCGAGATGAGTGGAGAAAGAGTTTGTTGGTTCTATATTTAAGAATAAAGGTGATGCACAAGAGTGTGCAAATTATAGAGGAATTAAGTTAATGTGCCATACATTAAAATTATGGGAGAGAGTAATTGAGCATAGGTTACGATGTGATACAGTTTCTCTGTCGGTTTGGTTTCATGCGTAGATCTACTATGGATGCTATACATTTGTTTAGAGGTTTGATGGAGAAGCATAGAAAGTAAGAAGGATCTACATATGATATTTATTGATTTAGAGAAAGCTTATGATAAAGTCTCAAGAGATGTTCTTTGGAGAGTTAGAATAGAAAGGAGTTAATATTGGTTATATTCAAGTCATTAAGGATATGTATACTAGAGTTGTTACTTGTGTCCAAACACAAGGAGGATTGACAAAATATTTTCTATTTCGGTTGGATTACATCAAGGATCAACATTAAGACTTATCTTTTACTTTAGTTATGGATGTTCTTACGAGGCATTTACAAGAAGATGTACCTTGGTGTATGCTTTTTCTTGATGACATTCTTCTTGTTGATAAGGAGAGGAGTCCAATGAAACTTGAATTATGGAGGTCAACTTTAGAGTGTAAAGATTTTCGCTTTAAGTAGATCTAAAGCGAATATATGGAGTGAAATTTTAGTTGTAGAAGTTTTTTTAGTGTGTTGTGACTTGGTGATCAAGTCATTAATAAGAGTGAGTGATTGATATTTATGCTATATTGTTCAAAATGATGGTGAAATAGATGGAGATGTTATTAGTAGAATTCAAGTTGGATGGTTGAAGTGGAGGAATGCATCGGCCATTATGTGATAGAAAAGTTTAAACTTAAGGAAAATTTTATAAGATGGTGGTAAGACGCAATGACTTATGGTGCGAGAATGTTGGTCAATAAAAGCATAAGGTAAGTTAAGTGTTACGAGATGAGGATGCTGGTGGATGAGTGGTACTCTTAGAGATAGAATGCAAAATGAGTATGTTGGAAAAAGTTGGAGTAGCTCAGGTGGTAGATAAGATTAGGAGAGTCGCTTAGATGGTTTGGCCACATAAAGCGTCGGTCGTCAGATGACCGATTAGGAGAGTAGATGCTTTAGATTTACTTATGTTAAGAAAGGTAGAGGTAGACCTAAAAGACTTGGTTAAGATGTATAAAAAATGATCTTAGTATACTTGAATTAAATGAGAATTTGACACATAATAGGACTGATAGGCGAAGGATTCATAGCCAACCTAGTGGGATTAAGGCTTGTTGTTGTTGTTGTTATTGTTGTCGCCTATAATCTTTAGGACCGACATTAGTGTCATTGTTTAAAATTGGATTTCAGTTGAGGCGAATCCACTATGGTCTGTCTTTGGAAAAAAAAATATAAAGATGATCTAAAAATGTATACTTTCTTATCACAGGGACATACAAAAAGTTTATGTATTAGAGCAAAACTCAGAATTATAATTGGTCCACATCCTCAACTCTTATTTAGTTAACATATGTTGTAAGTTTCGCTAAAGATAATTTGGTAAAATTTTAATAGATGTTTTTAAGAGAAATAAAGCATAGATCACATATTAGTCATTTTTCCCTCGTAACAAAATCATGGACCAACAAGTAGTTCACACAATTAAATATAAGGATCTAAACCAGTTATTGAAAGGGAAAACATAAAGTGAAAATTTGGAAATTATTAAATCAAATTGGAAATGAATGTGGGTATTTTTTTTGCTTTGTTACAAGCAAGGGTACTGCTAGCCACCTCCAAGAGATTTTCTTACACTTCGAATACTTAAAATGCGGTATTTCAAATAAATAATAAGTTTCCAATACTTGGTTGAGTAAATAGCACTAATATGTATATCCAAGAAATCAAGTTGAGAAGGTGCATCTACAATGATGCAAATAAAAAAAAATTAAGCTTCTATTTCACGATTTAAATGCTTACACTTTGAATACTTAAAAATGCGGTATTTCAAATAAATAATAAGTTTCCAATACTTAGTTGAGTAAATAGCACTAATGTGTATATCCAAGAAATCAAGTTGAGAAGGTGCATCTGCAAGGATGCAAATAAAAATAATAATTTAAGCTTCTATTTCACGATTTAAACAAATAGAAGTACACTTCTTCCGTCTGGAAGTAAGAGATATTGCAATATAGGTTATATGCTGAACCTTAGGTAGACGGTGGGCATTGTTTTCACTACCAAAAGTATATGGGAATGGTTGGGAAGTGCAAATTCTTGGCTAGGTTGTTGCTAGTCTTCTGTTTATTACTGGTCAACTTCTCCTTGGCGTTGTGTGGAATTACAGATAGTTTGGCAGGCCACTGATTTTGCGGGTCTAGCATGTGGATTTTGTTGATTTTCTCGGCTTGCAAGCACTCAAGCAGCAGTGCTAGTTTGGCTGTTTTAAAGAATTTAAATTAAAAATGAGATTAAATTAATCCTAAATTAAGGTTGATCATGCAATAACACTATTTACAAACCTAGGCTATGAGGAATCTATAAATAGTGTGGGGTTGAGACATTTAATTCACTTTTTTTGGCTTAGATAAAATTTCTGTTTTACCATTCAATCTTTTGAATTTTAGATGTATATTTGATTCCTTCTAGTATTGTACAAATGTGATTACCTAATTATGTTGGAAGTTATCTTCTTGTACTGACGTGAGGCTTTTTTTTTCTTCTGTAATTTTATTCCTTGTCTATATATTCTATATAATTTGTTATTGGCATGCCCAGTATCATTGATTTTGGTCAAAAAATAATACAATGAGAATCTAATTTGCAGAAATTAATTCATTTACTCAGTAATTTTATTTGTTTCTAAATTCTTGTTGAATTTATTGGATATTTATGATCTTTACATTATCAATAGACTTAAATTGTACCATTACCTATTTATATTTAAAGAAAGTGAATTATTAGATTATTTGATAACTTTGATCTGTGAATTCTCAGCTTCTTTTTGCATGAAAACATATGTATTATATTAATTACAATTGAAAATCCTAAACCTACGACGTCCAACAACAATTTAGTAAAAGAGCTTACGGCTACATTACTCAACTAAATGTACTATATCTTAATTGAGTAAAAATATTTAATGAATGATGCAATTTAAACAAGATCAAGTCATAATTCTAAACAAACTTATTGTAATCATTAGGTTCAATTTACATTCCCATATTCAATGTGGGTTTATAATTTCAAAAAATTTCTAGATGAACTAACTTTTGGAGCTATTTGAACATATCATTTATTTGATTCAAAAAATGTTAAAATTATTGAAACAAAATTAGTGACATTCATTTCAATATGAAATTGAATTAATATGGATTGGAAGAAACAAAAGTTTGAAGAGAAATATCTATCATTTGTTGAATATAGAAACTATTTGCATAAGTAATTTGTAATGAAAAAGATTCTTGTGTCTGAATATTAGGCAATACTTACACATTTTGTAGCCAGACATAATTTGCCTAAAAACTACTTTGTTAGCACTACTTGCTTCATTAAAGGTCTTAGAAAAAAATTTATGAATGAATGAACTAAGCTATGATTCAACAAAAATATTATCTTAGGTTTAAATAGATCTTTGAGTATTGAGGTATATTATGAATATTCTATCAAGACTATTGCATCGATATGTTGATTCTAGCGCTACAAATGAGCCAATATCCTCTACAAGCACCTTTAGGCTCGACTCAATTGGAGCTCATTTATGATCGCATAATTAACTAATTGAACAAGCTTGAACACTTTTATAAACCCCTATAAATAAACAAACTTAAACAATTTAGTATTTGATTCATTAATAATAATGAATGATATCATTTAAAGCTCATGAATAAGCTTGATTTAGGTTCAATAATATGATCTTTTAATTCTTGATAACAAATTTATTTAATATTGGAATATTTGAAAGTTTAGTTCTTCTATATTATACTGCTTTTATTCACAAAGCCGAGTTACTCATTTATGCTTATTTATTTAGTACATTCAATTAAAGTCTCATTTTTATGTTTAATAGATTTCTCATTGCTAAGCTCAATATGGTTTATTCAACCAATTAACAACTGGCTGCTCAATAGTGTTTCTCATTAATAGGCTCGATGATTTGGTTTGCTAATGTGTCAAACTCAAACAAAGCTCAAGTCATAATTTTAAAAGTATAAACACGATTATAAATACTAGAATCAAACTTGACTTAAGCTCAAAAAAAGGTTTCTAAAAAATGAGCTCAAGCTCAATTAAGCTCATGCTTTACTTAGCTCAGTTCATTTATAGTCCTAATTGATTCCTTAAACTTAAAAGCATCTCATCAAAAGTCTAAGGAAAATATAATAATGCCAAAGTATGTATGGTCCATAACAATTGCATGATAGACCTATTAATCATCTACAAGTCTACTCGCGACCTACCAAAGATAAATCCACATTTAATTACTGAAAATCCCATAACAACCCAACCAAGGAACTACCTATTCAACAATCTTCATGTGTTGTAACTCCCATTTTTTCCTTTTTTTCATTTAATCAACAACATCAAAATCCACTGCATAATACTAACATCCAACATGATGCCAAAAACCATCACCCACCGAACCATCACATCAACATGCATGGCTTTGAGAATTTTAATCCTATGTCATCCTACACTGCATGTCATAAAATATATGAATAGCAATAGTAATATCATTAACAAAATAAAAATGAAATAAAATAAGTAGAAATAAAAAAAATAATGATAGGCAAACCTTTTCAAAGAAAAATGTATTGAAGAAATGGCATTTCAAAAACTTTTTGTTTTCTCTCATTTCTCTCTCCTTCAAAAGTTCAAGGTAAAGGTTAATAACCTATCAATTCAAATGAAACATTTTGTTAGAAAAAACTTGTCCAATAATAATTCTATATAAAAACTGTAAGAACGAAGAAAGTTAACAAAATGTGAACTAAAAAAGCCACCTCATCATTCAACCAAGCACCAGGTCTCAAGCATTGCAACACCTCCCTGGTAATCCTGATATTTGAGGGTCCATGTGTAATTACAATTTCACAACTGCAATGAAGAAAGTCAAGAATTGTTCAAAGTTAATAAATCATGTAACTTGAAATCAATATATGCAATAAAACCACAGCATGTACCAGCACTATTCCCACCAAAGAGAGCATGAAAGACCTCTTGATCTTCTTGTTAGAGGGAGAAAAACTTCATCGAGGTCCTTGATATGATGTGCATTCAGAGCCATCTTTAGTGCATAGGACTAATAAAACTAGCAGTAGCTTTTATTGTTAGTTCTTAGCTTTTCATGAATTAAGTGATCCCACTAACGATATGCACCAGCAAGATTCACTTGCTGATGCTTTAGAAAAAAAAATAAGATTATTATTACTATCGTTAACCAGTGATATTTACATGATCGCAACATAAGATATACCTAAGTTAAAAGTACAGCAAATTATGAATAACAATATAATTACTACTCGGGGGTTCTTGGATGCACAAATCAAGCCCAAACTGATCCCTTTGATACTTCAATCCCCTACCAACATGTTGGGAAAAAGCTCACATACAAGAGTAACATCAAACAAGAACAAGAAATGATAATAGCAAGGAAAAAAACACTAAAAATCAATTGATAGAAGATATATATGGCTTGTGATGTTCACCTTGTTCACAGGTGCACTGAGATATTTCTATAATAATAAGAAACAAATATTTAGACTCGTAAATATTTCTCACTATTAGCATTAATATATATATATATATATATATATATATATATATATATATATATATATATATATCTGAATAATTCATGCTATTTCACAAATCATACTAAAGCCAACCATAGGTCTTCTCCACCCTCCACCCGCAGCTTCAAATGAACTACCTAGCCAACCACATCAACAACAGTCCTTCAAGCAAGAACTAATTGACACCTGGCAACAAAAGATGGCCAAACCATCCCTAACACCTAGTAATTGACCTCTATCTAACATAACACCACAAGCCTGCTCATTGTATCGATCTTCTCATAGGTCGACCTCACCACCAATGTAACTACAAAGGATCCACTACCTTATATCATTGGCTCTCTAATAGCACCACCAACTACACTTCAACCAACCCACCAAACTCCCAAGGTATCGACCTCCACTGGTGTCCCCTCAAAACTTAAAGCATGAACGATCATCGACCTTTCTTCACCCATAATCTTCAAGCCACCCAGCTGACTAGAACAAGCATCAAACTTCTAGAGCAAGAACCAATTAGCAATATGCAATGGTACACCTATTCATTGATCTAGCCACCTGGCCTCCAACAAGCTACCTATTGTAGCGATCTCCTCTTCAACCAACCTCACCAATACTCTCATCGTTCTGCATGGAAGACTAGCCATCATCCATAGTTGGCTCTCCAATCGAGCCACCACCTACACTTCAAGAGATCCACCAAAATTCGAAGTCATCGGCCTCCTTTAATCACCAATCTAGACTCCAAGCCTCAACTTTCAATTAAATTGAATCACCTCTAGATGGTTTGCTTCATCAATTAACCTAGTAGCACCATCATTGCCTTCAAGTTGAGGTCATGTACAAGATTAGAAACCTCTTTGTCTATGGACACCTCAAACCAACCAAAGGGACCATTGACATATTATGAAAAGTTCACCAATGATCAATATTGTCAATGAGATCCTAACTTCCACTTCTACAAAGGTAAACCTTTGCATTTGAGTCATTGTTTTATGTTGCAGCTATAAGGAAATGAATAGAGGAAAAAACCTTAAGACACTAGGTCCAGAAAAAAATTGAAGTAAATTCCTTAGAATTGGCTGGGATTTAAAAAAAAAAAGCAAACCAACTAAATTTGAGGCTTGAATAAGGCAAAAATGTTAACCAAATCTTTTTCAAAATTTCAGAGATACGGTCAAGTATTGATCAATGGAATTTGAAGAGGAATTTAAACTCTACATCAAAACATCTTGTAAATTTTCTTATTTACATCAAAACAGGAAACTAATGGAAACCTGTTTATCACATCTAGAAAGTTTGTCCTTTATCGGTAAGAGCGTAAATCACGAGGGAGTTTTTACAAATTTTCCCAAAACTAAACATGAATTAAATGGACAGGAATAAAGTAAAATGGGTAGTCTCCACTTGACAACTTCGTGTGTGCTTAATCAGAAAACCATCATCATTATATGGTCATAGGTAATGATATCAAGCATTGCAGAAAGCAGTTCAGCGTCCCTAGGTGAAAAATGCAAAAAGTAGCATGCATATGTTTAAAAGTTCTAAATTGCCAAAGTCAGAAGGAAATTAAAATAAGTAGAGCAACAAGATAGAAACATATATCCTTGGTTTTGCCCTCCCTTCTATGAACAAATTATACCTTTTCCCAGTTTCCAGAGATATTACGCAGTGTTAGCATGTGTAGAGGAGGTTCCATCTTCACCCAGACGTCCTCACCCATAGCCAGATTGGACTCCACAGCATCACCCATGGCGGAGGAATGCTCCTCCACCAATTCCTTGCACTGTCTCTTAGAAAGCCTATCGACATGCTTTTTCTTAAAGTTCTGGGAAAAAAAATTCCCCATTTCAGCAGCGTTTGAGGGCCTCAATCACTGTTAAGGGCAAAGAAACAAGGCTGAATACGCAGAGGATCAGATGAGAGGCATGATCGGGCGGGGCAAAGAGGAAGAAGCGGAGGGGAGAGGGAGTGATGGAGGAGGCAGCGTGGACTTGAGGAAGACGAAGCCTTCTCGTGGGAGGAAGGGAGAAAAGGAAGTCAGGGAGGAGGAGGCGGAGGTCCCGAAACAGTTCGTACTATCGAAACCGTCAGTGGATGCGAAAGCTAGTCACCAGGTACATCCCCTAGTGCAGTTTGCGATGGAACTCAGTCAGTAGAGAGCTAATTTTTAAAATTAAACTTAATTAATATTTAATTTAGTTAATTAGGTACTAAAAAAAACTAAAATTTGATTTGCTACAGCGTCAATCGTCCGTTCAACAGACGTTCTGGATCATTTTTTTTAACATAATCTCTTTTTTTTTACTGTATCGGACTCATTCGGTGTCAGAATTGAGTGAACTTAATATCATTGAAAAGTTGATTAAATTATCTACGACTTTCATATTGTCAAGCTTCAACGAATCTCACTCGATAAGCTGAAGCTTTTGCATAAGCTTGAAATTTTAGGGTGAAAAACATAAAATATTGACCGATATATATTTGGTTATATCGTCTTCTCTCATATCTAATTGAGCGAGCTTGATATCGTTGGGAAGCTAACAAAATTTTCTACGAGTTTCATGTTGACATCCTTGGACAAATCTCGCTTGGTAAGTCGCAGTTTTTGTGTATGCTCAGTTTTGCACGGTGCAAAATAGAAAACACATACACAGCCTCACATTTTGTATTGAAACTCATCCGTTTAATTGAGTAGTTTGGATCGTTGAAAATCTAACACAATTATTTACAACTTTTATACTGACAACTTTTAACGAATCTCACTCGATAAGCCGTAGTTTTGGTGTTTGCTCAGTTTTTCACGGTGCAAAACAGAAAACACATATATAGCCCACATTTTTCCCGTATCAGACTCATCCATTGTTAAATTTGAGTGAGCTTGATATCATTGGAAAACTAACATAATTATCTATGACTTTCATGTTGACAACCTTTGACGAATCTAACTTGGGAAGTCTCAATGTTTTGCATGTGCTCGATTTTTCGCAAAGTAGAAAATACATACATTGTCCCACATTTTTGGTTGTATTGGACTCATCCAGTGTCATAATTAAACAAGCTTGATATCGTTGGAAAGATAACGTAATTATCTACAACTTTCATGTTGACAATCTTCAATGAATCTCACTTGGAAAACTGCAAGTTTTGTGTATGCTGGATTTTTCACGGTACAAAACAGAAAATGCATACACAACCCTATATTTTTGCCCGTATCGAACTCATCGGCTATCAAAATTAAGCAAGCTTGGTATTGTTAGAAATCTAACTCAATTATCTACAATTTTTATGTTGATAACCTTTGACGAATCTCACTCGAAAAGCAGCAGTTTTTGCGTATGCTCAATTTTTCACAGTGCAAAGCAGAAAACACATATACAACCCCACATTTTTTACCGTATCGGAATTGAGCGACCTTAGTATTGCTGGAAAACTAACACAGCTATCTATGACTTTCATGTTAATAATATTAGATGAATCTCACTCAGCAAGTTGCAGTTTTTGCAAGAATCAATGTTTAATCGGTTAATGGAGAATTTTGAAAATAGTATAAATGATGGTTGGGAGCTTATTGTTGGAATCAGTGATGTTGATAAAATTTTTAATGGAAAAGCATTCTACGTGGTGTATATTACACTTTCTCTCGTCATTTCTAAATAATAAAAAATATATTTTTTTTCATCTCATATTTATTTTGAATCGCAAAGAGAAGGCACAACAAGCCATCATCCCTTCTTATTCTAAACATATCAACACAAGCATTAATGAAAATGACATGTTCTCAGTTCATTAAAACTATAATAATAACTGACATCAAAGGAGAAATAAACAATGCACATTCAATAGTGAATCAAAGTAAATAAGCCTAACACAAACTAATACTACAACTAAATGGTGTCAACTGTTTACAAAATATAATAGTAGAGATAATTATCGTCGATGAGGCCTATGTGGCAGAATCGCATCACTCCCAAAAGTGTAATGGACTGGTGTTCATTGCGACCAATCCTATAGATGATGTTCTTGGCCGCTCTCCTCAACCCGCTCGACAGCACAGAGTAACCCAGATGTGTAATGTCAAATACCTCAAGTGAAGCCTGTGTAGGGAGGGAGAAATCATGATATACTCTATACGAGGGTGTCATACAGAATGACGAATGTCCATATCTGAGAGGGACTGGTGCATGTCTTGGCTGAAATTGAGTTCACATGGCTTCGTGATATGAATACTGCAGCAGCTCTCTGATGTTGAGAGCTCGACCACTAGTGTATACGATGGATCAACATCCATCTCCGAACCATCTGGCTGTCCTAACGTTGAAGTTCCTGAAACGGCAATGCCCTTGTACCTACTATCATAAATGTGCATATTACGCCGTAACTCCTTGCACAACTCCTCGTACTTGTTGATAGATTGTTGAATTTTTGTATCTTTGTCTCTCCCAAAATAAGGCTGGAATATGTCTTCAGTATTAAGTATATGTTAACGTTGTGTTGAAATAAAGTTATTTAGTACTATTTCATTATACAAAGTAATAAATTTTAAGTTAAAATAAGCTTATCATTAATCGCTCTCTAGGTGCTTGAGAGTAATAAGTGTATCGAGAAATTGTTGGTGCCTTCAACATATAAAGTGAAGCTCATGATCGGTACTACCTCATGTATCGGTTGATCGCTGGCTCAACATGATGTTGTGAAGCATCTACCACGACAACAGAATCATGTATGCTTTCCGACTGTGCAATGTACATCTGGTGGTAATTGATCCAATCAACATCTATTTTTCCTCGACCGTCTACTCGCTTGAAGGCGGGTTCTACTAGTGCTACATAAATCTTAGGTGGAAGGCCAAACTGTTTGATAACACAATCAGGAAGGTACCACTCAACTCATTTCCAGCTAATTACTAGTACTCGAGCCAGCCATATCTCATCACCCTCTAAGCATATATGTATGATATGTACATGAATTTGATGTTCATATGGCTCCCAGATCAACTATGCAGTTTGAAAGAAATATTAGGTATACTATTGACATCTAAAAATAAATTCAGCCAACAAATTTACAATATAATGTACTTAACTCTACAACAACTCATCTAGTTTATCTCTATAAATTCTGATGTGGATAGGTGACATCTCTCATACAAATCCTTCACTCCACCTACACCCCACGCTTAGTCCATCTATATTTGTAGGGTATGGTATATGTAATGTAGGTCTACCCATATTAATGTGTTCCCATGCTCATACCTGTAATAAGTGTAGGCATCCAGCCAAATTTGTATGCTTCAGCTTCATCGCCTCATGTAACTCCCTGTATAAATGAGCAAGCACAACATATCCCAATGAGAACTCCCTAAATGTACCAATATTTTTCAGTAGTGGCAGATATTGTAAGTGAATCTTCAAGCCTGATGTGTCCAACATAAGGAAATAGCCAATAGGAAAGAGTATGTACGCTCTTAAATGCATAACAAACTTAACCTCAGTGAGATCTAAATATGAATCCCTGTAATATGTCCAATGTAACCAATGTAGAGGAAAACAAGTTTATGCATGAGCTTGTCCCACACGAAATTTTGATGTGACATGTGGTTGGACTAGACCATAATGCATGACATGTGACTCCTAGTGTGTCCCTATCAACTCATCACAATAATCTGGTCATAAGGTCCATCGTTTTCCTTCCCCAACTATAATTCAGCCAACTATAGGCGGATCATCAATCTAAACAACCAAAATCATAGTAACATCCTACAACATAATCATTATATCTCTAACCGGCAAATAAAATGTATTTGTTTGTATGACCATCATTCAACAAATGATGTGAGCAAGTGGTAATCAAGATGAATGTACTGCATCTATGACACATAATCCAGTCCAACTGATCGTAGAGCACTCATAAATCTAGGATAATTAATTAGTCATTCTCTAAACGTCAATAAATGAGAAGCAACCTCAAGCATTGTGACCTGAACAAATAAAAAATGGATCATTATGAGACATTGTGTAGTAATTTATAAGCAAAGTATGTGGAAAAAAAACTCTTGCCATATCAGGATGCACTGCTCTGTGTCTACCACATAAGGCGGCAATATTATGGTGAATTTTTGCCGGTGGAGAGTCATAGTCCACAGCATGCTCTTCTGCTCTCCTTTGGCTCCAGCGAGTGGGGAAAACTAGTTCTTTAACAAATATTACTCCTGAAAATAAATTGAAGTTTAAACTAAATAATTAAAAATAACACAATATGGTACAATATATACCAAACATAGTAGCAGTACACACGTAGGTACACAACATCTTCTAATAGTAAGTTTCAACATATAATAGTAGAAGTGGTTACGACATACAAAAATAAAAGAGGTGACACCTGACAACAAAAAACAGTACATAGACTCACAATAACTCCTACAAGTACAACTAGCAATAGTGCAACATATTACACACAACTGACAACAGCATATAATATGTTACGATAGACTGTACACGTTCTCTAAAGTAAGGACCCTAATCTAGGTTTAATCTTGTGATGTTGATTCTGAGGATATGTTCTGTTATGCCCAACATTTTTGCATATACCATAAATCCTATTACTCATTGTATTAGTCTCATCCATTGTATTTTTGATTCTATTTGTCCTAGGTCGATCAATCATTCTTTTAACATTTGGTGGAAGATACTCCGACACAATTCTACTGATTATATGTTCAGGCCACTCATTCTGTTAGAGATGACATGGAATTCTTGTTGATAAGTGTTGCGATAAAAGTCTAAGGTATAGTAGGCAGAGAATATTGAACGTGATTCAGATGTCTTTGTCCCAACAAAGAAATTACATGAGGGCAAGGAATATGATAAGCTTGGGGTTATCTACATTGACACATACCATCATGATTTTGTACTAGCTCAACCTTGAATGTTCTACTTGATATATCAAAAACTTGAAACTCATTAGTGTTGGTCTTTATTGGTTTCAAAAATCTATTAATCTCTCGTTCATTACTTTGTAGAGTACTCTTAGCATGTGGAGAAAAGATGGAGTCATACTAGTTGATTAGATTTGTTGTTGTCTCAAGCCATTTCATGATAAGAGAGACAATGTTATAATATATTGTAGTAATTAGTACCTAAATAAGCAGGCCACATGTCCACTTAAGGACACCATTGAAGCATTCAAATGCATTTGTGGTCATTGTGCCATATCTGTCGCCACCATCATGAGTTAATGACCACTATTGCACATCCCTTGAAACCAGCCAATCGTAAGCTTCTTGCTTTATATTCTTAATATTAGCCATACACCTTTTGAAAAATGTTAATATCTTTAGTACCTGCAATATACATTTTTTGGCATATGAACTCAACATCTCTTATACGTAGTTATGGAACAACTTTATTGAAATTTTCCTTTAAATGTTAGAGGCAAAAGTGATGCACAACCCAAGAAAATATTTCTTTACAACCACGAATAAAGCCTACATGCCTATCAGATATGATGCACATATCGCCTCCTGCAGAGACTAATGGGATTAAGTCCTTGAGTGTTTGTAGAAATAAAACCCATATCTCAATACATTTAGATTCAACAACTACAAAGGCCAATGAAAATAAACAGTTATTGACATTAATCCCAACTGTGCTATGAAGAGTCCCCTTATACTTACCTAGGAGAAATGTCTCATCAAGATATAAAACCTAACGATAATACTACTAACCTATAATTGAAGGCTCGAATGACCAAAAAAGTCATTTAAATCAATTTGATTCTGTTGAGTGTACTCGATATACTGATCTAACTAAACATACAGTGCCCATAAAGAATTCTCTAATGATTGATAGGATTCCTCCCAACTGCCAAAAATAACCGTAACTGCCTTATAATGTGCATCCCAATCCTTCATATAAGACACTCTTATATTAAATTTGGAGTCTATATGGCCTATAATTTCTCTAGGTTTTAAATCTAGTTGACAACTAATTGCAAGTTAAATAAAATAATTGATAAACTGTGACATACATTGTCTATGTCTGACATTCAACATTAAACGGCTATAGGTATGAGGCGAACAAATACTGTTAATCTTCCATGCACCACCTAATCTCTTGCTTGAGCTTGCAAGTTATCGTCACATATAAGGTGTAGTTAGGTGAGCATGATACATGCACAATGCAATGAACTTCATCTTATTTGAAGCATATATATCACAAACTCAACATTATTTAAGATAAACCATCCCTGAAGAGTGAACTGAAGCTGGTTCTTGTCATGAAAGAACATAGCTTCTAAAAGCTCATCAGCATAATTTCATTTATTGAAACTTGATTCATTCGGATGGCCCATCAAATATAAGCTCCTCATCTCATTTCCTAGCTATTTGAGAACTACGAATATACTCATTGTTAAATAACAAATGCTCTTTAATGTGACTTATTTGGATAGATAAGTCTTTAATCAGGTCTCCGACTCTAAAACATTGCTCTGTGGCCCTTGAAGTAAGTATGTCGACATTATCATCATTGTCATTAGTATCACTACTTATTGCACCGGGCATAATTTCATATCACTCATCTTTAGAAGATAATGAATCGATGTAATCACCATGAGGGTCACCCATAAAATTGAAACTTGTCCTAGCAAAAAAAACATATTCCACTATAATAGAGTCATATGCTTTGACTTGAGTAGTTAATTGTGAAGCTAGTGTAATATCCTCAGGCCTAGCTGGAGGTCTCTGACACTTCTCAGTGTTATTTACTTCTCTTTCTTTGTACGTTATTTCATCGACCAAGATATACGACCCAGAGTCAATTGCTCGTTCAACAGGCGACTAATGTTAACGTGGCTACCACGTCGACACTAGTCACCCATTGAATGGACAACTAGGCTTAATTTTAAAATTATTTTTAAATTGCCTAATTAATTAAATTAAATGTTAATTTAGCTTAATTTAAAAAAATTAGCCGTCAGTAGAGCTCACAACTTATCAAGTCGATAAGTCAAAGACTACCTTTATCAATGTCGAGCATTAAACATGCATGTATCATGTATATATAAGTGTAGTTCATTAATTTTGTAATTTCTATTTATTATTATTTATTTATGATAAAATAATTTATGTAATTCTTTTATTTTATAAGTTAGAAGCCAAAATATATATTTAAAACTCTTTAATAGCATACTTTTTATGAGACACTTAAAGCTCTTTTAGACTCATTATGTACTCCATTTCTTATGAGATATTAGTACAATACTCTCTTTATCTTTGTCTACTAGCTAGTTCTTTATCATTCTCTTAGTCTTACTAAGCCAATCTTGCAAGTAAAGTCTAATATCATTCATGGACAATTTAGGATCCAATATCCCGAATGGTGCAATGAGCGTAAAATTGATGCTACAAGTAAAAATGCCATGTACTATAAGAAATAGAGAAATCAACTAAGAAGAATTTTTGCTAATATAAAAAATAACCCCCCCTTCGCTCACTCAATATCCCGAATGGTGCAATGAGCGTGAAATAGATGCTACATGTAAAAAAGCCAAGTACTATAAAAAAATAGAGAAATGAACTAAGAAGGATTTTTTCCAATATAAAATGCTAACAACCCAGCATGTCACTACCCATAAGGATTTGAAAGAAACTAAGGAGTGGATCACTTGCCTACTCCTTAAAGAGCTATGGAGGGAGTCCACAGGGATAGTTCGCATGAAAGAGAACATGAAGGGCCTCTAACTATCAACTGTTAAGTTAAATAATAACCAGTCATTATGTTCAACTACTATCTTGGATGATACCTTATTTCATATTAGTCATAATAATACATTGCCTCTTTGGTGAGAAGGTAGTTTATAATTGACTATATTCTCCAAAGAGATCTTTGAGGCTAGCCTACTCTCTAACTTCAATATCCCTCATTATAGTTTTTAGGAGGAAAGCCTAAGCTAGTAGTTCACGTCACCTACTTTGAGTCAATGATATTGTTATTAGATCATGATGATGCACTAAAATGTCATATCTTTTTCACCACCTTCAAAGACTCAGCTTTAAGGTGGTTCTCACACCTCTATTAAGCATTATTACTTCTTTAGTCAAATTTAAATGAGTATATATCACTTAGTTCATCAATGCCCAAAGGCCAAAACTTGGCAGACATTATTATAGATGCGACTAAAATTAAGAAAGTTCCTAAGGAAATTCATTATGTGCTTTTTGTTGGTCATGTTAAGAGTGGATTTGGAGACTATAGCTGCATAAGCTACTCTCATCTAAGGCATGAGAGAGGAATCATTTAAATATGCCTTTATTCTTCAATAACCTGAAACTATTGTTGACTAACCTAAAATTTGCCACAATCTTATAAATGCAAAAAAGTACAATGATTCACTCAATCCTCCAAGGCTACTTGATAATGTGGAATGACTCTAAGATAAGATTTTATGGCACTCGCTCAGCATGTTGGAGGTCACATGTTAATATGGAGGGTAGATAAGAAGTTACATATCTCTTACATTGGCCTATACTAGCCACCATAGAAGATATAGACTCAAGCATGATAAGAATTATGAGTGAGACCTTTAGCTCCTCACCATGAGATATTGCAACCCACTTGCTCTTATTAGAGTGAGTGCTAGCCATAACACCATTTTCTCATAACCATGTCACTATGTCTTATAATGATCAAGTTACCTACAAAAGAAAGATTAGATTAAGCACTCTACTCTCATGAAGGCAAGCACATATGTTTGAGACCCATTAAGGTACAATGCTTATCATAGAGATCATGGATATGATATTAAAGAGTGTTGACATCTCAGGAGTCTATATACGGAGCTCATTAGAGTAGAGAAGTTAAAAGTGTTCATTCTAGAATATGTTAGACGATGCCTAGAAAAGGATACAACTAAAAATCAGAGCAATGAGCCCATACACATTGTTGACCTCACTTTTAGTGAGGTTGACAACCCTCCTCTCAAACCTAGGATCTAATCTAGGCACTTGGGTTCTATTAACCTCAAGTAAGGTCAATAATCACCATAATCTCAGTGAATTAGGATCTTTAACCATAGATTAAAAGTTTTCTAATTAATCACTTAAGATACTATGATTAATGGCTAAGTGTACAACCTCTGCTAAAGTAGAAATGAAAATAATAAATTAAAATAAAATTTGAATTCAACTAAACCCGAATTAAGGTAATTAAGTTTGATTAACTCAATTAACTCATTTAAGCTCAAAATCATCTAAATTCAAAACTAAATCAAATCAAACTAAATCAAATGTACATAATCAATACATAAGTATAAATAAACCCAAAAATAAATCTAAATGGGGTTTAAAGTGGTCGATCATGTCGTCTGATCTAAAGTTGACCCATGTGGGCACCACCAAGTCAAGGGTCAAACTAATCAAAATTTAATCAAATTAATAAATTCTAGATGCTCAAATTCATTAATTCAACATAATAGAACATGAAACTAAATCCTATGATCACTCAAATAGCCAAATCAGTCAAAGCCAAATAGACCCCCTATTGAACCTAGACTCAAAATAAATAAATAATTATTTCAAATTAAACATTTTAAAATATTTAAAAATCATATTTGAACACAATTTGACTTTTTCTTAAGCTTGATTTGGTCGAATTAGCCACCTGACCCAATTCGACCCATTAAGCCCAATTAAAACCAAAATGGATATAGATCAAAATTAAATCCAAATTAATTAAAATTAATTGCTTCAAACAATTTTAAATACTTAATCAGATATAATTAAATCTTAAACACACTTCAATTTGAGTCATATTGATCATTTGATTTGAACAAACTCAATCCGACTTATTCAACTCAATTTGGGTCAAAATATATTCAAGTCAAAACCAACTTAAAATCAATCAAAATCAATTACTCTAAATCATTCTAAATATTCAATCAAACATGATTATAACCCAATCTAAACTCAATTGAGCTAAATTGATGCATTGAATCTAACTTGACTCACTTGAGTCTAATGGGTCAAGATAGGTTTAAACCAACTCAATCCAACCTAGATGAATTCAAGCTACACCCAAAACCTACTAACACTTCAAGCCATGTGGAGTGGAGCTTGAAGTCAACAATGGAGGCCATGAGAAAGAGGAGAATCAATGGTAAGATGCCAAAATCCAAGATCCACTTAAACACAAGCCATATCTCCACTTGGCTAACATCTAATTGGCTCTACAATTGTTAAACCATCAAATTTGACTTCTCCAAGCCTCCTCCCAGCTGACCATCTCCTCCCCAACCACCATTAATGGTGATTTTCTGCCGCCATTAAAAGGAAGGGGAATAGAGAGCTCATTCTTCCTTTTGGTTGGCTTTGGATAACTCCCGGAGCTCCTCTGATCAAAATTATACCATCTCCCTCATTTTCTATGCATAAAATAATGAATTCCAGCCAAATTTTGGCGAGGAGGTGGCGACCATTGGCAGAGAAGGTGATCGATAAGGAGGTAAGTGAGTGTATTCATTTCAGAGCTTCATCTTGTGCCTAGAAGCATGCTCGAATCAAAATATTCATCGGACATTAGCTCTGGCGGTAATTTCTCCAAAACTTAGAAGACTGATAGGCTCTCTCTTTCACATGAATACTCGCTCAATTCTAAGAATGTTTCTTAAAAAATCTTTGTAATTTTCATTTCCAAGCTTCCCCATTCAAAATAACACATTTTTCAATGAAGATCACCAGAAAATGGGGGTCGAACTAGTTTGCCTAAGCAGCCCCATCTGTCCGTCTAACTTGGTTCAGGTTGGGAGAGAAAAAATGATCTTGTTATTCAAACTCCTTTAATAGGGATGGATAACCCATATTAGAATGCTAGATCTACTTGATTTGAACCCTTGGATTAGCGAATTCAATCTGGACTGTCCAATCTACAATCAAATGGTCCAAATCTGTCGATTGAATCCTCATTTTCCTGCTCGTTTGACTCATCAGCATTGGCGTGGACTAATTGGGCTGTGACATGTGGAAAGACAGCTAAGCCAGTGCTGTCTGGGTTAAGTAAGAAAATCTAAGATTTTTTGGATTTAAAAAATTATATAAAATTACTCAAAATTTCAAAAAAACATAAAAAAAATAAAATACTTATAAAAGAATTATAAATAAGGGCTTGTTGGATTTATCTTTTTGAGAAAAATCTAATGAACCCAAACCTCTCATTTTTATTGGGTATTTTGGGCTTAATTTAGGTTTTGGTAAAAATTAAATTTCCTGAATTAATCCTAGAATAATGATCAAATTGATTTGAAATTTGTTAGCAGATTAAATTGTGAACAAACACATCAACCATAAAACTTTTAAGTCCAAACCACATCCTGTGGAAGGGCTTCTTGATCTTCAATACAAATGACTTGTTTTCCTCTATCTAGTGGTGCTGCCCTAGGAGATAGAACATTGCCACTACGGAGGTTGACTTCAGTAATCTCTGGAGGCAAGGTGGTGGCAAGTTTTACCTACATTTCAGGCT
Source organism: Cymbidium sinense (assembly GCA_021442155.1). NCBI lineage: Eukaryota > Viridiplantae > Streptophyta > Magnoliopsida > Asparagales > Orchidaceae > Cymbidium > Cymbidium sinense. The sequence goes on from CM038215.1 coordinate 58,580,293, forward strand.
CACCTACTTCTCCTATGAGACTCTCGGAATCAGATGATTCCAAGTCTATCTTAAGAGGTGAACCCGTAGTATTCAGAGTTGGAAGATCCAACTCTGAATCAGAAAGAGGAAGATCAGAATTATTATAGTTAATTAGACTTGAAGAGTTATCGTTAGGAATAGAAGAGAATAACTCATCAGAAGAGACACATATGTAATTCAAATAAGCTTTATTCTTCAATTTGTTGGAAGTATTTGGAGGTACAAAGTAGAAGTCAAGTAGAGTGAGTGCAGTAAGGGATTTGATGCCCTTATCTGCTGATGCAAGAGTTCTACTAGTAGAAGAAATAGAAGAACTAGCTGAAATGGAGGAAGTCACCAGTATGAAAGCTATAACTATAGGCTGGAGTCTAGACACTGTCGATGGCTGTGCTAAAGGGCTATCCCGGGCTGACACATGTTGCTGCTGCTGAGCTCCCACTTTCCTAGAGTTGGCACTGGCAACTTACAAACCTTCCTTGGTGTTGGAGGTTTGAGCTGACTGAGACACCTATAAGAAAAGCTTCTTGATCTTCTGAATTATTTTCTTAGAGGTTTTAGACAAAGATATGTCCCAACCTTCTTTGGTTTTGGTAGGATCACTTGTATCCTCAAGGATTACCTAATGGAACTAGAAGGTTGTTCAACAAGATATTTCTTTGGGATAATAACATCACCGGTCTTGAAACTGTGTTCAAGTAAGTTCTTAAATGTGAAACAATCCTCCAAAATGTGGCCTAGCGTGCGGTGGTAAGGGTAAAAGTTTGGATCATGACTTTTTCCTACTTCCTCTGGTCTCCTAGACTCGGGTAGATGAAAATCAAGTTTCTTTAAGAAGTTCTTAAAGATTTTTTTGATTCCCTCCCTCTTAAAAGAATAAGGTTTGTTTAACTTAACAAATAGAGTAGGTGGACCATAGCTACCTGGCGGTGGATATGCATGCCACTGCTACTGGTGGTATGGCTGAGGCGGTGGCTATGCTGGCCGTGGAGGTTGAGGTGGAGGATGGTATGGCTGCCTCGGTGATGGAAAAGGAGGTAGAGGCTGTTGAGGTCATGGTTTATGCGATTTCTAATTTCTGTTTCCCTTTGTCAACGCTTCGCTCAGTTTCTTCTCATAAACCTTTTGGGATTTCTGCCCGATCTGAAAAGGCAATTGTTTGGCCTCATAGAAGCCTTATTGATTAGCTTCTCAAATGTCTTTATGGTGAAGCCCTTAAGCATGAAGGTGACCATGCCATGGATATTCTTCAAGAGAATCTCAATGGCATGTTGTTCAGATAGCTATGATTTACACTTCATACTCAGGTTACACCATCGGAGAATATAATCAACAAGTGACTCACCTTAGTGTAGTTGGGCTACAATGAGCTCACCTATAGTAACCCTTTGCTGAGCTCCAGTGAATCTCTTGATGAAGAGTTGCTCTAACTCAGCATATATCTTTACTGAACCATTGGGCATTTTGATACCAATCAATCGTCTAAAGAGTAAAGCATCGCTGCCACCTGCATTGCAACAACTAGCCCTGAAGTGAGCTATATGCTGCCTCGGGTTCCCATTGCCATCGAAGCTCTTAAAGGAAGGAGGCACAAAACCCTTGGAATACTGGATAACATCGAACTCCTCTAGGTAGGTTCTTCCCTTTGGAACCAATGATCCTTCTCGGGCTTGAGCAATGATATTGTTATTAGATCATGATGATGCACAAAAATGTCATATCTTTTTCACCACCTTCAAAGACTCAACTTTGAGGTGGTTCTCACACCTACATTAAGCATTATTACTTCTTTTGTTAATTTAAATGAATATTTATCACTTTCATCATCAATGGCTACATAAAAACTTGGCATTATTATATGCCTAAAATTAAGCAAGTCCCTAAGGAAATTCATTATGTGCTTTTTGTTGGTCATGTTAAGAGTGGATTTAGAGCCTATAGTTTCATAAGCTACTCTCATCTAAGGCATGAGAGAGGAACCATTTAAATATGCCTTTATTCTTCAACAACCTAAAACTGTTGTTGACTAACTTAAAATTTGCAACAATCTTATAAATGTAAAAAAGTACAATGATTCACTCAATCCTTCAAGGCTACTTGATAAGGTGGAATGACTCTAAGATAAGATTTTATGGCACTCGCTCTGCATGTTGGAGGTCACCTGTTAATATGGAGGGTAGATAAGAAGTTACATATCTCTTACAATGGCCTATACTAGCCACCATAAAAGATATAAACTCAAGCATGATAAGAACTATGAGTGAGACCTTTTGCTCCTCGCCATGAGATATTACAACCCACTTGCTCTTATTAGAGTGAGTGCTAGCCAAAACACCATTTTCTCATAACCATGTCACTATGTCTTATAATGATCAAGTTACCTACAAAAGAAATATTAGATTAAGCACTCTACTCTCATGAAGGCAAGCACATATGTTTGAGACCCATTAAGGTACAATGCCTATCATAGAGATCATGGATATGATATTAAAGAGTGTTGACATCTCAGAAGTCTATATAATGAGCTCATTAGAGTAGAGAAGTTAAAAGTGTTCATTCTAGAAAATGTTAGGCGATGCCTAGAAAAGGATACAACTAAAAATCAGAGCAATGAGCCCATACACATTGTTGACCTCACTTTTAGTGAGGTTGATAACCCTCCTCTCAAACTTAGGATTTAATCTAGGCACTAAGGTTCTATTAACCTCAAGTAAGGTTAATAATCACCATAATCTCAGTGAATTGGGATCTTCAACCATAGATTAAGAGTTTTCTAATTAATCACTTAAGATACTATGATTAACAGCTAAGTGTACAACCTCTACTAAAGTAGAAAAGAAAATAATAAATTAAAATAAAATTTGAAGTCTACTAAACCCAGATTAAGGTAATTAAGTTTGATTAACTCAATTAACCCATTTAAGCTCAAAATCCTCTAAATTCAAAACTAAATCAAATCAAACTAAATCAAAAGTACATAATCAATACATAAGTATAAATAAACCCAAAAATAAATCTAAATGGGGTTTAAAGTGGTCGATCATGTCGTCTGACCTAAAGTTGACCCATGTGGGCACCACCAAGTCAAGGGTCAAACTAATCAAAATTTAATCAAATTAATAAATTCTAGATGCTCAAATTTTCATTTCCAAGCTTCCTCATGCGAAATAGCACATTTTTCAATGAAGATCGCCATAAAATGGGGGTCGAACTGGTTTACCCAAGCGGCCCCTTCCATCCGTCTAACTTGGTTCACCGGTTGGGAGAGAAAAAATGTTCTTGCTATTCGATCTCTTTTAATAGAGATGGACAACCCATATTAGAATTCTAGATCTACTTGATTTGAACCCTTAGATTAGCGAATTCAATTTGGACTATCCAACCTACAATCGGGCGGTCCAAATTTGTCGATCGAATCCTTGTTTTCCTGCTCGTTTGACTCATCTGCATTAGCGTGGACTAATTGGGCTGTGACATGTGGAAACACAGCTAAGCCAGTGCTGACTGGGTTAAGTAAGAAAATCTAAGATTTTTTGGATTTAAAAAATTATATAAAATTACTCAAAATTTCTAAAAATCATAAAAAAATAAAGTACTTATAAACAAAATTATAAATAAGGGCTTGTTTGATTTGTCTTCTTGAGAAGAATCTAATGAACCGAAACCTCTAATTTTTATTCGGTATTTTGGGCATAATTTAGGTTTTAGTAAAAATTAAATTTCCCTAATTAATCTTAAAATAATGATCAAATTGATTTGAATTTTTTAGGAGATTAAATTGTGGACAAAACACATCAACCATAAAAATTTTAAGTCCAAATGATGAGTGTTATAAAAGTTATTGAATTTCAAAGTTTAAATTCCCATTTTTGTAAAATAATTAATTAAAATTCAAGGATATTAAAAAAATAATCAAAATTGTTCTAGCCATCATTAATGACTCTAATGGGCCTTACCAAAATATTAAAGCCCTTGAAACTTAATAAACCCTAAAATGAATTAATTAAGGGGTTAATTGAATTAAATAGATAAATTAATTGACCTGATCTTTGAAAAATCAAAATAAATCAACTAAAACTCTAAAGAAAACCTCTTTAAATTTGTCTTTCAGAGAGGAATCAAGAAAAATTAAATGCCCTAATTAGTTTCTAATATGTTGGGTTTAATTTGAGTTTTACTCATCTCAAAACCATAATTAAACTCAAATTACACATCGATCATGATTAAACTTTAGGGTGATGAAATTGGAACAAAACCCTATGTATCATAAAAATTTCAATCCAAAATGCTGAATGGATTAAAATTTATCAAATTTCAAAGTTTAAATGTCTAATTTCATGAAATAATTAATTTAAAAGTCTAGAAAATCATAGAAATCATTACAATAGGTGAAATCACTTTAATTAACATGAAAGAACCTTAAGAAAAATAAGGTAATCATCTAAAGCTAGATAAACCTAAAAATCATTTAAAGTTAGGATCTTAATTAATCAACATTAATTTAATATATTGAAATGAAATTTTAAAAAAATAAATATCTAGCCATAAATAAAATAACACTTAAAGGCTTATTAACTAAATCTTAAATTAAATCAAACAAATATCACATAATCTTCTACTTGAACTAAATCAAACTTAACTCAACATAAATTTGAACTTAATTAAATTAACTAATGAAGCTCAACTAAACATTAATTAAATTTCACATTTAATTTTGGTAATGAATTAAATCATCAAATAATGAATTGTATCATTAATCATACATACAATCAAATTAAAAGCTTCAAATACTTATCAAACTCTAATTCAATTAGTAAAGACTATGATCATTATAATTAATCATTGATTAAGCCTGCCATTAACAAATTAATTAAATTCTCTAAGAAAATTAATTAAATTCTCAAAACAAATTAATTAAACTCATTAATCAAATTAATTAAACTCTTTAAACAAATTAATTAAAAACTCTTTAATCAAATTAATTAAACTCTTTAAATAAATTAATTAAACTCTTTAAACAAATTAATTAAATCTTTAATCAAATCTAATTAAATTCTTTAAGAAAATTAATTAAACTCTATAAACAAATTAATTAAACTCTTTAATCAAATCAATTAAACTCTTAAACAAATCTAATTAAACTCTTTAATAAAATTAATTAAACTCATTAATCAAATTAGTTAAACTCTTTAAAAAAATTAAGTAAACTCTTTAACCAAATTAATCAAACTCTTTAATCAAAATAATCATTAAATCAAATTAATTATGTTAAACTTAAATTACCCTTAATTAAATTAGGATAACCAAATACTTAACTAAGTTAAACTCAATTTGAATAAAAATAAAGTTAAATAGAATGAACTAAGTTAAACTAACCAAACTTTGTTTATGCGAACTAATTAAACAAGATAATTATGAACATCCAAATCATGTGGTTTATAACAAATTTGAATCATTAGGAATTAAACCTAGTTAAATTAATCATGAAATCCAATTAAGCAAGCTTTAAACAATACTAAAAAACTTAACCAATAACATATAATAATCTTTCACCTAATCTTAACTAAGGTAATTATGTCACCAAGATGATTCAATTAAACACAATCAATTATTAATTTGGCTATTCAAACTAATTAAATAACCAACCAAACATAAATCATTGAACCCTATTTGAATGGTCACTTCAACTAAATTGAAAATTAGTTAAGCCTTTAATTAAAATAGATACTTAATCTAATTAATCAAAATGGAAAAGAGTCATGGCCAAATTTAATTAGATCAATCACTTGAACTAAACTCATAAATGAATAAAATAATGAAGTCAATCATAAACCATCTAATCAATTATTATTTTTACTATATTAATCTAATTAAGCATTGAATCTCTAGCATAAAAAAATCTTAAATTCAATAGCTAACTAATTCAAACCTTGATCGACCATTAAACTTTAAATTAAATAGATTATAAATCCAACTCATCTTAATTGATCATTGAACATCAACCAAATCAAATCAAGTATAATTAAAATTAGCTTTAATCAATTCAATAAATAATTAAGTTAGATCTAATTTAACCTATTTGAATAAGATGAATTGATTAACCATTAAACATATAAATCAAATAATCAAATTAAAACATGAACTCTTGATTAAAATATTGACTGAACTATAATAAACATAATAAATGAATGAGGTTAAATGAAAAATATAATTATAAATAATTAAAGTTAATTGAAGTCAAAGCAAACCATTAATTCACTCAATCTAATTAAACTAATGAATAAACAAACTAAACCAATCAACTTAAAGTATTTAAATATGATAAATACTCAAATTAAATTCAATAGAAAGAATAAACGAAACAATAATTCTAAAACACATGAAATCAAATAAACATAATAAATTTATTATAAACATTGATCAAATCAAGTAAAAAATTGAATATAAAAGTTATTCAGTCATATCAATTTCAAACAACATTAGAATAAATCAATCAACATAAAACATAAGCAAATAAAATTAGTTAAATTAAATCAAGAAGATCAAATTAAACAAAATAATCATCTAGCTAAAATCAATATTCAAGTGAGATAAATAAATTTAATATGCTAAATGATTAAACTCCTTATTGGAATTCAAATAAAAGATCACATTAAACTCCAATCAAGTCACAAGTTAATTAAATTGAGGGATGTTCATTAATCTGAACCGAGTTTAAATAAAAATGATAAAGTTAAGAAATCCAAATAACATTGTAATAATTTAATCAATAATAATCATATATAATTGAAACCCAAGAGAAAAAAAATTAGATATTAATTCAAAGGATATTAAATTATCAAAATTTATTTAAGACCAAATAAATCCAAAATCAATCAATCAAAAAATACATGAAGTTAAACAAACACAAACTTTGAAATCCAAACAAAATTAAGCAAACATTACTCAAATAAAATCATTCAAATAAATTCAAATGGATTAAGTAAGATACGTAGGTATTTGGTTTAACCCTAAGAATGAATTTTTACTTGAAGGTGAAAAATTTTATTCGACTAGGATTAAGATGTTGAATAGAATAGATTTTATCTAAAGTGACTTTATTTTATTCTCCATTCTTTAAAATGCAAATTCAACTTTAATAATAAAATAAGCCTCAAAATTGGAATTAAATCATAAACTAACTAAACCATTTTAAGCGAAGATACTAAATTGTAAATTAAATAAATCTTGAAATAAAATCAAAACCTAAACTTAAGAAAGCCTAGTACAATCATGACACATAAGCCCCTAAATCACACAAATGTTAAGCGGATCTAAACTTAAGTTAGGTCGATATGTTGTTGTGGTGTATGATTTTATTATTTTATAATGTATTTTAGATTGGATGTTAGGATTGTTTGTATGTTAGTTTGAATGGTATATTATTTATCACTAATCATATATTTTATAATAGATTGTACTTAAAATTTACTATAATAATAAAATTATAAATGATTATTCTTTTAATCTTAGAGTCCTTAAGCATAATCTATTAAGACAGGTGGGCTTGGTTACCCAAGGCAGGGTGCTAAGCCCAAATGTGTGAGAAATAACTACTTGGTTTCAATGTGTTATGTTAATCTCCGTGTTTCAGGTGTAGTCAGATTTTTATTTTATAAAAATATAATTTTTGCTATTGGATTAGGATTAGGGCTATAGAATTTAGAATGAGCAGTGGATATAAGGCTTAAACTTAAGAGGCCTTATGATGCCTAGAGTGCTTAATCCATGAAGTGAAAATAAAGACTAAGATTGAAGACTCATATAGCTCTATTTTCATTATGAATTTTAATCCAGATTGTATAAGGGTAGAGCTCGGTTACCTAATTTCTTTTCTTTTCTAGGGTGTATGGTAATACCTAGCCACACCGTCATTTTATTCTTTTATTTGATTAATGTTTGATTATTGTGTTTATATTAATTGCACAATAAAAATGGCATGCTTTTTATAAGTTTTTTAAAGGTGTGATTGTTTTCTATGTGGCCTAGATATGGTAGGCTCTTAGGAGTTATTAAATTTTCTACCTTAATTTAATAACTCTAACTAAAAGTTTATGCAACTCATAACTTCATCTTAAAGCTTAGAAAGTTAATCAAGAGAATAATAGATTTAGTAACCCCTTAACTATATGGTTGTATGTTATAACATCATACACACATATTATTTTACTATTGTAAATAAAGGATCTCCACTCTTGCACGATAGGGGACAAACTTGGCCTATATGAGTAGTCCCTTGAGTGGAGAACACCCTTTCTCTTTGATTTAGCCCATAACCATTTTTCATTATGCATGTAGGTATAAACTCTCCCAAGCTTGAGTCCAAAATGACGAGTCAAGATGAAATAAAATATGTAAATTTTATTGCATAATTAAGGTCATAATTTGCACACCCATCATGATCTAGTCTCTTAGGGAGTGAGTTTAGAGTCTAGACTCTTTTCTAATTAATAACAGCTTAACCACCTTGCATTTACAAAAAAATGGACCACATGATTTTGAATTATTGGAGGAGTTAGTTGACAGCCACTCTAGGTGGTTGTAAGTCCAAAAGAGTCTGGATTGATTCATCCTCTTTAGTGGAAATGAACAAACTTATCCCATTTTTCTTGGGCAGATTTAAGCAAACTCTTAGCTTATGCAAGAGCACTTTATACATAGGTTCAGAGGTAACTCAATTCTCTTTTGCTGCGGGTGTAAAACTTCATCGTAGGCATATTCATAATCTTGTGTTATTGGAATATGCATCCTCGCTTTCTAATAAGATGTCAACTTAAACAATCATAATTTTTTACTTAAAATAATGTAAAGCCTAATAATAGGATAGTTGAAATGTTTACTAGGTTTCCTAGTATCTAAAGGCATTCCCTTCTTATTCCTGAATGGATTCTGCTAAGAACTCTTCCTAATTGAGTCCTCCCACTTGATTCTCAAAATTACTAAATTGTTGATACCAAGCTTTGAAATCTTTGGAGATGTTAACTAATCACTTTGATTGAGAATATTCTTAGGAGATTCATACCTCTCAAGATGTAATTAACTATAGAGGCTTGCCTCTATAGAAACTTAAGAACCCGACTTAAAATAAACTCTGCTTTACTCCTTCCATGTGAAGTATAAGAAAAATCTCTAGTATATCAAAAACTCATCAGCCTTAGGAGTCTTTAATAAACAATCAAATCCATGATAAGGTAATATGTTTAACTTTTGAGATAATATATTTATCCCACAATGACGTATTTGATTGCCCAAATAAGTACCCCAAGATCTGCATGGTGGTTAAAATAAAATTTCCATAGATTTTTTTGTTGACTCCGTTGGGAAAAGTTCCTCTCTCCACCTTTAATGATTGACTAACATTTTTATATATTAGTTTTAAACTTATGCCACTCATATGTTTAGATTACCATTCATTTCATTGGATGTCTTGCCCATTTCTTCCTTGGACAATTGTTGCCAACATCTTTTCTTGGTTCTAGAACCTCTTGTTAATCATCAACTAATGAGTAAAAAGAGACTTTGGAGAGGAATGAAACATGAAGACATTGGTGATTATAATCATTTTAATTTTATATAGTTTTATGTCATGTTTTATATATTTATGTGTGAGACTTATGTAAATTTATGTCATGAGAAGTGAGAAAAATGATTTTTGTAATTATAATTACTTCCTAAGTAATTAATTATAATTAGTTATAAATAAAGGAGGTGTCAATGGCTTAGAGTGAAAGTTAGAGAATTTTAAATGGCTAGGCACCCCCCACCCTTCCAACCTTCCTCTCTTCATTAGTCATTTCAATTATGGTGTATTGTATAAAAATCATTTGGTGTTGTTGTGATGAATTTTTAGTGACTCTTTAATAAAAGTAATGTTGAAGGATTCTAAAGTCTTGGGGGCTTGGTGGTAGGTCAACCATTGTAGTGATTTGGTGATCCTATAAGCCTAGGTCACTTAGGTGAGTGATCTAATTCTATGTTGCAATTTTTAATTATATTTGTTTAATGTAGTGCTTCATTCATGTTTTCTTAATTCTAGGTAAATTGATCTTCAGATAATTTACCTCTCTATCCCATCCAACTCATAATTTAAAGGACTCAACTAAAACTTGGTCAAATTTGACAAAGATTTACTCTAATTAGGTTTTTGGGCGGCTTGAACTTCTCAAATGTTAAAAAAAAAAAATCCAAAATTGTAGTAGACAATTTAAAATTTTATCTACAAGTGTTTATTTAATTTTTTCTCCATTGTAAGATCAAGTTCTAATAACTCTAAGTGGCCTAATAGCCAATCGGCTAGGGAGGATTTTACTAGACCAAGCTTTATAGATTAAAATTTGACTTTTTTTTTTCATAATTTTCATCTTATTTTAGGTCATTTGGAGTTTTGTGGAGAAAGTAATAACATTGGGAAATCGATGCTCTAGAACTTGGGTTGTAATCCATCTTTGGCTAGTCAACCACAATAAAGCATAGATCTTGAGTTCCACTCCCGAATTTTATGTGGGCTGTGGAGGGACCACTTATGTTGACCCAATTTATGAATGTGGGCTCTTTAATATTCCTAGGAGAGTAAGGAAAGCAATGATATGATATAATTTGGAGTGGTGGTGATATGTAAGAGTTTAAGGCCAACCAACATAGGACAAACAATAGGCAAAAATAATGAACCCCGACTTCTAACACTTAGAACTCTCTCACCAAAAATCTAAATCACATGAAAAAAGAAAATTATAGAGTGAGAATTATACTTATCATCTAAAATTTATCATGATTTTTGAATGGGTCTAAGTATTTTTATGATTTTTTTGTAGGATTGGTTATAGAGAAAGAAGACAAGTTGACTTATCAAATTAACATGTAAGGTTAACTAAACATTAAAGGTACTAGAATTAAATCAAAAAACACTTGAAAATTATATATGTATATATATATATATATATATATATATATATATATATATATATATATATATATATATATATATATATATATATATATATATATATATATATATATATATATATATATATATATATATATGTACACCAAACATCATCCACAACAAGACTTGGTCAGCTAAGTGATAGGGTTGGTTAACCACTTCAAACACTTAAAAAATTTACTTTTAATAAAGCAAAATTAGAAAAAAAAACATAATTTTCTAACATCAAGGGGAACTTCAAAAATAATGAGTACAACTAAGTAGTTAAAATTTGGACTATTTGCTAATGTAGCCTAGCAGATATTTCTAAATCTTCTTCTTTGATTGGTCACCAATACTCACTAAATATTAAAAATTTACTCCAAATTTCATCCAAATAGTAAAAATATATTTCTTTTTAGTACAACTAAGCATTATATAGTGTTTACACCACCTATTACATAGAAAAAAAAGAGGAAAAAAATAAAGAGGGGTTCCTATGTCATTTTAATTTAAATCATCTGGATTGTGGAATTACCTCTCTAAAATTTGGTGTTTGTGGATGATAGCATGGTGGTACCTCTCCTTCACTTTGACATTGATAAAGCGATCAAAATCACTGGTAGTTGCTCTTTTCTTATTCTTATTTATGTATTTAACAGGCATTTTGATTTTGGAGAGTGCAAAAATGCTAAGATGAAAAAAAGTAAGCGGATTTCTAAACTTGAAGAATAGGTCATGGAATGAACAATTTGGCTACCTAGGGGTCTTATTTATAGACAAGGTATAGGGACATGGCACTAGCCTTTCTATCATTGTTTGCTGGATATAGTGTCACGGTGCTCTAAATATAGCGCATAAGAACTAGTCAACTGGTCAAGATAGTTTTTATTCACATCAAAAAGTATATTTATTATCATTATTATGTAACTGATAGAGTATATACTTTATGTTAGGGCATTTATACAGTTCCTAGGCACTAGGTTACAGTACTACGATGCTATTACTAATTTTTTTTATTAAATAAGTTTGTCAACCTTCCAAGTATTGGAATACCTTTTTAATTGGCATCACAGTGTTACTTTTGTAACCCCTTGTCACTGGTGTATGGTGTTTTAATTTAGAGTTGTAAAGACATCATGCAGATCTTATGGGGTACTTATTGAAGTGAATGAGTGTGACATTAAGATATGATGTACTACCTCAAAAGATAGAAACAACACCCTACAATGGACTCAATCATTTAATAAGGACTCCTTAGGCAGATGGGTCTTCGTATATACTAGAGATCTTTCCCCTACTTTATATGGATAAGTAAAGTAAGATTTATTTTATGCCTAGAATTTTAGTTCCCTAAGGAAGTAAGCTCTCATAGATAATTACAGTAGTTAATAAGTATATACTATATATCATTCCACCTTATAAATGGGTTTTTCTTAAGAACACCCTTATTTAAAGTAGTTAATAAGTATCTCATCAAAAGATTAGGTACTTGTCAAAATCAAATAGGAAAGTTCAAATGGAAAGACTTATTTTTAGATTCCATAGGAAGATTAGTATGGAGCACCCAAGATACTAAGAAGCCTAGTGGGTGCTCCGATCTACCATAGAATGAGGCTTTATATTTTTGAAATAAAAAATTTATTTATTTTCAAATTGGAATCTCATTAGAATTCTAGGGCTTATAGTCCAACAACACAAGAATATGGAAACACCTAAGAGGTGAGGACTTATACTCATAGCCCAAAGGAAAAAAGTAGCCTCAAAACCTAAATTTTAAAATGCTTTAGCACAAGCTAAAAGCATGACCTAAGTCTAATTGAGAAAAAATCATGTAGGCCAGTCTTATATAAATGCAAGATAGCCAGGCAATTTTTTAATTAGGAAGGAAGCTAAAATCCTATAAACACTCCCTAAAAGACTAGATAATGTTTGTTATGCAAATATGACTTAGACTAATGTTAAAAATTTATAAGTTTTGGATTATTTTGACACATTCATTTTAGACCAAGGTTTAGGATAGTTATGCCTATATGCATGATGAAATTAAGTTATGAGATAAATCAATTAGAAGAGGTATTTTCCACTATAAGAGATTACTCTCAAAGGTCAAGCATATCCCCTATCGTGCAAGAGTGGAGGCCCTCCCTATTCAAGAGTGGCACAATATGATCTGCATGGTGTGATTACATATAACATTTATTTAAGGGGTTACTAAATATTTTATTATCTTAGTTAAGAACCTAGGATTTAAAATGAGATTATGAGTTGTATTAAAATTTAGTTATGAGTCAATTAGTGATTATAGAAAATTTAATTTTATTCTAAAGAGCCTACCACATCCAGGCCACATATCAAATTATCACACTTTAAGAAACCTATGAAAAGCATGTCATTTCTATTGCACAAACTAAACACAATAATCAAATATTAGAATTTCATAAAAGAATAAAAGGTTGGTGCAGCCAGGTACTGCCATACACCATAAAAAAAGAAATTAGGTAGCCGAGCTTTACCCTTATACAACCTAGATTACAATTAAATTTTACAAATTAAATGAATGCTATGGGAGTCTTTAATTCTTGTTCCTTCATTTCTTCTTTAGATCTATTTGCTCTAGGCTTCACAGGGCCTCCCAAGTCTTTGCCTTTTAGCCACTACTCATCCTAAATGCCATAATCCTAATCCTAAGCATATTACAAAAATTATATATTATGAAAATAAAAATTTAATTGCACCTATAAAATAGAGGCTAGATTTACACACATACACACATACACACCAAGTAATTATATTTCATACATCGGGGCTTAGCACCCTACCTCAAGTCACCAAGCCCACCTATCCTAATGGATTATGCTTAGGGACTTAAGCAGCATCTGCAAGCAAAGACATTTATAATTTTTATTATTAGAATAATCTCTTAAGCATAATCCCCTAAAAAATATCATTAGTCTAATGTCCTAACAACCAAACTATGCATAAATAATCCTACCATCTATTCTAAAATATCACATCACAAAATAAAACATCACATAATCACCATAAATGCTGGCTTATCTTAAGACTGGGATTAGTCACTTATTATTCTAATATGTGTGATATGGCTTAGTATGGTATGTCATAATTAGGTTATGATACTTAAAATTATCTAATGATGAATGTTTAAGTCCCTTATTAATGATGATTACACTTTATATGATTAATGATTTGAGATGAGTTTTAAACTTTGACTTTTGATCTTATTTTGATTTCACTTTTGATTTAGAATTTTAAAGAGAATAAGGAGGAATGAGATCCACCTTAATTCTAACCGTAGGTTGAACCTAGGAGATGAATTTTATGATTTTTTTATCATCTTAATGGCATGTTATGAATTTTACTTTCTTAAATTATATGTTTGGATTTGACTTAAGAGATTTTATCTAAACATAAAAACATCTTAAGATTAATAAAATCAAATCATGACTAATTTAATGACATTTTCTTAACCACGCTTCATCATCCTATAATATTCATTTAATTAGATAACATACTTAATTGAACAACTATATATATATATATATATATATATATATATATATATATATATATATATATATATATATATATATATATATATATATATATATATATATATATATATATATTAGATATTTCAATCTTAATACATGAATGAATTAATGTATTTTTATTGATAATTAATATATGAGATATGATGCATGAATTTTGTAAAAGCAAATGATTTAATTATACCTTATAGATATACATACACATTAGTATATTAAATTTATACAAGTATGTGTCATTATTGAACTAGGGAAGTGAGATAATCAGAGACACATGAAAATTCTAAAATACTTTATATATATATATATATATAAAGTAGAAAATAATTTAACCTTAACATGTAGTTCACTACAAATCTTAAGATATGCGTTATTGTTATATCAGAGGTATGAGGTATTAAGACCTCCTTGGGGCCAGTAGCACTGTGACCTCGTGTTTCCAAGCTATATACCTTTGAAATTATAGTTCATACATATAGGATTTTAAATTAAAATTTAAAGTATTTAAATTACTTTACATTTATATTAATATATATTTTTTTAATTAATTAAAAATAATAATTTAAGGTTTATTAGCCACACTATATGATTCAAAATATGCAATTAAATGAAAACTTTTTTTTTTGAAACATGAATGCATGAAGCATATGAAAGATAAATTTATGAATGAATGAAGCAAATCAATTAAATATCATCACATAACTTATTTGGAGTTATTAATTACTAAGGTTATTCACATGAAGATAAGCACTCTTAAGCCTAATTAAATTCCTTAAGGGTTAATTTTTGAAATTGAAATCATTTAATCCTAATAAGAAGAGAAAAACTATTAACGTTATCCCATAACCCATTTTTGTTGATTAAGCGATTTAAAAGTGGTTTAGATGATCTCAAAGTTTTGTTTCAAATATTAATTTTTTTGTTATATTAAATTTAATTTTAAGGTCTTAAAAAGTGATGATAGAATAAACCTTGCTTGGGGCATGACTTAGTTTAATTAACACCCCAATTCTAATAAAGTGAAATTTTTATTAAAGGGTGAAAACTCACTCTAGGAATCTAATTTAATGATCTATACACTTCAAGATATCAAATTAATGTTCTCATGTTTTAATTTGTATTTTTTAATGGAATTAAATCTAGCTTGAGGTCTTATTACATTTCTTTATTATTATTCCATTAAATTTAGTTATTAATTCATTTTAAAAGTTTAATGAAAATTCAATTGAGTTTATCATATATTCATTTAGGGTTTGAATATATAATTAGATTAGTTGGAGTTACTTCAATTAAGTATTTATACTCACTTTAATTTCTAAGATTTGGTTCAGTTTGATTAATTGATTTAATTAGCTTTTCTTACTTAAGTAAATAAATTAGGCATGAATTAATTAAGGTTCAAATTAAACTAGTTATGGTTGACTTAATTGAAGTTTGATTGTTAACATTCAATCTAAAGTTGGTTATTATATCTTAATTTAATTAAATATGTTCCAATTTAAGGTTAATTTTTTTTTTTTTAGTCTTTTGTTAATAGTTCAATGATTGACTAGTTTTATTAGGTTTCATTAGAGCCTGCCAAGGATAAGCTAAGTGGGGAGATGGGTTCTGCTTTAGTGGATTTGAACTTTGACACCTTGCCCTTAACTCTCCTCCTTCCCATGGCCTCCATTGTTGACTTGGAGCTCCACTTCACATGGACTGAAGTGTTAGCCTCCATGTGACATCTTTTAGGTTGGGTTGAGTGGATTTGAACCGCTCTTGACCTATTTGGCTCAAACGAGTCAAGTTAGGTTCAATGTGTTGATTTAGCCCAATTAATTTTAGATTGAGTTATTGATGTAGAACATCATGTGGATCAAGAAATTAGAGCTCAAGGTCCATTTACAAAATCTCAAGTTAAAGCCCAAGAAAATTCAAGAAAGAAGAAAGTTTAGCCCATTAGCCTGCTAAGGCCCATTTTATGATTTCATCTTTTTTTAGTTATGTAATTTTCAATTTTCTTTTAGAAACTCTAGGTTTGAAATTTTGAATTTAAAAATTCAAAGTATGACATGTGATGTGGTTGAATCCACATAAAATAATATCATGTGAAATGTGTGGATGACATAAAATAAAAGTAATTTAATGCTTTACATTAAGACCACCCATCTTTCCCTATGTTTTGAATTCTTTTCTTTTGAAAGATGTTCATATATAAAATAGCCCTTGCTAGAATGAAAGGTGTTCTTTTGCCAATTACAAATTATTTGAGTTATTCTTGTGATTTGAGAGCTTGATGGCCAAACCTTGTAAATCCTTGTTAGGAGCGCTAGTTATCCAACATATCTTTCTTTTCTCACCTTCAATACCCAAGGTAATTTGTTTTACTCTTTCTCATATCTCTTAACATCATATTCAATCATACAATAAGCCTTCTACTCTCCTCCATAAGCCTACACATTCCTTTCACTCAATAATACATCTACTTCATTCATTATGAAATAGTCCTAGTCCTTACACCAAAATAATCAGTTAAACCTTATAATTCCTAATCAACTACTCAAGATCATAAACACATATCCTAACCTAAACCTCCATAAGTAATTTTATCCATTTATCTCACGTAAATATCATTTCTTATTGCTACATTTTAAATCAACCTAAGTTATTCCAAATTAGACTAGTTTAAGTCATCCCACTATCACATTATCCTAAGCCCTTCATTATCCCACCAGAACTTCAAAATACATCTTTAGATATTAATCTAAAGATCCATGTCTATTTAATTCTCTCAATCTGATCAAAATAAAGATCACATACTTCCATCAAATTTGGTATCAGAACAAAGCCTAGAAGGAGAAAATTCAGTCAAAAGTTTGCTTCAACAAAGGGAGCATCTTAAGTGGTAGACTTGTCTTCAAACTTGTGAGTTTTTTTAGGCTTGTTTGGTTAATTAATTTCTCTTTATATGATAGTTTAAATTCATATTAGTAGCTTGGAAAGATATATATTGCTTGCAAGTTTATGGTGATAGCATAAAATTCTAATTAGTAAGCTCCATTATATAATTTAATCATTTCCTGATTGTGTGAACTTTCCCAAAAAAAAAACATTTAAGAGAACATCTTAGTGAGGTAGTGTTTCACCCAAAAACAACCTAACCATAACTGCAAATCAAATCTAATTGCTTACTTTATTATCTTTGTTAATATTTCTGATTAATTTTTGAAGTTTCTTTGATTAACTTATGATAACTTGCTTTCTCAAAAAAAGGAGGCTTGATAATTTTTAGCATTTTTTTTCATTGCATTTAAAAAATAATAGAAATTTCATGCATAATAATATAAGTGCGTTAAACTTGGCAATTTTGGAGACTAAATAGAACTTTATCAAAATGACCTAAACTATCTAAGAAGTGCTTGGGATGTAAGGTCTTGTACCCCTCCTCACCTAGAAGTTCTCTTAGCCAAAAATTTTACTTTAATTGCATAATTATATTATATTTGTTTATTTTCTTTCATTTTTTTCTTTGATCCCTTTTCATATATCATTTTTTTTAAAAAATCTAATGGCACCAAAATCTATCTCTTAGGACCAAGTTGAAAATTTGACTAGATTAGTTGATGCCTTATATATTAGGATCCATGAAAATGAATTAAAAACTCAACAAATATTAGAAGAAAGTAAGAATTAATTGCAAGAACTTAAAGAATAATGCAAACTCTTATAGCTCATCTACAAAATAATAGAGTACCAACTCCTAGTCCAATACCTACTCAGACTATGCCTATAGGGATAAATAAAGAAGATTCATATCCATACCATAGAGAAAATTAACCACTTAGAAGACCACTAATTGCTAGAAACTGTGGAATGGGAGAAAATTATTTCAAGACTACAGAAGACTCTAATGATCCATCTCGAAGAGTTAAAGTAGAAGCCCTAACTTATGATGGTGTACATAACCCAAATAAATTTCTTGATTGGTTAGTTCAAATGGATGACTTCTTTGATTAATATAAAATGGTTGATTATCAGGGGTTACTTTTGTTAAAATGAAATTGATATGGCATAGCTAAAATTTATTGGATAAATATTTTAGCTAAAGAATAATGATTAGGAAGGACAAACCTCACTTGAATTGAAATGAAAGAACTGTTAAGTGAAAAGTATTATCTTAGGCATCATGATACGAAGTATTATCTTAGGCATAGTCAATTATTTACTTTGAGACAAGGTAATGACTTTATAACTGAATACTTGAATACTTTTGAAGATGTAATTTATAGAACTGATTGTGCTGATAATGATTAATAATTAGCCAATAAATTTATTGTTGGACTTATAGAAATAAAGTTGAATTATTTGACCCATAATCTTTAGAGGAAGCATTTAATTATGCCTAATTGGTTGAACAACAAAAAAAAATCTCCTTCCATCTCTAAAACTAAAAGTCAAGTACCTTCCACTTTATCCCATAGGTCTCTTGTTAGACTCACCCATCCAATTGGCCCAACACCATTATCTAAAACTTAAATTGAAAGGAGCTCTATGAGCACTAGGGAAGTAATATATTTCAAATGTCAAAAAAAGGGTTACATGCAAAATTAATGTAAAGCTTAAAACTTACTTTTAGAAGAAGTTGAAAACCAAATAGATGATAATCTAGAAGAAGTTTATGATGACACCCTATTGTTGGATGAAGAATTAGAATTAATTGATGACCCTCAAGTTAATGTTGTGAGAGGTCTTATTGTAATTAAAAATGAAGTAGAAGATTAGAGGAGAAAGAAAACTTTTAGCATGTATATTTTATGTAATGAAAAGAGATGTAGGTTAGTTATAGATGGAGAAAGTGCTATGAAGGTCATTTTAACACACACCTTAACTCGAGCCAATCTAAAATTTGAACCTCACCTTGAAATATTTTATGTTAGCTAGGTAAATCATACATCTCTTCCCATCACCAATCGCTGCTTAGTTCCAATTAAAATAGGAAGCTATGAGGATCAAATTTGGTGTGATGTTCTCCCTATGGACATTACTCATATTCTTTTAGGATGACCTTGGCTATATGATATGAGTGTTATTAATAATGTATGGAAAATATTTATGTTTTTAAACATAATAATAAGAAACTTCTAGCAATAAATCCAGTAGAAAAAAACACTCTCCATAATACCACACAAAATAAATTTTGACTTGCAACCTAAGCCTCCATTGAAGAAAAATGCCAAACTTTAATTAATTATTATAGAAAATCTTACTATTAGGGTTAATACTACCATTTCTAATTCTTTCTTCAAAACTTTTATTCTTCCTTCTTTGACCCTAAAGATAGAAATAATAGGTTTTAGAGGCTTACAAAAATAGTTTTCTAATCCATTTCTCCTTCACTTATTACTTGTGAAAGAAGTTATACTAGACTCTAATGAGACTCACATACCTACTATTGTTTCTCCCCTTATTTATGATTTTAAAGATTTTGCACTCGATGAGCTTCCTGATGAGTTATCTCCTCTACGAGACATTCAACATGATATTGAGTCCTTAAACGGTTCTTAACTTTCTAATCTTCCACATTATAGGAGAAATTATTTGATGAGCTTCCTGATTTTGCACCCTATTAAGCATGTTAAAATTAAAAGATAAGTTAAGGAATTATTAAAAAAAGAGTTATATTCAAGAGAGTCTTAGCCCTTGTGTAGTCCTAGCTTTATTAATTCTAAAGAAAGATGGAATATGGTGAATGTGTGTTGATAGTCAAGTAACAAATAAAATTTCTATCATGTATAGGTTTCCTATTCCCTGATTAGATGATGTGTTAGAATTAATCTCATAAGAAAATTTTTTTCAAAGATTGATCTAAAAAAGTGAATAAATTTGGATTAGATGGGAGATGAGTGGAAGACTTCTTTTAAGACCTCTGTTGGACTTTATGAATGATTTGTCATGCCCTTTAGACTTTCAAATGCTCCTAACATATTTATGAGATTAATGAATACTATTCTTAAACCATATATAAGTAAATTTTTGGTGGTGTATTTTGATGATATTCTAATTTTTAGTGTAAGTGAAAATGAGCATCTACAATACCCACAAAAGTATTTTTAAATACTTAAATAAGAAAAATTATATATTAATTAAACAAGTTTTTTTTACAAATTGAGGTAATATTTTTTGGCTTTATTATATTCACTACTAGACATAAACCTGATTCTTCTAAAGTGAAAGTAATCTTAGATTGACCATCACCTAAAAGTTTTACTAAAGTTAGAAGCTTTTATGGTTTAGCCATATTTTATTGAAGATTTATCAAAAATTTTAGTACCATTGTTGCTCTGATAACTAATATACTAAAATTAGATAATTTTTGTTGGACTCCTAATGCACAAAGGGCCTTAGAGAAAATTAAAGTTGTTAGCACTTTTGCATAAATCTTTAGGCTTTTTGATTTTTCTAAAGCCTTTAAAGTGACATGGGATTAGGATAAATGAAATTTTAAGTCAAGAGAATCATTCTATAACTTTCTTAAATGAAAAGTTAAATGAAGCCAAACAATGATACTCCACTTATGATAAGGAGTTTTATACTATAATTTAATCCTTAAGGCATTGACGGCACTATCTCTTACATAGAGAATTTATACTTAATTCTGATCATCATGCCTTAAAATTCATTAATACTCAATGAAAGTTAAGTCATAGGCATGCAAAATAGGTTGAATTTTTACAAGACTATTCTTTGTTCTAAAGCATAAGCTTGAAATTAAGAATAAACCTACCGATGCTTTATTTAGGGTAAACCTAATGATTTTCTCTTTAGAATTGAGAATCTCAGGATTTGATCGAATTAAAGATTATTATATTATGTGCCCTGACTTTTACCTAATTTATCTTGAACACCTAGATAAACCAATAACTTTACAAGGAACATTCTTGATAACAAATAAATAATTATAAAAAAGAAAACAACTATCTATTACTTAATCTTCTCTTCGAGAATTCCTTATCACTGAGATACATGTTGGAGGTATAGCTAGTCATTTTGGAAAAGATAAAACCATATTTTTATTAGAAAAAATATTTTAATGGCCTTCAGTAAAATGAGATGTTCAAAAATTAGTGGCCCAATGCTCAATTTGTAAACAGTCTAAACTACCAAACAAAGTTTGGACAATACACTATCTTACCTATGTAGGCCTTGGGAAGACCTATTAATACATTTTATTCTAGGATTATCTAAGATAGCTCGAGGACATGATAGTATTTTTGTTGTAGTCGATAGGTTCTCAAAAATGGCTAATTTTTTCCTTATTCAAAATCAAACGATGCTTTTTATATAACCAAATTATTTTTTAAGGAAATAATGTGACTCCATTTTCTCTCTTTAACCATTGTTTATGATAGAGATGTTAGGGTTGTCTCATATTTTTGAAAAATATTATGCAAATTATTAGGTACCAAATTAATTTTTTTTTACCTTTCACCGACAAACTTATGGACAAATTGAAGTAGTCAATCACACCTTAGGAAATTTGCTTAGATGCTTGGTAAGTAAAAGTTTAGTAAATTATGATTTACATTTACCAACCTAAAAATTTTCTTATAATAATACTGTCTCTAGAACTGCAAAAAAATCATTATTTGAGATAGTTTATGGTCAAAACCCATGACGACCAATAGATGTAGCAAACCTACCATCTCATGCATTTTTTGATGCAGCATTTTCATTTGCTAAAGATTTTCAAAGCATCCATGAAGATATAAGAAAGAAAATTACTATAAGTAATGAAAACTATGCTTCTAAGACAAATCATTATCGTTCAACAAAAGAATATAAAGAAGATTATTATGTATTAATTCACATTCGACCTAAGCATTATCAAACTGCTAAATATAAGAAATTACATGCATGAGATTATGGTCCTTTTAAAATTTTTAAGAAAATTGGAACTAATGCTTATCACTTTGATTTGCTTGTTAATATGCTCATTCATCCATCTATTAATATTCAAGATATTCTATCATATGAAGGAATTAGAAAATCTCCTCTTGTTTAGTTTAACTCTTTAGTAGGAGATATAGCATCGTACTTGCAGAAGCTCTCTTTCTTTGAAGTTGACTATATTATGATTAAGGAAGCACCCATTAATCCAACTTATTAATATTATTTTCTTATTTGTTGGAAGAATAAGCCACTAGCTGAAGACATATGGTTGACCAGTACGCTTTGAAGACTCTAGCCCCACAATTAATAAAATACTTCTAAGATTTCAACTCTACTGAGTTGAGTTCAATTGAGCTGAGGGGAGTTGATTTAGAATATCATGCATATTAAAAAATTAGAGCTCAGGATCCATTTTTAAGATCTCAAGCTAAAGCCCAAGAAAATCAAGAAAGAAGAAGGCTTAGCTCATTTGCATGCTAAGGGTCATTTTATGATTTCATCTTTTTTAGTTATGTAATTTAATTTTCTTCTAGAAACTCCAGGTTTAAAATTTTAAATCTAAAAAAAAATCTAAACATGACATGTGAGGTGATTAAATTCATATAAAATAATAGTATGTGAAATGGGTGGATGTCATAAAATAATAAGGTAACTTAATGCTTCACATTAATGTGGCCACTCACCTTCCCCTCCATGTTTTGAATTTTTTTTGAAATATGTTTGTAATGGCTATAAATAGTCCCCATTGTTAGAATGAAAGGAGATCTTTTGGAAATTACAAATTATTTAAGTTATTCTTATAGTTTGAGAGCTTGGTGGCCAAACCTAGGAATTCCTTTTTGGGAGTGCTAGTTATCCAACATATCTTCTTTCTCACCTCCAATTTTGAAGGTAATTTATTTTAATCTTTCTCTTATCTCATAACATCATCTTCAATCATACACTAAGCCTTCTACTCTCCTCCATAAGCTTACACCTTTCTTCCACTCAATAATACATCTACTTCATTAATTACAACCTAGTCCTAGTCCTTACAACAAAATAATCACTTAAACCCTTTAATTTCCAATTAATTACTCCAGATCATAAATTTATAATCTAACTTAAACATCCACAAGTATTTTTAGCCATTTACCTTATTTAAATCTCATTCCTTATTGCTACATTTTAAATCAGTCTAAGTTAGTCCAAATTGGACTAGTTTAAGTCATCCCACTATCACATTATCTTAAGCCCTTCATTATCCCACCAAAACTTCAAAATACATCTTTAGATTTTAATGTAAGGATCCAGGGCTATTTAATTCTCTCAATCACACCAAAATAAATAACACTTACTTCCATCAATTATAATTATATTTGATTCAATATTCGAGATGATTTAGAGCAATTAATTTTAATTTAGAACCTATTATGACCCAAATTAGGCTTAACGGGTATGATTGGGTTCACTTGGGTTAAACGATTAATCGTAAATTATTTTTGAGCTTTAATTATATTTGATTAAGTATTTAAAGTTATTTAGAGTAATTAATTTTAATTAATTTGAATTTGATTTTGATTTAAACCCATTTTGGCCCAAATTGGGCTTAATGGGTATAATTGGGTTTACTTTAGTTGAATGACTAATTCGGCCAAATCAAACCAAACAAAAGATTAAAATGTATTCAAATATGATTTTAAAGTATTTTGAAATATTTAATTTAAATTAATTTTGATTTAATTTGAGTTTAGGTTCAATATAGTGCACTTAGACTACCTGATTAAGCTATTTGAGTCATCACTGGATTCAGGTTCATTTAATTTTGTATTATATTATATTAATTTGGTAATTTTGAGCTTTTAGAAGAATTAAATTGATCAAATTTATAATATTTTAACTTTTGACTTTGTGGGACCCTTATAGGTTAACTCAGGTCACATACTTAGTTAGCCACTTTGTGCCCATCTGAATTTAGTTATATATTTTTTTATGTTTATAAATTGATTTTGTGTATTTCATTTGATTTCATTTTAATTTATTTTTATGGACTTATTTGATTTTTGAGCCTAAATAGAGTCAATTGGGTCAACCATGATGATTACCTCAATTTAGACTTAATTAAATTTAATTATCAATTTAGACTTAGTTGATTTAAGTTTTTGACTTAGTTGATTTAAGTTTTTATTGAATTTTGTTGAATTAGATTTAATTAGACACATATTGTACAATTGGGCTAGGTTAGATCTTATGGGGTCTACTAGGCTAACCTAGGTTTTCATCTTAATATGTTGACTTTTTAATTTAGTTTTGATTATATATATATATATATATATATATATATATATATATATATATATATATTTATTTATTTTATTTTGTTATTTTTATTTTTGCTTTATTAAGTTGTACAATTAGTTACTAATTATAGTATTTTAAGTGCCTAATTAAGAAGATCTTAATCCAAGGTTAGAGGTCATAATTATTAAGATTAAGGTGGTTATCAACCTCACTTGAGGTTAAGCCTAGATCAAATCTTAGGTCTAAGAGGAGGATACTCAACTTCAAAAAAACTGAGGTCAACAGAATATAAGAATGACATTATGACAATTTTAAGGTGAGAATAATATGTGAAAATAATTTAACCTTAATATGTAGTTCACTACAAATCTCAAGGTATGTTTTATTATTATACGAGAGGTATGAGGTGTCAAGACTTCCTTTGGACTAATAGCCCTATGTTCTTGAATTTTCATACTATATACATTTAAAAATTATAGTTTATATATATAAGATTTAGATTCATGTTTTAATTTCTCTTATTGAGTTATATTTAGACTAATAAATTATTTTAAAATTTATTAAGAAAAAAATTCAGATTTATAGTGATAATAACCACACTATTAATTCAAGGTATGCAATTAAAAGAAATCTTTTATTTATTTTTGAAACATGAATGCATGAAACATATGGAATACAAATATATTAATCATTGAAGCAAAGGAGAAATTTATGGTTCATAGGAAGATAAATATTTTTATGTATTTGAGAAACTAAATGGGTTGAGGAGAAGGCCAAGGAGATTGATAGTTTAGGTTTTAAACTTTGGTATTAAGGTAGAAGTCGAATTAAAAATTGCAAAGGTGTGATTATAGATAAAAGTTTGAAGGAGAATGTTATAAATATTAATAGATTTGGAGATAAAATTATAGTTTTAAAGATTATTATTGATACTAAGATTATTAATGTTTTAAGTATTTATGCTCCTCAAGTAGGTTTGGATGTAGGCTCAAAACAAAAATTTTGGAATTAATTAGAGGAATTAATACAAAAGATATCTCTTGAAAAAAAATTATTTATTGGAGGAGATTTAAATGGACATGTTGGTAGAGTGGTAGAAGATTTTAAAAGTATTCATGGTGGCTATGAATTTGGAGTGACTAATGAAGAAGGTAGGACTATATTAGATTTTCCTTTAGCCTATGATTTTATAATTACTAATACTTTATTTTAGTAAGTAGATGAGCATATTATTACTTATAAAAATGGATCTAGTAAAACACCGATTGATTATTTTATGATAAGAAAAATAGATCGTTTAGATTACAAAAATTGTGAGGTCATTATGAGTGAAGTTTAA